>CAKJTW010000014.1:10000000-12500000 GCA_917880005.1 Nanger dama
ATCACACAAGGCACATGGTATATATACTGCTTTCCTTCAGATTTTTTTAATGTGTTTATATTTTTTGTTTATTAGGTTTTTATTTATTCTGTTATTCAGTGACATATGAGTCATATTAAAAATTATTAGTTTCATTCACTTTGCACTACATCTTATATGATAACACAGACATTTATTTCTCTAAATACTTATGTTTTGATAATATAATGATTACCTAAGGGCTATCAAAATAGGACAACTGGGCTATTTGTAAAGGACCAACAAATGGTAAGTGTACAATTTATATAAATGTAAGATCAAAGTTAAAACATAATTTGATCATGTTTTCATTTATAGCAAGTATAAGTGTATGGGCAATGATGAGAGTTCCTCCATTGTAAAATACATTTATCATAAGCATGTAAAGCAGAGCTTCTTTTGGCTTTTTTCCATATTAGTAGTTGATATGTATTTTTAAAGGTTATTTTATATTGCTTATTTTTCTCCTTGTATGTATTACCAAGATGAACTTGGGTCCACCACAAATCTGGCATGCAGCAAAGCCAGTTTACTAACAGTAGGCTGTAGTGAAGAGAAGTACAGTGTTTGTTTGCAGGGCATCCCCAGGTGGCTCACTGGTAAAGAAACCACCTGCAATGCAGGAGATGAGGGTTTGATCCCTGGGTTGGGAAGAACCTCTGGAGAAGGAAATGGCAACTTACTACAGGATTGTTGTCTGACAAATCCCTTTGACAGAGGAATGTGGTGGGCTACAGACCATGGAATTGCAAGAGCTGGACATTGCTTAGTGACTAAACAACAACAACAAGCAAGGAGAATGGGCAACTCATGCTCAAAGGACCCAAATTCTTTGATAGCTTTCAGTGAAGGATTCTGAGAGGCAACATTTGATGTGAGCATTGCAGCTTGTAGACGTTCTTCTGACTGGTTGATGATGTTGTAACAAGCGATGTTTTGGGAATTTAATCAATGTTCTGGTTCCAGCCAGTATGGGGTTTATTATGTGCTTGTGGTCAGCAGGTAGTCACCACCCTCCCTAGAGCAACTCAAAGATGTGTGTCAGATTGTTATATATGTCCCTAGAGGAGGAATTAGGATTCTTGCTTTATCACTGAACTAAGGTTTCCTGACTGCTTTTCCTTTGTTCTGTGTTTTCTCACTTCCCTAACTGGTGACTACTTGACTCTGCTCTTTGGACTCAGTGAAGGCCCAGAAGACCAAAGCCCGTTTCTGCAAACAAGAAACAGGCACACAAAGAGGAGCTTCTGTACCCAAGAGAGCCCCAGAGGGTGATGCTCAATTTCGCTCTCCCTTTTCTTTGACACACCTCAGTCATGAAGTAGACAGGAGCAGAACAAGAAAAGAAAGTTTTGGATGAAAATGTTAATCATAAACTTAGCAGTAGAACTCGGCTTTAGGAGTACTCAGTTTCATATGCTGTCAATAACTTCCTGTGAAGTCTCATTCTTTCTCACTGGGTTTGGCATGTCACAGCTAAACATGTACACAGAAACATGCACAGTGAAAAATGCATAGGGGGCTTTTCATACTTAGCTGTCTAAAGGCCTAAGGCCTTAGCTAAGGCCACAGAAATTATACTTCAAATTTTGTGATTTTTTTATTGATGAGAGGTTTTATATTAAAATATATAAATTAAAGCATTATTAAGGATAACTAAAAATAGCACGTAACAGAACAAAGAGATCGCAAACAGAAAACAAAATTTGGGAACAATTTGACACCTAAAGCCTTATCCCTGTACCCATGATAAGCTTGGCTCTCTTTCCTCTTTTAATATTGGATATCAAAATAAAGGTAAAACTCCATCAATTAATTTAAATTTTCCTCTAAGAAAATAGTCCATCTAATCCTCATCTGAATATTATTTAAATAATATAAAAACACTGAACAATAACATCTTATTTGTATAATTTTCCAGCCTGCGTATCTGACTTACTTTGAGTAATAGCTTAATATATATTAGTTGCAACTAGTATAAGTATAAATGTGTATATACATATAAACTTTCAGGGAAAACTATATATATAAAGCATACATTTTTAAAGCATTTTATATAATTATGCTATATATAATTTTTAAAGTTTATAGGTTTTATATGAATAGTAGTTTTATAAAATGAATATAATTTGAGTAGAGTGAGACACTCTATATTTAAAAATATTTCCCATAACTCATCCACCAGTTTTTTTCTTATATATGTAAATAAATATTTATTTATGAGGTAAGGATTTTTATGCAGTATAGAAAATATACACTTTCTCAAAACAAACAAACAAACAAATGAGCAAAAATAGAAACCTAAGAAGTCAGGCTGCCTCCTTTCAACAGAGCCCTGCAGAGCCAATTACTGTGAATGGAGCTAGTGTATCCTGACGAGGGGTGGCTCCTTGTCTCTGTGACAGCTGCTGGAAATCAGCCACTAGTGCCTCCAGGCCTGTTCTTCCAAAACCATAGGAGAAGGGGTAAGAGAACAAACACCCACAGGCATTAGTCTTTGTTATTCTTTACAAATATTTAATTCATAATATTCCAGTCTTTTCAAAAGTTTAGCAAATCATTTCAGTTTTACCACAAGAATCTTGTGCACAAACTAGCCCTGATCAAATTTAAGCAATTATAATGTACCAATTGCAACACAGAGCAGTGACAATGTCACTTGTTTTCATCCATGCCTGATTCTAGAGGCCACCTATCCCATTTCTGTACTTTAATGCCAACTCTCTCAGTCAAGGAATATGCATTAAATGTGACCATTAATAAATGTGATTTATATTTACACAAAGAAACATAACTTCAAAGATAGTATAACTTATGACAGAATTTTGATTATAGCATATAGGAGAAACACTTGAATTTCTCAATAGCAGCAACATTTCATCTTTTGATGGTAGGTTGGCATTTTAGAAGGAGCTGACATTTCTACAAAGTCAAGCATGGAAAATAATGTATGTGAATAATTTCAATAATGTTATCAAACCGAAGTTCATGTGCCCAAAGCACAGTGAGGTGAAACAAAACATCAGAGTTTGGAACAGACAAAGGTTTATTGCAGGGCCAAGCAAGGAGATCAGATGGCTCATGCTCAAAAGACCCAAACTCCTGGGTGGCTTTACAGGCAAAATTTGGTGGTGGTGGTGGTGGTGGGATGGTTGTAACTTTCCTCTGATTGGTTGATGGTGAGGTAATAGGGTAGTGATCCAGGAATCTAAGTCAACAGCCTTCGGGTTCTAACTAGTCTGTACTTTCTTTGTCTGTGCTCAGCCCGTACTCTTGCCTGGAAAATCCCATGGACAGAGGAGCCTGGTAGGCTGCAGTCCATGAGGTTGTGAAGAGTCGGACACGGCTGAGTGACTTCACTTTCACTTTTACTTTCACGCATTGGAGAAGGAAATGGCAACCCACTCCAGTGTTCTTGCCTGGAGAATCTAGCCAGGATGGGGGAGCCTGGTGGGCTGCCATCTATGGGGTCGCACAGAGTTGGACACGACTGAAGCGACTTAGCAGTAGCAGCAGTAGCAACCTTAAGTTATCCTCTACCTGAGTGTGGCCCTGAGTTCCTGTGGAATAACTCAATGATTGTTATGTACATATCTCTTGAGGAGGGGCCAGGTCCCTGTCCCATACTGCACTATTGTTTATTGATTGTCTTTCCTTTGTTTTTGCATTCTTTCACTCTTCTATTCATTAACTATTTGAATCTGCCCTTTGGAACTCAGAGAAGGTCTTGAAACAGTATTTCTTCAAACAAGCAACAGGAAAGGCTTCTGTACCCAGGAGTGCTCTATAGGGTTCTACTTGGTTTTGTTACTACCGTGCTTAGTCAAAACTGAAATGCAATGACAACATTTTTCTTGGTTACCTAAAAACTGATAATTAAATGTCATTCCATCAAACCTAAAGTAGACTGAAAACAAACAAAGCCAAAGCTCCAAACTGTGCAATGATATTTGTGAGAGTTAATCTAAAGATTATTATGTACATGAACTTGGTTCCCATTTTTTTTTTTTTTTTGGGAAGGAAAGCTAAAACTTAATTAGTTGCTCAGTCCTGTCCAACTCTTTGCAACTCCATGGACGGTAGCCTGTCAGGCTCCTCTGTCCAAAGACCCTGGTTCGATCCCTGTGTCAGGAAGATCCCCTGAAGAAGGGAATGACAACCCACTCTAGTATCCTTGCCTAGAGAATCCCATGGACAGAGGAGCCTGGTGGGCTACAGTCCATGGGTTTGCAAAGAGTCAGACGCGACTGAGCAACTAACTCTTTCAAAACTTGATTAGGTTTCTTGACTGATTATTTGTCTGTTTGTTTGAAATTTTGCTACAACTTTCGATTCCTCCAAATAATCTAAAATAAAAATGTTTTCTTTATTTTGTTGTCAGTATTAAATGCCTTTTATTTGTTTGAGCAAATAGCTCAAGATCTTCGCAACTGCTCTCAGATTTTCCCTTCACCTGGTAGATTCAGGCCCCAAAAGCATTCTTGGGGAAATGTAATTTTTCTATGGTTGACAAGTGTGTTATCATATATGTACTCATAGCACTATTTCCTTTTTCTTTCACAGTACATCTCATAATGATAACTATTTATTTATAAAAGTATCTTAATTCTCTTGCTCACAGATATATATCTAGCACCTCGCATAATTCTAGGCACGATGCTAAGTGCTAGATATAGGTACTAGGCCATTTTTCTGTTTAAATTATTGTTAAATGAAAGTTATTTGTTGAATGAATATGTAAATATTTACTTATTAAGTAAAATAATAAATCCCCATATATTCTAGATAATGGAAAAAGAGCATGGGTTATCATATTTTGGGAAATTTTAACTTTATTTCTTTTTACCATTACCTAGATGTGTTTATAGAGGCAAATTTCTCAATTGTACTTTGAGACAGTCAAAACTTTACCAAAATGTCTTGAAGATATTTTAAACTTAGAACATATCAAGCAAGTAAATATTAATGGAAAATAATATAATTATATCACAATTTAAGGGAACATGTCATCAGCAAACTAAATTGCCATTCTGTGAACAAACAGCTAATATTCCTAATTGCTAATGAGAAACCAGTATAAATAAAATTCAGTATAAAATCAGGATTAGGAGCTCTTGCATCTGCATCTAACAGACATGGACATTTTCCAAGATAACTTTAGCATTCCCCTCAGCTTGACTAAATTACACAGATTTTTTTCCCATTATAGGTTCCTGACATTCCTTTTCTTATAATATTTACTTTAGAAAACTTGTGATTATAAATTACTCTTCTGCCTATTTGAAATGTATATAAATCTTCTCCTAACCTCTTGTCAGGTTTATTACCCACAATATGTCTTTTGTCAAGGACCAGGAATCATCTCTTTGAAATGTATTCATCAAGGAAGATAGCATCTTATTTCCCAGTCTCTGTGGGAGGGTAGGAGCCTAAGTTTGATGGGTACCAATTAGGAAACACAGTGACCTACCTAATCACTGAGAAAAAGCTCTGCAAACTCAGAAGTAACTCAATGTGCTTAGCACAACCCACTGATCAACCTCCTCGGTAAGGTCCTCTAGTATTTTTCTGCTAGTGGCTCAGTGGTAAACAATCTGCTTGACAATGCTGGAGATATGGGTTCAGTCCCTGTGTTGGGAAGATCCCCTGGAGAAGGAAATGGCAACCCATTCCAGTATTCTTGCCAGGTAAATCCCATGGGCAGAAGATTCTGGCAGGCTACAGTCTATAGGGTTGCAAAAAAGTCACACATGAATTAGTGACTAAACAACAACAATTTTTCTGCTGGTTCACTCAGTACCATCTTTGCTTCAACAGAGTTCAGTTCTCCTTTACTGCAATAACCTTGAAAGCTTTCTTTTGCTGTGTAACTTTGTCCAGTACAATTTCTGCTGTGACAATTCAAACCCATGTGAGGAATTTAGTAACCACGGGAACTAGAACAAGTTATTTGGCACTTGAAGCACATATATTCTGATTGATAAAATGAGGATTACATGTGTAATGTACTCAGCACTAGTATAAGAATTATACATGTAAAGTTCTCAACATAAACCTTGTGTGACATATTACAAGTACTGGATTATTAGTAATTAAATAATACACATCATTGTCACTGTTTGATCTTGTATTATGAAATTGATTGTTTTAGTATTTGAAGATAAAACCAATATTCTCAAAACTGAATTTTAAGTTGAAAATAACTGTGGGCATTTCAAACTTTTATGTAGCTATTTTTCTTCAGGCTGAGAGTTCTGAATAGCATACTCAAGGGATTCTTGAGTGACCCAATAAACACTAAGTTTTCACAATTATTTTGAATTAACTGGAATAGGGAATGTGGGAACAGTAAAATGGGGGAAAAACCACAAAGCTATTTAGTTTCCTAGGCAGTTGATTTGGACACACATTAGCACTGTGATCTCAGTTTTTTCAAGAATTATGATCACATCAAAATTCCTTGAATCATAAGATCTTGAAAAATAAGTCCAAATGTCTACTGCAAACTGGTGTCAGAGAATATCATCAATTTCAATTAATAAGATATTCAGAAAACTGAATTTCAGGAATCAGGACAGTAATGTAGTGCCAAGCCAATTACTTTTTATCTCAGAGTTACGACAACAGACTGAAATAATTTTCCCTCTAGCTGCCTAAAATGGGTTACAGCTTAAGATGTTCATAGGTGGGTGTTCATGTTCTTAACTTATTCAATGTCTTCTTTAAATTCCAATAGTAAGTCTTCTCCTTCTCTTCCTTTTCCCTCTCTTTTTGAGGCATACATTTTGAAAATTTCCTAGTGGGATGATCTTAACTACTTCTTTAGAAATTGCTGATCTTACTACATTTTTCATAACGGTACACCTGTGTTACACAAACAGCAATATGTAATCAGACTCATATTTTCAGATAAGCACTGTCTTTCTTTCCACTTGCTATTATATTTGATCACCTGTAATACTAATTTACATTCCATAAAATGCTCCTGCTACAGTGGAAAGAAATAATGGAAGAAAGCACTATGTTCTTTGATAATATCAATTCCAAGTTCAGGATCAAACACTGCTTTTCATATGAAGAGACTATAATGCTAGGTAAGGCTATAATAAAGCAGCAGAATTTGCCACCCCAAAGTGTGTCTCTTTAGTATAAGCATCATCTTATTTTATTTTTTTCAGGTGTAACTTTTTTTTTTTTTTTACTTTATTCTACTTTATAATAGTGTATTGGTTTTGCCATACATTGACATGAATCAGCCAAGGGTGTATACGAGCTCCCAATCCTGAAACCTCTCCCACCTCCCACCCCATATCATCTCCCTGGATCATCCCCGTGCACCAGCCCCAAGCATCCTGTATCCTGTATCGAACATAGACTGGCGTTTCGTTTCTTACATGATAGTATACATGATATGTTTCAATGTCATTCTCCAAAATCATCCCACCCTCTCCCCCCTCCCTCAGAGGCCAAAAGTCCATTCTATACATATGTGTCTCTTTTGTTGTCTCACATACAGGGTTATCATTACTATCTTTCTAAATTCCATATATATGTGTCAGTATACCATATTGGTGTTTTTCTTTCTGGCTTACTTCATTCTGTATAATAGGCTCCAGTTTCATCCATCTTATTAGAACTGATCCAAATGTATTCTTTTCAAGGGCTGAGTAATACTCCATTGTGTATATGTACCACAGCTTTCTTATCCATTCATCTGCTGATGGACATCTAGGTTGTTTCCATGTCCTGGCTATTATAAACAGTGCTGCAATGAACATTGGGGTACACGTGTCTCTTTCAATTCCGGTTTCCTTGGTGTGTATGCCCAGCAGTGGGATTGCTGGGTCATAAAGGAGTTCTATTTGCAATTTTTGAAGCAATCTCCACACTGTTTTCCATAGTGGCTGTACTAGTTTGCATTCCCACCAGCAATGTAAGAGGGTTCCCTTTTCTCCACACCCTCTCCAGCATTTATTGCTTGTAGACTTTTGGATCGCAGCCATTCTGACTGGTGTGAAATGGTACCTCATTGTGGACTTGATTTGCATTTCTCTGATAATGAGTGATGTTGAGCATCTTTTCGTGTGTTTGTTAGCCATCCGTATGTCTTCTTTGAAGAAATGCCTATTTAGTTCTTTGGCTCAGTTTTTATTGGCTTGTTTATTTTTCTGGAGTTGAGCTGCATAAGTTGCTTGTATATTTTTGAGATTAGTTGTTTGTCAGTTGCTTCATTTGTTATTGTTTTCTCCCATTCAGAAGGCTGTCTTTTCACCTTGCTTATAGTTTCCTTTGTTGTGCAGAAGCTTTTAAGTTTAATTGGATCCCATTTGTTTATTTTTGATTTTATTTCCAGTATTTTGGGAGGTGGGTTGTAGCGGATCCTGCTGTGATTTATGTTGGAGAGTGTTTTGCCTATGTTCTCCTCTAGGAGTTTTATAGTTTCTGGTCTTACGTTTAGATCTTTAATCCATTTTGAGTATATTTTTGTGTGTGGTGTTAGAAAGTGATCTAATTTCATTCTTTTACAAGTGGTTGACCAGTTTTCCCAGCACCACTTGTTAAAGAGATTGTCTTTACTCCATTGTATAGTCTTGCCTCCTTTGTTGAAGATAAGGTTTTCCATAGGTGTGCGGATTTATCTCTAGGCTTTCTATTTTGTTCCATTGATCTATATTTCTGTCTTTGTGCCAGTACCATACTGTCTTAATGACTGTGGCTTTCATTTTAGACTTGTTCATTTTTAAGAAACTACAAACACAGAAGCTCTGAAAGTCAAGTAGACATAAGACTTTTGTAAGACGTACTTGTATGAATAAGAAAAATCTATATGTAAGGACGTCTCTCCTTCTTACAAAGAAGAGGGTTGTGACTCTTAATTTCTCAATACTCTTTTCAATGAAGAAGACTACTTAGATGTGCGTAACAACCTCACCCTTGTTTATTGTACTTTTCCTGGTAACCTTTTATAACTGAATCCTCACTCCTAGTATCTTTTCTGAGGTGAAGGTTTCCCGTGTTTTTAGTTTTTGGGTCTGTCCATGTAAATATGCCATTAATTTTTAAATTAATTTTATTGGAGCATAATTGATTTACAGTGCTAGGTAATTTTCCCCTGCAATGCAAAACACATTGATTATACATATAATATACATAGTCCCATTCTTTTTTAGATTATTTTGCCATATAGGTCATTACAGATTATTGAATAGAATTACCTGTGCTATGCAGTAGAATTTTATTAGTTATCTATTATTAATTACACTGATTTATTTCCCATTATAGGCTCCTGATGTTCCTTTTCTTGTAGTACTTACTTTAGAAAACTTGTGATTATAAATTACTCCTCTGCCTATTTGAAATTTGAAATGTATGTAAATCCTCTCTTAACCTCCTGTCAGCTTTATTACCCAAAGTATGCCTTTTGTCAAGGACCAGGAATCATCTCTTTGAAATGTATTCATCAAGGAAGATAGCATTTTATTTCCCAGTCTCTGTGGGAGGGTAGGAGTCTAAGTTTGATGGGTACCAATTAGGAAACAGAGTGACCTACCTAATCACTGAGAAAAAAACTCTGCAAACTCAGAAGTAACTCAATGTGCTTAACACACCTCATTGATCAACCTCCTCGGTAAGATCCTCTAGTACTTTTCTTCTGGTGGCTTAATGGTAAAGAATCTGCCTGCCACTGCAGGAAATGTGGGTTTAGTCCCTATGTTGGAAACATCCCTTCAGAAGGAAAAGACAACCCATTCCAGTATTCTTGCCAAGCAAATTCCATGGGCAGAGGAGCCTGGCAGGCTACAGTCCATAGAGTCGGAAAAGAATCAGATGTGACTTCACAACTAAATGACTTTTCTGCTAGCCCACTCAGTGCCATCTTTATGCAATCATTCCACCTTTGCTTCAACAGAGATGAATATGATGGTTTCAGTGTGGTTTAGTGGTAAAGAATCTGCCTGCCAATACAGGAGACACAGGTTCAAGCCCTGGGTCAGGAAGATCCTCTGGAGAAGGAAATGACAGCCCACTCCAGTATTCTTGCCTGGGGAATCCCACGGATAGAGGAGTATGGTAGGCTATAGTCCATGGGGTCATAAAAGAGTCAGACACAACTTAGTGACTAAACAGCAACAAATATAGTAAAGTGTATATGTCAACTCCAATCTCCCATTTTATCCCTCCCCATCACCTGTGCCAGTTGGTAACCATAAATTTGTTTTCAACAACTTTCATTTTCCCTTGTTAATCTTTCGTATACTGGTTTAATTATTAGGTCCACTAAACAACCTAGAGGAAAAACTTTTTCCCTCTACACTTTTTTATTAATGCTTCTTTTTTTTTAATGTTTCAAACCTTTTAATTTCCATGAATAATACTGGTTTTAAGTTTTCTAGTTTAGTACAATTAATGGAGACTGTTTCCCAGCATAACGATGACTTGTTTGAAAGTGGTACAAACTGACAGCAGCCTGTATGTTGAGTGACAAGGCAGGTTCTATAAAACAGCAAAGGTTTTATACTACTTTGTTTCTTCATTGTACTGAAAATTTCAGGTGATTAAATCCTTAAAATGTATTTGAGTTGGATGATTAAATCTTGTCAGATAATTTTAAACCTTTACAGGCATAATGCCATAAAAAACATTTTAATATCTTTGGTTTCATTCTATCAAAAACAAATTATTTTTCCAGTATAAATATCCACAGCTTACTATGGGTCCTATCTGTCGATAACACAATATGAAAGCATTCAGACACTTGTTATCTGCAAAGGCAGTGTATCTGCAATTTGCCACTAAGAAACATTCAGAAACAATTTCTCCATTTCTATTATTATGCAAAATATGTCAGGACAAGAAATGCACACTGAGAAAATTACTCCTCTGAGATATTTTGACACAAAAAAATCTTTCCTCGTCAAAGATGAAAAGCATCTTGTCAGTCACTTCTAATTGCTACCTCATTTCTGTCAGTGGAGAGAGAATCAACTCCTTGTGGTGATGTCACAGAGGCATTTACCAATGTGCAGAGTTGGCCTTGGCCTGTGAGCAGTGTTTGCTGAGCTCAGCCAGGTCTGAATCAATGTACACAGAGAGGGTGACCAATCATTATAACTATTAATCTTTTTAAAAGTTGCCAAAAGGACAGTTTATCTTTTTTGCATAAATATTTGTCATGTCATCCTTGGTATCAGTGGTTGCCTTCCTTCCTCAGCCTTTTCTGATATGCTTATGGCACTGAAGTGTAATAACTACCAAAACTCAAATTGCAAGAATCAATTTGAAGAGCTGTAAACTTATTAAACTGTCCTGCGATTGTGATTCATATCCATGACCAAATGAATTGGGCAGGAATGGAGGCATGTGAAGGTTGAACTGAGAAAACACAAACTCATTAATTATGTGTGGAAAACACTTCTTTAGGAGAATTATAATTCCAGCCATTCACTTACAACAGATTTTCCAGGCAGATCATTATGAAACAGAGGTATAAAAATAATCATTAATGAGCAAACCAGAAATCATATGAAAGCTTTCAGTAACTCCTCTTTGTATTAAAGCTGGTTTATATGGAGGATCCATTAATAATGAAGATGGATGGGATGCTAGCACCTCAGGGCTTTCCTCTGGCAACTTTTAAGTTTATGGTGGCATTGCTAAAATCGTCTGTAAAACCTTCTTCCCCGGGCCAACCCTGACAGAAAAGAACTTCTAAGTAAAAGCATCCACAATATATTATCAGAGGAGTAGAAGAGAATAACTGCTTATATGGCCTGACCATTCTCTCACTGTTATTTGCATTGATTGGTTTCTTGATCTAATTTATTTCAAATAAATTATGCTACATTTGATTAGCTGCTTCTAAAAAACTGCAATGTATTCATATAATAACCCTTTATTGAGGGGCTATTACCTGTCAGATCCCACAGTAGGCACTGAAAATTCTAAGGCAAATTGAATTGGGAACTATCTGTGTTCTCCAGGAGCTAAAGTTATTCCATATTATATCTCATTTATTTAGAAATATTATATCAAATTTAGAGCCTGGATCATAACCAACTCTGTTAAAGTATCTGAAATTAAACAAAATGGATTGGCAAGGTAATTCAGAGGATTCCCAGCATTAATACTGGACTACCTCTAAAGCTCTCTAAAATTGTTTTTTACCCTCTCAGCATGGTCACTGTGGTGGGATGGTACCATTGAAAATCTACAGAATTAGTGTCAGAAGGCTTAGATGTAGGTTTGTGCTATGTCACTTTCTAAAAGTGCAAATTTAGAAAACTGTTTTACTTAATACGATGCAGGATGTCAGATTTTTGCCACTCCAAAATGTGTCACTTTGGCATAAGGATTACTTTAGGCTGATTGGTTTTAAAAGATAGAAGTCTCAAAAAGCTTTTCTTTTTGTGTTCAATTCTCAGTTGCTAAGTTGTATCTGACTCTGTGGGACCCCATAGACTATAGTCCAAATCCCATGGATGGAGGAGCCTGGTAGGCTGCAGTCCATGGGGTTGCAAAAGTCAGACACGACTGAGCAGCTTCATTTTCACTTTCATGCACTGGAGAAGGAAATGACAACCCACTCCAGTGTTCTTGCCTGGAGAATCCCTTGGACAGGGGAGCCTAGTGGAATGCCGTCTCTGGGGTCACAGAATCAGACACAACTGAAGCGACTTAGCAGCAGCAGACTGTAGACCCCCAGGCTCCTCTGTCCATGGAATCTTTCAGGCAAGTATCCTAGAGCAGGTTGTCATTGCCTTCTCTAGGGGATCTTCCCAACCCAGGGATCAAACTCACAATTCTTCCATCTCCTGAACCAGCAGGTGGATTCTTTACCACTGTGCCACTTGAGAATTCCTTTCCTTTATAACCTCCCCGTTAACTGCCTAAAATAATTTAGAAATGAGTATCTTTTCTGGGAAGGGAACAATCACCAGAGATAATGGCAAAGAATATGAAAAATGTGTGTAGTAGATTGGCAGGTTTAGTAAAACCTACCTGTTCACACACCTCTCTGTCTTTCACTGTCTTTGCATGGCATGGCAAACATCTACTTATCAAACACTGGCTTTTCCCACATTCCATTAAATCATCTTCCTTTTTCCCCTTTGTCCCACACCCCTATGCCTTTCTCCTGAGCTCTTGGTGGCATTTAAGTTGCAATTGTCTGACTCCTAGAAGGTTTCATATTCTTAAGTGACCCTGTATGTACATAATTAAATTTGGTTTTCTTTTAGTAATCTGTCTTCTTGCTTTTGTTCAGTCGCAAGGTTGTGTCTGTGTTTTTTTTTTTTTTTTTTTTTTTTTGCAACCCCACGGACTGCAGCACACCAGGCTTCCCTGTCCTTAACTGTACCCCAGAGTTTGCTCAAACTCATGTTCACTGAGTTGGTGAATGCCATCCAACCATCTTATCCTCTGTTGCCTCCTTCTCCTTCTGCTCTCAATCTTTCCCAGCAGCAGAGTTTTTCCAGTGAGTCAGCTCTTTGCATCAAGTGGCCAAGAACTGGAGTTTCAACTTCAGCAATAGTCTGTCCAATGAATATTCAGGACTGATTTTCTTTAAGATTGACTGGTTTTATCTCCATGCTGTCCAAGGGACTCTAAGAGTCTTCGCCAACACTGCAATGTGAAAGCATCAATTCTTTGGCACTCAGCCTTCGTTATGGTTCATTTCTCACATAGGTACGTGACTACTGGAAAAACCATAGCTTTGACTATACAGACCTTTGTCAGCAAAGTGAGGTCTCTGCTTTTTAATATGCTGTCTTGATTTGTAATAGCTTTCCTTCCAACAAGCAAGCATCTTTTAATATCATGGCTGCAGTCACCATCCACAGTGATTCTGGAACCTGAGAAAATAATGTCTGTCACTTGTTTCTGTTTTTTCCCCTTCTGTTTGCCATGCAGAGATGGGACCAGACACTATGATCTTAGCTTTTTGAATGCAGAGCTTTAATCCAGCTTTTCACTCTTCTCATTCACCCTCACGAGGAAGGCAATGGCAACGCAGTCCAGTACTCTTGCCTGTAAAATCCCATGGATGGAGGAGCCTGGTGGGCTGCAACCCATGGGGGTGCTAAGAGTGACTGAGCGACTTCACTTTCGCCTTTCACTTTCATGCATTGGAGAAGAAAATGGCAACCCACTTCAGTGTTCTTGCCTGGAGAATCCCAGGGACAAGGGAGCCTGATGGGTTGTCATTTATGGGGTTACACAAAATTGGACACAACTGATGTGACTTAGCAGCAGCAGCAGCAGCATTCACCCTCATCACCAGGCTCTTTAGTTTCTCTTTGGTTTCTGCTATTTCTGTATTATCTGCATATATGAGGTTGTTGATATTTGTCCTGGCAATTTTTATTCCAGTTTGTGATTCATTCAGCCTCACATTACGCATCACATACTCTGCATATAAGTTAAATAAACAGAATGAAAATATACAGACTTGTCATACTCTGTTCCCAACTTTGAACTAGTCCATTTTCCTATGTCTGGTTCTAACATTTGTTCTGCATACAGGGTTCTCAGGAGATAGGCAAGGTCATCTGGTATTCCCACCTCTTGAAGAATTTTCCAGATTGTTGTGATTCACACAGTCAAAGCCTTTCGTGGAGTCAATGAAGTAGATTTTTTATTTTTTTATTTTTTTGCGAATTTCTCTTGCCTTTTCAATGATCCACGAAATGTTGGCAATTTGATCTCTGGTTCCTCTGCCTTTTCTAAATCCAGCCTATACTCCTGGAAGTTCTCAGTACATGTACTATTGAAGCCTAGATTGAGGGATTTTTAGCATAAACCTTGCTAGCATGTGAAATGGGTACAACTGTAGTAGTTTAAAATCCTTTGGCATACCCTTCTTTGGGATTGGAATGAAAACACACCTTTTCCAGTTCTATGGCCAATGATGAGTTTTCCAAATTTGCTGGCATGTTAGGTACAGCACTATATCAGCAATCATCTTTTAGGGTTTGAAATAGCTCAGCTGAAATTCTATCACCTCCACTAGCTTTATTTGCAGTACTGCTACCTAAGGCCCACTTGATCTCACACTCCAGGATGTCTGGCTCTAGGTGAGTGAGCACATCATCATGGCTATCTGGGTCAATAAAACCTTTTTGTAGACTTCTTCTGTTTATTCTGCTACTTTTAAATCTCTTCTTCTGTTAGGCCCCTGCCATTTCTGTCCTTTATTGTGCCCATCTTTGTATGAGATGTCCCCTTCATATTTCTAATATCTTTGAAGAGATCACTAGTCATTCCCATTCTATTGATTTCCTCCATTTCTTTGCATTGCTCACTTAAGAAGGTTTTCTTATCTCTCCTTGCTATTCTTTGGAACACTGCATTCAGTTGGGTATATCTTTCCCTTTCTCTTTTGCCTTTGACTTCTCTGTTTCTCTAAGCTAGTCTGTCTTAATTTAATTCATTATAGAAGAGCCAAAGAACCTAAACAAAAGTTTCCTCCCTAACAACATTACTTCTCACTTATTGAATATTGATTATATGTTACACTTGATAAATGTGTGTGTTTTATTCATTAAATCCTTATAACCTCTCTATAAGAAATGCACTGCTATCATACATATTTTACAGATGAGAAGAGAAATTGAAGGGTAGTGTGATTAAGAATCTTCTATGGTATCAAAGCTCTAAGTAGCAGAGCTGGGGAGCACAGTGAAACAAGGTCCATCTGAAAGCAAAACCCACACTCTCACCTTTTTGGTCAAGTGGCCTCTTCCCACTAGCCTGATTTATATAAGGTCTTCATCCCATTTCAACAAAAACCTCACAATAATGTCTCTGCCTCCAGTCTTTTTTTCCCTTCAAAGTGAGCCTTATGGAGTTGCCAAGGTGATCTATATAAAAGATCTGACCATATTCCAGTGTTGCCTAAATCTCTCAATAGTATCTTGTGAGGCCTTTCAAGAGAAGAAATTATCTTAAGTATAAATGTCCACCTACACCATGGATCACAGATACAGGATCAATACTCTTAGTGTCATTTCCTTTACTTCCCATCCCCTCTCAGGATTTCACTCCATTCTAACATAAAGCCCATGATTTAAACAAATTAAAGGAATCTTATTCTCACAAAATAATTGGAGAGTTCTATTGAAATGTGAATTAAACTTTTCACAAAATATTATCCTCTGATATGGGCATTATTGATGCTTAAAATATTAAATAATGTTGAACCATTGCTTGTTCTAAGAAGTAATGTGGAATCTTGACCTAATCTCCTCATTAAATTATCCCATTCATTTCCTCTGACCAAATTTCAGATGAGGATCTTGAGTTACCTTTAAGCAAGGAGATATTTTATATGCAAACATTTGAAAAACACTGTGGGCACTTCAGTGAGCAAAATATGCTAAATATATGTTGAATAAACTAGAAAAACAATATTATGCTATTTCTATAACCACCTGAGTATTTGAATGAAAAGTAAGAATTTATTATTGCTTAAACTGTAATACTTGAGGAAGTTAATACAGCATATGAATAGATCTGAACTTTGCAAACAAGCAATTTAATTTAAATCATCTAATGACAACATCCACTGGATCATCGAAAAAGCGAGAGTTCCAGAAAAACATCTATTTCTGCTTTATAGACTATGCCAAAGCCTTTGACTGTGTGGATCACAATAAACTGTGGAAAATTCTGAAAGAGATAGGAATACCAGACCACCTGACTTGCCTCTTGAGAAATCTGTATGCAGGTCTGGAAGCAACAGACATGGACATGGAACAACAGACGAGTTCCAAATAGGAAAAGGAATACATCAAGGCTGTATATTGTCACCCTGCTTCTTTAACTTATATGCAGAGTACATCATGAGAAATGCTGGGCTGGAAGAAACACAA
Source organism: Nanger dama (assembly GCA_917880005.1). Taxonomy (NCBI): domain Eukaryota; kingdom Metazoa; phylum Chordata; class Mammalia; order Artiodactyla; family Bovidae; genus Nanger; species Nanger dama. Next base: position 10,016,890 of record CAKJTW010000014.1, read on the forward strand.
GCTGGAATCAAGATTGCTGGGAGAAATATCAGTCACCTCAGATATGCAAATAACAAGATCCTTATGGCAGAAAGTGAAGAAGAACTAAAGAGCCTCTTAATGAAAGTGAAAGAGGAGAGTGAAAAAGTTGGCTTACAGCTCAACATTCAGAAAACTAAAATCATGGCATCCGTTCCCACCACTTCATGGCAAATAGATGGGAAACAGAGGAAACAGTGGGTGACTTTATTTTGGGGGCTTCAAAATCACTGTAGATGGTGATGGCAGCCATGAAATTAAAAGACGCTTACTCCTTGGAAGAAAAGTTATGACCAACCTAGAAAGCATATTAAAAAGCAGAGACATTGCTTAGCCAATGAAGATCCGTCTAGTCAAGGCTATGGTTTTTCCAGTAGTCATGTATGGATGTGGGAACTGGACTGTGAAGAAAGCTAAGCACTGAAGAATTGATGCTTTTGAATTGTGGTGTTGGAGAAGACTCTTGAGAGTCCCTTGGACTGCAAGTAAATCCAACCAGTCCATTCTGAAGGAGATCAGCCCTGATATTTCTTTGGAAGAAATGATGCTAAAGCTGAAACTCCAGTACTTTGGCCACCTCATGTGAAGAATTGATTCATTGGAAAAGACTCCGGATGCTGGGAGGGATTTGGGGCAGGAGGAGAAGGGGACAACAGAGGATAAGATGGCTGGATGGCATCACTGACTCGATGGACATGAGTTTGGGTGAACTCCAGGAGTTGGTGATGGACTGGGAAGCCTGGCGTGCTGCAATTTGTGGGGGTCACAAGAGTCGGACATGACTGAGCTGAACTGAAAGTTAAAACTTTTTGTGCACCAAAAGGATATCACCAGGAGAGTAAAAAGACAACCAAGAAAACAGCAGAAAATATTCAAAACTCATACATCTGATAAAAGACTATTACAAAAAATATACAAGAACCTGAAACTCATAAACAATGAGCAAACAATTTAATTTAAAAATGGGCAAAGAACTTGAATCTTGGTACAAGACATGATGTTCAATATTATTAGTCACTAGGAGAATACAAATCAAAACCACAAAAGATATCTCTGCACACCTACCAGGAAGGTAAATTTCTAACAGGACAAAACTACAGGTCAAATTAATATTGAATGTAATATTGTGGCTCAGATTCTGTTCAATGCACATAACACATCTTACTTTATTTGATGATCACAGACACTCTACGAAAGGGTACTCTTCCTGTATTAATAGGTGAGGAACTTGAGAGTAGGGATGTCGTACAATTTGATGACACACAGTGACTGTGTATCACAACTACAGTGTGACACAGACCAAGATGGTTGCCTATATACAAAGCCTATATTCTTTTGACTTCACATGCTATCTTCAAATAAGTTTTTCCATATCCATCCTTATTCCTAGAACACGAATTTTTTTTAAGGGTGCAATTCACCTTTTTTTTTTTTTCCAATCTTTTACTAATATTTTTCAAGCACATTAACATGGTAGTTCATTACAGTCTCATAAGTCTAAATGATATTTGATTGTTTTCACTGATATAAAAAAAGATATTTACTACCTATTAATCCATATAATGTTAAAATAGAAAGCTAGGATAAAACTAAACTGTGAAGCAATTACAAATTCTGGCTTTAAAATGAGATGTCGCTTCAATCTTGGCTTCACTGACTGATTTGCTAAGTGATGATGGGCAAGTTACTGAACCTATCTGAATAATTTTGATGTAGTTGTATTCTATCTAACGTAACTTTATAGGGTTAAGTAATGACTTTTGGATGAAAGTATGTTTAGTGACATACTTTCACAATATGATATACAAACTTTCACAAATGACATACAAGCACAAGTAATCTCACATATTAGGCTCTATTTTAATTATATTATATCATGCATTTGTTTATTATATATGTATGTCTCCATTAGACAGTACATTCCTAAATAAAAAAGAGAACCAAAAACTTCTTAGAGTATATATTACAATCTACAGATATTAAAAATGTCTATCATTTTATATGAAAGATATTGTGTAGATGATGTTTATTTGTTGATTTCTGTGGAAATGAATTCAACTGACATGGCTCTACAAGAAAATTTTGAAGTTTAGAAAAAATATTTAAACTTCTTTACAGTAACAGTTCAGAGGAAATAGGAAAGTTGCATGAAAAGTAAAACCAATGAAACAATAAATAAAAAGGCAGATTAACATCCTTTAATGCAGATGAAATATGAAACAAATTTTCCATCCAATTTTTAAAAATTTTTAATTTTATTTTTAATTTATTTATTTTTAAATAATTTTGTTTTTTCTGTCAAACGTCAATATGAATCAGCCATAGGTATTCATATATCTCCTACCTTTTGAACCCCCCTCCATCTCCCTCCTTATCCCACCCCTCCAGGTTGATACAGAGCCCCTGTTTGAGTTTCCTGAGACACACAGCAAATTCTTGTTGGCTATCTATTTTACATATGGTAATATAAGTTTCCATGTTACTCTCTCCATACATGTCACCCTCTCCTCTCCACTCCCCACATTCATAAGTCTATACTCTATGTCTGTTTCTCCATTGCTTCCTTGTAAATAAATTCTTCAGTACTGTTTTTCTAGATTCCATATATATGCATTAGAATGTCATATTTATCTTTCTCTTTCTGACTCTCTTCACTCTCTATAATATTGGCTCTAGGTTCATCCACCTCTTAAAACTGGCTCAAATGCCTTCCTTTTTATGGCTGAGTAATATTCCATTGTGTATATGTACCGCTACTTCTTTATCCATTCATCCATTGATGGACATCTAGGTTGCTTTCTAGCTATTTGATAGCTATTTAATAAGTTTATAGCTATTTAATAGATAGATATTATTTAAATGGTTATCTAGCTATTTAAAATAGCTAGAACATGGAAGCAACACAGCTAAATTTTGCCTACTTATTTTTAAAATTGGAAGGTCAGTTGGTTCATATTTAATCTTCTTTTGAGTTTGTTTCTATATTGTAAAATAAATACTCTCAATCACTGTTCACACAATTCTAAGAGTTCTGAATTTTTCAGATATAATCTAATTGTGTGATCTATATCAATAATCAAAACAAGACAAAAAGAAAGGCCATGAGAAAATACTTCAGGTGATAATAGTTGAAAACTTCCCTAAAATGGAGAAGGAAATAGCCACCCAAGTCCGAGAAACCCAGATAGTACCAAACAGGATAATCCCAAGGCAAAACACCCCAAGACACATACTATTGAAATTAACAAAGATCAAACACAAAGAGCAAATGTTAAAAGCAGCAAGGAAAAAGCAACAAATAACACACAAGGGGATCCTCATAAGGATAACAGCTGATCTTTCAATAGAAACTCTTCAGGCCAGAAGGGAATGGCGGGACATACTTAAAGTGATGAAAAAGAAAAACCTACAACCCAGATTACTATACCCAGAAAGGGCCTCATTCAAATATGAAGGATAAATCAAAAGCTTTACAGACAAGCAAAAGCTGAGAGAACTCAGCACCATCAAACCAGCTCTTCAACAAATGCTAAAGGATCTTCTCTAGACAGGAAACACAGAAAAGGTTTATAAACTTGAACCCAAAACAACAAAGTAAATGGCAACAGGATCATATTTATCAATAATTACCTTAAATGTAAATGGGCTGAATGCCCCAACCAAAAGACAATGACTGGCTGAATGGATACAAAAAAACACAACAACAACAACAACAAAACAAAACAAAAAAACCCTATATAGGCTGTCTACAAGAGATCCACATCAAAACAAAGGGACTCATACAGGCTGAAAGTCAAGGGCTGGAGAAAGATATTTCATGCAAATGGAGAACAAAAGAAAGCAGGAGTAGCAATATTCATATCAGATGAAATAGACTTCAGAATAAAGTCTGTGAAAAGAGACAAAGAAGGACACTACACAATGATCAAAGGATCAATCCAAAAGAAGATGTAACAATTATAAATACATATGCACCCAACATAGGAGCACCACGATATGTAAGGCAAATGCTAATGAGTAAGAAAGGGGAAATAATAGTAACACAGTGATAGTGGGAAACTTTAATAGCTCACTCACACTGATGGAGAGATAAACAAAACCGAAAATTTGCAAGGAAACAAAAACTTTAAATTATGAAATGGACCAGTCAGACCTAACTGATATCTGTAGAACATTTCATTCCAAAACAAGGAATTTCACCTTTTTCTGAACTGCACACAAAACATTCTCCAGGATAGATCACATCCTGGGCCATAAATCTAGCCTCGGTAAATAAAAAAAAAAAAAAAAAAAGAAGAAAAGAAAGAAAGGAAATCATTTCAAGCATCTTTTCTGATCACAATGTGGTGAAATTAGATGCCAACTTCAGGAAAAAAAAACAAAACAAATATATGGAGTCTAAAAACACACTTCTGAATAACAAACAAATCACTTAAGAAATCATAAAATAAAGCAAAATATGCATAGAAATGAATGAAAATGAAAACACAAGAACCCAAAACCTATGGGACACTGTAAAAGCAGTGCTAAGGGGAAGGTTCATAGCAATACAGGCTTACCTCAAGAAATAAGAAAAAACTCATATAAATAACCTAACTCTACACCTAAAGCAACTAGAAAAGGAAGAAATGAAGAACCCCATGGTTAGTAGAAGGAAAGAAATCCTAAAAATTAGGGCAGAAATAAATGAAAGAGAAACAAAGGACTACAGAATAAATCAACAAAACTAAAATCTGGTTCTTTGAGAAGATAAATAAAGTAGACAAATCATTAGCTAGACTCATCAGGAAAAAAAAAGGGAGAATAATCAAATCAACTGAATTAGAAATGAAAATGAAGAAATCACAACAGACAACACAGAAACACAAAGGATCATGAGACTACTATCAGTAAATATATTCCAGTAAAATGGACAATCTGGAATAAATGGACAAATTCTTAGAAAAGGACAACCTTCCAAAACTGACCAGGAAGAAAAAGAAAATCTTAACAGACCTGTCACAAGCACAGAAATCGAAACTGTAATCAAAATCTTAAATAGATGGAGCAATATACCATATTCATGGATTGGAAGAATCAATACAGTGAAAATGAGTATACTACCCAAAGCAGTCTATAGATTCAATGCAATCCTTGTCAAGCTACCAGCGGCATTTTTCACAGAGCTAGAATAAATAATTTCATAATTTGTATTCAGTTCAGTTCAGTCGCTCAGTCTTGTCTGACTCTTTGCAACCCCATGAATCATAGCACGCCAGGCCTCCCTGTTCATCACCATCTCCCAGAGTTCATTCAGACGCACGTCCAACGAGTCCATGATGCCATCCAGCCATCTCATCCTCAGTTGTCCCCTTCTTCTCCTGCCCCCAAACCCTCCCAGCATCAGAGTCTTTTCCAATGAGTCAACTCTTCGCATGAGGTGGCCAGAGTACTAGAGTTTCAGCTTTAGCATCATTCCTTCCAAAGAAATCCCAGGGTCGATCTCCTTCAGAATGGACTGGTTGGATCTCCTTGCAGTCTAAGGGACTCTCAAGAATCTTTTCCAACAACACAGTTCAAAAGCATTAATTCTTCGGTGCTCAGCCTTCTTCACAGTCCAACTCTCACATCCATACATGACCACAGGAAAAACTGTAGCCTTGACTAGACGGACCATAGTCGGCAAAGTAATGTCTCTGCTTTGTATGGAAATACAATTTGTATGGAATTTGTATACAATTTGTATGAAAATACAAAAACTTGAATAGCCAAAGCAATCTTGAGAAAGAATTGACTGGAGGAATCAACTTGCCTGACTTTAAGCTATATTACAAAGCTACACTCATCAAGACAGTATGGTACTGGTACAAGACAGAAAGATAGATCAATGGAACAAAATAGAAAGCCTAGAGATAAATCCACACACCTATGGACACCTGATCTTTGACAAAGGAGACAAAAATAGACAGTTGAGAGAAGACAATGGCTTTAACAAGTGATGCTGGAAAAACTGGTCAACCACTTGTAAAAGAATGAATCTAGAACACTTCTAACACCATACACAAAAATAAACTCAAAACAGAGTAAAGATCTAAATGTAAGATCAGAAACTATAAAACTCCTAGAGGAGAACATAGGCAAAACACTCTCTGACATATATGACAGCAGGATCCTCTATGACCCACTTCCCAGAGTAATAGAAACAAAAGTAAAACTAAATAAATGTGACCTAATTAAACTCAAAAGCTTTTGCATAATGAAGGAAACTATAAGCAAAGTGAAAAAACAACTTTCAGAATGGGAGAAAATAATAGCATGTGAAATAACTGAAAAATAGTTAATCTCAAAAATATACAAGCAGCTCATGCAGCTCAATTCCAGAAAAATAAATGACCCAATCAAAAAATGGGCCAAAGAACTAAATAGACACTTCTCCAAAGAAAACATACAGATGGCTAACACACACATGAAAAGATCCTCAACATCACTCATTATCAGAGAAAAGCAAATCAAAACCACAATGAGGCACCATCTCTCACAGATCAAAATGGCTGCTATCAAAGTCTACAAACAATAAATGCTGGAGAGAGTGTGGAGAAAAGGGAACCCTCTTACACTGTTGGTGGGAATGCAAACTAGTACAGCCACTATGGTGAACAGTGTGGAGATTGCTTTAAAAACTGGAAATACAACTCCCATATGACCCAGCAATCCCACTCCTAGGCACACACACCGAGGAAACCTGAATTGAAAGAGACACATGTACCCCAATGTTCATTGCAGCACTATTACAATAGATAGGACATAGAAGCAATCTAGATGTCCACCAGTAGATGAATGGATAAGAAAGGTGTGGTACATATACACAATGGAATATTACTTAGCCATTAAAACAAATGCCTTTTTAATTAGAATCAGTTCTAATGAGGTGGATGAAACTGGAGCCAATTATACAGAGTGAAGTAAGTCAGAAAGGAAAATACCAACACATTATATTAACACATATATATGGAATGTAGAAAGATGGTAACAATGACCCTATATGTGAGACAGCAAAAGAGATACAGATGTAAAGAGTAGACTTTGGACTCTGTGAGAGAAGGCGAGGGTGGGGTGAACTGAGAGAATAGCACTGAAACATGTGTCTATCATATGTGAAACAGATTGCCAGTCCAGGTTCGATGCATGAGACAGGGCAATCAGTGCCAGTGCACTGAGATGACCCTGAGGTATGAGATGGGGAGGGATGTAGGAGGGGGTTCAGGATGGGGGACACATACACACTGATGGCTGATTCATGTGAATGTATGGCAAAAACAGCTACAATATTGTTAAGTAATTAGCCACCCATTAAAAGAAATAATTTACAAAATAAAACAATACTAACAAGTAATATTAGTAGACTGAAGGAGTCAAAGTAAATATGACCACATATAATCTAATACTTGCTAAAAACAAGCAAATCTATATTCCATAAATTGAATTTTATATTTAGTTTGTAAATAACGCTTGTTTTCTTATTCTCAGTGGTCTTCTGGTTTACTGGTGCCTCAGTACTCTTGCCTGGAAAATCCCATGGATGGAGGAGCCTAGTAAGCTGTAGTCCATAAAGTCGCTAGGAGTCGGAAACAACTGAGAGACTTCACTTTGACTTTTCACTTTCATGCATTGGAGAAGAAAATGGCAACCCAGCCCAGTATTCTTGCCTGGAGAATCCCAGGGATGGGGAAGCCTGGTGGGCTGCCATCTATGGAGTCGCACAGAGTCAGACACTACTGAAGCAACTTAGCAGCAGCAGTTTCATCATAGGTTAAGATTCTTAGTAGATTAGGAATGACAGTTCTTAAAGATCATTAATAGAATTAAGACATTCTACCAACTGTAACAAGAATATATTAATATCGAAAATGAGAAACATTTGAAGCACAGATTATTTCATTCCACTTTTATCCTTAGAGTTGTTTCAGTCTTTGAAATTTTTCCAAGGAAAGACTAATGTGAATGTTGGGAACATATAAAAGTGAGTAGCAGTTGCAGAGTGGTGGCCAGTTTACATATGGCGTAAAATATCTTGAGCTTTCTTATATCTAATTTCTAAGTATCCTCTATTGTAAAGTAACAATGAATAGTACTAATTTATATTTATTATAAGGCTTGTCTCTTCAGAAGTTATTTTCATTTAATCAACTTTGATTTATAGAAGTGAGTGAGCCAAAACCCACTATAATGAAATTTTATGTTCCATTGTTCTGCATATACTATAGAGATCACTTTTGATTTTTAATATTCCATTGAGGATGATTCTTCCTTTCACTATAATTCTCAATGCTGTGTCATTTATTTGTGGAATAAATGCGTGTGTGTGTGTGTGTGTGTGTATTTTCAAGCTTTCAAATGAGTTCTGTGATTTCAAATATATATTTTTGTGCTTTTACATAGTTTCAGTTATAAAGAAAGATCTTCTCTAAGATAACAGCTCATCATTCAGCAATTTCTATATACTGTCCCCAGTACTGCTGGGTATGAAGGGAATGTAGGAAGTTGGGGATAGGAAAAATAAATGAGATTTGTGAAGAAACAAGATATTAATAGTAAGAAAGTAGAATTTGGAGTAACATGGCTGGGAGTGCAAATGGCTCTTCTGTCTTTGATCTGTTAGGTGTCCATGGGAAAATTATTTAAACTTTCTAAATATGTTTCCCATTTTTTCAACAGAAATATTAAAATTTACCTTATTGGGTTATTACATTTAGTTGGCACAAAATAGATAATTACTGATTGCTAGTTTTCTTTTCCTATATTTGACTATCTTAGAGCTTGGTGCTATCTATATCTGTTTATCACTGATTTAAATAATAATTATTCATTCTTGCAAATGTAGAGGTAAGATAGCCTTTAAAAACAGAAACTTAATTCAAGACCAAATAAAGAAACTAATTATTTCCTTTTTCAAATACTGCCAAGTCAGAAAGTCCATTTACTTTAATAATAATTTCATTAATATGGCCAACTAAATGTAATTGTATTTTATCCCTTGTGTTCTTATGAATATTCATTAAATGTGAATTTTAAAAATATTATGTGTATTAGGCCTTGGCTATCCTGGGTTTATTATTGAAAGTAAAACATACCCTAAGAATGCTGATATGATCATGCACAAGTTTCTTCCAGTTACATGTCTGCAAATGAAAGTCACTTTATACTGTAAGTGCTCCATATGCTTCTTGATAATGCTGGAAATGGAAGTCCATGAAAGGTGGAAATGGTAGTATCCTGCTGACAAGTTTGTAAAAGCATGCATTTGGGTTAGTAAGATTAATGGTAAAGTGTCTGCCTGCAATGCGGGAGACCTGGGTTTGATCCCTGGGTCAGGAAGATCCCCTGGAGAAGGCAATGACAACCGACTCCAGTACTCTTGCCTGGAAAATTCCATGGACAGAGGAGCCTTGTAGGCTATAGTCCATGGGGTCGCAAAGAGTTGGACATGACTGAGCGACTTTACTTCACTTCACTTCATTTGTAATATGGCAGAAAACAATGTAACACTGTAGAGCAATCTTCCTTCAATTAAAAAATAAATTTTAAACAATTAAAGAAGAATCACTTTTACTGCTTTGAGATAAACTTAGGTGACAAAAGTGGAATCATGGAGACTAGTGAGATGATTGCCATAGGAAAGAGATGATGGTAAACAAGCATGGTAAACTCACGCTTGTATGTATTCATCTCTCATGCTTGTATGTATTCATCTCTCATGCTTGTATGTATTCATGTACATGCACAACTGTATTAACTAAATATTGACATATCTATAAAGATATGGCAACATAGGAAAAAGTCTACTTAACTGTCCATAAGAAACCTATTGTCAAGAAAGGTGACATAATATTAATTCAGTTATTGTTTGACATCTTAGAATGTGCTATCATTGCTAAAAATAATATCACATTCTAAAACATTAAATGATGATTGAATTAATTGCATGAATGCTTGGATGATCTTCTGGACTGACAGAATGTCATAACATCAGACATGTCGAAGGCATATCCATCAACCAAATAAACTATATGGGTAGCAATTTTTTTTTTTTTGTAAAACAGTTATGTGTAAACAAGATTAAATCAACCACTGTCTTGAAGGATGTCAATAATAAATTCAGACTGGTCAGCCCAAACAGATATGATGTGGGATATAAAACAAGCCTTATTTATCTAAAGGCTAGAGAAAGGAGTCAGCAAAATCAGAACACACAGCAGACAAGTCAATCACGTTGTCCAGTGACAGAGACGTAAATGTCCTGGTAATTATCAATCATCTTCACTACTGGAACAGAGTTGAAGATAATACAGCAGAAAGAAAGAAGCACTGCTCTTCTGACTGAATCTTAAAACACACAAGGCTAAATTCGACCATGATTCAGTTGTTTTGGTACATATGCTGGAGACCATAGAAACTGGATTATCTGCACCCTATCAGTCTCAGAGTTATAAAATATAACTCCAATGTACAGTAAAACACATGCATAGACTAGAACAGAATCATCATTTGCCACTCAGCCTTTGGGACAAGCACATACTTAATTTTGTATAACTTAAAACATGGTCAGGTATCCAGAGTTTTCTGAGTCATCCTATTTTGTAAAAATTATATCTAATAACTGTAAAACATAAATGAAACTAAAATAAATTTTCATCACTTTGAAAGAGAAACTAAGAATTTATATATAAAAATACAATGATTCATATGGGGTTTGTGCCTCCTCTCCATCCTGCCCAAAGAGCTGGAAATGAGCAAAACTACTGCAAGAGAGAAGCATCAGTGGGCCTTAAATAGGGCCTCCTTGTCATAGTCTGCCAGGACTTACAGGGTATCTTCAAGTTTACTGAGAGAATGGGGGTGCATGGCTGGTGGCTGGCAATGTCACAAAAGGAAGAAAAGGCAGAAAATTCACGGTCTGAATTTCAAAGTATCTGTGGTGTAAGAGAGAGGCAGAAGTGGCTTTTCCAGGCAGGGACAGGAGACCTTCATCCCCATGAACTGACAGAATCAACACACCACCCCTGAGCTATTTCAGGCATTGATAACTTGGCAACCAAGAATAGAGAGCATGCTGACTGGTAGGGAAAAGACACTCTAACCGCAAGCACAGGTCAGACAGTCTAACCACAAGGACAGGTCAGACAGTCTAACCATAAAGACAGCAAAAAGACACAGGATTTATGAGCTTTCTTGTGCTCCCAGAAACATATTGGAAAGGAGTGGTGGAAGATGATGCCTCCTGTTTGCAGATGTAATGTTCTACTAGGGAATTCCATGAACTAACTGAGCATTTACTCACATCAAAACTTGGAAATTAGAGAAGACTGAATTTTATTTAACAAATATAACTTTTTTCTTGTTTTCTTTGTTCTGACTTTAGGAATAGGGGCTCCAAAGAAACAGAGATCAGTTTTAGAAAAACAAACCTAAAATTTTGGCACACTTCACTTATCATGCTTCAATTTCTATCTTTCTACATAAGGTATTACTGATTATGTAAATTATAAGAGCTAAGGAAGGAAAATAAATATATTATGGAAAAGAAAAAGGAACAGTAAAAGCCATTTCAACTGACACTCTCAAAATATCTTTCTGTGCAGGAGACCATCAATTTAAATAAAATACTTCAGCTGTAATAAGCATCATAAATAGATAACATTTATTTCCAGACTGCCTTTTCAATACTGGAAGGTCTCTCCACAGCTTTTTAGAAAAGCAAGCTCTATGGCAACACAACAGGCTCTTGCAAGATTACTCAGGGCTATTGATATTCCTGGATATTCACACAGCTATCATGTACAAATCTGACACACTGAAGGATTCTGAACTTTCTAGTTCCATTTAATGCTGGACATTTAATGTTTCAATCTGTGTTGAACATGGCACATATCCCTCTCTGTTAATGGCATTTGTCCTGTCAATGTCATCTGCTTTAGATTTCAATTTCCTAGGCAGGAGTAAAGTCTATTTGGCAGAGAGTAAAAAGAAATGTTATAACCCTTTAGTACATTCTAATCAGGTTCTAGCTATAGTGGCTATTTAACACTATCCTTTCAGATTCAACTTATGCTCCATTAGAGATCTAAGCTTCCTAAGCAGATGCTTGGTCTGTTTGGCAAAGGAATAAAATGTATGGCTGCAATGTTTTGGCATTTATAATCAGATGATAGCCTCCTTAACAGTGAACTCCACATTTTTAAATTTCATTATATCTGACTTCACTGAAGAGCCTGGAATGTTGTATTTAATTTGGGGAACTAGTCGCAGAGATAAATACAGGTAAATGGGGGCCAAATCAAGGATGATTATGATTTTTAATTTTATTGTTTATACTTTATTTCATAAAATATTGATCCTTTGGCATATATATATATACTTATACACACTGGATGGCATCACAGACTCAATGGACATGAGTCTGAGTGAACTCTGAGAGGTGGTGATGAACAGGGAGGCCTGGCGTGCTGCGATTCATAGGCTCGCAAAGAGTCGGACACAACTGAGCGACTGAACTGAACTGAACACACACATATAATATATACTTATATATACATAAGTCAGAGTAGACTGTTTCTGAGTTGCGTCTGAGAAAACAAAGGTGTGAGTACCTGAATGGAATCTGCCATGGAAGAATATGGATGCTAAGAGAAAGAAATAATTTCATTCTCCTTAAAATAGACAAAAAGCACATATTTTCCATGGATCTCATTGACTGTTTTCATGTAGACCTCCTATAAGAGTAGGGCTGCCTAGGGTTGTCTTATAATATTTCAAAGAGATTTGCCAGGGGTAGTGAGTAGAGTTAAGCTAGAGTTAGAATAGAGTTCAGCTAGTAGTTCAGTAGAGTAAAGAGAAGAGTGGTAGGATCATACAAGTGCAGGAAGTAAGAAATTGTAAATGACCACCTAGAATAAGCACATTTGTCTCTGGGAAGAGAATTGTAGATAGATCTCAAGAATTTTGGAATTGAGTGGAGATCATTGAAATATACTTAAAATACCTTAAATTTGTGTGTTTGTTGCTCAATTGTGTCCAACCCTTAGTGACACATCGACTGTAGCCTGCCAGGCTCCTCTGTCCATGGAATTTTCCAGACAAAAATACTGGAGTGGGTTGCCATTTCCTCCTCTAGGGGATCCTCCCAACCCAGGGATTGAACCCCCTGTCTCCTGTGTCTGCTGCAGTGCAGGTAGGTGCTTTACCTACTGAGCCATTAGGGAAGTCATATCTCAAATTTACTCACAGATAAAGATTCAGCATTAACTATACATCAGGCACTGAAAACAATAATAGCTCATGACATTACCAGTCAAATAATACCTTTCCTAAACTTCACCTCTCTACCTAATTGCTACTTAAATCTTAAAGGAGATTAAGTTTATTTAATGAACAAAGGAGTTGAAATGCCCAAAATAGAGAATTAGAGGAAAAATAAAAACACCTTTTCATATCATTTATTGGCTTCTCACTTGGAATAAACTCTTCCTGGAGAGGAAAGGACTTTGAGCTCTTATATAATACAACATATTTTAGTTGCCTAAATAAGATAGGTGCTTTTTAATAACTTAAGACACTCACTGGGCATTATCTCAAAAACTTCTGTAATATGCCTTCTCAGTAATCACCCATCTTGGTTCACAGAGATAGCCACTGTTCTATTTTTTCTCACTATAGATGCCACTTGTTCATTTGATAACTAACATATACAGAATTGTATGGTTCATACTCCTCTGAATAAGGTTTGTTTCATAAAGCATAATGTTTTGAGATTCACTCATACTGTTTAATAGTCAGTAGCTTATTCCTTTTTACTGTGGAGTAGTACTCCTTTGTATGTATGCAAAGTTGCTGAGTCACTTGAGTCATGTCTGACTCTTTGTATCCTATGGACCATAGCCTGGCAGGCTCCTCTGTCCATGATATTCTCCAGGCAAGAATACTGGAACTGGTTGTCATGCCCTCCTCCAGGGATCTTCCTAACCCAGGGGTTGAAGCCATGTCCTGCACTGGCATGCAGGGTCTTTACCACTAGCGCCACCTGGGAAACCCATTCCTTTGTATGCTATGGACCATAGACTGGCAGGCTCCTCTGTCCATAAGATTTTCCAGGCAACAGAAGCTAAGTCGCTTCCAGTCGTGTCCAACTCTGTGCAACCCCATAGATGGCAGCCCACCAGGCTCCCCTGTCCCTGGGATTTTTGAAGCTAAGAACAGTGGGTTGCCATTTTCCTTTTCCAATGCATGAAAGTGAAAAGTGAAAGTGAAGTCACTCAATCGAGTCCGACTCTTAGCAATCCCATGGACTGTAGCCCACCAGGTTCCTCCGTCCATGGGATTTTCCAGGCAACAGTACAGGAGTGGGGTGTCATTGCCTTCTCTGATTCCTTTGTATAGGAAATCTCAAATTCCTTTGTATAGGAAATCTCAATTTTTTTAATTCATTGACCTTTGGTGGACACCAGGACTGTTTCTAGTTTTAGGCTATTATGACTATACTGATATTGATATTCTTGTACATTTATGTCTGTGGATATATGTTTCATTTGTTTTTTTGTAAATACCTCGGCGTGAAATTGCTAGATCATAGGATAAGTTCATATTTATTTTTATAAGAAATTGCAAGAACTTTCTCCAAAGTGGTTGAACCCATTTGTTAGGAGGGTGTGTGTCTTAATTTTAGACATTAAGGTGGACATGTGAGTCATATATGGTTCTTTTGCACTTCTTCTACTTAGTAATTCTTGAACAGTGAAAGTGGATGCTAGGAAAATGAGATCATGTTGATCACACAGGCTGCAATATACTTAAAGGTGTTTTATAATATCAAAAACATGATTACTGTTGGATGAATTTACTATCAAAATATACAAAATAGACTTTTAAATGGACCTCAACAGTATTTTAAAGTATTTAAATATTTTGAAAATATTTTTGACATGTATTTATTCTTTCAAACTTCTATTGCTTTCATTCTAATTATGTAAACAGGCAGGCTCTGAGAACATTATGCCTATGTCTATAACTAAAAGAAAATGAAAAATTTTGTTCATGTTAGAATAAATACTTTCTAAAATCTAAGACATCAGATTTAGGAAGCTTACTGATTATTCTGTAGAATAAAGGTTTATATATTTGCTTTACCATATACTTAACCATTCATATCTTCTATGATCCATTCATCTACATTATATACCTGTTCTTAAATGAGATTATTGCAAGTTTTCTAGTTAATATTATAAAACCCCCTTTAAAAGCATATTCCACAGGGAGGGAAACTTCCCAATCCTCAGCATCTCCAAATGGCTTCAACGAGACCTGATGCCACTCAAAGTGTTCAATACCCCCAAATGATCCATTACACCATGTTGTATCTTACTCAGCCCTTAAAAAGAATAAATTTGACTTAGTTTTGATGAGATGGATGAAACTGGAGCTGATTATACAGAGTGAAGTAAGCCAGAAAGAAAAACACCAATACAGTATACTGACACATATATATGGAATTTAGAAAGATAGTAATGATGACCCTGTATGTGAGACAACAAAAGAGACACAGAGGTATAGAATGGACTTTTGGACTCTGAGGGAGAGGGAGAGGGTGGGATGATTTGAGAGAATGGCATTGAAACATGTATACTATCATGTAAGAAACGAAGCTTCAGTCTATGTTCAATACAGGATACAGGATGCTTGGGGCTGGTGCACGGGATGATCCAAGGAGATGATATGAGGTGGGAGGTGGGAGGGGTTTTGGCATTGGGAGATCATGTACACCTGTGGCTGATTCATGTCAATGTATGGCAAAACAAATACAGTATTGTAATGTAGAATAAAGTATTAAAAATAAAATTAAATTAAATTAAAATAAATAAATAAAGGTTAAAAGATCATAAAAACAAGACCGTATGCCCAAACATGTTTGTTCACCTTGGCAGTGGCAATGTAAGGACTGAATCAGATTATATAGAGCTTTCCAAGAAACTGGATCAAAACTAGGGGTGCAGGGGAGAATCTGTCATATGAGCCACAGAGCTAAATGATACTTCCCTTAATGGTGGTCGGGAGAGGAATAGCCAATATACCCACATCTCTGAAAGATACTTTCCTTGTCAACCAGAAAAATAAGAAGGCTACAGCTCAACTATGAAAGAATGTTGAAAGATTTAATTTACTTATGGGCAAATATGTAAAATTTCATTAGAAGAGATTCCCCTTGATCAAGGCAGAAAGTATTTATGATCACTTCCCAGAAAGTATTTATGATCACCATCCCAACTTTAGGCCTCCCTATCATTATTCACTTTCTCTATAACATTTAACACTTTGTAACAAACATGCAATTTATTCATTTTTTTAATTCACTGAAATCACCCACTAGATTATAAGCTTTGTGGTGGAAGGAATTTTTGTTGCCAGTTTTCTTACTTCCTTCACTCATTTGTGGCACATAATGCTTATTACAAACCTGTGTATCCATGTACAAAAGAATGGACATTTGAAGACTACTGAGGCAACACTGGGTCATGTTTCAGGAGAAAAATTTATATCAATGCTATGCACACACGAGGGAGTCTTCTAGAGGTAAAAGTAATATACTTGTTATATAAACATTATCAAACAACGGATGAAGCAGGTTAGGATCATCTGGAACAAGGCAGAGCAAGGTGAACCAGTGGTGAATTGACATGAAGGCTCATCCAGAAGAAGGACTGAGTAAGAGGTAATAAAGAGTCAGGGAAATGTCAGAAGAAGTCTTTAACTGAAAGTTTTCCAACAGAAGTTAGCAGCCTTAGATAGCAATTGCTTCTTAAATCTAGACTGAAGATCAAACAACTTTTAGGGGTGCCGTTAAAGCACAGAGTCTCACTCAATAGAGCTCTTGGAATAAGATCAACAGTATTAAAAAAAAAAATGGTAGCAGTACAGTGGTCACTATGTTCTAGACCTTATACTTTGAACCAGTCATACGTCAAGGACTCCACCTTCTTCAGGAGAATGTTCTAATATATTTTCAGAAGATTAGGTTCATAGCTGTGATCCTTTTGTGAATTTACTTAATTTAATTTATTAGAAACCTAAGACATTTTTAATCAAATAAAAAGATGGTTTACTAATGATAATCCAGATATATAAATAAATCTATTTTTCAACACATTTTTCTGCTTGTGTTAAAAATTGAAGCTTAGTACTTTTGCCTACAATAGACTCTACACCTTGACCATAGTCTCCAAATAATCCACATAAGTTATTATCAAAAGCAGAGCAATGCCGTTTTCTGTTAACAAACTTAGACGAGACATAATGGTTATATCATTTAGTTAGAGTTCCACTGTTATAATCAATCCCTATATTACTCAGATCCAAAGATAATTGTGGGTTATATCATGGCAGAATTGGAATTTAATTATAAGAAACTTCTAATTAATAAATACCAAGTAACTGCTTACCTAGGTTACACATCTTCTTAATTTCTTATTTTCACATCCAAATTAAATTCAGAACAGATCAATTCTGGTTCAGACTCATGAAAGGGAAATTTAACTGTTCATGAATCTAAGAAAAGTTACTCTGACTCTATCGTTTTCTTCTTATGTAAGAAGAAAATAAATTAATTTTAATATAGTTATTTGTTTCAATTTAATTATTGCTATTTGAATTTCAGCAAACTCTTGGAGATAGTGGAAAACAGAGGAGCCTGACATGCTGCTGTCCAAGGGGTTGCAAAGAGTCAGACATAAATTAGCAAGCGAACAACAACAATTTTTATTCTATATACAGTTTTCATTCAATTAAACTGACAACTTTTGTTCCTGGTGAGTGAGGAACCTATCACTGAATTCCATGTGAATCCCTTATTCTGTTTAGAAGTCTGCAACACTACCCAGGGCTCATGTCATTCTTGCACTCCTGATGAGGAGAACCTCTTCCCGCTGCTAAAGAAAGACAAACAGTGGGCATGTTCTTAGATTACATCACTGGTCATACAACAGGACCATTTCAAAGTCTGAGACATATAGCCTAGAGAATAACTAGAATTATGATGGACTCTGAGAGTCAAGATTATTTTAAAACACAAGGGATAATAATCCAGACATGTGACAAATCAAGCAGGACATGATAACTCCCTCCCTCTTCCATTTGATGTAAGGAATAAATGAGATAATGCATATAAAATGATCAGCACAGTATCTGGCTCATAGCAATCACTCAATGGCCTATGGCAATATTTAAGGAAAAAGTAAAATTTGAATTGTTGCATCTTTACTTCTTCAAAAATTTAACAAAAATGAAATCATAATGAAAGTTATACCAATAAAATTTCTAAATCAATATAAATATTTTTTACAGCAAAACAAAATAATAGTATTATTTATTTTAAGAAATGCTGAAGTTTGGGGATATTGTGGAGAATCTTCAAGGGTGAAGTAAGTATAGATATCTGTGATGACACTTGTAAGCTTTTAAATTCAGAGATACTATGATTCTAGGACATAGAGTTCTATTCAAAATTTACAGGAGTTATTTATTTTTCTAACTTGAACAAAACATCCCATAATGAAGATACATTTAGATAATCCTTAGGTAGAAATTCATAATATGATATATTGATAATAACTTGTCAATTCACAGAAGTCATAAAGCAGTCTAAGTTTAAAATACACATTGAGGCAAAGTAAAATAATTTAAACATTCAATTAAACAAAAATCTGTTAGAGAGTAAATAATTATAAACTGTATGTCAGAATGCAAAATAATTGATTTAGAGATGACATATTTTACTTTATTCTAATCCAATGCCTTTCAAAACACAGATTTGAGTGTAGTTTTAGAATGTGGCTAGCTTAAGTTATACCAAAAACTATTGTAGCATCCATATTTTATAAAGCTATAAAACTTATAAAAGTGGAGATATCAGTTTGAACTACTCAACAATTTCCAATGTTATGTCTCATCCACATGTATCCCTGATGATAAATATAAACTAATTTACCCAGAAGAATGATAACATCATTAAAAATGTACCAATTTCATGATTATGTTCATTAAATGCAAAGAAAGACATTTTCTTTGGAGAAATTTGGCTTCTAAACCATTCTGATATCTTAAGTAAGAGCCATACCAACACTAAATAACAATCTCCAAAATATCCGAGATGCTAGGGAAGCAATAAAATTATTCAATATGATTTGCTATTTAAATTTCATTTTCACTTATAGTACATTAGTGACTGAAAAAAGTATCTATCTATCTATCTATATAATTTCAACTAAATATATGAAAGATTTGAGGGCAGGAAGAGAAAGTTGCAACAGAGTATGATTGGACCGCATCACCGGCTCAGTGGACTTCTGTTTGAGCAAACTCTTGGAGATATTTTCTTTTGTCATTTTTTTATGACATTTTGACATTTTTTATGTCGGTGTGTCTGTAGCAGATCATGAGCTTTAGTTCAGTTCAGTTCAGTCGCTCAGTCGTCTCCCACTCTTTGCGACCCCATGAATCGAAGCACGCCGGTCTTCTTGTCCATCACCATCTCCGGGAGTTCACTCAGACTCGTGTCCATTGAGTCCGTGATGCCATCCAGCCATCTTATCCCCGGCCATCCCCTTCTCCTCCTGCCCTCAATCCCTCCCAGCATCAGAATCTTTTCCAATGAGTCAACTCTTCATATGAGGTGGCCAAAGTACTGGAGTTTCAGCTTTAGCATCATTCCTTCCAAAGAAATCCCAGGGCTGATCTCCTTCAGAATGGACTGGCTGGATCTCCTTGCAGTCCAAGGGACTCTCAAGAGTCTTCTCCAACACCACAGTTCAAAAGCATCAATTCTTCAGCGCTCAGCCTTCTTCACAGTCCAAGTCTCACATCCATACATGACCACAGGAAAAACCATAGCCTTGATTAGACGGACCTTAGTCAGCAAAGTAATGTCTCTGTTTTTGAATATGCTATTTAGGTTGGTCATAACTTTTCTTCCAAGGAGTAAGCGTCTTTTAATTTCATGGCTTCAGTCACCATCTGCAGTGATTTTGGAGCCCAAAATAATAAAGTCTGACACTGATTCCGCTGTTTCCCCATCTATTTCCCATGGAGTGATGGGACCAGATGCCATGATCTTCGTTTTCTGAATGTTGAGCTTTAAGCCAACATTTTCACTCTCCCCTTTCACTTTCATCAAGAGGCTTTTTATTCCTCTTCACTTTCTGCCATAAGGGTGGTGTCATCTGCATATCTGAGGTTATTGATATTTCTCCCGGCAATCTTGATTCTAGCTTCTGTTTCTTCCAGTCCAGCGTTTCTCAGGATGTACTGTGCATATAAGCTAAATAAGCAGGGTGACAATATATAGCCTTGACATACTACTTTTGCTATTTAGAACCAGTCTGTTGTTCCAGCTCTAAGGTTTTAAGGTCTTGGATATAAATGTTATTACTCTATAACTAGTTTTTAAAATTTTGCTCTTATCAGTTGTTTTGTCTCATTAGACATATTTTCTTCACTTTCATTTTTCAGAATGAAAGGTGAGCTAAAAATTTCATATATACTTTTTCAAAAGATATATATATGTTTTTAAATTTAATGGCGATCATCAGTAGTATGAAGACCCAGAGGAAAATTTGTAAAAATTTAAATAATATTAAATACAATTTTTTTTCAAAACAGTTTTATGAGAATGACTTTTGATATCTTTAAACAAGACCTGAAATAATCTGGGGACCATATTTTTGTTGTTGTTGTTACTGTTTTGGTTAACCAAGGACCTGGTGGAAAAAGTGAAAGTCCCCCACCTTTTTTTTTTTAAAATACATTTTATAAAGGTTTTTATATACTTCCTTATAAAATTTAACAAGATAGAGAGTTACTGGGCTTCCCTGGTGGCTCAGATGGTAAAGAAACTGCCTGTAATGCAGGAGACACAGGAGATGTTGGTTCAATCCCTGGGTGGGGAAAGATCCCCTGCAGAAGGGCAGGGCCGTCCACTCCAGTATTCTTGCCTGGAGAATCTCATGGACAGAGGAGCCTGGAGGGCTACAGTCCATAAGATCTCAAAAGTCAGACACCACTGAAGCCATGAGCACACATAGAATTATTATTGGAGAAAGTCTTACTTGAAAAACTCTTAGAAAGCATGAGACTGCACAGCTTTCCTGTGCTCCACTGTAAGCTTACTTATGCACTTTGAAGGTAAGGGTATGAGTTATCCGAATAAACTTAAGTATTTTTAATTAATTACAAAAGAGCTATCTTTGAAAAGTCTGCCAAATAAATTTATCAGGGATTATCTCTATAAAAGAAATTTGTTTATATGAAACAAATTTTTGTGTTGCTCTTATAAGCCAAAATATGACTCACCTTTTTGATGAATGATTAATCATTATGGCTTTTCCATTTGAAGAATATGATATAATTAGATAATCTATATAAGTTTTTGTCCTGTGTACATTTTGAATTATACAGAGTTTGAAATCATAATAATAGATGTATGGATGGAGGGAGGAAGGAAGGAAAAAAAAAAGACAGAGATAGGAATAATAATACAGTTTTCAGATTATATTAAAGCTCTGTGGAAAGCATCTCACTAAATTTTAAAACAGGCATTTGAATCTTCTTTAAATCACAAAATCAAGTATTTTTATAATGTTGGAAGTGACTTCGGATATCATATCATCTTCCAAGTGTAGGGTATTTCTTAATGAAGCATTCAGTGGCATACTTATTAAAATGTCAGAAGCTTTTCATCAGAAATATCTGAAAAAAAATTTTTTATTGCTAGTGTCCTGTTCTTTGGAAGGAAGAATATCCGTATCAGTCTCTGCATTATCTGTACTAGCATCTGTGCTATCTGTACTAGCCTCTTTCACGTCTTTCACACGTTATTCCCCTTTTTTTTTAATTGACAGATAATTCCTTTACAGAATTTTGCTCTTTTCTGTCAAACCTCAACATGAATCAGCCATAGGTATACATATATCTCCTCCCTTTGAAGCTCCCTCTTATCTCCCTCTCCATTCTACCCTCTAGGTTGATACAGAGACCCTTTTAAATTTCCTGAGCCATACAGCAAATTTCCATTGGCTATCTATTTTACATATAGTAATGTATGTTTCCATGTTACTCTTCCCATACATCTCACCCTCTCCTCCCTTCTTCCCATGTCCATAGCACAGCAATGGAGAAACAGACATAGACTTAATTTATTCCTTTTAAACAGCAAAGAAAATGCAAACTGTCTCTACATCTCTTTTTCTCCAGCTCATGTATCATCAATCTCTTCTTTATTTCCCAGGTGATGATGATTGATCATCCCTTGTTAACTTTTCACCCAGCCACCTCCAGGTTGTTAATGCCTCTCAGCCAGATGGACTCTGACCAAACCAGAGCAGAGTAACGCCAAAGCAGCCTCCATTTGTGACACAATTTCCCATGATCATTTTTAGTAGCCGGTTTTTCAATGCTATTGAATTATAGCGCTCTAACTCTCCCTTTTGGAGAAGGAAATGTCAACCCACTCCAGTATTCTTGCCTGGAGAATGCCAGGGACAGGGAAGCCTGGTGGCCTGCAGTCTGTGGGGTCGCACAGAGTCAGACTTGACTGAAGTGACTTAGCAGCAGCAGCAACAACTCTCCCTTTTCATTTCATTTTGTCTTTTGTTTTATTATTTTTTAAATATCTCTTAGGGTTTTTTTCTGCTGACAAAAGGCCCTGTTGAAGCCATTTTCTATGAAGACTTTTAGTAAGATCATTGATATCTCTGGTAAAAGAAAAATATAAAACCACTTGGTTCTGATTTATTTTATCCAAATATCCACCATACTCCTAAAAATAAAAATAAATAATAACTCATTTAATTTCAGACATTAAAATATAGCTGCTTCTTAAATGATATGAAAAGGATAAAATTTGAAACTTCATAAAAGTATATTTTCAAGTGATAGCACAAATTTTGGATTACAGGTAAAAAACCTCGGTATTTAACTGTTTATCATTATAACTTTGATTCAACTCTTCTCTCACCTGCTTCCCCAACATAGGTGTCTCTGTACATAGTTTAAGACATAGTTTGTGGAAGTCTAAAAGTCAAATTACACTCTGTAGATAGTACTTTTCAAGTATTTTAAAATCCTGTAAATTTTTATTTATCAACAATAAGTAGAAGATGTTCTTCTGTTATTTAATGTTATTTTTGAATGCCTTTCCTAACACTAATAAACATTTTCTAAATATAGAGAAAAGTCAGCATAACAAATAATTATTATCACTGGTTTATTTCAACATAGGTTAGGTAGCCTATTTGTTAAAGCAAGATGAGGTGGTCTTGAGTCAAAGAATAAATTATCATTTGTACTATTTGTATGATTTATGATTTATCATTGCAGTCTCTTTTACTGTAGTTATTTCTATTTGGATGCTAAGTGCACTAGGGATTTTTTTATCCTTTCACAGGAATTTTCTTCAATCACGTGACTGATTCAATTTCTATTGAATTCCAGATGTAGAAGACTTGACTTAAAGTATATTTCATGAAAGTCTCTATGTCTGAAATTTTGTCTCCTCAGTGATTCAACAGACAGATTAATGTTCATGACAAAATGTTCTTGTGAGGCTAAATCTAAAGTTTTTGTTTTTTTTTTTTTCTACCTTCATTTTTCACTGTTTGCAGATAAAATACTTCTCCTTTCTTAAAAGAGTACAAAACATATAACCTATAGGTCATAACACATCTGACTAAATGCCATGGATTATTATATTATCCAGTATGGTAGATACATATTATCCAGTATGGTAGATACATATTCTGATTATTCTAATTTTATTAGTGTGGAATCTGGAGACCATAGGGTTGCTTCTTATCATACCATTTTGAAGTAGCAGAGTTAACAGTAAACACTCATGATTTCTGATGACAAATGTCATATCATTTCTAACTTCCAGATTGCCCCAATTCACCAAGAACTCAAGCTATAAAACTGTAATATAGAAACAATATCAAATGAGACTGTAAATTTAAGTACTTCAGATTTGTGTGCATTTCATATGAAAGCAAATTCTAGCTGTTTCATTTGGGGAACATTGTATTTTATTTTGAAATTAATATTTTTGGGAAGATCCCCTGGAGAAGGAAATGGCAACCCACTCCAGTATTCTTGCCTGGAGAATCCCTGGTCTTGTTTTTGTTATTGACTATGCCAAACCCTTTGACTGTGTGAATCACAATAAACTGTGGAAAATTCTGAAAGACATGGGAATACCAGACAAAATGACCTGACTCTTGAGAAATCTGTAAGCAGGTCAGGAAGCAACAGTTAGAACTGACATTGAACAACAGAATGATTCCAAATAAGAAAAGGACTATGTCAAGGCTGTATATTGTCACCCTGCTTATTTAATTTATATGCAGAGTACATCATGAGAAATACTGGGCTGGAAGAAACAGAAGCTGGTATCACGATTGCTGGGAGAAATATCAATAACCTCGGATATGCAGATGACACCACCCTTATGGCAGAAAGTGAAGAGGAACTAAGACGCCTCTTGATGAAAGTGAAAGAGGAGAGTGCGAAAGTTGACTTAAAGCTCAACATTCAGAAAACAAAGATCATGGCATCTGGTCCCATCACTTCATGGGAAATAGATGGGGAAACAGTGAAAACAGTATCAGACCTTATTTTGGGAGGCTCCGAAGTCAATGCAGATGATGACTGCAGCCATTAAATTAAAAGACACTTACTCCTTGGAAGAAAAGTTATGACCAACTTAGATAGCATATTCAAAAGCAGAGACATTACTTTGCCGACTAAGGTCCATCTAGGGGCTATGGTTTTTCCTGTGGTCATTATGGATGTGAGAGTTGGACTGTGAAGAAGGCTGAGCACCGAAGAATTGATGCTTTTGAACTGTGGTGTTGGAGAAGACTCTTGAGAGTCCCTTGGACTGAAAGGAGATCCAACTAGTCATGCTGAAGGAGATCAGCCCTGGGATTTCTTTGGAAGGAATGATGCTAAAGCTGAAACTCCAGTACTTTGGCCACCTCTTAGAAGAGTTGACTCACTGGAAAATACTCTGATGCTGGGAGGGATTGGGAGCAGGAGGAGAAGGGGACAGCCAAGGATGAGATGGCTGGATGGCACCACGGACTCGATGGATGTGAGTCAGTGAACTCCAGGAGTTGGTGATGGACAGGGAGGCCTGGCGTGCTGCGATTCATGGGGTCGCAAAGAGTCGGACACGACTGTGCAACTGAACTGAACTGAATATATTTAAAATACCATTTCAGTATGTAATCACTTTTTTGTATACTCAAAATAAAATTATTAAGAAAATAATGTTTTTCATACTGATTCTTAGACATCTGTGTTGTGTTTTATTTTCACAACATATTTCCATTTTAATTAGCCACATTTCAAGTACTAAATAGCCACATCTGGCTGATTTTATTGGACAATACAACTCTTGCTTAGCCTGATACTTTCTTTACAATAATCTCTTAGATTTGCTACTTTGTGAATTGGCCTTCCCTAGTGGTTCATTGATAAAGAATCCACCTGCTGAAGCAAGAGAAGTGGTTTTGATCCCTAGGTGGAGAAGATCCCCTGGTGAAGAAAATGGAAAGCCACTCCAGTATCTTGCTTGGGAAATTCTACGGACAGAGGAGCATGGTAGGCTAGAATCCATGAAGTAGCAAAAGATTTAGAAACTTAGTGACTAAAAACAAAACCTTTATGAATTACTTCTGCTTTTCATGTACAATTCTTTATAGCTTCCCTCTGACTATTACTGTGAAACTATAAACTCTCAAGTCATAGAATGGTCCTCTGTTTCTTGAGGCCCAATTATTTTGGGGCATTCTATTTTTAATACATTAAGATTATGAAATAATTATAATATTGGAACTATCATAATATCTACTAGAATTATTTTAAAGATGCTTACATATTTTTAAGTGAGAATCTGAGATGTTCGAAGAGCAGAGGACATAACTTTTATCAAACTTGACTATTCTAATTCTTTAAAAATTATTTCCCAGCTCTTGATAGCATTCTAAATAGTACATACTTTCTAACAAAGACATAATACACAATCCACATGGAATGTATGTATCTGTATGTTGAAACAGAGAGAGAGAGTGCACAAAACTGATGATCTGACTACTGCTGTATTTTTACTCATAGCTTTGAGAGTAGATTGTTTTTTGTTTTGTTTCTCTTCTACCTAAATAGGTCATCATATAGACAAAAATGTGGCGATCTATTATCATTACCTCTGTTGGATTCTTCTGAAGACATTAGAGAGGAATAAATGACCTGGAAAACTCAATCTATGGAAAAGTCTATTGTACTTATCTCTGTTATTTCCACTGCTATGCATCACAGAAATCTTAGAACAATATGATTTGCTATACTGACATATTAACACAAAGGTCATTTTTCACCTTTTCCTTTATCCCAAGTAAATCTTAGAGATCTTTTAATACTTTCTATTCCATGCTGCTGCTAAGTTGCTTCAGTCGTGTCCAACTCTGTGTGACCCCAGAGACTGCAGCCCATCAGGCTCCCCTGTCCCTGGGATTCTCCAGGCAAGAACATTGGAGTGGGTTGCCGTTTCCTTCTCCAGTGCATGAAAGTGAAAAGTGAAAGTGAAGTCGCTCAGTAGTGTCTGACTCTTCTCGACCCCATGGACTACAGCCCACCAGGCTCCTCCGTCCATGGGATTTTCCCGGCAAGAGTAGTGGAGTGGGGTGCCATTGCCTTCTCAATATGCTAGAGTAATATCAAATATTTTAAATGTTAAAATATTATTAAAATTTACATTGTTTGCAGTAATGGAATCTTTCCACAGTTTATTGTGATCCACAGAGTCAAAAGCTTTGCCATAGTCAATAAAGCAGAAATAGATGTTTTTCTGGAACTCTCTTGCTCTTCCCATGATCCAGCAGATGTTGGCAATTAGATCTCTGGTTCCTCTGCCTTTACTAAAACCAGCTTGAACATCAGGGAGTTCACAGTTCATGTATTGCTGAAGCCTGGCTTGGATAATTTTGAGCATTTTGAACAACAGACTGGTTCCAAATAGGAAAAGGACTACATCAAGGCTGTATATTGTCACCCTGCTTATCTAACTTATATGCAGAGTACATCATGAGAAACGCTGGACTGGAAGAAACACAAGCTGGAATCAAGATTGCTGGGAAAAATATCAATAACCTCAGATATGCAGATGATACCACTCTTATGGCAGAAAGTGAAGAGGAGCTAAAAAGCCTCTTGATGAATGTGAAATTTGGCTTAAAGCTCAACACTCAGAAAACGAAGATCATGGCATCTGGTCCCATCACTTCATGGAAAATAGATGGGGAAACAGTGGAAACAGTGTCAGACTTTTTTTTGGGGGGGCTCCAAAGCCACTATAAATGGTGACTGCAGCTATAAAATTAGAAGACGCTTACTCCTTGGAAGAAAAGTTATGACCAACCTAGATAGTATATTCAAAAGCAGAGACATTACTTTACCGACTAAGGTATGTCTAGTCAAGTATACGGTTTTTCCTGTGGTCACGTGTGGATGTGAAAGTTGGACTGTGAAGAAGGTTGAGAGTCGAAGAATTGATGCTTTTGAACTGTGGTGTTGGAGAAGACTCTTGAGAGTCCCTTGGACTGCAAGGAGATCCAACCAGTCCATTCTGAAGGAGATCAGCCCTGGGATTTCTTTGGAAGGAATGATGCTCAAGCTGAAACTCCAGTATTTTGGCCACCTCATTCGAAGAGTTGACTCATTGGAAAAGACTCTGATGCTGGGAGGGATTGGGGGGCAGGATGATATGGCTGGATGGCATCACGGACTCCAATGGATGTGAGTCTGAGTGAACTCCGAGAGATGGTAATGAACAGGGAGGCCTGGCGTGCTGTAATTCATAGGGACGCAAAGAGTCGGACACAACTGAGCAACTGAACTGAATGGAATCTTTTATTATTTCAAAAATTTACTTAGTTGAGAATACATAGGCAGTATGAAGTGCCTAGTATAATCTATTGTCCTTGATTAAGTATATGAGATGGTGGTCCACCAGTCTTGGAGAGTTCCAACATTCTATTACGCAGAAAGAAGGAATAAGTGTATAAAAGTAAGTATATAAGCAACCACAAATCTTTCAAGTTTCTTCACGTCCCTGAAACCTACCTGTTCCATCTTATGTATAAGCATGGCCCTCTGAATCACCTAAATCATGTGTGATCAAAAACTTTGCTGAAAGTACTGTATTTCTTATTTTTCCATCTTCAACATGTCAGGGGTAAATCAGGTAAGAAAAATGGTTTGAAAAATAAATAGGATAGTATTGAAGATGTTTGCAACCATGGTCGAAGATTAGATTTGGGTAAGCACAGGCTCTGGTGCCACTATATGCAATTTACAAACTATAAGATAAATTTTGTAGACAATCAATTATATGTTTTATATATGAGCCAATCACTAAAAACTTATAGAGATACCAATTTCTAAGTTAGAACACAAGATAATGTGTTTAGCTTCTTTTCAAGGGAAGCAATATATATTTGTACAAAGTATATCCTACTTGAAATAATATTCAAAAATTTTTGGAAATGCAAGTAATGCCTCAAAGTTTACCAAGGCAGAATATGGTCACTTAGGAATCATTTACAGTGTAATCTTTACTGCTAGTAGTCTAATTATTAAATTCATCATACATTAGTGACAGGGATTTTCAACCTCCTTAATTTGACACATTAGCCCTGAAGATGGCAGAACATAATCTGTAAAATAATTAACATATTAAAAGGCATGATTGTCAACCTGGCTTAGTGGCTCAGACGGCAAAGCGTCTGTCTCCACAACAGGAGACCTGGGTTTGATCCCTGGGTTGGGAAGATCCCCTGGAGAAAAAAATGGCAGCCGACTCCAGTATTGTAGCCTGGAAAATCCCATGGATCATGGAGCCTGATAGGCTACCTTCCATGGGGTTGCAAAGAGTTGGACATGACTGAGCGACCTCACTTTCACTTTCTGTCCCTTTGTAACAATCCTTATATAAAAATAAGAAGGAAACTTAAATCTGGAGGACTAACTTGTAAATGAAATTAATCTCTCTGCCTAATATAAAAGCTGTCATTATAGTGATGAACATCAACTGTATAAATTATAATTTATGGCTTTCTGTCAAGTTATTAAAAATGCATTATGTGTAAAGCTTTACAGAGAGTAGATTAGTAGCAGATTAAAATACCTAGTTTTAGAAAATATTGTACAGGAAATAAAGCAGACGGACAAAAAATTGATAATGTCAGTAACTATGGGTCATGATCCTTATTTAATGCAAAAAGTCTGACACATATTGTGGGAGCAGATGCATGTGACCTTAATCTTGAACATGAACAGAGGGAAAACTGTTGATATAGGATACGCCATATAGAGTTAATAATTTAAGAATGGTAAAATTGGAGAAGGGCAGCAAAAATACATGTTTAGGGAAAATAAATACCAAGAACAATTGGAACAGAAAATTCTTTGTGAGTAATAGTTACATTAGTTAGTCATTGCTGAACAATAAGCCATTCCAAAATTCAAAGTTTTCTAAAAATATGTTCATTTTCAGTACTTATTTTGAGTGGCTGAGTGTCAGCTGATTAAGGCTAGGCTTGTCTGGAAGTAACAGACTGGACATGATACAACAGACTGGTTCCAAATAGGAAAAGGACTACATCAAGGCTGTATATTGTCACCCTGCTTATTTAATTTCTATGCAGAATACATCATGAGAAATGCTGGGATGGAGGAAACACAAGCTGGAATCAAGACTGCTGGGAGAAATATCAATATCCTCAGATATGCAGATGCATCACCCTTATGGCAGAGAGTGAAGAAGAACTAAAGAGCCTCTTGATGAAAGTGAAGGAGGAGAGTACAAAAGTTGGCGTAAA
Source organism: Nanger dama (assembly GCA_917880005.1). Lineage (NCBI taxonomy): Eukaryota > Metazoa > Chordata > Mammalia > Artiodactyla > Bovidae > Nanger > Nanger dama. The sequence continues at coordinate 10,046,856 of CAKJTW010000014.1, forward strand.
GCTCAATATTCAGAAAATGAAGATCACAGCATCTGGTCCCACTACTCCATGGCAAATAGATGGGGAAACAGTGACTGACTTTATTTTTTTGGGCTCCAAAATCACTGCAGATGGCGACTGTAGCCATGAAATTAAAAGACACTTGCTTGCTCCTTGGAAGGAGAGTGATGACCAACATAGACAGCATATTAAAAAGCAGACATTATTTTGTCAACAATGGTCTGTCTATTCAAGGCTATGGTTTTTCCAGTGGTCATGTATGGATGTGAGAGTTGGACTATAAAGAAAGCTGAGTGCGAAAGTATTGATGCTTTTGAACTATGGTGTTGGAGATGACACTTGACGGTCCATTGGACTGCAAGGAGACCCAAACACGCAATCCTAAAGAATATCAGTCCTGGGTATTCATTGGAAGGACTAATGTTGAAGCTGAAACTCCAATACTTTGGACATCTGATATGAAGATCTAACTCATTTGACCTTGATGCTGGAATTTGGCCCTGGAATATGGAATGAAGCAAGGCAAAGGCTAATAGAGTTTTGCCAAGAAAATGCAGTGGTCATAGCAAATACGCTCTTCCAACAACACAAGAGAAGACTCTACACTTCGACATCACCAGATGGTCAACACCGAAATCAGATTGATTATATTCTTTGTAGCCAATGATGGAGAAACCCTATACAGTCAGCAAAAACAAGACCAGGAGCTGACTGTGGCTCAGATCATGAACTCCTTATTGGCAAATTCAGACTTAAATCGAAGAGTGTGGGGAAAACTACTAGACCATTCAGGTATGACCAAAATCAAATCACTTATGATTATACAGTGAATGTGAGAACTAGATATAAGGGACTAAATCTGATAGATAAGAGTGCCTGATGAACTATGGACAGAGGTTCATGAAATTGTACAGAAGACAGGGATCAAGACAATCCCCATGGAAAAGAAATGCAAAAAAGCAAAATGGCTGTCTGGGGAGGCCTTACAAATAGCTGTGAAAAGAAGAGAAGTGAAAAACAAAGGAGAAAAGGAAAGACAGAAGCATCTGAATGCAGAGCTCCAAAGAATAGCAAGAAGAGATAAGAAAGCCTTCCTCAGTGATCAGTGCAAAGAAATAGATGAAGAGAACAGAATGGGAAAGACTAGAGATCTCATCAAGAAAATTAGAGATACCAAGGGAACATTTCATGAAAAGATGGGCTCAATAAAGGACAGAAATGGTATGGACCTAACAGAAGCAGAAGATATTAAGAAGAGGTGGCAAGAATACACAAAAGAACTGTACAAAAAGATCTTCATGACCCAGATAATCACAATGGTGTGAACACTCACCTAGACATCCAGGAATGTGAAGTCAAGTGGGCTTAGAAAGCATCACTACAAAGAAAGCTAGTGGAGGTGATGAAATTCCAGTAAAGCTATTTCAAATCCTAGAAGATGATGCTGTGAAAGTGCTGCACTCAATATGCCAACAAGTTTGGAAAACTCAGCAGTGGCCACAGGACTGGAAAAGTCAGTTTCCATTTCAATCCCAAAGAAAGGCAATGCCAAAGAATGATCAAACTACTGCACAATTACCTTCATCTCACATGCTAGTAAAGTAATGCTCAAAATTCTCCAAGCCAGGCTTCAACAGTATGTGAACCGTGAACTTCCTGATGTTCAAGCTGGTTTTAGAAAAGGCAGAGGAACCAGAGATCAAATGCCAACATCCACTGGCTCATGTACAAAGCAAGAGAGTTCCAGAAAAACATCTATTTCTGCTTTTTTGACTATGTCAAAGCTTTTGACTGTGTGGATCACAGTAAACGATGGAAAATTCTGAAAGAGATGGGAATACCAGACCACTTAACCTGCCTTTTCAGAAACCTATATGCAGGTCAGGAAGCAACAGTTAGAACTGGACATGGAAAAACAGATTGGTTCCAAATAGGGAAAGGAGTACGTCAAGGCTGTATATCGTCACCCTGCTTATTTAACTTATATGCAGAGTACATCATGAGAAACGCTGTGCTGATGGAAGCACAAGCTGGAAACAATATTGCCGGGAGAAATATCAATAACCTCAGATATGCAAATAACACCACCTTTATGGCAGAAAATGAAGAGGAACTAAAAGCCTCTTGATGAAGGTGAAAGAAGAGAGTGAAAAAGTTGGCTTAAACCTCAACATTCAGAAAATGAAGATCATGGCATCCTGTCCCATCACTCATGGCAAATAGTGGGGGAATGAGTGGAAACAGTGTCAGACTTTATTTTTGGGGGCTCCAAGATCACTGCACATGGTGATTGCAGCCATAAAATTAAAAGATGCTTACTCCTTCGAAGGAAAGTAATGAATGACCTAGATAGCATATTAAAGAGCAGAGACATTATTTTGCCAACAAAGGTCCATCTATTCAGGGCTATGATTTTTCCAGTGGTCATGTAGGGATGTGAAAGTTGGATTGTCAAGAAAGCTGAGCACCAAAGAATTCATGCTTTTGAATTGCGGTGTTGGAGAAAACTCTTGAGAGTCCCTTGGACTGCAAGGAGATCCAAGTGGTCTGGCAAAACCAGTACAATATTGTAAAGTAAAAAATAAATAAATAAATAATAAAATAAAGGAGATCAGTCCTGGGTGTTCATTGGAAGTACTGATGCTAAAGCTGAAACCGAATACTTTGGACACCTCATGAGAAGAGTTTAGTTACTGGAAAGGACTCTGATCCTGGGAGGGTTTGGGGCAGCAGGAGAAGGGGATGACAGAGGACGAGTTGGCTGGATGGCATCACTGACTGAAGGACATGAGTTTGAGTGAACTCCGGGAGTTGGTGATGGACAGGGAGCTCTGGCGTGCTGAGATTCATGGGGTCGCAAAAGTTGGACGCGACTGAGCGACTGAACTGAACTGATCCTGGGAAAGTTTGAGGACAGGAGGAGTAGGGGACGACACAAGATGAGATGGTTGGATGGCATCACTGACTCAATGGATATGGGTTTAGGTGGACTCTAGGAGTTGGTTATGGACAGGGAGGTCTGGTGTGCTGCGGTTCATGGGGCGGCAAAGAGTCGGACAGGACTGAGCGACTGAACTGAATTGCCTGGAATGGTTGACCTGGGGTGCACTATTCTTTTTCTCCTATTCTCACAATGATGAAAAAAGAACAACAGAATTAGTGAAAATGTACAAAGCATCTGAAGGCCTAAGGGCAAGCTGATGTACTATCATTTTGCCTCATTCTATTGGCCAAAGAAAGTTACATGGCTAAGCCCAACGTCTAAGGACAGGTAAATTACATGACATATTATATAGCTATAGAGAGAGCTAAAGAATTAAAAACAGTATTACAATCTATCACTCTGGCAAACTGTAAACTTGGAAAGCTGTTCTACAGTAGGTTTATCTGTAAAAGTATTGATTGCCAATATCAGAATTTTTGTTGTTGTTCTTGTTGTTTGTTCGTTTAATTTCATAAGCAAAAAGAGAGCTGTTAAGAGTTTAGTACCAGGATGTTTCACCATAATCTTTTTACCTTCTTCTTTCTTTAAATTGTTATGATATCTATTATTTTATTAATAGACTATTTTCCATCTTTTAATATATTTCTCTAACTTGAAGGAATGAAATACTACCAGTATTGTATTGTTATTGTTTAAAACTTTGCTTTTTAAGTTTAATTTAAAAATTACCTAGAGTTATTTACTTTTTTCTTGCATGGAATGCTGAGAGAGCTGATTTTATTTATTTTTCTAATGGATAACTATTTTATTAGAAAAACTTGTGAGACAACATATTTGTTCTCCACTGATCTGTACACCAAATTTGTATAGAGACAGAAAAGTTTTCTGGGTTCTCAAAACACTACATTAGCAGTCTAATCCATCCTGCTAACACACTATGGTAATTATTTGTGATGTTATACTTACAGAGGGAGGACTGAGACTACTTTGAAATGGAGTCCACATCTATGAACATAATATATCTCTATTTTTAATGCATTTCTTTAGGGTTTTGTATATATTTATTATATATATGCTGTCTGCTTTTCCTTATTTTTAAGCATTTTCTTAATCTGCCAAGGCCAGTTAAAAAATAAAAATGGAATCACTGAACTACTTTTTTTTAATTTTTAATGGTAACTCAGTGGTAAAAAACCACCTGCCAGTGCAGGAAACATGGGTTTGATCCCTTGGTGGGGAAGATAACCTGGAGATGTAAATGGCAACCCAATCCAGTATTCTTGCTTTGGAAATCCCATGGACAAAGGAGCCCACCAGGCTACAGTCCAAGAAGTCCCAAAAGAGGTAGACATGACTTAGTAATTAAACGATAAAAAGAACAATTTAAAGTAGAAAAATATTTAGATAATAGATGCCTACAAGAATTTCTACAAACAACTACAGAAAAACACAAAGATATCCATTTCAGCACAGGGTACTGGCATGCAAAAGCAGGAAATCAAGTAATATCTGGAGTAGGATGCAAATTTGGCCTCGGGTACAAAGTGAAGCAGGCAACACGCTAATAAGAGTTCTGCCAGGAGAATACACTGGTTATAGCAAACACGTTTTTCCAACAACACAAGGGACAACTCTACATGTGGACATCACAGAGGGGTCAACACTGAAATCAGATTGACTATAGTCTTTGCAGCCAAAGATGGAGAAGCTCTATACAGTCAGCAAACATAAGACATTGAGCTGTCTGTGGCTCAGATAATCAGCTCCTTAATAAAAAATCCAGGCTAAAATTGAAGAAAGTAGGGAAAACCACTATGCAATTCAGGATCAGTTCAGTTTAGTTGCACAGTCATGTCTGACTCAAGGGGCCCCATGGACTGCAGCAAACCAGTCCTCCTTGTCCATCACCAACTGCCAGAGCTTACTCAAACTCATGTCCTTCGAGTCAGTTATGCCAGGCAACCACCTCATCTTCTGTCATACCCTTATGCCCCAGCCTTCAATCTTTCCCAGCATCAGGGTCTTTTCCAATGAGTCAGTTATTTGCATTAGGTGGCCAAAGTATTGGAGTTTCAGTTTCAGCATCATTCCTTCCAATGAACTGATCTCCTTTAGGATTGACTGGTTGTATTCCCTTGCAGTCCAAGGGACTCTCAAGTGTCTTTTCCAACACCACAGTTCAAAAGTATCAACTCTTCTGCATTCACCTTTCTTTATAGTCCAACTCTCATATCCATACATGACTACTGGAAAAACCATAGCTTTGACTAGATGAACGTTTGCTGGCAAAGTAATGTCTCTGCTTTATAATATGCTGTCTAGGTTGGTGATAGCTTTCCTCCAAGGAGCAAGCATCTTTGAATTCCATGGCTGCAGTCACTGTCTGCAGTGATTTTGGAGACCAAGAAAATAAAGTCTATTACTGTTTCCATTGTTACCCCATCTATTTCCCTTAAAGTGATGGGATCATATGCCATAATCTTAGTTTTCTGAATGTTCAGTTTTAAGCCCATTTTTGAACTCCCCTCTTTCACTTTCATCAAGAAGATCTTTATTTCCTCTTCACTTTCTGCCATAAGGATGTAGTCATCTGCATATCTGAGGTTATTGATATTTCTACCAGCAATCTTGACTCTAGCTTGTGCTTCATCCAGCCTGGCATTTAACATGATGTACTCTGCATATAAGTTAAATAAACAATGTGACAATATACAGTCTTGACATACTCCTTAACCGATTTGGAACCAGTCTGTAATTCCAGGTATGGTTCTAATTGTTGCTTCTTGTTCTACATACAGATTTCTCAGGAGGCAGGTCAGGTGTTTTGGTATTCCCATCTCTTTAAGAATTGTCCATGGTTTGTTGTGATCAATACAGTCAAAGGCTTTGGTGTAGTCAACAAAGCAGAAGTAGATAATTTTTTAGAACTGTCTTGCTTGAACCAACGGATCAATGGATGATCCAACAGATGCTGGCAATTTGATCTCTGGTTCCTCTGCCTTTTCTAAACTCACTTTGAACATCTGCAAGTTCATGGTTCATGTACTGTTAAAGCCTGGCTTGGAGAATTTTGAGCATTACTTTGCTAGTCTGTGAGACAAGTGTAATTTTCAGTAGTTTGGGCATTCTTTGGCATTGCTTTTTATTGGGATTGGAATGAAAAGTGACATTTTCCAGTCCTGTGGCCACTGCTGAGTTTTCCAAATTTGTTGGCATACTGAGTGCAACACTTTCACAGCATCATCTAGGATTTGAAATAGCTCAACTGGAATTCCATCACCTCCACTAGCTTTCTTTGTAGTGATGATTTCTAAGGCCCACTTGACTTCACATTCCAGGATGTCTGGCTCTAGGTGAGTGATCACACCATCGTGATTTTCTTGGTCATGAAGATCTCTTTTTGTATAGTTCTTCTGTGCATCCTTGCCACCTCTTCTTAATATCTTCTGCTTCTGTTAGGTCCATACCATTTCTGTCCTTTATCGAACACATGTTTGCATGAAATGTTCCCTTGGTATCTCTAATTTTCTTGAAGAGATCTCTAGTCTTTCCCATTCTGTTCTTTTCCTCTATTTCTTTGCACTGATCGCTGAGGAAGGCTTTCTTATCTCTTCTTGCTATTCTTTGGAACTCTGCATTCAGATGCTTATATCTTTCCTTTTCATCTTTGTTGTTCACTTCTCTTCTTTTCCAGCTATTTGTAAGGCTTCTCCAAACACCCATTTTGCTTTTTGCATTTCTTTTCCATGGGGATGGTCTTGATCCCTGTCTCCTGTACAATGTCACGAACCTCATTCCATAGTTCATCAGGCACTCTATCTATCAGATCTAGGCCCTTAAATCTATTTCTCACTTCCACTGTATAATCATAAGGGATTTGATTTAGGTCATACCTGAATGGTCTAGTGGTTTTCTCTACTTTCTTCAATTTAAGTCTGAATTTGGCAACAAGGAATTCATGATTTAAGCCACAGTCAGCTCCTGGTCCTGTTTTTTCCTGACTGTAGAGAGCTTCTCCATCTTTGGCTGCAAAGAATATAATCAGTCTGATTTCAGTGTTGACCATCTGGTGATGTCCATGTGTAGAGTCTTCTCTTGTGTTGTTGGAAGTAGGTGTTTCCTGACTAGTGCGTTCTCTTGCCAAAACTCTTATTAGTCTTTGCTCTGCCTCATTCCGTATTCCAAGGCCAAATCTGCTGTTACTCCAGTTGTTTCTTGACTTCCTTCTTTTGTATTCCAGTCCCCTATAATGAAAAAGACATCTTTCTTGGGTTTTAGTTCTAAAATGTCTTGTAGTTCTTTATAGAACCATTCAACTTTAGCTTCTTCAGCATTACTGATTAGGGCATAGACTTGGGTTACTCTGATATTGAATGGTTTGCCTTGGAAACGAACAGATATCATTCTGTTGGTTTGGACATTGCATCCAAGTACTGAATTTTAGAATCTTTTGTTGACCATGAAGGCTACTCCATTTCATCTAAGGGATTCTTGCCCACAGTAGTAGATGTAACAGTCATCTGAGTTAAATTCACCCATTCCAGTCCATTTTAGCTTGCTGATTCCTAGAATATCGACGTTTACTCTTGCCATCTCCTGTTTGACCACTTCCAATTTGCCTTGATTCATGGACCTGACATTCCAAGTTCCTATGCAATATTGCTCTTTACAGCATTGGACCTTGCTTCTATCAGCAGTCACATCCACAACTGGGTATTGTTTTTCCTTTGACTCCATCCCTTCATTCTTTCTGGAATTATTTCTCCACTGATCTCCTGTAGCATATTTGACACCTACTGACCTGGAGAGTTCCTCTTTCAGAACCCTAGCATTTTGCCTTTTCAAACTGTTCATGTGGTTATCAAGGCAAGAATACTAAAGTGGTTTGCCATTCCTTTCTCCAGTGGACCACATTCTGTCATTACATCCATTCCCATTAATTTATGGCAAATAGATGGAGAAAAATTGGGGAAAATGACAGATTTTATATTCTTTGACTCAAAATTTAAAAGACACAAAACTAAAAGACATTTGTTCCTTGGAAGAAAAGCTATGACAAATCTAGTCACTGTATTTAAAAGCACAGATGTCACTTTGTCAACAAAGGTTCATATAGTCAAACCTATAGTTTGTCCAGTAGTCATGTACAAATGTGAGAGTTGGACTGTAATGAAGGTTGAGCACTGAAGAATGAATACTATCAAGATGTGGTGCTTAAAAGAAGACTCTTGAGACTCCTTTGGATAACAAGGAAAACAAACCAGTCAATTCTAAAGGTAATCAGCACTGAATATTCATTGGTAGGGCTGATTCTTAAGCTGAAGCTCCAATGCTTTGGTCACCTGATGCAAAGAGCCAACCCACTGGAAAAGACCCTGATGCTGGGAAACATTGAAGGCAGGAGAAGGAGGTGACAGATGACAAGATGGTTGGATGGCATCACTGACTCAATGGACATGAGTTTGAGCAAACTCTAGTAGATAGTGAAGGACGAGGAAGTCTGGTATTCTGAAGTCCATGGGGTCGCTAAAGTCAGACATGACTTGGAAACTGAACAACAACAAAATAAACTGGTAAAAGCGCTGGAGAAGCGAATCTCAGAAAGATTACTGCTAAACCTTCAATTAACCATTAGCTTTCAAAGAGAATTTGCAAAAATTATATATAGCTGTCACTAATGATCATTGCTTCCAACACTGAGGCATAAGATATTAAGGAAAGCATCAGGGGTTACTAGAACTGGAAAGATAATGTAAGACTTCTACTTCTCTTATAACTTCCATATCTCATGTCTCCTGTTGAGTGGACTCTAACCCTGAGTCTTGCTGGCAGGTCTTCTGAGAAGTTCAATTATTACGTCTCCAGGCTCTCTAATGTACTTGAGAGAATGAGAAAATATTGCTATGTGCTGGCAAAAATAAGGCAGAGTACTATGTAATCATTGTTTCTATTAAGATCAGGAGCACTTTTTGTATTCCACCTTCTAAAAACTTATGACAGGTGAATCACTTTTCTGTTTTGATATCATATCCCACAACAGCTCCAGGATTTAAATATTATTAATGTTATGAAAGAGTCATATCTATTTTCCTTTATGCTCTCTGCCTTCTTCTTCCCTCTCTACATCTCTGTTTCTTTCCTTACATTACTTCATCCTTTCTTTCCTTACTCTTGCTTTTGTTTCTTCCTGCCTTCTTTTGCTTTTCTTCTTTCTTTCCTTCATTCCTCTATACCCCTTTCCTACCTTCTCTACTTCCTATCCCTTCTCCTTCTCTCTCTTATTTCCTTTCTTTCTTTCTATTAGGTAGTTAGAATGGGAGAAGGAGTCCAAGATGGTGGAACCATGCAACAGGTAAAATTTTTAAAAACATCTTTGGAAGAGGAGGTTGAAGACTGGAGTGGGGACACACCCCCTTCCCTGATTTGTCCTGGGCATAACCAATAAAGAGAACACTGATACCAAGCTCTATGTGCATTGGGCTTATCCAGTCAGACACCATGGGGAGGATACAGAATGTATAACAAGGGAAGCCAAGTGCTATTGGTGTGCTTCTTCATGACTTGGCCTGCCATTGCATCTCAGGAGTGTGCTGCCTGCTTCCCACTTGAGCTGTTGAGCTGTATCTGAGTTGTAGCTAGTTTGTCATTACAAATACTGCCTGATATCTTCTTCATAAAGTGCTGTCTGAGTTACAAGTGGTCCACTATTCCAAATCTTTGCTACAACAAGACAGGAATTGATGGAGAGGAGTAAACCTAACTGAAACCTCCGTCCATCATTACTTTTTAAAATCTCACCAGACTCTAAAGTGAAATTTTATTCTACTCAGTGGTAAAATAATGTGCTACACATTCTATCACAATAGCAATAATAACAAACACTTTCCAGATACCAAAGTCCAAATGTGTGTATGGATAGATGATAGATGAATAGATACTTAAGTAAATAAACAGATTATGCTGCTGTTGCTAAGTTGCTTCAGTCGTGTCTGACTCTGTGCAACCCATAGATGGCAGCCCACCAGGCTCCCCCCGTCCTTGGGATTCTCCAGGCAAGAACACAGGCGTGGGTTGTCATTTCCTTCTCCAATGCATTAAAGTGAAAAGTGAAGTCTCTCAATCCTCTCCTACCTAGTGACCCCAAGGACTGCAGCTTACTGGGCTCCTCTGTCCATGGGATTTTCCAGGCAAGAGTACTGGAGTTGTAAAATGAGATATCCACTTTTAAAGATGAAGGAAACAAAGTACATAACAATTAAGGCCAAGTTTCCACAGTTGGTAAATTTACAGCAGAAATTCAATCCTTGCTCTATTATTCCAAAGCCTGTAGTCTTTCCGTTTGTCAAAATCACATCAGTACATTCAATACAATATTGTAATTAGCCTCCAATTAAAATAAATAAATGCAAAGCTAGGATTAGAAGGCTGTCTCAGACTATCCTCAAACTTTAAAGTCTACAGAATATGTCAAGTTCAGTTCAGTTCAGTTCAGTTCAGTCGCTCAAAGAAACAAATAAATAAGGATAAGATAAACTCAGTAGAACTCTCAAAAAAAAATGACAGTTTTTAGGAAAAAAGATCTATATCTTAATAATTTTTCTGTCTGGGATTTACTATGTAAACTAAGCTTAGTACAGAAAGAGTAACAATTTCATACATCTACTGGGAGACATAGCAGCAAGTGCTGCTGCTGCTAAGTCGCTTTAGTCATGTCTGAATATATATACCATAGATGGCAGCCCACCAGGCTCCTCTGTCCCTGGGATTCTGCAGGCAAGAATGCTGGAGTAGGTTGCCATTTACTCCTCCATGGCAGAGATAGTGCCCCTAATATATTTTGTAGGACAGACTTGAGACATTCAATTAACTAAGCATTTGAGGGTTCCATTGCTTGTATATAAGCAGGATTAAACAGAAATTTTCTTATATTTGAAAACTACTCCAGAAAAATCATTTTGTTTTTATTTTCCACACTCAGTTTTCCCTGGCATCTATATAAAGATATAAAAGAACATGGCATAGCCAAAATGTCAACATTCCCTGTTGTTATAAATTATTTCGACAATAGAAATATTCAATAAACATTACTATTTGTCTGCCAAGTATCAATGTACGACATTTTATATATATTCATATCTCCTCAAGTGTTTTAATGTTTATAGTTTTTAAATGCCTTCTATCATGCTAGCAAAAGTATATATGATATAAAACCTAGGCACTCCTTCATCTTACTACACAAACTGATTACTGTTATTTCTCCTCTTGCTTTAGGCTAGTTTTCTTTGTATCCTTAGGTACTCCAACTGGAAAAACATTAATTAACCAATATATCATCTACAAACAAACTGATACTGAATTTCACCCCTTGGTAGTGAACTTAATTAAACCACCCCCTCACCTCTACAACTGGCAGATAGATAAATGCTTAGATATGTGCCAAGAAATTCATACAACTTCAAATTATATAATATTTGATGCTTACTCCTTGGAAGGAAAGCTATGACCAACCTAGAGAGCATGTTAAAAAACAGAAACATTACTTGGCCAACAGAGGTCCGTCTAAGTAAAGGCTATGGTTTTTCCAGTAGTCAGGTATGGATGTGAAAGTTGGGACTGTGAAGAAAGCTGAGCAATGAAGAATTGATGCTTTTGAACTGTGGTGTTGGAGAAGACTCCTGAGTGTCCCTTGGACTGCAAGGAGATCCAACCAATCCATTCTGAAGGAGATCAACTCTGGGATTTCTTTGGAAGGAATGATGCTAAAGCTGAAACTCCAGTACTTTGGCCACCTCATGTGAAGAGCTGACTCATTGGAAAAGAGTCTGATGCTGGGAAAGATTTCAGGCAGAAGGAGAAGGGGACAACAGTGGTTGAAATGGTTGGATGGCATCACCAACTCACAGCACATGAGTTTGGGTAAACTTTAGGAGTTGGTGATGGACAGGGAGGCCTGGCATGCTGCAGTCTATGTGGTTGCAAAGAGTCAGACTGAATTGAACTGAACAAATTATTTAAGTCATTGTATTTTCATTCACATATCTATGTATTTTTGTATACTTTATATAACAAATCTTCCAAGAAGTGTTTAAAAATAGTATCTTCCAAAAGACATAAATCTAAAATATAGATAACAGTAAATAGCTGATTTTTACAAGTGGCAAAATAGTTATCTTTATAACAAATATCTTAGGACAAGTTAAGATTATATTAGTGAATAGCAATTTTGGAGAGAGCTCTTCCATCTCCTATCATGACAATTAGGAATTGTACATTCCCACTAATTTGGACACACTAAACTTGAAAGACTATTGTGGACATTCCAATTGTTAGAAAGTCCTAATATGCAGCTGAAACTATTTTTATGCAATGTCCTCATTTTTTAAGCTGCCAACTCTGCATATCATATTATAAATATCATAACAAGTAGCAAAACTGTTAACATACACAATACATGTATGCAACTAAAGCATGTGAAAAGGACTTTTCTTTCAAATTCTTATGCAATTTTCAAGAATATTAAGGATGAATAATTAAATTTCTCATATCTTTAAAACAAGACATCCCACTCTATTTTTATCAGTTTTTGGACTCTTTTATTTACATACACTGATACCAAGAATTTGGATTTTTTTTAATTAGATGATAAGAATTCTGCCAATTCTGAAAATCTATAAATGTAGAGCCACTTGGGCTCTTCTCTAGTGGAACGAAGCTCTTTCTCTTGGAACTGAGCCAATGTCTATTAAATAGCATTGTGTAAGCTATTCAGTGAAACATTTCATTGTCAGAGGCTGAACTCAAGACCCCTTTATACACACACACACACACACACACACACACACACCCCTACACACACACACGTTAACTTTTAGTATGGGAGGAATTTAATTGATTGTGTCAAATGAAACTGTCAGTGCCTTCCCTGAATGTTTTTAGTAGTTGTAGTGACAGGCTAGCTACATAAATGAAACAGGGCTTTATTTAAAGTCACACGGTGAATTCACTCTCATCAGATGCATCAATTCTAATTCACTTATGTCTTTTTGGAGTGCTCAGTTTGTCTCATTTGTTTCAACTGTTTCCTATTCTACCAATATTCTTTTCAATTATACAGGCAGGATAATAGCATGAATGACATAACAAGAGTGAAGCATGCTCTGCTCAAACCTGTGTCCACAGGTTCCCTGCATAGTAAAATGTTTCCCAACCTCAACGTGAAATCTAGATATATTAATAGGCTAACAAAAAGTCTCTTCTCAAGAATTAGAGTTCTGTTGCATGACTTGAATTTAACACAGTTCAGCTGGTAATTGATAAAATGCACTTGCTTACAGGTGGCATAGGCATTTATTCTATTTCCATCTGCTAATATGTCTACTATAAATTTAAAATTGCATATCCATCATCCATCTGGAAGTAAGCATTAGATCCCAAATCCTCTTACTGCAGTTGCTATGCTGTGTTCAGTTGTCTTTCTCTGAAAATGCCACAAGCACCATAAATAAAGTTCCTAAAACTGCAAAGTTCAATTAAGGTGTCTGCATATAATTTATCTCTGATATCACTGATATTAGGTAAGTAGCATGTTAATATAGAGTTTGATTTGCTAAGATCCTCCAGTGATTAAGAGTTGAAGACAAAATGCTTGATGTACAGGAAATAACACCTTCCAAATGTGTATATATCTTTTGTAGTTAGAACACAAATCATTATTTTAATTTTATTTTCTATATATGTAACATACTCTCAGATAATTCTTGTAGTAACAAGCAGAATTATGATGGCAAAATTTGGCTGAAAAATCTGTCCAGTATTAGAATATGCCAGTGAACTAATGGGGAACTAACACTTGTCTAGAGTTTGGCGTTTCACTGTCAAAGAGTTTCAATCTACTTCCTTAAATTTTCTCTCCCCTTGTTTTCTAGTGTTTGAAAAGATGAAAAATTCATGTTATTTTTAATCTATACAATTAATTTAAAGATACTTGGTGCAGTTAAGACCTTCAATAAAAATGAAAGACTGGTATCATTTCATGGAATGAATTAAAACATTTGAAATGTAAAGTTTTCTATAGTGATCTGCCAGAACATGACTGTGAGTAGCAAAAGTAAACTGCATGTTAGACTCTTGACTTTACACTCTCCTACAGAACTGTTCTCTAATTTAGATTTAGTCACTTTCCTCCTGTAATTTTCAACCCTGAGGAAACCGAAAGCATACAATAGATATAGGAAAATACTTTTCAGAGGCTGAACTCTTTTGGAGAGAACTCTTTCAAAAGAATTCTTCTTTCAATATTTCAAATCAATTAACTTGAATTAACCTGACAAATTAAAGGACAAATCCATAGTAGCCTTGAAATTAGGAATGAAATTATCAATATTTTATGAATAATTAGAAAACAAGAACAGACAATTCTATATCCAAAATGGATTGACCTCCTGAGTTGATTATCTAAAAATATATCATACATTTTATAGTTAAATAGCACACAGTGGATTAAATTGAAATAATCTCTTCATATACATTTGTGAATATTAAACATGTTTCTAATCATGTATTATAAAACAGTTTAAAGTTTTCATTTTAAATGATTATTATTTAACTACACAATGCTTATATTTACTCAAAATAGATGTAATTGACATTTAATGATTTGGGTTGTTGTTGGGTTGATGTTCTTTCTATCCATGACTTTCTGCTTATATAACCTAAGTACTGCCTTCAAACTCAAGCTGTCGATAAACATAAAATCCATCCACTAGATATGAAACAGGAGGCTATATGAGAGTACTGTTTCTCTTATGCTTTTCAGCAATTTAACACAATATTTATGTACTTATCAAGCTCATATCAAACTAAAATTTTAATAAAAACAAAATATTTTACTATTTTCACTTCAATATTTTACTATAATATTTTTAGAACGTGTTTACTAATGCAACTAAGTTTTTCTTTTCATTTAAAATAACAGTTATTTCAAGTTAAAAAAAATCCTTAACTATTGAGTGTTGTTAAGGGATTCCATAAATGGCACACAAAGGCTTTACATTACTTTTACATTATTTTATATTATTTTACATTATTTTATTAAGTTATTACATTATTTCCTTCAAGATTCCTTTACGTTTCAAAGGTATATTAATAAAAGATAAACTGTACCTTCTGTCTGAAAACAGGACCCCAGTGATAAACTTCAGAAAGGAACTGGTTTTGCTCAGATATCCTTTTGCCACATTCATCCAAAAAATGATGCTTAGTAACAGCAATCCTTTAAGGTGGTCACCTGTTAAGAAAATATGTCTGCTAATACGGTTACAAATATTTTTTTAACTTTCCACTATTTGAACAAAATCTACTTTTCTTACTAAATATTTTACATAATTGTTCAGTTTAGGTATTCAGAAAATGACTATGCTATTTACCAGTATCAACAGATATTTATAATTTGTCTAATTACTGTATAGTTACTGAGTTGTTACATCACCAGGCTTAATTTTTCCTTTATAATTTGTATTTACTAAGAAACAGAAAAGAATATCAAAGCTAAATTTTCATGGATTTCAAAAGCTTCAAGAATAAAGGAGTGGGTTGCCATTTCCTATTCCAGGGGATCTTCTGATTCAAGGATTGAACCGTGGTCTCCTGAATCTTCTGCACTGGCAGACTGATTATTAACTGCTAGTGCCACCTGGGAAGTCCTTCACAATGTATACAGATATCAAATCATCACAATGTACACTGTAAGTATCTCACAACTTTATATATTAATTATACCTCAATAAAACTGAAATAAAAAATAGCACATTAATTAATTCTTGTATTTCAGCTTTTGGAAAGCTTTTATAATAATCCTGTACTGTTGTGAGCATTCACATAATTAAGTTGTTTTTATTTTCCATTTATTTAGGGGATTTACAATATTCATTACTCTTGTGACTTTCATTTTTAAATACGTTTGAAAATTATGTAAGTGTATGTAATTGCTGATATTCCCATCTCTTGAAGAATTTTCCAGTTTCTTCTGATCCACACAGTCAAAGTCTTCGGTGTAATCAATAAAGCAAAAGTAGAAGTTTTCCTGGAACTCTCTTGCTTTCTCGATGATTGAATGGATGTTGGCGATTTGATCCCTAGGTCCTCTGTCTTTTCTTTTTTTTTAATTTAAATTTATTTATTTTAATTGGAGGCTAATTCCTTTTGGTGCTGCCACACATCAACATGAATCTGCCATGGGCACACACATGTTCCCCATCCTGAACCCCCCCTCCCACCTCCTTCCTCATACCATCCCTCTGGGTCTTCACAGTGCACAAGTCCTCTGCCTTTTCTAAATCCAGCTTGGACATCTTGAAGTTCAGGGTTCACGTACTGTTGAAGCATGGCTTGGAGAACTTTGAGTATTACTTTACTAGCATGTGAGACGAGTGTAATTATGCAGTAGTTTGAGCATTCTTTGGTATTGATATTGCCTTTGGTATTGCCTTTCTTTGGGATTGGAATGAAAACTGACCTTTTCCAGTTCTGTGGCCACTGCTGAGTCTTCCAAATTTACTGGCATAAGGAATGCAGCACTTTCACAGCATCATCTATTAGGATTTGAAATAGCTCAGCTGGAATTCCATCATCTCCACCAGCTTTGTTCGTAGTGATGCTTCCCTAAGCCAGTTTGACTTTGCATTCCAGGATGTCTGGCTCTGGGTGAGTGATCACACCATCATGATTACCTGGGTTATGAAGATCACTTTTGTATAGTTATTATGTGTATTCTTGCCACCTGTTCTTAATATCTTCTGCTTCTTTTAGGTCCACACCATTTCTGTACTATATTGTGCTCAGGTTTGCATGAAATGTTCCCTTCAGTTCAGTTCAGTTCAGTTCAGTTCAATTCAGTCACTCAGTGTTGTCCAATTCTTTGCAACTCCATGGACTGCAGCACGGCAGGCCTCCCTGTCCATAACCACCTTTCGGAGTTTACTCAAACTCATGCCCATTCAGTCTGTGATGCTACCCAACCATCTCATCCTCTGTCGTCCCCTTCTCCCACATTCAGTCTTTCCCAGCATCAAGGACTTTTCAAATGGTAAGTTCTTTGCATCAGGTGGCCAAAGTATTGGAGTTTCAGATTCAACATCAGTCCTTCCAATTAACATTCAGGACTGATCTCCTTTAAGATGGACTGGTTGGATCTTTTTCAGTCCCAGGGACCCTCCAGAGTTCTCCAACACCACAGTTCAAAAGCGTCAGTTTTTGGTGCTCAGCTTTCTTTATAGTCCAACTCTCTCATCCATACATGACTACTGGAGAAACCATAGCTTTGACTAGATGGACCTTTGTTGGCAAAGTAATGTCTCTGCTTTTTAAGTTTGCAGTCACTATTTGCAGTGATTTTGGAGCCCAAGAAAATAAAGTCTGTCACTGATTCCATTGTTTTCCCATATAATTGCCATGAAGTGATGGGACTAGATGTCATTATCATAGTTTTCTGAATGTTGAGCTTTAAGCAAACTCTTTCACACTCCACTTCAATTTCATCAAGTGGCTCTTTAGTTCTTTTCACTTTCTGCCATAAGGGTGGTGTCATCTGCATATCTGAGGTTATTGATATTTCTCCTGGCAATCTTGATTCCAGCTTGTGCTTCATCTAGCTCAGCATTTCTCATGATGTACTCTGCATATAAGTTAAATAAGCAAGTTGACAATATACAGCCTTGACGTACTCCTTTTCCTATTTGGAACCAGTCTGTTGTTCCATGTCCAGTTCTAACTGTTGCTTCCTGACCTGCATTACAGATTTCTCAAGAGGCAGGTCAGGTGGCTTAGTATTCCAGTCTCTTTCAGAATTTTCCACAGTTTATTATGATCCACATAGTCAAAGGCTTTGGCATGGTCAATAAAGCAGAAATAGACATATTTCTGGAACTCGCTTGCTTTCTCAATCCAGTGGATGTTGGCAATAATTAACAACGCTGTATGCTATATAAGAAAGTTGTTATGAGAATAAATCACAAGCTTTCTTTTTATTATTTACTTATTTATCATTTTTCCTTTACAATATTGTATTGGTTTTGCTATGTATGGAATTTCAAAAGCTTTCTTATTACAAAGAAATATTTTCTAATATTTCTTTTTTTGTCTATAGGTGATAAATGTTCATTAAGCTTAAAGTGATAACCGTTGATAAACATGTATATAGGCCAAATCATTATGCTGAACACCTTCAGTTCAGTTCAGTTCAGTCGCTCAGTCGTGTCCGACTCTTTGCGACCCCATGAATTGCAGCATGCCAGGCCTCCCTGTCCATCACCATCTCTCGGAGTTCACTCAGACTCACGTCCATCGAGTCCGTGATGCCATCCAGCCATCTCATCCTCTGTTGTCTCCTTCTCCTCCTGCCCCCAATCTCTCCCATCATCAGAGTATTTTCCAATGAGTCAACTCTTTGCATGAGGTGGCCAAAGTACTGGAATTTCAGCTTTAGCATCATTCGTTCCAAAGAAATCCCAGGGTTGATCTCCTTCAGAATGGACTGGCTGTTAAACTTATACAAACATATAAATAATATCTCTATAAAACTGGATGAAAAATATAATGCCATTCATTAATGATTTATTCCGTATTTGAAAGAGAAGTAATTACATTTAACATATGTTTCCTCTCACTGAATAAATATCATTTACTTTTTCTAATTGTCAATTTGTAAATTAATCCATTGATTTTTCTTTCTTTAAATATTGTTGCCACTGAAAGCACAGAATAAAAATATTGAATCTTTCCAGAATGAATTAGGTTCTATTACTTCATTTGTGAAAAACAAAGAGAGACTTGGAGTGATTCCAGCAGTATACTGAGACAACTCACTTGCAATAGCCAATTGATAAATATTAAGAAAGTTTTTAAGGTGCGTTAATATTCAATTCAGCCTACATGGGAATATTTAAATCCAGAATCAGTAAACATTATAAATTATGATTTTTAAAACTTACTCATTTGGTTCTTTTACCAGCATATCACTGCTAATCACCACCTCAAAGTGTGAAACCAGAGCACATCTTAATTAGCATGTAAAAACTATCATCTCTTAGTGGCAGAGGGCAAAAATTGAGGCTCAGGTCCATGAGTTAATTATAAAAGTAGCTGAGCTCCAGAAATATGAATTTGCATATCTAACAAGTCTATTACCCCAGGGTCAGAGTTTTGATTGGGAAGGAGTTAGATGCTGAGATCCATAATAGGGATATCTGGCTAAACCACCCAGAAATACTGAATCCCATATACCCCCTGAGCTTCCTGATGTGGTCTACCAGTTTTAGGTAAAGATATAGATGTGTGTGTGCTCAGTCACTCAGTAGTGTCTGAGTCTTTGCAACCACAAGGACTGTAGCCCAACAGGCTCCTCTGTCCATGGAATTTTCCAGGCAAGAATAATGGAGTGGCTTTCCATTGCATTCTCCATTGGATCTTTCCAACTCAAGTATCAAACCAGAATTTCTTGCATTTCCTGCACTGGCAGTCAGATTCTGTACACTGTGCCACCTGGAAACCCCTCAAAAATGTAGACACCACATCCCAAATTAGACATGATCAGAACCAGAGTGATAAAGTGAATTGTATCAATGGTTCCCACTGTCATGTATCTACCTACATTCCACCTTTCTTGTAGTCTGTTTTTTCCATGCAATGTTATTCAAGATTTGTGTCAGAGGAAGTAGCCCTGACTTTCATTACTGAATCAATAGTGCTTTCACTTAGTTTTGTGTCTTCAGAGGCTCCTGTGACCAGCTGACCAAGACAGAGAAAGGCCAAGAGTGGGTCAGTGACAGATCTGATTTGTGTGTACATCCTTAAAATGAGCTATATTATGGTAGGCTGATTCTTGAGGATATTCATGGTAGAAAATCTTTCAAAGAACAGTAGACCTGGTCATTTCATTTGTATTTAAAGAGAAGCAGGTTAAAGTAAGAATATATAAATGAGCCATGGGTAGGAATTGGACTAACAAGAAAAGTGACTATGCATAATAGCAAATCCAAGATTTGGAGTTAGCAACCTGAAGATCCAGAAGAACCAAAGGCATAGTCCCTGCTGAAGGCCAGCAGGCTCCAGACCCAAGAAGAATCAATGTTTCAGTTCAAGTCTGTGGACAGGAGAAAACTGATGTTCCAACTGAAGGCAGATGAGCAGAGGAATTCACTCTTACATGAAAATTAGACTGCTTGCTTTATTCAGGCCTTCGTTTCCCTGGATGTAACTCACCCACATTAGGGAGTGTAACCTGCTATACTTAGCCAAAGGATTCAAATATCAATCTCCTTCAGAAACACACTCACAGAAACACCTAGAAAAATGTTTGACCAAATGTCTCTGCAAACACTGTCCCAAGTATCACATTTTCTTAACCCCACATCCTCCTTTCACTTTTTCCTATTTCATTTTACCCAATACAACCACATTCCTCAAAAGAGGTTATCTATGATTGTTTCTATTTTCACACCTCACATTCATTCATTTTTCCATTAATATCTCCCTTCATTCCCAATGTTCTATTTTGTGTTTTGGAACTTTATCTTATTCTCTATCAGACTCTTAAGTGTATATTTCATCAAAATTCATTCTTGGCCTTTAATCTTTATAATTTCTTCCAAGGTAACCCTTGATTTCATTATATCACCTAAAAAAAAATAAATGCCAACTTTATAACCATTTTTTTTTCTCTTGGAGTTTTCAAACTCATGATAAAATTAACATATCTAAAATTGAAACCAGGAACAATGTCGCTTCCCATCACCTGTTTGTTCAATTTTTGCTTCCCTTTCAACCTTTAACAACCATATCACCTTCCAGCAATCTCTATCACAGTGAATGATTCCATCATCTTTCCATCTTGCAAAAGCCACAAACCTTAAGGCTTTCTCCGATATCTCATTCTTCCTCAACCATGAATTCAGTAGTTTATTGCTTCATGTTTACTTGATCCCTATATATTTCAGAACTTCGTCTTCTCTATTCCCATTACCATTCATTTAAATGAACATATTTTCTGCATTTGCTATTGCATCAGCCTCCTTGCATTTCACTGTGTATCCACTTTAAAATATTGTTCATGAGACATACAGATGGCCAGAAAGCACATGAAAAAAGTGATCAATATAACTAATTATCAGAGTACAGTCAATATTGCAATGGATGTGAGAGATGATAAAGAAAGCTGAGCACCAAATAGTTGATGCTTTTGAACTCTCATGCTGGAGAAGACTCTTGAGAGTCCTTCGGACTGCAAGGAGATCAAGCCAGTCAATCATAAAGGAAACTGGTCCCAAATATTCTTTGGAAGGACTGATCCTGAAGCTGAAGTTCCAATGCTTTGGCCACCTGATGCAAATAACTGATTCATTGGAAAAGACCTTGATGCTGGGAAAGATTGAAGGCAGAAGAGGTAAGGGACAACAGAGGATAAGATGGTTGTATGGCTTTGCCAACTTGATGGACATAAGTTTGGGGAAGCCTGGTGTGCTGCAGTCCATGGGGTCATAAAGAGTTGGACATGACTGAGTGACTGAACTGAACTGAATCACCTCACACCAGTCAGAATGGCCATCATCAAAATGTCCACAAGCAGTAAACCCTCGTGCGCCATTGGTAGGCATGTAAATTTGTATAACCACTATGGAGAACAGTATGAGACTGTATAAATCTAAAACAGACTTACTGTATGATCCAGCAATCCCAGTTCTGGGCATACATCTAGAGAAAACCATAATCCTAAGAAATACATACACCTCAGTATTCACTACAGCACTATTTACAGTAGCCAAGGTACAGAAGCAACCTAAATATCCATCTACAGAGGAATGGATAAAGAAGCTGTGGTGCATATATACAGTGGGATATTGTATATTCACCCATAAAAGAATGAAATAATGCCATTGGGGGCTTCCCAGGTGGCTCAGTGGTAAGGAATCCACTTGCAATGCAAGCAACGCAGAGGACATGTTTGATCCCTGGGTCAGTATGGTCCCCTGGAGAGGGACGTGGCAACTCACTCCAGTATTCTTTCCTGGGGAACCCCATGGAGAGAGGATCCTGGTGGGCTACAGTTCATAGGGTCACAGAGAGTAAGACAAGACTGAAGTGAGTGAGTATACATATGCACAAATGGAAATAGAAATTATCACACTAAGTGAGGTAAGTCAGAGAGAGAAAGACAAATATCATATATCGCTCATATGTGGAATCTAATTTTAAAAATGAAACAAATTAATTTATTTTTAAAACAGAAATAGACCTACAGTTATCAAAAATAAAGTTAGGGTTAACAAAGAGGAAATGTGGGAGGAGGGATAAATCAGGAGCTTAGAAAGAATATACACACACTACTATATACATATCAATAACCAACATGGGCACACTGTATATCACAGAGAACTCTACTCAGCATTCTGTGATATCCTATATTAAAAAAAAGAATCTTAAAAAATAATGAATATACTAGTGTATATTCTACTGATTCACTTTGTTGTACACCTGAAAGTAACAAAACACTGCAAAGCAACTATACCCTAACAAAATTTTAAAAAACACAATGAAATATTCTTCATTCTGTAGCTAGAATGATAGTTAAACTGAAAATCACATAAGTGGCTGGAGTTTTTTTTTTTCTTATTTATATGTTTTTGTAATTTATATGCATAAAATTTATTTCCTCTGTGTGTATATAATTTTCTTATTTGGTTTTATTCATTGTGCTAGTTACTGTAATTTCAAATGTGAACAAAAGAAAGACCTGTACTTAAGTGGATTCAGTGAGACAGCAAGACGGGTGAATAGCCAGTTTCAGTCAGTGCTGTTTGATAAGTTCTGTAAAAGAGGTCAGTCTGGCACTTAAGAATCACAAGTTATTTGTCCATTGTTGAGCATTCAGGGAAGGCTTTCAGGAAGAGGTGACTTTCATGCTGAAGATGACAGTTGAACATGAATGGTTATATTTGTGGCTAGGGATATGAGTTGCATTATGTGGTTAGGGATCTTGTTTATGGCATTAAGTAACTTAGAATTGTTTCCCAGGTGGTTATGAGAATTAAAAAATAGTTTACTGAAAAACTACCGATGGCAATGCAATTTTGAATACCTACACACACATTAAGTATCACAAACACTTCTGATAATATGGGTCATTTAAGCCTCAACATGGTTTCACTAATATCAAATCTGTTTTTTTTTTTTCCCCCAGAGGTCTACAGCACACAGAAATTTACAGAGTGAGTAAATGCCAGAACAGAAAGTCACACATCAATCCTTTTTTTTTTTTTCTTCTGTAAACAGGTCATAAAATTCTGGCATTACTAAACAGACTTCATTGATCTAACACTGTAAAAACTGCCCAAATATTTAATTAAAGCCAAATACTCTTATTTGTCTCTTCAAAGATATTTTAAACCTTAACTTTTAAGTGTTGGTTATATTGTAGTGAGCCATTTAGGAAATATAGTCAATTTTTAATGATACCAGGTGGATCATCCTAATTTCAGATTAACTACATCCCACTGACATGATTTCTTCCCCACCCTGCTGCCACCTGTCTGATACCAAACTCACTCAGCTGTGGACACTGACAGCTGGTTCTTCAGAGGGGAGTGGGGGCAAGCAGGCATCAGGTGAAAATGACTCATTAGCAATGAAATGGAAAAAATGTGCAGACTACCCCACAGACATTTTGGATGAAGCATAGGTTTTTATCCCAAGGCTTCTCTCTCTGTGTTCTGTTTGAAAGCTAACTGCAAAATGATAATAATAATAATGTATTTAATTTTATAAAGGTTTTGAAGTTACTATGATGCAATGCCTTCAGATTTAATTTATTTATATTTCCTCAAAACCAGTTGAGGTTTCTATTTGGACATGAATCCTAAAGCCTGAAAGATAAATACCCTGATGTTTTGGCTTTCTGTACATGTTCAAGGTTACTGCATTAGAAAGAACCCTAGACAGAGAGTTAGCACACTGAATTCTAGTCATTCATTAACTACACAAAACCACATAGTTCTCTTAACTCCCCTGGACATCAGATTGTATGTGAATAAAAGAGAAATAAATGAGCACAGTGATTAAATTATGCTTAATTATAGATATTTATCTCTCCTGTTTCCTTGGAATTCTCTGGTGGCTCCGATGGTAAAGAATCTGCCTGTAATGTAGGAGATCCAGGTTCAATCCCTGGATTGGGAGATCCCCTGGAAAAGGAAATGGCAACCCACTGCAGTATTCTGGCCTGGAGAATTCCATGGACAGAGGAGCCTGGCGGGCTACAGTCCATGGGGTTGCAAACAGTCGGTCACAGCTGAGTGACTAACACTTCACTTCCCTTTCCTGTTATTTACTTGAAGTTATTAATAGATTACTTATTCCTCTCAAATATCTATTATATTTGTGGATTTTATACTATTTAGAGATCTTTTCATTGGGTATATGAAATAGTAATAAAGACCAAGTTTTATGCCTGAATCTGCAAAATGGAGTTTTCAGAAAAATGCAAAGACAAGCTCAGTTTTCATGAAATTAAAAATACAGACTTATCATAAAAGTGTCTCATATGCTACAAAGCATTAATGATTGAAACATTTATAGAAAACTTTTAGTGTATGTTAATAGTTTTGCAATGTCTCCTAAAGGCACTTCAAATTGTGGAAAGTTAATAATGTTTAGCTAAAAAATTTTTCCCATTTCTAAGACCAAAATGGTTGCAACACTAAAATGATAAGAAATAAGCTTAACACACAAAAAAGAGTTCTCAGTGCACAGTGACTTCGTAATAGTAAACTGTAATATGTGCCTTTTAGGACCTTGGTTCTGAAGAATATGTCCAAATATTATTGACACACTGATGTGCCTATATATATATAAAAACGATAAGAGAGATTGGTAGAGCTTCAAAAATAAAACTTTTCTAAACGCATGTTCACCTTTTATCATCTGAATTCCTTTCTCACACATGCTCACACATCTTCAGACCTTCCTCATTTCCCAGCAGCCTGAAGCTCGGGCATTAGCAGCAACCGCTAGAAGCCATACTCTTACATCTGTCACTATTAGTTAAGAATACCATCCAACTTCAGGAAAACTAGAATATTTCTCCTTTAGTCGTTTTTGCTTCCTCAGTGAGGAGGTCAAAACGGTTGCCTACAGCAAGTAACTAAGCACAGAATTGGTTGCTGAAATAATTTTATTTCACAAAACCATGAAATCCCAGACTAGCCTTGTTACTGCTTTTTGTCATACACTTGTGTCACCACACACGTCTTCTACCTTGAAATACTTGTATCTCCCCTAAGTCCAATGTCATGGAACAGAACTGTTTTTCAGACTCTGCAGCAAATATCTTCACAAAGGAGACAGCAGGCTGAAGTCAGTTTTTATAGACTTTATTCTCCTAGGGCGCTGAGAATCTGTGAGAGCAAGTAATGCTGAAAAAGGTCTTTTGTGCCTTTCTAACACTGGCGCTGCAGCTGTTAGCACTTCTGGTGTCAAGGTACAAATGTCACGAAGGTACTGTCAGTAAAGTAACACCCGTGAAAAACAGCCTGGCAGTCTGGCTGGCCGCCAGCGCCCATAATCATCTTGTTATATGCTGCTCGGAGCCGGACTTCTGTTATCACCATTACCTCCGATAGCTATTAATTGAAGCAAAGGGATTTGCCTCACATCAATAGACTGAAAGGATATTTCTGAACTCTTTAAAGTGTAATTTCAAAGCTGAAAACTAACTGAGGTGCTTAAAATATTATGGTTCAGCTTTCTGTAATTCATAAACTGTGTGCCATGGGAGGAAATAGCTTGAATAAAAACGTGTTCCCCAATTCCCCAACTAGAGTCTTCTGTGAAGAGAGAACAATTGAAAACTTCTTCAAACGGATGAAAGATATACAGTGCATGATGCTTATTTTAAAACTCTGTGAGTTCTAACTGGAGAAAAAGAAATCAATGAGATTTCTTAGAGATTCTCGAGTTTATTACAAAAATGTATAAAGAATCTTACCATATTGTGTCTTTCCTAAGACTCTTTTTCACCTGATCTGGTACAAAGCTACAATGGGAAGAGGGGCAGTGGATGAGGCCTCTACCTAGGGATAGGACTCTAGGGACTGGAATATCGACAAATTGCTCGACATCACAGGTTACTTGATGATTTGCAGTTATTATCAACTTTAGTCTTGGATATGGTAATTTACTAAACTATTTGTCAGCAATTACAGGATGCCCTTGGCCTCGGAGCTAAGCTTGTGGACACTTTTCCTGGAGACATCTGCACCACAGCACATAATCAGAAAATAAGAATACCCCTCCAGAAAGAAATAGCTTATATTGCCTTTATCTTCCAATTAACAGGGCAAGTGTCACAGGCATTACTTTCTCAAGACTATATCACATATGTATAAAAACACATATGTGCATTCCCATGAGGTGAAAATCTCTATCTTTTGTATCATTCTATCAAAACTGCTTGGCTGAAATTACAGTATTCATTTCTATTAAAAAAATAATTATGGAAAAATTCACTGGCTTGTGGTGTATTTTCAATTAATGCAGTCCTCTTCACTCTAATTATCAACATCAGTGTCCTATTTCTGTGATATTTCTTCCACACTTATAAGTATCTAATTGATATACCCATATGGACAGCTTACAGATCCCTTCTAGGTGGTGCTAGTGATAAATAACCTGCCTGCTAATGCAGGAGACTTAAGATACTCGGGTTCAAACCAGTGGGTTGGGTAGATCCCCTGGAAGAGGGCATGGCAACCCACTCCTGTATTCTAGCCTGGAGAATCCCACGGACAGAGGAGCCTGGCAGGCTATGGTCCACAGGGTAGCAAAGAGTCAAACACAGCTGAAGCAACATAGCACACAGCATGCAAATTCAACATTTTCTTATCACCCCATAACTTTTACTTTTCATTGTTACCCACTTTTCCTATGACTTTTCATGTATGCAATTCCTTGGCAAAAATAAAAAGTAAAATAAAATAGAAAGCATCTTTTTTCCTTGACACATTTTTTAAACCCAATTAATAATTGACTATACTCTCCAATTATAATAGGTGCCAATCCTGGACTCTTTTTTATCCTCAATACTAAAATTCAGTCTGGATGTTTTCTATCCTGGACAACAGCAGTAGCCTCTTGACAGTTTCTTCTCATCCCTTTTTCTCTACTACCTCAATGCATCCTATCCTTTAAAACTTGTTTGCTTCCTTACGAACAAATCTACAGTACCACACTTAACAAACAGAGGCATCGGTGAACTTCCCTTTGCCAAAAATAATATTCAAATCCTTAGCCTGTGGCTATTTACCATCTATATTTTCTGGCTTCATTATCTGATAGTACCCCTATGCTCAAGGAACTACTCACCAAACCAATGCTTTCATTTTTCTTTGATGTAAAATGGACTCTTCACTTTGCTTGAAATAGACATCATCTCCCCCCACCCCACCTTTAGTACCTCGCTACTCAAAGTAAGGTCTGCAGAACAGCAACATCAGAATTGCCTGGGAGACTGTTAGAAATGCAGAATCTCAGAACCATGCCAGGGTACTGAATCAGAAACCTCCATTTCACAAAACTCCACTTTGTATTATACCTTATAAACACTCTCTCTTCCATGAAGCCACTCTTTATCATTCCACTATATTCTTTTCACATCCTACCATGGTGAACATCCTAAAGCCTGCTGGATATTTTAATTATACTCACACACTCCTTCCCCTCATCTTTTTCCTCCTCTCATTTTTCATTTCCTCCTCCTCTTTCCTCTTTTCTTCTCTTCCTACTCTCTTTCACTTCCTATTGTTAACAGCAGCAACAGTAGTAGTTGTTGCATTAACATACACCACTGGCTGAGGGTCAATTTATCTCTCAGAATTTTTTCTTCCATCCTGAATCTTCTTCCCATGTTGCTCCATTGAAAGCTGCGTTTTCTTTTTCTTTATTTTGCCCAGAAATTAAATATTATTTTGTAGTTTGATGATAGAAAAACTAGCCTTTACAAAGGTTGCTACTACTGAGCGAGTGAAAGTAGTTATATGGAATGAGATACTATATTTCTAACTATACATGGTATGATATAGCCATATTCATATAACAAATGAAACAATTCAAAAATTTCCATGCAGTAGAATAAAAGTATATACCTTTTCTACCAAACCATATCTGTATAGTTGTATAAAGTCTGCATTTTTAGAAGAGCAATTGTAGATTGCTAAAATATTTTTGCTTGCTTAAATATGCTAGAAAACACACAATAAGAACCTATGAAAGTGAAAGTGTTAGTCTCTTAGTTATAAGCAACTCTTTGTGAACTCATGGACTGCAATCCACCAGCTGCTCTATCCACATAATTCTCGAGGCACGAATATGGAGTGGGTAGCCATTCCATTCTCCAGGGGATATTCCTGATCCAGGGAATGAACCTGGATATCCTGCATTGCAAGCAGATTCTTTACTGTCTGAGTCACCAGGGAAGCACACATGGCATTATTCAATTTATAATTGTTTTCTGACTACCTGAATTTTTACATTTGCTTATACACAGTCAAATGTGTTTCATATACCATCTAGCTCTGACCTCTTTGCGGCTAATGTGGGTTCACATCTATTTTCTGGCTCATGTTCTCAGATACCTAAGAGCAAGACAGTCCTCATCATTCTTCCTTATTTAAAGCCAAACATATGCTCATTTTGGAATATCTTGTTATAGACAAATTCCTTACTGAGTGAACAAATCTGACCTATGATTAGGGCTGAAGAGATATAAAATTATGGTACAGTTTTGCAAACACAATATTTACTCTTCGTGATGAAAATTATTTGATCGTATCTTTGCTTTTCAGTTGTCTTGATTATTAGAGGCACAATTCAAATGAGCTTTGGTAAAAGGCCTTTACAATCAAGCTATACAAAATTTATGAATTATATGTAAGTCAACTCTTTGATACAAACTTTCTTCTTTGAAGACGTACACATTAACTTGAAGCAAGATGCTTTATATCCTATGCAGGGTCTGTTTTATGTGGTAAATTAAATTCACATAAGCAAGATGAATCCCCATAAAATACTCAATAAATCATGTTGTCCTCTCACTCAATAGGTGAGAATTTTCCTGCTATTTCAGTGTTAACACCTTCTTAGCACATTTTCAGCTGTCTATAGAAATCTTCAGTGTAGAATAAATTAGTGGACAGATGTGTTGATATCAGAAATTAAAGATTCAAATAGAAAATGGATTAACAAGACTGCTTTTATACCCACAGAAAAGAAGATCTGTGTCAAACTACAAATAATTCAAGCTAAAATATGGGTTACAATGATTTACATATTTCAAGTTAATTTGCTTTTACTCCTAAATCATGACCTACATTTATGAAATTATTTTGCTAGTGTGATCTAGATGCTAATTTTTAAACCTTATTTGGTTCACATTCAATGTCTATTCTTTGAGCTTAGTATCTCAGGAAAACAACAACAACGTGCTTGCTCTTGGAGAGCATGATAGTGTCTGAGAGAAAGTCTAACTGGGCTATGGAAAGTTAAGTGAAGTATGATTCCAAATAGTTCTGGTGTTCCAGCTCTTTTATCTTTTCCTTCTGTCCTAGTCTCTTTCTAATAAACCCAATCCCTTATTTCCTGCCTATGAATAGGATGACTACAATCATTAAAATTTTATTCTCTTCTCTTCTTAACAGCAGATTTAAAAATTGCATCTTCATTCTTCTGTTTGCTTTTTGCCATTTAATTGTTTAAGGTCTTGGAACAAAACTTTAATTTCTCTGAATTTTCCCTTTTTTTTTTTTTTGCCATTGATCACACAAGATTTCTTTGAGAATAACAATAATCATTGAATCCTTACTAATTGCTGCAGAGTCTTCTCAGAAAATCACTGATACCATTTAAATGATCCTAAGTAGAAAGACCAAATAATTTGTCAGTATCGTAAAATTTCAAGATGGACAGATTGAGTAGAGCCCATTTCACCAACTTCCAGGATATTTCATATTTCCTTTTGCTGAATGAGAAGAAAGGATGTTATAATAGAAACTATTAAGTATCATGTAGAGGAAAAAAATAAATTCCCTGAAACTTACGCATACTATTTAACTTTCTATAGTTATCTGTATTGGATGTCCTACATCATCTTTATTTAATGTCCACAACAATAAATAAGTCATATATAAGTCATCATTATGATCTTTATCATATAAAAAATCTAAGGCTTGTGGAGTGTTTTTAGTTTACTTCAGGGCAAAGAGCAAGTATAGGGCAGGGTCATTTTTAAAAATAATATATGTTGCCTTTAATTCAGAGATGTCATAGTTTTTTGTTTTGCTTTTTTTCTCTTAAGCCTCATCATTCCATTGTACTTTTTGAGGAAGCAAATGATACATGTATTTGGTTTTGCTTTTGTCTATTGGGCTTATATAAAATGGTTACTCAAATCTTACTGGTACAAATTTTCTCTACTGCATTTTCTGATACTTCATTTCAGATGATGCAGATCTGATCATAGTCAAATAATGAGTTGATAGACTGTTGGAATTTCTCTCTTGACTGAAAGGCAGTGGCAGGCAGCAAAATAGCCATCTGTTGCGATGTCTTCAGAGACAGTGGTTTAGGAGATAAAAAGTCTGAGAGAATTTTGCAACAAGTTATATCTCTAAAGAGTAAATAGAGTTAAAACAATGTTTCAGACAAAGATAAGAAGCTAAAAGAAAATTGTTCTTATTCATTTTTCAGGGTTTTGAGAATAGTCAGATAATTAAAGGTACTGGAATATTAAATGAACAGCTAAGATTATGGTCAATTTTATAACAAAGTAGCATGAAGAACAGAGTATAACTGTCCTATAATTAAGTGGTTCTTAGTGGTAAAGAACCCACCTGCCAGTGCAGGAGATTTTAGAGATACAGATAGATTTCTGTGCTGGGAAAATTCCCTGGAGGAGGGCATGGCAACCCACTGCAAAACTCTTACTTGGAGAATCACACAGACAGAGGAGCTGATAGGCTATAGTCCTTAGGGTCGGAAAGGGTTGGACACGACTGAAGTGACTTAGCATGCACACATGCCGTAAATTGATTTCAAAAGTTAGAGTTTTTAAAACAGCCTATATTTCAAGAACTACTAAAAATAAATTTAACTCTAGGTCATTTTTATACATTTGGAAATATCAAAGTAAGAATATTTTGTTTTGAATAAAAAGAATAATAAAGGGACATATTTGAGAATGGTAGTGTGATGAGCTCTTTGAAGTCTCTCACCAGCGAAACAGTGAAAACTAGTGAAAATAATTTTTAAAATTCTTTTTCAAGTCTTTGGAAACTGTCCTAAGGGTACACAACAAATGAACACACATATTTCCTTATTCAAGGAAATCTGCTACATTTATGTTACAGCTGCCAGAGTCCATGGTTCTAGAGCCATGACTTACTCCTTCATTCAATGCCCCCTATTCATAACCGCCTCCTCCACACACACAACTGCTGTAATGTGATGAAGAGGTCCACTCTGATAATCGTGTCCAAGAGGATGAGGCTCCCTAATTGAAGGCTAAGGTATCTCCATCCACAACTCATTTTCTTCTTTTTTTTTTCTCTCTTTTTAAAAATATAACTTTATTTCAATTGGAGGCTACTTACTTTACAATATTGTATTGGTATTGCCATACATCACAACTCATTTTATAATGTCAACACAATGCTGAAACCAAGCTCTTAAACTGACACTATAATAAAGTGTGTGTGTGTGTGTGTGTGTGTGCACATAAATATAAATATATGGAATTCCCTGGTGAATCAGAAACTAAAGAATTTGCCTGCAGTGCAGAAGACCTGGGTTCGATCCCTGGGTTGGAAAGATCCCCTGGAGGAGAGCATGGCAACCCATTGCAGTATATTGCTTGGTGAATCCCCATGGACAAGGGAGCCTGGCAAGCTATAGTCCATGGGGTTGCAAAGAGTCAGACATGACTGACTAAGTACATACACACTCACACACATATAAACATACATATGCTTCCTAAAGACAGACACAAACTTCTTTGAAAAAAAAAAATGAACAAAATTAGCAAAGCAAACCTGGCAAAATATTAAAAAATATATTATGACACAGCAGGACATATAAAACTCTAGTATACTGTGGCATAATAAAAATGAAAGATGAATTTCCTACTTAAAAACCAATCAAACTAATAAAGCATATTAGAATAAAATAGGAGGTGAATATAAGTGCACAAAACAAGTACTACATCTTGAGATATTTCTGGGCTTTAGTGAGTAGTGAAGTAGAGGCCAAACAAGAAACAACAATCTTGATAAACAGAGATGGTACATCTTATAGGTTAGGGCTGCCATACCAATAAGATGGTGACTGGTGGAGCAGTCGTGAATCAAAGGAAGTTGTGTATAGAGTACTTTATATATTTGTATGGAAATACTTCTCCTATCCTTGATCAGATCCTAGACTACAAAAGGAACAGAGCAAAAAATATGGAAATTCTTAAAGGCATCAGTTTCTGAAGAATGAAGAAGAATGGGATCTCCCAACAAATAGAAGACACTAGTCTTCTGGCTAAGACAGGATTGTAGTGGACATCCCATTCTGTCCATCAGAACCCCACAAGGCCATGCACCTGGAGTAAGAACCATGACACAAGAATAAGAAATATGCACGAAGACTAAGGAAAAAGTACTAATACAGACCTTTTATCAAAGCAATATCTAGGGCTTTTCAGAGTAAAGGTGCCTATCGGGATCTCAATGTATCAAAATATCCAGCATAGAAAACACAATCAAACAGTGAAAGTATGCCCCCACACACTGGGTAAATGACTAAATAAAACAAATTTAACATGTAGAACAACAGAACCACCATAGATGTGGAAGAAACCTGCCAAAACTTTCTCTAAGCCAATGCAGTGAAGGCAACAAAGGACTAGAATGACCCATCAGTGAACTTTGGAAGTCATAGGCCAAAAATCTACCATATGTCATGCATGGAAACTCCTCTGTCCCAAATTTCATGCTACCCATGAAAACACCAGATAGATAGTTATGCCTACACAGACTCTTGAATCATTCCTTTACCCTTTTACCAATCATTCCTTAGCCCTGATCCCATCTGACTCCCACAATAAATATCCTGTGCAAAAGCCAATGAAGAAACAGATCTGAGCTTTGCCTTCTGTTTCCATGCTTGACCACCTTGCAGTAAATTCTTTTCTCTCTGCATAAGACCGTTGCCTCGATATTTGGTCTCTCCACTGCCCAGTGAAGAATGAGCCCACTTGCTGGGTTACAAAAGCAACAACAAACAAAGAGAAAAAAATGATGCATAAAATAAAATAGATGATATACATAGACCCACAAATAATCTATATATTAGAGTTAGCAAAAATAATTTCAAAAAACTATGATTTATATTAAATAAAAAGAAAATATAAAAACAGATGAAAAGATGAAGTACTTAACAGATAATTATACTATATAAAAATTTAAATTTATATTTTAGAGTGGTAACACACAATATCTAGAATTACTAATTCATTCAGTGGACTTCATAGCAGATTCAGCAAAACAAAAATAATATTAATAAACTTGAAGACCAGCCAACATAAAATATGCATACTTAATCTGGGAAAGATTGGCATCTGGTCCCATAACTTCATGGCAAATAGATGGGGAAACAACAGTAACAATGACAGACTTTCTTTTGGGGGCTCCAAAATCACTGCAGATGGTGACTGCAGCCATGAAATTAAAAGACACTTACTCCTTGGAAGAAAAGCTATGACCAAACTAGACAGAATATTAAAAAGCAGAGGTATTACTTTGTCAACGAAGAAGCTGAAGTTTTTGAACTGTGGTGTTGGAGAAGACTCTCGAGAGTCCCTTGGACTGCAAGGAGATCCAACCAGTCCATCCTAAAGGAGATCAGTCCTGAATATTCATTAGAAGGACTGATACTGAAGTGCAAGCGCCAATACTTTGGCCACCTGATGTGAAGAACTGACTCACTGGAAAAGACCCTGATGCTGGGAATGATTGAAGGCTGGAGGGGACCACAGAGAATGAGTTGGTTGGATAGCATCACTGACTCAACGGATATCAGTTTAAGAAAACTCCAAGAGTTAGTGACAGACACGGAGGCCTAGTGTGCTATAGTCCATGGGGTCACTAAGAGTCTGACATGACTGAGCAACTGAAGTGAAGTGAATCTGGGAAAGAATAATAAGAATGAGAGAAATAGAGCATGAATGATACCATGTAATCACATGGGCAAAAGTCTTAACATAAACATTAGAATTCCAGAAAGAGAGCAGAGTGATTGGGACAAAAGCAAAATTGGAGGAAACAATAAACAAACATTTTTTAAAGCTTGTATGTATATTTATTTTCTCCTTGACATCTGTCCATTTGTGTTACTGTTTCACTTCCTTCTCAGTATTTTAATATTTTCTTTTCATTTGTAGAAGTTCTATATTTTGTTATTATCAATCTTAGAGTATCCTCAGAAGTCAACTCTAAAACATTAATAAGCCTATATATTTTCTGATAAATGTATAAAGATTCTCAATTTTTCATACAGTAAATTCAAACTCATCTCAGTATGGTTTGTGAATATTTCCATAAATATCCCTAAATAAGTCATTCACTTCTTATCTTTTAAAAGCAAAGTACTATCTTGTCAACCACTCACATTACTTCAAGGCAAATAGATGGGGAAAAAATGGAAACTGTGAAAAGTGTATTGTCTTGGCTCCAAAATCACTGAGGATGATGACTGCAGCCATGAGATTAAAATATGCTTGCTTCTTGGATAAGGAGCTATGACAAACCTTGACAGCATGTTAAAAAGCAGAGACATCACTTAGCCAACAAAAGCCCACACAGTCAAAGCTATGGTTTTCCAAAAGTCATGTATGTATGAGAGGATTAAACCACAAAGAAGGTTTGGAAACAAAGACTTGATATTTTCAAACTGTTTCTGGGGAAAAATTTGAGAGACCTTTACAAAGCAAGGTGATCAAATCAATCAATCCTAAAGGAGATAAGTCCAGAATATAATAAATGATGCTGAAGCTGAAGCTCCAATACTTTGGCCACCTGATGGGAAGAGCTGACTCATTGGAAAATACCCTGATGATGTGAAAGACTGAGGGCAACACAAGAGAAGACTCTACACATGGACATCACCAGATGGTCAATACTGAAATCAGATTGATGATATTTTTGCAGCTAAAAATGAGGAAGCTCTATACAATCAGAAAAAGCAAGACCAGGAGCTGACTGTGGCTCAGATCTTGAACTCCTTATTGCACAATTCAGACTTAAATTAAAGAAAGTAGGCCGGGAAAAAAAAAAAAAAACACCAATACAGTATACTAATGCATATATATGGAATTTAGAAAGAGTGGTAATGATAACCCTGTATGCAAGACAGCAAAAGAGATACAGATGCATCAAACAGTCTTTTGGACTCTATGGGAGAGGAAGAGGGTGGGATGATTTGGGAGAATGGCATTGAAACGTGCATAATATCATATAAGAAATGAATCGCCAGTCTAGGTTTGATGCAGGATACATGATGCTTGGGGCTGGTGCACTGGGATGATCCAGAGGGATGGTATGGGGAGGGAGGTGAGAGGGGGTTCAGGATTGGGATCACATGTACACTCATGGCACATTCATGTTGATGTATGGCAAAATCAATACAATATTGTAAAGTAAAAACATAATAATAATAATCATAAAAAGAAAGGAGGGAAAACCACTAGGCCATTCAGTTATGACCTAAATCAACTCCTTAATGATTATAAAGTGGAAGTGACAAACAGATTAAATGGATTAGATCTTATAGACAGAGTGCCTGAAGAACTACGGATGGAGGTTCGTGGCATTGTACAAGAGGCAGTGATCACTGAACATCCCCAAGAAGAAGAAATGTAAAAAGGCAAAATGGTTGTCTGAGGAGGTCTTACAAATAGCTGAGAAAAGAAGACAAGGTAAAGGCAAAGGAGAAAAGGAAAGATATACCCATCTGAATGCAGGGTTCCAAAGAATATCACGGAGAAATAAGAAAGCCTTTCTCAGTGATCAATGCAAGAAATACAGGAAAATCATAGTCTGGGAAGATGAGAGATCTCTTCAGGAAAATTAGAGATACTAAGGGAATATTTCATGAAAATGTGGGCACAATAAAGGACAGAAATCATATGGACATAATAGAAGATATTAAGAAGAGGTGGCAAGAATACACAGAAGAACTATACAAAGAAAAAAAAAAAGATCTTCATGACCCAGATAGTCATGATGGTGTGATTACTCACCTAGAGCCAAACATCCTGGAATGCAAAGTCAAGTGGGCCTTAGGAAGTGTTAGTATGAACAAAGTCAGTGGAGGCAACAAAATTCCAGTTGAACTATTTAAAATGCTAAAAGATGATGCTGTAAATGCTACATGCAAAATGCCAGATCTGGGAAACAGCAGTGGCCACAGGACTGGAAAAGGTCAGTTTTCATTCCAATCCCAAAGAAGGGCAATGCCCAAGAATGTTCAAACTACCACACAATTACACTCCTCTCAAATGCCAGCAAAGTATGCTTAAAATTCTCCAAGTCAGGCCTCAACAATATGTGAACCATGAACTTCCAGATATTTAAGCTGGATTTAGAAAAGGCAGAGGAACCAGAGAGCATATTGCCAACATCCACTGCATCATCAAAAAAACAAGATAGTTCCAGAAAAACATCGACTTCTGCTTTATTCACTACCCCAAAGCCTTTGACTGTGTGGATAAACAGCAAATTTGAAAATTCTTAAAGAGATGGGTATACCAAACTACCTTACCTATCTCCTGAGAAATCTATATGCAGGATAAGAAGCAACAGTTAGAACCAGGTATGGAACAACAGACTGTTTCCTAATAAGGAAAGGAGTACGTCAACACTGCATATCGTCACCCTGCTTATTTAACTCATATGCAGAGTATATCATGCGAAATGCCAGGCTAGATGAAGCACAAGCTGGAATCAAGATTGCCAGGAGAAATATCAATAACCTCAGATATGCAGATGACACCACCCTCATGGCAGAAAGTGAAGAAGAACTAAAGAGTCCCTTGATGAAAGTGAAAGAGGAGAGTGAAAAAGTTAGCTTAAATCTCAACATTCAGAAAACCAAGATCATGGTATCCAGTCTCATCACTTCACGGCAAATATGTGGGGAAACAATGGAAACAGTGACAGACTTTATTATTATTATTATTTTGGTCTCCAAAATCACTGCAGATGGTGACTGCAGCCATGAAATTAAAAGACACTTGCTCCTTGGAAGAAAAGCTATGACCAACCTAGACCGCATATCGAAAAGCTGAGACATCACTTTGCCACCAAACGTCCATCTAGTCAAAGCCATGGTTTACCAGTAGTCATGTATGGATGTGGAAGTTGGACTATAAAGAAAACTGAGCAACAAGAATTGATGCTTCTGAACTGTGGTGTTGGAAAAGATCCTTGAGAGTCCTTTGGACTGCAAGGATATGCAACCAGTCAATCCTAAAGGAAATCAGTCCTGAATATTCAGTGGAAAGAATGATGCCAAAGCTGCAATTCTAAACTTTGCCCACCTCATACAAAAAACTGACTCATCAAAAAGACCCTGATGCTGGAAGATTGAAGTCAGGAGGATAAGGAGATAACAGAGGATGAAATGGTTGGATGGCATCACCGACTCAATGGGCATGAGTTTCAGCAAGCTTTGGAAGTTGGTGATGGACAGGGAAGCCTGGCATGCTGCAGTACATGGGTGTGCAAAAAATTGGACATGACTGAGTTACTGAACTGAGGAGGAGAAGGGGGCAACAGAGGATTAAATATTTGGATGCCATCACTGAGTCAGTGGACATGAGTTGAGCAAACTCTTGGTGATAGTGAAGGACATGAAAGCCTGGCCTGCCAATGCAGGAGATGTGGTTTAAATCCCTGGGTCTGGAGATGCCCTGGTGGGAGGAAATGGCAACCCATCCCAGTATTCATGCCTTGAGAATTGCATGGACAGAGGATCCTGGCTGGCTACAGCCCATTGGGTCGCAAAGAGTAGGACACATCTGAGTGACAGAACAATAACAACAACTATACATATATTATAACAAATGTGATATAACTTTTGTTCATTAGTTTGTTTTTTCTACTCTGAGTTCTTCAGCAACTATTTGTAGTTTCTCTGTAAATCTTTCTTGGATGAATAGAAGAATAAAGGAAATACATAATAAAATAGAGTAAGAAGTTATGTTTTCCAGTTGGTACTAAAAGGAAACAGAAGCAAAGGCTACAGATTATGGTTTGGATAGTCTCCATTATCCTGACAGTAAATTAGCTTTTCATTTGGATGTTACTTTCTTTCAGAAGAGTTTGATGATTTTTAAGTTGATGCAGTAGTGCAGGTTATTAAAGCCAGGAATCATAAATTATTCCTTAAATCACTGAGTCTTGGGAAAATAGAAATTCAATGAATCACATACCATTTGAACACTGATTTAGATTCTGCACAACCTTATGCTGGGTTGGCTACACAACCTTTTGGCTCCAGCAGGTCTGCATACTTTCTAATTTGCTTGAAAACTGCGTGAAAATATTCCCATTGCCCTCTTGTAAAATATGACAGCCTGACATTTCCTTTAATTACAAGACCTGATCTGTTTAATAGCACAAAATTGGCCTCCAACTTGACAGGCCTCCCCTTCAAAAATCGATGGTTAGACTCTAGGGCACCAGCTTGGTCATCAGGATCAATATCAGAAAAAATATAGCTTGTCAGGACCTCTCAGCCTTTCATTGATTCAAATGGACAGCAGCCCACAGATTGAATAATAATATTAGAGCTCTGATCCAACAAACAGAAGTCTCTTGCACTAATTTCAGTATAGGCAGATGAATCTGTGATAAATGATAGAAGCATAATATAATTATCCCAGTACTATAGCTAGATAAAGCTGAATATTTTCAGAGAGAAAACATATATATATATATATATATATATATAGAGAGAGAGAGAGAGAGAGAGAGAGAATACATTTCTTTAGATTTTTATTAAGTGAACAAAATAACAAAAATCTCATTAGAAATAAAACAAAATAAAAAACACTGAAGAGTCATCTTTGGATTTCCGAAGAGTCAAACGGAAATTAACATGTAAACAAAAGACAAAAATTAAGAAAAAATAATTTGTTAGTTTCACTTCAACGACTTTTATTTAAATGAAAATGTGCTAAAGTTTTAGAAAAGATATTTAACTAGAAGTCAATTTTTTTTAGTTCTAGTGCTGGATAATTATGTTGTTTCATAAGTCATTTAAATTATATAGACTTTGATCTTCTACTCTGTCACAGGAAGGGCTAGGAATATTTTATCTAAGTACTATTTTAAAACTCAGGGACTGAGGGGGAAAAAATGTAATAGTCTAAGTTAACTTTATATTTCACTAGTAATTGAAATAAGCTTGTATAGTTGTTTTATTGTCATTTCCAATTTGAATGCTAATAGAAAGTTTGAATGCAGGCCACAGCAATGGGGAAGGAGAAATGAAAATCATACTTATAAGGATATTACATTTTACTACAAGGAAGTATAAAAATTGAGAAACAAGTGTTTGTGATTTCTTAATACTTTCAAATTTTAAGGATTTTGTACTAAACATTACACTTATAAATATTTAAGTTGGTAAGTTCTATGTTATGTGTATTTTACCACAATTAAAACTTTTTTAATATACAAAAGTTTTTTAAAGTTTTTTGTTTATTTTATACTAAAGGATAGAGGAATGCATATAAACTATTCATAGTGTAGAACCCAGCAGGGCCCTTTAGTGCCCTCTCAGGCATAAAAACCTTTGTATGCCCCCTTTTCTTGTTTATAATAGAAAAAACTCAGCTTTCTAGACCTAATCTGAGTTCCAAAGGCCAGATTCAAACAGTTACTATTCAGGAGAGTGAGAGAACACAGAAAGAAACAATAGTGCACCCATGGGGCCTGGTCTTGATCCTTCTGGGGTCAAGAGGGGAGGGGAGCACAGCTTGATATGAATCTCTGCGTTATACCAGAACCAAGGCTCCCATCCAGATGGAGGATGGTAACTTCTAGCTGAGCACAAGCAGTGAACCCTATGCTGGTTGAAAGCAGAAGGGTGGTAACTGAGACTCTACTAACAATGCTGTTAGCTCACAACCAACCAAAGGAGGGATACCCACACTACAGCCCTCCCTACAAATTTTGCCTATAAAAATTTCTTCCTGAAACCCATCAGAGAGTTCAGGCTTTTGAAGCATGAACTATACATTCTCTTTGCTTGGCCCTGCAATAAATAAATCTTTCTCTGACTAAACTCTGACATTTGAGATTATTTGACCTCAGAATGAGTTGGGCACAGGAACTTGGGTTCAACAACAATAACTTGGAAACATTTTTATATTTCTAATTACTACACTAACAATGATATTTATGGTATTTACTTTACTTTCTTTACTTCATTTAAATATCTCATATATACAGGTTCATCTTATATTCATAAACTTCCTATATTTACCTTCTTTTTATATCCATTACCTCACTTGTATAGATGCACAACAACTATAAAAGCTATTACTTTATATATAAGAAAACTGAAACTAATATTTAATGAGTAAATCACTCAGTGTCCAGAGGTAACAGTCACCATAGCTTGGATTTAAAATCATTTATCGGATAAATTCAACTTTTCTACTGTGATCCAAAGCTTAATATCATGCTGCTTATTTTTAAAACTTAAGGTATAGTTTTTCCCTATAACTTAAGTTACATAGTCTCCTAGAAAAATGTGGTTGCTTTGGATAAAATTTCAACATTTAAAAATGGTATGAGCTTTCAGGTATTTTAAAATAACTCTTCTATCAAAGATAAAACCATTTCAAGCAAACAACAACAATCATTTCCTATTTAGAAAGCTAAAATGGTAATGCTGAATACTACAAACATTGTTATGAATTTTAAATTTACCACTTCATTTTACAGAAAGGAAAATGTCTTTTCTCAGTTGTTTGGAAGGCTATATATGTAGAAATAAATGTAGGTCACTTTTACTAAATCACCAGTGAAAACTTGGCCTAGAATTATTTCCCTGTTTACATAAATTTTAGGCATCCAAACCAAGAAAAGTTACGAAGTCACAAATTCTTAAGTTTCATTTAATTAGAACTTCAAATACTGCCAACTTTTGCTGTGTGTGAAAGTCTACCAGATGTTATTGAGTGTCTCCTATGTTAGGAAAACATATGAGAAATAGAGATTACCTGCTTTCTTAGAACACTTTAAACTGTGCTGAGAAATGTATTTACATATTCATCTATTTTTATTTCATAATTCATTCCGAGAGACAAAGCCTTGTTAAGGAGTGTTCTGGTCCCATGTTTCATTTTGTTTTTGTCTGAAGGTAACAGTTCCATTTCTACTAGAGTCATGTACTTCTTTCATTCTGAAATGGTTATGGCTGAAATCATCTCCTGAAGCAAACCCCATCACTATTTTTAAAACTGTCTTTACTTTAGGGTTATTGGCTAGACATGGGAAAATAAAATAATATCTAAAACATTATTAATGTATCAGTGGGCTAATGGGTAAATCGATTAACAACCATTTGTGAGCATAACGTTTTCTTTCTTTTCCTTACCAACACCACAGAATAGTATTTAAATTATTTTCAGAATAGAGGATCTTTTGTGGGGAGTTTGGAATTTGTCCTAAACTGTTCATTTAAAGATATGTGAACCTCTTTGTACTCTCAACTGGTAAAGTAGGCAAACTGAGTTATACAGGAATTATTTTAATCAGAGTCCTTTCCTTATACAAAATGTACTTTGAAAATAAGGCTTTTTGATGGAAGAGCTGGAGGTAACAAGAGGTAACTCTGTAATACTGGACTCTTGAAGGTAGACTTGGTCTGAGAAGATCAATTCATACAACTCTTGATATAATCATTAGATTATTAGGGGTAGGGCAAACAGTGAGAGAGGTCCTGGGTGAAGAAAATTCAGGGAATTCAAACTTAATTTCTATCACAAACTTCTTAGGCTCAGTTGTGCTCTATTTTTCCCTTATCTCAGATCAAGACACTTGATTTAGCTCTAAATCATTTTAGATGTTGTGGTTTTCAAAATATAAGGTACCTGGAGAAAGGAGACTTTATCTCTGTTGATATAGGCATTAAACTGAAAGAAGCATCTGAGCAAATAAACTCTGAAGGTTGTTTAGAAGGACAGTTTTCTGTATTAAGCCTCTTAAAGGTGTGTGCAAATATGCTGCTCATTAGTATGGTGTTATGAAAGAGCAAAGTGAGCTTTCAAAAGGAAAATAATCAGATGAAGATGAGTTCATGTCCTAATCCTAGATATAGTCACCTTGTTATCTTTTTCAAAGATAACCAGTAGAAATTCTGATACAGTCATTCTGGAGATACTTTCCATTCCCAGAATGTTAACAGTAGTACTGATGAGTACTTGCTCAAGCACTTTGAACACAGATTACTAGAAGGATGATAGCTCTGAAGTTTTCCAGCTAAAGAAAGCGGAGGGGACAGTTGGCATTTAGTACCATGCAACTGGACTAAAGAGATGCACTTTGGGTCAGCATTTTCTATTCTTTCCTCCAGTTGTAACCTCAAGTGTGATTTCCAATCTTTTGTTAGGTCAGAGTTCAGTTCAGTTCAGTTCAGTTCAGTCACTGGCTCAGTCGTGTCCAACTCTGCGACCCCATGAATCGCAGCACCCCAGGCCTCCCCATCCATCACCAACTCCCGGAGTTCACTCAGACTCACATCAATCGAGTCCGTGATGCTATCCAGCCATCTCATACTCTGTCTTCTCCTTCTCCTCCTGCCCCCAACCCCTCCCAGCATCAGAGACTTTTCCAATAAGTCAACTCTTCGCATGAGGTGGCCAAAGTACTGGAGCTTCAGCTTTAGCACCATTCCTTGCAGTCCAAGGGACTCTCAAGAGTCTTCTCCAACACCGCAGTTCAAAAGCATCAGTTCTTTGGCGCTCAGTCTCCTTCACAGTCCAATTCTCACATCCATACATGACCACAGTAAAAAGCCTTGACTAGAAGAAACTTAGTCGGCAAAGTAATGTCTGTGCTTTTGAAAATGCTATCTAGGTTGGTCATAACTTTTCTTCCAAGGAGTAAGCGTCTTTTAATTTCATGGAGGTAGATACAATTATGTTGCTACACAATCATTTGTTCCAATTTGTATTAAATTGCTTTGTAATACTAATTGATATTTGTACAGTTGCCCACTATTTAAAGTCATATGTTCTAATTCTTAGTTTAGCATTTTATAACACTGTCTACTCAGGACATTTTATAAATGTGTATAAATGAGTCTAGTGCTTATAAACCTTATGAGCATACCAGTTTATTTGAACATACATATAGAAAAATACATACATAAAAATACATACATACATAAAAATTTTATGATTAATTCTCTTCTAAAATCTTTCAGCATGCAAGAGCATATAGACAGTAATATAAGGACAATATGGTGCTGGTGAATAAATAAATAATGCATAAAGTATATGGTTCTTATTACTGCAAAAATTAGAATAATGAATAAATATTAAAATATTATTTATGTAAATATTGTGTTTTATTGCTTAAGAGCTATGAAACACCCTAACAACTGTTATTTATGTAATTTAATACACACACATATAGTTATATTCAGTATATTGTATGTATCTTTATTTTACATCTATGTATATGTGCATATAGGAATCTATAGGTTTCTGTCATCTGAAAGCATTCCTATGAAGTCTTTATAAGCCAAAAATGGCATAGAGCAAGGATGAAATTATCTAAAGAAACGTATTCCTAAGGGATGCCTAAAGTAAGTGGAGATAAAGTATAGAGGCTTATAAACACACTTCTGAGATGCTAAGTGTGGAAACTGGGGAAGAATCTTGACACTGATACTCTTGCTTCTTGAAGTGGATTCTCCTCTATAATGAATGAACACTATTTTTATTTTTTGTCCTTTTTGTAAAAACTAAAATTCTCTTGGCATTTGTCTTAGGTAAAACAATTATTAATGTAGAGACTTTGTAAAAGTGAAGTGATGTAAAGTGTACCTTCGAGAATCAGGGAATACAAGGGAATATACAGTGTTACATACATATTTCAACAATTATAAATCAAATATAACTATATTATAAAAATATTAAATAAGATGTTTGCATTTATTTGAATTATAATGGCATTCACAGGGAAATTCATTCTCAACTTCACAGCTATGAATATACCTTTTTGAAAATCGCAATGCACTCCAGGGTATCATTTCATATTGAGAACTTTCTAAAAACCAAAGAGAGTTTTCTTAACATTTTTGGTACATTTCTCAAATATAGGATTATTA
The DNA here is from genome assembly GCA_917880005.1 of Nanger dama. Classification (NCBI taxonomy): domain Eukaryota; kingdom Metazoa; phylum Chordata; class Mammalia; order Artiodactyla; family Bovidae; genus Nanger; species Nanger dama. The sequence goes on from CAKJTW010000014.1 coordinate 10,091,287, forward strand.
AAGTTTAAAAAAATTGTTATTGAAATATATTTCATATAATATAATATCTATCAATTTTGGGGGTTTCCTGGTGGCTCAGAGGTTAAAGTGTTTGCCTGCAAGGCTGGAGACCCGGGTTCAGTTCCTAGGTCGGGAAGATCCCCTGGAGAAGAAAATGGCAACCCACTCCAGTATTCTTGCTTGGAGAATCCCATGGACAGAGGATCCTGGTAGGTTACAGTCCATGGAGTCGCAAAGAGTAGGACACAACTGAACGACTTCACTTTAAAATGTACAGCAAGCCTCCTACCTATGAACAAGTTCTATTCTGAAAGCACATTTGTAAGTCTAATTTTTTTCACCTTGGTACCAAATTAACATAATTGACTATATAGTACTGTACTGTAATAGGTTTATTATATTTTTTCACACAAATAATACATAGAAAACAAAAAATAAAGAAAACATTTTTATTATTACAATACAGGACCTTGAAAAGTACAAGGGTACAATACAACAGCTGGCACTTCTTAGTAGTATCAGCTACAACACCTCTGCTTTTATGATTCCTTCCAGACATTCCATGCTTTATATAAAGATACTATACTACTGTACACTACACAGTACTATACAGGAAAGTACACAAATGTAAAACCACTTATAGGGAATGCCTGTATATGACAATGTGCACTGGTCATGTGAATTAACTTATGTGACTGGACTTGCGAACACATGTTCACATCTTTGGAAGTTTGCAACCTGAAGGTTCATATATAGGGGGCTTATTCTACAGTTCAGCTATTTGTAGTATATTCACTGAGCTGTGCCACAGAAACTAATTTAAGAGACACCACTGCTTCAGAAAGAAATACTATATCGTTTAGCATTCACTTCCCATTCCCTCCTGTATTTTATTATATTTTTATTTCTATAAGATCAGAAATGCTTGGTCTCCTTTCATTCATTATTTCATTAAACTGAGCCCTGTATTTTTGTCTTGGCTCTAGGTAACTTTGGTTATTTTTATGACATTTTCCAAGGTCTAATTTTTGGTGTCATTGACTTTATTATTTTTATATTCCTCACTTGATTTTTTAATCTCTAATATTTATCATTTATTTCCTACTGCTTACTTCGAATTTTCTAGTCTCTTAAGGAAGAAAGATGGATTAGTAATTCAAGATGTTGCATTTTTTCAATATAGGTATGTATAGTTATAAATTTCCCACTGATGACTGCTATGATTGTATCTTATAAGTTTGATGTGTTATGTTTTTCTTTTAATTCATTTCAAAGTATTTTTAAAATACCATTCTTTTCCCCCTAATTTTGGCCCAAAGGTTTTTTTAGGAATGTGCTGATTATTTCAATGTATTTGTGAATTCTTTAAATTTTTCTTTTCCTATTGATTCCTAATGTAAATACACTGTATTTGAAATCATACTTTGTATGCTTCCAATATTTTTAAATTTATTGAGAATTATTTTGTTGCTTGGTTTATGGTTCATTCATGAGAGTGTTCCATGGCCATTGGAGGAAATATATATATATGCTGCTTCTGCTGCCAAGTTGCTTCAGTCGTGTCCGACTCTGTGTGACCCCATAGGCGGTAGCCCACCAGGCTCTGCCGTCCCTGGGGTTCTCGAGGCAAGAATACTGGAGTGGGTTGCCATTTCCTTCTCCAATGCATGAAAGAGAAAAGTGAAAGTGAAGTCGCTCAGTCATGTCCGACTCTTAGCGACCCCATGGACTGCAGCCTACCAGGCTCCTCTGTCCATGGATTTTCTAGGCAAGAGTACTGGAGTGGGGTGCCATTGCCTTCTCAGATATATATATATATATATATATTTTTTTTTTCTGTTGTTGGGTAAAATATTATGTAGATATTTGTCTAGTCTAGTTAGTTATAGTAATGACTAAGTTTTCAACTTTTGCTTTTATTTTGCATAAATCTATATATTATTGAAAGTAGGGTTTAAAGTCTCTATTACTGTTAAATTGTTTCTTTCTCCCTTTGGTTCTTCTTTGATCAATATAGAGCCTTGATGTACTCCTTTCCCAATTTGGAACCAGTCTGTTGTTCTATATTCATTTTTAACTGCTGCTTCTTGACCTGCACACAGATTTCTCAGGAGGCAGGTCAGATGGTCTGGTATTCACATCTCTTGAAGAATTTTCCACAGTTTGTTGTGATCTACACAGTCAATGGCTTTGGCATAGTCAATAAAGCAGAAGTAAATGTTTTCCAGGAATTCTCTTGAATTTTCTATGATCCAATGGATGTTGGCAATTTGATCTCTGGTTCCTGTGGCTTTTCTAAATCCAGCTTGAATATCTCGAAGTTCACATACTGTTGAGTGATGAAGAATTGATGCTTCTGAACTGTGGTGTTGGAGAAGACTCTTGTAAGTCCCTTGGACTGCAAGGAGATCAAAACAGTCCATACTAAAGGAAGTCAGTCCTGAATATTCATTGGAAGGACTAATGCTGAAGCTGAAATTCCAATACTCTGGCCACCTGATGTGAAGAACTGATTCATTGGAAAAGACCCTGAGGCTTGGAAAGATTGAAGAGAGGTGGAGAAAGGGACAACAGAGTATGAGATGGCTGGATGATATCACCTACTCGATGGACATGAGTTTGAGCAAGCTCTGGGAGTTGGTGATGGACAACAAGACTGACATGCTGTAGCCCGTGCAGTCCCAAAGAGCTGGACATGACTGAGTGACTGAACTGACCTTTTGGTTATAGTTCTTGTTTCATGTGTTTTGGGGCTCTTTTGTTAGTTGCAATAATATTTGTAATCATATTTTCCTAATGGATTTATACTAGTTTTATTATTAAATGCCCCCTTTTGTCTCTAGTAAAATATTTTGTCCTGTAGTCTATTAGTCTCATATTAACATAGGTAATCCAACTTTCTTTTGGTTTTATCTACATGGAATGTCTTTCCTCTTCATTTTATTTTCAATCCACTTGTGTTTTTACATATGTCTCTTATAAGCAGCATATTGTTAGACTTAAGATTTCTGTCGTTTTTTAAATCTATTATCTCAATTTCTGCTTTTTGGAATATTTAAATCATTCACATTTAATGTGATTACTACTAAGGTTGAATTTGAATCTGACATATGTTATTTTTTTCCTATGGGTTTTATGTCTTTTTCCTCTGTTACTTGACTCTTGTCTGTTTTTGTGTCAAATACACACACACACTCACATACACATATTCAAATGTTCTTAGTAAAAAAGAAGTGTCTCTGTTTCTTAATTTATGAAACTAATGTATCCCCCAAAAGGAATACAAAAGTGAATTTCCCAAAGTGAATCTTATTTTTACTTAATAAATAAACTGATGCTTTAAACATACTTTTACTATGTTAAATAAGAACTTACTAGCAGTGTAATTGTAACTTCCCACATCTCCAAATTGCCACTACACTCCTATGTATCTATTTCACAAATTTTTAAGTCCTTTGAGTTTTCTTAGAGTGGGGCATATTCATTCAAAAGTGTTGTTTATCATCTAACTTTTGAACTTGATGAATATGTTTATTACTTCATTGTGATGACATCACAGGTATATGCACATGTCCAAATTCATCAAATTGCATACCTGAAATATGCACTATTTTTTACATATTTATTCCTCAATAAAGCTGTAACATACAAAAAAATGTCATTTACCATTCAGTTTAGTTCAACAACCACTTATTAAGGATTTGTTAGAAGTAAGCAGAATATACAGTGTAGGTGACGAATAGATTCAAGAGACACTAGTAAACAAAGTGGCTGAAGAACTGTGAATAGATATCTGTAATATTGTACAGGAGCAGCAAACAAAACCATTCCAAAGAAAAAGAAATGTGAGAAGGCAAAGTGGTTGTCTGAGGAGGCTTTACAAATAGCTGAGGAGAGGTGAAAAGGGAAAAGCAAAGGAGAATGGGAATGGTACAACCAACTAAATGCAGAGTTCCAGAGAATAGCAAGCAGAGACAAAAGGCCTTCTTCAGTGAAACAAGGAAAGAAATAGAGGAAAATAAAAGAAAAGGTAAGACTAGAGATCTAAAAAAAAGAAAAAAAGAAAACTGGAAATATAGGAGGAACATTTCATCCAAAAATGGGCACAATAAACAATGGAAATGGTAAAAATCAAATAGAAGCAGATGAGATCAAGAATAGATGGAAAGAATACACAAAAGAACTGTACAAAAAAAGACCTTAATGACCTGAATAACCATGACAGTATAGTGTTTCACTCAGAGCTAGACATTCTGGAGTGTGAAGTCAAGTGGAACTTAGGAAGCACTGCTGCCGATAAAGTTTGTGGAGGTGATGGTATTCCAGTTGTACTATTTAAAATCCTAAATGATGATGCTATTAAAGTACTGCAGTCAATTTGTCAGCAAATTTGGAAAAGTCAGCAGTGGCCACAGGACTGGAAAATGTCAATACTCATCTCAGTACCCAAGAAGGGAAGTACTAAAGAATGTTCAAACACCAGACAATTGCACTCATGTTCCATGCTAGTAAGGTTATGCTAAAAATCCTCCAAGCTAGGCTTGAGCATTACATGAACTGAGAACTTCCAGATGTTTAAGCTGTGTTTAGAAAAGGCAGAGGAATCTGAGATAAAATTGCCAACTATCATTGAGAAAGCAAGAGAATTCCACAAAACATCTGCCTCTGCTTCATTCATTATGCTAAAGCCTTTGACTGTGTGGATCATAATAAACTGTAGAAAATTCTTTAAGAGATGAGAATACCAGACCATCTTACCTGCTTCCTGAGAAACCTGTATGTGGGTCAAGAAGCAACAGCTAGAACCCTGTACGGAACAACTGACTGGTTCAGAATTGAGAAAGCAGTATGACAAGGCTATTTAGTGTCATCCTGTTTATTTAACTTATACACTGAGTACTTCATGCAAAATGTCTGGCTGGATGAGTTACAAGCTGGCATCAAGATACGTGGGATAAATATCAACAACCCAACCTCAGATATGCAGATGATAACACTATAAGGACAGAAAGCTAAAAGGAACTAAAAAGCCTCTTGACAAGGATGAAGGAGGAGAGTGAAAGGACCAGCTTAAAATTCAGTATGAAGAAAACTAAGATCATGACATCCAGTCCCATCACTTCATGGAAAACAGATGGGGAAAAGGTAGAAGCAATGACAGATTTCCTCTTCCTTGGCTCTAAAATCACTGCAGATTGCGACTGAAGTCATGAAATTAGAAGATGTTTGCTTCTTGGCAAGAAAGCTATGACAAACCTAGACAGTGTGTTAAAAAGCAAAGACATCACTTTGCTGACAAAGGTCTGTATAGTCAAGGCTATGGTCTTTCCGGTTGTCATATATGGATGTGAGAGCTGAACAATAAAGAAGATAGAGCACCGAAGAATTGATGCTTTTAAACTATGGTCCTAGAGAAGACTCTTGAGAGTCTCCTGGACAGCAAGGAGATCATACCAGTCAATCTTAAAGGGAATCAATACTGAATACTCTTTAGAAGGAACGGATGCTGAAGCTGAAGCTGCAATACTCTGGCCACCTATGTGAATAGCTGACTCATTGGAAAAGACCCTATGCTAGCAAATACTGAAGGCAGGAGAAGAGGGTGACAGAGGATGAGATGTTTGGATGGCACCACTGATTCAGTGGACATGAACCTGGGTAAACTCTGGGTGATGGTAAGGGACAGAGAATCCTGGTGTGCTGTGATCCATGGGGTCATGAAGAGTGGGACATGACTTTGTGACTAAACAACAAAGAAGGAAGCAAGAAGGAAGCATGAAGTATCACAGAGGTAAATTTAAAGTCTTTTGTTTACTAAATCCAAAATCTGTACCATCTCATGTACATTTTCTATTAGCTGCACTTTATTTTTCTGTGCATTGTGACAAATTTTCCTCTTTGTATTGAAACCTGGACATTTTCAATCATAGGTTATAACAACTTTGGTATCCAACTCCTCTTTCTAAGGTTTCTTGTGTTTTTTTTTTTTTTTTTTGATTTCAGGAGTGGGTCATTGTTTTTTTTTTTTTTTTTTTTTAATTTGTTCTGTTTTTTCTAGCACTTGCCTGGAATAATTCTGTGGATTCTGTTGTCTGTAATGTATAACCATAGAGTTTTCTGCTACTCTGCTAATTTTTAAACTTACTGTGCTTTATTTATTTAAACTGATTTTATAAGGTCCAGTATCAGGTTAGTATAATTTGTTAGCAAATGACTGGTCAAAAGATTTCCTAGATGCCTTGTATGTATGTCTTCCACTCTTTGTTAGTGTCATCAATTTATAAGACAGCCTTTGAATCTACCTCTTGCTTGCTTAGGACCTCTAAATTCTGCCAGAGTTTAGGGATTGGTGCCTTTTCCTCCCAGATACTTCTAGGGCATATACACAGCTTTGAGCATGCATCAAGCTTTTTATAAACACAGAAGTATGTGGGAGATTTTCAGATTTTCCTGTGGTAGTCTTATTTTCTGGGATTCTCTTTAAATTCCTAGAAGGGCTTTGGTTTTCATTAACTGAAATTTAAGAATACGAAAGAAAGGAAAAAAAAAAAAACAGTTTCAGTAATCGTCAACCTTTCATTGATAGCAAAGCAGCAACATTAAGGGATGTTTCCAGACACTAAGGACTTGCCAGAGTGTGTATGTGTATGTAAAGAGTAAAGGAGTAATCTGTGGAACTGGGAGTGATGAAGAGTGGGCCCTTGAGTCACAATAGAGGGGAGAGAGCAGAGCTTCAGAGAGGCTGGGTTCTGGAGAAAAGTCCTCAGAGGCTATGCTGAGCTCAGCTCTCAGAAACAGCAGTTGCTTTAAGTTCAGGAGGCTGCACTTGCTCTGGTGGATTTTCAGGAAGGGCTATAACCATGAGAATGTTCTCAGATAGACGCAGGTTCATCCATGCACAGGAGAAGGTGACACGAAAATTTCATGCTCCAGGATGGAGAAGAGCAGCAGCAGCACCGAGAGACACTTCTAGGGCACTTGGGCACACCGGCTGCCAGCAGCCAGTCCCGGTGCCAAAACCCAGCCTCCAAGGTACACAGGGAGCTGACCAGCTTCAGCCTATGCTGACTTTCATTCTAGACTTATGCAATTTGTCTTTACAGTTAGGACGGCTGCTCTTGCAACAAAGAAAAGCAATCCTCTGGCCAGGGGTTGCCAGATAAGTGTTTGAAAAATCCACAAAGTTCAGGGCAGCAGCCAGAATATCCCCATGGCTGACACGAATCAAGTCAGTAATGATCAGCAGGGACCCCACAGTGCTTGACTATCCCTGGAAGAAGAGCTTCTTCTGGCTAAGATGGGCATTATGCAGGGGGCTTGGGCTGTGAAAATGGCTCCTCTGAGCTTTGGCATGCACCCTTGGGATTTCGGGGGAGGGACCATCACTGACTGTTGCTCCTGCCTTGTCATCACTCCACTGACAAGCTGGTTTCCGAAGGCAGATGGGCTGTGGCCTGGGCTGCTTCAAACTTGTTGGAGGGAGTTGGAGTCCTGGTCTAGGCCAGATCACAGTCTTAGTCATTGAGAGACGCTGTCAGTAGTTTGCTAAGTTTTGGTAATGCATTTGAAGTAAGTTTATTCTATAACGGTTGAACCCAAGTCAAACCAAAAAGTCACCATTCTTTGAGACTGGAGATTTCCCAGAGAAATGCAAGTTTACAGAAACACTGACTATGCTCTACAGATAGGGTTTTTCACAGACTTCTGAACATGGTTACATCTCTTTCATCATTTGCAGTGCTTCTGGCTTTTGGTTACTGAACTTTCAGCTGGAATGGGAGGAGAGACGGGATCGCCTTGAATCTGACGCATCACAGACCTCTCACTGTGTTACGGATGTTATGTAGCTTCTCCTGGGTCTTCAGTTAGTTCTGTAGGTTTGACTAGCTGCCAGAATTCTGAATTGGTTGATTTCCCCCATATTTTCACTGCTTTGCTGACAAGAGTCACTGAGATCCACAGCCCACTATTCCAGAATATGTTGACAACTCCTCTGTTTTGAACTGTCACTCTAAAGTCAATAGCCTTTATCCTAATAATAATCATTTCAGGCAATTTTTGTCTTTCTTTTGAGATGTCAACCTATTTGGTACCTCTTGAAACACCTTGTTATTCCTCCTCCTAGTTGTGGATAAGTAGTTTATCTCTTTATTTTCACCCCCAGCCCATCCCCCATCTTCAGCTCTTTTAATTCCTTACTCACAGGTGCTCTATTTTTCTTTGATTTCACTAGTAAATCCCTCTTCCCTTTGTCTTCCAAATTTAGTCTTACATCGATCCACTACATTTTCACCTTTCACTGATTACTACCTTTCAAATGGTTCTGCCTAATAAGTATCGATTAACTGTGGCAACTCTGTTTTTAACCTTGCAGTCTTTCATAAATTTTTCTCTTCTGTGTATAGTATCACTTAGCCCTTTTACTTCTATTAATTGAGCTGCTCATGACTATGTAAATTATTCTTTTGATTTTGCCAAAATGTCAACACTATAGAAATAACAAATTACACTAGGGCTATTTTCACCAACCTTTTAAATTTATGAGTCTGACATTTCTGGAAGTGATTTTCTCCTCATATTACCAAATGTACTAACAATGGTAGTTATCCATCAGATTTTTTTGGCTCAAACACTGTAATGGTTTTAAAAGCAACAGTAGCATTGATCCACTTTGCAAAATCACAGCATGATTCAGAATTTAGGTACTGCCACTTATTTGTATTGTTTCTTCTCACCTATCTTTTTCCTCAGAACAGACGGTGGAATATTATCAATAAAAAGTGTTGTTAGCCTCAGTGGGAATCTGCTATGCTCAGTCAAAATGTATTGCTTAGCCACCTGCCCATTTATCACATGCAAGACAACATTTTTCTATTTTAGGCACTTTATGGGAAGATAGCTATTTTTTTTTTATGGATTAAAGAACAGAGAAAATATTCAATTTTCTAATAGCGCTTTTACAATACAATATGTAGCCATATAACATGTAGGTATAGTTTACATTAATTGCTGACTTTTACTTTAATGATTATTCTTTTAATTAATCAAGTTACTTAAATTTCTCAAGTCTGAAGACTTGTGGTTTTAGGAAGCAAATTTTTGAGAAGTTAAATCAGATCCTAATTTCTAACTAACACATAACAAAAACTTAAATAAAAGTAGTTAGAAGAGACTCAGTTACTGTAAGATATATTACATCCAGTGTGTTAACAATTTAACTGTATGTGTATGGATTGGATGTTTGTGTCCCCCTCCCACAATTTTTTAGGTTTAAGCCATAACTACCAATAGGATAATATAGAGATGGGGCCTTTGAGAGATAATTAGGGATACATTAGGTCATGGCATGAAGATGTAATGATAGGATTAATGGCATTCTAAGAAACAAAAATAGAGATGCCCAAAGCAAAGAAAGGCCCTGGGAGAACACTGTGAGAAGGGACTATCAGCAAGCTCAGATGAGAGCTCTCACAAGGGAACTGATTCAGCAAACATGCTTATCTTGACTTTCCAGCCTCCAGAGCTGTGAGAAGGCTATATTTTTATGGCAGAGTTAACAAAGACAGTATATTTATTTATAGGTCTCATTATTCTACTGTCTTAAAAATATAGTTTATATCCCATTTCTGCCAAAATATCATCCTTAATAAAAGTTAAGCAAGAAGTAACTTTTGAAAACCTCCGCTCTAAACTCTTAATTAAATAAAAGAAGAAAACAATAACCATAAATGTAATGGATTTATCCAAATATTTTGCAGAAAAACATCCTGTTTTAAAAAATTATCTCTCACATATTTATATTTTTACTCCACTTTATTAAATAAGTTATAGTAACAATTTTAGACCTATTATTTTTGAAATGCTCTATAGGTAAGAATTAATGACATATTTGGAAAGAGAGCATTGTTAACTGTATACACAGATCTGTAGATATTGGTTATAAAATAAACTTGATGGCTAGAATATCTTAGACAAAATGCCTACTACATAACAGTTATGCTCTGATAGCAGTATCATGTGAAATTATATTAAATTATCAACATTCTTAAATGCATAATGAACTTTAATGAAACTACCAAAAGTTAAAGAACATTGCCAAGAAAGCATTTCATCAGTGATTTCTACAAGAAGCAGACACATATAGATATGATTTACTAAACATAAGAAGGATATATCTAATAGAGGAGAAACAGTCTTTGCAAAGCCTGTTTGCATCTTTCAGTTCCAATGATTAAAAACATACATTCTGATATTTTTGGAAATGGAGTCTCACTATCTCCTACATAAAACATCCAGCAGCTAGAAAAGAATCCATTTCTTCCCTACTCAGTCTCCAGACCCAACATATGACTGAAGTAATACCTCTTTCTGTACAGAAAGTGGAATTATAATAAGAAATACTAACTCTGTTTTTTTTTTTTTTTTTTTTTTTTTTAAATTACATTACTTCCCGAGCATTTTGAGGAGGCTACCCATGTTAAGTTTCTGGTAACCTGGTATTGTTTCAGAGCCCAGGTGCTCATCCAGTAATGCAAGACTTCATCTTTCTGGTCATATATACACATAAATTTTAGTAAAAAGGAAAGATGATAACCTGCTTTAGAATTATAAGGGCAAACATTTGTATTCAATATCTACTATTTTACAAGGCATTTTCCCTAAATTGTGCAAGTCTCTGTATCTTTACCTTTAAGAATAATAATGTCTATTTTTCACAAAATTTTATAAAGATTAAATAAAATAAGGTTCCTAGCACTCAGTAAGTGTCCAGTGAAGTGTGTTTACATTTTAAACATGAAGGAAAATCATCACGGAGTATTGAAAAATATCCAGCTCTTCTTATTTTTTGGTGGGGGGAGGGATTGTTGCAGATAGTCACTATGCAATTCTGAGGAAAGGAGTAGTATCATCAACAAAGGTGATTATAAATGGATCTATATTTTAATAACACTTAGTAGTGTAATGTCACAAGAAAACTACAGTCACCCATATAAGAAAACATAGATACTTAGCCAAGATTACTGCAGCAAAATAAAGCTATACCAGTCATAACCATGATAGTTTTGTGAAAGCTAACTATGAGAATGGTGCAAGATGTGAGTTCAATTCCTGGATTAGGAGATTCCCTGGAGAAGGAAATGGCATCCCACTCAGTGTCCATGCCTGGGAAATCCTATGAACAGAGGATCCTGGCAGGCTACAGTCCATGGGGTTGCAAAAGAGCCAGACATGACTTAGCGACTAAACAACAACATGTTTGTTATCAAAATGTAGTTTTCTATCAATTATTTCATGACCATATAAAGTTAAAATTAGATCTGCGACAATGGTTGATACTTCTTGAGAAATGCTCTTGAAATCTGGGAAACATTTCAATTAAAAGAAAATATGACACATTAAAATTAAAGGAAAGAGAAGGGTTTTTCAGTGAATCAAAGAAAGGTATAACTAGGTATGTGCTTAGTTGCTCAGTTGTGTTCAACTCTTTGAGACCCCATAGACTGCAGCCTGCCAGGTTTCTCTGTCCATAGAATTCTCAAGGCAAGAATACTGGAGTGGATTTCCGTACCCTCTTCCAGGGGATCTTCCTGACCCAGGGATCCAACCCAGGTCTCCCTCATTGCAGGAGGATTCTTTACCTTATGAGACACCAGGGAAGCCCATGACTAGGTAGAAGAAGCATTAAAATGAAAAAAAAAAAAAAAGCTTCAGATAACTGTAGCAGAATGTTCATAATTTGGTGAAGACCGAATATATAGGAGGAGACAGGAATATTTCAAAGCTTCAAAAGGTTAGAAAAATTAAGTATTTTTGTTGACTATATTGGTGATTATTCAAATGAATAAATATATGTCACAGAAGGCTGAGCACCGAAGAACTGATGTTTTTGAACTGTGGTGTTGGAGAAGCCCCTTGGACTGCAAGGAGATCCAACCAGTCCATGCTAAAGAAGATCAACCCTGGGATTTCTTTGGAAGGAATGGTGCTAAAGCTAAAACTCCAGTACTTTGGCCACCTCAAGCGAAGAGTTGACTCATTGGAAAATATTTTGATGTTGGGAGGGATTGGGGACAGGAGCAGAAGGGGACGACAGAGGATGAGATGGCTGCATGGCATCACTGACTCGATGGACGCGAGTCTGAGTGAACTCCGGGAGTTGGTGATGGACAAGGAGGCCTGGTGTGTTGCAATTCAAGGGGTCACAAAGAGTCGGACATGACTGAGCGGCTGAACTGAACTGAGGAAGAACAGAAAAAGAATATAATATTAAGTGGGTAGCTAGCAATATCTACCACCTGATTGCCAAATAATATAATCTTCCTTCTGAGATGATTTGAAAATGTTAGAATACACAATGTGTGTATGTATCCCAGGAATAACAACAGAGTTAAAAAATAAATAAATAAAGGCCAGGTGATTGACTATTTCTACCCTACCAAATAAACTACTCCTAGTTTGTCATAGTTAACAGAAATTTTGTGAAAATAAAAACATTTCAATAGAAAATAAAGACACAAAACACTAACAATCATAATTAAAGTTACAGAAATATCTTGATAAAATTATAAAGGCAGGAAGAGACAACATAGGTTGAATTCGATTAAGTCAGACAACATGTTAGGTCCTTTTCCATATATTATCACCTCACAGTAACTCTAAGAACTTGATGTCATTATCTGCATTATATAGATCAGGGATTCAGAATCATAAAATGAGTAAGTTTTCTAAGGGAAAAAAATAGTAGTAAGTGGTAGAACTGCAAATACAATCTAGATCTGACTACGTAAATCTTGCTCTTTTATGATGCCTGCATGAGAATCTGGCAACTAAATAAAGAACCCAAATCCCAGTAAAGATGTTTCCACGTTCTGAGAATGTAAACAAGAGCAAATGATATATAGTTAGCCTGTTTTTTCTGAAAATTTCGTGACCTAGTGGAATTCTAAAGGTCAGTTTTCATTCCAATAACAAAGAAGGGCAATGCTACAGTAAAACTGCATTCATCTCACATGCTAGCAAAGTAATGCTCAAAATTCTCCAAGTCAGGCTAAGATCAAAATTATCCAAGACATGCTTCACTAGTACGTGGACCAAGAACTCCCAGATTTTCAAGCTGGATTTAGAAAAGGCAGAGGAACGAGAGATCACATTGTCAACATCCTCTGGATCATGGAAAAATCAAGAGGATTCCAGAAAAAAAAAAACAAAAAAACATATACTTCTGCTTCACTGACAATGCTAAAGTCTTAGAGTGTGTGGATATAACAACAAGCTGTGGAAAATTCTTCAAGAGATGGGAATACCAGACCACCTTACTTGCCTCCTGAGAAATTTGTATACAGGTCAGGAAGCAACAATTAGAAACAGACATGAAACAACTGACTGGTCCCAAATTGGGGAAGGAGTACATCAAGGATGTATGTTGTCTTCCTGCTTATTTAACTTATATGCAGAGTACATTATGCAAAATACTGGGTGGATGAAGCACAAGCTGGGATCAAGATTGCTGCGAGAAACATCAGTAACTTCAGATAGATAGATGACACCACCCTTATGGCAGAAGGCAAAAAAGAAGTAAAGAGCCCCCTGATGAAAGTAAAAGAGAAGAGAGAAAAATCTGGCTTAAAACTCAACATCAAAAACTAAGATCATGGCATCAGGTTCCATCACTTCATGGCAAATTGATGAAGAAGCAATGGGAACCGTGACATAAGTTATTTTCTTGAGCTCCAACATCACTGCAGATGGTAACTATAGCCATGAAATTAAAAGATGCTCACTCCTTGGAAGAAAAGCTATAACCAATGTAGACAGCATATTAAAAAGCAGAGACATTACTTTGCCGACAAAGGTTCATCTATTCAAAGCTATGGTTTTTTCCAGTAGTCATGTATGAATGTGAGAGTTGAACCATAAAGAAAGCTGAGCACCAAAGAATTGATACTTTTGAACTGCAGTGCTGGCGAAGACTTTTGAGAGTCCCTTAGACTGCAAGGAGATCAAACTAGTCCATCCTAAAGGAAATCAGTCCTGAATATTCATTGGAAGGATTGATGCTGAAGCTGAAAGTCCAATACTTTGAGGAACTGACTCATTGGAAAAGACCCTGATCCTAGGAAAGATTGATGGCAGGAGGAGAAGGGGACAACAAAGGATGAGGTGGTTGGATGGCATCACCAACTCAATGGACATGAGTTTGAGCAAGCTCTGGGAGCTGGTAATGGACAGGGGAGCCTGGTGTGCTGCATCCATGGGGTTGCAAGCAGTCAGACATGACTGAGGGACTGAACACAACTAACCTAGATATGTTAGCTCTTAAAACTACTCAAAGATTATTATTCTATATTCAATTTTTCAAGATGACATCACATTGTATTTAAACAAGGGTTATTTAATAAAGCTTGTTTTAATATACCCTTTGAAGTGAATTTGGTGTTCATGTAAAGTGTAAGACTTGACAGAAAAAGAGACACAATTCTTATGTCCTTTGAAGATAATGGAACTTGGAAATGACATTACACTAATCAAAACAGAACTACATTAAAGCTGTAGTCATCATCAACAGAAATTATAAAGTGTGATAAATGACAGTCAAGCAAATTATGTATTTTTAAATTGGTACACAATAACAATGAGATCAATTACCACACTATAGAGTTCAAAATTATACCAAATACTATGACAAAAAACTAATTTAAAGGTTACCATTTAAGAGATTAAATTTTTGCATTCTTTTAATCTCAATAGATAAACATCATGATGAAATTTCATAATTTTCAAGACTACAAAACTACTTCAACATTCTAGAAAATTTCTTGCAGAAATGCTCATAGTTGATTTCTAATTGGCTAAATTTCAGTGAGTGTCCTAACTGGTTGGCTCCAGATATACTTTAATGATAATATAATTTTATAAAGAAAAAAGAAACAAAAAACTTCCCAAACACTGTTTCTATTATATATAGAAAACACTTTGCTTTCATATATTCCACCAGCTAATTACCCATAATCATTTGGCTCATTTGCTTATGTACATTTTTGCTTATGCTTGGGTATCAGCAAGGAAAAACACAAAGAAAACAAAATTTTCCAGTTTATTTTGCCATGTAAGCATAGATATCTGCCGCACAGAGCTGACAAAACATGCTGGACATACTAAAGTGAAAAGAGGATAAAGGGCCTGGAGAAGGTAGAATTAAATGAGAAGGAAGTATTAGAACAATTCTCTTCCTCCTCTTCCTTTTCTGTCTCTTTCTCCTCCACTACCTTCTCCTCCTTCTTGACCTTTATTTCATTTTTTTTCTTTCCCTTCCTCTGTCTGCATCCCCTTCTTTTTCCTCTTTCTTCTTATTAATATACTTTATTAATTTATATCATTAATATCATATCTTTCACATTAGCTGTTGAAAAGTTGTAAATCGGTGACATTAAAATAGTTCCTAAAAGAATAATTTACAAGGTAATACTAGAATATATTTTCATTAGATTATAGTGAGTATGCTATCTTCAATGACAGAGAAATACATAATGATGTAATTTTATCCCATTACCATTTTTTCAAGGTAAAGTATTAAATTATTCAAAGTAATTATTGGACACTGAATACATAAGTATAACTCTCTTTCAATATGCGTTAATCCTTCACAGTCATGTATAACCCACTTTTAATAGCAAGGAGTTGAATGTTATAATTTGGATAAGCAATAGCTCTAAGGATGGCAGTTTCTCAGCCTATAACTATAATATGTTGGTCTTTCAGGAGAATGTGAGGAAAGGGTATTTGAGTAATGGAAATAATTTTGTAAATAAAACTTAGATGGCACTATTTTTCCTGGATAAAACCACACTCTTTTTTTTTTAACACCGCTTAAAATATTTCATAAAAACCTCATTTAGCCATCTCTGTCTCTTCTGTTTATTGTTCAGAGACACAGAGTGATGTCTTTAAAAACCACAATAAAATCCTTGAATACATAAAACAGAATAAGAAGTAAATGTCAACAAATTCAATCACCTATCTAAGTGTTCTGCTTACAGTATCCTAAGATTTTACACTGCTTCTGCTTTAAATGTTTTCAATGAAAGAAACTTGATAAAGGTTGCTATCTGTAATGATAGCTTTTCAAGTATTTAAAGACAGTCATATCTTCCAAAAGCCTCTCTTTCCAGAAAATACATAAATTCTTCAAAAATTTAAAATTATTATTGGAAGAGATGTGTTTGGCATATTCTAAATTCAAAAAACAGTGCAACTAAGTTTAGCATAGGATCTAGAAGATTTTGTAAAGGCTT
This sequence comes from Nanger dama, assembly GCA_917880005.1. Taxonomy (NCBI): domain Eukaryota; kingdom Metazoa; phylum Chordata; class Mammalia; order Artiodactyla; family Bovidae; genus Nanger; species Nanger dama. Next base: position 10,107,579 of record CAKJTW010000014.1, read on the forward strand.
ACAGTGGCACAGTGGTTAGGAATCCACCTGCCAATGTAAGAGACTTGTAGAAGACACAGGTTTGATCTCTGGATCACAAAGATCCCTTGAGAAGAAAATGGCAACCCAATCCAGTATTCTTGCCTGGGAAATTTCATGGACAGAGGAGCCTGGCATGCTATAGTCCATGGGGTTACAGGAGTTTGATATTACTGAGCATGCATGCAAGGAATGCAAAATTATTTTTTGTTTCATTGAACATATGAATGTACTGTGAAATCATTTTCATTTTTTATAGGCTGTTTTATTTAATTTCAGGCACTACCAAGGCATTTTTAAACAAATTTCTGTAAATATTAGGCTGATTTTGTTATTATAATAATAATATATATTTACTAATCTTTAAAGGTTTTTAATTTTAAATTTATTTATTTTAATTGGAGACTAATTACTTTGCAATATTGTATTGGTTCTGCCGCACATCAACATGAATCTGCCACGGTATACAAGTGTTCCCCATCCTGAGCCACCCTCCCATCTCCTTCCCTGTACCATCCCTCCAGGTCATCCCAGTGCACCAGCCCCAAGCATCCTGTATTGAACCTGGACTGGTGATTTGTTTCTTATATGATATTATACATGTTTCCATGCCATCCCCCAAATTGTCCCACCCTCTCCCACTCCCACAGAGTCCAAAAGACTGTTCTATATATCTGTGTCTCTTTTGCTGTCTCACATACAGAGTTATCATTACCATCTTTCTAAATTCCATATATATGCGTTAGTATATTGTATTGGTGTTTTTCTTTCTGGCTTACTTCACTCTGTATAATAGGCACCAGTTTCATCCACCTCATTAGAACTGATTCAAATTTATTCTTTTTAATGGCTCCATTGTGTATATGTGCCACAGCTTTCTTATCCATTCATCTGCTGATGGACATCTAGATAGCTTCCATGTCCTGGCTATTATAAACAGTGCTGTGATGAATATTGGGCTACATGTGTCTCTTTCAATTCTGGTTTCCTCTGTGTGTATGCCTAGCAGTGGGATTGCTGGGTCATAAGGCAGTTCTGTTGTCAGTTTTTTAAGGAATTTCCACACTGTTTCAGTTCAGTTCAGTTCAGTTCAGTCGCTCAGTCATGTCCGACTCTTTGCGACCCCATGAATCACAGCACGCCAGGCCTCCCTGTTCATCACCATCTCTCAGAGTTCACTCAGACTCACATCCATCGAGTCCGTGATGCGATCCAGCCATCTCATCCTCAGTTGTCCCCTTCTCCTCCTGCCCCCAATCCCTCCCAGCATCAGAGTCTTTTCCAATGAGTCAACTCTTCGCATGAGGTGGCCAAAGTACTGAAGTTTCAGCTTTAGCATCATTCCTTCCAAAGAAATCCCAGGGTTGATATCCTTCAGAATGTTTAAGGTTTTTAAAAACACTGGTAGCCTACCAAGTTTAAAGTATTTCCCATAGGACTAGATCAGTTAACTGGGGCAACTCACTCCAGTATTTTTGTCTGGAGAATACCCATGGACAGAGGAGCCTGGCAGGCTACAGTTCATGGGGTTACAAAGAGTCACACATGACTGAGTGACTAAGCACAGCACAGATTAAATAACATTTTAACCTTAAGTCTTTTATTGCACCCATGAGGTACACTAATATGTCACTCAAATCCTCTTCATGTGTCTTGAAAATACAAGACAACTGTCAGCTATGCTATAGTTTGTTAAGTTCAAAATCCTGTTGAATCAGATCTCACCTCTCTTCCAGTATTTCTATTTCTGTAAGTTTGATCCCTTAGAAATTCAGCATAATAGATGAGTTGGAAATAGATGAGAAAACAAGAATCTTCAGTATTAGAGCCAGAGAGAAGATTGAGCATAGAAAAGTCACAGGTGCTGTACAGATATAAGAGAGCAGAACTGAAATAGAAAAAGCAGTTCATCCCTCTTCTTTATAACAATGGACAATTTTGCCAAATTTGCCCTTCTCAAACAGGAATAATAGAAAGTGGAAAGGAATGATGATCACATTAAAAGCAAAGAGGAATATATAAAGATTTTGATACCCTGTTTTCTCTGCTTTCCACATCTATCTTAGATCACCACAAGCCCCTACTATCTGTCCACAGCTGCTACTGAAGTAGATCACTCAGGTTGACCACTGCCATTTCCTAAATTATCGTTCTCTACATTCATATTTGTATATTTTCACGCTGCTTATTTAGCTTATATGCAGAGTACATCATGAGAAATGCTGGGCTGGAAGAAACACAAGCTGGAATCAAGATTGCTGGGAGAAATATCAATAACCTCAAGTTATGTAGATGACACCACAAATCGAGGAACCACAAAATTTGCCAGAAAACAATTAATAAGAAGGTGTTATTAAATCTTCATCAATGAATAATTAGTTTAAATGTAAATGCAATGAATTTGCCAATCAGGCACAGTGTGGCCTGATGGAAAAATGAACAATACCCAACTATGTGCTGCCTACAAGTGCATCATTACAGCTTTAAGTACACACAGAGGGAAAGTGATGAGATGGAAAAAGATAGTCTATGCAAATGAAACCCCCAAAACACTGAGATAGCTCTACTTATATCTGGCAAAAAGACTTTAAGCAAAAGCCTGTAAAAAGAGTTGAAAAAAGTCATTATATAATAATGTATCCTCTGTGCTTATTCACTCAGTCATGTCCGACTCTGTGACCCCATAAACTGGAGCCCGACAGGCTCCTCTGTTCATGGGATTCTCCAGGAAAGAATACTGGAATGGGTTTCCATTTCCTTCTCCAGGGCATCTTCCCAAACCAGGGATTGAACCCAGGTCTCCTGCATTGCAGTCAGACTCTTTACCAACTGAGCTATGAGGAAAGACATTTTATAATAATAAAATGGTCGATTCATGAACAGAATATAACAACTGTAAATATGAACCAAAATTTGGAGCATCAAAATACATTAGACAAATACTAACAGATCTGAAGGGAAAAATAGACAACAATACAATAATAGTAGGGGCCTTCAATACTGCACTATCTGAACCTAAAGATAGATCATTTGGACAGGAAATCAATAAGGAAACAATGACCTTAAACTATATGTTAGACCAAACTGACCTAAGATACATATACAAGCATTCCACCCAACAGCAGCAGAGTATACATTCTTCTCAAGTACACAAGGAAAATTCTCAGTATAGATCCTATGTTAGGTCAGAAAACATTTCTTCACAAATTTAAGGATATTGTATGTATCTTTTCTGATCACATTGTTATGAATATAGAAAGCAATAACAAGAGGAAAACTGTAAAACTAAAATATGTGCAAATAAAATACACTCCTGAAAAACCAATGATTCAAAATGAAATCAAAAGGGAAATTAAAAAAAATATCTGGAAACAAACAAAAATGATAACCCAAGATACCAAGATTTCTCAAATAAACCAAAGCAGTTCTAAGAGAGAAGTTTATAATTATATATGTCTACATTAAGGGCGGGGGGAACACCTCAGATAAACAATCCATCTTTACACTACAAGAAAATATAAAACCAAGAATGGATCCAAATCTCTCCCAAGGCAAAAGAAATTAAAACAAAAATAAACAAATCAGACCTAATTAAACTTAAAAGTTTTTGCAGATCCAAGAAAAAAAATTCAAGAAAACAAAAAAGACATCATAATGAATAGGAGAAAATACTTGCAAATAATGTGGCCAAAAATGGTTTAATGTGCAAAATATAGAAATGACTCATACAATTCAATATAAAATAAATAAATAAATAAATAACCAGAAGACATAAATATACATATCGCCCAAAAGACATACCAAAAGCCAATAAGCACGTAAAAAGCTCAACATATTAGAGAAATAAAAATCAAAACCACAATAAAGTAGTATCACATCAGACCAGTTAGAAAGGCTATCACCAAAAAGTTTACAAATAATTAACTCTGTAGAGGATATGGAGAGAAAGGTAACCCTCCAACATTGTTGGTGGAAATGTAAACTGAAGCAACCACTATGGAGAACAATATAGAGGCTCTTAAATATGTAAAAGTAGAACTACCGTATTACCTGGAGAATCCACTCCTGGTATATATATTAAAAAAAAAAAAACAACCTAATTTGAAAAGCTACATGCAGTCCAATGTTCACAGCAGCACTATTTACAATGGGCAAGACATGGAAACAACCTAAGTGTGCATCAACAGATAAATGAATAATGAAGCGGTGATATGGTACATGTCTTTGGGTTGTGAAAAATACATATATATCCTTGGAATATTTTCAACCATAAAAGAGTGAAATAATGCCATTATGGCAATATGGATAAACCTAGAAATTGTAATATTAATAATATTATAATTTATATTAGTATGTCAGACAAATATTTACATGAAACCACATATATGTGCAATCTAATAATAATACATATGAATTTATAAACAAAATAGAAACTGACAGAAAACAAACTTACAGGTATGAAGGGGAAAGGTGTGGGGATGGATAAATTAGGGTTAAGGGATTAACCTATACAAATTCTTACTGTAAAATAGATAGGCAGAAAGGTTTAGTGTATAGCAGAGGGAACTGTACTCAATAACTTGTAACAACCTAAAATGAAAAATTATCTGAAAAAATAACTGGATCACTTTTCTATACACAACACTGTAAATTAACTATGTTTCAATTAAAAAAATAAAGAGCAAACTAAGTCCAAAGTTCGCATAGGGAGGAAAAAGCAAAGATATGAAAAATAAATAAAACAGACAACAGAAAAGTAATAGAAAAAAATCAGAAAGCAAGGGCTGTTTTATAGTTTTGTTTTGTTTTTTCTTTAAAGATAAAATTGACAAACTTTTAGATAGGCTGAGACAAAAGATAGTAAACTCAAATAAAATTAGAAATGCCTTATGAGAAATTATAATGATAACACAAAAATCCAAATGATCGTGAGAGATTACTATAAACAACTATAATTACTATGCCAATATCCTGGATGAACTATATGAAATGAACAAAGTCCTAGAAATATATAATCTAGCAAGACTGTATCATGAAGTAATAGCAAACCTGAACAGACAAATATTAAGTAAAAGTTTCAATCAGAAATCGAAGGGAAAAAAATAACACTTAAATACACAAAAAAAGTACTTGTCCTATTGATTTATGGGTGAATTCCAACAAAAATGCATATAAGAATCAATATAAACTTTCTCATACTTCTAAAAGTCACAAGAGGTGGAAATATGCTTAAACTCACTATTTTCCTTGGTTAAATTTTTGAAATTTCCTTGGTTTGTTGAACCTGCATATACAAACCCACAAATCTATTTATTGAAAAATATCCATATATAGGTGCATCCACAAAGTTCAAACAGTGTTACCTGATTTTGATTCAAACAGTATCAACTTGGTTTCAATTTATTAGTATCTTTCTCAACTTCTTTCATCAAATTCTTATCATTTTTAATGCAAAAGTTTAATCAAAAGAGTATAGTACTGGCATAAGAATAGATATACAGATCAGTGAAAGAGAATACAGACCCCAGATACAAACTCACACAATACTTTTAAGCAGGAACACACAATATGAAAAATATAGTCATTTTGGTAAATGGTGTTGGTAAAACTGGATATACACATGCCAAACAACATATTGGGCTACTCACAAATATTAGCTCAAAATTGATTAAAATTTTAAACATAACCTTAAAACTTCTAGGAGGATAAAGCAAAAATTTCCTTGATTTTATCTTGGCAATGACTTTTTTTTTTTTTGGATATGATATCAAAAATAGAGGCAAGAAGGGAAAAATAAACAAGTAGGATTGTATCAAATGAAAGTTTTGGCAAGACAAAGGAAATCATCAAGAAAACTGAAAAGGCACCCTACAGAATGGGAGGAAATACTTGCAAGCCTGACAGCCTCACATCTGACAAGAAGCTAAATATACAAAATATTGAAGAACTTATGAAACCTATATAAAAATAAAGTAATCCACTTAAAATGGATAAAAATCCTGAATAGCTATTAAGAAAACATGAAAAGGGCCAAAAGGTACATTTAAAGATGCTCTACACCATTAATCACCAGGGAAATACAAATCAAAATCATAGTGAAATATCACTTTACAAATGTTAATATTAAGATGGCTTTTATCGAAAGTACAACAAATAAAGTGTCTATGAGGTACCTAAGGATGGAAATGTAAATTGGTAAAGCCAGTACAGAAAATAGGATTGAGGTTCACAGAAAAATTGAAAACAGAATACCACCATACGAACCAGCTTCAAGATATACATCTGAAGGAAACAATAGTCAGATATTTATGCTTCCATCTTCACTGATCTTCATTTCAGCATTATCCACAATAACCAAGATATGGAGCTATTCATCACCAGATAAATGAATAAAGAAGATAAAGATGGGTGTGTGTGTATGTATACAAACATACACGCACACACACACATATATATGTAATTTTACATATAATATTGGACTTCCCTTGTGGTTCAGCTAGTAGAGAAATAACCTGCAATGCAGGAAACCTGGGTTTGATTCCTGGGTTGAGAAGATCCCTGGAGAAGGGAAAGGCTACCCTCTCCAATATTATGGCCTGGAGAATTTCAAGGACTATATAGTCTATGGGGACACAAAGAGTCCGACATGACTGAGTGACTCACTTTCACCTACAATATTACACACACACACACATATATAATGGAATATTATTCAACCATGCTTCCCTGGTGGCTCAGAGGTTAAAGTGCCTGCCTCCAATGCGGGAGACCCGGGTTCAAACCCTGGGTCGGGAAGATCCCCTGGAGAAGGAAATGGTAACCCACTCCAGTATTCTTGCCTAGAAAATCCCATGGACGGAGAAGCCTGGTAGGCTACAGTCCATGGGGTCGCAAAGAGTCGGACACGACTGAGCAACTTCACTTTCACTTTCATAAGAAGGAAATCCCTCAATCCGCAACAACAGGGATGAATCTAGAGGACCTTATGCTATTTAATTTATATGCAGAGTACATCATGAGAAACACTGGGCTGAAAGAAGCACAAGCTGGATTCAAGACTGCGGGGAGAAATATCAATAACTTCAGATATGCAGATAACACCACCCTTATGAGAGAAAGTGAAGAGGAACTAATAAGCCTCTTGATGAGAGTGAAAGAGGAGAGTGAAAAAGTTAGCTTAAAGCTCAACATTCAGAAAACTAAGATCATGTCATCTGGTCCCATCACTTCATGGGAAATAGATGAGGAAACAGTGGGAACAGTGTCAGACTTTGTTTTGGGGGCTCTAAAATCACTGGAGATTGTGACTGCAGCCATGAAATTAAAGGATGCTTACTCCTTGGAAGAAAAGGTATGACCAACCTAGATAGCATATTGAAAACAGAGACATTACTTTGCCAACAAAGGCCCGTATAGTCAAGGCTATGGTTTTTCCAGTGGTCACGTATGGATGTAAGAGTTGGACTGTGAAGAAAGCTGAGCGCCAAAGAATTGATGCTTTTGAACTGTGGTGTTGGGGAAGACTCTTGAGAGTCCTTGAACTGTAAGGAGATACAACCAGTCCATTCTGAAGGAGATCAGCCCTGGATGTTCTTTGAAGATTGATGCTAAAGCAGAAACTCCATTACTTTGGCCATCTCATGCAAAGAGTTGACTCATTGGAAAAGACTCGGCAGGAGGAGAACTGGATGACAGAGGATGAGACGGCTGGATGGCATCACGAACTTGATGGACGTGAGTTTGAGTGAACTCCAGGAGTTGGTGATGGACAGGGAGGCCTGGCGTGCTGCGATTCATGGGGTTGCAAAGAGTCAGACATGACTGAGTGAATGATTTGATCTGATGCTAAGTAAATCAGTAAGACAGAGAAAACACTGTATACTCTCACTCATAATTTGAATTAAAAAAATCAAACTCATAGCAAGATAGAGTTTAACAGTGGTTATCAAGGGTTAGGGGTTGTGGAAGATGACGGGATGGAAGTCAAGGGGCACAAGCCTTCAGTTATAAGATGAATAAGTTCAGAGGATGTAATGTACACCATGGTGATTATAATTAATAATACTGTGTTATATACTCAAAGTTTTCCAAGAGTAAACTTTAACTACTTTTTCACACAGAGACATATACACATACAGAGAAGGCAACTTTATGCTATAGTTCTGTTAATTAACCTGATTGTTGTAGTCATTTCATAATGTATACTTAGGCTAATTCATCACATTTTACACTTTAAATATCTATAATTTTATTTGTTAATTATACTTCATTAAAGGCAAACACTTAAAAAACATAAAAGAAAAGGGACTAAATGGCTTTCTTTTTTCCCTCTGTCTCCCTAAATTGATCCACATCATTTTCCAACCACTCCAGAGAAGTAATAAATAAATGTGGAAACACATTCAGGTGTATTCATGTCAATGTATGGCAAAACCAATACAGTAAGGTAAAGTCAAATAAAAATAAGAGAAAAGGAGAGAACAAGGAATGTATCTTTTAAAAATTTTTTAATTGGAGGCTAATTACTTTACAATATTGTAGTGGCTTTTTCCACATATTCACATGAATCAGGCATGAATGAATTCCCCATCTTGAACTCCCCTGCAACCTCCCTCCCAATCCCATCCTACAGGGTCATCTCAGTCCACCAGTCCTGAGAACCCTGTCTCATGCATTGAATCTGGCCTGGATATCTGTTTCACCTATGATAGTATACATGTTTCAATACTATTCTCTCAAATCATCCCATACTTCCCTTCTCCTACAGAGTCCAAAAGACTGTTCTATACATCTGTGTCTCTTTTGCTGTTTCACATATAGTGTCATCGTTAGCATCTTTTTAATGTCCATATATGTGACGTAGTATACTGTATTGGTGTTTTTCTTTGTGGCTTACTTCACTCTGTATAATAGGCTTGAGTTTCATCCACCTCATCAGAAGTGATTCAAATACGTTCTTTTTAATGGCTGAATAATACTACCTTGTGTATACGTACCACAGCTTTCTTATCCATTTATCTGCTGATAGACATCTAGGTTGCTTCCATGTCCTGGCTGTTATAAACAGTGCTGCCATGAACATTGGGGTACACATGTCTCTTTCAATTCTGATTCCTCCATGTGTATGCCCAGCAGTGGGATTGCTGGGTCATAAGGCAGTTCTATTTCCAGTTTTTAAGGAATCTCCACACTGTTCTGCATAATGTCTGTACTAGTTTGCATTCCACCAACAGTGTAAGAGGTATTTTCTCCACACTCTCTCCAGCATTTATTGTTTGTAGACTTTTGGACAGCAGCCATTCTGATCCATGTGAGATGGTACCTCATTGTGGTCTTGATTTGCATTTCTCTGATAATGAGTGATGTTGAGCATCTTTTCATGTGTTTGTTCAGTTCAGCTCAGTTGCTCAATCATGTCCGACTCTTTGTGACCCCATGAATCGCAGCATGCCAGGCCTCCGTGTTCATTATCATCTCTCAGAGTTCACTCAGACTCACGTCCATCGAGTCTGTGATGCCATCCACCCATCTCATCCTCGGTTGTGCCCTTCTCCTCCTTCCCAGCATCAGAGTCTTTTCAAATGAGTGAACCCTTCGCATGAGGTGGCCAAAGTTGGAGTTTCAGCTTTAGCATCATTCCTTTCAAAGAAATCCCAGGGTTGATCTCCTTCAGAATGGACTGGTTGGGTCTCCTTGCAGTCCAAGGGACTCTCAAGAGTCTTTTCCAACACCACAGTTCAAAAGCATCAGTTCTTTGGAACTCAGCCTTCTTCACAGTGCAACTCTCACATCCATACACGACTACTGGAAAAACAATAGCCTTGACTAGATGAATCGTAGTTGGCAAAGTAATGTCTCTGCTTTTGAATATACTATCTAGGTTGGTCATAACTTTTCTTCCAAGGAGTAAGCGTCTTTTAATTTCATGGCTGCAGTCACCATTTGCAGTGATTCTGGAGCCCAAAATAATAAAGTCTGACACTGTTTCCACTGTTTCCCCATTTATTTCCTATGAAGTGATGGGACCAGATGCCACGATCTTCGTTTTCTGAATGATGAGCTTTAAGCCAACTTTTCCGCTCTCTTCTTTCACTTTCATCCAAGAGGCTTTTTAGCTCCTCTTCACTTTCTGCCATAAGGGTGGTGTCATCTGCAAATCTGAGGTTATTGATATTTCTCCCAGCAATCTTGATTCCACGTTGTGTTTGTTCCAGGCCAGCGTTTCTCAAGATGTACTCTGCATATAAATTAAATAAGCAGGGTGACAATATACAGCCTTGATGTACTCCTTTTCCTATTTGGAACCAGTCTGTTGTTTCATGTCCAGTTCTAACTGTTGCTTCCTGACCTGCATACAGATTTCTCAAGAGACAGGTTAGGTGGTCTCGTATTCCCATATCTTTCAGAATTTTCCACGGTTTATTGTGATCCACAACAGTCAAAGGGCTTAGCATAGTCAATAAAGAAGAAATAGAGTTTTTATGGAACTGTCTTGCTTTTTCAATGATCCAACGGATCTTGTCAATTTGATCTCTGGTTCCTCTGCCTTTTCCAAAACCAGCTTGAACATCAGGGAGTTCACAGTTCACGTATTGCTGAAGCCTGGCTTGGAGACTTTGAGCATTACTTTCCTAGCATGTGAGATGAGTGCAATTGTGCAGTAGTTTGAACATTCTTTGGCATTGCCTTTCTTTGGAATTGGAATGAAAACTGACCTTTTCCAGTCCTGTGGCCACTGCTGAGTTTTCCAATTTTGCTGGCATATTGAGTGCAGCACTTTCACAGCATCATCTTTCAGGATTTGAAAAAGCTCTACTGTAATTCCATCACCTCCCCTAGCTTTGTTTGTAGTGATGCTTTCTAAGGCCCACTTGACTTCACATTCCAAAATGTCTGGCTCTAGATTAGTGATCACATCATCATGATTATCTGGATTATGAAGATCTTTTTGTACAGTTCTCCTGTGTATTCTTGCCACCTCTTCTTAATATCTTCTGCTTCTCTTAGGTCCATACTATTTCTGTCCTTTATCGAACCCATCTTTGCATGAAATGTTCCCTTGGTATCTCTAATTTTCTTGAAGAGATCTCTAGTCTTTCCTATTCTGTTCTTTTCCTCTATTTCTTTGCATTGATCACTGAAGAAGGCTTTCTTATCTCTTCTTGCTATTCTTTGGAACTCTGCATTCAGATGTTTATATCTTTCCTTTTCTCCTTTGCTTTTCACCTCTCCTCTTTCCACAGCTATTTGTAAGCCCTCCCCAGACAGCCATTTTGCTTTTTTGTATTTCTTTTCCATGGGGATGATCTTGATCCCTGTCTCCCGTACAATGCAATGAACCTCATTCCATAGTTCATCAGGCACTCTATCAATCAGATCTAGGCCCTTAAATCTATTTCTCACTTCCACTGTATAATCATAAGTGATTTGATTTAGGTCATACCTGAATGGTCTAGCAGTTTTCCCTACTTTCTTCAATTTCAGTCTGAATTTGGTAATAAGGAGTTCATGTTCTGAGCCACAGTCAGCTCCTGGTCTTATTTTTGTTGACTGTATAGAGCTTCTCCATCTTTGGCTGCATAGGATATAATCAGTCTGATTTCGTTATTGACCATCTGGTGATGTCCATGTGTAGAGTCTTCTCTTGTGTTGTTGGAAGAGGGTGTTTGCTATGACCAGTGCATTTTCTTGGCAAAACTCTATTAGTCTTTGCCCTGCTTCATTCCGCATTCCAAGGCCAAATTTGCCTGTTACTCCAGGTGTTTCTTGACTTCCTACTTTAGCATCCCAGTCTCTTATAATGAAAAGGACATCTTTCTTCAGTGTTAGTTCTAAAACGTCTTGTAGTCTTTATAGAACCGTTCAACTTTAGCTTTTTCAGCATTACTGATTAGGGCATAGACTTGGGTTACTCTGCTATTGAATGGTTTGCCTTGGAGACAAACAGAGATCATTCTGTCGTTTTTGAGATTGCATCCAAGTACTGTATTTCAGACTCTTTTGTTGACCATGATGGCTACTCCATTTCTTCTGAGGTATTCCTGCCTACAGTAGTAGATATAATGGTCATCTGAGTTAAATTCACACATTCCAAGTCCATTTTAGTTCGCTGATTCCTAGAATGTCGACGTTCACCCTTGCCATCTCTTGTTTGAACACTTCCAATTTGCCTTGATTCATGGACCTGACATTCCAGGTTCCTATGCAATATTGCTCTGTATACAATTGGACCTTGCTTCTATCACCAGTCACATGCACAGCTGGGTATTGTTTTTCCTTTGGCTCCATCCCTTCATTCTTTCTGGAGTTATTTCTCCACTGATATCCAGTAGCATATTGGGCACTTAATGAACAGGGGAGTTCGTCTTTCAGTATCCTATCATTTTGCCTTTTCATACTGTTCATGGTGTTCTCAAGGCAAGAATACTGAAATGGCTTGCCATTCCCTTCTCCAGTGGACCACATTCTGTCAGCCCTCTCCGCCATGACCCGCACGTCTTGGGTTGCCCCACAGTTTGTTAGTCATCTGTATGTCTTCTTTGGAGAAATGTCTGTTTAGTTCTTTGGACATTTTTTGATTGGGTCATTTATTTTTCTGGAGTTGAGCTGCAGGAGTTACTTGTATGTTTTTGAGATTAGCTGTCAGTTGCTTCGTTTGCTATTATTTTCTACCATTCTGAAGGCTGTCTTTTCACCTTGTGTATAGTTTCCTTTGTTGGGCAGAAGCTTTTAATTTTAATTATATCACATTTTTTTTATTTTTGCTTTTATTTCCAATATTCTGGGAGGTAGGTCTTAGAGGATCCTGCTGTGATTTATGTCAGAGTGAGTTTTGCCTATGTTCTCCTCTAGGAGTTTTATAGTTTCTGGTGTTATGTTTAGATCTTTAATCCATTTTGAGTTTATTTTGGGTATGATGTTAGAAAGTGTTCTAGTTTCATTCTTTTACAAGTGGTTGACCAGTTTTCTCAGCACTAGTTGTTAAAGACATTGTGTTTTCTCTACTGTATATTCTTGCTTCCTTTGTTGAAGATAAGGTGACTATAGGTGCGTGGATTTACCTCTGGCCTTTCTGTTTTGTTTGATTGATCTATCTTTCTGTCTTTGTGCCAGTACCATATTGTCTTGATGAGTGTGGCTCTGTAGTAGAGATTGAAGTCAGGCAGGTTGATTCCACCATGTCCATTCTTCTTTCTCAAGATAGCTTTGGCTATTCGAGGTTTTATGTATTTTCATACAAATTGTGAAATTATTTGTTCTAGTTCTGTGAAAAATACCATTACAGGTTGATAGGGACTGCATTGAATCTGTAGATTGCTTTGGGTAGTATACTCATTTTCACTATATTGATTCTTCCAATTCATGAACATGGTATATTTCTCCATCTATTTGTGTCATCTTTGATTTAGTTAATCAGTATTTTATAGTTTTCTATATATGATGCTGGACAGATTTGGTTAAAAATACTGGTTTAATACAGGATACAGGATGCATGGGGCTGGTGCACAGGATGATTCAGGGAGATGATATGGGGTGGGAGGTGGGAGGGGGCTTCGGCATTGGGAGATTGTGGACACCTGTGGCTGATTCATGTCAATGTATGGCAGAACAAATACAGTATTGTAATGTAGAATAAAGTATTTTAAAAAAATATACTGGTTTGACTACACACTACTGTGTAGCTTTGAGCAAGATAATGAACTTTCCTAAACCTTGATCTCCTCACTATTAAATTAGGGATGAACAAACTTGAGTCACTGTAATAATTAAATAAGAAACAAAATATGTAAAATGCTTAACTCAATGCAAAGCACAAAGTGCATATTCATTTAAGATAGTGTCTGATTAGGGCCTCTTTTCTAGATCTTTTATAACTGCTTGGAGACTTAGAACCCAATTTTGGACTTAGTGGGTTCTCATTATATACTTGTTGAATTAATTGATGATTCTTTCTCAAATATTCCAGAAATTCACTCTTTAGAAGGTTTTCAATTCCACTGTAAGTTCTAGTATTACTCACTAGTGGGCATCAGGTATTTAACTATGCTCACAAAGGGAATTTAGTGCATTCCAATGCATTTTTTATAAGTAATTCTGACAACTAGAAAATTCTTTCTTATAATTAGCAAAAATCATTCATCAAGTTGAACAATTGTTTTTCTTCGTGCAAAGAGCCCTTTAGGTATTCATGTAAATGGATATGGCATAGATACCCTCACAGATTTTTCTCTTCTCCAACTACATGGAAATGATATTTCATAAATTTAGTTGGGGGCCACAATAATCCTTAAATTGTATACGAACACTAGAGGCATTATTAAAAAATAAGCATGGCAGATTGAAAATACTTTTTGTGTTTTCTTCCAAAACCAAATTCAAATAGATGGATTTAAAAAAAAAAAAGCACTGAGGACATGAAGAAGTGAGCAGCTGACAGAGAGACGTTAGCAAAAATTTGGAAGGTGGAACGAAGACAAATGAATTGTCATTGATTTAGAAGACTGGAGAAAGCAAAAGTGAATTATTTGAGTTTTTTCTTGTTGGTGGTAGAAATATAGTAGGGTTTTCTCACTGAGGATCCCTATAAAGGCCCAAGAAGTAGGTGCTTGAGTACCTTTGATAGTAGAGTTAATGTCACTAGAATCAACAGGATTGACTGAAAACATTTTCAAGAAACTTTATTTACTCAACAGAGTTGGATGTAGGGTTTAAATCCTAAACACCATGACCCAGTTCATGTAGCCATATAGCCATGAAGTCATATTCATATGACTATGACTCTTCTTTTTTTAATTTATTTATTTTAATTGAAGGCTAATTACTTTACAATATTGCAGTGGTTTTTGCCATACATTTACATGAATCAGCATTGGGTGTACATGTTTTTCCCATCCTGAACCCCAAGGCACATACATGTTAGCTAACATTTTCCATAAGTTTTTGTTTCCTTTCCTTTTTAAAAGTAATGCATTGTGGCTGTACTAGTTTGCATTCCCACCAACAGTGTAAGAGGGTTGCCTTTTTTCCACACCCTCTCCAGCATTTATTGCTTGTAGACTTTTGGATCGCAGCCATTCTGACTGGTGTGAAATGGTACCTCATTGTGGTTTTGATTTGCATTTCTCTGATAATGAGTGATGTTGAGCATCTTTTCATGTGTTGGTGATTCCTTAAAAAACTGGAAATAGAACTGCCTTATGACCCAGCAATCCCACTACTGGGCATGCACACGGAGGAAACCAGAATTGAAAGAGACACGTGTACCCCAATGTTCATGGCAGCACTGTTTATAATAGCCAGGACAGGGAAGCAACCTAGATGTCCATCAGCAGATGAATGGATTAGAAACCTGTGGTACATATCCACAATGGAGTTTCTAATGAGATGGATGAAACTGGAGCCGATTATACAGAGTGAAGTAAGCCACAAAGAAAAACACCAATACAGTATACTAACACATATATATGGAATTTAGAAAGATGGTAACGATAACCCTGTATGTGAGACAGCAAAAGAGACACAGATGTATAGAACAGACTTTTGGACTCTGAGGGAGAGGGAGAGGGTGGGATGATGTGGGAAAATGGCATTGAAACATGTATACTCTCATGTAAGAAACAAAGCGCCAGTCTATGTTTGACACAGGATACAGGATGCTTTGGGACTTGTGCATGGGGACAATCCAGAGAGATGATATGGGGTGGGAGGTGGGAGAGGGGTTCAGGATTGGGAACTCATGTACATCTGGGGCGGATTCATGTCAATGTATGGCAAAACCAATGCAGTATTTTAAAGTAAAATATAAATTAAAAGTAATGCATTGATATTATAATTTCTGAAACTATGATTTAAGTTCTTAAAGCAAAGAGTAAGAGAGGTGAGTCTTTCTTTGCAATAGCTGTGGTCAGTTCATAAGAACTTAGAGAATGTAAACGATAGACACTGTAAGCTAACTAACCGAATGACTATGCTTTTCTTGCCTTCACTAATCATGTGATAAATTCCTGCCCACAAGATATAAGATGTTTCTGTTGTAAAAATCATAAAATTTTATTTTTATCTTTAAATTAAATGGAAAAATTACTCCTTCCTGCTATTTGCATGAAAATATGAAGCCTAAGACTGAAGCTACCTTTTAGTTATTTGTAAATGCTCCCACAATTCCATAATTGTCTTTCCAAAGACCTGCCATTACTGAGAGCATAAAGACTACTAACCATTTTAATAGTATTACTTCATATAAGGAAGAGTGGCATTTTCTTATCTAATTTATTTTAGAATTTACTTTATTTAAAAAATTATTCATTTATTTTAATATAAATTTATTTATTTTAATTGGATGTTAATTACTTTACAATATTGTATTGGTTTTGCCCTACATCAACATGAATCCACCACAGATATACACGTGCTCCCAATTATCCCTAACTGAACTAACAGTCACAGTGGTAACTTTCTTATGTGTCTGCTTCCCATACAGTCACTCCAGAATCCAAACCTCGACCTCAAGGGATATAGGTTTCATTTCTGTTTTTTAATCTATTATTTTACTTGATTTTATAATTGTATAAGATTATAAAAAAATAAGCTACTTACTAAAAATAAGCAAAAAGGAATTTCTATCAAAATAATTCAGTGAAAATTTGTTCCAAAAATCATTTCTAATTAATAATAAAATATATTATCAAAATTGTACAAAATTTGCAAAACCTGTGAATAAGTTTTCTCAGACTGACTTTATACCTTTCTTCTGAAACAGAAAAGTATTTCAATGTGATAAAACACTTTTTACATATTTTAGCAATCCATTTAAAAATAAAATGCCATAGGAAAAGTCCACTGTGAAGCAAGATTTGGGCTGTATAATTTTAAACACATACACTCTAATACTTAAAATAACATTCTGTGTGGAATTTATTTTAACATATTTATTTCACATTATTTGTCCAAGAGTCAGCTAAAATCTGAGAAAAATTTCTGTTCTTAATGAAGGCACAATTAAGTGTGAGAGCTGGACTATAAAAAAAGGCTGCTGTTCTGTGCTGTTCTACGCTTAGTCATGTCTGACACTTTGCAGCCCCGTAGACTGAGCCTGCCTGGCCCCTCTGTCCATGGGGATCTTCCAGGCAAGAATGCTGGAGTGGGTTGCCATGTCCTCTCCTAGGGATCTTGAATCGAAGTCAGGTCTCCCGCGTTACAGGCAGATGTTTTACCTACTGGAGCCATGAGTACTGAAGAATTGATGCTTTCCAACTGTGGTGCTGGAGAAGACTCTTGAGAGTCCCTTTGACAGCAAGGTGATCAAATCAGTCAATCCTAAAGGAAATAATCAACTCTGATTGTTTTTGGAAGGGCTGGTGATAAAGCTTCAGCTCCAATACTTTGGCTACCTGATGCAAAGAGCTGACTCATTAGAAAATACCCTAATGCTGGGAAAGACTGAAGATAGGAGGAGAAGAGGAGGACAGAGGATGAGATTGTTGGATGGCATCACTGATTCAATGGACATGCGTTTGAACATACTCTGGGAGATGGTGAAGGACAGGGAAGCCTGGCATGCTGCAGTCCTTGGGGTCACAAAGAGTCAGGACATATTGAGTGACTGAACAACAACAACAAATTACAACACCTTGGTAAAGACCAAAGCCAGTGAAATCATTGTGTTAGATCTAGAAATGAAACAAGGAAGAAGCACTGGGGAATGCACTCTCCAAGGTAATGTCTAGCTGCCTTGATCAAGATAAATAAGAATTCATGAAAATAATCCTCAAAAGGAACAATACTTATAAAATAATTAATGAAAGCATTAAAGGTCAATTATACATATATACACATACATATATATGTATAATATCATTGCTGTTCATTCTTTTTAAAAATTATTTCCAAAAGATAAGGTGCCAGAAAGAAAGGGTGGATGAAAGAAAAATTCAGCTGAAAGACAGAATTACATGACATGAGAGAATATACGACTCAGATAGATATTCTCTAGGATTTGTCAGTTTCTGTAAGCAGAATCGACATTGAAGCACCCAATGGATATTAGCAATGACGCTAATAATCATACAACCAGAAAATTAAAGTAGTGAAACTTTAATTATAGTGGTATAATCAAGTAACACACAATTATATCATAGTTATTTTAATGAATCTATAATGTCTATTAATGAAAAAATTAAAAATATATATATGTCATTGGATATTAGATATACACTTTAAATGAACAAAGATATCATCACAACTTTCCATAGATTTTTAACCTGAGACTTGCAAAAATTATTTTTTTAATTTAAAAGCTCAACATCTAATATTTAAGAAAGATATTTGAATATAAATGCAGATGATTTTCACAGAGAATACTGACAAGTTAGAACTATATCATATAGAAGAACAATGCTGACCTGAAAAAATGTTTTATATAATAGTAAAATTCAGTAGAATTTTACTGTATATTTAGGAACTCAAGCTGAACTATGGCTCACTTGGCAACTTTTTAAAAATCTTATTAGAAATGAAAGTTCAAATGTAATGATCCTGAACTAAGGATGAATAGTAAATAATTGTATTCATTATTTGTTTTTCATATCAATTAAGAAAGCTTAAATCAGAATAGATTAGTTTGGCTTTTAGCCAGATTATGAATATGTGAAGATTCACTGCAAACACAAATATTAAGCAAGTTAAAAAGGAAGTACAGGAGAAGTATATAGAAAGCATTTATTTACTTTTTGAAAAATACAATTTTAAGGCTGTTGTGTTTTTTCCCATATCATTTATTTGAGTTTGCAAGTATCTTTCATTTAGTTTTCCCTGTGATGCCACCACATTCCAACAGTCATGTACCACAGAAGTCTCAGAGTGGCGAATACAAATACACTAAACAAACAAACAAAAAAGACTTAGCTTTGTCTCCAGAGCTGTCACTCTAGGGAAGATTATAATTAACTTCCAATGAATATTCAGGACTTACTACCTTTAGGACAGACTGGTTTAATCTCTTTGCTGTCCAAGGGAATCTTTTTTTTTTTTTAAATTTATTTATTATTATTTTTTTAATTACAATACTGTATTTGTTTTGCCATACATTGACACGAATCAGCCATAGGTGAACACAATCTCCCAATGCCGAAGCCCCCTCCCACCTCCCACCCCACATCCTCTACTTGAATCATCCTGTGCATCAGCCACATGCATCCTGCATCCTACATTGAACATAGATTGGCGCTTCGTTTCTTACAGGAAACTATACATGTTTCATTGCCATTCTCCCAAACCATCCCACCCTTTCCCTCTCCCTCAGAGTTCCAAAGTCCACTCTATAACTCTGTGTCTCTTTGTTGTCTCACATATAGGGTCATCATTACTGTCTTCTAAATTCCATATATATGTGTCAGTATACTGTATTGGTGTTTTTCTTTCTGGCTTACTTCACTCTCTATAATCGGTTCCAATTTCATCCATCTCATTAGAACTGAGTCAAATTTATTCTTTTTAAGGGCTGAGTAGTATTCCATAGTGTATATGTACCACAGCTTTCTTATCCATTCATCTGCTGATGGACATCTAGGTTGCTTCCATGTCCTGGCTATTATAAACAGCACTGCAATGAACATTGGGGTACATGTGTCTCTTTCGATTCTGGTTTCCTCGGTGTGTATGCCCAGCAGTGGGATTGCTGGGTCATAAGGCAGTTCTATTTGCAATTTTTAAAGGAATCTCCACACTGTTTTCCATAATGGCTGTACTAGTTTGCATTCCCACCAGCAGTGTAAGAGGGTTCCCTTTTCTCCACATCCTCTCCAGCATTTATTGCTTGTAGACTTTTGGATCGCAGCCATTCTGACTGGTGTGAAATGGTACCTCATTGTGGTCTTGATTTGCATTTCTCTGATAATGAGTGATGTTGAACATCTTTTCATGTGTTTGTTAGCCATCCGTATGTCTTCTCTGGAGAAATGCCTATTTAGTTCTTTGGCCCATTTTTTTATTGGATCATTTATTTTTCTGGAGTTGAGCTGCATAAGTTGCTTATATATCTTTGAGATTAGTTGTTTGTCAGTTGTTTCATTTGCTATTGTTTTCTCCCATTCAGAAGGCTGTCTTTTCACCTTGCTTGTAGTTTCCTTTGTTGTGCTGAAGCTTTTAATTTTAATTAGATCCCATTTGTTTATCTTTGCTTTTATTTCCAGTATACTGGGAGTTGGATCATAGAGGATCCTGCTGTGATTTATGTCAGAGAGTGTTTTGCCTATGTTCTCCTCTAGGAGTTTTATAGTTTCTGGTCTTACATTTAGATCTTTAATCCATTTTGAGTTTATTTTTGTGTATGGTGACAGAAAGGGGTCTAGTTTCATTCTTTTACAAGTGGTTGTCCAGTTTTCCCAGCACCACCTGTTAAAGAGACTGTCTTTACTCCATTGTATATTCTTGCCTCCTTTGTCGAAGATAAGGTGTCCATAGGTGTGTGGGTTAATCTCAGGGCTTTCTATTTTGTTCCATTGATCTATATTTCTGTCTTTGTGCCAGTACCATACTGTCTTAATGACTGTGGCTTTGTAGGAGAGCCTGAAGTCAGGCAAGTTGATTCCTCCAGTTCCATTCTTCTTTCTCAAGATTGCTTTGGCTATTCGAGGCTTTTTGTACTTCCATACAAATCTTGAGATTATTTGATCTAGTTCTGTGAAAAATACTGCTGGTAGCTTTATGGGAATTGCATTGAATCTGTAGATTGCTTTGGGTAGTATACTCATTTTCATTATATTGATTCTTCCAACCGATGAGCATGGTATATTTCTCCATCTATTAGTGATGGATTTGATTTCTTTCATCAGTATTTTATAGTTTTCGATATATAGGTCTTTAGTTTCTTTAGGTAGGGATCAACATAATAAAAGCTATATATGACAAACCCACAGCTAACATTATCCTCAATGGCGAAAAATTGAAACGATTTCCCCTAAAGTCAGGAACAAGACAAGGGTGTCCACTTTCACCACTACTCTTCAACATCGTACTGGAAGTTTTGGCCACAGCAATCAGAGCAGAAAATACAAGGAATCCAAATTGGAAAAGAAGAAGTAAAACTCTCACTGTTTGCAGATGACATGATCCTCTACATAGAAAATCCTAAAGACTCGACCAGAAAACTACTAGAGCTAATCAATGAATATAGTAAAGTTGCAGGATATAAAATCAACACTCAGAAATCCCTTGCATTCCTATACACTAACAATGAGAAAGTAGAAAAAGAAGTTAAGGAAACAATTCCATTCACCATTGTCCAAGGGAATCTTAAGAGTCTTCTCCAACACCACAGTTGCAAAACATCAATTCTTTGGCACTCAGCCTTCTTGATGGTCCAACTTTCACACGTGTACATGACTACTGGAAAAACCAAAGCTTTGCCTAAGGGGAACTTTGTTGACAATGTGATATCTTTAATATGCTGTCTAGGATTGTCACAGTTTTTCTTTCAAGAAGCAAACATCTTCTAATTTCATGGCTTCAGTCACCACCTGCAGTGATTTTTGAAGCCCAAGAAAATTAAGTCTGTCACTGTTCCATTTCCCCCATCTATTTGTCATAAAATGTTGGGACCAGATGCCATAACCTTCGTTTTTTGAATTACGAGTTTTAAGAAAAAATTTTAACTCTCCTCTTTCACCTTCATCAAGAGGATTTTTAGTTCCTCTTTGCTTTCTGGCACTAGGGTGGTATCATCTGCATATCTGAAGTTTTTTATATTCCTCCCAGCAATCTTGATTCCAGCTTGAGCTTCATTCAGCCTGACATTTCACATAACATACTCTGCATATAAGTTAAATAAGCAACGTGACAATATATAGCTCTGACATATTCCTTTCCCAAGTTTGAACAAGTTCATTGTTCCCCATGGACTACAGCCTGCCAGGCTCCTATGTCCATGGAATTCTTCAGGCAAGAATACTGGAGTGGTAGCTATTCCCTTCTCCACGGGATCTTCTTGACCCTGGATCAAAGCCAGGTCTCTCACATTGCAGATAGATTCTTTACCCTCTGAGCCACTAGGGAACCCCATTCTGATTAATATCTTCAAATTCATCTTCAATTTTTTCAACCATGTTCCTGGTTTGTTAATCTAATGTTGATTCCATAAACTAATTTTTAAATTTTAGTAATTAGCTAAAAATTCTGTGTTTATTTTCTCTAATTTGCTTTGTTTTTTGCCATGCTCATTCTTTCTTAGTTCTTTTCTTCAACAATATGCATAATTGATGAATTAAAAACTAATAATTTTTATCACTTGGAGATGGAATTGTTATATGTTATTACTTCTGATTTCATAGTCACCAGTTTCATGGTGCTTTTTTATTTTTCTTAATTTTAAATTGTCAACTCATAACTAAATCATTACTGGTTCACATCTGCAGAAAGTAGTCTATGGGCGAGAATTGAGGGTATGTTCCTCCACAGAGGACTGCTAAACCCAGTCTCTCTAAATTAATCCAGCAGCTTGCAGCTTCTTAGATTATATAATACTATACAAGGACTGTACAAGAATCAAAGAAACTGAAACACATAAGAGTGGATCTATGTTTACATTTGAAGGTAGAAGCTTTTTTTGTTGTTCATTTGTTTTTTCTACTTAGATCTCAGTTTAAGAAAGACACATTTCCACAGTGTTTTCCTTGTTGACAACTGAATTTTTCTAGTCAAGCTTTTCACCAAATGCATATATTCTTAATTTTCTTTGCTTTATGTGGGGTTTTCTTTCAACTCTCTACCAAAGGCATCTACCTAAGACAGACCCACAACCATCTGCTATGATCTTTTGATTTAATGCTTTTGAAATTACTATTAAGCATCAATTTAACTGAGATAGAATAAACTCTCCATTATATTCATTAATTTTCTCAATAGCTAATGGTTTATTTCATATATTTGAAAATATATAAAATTTTTATTATTCATTTGGTTTTTGCTAGTCCATTTTCTCCATCACCAAACCCACCATATGTACCTTCTGGTGGGAGCACCGAACTACCTATAATTGCTGACAATACACACTTAAGTGAAAATACTGCTGTTTTCATTTGTGAATAGATATCAGCACAAGTGACCTATATTACTATAGAGATTGAAGGAGTAATATTTTTAAAATTCTAAACTTCAGTATCATAAATGAACAAGGAACTTTAAAAATACTAGATGATAGCATGAACATATTCAGTGATTAATATATCTTTTAACTTTTTCTGAAGTATATATACTTCACATGAAGGAATGGTTTAATTGACAATCATATCAGTTCAGTGCAATACAAAGCTGCCCCAACAAGCAAGTTAAACTAATTTGCAAATGTCAACCATGTCCCTTTAAATTGGTTCACTAACACACTTTTGGAGAGCAGTGTCAAGAACTAGAAGTCACTGGCATTCTTTATTAGTAGATCTCTTGGACAGGGTAAATAGCTTTAGACAGAAGTGGATTGATTAGCCTGCCTTAGAATGCAGTGCAGCATAGCAAGTTCCAACTGTTTTTCGTCTGGTAGATAAAGAGTGAAATATTTCCAGCAAGCTAGGTTTCTAATGAGAGCCAGAATGTCTCAGCCAATCAGCAAACTGAGGTTCACTAGCTGAGACACACAGTATTTATGTGAATCTTCCACTGCTAATTTAGACAGACTTTGGTGAAGCATGCAAAGAAGGAGGCAGTTAATTCAACAGAAAAATTAAAAATATTAAATGCATCTATGTTAAAAAGCATTGAGAGGAAATACTGAAGTAAAAAACACAAAACTGCTGAAATGTTGGAGTGGTAAGAATATAGAATTTTGTGACGTGTGTTTTAAGAGTGATATTTAATTTCCTGGATTCTTCACTATATTGTTTTTTCTCAATTGTCATTGTATCTAAAGCTCTGATTTTTTCTTTTAAAAATGTGATATAAGTATGTGGGGATATCCAAGTTGCAAGGGAGCAGGGAAAAGTACATTATATTATCAGGACCTCATTAACCCCAAGAATATAAGGAAAGTGACATGAGTGATGTCACGGGATTGTCAGGCACAGGACTGGAAGAGGTCAGTTTTCATTCCAATCCCAAAGAAAGGCAATGCCAAAGAATAGACAAACTACCACACAACTGCACTCATTTCACATGCTAGCAAAGTAATGCTCAAAATTCTCCAAGCCAGGCTTCAGCAGTATATAAACCATGAACTTCCAGATGAACCAGAGATCAAATGCCAACATCTGCTGGATCATAGAAAAAGCAAGATAATTCCAAATAAAACATTTATTTTTGCTTTATGGACTATGCCAAAGCCTTTGACTGTGTGAATTATAACAAACTGTGGAAAATTCTTCAAGAGATGAGAACACCAGACCACCTGACCTGCCTCCTGAGAAATGTGTATGCAGGTCAAGAAGCAACAGTTAGAACTGGACATAGAACGACAGACTGATTTCAAATCAGGAAAGGAGTATGTTGAGGCTGTATATTGTTACCTTGCTTATTTAACTTATATGCATCATGTGAAATGCTGGGCTGGATGAAGCATAAGCTAGAATCAAGATTTCCAGGAGAAATATCCATAACTTCAGATATGCAGATAGCACCACCCTCACGGCAGAAAGTGAAGAGGAACTACAGAGCCTCTTGATAAAAATGAAATAGGAGAGTGCAAAATCTGACCTAAAACTCAAGATCAAAAAACTAAAATCATGGCATCCAGTCCTATCATTGCATGGCTGTGAGGGGAAACACATCCCTAAACACAGATGGGGAAACAATGGAATCAGTGACAAACTTTACCTTTTTGGGCTTCAAAATCACTGTACATGGTGACTGCAGTCATGAAATTAAAAGCACTTGATCCTTGGAAGGAACGCTATGACCAATGTAGACAGCATATTAAAAAGCAGAGACATCACTTTGTCAACAAAGTCCATCTATTCAAAGCTATAGTTTTTCCAGCAGTCACATATGGATGTGATAATTGGACCATAAAGAAAGCTGAGCACCAAATAATTGATGCTTTTGAATTGTGGCTTTGGAGAAGACTCTTGAGAGTCCCTTGGACTTCAAGAAGATCAAACCAGTCCATCCTAAAGGAAATCAGTCAGAATATACACTGGACGCACTGATGCTGAATCTGAAGCTCTGATACTTTGGCAATGCAAAGAGCTGACTTATTGGAAAAGGCCCTGATGCTGAGAAAGATTGAGGTCAGGAGGAGAAGGGGACAACAGAGGATGAGATGATTGGACAGCATCACTGACTCGAGGGATATGGTTTTGAGCAAGCTCCAGGAGTGATGGACAAAAAACCTGGCGTGCTGTAGTCCATGAGGTTGCAAAGAGTCGGGATACAACTGAACAACTGAACTGTGTTAAATGTTTGATATGCTTTTTGGCCTGTGATATGTCTTTCATGTACACTGAGTAATTTTTATTTAATACAGATTACTATGTAGAATTATAATAATTATGGTCATGTGTGAATAAGCCATATGTCAACTTTGGCTGCTGCTGCTAAGTCACTTCAGTCGTGTCTGACTCTGTGTGACCCCATAGACTGCAGCCCATCAGGCTTCCTTGTCCCTGGGATTCTCCAGGCAAGAACACTGGAGTGGGTTGCCATTTCCAGATATTTATTAGCTAGGATGATCATGGGTGGTAAGGTATGGAATCTTGTAAAGTGTGCATAACATTGCTTCTGTGATAATGGCTCTTTTGAAAATTAATGAAAGTAAGGTATCTGGAGTATATATTGAAATATTTATGGCATACAAATTATTCAGTATTGCATTTTCATTATTCTCATATCTTTATATCAAATTTGCCTTCAAGAACATAAGATTTTAAAAGAGTGTATTATAAAGATATCTCAGATTTCTATGAAGTAACTCACTTTCTAGAAAATGTGTCATAGTGGAAAAAAGGATTTTGGAATAGGACATACTGTTTTCCATATTCACTGTTTTTATATTATTTAATTCCCTACATCATCTTCATTAGTATATTATACGTGTAACACTCAGGGTTGTAATTGAAATTGTAACTGAAAGCTTTGCCTAGTGCTAATACACAGTGAACACATAATAAATATCATATTGGGTGACATCTTTAACCCCTTTAAATATTTTCATTTAATAACAATAGATTCTTGTTTTGCAAAGGAAACCATTGTCAGGACAATCTGAGTTAATATTGCATATGGAGGGACAATCTGAGTTAATACTGAAGTCAGCCAGACTCCTGAGTCTGAACACAAATGTTTGTTTATGTTTTTGTATACAAACAACTTATATGAAATATCACTCATTGGAATCCATGCTAAAGTTCATATCTGTCTCCATGAAAAACTTACCTCAATAATTTTTACTTCACTTCCTTATAAATCATTTATGTATTTACCTGACCGCATTCTGTTGCAGTGATCCAGAGACATTGTATAAACCCTTTCTTGGTTTCATCAGTAGAGAAAACTAGTCAACTTTCAGCCATGTATACATCACAGTTCCTAATGTTGCTTTATTTTTTAACATACAATTTTTTACCTGTGATACATACTGGTTTTCAGAGACCTATATTTAAAATTGGAATCAAAGAAGCCAAACTTCCCTTTAGTTAAACATCAGTCCTTCCACTATGCCTGGAGGCATTATAAATAAAGCTCTGTACTGCAAATAGCAAAATATTATTTTGCTATCTGAAATGAGACAGTAAAAAGGAAACATGCCTTTTCTTGTCATGAACTACAAACACAAAGTCCCAGAAAGAAAACAACCATGTCAGCACAATTTGAGAGATAAAACCACAGGCTGTCACTGGTCTTTCCAGAGCAACGTGGTAATGACAGTGAGCAACACTTCTAAAAGGAACATTACCAGCAGAGTGAGCCTCAGTGGTGTAAGTGCATGCCCCGAAGAGGTTAAATCTAGCATCAAAATCCAGGAAATTATAAAATACAGACATTGAGAGGTGATAATTAATATGAAGCTGGAATATTAGTATTCAAACACTATGGGTGCAGTACATAAAGAGTCAAATGACAGAAGTGGTTATTTCACAGTAGAAGAAATACTACTGGTTAACAAGTATATAGAAAAAATGTCTGGCTTAAAATTTTTTTAAAAATTAAACTTCTCATAGGGTATAGGGGCTGCATCTAATACAAAAGATCCCCCATAACACATAGAACAATATAATGCATGTTATTCCATCTATAAAATTAGTAAATACTTTCAAAATGATGACATGTATGTTGCTGTAGTTACTCAGCTGGTAAAGAATCCACCTGCAATGTGGAAGACCTGGGTTCAACTAGTGTGTTGGGAAAATCCCCTGGAGAATGTGAAGACTACCCACTCCAGTATTCTGGCCTGGAGATTTCCAAGGAATGTAGAGTCCATGGGGTCATGAAGAGTTGGAGAGACTGAGCAATTTTCACTTTCACTTTCAATTACATTAAATTCTCTCAAACAAAGGATCAAAATCAAATATTATGCCAGAGAAAATACGGAAGTTTGAAAATGATTTATTTTTCTGTACCACAGGTGTGTGACATCTTAGCTATGAAAAGGCAGAATTTCTTTTCTCATTCACATCTACTCTAATTTGAGCAGGGAGCAGGAGAGAGACAAACACTAGGAAGAAGTATAAATCAATAATTTTCATTTCCCAGGAAAAGTAGTTCTGTACAAATAAAACTGACTTCTATTCATTTGGAATACAGTAGGGAAACAGGTCTTACATTCAATGACCTTCAACTATTTTTTTTTTTTTTTAATGTGTCAGGTATTGCCCTTAGCACTTAAAAAAAATTTACTTTAATATTGTATTGGTTTTGCCATACATCAAAATGAATCTGCCATGGGTGTACACATGTTCTCAATCCTGAACGCCCCCTCCCATCTCCCTCCCCATACCATCTCTCTCGGTCATCCCAGTGCACCAGCCCCAAGCATCCTGTATCCTGCATCAAACCTAGACTGGTGATTCGTTTCTTATATGATAGTATACATGTTTCAATGCCATTCTCCCAAATCATCCCACCCTCTCCCTCTCCCTCAGAGTCCAAAAGACTGTTCTATACATCTGTGTCTCTTTTGCTGTCTCACATACAAGGTTATCGTTACCATCTTTCTAAATTCCATGTATATGTGTTAGTATACTGTATTGGTGTTTTTCTTCCTGGCTTACTTCATTCTGTATAATCGGCTCCAGTTTCATCCATCTCATTAGAACTGATTAAAATGTGTTCTTTTTAAGGGCTGAGTAATACTCCATTGTGTATATTTACCACAGCTTTCTTACCCATTCATCTGCTGACGGACATCTAGGTTGCTTCCATGTCCTGGTTATTATAAACAGTGCTTCCATGAACACTGGGGTACACGTGTCTCTTTCGATTCTGGTTTCCTCCGTGTGTATGCCCAGCAGTGGGACTGCTGGGTCATAAGGCAGTTCTATTTGCAGTTTTTTAAGGAATCTCCACATTGTTCTCCATAGTGGCTGTACTAGTTTGCATTCCCACCAGCAGTGTAAGAGGGTTCCCTTTTCTCCAAACTCTCTCCAGCATTTATTGCTTGTAGACTTTTGGATCGCAGCCATTCTGACTGGTGTGAAATGGTACCTCACTGTGGTTTTGATTTGCATTTCTCTGATAATGAGTGATGTTGAGCATCTTTTCATGTGTTTGTTAGCCATGTGTATGTCTTCTTTGGAGAAATGTCTATTTAGTTCTTTGGCCCATTTTTTGATTTGGTCATTTATTTTTCTGGAATTAAGCTTCAGGAGTTGCTTGTATGTTTTTGAGATCAGTTGTCAGTTGCTTGATGTGCTATTATTTTCTCCCATTCTGAAGGCTGTCTTTTCACCTTGCTTATAGTATCCTTTGTTGTGCAGAAGCTTTTAATTTTAATTAGATCCCATTTGTTTATTTTTGCTTTTATTTCCAGTATTCTGGGAGGTGGGTCGTAGAGGATCCTGCTGTGATTTATGTCAGAGAGTGTCTTGCCTATGTTCTCCTCTAGGAGTTTATAGTTTCTGGTCTTACATTTAGATCTTTAATCCATTTTTAGTTTATTTTTGTGTATGGTGTTAGAAAGTGTTCTAGTTTCACTCAGATTTTAAGTGAACTAGCATTTTGTGTTAAGAATCATCTACAAGGTGGTAAAGAAAATTTACTGTTTCTTCTTTTCTCTCAATGCTAATGCACATGAATCAGTTTGGAGGATAAAATCAAATAAGTGATAGCCTTCACAAGATTCAAAAAGAATCAGTGTTTAAGTACTGCATCTCAGATTTTCCCTCAATCTATCTAGAACCACCTCCCTCCGAATTACAGGACTCACTAGCTCCTCTTACCTCCCGAGTCTGTTTTCTTTCTTTCTAGAATATTCTTAGGTTTAAAGGCAAAGACATGCTCATGGCATAATCACGTCTGTTTTTATTGTGAAAATTTAAAAACACTGAGATATGCTTTCAATGTCTTTTTGGAAATTTTAACATATACTTAACTCTCTCAAAGTAAATTTCCTAATTTGAATTCAACAGGAAATCTTAACAGAGACAACATTTTTGAAATGTTGTTGTAAATTACTTCATCTTAAAAAATGAATAATAAGGATGTAATCCCTGAAAAGGATATACTGGGATATATTTCAGTTAATATTAATTTTAACTAATATATTTTGAAAAATAAATATTTGTATTACTGAATATATACATATATAAACATACATAAATATATATTATCACAGCTTAGTAATTATTGGAAATATTTCTTTCAGCAGTCACATTGAAATGGTATGTGCCTGCTTTATTGGAATAACATCAATACATCCTTTAATGTTAAGTCACATAGTACAGATTTATTTCTAAGATTGTGTTCACTTCACCATTGTTACATAGTATAAAACATATGAAATAGAGGAAAGAAATTATTGAAATTAATCTAATTTAGGTGAAATATAATTAAATAAAAAATAGCATTTCTTAGAAATTAAAGGACAAGTTTGCACTAGCTATTTTTCTACAAGCTCTTAATGACAAAATTTCAAAGTTGACAAATCAAAGAACTGTGATTTAGAGTTTAAAAAGTAAAATCACTGATTGTGATTATGCCAAATACAATTATAGAGGTGGGTGTTTAAAGCATACTTTCCAGAAACAAGTAATCCTAGCTTGAACTGTGACACAGAAATTTAGTTTTGTGATCTTGGGAAATACAGTTAGTTTCTCTGTGTCTTAGTTTCTTATGTGCTAATGGATTAATGATAACATATACAATATAAAGTTGAAGTGAGAAGTAAGTAAGTTTTCATGTGTACACCTTGGAGGATGGACAGCAATGTAAGTACTATATATTTTGTGTTATTCAAAAATATGATCACAGAATCTTTGTTGTACCTATATTGAATGGACCTCAACCCTCCTTTATTTGAATGTTAACTGTTACTTAATAACTTTTTTCTAACAACAACATGTGGGAGAAATGGCTGAGTATGTGACTTCTCAGTGGAGGTTATAAAAGACACTGAGTTATTTATTGCCCTTCTTGCTTGTAGCACTTACTTTGATGAAAAATGCTGCAGCATCATTTGGATACTAATGCAAGCTTAAGAAAAGGTCCTGGAGTCCTCCAAAAAACAATCCACAAGGAACAGAGGTGACTTGCTGACAGCTATGTGAATGAGTCATCATGAAGGTGAACCTTCCATAATGGCAAGCCTCTGGACCACTGCAGTTCCAGCCAACACCTAGACAACTTCATGAGAAACTAAAAAGTCTCATAACTGTGGTAATAAATATATGCTGTTTCAGCCTGCTAAAAGTTTTCAGGTTGTTAACCCGAATTAGGTAACCAAAACAAGTTTCAATTATTATTATTGAGTCTATACTGCATTAATAATAACTGGTACTTGTGATGCTGTATAAGGGATGGACTCAATATGTCAGCAAATTTGGAAAACTCAGCAGTGGCCACAGGACTGGAAAAGGTCAGTTTTCATTCCAATCCAAAGAAAAGCAATGCCAAAGAATGCTCAGACTACCTCACAATTGTACTCTTTTCACACGCTAGTAAAGTAATGCTCAAAATTGTCCAAGCCAGGCCTCTGCAATACGTGAACCATGAACTTCCAGATGTTCAAGCTGATTTTTAAAAAGGCAGAGGAACCAGAGATCAAATTGCCAACATTCGCTGGATCATTGAAAAAGCAAGAGAGTTCCAGTAAAACATCTATTTCTGCTTTATTGACTATGACAAAGCCTTTGACTGTATGGATTACAATAAACTGTGGAAAATTCTGAAAGAGATGGGAATACCAGACCACCTGACCTGCCTTTTCAGAAACCTATATGCAGGTCAGGAAGCAACAGTTGGAACTGGGCATAGAACAATAGACTGGTTCCAAATAGGAAAAGGAGTACATCAAGGCTGTATATCATCACCCTGCTTATTTAACTTATATGCAGAGTACATCATGAGAAACACTGGGCTAGAAGAAACACAAGCTGGAATCAAAACTGCCGGGAGAAATATCAATAACCTCAGATATGCAGATGACACCACCCTTATGGTAGAAAGTGAAAAAGAACTAAAGAGCCTCTTGATGAAAATGAAAGAAGAGAGTGAAAAAAGTTGGCTTAAAGCTCAACATTCAGAAAACAAAGATCATGGCACCCGGTCCCATCACTTCATGGAAAATAGATGAGGAAACAGTGGAAACAGTGGCTGACTTTATTTTTCTGGGCTCCAAAATCACTGCAGATGGTAACTGCAGCCATGAAATTAAAAGACACTTGCTCCTTGGAGGAAAGTTATGACCAACCTAGACACCAGACTAAAAAGCAGAGATATTACCTTGCCAACAAAGATCCGTCTAGTCAAGGCTATGGTTTTTCCAGTACTCATGTATGGATGCTAGAGTTGAGACTATAAAGAAAGCTGAGAGCTGAAGAACTGATGCTTTTGAACTGTGGTGTTGAAGAAGACTCTTGAGAGTCCCATATACTGCGAGGATGTCCAGCCAGTCCATCCTCTAGGAAATCAGTCCTGGGTGTTCATTGGAAGCACTGATGTTGAAGCTGAAACTCCAATACTTTGGCCATCTGATGTGAAGAGCTGACTCTTTGAAAAGACCCTGTTGTTGGGAAAGATTAAGGGCAGGAAGAGAATGGGAAAATAGAGGATGAGATGGATGGATGGCATCAGCGACTCAATGGGCATGAGTTTTGGTAAAGTCCAGGAGTTGGTGATGGACAGGGAGGCCTGGCGTCCTGCGGTTTATGGGTTTGCAAAGAGTCAGACACAACTGAGCAACTGAACTGAATTGAATACTGCATTAAAGCATTATTTAAAGATGAAAAAATTATGTTAATGTTTTCCCACACCACAGATGAAACTTTCTGATTTTTTTAATATAAATTTATTTATTTTAATTGGAGGCCAATTACTTTACAATATTGTATTGGTTTTGCCATACATCAACATATAACAAATGAAAAGTTACATTATTTTTTTGAATGAAAACATTAACATAATACTGATTAAAGTCTACTGTTTTGTTTACTAAGTGTTTTTACCAAATATTTAAAACAAATATAAAATGTATTTTTCCATTGTTTTATTTAACTTGAGCAATTACTTAAGTGCTTCCAGTTCAGAATTCAAGAGTCTAATGAAATTAATTTTGTTATAAGATAAACATTTTTACTGTAACATAAAATGATTTTTGTTATTGATAAGTCATTTCAGAAATGGAAATTATACCAGGTAAATTCTAACACTTCATGCACTCTTTCACCCAGACTTGTAGCAAATATTTTTCATGTTACATACATAGTTCTAAACTACTGAATATGTAATGGTGAAGAAGACAAACATTATTGCTTGCCTTAGGGAGCTTACATTCTAGAAAAGTATGCTGTTAACAACTCTGATTGTCATCTTTATTGGATCACTGCTATCATAATGAATAGGAAAATGCACTCTGTGAAGAGTCCCTGTCTCATAGAGATAATTTGGATGATACATTGACTAGAAAAGAGCCATAAAGATTGTATGGTACACCTTTCAGACTGAATTTGAATTTAGCATTTTCTAAAAGAACATATATAATAGCTGATAAACATAATATTAGAAATTCTGGGAGAGAATTTCTGCTCCTAAATCCCTATTATATCTCCATCTTAATTCACAAATTCCTATTAACATAAAAAATCAATGTTATAAAATTTAAGATGACAGCTGTGGGTAAAGATCTTATGTAAACTTATATTTATATTCAAGAGAAAAACTCATATATTTAGAGTACTAACTGTGATATTAGGAGCAAGGCAGGAGATGAATCAAGGACTCTGACATACAGATAGGCTCAGACTGATAATCCCTTGGTAGGAAGATGCTGAAAAATTATTTGACAGACAAATTTTTTCAGAATCATAGCAAAATGAGAAGAGATATATATATACTTACATAGAAGGACTTTATAGATTAATTTGGAAATTTTTGGAACACATACTCTTACTGTTAAAATAGTGTTATTAACACTACTATTAGCACTATGGAAGTAATAAATAAATAAACATATAAATAAATAAACATATTTCAAGTCATAATATAAAAATAAGGATAGGTCATTTGGAGGCCTGCAAGTACAGAGGTAGAATTACTGTAGAGGGCTAAAGTAAAGGACTGGCATGTAAATAAAGAGATTGGAAAGATTCTGATCAACCTTAAGCAGTTGTATGCTGGTTTATAACTTTGAAACATCTGTTTATAAAATCTTCCTTTTCCTATGCATTTTTTGACAGATAAATAGCTGGATATGTAGGAAAGAAAGGCGTAGCAACTAACCAATTTAGACAATCAAATATTATCCTTACAAAATGAAGTCTTGGATAATATATTTGCTTAATTTATATCTAATTCTTGTAGAGTTGCTTTGCTCTATAAAACATTTATATTCATGAAAAACAATCCTCCCATAGGAATGGCTTATATCGCTTCCCTGAGAAATCTACATTCATATCATAGATGTCTTTATATTTCAAGTAGTGCTCTCTCCCACACAGACTGATAGGCTTCAGTACCAAACAGAATTATGTCCAACAGAAGGTCAGTCAACATCTTTGTTAATATAAGGATATCTCAGGACATAAAGGGAGACTCCAACTCCTGCTCTTACTGTGAGGAAGTGAAATGGTTTATAAATGGCCTTTTCTGCCCCATATACACAGTGAAACATCTTTTCTTCTTTGAAAATATGTATGCTTAGAAGAAAAACTGTCCTCTCTTAGCAGTTCTATGTTGAATGTCAATCAACAAACATATCACCTTTGTTAAGTACATCATTTAGCAAATAACTCTTGTATCCATAGCCTGTTTTTCTTTTCCTTCATAATTAAAAAAAAAAATCAGGAAAGAGAAAAACTTCAGTTTTTATGTTATTAAAAACTATTATATTGATCAAACATATCATACATTAAGACAGAAGATGATTATTAACTATTTTATTAAAAAAAAGGAAAGTGAAAGAAACAAATGTTTTAATACAGGACACTCAGGAAGTCTCCAGCAGAAATAGAAATAAGAGGACGGTACTAGGCAGCTCACTGGTGCTCAACATTGCAGTGCTTCAGCTCTTCAACAGGATGATTAACTTTGACAGGTTAAATTAACACAAACATAAAACAGAGGAAATCTATCTTTGCTTGTCTTTCTGCCAGGAAATACAAGCCTTTAATTGCTGTGATCCCACTCTTCACTATAAACCCAGCCAAATGCTTACATCAAGAGATTGATTTTGCACAGCAAGACTCTACTCTGATTTTAGGGTCATTGGAGATTAGCATCCTTTTCACAACAGAGTTTTCCCTTAAATTCTATCCAGGTTACATGAAAGTACAATAATGCCTTGGCCTGTATAAACAATGCTTTAAAAGGAATCAGACAAGCATAACACTGATACTTTAAAAGGAATTATCCATCTATAGTAAAACGTTTTTAGCTATATATATTTTTTTGATAAAGATAAATCAGCAGATCGAACAATATATTTGTTTGAAAATATATTTGACATGTGTAAACCCAATGATTCCCCATTGAGTATGTACACTATAAGACAACATTTTTGGTTTTCACATTAAAGATACTATGACCTCTTCCTTCTTTATATAAAATAAAAGAAATAAATTCACTGTTGGAGGACATCTTTTCAGGCAAACAATGCAGGGAATAATGATAGTTATTTGTTCAACATCTTTTCAAAGTCCTGCTTTAATAATATTCAACCACTTTGAAAACAGTCTCCTTAAACTGATCGTGATCCTTAAAAATGGTCAAAATATTTTGGCAGGTTTTCATTTGCTTAGTCCTGGCTTTGTTTTTTCTAGATTCTATAACTCTTCCGTTCTACTTTCCAGTCCCAGATATTAGCTTCTATGTAGCTTTATTTAACTAAAACAGTTTTTTATTCTGGTTTACTGCACTGTCCTAAACAACATTACATGCATTAAGTTTTTAAATCCCATAATAACTCTTAGTTAAGAAAATTGAAGGTCAGAGAGATTAAAGAACTTGCCAAAGATCAAATAGCTAGAAAATAGCAAAGTGAATATTTAAATCTGTGTTTGACAGTTTAACTAAACAAGAAATAATGCTCTTGTGTATATATTCATACTGTTGGTCCAATTTGTGTCCACAAAGGACTGGCCTCATGGTTTAGATATTAAAAATGCTAGAATGTAGAATAAAAACAACCACATATGAATCCTTGTTCTCAGTAAGAGGAGAATGTTTTTCAGTTGTACAGAAGTGCACTTCTTAAGGATTCTCAGGATTCCTGCTGAAGATGAAAATATACGTTTTAGAATATGGGACTTGTGATTCTATGAAATTTAATAGCATTTCAGGTGTGTGTGTGTGCATGAGAGCGAGCTAGTAATAAGTATTTGGAGCTGAGTATGGAGAATCAGTATTCTACAGTGGAGTCCATACACTTATTTATTAGTACATTAGAATGTTAAACAAATGAGATCCAACAAAATGGATGGCAATTCATTTATTAATGTTTGCCATTGATTTTATCTGCGGCTGAGAGTGGTCTTATGTCCTTTCGTTAAAAGAAGATGGAAGATTTAATTGCTTGGGTTAGAAATACATTTGATTTTATCAGGTCAATATTGCTTTGACGAAGTGTCACTTAAACTGACAAGATTCTACTATTGAATGAAGGAAGCAGTTTAATTAAATTTCATTCTCCAGCCTTCATAATGAGAAAAAAGGATCAGTGTTAATATACATGGATTGTAACTTAAAAATCAAAAGCAGAAGTCTTCATCAAGAGTGAATTTTACATTAGAAGGACAAATTGAAGAAAACATAGAATGGTAATTTCTATTTTTTTATTCTACATATTATAAAAGTATTCCATTATTTCCTCCATATTTATCTTTAAAACAACTAATAAATTTAAGTTACTATTAGCTCTATATTACCAAATAAGAAGTCCTACGATTCGAAACTAACAAGTTACTTCTACTTTACTATATCCAAAGTACAGTTCAGTTCAGTTCAGTCACTCAATCCTGTCCGACTCTTTGCCACCCTATGAATCACAGCACGCCAGGCCTCCCTGTTCATCACCATCTCTCGGAGTTCACTCAGACTCACGTCCATCGAGTCCGTGATGCCATCCAGCCATCTCATCCTCGGTCGTCCCCTTCTCATCCTGCCCCAATCCCTTCCAGCATCAGAGTGTTTGCCAATGAGTCAACTCTTCGCATGAGGTGGCCAGAGTACTAGAGTTTCAGCTTTAGCATCATTCCTTCCAAAGAAATCCCAGGGTTGATCTCCTTTAGAATAGACTAGTTGGATCTTCTTGTAGTCCAAGGGACTCTCAAAAGTCTTCTCCAACACCACAGTTCAAAAGCATCAGTTCTTCAGTGCTCAGCCTTCTTCACAGTCCAACTCTCACATCCATACATGACCACAGGAAAAACCATAGTCTTGACTAGACGGACGTTAGTCGGCAAAGTAATGTCTCTGCTTTACAATATGCTATCTAGGTGGGTCATAATTTTTCATCCAAGGAGTAAGTGTCTGTTAATTTCATGGCTGCAGTCACCATCTGCAGTGATTTTGGAGCCCCCAAAAATAAAGTCTGACACTGTTTCCACTGTTTCCCCATCTATTTCCCATGAAGTGATGGGATCGGATGCAATGATCTTTGTTTTCTGAATGTTGAGCTTTAAGCCAACTTTTTCACTCTCCTCTTTCACCTTCATCAAGAGGCTTTTTAGCTCCTCTTCACTTTCTGCCATAAGGGTGCATATCTGAAGTTATTGATATTTCTCTTGGCAATCTTGATTCCAGCTTGTGTTTCTTCCAGTCCAGCGTTTCTCATGATGTACTCTGCATATAAGTTAAATAAGCAAGGTGACAATATACACCCTTGACGTACTCCTTTTCCTATTTAGAACCAGTCTGTTGTTCCATGTTCAGTTCTAATTCTTGCTTCCTGACCTGCATACAGATTTCTCAAGAGGCAGGTCAGGTGGTCTGGTATTCCCATCTCTTTTAGAATTTTCCATGGTTTATTGTGATCAACAACAGTCAAAGGCTTTGGCATAGTCAATAAAGCAGAAACAGATGTTTTTCTGGAACTCTCTTGCTTTTTCCATGATCCAGTGGATGTTGGAAATTTGATCTCTGGTTCCTCTGCTTTTTCTAAAACCAGCTTGAACAGCAGGGAGTTCACAGTTCACGTATTGCTGAAGCCTGGCTTGGAGAATTTTGAGCATTACTTTACTAGCATGTGAGATGACAGCAATTGTGTGGTAGTTTGAGCATTCTTTGGCATTGCCTTTCTTTGGAATTGGAATGAAAACTGACCTTTTCCAGTCCTGTGGCCACTGCTGAGTTTTCCAATTCTGTTGGCATATTGAGTGCAGCACTTTCACAGCATCACCTTTAAGGATTTGAAATAGCTCAACTGGAATTCCATCACCTCCACTAGCTTTGTTTGTAGTGATGCTTTCTAAGGCCCAGTTGACTTCACATTCCAAGATGTCTGGCTCTAGATGAGTGATCACATCATCATGATTATCTGGGTCATGAAGATCTTTTTTGTACAGTTTTTCCATGTATTCCTGCCACTTCTTCTTAATATCTTCTGCTTCAGTTAGGTCCAGATCATTTCTGTCTTTTCTCGAGCCCATTTTTGCATGAAATGTTCCCTTAGTATCTCTAATTTTCTTGAAAAGATCTCCAGTCTTTCCGATTCTGTTCTTTTCCTCTATTTCTTTGCATTGATTGCTGAAGAAAGATTTCTTATCTCTTCTTGCTATTCTTTGGAACTCTGCCTTCAGATGCTTATATCTTTCTTTTTCTCCTTTGCTTTTTGCCTCTGTTATTTTCACAGCTATTTGTAAGGCCTCCCCAGACAGTCATTTTGCTTTTTTGCATTTCTTTTCCATGGGGATGGCCTTGATCCCTGTCTCCTGTACAGTGTCATGAACCTCATTCCATAGTTTATCAGGCACTCTATCTATCAGATCTAGGCCCTTAAATCTATTTCTCACTTCCACTGTATAATCATAAGGGATTTGATTTAGGTCATACCTGAATGGTCTAGCGCTTTTCCCTACTTTCTTCAATTTCAGTCTGAATTTGGCAATAAGGAGTTCATGATCTGAACCACACTCAGCTCCTGGTCTTGTTTTTGTTGACGGTATAGAGCTTCTCCATCTTTGGCTGCATAGGATATAATCAACCCGATTTTGGTGTTGACCATCTGGTGATGTCCATGTGTAGAGTCTTCTCTTGTGTTGTTGGAAAAGGGTGTTTGCAATGACTAGTGTATTTTCTTGGCAAAACTCTATTAGTCTTTGCCCTGCTTCATTCCGCATTCCAAGGCCAAATTTGCCTGTTACTCCAGGTGTTTCTTGACTTCCTACTTTAGCATTCCAGTCCCCTATAATGAAAAGGACATCTTTTTTGGGTGGGAGTTCTAAAAGGTCTTGTAGGTCTTCATAAAACCGTTCAACTTTGGCTTCTTCAGCATTACTGGTTGGGGCATAGACTTGGATAACTGTGATATGGAATGGTTTGCCTTGGAGACAGACAGAGATCATTCTGTCGTTTTTGAGATTGCATCCAAGTACTGCATTTTGGACTCTTTTGTTGACCATGATGGCTACCCCATTTCTTCTGAGGGATTCCTGCCCGCAGTAGTAGATATAATGGTCATCTGAGTTAAATTCACCCATTCCAGTCCATTTTAGTTCGCTGATTCCTAGAATGTCGACATTCACCCCTGCCATCTCTTGTTTGACCACTTCCAATTTGCCTTGATTCATGGACCTGACATTCTAGGTTCCTATGCAATATTGCTCTTTACAGCATTGGACCTTGCTTCTATCACCAGTCACATGCACAACTGGGTACGGTTTTTGCTTTGGCTCCATCCCTTCATTCTTTCTGGAGTTATTTCTCCACTGATATCCAGTAATGTGTTGGGCATCTACTGACTTCGGGAGTTCCTCTTTTGGTATCCTATCATTTTGTCTTTTCATACTGTTCATGGGGTTCTCAAGGCAAGAATACTGAAGTGGCTTGCCATTCCCTTCTCCAGTGGACCACGTTCTGTCAGACCTCTCCACCATGACCTGCCTGTCTTGGGTTCCCCGCAGGCATGGCTTGGTTTCACTGAATGGTCCTAGTGTGCTTAGACTGACTGGTTTTCTGTGAGTAAAGTAGAAGATATTAAGAAGAAGTGGCAAGTATACACAGAAGAACTGTACAAAAAGATCTTAATAAACCAGATAATCATGATGATAGAGCCAGATATTTTGGAATCTGAAGTCAAGTTGGCCTTAGAAAGCATCACTATGAACAAAGCTAGTGTAGGTGATGGAATTCCAGTTGAGCTATTTCAAATCCTGAAAGATGATGCTGTGAAAGTGCTGCACTCAATATGCCAGCAAAATTGGAAAACTCAGCAGTGGCCACAGGACTGGAAAAGGTCAGTTTTCATTCCAATTCCAAAGAATGGCAATGCCAAAGATTACTCAAACTACTGCACAATTGCACTCATCTCACATGCTAGTAAAGTAATGCTCAAAATTCTCCAAGCCAGGCTTCAGCAATACATGAACCATGAATTCCCTGATGTTCAAGCTGGTTTTAGAAAAGGCAGAGGAACCAGAGATCAAATTGTCAACATCCACTGGATCATGGAAAAGCAAGAGAGTTCCTAAAAACATCTATTTCTGCTTTATTGACTATGCCAAAGCCTTTGACTGTTGTGGATCACAATAAACTGTGGAAAATTCTTCAAGAGATGGGAACACAAGACCACCTAACCTGCCTCTTGAAATCTGTATGCAAGTCAGGAATCAGCAGTGAGAACTGGACATGGAACAACATACTGGTTCTAAATAGGAAAAGGAATATGTCAAGGCTGTATATTTTCACCCTGTTTATTTAACTTATATGCAGAGTACATCATGAGAAACGCTGGACTGGAAGAAACACAAGCTGGAATCAAGTTTTTTGGAAGAAATATGAATAACCTCAGATATGCAGATGACACCACCCTTTTGTCAGAAAGTGAAGAGGAAGTAGAAAGCCTCTTGATGAAAGCGAAAGAAGAGAGTGAAAAAGTTGTCTTAAAGCTCAACATTCAGAAAACGAAGATCATGGCATCTGGGCCCATCACTTCATGGGAAATAGATGGTTAAATAGATGGGGAAACAGTGGAAACAGTGTCAGGCTTTATTTTGGGGGCTCCAAAATCACTGCAGATGGTGTCTGCAACCATGAAATTAAAGAAGTTTACTCCTTGGAAGAAAAGTTATGACCAACCTACATAGTTTATTCTAAAGCAGAGACATTACTTTGCTGACTAAGATTCATCTAGTCAATGGTATGGTTTTTCCTGTGCTCATGTATGGATGTGAGAGTTTGAATGTGAAGAAGGCTGAGCGCCGAAGAATTGATGCTTTTGAACTGTGGTGTTGGAGAAGTCTCTTGAAAGTCCCTTGGACTGCAAGGAGATCCAACCAGTCCATTCTGAAGGAGATCAATCCTGGGATTTCTTTGGAAGGAATGATGCTAAAGGTGAAACTCCAGTACTTTGGCCACCTCATGGGAAGAGTTGACTCACTGGAAAAGACTCTGATGCTGGGAGGGATTGAGAGCAGGAGGAAAAAGGTACGACCGAGAATGAGATGGCTGGATGGCTGGATGGCTGGACGTGAATCTGCATGAACTCAGGGAGATGGTGATTAAACAGGGAGGCCTGGCGTGCTGTGATTCATGGGGTCACAAAGAGTTGGACACGACTCAGTTACTGAACTGAACTGAACTGATACCATGTAGTTGTTGAAACCTCCTTTGAAAGTATTCAGTAGTTTAGAATTTTTAAGGGATTTATGTCTAAAGCTGAAACTTTTGAAACCTGCTGTTTCCTTTAATTATATATTTCATAAACTATTTCTTAAGAAATTATTTTTACGTGAGTAAAATAACATATTGTCCAAGGATAGTTCCTACAGTAAAATAAAATTTGTCACTTGTTTCTATTCCTGGAAAATGAATACTAATTTATCTTCATTTTGGTAATGTTAAATTTTAACATGACTTGGTAGGTATTACTATTGATGATTAAATTAAACATCAATTAATTTAATGTTTCTATAAAGCTTTAAATGTGTTGAATGTCCTTAGTATTTTATTGCAAAGATTATAAACGTTGACTACTAAAACAAAGGAAGTGAAATCCTGTAAATGAATATTTAATGAGTTTAAATTAAAATGATACACCGACTTTGCTTTTTTCAAACAAATTAAAAATAATTAAGAATATTAGCTCAAAAGATAGCTGAAAAAGGAAGGCTTAGAAAGAAAACTATTTCAAAATCTGGAATAAGAGTAACATTGGGGAAAGAAATGTTATTTCATGGAACTCTATGAAAACAGAAGAAAAAATGGTGCATTTTGTAGAACTGAGCCCAAATATGTATTTTTACTGATTCATTTATAATAGGTGTTTAGAATGAGGAGTGTAGATTTATCTTTGTTATCATTGCTTTGCCACTAGCAACAGGATGGTGATATTTCATGTTAATTTGGGACCCTGGCCCTATATAATTATTTGGCTTAGTGCCTAATATAGCCTTAAGGACAACAAACTAGAAATGACAGTATGTCAGAAGTTGAAATTATCAAAACACTGTGCAGTTTGCAGAAAGAAGGTGAAATGTAGGGTATCTTGTTTGAAGGATCTTGTTCCCTAATGTTGAAAGGAAACTTCTGTAAGTAAAATTGCTTGACTAGCAATGTAAGTGGAATTGTTATCTTGTGGTCTTCCCAGGTGGCGCTAGGGCTAAAGAACCACCTGCCAATGTAGGAGATGCAAGAAATGCAGGTTTGATCCCTGGCTGAGGGATCCTCTGAGGGAGGGCATGGCAACCCACCCTAGTATTGTTGTCTGGAGAATCTCCATGGACACAGTAGCCTGGCAGGCTGCAATTCATAGGGTCCAGAAGAATAAAAAACGACTAAAGCAACTTAGCATGCATCCACATCACAACCTTACCAAATATGTATATCTTACAAAATAAATTATCTACTAGTAGAACAATTGTACTTTCTGCTTTTTCCTTCCATAATATTGTTTAGTATATAACTGAATGAGGTAGGCTCAGTCACTCAGTCATATCCGACTCTTTGAGACCCCATGGACTGTAGCACGCCAGGCTTCCCTGTCCATCAGCAACACCCAGGGCTTGCTCAAACAAAGCCCCTTGAGTCAGTGATGCCATCCAACCATCTCATCCTCTATTGTCCCCTTCTCTTCCTGCCTGGGAAAGATTGATCTTTCCCAACATCAGGGCTCTTTTCAAATGAGTCAGTTCTTTGCATCAGGTGGCCAAAGTATTGGAGTTTCAGCTTCAGCATCAGTTCTTCCAATGAATATTCAGGACTGATTTCTTTTAAGATTGACTGGTTGAATCTCCTTGCAGTCCAAGGGACTCTCAAGACTCTTCTCCAACACAGTAGTTCAAAAGCATGAATTTTTTTTGGCACTCAGCTTTCTTTATATAGTCCAACTCTCACATCTGTACATGACTGCTGATGACTACTGGAAAAACCATAGCTTTGACTAGCCAGACCTTTGTTGGCAAAGTAATGTCTCTCCGTTTTAATATGCTGTTTAGGTTAGGCATAGGTTTTCTTCCAAGGAGCAGCAAGCGTCTTTTAATTTCATGGCTGCAGTCACCATCTGCAGTGATTTTGGGAGCCCATGAAAATAAAGACTGTCACTGTATCCATTTTTTCCCCATCTGTTTGCCTTGAAGTGATGGGACCAAGTGCCATGATCTTAGTTTTCTGAATATTGAGCTTTAAGCCAACTTTTTCACTCTCCTCTTTCACTTTCATCCAGAAGCTCTTTAGTTCTTCACTTTCTGCCATAAGAATGGTGTCATATGCATATTTGGCATTATTGATATTTCTCCCAGCAATGTTTCCAGCTTGTTCCTCTTCCAGCCCAGTGTTTCTCATGATATATGCTCCACATAAGTTAAATAAGCAGGGTGACAATATACAGCCTTGACATATTCCTTTTCCTATTTGGAACCAGTCTGTTGTTCCATGTCCAGTTCCAACTGTTGCTTCCTGACCTGTGTATACGTTTCTCAAGAGGCAGGTCAGGTGGCCTGGTATTCCCATCTCTTTCAGAATTTTCCACAGTTTGTTGTGATCTACAAACTCAAAGCTTTGGCAGAGTCAATAAAGCAGAAGTAGATGTTTTTCAGATATTTTCTTGCCTTTTTATAATCCCATCAATTTTGGCCAATTTGATCTCTCGTTCCTCTGCCTTTTTAAAATCCAGCTGGAATATCTGGAAGCTCTTGGTTCATGTACTGGTGAAGCCTGGCTTGCAGAATTTTGAGCATTACTTTGCTAGCGGGAGATTGGTGCAATTGTGTGGTGGTTTGAACATTCTTTTCTCCTGGCTTTCTTGGGATTGAAATGAAAACTAGACTTTTCCAGTCCTGTGGTCACTGCTGAGTTTTCCAACGTTGCTGGCATATAAGTGCAGCACTTTCACAGCATCCTCTTTTATGATTTTAAATAGCTCAACTAGAATTCCATCACCTCCACTAGCTGTGTTTGTGGTGATGCTTCCCAAGGCATGCTTGACTTCACATTTCAGGATATCTGGCTGTAGGTGAGTGATCACAACTTCATCATTATCTGAATCATGAAGATCTTTTTGCACAGTTCTTCTGTGTATTCTTGGCACCTCTTCTTAATATAATATTGTTTACTATCTAACTAAGTGAGGTAGGCTGTCAATAATAATAAAATCTCATTCATACAGTAAGTAGCTATTCAGTGCCTGTTGTATTCTAAACTATGCTTTTGACATTAGTAATATAAAGATGACTACAAGGCTGCTGATGAATACTGTGCATTACTGAATTTGAATATTATTGGGGAAACTAATTGTGTAAACAAATTATGACAGTGTCATGTGTGTGTATGTTTATGTGTGTTTGATATGAACATAGTACAAAAGGAGAGCAGATAATTAGAGGCCAGGGGCGGTGACGCTGAGGAGACACCGCAAGCCTGAGGCCAGGGGCAGCAGCTGGGAGGAGACACCCACGCCCG
Organism: Nanger dama; assembly: GCA_917880005.1. NCBI lineage: Eukaryota > Metazoa > Chordata > Mammalia > Artiodactyla > Bovidae > Nanger > Nanger dama. Next base: position 10,152,276 of record CAKJTW010000014.1, read on the forward strand.
AGGCCAGGGCTGGTGGCCGGGAGGATCAACCCAAGGAGCAGTGACTGTGAAGGAGCAGGAGGGCCTAGTGGAGCTAACCCACATTAAAGGTCAGAAGGGCAGCTGTAAGGAGATACCCCTCGTTCAAGGTAAGAAACAGCAGCTGTGCTTTGCTGGAACAGCCGTGAAAAGATACCCGACGCTCAAGGTAAGAGAAACCTGAGTAAGATGGTAGGTGTTGCAAGAGGGCATCAGAGGGCAGACACACTGAAACCATACTCACAGAAAACTAGTCAATCTAATCACACTAGGACCACAGCCTTGTCTAACTCAGTGAAACCAAGCCATGCCTGCGGGGGAACCCAAGACAGGCAGGTCATGGTGGAGAGGACTGACAGAACGTGGTCCACTGGAGAAGGGAATGGCAAGCCACTTCAGTATTCTTGCCTTGAGAACCCCATGAACAGTATGAAAAGACAAAATGATAGGATACCAAAAGAGGAACTCCCGAAGTCAGTAGATGCCCAACACATTACTGGATATCAGTGGAGAAATAACTCCAGAAAGAATGAAGGGATGGAGCCAAAGCAAAAACCGTACCCAGTTGTGCATGTGACTGGTGATAGAAGCAAGGTCCAATGCTGTAAAGAGCAATATTGCATAGGAACCTAGAATGTCAGGTCCATGAATCAAGGCAAATTGGAAGTGGTCAAACAAGAGATGGCAGGGGTGAATGTCGACATTCTAGGAATCAGCGAACTAAAATGGACTGGAATGGGTGAATTTAACTCAGATGACCATTATATCTACTACTGCGGGCAGGAATCCCTCAGAAGAAATGGGGTAGCCATCATGGTCAACAAAAGAGTCCAAAATGCAGTACTTGGATGCAATCTCAAAAACGACAGAATGATCTCTGTCTGTCTCCAAGGCAAACCATTCCATATCACAGTTATCCAAGTCTATGCCCCAACCAGTAATGCTGAAGAAGCCAAAGTTGAACGGTTTTATGAAGACCTACAAGACCTTTTAGAACTCCCACCCAAAAAAGATGTCCTTTTCATTATAGGGGACTGGAATGCTAAAGTAGGAAGTCAAGAAACACCTGGAGTAACAGGCAAATTTGGCCTTGGAATGCGGAATGAAGCAGGGCAAAGACTAATAGAGTTTTGCCAAGAAAATACACTAGTCATTGCAAACACCCTTTTCCAACAACACAAGAGAAGACTCTACACATGGACATCACCAGATGGTCAACACCAAAATCGGGTTGATTATATCCTATGCAGCCAAAGATGGAGAAGCTCTATACCGTCAACAAAAACAAGACCAGGAGCTGAGTGTGGTTCAGATCATGAACTCCTTATTGCCAAATTCAGACTGAAATTGAAGAAAGTAGGGAAAAGCGCTAGACCATTCAGGTATGACCTAAATCAAATCCCTTATGATTATACAGTGGAAGTGAGAAATAGATTTAAGGGCCTAGATCTGATAGATAGAGTGCCTGATAAACTATGGAATGAGGTTCATGACACTGTACAGGAGACAGGGATCAAGGCCATCCCCATGGAAAAGAAATGCAAAAAGCAAAATGACTGTCTGGGGAGGCCTTACAAATAGCTGTGAAAATAACAGAGGCAAAAAGCAAAGGAGAAAAAGAAAGATATAAGCATCTGAAGGCAGAGTTCCAAAGAATAGCAAGAAGAGATAAGAAATCTTTCTTCAGCAATCAATGCAAAGAAATAGAGGAAAAGAACAGAATCGGAAAGACTGGAGATCTCTTCAAGAAAATTAGAGATACCAAGGGAACATTTCATGCAAAGATGGGCTCGGTCAAGGACAGAAATGATACATGGTATCATTAAATGACATCTTCAAGTTGTATCACATGAAGTAGTCCAAGTCTGTCTTCCTATACTTCTGGTATTCCTTTTAGAACTTCATCTGTGGTCATGTATGGATGTGAGAGCTGGACTGTGAAGAAAGCTGAGCACTGAAGAATTGCTGCTTTGGAACTGTGGTGTTGGAGAAGACTCTTCAGAGTCTCTTGGACTGCACGGAGATCCAACCAGTCTGTTCTAAAGAGATCAGCCCTGGGATTTCTTCGGGAAGGAATGATGTTAAAGCTGAAACTCCAGTACTCTGGCCACCTCATGCAAAGAGTTGACTCAGTGCAAAAGACTCTGATGCTGGGAAGTATTGGGGGCAGGAGCAGAAGGGGACAAAAGAGGATGAGATGGCTGGATGGCATTAATGACTTTATGAACGTGAGTCTGAGTGAACTCCGGGAGATGGTGATGGACAGGGAGGCCTGGCGTGCTGCAGTTCATGGGTTCGCGAAGAGTCAGACATGACTGAGTGACTGAATTGAACTAAACTGAACTGTTCCTCTACCCAGTAACTTCTCACCATCATCCTCAAAATAAAGCACCTCTTTCTAAATTCCATACATATGTGTTAATATCTGTATTGGTGTTTTTCTTTCAGACTTACTTCACTCTGTTTAATAGGCTCCAGTTATATGTGGAATTTAGAAAGATGGTAACAATGACCCTATATACAAAACAGCAAAAGAGACACAGATGTAAAGAACAGACTTTTGGACTCTGTGGGAGAAGGTGAGGGTGGGATGATTTGAGAGAATAGCACTGAAACATGTATATTACCATATGCGAAATAGACCACCAGTCCAGGTTTGATGCATGAGACAGGGCCCTCAGGGCCAGAGCACTGGGAGGACCATGAGGGATGGGATTGGGAGGGAGGTGGGAGGGCGTTCAGGATGGAGAAGACATGTACATCCATGGCTGATTCATATCAATGTATGGCAAAAACTACTACAATATTGTAAAGTAATTAGCCTCCAATTAAAATAAATTAATTGAAAAAAAACCACAGCACCTCACAAAATTATCTATCCATTCGTGGTCAAAGTGATCAAATTCCACACTTATAATAATACATATATCTATGGATTCATATACTATATACATTTTTATGTTAAAATTACTTTGAATTAATTTTAATAAAATGAAAAAATATTTAAAAATATTTAAAAAGTTGAACTATGTACAAACAAACTTTGCATGTAAATTATTTAGTTCATAAAATAAAATGTAACATACTTAGGAAGACAAGAAGGAAAAACTAAAAGTCGTTTTGTGCAGCTTTGAATAATCATTGTTCTTTATCACCCATACTTAGAGAGATAGGTATCATCTGAGAGAAAGCCACAGTATTTTAAAATTGTGTGGTCATTTCGGTTAGTGTATATTTTATTTAAATCAATAATTGATAATTTTATACTAAAATTTTAGCATTATTAAGGAGAAGTCTCAATAAAGCTACCAGTAAACTACTATCAGAACTAGTAGTATAATACCAAATAAGGGATAATAAACATTGATTAGATGATTTATTCTGTTAATTTTCAATTTTTACAGTACTGTTGATTTGTAAAATAATTAAAGTAGATTTGGTCACTTTTCATAAGTAAAATAAAATAATTTCTTTTCTTCTTTTCCCTCTAAAGCTAGATTTTTAGCAACTATTACCTTTATACACTTTTCCTAGATATTCACAGTATAATGAGTACCTGTCATTAACAGAATTAATTTTCTGGGAAAATTAATTTGATATATTTAGTTTTAAAACATACTGAGGCATACCACATACAATATATTTATATAAAATAGTAGATACAATTTGTTGTGGTTCAGTTTCTCAGTGATGTCCAACTCTGGACATCATCCCATGGACTGCAGCATGCCAGGTTTCCCTATCCATCACCCAATCTCCCAGAGTTTACACAGACTCATGTCCATTGTGTTGATGATGCCATCCAACCATCTCATCCTCTGTTCCCCCCTTCCCCTCCTCCAGCTCTCACTCTTTCCCAGTATCAGGGTCTTTTCCAATGAGTCAGCTCTTCACATGAGATGGCCCATATAGTGGAGCTTCAGCTTCAGCATCAGTTTTTCCAATGAATATCCAGGGTTCATTTTCTTTGGGACAGACTGCTCTGATCTTCAATGTTTATGTATATATGTGTATGGGACTGAGAAACAGTGTAGGCAGGGACAGCAGTCATGCTCATTAGTGATGCATCAAATTGAAAAATCTTACATTAGAAAGAAAAAATATTTCCCTATTTTTAAGCTTTAGTCACTCAGTCGTGCCCGATTCTTTCCGATCCCATGGACTGCAGCCCACCAGGCTCCTCTGTCCATGGGATTCTCCAGGCAAGGATACTGGAAGAGATTTCTATTTCCTCCTCCAGGGGATTCTCCCAACCTAGGGATCGAACCTGGATCTCCTGCACTGGAGGCAGATTCTTTACCGACTGAGCTACAAGGGAAGGCCAAATCCAAATTATTAACATCATATGTCAAAGACTTCCTAAGGTAACAGGACTTTTAACTGCTTTAAAGATAGACTTGAATTTAACATTTATGATTTTAAATTAGTTCAGTTCAGTTGCTCAGGTGTGTCCGACTCTTTGTGACCCCATGAATCACAGCACGCCAGGCCTCGCTGTTCACCAACTCCTGGAGTTCACTCAGATTCACATTCATTGTCAGTGATGCCATTCAGCCACTTCATCCTCTGTCGTCCCCTTCTCCTCCTGCCCCCAATCCCTCCCAGCATCAGAGTCTTTTCAGTGAGACAACTCTTCGCATGAGGTGGCCAAAGTACTGGAGTTTCACCTTTAGCATCATTCCTTCCAAAGAAATTGCAGGGTTGATCTCCTTCAGAATGGACTGGTTGGCTCTCCTGGCAGTCCAAGGGGTTCTCAAGAGTCTTCTCTGACACCATAGTTAAAAAGCATCAGTTCTTCGGCGCTCAGCCTTCTTCACAGTCCAACTCTCACATCCATACATGGCTACTGAAAAAACCATAGCCTTGACTAGACAGACCTTTGTTGGCAAAGTAATGTCTCTGCTTTTGAATATGCTATCTAGGTTGGTTATAACATTTCTTCCAAGGAGTAAGCGTCTTTTAATTTCATGGCTGCAGTCACCATCTGCAGTGATTTTGGAGCCCCCAAAAATAAACTCTGACACTGTTTTCACTGTCTCCCCATCTATTTCCCATGAAGTGATGGGACCGGATGCCATGATCTTCATTTTCTGAATATTGAGTTTTAAGCCAACTTTTTCACTGTCCTCTTTCACTTTCATCAAGAGGCTTCCTCTTCACTTTCTGCCATAAGGGTGGTGTCATCTGCATATCTGAGGTTATTGATATTTCTCCCAGCAATCTTGATTACAGCTTGTGCTTCCTCCAGTCCAGCGTTTCTCATGATGTGCTCTGCATAGGTAAGTAAGTAAGTAAAGTCACTCAGTCGTGTCCAACTCTTTGCGATCCCATGGACTATAGCCTACAAGGCTCCTCCCTCCATGAGATTCTCCAGGCAAGAGTACTGGAGTGGGTTGCCATTTCCTTCTCCAGGGGATCTTCCCAACCCATGGATTGAACCCTGGTCTCCCACATTCTAGGCAGACGCTTTAACCTCTGAGCCACCAGGGAAGTTAAATAAGCAGGGTGACAATATAGAGCCTTGATATACACCTTTTCCTATTTGGAACCAGTCTGTTGTTCCATGTCCAGTTCTAACTGTTGGTTCCTGACCTGCATACAAATTTCTCAAGAGGCAGGTTAGGTGGTCTGGTATTCCCATGTCTCTCAGAATTTTCCAAAGTTTATTGTGATCCACACAGTCAAAGGCTTTGGCATAATCAATAAGGCAGAAATAGATGTTTTTCTGGAACTCTCTTGCCTTTTGATGGTCCAGCAGATGTTGACAATTTGATCTCTGGTTCCTCTGCCTTTTCTAAAACCACCTTATTTTTTTTTTTTCATTTTTCTAAATTTAAATGTATTTATTTCAATTGGAGTCTAATTACTTTACAATATTGTATTGGTTTTGCCATACATCAACATGAATCCACCACAGGTATACACATGTTCCATGTATGTAAGATAGCAAAAGAGATAAAGATGTAATTCCATCACCTCCACTAGCTTTGTTCATAGTGATGCTTCCTAAGTTCCACTTGACTTCACACTCCAGGATGTCTGGCTCTAGGTGAGTCATCACACCATCAAGGTTATCTGGGTCATTGAGATCTTTTTGTATAGTTCTTTTCTGTAGTCTTGCCATCTATATTTAATATCGTCTACTTCTGTTAGGTTCACAAAATTTCTGACCCCTATTGTGCCCATCTCTGCATGAAATTTTCCCTTGATATCTGTAGTTTTCTTCAAGAAATCTCTAGTCGCTCCCATTCTATTGTTTCCATCTTTTTTTTTTTTTTTAATTGTTGTTTTAGGAAGTCTATCTTATCTCTCCTTTTGATGCTCTGGAACTCCATCCATTCAGATGGACATGTTTCATTTTCTCCTTTGCCTTTTGCTTTTCTTCTTTTCTCAGTTCTTTATAAGTCCTTATCAGGTACCCATTTTTTTTTTTTGTATTTCTTTTTTCTTGGGGGTGGTTTTGATCAATGCTTCCTGTACAATGTCATAAACCTCCATCCATAGCTCTTCAAGGACTCTGACTATGAGATTTAGTCTTTTGAATCTATTTATCACTTCCACTAGATAGTTGTAAGAGATTTGATTTAGGTCATACATGAATGGGTTAGTGATTTTCCCTACTTTGTTCAAGTTAAGTCTGAATTTGGACCTCCCTGGTGTCTCAGATGGTAAAGTGTCTGTCTACAACATAGCAGACCTGGGTTAAATTCCAGGAAGATCTCCTCGAGAAGGAGATGGCAACCCGCTCCAGTATTCTTGACTGGAAAATCCCACGGATGGAAGAGCCTGGTTGGCTATAGTCCAAAGAGTCAGACACAACTGAGCGACTTTACTTTGGAAATAAAGAGTTCATGATATCAGCCACAGTCAGGTCCTAGTCTTGTTGTTGCTGACTGTACAGAGCGTCTCCATCTCTGGCTGCAAAGAATATAATCAGTCTGATTTCAATACTGAACATTCGGTGATGCCCACATGTAGAGGTGTCTTTTGTGTTGTTGGAAGAGGGCGTTTGCTATGATCAGTGAGTTCTCTTGGCTAAACTCTGTTAGCCTTTGCTGTGCTTCATTTTGTATTCCAAGGCCAAACTTACCTGGTACTCCATGTATCTCTTGATTTCCTACTTTTTCATTCCAGTCCCCTATGATGAAAAGGACTACTTTTTTTCCTGTTAGTTTTTGAAGGACTTGTAAGTCTTCATAGAATCATTCAACTTCAGCTTCTTCTGCATTAATGACTCGGACATCAGTTCAGTTCAGTTGCTTAGCTGCATACAGTTCTTTGACAACCAAAGGACTGCAGTATGCCAGGCTTCCCTGTCTACCATCAACTCCCAGTGCTTGCTCAAACTCATGTCCATCAAGTCACTGATGCCATCCAACCATCTCATCCTCTGTCGTCCCCTTCTCCTCCTTCTTTCAGTCTTTCTCAGCATCAGGGTCTTTTCCAGCGAGTCAGTTTGTCACATCAGATGGCCAAAGTACTGGAGTTTCAGCTTCAGCATCAGTCCTTCCAATGAATATTCAGGACTGTCTCCCTTCAGGACTGACTGGTTTGATATCCTTGCAATCAAATGAATTCTCAAGTGTCTTCTCCAACACCACAGTTCAAAAGTATCAATTCTTTGTCACTCAGCTTTCTTTATGGTCCAATTCTCACATCCATACATGACTACTTAAAAATCCATAGCTTTGACTAGGTGGATGTTTGTTGGAAAGCGATGTCTCTGATTTTAATATACTGTCTAGGTTGTTCATAGCTTTTCTTCCAAGGAGAAACTGTCTTTTAATTTCATGACTGTAGTCAACATCTGCAGTGATTTTGGAGCCCCCTCAAAATAAAGTCTCTCACTGTTTCCATAGATTTCAATTACTGTGATAGTGAATGGTTTTGGAGATCACTGAGATTTCTTAGAAATATCTATTTAAATAAATCCCATAAATATAAAACTTCTAACATATGCATATCAGGTATAATATCTTCTATAATAAGCCTTTTAAAGAATCAATGTCTCAACACATTAAATCCAGTAAATAAAGTCTACTGAGTTGGTATCTTATTTTTTGTCTTTATAAAGATATTATATTGAACATTATATATTTTAATAAAAAACCTCAATATTACATCATGAATAAACTTTGACTCAACTTAACTTTTCAGTTACTTATCATTTTACTCAATACATGAGACGTGATATGTAATGTTCCATACAATAATTCTTTTGAATTATTACAATAACTTTGAATTATTATATGGAACATTACATATCACGTCTCATGTATATATGCTCTTTTTGCTGGTATATTTTTTACTCATTGCATATAACAGCATGGTGTATTTGATGATAAATAGAAGTTTTGTCAACTGAAAGAAGGTGTTATATCCAAAATCTTTTTAAGTTTAGTCTTTAAAGACAAGTTCAACTAGAGTAATACTAAACGCCTGCATTGTACAAATAAAAGTTTGAAATAATTAATCCCTACTTTTGAAGAGTTTGAAATTGCTAGATAGTAAATTTATATTAGTAAAATGCATATATTATCCCTAATATCATCCTAGGTATCACTGATATTAGAAAATATACTTATACTTACTATCCTTACTTATCAGTTTACAGACAATGAAACTGGTTTAGTTTGTTCAAGGACATAGAGTTAGTGTTATGAATATATAAGTAGAAACCTCCTAATCAACCAATAGTACATTCTCCTTTCTACACATTAATTTCATAAATATAAAAAGAAAAATATTATGAAATAAAATTTCTAATGTTAATTTCTAATACATATATATATATGGATTTAAAATATAATCACTTGGGCCAAGTTTCAAGACAAAACCTAGTTATACTTTGTAGTACTTAAAAAGAGATAAGAAAATTTGATTTTGAATGCATGATTGTAAACAGAGAAAATTCAAAAGTATTTCACATACAAAACTATCATTATGATATTGAACATATCCTTTCTTGTATCTTAGAAAGAAGCACAGAGGAATAGAAATATGAAAAACATTCTATTCATCACAGACACAAAGCTCTAAAACTTTAAGAAGAAAGATATGGGATGTTTGTGAAGATTGCTATATAAATTAAACTGAGGGCCAATGAAACAAAGTATGAATAAACAGAAATCCATTTTATACTCTCAGGTTCTCGGTTAAAAGTACTTGAGACATAAGAAAATATGATCCCTCCAAAATTTTTGTTTTAAATTATATTTAAAGCAAGTCATGCACATACAGGCTTCTCTGGTGGCTCAGAAGTTAGAGTGTCTGCCTGGAATGTGGGAGACCCGGGTTCGATCCCTGGGTGGGGAAGATCCCCTGGAGAAGGAAATGGCAATCCACTCTAGTACTCTTGCCTGGAGAATCCCATGGAGGGAGGAGCCTGGTAGGCTATAGTCCATGGGGTCGTAAAGAGTCGGACACGACTGAGCGACTTCACTTTCATGAACATACACACATTACATAGACATTGAATTAAATGCTCACATACATAAAAGATTAAAATGCTATAAGAAGATCCATTTGATTATACAGAAACTTAAAACATTTACATGATGAAAAAGGCCTAAAACAAAGTCAATAGGAGAGCAACATATCTAGAAAATATTTTTAACTCAGATCCTAGACAAAGGATTACCACAAATAATAGTAAAAGGACTAAAAATGATGAGACAAAACAGATGTTCGATGCAGGATGCAGGATGCTTGGGGCTGGAGTATGAGGATGATCCGGAGGGATGATGTGGGGTGGGAGGTAGGAGGGGGGTTCATGTTTGGGAGCTCATGTACACCCGTGGCAGATTCATGTCAATGTATGCCAAAATCAATACTGTACTGTAAAATTAAAAAAAAAAATTAAAAAAGAAAGAAAAATGATCAAAGGTTATGAATAAACACTTAAAAGAACATCAAATTCAAAGTGCCAACATTACATTAAAGCATGCATAAGCTTACCAGCAGCCTAGAAAATGAAAATTATAATAATAAGAATTTATTTCTTAAAACATAAATCCAGAAAAAAATAAACAAAAGCTATAATGTGCATTGATTTTAGAAATGGAGAGTGAAATGTACTTTCATTCACTGTTACTAGAAATGTGAAATGCTACAGTAATTTCAAGTTCAGTTTTGAAAACCTCTGTTATGTTTTAGAATGTATGTAACACAGAGAGAGACAGACATATATTTATTTTAAACAAATCTCAACAGTTCTTATCCTTTGAATCTGTACCCCAGATATAAAAATATTATGGTTCAGGGAGAAAACATTTCAAAATAAAGAATTCTGAATAATAGAGAAACATATGACATGTTTGTGCCATATGTCAGTAACAAGCGAGTTACAACTATACCAAATCACTACTGAAGATAAATATATTAATTAATAAGTCACAAAGAAAGCATAATTAGTATGATTTAATCTTTTAAGCAAAAAACTGATTATTTTCCAAAACCTAGTATATGCATATTATATAAATGTTTATGTAAAAATGCCTTCATATATGTGTATAGAATCTTAGGAATGGGTGCATAGAGGAAAAATACTAGACTGTTAAAAGAAGGGACATGCACAGAAAAGCACAAATATGTGATTATACTTATTCAAGAAAAAATATGTATATTGATATATAATATGTTTGCATAGCAAACAAAATACACAAATGCATTATATTTATTGTGCACATATCATGTAAGCACATGCCATAATACGTGCAGTGATGGTTGTGGTACTATATTTACACTCATTCATATTATTTATTGTGTTAAATTAAATTTAAAAGCAACTTGTTACATCATAATTTGAACATAATAGTATGTTTTTTTGTTAAATTGTTCTATTATCATATTATACTCCAGCCATAAATATTTAATTCCAGAAGGTACAGGTGTTAACTTTTTGGAGGAAAATAAGTATCTTCTTAGATACAGTAAATTTACAATCTGAAATCTACCTGAGAACATGCTTTTGGTGATTAGAAACAATAATATTTGAGTGTTTTTTCTGTTTTCCAAAATGCAGTTCCATCTACTGATAGTATACACAGTGACATTTGATTCACTCCTGAATTATTTGTCTGTAATTCAAATTAGCAAAAATAAACAAGAACAACAATATCCTGTATACAGATATTCATATCCTATTTGGCACTGCATTACCATTGTTATAAATCAGGGTATATTTATATATTGATCTGAATCAATCTAAATTTTAAACTAATTTTAAACTACTTTCTGGATGTCCAGAGATCGAAAATCTTTTCATAAATTAAAAATTCCTACCTGGTAATCAAAAGAGTATTCCTAAAATACTCATCCATAAACAAAACTAAATCTAATGTGTAATATGATGCCACAAGCACAATAAATAAGTAATATATATCTCATGATAAACTGTTACGAATATATTGATACTATGTTGTCTGTGTTGTCTCAACAGAGATACAAAAGTTTAAGATTGTTTTCACCTGAATTTGGTATTAGCATTTAGTGAGAATTTAAATTTAAAATGTTCGAGAAAGACAGCATGATACAGTAGCCTTCCCTTATCTGCAGGGGTTACATTAAAAGGACTCCAGTGGATGCTTGTCAGCTTCCCTGGTGATTCAGCTGGTAAACAATCCACGACTCCAGCATACTTGCGTAGGAAATCCCATGGAGAGATAAGCCTGGCAGGCTACAGTCCATGGGGTCACAAGAGTCAGATACGACTTAGTGACTAAACCACCAGCGGATGCCTGTAACCACAGACAGTACAGAACTATACAGATAGTACATATGCTTCTGACACACACATACCTAGGATAAAGTCTAGTTTATAAATTAGGCACAGTAAGAGAGAATCCAAATTGTCTTCATCACTATTCTTGATATTCTGGGAGACTACAAAGTAAAGTAAGGGTTACTTGGTCACAAGCACTGTGGAATGAGGAACAGTAGACCTGATGACCTGAGTAGACCAAGTAGCCAAGATGGGTACTCGGTGACTCACAGGTAGGGAGCATACACAGTGTGGGTATGCTGTACAAAGCGATGATTCACATGCCAAGAGGGATAAAGTAGGATGAGGTGAAATTTCATCATATGAATCAGAACAGTGCATAATTTTAAGTTTATATATGTTATGTGAAGTCACTCAGTCGTGTATGACTCTGTGACCCCATGGACTATAGCTACCAGGCTCCTCTGTCCATGGGATTTTCCAGGCAAGAGTACTGGAGTGGGTTGCTATTTCCTTCTCCAGCAGATCTTCCTGACCCAGGGATCAAACCCGGGTCTCCTGCATTGTAGGCTTACACTTTACTGTCTGAGCCACCAGGGAAGCCAAAGTTTAAGTTTATTTTTTGTTTATATTTGGAATTTTCCATTTAATATTTTTGTACTATAGTTGACCACAGGCAACTAAAAACTTGTAAAGCAAAACTAGACCTGAAGGGGAACTATCATCTAGCAAAGAATGTAAGATTTAAATTCAGTAGGTTTCCATTATATCTTTGCTGGACCTTTAATGAGTCAACCTCTCATATCTCTGTAACACAGAAATGACACTTCTTTCAAAAACTTGAGTTTAAAAATATAATGTGATGTACTTGATGATTATTTCATAGATATCATAGCACAATAGATAATTACAATTATGATTTTCATATACTTCTGCTTTTTTTTTTTTTTTCAAAAAAAATTGAATTCTTCATTCCTTTACAGGACTTTCTCTTAAAGCTCTGCCCCTAAGGTCACATGCATTCTATTCCTATGCAGACATAAATAGTTAAGATGATAATTACAAGATGGTCTTCATGCAACTCTCTTTAGGTTAAGGAATGAGTACACTTTTTTCAATTACTTTACTTAAAATCCACACCTCTTAAGACAGAATCAGAGAAGTATAACAACTTTAATATTAGGAACAAAAATATAAAGGAATCAGGACTTTGGCCCATCAAAAAATCTATAAAAATCAATAATATCCTTTCTGGCCTCAGCAACCTCATTAAAGTGTTCTCATCCTGACATTCCAGCTGCTTTAAACACATGTTTATAGCTCCTTTTAACATATATATTTAATAATTGCTAGGTTAGTAAACAATAACACTGATAGATTAGTAAAAAAGAACCTTATTTGTAATGAAGTTTGCAGAAATGATTCTTTATTCTCCACTCATCTACAACTAGACTGTACTTTCTTGAACAATTCTCTTAACCTGTAATAGGTCACTTAGTCTAAGTAAAAGGATTGTTTTATCTTGCTTTATACCTATGAAACACTTTTTTTTAAGAAAATATGTGTGAAAAACAGTAGTGAAAATAATAGAGGTATTAAAAACAAACTTAATAAAAGAAGAGTACAAACAAATTTGCCCAATTCCCTCAGATCTTGTTCCTACCTTTGCTTTTAAACATTCTGCAACTACTTTAACATGTGTATCACTCCTAGAGAATGAGTCATTATACCACTTAGAATCTGAGTGATTTTGAACAGTTTGATTTTTAAAGTTAAAGTTTCTTCTTCAATGGCATAATAATATTAATATAATATCTGCTTCATAGGGTTATCCTTCAACATCCATATTGCCTATTTTTTTCATTGTGGATGTTAGAAAAAAAAACTAAGGAAATGACTATGTTTTGGCTGTTGAGGCATTAAGTTCTGTCTGACTCATTGTGACCCCTTGGACAGCAGCAAGCCAGGCTCCTCTGTTCTCCACGATCTCCTAGAGCTTGTTCAAATTCATGTCCATTGAATTGGTGATGCCATCCAACCATCTCATCCACTGCCTTCCCCTTCTCTTCCTGCCTTCAATCTTTCCCAGCATCAGGGTCTTTCCAAATGAATCATCTCTTCGCATCAGGTGGCCAAAGTTTGGAGCTTCAGCATCAGACCTTCCAATGAATATTCAGGACTAATTTCCTGTAGGATTGACTGGATTGATCTCCTTGCAGTCCAAGGGACTCTCAAGAGTCTTATCCAGCACCACAGTTCAAAAGCATCAATTCTTTGGCACTCCCTTTCTTTATGGTCCAACTCTCACACCTGCACATGATTACTGAAGAAACCATAGCTTTGACTACACAAAATTTTGCTGGCAAGGCGATGTCTCTGCTTTTAAATATGTGTATAGTTTTTTTTTTTTTAATAGCTTTTCTTCCAATGAGAAAGCATCTTTTAATTTTGTGGCTGCAGTCATCATCTGTAGTGAATTCAGAACCCAGGAAAACAAAATCTGCCACAGCTTCCACTTGTTCTGTTTGCAGTGAAGTGATAGAACTGGTTGCTACGGTCATATTTTTTTGTATGCTGAGTTTGAAGCCAGCTTTTTTCAGTCTCATCTATCAACCTCATGAAAGGGTTCTTTAATTCGTCTTCATTTTCTGCCATTAGAACAGTATTATCTGCTCTATTTGAGGTTGTTGATATTTCTCCCAAAAGTCTTGAGTATGAATGCAGTACTTCAGTGCAGCCTCAAAAATGACAAAGTGATCTCAGTTTCTTTCCAAGACAAACCGTTTAAGATCATAGTAATGCAAGTCTACGCCATCACCACTGACAGTGAAGCAGGTGAAGTTGACCAGTTCACTGAAGACCTAAACATCTTCTAATAACAGCTTAAACATCAGTCCTTTCAATGAATATTCAGGAATGATTTACTTTAGGATGTACTGGTTGGATCTCCTTGCAGTCCAAGGGAATCTCAAGAATGTTCTCCAACACCAAAATTCAACAGCATCAATTATTCAGCATTCAGCTTTCTTTAAAGTCCAACTTTCACATTCATACATAACTACTGAAAAACATAGCCTTAAGTAGATGGACCATTGTTGGCAAAGTAATGTCTCTGCTTTTTAATATGCTGTCTAGTTTGGTCATAGCTTTTCTTCCAAGGAGCAAGCGTCTTTTAATTTAATGGCTACAGTCACCATCTGCAGTGAGTTTGGAGCCCCCAAAATACAGTCTCTCAGTATTTCCATTGTTTCCCGATCTATTTGCCATGAACTGATGGCTTTGGGTGCAATGATTTTAGTTTTTTGACTGTTGAGTTTTAAGCCATATTTTTCACTATCTTCTTTCACTTTCCTCTAGAGGTTTTTCAGTTCTTCTTCACTATTTTTTACATAAGGGTAGTGTCATCTGTGTGGTAGTTTGAGCAGTCTTTTGCATTGCCTTACTATGGGATTGGAATGAAAACTGACCTTTTCCAGTCCATGGCCACTGCTGAATTTTCCAAATTTGCTGGCATATTGAGTGCAGCACTTTCACAGCATCATCTTTCAGGATTTGAAATAGCTCAACTGGAATTCCATCACCTCCACTAGCTTTGTTCATAGTGATGCTGTCTAAGGCCCACTTGCCCTCACATTCCAGGATGTCTGGCTCTAGGTGAGTGACCACACAATTGTGATTATCTGGGTCATGAAGCTCTTTTTGTACAGTTCTCCTGTGTATTCTTATCACCTCTTCTTAATATCTTCTGCTTATGTTAGGTCCATACCATTTCTGTCTTTTATCAAGCCCATCTTTGGATGAAATTTTCCTTGGTATCTCTAATTTTCTTGAAGAGATCTCAAAATAATACACAACTGCACTCATCTCACACTAGTAAAGTGTAAGCTAGTAAAGTAATGCCCCAAATTCTCCAAGCCAGGCTTCAGCAATACATGAACAATGAATTTCGAGATATTTAACATGGATTTAGAAAAGGTAGAGAAACAAGAGATCAAATTGCCAACATCTGCTGGATCATGGAAAAAGCAAGAGAGTTCCAGAAAAAAACATCTATTTCTGCTTTATTGACTATGCCAAAGCCTTTGACTGTGTGTATCACAATAAGCTGTGGGAAATTCTGAAAGAGATGGGGATACCAGACCACGTGAGCTGCCTCTTGAGAAACCTATATGCAGGTCAGAAAACAGCAGTTAGAACTGGACATGGAACAACAGACTGGTTCCAAATAGGAAAAGGAGTACATCAAGGCTGTATATTGTCACCCTGCTTATTTAACTTATATGCAAAATACATCATGAGAAATGCTGGGCTGGAAGAAGCACAAGCTGGAATCAGAATTGCCAAGAGAAATATCAATAATCTCAGATATGCAGATGACACCAACGTTATGGAAGAAAGTGAAGAGGAAGTAGAAAGCCTCTTGATGAAAGTGAAACAGGAGAGAGGAAAAGTTGGCTTAAAGCTAAACATTCAGAAAACTAAGATCATAGCATCTGGTCCCATCACTTCATGGGAAATAGATGTGGAAACAGTGTCAGACTTTATTCTTTTGGGCTCCAAAATCCCTGCAGATGGTGAGTGCAGCCATGAAATTAGAAGATGCTTACTCCTTGGAAGAAAAGTTATGACCAACCTAGACAGCATATTCAAAAGCAGAGACATTACTTTGCCGACTAAGGTCCGTCAAGTCAAGGCTATGGTTTTTCCTGTGGTCATGTATGGATGTGAGAGTTGGACTGTGAAGAAGGCTGAGCACCGAAGAATTGATTCTTTTGAACTGTGGTGTTGGAGAAGACTCTTGAGAGTCCTTTGGACTGCAAAGAGGTCCAAACAGTCCATCCTAAAGGAGATTAGTCCTGGGTGTTCTTTGGAAGGAATGGTGCTAAAACTGAAAATCCAGTACTTTGGCCACCTCATGCGAAGAACTGACTCATTGGAAAAGACTCTGATGCTGGGAGGGGTTGTGGGCCAGAGGAGAATGGGATGACAGAGGATGAGATGTCTGGATGGCATCACAGACTGGATGGACGTGAGTCTGAGTGAACTCTGGGAGTTGGTGATGGACAGGGAGGCCTGGCATGCTGAGATTCATGGGGTCACAAACAGCTGGTCACGACTGAGCAACTGAGCAAAACTGAACTGAGTGTCATCTGTGTATCTGAGTTTATTGGCATTTCTCCCTGAAATCTTGACTCCAGCTTGTGCTTCATTCAGCCTGGCATTTTGCATGATGTCCTCTGCATAAGTTAAATAATCAGGGTAACAATATATAGCCTTGACATACTCCTTTCCCAATTTGTAACCAGTCCATTTTTCCATGTCTGGTTCTAACTGTTGCTTCTTGACCTGTATACACATATCTTGGGAGGCAAGTAAGGTGGTCTGGTATTCCTATCTCTTGAAGAATTTTCTATACTTTGTTGTGATTCATACCATCAAAGTCTTTGGAATATTCAATAAAGCAGAACAGATGCTTTTCTAAAACTCTCTTACTTTTCCAAGGATCCAACAGAGGTTGACAATTTGATTTCTGGTTCACATTCTAGAACTAACATCAAAAAAGATGTCCTTTCCATCACAGAGGGTGGGAATCAAAACTAGAAAGTCAAGAGATACCTAAAGTATCAGGCAAGTTTGACCTTGGAGTACAAAATGTAGCAGGACAAAGCCAACAGAGTTTTACCAAAAGAATACACTACTCATAGCAAACACCCTTTTCCAATGACCCAAGAGACAACTCTACACATGCACATCATCAGATAAGTAAAGAAGAAAATCAGATTGACTATGTTCCTTGCAGCTGAAGATGGAAAAGCTCTATAGAGTCATCAAAAGCAAGACCTGGAGCTGACTGTGGCTCAGATCATTAGTTCCTTATTGCAAACTTCAGGCTTAAATCGAAGAAAGTAGAAAAAACCACTAGGACTAGTAAAAAGTATGTTTACTAATTGTAAAACATACTCTTCTCAAAAACACACACACACACACACACACACACACACACACACACACACACACACTATGAAAGAAGAAATACTGTCTTTTCTTTGTGAATATAGGACTGGAAAACGTCAGTTTTCACTCCAATCCCAAGGAAAGTCAATGCCAAACAATGTTCAAACTGCAGCACAGTTGTACCCATCTCACATGCTATTAAAGTCATACTCATCATTTTCCAAGACAGGGTTCAACAGTACATGAACCATAAACTTACAGATATTCAGGTTGGATTTAGAACAGCCAGAGGAACCAGAGATCACACTGCCAACATTTGCTGAATCATTAAAAAGCAAGAGTTCCAGAAAAACACCTAATTCTACTTACTGACAATGCCAATGTCACTAACTGTGTGGATCCCAAGAAACTGTGGAAATTTCTTCAAGAGATGGGAGTAACAGACCACCTTCCCTTCTCTCTGAGAAATCTGTATGCAGATCAAGAAGCAACACTAGAACTGTGCATGGAAAAACGGACTGGTTCAAAATTGGGAAATGAGTATGTCAATGCTGTATATGGTCACCCTGTTTATTTAACTTATAGGCAGATAACAAAATGCCCGGATGGATGAAGCACAACCTGGAATCAAGATTTCCAGGAGAAATACCCATAACCTATGGTACACAGATGACACCACACTTATGGCAGAAAGTGAAGAACTAAAGAGCCTCTTGATGAAAATTGAAGAAGAGAGTTCAAAAGCGGGCTTAAAACTCAATATTCAGAAAACTAAGATCATGACATCTGGTCCCATCACTAAATGGCGAATAGATGGGGAAACAAGGGAAATAGTGTGAGACTTTTTTTTTTTTTTGACTGCATAATCACTGCAGATAGTAACTGCAGCCATGAAATTAAAAAGATGCTTGTTCCTTGGAAAAAAAGCTAATGGCCAAACTAGACAGCATATTAAAAAGCAGAGGTATTACTAAGCTGACAAAAGGTCCATTTAGTCAAAGCTATGGGTTTTCCAGTAGTCGGGTATGGATGTGACAGTAAGACTATAAAGTGAAGCTGAGCAACAAGGAATTGATGCTTTTGAACTGTGGTGTTGGAGAACACTCTTGAGAGTCCCTTGGACTGCAAGGAAATCCAACCAGTCAATCCTACAGGAAATCAATCCTGAAGATTCATTGGAAGGACTGATGCTGAAGCTGAAGCTCCAATACTTTGGCCACATGATGCGAAAAGCTGACTCATTGGAAAAGACCCTGATACTGGGAAAGATAAAACGCAGGAGAAGGGGACGGCACAGGATGAGATTGTTGAGTGGTATCATTGATTTGATGGACATGAGTTTTATTAAGCCACTGGAGCTGGTAACGGATAGGGAAGTCTGGTGTGCTCCAGTCCATGGGTAGCAAAGGGTTGGACATACTGAGTGACTGAACTGAACTGAACTGAACTTCATATATTGAAGTATTTCTAGCCAGCTGACAATTACTACTCACCTCAACAAAATCTATGTAGATATACATAATTGAAACTTATGGCTGTTGATTCATGGCATTATTGAGCTTTAGGAACAACAGTTACTGAAACAGACCAGCAATTAACTACACTGGAGAAATGAAAGAAGCACCTGTAGATAACACACAGGGGAGAAGAAAAAAAAAAAAAACAGGGATTATATTTTTATTTTGTAAAAATACCAACTCTTTGAATGCATATTTACTGTGTAGACATTAGGTTTGAAAATCAACTCTTTATTATTAATGACTAAACAAAGGATACATTTTTTTATTAGACTTGTTATTTTCTTGAATAACTTTTTTGTAGTTTTTAATTTTATATGGCAAAAGGGTAGTTATTTTAACTTCATATATATCTTTATCTAGGCTTCCCTGCTGGCTCTGTGGTAAAGAATCCACCTGAAATTCAGGAGATGGCAGGAGATATGGATTTCAATCCTCGGTTGGTACGAACTCCTGGAGGAGGTAATGGCAGTTCACTCCAGTATCCCTGCATGGAGAACCCAATGGACAAAACAACCTGGTGGTCTATAGTCTGTGAGATTGGAAAGAGTCAGAGATGACTGAAGCAACTGAACAGGCATGCATGCATACCTTTACCTTAATATGCATGCCTCTAGGATATTCATAGGATTAATTTGCTGGCAACATCAAAGAAGTATCATTTTTTGTTTTACTTTGTTTATTTGCTAAGTCATATCTGACTTTTTGAGACCCATGGACAGTAGCTGATCAGGTTTCTCTGTCCATGAGATTTCCCAGGCAAGAATACTAGAGTGGGTTACCATTTCCTTCTCCAGGGTATCTGCCCAATTTAGGGATTGAACCTGCATCTCCTGCCTTAGCAGGAAGATTCTTTACAACTAAGCAACCAAGGAAGGCCTGAAATTTAATCACTGTAAAATCTTTGAACAGAATTTAGAGTATAAACTTTAACTGATGTACTGTAAAATACTCATTCCAAATGTTCACAGTAACTTTTTCTAATTTACTTATTTAAATTCACCCACAATATTATCATATATACTCAGCTATTATCCATCAACCGTTTCATTTTTATGGACACATTTTTCTTTTAAATAATTCTCCCTAAATATTTCCCCTTAAATCACTTCTGCTATTAATATTCACTGTATTACTCATCTAACAAATGTTTAACTGAAGTTCTCATCAAGTGATGACTGAATTATTCTCCTAATAAATTTTGCTAAGGACGAAGGACCACACTGGGAGATGGTGAGGGACAGGGAAGCCTGGCGAGCTGCAGTCCATGGGACCACAAAGTGTCAGACACGACTTGATTACTAAACAACAGCAACGACAAAAGGACAATATAAATTATAAAAATAATTTGTTGATAAAATTTTGTCCTCACTCCCTTTGTTCCTCATTTCCTTCTACATTAGTTCAGTATCTTTATATTTTGCACAGTTTTAACACTGCAAAATTTCATTGAGAAAACATCAGCTTACTCCAAATAGTGCATGAACATCTTAGTATATATATATATATATATATATATATATATAGATGATAGATAGATAGATATTTGAGGTAACATTCTAGACCACTTCAGTAAAGCAAATACGTCAATAAAATGAGTCACATTTTTGTTTGTTTGTTTTTCAGTGCAAATACGAATTATGGTTACATTATATTATAGTCTGTGCATTTGTCTATGTTTAAAAATACAAAGTATATACATTATTTAAAACATTTTATTGCTTAAAAACGCTATTTGTCACCTGAGCCTTCAGCAAGTCATCATCTTTTGGCTGGCAGAAGGTACTGTCTCAGTGTTGATGGCTGCTTACTGATCAGAATGGTGTGTGCTGAAAGCTGGGGTGGTTGTGGCAATTTCTTGAAATCAGACAACAGTAAACTTTTGCCACATCAGCTGACTCTTCCTTTCATGAACAGTTTCTCTATAGCATGCAATACCACTGCATAGCATTTTGTTTATAAAATAATCTCTTTCAAAACTGGAGTTAAAGCAAACACTGTTGCTGTTTCCTCAACTAAATACTTCAACCATGGTCATGGCCTCTTCACCAGGAGCAGATTACATCTCAAGAAACAACATTCTTTGTTCATCCATAAAAAGTAACTGCTCATGAATTCAGTTTTGTCATAGATTGCAGTGATTCAGTCATATCTTCAAGCTCCATTTCTAATTCTAATTCCTACACTGAAAGTCTTCAATCCCTCCAAGTCATACATGAAAGTTGGAATCAACTTCTTCCAAACTCCTGTTAGTGTTGATATTAACCTCTGACCTCAGGCTTCCCTATCTGATAGCGCAGTTAGTAAAGAATCCGCCTACAATGCAAGAGACCCTGGTTCAATCCCTGGGTCAGGAAGATCCCCTGGAGAAGGCCTAGGGTACCTACTCCAGTATTCTTGGGCTTTTCTGGTGACTCAGCTGGTAAAGAATCAGCCTGTGATGCAGAAGACATGGGTTTAATCTCTGGGATGGAAAAATCCCCTGGAGAAGGGAAAGACTACCCACTCCAGTGTTCTGCCCTGGAGAATTCAATGGACTATACTGTATAGTCCATGGTGTCACAAAGAGTCGGACATGACTGAGTGACTTTCACTTTTACTTTGAATTACGGATGTTATTAATGAAATAAAAAGTGCTGCTTGTTCCAGAAACGTTTCAGTTTACTTTGACCAGATCCATCAGAGGAATCACTATGGCAGGTTTAACCTTATGAAATGTATATATGAAAATAACGCATGAAAGTCAAAATTCTTCCCTGATCCACCGGCAAACAATGGATTTTTTTAGCAGGCATAAAAAAACCATGAATCTTGTTGTACATCTCCATCAGACCTATTGGGTGACCAGATACATTGCCATTGAGCAGTAGTATTTTGAAAGGAATTTCCCACCCGCCCCTGAGTAATAAGCCTCAACAATCAGCAAAAATTTGTCAACAGATGTGCTTCATTCAGTCTTTTGTTATTCCATTTAAAGAACAGAAGAAGAGTGGGTTTGTCATAATTATAAAGTGCCCTAGGATTTTTGGAAAGGTAAATGATCACTGAAGTCACAAAGTGTTACTGATCCCAAACACAGACTCAGTCTGTCCTTGCAAGCTTTGAAGTCATTTATTAACTTCTCCTCTCTAGCTATGAAAGTCCCAGATGGTATTTTCTTCAAACAGAAGGCATTTTATCTACATTGAAAATCAGTTGTTCAATGGAACCACTTTCATTAATCACCTTAGCTATATCTGAGTAACTTCCTGTAGCTTCTACATTAGCACTTGCTCCTTCATCTGGCACTTTTATGTTATGGAGAAGGCTTCTATTCTTAAATTTCATAAGCCAACCTCTGCTAGTTTCAAACTTTTCTTCTTCAGTTTCCTTACCTCTCAGTTCTCTTCAGCACTGAGGAGAGTTAAGGTTTTTGCTTTGGATTAAACTTTGGGTTGGGCTTCTCTGGTAGCTTGGTGGTAAAGAATTTGCCTGCAATGCAAGAGATTCTGGTATGATCCCAGGATCAGGAACATCCCCTGGAGAAGGGAATGGCTATCCCCTCCAGTTTTCTTGCCTGGAGAATTCCATGAACAGATGAGCCTGAAGGGTTATGCTCCATGGAGTCACAAAGATTTGTACATGACTGAGTGACTAATACTTTCATTAAAGGAATGTTATGGCTAATTTGAACTTATATCCAGACTACTAAAACTTTGTTCATATCAGCCATATGGTTGTTTTGCTTTCTTATTATCCATGTGTTCAATGAAGTAACACTTTTAATTTCTTTGCAGAACTTGTTCTGTGGTGCTCACTACCTGACTAACTGATTGGTGTAAGAGGTCTAGCATTTGGCCTGTCTCAGCTTTCTATGTGTGCGCCTCACTTACCATCTCTAGCTTTGATTTAAAGTGAAAGACATGTGACTCTTCAGACTCTTCACTTGATCACTTATCAGGCATCACAGGGTTAACTATTGATCTAATTTCAATAATCTTGGGTCTCAGGGATTAGGGGGCTTGAGCAGAGGGACTGATGCTGAAGCTGAAACTCCAGTATTTTGGCCACCTCATGCGAAGAGTTGACTCATTGGAAAAGACTCTGATACTGGGAGGGATTAGGGGCAGGAGTAAAGGGGACGACAGAGGATGAGATGACTGGATGGCATAACTGATTCAATGGACATGAGTTTGAGTAAACTCCGGGAGTTGGTGATGGACAGGGAGGCCTGGCGTGCTGAGATTCAAGGGGTCACAAAGAGTCAGACATGACTGAGTGGCTGAACAGAACTGAACTAGGCAGAGGGAGAGAGATGGAGGGAGGAGTACTCAGGGTAGCAGTCAGAACACAAAATTGTTTAGCCGATGAGTTCACCATCTTTTATGGGCAGGTTTGTGGTGCCCCTAAAAGAATTACAATAGTAATATCAAAGATTACTAGACAGATCAC
This sequence comes from Nanger dama, assembly GCA_917880005.1. Classification (NCBI taxonomy): domain Eukaryota; kingdom Metazoa; phylum Chordata; class Mammalia; order Artiodactyla; family Bovidae; genus Nanger; species Nanger dama. The sequence continues at coordinate 10,175,919 of CAKJTW010000014.1, forward strand.
CATAACAAACAGAATAACAATTTGAAGTTTAAGATATTGTGAGAATTATCCAGATTCAACATAGAAAGAGGAAGTGAACAAATGCTGTTAATGATGCCAATTTTCTATGCTTGCACTGTGTAGTGTGCTAAGTTGCTTCAGTCACGTCTAACTCTTTGCAGCCTTATTGGCCATCACCTTCCAGGCTCCTCTGTTCATGAGATTTTCCAGGCAAGAATTCTGGGGTGGGTTGCAGTGCCCTCCTCTAGGAGATCTTTCTGACCGAGAGATTGAATCCACATCTCTTAAGTCTCCTGCATTGGCAGGTGGGCTCTTTACCACTAGCACCACCTGGGAAAATCATTTTCTATGCTTAACTTTTATTAACTACATTTCAAAACTTGTAAATACCGGGACAACATAAGAAATATTTATCATGTTAACAATATTCATTGAGTGAATATAAAGCACGAACTATAATAAAAATATACAGCACAATATAATGCTTTAAACTGTACATTAAACATATAAAATAAGTGATACTGAGATTTGATTTTACGTTTTATGAAGCTAAGATTACTAAAATAGGGACAGCAAAAAGGTATCTGTTCATGGTATAAGCAATTTGACTTGGAATCTGGAGCAAATATAGTTAATATAATTATTTCTACTGTTGCCTTTAAAAATACAAGAAGATAAAGTTAGCACAAAATAAAATGACTGCTAGTTATAATTATTTTATTTTGTAGTTCATTTTAAATAAAGACATATTTTACCACTCCTAAAATCCTATTTGTTTTTCCATATTCAGTATAAAATGTGCAAAAAAACTTTAAGTAGCACTTCATAAAAGAAAAAAAATATGAATAGCCAATGAAAGAACAACCAAGATGGTTAGTAATCACTGATGTAAACTTTAAAATGCAATTCACACTCTCCAAATAAGAAAAAATAAATGTTATAAAGTTTAGAATCAAGTGCTTGTGAAATGATAGGTCTATAGGGAGTTTTACACACTGTTGATGGGAGTATAAATTCCTACCACAGATTTACATGAGACTATAGAATCTCCTTCCTACCAATTCCTCCTCTGCAAGCCAGTTTGATTGACAATTTGATCACTTAACAAAAGAAAAACTAGAAAAAACTCCTGACTGATGAAAGACAGAATGTAAAGAATAAGTTCAGGAAGAAACTGCAGAAAAATAACTTTATAAAAAATAAATTTTAGAATGTGATTAGTTTTAATAACCTGTTGGAGTTACTCATTATAAACTGAGGAATAAAACTAAAAATTATCTAGCCTGAATTACTGAGTTACAGTAAAGTCTGAGATTATAAAATAACAAGAAAGACATATATGAAAAGATGAGAGATTCATCAGTGGTCCCCTGGAAATAAGTATCATTAAATTGTCAGTGGATGGCGTATCAGGTGACAGATGGGTCTCAGAACCAAGGAAGAATCTTTAAGAACAATGAGTCCTGAGGACCCAGTGAAGATGCTATTTGAGAGAGAAATGTAAACTGATTTTTAATAAAGAATTCAATATTAACTTGAATACAGGAAATTATTATCTACCTATTTTCAGTTCAGTTCAGTCGCTCCGTTGTGTCTGATTCTTTGTGACCCCATGAATCGCAGCACACCAGGCCTCCCTGTCCACCACCAACTCCCAGAGTTCACTCAGACTCACATGCATTGAGTCGGTGATGCCATCCAGACATCTCTTCCTCTGTCATCCCCTTCTCCTCCTGCCCCCAATCACTCCCAGTATCAGAGCCTTTTCAAATGAGTCAACTCTTCGCATGAGGTGGCCAAAGTACTGGAGTTTCAGCTTTAGCATCATTCCTTCCAAAGAACATCCAGGACTAATCTCCTTTAGAATGGACTGGTTGGATCTCCATGCAGTCCAAGGGACACTCAAGAGTCTTCTCCAATACCACAATTCAAAAGCATCAATTCTTTGGCGCTTAGCTTTCTTCATAGTCCAGCTCTCACATCCATACATGACCACTGGAAAAACCACAGCCTTGACTAGACGGACCTTTGTTGGCAAAGTAATGTCTCTGCTTTTTACTGTGCTGTCCAGGTTGGTCATAACTTTCCTTCCAAGGAGTAAGTGTCTTAATTTCATGACTGCAATCACCATCTGCAGTGATTTTGGAGTAAAAAGGAATAAAGTCTGACATTATTTCCCCATCTATTTCCCATGAAGTGATGGGACCAGATGCCATGGTCTTCTTTTTCTGAATGTATAAGAACTTTAAGCCAGGTTTTTCACTTTCCTCTTTCACTTTCCTCAATAGGCTTTTTAGTTCCTCTTCACTTTCTGCCATAATGGTGGTGCCACCTGCATATATGAGGTTATTGATAATTTTATCAACAATCTTGATTCCACCTTGTGCTTCTTCCAGCCCAGCATTTCTCATTATGTACTCTGCATAGAAGTTACACAAACAAGGTTACAATATACAGCCTTGGCATACCCCTTTTCCTATTTGGAACCAGTCTGTTGTTCCATGTCCAGTTCTAACTGTTGGTTCATGACCTGCATATAGGTTTCTCAAGAGGCAGGTCAGGTGGTCTGGTATTCCCATCTCTTTCAGAATTGTCCACAGTTTATTGTGATCCACACAGTCAAAGGTTTTGGCATAGTCAATAAAGCAGGAGTAGATGTTTTTCTGGAACTCTCTTGCTTTTTTGATGATCCAGCGGATGTTAGGTTCACGTTAAGCCTTTATCTATCATATTTATTCCTATTGTTTTCTTCACAACAAAAGAGCTTATTTATATATTCATGGATGGGTAGGTAAGTTTTCCAACCACCATTTCTACATTTTATAAAAGAAAATATAATCACCATATTTTATTAAAAAAAACTCAACTTTTAATATTCACACTTTGTTCTTCACATTGGATTATTAGCCAAAATAATGATTTATTGTTGTTCAATCATTAAGTTGTGTCCAGCTGTCAGCATGCCAGGTTTCCCTATCCTTCATATCTCCCAGAGTTTGCTCAAATTCGTGCCCATTGAGTCAGTGATGCCATGCAACCATCCCATCCTCTGTCATCCTTTTCTTCTCTTGCCTTCAATCTTTTCCAGCATCAGAGTATTTTTTCAATAAGTTGGGTCTTTTCCAATAAGTCAGCTCTTCACATCAGGTGGCCAAAGTACTGGAGCTTCAACTTCAGCATCAGTCCTTCCAGTGAATATTCAGGGTTGATTTCCTTTAGGATTGACATTATTTATGCTTTCACATAAAATAAAGAACTTATTACTCTTATCTAACTATTGAGTTAGCTGTAGCCTAAGTTAAGTTGAATCGCTCGTTCAGTTGTGTCTGACTCTTTGTGACCCCGGACTGTCGCCCACAAGGCTCCTCCGTCCATGGGATTCTCCAGGTAAGAATACTGGAGTGGGTTTTCATTTCTTTCTCCAGGGAACCTTCCTGACCCAGGGATTGAACCCAGGTCTCTCACATTGCAGGCAGACACTTTAACCTCTGAGCCACCAGGGAAGCCCTGATAATTAGCAATTTACAAACAGTAATGTAGGCAAGAAAATCAAATTTTTATATATAGAATTATATTTATTCTGTATATGACCACCTACATTCATTGTTTAAATTACTTGCTAAATTGAATATTGCTAAGACACTTCAGTTGTGTTCGACTCTGTGCAACCCCATAGATGGCAGGCCACCAGGCTCCCCCATCCCTGGGATTCTCCAGGCAAGAACACTGGAGTGGGTTGCTATTTCCTTCTCCAATGCATGAAAGTGCAAAGTGAAAGTGAAGTCGCTCAGTTGTGTCCAGCTCTTAGCGACACCATGGACTGCAGCCTTCCAGGCTCCTCCATCCACGGGATTTTCCAGGCAAGTGTACTGGAGTGGGGTGCCATTGCCTTCTCCTAAATTAAATATTAGTGCTGTACTTTTAATATACTGATATAGAAGATACTATACTTTAATCACTGACTAGTTAGTTGATGTTGCCTTTGTGTGTGTGTGTGTGTGTGTGTAGGTATTTAAAATAATTCTGCTTGAATTGGTTTACTTTCATTCCCTCAAACATACTCCTACATAAAAATATACCTGGAAGCATTGTTATCTCCTACCCTGACAGGGTAACATCATATTCTTCTTCTATATTAAATCATTTTCAATTTTGACACATATCTTACAGATGAAAGAAAATGAGACAATTAAAAAAACATTTCTTTCAAATTCCTATATGATATTCATTATTTTATAGTATGGAGAACTTTACAGGACAATACATGGTTGTATAGTAAGATATTATTCTTTTCTGAAGAGACAGATCTCACGTCTAAGTTATTATGACATCAGCAAAATTATTACTATTTCTAATCTGAGTGAAAATTTAACTTTAGATAGTAGTTATATACAGTTATTTTTTACCCCAAGAAAAATTTTTAACCCAGGGAGATCTATAGTATCAAAATTACACCAGACTTATCAATTCCAGTAGCTTCTTTGCTGTCTTCTTCAAACAATTCTGTTCATATTAGAGTCTCAGGTATTTAAGAGATTAACTTTACAAAAAGTAGCAAATATGTTGCACCTCCTTAGTCTTTTAATACAATTATATCTGGTTTCTTGGGAACAGACATTATTGATGAACTTATATAAAGCAATTTTTCCAGTGCTATTTTAAATTTATTAATGAATTAAGAATTTATCACTTTAAAATTTTTTAAGGTTTAATAAACTTTATGCATTTCCTGGTATTGCATTGGGCACTGGACATTAATTGACATTCAATGAATTTATAATAGAAAGCAATGACTACACAATTTCAGTGTTAAGAAAGACCTTGTCTAAAGCAACCACTGGTAAGTTCAATAGGTTTGTCATGCAGGCAGTGCAGATGTAAGTTAATTGATTATTGGAACAGAGAAGACATCACTACTTAGTACTTCATGATGTAATCACCATATTTATGTCAAGATGTCTATTCAATTAGGTTATGACAAAAATGCAAAATAGTTCTTGGGATGTCTTCCTTGAAAGCCTACTAGCAGTCTCAATAGGATCCATCCCCAAACGCTCCAACAGTATAGATTCAAATATCAATGTTTCAACCTGTCATATGACAAACTCAGAAATAACCCTTCTCAGGATTCAATGTTTATTATAATCCATTTAAATGTAGTGAGTGGATAAAAAAATGGCCTCTATTTGTGACTTTACATTTTTCTTTAGATTGTTCATACTGAATGTTTGCAATGTTTCTTAAGAAACAAGAGAGGGCAGAGAGCTTCCTTGATAAGCTCAGTTGGTAAAGAATCTGCCTGCAATGTAGGAGACCCTGGTTCTCTGGATCAGAAAGATCTGCTGGAGAAGGAATAGACTACCTACTCCAGTATTCTGGCCCAGAAAATGCTATGGACTGTAGAGTCCACGGGGTGGCAAAGAGTCAGACACGACTAAGCAAATTTTTTAAAATTTATTTGTGATTTTCTTTGTTTAGATTGTTCATAATTAACATGTTTGCAACTTTCCTTTACAAACATGAGAGGGAATTTTAGCTTTATAAAAATCTGAACAGAGAATAAAATATACCATGGTAGAATGAGTGGGAATTATCTTTTCTGTGTTTAAATCCCAGATTCTCACAGGTTAGATATAAAATATTAGATAAAAATTTGCCTCAGTTTCCTTAATGTTAAAAAGGGAATAATAAAAGTCCTTACTTCAGAGAATAATCTAGATTTTAATAACATAACCCTATTAAAGAATTTAGACCATCTCTGGCATACAGCTTGTGTTTGGTGAGTTACTACTCTTATTACATGCATTAAATCTGTAAGCACTCTATCTAAATATTGAATTTTGCCTTTTTACATACATTAAATCTGTGAGTACTCTAAATATTGAATTTTGCCTTTTTGCCAAAATATAACAATTTATTAGGTGATCACACATATTTTATTCCAGTATATCAGCTACCATACTAGATGCCTACAACTATCAACAAGGTCTTGCCCACATCAATTTTCAAATCTGTGAAATACAGCAGGAAACAGTAGGACTCAATCCTCTTATTTGCAGTAAAATAAAGGAATGGGATTATCATAAACTGTGTTTTTATGATACATCATATTTTGGAGTAAGTTCTTTAAGTGGGCATATCTGGTTAATAATATTTATTCCTTGCAAAATTCAGTTTTACAAATGAAAAAATCAAATCATAAAACTGAAACAAACCGTGTTTCTAAATTAAGAATGGAGTCAAAATGTGTATCTTAATTTTCTAAGTCTAAATCTCTTGCTTTTTTGTTGTTATTACCTTGTGTCTTCTCCCTATTTTTAACATCCATCATAATAAATGTTAATAATTTCTTAAATTATCCAACAAAGTTTCAAAAGATTTTTTTTTTTTTTAATGTTATAGAAGAGTTGAGGTGAAGTGAGTGAAAGTGAAAGTCGCTCAGCTGTGTCCAACTCTTTGGGACCCCATGGACTGTCCATGGAATTCTCCAGGCCAGAATACCAGAGTAGGTAGATTTTCCTTTCTCCAAGGGATCTTCCCAACCCAGGCATCAAACCCAGGTCTCTCGCATTGCAGGCGGATTCTTTACCCACTGAGCCACAAGGGAAGCCTAAGAACACTGGAGTAGGTAGCCTATCCCTTCTCCAAGAGATCTTCCTGACCCAGGAATTGAACCAGGGTCTCCCCGCATTGCAGGCAGATTCTTATACCAACTGAGCTATCAGGGAGTTGAAGGCACATGAAAAATTCCATATGAGTATTTGACTACACTATAAAGGTATATCATATCAATTTGACTTTCTAACTTTTCACTATTTAGTAAAGATATAAACTTTTATCAAGATAAATTCTCAAGCAAAGTGTCTAATACTTTTTCAGCCAAAAATTAAGCTGCAAATCAACAGCATATGTATTAATATTGTGTCATTATAACCTATTGATTTACATATTTTTGTATCAGGTGCATAAAGATACTAGCCCATAATTAGCAATTATTTTTGCTTTTTCCAAGTTTTGGTTTCTGTTGTTGTCGTACTTAATCTCTCTAAGTACTGTTTATACTCAGAGAAAACCAACCCATTTATTAAAAAAAAAAAAAACAATCAGATTAGGGTGGTTTGTCTTTCCTAGCATTTCTATGCTAAGGCTCATTTCATAAATATATTTTTGAAATACAGTGATTTCACACTTGAGTTTACTATTTGGCAGCTGTTGTAATATTCTACTATAATCACCCTTCACATTTGGAAACATTTATATAGGCATTCCTAGCTTCAATTTTGATATCATGGCTACATTACAGGAACCTGTGAGTGGTACTACTTGTACTGCATTTCTTTTTAATGATGGTTTCTGCCCTGTGACAATATAAAAAGTGCCCTTCTATCATTAGTCTGTAAACTTCTGGTACTGAGGCCAACCTCATCATATAGTCACTATGACAATTCTCTAAGAACCTGCTGGATTACAGTCATTGCCTTATTGCCATTGTCAGTTATTACACAATTAGATGAAATTATGTGTGCGTAGGGTAATTCAGATCTTTCAACATTCATAATGATGATGAACAACTCTAGTTCTTATTGCATTACCTGCTTTTGCTAACAGCACAAAATATGTTCACTGGATAACAACCAATGCTCCAATCAAGTCTATGATATGAAGATACGATCTTAGATCTCATCTTTCTTAATAGGTGGAATCAAGTAAACTCATATTTAACCCAACTGCTGGAACTTCATGGGCAATTAATTTGGGCTCAACTAATCAGGTGTATGATGTAAGGTGACATAAGCTCCTGTCATTTCATTTAATGTCACTTAAGGTGATATTCTAGAAATAACACAGCCCCAGGTCCCTGTAGAGCATTATGTTTCAATGGTCATGGTTGTGCTCTCCAGAAGACACTGGGAAGTGTCTGAAGACATGTTTGATTGTCATCATGTGTGCAGTGGGGGTGTAACAATGAGTAAAGGTTGAGGATGCTGCTAACGATCCCGCAACACACACAACAGTCCTTTCATCCCTTCCAACAATTATCTGAACTCAAGATGTTAACAGTGCTAAAGGTGATAATCCTGACTTTTGTTGTTTATTCACTAAGTTGTGTCTCTTTGTGAGTCCATGGACTGTATCCCACCAAGCTCCTCTGTTCATGGAATTCTCCAGGCAAGAATACTGGAGTGGGTTGCTATTTTCTCCTCAAAGAATCTTCTTAACCCAGGGAATGAACACATTTCTCCTGCTTTGCAGGCAGATTCTTTACCACTGAGCCACTTGGGGAGCCCGATTCTGACTTTAGGTGACAACAATATGGATTTCAACTAGTGCCCTTCAAGGGGATACAGTTAGAATACTCTAAAGTTGTTTTCTGGTCTCCCCTCTTCATATAGTCCATAAATGCTAGTACAGTGAAAATTTAAATTACAGAAGTGTGGAAAACAATATAATATAGAGTATAAGAATCTATTTCAGGCTTGCAGATCCCACGCCGGAGGAGACACACGCTGCTGACTTTGTCTTCATGCAGCCCTTACCACTCTTTGGAGAACTTTCACTCCCCTGGCCACAATGGAAACTCTTAAGGAAAAACTGATTGCACCAGTTGTGGAAGAAGAGGAAATAATCCCAAACAATAAGATCACTGTAGTGGGTGTTGGACAAGATGGTATGGCATGTGCCATCAGCATTCTGGGAAAGTCTCTGACTGATGAGCTTGCTCTTGTGGATGTTTTGGAAGATAAATTCAAAGGAGAAATGATGGACCTGCAGCACAGGAGCTTATTCCTTCAGACACCAAAAACTGTGGCAGACAAAGATTACTCTGTCACTGCCAGTTCCAAGATCGTGATGGTAGCTGCGGGAGTTCCCCAGCAAGAGGGGGAGAGCCTCCTGAACTTGGTGCAAAGGAATGTTAATGTCTTCAAGTTCATCATTCCTCAGATCAGCAAGTACAGTCCTGACTGCATCATCATTGTGGTTTCCAACCCTGTGGATATTCTCACATATGTTACCTGGAAACTAAGTGGATTACCCAAGCACCGTGTGATTGGGAGTGGATGTAACCTGGATTCTGCTAGATTTCTCTACCTTATGGCTGAAAAACTTGGCCTTCATCCCAGCAGCTGCCACGGATGGATTTTGGGGGAACATGGCGACTCAAGCTTGGCTGTGTGGAGTGGAGTGAATGTGGCAGGCGTTTCTCTCCAGGAACTGAATCCAGAAATGGGAACAGACAATGATAGTGAAAATTGGAAGGAAGTGCATAAGATGGTGGTTGAGTGCCTATGAAGTCATCAAGCTAAAAGTATATACCAACTGGGCTATTGGATTAAGTGTGGCTGATCTTAATTGAATCCATGTTGAAAAATCTATCCAGGATTCACTCAGTGTCAACAATGGTGAAGGGCATGTATGGCCTTGAGAATGAAGTCTTCCGGAGCTTTCCATGTGTCCTGAATGCTCGAGGGTTAACCAGTGTTATCAAACAGAAGCTGAAGGATGAAGAGGTTGCCCAACACAACAAAAATGCAGATACCCTCTGTGGCATCCAAAAGGACCTAAAGGACCTGTGACTTCTGGCTGCAAGGCTGCAGAAACTTAAAACTACAGTTTGATTAACCACAAGCCTTTAGTTTGCATACATGTACATGGAGCACAGTCGCTTTTGTCTTCCTAAGTCTGTGAATCTGGGCTCCCAGAATCAAACTGCTTCAACCCTTGCAAGATAAGTCCTTGAACAAATAAAATAAACCACCTAGCATTAATATATATATATATAGATATAGATATAGATATATATCCCTGATATATATATAGATATATATATATCCCTGATATATATATAGATATATATATATTCCTGATATATATATAGATATATATATATTCCTGATATATATAGATATATATATCAGGAAAAAGTCTTAAGCATCTTTCCTCTAGAGTTAATGGCAGACAGACAGATTCAAAAACATAGCAACACTAAAAATACAACTATCTTTAATTTAAGCCTGTGTTTGAAACAATAAGAACTTGGATGTATGTAGTTTGACAGTGATGTCAATAATTTTTGCATGTACCATTCTGTATTAGAACTGTAGCTAAATAACACTATTTTTGATAATCAATTTTCACATATATTTTTTCCATAAAGATTTTGTCAAAAGTTATTAAAGAATCTGACTTTAGATTCCAACTAATCAATCACTCATCAGTATTTTTCTAAGTGTGACCAAAGCACCTATCACTGTCCTTTCATTACTCTAAAAGCCTGCTCTGACTACAAGGGAATCTAGCTCACTCAAAAGGTAGGAGAAAAGCACTTGAGAGTCATTCCTCTACATCTTGTTAAGTTGCCAGAGCCTGTAGTTCTTTATATATTTATTTACGTTTTGCCTAAGAAACACTATGGATACTTTTTTCATATTCCTGGACCTGAGCATGAAAGAGCCTGACTTAGTAGGTGTGGAATAAGATACAAAAGTAGGCATTAAAAAAAAAAATTTGGTGATATCATGCTGATGATTTCAAACCATAGTTTCAGAGATCAACTCTAAGTCCACAAGCTACTTGTAAGAAACTGAATAGGAAGACTCATACAGGTCAAAAATTTTAAAGACTTGTCAACAATACATTGTTATCACTTTATAACAATAATTTATTGATTCAACAATTGTTGCAAGCAATTTATCTGCCACAAGTAGTCTAGGCATTGGGGATATGGTTATGAATAAAACAAACAAAAAAAAAAGATCTGCTCTGATGGAGCTTACATTCCAGTGGGAGAAGACAGAGAATGAATTACTAACATAACGCAGAGACAATTAATAGTTTTCTTCAGATGCATATTTTGGGATGATTTATTAGTAAACTCCAGAATGAGATAATACATTTAAGAATTTATTTCCTTTGAAATATGTTTCTTCTCCCCATCTCTCTCCATAGACCCACAATTCTCTCAGGCAATTTTTGAAAATATTAATTAATACCAAATTAAAAGGCTAAAGTTTACATGAAAGCAGTACTATATGTGGATCTTATATGAGGTTGTTTCCATTTGTTACACTGTAACTAAAAGTAACAATCAAGTTTGCATTCCCATCAACAGTGTAAGAGGGTTCCCTTTTCTCCACGGTTTCATGTTGATGCATGGCAAAACCAATACAACATTGTAAAGTAATTAACCTCCAATTAATATAAATAAATTTATATTAAAAATAAAAGTAACAATCTTGGAAAATCTTTCTGACATTTATTTTCCACTTGTGAAAACCTACTGCATGTTTTATTTTTGCTGCCTTTATACCTCTGTCTTAGAATTACATACATTCTTATAATTATATTTTTGTAAGGTATAATGAGATGTTATCACCTTGTTACCAAACAAGACACAATTTTTGAAGTTCTCTGATTTGAAGGACAATAAGAAACTATAATATGTGTTTATATGTGTGTACATTTTTTAAGTTTTCTGATTCAACTATTTGGTGCACTAAATTTGGATAATTTGAGAAGCATTCCAATCAATAAAACAAAAAACACTGAAAATTAAAAAAATGTAGAATACAAAGTTTAAATCTATTTATTTACTACAGATTTTCTTAAAGCTTTTATTATGTGATTGTGAATTCTAATCCTTAAAGACAAGATAAAATAAGCAGTGTTATCTAAACATACTCAATCATGGATTCCTTTTCATTGAGCTTACAAAAGACCATATGCTGTGAAAAACTGATTAAGAACACAGGGTAATTTGGTTTTTCAGAAGCGGAAAAGATTTTTTAAATCTGAAAAGCCAAATTAAAAAATATTTTATATACACACACAGACACATGCACACACACACACAAAGTATAATTATATAATTATACGGCAGGATTCTCATTAAGTGTGAAAAGGTTAAACAGAAATACTCCCTTTCTATTTTATGTTAAAATTTAGTGATTTTAGTGTTTGCATTTCAATCTAAAGAAGAAATGATTTTGAGATTATTTCCCAATCATTGTCACTCTTCTCTCTCAGGAGAACACAGAACAGTTCATTAGACATTAGACACACATCAAGACATTAGAGAGAATTGTATCAAAGGAAAGAATGCAATAAAAGGAAGGAGTAGTCAGAACAGAGAACATCAAATATTTTGTTGGAAAATATGTAAATTTGGACTGGTATAGAATAGATTGCAAGAAGAATAGATTGGAATAAGCCCACAATCCACAGAAATAAATAACTAAAGGTACATGCAGAAAGATTCTCTGAACACACACATTAGTAGGTATGCAAATAGATCTTAAAAATAAAAATAAAGGTTTAAAACGAATTACTTTCACTACTTATAGGTTATGATTAAACAAGATAGATGATCCATAAAAAAATATCCTCTAAATCTGTAATTGTGTATATTTACACACTGACTTGCTGCAGGAAAGATTTAGAGTAACTACTAATTTAAGACCATTTTAAATTATAAACTTCATATTTATAATCTATTTGCTGCATATTTAATTTTTCAGTAGTGAAAAATATAAAATTCTTACACTGATATAATAATCTTTGTTTCGTTACAAGGACAAATCCTATCCTAAAGTAAATCTCGACCCAAACAGAAATAACCCCTTAGTCACACAATCAGTGATTTGGGGGTTTTGTTTTATTTTGTTTTTAATCTGCCCACTGTGGGAGATGATCTAGGTCATAATTTTAATAATTTTTACCCTTAATAGTATGTGTTTTTATGCTTAAATTAAATGTAATAAACTTCAGGTAGTTCTCATTCAATGGGTTCAGTTCTACCAGTTCACAAAGCATCTTATCTTCATCAACTTTTACTTTCACTTATTAATTCAAAAAATACTAAATGTTTACTGTGCTTCCATTATATTACAATTCAAAATGTTTATCTAGGTATCATTGTACATTTCCTTGCATTTGTTCAGTACCACCTGGGGACAGAGGACCCTGGAGTGCTGTAGTCCATGGGGTCTCAGAGTTAGAGACTGAACAACACTACCACCTGGTCCTTGCATTAGGACCCCAGTGTCAAGTTAGCAAAGCAAGGCTTTCAACACTTTTCAAAACACTGTCTCAGGGAAACTGTTCCATTAAAGAATATGACAGAGTCAGCATGCATCAAACCTCAGTTAATTTATTTATGGCTCAGTCACTCCAGATCCCATTGAGAATTTATTTTTACCATAAAAATGATAACAAATTTAGTTACTTGGTGATCTTATCCCAACTTATTTTAGAAATAGTAATGCATGTGCATGCATGTGTGTCACATATGCATAAGCACAGAGAAATTAATCATTATAGAACAACAATTAATGAGAAAAAATAGTAAATCAAAAAAGTCAAGCATTTTGTTATCATATTTGTGTTGGATAATAAAAAATATTATAGATGCAGTGATAAATAGTACTTATGATAGTGATCCTTTGATATTAAGAAAATGCAAGCTGCTTCCTTTTTCATGACTGTCCAAATACTTATTTCCTTGTAGGAAATCCATTGTGCCAGGTCACTAAGTAGTATCATTTGGATGGGCAAAAAACAAAGAAACCCTCTCCTTATACACAGGCTTTGAGTGCTGCCAAAGTGTAAGAAAAATTCAAGGAATGTGATCAGAAAAATCAGAAAAAAGGATAAAAGCTGACATATGAAAAATAAAATTCAAAAATGCAGTAGAAAATGAAGGCATGAAGGTACAGAAGCATCCATTTTAAGCTATGTTATAATATTAATTAGAATTTTATCTGTTAAATTAACTTATTAAATGTCTCTTCTCTTGATAATGGTGCATAAGCAAATTATTTTTCCTACATTTTTCTTTATGTCCAGATAGAAGACAAACAGAAAAGCATAGTTATACATACAGAAAAAGAAAAAGTAATATAGCATATTCTCAAACATTAGCTCCATTGGAATCATCTGGTACCATTCTTAAGTTTCTGGGTCCTGCCCCTGAATTTCTTTTGTGCTAGGTCTGGGGTAGTGCTTGACAATTTTAATTTCTAATTTTATTAAGTTTCTCAATTTTAAATTTTAATAACTATCAGGTCCCTATATCATGCTGATTCACTCTTGGTACTTACAGATTCACTGATAAAACACAAGGCCTATTTTCAGGAATTTCTAAAGATGCTAATGGAAACCTTAGTATGGAAAATTTCTTCTTTCCAGTACTTTTACTTTATAGTGTAAAACTATAATGCAATTCTTAAGGTAGCACGGACAGGTTACGTGGAAGACAATTTTTCCATAGACTTGGGTGATGATGGTTTCAGAATGATTCAAGTACATTACATTTTATTTTACACTTTATTTCTATTATTATTACATCAGCTCCACCTCAGATCATCAGACCAGATTGGGGGGGGTGGATTTCTGCTATAAGGGATAAACAAGAAGTTATAAGATACCTAAGTAAGACACATTTTCAGTATATTTCCATCAGTATTTTTTCAGGAAACTATAACAACAGTTGACCAATGGATTTGAAGTGGCATAATTTTGGGGCATATTACAACCATTACAAAAATGCACATATAAGTTTTCTTAATCAGTGTTTAGAATGAGAATCTAAAATGATATAAATTCTTAGATCCATTTAGAGATCCAAAAGTTGCAGTATCCCAGATTCTTTCCTCTTTGAGCCCGGCAAAGATGGAGGAAAAGGAGGAAGAGGAAGAGGAGTAGGAGGGGAGGAAGAAGAGACTTGTTTCACAGCATTAAGGTCTAAGTCAGCCCTGAAAAAAAAATCCTATATATTGTGGAAGTAGGTAAATGTTTTCTTATGTATCCAAGCTTGGCTATGGCACAGCAAGCCATATATAATAAGCAAGAACCTTCTTATACTCTTTGGATAGAGCAAGGGGAATACAGACAGGACTAACCTACAGGATCAGAAAGTGCCTGCTTAAGTCGCTCATTTGTGTCCGACTCTTTGCAATGCAATGGACTGTAGCCTACCAGGCTACTCCCTCATGGGATTCTCCAGGCAAGAGTACTGGAGTGGGTTGCCATTTCCTTCTCCAGGGGATCTTCCCAACCCAGGGATCGAACCCAGGTCTCCCGCATTCCAGGCAGACGCTTTAACCTCTGAGCCACTAGGGAAGCCCCAAATAATAAGCAAGATCCTTATTATACTCTTTGGATAGAGCAGGGGAATACAGACAGGATTAATCTACAGGATCAGAAAGTGCCTGCTTCCTTTAATTCCTTCCTAGTGTTTACTCTTGCTTGTACATATTTAATTAATCTTTCTCATTCTTCTTCTTAATGTTTTTCCTAAGACCTTGGATGCAAAGTTCAGTGGGATTTACCCCAGTCAAAAACTCAGAATCCTCAAACTGTTTGACATAAAGTTTTTACCATGTAAAAGAATGAGCATTTGAAATAGTAATAGAAAAAATGATTTAAAAATATATATGATATGTGAGTTTTAGTTTGTGACTTAAGATCCACAATACCTACCATATTATTTTTTCTGTGTGTGCATCTAGAACAAAGGCTACTAAAATATTATTATGACTAGGTGTACATTCTTCAAAAATACATGAATAAAATATTAAAATAGGATGAGTCAACGTTTAACTTTTTTTCTAAATTCTCTAATCTGACTCTTCATGGCTTCTAGTCCCATCTGAGTTGTTGTAATGTTGATAAATCTCTACATGAGCTCTATGAAAAGAGATGAGTGGTTATGGGGTGTGAACAAGTATACTACTGTCTATGAAAAGCCACAGTTGGTTTACAGAATCACTCTCCCATAGTCATTTTCCATCCCTCAACAATCTTAAAAGCAATTCATCTAGGAAAATGGAGGTCACTTAATATGTGGGAGACAATATGACTATATCAGAAATGTCCCATTAACTTGGATTAAGAGCTAAAACTTTTAAATCATTGATCCATAATAAAACCAACTTGCATAAACATCATCATTCAAAACTCAGACAATGAAATCAGAAAATAATTTAATACTTTTTCATTCAATAATTAAACCCGGTAAGTTTAAATTTAAATTGTTCCCTTAAAATATTATCAGAAACTAAGCTTTACACTGTTTCAGTTCCATTACTTTATAAAATTTCACATCTCCCTGGTAAATGAATTTTTATTTTAAAAATCATATATTTTATTAATCAGTTACATGATTAAACATTATTATAGAGCAGTTTTCTTACACTATTATAATTAATTAAAATTGGAAATAAGCCAAGTGAAGAGTATATAAGAATAGAGAAATGAATTACCATGTAAACTTATGATAAAATATAGAGTCAACAAATATTAAAGCAGGAGTTAGGGTTACAGGTAGTTTTAACTGACCTAATTACTTTTCTGCATTTGTTAACATTTCCATAGTCACAAAAATTAGAAATAATTTTCCTATCAATATGTTTATAAATTTAAGACTATACTTGTCACACCCCTACGTTAATCAGAGCATGACAGAATTTTACTCATTCTAAGGTACATTCCTCAGGTTGATCCTCCCATGGGAAATAGATGGGGAAACAGTGTCAGACTTTATTTTGGGGGCTCCAAAATCACTGCAGATGGTTACTGCAGCCATGCAATTAAAAGACGCTTACTCCTTGGAAGAAAAGTTATGACCAACCTAGACAGCATATTCAAAAGCAGAGACATTACTTTGCCGACTAAGGTCCGTCAAGTCAAGGCTATGGTTTTTCCTGTGGTCATGTATGGATGTGAGAGTTGGATTATGAAGAAGGCTGAGTGCCGAGGAATTGATGCTTTTGAACTGTGGTATTGGAGAAGACTCTTGAGAGTCCCTTGGACTGCAAGGAGATCCAACCAGTCCATTCTGAAGGAGATCAGCCCTGGGATTTCTTTGGAAGGAATGATGCTAAAGCTGAAACTTCAGTACTTTGGCCACCTCATGCGAAGAGTTGACTCACTGGGAAAGACTGATGCTGGGAGGGATTGGGGGCAGGAGGAGAAGGGGATGGCTGAGGATGAGATGGCTGGATGGCATCACTGACTCGATGGATGTGAGTCTGAGTGAACTCCGAGAGATGGTGATGAACAGGGAGGCCTGGCGTGCTGCGATTCATGGAGTTGCAAAGAGTCAGACTCAACTGAGCGACTGAACTGACTGAACTGAAGGGACATTCCTTTGACAACTGTATAAAGTTCTCTTGAGATGCAGATGATACACTTTATCTATATAGAATACATTTATAATCAATTGTCCCATTTCCAGAAAACATAGTATCATTTATCTGGAAACTGAAAAATTGAAAGAACTAGCATAGCATCAAGATCATTATAAACTGTTTCATTTTCCAAGTTAGGTAACCTTCCAAAATCACCAACGCTTCCAAAATGTATGAAGTTATAAAATATTCATTTAACAAAGCCATAATGAATTTCTTGGGCTTCCCAGGCGGCTCAGTGGTTAAAAAAAAAAAAAAAATACACCTACTAATGCAAAAGCCACAGGAGACTAGGGTTCAGTCCCTGAGTTGGGAAGATCCCCTGGAGAAGGGAATTGCAACCCATTCCAGTATTCTTGCTTGGAGAATTCCAGGGACTGGGGAACCTAGTGGGCTGCCGACTATGGCATCGCACAGAGTCAGACCTGGAGAAGGAAATGGCAGCCCACTCCAGTATTCTTGCCTGGAGAATTCCAGGGACGGGGGAGCCTAGTGGGCTGCCAACTATGGAGTCACACAGAGTCAGACACAACTGAAGCAAATTAGCATCATCAGCAGGCAGTATTCTTGTTGGAAAACCCCATGGACAGAGAAGCCTGGTGGGCTGCAGTCCATGGGGTCATAAAAGAATCGGACACAACTGAGGATGCATGCACAATCACTTTCTCAAACTAAACTGATTTCAAAAACATTTCTTAATTAAAAACATTCAAGGCTCCTGAAGTCATGTTTCAGATTCAGCAATGGTAGATCCTTTTGGAACATAGTTTAAGAATGAATCTGGTAATTGACATTGCACAGACTCAGATTTCAACTCATATCTGGAAAATTATAATCCTCCTGATTTGAGAACCAAAGTCAAGTGTTCCTTTTTTTTTTAATTTTAAATTGTAAACAGAGTTCAGTAACTTTCTAAGGCATTTGACTGTTTCCAGTACAAGACATTCAGCCAAACAGTCCTGCAGGGGAGATTGCTTTTTGCCTCCATGTGGACTCAAGAGATGTTTTTAAATTTGTTCCTCTTTTTAGACCCATATGCATGATCCCATGTAGACAGATGTGTAAAATTATTTATCCAATTTTCCAAAGACATTGTATTCTATTGCTATTGAACATGATACATATTACTGTATAATTTCCTTACACAAATTACTTTAGAAGTCACTCTTTCTAACATAAAATTGCAACTATTTTGCAAATTATCTGACAAATACTTTGTCTTTTATACAGTTATTCTACATAGAAAGCCACTATTCAATGTACTACTTTAGGAAGCTTCCCAGGTGGCACTAGTGGTTAATAACTTACCTCACAATGCAGGAGACATAAAGATATGAGTTCAGTTCTTGGGTGAGGAAGATTCCCTACAGGATGGCATGGCAACCCACTCCAGTATTCTTACTTGGAAAATCTCATGGACAGAGGAGACTGGTGGACTTAGTTCATGGGGTTTCACATGATCAGACACAACTAAAGCAACTTAGCAAAGCACAGCATCACTTTAGAAAAAAATGCATCATGAACAAAGCAACAATTTACAGCTGCTACTTACTTTTTCTTGGCCTTAGTTATATACATAATAGCCATTAATTAGAAAAATGACAGGAAATTTTAAATAAGATTACATTTTTTTTTGCTTATATAGATTGATGCCACAATTTTTACATGATCTATTTCCAATCTATGTTCAATGTAGGATGCAAGATGCATGGGGCTGATGCACAGGATGATTCAAGTAGAGGATGTGGGGTGGGAGGTGGGAGGGGGCTTCGGCATTGGGAGATTGTGTTCACCTATGGCTGATTCGTGTCAATGTATGGGAAAACAAATACAGTATTGTAATTTAAAAAATAAATTAATTAATTAAAAAAATAAAAATTAAATCATTTCTATAGTAATTTTAAGATTCTGATAAAATATCTGGCACCTACTAGGCACTCTGTAATTTAGAGTATGGTGAGTGAGTGAAAGTTTCTCAGTCCTGTCTGACTCTCTGGGACTCCATGGACTTCTCCAGGCCAGAATACTGGAGTGGGTAGCCTTTCCCTTCTCCAGGGGATCTTCCCAACCCAGGGATTAACCCCACGTCTCCCGCATTGCAGGCAGAGCCTTTACTAGCTGAGCCACAAGGGAAGCCCAAGAATACTGGAGTGGGTAGCCTATGCCTTCTCCAGGGGATTTTCCTGACCCAGGAATCGAACCAGGTCTTCTGCATTGCAGAAGATTCTTTATCAACTGAGCTATGAGAGAAATTCCAGACTATGGTGAAGGTCTAAAATATTAAGGAAGAAATGAATTTTTAAGCAAATATACTTATGATAACTAGTTATATATTTTCTAATGTATATCTCACAGTATAGAATCCCAGTTTTGCCTATTTGAATTAAAGAATTAAAATATTTAGGAAAGAGATCAAAATGGTAGAGTAGGAGGATATAGAACTCAATCTCACCTTTCCCACAAACACAACAAAAATACATATGCATATGGAATAACTGTCACAGAAAACTATCAAGAAACTAATGGAAAGACTCCAGTATAGTGAAGGCTGAAAAAAAGAAATCAGGTAGGAAGGGAAGATAAGTGATTAGGTCAAGACCTGTGCCCTAGGGAGATGACTCAGGAAAAGGGAGGTTACATGGAGACCCTCCCTGGGATTGGGTGGTTCAAAGCATATATCAGGAACTCCAGTCCTGGTGCCTAACACAGGGAAGACAAGCCCCTTGGCTGGTTGGGTGGGCTGGTGAGACTACCAGAACCGCAGTGGCAGGCAGAGACTTTGCTTAGGACAAGCTTGTGAATGCCTGCTTATTCTTAAGTGGGGTGGACAGGTGCACTGAAACTGCAGGTAGCTGGTTTCCTGAACCCACCTCAGCATGCCCAGCCTGAGCTGAGAAATTGCTCCAGCCCCACATACTTTTTGCAGTTCTATAATGGAAAGAGGACTAAAAGAACAGGGAACAGCCTTGTAGAGAGACACAGCAGCAGATAGCCCAAAAGGGGCATCTAAGCACAGCAGCAGCAGGCATTAACAGCACTTAACACATAAGGAGCCCTAAACTCTTCTCTGTGAACAGATTGCCAGAGCTCTGGATGCAGCACTCAGAAAGAGCCTGCACAGACTCCTCTTCCTCCAGAAACTGTTCCTCTTCAGGACAAGAGTGCTGGTGTCAAAAGAGGGGAGATCAGACACTTAAGGAAAGAGACAGTTCAGAACCAATCCTCAGGACTTCTGCTCTGGGGAACTACCTCAACTAGGGACCGTTTTAACTAGGGACCTACCCTTATCCCAATAGGATGGTGAAGAGCACTGAGTGGAAATAAAGTCCCAGCTCACAACTTGCTCCAGCTTATCTTCTCCTCCAGCCCTCAGTTCAGTTCAGTCACTCAGTCGTGTCCGACTCTTTGCAACCTCATGAATCGCAGCAGGCCAGGCTTCCCTGTCCATCACCATCTCCCAGAGTTCACTCAGATTCACGTTCATCGAGTCTGTGATGCCATCCAGCCATCTCATCCTCTGTCGCCTCCTTCTCCTCCTGCCCCCAATCCTTCCCAGCATCAGAGTCTTTTCCAATGAGTCAACTCTTCGCATGAGGTGGCCAAAGTATTGGAGATTCAGCTTTAGCGTCATTCCTTCCAAAGAAATCCCAGGGTTTATCTCCTTCAGAATGGACTGGTTGGATCTCCTTGCAGTCCAAGGGACTCTCAAGAGTCTTCTCCAACACCACAGTTCAAAAGCATTAACTCTTTGGTGGTCAGCCTCTTTCACAGTCCAGTTCTCACATCCATACTTGACCACAGGAAAAACCATAGCCTTGACTTGACGGACCTTAGTCGGCAAAGTAATGTCTCTGCTTTTGAATATAATATCTAGGTTGGTCATAACCTTTTTCCAAGGAGTAAGCGCCTTTTAATTTCATGGCTGCAATCACCATCTGCAGTGATTTTCGAGCCCCCAAAAATAAAGTCTGACACTGTTTCCACTGTTTCCCCATCTATTTCCCATGAAGTGATGGGGCCAGATGCCATGATCTTCGTTTTCTGAATGTTGAGCTTTAAGCCAACGTTTTCGCTTTCCTCTTTCACTTTCATCAAGAGGCTTTTAGTTCCTCTTCACTTTCTGCCATAAGGGTGGTGTCATCTGCATATCTCAGGTTATTGATATTTCTCCCTGCAATCTTGATCCCAGCCTGTGTTTGTTCTAGTCCAGTGTTTCTCATGATGTACTCTGCATATAAGTTAAATAAGCAGGGTGACAATATACAGCCTTGATATACTCCTTTTCCTATTTGGAGCCAGTTTGTTGTTCCATGTCCTGTTCTAACTGTTGCTTCCTGACCTGCATACAGATTTCTTAAGAGACAGGTTAGGTGGTCTGGTATTCCCATCTCTTTCAGAATTTTCCACAAGTTTATTGTGATCCACACAGTCAAAGGCTTTGGCATAGTCAATAAAGCAGGAGTAGATATTTTTCTGGAACTCTCTTGCTTTTTCCATGATCCTCCTGCCCTACCTCCTCCTAATGGGATACCTGCCAGGACAAACTAAAGACAGACATGATCTATGTTCATGTGAAATCCAGCTCTCTCATCAAAATGACTGGGCACATGCAGACTGAATAGAGACACCTCCACATAAGTACTACTTTTCAAAAACAAAATAGGAAACTTTTTAATCTAATTTCCAAGGGAGAAAGAAAGTTAAGCAAAATGAGAAAAGAGAAGAATTTATCTCAACTGAAAGAGAGAAAGAAAGCATCTGAAAAACAAAACAAACAAAAAAAAAAGGAAATAAACAATTTAAGAAAGACTTAAAGGCATTTGTTAAAAGAATGCTAACTGAATTAGGGAAAAGAGTAGATGAAAACAGTGAGAATTTTAACAAAGAACTAGAAAATATATTTTAAAAAAGAACTAGTCAACTGAATAATACAATAACTGAAATTAAAAACACAGTAGAATGGATTAATGGCAAATTAGGTGATATAGAAGAATGTATAGGTGATCTAGAAGACAGAATAATCAAAATCACTCGATCAGAACAGTAAAAATAAAAGCCAATTTTAAAAGGGAAAACAGTTTAAGAGACTTCTGTGATATCATGAAGTTTCACAAGACTCATGTTATAGGGGTCCCAGAAGGAGAACAGACATAGAAGTAGGTCAAAATGTAAGAAAGAAAATGTATTGAAGAAATTATGGCTGAAAACTTTCCATACCTGAAGAAGAAAACAGATATAAAGGTATAAGAAAAAAGATGAACCGAAATAGACCCATACCAAGACATGTAATAATTAAAATGGAAAAGTTATTAAAGAGAGAATTCTAAATTCAGTAGGAGAAAAACAAAAAGTCATATAGAAGGGAATCTACATAAAGTTATCAGCAGATTTTTCTACAGAAAATTAGCAGGTCAGAATAAATAGCACAATTTATTCAAAGCACTAAAAAGATAAACAACCCGAGATACTCTCCCAACAAGATTTCTACTTAGAATAGAAGAGATGAAGAACTTCTCACACAAGCAAAAATTAAAAGAGTACACCAATACTGAAATTAAAAGTGTTACTCGCACAGTTTGTCCAGCTCTATGCAACCCTATGAACTGTAGCCCATTAGATTACTCTATCCATGGAATTCTCCAAACAAGAATACTGGAGTGTTGTAATACCTTCTCCCTTCTCCTCTTATGTATTAAAAAATTACATGTAAGGAAACTATAGGAACAGCCTCTAAACCCTGTTAGCTGGTTCAAAAGCTCACAAGGATGTTATGTTATAACATATCGGGTAAGCCCTTTTCCTCAGACCTCTGATAGCCTTTGGCAGTTTTGTAAAATATTCAGTATCATATGAAACCTCTTGTCAATTTTCAAAGCTGTGAATTCCTTTATGTCAGCTTCCACTACAAAATAATGACCTTTGGTTTCCTTCATTTCTTCGTCAATAAATCTGTGATACAGATTTCTGGCCATAGAACTCATAGACTTTTTTGGTTGATGTAGGATATTATATTTACTAGCAACTGCCTTGTTGATTTCTTTAATAACATGATTAATGTGACAGTAGATTAAGCAGGATTTCATGTATGCAGGAATGCCATTAAACTCATCAGAAGTTAGAAATGGCATTTCTTTAATGAGATCTTCCCAATCCAGGAATCAAATTCTGGCCTCCTGTAATGCAGGTAGATTCTTTACCATCTGAGCCACCAGAAAAGCATATCGATACTAAAGCTAACTAAAAGAAATGTAAAGATCTTCTCTAAGTAGAAAATAAATAACTATTCAAAGAAATAAGAATTTGCAAGAAAAGAAAAATCCCAGTAGTAAAGGTAAATATACAGTAAAGTTTGAGGACCAATTACTTACATAAATTAGAACAAGGTTAAGACAACAAAATTGTAAAATCAAATATAATTAGAATGAAGAATGAAAGAATAAATATGAAGATAAAAATGACATTAAAAACACAGATTAGATGGAAGTGGAGTAACAAATATTGATCTTTTAGAATATTTTTAAACTTAAGTGACTACCAGTTTAAAACAAATAGATATAGTAATAGGTAATATATATGAGGCCCATGATGATCACAAATCAAGACATGATCACAAAAGCTAGAGAGAAAGGAATGCAAGCATACCACTAAAGAAAGTCATCAAACCACAAGAAAAGGAACAAAAGGACAAAATGAACAAAGAAGAATCACAACAACCAGCTAGTAAGTAATAAAATTAAAATAATTACATTCTTTTCAAAAATTGGAGAAGGAAATGGCAATCCACTCCAGCACTCTTGCCTGGAAAATCCCATGGACGGAGGAGCCTGATAGGCGTCGCAAAGAGTCAGACAGGACTGAGCAACTTCACTTTCACTTTCAAAAAGTACTTTAAATGTTAATGTACTAAATGCTCCAATCAAAAGATATAGGGTGAACTGATTAGATAAAAGAAAATGAACAGCCATTTAAATATTGTTTACAAAAGACTCACAACATTGCTAAAGACATATACAGACTGAAAGTGAAAATGGAAAAAGACATTCATACAAACAGAAACAAGATGATGAAAATGAACAAATGGTTATCATTACCATCTTTCTATTGTAAAGTAAAATAAAGTAAAATAAAAATAAAAGAAAATAAAATTAAAAAAAGAAAATAAACAAATGGGACCTAATTAAAATTAAAAGCTTCTGCACAACAAAGGAAACTATAAGCAAGGTGAAAAAGCCTTCAGAGTGGGAGAAAATAATAGCAAATGAAGCAACTGACAAACAACTAATCTCAGAAATATACAAGCAACACCTGTAGCTCAATTCCAGAAAAACGACCCAACCAAAAAATGGGTCAAAGAACTAGACATTTATCCAAAGACATACAGATGGCTAACAAACACATGAAAAGATGCTCAGCATCACTCATTATTAGAGAAATGCAAATCAAAACCACAATAAGGTACCATTTCACACCAGTCAGAATGGCTGTGATCCAAAAGTCTACAAGCAATAAATGCTGGAGAGGGTGTGGAGAAAAGGGAACCCTCTTACACTGCTGGTGGGAATGCAAACTAGTACAGCCACTATGGAGAACAGTGTGGAGATTCCTTAAAAACTGGAAATAGAACTGCCTTATGACACAGCAATCTCACTGCTGGGCATACACATGGAGGAAACCAGAATTGAAAGAGACACATGTACCCCAATGTTCATGGCAGCACTGTTTATAATAGCCAGAACATGGAAACAACCTAGATGTCCATCAGCAGATGAATGGATAAGAAAGCTGTTGTACATATACACAATGGAGTATTACTCAGCCATTAAAAATAATACATTTGATTCAGTTCTAATGAGGTGGATGAAATGGGAGCCGATTATACAGAGTGAAATAAGCCAGAAAGAAAAACACCAATACAGTATAATAACACATATATATGGAATTTAGAAAGATGGTAACGATAACCCTGTATGTGAGACAGCAAAAGAGACACAGATATATACAACAGTATTTTGGATGATTTGGGAGAATGGCATTGAAACATGTATAACCTCATGTATGAAAAAAGTTGCCAGCCCAGGTTCAATGCATAATACTGGTTGCTTGGGGCTGGTGCACTGGGACAACCCAGAAGGATGGTATGGTGAGGGAAGAGGGAGGGGGGTTCAGGATGGGGAACACGTGTATACCTGTGGTGGATACAGGTTGATATATGACAAAACCTATACAATATTGTAAATTAATTAACCTCCAATTAAAATAAATAAATTTATTTAAAAAAAATAGCTATACTCATGTCACACAATACAAGCAGAAAAACAAATACTATAACAAAAGACAAAGAAAGTCATTATATAATGATAAAGGAATAATACAGGAAGAGAATATTGCACTTGTTAACATCTGTGTACCCAATAACCTGTCTATGTGTAAATGCTTGGTTGTGTCTGACTCTGTGATCCCATGGACAATAGCCCAACAGGTTTTTCTGTCCATGGAATATTTCAGTCAAGAATATTGGAGTGGGTTGCCATTTCCTCCTCCAGGGACCCTTCTCACCCAGAGATCAAACTCATATCTGCTGCATCTCCTGCATCATAGGTGGATTCTTTACCCCTGAGCCATCATGGAAGCCAATGCACCCAATATAGGAGCACCTAAATATGTAAAATAATATTAAATGCCATAAAGGGAAAATACCACAAAGCATATTAATAATAATAACGGATATAAAACCTAATTCACTTCAAGGAACACACCATACAGAGAGAAATGAATAAGGCAAGAGTGGTCTTAAATAACACAACAGAACAGTCAAACTTAAAAAAATATTTACAGAATATTTCATCCCAAAACAGTACAAAGCACATTCTTTCAAGTACACGTAGATCATTCTCCATAATATATTGCATTAGTAGGCCACAATCAGTAAGTTTAAGAAAGTAGAGATTATACCATGCATTTTTTCTGAACACATTGTATAAAAAAGAAATCAGTTGAAGAAATAAAAGAGAAAAGCACAGAGAATAAATAGCATGCTACTTAAAAAGAAAGAAAGAAAGAAAAACAAAGTGTTGGTGAAGAAACAGAAGAATTAAGAAAATAATACAAGCCAAATAAACACAGAAACAAAACATCCAAAATCTATGAGATGTAACAAAGACAATTTTAAGAGGGAAGATTATAGCAATACAGACTTTTCTTAAGAAATAAGAAAAATGTCAAATAAATAACCTATTCTTCCATTTTAAAGAATTAGAAAAATAAGAATAAAGAAATTCCAAAATCAACACAAGGAAGAAAATGATAAAGATAAGAAAGGAAATAAAAAGAGAAAAATATGTAGAAGATGACTGAAACCAAGAGCCAGCTGTCCTAATGAAGTGGATGGATCTCGAGCCTACTGTACAGAGTGAAGGAAGTCAGAAAGAGAAAGACAAATATTGCATATTAACACATGTGCATGGACTCAAGAAAAATGGTACTGACAAATCTATCCAAAGGGCAGTGATGGAGATGCAGACATAGAGAACAGACTTGCAGATGCAGTGGGGAAGGAGAGGGTGGGACGGATTGAGAGAGTAGGATGGAAACATACACATTCAGTTCAGTTCAGTTCAGTCGCTCAGTCATGTCTGACTCTTTGCGATCCCATGAATCGCAGCACGCCAGGCCTCCCCTGTCTATCATCGTCTCCAGGAGTTCACTCAAACTCATGTCCATCGAGTTGTTGATGCCATCCAGCCATCTCATCCTCTGTTGTCCCCTTCTCCTCCTGCCCCCAATCCCTCCCAGCATCAGAGTCTTTTCCAGTGAGTCAACTCTTCCCATGAGGTGGCCAAAGTACTGGAGTTTGAGCCTCAGCATCAGTCCTTCCAATGAACACCCAGGACTGATCTCCTTTAGAATGGACTGGTTGGATCTCCTTGAAGTCCAAGACATACACATTGCCACATGTAAAACAGATGGCCAGTGGGGATCTGCTGTGTGACTCAGAGCTCAACCCAGTGCTCTGTGACAACCTAGAGGAGTGAGATGGGGTGGGAGATGGGAGCAAGGTTCCAGTGGGAGGGGACGCATGTATACCTGTGGCTGATTTGTTTTGATGTATGGCATAAATTAGAACAATATTGTAATGCAATTATCCTCAATAATTTTATTTTCAAAAAGATAAATAATGGATAAAGCTTCAGGGAGGCACATCAAAAAAGTAAACAGAGAGGGCCCAAATAAATACAATAAAAAATGAAAGAGCAGAAATAGTAACCAATACTAGTGAAGTGAAGTCACTCAGTCATGTCCAAATCTTTGTGATCCCATGGACTGTAGCCCACCAGGTTCCTCTGTCCATGAGATTTCCCAGGCAAGAATACTGGAGTGGGTTGCCATTTCCTTCTAGATACAAAAAAAACCAAAAAACTCATAAGATAATACTATGAATAGTTATATGCCAATGATTTAGACAAGCTAAAAGAAACAGACACATTTCTAGACAAAATCAGTAAGAAACAGAAATCTGAACAGATCACTCACTGGTAGAGAAAATGAATCTGTAATAAAAGAAAAACACCCAGGATTTCCCTGTGGTCCAGTGGTTAAGAATCCACCTGAAAATGCAGGGAGATAGGTTTAGTCCTTGGTCCAGGGAGATTCAACATGCTGAGGGATAACTAAGTCTGGAAGTTGAAACTACTTAACTTGTGTGCCACAGCTACTAAAGCCTGTGTGCTGTAATGCCTGCATATCACAATGAAAAGTAGTCCCCATTTACCTCATCTAGAGAATGCCTACATTCAGCAGTGAAAATCCAGCAAAGAAAAAAAAAAAAAAAGAATAAATACAGCTCATTTAAAAAAAAAAAGAAAACACCTAAAAACAACACTTGAGAACTAGTTGGTTTCACTGTGGCACTGTACAAAATATATAAAGAAAATCCAACTTGTATCTTTTTTCAAACTAGTCCGAAAAGTTGAAGAAGATGGAACACTTCAGTTCATTGTACTAGGCTACCGGTAGCAAAACCCAGACAGACACTACCAAAAAAAAAAAAAAAAAAAATGAATAAACAAAATTGTAAGCCAATAGCTCTGATGAATATAGAGGCAAAAATCCTCAACAAAATATTAACAAATTAAATCCAACAATATATTTTAAAAATATAGTACACCTTGATCAAGTGGGATTTATTCCAGGGAGACAGAATGGTTTCATATTTGTAAATAAAATAACATGATATTAACATTAACAAAAGCAAGAATAAAAATTGCATGACTGACTCAACAGAGGTAGAAAAAACATTTGAAAAAACTCAACATCTATTCATGATAAAAACTCTCATTAATGTTGTTAGGAAATATATTTCACATATTTCATGATAAAACCTCTCATTAATATTGTTAGAGAGGAAATATATTGTGTTCACCTATGCACCTATGACTGATTCGTGTCAATGTATGGCAAAACAAATACAGTATTGTAATTTAAAAAATAAATAAATTTAATTCAAAGAAGAAAAAAAAAAAAAATAAAGGCCACTATGACTAACCAACAGGCAACGCCATTCCCAATGATGAAAAACTGAAAGCCTTCCTCTAAATCTAAGAACAAGACATGGATGCCCATCATAGACTTCTATTTTATAGAATTAGAAGTTCCAGTCACAGTAATCAGAAAGGAAAAAGAAATTAATGCCATTCAAATTGGAAGGGAAGATGTAAAACTGTCACTATTTACAGGTGATATATCATATAAAGAAAACCCTAAAGTCTCCACCCACAAACTATTAGAACTAATAAATGAATTTGGTAAAGTTGTGGGATATAATATTAATAAAAAGAAGTCCATTGTTCTTACCTAATCATGAACTATAATAAAGACAAAGCAAGAAAACAATCTCATTTAAAATCACATCAAAAGAATAAAATATCTAGGAATAAACAACTAAACAGGCAAGTTATATTCTGAAAACTATAAAATGTTGAAAAAGGAGTTTGAAAGTGATACAAAGTGGGAAAACATCAAGTATTCATGGAATGGAAAAATCAATACTGCTTACCTGGTCATATTACCTAAAGTACTCTAAAGATTTAATGTAATGCCTATCAAAATACTCATGACATTTTCCACAGAACTAAAAAAAATATTCTAAAATTTGTAGAGAGCAGAAATAGAGGAAAACAACAGAATGGGAAAGACTAGAGATCTCTTCAAGAAAATTAGAGATACCAAGGGAACATTTCATGCAAAGATGGGCTCAATAAAGGACAGAAATGGTCTGGACCTAACAGAAGCATACACAGAAGAACTGTAAAAAGGATCTTCACGACCTGGATAATCACAATGGTGTGATCACTCATCTAGAGCCAGACATCCTGGAATGTGAAGTCAAGTGGGCCTTAGAAAGCATCACTATGAACAAACCTAGTGGAGGTGTTGGAATTACAGTTGAGCTGTTTCAAATCTTGAAAGATGACACCGTGAAAGTGCTGCACTCAATATGCCAGCAAAATTGGAAAACTCAGCAGTGGTCATGGACTGGAAAAGGCCAGTTTTCATTCCAATCCCAAAAAAGGCAATGCCAAAGAATGCTCAAACTACAGCACAATTGCACTCATCTCACATGCTAGTAAAGTAATGCTCAAAATTCTCCAAGCCAGGCTTCAGCAATACATGAACCGTGAACTCCCTGATGTTCAAGCTGGTTTTAGAAAAGGCAGTGGAACCAGAGACCAAACTGCCAACATGTGCTGGATCATGGAAGAAGCAAGAGAGTTCCAGAAAAACATCTATTTCTTCTTTATTGACTATGCCAAAGCCTTTGACTGTGTGGATCACAATAAACTGTGGGAAATTCTGAAAGAGATGGGAATACCATACCACCTGACCTGCCTCTTGAGAAATCTGTATGCAGGTCAGGAAGCAACAGTTAGAACTGGACATGGAACAACAGACTGGTTCCAAATAGGAAAAGGAGTCCGTCAAGGCCGTATATTGTCACCATGCTTATTTAACTTCTATGCAGAGTACATCATGAGAAACACTGGGCTGATGGAAGCACAAGCTGGAAACAATATTGCTGGGAGAAATATAAATAACCTCAGATATGCAGATGACACCACCCTAATGGCAGAAAGTGAAGAGGAACTAAAAAGCCTCTTGATGAAAGTGAAAGAGGAAAGCAAAAACATTGGCTTAAAGCTCAACATTCAGAAAACTAAGATAATGGAATCTGATCCCATCACTCCATGGGAAATAGATGGAGAAACAGTGGAAACAGTGTCAGACTTTATTTTGGGGGCTCCAAAATCACTGCAGATGGTGATTGCAGCCATGAAATTAAAAGACACTTATTCCTTAGAAGAAAAGTTATGACCAACCTAGATAGCATATTCAAAAGCAGAGACATTACTTTGCCGACTACAGTCCGTCTAGTCAAGGCTATGGTTTTTCCAGTGGTCCTATATGGATGTGAGAGTTGGACTGTGAAGAAGGCTGAGTGCTGAAGAATTGATGCTTTTGAACTGTGGTGTTGGAGAAGACTCTTGAGAGTCCCTTTGATTACAAGGAGATCCAACCAGTCCATTCTGAAGGAGATCAGCCCTGGGATTTGTTTGGAAGGAATGGTGATAAAGCTGAAACTCCAGTACTTTGGCCACCTCATGCGAAGAGTTGACTCATTGGGAAAGACTCATGCTGGGAGGGATTGGGGACAGGAGGAAAAGGGGATGACCAAAGATGTGATGGCTGGATGGCATCACGGACTCGATGGACGTGAGTCTGATTTCTGATTGAACTCTGGGAGTTGGTGATAAACAGGAAGGCCTGGCATGCTGCGAGTCATGGGGTCACAAAGAGTCGGACATGACTGAGTGACTAAAATGAACAAAAGTTGCCAAACTGCCAAAGCAATCTTGAAAAAAATGAACAAAGCTGTGGATATCATGCCTTCTGGCTTCAGACTGTATGACTAAGTTACAGATATAGAAAAAAGCATGACACTGGCACACAGACAAATACACAGACTAATGAAACAGAATAGCGTGTCCAGAAATAAACCTACACATCAATTAATCTTCAAAGAAGGATGTAAGAACCTACAATGGACATTCTCTTCAATAAGTGGCGTTGAGAAAACTGGACAACAAGACGTAAAACAATAATATTAGAATATTTCCTCACACTATACAAACATATAAACTTAAAACAGATTAAATACTTAAATGTAAAATTAAAAACCAGACAATTCCTAGAAGAAAATGTAGGCAGAACTCTCTCTGGCATAAGTCATAGCAACATTTTTTGGATCTGTGTGTTAAGACAAAATAAACCCTAAAATTAACAGATGAAACAATTAAGTTTGAGCTTTTGGACATTAAAGAAATAATTAGCAAAAGAAAAAAAAATTACTCAGTGTGAGAAAATATTTTCAAATAATAAGACTGACAAGATGTTGATATCTAAAATATATAAACTGCTCAAAAACTCAGTATCCAAAAACATCCTAATAATTAAATATGGCAGAAGACACAAATATACACTTTTACAAATATTTACAGATTGTAAAGGGCACAGGAAAAGATGCTGAACACCATTAATCAAAAGATATGAAGATCAAAACAACAATGTGAAATCACCTCACAGCTGCCAGAATGGCTATTATTAAAATGTCTACAAATGAATGATGGTGAAGATATGATGAAAATGGAACTCTCCTACCAGGCTTCCCTGGTGGCTCAGATGGTAAAGCATCTGCCTGCAATGAGGGAGACCCAGGTTCAATCCTTGGGTTGGGAAGATCCCCTGGAGAAGGAAATGGCAACCCACTCTAGTACTCTTGCCTGGAAAATTCCATGGACTGAGGAGCCTGGTAGGCTACAGTCCCTCCAGTCACAAAGAGGTGGACAAGGCTGAGTGATTTCACTTCTTTTTCTTCTTACACTGTTGGTGGGAATGTAAATTAGATCAGCCACTATGGAAAAGAGCACGGAAATTCCTCAAAAAAACTAAAAATAAAACTACCATCTGATGCAGAAATCCCTCTCCTGATTACCTGTCTGGAAAACAAAACAAAACAAAACAAAAGAAAAAAACACTAATTGGAAAAGACACTTACAAGCCGGTGTTCATAGAAGGATAGCAGCAATATTTATAATAGCCAAGACATGGAATAATGCAGTGTCCTTCAACAGATGAATGGACTGAAGAAAATATGATACACACACACACACATACACACACACACACACACATATTGGAGAAGGGTATGGCTACCCATTCCAGTATTCTTGCCTGGAGAATCCCATGGACAGAGGAGTCCAGAAGCCTAGAGTCCATGGAGTCACAGAGAGTCTGAAATGACTGAAGCAACTTAGCACAAAAGCACACACACAGATATACATACACACACACACACACACACACACACACACACACACACACACAGAATGGAATACTACTCAGCTACAAAAAAGAATGAAATTATGTCATTTGCAATATTGTGGATGGACATAGACAGTATTATGCTTAGTAAAATATGTCTGACAGAGAAAGACAGATGCTCTTATTTTGTCACTTATTTGTGGAATTTAAAAAAATGATTGTACACATCAAAACAAAAACAGGTTCACATACACAGAAAACAAACAAGTGTTTACCAGTGAGGGGAGGAAAAAAGGTGTACAATAGGGGTATAGGATTAACAGATACAAATTACTATGTATAAAACAGATAAGAAACAAGGATATATTGTGCAGCACACAGTTTTGATAATAATATTAAATATTTAATTATACAAATTAACTTCCATTATTAAAATATTTCATATTAAAGTAACAATGAGTTTCTAAAATCTATTATATTTATATAGCTAAATTATGAAACTTTTTTGTGTTACTAAGACTTTGGAATAGATGCTCTAAAATATTGATACCAGTATATGTTTTTAATTTGTTTCTAGAAGGCAGGGACTCTATATATTTACAGGTTTTAAAATGCAAATAACTTTTTATTGAGCACTTTTAGGTCTAATGATAGATTTAAGGAAAAACATTACAGAAGTTAATAAAAAAATATTATCGACTAGTATGTCTGCTACAGCATTATACTTAGGACAGATAATTTGAAAATAATGTGAATGTCATTAAGCATCATTATAACATAGTTATTATGCCATTAAATATCGCATTAACATTGCATATTAATGATATGGATCAATATTCCCAATAATTGACAATAAAAACATTCACAATAACTGTCAAGTAAAAATGCACACTGCAAGAGTGTATTCAGAAGACACTGACAAATATAGTGTTTGGTATTGACAGAAAAAAAAATGAAAAGGCCATATTCCATATCACAACAGTTTTGCATTTGTACATAGTTTAATATAAGGAGTAGTAGTAGCATCATTATTATTAACTGATATTCTAAAGAACATTTTATTTCCCAGGGATTAACCTAACCATATATAGATCCTGTCATTTAATAATCTTCACACAATCTTTATAAGTAAGATATTATTGTCATGTCTATTTTACCAATGAGGAGACTAAGGTTTAGAGAAGATAAATAATTTCTCTAAATTTGTAGATATAGAAAGCAGTTGAGTGAGAATTTGGCCTAAACTGAGATTTATGTTTGCTGTGTGTGTGTGTGTGTGTGTGTGTGTGTGTGTGTTTGGTAGGGAATCCTAAGTTTTGTAAACATTATTAAAAAAATGCTCAAAATTGATATTATTAAAAAAATCTAGAAGGCTTCTCAATCTTCATAGTTTTTTTTTTTCTTATTTAAGTATGTGATAAAGCTCTTGCATACACTGGCAAATATTCTCTTGAGACAGAGAACCAAAAATTGTACCTCTTGATATTTGGAATCATTAATTCAAAGGACATGAGTCTGTGCAAATTCCAAGTGGTAGTGATGGACAAGGAAGCTTAGCATGCTGTAGTCCATGGGGTTGCAGAACTGGACATGACTTGGCAACTAAACAACAGTATTTGCAATTGCCATTTTATTATCTTAAATTAGGTGGCCTGAACATACAACTAAATAGGGTATGTTTAGTTACACAGCATCTAGAAATACTGGCATCTAAGAAGCATTGAAATTATATGTCTAGAGGAAAACATATGTCTAAAGGAAAGTACTGGAAAACAGAATAAGGGAAGAAAGAAGGAATGTATAGTAGTGATAAAGGAAAATAAAAATGAATGAGACAACAAGCAGAGACAGAAGGACCAGTGTTCTCCAATATACAAATTATTAAACGAAATTAACTCATATCATTACTTTGGGCATTTTCAGCATTATTGTGAATTGTCTATCATGAAATATCGGTGCACAATGCTGGATGCTCCATTACAGAGAATGTATTTTTCTCATAGCAAACATCTTTTTCTGACTAGATTTTTTTTCCAGAATAAAAGCATATTAATTACTCCATAACTGTGGAGTCTATACCGTTCATTTAATTCTGCACTGCAACAGTTTTACATCTATTTTAAAATTAAAAAAAAAAAAAAAGGCAAAAACCAACTGTCATGTCCCATGATGGGAAGTTCCTTTTGATTCACCTCAAAGGCCATATTCAGTCACATTCTGTAAGTACAATTAATGAAACAATCTCAGTTCAGATGTCCCCTAAAACAAAGAACTCCAAACTTCATTCAAGCAAATTCCGCTGGCATTCCAGATATTCTCCTTGCTCAATTAACTCATAAGATTCGTTCAAAATTCAACAAAGATAAAACCTATTAAGAGATTATAATTCAAGGGAAAACGTCAAACACTCTTTGAAATAGTTCGAAGTATTCTTAGATTTAACTAGATCTCGACAAACCAATGTATTCAGACTATACTGTACTGATGGCTGCCTTAAGAAATGCCTTTTATAAGATACCATCAAGGATACTCTTCACTATTATTACAGACCCTTCTGTATATAATTCAAGAATAATATAATAAATGTAATTTTCCTGGGAACATGGTAATTTTTATGTTTTAATTTATGGGGATACTAAATTATGAAACTGATATTTTTTTTCTTTTCCCTCAGCAACTACGTAACTTTGGTTTAAATATGTGGCTCATCACTGAATAGATTTCAAAAGTTGACATGCAAAATAAATTATATATATCAAGCCTCATGTATGATTACCTTTTATATATAACCTAATATTTTTCTTTCTTTTATTTTTCACTCATCTTTCACCTCCATTTTTACATATACTAAAGTTTCATTTATGTGCTGTCTTCAGCTTCCTCATTTTTTATATCTTGTAAGCAGGACTGCAGTGGAGAAGGAAATGGCAATCCACTCCAATATTCTTGCCTGGGAAATACCACTGGAGAGAGGAGCTCGTGGGATACAGTCCACGGGGTCACAAAAGAGTCAGACACAAGTCAGTGACAAAAACACAACAATGTAATACCACACAAGACAATGATTGAATAAATAAATGAAACACTTTACTAAACCATTAAAGGTGAGTTAATATCTGATTATACATATATGTGGGAACTACTAAAACAATTTTAGTTTTCTTGGTTTCCAAAAAAATGGGTTACTTTTGTTTGTTTTATATAAGAAAGGCATACCTCAGAAAACCATTTCATCTGGCTAAAGTCACTTTAAAAGTGTCTGTAGATCCAGAGACTGCAGTGCATTTCTTTGTTTTCCCATGAAGTGGTGATAGCAAGCTTAGTAGTTTCTCAGAACTGTTGTTGATGATAGTGTTGTTTATTCAGTAATAGTACCTTTGTTAGTTCAGCCTATTTAACATGTGAAATGCTGAATTGGAAGAAACACAAGCTGGAATCAAGATTGCCAGGAGAAATATCAGTAACCTCAGATATGCAGATAACACAATCCTTATGGCAGAAAGTAAAGAGGAGCTAAAGGGCCTCTTGATGAAGGTGAAAGAGGAGAGTGAAAAAGTTGGCTTAAAGCTCAACATTCAGAAAATGAAGATCATGGCATCCGGTCCCATCACTTCATGGGAAATAGATGTGGAAACAGTGGAAACAGTGTCAGACTTTATTTCTGGGGGCTCCAAAATCATTGCAGATGGTGACTGTAGCCATGAAATTAAAAGACTCTTAGTCCTTGGAAGAAAAGTTATGACCAACCTAGATAGTAGGTTGGTCATAGTCAAGGCTTGTCTAGTCAAGGCTATGGTTTTTCCTGTGGTCATGTATGGATGTGAGAGTTGGACTGTGAAGAAAGCTGAGAGCTGAAGAATTGATACTTTTGCACTGTTGTGTTGGAGAAGACTCTCGAGAGTCCCTTGGACTGCAAGGGGATCCAACCAGTCCATTCTGAAGGAGATCAACCCTGGGATTTCTTTGGAAGGAATGATGCTGAAGCTGAAACTCTAGTACCTGGCCACCTCATGCGAAGAGTTGACTCACTGGGAAAGACTCTGATGCTGGGAGGGATTGGGGGAAGGAGGAGAAGGGGACGACCGAGGATGAGGTGGCTGGATGGCATCATGGACTTGATGAATGTAAGTCTGAGTGAACTCCGAGAGATGGCTGTGATTCATGGGGTCGGGAAGAGTCGGACACGACTGAGTGACTGAACTGAACTGAACATGTGATTGTCTATCAGACAGAAAAATCCAGCCGTAGTGGAATGAATAAATAATTATTATCCTATTCATTTACCCTAGAATAGTTATTGAGCGATGGAAGCAACATACTCACAAAACAAATAATCCAGTCATATAATAGGAAGGGATAGAGATGTATGCAGGATTACAGATAGAACTACATAAATAAGTGAGTGTGGGCTTCCCCTTGTGGCTCAGCTGATAATGAATCAGCCTGCAATGTGGGAGACGTGGTTCGATCCCTGGGTTAGGAAGATCCCCTGGAGAAGTGAAAGGCTACCCACACCAGTATTCTGGCTTGGAGAATTCCATGGACTGTGTAGTCCATGGGGTTGCAAATAGGAATAGTGATAGAGAGTGTACAATTACAGGCAGAACTACATAATAAAACTTAATAAATGTAACAATATCTGCAACATCTGTTAACAGTTAAAAACTATACTGAGTATTTTCAGTTTGTGGATATAATGCTAAACTCTAGACACAGAGTACAGAGAAACAGAGAATTTTTCATTTTGAATCCCTTCTGCTTTTACATGTTCTAGACTTTTCCCATCCTTCTGTAGGCAATTCTTTATCTCCTTTCTTTTCACCTCTGTATGTGAAATTATATTAGTAAATAATTATTTTTATACAGAAACAAGCTGTTTTATTCACATATGATTAAAATTTAAAGTTTATCCCATCTCTATACCATCTTATCTTCTCAGTACAACTTATCTCTTCTTCCTGTTGGTTAACTCTGTTGGTTCTTTTATGCTTAACACAAAAGGTCAAGGAATGTCAACATGGATAAACTAAAAACATTTTTACTTAAGGAGATTTTTTGTATCTACCTGCTATTTGAGCCTGTATGTTAATCAGTACACTCCCAAAATTCAGATTTCCATACATAATATGTTTTTGGGTGTTCTTTGTTTTGTCTGAATTTCAAACAGAAAGCTAGGAAAATTCCTCTTACAGAATTTTTAATAACTACAGGAGAGTCATCAGAAAAAGTTTTTAAGAAACTATAAATAATTCTTCCCTTGCTGAGAGTGAACAATATATTTCCCCTGATTTAAAAGTCTTATATACAATAATTCAATTCAGTCTTGAGTAAGCACTATGAAGAACTTCTGTGTGAGTTATCTGAAATTAAACGTAGCCATGTAGACATGTAAAGCGGGGAAAAACCTCAAACATCTGCTTTATAAAAGAAGTACTTAAAGATGACTTTCTTAAGGAAACCTTTTCTCTCCACTCTCTCTAGCTGGGCAAGCCATCCTGCATTTGTGCTTCAGTAAAGACCTTTACCTTCCTTTTCTACTAAAGAATCATATTTCATAATTTTATCAGTTTAACATTTTACATAATCCCACATCCCAGACCCAAAAACTGACATGAAAGAGGAGCTCACATTATGATAAACTGAATTGGGAAGATAAGTAGGGCATTCCAAAAATTTAAACAGTAAACCAAAGCCATTAGATCATAGGGATAGCAGTAGTAGTGTTAATTGCTCAGTTGTGTATTACTCTTTGCGACTCCAGGGACTGTAGCCCACCAGGCTCCTCTGTCCATGGGATCCTCCAGGGAAGAATACTGGAGTGGGTTGCCATGCCCTTCTACCAAGAATCTTCTTGACCCAGGAATCGAACCCAGGTCTCCTACATTGCAGGCAGATTCTTTACTGTCTGAGCTACAGGGAAGTAAAAGGTCATAGGGCTAAGTATGTATCAATTCTAGTTAATATCAGATTCAGATTACTACTATAACATTTTGGCAATTATCAATTACAAAACTGAAGATATAAGACACCTGTATCCCACATTAAGCATCCTATGAGTAATTTAGAGCTAAAAGGAAAAGGATATGGATATATGGTAACAGGCTATTATAATGCCCAAAAGCTTAATAATCATTCATGATTTGCTTTAAATTGTGATAAATCTTTCAAGTATGTGATTGATTTCTTGTTCTGCTTCTTCCAAAGCCTGCTCATTAAATATTAAAACAATAAGTAAAAAGTGAACAAGTGAACATGCAAATAGCCAGATGCCATATAACATAATTTTTTCACATCTAAAAATGGAAAACATATATTTTGCTAATTTAAAAATGCCCATAAAATTAAGTGAATTCACCTTCAAAACTGAAAGGTCAGATTTCGTGGTTAATTTTTGTTCGTTTGTTTGTTTTTAAAATGTCTGTCAATCATTTTTGCAATCACATTCTTCTAACTTCAAGGCAAGTGTAACTGTAGTCTTGCCAGAAAATAGTGAATAATGTTTCCAACTGTATAAAGCAAAATACAATTTTCTAAAATGACCATTCTCATTGGAGATAAACACTTTCTAGACTCTTTTAAGTATGAATATTTAACAATAAAAGAAGCATTTGAATATGAACTTGATTCCATTAGAAAATAGTCACAAAAGTTTGTCAGGAAATTTTAATAAAAAGCATGCTGTTTATAGTTAGCAATTGACCTGTTATCCTGAAAAATCAGTATTTTGGTAGCAAGAAGCAATTATTTTTCTTATTTTTCTTTATCATTCTATCTATCTATCTATCTATATATATATATATATATATATATACATGTATGTATGTATACATTTTTAAGAAAAACAATCCATGTTGACAGAAAGTAGCACAGTGAACACTGAGGCCCGAAAGTTCATTTGCTCTAGTTATGCTGACACTGTAGCAGGAAACAGCTCCTGTATTCAAAGTCTTGATAAATGCTTCCTATTTTAGAAACATGAATTCCTCCAAGGTGTCCCTGGAGGAAAGCCCTTCAAGCTTTCATGATTTCCTCTAAATGTTTAAAATCATGCTCCCCTTATGTGTTCTGAGTAACAATTACTGGCTTCTTTTCTGGAAATAAAATGTGCTTTACTTTGTTCTTCCTCTTATTGGCTTCATGCTGTGTCCTGTTTTATCTTAAAATTGTGATACAGGTTTTATCATTCAAGGGATAAAAACAATAATTTTAAAAATATAGTAGTTCTTTTCTTAAACTTAATGACTAAGGTGAAGAAACTAAGATTTAAGTAACAGAAAAATCTGTGCAGTATTTAATGCCAACTATTCATATTACTAGATAATAGTATGACCTACAAAAGTGATTTAAACATATCATTGCATTAATTTAGGATATATACAATAAAAATTGATGTTTGTCATATTTAACACAATCAGTAATATTTATATGCCTTATCTAGAATTCAAAACTAAGAATAGCTTTTAGATAAAATATCTAATATTAAATTATGAAATAATTTTATAAATTTACTTGTTGATAATAATATGCATGCTGCTATCCTGCATATCTATTGACACAACAAATTGCTCACTATATGTTTGAAAAATTACAAAATACGAAACTTAAAAATGCTTATGATGATAATAAAATGTGAGTAGAAATTATCATTCTAAGGTTAGTATATGTATATATATGTGTGTGTGTGTATATATACATATATATATCAGCAATTTATATTACACACACACACACACACACACACACACACACACACATATTATCTCCTGCATTGGCAGGTGAATTCTCTACCACAGAGCCACCAGAAAAGGCCCCTAAAGTAAACAAAGGAATATATATATATGTATATAACCCACCTGCCAATGCAGGAGATGTAAGAGACACAGGTTTGATCCCTGGGTTGGGAAGATCCCCTGGAGGAGGGCATAGCCACACACTCCAATATTTGCACCTGGAGAATCCCATGGACAGAGTAACGTAGCATTCCTCAGAGGAACCTACAGTCCACAGGGTCTCAAAAAGTCAGACAGGACTAAAGTGACTCAGCACATACATATTATATCTATCTATCTGTGCATCTATAAACCAGCAAGGCTAAATATAAATGTAAATTTAATCATAAATAAATAAAATCAATATATTTGACTATGTGCATTTTTAAACTTTATGTACAGCATAAAATAACATATATATAAAAGGCAGACAAATGTGACAAATGGTTTGCTTGTACGAGAAAATCGAAATATCAGTACTTAAGAAAAGCAATACATACTTATGTGAAAAATCTTTACTTCAAAGAACACAACTGATTTAACAGATTATTTAAAATCTAATAATACTATATTCTGGTAAGGGTTAATCCAATTCTCTTTATAATTGCCTCAAAAGAGAAACTATCCAATAACTGAGTCGTATTCCAATCAATCATAGGGTATGGTATATGATACCTAAAAATTAATGTATTACCAAAATGTTTAATGATATATGAAAATATCCACATTTTACATTGACAAAAAGTTCAGTAGCAAAACCATAGGTCACATATTCATGTCTGCTCAGCTGTGTCCAACCCTTTGCAACCTCATGGACAGGCTCCTCTCTCCATGGGATTTTTCAGGCAAGAATACTGGAGTGGGTTGACATTTCCTTCTCCAGAGGATCTTACCAACCCAGAGATGGAACTCAAGTCTCCTTATCCCCTGTATTGCTGGTGGATCTTTTTTTTTTACTACTGACCCACCTGGGAAGCCTAAAACCATGAGAAATTATTATACAAATCCATTTTACCTGCCTTCACTATTCATCATCATTTTAAGACTTTAATGTTC
Source organism: Nanger dama (assembly GCA_917880005.1). NCBI lineage: Eukaryota > Metazoa > Chordata > Mammalia > Artiodactyla > Bovidae > Nanger > Nanger dama. The sequence continues at coordinate 10,217,305 of CAKJTW010000014.1, forward strand.
TCCAAGAGGCATGTAGTCTAAACAATAAGATGTTTACCCAAGCTGTATCCGAGAGCTTGGAATCAGCAGCCTCTAGCTGACTGAGTTGGTTAAGACTGGATGGGTAGGACCAGTGATGCTTCAAATGGGCATGGACAAGCTGCTTGGTGACTTTTGAACTTGCATAAGCTGGTAGTTAGTAATGCTTGTGCAGAATGAAAATTATCATATCTTTTTCCAATTACTTTTCCATACACTCCCCACACCTCAGATCATGCTGCTTCTTTATTCTTTGTTGCATAAATACCTTCACTCTTTGCCTCCCTTGGCTGCCTTGTGAATAAACTCTCTTTGCTGCAAATCTCCCCATTCCATCATTTTGGCTCCTTGTGTGTGGGGCAAAAGAAATCTGTTTCAGTAGCCACACTGCATATAAATAAGCAGGTATATACTCATGTATATTTAAGTATAACTATATCATGAATATACAACTAGATGGAAAGAGCAATAAAATATTGACATTATATTGATATAGCCCTAAATGGAAAGATCATCTATTTCCTCCTTTTGTGCATTACTCCATGTTTTCTAAGTATTCTGTCATTCTAAGAATAAGAAGTGTTCCATTTAACAAAAAATAAATGTGTATTCAAATTATACATTTTTACAAGCTCCTTTTTCATTATTAATAATTTATCTAAACATAAGATTTAAAGGATTATCATCATGCTTAGAAATTTTCAAAAGAAATAGTATGCAAAATTGTTCAGAAATAATTTTATTTTCTTTATCCACATCTTGAAATAATTACCTTAAGAAGAGATAAGAGATAACTTTTTCTGACTGCTGGCAAGTTGAGTTTGCATGTTTTTAGGCTATTCTGCCATTCATGAGGTTGCAAAGAGTTGGACACGACTGAGCGACTGAACTGAACTGAACTGACCAACATGAAAGACAACAGCCTCCAGGCAATTAATAAAATGATGCTATCAAACACAAACAATATTGTACTCACATGTAGGTATGTCTTACATTTTATGTGTTTTTATGAAGGAAAGGCATTAACATTTCTTATTTAATTCTCTGCTGTTATATGTCAGGGAAGTCATATAAAGCACAATGATAGTCATTTTTACACTTATCACACTGCAGAATTACTCTCAGAATTTATCTCATAGTTGAGAAATCTAATGCTTACAAAGGTAGCAATTTACCTAACACCAAACAACTAGTAAAGGTGTGTTGGAAAAAAATTCTATTTTTCAAGAATTTAATTGGACTCAACAAAATTTATTGAGCACAGTTATCGTATATCAAGTGATACGAGACACAGAAAGGTGAATAGATGTGAGCTTATCACATATGTGTGACTTTGGACTATTAGGAACTTAATATTTATACGGAGAGGAACATATATCCATTTTAGTCACATTGATTTTCTATACAAATATATCACATGTGTTAAGGTAACCTAGTAGAGTTTTACCTTGATTTCAAAAGAAGACTTCACAGTGGAGATGGCCTTTTAGCCAAGTAATGTTGGCAGGCAGACTTTGTGGAGGGATGTGAGGAAAGAAACATACGAAGGAGGCCAAGTATTGGGTTGGACGATAAAAGTGAGAAGTGACCAGACAGTTGTTTAGTGAAATGTGCACACAAATACCATCCAAAGTCATCTGTGCAAAAAGTAGATTTGACCTATACTGTTTGGATTATGCTGAATTAATAAATATTTGTTACTTTATCTGTAATATGTATATGTTACACCAGAAGTATGTGTAAACGTGTTTTACAAACTCACTCATTAGTGTTCCTTTTCTTTGCTAGCATACATTTAAATTTTTAATTCAGGGCTGAAATTATATGACAGATTGACTAGAATCTATTTTTAGTTACTCTATTAGTGCCTAAAGCTTTTATGTTCATGAATTTGAACAAACTCCAAGAGACAGTGGAGGAGAGAGGCGCCTGGCATGCTACAGTTCATGGGGTCTCAAACAGTCAGATAAAACTGAGCAATTAACCACAGTACAGTCATATTTTAAAGGCACTTAAATTCCATCCATGGTTATTCAAATAGAATATCAGTGTCTCTTAAATGTGTTTAACAGTTTTCTAAAACATTATAAAATATAATTATTTTCATAATGATGTCAAATGATTTATGTACTTCAGTAAAATATTTTTAAATACAGGACTAAGTGGTCTTTCATACATTTCCTCATTTATTGTTAAAAATCAAATATATTTCTCCTATGCATTACATGCTTATCTGTAAATAAACCAAACTCACACCTCAATCCACTTTAGATATTTTAAGTACATGTTAAAAATTAAAATAAACAAAAACAAAATGTTTTATTAAAACAATATACCAAAATGTCTCTGTTAGTAGTATTTTCTATTTCACTAGCATATATGGAAAAAAGCATTAAATAAATTGCATTTAAAATGATTAATGAAAAAACATGTATATTTTCAACAGAATCCCATATTAGAAATATATGAGTTGTGTCACACAGATTTGGTTGTAAGAAATATGGAACATATTCAAATGCAGGTAGGTCAAAGAAATGTTAGTGGAAATATTTGGGGCCTATCCAACAGAGTGAAGATTCTTAATGATCATAAGTAATGATTATCTAAGGGAATCTAAACAAATCCAAATTTTTGAATGCTTCTGGAGTGAATATCTAAACTTCTGAAACATTCATAAAGAAACATTTCTAAGAGACGAGTTCTACTGGGTTATTTGGTTCTACTGCATGAAAAATCACTTTGTGAAATATAAAAAGAATGTTCCTTTTTATTTTTTAGCAGTAGCCATTCTCTCTTTTATTCTCTCAAGGTTCTAGCAGCCTGTTGCTAAGACCTCTGTGTTATTAATGGAGTGCCAACTTCCCATTTTGCATCAGTTTCCTACTAGGTCTATTCCTTCTGATTTTTTTCCCTTTCTACTGGTTTCTCTTCATTTCCTCATTCCGTAAATGTTGGAGTGCTTCTTCCCTTTTTGAATTATACTTATTGTTCAGTCGCTAAGCTGAGTCTGACTCTGCCACTTCATGGACTGCATGACACCAGGTTTCCCTGCCCTTCACTATCTCCCAGAGTTTGCTCAAACTCATGTGCATTGAGTTGGTGATGTCGCCCAACCATCTCATCGTCTGTCATCCACTTTTCTTTTTGCCTTCAATCTTCCCCAGCATCAGGGTCATTTCCAGTGAGTTAGCTCTTCGCATCAGGTGGCTAAAGTACTAGAGCTTCAGCTTCAGCATCATTGCTTCCAGTTAATATTCAGGGTGGTTTTCCTTTAGGGTTGACTGGTTTGATCTCCTTTACTGCCTTGGATATTTTACCAAGTCCTTTGGCTTTATATGCCATTTGCCTATTATTCAAAACCGAAAAATCTGGGTTACTAGATCCAGTGTATCCTCTGAATCCTAAACTCTGTTTCCTTCTTATTTCTGGAAATCTCCACTTGCATGTTTAAGAGTTGTGTCAAACTAACATGTCCCCAGATGAGCTCCAGATAGTCTTTTCACAACTAATGATTCATTAGGCAAAATTGAGGCTTCAAAATACCATCCCCTCTTCTGACAGTTATGATTCTACTTTACCGCTTTTCAGAATAAATGCACTGAAGTCATCACTGATGTGAGGGCTAGTCCTGTAAGCTTCTGCATTGACTCATCACTGGAGACATGGATCGCCCTGGAAAGAGAATGTGTCCTTGAACAAATACTACTTTCCAGTCTGGTAAGGACCCAGCTGTACCTGATGAGTCAATAACATTCTCACAAGCTGGCATAATGGATGATTTCATCTAGAAAGAGATGCCATCTATACCACACATCACTGCATCCACTACAAATAACTTCTAGAGCAACTGGAAACTTGAGGCCTTTTCACAAAAGTTAATTTCATTATTTTCACATGATAATTATGTCACAAAGAGAAGGTGCTAAGTCTGAGTTTATTTTTGTTGTAGGTAAGTCTTCTGAAGTTTACCTCTGCTGTTTTATAATAAATACAGGATGTATTAATTAATGCAAGGGTCAGAACAACATTAAGATAGTAATTTCTAATACTGCATATACTGAGCGTTAGTCAAATGTTCGAATAACACTAAAATACATGAATAGAAATAAAGATAGAAACATAGCTCTGGTCTGCACCCCTTCAAAAGTATTTTAGATGTTCTCTGTGTTAAATTGTGGAATAAAAAGAGATTTAACATTTTTAGCATCTTTTTACAGACTTATTATTGAACATCCATTAGGTTATTTTAGGATATAAAATATAATGTAATTGTTCATGTGGTTCTCCAGGTAAGAATATTGGAGTCATTTGCCATTCCCTTCTCCAGTGGACCACACTCCTTTCACATGTAGCATGATAATGCTTAAAATCCTTCAAGTAGCCTTTAGCAGTAGCTGAACTGAGAACTTTCAGATGCGCAAGCTGGATTTAGAAAAGGCAAAGGAATGAAAGATCTAATTGGTAACACCCACTGGATCATAGAAAAAGCAAAGAAATTCCAGGAAAAAAAATCTACCTCTGCTTCATTGACTATATTACATGACTGTGTGGATCACAACTGTGGTAAAATTCTGAAAACTTTACCTCCTGAGAAAACCTATATGCAGATTAAGAAGCAGTAGTTAGAACCAAATATGGAATGGTTCCAAACTGAAAAGGATTATGTCCAGGCTGTATATTGTGACTTGCTTATTTAACTTACAAGCAGAGTACATCCTGTAAAATCCCATGCTGGATAAAACACAAGTTGGAATTAAGATTGCTGGGAGAAATATCAACAACCTCAGATATGCAGATGATACTACTCTAATTTCAGAAAGTGAAGAGGAACAAAAAGCTTCTTGATGATGGTGAAAGAGGAGAATGAAAAATCTTGCTTCAAACTCAACATTGAAAAAACTAAGATCACAGATCGCATCAGTTCATGGCAAATAGAAGGCAGGAAGTGGAAACAGTGTCAGATTTTATTTTTCTGGGTTCCAAAATCTCTGTGGACTGTGACTGCCACCATAAAATTAAAAAAAAAAAAAAAAAAAAAACTTGCTCCATGGAAGAAAATCTATGACAATCCTATACAACTCATTTAAAAGTAGAGATATCACTTAGCTGACAAAGTCCATATAATCAAAGCTATGGTTTTCCCAGTAGTCATGTATGGCTGTGAGAGTTGGACCATAAAGAAGGCTGAGTGGTGAAGAATTGATGCTTTTGAACTGTGGTGCTGGAGAAGACTCTTGAGAGTCCCTTGGACAGCAAGGTGATTAAACCAATCAATCCCAAAAGAAATTAATCCTGAATATTAATTGGAAGGATTGATGCTTAAGTTTCTTTAGTTTTGTGATGAAAAGGGCTAATTCACTGGAAAAGACCCTGATGCTGGGAAAGATTGAGTGTAGGAGGAGAAGAGGGTGACAGAGGATGAGATGGTTGGATGGCATCAGCAACTAAATGGACATAAATTTGAGCAAACCCCAGAAGAAGGTGAAGGACAAGAAAGCCTGGCATGCTGCAGTCCATGGGGTTGCAAAGAGTTGGACACAACTGAGAGAATGAACAACAACTAGTACCTTGAATGGTTTTCTCTGCAGTGTAGCTTTTTGTCAGGAACACGGAAGTTCTTTTTTTTTTTTTTTTTTTAATTTCTGTTTGGGATACATGGTGTATGGGGCGATAAAACAGTTACATAGACCACAGTAAATGAGTGTACTTAGAAAAATATATATTTTACAACAAATGACTGAGAAAATAAGGGGGAAAATAGGTGGAAAACTAAGTATTTCAGAAAGAACATAAAAGACCCCTCCAACTATTTGAGAATCTCACATGTGGCAACAAACTTTAGATTTAATATCACTGGTTTCAAGTGACAAAGTTATCAATGAAAGGAAGCTGCACAGGGCAGATTTCTACTTGATGTGAAGAAGAACTCATGATGATTAGTATCATTAAACAATGGGGTTTCTCAAGGGTTGTGAAATTCCTTATCACTGGAGCTTTTCAAGTGTAAGATAGAAGACAATTTTGTTGGGATAACAGAAACAGGGCTCAAGGATTGTTTATACTTCCAGATAAACTATACAATCTTTCCACATTTAAGATTCAATAATTCAACATTAACCTCTGTACATTCTTTTAAGTTATAAGAATCTGCAGCAAAACTTTGATACTGTTCCTTTAAACAGAGAGAGACAGAGAAACAAAACATGGATTAAATTTATGATACTTTTCAGATTTGAGGGACAAATATATTTCAATTTAAAATGAATCCAAATATTACTTTAGATTAATATTAGTATGAAGCAAGAAATACATTGTGATTTATTAAATTTATTTACTTAAATGGGTTAATGTGCCCCATTTTCTCTCTCTCTCTGATTTAATATAAATTTATTTATTTTAATTGGAGGTTAATTACTTTACAATATTGTATTTGGAAAAGAATCATTGAGATTTTATTTTCCTCTGACGAACACAAGACTACTGTGGTAAGCACTACATTTGATTTGTTATCAATTTCAGGCCCACTTCCGTCTCTATTTGAGAAGGAAACCATGATGATGCTGACTACTGAAACTGAATTCCTGGAGAGTCATAACCACTACTGGCATTTAAGAGGAAGTGTAGTTGAACCAAAGGATGAAGAACGAGTGACTGGGGCTATGACCGTTTTTCTTTTTCTTTTTACAAATCTAATAAAACACTTGTGTTACATATGTGTGTTGTATGGCAACAAACAGAATGAAGACATATTATTTCCCAGAATTTTAAAATGGTTTATGAATTATTTACACATACAAAAGGATTCTTCTAAATAAAATTAATACAAAACACCATAAAATTTGGATATTATTATACTTATTTTTATTTCATTTTAAAATTCATAAAATATATTCCAACCTAAACTATGCTGCTGGGACACAAAATAATAAAAGGTTTGTGACTATTAAACATAATGAAACAGTAAAAAAAAAGGCATAACTTGTAATAACTGTGTTTTCCACAGGGAGGAATAAACTGTAAAGATGTACTTATTTGAATGCATGTGACACTTATATCACTCTTGAGACACAAAAAGAATTTAGGTCACTGTAATATTATGCATAAGCCTAATCTATCTTTCTAATTTTTTTTGATTATGTTAATCACTTTATTAGACAAATTTTTATTTTCATACATTTTTAGGATAAAGAAGAACGTAAGAAAGCAAAATGATATTAGAGATGTTTTTCCTTATCAACTTGATAAGGAATCATTTATTTACAAAAAACTGCCTCTGTTCCAAGTATATGTATGATGAGTTTACTATACATCAATGAAACTACAACTCCAATCAAGATACGGAATCTTTTCTCATCCTAAAGATTCCTTATGCCACTTTGTAGTCCACTCTTCCCTCCAACTCTAGTCACAGACAAACAGTGAAGTGATTTTCTTCACCACAGTTTTTTGTTCTTTAGTCTCTGTCATGTCCAACTCTGTGTAGCCCCATAGACTATAGCTCCCCCAGGCTCCCCATGGGATTATTCAGGCAAGAATACTGGAGGGGGTTGCCAATTCCTTCTCCTGGGTATCTTTCTGACCTAGGGATAAAACTCGGGTCTCTTGCATTGCAGGCAGATAGATTCTTTTTGTTTTTTTAATACATTTAGAAAGATGCTTTATTGTTCTGTAATGTTATACCACAGTGCACTCTATCCCAAGAAAGGTTTTTCATGTTTTCCTCACTATATCTGTTCATAGTACATTTGTATAATGTATTTTAAAACAGACATATAAGGAGACCTCAGTCTCATACTTGTTATGGCCTTCTAGCTGATATATATGGCAATCATTCACCTGGTAATTTAGAGTTAACAGTTTCTAATGGAAAATCAGAATCCAATAACTTTTAAAAACTAAGGTGTTGCCATACATCAACATGAGTCCGCAAAACCAATACAATATTGTAAAGTAATTAGCCTCCAATTAAAATAAATAAGTTTATAATAAAAAATAAATAAAAACTAAGGTGTATTTTGTACCCTATCAATGCATTTTTGCTTTATTTTATTTATTTTTTATTTTTTTTTAAATTTTATTTTTACTTTATTCTATGTTACAATACTGTATTGGTTTTGCAATACATTGACATGAATCAGCCACAGGTGTACACGAGCTCCCAGTCCTGAAGCCCCCTCCCACCTCCCACCCCATATCATCTCTCTGGATCATCCTCGTGTACCAGCCCCAAGCATCCTGTCAAAAAAACAGTTTTCCTTGATAAACTGAGGAGTAGAACTTCAGAGATAAAGATTTTTTTGTCTATAATCTGTGTTTTTTTTTTTTAGAGCCAAATGTTTTATTTATTTTTAAATATAAATTTATTTAAATTGGAGGTTAATTACTTTACAATATTGTACTGGTTTTGCCATACATCAACACGAATCCGCCATAGGTATACACATGTTCTCCATCCTGAACCCCCTCCCCCAAAAAAAATCTGTGTCTTTGAGGTAGTATAAACAAATTTAATTATTTCCTCAGATTATTTCTCCACTGGGAATTAAATAAACAGGAAATATATCCTTTTTCAAGCATCAATTTTATTTGTATCGGAATACAGTTGATTTACAATGCTGTATTAGTTTCAGGTGTACAGCACAGTGAGTCAATTACACATAAACATAGAGCCACTTTCTTAATAATATTTTCCCATATAGATCATTACAGATTATTGAGTAGAGTTTCCTGTGCTATATATAGCAGGTTCTTATTAGATATCTATTTATATATAATAGTATCTGTGTGTCAATCTAAATTTCCCAGTTGATCCCCTATTTCCATTAGTAACCAAAAGTTTGCTTTCTCCATCATGACTCTAGTTCTGTTTTATAAATAAGTTCATTTGCATCCTTTATTTTCAGATTCCACAGATAAACAATACCATCTGATATTTGTCTTTCTTCATCTTACTTCATTCAGTATGGCAACTTCAAGGTCTATCTATGTTGCTGCAAATGGCATTATTTTGTTCTTTTCTAAAGCTGAATTAAAATTATTTGAAAATGTATAGTGATCTACAAATGAGTTAAAACATCAACAAATATTTGTTTGCATTCTAGAATTATACTGACATTCAGTTTAATAACCATATCCCTGTACAATTAGTTTATTTCTCTTTTTTTAACCAACTGAATTTTATTTACCCAAATTTCAAACTAACTGAATTACTCCTCTGGATGCTAAAACTGTTATTTTTAAACCATATAGATTTCAGGACAAGCAAGACAAGCAATCCCAGAATATTTTGTCTCTTCCTGTGTTCCATTATTCACTTAATAGCCTAAGAAACTGATATTTATAGAAATTATTAATTCATCAGGTGAAGAGTTAGAATTATCTGAGTCTCTTATATTTACTTATACTTTTATATTGTCTTTATGTCACAGTGTTAAGGGACATACTGTAATATTTCTGTACAGTGTCTCCTGATGTTAGCCTGGCCCTGGTAGTAAGGCTTTTCTGATTTGTACCACTTTAATAAACACAAGTGAAATTACATATATTCCACTCAAATGTACCTCTTCTATTATGATATAAGGTTAAGTGCAAGTAATAGCAATGAACTCTTTTAAAATATAACTTTAATAATCACTGCCATCTACTTCTTGGGAAATCATGTTTTTTTTTAAACTTATTACTTATGATTTTCATCTGTATAGCTTATTCTAGGTGAGGAATTCAACTGTTAAGAGCCAGGGGCAATTCATAATTGAAAATTGTGTTCATATTCCTCAACCAACTCTTGTGTCTTTGGTGAAATAACACACACACACAAGTGTGTGTGTGTGTTTGCATATATACTCAAAATTCAAAAGTTTTAATGAATATTTCTTTTCACTTTTATAGAGCAACAAGCCAAGCCTGTGCTGTTTTTTAATATTTGTATTAAAATAGCACATCAGTTCAGTTAAGTTCAGTCGCTCAGTCGTGTCCAACTCTTCCCGATCCCATGAATCGCAGCACGCCAGGCTTCCCTGTCCATCACCATCTCCCGGAGTTCACTCAGACTCACATTCTTTGAGTTCATGATGCCATCCAGCCATCTCATCCTCTGTCGCCCCCCTTTCCTCCTGGCCCCAATCCTTCCCAGCATCAGAGTCTTTTCCAATGAGTCAACTCTTTTCATGAGGTGGCCAAAGTACTGGAGTTTCAGCTTTAGCATCATTCCTTCCAAAGAAATCCCAGGGCTGATCTCCTTCAGAATGGACTGGTTGGATCTCCTTGCAGTCCAAGGGACTCTCAAGAGTCTTCTCCAACACCACAGTTCAAAAGCATCAATTCTTCAGTGCTCAGCCTTCTTCACAGTCCAACTCTCACATCCATACATGACCACAGGAAAAACCATAGCCTTGACTAGATGGACCTTAGTCGGCAAAGTAATGTCTCTGCCTTTGAATATACTATCTAGGTTAGTCATAACTGTTCTTCCAAATAGCACATAGTAGGCACTTAATACGGAGAAGGCAATGGCACCCCACTCTAGTACTCTTGCCTGGAAAGTCCAATGGATGGAGGAGCCTGGTGGGCGGCAGTCCATGGGGTCGCGAAGAGTCAGACATGACTGAGCGACTTCACTTTCACTTTTCACCTTCATGCATTGGAGAAGGAAATGGCAACCCACTCCAGTGTTCTTGCCAGGAGAATCCCAAGGACGGGGGAGCCTGGTGGGCTGCTGTCCATGGGGTCACACAGAGTCGGACACGACTGAAGCGACTTAGCAGCAGCAGAGCAGGCACTTAATAACTACTTAGCAAGTGAATTATTAATATAAATTATATTTTATTTCAAGTTAACAAAATTAATGATCTGTAATTATATAAAATTATAAACACTTGTTGATCAAATGTAGAGATAGAAAACTGTTGTGAACTAGCTTTGGCATAGAGGATTTTTTGGAGAATATTATATTATCTAGAATAACTGTGGTAAAACAAAACTGAGGACAGTAATACAACTGGGCCTCAGGAAAACTCACTTAAAAGTCTCAATATATCAGCAAGATTCTCTGAGCTGCCATCTTGAATGATTCCAAATGAACCAAAAGTTCTTGACTTAACTGCCAGGAAGAATGAAACTGTTTACCTACTGAGATACAGAGCCTGCAGGAATAGCTATTTAGATGAGAGGCAGTGGTGAGAAATCAAGCACTGTATTAGGTTGTGCTGAGTTTATAATCATCATCCCTCACAAAGATCAATGCAGTAGCCTACAAAGTGGTCTCCTTGTTTATACCCTTTTTTCACACCCTTTACCTCCACAATATATTTTCACATTGAAGTTGGTGAGATCTTACTGAAACCTAAGTCAGATCATAGCACCTTTCTACTCAAAATCCTGCAATAGCTCTCTACTCAGAGTAAAATCCAATCTTTACTGCAGTCCACAGACCCTTCTATTACCAAGATGCTTGCTCCTTGGAAGAAAAGCTATGATCAACCTAGACAGCATATTAAAAAGCAAAGACATTACTTTGCCAGTAAAGGTCTGTCTAGCCAAAGCTATGGGTTTTCCAGCAGTCAGAAAAAGGAAAGCTTGACTCTAAAGAAAGCTGAGCACTGAAGAATTGATGTTTTTGAACTGCGGTGTTGGAAAAGACTCTTGAGAGTCCCTTGCCTGCAACGAAAACCCACCAGTCAATCCTAAAGGAAATCAGTCCTGAATAGTCAATGGAAAGACTGACGCTGAACCTGAAACTCCAATACTTTGGCCACCTAATACAAAGAACTGACTCATTTGAAAAGATGAGGAGAAGGGGACAACAGAGGATGAGATGGTTGGATGGCATCACTGACTCAACGGACATGAGTTTGAGTAAACTTTAGGAGTTGGTGATGGACAGGGAGGCCTAGCGTGCTGCAGTCCATGGGGTCACAAAGAGTCAGACACGACTGAGCAACCTAACTGACTGACTGATTCTATTACCTCTCAGAACTCATCTCAGTGCTCTCCCACAAAACACTCAATCCCTGCTTATCATCCTTAATTTTCCTTGAACAAGCAAATCCCTAACCTAGGGACTATGGATGGATCTCTGCCTGGAAGGACTTTCCTCCAGATACATTCACGGGTAACTAGTCACCTAGTTTATCACTGTACTCACTGTCACCTCTGAAGATTGAGGTCTACCCTATTCAAGAGATCACCTCAGCTGGTCTTGTCCTGGGTGTGTTTGTTCAGTCACTCAGTCAGATCCGACTCTTTGGCAGCCCATGTACTGTGTAGCCTGTTGGGCTCCTCAGTCCACAGTCCACGGAATTTTCCAGGCAAAAATACTGAAGTGGGTTGCCATTTCCTACTCCAAGGGATCTTTCCAACCTGACCCAGGGATCAAACCTGAGTATCTTGTGCCTCCTGCCTTGGCAGGAGGATTCTTTACCACGGTGCCACCTGGGAAGTCCCTTACACTTACTGTCAACCTTGTCCCTATTGCCATAACTTCTAAAACTCTTAATAATTCTTTACTTTTTCTTTTTCCTTAGCTTTTATAATTTAGTATATCATACTATATTACTTATTAAACTATTTGTTATTTAATGATTTAGTCTTTTATTAGAATATATCTGCAAGACTCTATCTACTAGCACATAATCCCTGAAAAGAACCCTTTTCTGTTGACTGTTGTATTTCAAATGTCTAGAGCAATACACCAGGGCTTCCCTGGTCGCTCAGAGGTTAAGCGTTTGCCTGGAATGTGGGAGATCTGGGTTCAGTCCCTGTGTCAGGAAGATCCCCTGGAGAAGGAAATGGCAACCCATTCCAGTATTCTTGCCTGGAAAATCCCATGGAGGGAGAATCCCTTGGAGGGAGGAGCCTGGTAGGCTAGAGTCCATGGGGTCGCAAAGAGTCAGACATGACTGAGTGAGTTCATTTCACTTCACTTCACTTTAGAGCAATACAAGTCATTTAACATATATTTGACAAATAAATTAATAAATTGTTTGACACTTCTATTTGTGAGGGTTAAAATCAACTAATGAATGTTAAATTAACAAATGGCTATAACAACATAGGTGTTTATATTTCACATTCATAAAAGTAGCTCAGTGGGCTAGTCTGATGACTCAGAAAGTATCAATATTCAAGCTCCTTCTATTTTTCTGTACTGCTATTCTCCACATGTGGCTTATATTTAAAGCTTCTGCACTTGTAATCTAGGAAAATAACAAGAAAAAGGACAAAAGGAGGGCGTAGACATCATATTTGGTCATTTTCTAGAAATTGCACATACCAATGCAATTTGCAATTTGCAATATATTGCCCAAAACTTAATCACCTTATCACATTCAACTATAAAAGACAATTGGATAGTGTGTTCTTATTCAAGGAAGTTATGTGCCCAGTCAAAGATCTGGTGTTCTATTACTGGAAACCTAGAGACTGTCATAATGAGTGAAGTAAGTCAGGGAATGACAAATAACATATGATATCACCTATATATTAAATTTAAAAAATAGTACAACAGAACTTACTTATGAAACAAAAATAGAGTTACAGGGATATATTGGGAGATTGGGATTGACATGTGCACATTACCATATATAAACAGATAATTCAAGTACCTCTATTGCATGGCACAGAGAATTCTATTCAATACTCTAATGAGCTATATGGGGAAAGAGTCTAAAAAGCATGGCTAATTGAATATCTATAACTGATTTACTTTCCTATACACCAGAAACTAACACAACATCAGAACTCACCTATGCTCCAATAAATTTTTAAAGAAATACAAAAATGGAAATTAGTTGACAACTAACCACCTTTGTCATAAAATTCAAATGTGTATGATGAGTGAGCCACTGGATATAAATCATATGAAACAGTTTAGACAGTATTACTTTTGTTTTACAAATGGTGTCACAAAATAATTACTCTATATTCAAAAGTGCTCTAGTTTAAACAATAAATCACATACTCACCTTAGATATGGGGCTGTCAGTTCAGTTCAGTTCAGTTGCTCAGTCGTGTCCGATTTTTTGCGACCTCATGAATCGCAGCACGCCAGGCCTCCTTGTCCATCACCAACTCCCGGAGTTCACTCAGATTCACGTCCATCAAATCAGTGATGCCATCCAGCCATCTCATCCTCTGTCGCCCCCTTCTCCTCCTTCCCCCAATCCCTCCCAGCATCACAGTCTTTCTGAATGAGTCAACTCTTCTCATGAGGTGGGTGGCCAAAGTACTGGAGTTTCAACTTTAGCATCATTCCTTCCAAAGAAATCCCAGGGCTGATCTCCTTCAGAATGGACTGGTTGGATCTCCTTGCAGTCCAAGGGACTCTCAAGAGTCTTCTCCAACACCACACTTCAAAAGCGTCAGTTCTTCAGCGCTCAGCTTTCTTCACAGTCCAACTCTCACATCCATATATGACCACAGGAAAAACCATAGCCTTGAGTAGACCTCTGTTGGCAAAGTAATGTCTCCGCTTCTGAATATGCTGTCTAGGTTGGTCATAACTTTTCTTTCAAGGAGTAAGCATCTTCTAATTTCATGGCAGCAGTCACCATCTGCAGTGACTTTGGAGCCCCCAAAATAAAGTCTGACACTGTTTCCACTTATTCCCCATCTATTTCCCATGAAGTGATGGGACCGGATGCCGCGATCTTCGTTTTCTGAATGTTGAACTTTAAGCCAACTTTTTGCTTTCCTCTTTCACTGTCATCAAGAGGCTTTTTAGTTCCTCTCCACTTTCTGCCATAAGGGTGGTATCATCTGCATATCTGAGGTTATTGATATTTCTCCAGGCAGCATTTCTCATGATGTACTCTGCATATAAGTTAAATAAGCAGGGTGACAATATACAGCCTTGACATACTCCTTTTCCTATTTAGAACCAGTCTGTTGTTCCATGTCCAGTTCTAACTGTTGCTTCATTACCTGCATACAGATCTCTCAAGAGGCAGGTCAGGTGGTCTGGTATTCCCATCTCTCTCAGGATTTTCCACAGCTTATTGTGATTCACACAGTCAAAGGCTTTGGCATAGTCAATAAAGCAGAAATAGATGTTTTTCTGGAACTCTCTTGCTTTTTAATGATCCAGCAGATGTTGGCAATTTGATCTCTGGTTCCTCTGCCTTTTCTAAAACCAGCTTGACCATCTGGAAGTTCATGGTTCACATATTGCTGAAGCCTGGCTTGGAGAATTTTGAGCATTACTTTACTAGCATGTGAGATGAGTGCAACTGTGCAGTAGTTGAAGCATTCTTTGGCATTGCCTTTCTTCAGGATTGGAATGAAAACTGACCTTTTCCAGTCCTGTGGCCACTGCTAAGTTTTCCAAATTTGCTGACATATTGAGTGCAGCACTTTCACAGCATCATCTTTCAGGATTTGGGGCTATAGGTCAATGAAAATACCTGGGCTCAAGATGTATTATTTCCGGGAATCAAGAACACATACAGAATTTAAAGACATGAAATTAAGAGCTTACCTAGAGTTGGTATACAGATATAAAAGAGAAGAGGCCCTATCCCTGAGACAGAAAATATTTTAACCAATTCAATGGACATGAGTTTGAGCAAACTCTGAGAAACAGTGAAGGACAGGGAAGCCTGGTGTGCTACAGTCCATGGGATCACAAAGAGTCAGACATGACTTGGCGACTGAACAACAACAAAAATTCAGACAAGGCAAACCAGTCAAGGCAGAGGAAAATCAAAGAGAAGCTTGTGTCACAAAGGCCAAGGAAAAATAGTGTTTAAAACTATCTATGTAAATAATTTTGACAAACTAGGTCAAATGAGAACTGAGAATTTATCATTATATTTGGCAATGCAAAGTAAATGACTGATTTTAACAGTAGCTATTTACTAGAATTACCACTGAAAAATGGAAAGAATGCAATAGAGAAAAGAAGTACTCATATATGCTTTTGTGGAAAGTTTTACATTAAAAGGAACCAGTAGAGGAAGCATCAATATGATTTTCCTTTTATTTAAATCTTAAAGCTACGGTAAATTTCAACCTATAAGTATGTTGAAGAGAATAATTATGTAAGAAGTGAAAATATAATGGTGCTTAGACGTAGCAATGATGGCATAAGAGTGGATGCAATCTAGTAAATAAGCAGAGTAACTGGACTTAGTTAGAAGCCCACCATTGAAGAAGGAAGACCTCCTGATTTAGTAGGTTCATAGATATAACGATGAAAGTACATACAAAAATGCTCTGATTTTTTTTCTGTAATATTTTCTTGAATAAGGCATAGTATCTGGTAAAGAACACACCTACCAATGCAGAAGATGTGGGTTTGATCCCTGCATCAGGAAGATGCCCTGGATAAGTAAATGGAAACCCACCTCAATACTCTTACCTGGAAAATCTCACAGATAGAGGACTCTGGCGGGCTACAGTACATGGGGTTGCAAAGAATCAGACACAACTGAGCACACACACAAAAGGACAAGGACAATCATCAATAAGGAAGGATGATTAGGAAATGCCAAATTAAGTGGAAGTGAAAAAGAGCTGCAACTCTAAGTAAATCTTAGGATCAATCAACCCTGGTAGTCCCTACAATTTGTTTGAAATGCAAATTATCAGGTATCTCACAAGATTTTTAGGACCTGCATTTTTATAAGATCCCCAGGTGTGTACCTTAACTTTGAGAAACTAAAAGAACAGGAGTCCAAAATGATATGGGAAATGCAGCAGAACTTTTGAAATGACTAGCTGCACTTTGGGGTTAGTGGTCATAACTTTAAATTGAGATAAGTAAGTTTCTATTAGTCATATCTAGTCAAAATTATAATTAAGATATCCTGCAGAATATCTTTTAGTCATTTCAAACATAAATCCAAAACAAAATCTGTTTCCCTACTAGTCTTCCCCATTTTGTAAATGGTACCACAATCCCTCTGCTGTTCAAGTTAAATATTGAGAAATCAACTTTATTCCTTTTGTTCTCTCCCTAATCCCTTAGGAAGTCCTTCATACTTTACTACTACCACCTACTCAACTGCTATCCTAGTCTAACCTCTATCATCTCTTCCTCGATGATTTCAACTGCTTCTCCACTGCTAGTTTTGTTTCAACTTACAAAGCTTGATAGTGACTTCCCCACATTCTAAAAATGATTCCACACACAAACTAGATGAAGCAATCTCAAATTTTAGTGGGCTACAAACTCTCTCAGGTGAGCCATAAGTATAGGAATTTAGGCTGGTTCACACTGAGAAGATAAGCCTGAATATGAGAGGAGAATAATTTGATTCCTGTCTTCAAATATTTGAGGAAAAATAATCACTAACATTTTCTGTTGAAGAGTTACACACTGGGTTAGGCCCTAGAAATCTATTAATTCTCTTCTTAAAATAACACTTTATGATAATTTCCATTTAATTAAAACCTTCAAAGGCATGAAAATTAGAACTATAAAAACAGGAATGATATAAAAAATAACTTTTCGTCAGAGCAGTCTAAAGCATGGACTGCTAGTTAAATATAACTTGCAACATTCAATCTTAGCAAAGACAACACTGGCAGAGATGTTTTGGAAATAATTCAAGCATCAGTTGGGTATTTGGGCTAGATTTTGACTAATGCTTACAGAATTACTAGAATACCATAGTTCTGTGATTCACTGAAATTTAAAATTCTTTGCCAGAACTGAACTAAGTGACCCTACATAAAACATTTTATAGTGTGTATAGGAAAAAGAATTTTCACCAGATTGGCTGAGGACCATCAGATTATTAGGGAGATGCAGAAGAGTCTGAAATCCCAAAAGATCTGCCAACTGGGCCTTATTCTTGTGGTTGTGAGCATTTCAATTAAATTGGAGTTGGAAAAATAAATGAAAGTAGTCTCAAACCAAAAAGATCATTGCACAGATTAAGAGACTCATCAAAACTCAAACAGCCATTTGAGTAACTAGCCCAAATAATAAATCATTATACTATACAGCTCAACACTGGAATACTCCTTGCATTATTTTATGCTTTGATGCTTTAATTTTCTGAGAGTTCTTTCCACAGATTAATTTTTCCTCTGACCCTAAGATTCTAATCATACTCAAATACTTTGTTTCCTAAAATGCTATGCTCTCTCAAGATTTTGTGCCTTTGAATATTTTTCTGTTGCCTACACTATATTTTATTGGAAAGTTATGCCAACATATAAAATGCCTCCAAAGAGCACTTTTGTACCTCATTTAAAAATATAAAATCAATCAGCACTAAAAGATTCAAAGCTAAAAAAATAGAGAAATCTAAACAAAATTAAAGAAAAAAATATTTAACAGACCAGAAGTTGATTTTAAGAAAATAAAAGTGATAAATATCTTCACTTAAATAGGAGCATATAAAGCATCTATGTTAAAGCTAACTAGATGCTATTAAAATAATAAAAACTGACATTCAAAGAATCTGAACTTCAAAACCGAAAATAAGATAGCATACATTTAAAAATGTAATCATTGAGTTAGAAAAATATTGAGCAAATTTTCCACAAAGCAGATTTTTAAAAAATAATAAGAAAAATGAGATAATAAACTTATATGATTAAATCGAGAGATGCTAAGTCCAAACAAGGAAAACTAGCTTAGGGGCAGAAAAATAAATGGAGCAATTAATTTAAGAAATAGATTTGTAGGACAAAGATTTCCAAATAACAAAGTCTCTAGATTAGAAATACATATCACAAAATGTGCCACATATATAAATGGCAACCCATTCTCGTCACCTTGCCTGGAGAACCCAATGGATAGAGGAACATGGCGGGCTACGATCCACACAGTAGCAGAGTCAGACATGACTAAAATGACGTCACACACACACGTATTACATGACATCAGAATTTGCAAAAGCATTACTGGAAATCTGAAACTCAGTAAAATGAGGAAACTATTTTCTTATGTAGAATTTACTTTCTAGCCACTCTAACACATAACCAATTCTAGATATGTAGCTGAAAAAATTCTCCCATCTCTACATTCTTTCATAGGAGGATACTAAAGAATATGTTTTTATTTGAAATTTTTAAGGAATCTCCCCACTGTTTCCATAGTGGCTGTACTAGTTTGCATTTCCACCAACAGTGTAAGAGGGTTCCCGTTTCTCTACACCCTCTCCAGCATTTATTGTTTGTAGACTTTTGGATCGCTGCCATTCTGACTGGTATGAAATGGTACCTCATTGTGGTTTTGAGTTGCATTTATTTGATAATGAGTGATGTTAAGCATCTTTTCATGTGTTTGTTAGCCATCCATATGTCTTCTTTGGAGAAATGTCTATTTAGTTATTTGGCCCATTTTTTGATTGGGTCGTTTATTTCTCTGGAATTGACCTGCATAAGTTGCTTGTATACTTTTGAAATTAATTGTTTGTCAGTTGCTTCATTTGCTATTATTTTCTCCCATTCAGAGGGCTGTCTTTTCACCTTGCTTATAGTTCCCTTTGTTGTGTAGAAGCTTTTAATTTTAATTGGATCCCATTTGTTTATTTTTGCTTTTATTTCCAGTATTCTGGGAGGTGGATCATAGAGGATCTTGCTGTGACTTATGTTGGAGGGTGTTTTGCCTATGTTCTCCTCTAGGATTTTTATAGTTTTTGGTCTTATGTTTAGATCTTTAATTCATTTTGAGTTTATTTTTGTGTGTAGTGTTAGAAAGTGATCTAGTTTCATTCTTTTACAAGTGGTTGACCAGTTTCCCCAGCACCACTTGTTAAAGAGATTGTCTTCAATCCATTGTACATTCTTTCCTCCTTTATCAAAGATAAGGTGTCCATAGGTGTGTGGATTTATCTCTGGGCTTTCTATTTTGTTCCATTGATCTATATTTCTGTCTTTGGGTCAGTACCATACTATCTTGATGACTGTGGCTTTGTAGTAGAGCCTGAAGTCAAGCAGGTTGATTCCTCCAGTTCCATTCTTCTTTCTCAAGATTGTTTTGGCTATTCAAGGTTTTTTGTATTTTCATGCACAGGGACGATCCAGAGAGATGATATGGGGTGGGAGGTGGGAGGGGGTTTCAGGATTGGGAACTCATGTATACCCATGCCTGATTCATGTCAATATATGGCAAAACTAATAACAGTATTGTAAAGCAAAAATAAAATAAAAATTAAAAAAATAACCTTAAATCAAATTTTACTAACTTTGTGGAAAATTTCATCTTTTACAACATAGTAGTGATAGTAATGATAACAATAAACACTTGCATATATATGGCAAATATATATATATATATATATATATATATATATATTTCACCAAAAGAAAAACGTCAAAAGTGTCTGTCTCAGTTGTGCCCAACTCTTTGTGACCCTATGGACCATAGCCTACCAGCCTCCTCTGTTCATGCAATTCTCCAAGCAAGAATACTGGAGTGGGTAGGCATTCTTTCTCCAGAGGATCTTCCCGACCCAGGGATTGACCCCAAGTCTCCCACACTGCTGGCATTTTCCTTACCATCTCAGCCACCAGTGAAGCCCAGGCTTCACAAAAACAAGAAAATAAACAAAGAAAGAGAGTATGAAGTAATCCATGAAAAAGAGAACTCATATAGGAAAAAACCCCAAAAATTTCCAGTATGACAAATAAAAGGGATATCCTAGGATCACAGCCATGCAGTAGAAACTTATTCAATGGGAACAGTATATAGGGCTTTACAGGATGTGTCTTTAAGAATAAAAATGGAACCAAAGAATTAGCTAATGCAACTGATCATAAAGACAGAAATGTTATAGTTCTATTTGAGTTTAAATAATAAATAATTTTAATTTGACAAAAATGTTTATTGAGTTTGTAACATGTTTCAGTTGTTGTACTAAGTATTTTAAGATGTATCCGTGAACAAAATAAACAATGGTATCTACCTTAAAAGAGCTTGCAATCAAGAAAAAAAAAAAAAATGTTCATTAGGCACTGATTAACTCCAGAGAAAACAAATAAAAATCTGTCCAAGAAAGAAAATGTAATCATACTACACTACATGGAACAGCTTAAGAACAATCTTTACAGAGTCATAATAATTTAATACTGTATTTCATTTTAACCCTTGGCTCAGCTGGTAAAGAATCCACCTGCAGTGAGGGTGACCTGGGTTTGATCCCTAGGTTGGGAAGATCCCCTGGAGAAGGGAAAAGCTACCCACCCCAGTATTTTGGCCTGGAGTTTCATGGACTATATAATCCATGGTGTCACAAAGAGTCAGACACGACTGAGCGACTTTCATTCACTTCACTTCATTTTAACAAATATGTCATTGAAACATGTATAATATCATGTAAGAAACAAATTGCCCGTCCAGGTTCGATACAGGATGCTTGGGGCTGGTGCACTGGGATGACCTGGAGGGAGGGTAGGGGAGAGAGGTGAGAGGGGTGTACAGGATGGGGAACACATGTGCACCGGTGGCAGATGCATTTTGATGTATGGAAGAATCAATACAATATGATACAGTAATTAGCCTCCAATGAAAATAAGTAAATTTAAATTTTAAAATATGCTAAAATATTTTTAATTTGGGATTTTGTTCTTGCTTTTTAGAGAGTGATACTAGGACCTAGATTGAGAAATCAACACAAAATAAATATAACTGGAAAAAGATGAAGTAAAAGCTATGTAGGCATACATGCTCATCCCCAATCTCTAACAATGTCACCCATCACACACCAGCACAGTTTTCTGAGGAGGTTAAACCAGCTTCCCCTTGAATCCCTCTCCACTCAGACCTCTAAGCAGCTGCTACTGAAGTTATTAATGCATGAAAAGTATATACCAGCCATCCCCCAACTAAATCATCTCTAAATAAGTTCTTGATCATACATTATAGAAATAGTTTAAATATTAATATATGACATTTTATGAGATAAAATGTTGCAAAATAAGGATCAGAGTGGTACAAATGAGAACAGAAGATCAGATTGGCATGGGAATTATCTTGTGCTATAATTTGATATCAGTTTATTTTTAAATGTAAATTATTACAAGAATATTTATTTGTTCACAGGTGGTTACTTTAAAATTGGTGATTATTCCCAGCTCAATAATCCAAATAGTGACAAATAGAAAATCTCAAATCTTTCAATAAACTTCACTATTTTTTAAAAAAGTTTCCCTGTCATCTTTAGAGTTCGGAATATGAAAATAAATATATGCTTATTATAAATTAATCACAGATTACTCTCTGTTAAGTTTCATATTAGTACAGAAGAATGGATATTTAGTTGTATTTGTACAACTTTAATATTTAATGAATCTGTATATATGTTAAATGTTTAAATTTGAGTTCTTAGTGTTTTCTTATAACATTTTTAATATTATTAAAATATAATTGTCCTCTATTAAAATTTGACATGCAAATCAAGATGCATAAAGAAAGTGCTTAAAGGTAATTGATTGATTTATATTATATAAACATAGTTGTTTCTCTTAATCCATAATAAACATTTTATTCCATACTACTTTCAAAAGCTTCCCTGAAGAAACTGTATTTTGTCATAGTTTCAAAGCCAAAAACATTCCAAAGTCAACTATTTAGATAGTAAAATTGTGTTTGATTGACATAATTATAGTAGTCTCATGTTTTAATCCCATCTCACCTCACCATACCCTAAACGATAATCTGAAAATTGAAGATTTCCTAGGTTAAACAAAGTAACTCCTACCTGCTAAAAAAATAAATTTGGAATTGTGTTTTTATAAAATACAGCAAAAAAAAAAAAAAAAGAAGAAGAAGAAGAAAAGAAAGCACCTTACTTTCTAATAATATGGGACGTGAACTTTAATTGAAATCTTGTTTGTAAACCTATGCTAATTTGTTCAAGAAATAATTTATTATTATGCTGGCTTAGTAATAAATATGAATCTTGACAAAAGAGGTATCCTTAGAGTAATTTTTCCCTTAGGGTATTAACTTAACTTTCCCATAAGCAGTATTAAAGGTCATATTCACATTACAGCACTTCTTTATATTGTCAAAGATTAAAGTCTTTATTGTAAAAGCATATTTCAAATAACCACAGTAAAACTATAGGTGTAACTTCTTCCTTTTTTGAAAAGCTTCAGTATACACCATTAAAGTCATCTTGTAATTACTCCTTTCTGATACAGAGAGAAAACTATTTGAACTGCGTGCACTAACCTCTTAATCTACAAAGCTTGTTTATGAATGCAATGATTTTAATGCATTTTATGTTTCCACATATCCAACAGTCATTCAGGGATCAAATCTGGCAGCTAACAATTTGCCATTAAACATTCTCTCAATAGATCATTCTTTTTATAGCCTGCTACATTTCAAAAAGTGATTGAGCTAATTAAACACAACTGTGAAATTAAGCAGAGATTTAATTAACATTATTTGATGGCTCTGGAAAGGACATTATTATTAACAAAGACATTTCAAATAACTCAAATCACAGTTAAATTTATTAACCCAGGCTTTTAGTATTACTTACTGCAGTACAACTTTTTTAAATTTCTTTTTTATTGAAGGATAATTGCTTTACAGAACTTTGCTCTTTTCTGTCAAACCTCAACATGAGTCAGCCATAGGTATACATATATCCCCCTCCGTTTTGAAACTCCCTCCCATCTCCCTCCCCATCCTACTCCTCTAGGTTCATACAAAGCCCCTGTTTGAGTTTCCTGAATCATACAGAAAATTCCTGTTGGCTATCTATTTTACATATGGTAATGTAAGTTCCAATGTTACTCTTATATACAGTTTATATATGCTTCTGCAAAATGCAAAGTTACATGGCCATACACTAGATACTGCTTAAAAATGAAGACACTTTCTTAAAGTTAAAAAAATGTAAATATAGATAAATCTTTTTATCAAAGTATTTATATTTATTATAGCAAAACTACTTTCTATGTTTTCAATTATTAAAACACTTGAAACTCTTTTATCATGGTAAATGAAAATATATTATTAACAAAATTTGTCTTATAAAAACAGAACTAAAACAGAAAGAGAAGGAAAAGATAAACTTGTAACAGTAGTGTTACCTTTGAAGCTTAATCTCTTGGATTTCCATTGATCACGGGCCTAAATTTTTGTCACAACCTAATAAATTTCAGTTGTTGCAGGACAATTAACAGGTAGGGAAAACTATACTTCTTGGAGTGTGCTTCAGCAATATGACACAGTTGTTACTGATTACTGGAGACTGTGGTACATGACTCCCCTGAGGATTAATTTACCTGATTGCAGATTGGTACACTACAGTTTATAGTGCTTTGATCCTTTGAGAGCTGTTGCTATAATTATTGCATGTGGTACATCCTACAGAACTTTTTTCTTTATAGTATTTCAAAAGTGCTATATATTTTCTAAAATTATTCAATTTATATCAACTTTTCTAAAAAAAGAATTTTACATTTCCCCATTTCAGATTCTGAAGACTTGGGACATCTCATCACAACATATAAATTTTCAAATAAAAAGCAAATAAAATAATTATATTAAGGGCTCATAAATTACTGCTTGTGGACAAGGCTAATAGCCATAAAATAATTTTATGAATATTTTAATATTTTTATTTTATTGATAAAAATAATTTGTCCTAATTTCTTAGAAAACATTGCTATTGTTCAGTCACTAAGTCATGTCCAATTCTTTGTGACCCTATGGACTGGAGAGCACGCCAGGCATCCTTCTCCTTCACAATTTGCTCAAACTCATTTCCACTGAGTACCTGACGCCATGCAACCATCTCATTCTCTGTCACTCCCTTCTCCTCCTGCCCTCAATCTCTTCCAGCATCAGAGTCTTTTCCAGTGAGTTGGCTCATCACATCAGGTGGCCAAAGTATTGGATCTTCAGCTTCAGCACCAGTCCTTCCAATGACTATTCAGGGTTGATTTCCTTTAGGATTGACTGGTTTGCTCTCCTTGCTGTTCAAGGAACTCTCAAGAGTCTTGTCCAGCACAAACTTGGAAAGCATCAATTCTTCAGCAATCAGTCTTCTCTATGGTCCAACTCTCATATGCATAGATGGCTACTGGAAAATGCATAAATTTGACTATATGGACTTTTGTCAGTCAAGTGGTATTTCTGTTTTTAACATGTTCTCTGGGTTTGTCATAGCTTCCCCCCGCCCCCCAGAAGCAAGTGTCTTTTAATTTATTTGCTACAGTCACCGGCTGCAGTGATTTTGGAGCCAAAGAAAATAAAATCTGCCAGTTTCCATTTATTTGCCATTTACTTGCCATGAAGTGATGGGACCAGATGCCATGATGTTCGTTTTTTTGAATGTTGAATTTTAAGTCAGATTTTTCCACTCTCCTCTTCCACCTTTACCAAGAGACATTTTAGTTCCTCTTTGCTTTCTTCCATTAGGGTGGTATCTTCTGCATATGTAAGGTAATTGATATTCCTCCCAGCAATCTTGATTCTAGTTTGTGATTTGCCCAGCCTGGCATTTCTCCTGATGTACTCTGCATTTAAGTTAAATAAGCAGGGTGACAATATACAGCCATGACATACTCCTTTCCCAGTTTTGGACCAGTCCATTGTTCAATGTCTGGTTCTAACTATTTCTTCTTGACCTGCATACAGGTTTCTCAGGAGGCAGGTAAGGTGGTCTGGCACTCCCATTTCTTGAAGAATTTTCCAAAGTTTGTTGTGATCTACACGAAGACTTTAGCATAGTCAATGAAGCAGATGTTTTCCTATAATTCTCTTGCTTTTCTATGATTCAAAGGATGTTGACAGCTTGAGTTTTGGTCTGTATACCTTTTCTAAATCTGGATTGTACATCTGGAATTTCTCCATTCATGTAGCACTGAAGCCTAGCTTCAAGGATTTTGAGCATTAACTTGCTAGCATGTGAAATGAGCACAATTGTACAATAGTTTGAACACTCTTTGGCATTACCCTTTTCTGGAATTGGAATGTAACTGACCTTCTCTAGTCTTGTGGCCACTAGTGAGTTTTCCAAATTCTGGTATATTGAAGGGAACACTTTGATGACATCATCTTTTAGGATTTGAAATAGATCAGCTGGAATTCTGTCACTTTTACACTCAGAAAACAGTAATTTGATGTCTTACAGGAAATTACTAAACAGGCTAGGGTTCTGCTTTGGTTATTTGTTAGTTTTTGTTTGTTTGTTTGTTTTATATTTTGTCACATACGAAAGTAATTCTTGGCAAAAAAATTTGAATGAACAATTTTGTATCCTAAATAGCATTCCAAAATCTTTGCTTGACTCTGTTAAACATATTTCAGTGAAAGAAAGTGAATGAAAACCTGCAAACAGGTAGATTACAAAGATAAATCTCTGAAATCTGCAGACTATTAGTTAAAATTTTACTAAGGTCATCTAGGGAAATGGGACAAATTGTTTTTGGAAAGTCTTTGAAAAATCACACACACACACACACACGGAAAAATCAGAGTACAAAAAGGAAAATTTGTTGATGAATTGGATGTTCTATTTTACAAAGCACATGCAGGCCATTATTTAACCCCAGAATGAATAATTAAACAAATACACTAATCAAATCAAAGCAAGATATATTTCTATTTAAAAGAACAAAGACAAACCATCTGTGGATATTGAAAAGTTCTCTACATCTATATAAATCTGCTATCAGGGAGACATTCCATTTATAAAGATGCCTTTTAGAAATAGATATACTTTCACAAGGCCAAAGGAAACCAGCACTATGTGTATTATAATTAATGAACAGATAATAAAAAGTCAGAAAATACAGGAAAAAAGCAGACAGAAAAATATTAAAAATCACAGAAAAATTATAAAAATAAATTTTCAAATAAACTGACACTAGAATAAACAAGTTCGGGAACAGAAGGAAACTAGTAACAACAAAAATCATTCAAAATTTTATATAGAGATCCAAGAAGGTATTGCATCCTTTAAAAAAAAACTATAAATAAATGAACAAACCAGCAAAAAAGACATATTATAAATCATAGAAATTCTCACTAAAATTAAAAAAATATATGCTAAACTGATAATATGCTTCTATTTAAAATAGAAAATATATAGGAAAAGAAATATATAAAGAAAAAATACAGATCAATCCAGTTAATGAAAGAGGAAAGAATGATTAGGTAAATAATTAAAAGAGAAGTACAAAATATCTTTACCAAAAGCAAAGTTCTCTTTACTGTGAATAAAATAACTAAAAATACAATGCTTACCCCCATGGGATTTCAGACGATCATTCTAATGGTTGCTTAGCTGCTAATTTGTGTCTGACTCTTTTAACCCATGGACTGACTATAGCTCACTAGGCTCCTGTGTCCATGAGATTTTTCAGGCAAAAATACTGGAGTGGGTTGTCATTTACTTCTTCAGGGGATCTCCTGACCCAGGAATCAAACCCCTGTCTCCTGCATTGCTGGCGGAGTCTTTATCTGCTGAGTCACTGGGGAAAATTGTTAGAAAAAGACAGAGGCCATGTTCTGGCTAATGGACACTCTACCAGTAAGTGTGATATAACTTGATTTGTCAAATGCCTCTGAAGCAGATGTAGAGTAGAAAAATTCAGATCACTCTAGGCAGCTCACATAGGGAGGGCTGCAGGGAATGCATCTGTCGCTATTGTTGTCTGCAAGGAGGTGATGCTCTATTTTCTGCATAAGGTTGAATCATTTTTAAAAATACAACAAAATGAGAGAAGCTGTACTTAATTATTCCTGAAGAAACACTTAAAAAGAAATATGATACTGTAAAGATCTCTTTCTTGTGACATTACTTATAATAAAATCAATATACAATAAAACAACAGCAAACATTATCCTCAATGGAGAAAAATTGAAAGTGTTTCCTCTGAAATCAGGAACAAGACAAGGGTGCCCACTCTCACCACTACTATTCAACAAATATTTGGAAGTCCTAGCCATAGCAGAGAAGAAAAATAAACAAAAGCAATCCATATTGGCAAAGAAGATGTAAAACTCTCACTGTATGCAAATGACATGATCCTCTACATAGAAAACTCTAAAGATGCCACCAGAAAATTACTAGAGCTAATCAATGAATATAGTAAAGTTGTAGGATATAAAATTAATACACAGATATCCCTTGTATTCCTATACACTAACAATGAAAAATCAAAAGAGAACTAAAGGAAACAATCCCATTTAACATTGCAATAAAAAGAATAAAACACTTAGGAATACATTTACCTAAAGAAACAAAACACCTGTATATAGAGAACTATAAAACACTGATGAAAGAAATAAAAGACATAAATAAACAGATAGATAAATTCACTATGTTCTTGGATTGGAAGAATCAATATTGTGAAAATAAGCATGCTACACACAACAATCTATAGATTCAATGCAGTTGTTATTAAACTACCAAGAGTATTTTTCACAGAACTAGAACAGACAATTTCATAATTTGGAAAGACAAAAGGCCCTGAATAGCCAAACCAATCTTGAGAAAGAAGAATAGAACTGGAGAAATTAATCTTCCTGAATTCAAACTATACTACAAAGCTACAGTCATCAAGATAGTATGGTACTGGCACAAAGACAGAAATATAGATCAGTGGAACAAAATGGAAAGTCCAGAGATAAATCCATGTACCTATGGACACCTTATCTTTGAAAAAGGAGGCAAAAATATACAGTGGAGAAAAGACAGTCTCTTTAACAAGTGGTTCTAGGAAAACTGGTCAATTATGTGTGAAAGAATGAAACTATAACACTTTCTAAAAACATACACAAAAATAATCTCAAAGTGGATTAAAGACCTAAAGTAAGACCAGAAACAATAAAACTTAGAGGAAAACATAGGCAGAACACTCTCTGACATAAATCACGCAAGGTCCTCCATGACCCACATCCCAGAGTAATGGAAATAAAAACAAAAATGAATGGGACCTAATTAACTTAAAAGCTTTTGCACAATGAAGGAAACTATAACCAAGGTGAATAGACAGTTCTCAGAAAGACAGAAAATACTAGCAAAGAAAACAACTAAGAATTACCTAAAAAGATGTTCAACATCACTAATGATTAGAGAAATGCAAATCAAAACCACAGAGGTATCATCTTATGCTGGTCAGAATGGCCATCAGCAAAAATCTACAAACAATAAATGCTGGAGAGGATGTGGAAAAAGGGAACTTTCTTACATTGTTGGTGGGAATGCAAACTGGTTCACACACTATGGAGATCAGTGTGGAGATTTCTTGGAGAAGGCAATGGTGACCCACTCCAGTACTCTTGCCTGGAAAATCCCATGGGTGGAGGAGCCTGGTAGGCTATAGTCCATGGGGTCGCCAAGAGTCGGACTCGACTGAGTGACTTCACTTTCACTCTTCACTTTCATGCATTGGAGAAGAAAATGGCAACCCACTCCAGTGTTCTTGCCTGGAGAATCCCAGGGACGGAGGAGCTTGGTGGGCTGCCATCTATGGGGTTGCATAGAGTCGGACACAACTGAAGCGACTTTGCCGCAGTGGAGATTCCTTAAAAACCTGGGTATAGAACTGTCATACAACCCAGCAGTCCCCCTGCTAGGCATACACTTCAATGAAATGACAAATGAAAGAGATTCATATACCCAGTGTTCATTGTAGCACTATAAACAATAGCTAGGATATGGCAGCAACCTAGATGTCCAGTGGCAGATGAATGGATACAGAGGCTGTTGTACAGAGGCTAAATGTACACAGTGGAATATTACTCAGCTATAAAAAGGAATATATTTGAGTCTGTTCTAATATGCCTATTATACAGAGTGAGTAAGTCAGAAAGATAAAAACAAATACCGGGTATTAATGCATAAATGTGTGTGTTTGAGTTGTTCAGTTGTGTCCAACTCTTTGCAACTCCACTGACTGTAGCCCAGCAGGCTCCTCTATCCATGGGGTCTTCAGGCAAGAATACTGGAAAGGATTGCCATGCCCTTCTCCAGGGTATCTTCGTGACCAAGTGATCAAACTCATGTCATCTCCTGCCTGGCCGGCAGATTCTTTACTGTTTGAGTTACCTAAGAAGCCTATATTAGCACATATATATGGCATTTAGAAAGATGGTACCGATGATTCTACATGCAGGGTAGCAAAGGAGACACAGACGTAAAGAACAGACTTTGGTGGAGTCAGTGAGAGAAGGCAAGGGTGACATGAAAGAGAATGGCATTGAAAAATGTATATTACCATATGTATAATAGATGGCCAGTGCAAGTCTGATGCATAAAGCAGGACACACAAATTCAGTGGTCTGGGAAAACCCAGAGGGACAGGATGTGGAGGGAGGTGAGAGGTGGGTTCAGGATGAAAGGGGCACATGTATACTTGTGGCTGATTCATACTGATGTATGGCAGAAACCATCACAATATTGTAGAGTAATTATTCTCCAATTAAAATAGATTAATTTAAAAATAGTAGATAAGGTATAAATAAATGAACATGGTGTTGAAATACATTATGATGTATCACTGCTGGCTGCTATCAGTGCCAATACAATGATAATTATGGAAACTACCTAGCAAGTAGAAAAAGTGTTCTTGAATTATATGAAATTATGAATAGAGTAGGAAATAGTCCCTGTGTTTTGTTTAAACAGCATTGAAAATTTTGAATGACAATAAAGTTAAGTTGAAGAAGAATATAAACAGACAAGTACTGAACTTAAGAGTCAGAAAATCTGGACTTATAACTTGGATTTGTCATTTATGATCTGTCCATGGGAAAAGTAACCCACATGTGGGCAAATTAACCAGCTTTCTTGAAGTTCAACATTGTAAAATGGGTATAATGTCAGTAATCTCATACAGAGGCTGTGAGGACCACCTAGGATAATGTTTATAATCTATTTAGTACAGTTAAGAGGGTGGGCTCAAACTCTTGTTCTGACACATATTATCTATGGAACTGTAGAAAAGTTAACTGATTAGAATGTCTCAGTTTCCTTCCTTCCTGGAAAACGAGATATTTGGTTTAGGGTTAAAAGCATGTGTGATGGAGCCAAATGCTTAGGTTTGAACAGATTACAGATTCTGACAAGCAAGGAGATCAAACCAGTCAATCCTAAAGAAAATCAACCCTGATTATTCACTGGAAGGATTGATGCTGAAGCTTCAATACCTTGGACACTTGATGCAAAGAGCTGACTCACGAGAAAAATTCCTGATCTGGGCAAGATTGAAGGAGGGAGGAGAAGGGGACTACAGAGGATGAGATGGTTGGATGACATCACCGACCCAATAGAAATGAGTTTGAGCAAGTTCTGAGAGTTGGTGATGGACAGTGAGGCCTGGCAAGGACAAGGAAGTCTATGGGGTTGCAAAGAATCAGACACAACTGAGTGACTGAATGATAACGACGACTAATGTCAAGGTTCTCTGGACCTCAATCTCTCCTTGTGTAAAATGAGAATAAAACCATACCTAATTAATTTAAAAACAAGAAGTTTCTATTAAGAAAAATCAATCGCTTTCCAAAATTAAAAATGGAAAATAAACATATTTAAATATCTGATTTCAAGATTTTAGTATTAGCAATGTACAAATTAAAATGACATAGCAATCAAACTGTAAAGAAATTTAAGTTAAAATCAGAAATAACCCAAAATGCTATCTCTGAGTACTGGAACTGAAGTTGGAGAGGAATTTTATGGATATCTATGAACACTGGAGTGGGCAGCCATTCCATTCTCCAGGAGATCTTCCTGACCCAAGGATGGAACCCAAGTCTCAAGTATTGTAGATTCTTTACCATCTGAGCCACTGGGGAAGTTCATTGATATTCTGTACTATTTAAACGTAACTATTTGTACAGATGGAGTACACCAAATAATTCTAAATGGCTAAAATAAATATAATTGATAATTTCCAGTACTCACCGAAAGGTATTTCAAAAGAGCTGTAACATGAGTACTCTAATTATCCCAAGGTGGGACGTCTTAGTCTGCTCTGGCTATTACAACAAAATAACACAGACTGGCTGACAAAATTTATTTCTCACAGTTCTAGAGGCTGGGAGTCCAAGATGAAGGTACTAATGAATTTTTACTCCTGGTGAAAGCTTTCTTCTGACTTGCAGTGGAATGCCTTCTTACTGTGTCATCACATGTCAGAGAAAGAGAGCTCTCCACTCTCTTCCTTTTTACAAGAGAATTAATCCTCCTTTCACAAGAGAATTAACCCCATCATGAAAGCCTCATCCTAGTAACCATATCTACTACTAAATATTGGTGATTCATCATGTAAATCAATGAATATGGATTTGGTGGGTTACAAACATCCAGTCCCTAGAAAGGGATAATCCTTCAACAGTTTCTAGTAACTTATTCTAAATAATTATGAGGAGCTGGTTTACAGAGTATCTCCCATCCACTGGTGCACCAAAACTCTTGTAATCAGTGCTCTGTATAGTCTTTCTTTGAATTTATGAGATTGTCCCTTTTAACCAACAGAATATGGACAAAGTAATAATCAGTGACTTTTTAAAATTTATTTTTAATTGGAGGATAACTGCTTTACAATGCTGTCTTTGTTTCTACCATACGATGACTTACCAACACAGTGGGGAAAGAAAAGGATGGGACAAACTGATACAGTAGAATTGAAATATACATGTTCAGTTTATTTCAGTTGTTCAGTCCTGTCAACTCTTTGTGACCCCATAAATTGCAGCACACCGGGTCTCCCTGTCTATCACCATCTCCCGGAGTTCACCCAAACCCATGTGCACTGAGTCTGTGATGCCATCCAGCCATCCCATCCTCTGTCTTCCCCTTGTCCTTCTTCCCCCAATCCCTCCCAGCATCAGGGTCTTTTCCAGTTAGTCAACTATTCACAGGAGGTGGCCAAAATATTAGAGTTTCAGCATCAGTCCTTCCAATGAACACCCAGGACTGATCTTTAGAATGGACTGGTTGGATCTCCTTGCAGTCCAAGGGACTCTCAAGAGTCTTCCCCAGTTCAAAAGCATCAATTCTTCGGTGCTCAGCTTTCTTCACAGTCCAACTCTCACATTCATACATGAGCACTGGAAAAACCATAGAGTTTACTAGATGGACCTTTGCTTGCAAAGTAATATTTCTGCTTTTGAATATGCTATCTAGGTTGATCATAACTTTTCTTCCAAGGAGTAAGTGTCTTTTAATTTCATGGCTGCAATCACCATCTACAGTGATTTTGGAACCCCCAAAATAAAGTCTGACACTGTTTCCACTCATTCCCCATCTATTTCCCATGAAGTGATGGGACCAGATGCCAGTTACAATATGTAAAATAATTAGCTAGTGGGAAGTTGTATAACAAAGGGAGTCCAACTCAGTGGCTTTTGAAGCTAGGTCATAAGAAGTTTTTCAGCTTCTTCTTGGTTTTTGCAGTACTTTTTTAATTTTTTTTTCAGGCATTCCCTTTCCTTGGAATCCAGCTACTCTGCTATGGGGAGGCATATGCAGGTCATTTGCAGGCACTCTAGTCACTGACTCAACTGACCACGGAGTAAGAAGCCAGCACCAAGTGATAGCCAGGTGAATGAGCTATCATTGTGTCCAGCTCAACTGAGCCTTCAGAAGCCTCAAACCTCAGCTATTACTTGCTCACACCTGCATGGCAGACTCTAAGCAAAAACCGTCCACCTGAGTTCAATCAAACTATGGAAACAAATAATAATTTATGTTTGTTTTTAGTCACAGTTTTAAGCTGATTTGCTTCACAGCAATAAATAATAGGAACCCTGTAGTCAACCACTCTTAATGAAACTTGAATTTGGAGAGAGTAGCTTACTCTTAGGAAGCAGTTATCTCTTAAGATATATAAATACTCAGTTTCAGCCTTAAAATTCCTGTACATGAATTATATCTCTGATCAACTAATATAAAGCTCCTATCTCTGTGCTGGGGTGATGGTATATAAATAATATCCTGAATCTGACAAAGGAAGTGTCATCTTTTAAAAATCAATGTAAGGATATGAACTGGGCATTTGCTTGGATGAGAGTCAATCAAATAACATTATTTTCCTGAGTTTACAGACAGTGTAGGCAGAAAAAGGAATATGAAGATTTGGTTTTCGTAAAAGGAAACCTTAGGGAACTATATGTCTAGGAGTAAGTAATTACTATTAAAAGATTTCAGAAGTGGAAGAGAAGAATTTCAATATTATGGGTAAGCTTATTTGAGAGCAGTACTAATGATGGTAAGTCTTCATCAAAGATTTCTTCTGTTTTGTTTTATCCCTTGTCTTGGATTCAAGTTGCTAAAACCAACAGAGACTGTGGGATGATGTATAATCTTACTTGGACACAGTGTTTTAAAATTCTATTTTATTTAATGTATGCCTGCTTTTATTTTAAATAAGAAATATGTAAGCATAATATCACACAAGTCAGAAATTTTACTCCATTACTGGTCCTACAATATAAAGAAGTAAGCACACATTATGAATCTGATTATCTTGCTTATAAGAAATTATTCTTTAAATATTTACCTAAGAATGGACTATGAAGAAAGCTGAGCACTGAAGAATTGATGCTTTTGAATTGTGGTGTTGGAGAAGACTCTTGAGAGTCCCTTGGACTGCAAGGAGATCCAACCAGTCCATTCTGAAGGAGATCAGCCCTGGGTGTTCTTTGGAAGGAATGATGTTAATGCTGAAATTCCAGTACTTTGGCCACCTCATGTGAACAGCTGACTCATTGGAAAAGACTCTGATGTTGGGAGGAATTGTGGGCAGGAGGAGAAGGAGACGACAGAGGATGAGATGGCTGATGGCATCACCGACTCAATAGACATGAGTCTGCGTGAACTCCAGGAGTTGGTGATGGACAGGGAGGCCTGGCATGCTGCAATTCACGGGGTCGCAAAAAGTCAGACATGACTGAGTGACTGAACTGAACTGAACTGAAGAATGGTTTTTAAATATACCAGTTTAGCAAGTAACAATATGAAATTCAGTGTAAACATGATAAATTGAAAACATGTAATTTTCTCTCCATAAAATAAGACATCATAAAATGAAAACAAAGAGGAAAAATGATGGGAAATCCAGAGTGGAGAGGGGCTCAAGTCTTCTACTAGGAAAAAAAAACCCTCTGGAAAATCAAAAGTAGCAATATTGATTGGTAGGTACAGGATTTGACTATTTTGAGAACTCACAGAGGATATGTTATAAACAAGAGAGAAGCCACTTTGCCCTCACACAACACTGAGTAACTCAGAACTGAAACTCAAAAGATGATTTCAAGTCACAATGCTATAACCAGAAAAACAATCAATAAAAAGATAGAATAAAGTAATTTTTAGAAAACTGAGGATTCAGAAACCTTTTAATTCTCTGATACACATTTTCAGTGGAAGCAATTTGAGACTATGATCCCAAAACAGAAGGGAAAACAATGAAGAAGTAAGATGTTGATTATAGGAAAAGCAGATTTTGTCCATCCTGGGACTTTAAGGGAAGTCCCAGGAAGGCAGCAATATGGCTCTGGGTCTTGAGAGCAAGTAGCTTATTCTATTGTAAAGATGAATCCAACGAAGAGGGTCATGGGAAATGCTCCCTTACATGATAACATGTCTCACCCACAGGACAAAATGTGATTCTTTGTGTTATTTGTGTTGTGTGATGCACACTTACTTAACAGAATGTAAATTCACCAAACTGTCAGATAAATATTTTCCAGAATGTCAATCAAGCTGAGAAAGTACAACTGTTCAGCATGATGAGCTAAAAATGCCTCAGAAATAAAAGCTTCTAGCAACTGCAGGCTTAATATTTTGAAGCAAAGCTGATTCAGGACAGAATGTCTCTGTGCCAGCTTTCATGCAGCTATATTCATGCCACAGCAGAGCCTCCTTCAGACCTCGCTGCAGGCCATTTACTTTACTTTAGGGAATTGAGCAGCACATTTAACACTATAGAGAAACTTTTCAGCTATATATTCAGTTCAAGCTCTTAAAAATTTTCAATTCTGCACCCATCAAAGGTATTACATAATGATGCTGACATAACTCTGGTCTTGGCCAGAAGCTAGTCATGATATTCTGACAGAACAGCAGAAGAAAAAAAGAATATTACCCATTTCATTGAAAGGTTAAATTTCTTTTGAGAATTGGTTTAATTGTTCTGTTACAGGGAGGAGGTATGTCAATATTAGGTTCAATAACATGAACATTCTTAACTGTTACAGGGGAAAAAGAGAGGAATGAGTGACCTCACATTCTAATCTTTTCTTAGTTACATCCAGGTAAAGGGATCTCAAGCAGATAATGACAGTCTATATTAACTTGGGGTATTTTTTTCATCTATACTAGATTTTTCTATCTCAGTATTGTCAGACATTTAAATATTGCTTTACAAATCTAGTACAAATATTGCTTAATGAGATCTTTGAGTTTTGATGCTCTATATTTCAAGAATCAGAAAGAACTAACAACCACCTTTGCATAAGGACTGACAGAGATTTTCCCAAAGTATGTAAAATTATATACATAATATTTATTATGGATTTTAAAAACTGTTATGAAGTTTATTTTTTTGAGAATAAAAACT
This sequence comes from Nanger dama, assembly GCA_917880005.1. NCBI lineage: Eukaryota > Metazoa > Chordata > Mammalia > Artiodactyla > Bovidae > Nanger > Nanger dama. The sequence continues at coordinate 10,253,812 of CAKJTW010000014.1, forward strand.
CATTTTTTAGTCTTTCAGTAATTTACAACTCAAAAGAATTCATAACCAGAGACTTCTTTGGGAGTAAACGTTGAGATGAACAGTTAAATGCTCATGGGCTTTGTATATCCATGTGTATGCGGAATGTGTGCTTGTGTGCTCAGTCACTTCAGTCATTTCAGACTCTTTGTGATCCTGTGAACTGTAGCCTGCCAGATTCCTCTGTTCATGGGATTCCCAGGCAAGAATACTGGAGTGGGTTGCCATGCCCTCTCCAAGGGGATCTTCCTAACCCAGGAACTGAAGTTGGGTCTCTTACGTTGCAGGTAAAGTCTTTACTGCTGAGCCACTGGGAAAGCCTGTATGTGGAGAACATACAATTAAATATTCAACACTGTTCTACTATTATTAAATTTAACATATATATGAACACCAGAAATTCAATAATGGGTCTCTACTTTCAAGTCTGGCCTCATTTAGCCTGGCCTTTTTCTTCTCAGTTCAGTTCAGTTCAGTCGCTCAGTCATGTCTGATTCTTTGTGACCCCATGAATCACAGCATGCCAGGCCTCCCTGTCCATCACCAACTCCTGGAGTTCACGCAGATTCATATTCATCGAGTCAGTGATGCCATCCAGCCATCTCATCCTCCGTCGTCCCCTTCTCCTCCTGCCCCCAATCCCTCCCAGCATCAGAGTCTTTTCCAATGAGTCAACTTTTCTCATGAGGTGGCCAAAGTACTGCAGTTTCAGCTTTAGCATCATTCCTTCCAAAGAAATCCCAGGGCTGATCTCCTTTAGAATGGACTGGTTGGATCTCCTTGCAGTCCAAGGGACTCTCAAAAGAGTCTTCTCTAAAACCACAGTTCAAAAGCATCAATTCTTCTGCGCTCAGCCTTTTTCACAGTCCCACTCTCACATCTGTACATTTAGTTTCTCTGACACAAGTTTTTACTAGCATTGGTCAGGGGTGGCACCTGCTCTTGCAGGTAGGAGTATTTTTATTACGTTGCACTGTTTAAAATCACTGGAGCATGATAACAATACAAAGCAGACCGACCTAGTTTTATTATTGTTTTTAAACTCTCTACTGATAATGTTCCTTCCCCCACTGAATGCATCTGAGGCAGTTGGCTTCCCACCACCACCCTTTGCAGTCCAAGATGGCTTCCCAGGTGGCACTAGTGGTAAAGAATCCCCCTGCCAATGCAGGTAGACATAAGAGACACAGGTTTGATCCTTGGGTTGGGAAGATCCCATGGAGGAGGCCATGGCAACCCATTCCAGTATTCTTGCCTGGAGAATCCCATGGACAGTGGAGCCAGGCAGGCTGCAGTCCATAGGACACAACTGAAGTGACTTAGCATGCATACACACAGAGTAAGGAGGTACACTTTGAGATAACCCGGTGACACAAATCTGAGATCTTAGTAAAGGGTTTACAAATGGGTAACACTGAATGAAAAGCAGTTCAGAGGATATCTTGAGTGATGTGTTTAATGTGAGAGCTCTGAGTATATTTCACATGAAAGTTACACAAACTAAATGAAAGACTATTCTAAGCAGCTCTTCAGCCTCCTCAGGCCATAGGAACCGGCCTTCAATTTCCCTGTTAGGATAAGGCCCAGGTGTATCTCACCACCCATTTAGTAATGTGTAAATCACTCACTGATAGATTAATATTTTAAAAGCATAGTGAAAGTAGATATATAGAATAAGTTCTATGATGCTGAAGTAACAGCTCAATGTGGCATGGAGGAAGGGTCCCCCTGCAGCTCACCCAGCCTCTTTGATTCCTGACTTTGTGCCTGTCTTAGTAATCCATTCATTCCAGAGCCCATCCTGTGTGGTAGGAAAAACACTTCGGTTTCCTGGTAAGGTCCTAGTAAACAGAACCTGTTTACTAGGCAGGTGTCACTTTCTTCACTCCCAGTTCAGGTGTAACCATCCTCTGAAGTATAAAATGACCATCACAAACAGAGAAATTGACTTTGGCAACACATTCTTCCATCCTATGGTCAAGGATTCTCCTATCCAGGTTTTCATGGTCAAAAAGTGAAGGTCAATGCTAAGTAATAAATCCTCTTCTCAGAAAGTCACAATACAGTTTAGTCCTATCACAGGCTCTAGAAATATGAAGAAACATGTTTAATTTTGTTTTGTCAGGTATTTCTGCAAAATCAGTAGAGCACAGAAGGCTTTTCTCTGTGGATCAGTATTCTACATTCAGAACCAAGTGGAATTCAGATATTCAACCTTCCTTCTAAACTTATTTTCTGAAACAGAACACACTTATAGAAAAGCTAGTACTCACATTTGGTTGTATAAATAAAGGAGTGACTTGTCTAGTCAAGGCAATGATTTTTCCAATAGTCATGTATGGATGTGAGAGTTGGACTGTGAAGTTTATTTGTATTGACATAGTATTGTAGTAAATTTTGCAAACTAAAAGTGTCCATTTAGAAGAAAATTAAAAATTTATTTTGAATTACTATATAATCTTTATAAGACATGTTTCTAAATGTGAAGTGTAATTTTAAGGTTATAACAGTAAAAGTATAGGTGTGATATAGATAGACTTTGTTGTAAGATATGTTACATGAAACTGCAACGATAATATTGTCTTTTAATGAGATCATGTCCACAAAAAGATTTATCATTAGTGTTTTTCAGATGGTAAATTCTACTTTACTGATTATCTAGTACTAATTTAAAATGAGACTGAGAAATCTATGTTATATATTGAATTAATCTCCTAAAGAAAGCGGACTACACCTTCTAGGGCCAGGGTGGGTGGCTGAGAGGAGCAACCCCATGTGTAAAGAGCAGTGGCAGTGTGGGCACAGGAGGGCCGAGAGGAGCTACTCCACGTTCAAGGTCAGGAGGGGCAGTGGTGAGGAGATACCCCTCGTCCAAGGTAAGGAACAGTGGGCACGCTATGCTGGAGCAGCCATGAAGAGATCTCCACAGCCAAGTTAAGAGAAACCCAAGTAAGACGGTGAGGGTTGCAAGAGGGCATCAGAGAGCAGATACACTAAAATCATACTCACAGAAAACTAGTCAATCTAATCACACTAGGATCACAGCCTTGATTAGCTCAATGAAACTAAGCAATGCCATTGGGGCCACCCAGGAAAGGTGGATCATGCTGGAGAGGTCTGACAGAATGTGGTCCACTGGAGAAGGGAATGGCAAACCACTTCAAAATTCTTGTCTTGAGAACCCCATTGACAGTATGAAAAGGAAAAATGATATGATTCTGAAAGAGGAAATACCCAGGTCAGTAGGGGCCCAATATGCTACTTGAGATCAGTGGAGAAATAACTCCATAAAGAATGAAGGGATGGAGCCAAAGCAAAAACAATACCCAGTTGTGGATGTGACTGGTGATAGAAGCAAGGTCCAATGCTGTAACGAGCAATACTGCATATGAACCTGGAATGTCAGGTCCATGAATCAAGGCAAATTGGAAGTGGTCAAACAGGAGATGGCAAGAACGTTGACATTCTAGGAATCAGTGAAATAAAGTGGACTGGGATGGGTGAATTTAACTCAGATGACCATAATATCTACTACTGTGGGCAGGAACCCCTCAGAAGAAATGGAGTAGTCATCATGGTCAACAAAAGAGTCCGATATGTAGTACTTGAATGCAATCTCAAAACTGACAGAATGATCTTTGTTCTTGTCCAAGGCAAATCATTCAGTATCAGAATAATCCAAGTCTATGCCCCAACCAGTAATGCTGAAGAAGCTGAAGTTGAACAGTTCTAGGAAGACTTACAATACTTTTTAAAACTAACAATCCAAAAATATGTCCTTTTCATTATAGGGGACTGGAATGCCAAAGTAGGAAGCCATGAAACACCTAGAGTAACAGGCAAATTTGGCTTTGGAATATGGAATGAAGCAGGACAAAGACTAAAAGACTTTTGCTAAGAGAACGCACTGGTCATAGCAAACATCCTCTTCCAAGAACACAAGAGAAGACTCTACACATGGACATCACCAGATGGTCAACACCAAAATCAGATTGATTATATTCTTTGCAGCCAAAGATGGAGAAGCTCTATACAGTCAGCAAAAACAAGATTGGGAGCTGACTGTCGCTCAGATCATGAGCTCCTTATTGCCAATTTCAGACTTAAATTGAAGGAAGTAGGGAAAACTGCTAGACCATTCAGGTATGATTTAAATCATATCCCTTATGATTATACACTGGAAGTGAGAAATAGATGTAAGGGATTAGATCTGATGAGGGCCTGATGAACTATGGACTAAGGTTCCTAACACTGTACTGGAGACAGGGATCAAGACCATCCCATGGAGAAGATATGCAAAAAGGAAAATGGCTGTCTGGGGAGGGCTTACAAATAGCTGTGAAAAGAAGAGAAGCAAAAACCAAAGGAGAAAAGGAAAGATATAAGCATCTGAATGCAGAGTTCCAAAAATAGCAAGAAGAGATAAGAAAGCCTTCCTCAGCGATCAATGAAAAGAAATACAGGAAGACAAAAGAATGAGAAAGACTAGAGATATCTTCAAGAAAACTAGAGATACCAAGGGAATATGTCATGAAAACATGGGCTCAATAAAGGACAGAAATGGTACGGACCTAACAGAAGCAGAAGATATTAAGAAAAGCTGGTGAGAATACACAGAAGAACTGTACAAAAAAGATTTTCATGACCAAGATAATCACGATGGTGTGATCACTCACCTACAGCCAGACAACCTGGAATATGAAGTCAAGTGGGCCTTAGAAAGCATCACTACGAACAAAGCTAATGGAAGTGATGGAATTCCAGCTGAGATATTTCAAATTTTGAAAAATTATGCTTTGAAAGTGCTGCACTCAATATGCCAGCAAATTTGGAAAACTCAGCAGTGGCCAAGGGCTAGAAAAGGTCAGTGTTCATTCCAATCCCAAAGAATGGCAATGCCAAGGAATGCTCAAACTACCTCACAATTGCACTAATCTCTGCAAGCCAGGCTTTAGCAATATGTGAACCGTGAACTTCCAGAGGTTCAAGGTGGTTTTAGAAAAGGCAGAGGAACCAGAGATCAAATTGCCAACATCCTTTGGATCATGGAAAAAGCAAGAGAGTTCCAGGAAAGCATCTATTTCTGCTTTATTGACTATGCCAAAGCCTTTGACTGTGTGGATCACAATACACTGTGGAAAATTCTGAAAGACATGGGAATGCCAGACCACCTGACCTGCCTCTAGAGAAACCTGTATGCAGGTCAGGAAGCAACAGTTAGAACTGGACATGGAACAATAGACTGGTTCCAAATAGGAAAAGGGGGTATGTCAAGGCTGTTTATGTCACCCTGCTTATTTAACTTCTATGCAGAGTACATCATGAGAAACGCTGGGCTGGACGTAGCACAAGCTGGAATCAAGACTGCCGGGAGAAATATCAATAACCTCAGCTATGCAGATAATACCACCCTTATGGCAGAAACTGAAGAGGAACTAAAAAGCCTCTTGATGAAGGTGAAGGCGGAGAGTGAAAAAGTTGGCTTAAAGCGTAACATTCAGAAAATGAAGATCATGGCATCTTGTCCCATCACTTATGGGAAATAGATGGGAAAACAGTGGAAACAGTGTCAGACTTTTATCTTTTGGAGCTCCAAAATCACTGCAGATGGTGACTGCAGCCATGAAAATAAAAGGCGCTTACTCCTTGGAAGAAAAGTTAGACCAACCTAGATAGCACATTGAAAAGCAGAGATATTATTTTGCCAACAAAGTTCTGACTAGTCAAGGCTATGGTTTTTCCAGTGGTAATGTATGGATGTGAGAGTTGGACTGTGAAGAATGGTGAGAGCTGAAGAACTGATGCTTTTGAACTGTCGTGTTGGAGAAGACTCTTGAGAGTTCCTTGGACTACAAGGAGATCCAACCAGTCCATTCTAACGAAGATCAGCCCCGGGATTTCTTTGGAAGAAATGATGCTAAAGCTGAAACTGCAGTACTTTGGTCACCTCATGTGAAGAGTTGACTCATTGGAAAAGACTCTGATGCTGGGAGGGATTGGGGGAAGGAAGAAAAGGGGATGACAAAGGATAGCATCACCAACTCGAGGGACGTGAGTTTGAGTGAACCTCGGGAGATGGTGATGGACAGGGAGGTCTGGCAGGCTTGATTCATGGGGTCACAAAGAGTCAGACACAACTGTGCAACTGAATTGAACTCAACTGACACCTTCTAGACTACATTTTCTATCTCAGAGACAATGCAGTTAGTCAATATTTTGCTGTAAGGTGGTACATAAAGCAAACTGAACTTTCATAAGGCCCAAAGATTTTTCTGTATAACAGCAATGTGCATGTGCGCTCAGTCATGTCTGACTCTTTATTAACACAGCCACAGCATGCCCCAGGAGAGCTAATAGATAAGCTACAAATAACCACAGAGACTTCTCCAACTCCTGCACATGGGTGCTAGGCACATAGTGGATACAGACTGACCACTGAGACTTCTCCAACTCTAGCAACTGGACCTTGATGCACAGTTGTGTACTCAAGTGACCTTAGGCAGCTTGGAGCCTTCTAAGGGTTCATAAATACACTATGCATACATATATTTGATTATAACAGACTGACTTATGGGAAAGACATGTGCAATAAAAACTATTGTTAAGCAACTTGCCACTTTCAATCAAAACTGCCAGTCCATGCCTGCCTAACTGAATACATAAACACTGTGTTAAAAACCCCCGTACCTCATCACTTCAGCACCAGTGCCTCTCGTAGCTTGGCCCACCTCTTCCTTGAGGCGATCTTTCTGTTCTTTCTGTTTCTTCCCTAATAAACTTGTTTCTGCCAAGGATAAGGCTTCAGATTCCTCTTTGTGTACATACCAAAAATGGAGGTCCAGAAGGCAGGGTCCTTTTCAACCTTCTCCCTAATCTGTATCAATGAAAAAATGTGCCCAAGTGGCCTTCTGATCCCAGAGAAACAAGAGGCATCTGAATCAGTCCTGAGCACATCCTAACAAGGAATCAAATACAGGTAAGATCAGTCTACTTCAGCTCATTCGCAGCTGACCCACACAAGCAAGTACAAGACTAACTGGTTGCTTTTTTAGGGGTCTTAGATTTTTCGTGGTTTGTCATATAGTGTTGCTATAGCAATAACTGATACAAAAGCCATTTCCCACACATTTTCTATCATAATTTCAGCTTTGAGTAAATTTAGTCTAAAACTAAATGACCAAATGCTTACAAGGCTCACTTTGTTATTTTTTATTATTGTTACTAATTATTTTTAATTGAAGGATAATTGTTTTACAGTATTGTGTTGGTTACTACCAAACATCAACATGAATCAGCCATAGGGTTACCCATGTCCCTTCCTACATGAACATCCTTCTCACCTCCCTCCCATTACACCCTTTAGCTTGTTACGAAACAGTGCTGATTTGAGTTCCATGAGTCATACAGCAATTTCCCATTGGCTATCTATTCAGCATATGGTAATGTATGTTTCCATGTTACTCTGCATACACCCCACCCTTTCCTTCCTCTCCCCGAGCCACGTCCATAAAGTGTGTTCTCTAATTCTGTTTTATATTACCTGATCTCATCAGAGCACAAAAATCCTAGCCCTCAGAATTGAAAGCTAGTAATTATATTTGACTTCATTTTCCTCCTTTATTCACCAGAAGGACTTAATGAATTTTATTTGAAAACAGCTGTTTGATATCTTTTTTTTTTTTTTTTGCTTAAGCTCTCATGCCAACATTCTAGATCTAGACTCTCATCATCAAATTATTATATTGATATTAGTGAACTTTACTTGCAGGTCCTGTTTTCTGAGCTTAGCTTTCCTATCATCAACTTCAGTAAAATTTCCCACCTCTCTCATTCTTGCTTCTTTCTTTATACTTTAATTCACATTTTTCATAGTTCAGTTCAGTTCAGTCACTCAGTCGTGTCCGACTCTTTGTGACCCCATGAATTGCAAAATGCCAGGCCTCCCTATCCATCACCAACTCCCAGAGTTCACTCAAACTCACGTCCATCGAGTCAGTGATGCCATCCAGCCATCTCATCCTCTGTTGTCCCCTTTTCCTCCTGCCCCTAATCCCTCCCACCATCAGAATCTTTTCCAGTGAGTCAATTCTTCACGTGAGATGGCCAAAGTACTGGAGTTTCAGCTTTAGCATCATTCCTTCCAAAGAACACCCAGGGCTAATCTCCTTTAGAATGGACTGGTTGGATCTCCTTGCAGTCCAAGGAACTCTCAAGAGTCTCCTCCAACACGACAGTTCAAAAGCATAATTCTTTGGCGCTCAGCTTTCTTCACAGTCCAACTCTCACATCCATACATGACCACTGGAAAAACCATAGACTTGACTAGATGGACCTTTGTTGGCAAATTAATGTCAATGCTTTTCAATATGCTATCCAGTGGTCATAACTTTCCTTCCAAGGAGTAAGCGTCTTTGAATTTCACGGCTGCAGTCACCATCTGCAGTGATTTTGGAGCCCCAAAAGATAAAAGTCTGACACTGTTTCCACTGTTTCCCCATCTATCTGCCATGAACTGATGGGACCAGATGCCATGATCTTCGTTTTCTGAATGTTGAGCTTTAAGCCAACTTTTTCACTCTCTGCTTTCACTTTCATCAAGAGGCTTTTTAGTTCTTCTTCAGTTTCTGCCATAAGGGTAGTGTCATCTGGATAGCTGAGGTTATTGATATTTCTCCCGGCAGTCTTGATTCCAGCTTGTGCTTCTTTCAGCCCAGCATTTCTCATGATGTACTCTGCATAGAAGTTAAATAAGCAGGGTGACATAAACAGCCTTGACAGATTCCTTTACCTATCTGAAACCAGTCTGTTGTTCCATGTCCATTTCTAACTGTTGCTTCCTGACCTGCATACAGATTTCTCAAGAGGCAGGTCAGGTGGTCTGGTATTCCCATCTCTTTCAGAATTTTCCAGAGTTTATTGTGATCCACACAGTCAAAGGCTTGGGCATAGTCAATAAAGCAGAAGTAGATGCTCTTCTGGAACTCTCTTGCTTTTTGATGATCCAGATGTTGGCAATTAATTTCTGGTTCCACCGCCTTTTTAAAACCAGCTTGAACATCTGGAAGTTCACAGTTCACGTATTGCTGAAGCCTGGCTTGGAGAATTCTGAGTACTACTTTACTAGTGTGTGAGATCATGCAATTGTGCAATAGTTTGAGCATTCTTTGGCATTGCCTTTCTTTGCAATTGGAATGAAAACTGACCTTTTCCAGTCCTGTGGCCACTGCTGAGTTTTCCAAATTTGCTATTATTAATCACTTGCTATGCACTAAATCATACGTGATGTTGGGGGTACAAGCTAGAATATAACTGAAACTATCTTCCAGGTCACAATGAGCTTTATTTTTAGAGCTCTGCATCATGTTGAGATCTAATCTGTCAAGGGCAGTTTCAATAAAATAAAACTAACAGAAACCAAAAACAAACAATGTTTCCCCTCCACAATAAATTGTAAATAGTCTTTAGTTTAAAATTAGTTACAAAAGAGTGAGTATTCCCCTTTTATTCACTTTGCAGGGAAATCTACACACAGAATGTTCAACATACATTGTTAAGCCCCTATAAATCTTAATGGCAAAACATCTATAAGACATTTTTATCAGTTATGTCTTTTTCAACATCTTGATTCATCCTTTCTTTAAGTATCATTTAGCATAGAGTATCTATAACCAGGTTAACTAGGAAAATAACATATGTTAGTTTTATCTTATCTGCAATGTTTGCTTGCCTCCAACAGTGTCCTTGGTTTATCTTACTCTCAGGGTCAGAGTTCTACAAGCACTGTATAACCTCTCTTTCTTATAATCTAGGAAATCCAACTTCATCACAGTACTCAAAATTCTGTGTGTACTTAAGCCAACAAGACTACTGACTCTCTTACTTATCAGTAAGTGTCTTACTAATACAACTGTGCCTTATAATCCTATATCTAACACTGATAAAGTATAAGGCTTATACTTCAAGATTTCACCATTATAGGGAAATATAGAGATATAACCAAAAACTGCAACTATGTGTGTGCTAAGTCGTTTCAGTCATGTCCAACTCTTTGTGATGCCATGAAATGTAGCCCACCAGGCTCCTCTGTCCATGGGATTCTCCAAAGAAGAACACTGGATTGGCTTGCTATGCTGTCCTCCAGGGGATCTTCTTGACCCAGAGATCAAACCTACATATCTTACTCTCCTGCACTGGAAGGCTGGTTCTTTACCACTAGCACAAATATGTGGGGTAAGTGCAAAGAAAATGAATACTCAAGGAGAGTGAGATACATGGTGGGGGTGAGGAGAAGAAACTTTCATTCTTTCCTGATGTGTGGAGAGAAAAAGCAAAAAAGCCATTGTGAAATCTTCAACAGAAGCAGGAACATCAAATTTCTTTTTTCAATTTTCAATGGACTATAGTTGATTTACAACGTTGTGTCAGTTTACGTGTACATCAAAATCAATGTGAATCAGTTATACATATTCATTCATTTTAGTTTTTTTTTTTTTTCCCCATTAAGGCCACTACACAGAGTATTGAGTAGAGGTCTCTGTGATATATAGTAGATCCTTAGTTATTATTTAGTTATTTATTTGACATATAGCAGTGCATGTATGTCAATCCTAGCCTCCCAGTTCAAAGAAGGCAATGGCACTCCACTCTAGTACGCGTCCCTGGAGAATCCCATGGATGGAGGAGCCTGGTAGGCCGCAGTCCATGGGGTCTCTAAATGTCAGACATGACAGAGCAACTTCACTTTCACTTTTTACTTTCATGCATTGGAGAAGGAAATGGAAACCCAACCCAGTATTCTTGCCTGGAGAATCCCAGAGAGAGGAGCCTGTTGGGTTGACGTCTATGGGGTTCCACAGAGTCGGACACAACTGAAGCGACTTAGCAGCAGCCTCCCAATTTATCCCTCCCCCTTATTTGTCCACGGTAATCATGGATTGTTTTATACATCTGTAGCTCTATTTACGTTTCACAGATAAGTTAATTTCTACCTTCTTTTTAAGATTCCCCATAATGTTTACTATCCATCAACAGAAGAATGGAATAAGATATAGTACATTTATATAATGGAATATTACTCAGCCATAAAAAGGAACAAAATAATGCCATTTGCAGCAACATGGATGGACCTAGAGATTGCCATATTGAATGAAGAAAATCAAAGAAAGACAAATTTTAGTTTCTAAAAATAAATGGTTTCACTGATCAGCAATGAGAGAAAGTCCACCTGTAACCATGTGGTATGCCTTGAGCACTAATATTTACTAGACAAATTATTTCATTTCCATTATAATAACTAAAGTTTTATAATACAATCTACTCTAAAATTAGAAATTAATGCATTATGTAAGTGAATTCTTATACTAAATGTCACCCAATAATTAAGAGGTGGAACTGAGAACTCATCTTAAGACTCCCCTTTGTCTTAAATCCAATGTTTCTTCCATTCACAGCACTGGGAATGACAGACTCAGTAACAAGAAGAAATAAAAACATGAGCTTGGATAAAGAAGGACACATAATTCAGTTATATTCTTGGAGTAAAATTGTAAAAATATTATTTTACTGGATAATTTGTTTATGTTTTTCTACATTTTCAATTTTATATATTTTTAGATAATCTTTACATTGTGAATGTGAAAAAAGAGGAGAAAATATGTCAAATTTTCTGAATTTCATGTATTTTTGAATGGATATATTAAAAAAAATTAAGTTGAATTTCTATATTCCAGGCCTTCTTTATTAATTAGAGGATTTCAAATTTGGGGCAATAACATTTTTTTAATTTCATAGAAATTAGCTCCTAAGAGTTTGACATGCATTAATTTATAAAAATACTTATACATTTTTTTATGTATGCATATAGTTTCAAACATGTTTTAGTATGTTGCTGTTATAGGCTATAAGTTTTGAGTGCAAATTATAAAATTTCTAATTTAATAATACAATGGTCAAATAACATATATGTAACACTCATTCTTTGGAATTTGTTAAGAACTGCTTATGGTTGAGTGCTTTCAATTTTAAAAAGATTCCATATGTGCTTAGAAATTTGACTGTTATATATTCTGAACTTCCTATGGCCGGGTGCTGGAGGAAAAGAAGGCAGTCAAATAGATCAAGTGTAAATATATAAGTCTAGATTGTAAGTTAAATATGTAAGTCTAAATATGTAAGTCTAGATTGTATTGTCTCTGATCCACCTATTCCTTCATCTCTGTTAAAATTACTACTTCCAAAATCAACTTTTCACGTCTATGCTCAAAATCTATTTGTCTCATGAATTCCTGATTAGAAACCATCTGGTTTGTGTATTTATTGTGCTCTGTGATGTCTCTGTGCTTTTTATTTTCTCTTTTCTTGACTTCAATAGGATTATATAATATTTTTTTCAGTCTCTTCCCATAACAGATTGCAAGATACACATACTCCTATTCTTCCATGGGCTACCTTTGTATTTTTAATGTGCATATCACACTTATTTTGAAAGTTAATTTTGAAAAGAGAAACACTGAGAGGAAAATTGGGGGTGGGGGGACTTGGTCACCCTAATACACAACATGTTCACTATCCAAAGTATATAATGTTAGTGCACACATTAGAAATATACATATGTGAGTTAAAATAGAAAAAAATAAAAATAAAAGCACACGAGCAAGAACTCAATATACTAAAAATTCTAGCTACTAGGAATTGAGTGGAAAAATGGTAGATTCTAATTTTGCTTGCACAACAGAACATAAAGTATCACCTAGCCAGTAACATATACAAAAATGAGTGTCACAAAATTCTAAATGGACAAAACAGTTGAATATAAACAAAACAAAAATGGAAAAAAATACACACACGATTTAACATATCCATGTGAGAAATAAAGCTCAAATCTTTAAAGAAAAAAAAAAAAACGGACACACAGGAATTTACCTTTTCTTTTTCTGAAAGTTAAACTATACAACAAACAAAACCATATGAAATAGATCGTAAAAGTATGTTCAATTTCAAAAAAATGAAATTACAGTCCAGTGTCACTGATGAACACAAATGCAAAAATTCTCAAAATTCTAGGAAACAATCCAACGACATCATGAAAAGAATCATACACCATGACCAAGTCACGTTTATCCCAGGGATAAGGATTCTTCACTACATGCAAATCAATCAATGTGATGTACCATATCAAAAAATTAAAAGATACAAACCATATGATAATCTCAATAGATGAAGAAAAAGATTTTTAAAAATTCAGCAGCAATCTAAGCTTAAAAACTCTTTAGAAAATCAGTACAGAATGAATCTACCTCAACATAATAAAGACTATACATTACAAAAACATAAAACAATATTCTCAATGGTGAAAAACTGAAAGCATTTCTTCTATCATCTGGAACAAGACAAGGGTGCCCACTCTCATAATTATTATTCAATGTGGTTTTGAAAGTCCTAGCCACAGTAAGCAGGGAAGAAAATAAAATAAAAGGAATCTAGACTAGATAAGGAAAACTCTCACTGTTTGCAGGTGACATAATATTATACAGAGAAAACTCTAAAAGCGCCACCAAAAATTTACTAGAGATAATCAGTTAATTTAGGCAAGTTACAGGATACAAAGTCAATTCACAGAAGTCCCTTGCATTTCTATACATTAACAATGAAAAATCAGACACAGAAATTAAGGAAATAATCTAATTTTCCCTTGCAACAAAAAAGAATAAAATTCCTAGAATAAATCCATGTAAGGAGTCAAAGACCTGTATACAGAAAATTGTAAAACACTCATGAAAGAAATCAAAGACAACACAAACACAATATATCATTTTCTTGGACTGGAAGACTCAACAATCTGAGAATATCTGTATTACCCAAAGCAATTTAGATTTGGTGTAATTTCTATAGAATTAAAAATGGTATTTTTCACAGAACTATGAAAAAAATTTCACAATTTACATGGAAACACACACACAAAAAAAACCCAGTAGCCAAAGCAATCTTGAGGAAGAAAAAAAGAACTGGAGTAATCAATCTTCTTGATTTCAGACTAAATTACAAAGCTATAGAAATCAAGATGGTTCTGGCACAAAATATAAATATAGATCAATGCAACAAGATAAAATGTTCAGAAATAAACTCATATACCTATGGCCATATCATCTTTGACAAATGAGGCAAGACTATACAATGGAGAAAAGACAGGCTCTTCAATAAATGGTACAGGGAAAGCTGGACAGCTATGTGTAAAAGAATGAAATTAAAACACTTCCTAATACCATATACAAGAATAAATTCAAACTGGATCAAAGACATAAATGTATGGCAAGAAATTTTAAACAGAGGCAGAATACTCTTTAATATAAATCACAGCAAAATCCTCTTTAACCCACCTCCTAGACTAATGGAAACAAAAACAACAACAACAAATAAGCAAGTGGGACTTAGTTAAACTTAAAAGCTTGTGCAGGGCAAAGGAAATGATAAAGGTGAAAAGACAACCCTCAAAAATAAATCAACTGACAAACAATTAATCTTCAAAATATACCAGCAGCTTATGTAGTTCAATACCAGAAATACAAATAGCTCAATCAAGAAATGAGTGGAAGACATAACTACACATTTTATCCAAAGACATACAGATGGCCAATAAACATATGAAAAGATGCTCGATATTACTTATTATTAGAGAAATGCAAATAAAACTACACTAAAGTATCACCTCACAATGGCCAGAATGGCCATCTACAAAAACTCTACAAACGATAAATGCTGGGAGGCTGTGGAGAAAGGAGAACTCACTTGCACTGTTGGTGGGAATGAACATTGATATGGCAACTATGCAGAACAGTATAGAGATATAGCTAGTATATAGAACATTATGGACAATTCTTAAAAGAAAAAAACAAAAGCAAACAAACAAACAAACAAAAATTATGAATAAAATAGTCCTATGACTCAGCATATGCAGAGTACATCATGAGAAACACTGGACTGGAAGAAACACAACCAGGAATCAAGATTTCCAGGAGAAATATCAATAACCTCAGCTATGCAGATGACACCACCTTTATGGCAGAAAGTGAAGAGGAACTACAAAGTCTCTTGATGAAAGTGAAAGAGGAGAGTGAAGAAGTTGGCTTAAAGCTCAATATTCAGAAAACGAAGATCATGGCATCCAGCCCCATCATTTCATGGGAAATATATGGGGAAACAGTGGAAACAGGGTCAGACTTTATATTTTTGGGCTCCAAAATCACTGCAAATGGTGATTGCAGCCATGAAATTAAAAGACGCTTACTCTCTGGAATGAAAGTTATGACCAACCTAGACAGCATAATAAAAAGCACAGACATTACTTTGCCAAAAAAGGTCCGTCTGGTCAAGGCTATGGTTTTTCCAGTGGTCATGTATGAATGTGAGAGTTTGACTGTGAAGAAAGCTGAGCACAAAAGAATTGATGCTGTTGAAGTGTGGTGCCGGAGAAGACTCTTGAGAGTCCCTTGGACTGCAAGGAGATCAAACCAGTCCATTCTAAAGAAGATCAGTCTTGGGTGTTCTTTGGAAGGAATGATGCTAAAGCTGAAACTCCAGTACTTTGGCCACCTCATGTCAAGGGTTGACTCATTGGAAAAGACTCTGATGCTGGGAGAGATTGGGGGCAGGAGGATAAGGGGATGACAGAGGATGAGATGGTTGGATGGCATCACCGACTCGAGGGACATGAGTCTGAGTGAACTCCAGGAGTTGGTGCTGTACAGGGAGGCCTGGCGTGCTGCAAGTCATGGGGTGGCAAAGAGTCGGACACGACTGAGTGACTGCACTGAACTGATGACCCAGCAATCTCACTATTGGACAAATACCCTGAAAAACACATAGTTGAAAAAGACACTTGTGTCCAGATGTTCACTGCAGCACTATATACAATAAATGAAATTAATATACTCAATGGAATATTAGTTAGTTCAGTCGCTCAGTCAAGTCCGACTTCTTGCGACCCCATGAATCACAGCACACCAGGCCTCCCTGTACAGCACCAACTCCTGGAATTCACTCACTCATGTCCCTCAAGTCGGTGATGCCATCCAACCATCTTATCCTCTGTCATCCCCTTCTCCTCCTGCCCAATCCCTCCCAGCATCAGAATCTTTTCCAGTAAGTCAACTCTTCACAAGAGGTGGCCAAAGTACTGGAGTTTCAGTTTCAGCATCATTCCTGCCAAAGAAATCCCAGGGCTGATCTCCTTCAGAATGGACGGGTTGGACCTCCTTGCAGTCCAAGGGACTCTCAAGAGTCTTCTCCAACACCACAGTTCAAAAGCATCAATTTTTGTGCTCAGCTTTCTTCACAGTCCAACTCACATCCATATATGACCAATGGAAAAACCATAGCCTTACAGAAGCAGGAGATATTAAGAAGAGGTGGCAAGAATACACAGAAGAACTATCCAAAAATATCTTCATGACCAAGATAATCATGATAGTGTGATCATTCACCTAGAGCCAGACATCCTGAAATGTGAAGTCAAGTGGGCCTTAGAAAGCATCACCATGAATAAAGCTAGTAGAGTTGATGGAATTCCAATAGAGCTATTTCAAATCCTGAAAGATGATGCTATGAAAGTGATGCACTCAATATGCCAGCAAATTTGGAAAACTCAGCAGTGGCCACAGGACTGGAAAAAGTCAGTTTTCATTCCAATGCTAAAGAAAGGCAATGCCAAAGAATGTTCAAACTACCACACAATTGCACTCATCTCACACGCTAGTAAAGTAATGCTCAAAATCAAGCCAGGCTTCAGCACTGTGTGAACTGTGATCTTCCAGATGTTCAAGCTGGTTCTAGAAAAGGCAGAGGAACCAGAGATCAAATTGCCAACATCCGCTGGATCATCAGAAAAGCAAGAGAGTTCCAGAAAAATATCTATTTCTGCTCTGTTGACTATGCCAAAGCCTTTGACTGTGTGGATCACAATAAATCGTGGAAAATTCTTCAAGAGATGGGAATACCAGACCACCTGACCTGCCTCTTGAGAAACCTATAAGCAGATCAGGAAGCAACAATGTATACTATAAGCACCCCATTTCTAGTCCTTCTATTAAGCAGAATCTTACAGATGGACAGGTTTATTGACAAAATGGAATCTTAAATATTATCAATAAGAAATTCAGCAAAGAAGATATTGTAGCAACAAATAGATAAGAATGGATATCACCCTTTACTAGATATCAGAGAAATATAATTAATAATAAAGTACTATCTCTAAAAGTTTCTGTGTGAAAAATATTGAGTTGACCAAAAGATTTTGGGGTTTTTCTATAACATCTTTTCTGATGCTACAGAAAAACCCATGAGACCTTTTGGCCAATCCAACTTACTTTCTTCAGAAGTTTGGCATAAAGGGTCCTTTTATCTATTGCTATGTAGATTTGTTAATATTTAAAAATTTAACAGAATAAATAGGATAACATATCTTGTAATTAACTATGCATATCTTTTCTCTAAGAAATTACAATTCTTGAATATATTCTATAAAAATAAAGACATATATAAATAAGAATATCACTTCAATATTAGTTGCTTACTTTGTAGTCATATAAAATGAAAACAAATATCTAGCAATAGATAAATACTTAAATACATTATTCAGCCATTCAGAAAAAAATGAACTACAGTAAATTTTACTATACAATAGTGAACTGCATAAAGAATAAATTCAGATATTCAAAGTGCTAATAGATGACTTACAATCTATTACTTTGTACAAATATGAAAATAATGTATGTATTTCCATAAGAAATTATAGTAGGATACCTATCAAGCTGGAAAGAACAAGCATAAAGTTGTATCAAATCTGTGGAGAGGATTAATGAAAAGGAGATACTGAGAGTAAAGGTGAAAAGAGAATAATTCATGATAAAAAACTGCATTTGCAAAATAAAATTATAGGTATAAAATATTCATTCTTTTTTATTCAAGTATGTATGTAAATATGCAAAATGCTGTATGAGGAAGGGTTAAGAAAATGTCTATGCATTTATCTGAGTAGTGACCTTCTAAGGGCTTCCCAGTTGGCTCAGTGGAAAGATCTGCCTGCAAATGCAGGAGACACAGGAGACATGGGTTCAATTCCAGCTTACAAACATCCCCTGGAGGAGGAAATGGCAATTCACTCCAGTATCCTTGCCTAAAAAATTCCATGAGTAGCCTGACAGGCAACAGTCCACGGGGTCCCAAATAGCTGGAAATGACCGGGAATGCATGAAAGACTGGTTTGACATTTTTATTTTTTACATTTTTATTTTTGTGTGTTGATTTTGTACACAAACTCTATGCCTTTTATTATAGTTACTTGACTTTGTACGATAAAAGCATTATACAATTAAGAAATATAATCCTATTTTTATTGTGAAAAAGTACATTTTGCTCTACCACTCTATCACATTATACTCTATCACTTATAACAATCTTACTATTTTCCACAATTTACTGTAAAATACTTTAGTTCCATCTACTCTTGATTTTCCTGAGATTAGTTTTTATATTTTTAGTTTTAACATATTAATATATTACAATATATCCTACCAATTTCTTCATTTACCATTATATTTAACCTAATTGTTTTTATGGCTTTGTTTTCTTAGAAAATTTTATCTTTAATAAGTCCAATATTTCAGTCTTATTGATTTTGGATTCCATAATTTTGAACAACATTTAATTAAGAAAAAATAACTCTGATTAAGAAATTTAGCTCTTTTAGAATACTGTTGTATTGTTTTCTGGTTTCTCTTGTTACTGAAAATAACTGCTGTATGTCTTTGCAAGTAATTTTTTTCTCTTATAGTTTTAATGATTTTTAATATTATCTTTGCAGTTGTATGTCTCTATGTGTTCCTAACACTTATTTACCATTATCTTGTTGAATTCATCTCTATTAGAACGTCTATTAAACATTGCTTGATGATATTCATTTTGTCTTTGCTTCTTAAATTTAATTGTAGATTCTTGAAAATTTCTTTATGCCTTAGATGATTTCCTCGAATCTCTTTAACTCATGAATTTTTTATTCAGTTTTCAATAAGCTATGTAGAGTCCTTACTTTGATTTTATCTCAGCCATAATTTTCTGAGTTTCTATGTGTTAATTTTAAAACACATTCATTGTAAAGGTCTTGTTTGTTTTTCCAAAGTAGTCTATTTTATTTGCCTCCTAAGTCTATAATATTTTAATTGTGAAATCACCTTTGTAGAAACTGTTTTCAATAGTTTGATACTATGGGTTCTAATGTAATTCCCCTAAAATACCTTTCTCTCCATTTCAGTTTTCATTTGCTTTTGCAAGTTTATGGGCCCATGGGTTTTGCCATATCAGCATCACAATGTATTTCATTTTTTTAATGTCAGAATTTCAGCATCATGAAGGATGTGTGAAAAGTCCTGACACATGTGTGGAGTATAAATCATTCAATTATCACTCTTTTGTCATTTACAGGTCAAGGAAAGACCATATTGTATCCTTCATTCTCAAGTAACTAAGGCAAGATTTTTGTAGTCCTGCATTTAAAGATAGGTCCTATATTTAGACATTTTCCCAATTATTTGATTTATCAAGGACACCAGTTATTACTCTCCTGTGCACACAGGCTGATACTCTTGATTACCATTCCCACACATTCTTAGATCCTGAGTCCTAGAGAATATGCAATGCACAATTCCCAAGCTTGTTTAATCATTCAAATTTGACTTCTGCTGTCTGTTCTTACTTTGTATGTATTGTTTTGTTTTTGGTTCCCAGTGCTTTTTCTTTCTTATTTTCCAATGTTGCCATGCATTAAAAAACACAATTTAATTCAACTTTCATGTTTATAGTGGTAAAAGGCTTTGTATATTAGTCCCTATCAAATTGATGAAAAAATCTGATAAAATCATCTCTTCCTACAGGAAACCTATAGTAGATATTTTATAAAATAAACACTATATAAATCAATTATACTTATGTTTATATACTGAGATACCTTTAAAAAAATCACAAAAAGTTTTAGTAAGAATAGAATAGATCTTTGAGTCTTCATGACCAGATTATCAAATTGGTTTTCTCAAGCATTAAACACAGTTTATAATTATGTGCAACATAAAGTGCCAAAAGAAATAAATTCCAGGAACATATGGAGATGGTCATTTATGTTGGATTTAGCATTTTGGTGCTGCTATATGTGCATCTGTTTCTGGCGGATGCAACTTAATATTACTTTTAACCAAAGTTCCCCAAAATCAAATATAACAGTATAAATGTGTCATCCTGTCGTCAGTATTAATACCAACTATGGGATGTTCTTTTTCAATATAATATTTCCGTATGATAGATAGGTAAGCCTGTTTTAGCTAAGCTTCCAAAAAGTGATTTTATTTAAAGCTTATGTAGTATAAAAATTCATAATGTACATATTAATGCTATAAGTATGAGATGTTTCTTTTTGATAATTTTTTAAAATCTTTTAAAATGATTACAATTTGTAACCCTAGTATCAAATGCTATTTATTTTATTATACAATTTATTCTGGCACATATAGTTATCCTATTTATATACTGTTTTTGTAATTTTATACAAATTTGCCTTTAACTTGAAATGAGAAAGCCTCAAGAAAGTATAAATGCTTTAAAGGAAATGGCTTAAGTATTTGACTGTTTACCTCATAGCTAAACAGACTAAATATTAAGTATACTGTGGCACTGTAATATAATAAGGTACAACATAAGCATGAAAAATCATGTTTCAAATAATTGAAAGGTGAATCTATACACACAAAAGTTGCTTAACCTTATTCTAAGAGAAATTCTCTGTTTACATATGTTGAGATAACATTCTTCATCTATCAGAATGACAAAACATAAACTGTTTGACAATAGAGTCTGTTGGCAAGAATGTAAGGAAAAAGGCATTCTCAGCAGATGGTGACACTAAAAATGGAGAGAACTTGATTGTGTCTAACAAAATTATACATGCATTCTCCTTTGAATCAGCAATAAGTTCCCAGAGATCCATATGAAAGTTATACTACCAAAATACTAAACACATATACATGATTATGCATTCCAGCATCATTTACAGTAAGAATGAGTCAACACTATTCTCCATTCATCACAGAACTCATTAAGTATACTTTTGGAGAAAGAAATGGCCATCCGCCCAAGTGTTCTTACCTGGAGAATCCCATGAACAGAGGAGCCTGGCGAGCTATGTTCCAAAGCGTTGGACACGACTGAAACAGCTTAGCAAATATACTGTGGTATACCTATGCAATAAACTATTATTGATCTGGAAAATGAAAGATCTCTACATTGAAAGAAAATCAGCTCCTATATAACTGAATGGTATTCATTGTCGTTCAGCTGCTTAGTCGTGCCCTACTCTGTAACGGCATGGACTGCAGCATGCCAGGCTTCCCTATCCTTCACCATCTCCCAGTGCTTGCTCAATCTCATGTCCATGGAGTCAAGAATGATGTGTACCTTCATTCAACTGGCTATGAAGCAAAGATTTTTACTTAAAACTAAAGTTTAATTTTGCATTAAGGAACACTGGAAACTGAAAAATGTAATTATTTTAAAAATACAATTACAAATTCCTGATAAAGAAAGTATTCATGCTCAAAAAAAGAAAAATCCTGAGATTAAAAACTTTGAGGTGGATGAAATTGGAACCTATTATACAGAGTGAAGTAAGCCAGAAAGAAAAACACCAATACAGTATACTAACGCATATATATGGAATTTAGAAAGATGGTAATGATAACCCTGTATGCGAGACAGCAAAAGACACACAGATGTATAGAACAGTCTTTTGGACTCTGAGGGAGAGGGAGAGGGTGGGATGATTTGGGAGAATGGCAGTGAAACATGTATAATATCATATATGAAGTGAGTCATCAGCTCAGGTTCAATGCATGATACTGGATGCTTGGGGCTGGTGCACTGGGACGATCCAGAGGGATGGTACGGGGAGGGAGGAGGGAGGGGGTTCATGATGGGGAACACGTGTATACTTGTGGTGAATACATGCTGATGTATGGCGAAACCAATACAATATGGTAAAGTAATTAACCTCCAATTAAAATAGATAAATTTATATTAAAAAAAACAAAAATTACATAAGGCTGTGAGTGCTCTGATGTAAAAGATAATTCAAGGTAGAAAACATTTATCTTTATTGTGTTTCTAGGACTATGAATGATGGACCATTTCCTCTGTATGCAGTTCTCATGGAAAGCAACCAAAATGTAGAATCAACAGTCATTTTCACTTCATAGGACATGTTTGTAGCAATTCAATTGCAAGTTAGATTTTATTTTCGTATAATCACAAATTCTACATTGTTTCTATTTCTGCTTTTAAATAATATGTGACATTGTTTGGCATTTTAAAAAAGTACTATCTTCTGATATATTAATAAGCCTATGTACTAAGGGATTACTTTTAAATCATGATGCTTCTCTGTATTTAAGTTCCTCTACTTCTTCATCAAAAACAAAAATAAACACTTTTATTTCCAACAAAGAGTACAATTTGATTCATTAGCTCTTATTGTTTAGTCACTGAAAATTTTCAGTTCAGCTTTACTGCATTTATTTCTTTACAAATGTATTCTAATAGACCAAAGGTAAGAAGAAAAGTTCAGTGCATTTCACAATTATCTTAATTAAGGTCACAAGAAAAGATATTGTTTTTCAGGATTTCACAGTACAGGCAATCAACTTCTGAAAATTTGTCCATTACCTCTGAGTTCAAAAGACCAATTAATTTTATTTTTTAAAGAAATTAGTCTATTTTAGTGATCATTTGCTTAACTCTCATCCAGATATCCTATCAGAATTACTTTTAAGGTTACCATTCTACTGTTTTAGGTATGTTTAGCAATCATTTTTCAAGATAAGAACCCAAAACATACTTGAGTGAATGAATCAAAAAAATATTTAAGCTATTAATGTACCAATCAGACTTTTCATGCAAGAAAAGTCCCTTATAAAAGGGACTCATTTTCCCTGTTTTATTGATATTTTCTTCCTTAACTTTTTTGGTTGCTTTTTGTTGTGTTCTCCCAAAACATAAGATTGGAGCATCTTAGAAGTTTTATCTTTTACAGTATTTTTTTCTTCTGCTTATTTATCTCCTTAGATATATATACTCAAACATTTAATTTCTTCCTAATCTACTTTCGGAGTTTCTTTACCTGGGATTGGTTTATTCAGACTGAATTTGGGTTTATTTAAACACTACACACACATACTGTCAAGAATCAAAGAAAAAGTGTTTTTATCTGTGTGTTTCCAAAAACATCAGGTTTTAATTTAGAGTGCTAAATATTATTTCTCCTAGCTACTTCTATTGTTAAATATTTCTTTAGACTTCTAGAAGAGCTGGAGCCTTTTTCTCAAAACAACTACTGTATCTTCCATTATCTCACAACAACAATTCTATGTTGCTGTTTCCAAGTAGAACAACACTTTGGCTGTGTACTATTCTAAAATACCATATTTGTACCTCCAGATAACAGTGAAATTATACAGCATAAATAACTCATTAAGCAAGATTTCATAACAGTTATTATTAAATATGAATATTTTAAATGTCAGATGTGAGTTAGAGGACAAATATATTTTAAAATGCTATTATATAAAGTGATGTAGTAAGACAGATAAGGCTCTATATGGGTATGAAGAATATGGCTGCTTGGATGAAGAGGGCCAGGAGAATTAGAGTTCACTATCAAGAAGTCCATTTTCAAAACGAACTAGAAGTTTGCCAGATTAAATAGTAGAAACAGGATTTCTTCCATGAGAAGGAGTAGCAAGAACAAATTCACAGATTTATAACAAAACATGAGTATTCAAGTAATTAAGTATAGCCATAGTGTAATGTGCAACGGGTATGTGGACAGGATACAAAGAATAGACAAACCAAAGAAAAACAAATCCTGGACCCAAAATGAATACTTTGAATTTTACCTTGAATTCTAGGTAGAGAGTGACAAGTATCAGTTTTACTGTATAGACACTTTACTACACTAAAATAGAGCATACATTAGAAGTTCAAAACAATGGATATTAGGAAAACAGAGCACTGTATAATAAAAGAAAGTCATAGTGAAGGCAATGAGATTGAGTATAAAGTAGATTAAAGAATATTAAATAAAACTGATAAGTGTTCATCTATTAAGCACATAAGTAAGGAAAAAAATGATATTTTTTGTACTGACTTGGATAACACAGTGAGTGGCTAAGCCATCTGAAAACAGAAATAAATTTTAAGGTGAAGATCTTGAGTTCAATTTTAGACAAGGGATTTCATGTAAAACCAAAAAATCAATATCCAGTAAAAAACTAAATATATGAATTTGGAATTTATTTATTTGTGTTGGAATAGCTAGTTTCAGGGCTGCTTCCCCGGTGGCTCAGTGGTAAAGAATCTGTCCCTAATGCAGGAGACTCTGGAGACACAGGTTTGATCTCTGGGTCAGGAAGATCTCCTGGAGGACGAAACAGCAAACCCATTCCAGTATTCTTGCCTGGAAAACCCCATGGGCTGAAGGGGCCTGGCAGGCTGCAGACCATAGGGTAACAAAGCCTTGGACAGGACTGAGCATGCATGTAGCCAGTTTCAGAGCTGTCCACATATTAGTGCCAGCTGAAATAAAAGAGGAATGGAATTATCTCGGCCAGTAGGATATCACAGGAAAATAAGAGAACTGAGGAAGGAACTTTGGAGAATAACAACACTTTAGAGTTAAAAAAGATAACTTAGCAACCAGGAAAACTACTACCATGAAAGCTAAGATGGAAGATAATTTTAAGGAAACAGGAGCAGATGACTAATGGTAATGAATGTACTAGGGGTTTGAGTAACATACTGATTTAAAAAATTACCAGCTTAAAAACAAGGATAGTTATCATCATCTTGGTGAGAAGAACTTCAGAGGACTATCACTTACAGGAACAAATTCTATCTGCTTGCTCAAACAGTTTTTTTTTTTTTTTAAACAGTTTTCATGTAATGAAGTTCTCCCTACTTCTGAATTAAATAAATTAATTAAAGTAGTCTTTCCAAATTTATCTTTCACTGAAAATGTCAAAGGGAATTTCACCACTACCACACAACCAGAAAGATGAGAGAAGCTGATGCAAAAATCTCTGTCTTGGAAAAAAAAAAAAAAACTTTTGTCTTGCATCCAAGTGTCTAAGAACATCATTAGTGAAATATTAGGTTGAGGTAGATATTATGGAAAATTACAATGTTTTGAATATAGAAACTAATCTTAATCCTAACTGCATAAGGACATTGGTTAAGTAGGAGTCTAACCAGTCATGAACTCAATAAAACATTGAGTATCTACTATATTATAGAGAGTTACAGATAATTGCATATATGTATAATAAGGAAGAGTCGATCCCATATCTAGTGGTAAACTACTATAGGATAGGTGAAGTTAATACTTCCTACTATCATGTTATATATATATAACATTTGGGCTGCAAAGAATATATCAATCTGATTTCAGTGTTGACCATCTGGTGATGTCCATGTGTAGAGTGTTCTCTTGTGTTGTTGAAAGAGGTGTTTGCTATGACCAGTGCATTCTCTCAGCAGAACTCTATAAGCCTTCACCCTACTTCATTCTGTATTACAAAGCCAAATTTGCCTGTTACTCCAGGTGTTTCTTGACTTCCTACTTCTGCATTCCACTCCCTTCTAATGAAAAGGACATCTTTTCTAGGTGCTAGTTCTAAAAAGTCTTGTAGGTCTTCATAGACCCATTCAAATTCAGCTTCTTGAGTGTTACTGGTCGGGGCATAGACTTGAATTACCATGATACTGAATGGCTTGCCTTGGAAATGAACAGAGATCATTCTGTCATTTTTGAGGCTGCATCCAAGTGCTGCATTTCAGACTCTTTTTTGACTATGATGGCTACTCCATTCCTTCTAAGGGATTCCTGCCAACAGTAGTACATATAATGGTCATCTGAGTTAAATTCACCCATTCCAGTTCATCTTAGTTCACTGATTCCTAGAATGTCGATATTTACTCTTGCCGTCTCCTGTTTGACCACTTCCAATTTGCCTTGATTCATAGACCTAACATTCCAAGTTCCTATGCAATATTGCTCTTTACAGCATCGAACCTTGCTTCTCTCATCAATCCCATTCACAACTGGGTGTTGTTTTTCCTTTGGCTCCATCCCTTCATTCTTTCTGGAATTATTTCTTCACTAATCTCCAGTAGCATATTGGGTACCTACTGACCTGGGGAGTTCATGTTTCAGTGTCCTATCTTTTGCCTTTACATACTGTTCATGGGATTCTCAGGCCAAGAATACTAAAGTGGTCTGCCATTCCCTTCTCCAGTGGATCACACTGTGTCAGACCTGTCCATCATGACCCGTCCATCTTGGGTCAGCAAAAACAAGACCAGGAGTTGACAATGGCTCAAATCATGAACTCCTTATTGCCAAATTCAGAATGAAATTGAAGAAAATGGAGAAAAGTACTAGAGCATTAAGGTATTACCTAAATCAAATTCCTTATGACTATACAGTGGAAGTGAGACATAGATTTAAGGGACTTGATCTGATAGAGTGCCTGATGAACTATGGATGGAGGTTCATGACACTGTACAGGAGATAGGAATCAATACCATCCTCAAGAAAAAGAAGTGCAAAAATTAAAATGGCTGTCTGGGGAGGCCTTACAAATAGCTGTGAAAAGATGGGAAGCAAAAAGCAAAGGAGAACAGGAAAGATATAACCATTTGAATGCAGAGTTCCAAAGAACAGCAAGGAGAGATAAGAAAGCCTTCCTCAGCAATAAATGCAAAGAAATGGAGGAAAACAATATAGTGAAAAAGACTAGAGATCTCTTCAAGAAAATTAGAGAAACCAAGGGAATATTTCATGCAAAGATGGGTCCAATAAAGACAGAAATGGTAGGGACCTAACAGAAATAGAAGATATTAAGAAAAGGTGGCAACAATACACAGAAGAACTATACAAAAAGATCTTCACAACCCAGATAATCACAACGGTGTGATCACTCACCAAGAGCCAGACATCCTGGAATGTGAAGTCAAGTGGGCCTTAGGAAGCATCACTATGAACAAAGCTAGTGGAGGTGATAGAATTCCAGCTGAGCTATTTCAAATCCTGAAAGATGATGCTGTGAAAGTGCTGCACTCAATATGCCAGCAAATATGGAAAACTCAGCAGTGGCCACAGGACTAAGAAAGGTCAGTTTTCATTCTAATCCAAAAGAAAGGCAACTACCACACAATTGTACTCATCTCACACACTAGTAAAGTAACTCTTAAAACTCTCCAAGCCAGGCTTCAGTAATACATGAATTGTGAACTTCCAGATGTTCAAGGTGGTTTTAGAAAAGGCAGGGGAACCAGAGATCAAATTGCCAACATCTGCTGGACAATCAAAAAAATAAGACTGTTCCAGAAAAACATCTATTTTTGCTTTATTGACTATGCCAAAGCCTTTGACTGTGTGGATCACAATAAACTGTGGAAAATTCTGAAAGAGATGGGAATACCAGACCACTTGACCTGCCTCTTGAGAAACCTGTATGCAGGTCAGGAAGCAACAGTTAGAACTGGACATGGAACAACAGACTAGTTCCAAATAGGCTGAATATTGTCACGCTGCTTATTTAACTTCTATGCAGAGTACATCATGAGAAATGCTGGGTTGGAGGAAACACAAGCTGGAATTAAGATTACCGGGAGAAATATCAATAACCTCAGATATGCAGATGACACCACCCTTATGGCAGAAAGTGAACAGGAACTAAAGAGCCTCTTGATGAAAGTGAAAGAGGAGAGTGAAAAAGTTGGCTTAAAGCTCAATATTCAGAAAACGAAGATCATGGCATCTGGTCCCATCACCTCATGGCAGATAGATGGGGAAACAGTGGAAACAGTTGCTGACTTTATTTTTCTGGGCTCCAAAATCACTGCAGATGGTAATTGCAGCCATGAAATTAAGACTCCTTGGAAGGAAAGCTATGACGAACCTAGACAGCATAATAAAAAGCAGAGACATTAGTTTGCCAACAAAGGTCCATCTAGTCAAGGCTATGGTTTTTCTGTGGTCATGTATGGATGTGAGAGTTGGACTATGAAGAAAGCTGGGCACCAAAGAATTGATGCTTTTGAATTCTGGTCTTCGGAGAGGGCTCTTGAGAGTCCCCTGGACTGCAAGGATGTCCAACCAGTCCATCCTTAAGGAGATCAGTCCTGGGTATTCATGAGAAAGACTGATGTTGAAGCAGAAACTCCAATACTTTGGCCATCTCATGAGAAGAGCTGACTCACTGAAAAAGACCCTGATGCTGGGAAAGATTGAGGGCAAGAGGAGAAGGGGTCGACAGAGGATGAGATGGTTGGATGGCATCACCGACTCAATGGACATGGGTTTGGGTGGAGTCTGGGAGTTGGTCATGGACAGGGAGTCTTGGCATGCTGTGTTTCATGGGGTTGCTAAGAGTCGAACATGACTGAGCAACCTAACTGCACTGAACTGAATAGTATACTTTAATGCTATGGTTAATTTTAATAGATAAGTGTTTGCTCAGTTGTGTCCAACTCTTTACAACCCCCTGGACTGTAACCTGCCAGGCTCCTCTGTCCATGGGATTGTCTAGGCAAGAATACTTGAGTAAGTTGCTATTTCCTTCTCCAGGGGATCAAACCCAGGAGAAGGGTTTGATCAGACCCAGGGCTCAAACCCAGTTCTCTTGCACTGCAGGCATAGACTTTACCATCTGACTCACAAGTTAAACTCAATGGCAGAAATTATACTTTAGAATATATGTCACCACTTTCTGTTGTAATAGGTTACTATTTATTACTGAGGCAAGCTGTGACACTTCTCTTTGGCAAATACATGATTTGATGATTACATAATGCAGCCCTCTTACTTTAAATATTGAGACCTATGAAAAGGTAAACAGTATGTCTGAATTCTCATTCCCTCTGTTTCAGAACCCCAACTGTTGGATGACATCCAGAGTAGGGAATGGATCTAGACACAGTGCAAGACAAAATCCTATAATGCTGTGACACAGGAATCACGCTGTCACAGCCCTGTTGTGCTCCAGTAAGATGTTACTTAGTTTGAGTAGCTGCATTTGTATCCATAATTTATTAGCGAACTGTCACTAATGTCTGTGTTTGAAGCCACACTGCCAGCGAATCCCCAAAGGAATCTTTAAAGGGAACTATTATTTTAATGACAGAAGGGTTCCTGTAGAGCATAACTGTGAGGTACAGGATTCAATGGTGCTTCAATCCATTTCATTATCAAGTAGTTTTGTGACAAAATAATGAAAGGGGAATTAACTTGAATTTGCCACTTTACATATACTTTGTTATAACAAAGGCTCCATTTTCAAGATAATAGTATGAAATATTGAAAAATTAACATAGAATAAAAGCAATGTAACTGTACTTCAAAATATGAATATTTACTAACCAAAAGATTTTATTACTACTTAAAGGTAAGGGCACCTTTAATGAAAGATAAGGTTTATGAAAATATTATAAAGAGATAATTTTTTGAATATAGTAACCAAATATAATTATAACTGAGTAAGAATATTGGTCAACTCCCAATTTTTAAGGATCAGAATGCTATCAAAATTCACACCTCAACACTAAAGGACACACATAACTATGGACATATAAAGAAAAAAATACCACCACTTACAACTTGTATCTGGCTGTGAAAATATTTACTGCATTTCTGTCTCAAGGAGAATGTGGCAACATGAGGATAAAACCCAAGGAGAGAAGCACTCAACCTGAGGTAAATGTGTGAGTTATTAAAATTATGGTGATGTGATTCTTTAAATCAAATGAAAAAATTACAAAGTAAATTCTATATAGCCCTTTGATCACAGCTTTGGGAAAAAAGATCATATTAAATCCTGAACCACAGGGGTGGTGCAAATGCAACTGTAAAATTACATCAACATTTTAGAAATAACTATAGAAATTAGGTAAAGCGAAAGTGAAGTCACTTAGTCGTGCCCAACTCTTTGCAACCCCATGGACTATAACCTATCAGGCTCCTCTAACCATAGGATCTTCCAAGCAAGAATACTGGAGTGGGTTGCCATTTCCTTCTCCAAGAGATCTTCCCAGCCTGGGATAGAACTCACGTCTCCTGCATTGCAGCAAATGCTTTACCACCTGAGCCACCAGGGAAGCCCCCAAAATTAGGTAAAGCTAGTTATATTTTACTTTTATGTGTAGTGTATTAATGTTATTAATGCTTGTTTTATGAAGGCAGGCATACATTTGTATGTATTCTATAAGAAGAACAATAATTTGATATACATAATATATGTATATTTTGGTATATACACACAGAAAATATATCTGTACATTTATAAAGCATATTATATACATGTATCCATATAATTAATGTCAAATCACTTCATCTTATAAATTTAGTTTCAATACTGGCACATTTTTGGCATTAAATAAATATATGTGAAATGGATTTTTTTCCCTACACCAAAATACATATTTCAGATGTCTAGGATTTTTATATACATTAAAAAAACACACACATACTATTACAACTGAAATAATTGACTATTAGGAATCATTCATTTTTCAAACAAATAAAGTTAGTAACAGGAAGATAAAAGTGTTGCATGATACACAGTATGTATTTCTAATGTATTTTAAATTACCTGACAGTTACAAAGAAATAATTAAGAATGGATGACTAACATATACTCTAAAAGCAACCTGAATACATTTTTTTAGATAATGTATCATGCCAATTAATCCTATGCTTAAGTGCAGTTTGGATTAATATTACTCACTTTTCTTGGTTCTAGATTTGCTAGTTTTTAAAGTTGCCAGTTGTGTCTATTTAATATTTCAGTTACCAAGTTTATCACTCTCATCTGCTACTTTCCTTCTATCCTGCTTACTTCCTACACAATTGCCTGATAAACAGTGTTTAATACATTATAACATCACCAAGGCTTAAAAATTCTCTGTGATTTTACCCCTAATCAACCATTCCAATTTAAGAACATGGCCTGGTTCCATCAACTTCCTTAAGGGGTTGACATTGCCTGATGATGCTCCTTTTGATGTTGATCTAGGTTCCTGAACAACTCACAGAATTTTAATGTTTTTATCTCTTTAGTTTTCTGTTCTACGTACATTACATATATCATATTACTTTTTCTAAATTAGTCTTTTTTACTTGTGTAATATCTGTTATTTTATTTGCCGCTTTTATTTCATGATGAATAGGCCTCCAGCCTCCTGGCTCTACCTAGGCTAACAACCTAGTAACTGAGGACGATTTCTTCACCACTTTTCATACAACTTTCCCTCCTCTCCAGAGTTAGGTACATGCTCTGGACATGTAATCCATTTACCAGTCCAGCTCTTCAGTGTGATTCACTGTACTGATACCACACACTTTGCTCCAATTTCTCTGACATATGTACATGCATACTTAAGATTAAGCTTTTGTGTGAGAAAAAAGATTTTTCTTAAAAAGAAGCACATAATGGTAATTTTCAAAGAAATAAAAAGAATTTGTGTTTTGGCTTGTCTATATTGTCACCCTGCTTATTTCACTTATATGCAGAGTACATCATGAGAAACGCTGGACTGGATGAAGCACAAGCTGGAATCAAGATTGCTGGGAGAAATATCAATAACCTCAGACATGCAGAAGACACCACCCTTATGGCAGAAAGTGAACAGGAACTAAAAGCCTCTTGAAGAAAGTGAAAGAGGAGAGTGAAAAAGTTGGCTTAAAGCTCAACATTCAGAAAACGAAGATCATGGCATCTGGTTCCATCACCTCATGGCAGATAGATGGGGAAACAGTGGAAACAGTTGCTGACTTTATTTTTCTGGGCTCCAAAATCACTGCAGGATGGTGACTGCAGCCATGAAATTAAAAGATGCTTACTCCTTGGAAAGAAAAGTTGTGACCAATCTATATAGCATATTGAAAAGCAGAGACATTAGTCATGTATGGATGTGAGAGTTGGACTGTGAAGAAGGCTGAGCACCAAAGAGTTGATGCTTTTGAACTGTGGTGTTGGAGAAGACTCTTGAGAGTCCCTTGGACTGTAAGGAGATCCAACCAGTCCATTCTGAAGGAGATCAGCCCTGGGTGTTCTTTGGAAGGAATAATGCTGAAGCTGAAACTCCAGTACTTTGGCCACCTCATACGAAGAGTTGACTCATTAGAAAATACTCTGATGCTGAAAAGGATTGGGGGCAGGAGGAAAAGGGGATGACAGAGGATGTGATGGCTAGATGGCATCACTGACTCGATGCATGTGAGTTTGAGTGAACTCCAGGAGATGGCAATGGACAGGGAGGCCTGACGTGTTGCGATTCATGGGGTCACAAAGAGTCGGACAAGACTGAGTAACTGAACTGAACTGACTGAGTCCTTTTATTTTATTTCATTTATTTTTTTAATTTAAATTTACTTATTTTAATTGGAGGCTACTTTACAGTATTGTATTGGTTTTGCCATTCATCAACATAATCCACCACGGGTGTACACGTGTTCCCCATCCTGAACCCCTCCCCTCCCACATCTCTCCCTGTACCATCCCTCTGGGTCATTAGATATGACAATACTATTGTATCTTAATTAATTATTTGACTCATTTCAAAAAACATATATTGGGTATCTACCATGTGTTGGGCACTGTTCTACCTGACACTATATAGCCCTTATAGAATGGAGTAGTGGAAAGAGACAGAAAATCAACAAATAAGCAAAAGTTTTAGGGAGTCAGATGATGAAGAGTGTCAAGGGAAAATAAGCAGGGAAGGGACAAGGAGTACTGATGGTGAAGATACTATTTTAGTAATGTCTTCAGCTTTCACTGATAAAATAGTATTGGCAGAAAGCTTGAAAATATATGAAGGAGTAGGTTTCCATGCAGTATTCATAGTATGATATTCTAGACATGGTGCTAGAGAATTGGGTTAGATCCTTGATTTGTCCCTGGGTTTATTTACAGCAGAAATGTCACTGCTATTATAAAACAAACAACTAGATAGTGGACAGGAAGCCGAAGTTAAGGTCACAATGGACATATAACCAAGATCTTATCAAGGTCTGTAAACTATTATGAGAGCCTTTACTGTAAGAAATGTTGGAAAGTGCTGAAGGGTTTAAGCAGGTTAACTTCTAGTTTATCCTGAGCTTCCAACATTGGCCTACCTGCCCACACCTACCTAGTAATCCCAAATCAGATTCCATCCTCTTCTGTTTAAACTCTTCAGTGGCAATCCACTCCACTATTCTTCCTGCCTGGAGAATCCCCATGGACAGAAGAGCTTGGTGGGCTAATGTCCATAGGGTTCCAAAGAGTTGAACACAACTGAAGTGACTTGGCATGCATGCATTACTGCAAAAATGCAGAGAAATAGTGGCACTTAGTCAAAAGTTATAGTAATGGAGGTAGTGAAAGCTATCAGATTCTAAACATTTTTCAATATAGTGCCGTAACATTTTGCTGAAAAATTGAAAATGCAGTAGAAGACAAAGAGGCATCAAAAATGGCTCCAAGATTTTTGGCCTGTGGAACTCACAACAGAAATGGTAGAGCCAGCATTATAGAGATGGACAAGGAAAGCCAGAAGGACATGCAAACCTGGCAGAAAGATTGTGAGTTTGATTTTGGACATTTTAATGTTCCCTCATAGCTCAGTTGGTAAAGAATTTGCCTCCAATGCAGGAGGCCTGGTTCAATTCCTCGTTCAGAAAGAACCCCTGCAGAAGGAAATGGCAACCCACTCTAGTATTCTTGCCTGGAGAATACTACAGAGAAGCCTGGCAGGCTACAGTCCATGGGGTCCTAAAAGTTGGACATGAACTAGAGACTAAAGCACCAATGTTGAGATGCCTATTATAAATCTAAGCAGTGAGGCAAATTGAATACACAAATTTACAGAGGAAACTAAATACAGACATCTCAAATTTAGGAAGAATTCTGAACTATCAATGGGAGGGTCATCCTATGTAGAATCGATACACTTTGCAATACAGCAGAAAGTAATAAAGTGTTGTAAATCAACTCTATTCAATATATTTTTAAAGCAGTCTTTAAATCAATGATATTTTAATAGAAAAATATATTAAAGAAAAAGATTGCAGTGGGGTAACACAGAGAGAAGACATGGCGTAAAGACTGAGGCCTTATAAGGTCTGGGATAGAAGGAAAAAGCCTTGATTTTCCAAGGTGATTTCCAAAAGAACCGAAAAATAAAATAGTGGGGAATTGTACCAAAGCTGCTCTTTGATGGAAAACACAAGGACTAGAACTTACAATGGGGTTTAGCACACAAAAATCACTGGGAACCTTCCAAGATCAAAGAAACCACCTGGTAGTAAGGTAAACACTGTTCTACAAGGAAAAGAACTACTTGCCAGAGTGACAGACTTCAGATAATAGTGTATGGAGCAGTGGTAATCTACACTGAAGTCAAACAAACTAAAATTGCAAGCCTTGAAATAATTTCTGCTAATACTATATGTAATAGAGTTGTCACATTTGTCCCAACTCCATTTATGATTCTGAAACTATAGAGAGTAGCTCTAGTTCTGCTAGGTTCCACTTCCTTGCCCTGAAAAATTTAGTATTGCTGAGAAAAAGTCCTTAAATAATCTATGCCAAAACTCCATATGACTCCTCTGGAATTGTTTTATCCAAAAGTAAATTGCCAAGTCACCTATCTGAAGAGATCTTTTGGGCTGCCAAGTTCTCTAGCAGAAAGAAGAAAGGCAACTTTTATTCAATCTTTCTTAAGACTCATGGCCTGAACTCCCTCTTCATTATCCAGGGCCCTCATCCAGCATATGGTTTCTGACTCTTTTCCAGTGAATTTCCTAAATAGGACTCTGTTCTTAATTAGATAAAACTACTTCTTTAGCACTTTCAAAACAAATATACTAGACAGAGGAAATCTTATATTTATGAATTAGCGACCAAACAATAACATGTTTAAATTTATCCCCCACCCACACTGATAGTTTTATAAATGCAGAAGGCCCTTCAACAATGCAGAGTTTAAATTTTGCATATGACTTAGAGTTTGCCCTCTATATATGTCATTCTGTCTGCAGTTCTGCATCCATGGGTTCAATCAACCTCAGATCATGTAAAACTATAGTATTTAATACAGAAAAAAATCCCAAGGCAGTCCCAAGATAGTGGAGGAATAGGAAGGGGAGGCCACTTTCTCCCCTACAAATTAATCAAAAGATCATTTGAATGTGGAACAACTTTCACAAGTTCTGGACACTGGCGGAGGACACCAGGCACCCAGAGGCAGCCCGATCTCTTAGAAAAGAGGTAGAAAAAAAATATAAAAGATGAAAACAGAAGCAAAGGATTTAGGGATGGAGACTCATCCTGAGGAGGAAATCTTGAAGGAGGAAAAGTTTTCACACAATAGGAAACCCTCTAACAGGCTCATCAGTGGGGAGCTTTGAAATCTAAAGAGGACAACATAACTGGGGAAAAAAAGAAGTACACACACATACATACACATATAGTCTGTAGGGTAAGGACTGGGAAGACAATGTGAAGGGGCTAACATGACATAGCAACCCAAACCGTGGGATTGCCAGAGACCAGCCCCCCCCGGCCCCTCAACAACAACAACAACAACAACAACAACAACAAAAGATCTAACCTGCGAAGGGTCTAAGGCAGCATGGTGACTCCAGGTGCACTCACAGAAGAAAGGGTTGTATCTTAGCCAAAAACAAAGGAGAGCAAGTTTGCTCCAATTTAGACCCCTCCCTCCCCAGAGGCAGAAGCACGTGTGCAACAGCCAGAGCTGGAAGGCAGGGGCTGTTGCAGTCTTGGCCGCAGAGCCCACATCTTTCATCAAACTGACCAGGTTGCCAGTTGCTAACCATGTCTTCCTGGGATCCTGGATGGTTCACACCCACCAGGAGTGTCACAGCCTGAGATCTGCTCCCCATAGGAGACATACTGCACACCTGGGACTGTGCCCTCGCAGTGCACCTGGGAAACCAAGCAGC
Organism: Nanger dama; assembly: GCA_917880005.1. NCBI lineage: Eukaryota > Metazoa > Chordata > Mammalia > Artiodactyla > Bovidae > Nanger > Nanger dama. Next base: position 10,289,927 of record CAKJTW010000014.1, read on the forward strand.
CAGAACTAGGGAGGGGTAGAAGACGCCTGGCCCAACTGGGACAGCGTGCTCGAGAAGCACTCGTTCATCTGAGTTGCTTGGACCAGGGAAGAGCACAAAACGCAGTCCATCTGGGTCTATGCCCCTGCAAAGCATTGGAGAACCTGAGCAGCTTAGACCTGGGAAAGGCATGAAATTCAGGGCTCTCTTGAGATAGTGCTGTTGTGGAGCACCCTGGAGCCTGAGCAGTGTGGACCCAGGAAATACACGCTGCCTTGGGCTGTGGCAAACCAATCCACTGAAGGCATTCCCCACACGTGCCAATGGTATTTGTTTGTAGCCTCCTTCCTCTCCACAGCACAACTGAACAAGTGAGCCTAAGTAAGTGGCCATCTTACCCCCTCATGTCAAGGTGGAAATTAGACATTGAAGAGACCTGTGAACAGAGAAAGCCAAAGTCAACAAAGAAGGGAGAACTGCCCCTGAAGTGACAGGTGCAAAGATTAAAACCATGCAGTTAATGCAGAGACTATGCATTTTTTGAGGGGCAACTATAAATAAGTACAAGCCAGAACAAGCACTATCTGACACTGAATTGACCTGACACTACCCACAACAGCTGCAGAGAAGTCCCTATATATATTTTTCCTATTACCATTTTTTTAAAAATTTTAGTTATTATGTCTTTAACTTTCATTTTTATAGCCTACTATTACCTTTCTTTAAAAATCTTATTTTTAAAGCAATTTCCATAAATATAGTTTTAATTTTTGTGATCAATTTTGTTGTATCTTTATATGGTATTTTTGAGAATCTAACCTCTATTTTGTTTTTAATCTTTACTTTTTCATATTTGCTATCAATTTTGTACATTTAAGAATCTAAGCTTCAGTATCCATTTCACATAGGAATTTGATTACTGGCTTGATTGCTCTCTCCCCTTTGATTTTCCCTTTTCTTCTCTGTTTCATCTCTATCTCCTTCCTCCCTCTTCTCTTCTCTACATAACTCTATGAATCTTTCTGGGTGTTCCTGGCTGTGGAGAGCACTTAGGGATTTGATCACTGGCTTGATTGCTCTCTCCCCTTTCAACTCTCCATTTCTGTCCTCCTGGTCACCCCTATCTTCCTCATCCCTCTTCTATTCACTATCTAACTCTGTGAATATCTCTGGGTGTTCCTGGTTGTGGAGGGCTGTTTCCACATTAAACTAGGGGCTTTATCTTCTGTGCTTTATGGATGGAGAAGTCTTGGGCATTCTATAAGAGGAGGACCAAAATCCAGAGGCAGGAGGCTCAACTCCAGAATATCAGAGAACACCTGACTCCAGGGAACACTAACAGACAAGAGCCCACCCAAAAGTCTCCGTACCTAGACTAACACCAAGTTCCACCCAAGAGCTAACAAGTTCCAGTGCAAGACACACCATGCTAATTCTCCAGGAAAACAGGAAACATCCCTGAACTTTAAAAGATGTGCTGCCCAAAGCCATACCAAGCCCATAAACACTACAAAATTCACTACTGGACTCTTCATTGTACTCGAGAGAGAAGAGATCCAGCTCCACCCACCAGAACACCAACACAAGTTCCCCTAACCAGGAAACCTTGACAAGCCACTGGTCCAACCCCACTCACAGGGAGCAGATTCCACAATTAAGAGGAAACACAACCTTCCAGCCTGCAGAAAGGGCACCCCAACGCATCAATCTAAACAAAATGAAAAGGCAGAGCAATATTCAGCAGGTGAAGAAACATGATAAAATCCCACCAAAGCAAATAAAAAAGGAAGAGATAGGGAGTCTACCTGAAAAATAATTCAGAATAATAATAGTAAATATGATCCAAACTCTTGAAAACAAAATGGAGTTACAGATAAATATACTAGAGACAAGGATTGAGAAGATGCAAGAAATGTTTAACAAGGACCTATCAGAAATAAAGAAGGGTCAATTAATAATGAACAATGCAATAACTGAGATTAAAAAGAATCTGGAGGGAATAAACAGTAGAATAACTGAGGCAGAAGAGAGGATAAGTGAGGTAGAAGATAAGATAGTGGAAATAGACGAAGTTCAGAGGAAAGAAGAAAAAAAGAATACAAAAGAAATGATGACAACCTCAGACACCTCTGGGATAATGTTAAACGCCCCAACATTCAAACCATAGGTGTCTCAGAAGAAGAAGACAAAAAAAGAGGGCATGAGAAAATACTTGAAGATATAATAGTCGAAAATGTCCCTAAAATGGTGAAGGAAATAGCCAACAAACTCCAAAATACCAAAGTCCCAAACAGCATAAACACAAGGTGAAACACCCTAAGACATGTATGAAGCAAACTAACAACAATTAAACACAAAGAACAAATATTAAAAGCAGCAAAGGAAAAACAACAAACAATATACAAGGGGATGCCCATAAAAATAACAGCAGATCTTTCAACAGAAACTCTTCAAGCCAAAAGGAATGGCAGGACATACTTAGAGATGAAAGAGAAAAACCTACAACCAAGATTACCCTACCCAGCAAAGATTTCATAAATATATAAAGGAGAACTCAAAAGCTTTACAGACATGCAAAAGCTGAGCAAATTCAGCACCATGAAACTATCTCTTCAACTAATGCTAAAGGATCTTCTCTAGACAGGAAACACAGAAAAAGTTCATAAAAACAAACCCAAAACAACAAAGTAAATGGTAATAGTATCATACTTATCAATAATTACCTTAAATATAATTATTTAATTACATTATTAATGTAAACACATTTTACATTATTTACTAATGGAAATAAATACATTTATTTATTAATGGGTTAAATGTGCCAGCCAAAAGACCAAACATAGCCAAATGGATACAAAAACAAAACCCCTACATATGCTGCTTACAAGAAGCCTATCTCAAACTTAGGAATACACATATACTGAATGTGAGGGGCTAGAAAGAGAGATTCACGCAAACGGAGACCAAAAGAAAGCAGGAGTAGCAATAATCATATCAGATTAGTAGACTTTGAAATAAAGACCACATGATAAGAGACAAAGAATGACACTATATAATGATCAAGGGATCAATAAAAGAAGATATAATAATTACAAATATGTATGCACCCAACATAGGAGCACCTCAATACTAACAACTAATATTAGTACCTCAATGCTAACAAGTATGAAAGAGAAATAAACAGTAACACAATAACAGTGGTGGACTCTAATACCGCACTCACACCTATGGATAGATCAACCAAGTAGAAAATTAGCCAGGAGTCACAAGCTTTAAATGATAAAATGGACCAGTTAGACCTAATAGATACCTACAGGACATTTCACCCAAAAAACAATAGGTTTTACCTTTTCCCCAAGTGCACTCAGAGTAATCTCCAGGATACATCACATCCTGGGCCACAAATCTAGACTCGTTAAATTAAAAAAAAAGAAAGAAAGAAAGAAAGAGACCAAAAAAAAAAAAAAACCTGAAATCATTTCAATCATCTTTTCTGATCAAAATGCAGCAAGATTATATATCAACTAACAGAAAAAAAAACTGTAAAATCACAAACATATGGAGTTTAAATAGTATGCTTCTGAATAACCAACACATCATGGAAGAAATAAAAAAAATCAAAATATGCACAGAAACAAAAATGAAAATATGACAACCAAAAACCTATGTGATTTAGAACAAAGAAGTGCTAAGAGGCAGGTTCATAGCAATTCAAGTCTACCTCATGAAACAAGAGAAATATTATATAAACAATCTAACTTTACCCTGAAGCAACTAGAAAAATAATAGAAGAACCACAGAGTAATAAGTAGAAGGAAATAAATCATAAAAATCAGAGCAGATATATATGAAAATGAAACAAAGAAGACTATAGCAAAGATCAACAAAACTAAAAGCTGGTTCTTTGAGAATATAAATAAAATAGACAAACCATTAGCAAGACTCATCAAGAAAAAAAAGGAGAAGAATCAAACCAATAAAATTAGAAATGAAAATGAAGAAATCACAACAGATAACACAGAAATACAAAAGGTCATAAGAGACTACTATGAGCAACCATATGCCAATAAAAAGGACAACTTGGAAGAAATGGACAAATTCTTATAAAAGTATAACCTTCCAAAATCGAACCAGGAAGAAATAGAAAATCTGAACAGACAATTCACAAGCATAGAAATCAAAACTATAACCACATATCTTCTAACAAATAAAGGCCCAGTACCAGATAGCTTCACAGTTGAGTACTACCAAGAATTTAGAGAAGAGCTAACACCTAGCCTACTCAAACTCTTCCAGAAAACTAAAGAGGAGGGCAAAATTCCAAAGTCATTCTATAGGCCACCATCACTCTGATAACAAAACCAGACAAAGATGTCACACACAAAAAGAAAACTACAGGCCAATATCACCAATGAACAGAGATGCAAAAATCCTTAACAAAATTCTAGCAAACAGAATTGCTTTCTAGAAACCAGAATTGAAATAGACACATGTCCCCCAATATTCATTGCAGTACCGTTTACAATAGCTATGGCATGGAAGCAACCTAGATGTCCATCAGCAGATGAATGGATAAGGAAGTATGGTGCATATTATAGAAGGGAATATTACACAGTTATAAAAAGAGTACATTTGAGTCGTTATAATGAGGTGGACGAAACTGGCAGCTATTATATAGAGTGAAGTAAGTCAGAAGAGATACACCAATACTGAATATGAATGCATAAATATCAAATTTAGAAAGATGGTAATGACGTGCCTATATGCAAGGCAGCAAAAGAGACACAGATGTAAAGAACAGACTTTTGGACTATGTGGGAGAAAGCAAGAGTGAGATGATTTGAGCGAATAGCACTGAAACCATATGTAAAATAGATGACCAGGGCAAGCTCGATGCATGAAGCAGGGAACTCAGGAAGCCAGTGCTCTGGGACAACCCAGAGGGATAGGGTGGGGAGGGGAAGTGGGAGTGGGGTTCAGGATATGGAGACAAATGTAACCTGTGGGTGATTCATGTTACTGTACGGCAAAATCCACCACAATAATATAAAGCAATTATCCTCCAGTTAAAACAAATTAATTTTCAAAACCCACATATAAGTAGAACTGCACAGTTTAATCCCTCCTTATTCAAAAGTCAACTGTAATTTAAATTACATTATCATTTTCACATAGCCTCCTTTCATCCTCTTAGCACTTAATCAGAAATTAGTAGAGTTATTATAAATTTCTAAGTAAGAAAACTGAATCTACAATTTTCAATGATTACTTAGCCACCATGTCAGAACTTGAACTGTTATCCCAAGTTTTAGACACACTGCTTCCCACCATAAATGCTTCCTGCATACGAAGGATGCACAGATGTGCATCAAATCACCTTTCAGTATTTGTTGCCATGAACTCATGTAATGGATATTGTTCTGGTTTCAAATGAAATTGGTTTGTTTGAGGAATTTCAATAGGAGTCAGCCACACGTGCATTAACCTAGTTTCTGAAGTTAACTCTGGAGAAATATTCCATTGCTTCTGCATAAAATTTTCACTATTTTTCTCTGAGATTAAAATATTGAATGCATTTCAGAAATGGTAATGTAATTGAAAACAGCTAATATATTATCATTACTTATCATTAACAATTTAATGATAATGGAAAAAGTAGTAGTAATAAAACTAACTAGGAAACCATTAGTTCAGTTTAGACACTCAGTCATTTCTGACTCCTAGTGACCCCAAGAAAAGCAGCATGTCAGGATTCCATATTTCTCACAAGCTCCTGGAATTCAATCAAACTCATGTCCATTGAGTTGGTGATGCCATCCAACAATCTTTCCTTCCGTCGTCCCCTTTTCTTGCCTTCAGTCTTTCCTAGAATCATGGTCTTTTCGAATTAGTCAGTTCTTTGATTCAGGTGATGCTTTCTAAGGCAAACTTGACTTCACATTCCAAGATGTCTGGCTCTAGATGAGTGATCACATCATCATGATTATCTGGGTAGTGAAGATCTTTTTGTACAGTTTTTCCGTGTATTCTTGCCATCTCTTAATATATTCGGCTTCTGTTAGGTCCACACCATTTCTGTCCTTTATTGAGCCCATCTTTGCATGAAATATTCCCTTGGTATCTCTAATTTTCTTAAAGAGATCTCTAGTCTTTCCCATTCTGTTCTTTTCCTCTATTTCTTTGCTTTGATCACTGAAGGCTTTCTTATCTCTTCTTGGTTTTCTTTGAAACTCTGCATTCAGATGCTTATATCTTTCCTTTTTCTCCTTTGCTTTTGCTCTCTTCTTTTCACAGCTATTTGTAAGGTCTCCCCAGGCAGCCATTTTGCTTTTTGCATTTCTTTTCCATGGGGATGGTCTTGATCCCTGTCTCCTGTACAATGTCATGAACCTCATTCCATAGTTCATCAGACACTCTATCTATCAGATCTAGGCACTTAAATCTATTTCTCTCTTTAACTGTATAATCATAAGGGATATGATTGAGGTCATACCTGAATGGTCTAGTGGTTTTCCTACTTCCTTCAATATTTGGTAATAAGGAGTTCATGATCTGAGCCACAGTCAGCTGCTGGTCTTGTTTTGTTGACTGTATAGAGCTTCTCCATCTTTGGCTGCATAAAATATAATCAATCTGATTTTGGTATTGACCGTCTGGTGATATCCATGTGTAGAGTCTTCTCTTGTGTTGTGGGAAGAGAGGGTATTTGCTATGACCAGTGCATTTTCTTGGCAAAACTCTATTAGTCTTTGCCCTGCTTCATTCCACATTCCAAGGCCAAATTTGCCTGTTACTCCAGCTGTTTCTTGACTTCCGACTTTAGCATTCCAGTCCCCTATAATGAAAAGGACAAATTTTTTGGGTGTTAGTTCTAAAAGGTCTTGTAGGTCTTCATAAAACCATTCAACTTCAGCTTCTTCAGCATTACTGGTTGGGGCATAGACTTGGATAACTGTGATATTGAATGGTTTGCCTTTGAAATGAACAGAGATCATTCTGTCGTTTTTGAGATTGCATCCAAGTACTGCATTTCAGATTCTGAATGTGAAGTCAAGTGGGCCTTAGAAAGCATCACTACGAACAAAGCAAGTGGAATTGATGGAATTCCAGTTGAGCTATTTCAAATCCTGAAAGATGATGCTGTGAAAGTGCTGCACTCAATATGCCAGCAAATTTGGAAAACTCAGCAGTGGCCACAAGACTGGAAAGGGTCAGTTTTCATTCCAATTTCAAAGAAAGCCAATGACAAAGAATGCTCAAACTACAGCACAATTGCACTCATCTCACATGCTAGTAAAGTAATGCTCTAAATTCTCCAAGCCAGGCTTCAGCAATATGTGAAATGTGAACTCCTGATGTTCAGGCTGGTTTTAGAAAAAGCAGAGGAACCAGAGATCAAATTGCCAACATCCGCTGGATCATCAAAAAAGGAAGAGAGTTCCAGAAAAACATCTATTTCTGCTTTATTGACTATGCTAAAGCCTTTGACTGTGTGGATCACAAAAAACTGGGGGAAATTCTGAGACAGATGGGAATACCAGACCACCTAACCTGCCTCTTGAGAAATCTGTATGCAGGTCAGGAAGCAGCAGTTAGAACTGGACATGGAACAACAGACTGGTTCCAAATAGGAAAAGGAATATGTCAAGGCTATATATTGTCACCCTGCTTATTTAACTTATATGCAAAGTACATCATGAGAAATGCTGGAGTGGAAGAAACAGAAGCTGGAATCAAGATTGCCAGGAGAGATATCAATAACCTCAGATATGCAAATGACACCACCCTTTATGGCAGAAAGTGAAGAGGAGCTAAAGGGCCTCTTGATGAAGGTGAAAGAAGAGAGTGGAAAAGTTGGCTTAAAGCTCAACTTTGAGAAAACAAAGATCATGGCATCTGGTCCCATCACTCCATGGGAAATAGATGGGGAAACAGTGGAAACAGTGTCAGACTTTATTTTGGGGGGCTCCAAATCACTGCAGATGGTGACTGCAGCCATGCAATTAGAAGACACTTATTCCTTGGAAGAAAGGTTACGACCAACCTAGATTGTATATTCAAAAGCAGAGACATTACTTTGCCGACTAAGGTCTGTCTAGTCAAGGTTATGGTTTTTCCTGTGGTCATGTATGGATGTGAGAGTTGGACCATGAAGAAAGCTGAGCACCAAAGAGTTGATGCTTTTGAACTTTGGTGTTGGAGAAGACTCTTGAGAGTCCCTTGGACTTCAAGGAGATCCAACCAGTCCATTCTGAAGGAGATCAACCCTGGGATTTCTTTGGAAGAAATGATGCTAAAGCTGAAACTCCAGTACTTTGGCCACCTCATGCGAAGAGTTGACTCACTGGAAAAGACTGATGCTGGCAGGGATTGGGGGCAGGAGGAGAAGGGGACGAAAGAGGATGAGATGGCTGGATTGCATCACTGATGCAATGGATGTGAGTTTGAGTGAACTCTGGGAGTTGTTGATGGACAGAGAGGCCTGGCGTGCTGCAGTTCATGGGGTCACAAAGAGTCGGACACGACTGAGCAGCTGAACTGAACTGAGGTTGGTCATAAGTTTTCTTGGAAGGAGTAAATTTCTTTTAATTGCATGGCTGCAGTCACCATCATTGATTTTGGAGCTCCCCAAAATAAACTCTGTCACTGTTTCCCTATCTATTTGCCATGACTTGATGGGGCCAGATGCCATGATCTTTGTTTCCTGAATGTTGTGTTTTAAGCCAACTTTTTACCAAGAGGCTCTTTATTTCTTCTTCGCCCTCTGCCATAAAGGTGGTGTCATCCGCATATCTGAGGTTATTGACATGTCCCCAGCAATCTTGATTCTAGCTTGTGCTTCATCCACTCCAGCATTTCTCATGATGTACTCTGAATATAAGTTGAATAATCAGGGAGACAATATACAGCCTTGACATACTTTTTTCCATTTTTGAAATCAGTCTGTTGTTCCATGTCCAGTTCTAACTGTTGCTTCTTGACCTGCATACAGATTTCTCAAGAAACCATAAGCAAAAAGAAATCCAACAGAACCACATGAATAGCTTAAAAAACAAAACAAAACAACAACAAAAATCTGTGTTGTCCTAGAAACCATCTCCAAAAGTCCTTGAGTAGTCAGGATAACTTTGTTTTAAGTATTTCAGGAGACTTGTATGTCCTATTTCAACTGAGTGAAGAATTTATTTGTTATAAACTTAAAATGAATAGGGACTCAGAGCAGGTTAGTTTTAATGAGGAAAGGTCGTTAAGACAGAACTGGAATAAGGGATACCAAGGAATTAGCTGATTAACCAGCGAAGGAGAAGGAACTAACTGGTCAGATAGAGACTGCTAAAGACAGAAAGGATGTAAAAAACTAATATATGCAATCTACAAAGCTAAATTAGATAACTAAAGCTTTTTAGTAGCAGAAAACTTGCCCTTGTGTACATAAATTTTGACACCATTCTCAATGTATTAATAAATGCTACACATGACCTAGAACATTATGCTGCTTATTTATTAGTATTATATTAATCATTTGTAGCATATTATATCTATAAAATAAAATTTTAGATAAAGTTAAGAATGCAAACATGAAGTACAAAGCTCATGAAATATAAGTTACAAGTCCTCTAATAAAGCCATTATAATTAAGCTCGATACATAATATACTGGAATGCAAGTTACATGGAAAAAAGCCTAATATATACTTTATATGTGATGCAGCCATGTTAATGATGATAATGTAAACCATAACTTCTGTAGGTGCTGACTTGTCTATCTTTAAAGTTGAAGCATTAATATTGTATTAGCATATTTTTCCATTTAATTTAGAAATGCATTTCTAAAGCTGTAAATTAACATGACATTCTTTTTTATTTTGCTGGTACCAACACTATGATTTCATGATCACTGAATAATCAGCACTCAGAAAAAGGATTTTAAAAACAGTTCAAGCCTGTACATGTACCTGCAAAACTGGAAGCCTGCAGTCTCCTTTGAATTAAGAATAAAGTAAAATTGAATGTGCACCTCCTCAGCCTTATTTAATGGCTTATAAATCATTTGCAACAGAAAACAAAAATGTTTCTTTTCTATTTTGCAACCTAGAATTATATACTTCTGTAAACATTATTTTTCCCACTGTATCTCTCCTTTCTCAAAAAAAAAAAAAGATATGCATTATATTCTCTTTAGTATGTGCTTTACATGGTAATGATCTAGAGTATGCCTGTCAAACCGGGAATCTGTTACTTCCAACACATTGTAATAAATCTCAAGACTAGAACACACATTACAAATAACCTGATACAATTTACTTATTTAAAACATCAAGAATCCAAGCCCTTGAGACCTAAAGTAATTTTCCCAAGGTCACACCCTGTAGATTACAAGATCAGTAGACCAACCTGTCATACTATGCTAGCCTGCTTCTGGGTTTCACTATAACTCCCAAGTTCAGAAACAAGACCAGTGCTCTTATTGCAAGAAATGCATTGTGAATGGGAAAATTTTAAAAAGTAAGAATTACTATATCCATGCTTAATTACTTTTTGATTTATTGCTACCTTTTAGTATATTTAATTTTTGTCCATGTTACATCGTTTACATTTAGGCTTGGGTTTAGTTTTCTTTTCCTTAGTCAGAATTCCTAAGTGTCATCTGCCCATCTGCAGGTTTTAGACATTGAACATACAGATCATCTCTCAAGTCCCTTTCTCGATGTTTCCTTTTTAACAGTGCTGCAATACTCTGCATTTCCCCAAAGTTATATTATCTAATTATTTACATTACAATTACTCTCAATATGGGAGTATTATTTTCACAAAAGTTTTAATGTAAATATTTACCCTTAAAGCTGTTTATCAGATTTCTTGGTGTTTCTAAATCTTATTTTCTTCAGCCTTTCCTAAACTGTCTCCATTCAGTAACCTGTTACTGAGCTCCTACTCTACACCACGCTGTTAAGATGTGGAGATACCAAGAATAAAGCATGCTCCCTATTTTCCATAAGCTCATAGTCACTGATTAGCTAGCTTCTTTTGTCATTCAATTATTCAAGCTTAATTTGGAATATTTTCCCAAACAACAACACAAAACAAGAATATGCTCACCCCTAAATCAAAACCATAACTCCACTCTTCAGGCTATCAAGCTGTTGTATTTCTTGTCTTTTTAATCTTTTGTACCTTAGACCTTCATACTGGGAAAGATTGAGGGCAGAAGGAGAAAGGTGCAACAGATGAAGAGAAGGTTGGATAGCATCACTGATGCAAGGGACATGAGTTTGAGCAAACTCAAGAAGAGAGTGAAGGATGGGGAAGCCTGGCATGTTGCAGTCTATGGGCTTGCAAACAGTCAGACATAACTTAGTGACTGAACAACAAATGTATCTTTCATAGTGTTAAATAACAAAAATCCAGAGCCAACCAACCTTTAGGTAAAGAACCAAACTCTGCCTTTTAAAATATATGCTATGTGTGACCTTAGAAAATACAGTTAAGCTCTCTGAGACTTATTTTCTTTACATGCAAATAGGAGTGATATTAGAACTACTTCAGATGATTGTCAAGATACTTAATTGATGTGCTAAAACAGGACAATGTTTGGCATATAATAAGTGCTATAAGTATTAGCAGTTATTACTTGGAAAATACTTATTCAAATAAAAAGTCCCCCTTACTATTAGCTTCATTACTTATTATGCAACTTATTGTTCTTGATAAATTACCCAATTACCTAATCTAAATATTTACAGGGATGTTTAATTATTTTTATACTTGAACCAATACCAATTTTGCTCCTGTCTTTGCACATTACATTAGCCTACTTTTGTACATTATCTTCCAGATGAAGAGTCTGTATAACTTAATCAAAATATATGGAAATAAGATTTTGCACTGTAAATTGTGAAAATTCAATCTACCCATAAGTGTTTGAATTGGGAACATTTCATGAAAAGATGGGCTCAATAAAGGACAGAAATGGTATGGACCTAACAGAAGCAGAAGATATTAAGAAGAGATGGCAAGAATACACGGAAGAACTGTACAAAAAGATCTTCACGACCCAGATAACCATGATGATGTCATCACTCATCTAGAGCCAGACCTCCTGGAATGTGAAGTCAAGTGGGCCTTAGAAAGCAGCACTACAAACAAAGCTAGTGGAGGTGATGGAATTCCAGTGGAGCTGTTTCAAATCCTGAAAGATGATGCTGTGAAAGTGCTGCACTCAATATGCCAGCAAATTTGGAAAACAGCAGTGGCCACAAAACTGGAAAGGGTCAGTTTTCATTCCAATTCCAAAGAAAGCCAATGACAAAGAATGCTCAAACTACAGCACAATTGCACTCATCTCACATGCTAGTAAAGTAATGCTCAAAACCAAGCCAGGCTTCAGCAATATGTGAACCATGAACTCCCTGATGTTCAAGCTAGTTTTAGAAAAGGCAGAGGAACCAGAGATCAAATTGCCAACATCTGCTGGATCATGGAAAAAGCAAGAGAGTTCCAGAAAAACATCTATTTCTGCTTTATTGACTATGCCAAAGCCTTTGACTGTGTGGATCACTTTAAACTGTGGACAATTCTGAAAGAGATGGGAATACCAGGCCACCTAACCTGCCTCTTGAGAAAACTATATGCAGGCCAGGAAGCAACAGTTAGAACTGGACATGGCACAACAGACTGGCTCCAAATAGGAAAAGGAGTACGTTAAGGCTGTATATTGTCAACCTGCTTATTTAACTTTTATGCAGAGTCCATCATGAGAAACGCTGGAGTGGAAGAAACACAAGCTGGAATCAAGATCGCCAGGAGAGATATCAATAACCTCAGATATGCAGATGACACCATCCTTATGGCAGAAAGTGAAGAGGAGCTAAAAGCCTTTTGATGAAAGTGAAAGAGAGTGAAAAAGTTGGCTTAAAGCTCAACATTCAGAAAACAAAGATCATGGCATCTGGTCCCATCACTTCATGGGAAATAGATGGGGAAACAGTGGAAACAGTGTCAGACTTTATTTTTTTGGGCTCCAAAATCACTGCAGATGGTGACTGCAGCCATGAAATTAAAAGATGCTAAGTCCTTGGAAGAAAAGTTATGACCAACCTACATAGTGTATTCAAAAGCAGAGACATTACTTTGCCAACAAAGGTCCGTCTAGTCAAGGCTATGGTTTTTCCTGTGGTCATGTATGGATGTGAGAGTTGGACTGTGAAGAAGGCTGAGCGCCAAAGAATTGATGGTTTTGAACTGTGGTGTTGGAGAAGACTCTTGAGAGTCCCTTGGACTGCAAGGAGATCCAACCAGTCCATTCTGAAGGAGATCAACCCTGGGATTTCTTTGGAGGGAATGTTGCTAAAGCTGAAACTGCAGTACTTTGGACATCTCATGCGAAGAGCCGACTCATTGGAAAAGACTCTGATGCTGGGAGGGATTGGAGGCAGCAGTAGAAGGGGGACGAGAGAGGATGAGATGGCTAGATCGCATCACTGACTCGATGGACATGAGTCTGAGTGAACTCTGGGAGTTGGTGATGGGCAGGGAGGCCTGGCGTGCTGTGATTCACGGGGTTGCTAAGAGTCGGACACAACTGAGCAACTGAACTGGACTGAACTGATGCCTCTCCAAGCCACAAATATTAAAAAGCACAGAAATTCTAGGAGCACTAGTTCTTTTCTGAGTTTCAGCATAAACGTATTCAGAGATTACTCTTGAGGCTAACTATAAGGATATACATCATTTCTGTTTCATTTTCTTAACAAAAGTGGTTATGATTTAGTCATAGTATCTAACAATGACTTAAATTAGTAGTTTCCTGTAACAAATACTTGATAAGAATAAATTTGTAAAAATTATCTCGTATCAGATCTATTTTTAAACTCTATGTTGTGGATATCACAATATACTTTTTAATATTCAAGCCTCACTTCATTATAATTACATCAAAATACATTATGATGGATTATAATCCATTATAAGAGAGATGGATTTGAGTTGAGTCGGGTCAGAATCATAAGGAAAATATACTGGATCTAAATATTTAATTTGTTTGTTTACCTTGTGTTAATTATAAAGTGAATAAATACATAAGTTCTTCCATACCATAGTGTCAAAAAACTCTATCCAAAACTGAATTAAATTGAGAAAAAGAACAACACAAATTCTTAGTTTGGTTTTATCTTATATGAGATTTTTGTTCCAAATTTCAGAAGTAATTAATTCTCAAGTATCATAGCAACTAAAGTTTAACTTACATAATGTGATAAATTTTGTGGATGTATTTATAGTTAAAACAGAAGTGGTAACAGGCTAGATCACTCTAAGTGCTGTCCAAATAAGCCACTTATAACAATAACAAACATCTATATAACTCCTACTTTTTTATACAACATTTGAGGAGTAATCAACTTACATTCATAATTTACCTAATACAAAATATAGCTATTTACCTGTGTATTGATCTGTCTCCTGTCTGTTAATACTAACTTGTGAATCAGCTTGTAGAAATGTTATCAAATTTAATAAAATATTTTAAAAATGACTGAACCACAGAGAATATAAATAGCAGGAAACTGATTGAGATAAAAAATAAATATTTCTCAACCTTTAATTTTCTTTCTGATATTTAAAACTTCTGCTTAAATTTGGTTGTGAACCTTCTGACAATCAAAACAAAAAGATTCACAAACCTGTCACATGCTTTTCAGATAATACAAAAGAAAACATATTGATGCTTCAGAGATACAAAAGCTTTAAAGTGATTAATTCTAAAGGAAAGTTTTCACTTGGGTTTTACAGAACTGTGGTGGACAGTGTTTTCAATAACATCTATGCAACTTTTAAAAATGAGTTTTTAAGACTATTTCTTACATAATTTTTCAATGAAAATTTATGGAATTAAAACCATGATGTAACTTAATGAAAGATATTCTTCAAATAGATCTAGGTGTTTCCAGATCACCCTGACCACAATACAATGCCAAAAATCCAAAAGAAAACACTAAACCATGACCACTGTAAATTGGACAGAAATTAAAAAAAAAAACTTTATTAATTTTGTAAGTTTAGGCCACTTTATACTGTGCCATTACAATGTAAATTGATATATTTTTCAAAATCAGTGTATGATATTAAAAAGTCTAAGAATGCCTCTTATGTATTATTACTATGTCATTCAAGTCAACCACATCTCCTCTACGGTACAATGGGCACACTTTGGACTCAATACCTGAAAACCCTTACTAGGCTTGGAGTCTTGAGATAAAAGTTCCCATTTTTACCATATGTTTATATTGGGAAACTATAAAATTATGGTCCAGGCATCATTATTTTATATAGTTTCAATGTATAAAAGTTTTTAAATATCAAAATGCCACCATCTCACACCAGATGATGAATCTAAGCCAGTCTTAGAAATCCTGCTTCCGTTTCCAGTTATAACTTCAGGGATGGACAAACATCCAAATCTGACAATATGGTAGGAAGGTTGGTATTAGGAAGTCCTTGGGGAAAGTTGCCTTACCATGAAAGAGGTATCATTTCTGGTTGCGATCTCTTATATGAGCCTGAGAATGAACCCAACAATGAGGAAGGTAAACACTGATTCAAAGGGAAAACTGAAAAGGCCCCGGGTTCTGTAATGTCACAGAGCCATCAAATCATTAAATTGTAAAGTCTCTCTTCTCTCTGGACAGCCCGTTATGTGAGAGAATTTATTTTTATCTGAGCCAGATTTTGCTCAGATACTCAAATATATCTTGATTTAGCCACAATTAATGTTTGTTTTAAAATAGTGTCCTCCCTTTCCACTCCTCTCTGGGAAACACGATAGTGTATTTATAGACATGTTAAAAAAAAAAAAAACCTAATAACCATCTATGAAAATTAGAATGCTACCAAAATACATGAAAGACTGAACTTTACCTCCTATAATAGTAAGATAACTTGCTTCTACTTCATAATTATAATCCACTACTTTTTCTCTGAAATATTGCTTACTTAAGAGAATTTAATGAATGAGTCCTTTACTGTTCTCTGAATAATAGCCTCTATCAACAAAAAAGCTTAACTTTCAACTCTGTTTTATGAATTCTTAGTAATGGCTTAATAAGATGTGTAACAATCACAAATATCAGATTTACAACCCCATTAACTACTGATTGGTAGATAAATGCTAATTTGCATTCTGTAATAAATTTCATGCCAAAAAAACACCTATTCATTAAACACTAATGAAAACAAAATCATTTTATGCATTTTCATGTTGGAGAGCATTTTACATGCTAGCAAGGTATGCTCAAAATCCTTCAAGCTTAGGCTTCAGCAGTACATGAACTAAGAACCTCCAGATGTACAAGCTGGGTTTAGAAAAGGCAGAAGAACCAGAGATCAAATTGCCCACATTTGTTGAATTACACAGAAGGCAAGGGAATTTCAGAAAATCATCTACTTCTGCCTCATTCACTACGCTAGAGTCTTTGTGTGGATCACAACACACTCTGGAAAATTCTTAAAGAGATGGGAATAACAGACCATCTTACCTGTCTCCAAAGAAGCCTGTATGCAAATGAAGAAGCATCCATTGGAACCAGACATGTAATAACAGACTGGTTCAAAATTGGGAAAGGAATACAAAAGGCTGCAAATTGTCACCCTATTTAATTAACTTATATGCAGAGTAAAGCATGTGAAACACTGGGCAGGATGAAACACAAGCTAGAATCAAGATTGCAGGGAAAAATATCAACAATCTCAGACATGCAGATAATACCACTCTAGTGGCAGAAAGCAGGGAGGAAATAAAGAACCTCTTGGTGAGAATGAAAGATGACAGTAAAAAAGCTGGCTTAAAACTCAGCTTTCAAACTAAGGTCGTGGCATCTAGTCCCATTCAGTTCAGTTCAGTTCAGTAGCTCAGTCATGTCGGACACTTCGTGACCCCATGAATCGCACCACGCCAGGTCTCCCTGTCCATAACCAACTCTTGGAGTTCACTCAGACCCACGTTCATTGAGTCCATGATGCCATCCAGCCATCTCATCCTATGTGATCCCCTTCTCCTCCTGCCTCCAATCCCTCCCAGCATCAGTCTTTTCCAATGAGTCAGCTCTTCTCATGAGGTGGCCAAAGTACTGGACGTTCAGCTTCAGCATCATTCCTCCCAAAGAAATCCCAGGGCTGATCTCCTTGCAGTCCAAGAGCCTCTCAAGAGTCTTTTCCAACACCACAGTTCAAAATCATCAATTCTTTGGCGCTCAGCCTTCTTCACAGTCCAACTCTCACATCCATATATGACCACAGGAAAGACCATAGCCTTGACTAGATGGACCTTAGTCGGCAAAGTAATGTCTCTGCTTTTGAATAAACTGTCTAGGTTGGTCATAAGTTTTCTTCCAAGGACTAAGTGTCTTTTAATTTCATGGCTGCAGTCACCATCTGCAGTTATTTTGGAGCCCAAAAAATAAAGTCTGACACTGTTTCCACTGTTTCCCCATTTATTTCCCATGAGTGATGGGACCAGATGCCATGATCTTCGTTTTCTGAATGTTGAGCTTTAAGTCAACTTTTTCACTCTCTTCTTTCACTTTCATCAAGAGGCTCTTTAGTTCTTCTTCACTTTCTGACATAAGGGTGGTGTCATCTGCATATCTGAGGTTATTGATATTTCTCCCAGCAATCTTGATTCCAGCTTGTGTTTCTTTCAGTCCAGCATTTCTCATGATTTACTCTGCACATAAGTTAAAGAAACAAGGTGACAATATACAGCCTTGACGTACTCCTTTTCCTATTTGGAGCCAGTCTGTTGTGCCATGTCCAGTTCTAACTGTTGCTTCCTGACCTGCATACAGATTTCTCAAAAGGCAGGTTAGGTGGTCTGATATTCCCATCTCTTTCAGAATTTTCCACAGTTTATTGAGATCCACATAGTCAAAGGTTTTGGCATAGTCAATAAAGCAGAAGTAGATGTTTTTCTGGAACTCTCTTGCTTTTTCCATGATCAAGTGGATGTTGGCAATTTGATCTCTGGTTC
Source organism: Nanger dama (assembly GCA_917880005.1). Classification (NCBI taxonomy): domain Eukaryota; kingdom Metazoa; phylum Chordata; class Mammalia; order Artiodactyla; family Bovidae; genus Nanger; species Nanger dama. The sequence goes on from CAKJTW010000014.1 coordinate 10,307,927, forward strand.
CTCTGCCTTTTCTAAAACCAGCCTGAACATCAGGGAGTTCACATTTCACATATTGCTGAAGCCTGGCTTAGAGAATTTTGAGCATTAGTTTACTAGCATGTGAGATGAGTGCAATTGTGCAGTAAGTAGTTTGAGCATTCTCTGGCATTGCCTTTCTTTGGGATTGGAATGAAAACTGACCCTTTCCAGTCTTGTGGCCACTGCTGAGTTTTCCAAATTTGCTGGCATATTGAGTGCAGCACTTTCACAGCATCATCTTTAGGATTTGAAATAGCTCCACTGGAATTCCATCACCTCTACTAGCTTTGTTCATAGTGCTGCTTTCTAAGGCCCACTTGACTTCACATTACAAGATGTCTGGCTCTAGATGAGTGATCACATCATCATGATTTTCTGAGTCGTGAAGATCTTTTTGTACAGTTCTTCTGTGTAGTCTTGCCACCTCTTCTTAATATATTCTGCTTCTATTAGGTCCATACCATTTCTTTCCTTTATCGACCCCATCTTTGCATGAAATGTTCCCTTGGTATCTCTAATTTTCTTAAAGAGATCTCTAGTCTTTCCCATTCTGTTGTTTTCCTCTATTTCTTTGCTTTGATCGCTGAAGAAGGCTTTCTTATCTCTTCTTGCTATTCTTTGGAACTCTATATTCACATGCTTACATTCCTTTTCTCCTTTGCTTTTCACCTCTCTTCTTTCACAGCTTTTTGTAAGGCCTCCTCAGACAGCCATTTTGCCTTTTTGCATTTCTTTTCCATGGGGTTGGTCTTGATCCCTGTCTCCTGTACAATGTCACAAACTTCATTCCATAGTTCATCAGGCACTCTATCTATCAGATCTAGGCCCTTAAATCTATTTCTCACCTCCACTGTATAATCATAAGGGATTTGATTTAGGTCATACCTGAATGGTCTAGTGGTTTTCCCTACTTTCTTCAATTTGAGTCTGAATTTGGTAATAAGGAGTTCATGATCTGAGCCACAGTCAGCTCCTGGTCTCATTTTTTGTTGACTGTATAGAGTTTCTTCATCTTTGGCTGCAAAGAATATAATCAATCTGATTTTGGTGTTGACCATCTGGTGATGTCCATGTGTAGAGTCTTCTCTTGTGTTGTTGAAAGAGGGTGTTTGCTATGACCAGTGCATTTTCTTGGCAAAACTCTATTAGTCTTTGCCCTGCTTCATTCCACATTCCAAGGCCCATTACTCGATAGCAAATAGAAGGAGAAAAAGCAGAAAGTGATGGATACTATTTTCTTGAGCTCCAAAATCACTGCAGATTGTGACTATAGCTATGAAATTAAAAGATGCTTGTTCTTTAGAAAGGAAGGTATGACAAACCTAGATAGCATATTAAAAAGCAGAGATATCACTTTGCTGACAAAGGTCCATATAATCAATGCTGTGGTTTTTCCAGTAGTCATATATGATGTGAGAGACTAAATAGAAAGAAGGCCGACTGCCACAGAATTGATGCCTTCAAATTGTAGTGCTAGAAAGACCCATGAGAGTCCCTTGGACAGCAGGAAAATCAAACCAGTCAATCATAGAGGAAATCAACCCTGAATATTCATTGGAAGGACTAATGCTGAAGCCAAAGCACCAATACTCTGGTCACCTGATGTGAAGAGCTAACACACTAGAAATGATCCTGATGCTGGGAAAGATTGAGGGCAGGAGGAGAAGGGGGAGACAGAGGATGAGATGGTTAAAAGGCATCACCAACTCGACGGACATGATTTTGAACAAATTGTGGAAGACATTAAAGGACAGGGAAGCTGGGTGTGCCACAGTCCATCAGGCCACTAAGAGCCAGACATAACTTAGAGACTGAACAACAACAATTTCAACTTACAAAAAAAAGTTTTTATAAACTTTAATTAGACAAGTTAAAATTGTTTAATTGACTTTACCAATAGAAGAGAAACTTTAAGGTCTCTAGATATATAACATATATACATGTGCAAATAAGCATGCACATATACACAAACATATCTAATTAAAAAGGACAGTTATTTCTTTTTGTATAAATTTATATATTTATACATACACATATAAAACATGTATGTTAGCATATATTATATGCATTTTTCATATATACACACAAACCTACATATAGGTACAATGTCCGTCATATCCAACTTGTGGTGCTTAATCAATAAATCAATGTTTGAAGTAAATGATTATTTGGTTTGTATTTATTATTTTATATTTTTATTTACTAAATTATTATGGAAAGTATTTATTTGCAGTTTATCAGCATTGTGTATATTTTAATAATTACACTAGAATTATTTCTGAAGTTAATTTTCTAATGAATTTAAGCATACTATAAAAAATTTACTCTGCAGACCAAAATTCTAGTATAATATATAGGCATATTATAAACAGTGGAGTTCTAATAGCAAAGTTCCAAACAGCTGAATATTCACAAATACAATAGTTTATTCTTTTTAATTTATAGTTTGCATCCATTTGACTCAGCTATTACATAAATTTTTAAATTTTTCTCCTTTAACCTTACAAATACTTCTAACTAATTGCATTTCCATCAGAACTCTTTTCTAAATAAAATTTTACATTGCTCATATTAATCAGAGAAGCATTTAATTTTAAAAGTCAGATTAATATAGTAATAAAGTCACAATAAACTTGACAGAAGTTAAGACCCAATTTATAACTAGTTCCACATATTGACACTCTTTTCACCACTAACCAAGAGACTTACTAACAGTGAATTATTTACCTAGCCAAAATGATGTTATATACTTAAGAATATCTCAACAGGAAACCAAAAGCAGAGGTTAAATATACTCAAATCAAGAAATAAATAAAATATACCAGTTTTCAGTGTGTGTCATATCTAGTAATTCCTACACAGAGTACTAGAAACTGAAATTTCAGTTACTTTCTAAATATGACAATATTATAATATTACTAAGAAAATAATCTGTAGTTCACTAATCAAATGAGAAACATATAAAGAAATTCTATATAAACAAGTATATTAGGGAATATATGAAAAACCATGATATTACTAAAAAAATATTTTAAATGGAGATTCTAAATATATAGATAATTCACTTTATTAAATTTTAATTGAGAAATAGATGATTTGAAAATTATTAAAGAGTAATCATAGTGTTCTTGCCTGGAGAATCCCAGGAACGGGGGAGACTGGTGGGCTGCCATCTATGGGGTCGCACAGAGTTGGATACAACTGAAGTGACTTACCAGCAGCAATTATTAAAATAATGGATAAAACTGCCATAAATGCTCAAAAATATTATTCTAGTGAGGAAAAAGCCTTTTGAAGACTCAATTTAATAAAAAATCATCAGATTTTATAAGTATAACCTTGAAAATCTTTTTGTTCTGTTACAAATAGATCAAATGACTGGTATTTCAAGAAAACAGCTGAAATTGTTTATTTTTGTTTTGAAAAGTCACATTCCAGGAAAATTTTAACAGTGGAAACTAATCAAAACTCAGGAAATTTTTCAATATGAATTTCTGTTAGTTATGTATGAATTTACCTTTGCAAATTACCTAAGAGCTACTGTGATATAGACTGTTGAATAACATGTGAGGCCAATAAAATGATGTGTCAAAAACAACAAATCCTATTTTCATGTTCCTATTTACATAATTTCTTCACAAAAGACAATTTCTGTTGTGAAGAGAGAGGCTAAAAGTAGAATGTCACATATCAAATTCAGTTCAGTTTAGTCACTCAGTCTTTGCAACCCCATGAATTGCAGCACACCAGGCCTCCCTGTCCATCACCAGCTCCCAGAGTTCACTCAAACTTACGTCCATCAAGTCTGATGTCATCCAGCCATCTTATCCTCTGTCGTCCCCTTTTCCTTCTGCCCCCAATCCCTCCCAGCATCAGAGTCTTTTCCAGTGAGTCAACCCTTCGCATGAGGTGGCCAAAGTACTGTAGTTTCAGCTTTAGCATCATTCCTTTTAAAGAACACCCATGACCTATCTCCTTTAGATTGGACAGGTTGGATCTCCTTGCAGTCCAAGGGACTCTCAAGAGCCTTCTCCAACACTACACTTCAAAAGCATCAATTCTTTAGCACTCAGCCTCCTTCACAGTCCAACTCTCACATCCATACATGACCACTGGAAAAATCATAGCCTTGACTAGACTATGAAAATGACTAGACTAGGTGAAAATTAGATAATGCATTAAAACAAGCATTGCACAGTAAAACTTAATAAACATTTGCTTTCTGTATTAGTCAATAATTTTAGCAAATAGGAGACATCTTTTAACAACACGACATGAAGTCTAGAGATAGATGGTTTCAGGAATGATTCACAAAGAACAACCTGGAATTTTTCTATCAGTGGCATGTTGACATTTCATGCTTAGGTTTATTGCCTCATAGTCCCAAGATGGCTGCTGTAGCTTCAAGCATTAGCAGTACATTGAAAAGCAGAAGCCAGAGGGTGATAAAGTTAATTTTCTACAAAGGCTCTCTTCTTTTCTCAATGAAACAAAACATTTATTGGAATCCTTAAGAAGACTTTCCCTGTATAATAACAGCCATTCATAGCTGCACACAAACCAAAGAAAATATTTATCATTCAAAACAAATAGGATGGCTATTATTGGTTTAGACCACGTATGGCACACCACCCAAGATTCATTTGTTTTCTAGAAAAAAAAAAATTAGGCTCTATTCACCAAAGAAGGGAGTTTAGGTTTGGGAAAGCAAGAGTATTATGACCAAAATAAGCACAGAAAAAAGGGATTAATTCTGAATGGATACTAGGGAAAGGCATACTAGTGACACTTTACAAGGACTACTTGTTGGAGAGTGATAGGGAAAATGTCAGCTTAAACAGTGGGAAAGATGTTATTAAACCTGAGTAACATAATTTTAGCCAGTCTCTTCTTGCAAATCTCTAAATCTTCGTGCAAACATCTCCAAATTTCAATCCATTCTTTGCCACGTGAATGGTGTTAACTTTCTAAATTATGTCATTTCATTCAGTGTCTATACCATTTCAAAATTATTTAATTCAAAATTAAAGAAAACTGAGAACAATGTATTAAACAAATTAGTTTTGCTTTTCACACATAAATAAGAATTTTGGAATATATCAGTCCAGGATTCTTATGATAGTTCCAAGATGTCACCAGGAAACTAGTTTAATATTTACAGTGTTCTGCTCTACTGTTCATAAAGAGTTACAAGACTCTCCATTTTCAAAACTAGGGTGCTGGAGAATCAAACATACTGGGAAAAGTCAAGAGAATAAACCACTCATGAAGGCATCATTTATAGGGTGTCCTGCAAGCACTATCCAGTGACTTCAGTCTTTATCTGTGACCAGAAACTGTGTCATCTGTTTTTTCTTGGATGGAAGGTGGACAAATGTTAATTCTTTAAACTTACTGCTCTGTAAAAAAGTAGAGAGTATTACTGAAAGAGAAATAGTCATTTAAGTGTTCAGTATCCAATTAGTAGTATCTATCACATATCCTCAAAATATTTTAGAATATGCCCCACTTCTCATAAATTAAAGAAACATATTTTAAATATTGTGTATAGTTTCCAAAACCATTCTATAACTGGTCTAATTATTTTTTCAATAATTAACATTCAAACAAATATTCAATGAATTCATGGTGTTTTGCTGTGCTTAGTAACTCAGTCATGTCTGACTCTGTGACCCCACCAGGATCCTCTGTCCATGGAATTCTCCAGGTAAGAATATTAGAGCGGGTTGCCATGCCCTCCTCTAGGGAATCTTCCCAATCCAGGTCTCACACGGGTAGATGTAGACTATTCTATACCACAATGAAATAAGAGGAATATGGTGGGGTATCGCCTCTAAAGGTGTTTTTCCCTAGTTCAGCTTCCCTATATCCAATGTGTCAGCTATTGATTTTTCGTTTAATTCATAATACTTTTACTGTATAAATGTGATAAAATAATAAACTTTCCCCCAGTTTCCTGACCATTAAATCTCTACTAGTCTTGTAGGAAAACAGTTCAAATTCCAATGCTTACAACCAACCTTCCTAGATCTACTTATCAGAGTTCATTTTTTTATCGCGTGCACGTTCAGCACGTGCTATGTAACTCCTCTGACTTTTGAAATTTGCTCTTCTTAAAACTAGTTGTTTATGTGCCTTGTCTCCCTCACTGTATTTTGAGCTTCTTAGCTCAAATTAAATATCTAATTCATATCTGTATCTTTGCCAGTGCTTCAGAGTAACTACTTCATAAATATTTGTAGATAGTTTTTTTAATATGCTATAGTTACTTTCTGTCATCACTAAATGGCAAGTCTGCACTTTTGCATGGGAGATCGATTGAATACATTCTTCTTTGGGTCTTAAAGAAATAGTTGCAATAAGTGATCATTAGCAGTTCAGTAGAGCAAAAAGTGAAATATTTGTCATATTATGCACTCCTAGTGACATGTCTAGATGAGGCTTAGTGTCAAAATTGGAGACTGGTACAAACATGGCAGATGTAGGATATAATCCTCAGACTTGTCTTGATGATGGAAAAGAGGTACTATGATATGTGTTTTCCCACATGTTGTCACTAGGATATAAGCAATGAACTATAAGCTTAGTTAGATATTTCCCAAATTGTCAATTTTCTAACACCGGCCTAAGAAAGTAAAATTACTGGCTTATATAATTTTTATTTCCTAAGCTAGTCCAATTACTTCAACATCTTTTATGAAAGATTAGAAGAAAATATGTTAATTTCAACATCAGATTTTTCTAATTGTGTATATCCTCTCATTAAAGTTTAAATTTCATGAAGGTAGAATTATTTCAGTTTTATTCACCTGTGCTCCCTGGGTCTAAGACAGAACCTAACAAGAAATGGAAGGATAATAAATATTATTAAACAAAGCAATTTTAAGGAAAGAGACTTTCTAACAATTAAAGCAATTTCTTTCTTGATCCAGTTACTTCATAGACCAAATTTCATTGAAGTGTTAAATGCCACAAATAACTAACAATAAAACAAATTATTGAGGTAAAATTGGTGCTTTCCCTTAGTTTTCCTTTTTCAATATTTTTTCCCTTCACATATCTAACTTTCAAAATGAATTCATTATTATGCCTTATGCCATAAAACTTGGAAAATTAATGAAATCTTCACTTTAAAATCTGGCTTTCTGATACTGTGTCTCATGAGTTATTTTAGAGTATTATACTATAAATATTGCATCAAAACTTAAGTACTATGTGCTACATGTCCTTTTGAATCTGATAAAGTATATAACAGATAAGGAATCTAATAAAAGCATATAATATGCATGATGCTGCTGCTGCTAAGTATCATCAATCATGTCTGGCTCTGTGGGATCCCACAGATGGCAGCCCAACAGGCTTCCACATCCCTGGGATTCTCCAGGCAAGAATTCTGGAGTGGGTTGCCATTTCCTTCTCCATGTTATGCATATCTATTAGCAAAATATATATCTGATTACTAGCTATCCAGTAAATATGCATTTGTTAAAAATTAACTCAATATACTACCTAAAGGGAGAGATAATCTCAAAGAGTTATCCAGTCTAGTCTTCAAAAAATTGTTATTTCTGAGCTATTTGAGAAAACTGAGGCCTCAGAAGTAACACAACTTTTCCATTTAAATGAGCAGATACATAGTAACATTACATGACAGAATTCATAAATTCTAGTAATATTGTCTTTATAAATATTCAAGTAAAATTAGAGTAATCAGACCAATTTTGTAAAGGAATATTTAGTTTTAAAATTTAAATAATAAGTATGCTTAAAATTATAATCCAGAAACACTATATGTACTATGGTCCTTTTTATGTATGGTGGTCTTCCAAAAGCATTGATTTTTTTTTTTCCAGATAAATTGTCACAAGAAGTAGAATTCAAATTGTTCTACAGTGGAATGTTTTATCATGTGGACTTTTAAAATTTAACTTATCTTGTAATAAAATTATATTGTTAGGAAATTACTTCTTCTTAACATTAAAGGGCTATATTTTTACCTATTCCCCAGTGGTATGTATAAGAGTATAACTGCTTAACTACATAATTTTTTTCCTAAGTACTTTATTTTATTTTAGAATTTAAACAGTGTTTGCTAATATACAGAAATTAATAGCCAAATATTAAAAGAAAATCAAAATGTATGCCAGTTAATGAAGAGGACATCTCAGGGCAATGTTTTAAAAGTAGAGGGAAAATAAGTAAAATAGATGAGAATAACAAAACCAGAAAATAGATAAGCAAAACAAGATGACCACTGTCAGAAAGGAGGCTAGGGAATTCCTCAGTGAAGTCCATGAGAAGGAGGGCTGTGGGAATTCAGAGCCAGAACATTTGATGGAGATGAAGCACACTTGAAAAGATACTTAGGTTCTTGGCTGAACCTACATGAAGATCATTCACTAAGTTTAGAAGGCTAGAGAGGAACAGGCTAAGAATGGGACACCAAGAGTTGATTTATGAATATGCTAAATTTGATACCAAATAAGACATTTCAGTGGAGAGCTCAGTAAGGCAGGTGGATACATGATGACATTTATGACTACAGGTTTTTTTAAATTTATATCAATCATTCATCTAATCTTTATTTGGATATATTATAATGATTCTATTAAGACAGTGAGATCACTAATTAGGAGAGCAGAGAAGCTTTTCCTAACTTCTCCATGTATAGCTGATTATCATGCCCTTATGTCCTTTCAACTCCCTGTAGAAACCTGTTTTAATACATGTCATTCCGTTTCTAAATGACTTTATGTCAATATTCTCTGCTACTATAACTTTGAAACTAGAAAATTTTGCTTTTATTTTGCATCTTTTGTTTTTAAAGCAAAATCTAGCAGTTAGTTCAGCCTGCTCAGAAGTTCAGTCTGCTGTAGTGTGTGTGTGTCAATTCCAAACTCCTAATTGACTCCCCTCCTACTTTCCCCTTCAGTGACCATAAATCTGTTATTTCTGTGAGTTTAGTTGTGTTTTACATATAAGCTCATTTGTATCACTTTTTTTATGGTTGAAAACTTAAAAAAAAAAAAGGTTTATACTTTATGGACACTTCTAGAATTGTGAGGTCATTTAGAGGAAATTTAACTATAGATACAACTGGTTTTGGATTTTTTAAATGGTAAGAATATACTTGTATCCAAAATAATGAAACCGGGGGTTACAATTTCACACAGAATAATTCACTTTGATAATGGTTGTTAAAACTGTTGGAATCAGTTTTATTGATTCTCTTTGCTAAATTTAAAATATTCCCTCAGTACTGCATGGCAGTTGTGGTTTGAGTCTTCATAATTACAAGATTTAATATATGCAGTACCTTTAAACAATTAATAATTTAATTAATGATTCTCTATTCTTCACACAAGAGATGTGATCAGCCATAAGATGGTGAATCTGCTGAGGCAACACTCCTTATCTTTTTGAGATCACTTTCCCTCTCTAATTCCCTCCATCTCCACCTAAGTGGGTGTTCTCTGTTGCTGCTAGTTAGACATAGTACATTTAACTAGAGAGGCTGCAATGTAAGCTTTGGATCGTATGAGGCTGAACTCAGTGCATTCACTGGCCTAGCAGGTAGCTAGAATATACATCATTGCTTTTCAAATGGTAAAACATTTAGCCTACAGGTAAATATCCTGAGAAGAACTCTAATATTCCTGAGAAACTAATTGGTCAGAGTCTCTCTGCTGTTACTAATTAAATTGTGAACAGACTGAAAACCAAGAGTAACCTTGTTACTGTTGTTCAGTCACTCAGTTGCATCTGACTCTTTGTGACCCCATGGACTGCAGCACTCCAGGCTTCCTGGTCCTTCACCATCTCCCAGAGCTTGTTCAAACTCATGCTCATTGAGTCAGTCATGCTATCCAAACATCTCATCTTCTGTCATCCCCTTCTCCTGCCTTCAATCTGTCACAGCATCAGGGTCTTTTCTAATGAGGTGGCTCTTCACATCAGGTGACAAAAGTATTGGAACTTCAGCATCAATCCTTCCAATGAGTATTCAGGATTGATTTCCTTTAGGAGTGATGGGTTTGATATCTTTGCCATCCAAGGGACTCTCAAGACTCTTCTACAACACCACAGTTCAAAAGCATCAAATCTTTGGCACTCAGCCTTCTTTGTGGGCCAATTTTCACATTCATATGTAAGTACCGGGAAAACCATAGCTTTGACTATACAGACCTTTGTAGGCAATGCAAAGTCTCTGCTTTTAACACACTGTCTAGGTTTGTCATAGTTTTTCTTTCAAGAGCAAGCATCTTTCAATTTCATGGCTTCAGTCACCATCTGCAGTGATGTTGAAACACAAGAAAATAAAGTTTGTCACTGTTTCCATTGTCTCCTCCATCTATTTGCCATGAAGAGATGAGACTGGACTTAATTTTTTTATGTTGAGTTTTAAGCCAGCTTTTTCTCTCCCTATTTCACCTTCATCAAGAGGCTTTTTAATTTCTCTTTTCTTTCTGCCATAAGGTTGGTTTCATCTGCATATCTGAGGTTAATGAGATTTCTTCTGGCAATCTTGATTCCAGCTTGTGTTTCATCCAGCCCAGCATTTCTCATGATGTACTCTGCATAGAAGTTAAGTTAAGCAGGGTGACAATATACAGCCTTGACGTACACCTTTCCCTATTTGGAACCAGTCTGTTGTTCCCCGTCTGGTTCTAACTGTTGCTTCCTGATCTGCATACAGGTTTCACAGGAGGCAGGTAAGGAGGTCTGGTATTCTCATCTCTTTAAGAATTTCCCACGTTTTGTTGTGATCCACACAGTCAAAGGCTTTAGAGTAATCAATGAAGCAGAAGTAGATGTTTTTCTGGAATTCTCTTGCTTTTTCTATGATTCAACGGATGTTGGCAATTTGACCTCTGGTTTCTCTGCCCTTTCTAAATTTAGCTTGAAAGTTCTAAAAATACTCTATAATACCTATTACTTTTTATTAAAATTGAGGGTAAAAGGGGCCCAAGAGGAATAAAGCTGAGAATGTTAAAAACAATAATTATACACAGATTTTTCTGCTAGAGTAATCTGTCCATTGACATAAAACAGTCTCACTGCTTTTGAAAGCAAACTTACTTCTTTTAGAAAAACAAATAAATTTGGCATATAACTTCAGAAACAAATTGTAAAGTATTTTAAAATAAATTAATTTTTGCATCTGAAATCCTATCCCTATTTTAATATTCTAAAAATGTTTTTTCATTTATAACATCAACAAATAAACTTCATTTATATTTTAATTACTCCATTAAAATTAGCAAACCAGAACTGTAGATGTATCAGAAGGGTTATTCAACCTCCTCTGTTTTTAAAATTAATCTCCCTTTCAGTAATAAACAGTCTGTTAATTATATGTCACATTAAGCGTCATACTAACTTGAGTGAAAAGGAGATATCACATTGTGATTTTAATTGCGTCATACTCTAAACTATTGAAAAATATATTAAGGTCTCAGAGTCAGAAGGCAAGAACATACCACCTTGTTAAAAGGTATTTTTATAAATTTAAACAAAGCATTCTATATTTAAAATGTTATCTACTGTAGTAAACACAACTCCTAAGAAGAAAAAATGTATTGCTTCCAATTAATGTTCTCTCATTGTAAATGTATATGAGCATTTAATTGAGAATAACTAACATTAGTAATACGTGAACCATGAACTTCCTGATGTTCAAGTTGGTTTTAGAAAAGGCAGAGGAACCAGACATCAAATTGCCAACATCCGCTGGATCATCGAAAAAGCAAGAGAGTTCAAGAAAAAACATCTATTTCTGCTTTATTGATTATGCCAAAGCCTTTGACTGTGTGGATCACAAAAAACTGTGGAAAAATCTGAAAGAGACGGGAATACCAGACCACCTGACCTGCCTCTTGAGAAATCTGTATGCAGGTCAGGAAGCAACAGTTAGAACCGGACATGGAACAACAGACTGGTTCCAAACAGGGAAACGTGTACTTCAAGGCTGTATATTGTCACCCTGCTTATTGAACTTCTCTGCAGAGTACATCATGAGAAACGCTGAACTGGAAGAAACACAAGCTGGAATCAAGATTGCTGGGAGAAATATCAATAACCTCAGATATGCAGATGATCCCACCCTTATGGCAGAAAGTGAAGAGGAACTAAAAAGCCTCTTGATGAAAATGAAAGAGAAGAGTAAAAAGTTGGCTTAAAGCTCAACATTCAGAAAACGAAGATCATGGCATCCGGTCCTATCACTTCATGGGAAATAGATGGGGAAACAGTGGAAACAGTGTCAGACTTTATTTTGGGGGGCTCCAGAATCACTGCACATGATGACTGCACCCATGAAATTAAAAGACACTAAGTCCTTGGAAAAAAAGTTATCACCAACCTGAGTAAGTGAGTTGAGTGAGTGAGTGAGCGAAGTCACTCAGTAGTGTCCGACTCTTTGCAACCCTATGGACTACCAGGCTCCTCCGTCCATGGGATTCTCCAGGCAAGAATACTGAAGTGGGTTATCATTTCCTTCTCCAGGGGATCTTCTCAACCCAGGGATCGAATCCGGGTCTCCTGCATTGGAGGCAGACGCTTTAACCTCTGAGCCACCAGGGAAGCCCATAGCATACTCAAAAGAAGAGACATTACTTTGCCAACTAAGGTCCCTCTAATCAAGGCTATGGTTTTTCCTGTGGTCATGTATGGATGTGAGAGTTGGACTGTGAAGAAGGCTGAGCACTGAAGAACTGATGCTTTTGAACTCTGGTGTTGGAAAAGACTCTTGAGAGTCCCTTGGACTGCAAGGAGATCCAATCAGTCCATTCTGAAGGAGATCAGCCCTGCGATTTCTTTGGAAGGAATGATGCTAAAGCTGAAACTGCAGTACTTTGGCCACCTCATGAGAAGAGTTAATTCACTGGAAAAGACTCTGATGCTGGGAGGGATTGGGGGCAAGAGAAGTGGACAACAGAGGATGAGATGGCTGGATGGCATCACTGACTCGATGGACGTGAATCTGAGTGAACTCCGGGAGTTGGTGATGGATAGGGAGGCCTGGCGTGCTGCGATTCATGGGGTCGCAAAGAGTCGGACACGACTGAGCGACTGAACTGAACTGAACTAAACATCAGGAATGGAGAAGGAAATGGTACCCTACGCCAGTACTCCTGCTTGGAGAATCCCATGGACGGAGGAGCCTAGTGGGTCCATGTGGTCAGTAAGAGACGGACACGACTGAGTGACTTCACTTTCACTTTTCACTTTCCTGCATTGGAGAAGGAAATGGCAACCCACTCCAGTGTTCTTGCCTGGAGAATTCCAGGGATGAGGGAGCCTGGTGGGCTGCCATCTATGGGGTCGCACAGAGTTGGACACGACTGAAACGACTTAAAAGCAGCAGTAGCAGCAACATCAGGAATCATTATTTTTTATCATTTTCCTTGAAAATATTCACTGCCAAGCAATGGGTATTGGTTTAATAGTGCTCGTGTTTAGCACTTTACTTTCTAAATTGCTATAAATGACACTGTAATTATAACCTCTATTTTCTCCTTAACCAATTAGTTTTTTATTTGACTTGCTGTACATATGGTAATTTGCTTCTTGTGTAATAGTCAATTTGCAGGCACAACTTCTAAGATTATATAATTTTTGTCCTCAGTAACTTTAAATAAAAACATGAACAAAGCTCAAAAATCTAAAATACATAGTTTATTTTCATTTATCTTCATAACATTTTACACATGGATAACTGAACTATACTACTGCATATTCCTACTTTATATATTTTCAATATAATTCCTCTTTGCCTCTCATTAATTTCTTAGCTAGTTATCCAGTCTTACCTTGAATTAGAAAATACTGTGCAAACATTCTATAGATATTTTGTAACTTACATAAATATATCATTTTAATATTAATTAGGATTAAGATAGGATTTATTAACTTAATTATTTTAGTGTGCTAATGAGTTAATATTTTTACAGGAACATGTATTCACTAAGTTTACATATAATATAAACCAATTCTATGGCACCAAACTGCTCAGATACTTTGAGGAGATGGCTGCTTAAATTGAAACCACTGAGAAATAAATCAGTGTGCTTACACTTGTTTTAAGACTTTTTACAAGTGACTGCATTTGATCTTTATCACACTTGTTAACCTAAGCAATGCAGTACTGTCCCTCATCAAGATTGAAGACTTTGATACCAAAATAATTCAAGAAAGTTGCTCAAGGTCACACAGCTAATCAGCTGAGGAGCAGGAACTGGTCCTATGTTCTATAAAGACCAATCACTCCTCTTTATCAAAATCATCCTCATCATTTGTGAAAAGACTTGTCATGGTTGTGTTTGAGTAGGCATGTTCTTTATCTGTCCAAAAGAAGCTCACAATCTAATTTGGGAAGATAAGTAGAGAAAAATAAAATAGTCTTAATTACTTATAACTAGATGTGATTTACAGTAACAAATTGCCTAGAAGATGCTGACACTGAATTTAATTTTCAAAAAGATAAATCTAGGATCTTGAGTAAAAAGAATTACCTTCACATATATAGAATGGACAAATCCTACAGAATCTGTTTCATGAAATGGATAATGAAAGAGAAATGCTCATGAAGTTAGATATTCCAGTCTTGGAATTCATTGTAACAGAACATTTGTTGTTAAGCAATGTAATCAAGAAACTTATCCAATAATATCAGTGACATGTTACAAAGCTCAGATTATAATTTACAAGTTTCCTATTTGTTTTTACTGAGATATAATGTTTTATCAAAATATCCTCCCTCTAAAACAATAATAGCTGAGATTACCAATTTTAAATATTTCCTTTTTAGTTACTAGTCACATGATTTCATGGATTTCTTAGCAGAGAAAGATAAAATAATCCAAATTTCATTCTAAGAATGTAATCTTAATTTCTCCGCTATAATGATCCCAACTGCTTATAATGATTAAAACTGTTCTTACCGGAGGGGGAAAAAGATGGCGGAGGAATAGGATGGGGAGAACACTTTCTCCCTCACTACTTCATCATAAGAACATTCCAACGCTGAGTAAATTCCACAAAACAACTTCTGATTGATGGCAGAGGACATCAGGCATCCAGCAAAGCAGATCATTGGCTTCAAAACCAGGCAGGAATAAATATAAAGGACAAAAGTGGAAACAAAGGAGGTAGGAAGGGAGCCCTGTCCCAGGAAGGGAATCCTGTCCCAGGAAGGGAATCCCGTCCCAGGAAGAGACTCTTAAATGAGAGGCTTCCTGGGGTCAGGAAACATTCTCATAGCCATGTCTGGGGCGAGCCCTGGAAGCACAGAGGGAAACATAACAGGAAGGAAGAATAAATAAATAATCAAAACCAACAGATTACGAATTCAACAGTAAAACTCCCAGCGGATAAGCAGCGCAAATGCCTGCTTCCGACAGTAGCAGTGGGTGTTGGGCAGGGAGGAGCGCTCCAGTGACAGTGCTTTCTAAGAATTGGGCCATGGAAGACGTAGGCTGCAGGGCTTTTCTTGAGAATCGGGTCGGAACGGGGCCAGAATCGGGTCCGCGCATGGCTAGAATGAACTATCTTGGACTAGCAAACCAGACTGTGGGATAGCTAACATGCGAAACACTCGAACATAAGACACCAACAGGCCCACACACAGAACAAAGAATGGAACAGAAATAGCCGGCTGCAGACCATCCCCCTCTGGCGACAGACAGCCAGAGCCTTAGGTGCTGGAAGGGGGCAATCGCAGCTCGAGAGAGACATTACCTAGCAAATTGCAAGCAGGTTTCTTTGCTAATTAAGATTTCTGGGGGGCTCTGAACAGTCATCATCTGCCTGAGAAAGAGCCCCAGCGGTACTCCCAGAAAACTGAACGACCTGGAAAGGCCAGAAGTCGCAGCTATTGCGTGCGCCAAACTCCCTAGCTACTCGGACCTGGTAAGGGAACAAAGCCCAGGTTAAACCAAATCCGAGACTCGGAGGGCTTCCTGAGCGCCAAACCTGAGCGGCTTAGACTGGGGAGGTGCATGAAGCCTAAGGCAGGCCCCAGACAGTTATCCCACAGAGTAACGGACAGCCTGAGCCCAGTGCAGAGTCCACCACCCCCACCCCTGTGTCAAGACGGAAATCAGACACTGAAGAGACCAGCAAACAGAGGAAGTCAAACAGAGGGAACTGCCTTGGTAGCAACCCCACACAGCCCACAACGACAGAGAAAGCGCCAGACATAGCGTTACTACTTTTAAGATCAAAATTTTGGGGGGGTTGATGTGGAAGCGTGATTTTTTTTTAAGAATTTTTTTCTTTTATTTTAAAATTTTTTTGAAAAAATTTTTTTTCTTCTTTTCTTTTCTAAACTTGCTTAAATTTTTAAGTCCTCCATATCTCAATTTATTATTTTTATAACCTAATATTACTTTTCAAAAAAAAAAAAAAGACCCCTATCTTTAAAGCAAACACCATATATAGTCCTTTTGGTGGTGGAAGCTGTTGTCTTTTAATAATTCTTGAGTCTTTTATTTTATCTTTTCTCTATTTTTTTATTTTTTCTCCTTTTTACTTTAATAGTTTATCTTTGAAAATCCAATCTCTACTCCAGATTTTTAATCTCAGCATTTTGGTATTTGTTGCCAATTTTGTACTTTTAAAAACCTAATCTTCAGTGCCCAATTTTACATGAGTGTGAGATTATGGGCTTGACCACTCTCTCCCCCTTTGGAATCTCTCTTTCTCCACCTGGTGGCTTCTGCCTCCTCCCTCCCCCCTCCTCTTCTCTACCCAACTCTACGAATCTCTGTGTGTTCCAGAAAGTGGAGAACTCTCAGGGAACTGGTCACAGGCCGGATCTATATCCCTCCATTGCATCTCCCTCTTTTATCCTCCTAGCCACCTCTATCTACTTCCTCCCTCTCCTCTTCCATGTATAACTCTGTGACCCCCTCTGAGAGGTCCAGACTTCGGAGCACACACAAGAAAGTGGTTACGGGCTAGCTTGCATTTTCCTCTTTTGATTCCACTTCATGCCATTCCACTCACCTCTAACTACTCCCTCCCTGTTCTCTCCTCCAAGTAGCTCAGCGATTCTCTAGGGGCGACCCTCAAGGTGGAGAAACTTATCATCATTAACCTAGATGTTTTAACATTAGTGCTGTATAGATGAAGAAATCATGAGGCTATTGTAAAAATAAATCTGAAAACCAGAATCAGGAGGCTTAAGTCCAATCCTGAGATCATCAGAGAATTCATCCAAGAGCCAACAAGTTCCAGAGCAAGACATACCACGCAAATTCTCCAGCAACACAAGAACAAGCCCCTGAGCTTCAATGTACAGGCAGCTCAAAATATTCCAAAACTACTGACGTCTCATAACCCATTACTAGACACTTCACAGCACTCCAGA
The DNA here is from genome assembly GCA_917880005.1 of Nanger dama. NCBI lineage: Eukaryota > Metazoa > Chordata > Mammalia > Artiodactyla > Bovidae > Nanger > Nanger dama. The sequence continues at coordinate 10,325,316 of CAKJTW010000014.1, forward strand.
GAGAGGAAATCCAGCTCCACCCATGAGAACTCCAACACAAGCGTCCCTAATCAAGAAACTTTGACAAGCCACTGATATAACCCCACACACAGAGAGGAAGCTCAATAATAAAGAGAATTCCACAAATTCCCAGAATATAGAAAAGCCACGCAAAACGCAGCAATATAACCAAGATGAAGAGACAGAGGAATACCCAGCAGGTAAAGGAACAGGAGACATGCCCACCGAACCAAACAAAAGAGGAAGAGATTGGGAATCTACCTGAGAAAAAATTCCGAATACTGATAGTGAAAATGATCCAAAATCTTGAAATCAAAATGGAATCACAGATAAACAGCCTAGGGTCAAGGACTGAGAAGATGCAAGAAAGGTTTAACAAGGACCTAAAAGAAATAAAAAACAGTAAACATATAATGAATAATGCAATAAACGAGATCAGAAACACTCTGGAGGCAACAAATAGTAGAATATCAGAGGCAGAAGATAGGATTAATGAAACGGAAGATAGAATGGTAGAAATAAATGAATCAGCGAGGGAAAAAGAAAGACGAATTAAAAGAAATGAGGACAACCTCAGAGACCTCCAAGACAATATGAAATGCTCCAACATTCGAATTATAGGAGTCCCAGAAGAAGAAGACAAAAAGGAAGACCATGAGAAAATACTTGAGGAGATAATAGTTGAAAACTTCCCTAAAACGGGGAAGGAAATAATCACCCAAGTCCAAGAAACCCAGAGAGTGCCAAACAGGATAAACCCAAGGCGAAACACCCCAAGACATATATTAATCAAACTAACAAAGATCAAACACAAAGAACAAATATTAAAAGCAGCAAGGGAAAAAACAACAAATAACACACAAGGGGATCCCCATAAGAATAACTGCAGATTTCTCAATAGAAACTCATCAGGCCAGGAGGGAATGGCAAAACATACTTAAAGTGATGTAAGTGACTACTTGCAATAGTCTTCAGCCAAGACTACTGTACCCAGCAAGGATCTCATTCAAATATGAAGGAGAAATCAAAAACTCTACAGACAAGCAAAAGCTGACAGAATTCAGCACCACCAAACCAGCTCTCCAACAAATACTAAAGGATAGACTTTAGACAGGAAACACAAAAAGGGCGTATAAACCCGAACCCAAAACAATAAAGTAAATGGCAACAGGAGCATACTTATCACTAATTACCTTAAATGTAAATGGGTTGAATGCCCCAACCAAAAGGCAAAGACTGGCTGAATGGATACAAAAACAAGATCCCTATACAGGCTGCTTACAACAGACCCACCTCAAAACAATGGATACATAACTGAAAGTGAAGGGCTGGAAAAAAATATTCCATGCAAATAAAGACCAAAAGAAAATAGGAGTAGCAATACTCATATCTGACAAAATAGACTTTAAAACAAAGGCTGTGAAAAGGGACAAAGAAGGCCACTACATAATGATTAAAGGATCAATCCAAGAAGAAGATATAACAATTATAAATATATATGCACCCAACATAGGAGCACCGCAATATGTAAGACAAATGCTAACGAGCATGAAAGGGGGAATTAATAATAACACAATAAGAGTGGGAGACTTTAATACCCCACTCACACCTATGGACAGATCAACTAAACAGAAAATTAACAAAGAAACGCAAACTTTAAATGATACAATAGATCAGTTAGACCTAATTGATATCTATAGGACATTTCACCCCAAAACAATGAATTTCACCTTTTACTCAAGTGCACACGGAACCTTTTCCAGGATAGATCACATCCTGGGTCATAAATCTAACCTTGATAAATTCAAAAAATTGAAATTATTCCAAGCATCTTCTCTGACCATAATGTACTAAGGTTAGATCTCAATTACAGGAGAAAAACTATTAAAAATTCCAACATTTGGAGGCTGAACAACACCCTTCTGAATAATCAACAAATCACAGAAGAAATCAAAATATGCATCGAAACTAATGAAAATGAAAACACATCTACACAGAACCTGTGGGACACTATAAAAGCAGTGCTAAGAGGAAAGTTCATAGCAATACAGGCATACCTCAAGAAACAAGAAAAAAGTCAAATAACCTAACTCTACACCTAAAGCAACTAGAAAAAGAAGAAATAGAGAACTCCAGAGCTAGTAGAAGGAAAGAAATCCTAAAAATTAGGGCAGAAATAAATGCAAAAAAAAAAAAAAAGAGAGACCATAGCAGAAATCAGCAAAGCAAAAGCTGGTTCTTTGAAAGGATAAATAAAATTGACAAACCATTAGCCAGACTCATCAAGAAACAAAGAGAAAAAAATCAAATCAATAAAATTAGAAATGAAAATGGAGAGATCACGACAGACAACTGAGAAATACAAAGAATCATAAGAGACTACTATCAGCAATTATATGACAATAAAATAGACAACTTGGGAGAAATGGACAAATTCTTAGAAAAGTACAACTCTCCAAAACTGAACCAGGAAGAAATAGAAAATCTTAACAGACCCATTGCAAGCATGAAAATTGAAACTGTAATCAGATATCTTCCAGCAAACAAAAGCCCAGGTCCAGACACCTTCACAGCTGAATTCTACCAAAAATTTCGAGAAGAGCTAACACCTATTTTACTGAAACTATTCCAGAAATTTGCAGAGGAAGGTAAACTTCCAAACTCATTCTATGAGGCCACCATCACCCTAATACCTAAACCTGACGAAGACACCGCAAAAACAGAAAACTACAGGCCAATATCACTGATGAACATAGATGCAAAAATCCTTAACAAAATCCTAGCAATCAGAATCCAGCAACATATTAAAAAGATCATACACCATGACCAAGTGGGATTTATCCCAGGGATGCAAGGATTCTTCAATATCCGCAAATCAATCAATGTAATTCACCACATTAACAAATTGAAAAATACAAATCACATGATTATCTCAATAGATGCAGAAAAAGCCTTTGACAAAATTCAACATTCATTTATGATAAAAACGCTCCAGAAAGCAAGAATAGAAGGAACGTACCTCAACATAATAAAAGCTATATATGACAAACCCACAGCTAACGTTATCGTCAACGGTGAAAAATTGAAACCATTTCCCTAAAGTCAGGAACAAGACAAGGGTGTCCACTTTCACCACTACTATTCAATATAGTTCTGGAAGTTTTGGCCACAGTAATCAGAGCAGAAAAAGAAATACAAGGAATCCAAATTGGAAAAGAAGAAGTAAAACTCTCACTGTTTGCAGATGACATGATCCTCTAAGTAGAAAATCCTAAAGACTCGACCAGAAAACTACTAGAGCTAATCAATGAATATAGTAAAGTTGCAGGATATAAAATCAACACTCAGAAATCCCTTGCATTCCTATACACTAATAATGAGAAAGTAGAAAAAGAAGTTAAGGAAACAATTCCATTCACCATTGCAACAAAAAGAATAAAATACTTAGGAATATACCTACCTAAAGAAACTAAAGACCTATATATTGAAAACTATAAAACACTGATGAAAGAAATCAAAGAGGACACTAATAGATGGAGAAATATACCATGCTCATGGGTCGGAAGAGTCAATATAGTGAAAATGAGTATACTACCCAAAGCAATCTACAGATTCAATGCAATTCCTATCAAGCTACCAGCAGTATTTTTCACAGAACTAGATCAAATAATCTCAAGATTTGTATGGAAATACAAAAACCTCGAATACCAAAATCAATCTTGAGAAAGAAGAATGGAACTGGAGGAATCAACTTGCCTGACTTCAGGCTCTACTACAAAGCCACAGTCATTAAGACAGTATGGTACTGGCACAAAGACAGAAATATAGATCAATGCAACAAAATAGAAAGCCCTGAGATAAATCCACACACCTATGGACACCTTATCTTCAACAAAGGAGGCAAGAATATACAATGGAGTAAAGACAGTCTCTTTAACAGGTGGTGCTGGGAAAACTGGTCAACCACTTGTAGAAGAATGAAACTAGACCTCTTTCTAACACCATACACAAAAATAAACACAAAATGGATTAAAGATCTAAATGTAAGACCAGAAACTATAAAACTCCTAGAGGAAAACATAGGCAAAACACTCTCCGACATAAATCACAGCAGGATCCTCTATGATCCACCTCCCAGTATACTGGAAATAAAAGCAAAAATAAACAAATGGGATCTAATTAAAATTTAAAGCTTCTGCACAACAAAGAAAACTATAAGAAAGGTGAAAAGACAGCCTTCTGAATGGGAGAAAACAATAGCAAATGAAACAACTGACAAACAACTAATCTCAAAGATATACAAGCAACTTATGCAGCTCAACTCCAGAAAAATAAATGAACCAATCAAAAATGGGCCAAAGAACTAAATAGGCATTTCTCCAAAGAAGACATACGGATGGCTAACAAACACATGAAAAGATGCTCAACATCACTCATTATCAGAGAAATGTAAATCAAAACCACAATGAGGTACCATTTCACGCCAGTCAGAATGGCTGCGATCCAAAAGTCTACAAGCAATAAATGCTGGAGAGGATGTGGAGAAAAGGGAACCCTCTTACACTGCTGGTGGGAATGCAAACTCGTACAGCCACTATGGAAAACGGTATGGAGATTCCTTAAAAAATTGCAAAGAGAACTGCCTTATGACCCAGCAATCCCACTGCTGGGCATACACACCGAGGAAACCAGAATCGAAAGAGACACATGTACCCCAGTGTTCATTGCAGCACTGTTTATAATAGCCAGGACTTGGAAATAACCTAGATATCCATCAGCAGATGAATGGATAAGAAAGCTGTGGTACATATACACAATGGAGTATTACTCAGCCCTTAAAAAGAATAAATTTGACTCAGTTCTAATAAGATGGATGAAACTGGAGCCTATTATGTAGAGTGAAGTAAGCCAGGAAGAAAAACACCAATACAGTATACTGACACATATATATGGAATTTAGAAAGATAGTAATGATGACCCTCTCTGTGAGACAACAAAAGAGACACAGAGGTATAGAATAGACTTTTGAACTCTGAGGGAGAGGGAGAGGGTGGGATGATTTGGGAGAACGGCATTGAAACATGTATACTATCATGTAAGAAATGAAGCGCCAGTCTATGTTCAATACAGGATACAGGATGCTTGGGGCTGGTGCATGGGAGGATCCAGGGAGATGATATGGGGTGGGAGGTGGGAGGGGGCTTTGGCATTGGGAGATCGTGTACACCTGTGGCTGATTCATGTCAATGTATGGCAAAACAAATACAGTATTTTAACGTAGAATTAAAAAAATAAATAAATAAAATAAAATAAAATAAAACTGTTCTTACCAGTTTTCTACCAGGCTCTGGGCAATTCATGATCAAGTGAGCTTATGTCAGAAGAAAAAATGGAAAACTTGTAAAATGAATATCACTTATTTTGTAGATGGGTCAGTAGATGCATTCTGACTTGCTCTGCCAATGTATTGCCTCATTTCAAAATGGAATGCTTTTCTTGATTTTAGCCCTCTCATTTAATATTTTGCAAACACAAGAAGGTATAGCATATTCCTTCTGCTTTGCTGTGTACTGTTCTAACAGTTTGTCTAGTGGAGGCGGAAAAACTTTAGAAAGATCTACTGCAGAATCATAAAATGGGATGGATTCTAAGTCAGACAGATATAAATTTTTATCAATGAAGCTCCATTTATTCTTGCTCTCCTACTTCTGTAATATTTCTGTTTATTTACCTTTTAGTAACTCATAGATCTGAATGAATCATCTGTTGGCTGCTGTCAACAAAATAAAAACTAGTGAAACAGAATTCAGTTGTCAATACTTGTAAATCAAGTTCTGTTCTTGAAAACAGAGGAAAAAAAGAAAGACATCACTATATTCCAAATTTAGGTTTAGTCAGATATAATGAGCAAGCGAAATATCTCACTTTATCACCAATTTGTTTATCTATATAATATCCTTATAAAATTCATGCTTCATTTTCTTTAATCTCTACATTAATTCAACTGCTCCACAAAGATGCTATCATCACTATCACAAATTTCCCTCTGAGTGAAATAACAAGCTTATGAATCAAAAGTAAAATTTTAAATTACTACTTACACATTTATATTCATTAACCTTGCAGTAATAATATGCAGTACAACACAGTGACTTACATTATCTTGGGGGATAGTAAGTAGTCTGTAAACTGTATCTTTTACAGTAACTATCATTGAAATATTTATTAATGAATTTTCTATATCTTCCAAAACTAAATATCCCAAAATGAATATCTCCATAGATTTCTTGCTATTATGCAGCCTGTTAATTCATATTCTCTTTCTCCCTGTCTCTCTCACCTGTCTCCACTGTTCAGCTTTTAGCTTTTGGCATCTTTCTTCAGTCTAGTCTGGAATTCACTCTTTTCTATAACTGCATGTTCTCCAGAGATGCACTTATCTAATAATCTCTAAATGTCTACTTCAAATGTTGCCTTTATTTGAACTTTAGATACATACAATCTTCTGCTAGCCATTATCAATTCTACTTCTAATAAACTTTTCAAATTCCAAACTTAAAAATCTTGAGAATAAGTTGGAGACAGACACCAATACTGCATGCCCCTCTAGAGCATAGATTAAAATATGTCCCTCTAACCTCTTTCCACTAACCTCAGTTATTCAAGTTTCACAGACAAACTAGAATTCCACTTTTATAATTTTGGGGGTTTAAAAAGGTAAGTATTTATCCTTCTAAGTTCTCCTGTTTTAAAAATATTAAATTTCTTTAAGTTTCTACATGTGATATGGAAATGAGGTGCTGTATTATTCCAATACCTCTCCTTCAGATGAATACTTTTCCTTATAAATAAGGCACTTAGAACATCTCTCATTTTAAAATAGAAGCTCTGATATTTTGGCCACCTGATGTGAAGAGCTGACTCACTGGAAAAGACCCTGATAGTGGGAAAAAATTAAGGGCAGGAGGAGAACAGGGTGACAGAGGATACGATGGTTCAGGGGCATCACTGACTCAATGGACATGACTTTAAGAAAACTCCAGGAGATAGTGAAGGACAGGGAGTCCTGGCATGCAGTAGCCCATAGGGTCACAAAGAGTCTGACATGACTGAGTGACCGAACAACAGTAACAACAAAGTATGTATGAGTACTTATTCGCTTCAGTCAGTTGCAGAGTCAGACATGACTTAGTGACTGAACAACAACAACATCCAGGAACATTCAGTAAAATAGTCCCTTGTGTGTGCTGTGTGCTTAGTCACTCAGCCATGTCTGACTCTCTGTTAGGCCATGGACTGTAGTTCTCCATGTTCCTTTGTCCATGGGGATTCTCCCAGCAAGAAAACTAGAGTGGGTTGCCACGCTCTCCTCCAGGGAATCTTCCCAATCCAAGGTCAAACCCAGGACTGCTGCATTGCAGGCACACTCTATCTTCTGAGTCACAGGGAATCCCATGAACTTCTAATCCAGGGAAATAGTGGGTAACCTATTTCCTCTTCCAGTGGATCTTCCTAACCCAGGAATTGAACCAGGGTCTCCTGCATGGCCTGCAGGTGTATTCTTTACCAGCTGAACTATCACAAAAGGCCCAAATAGTCCTATACACCTATGTTATTTTTCTGGATGATTATAGGTGACAAGATAGTACAATGTTGAACAAAAGGATAAATAAATTTCAATCCTTAAAACATTCTAAAATAAAAAGTGTAAGAAAATGTGGTGGCTTATTCAGGTACAATTCTACAAAGATGCTGACTTTTGATTATAGTATTTAAAGCTCTAGAACTGATAAATAAGGCTGTTTAAAAAGTGCTATTGTAACTCCAATACTTCATGAAATATCCTGCATTTTTTTAATAAGAATAAGAAAATATCATATGGTCATTGAAATCAGGTCTACCTAAGGTCCTGTCTTTTATAAAACTTCAAAATGAAGCAAACAAAACTGTAAAATATGTATTTGAATAGCTTTCTCTGACCCTCAATTTGTCCATGAACTCTGGAAGAGCTGTTTTCAATGCATGGCAGTACAAAATGTATGTTATATGAGAAATAAAGGTAACATGTTGTGAATAAAAAGACTGGACAGCATCTAGAAAGAATTTTTCTACTTATTAAAAGGATCTTTTTCTAAATCTCCAAAATGTTAGGTTTAGAGTCACTAAGAAAGGTAAATTAGTATTTCACAAAATGTTGAGATATTTAACTTTAAAAAGGGCCATAGCTTTCCTCTTTACATACAGAAATGTTTCATGTATTTTAATGAACAAATGAATAAATGGAAGCAGGAAAAAATGAAGGAAAGAAGGGAGGGAAGGAAGGAGAGAAGGAAGAAAGGAGAAAGAAAGGAAAGAAATGTTGGTCTCTAGGGTGCTACCGAGATATACAATAAATACCACCTCTCTAGTTTAGTCATGATCTCTGGCTCTGTTAATTTCTTGCTTTGCCATTTTCTTTCAACACTTCATGAGTTTCTATATTATTTTTAACAATTAGATTTCTACCTGCATAAGAGAAGTAAACTAGTATCTACTGTTTTTCTATGTAAAATGTTTTACAGACTATGTAGCTCTCTTTTTTATATTTGTTTTTGTCTGCCTTTAAAAATTATCTTTGAAACCTTCTAAAATATTTTATTTTAAAAAAGGTTCTTGATCTTAAGTTGTATATTTCTAATTTTCTGAATTAACTGCTCTAAATATTTTTACCAATTTTATTTGACTAAGCCATTCCACTTGAATTGAAAGTAGCTTCTAAAATTATTAAATAGAAATACAAGATTAAAATTAGCATAAATTGAACAAGCATGGAGATCATGAGAGCCGAAAGATTCAGTAAAACATCTATTTTTGATCTAAAATCTTCAGCTTCCATAATAAACAAAACAGGATAAAAACTTCCAATTACATTTTGAGATCTAAAGGAAGGATATATTAGTTTTAATTATAAATGATGGAAAGCTGGTATCAATTTCAAAATATACTTGCTTTTGTTCATTTTTTTTTTAATCTCACATTCCCATTTAACAATACTGCAAAGTGATTGTACGTTAAAGTTGTCAGACAGGAAGTTTTATTATTTTACACCAAACATCAATTTCCTCCAGCTACTTTTCACTAAAGAAACATTCAATAAGTAATTTAAAAATGAAAGCTACAAAACATTAAACACATATTATAATAGGAAAATTAAAGCACTATTTAATTGGAGGAGTCTCAAAATAACTCCATTTTACATGGGGATATATTTCAGATGCTCTTTAACTGATGTCAAATTAGCTGCCCAGGTTTCTAATAATAACATATTAATTAATTTTTAGTAAAATACACAAATGCAGTGTTATTTCAATTAGTATTTTGTATTTAGAGCATTCCATATTTCACATAACCTTGTAATACTAAATATATCTAATATCAGGCTTTTGTGTTTTTTTCTTCCTCTGTAGAACTATTATTTTCTTGTAGTTGCTACTTTCTCTGCAAAGCCATACCTGTTCTTTAACCAAAATAGCTGCAATTTCATTTGCTTCCTTCTCTCCTACAATAGAAGAGAAAAAAAGGACCTTCTAGAAGTAAAATATCTGACTGAAGAGTAACTGTATACTCAGTGAGGACCAATTTTTCAGTTTCAATATCTTCAAATTAATTATGTCCCTATGTAGTCAACAAATGAATTCCTTCTTTTACGTTTTAGAGCTGACTTTCTAAATTTTTGTAGGTTTGAAGAGCTAATTATTTTAATTAAAAGTAAGATATTCTAAAAGTGAAGGAACTGCTTTAACAAGAGTGGAAATCTTATTACACAAAAGTTCTACTTCTAATGTATAAAAATTAATTACAGGGAAGTATTTAATATCTGAAGCAACTATTGCTTTAAACGTCAAAAACATCCTATAATGTATTTCAACATGGTTTGAAGATAAACAAGATTAGTTTAAAAGCTGTAAGTGATTGAAGGAAATTTTAAAATGTACCTAGCTTTATATATACGATTTTTTAAAATCACTCATTTCCATTTAACATATCCGCCAAGTGCTTGTGCACCAAAGCTACCAAACAGTAACTTTTAGTTCTCTGCTTAACATTTCATCCATCTTTCTTATGGGCTGAGAAAGATTTATACCTAGAAGACAGTATCCAATAAGAAAAGGAAAAAAAAAAAAAGCTAAAGCTGTTAAAGGAAAAAAAAAATGCTAATAATAAATAGAACCATCTAACACCAATCATGTTGAATTGTGGTATGTGTATATGTATTGATTAAAATGTTTCTGGGAGATATATTGAGATAATAAAAAGAGAAAGGATGCACTTACATAATATTCAGTATAAAATTAAACTACCTTAAATAAATAATGCTTCAAAAGAGACTGTTTAAAACTTTTGCTAGCACAAATGTGAAATAATTTTAATTATAATATTTTATGAATAATGTTTTTCAAATCAAGGAAAGACCTAAATACTGGTTTTACACTACAGATAGAAGATGATACATAAAGATCATTGTCATTTATTTCTCATTGTCATTTATTTCTCAAAGACAAGAAAATGTCCATAACCTGAGAGTTCAGTGTTAAAGAAGAGGGGGAAAAAAGAAAACTTTCTTTTCCTCTGTTCTCGTAATCTCCATGACTAGAAGACTTACATATAAATCATCTATTTCCAGGGAAAAGAAAAGTGAATGCAGATAAAATAAGTGTTTTAGACCTGACAGATCCTGTGGTGATTCAAGCTTGTAAGTAGTGAGTGAGGGTGTCTTCAGGTGAAACTATTTCTGAAAATAATGGAAACTAAGCTGAGGTGCCGTGTATCTCCTTACAATTAAAAAAAAATATTTCTTTAGTTCATACAAAAATAGATTAGATTAAAAACGGAAATTAATGAACTCTTATAAGATTTCTGTTGGCCGTGTGTAGGTATGTTTTTTTTTTATTCTTAATTAAAATGATTCTATACTTACTTTACTTTAGTGGAGTGCAAACTACCTCATATAATGAATATCAATGAAAGAGAAAGCACTAGAGAGATAAATGACTGTCGGTGGGCCAGGGCAAATTTGATAGGCTAGAATAGTTCTAATGGAAATGTGAAGACATTTTTATATCCCTAGAGACACAGTTCGGAGAAGGCAATGGCACCCCACTCTGGTACTCTTGACTGGGAAATCACGTGGACAGAGGACCCTGGTAGACTGCATCCATGGGGTCATGAAGAGTCAGACATGACTGACCAACTTCACTTTCACCTTTCACTTTCATGCACTGGAGAAGGAAATGGCAACCCACTCCAGCATTCTTGCTTGGAGAATCCCAGGGACAGGGGAGCCTGGTGGGCTGCCATCGATAGGGTCGCAGAGTCAGACACGACTGATGTGACTTAGCAGCAGCAGCACCAGCAGTAGCAGAGACAGAGTTTCCTCCTGCTTTTTAGAAGACACTTTCTTTAAAACTAGCCTGATTTGAGTTCAGTTCAGTCATTCAGTAGTGTCCGACTCTTTGCAACCTCATGAATTACAGCACGCCAGGCCTCCCTGTCCAGCATCAACTGTCGGAGTTTCACTCAGACTCAAGTCCATAGAGTCAGGGATGCCATCCAGCCATCTCATCCTCAGTCGACCCCTTCTCCTCCTGACCCAATCCCTCCCAGCATCAGAGTCTTTTCCAATGAGTCAACTCTTCGCAGGAGGTGGACAAAGTACTGGAGCTTCAGCTTTAGCATCAATCCTTCCAAAGAACACATAGGGCTGATCTCCTTCAGAATGGACTGGTTGCCTCTCCTTGCAGTCCAAGGGACTCCCAAGAGTCTTCTCCAACACCACAGTTCAAAAGCATCAATTATTTGATCCTCAGCCTTCTTCACAGTCCAACTCTCACATCCATACATGACCACAGGAAAAACCATAGCCTTGACTAGAGGAACCTTAGTTGGCAAAGTAATGTCTCTGCTTTTGAATATGCTGTCTAGGCTGGTCATAACTTTTTTCCAAGGAGTAAACGTCTTTTTTTTAATTTTTTTTTACTTTATTCTACTTTACAATACAGTATTGGTTTTGCCATACATTGACATGAATCAGCCACAGGTGTACACGAGCTCTCAATCCTGAAACAACCTCCCACCTCCCGCTCCATATCATCTCTCTGGATCATCCTGGTGCACCAGCCCCAAGCATCCTGTATCCTGTATTGAACATAGACTGGCACTTCATTTCTTACATGATAGTATACATGTTTCAATGCCATTCTCCCGAATCATCCCACCCTCTCCCTCTCCCTCAGAGGCCAAAAGTCCATTCTATACATCTGTGTCTCATTTGTTGTCTCACATACAGGGTCATCATTACTATCTTTCTAAATTCCATATATATGTGTCAGTATACTGTATTGGTGTTTTTCTTTCTGGCTTACTTCACTCTACATAATAGGCTCCAGTTTCATCCATCTCATTAGAACTGATTCAAATTTATTCTTTTTAAGAGCTGAGCAATACTCATTGTGTATATGTATCACAGCTTTCTTATCCATTCATCTGCTGATGGACATCTAGGTTGTTTCCATGTCCTGGCTAGTATAAACAATGCTGCAATGAACATTGGGGTACATGTGTCTCTTTCAATTCTGGTTTCCTCGGTGTGTATGCCCAGCAGTGGGATTGCTGGGTCATAAGACAGTCCTATTTGCAATTTTTTAAGGAATCTCCACACTCTTTTCCATAGTGGCTGTACTAGTTTGCATTCCCATCAACAGTGTAAGAGGGTTCCCTTTTCTCCACACCCTCACCAGCATTTATTGCTTGTAGACTTTTGGATCGCAGCCATTCTGACTGGTGTGAAATGGTACCTCATTGTGGTCTTGATTTGCATTTCTCTGATAATGAGTGATGTTGAGCATCTTTTCATGTGTTTGTTAGCCATGTGTATGTCTTCTTTGGAGAAATGTCTATTTAGTTCTTTGGCCCATTTTTTGATTGATCGTTTATTTTTCTGGAGTTGAGCTGCATAAGTTGTTTGTATATTTTTTGAGATTATTGTTTGTCAGTTGCTTCATTTGCTATTGTTTTCTCCCATTCAGAAGGCTGTCTTTTCACCTTGCTTATAGTTTCCTTTGTTGTGCAGAAGCTTTAAATTTTAATTAGATCCCATTTGTTTATTTTTGCTTTTATTTCCAGTATTCTGGGAGGTGGATCATAGAGGATCCTGCTGTGATTTATGTCGGAGAGTGTTTTGCCTATGTTTTCCTCTAGGAGTTTTATAGTTTCTGGTCTTATGTTTAGATCTTTAATCCATTTTGAGTTTATTTTTGCGTGTGGTGTTAGAAAGTGATCTAGTTTCATTCTTCTACAAGTGGTTGACCAATTTTCCCAGTACCACTTGTTAAAGAGTTTTTCTTTACTCCATTGTATATTCTTGCTTCCTTTGTCAAGATAAGGTGTCCATAGGCGTGTGGATTTATCTCTGGGTTTTCTATTTTGTTCCATTGATCATACTGTCTTAATGACTGTGGCTTTGTAGTAGAGCCTGAAGTCAGGCAAGTTGATTCCTCCAGTTCCATTCTTCTTTCTCAATATTGCTTTTGCTATTTTAGGGTTTTTGTATTTTCATACAAATCTTGAAATTATTTGTTCTAGTTCTGTGAAAAATACCACTGGTAGCTTGATAGGGATTGCACTGAATCTGTAAATTGCTTTGGGTAGTATACTCATTTTCACTATATTGATTCTTCCGATCCATGAACATGGTATATTTCTCCTTCTATTAGTGTCCTCTTTGATTTCTTTCATCAGTGTTTTACAGTTTTCAATATACAGATCTTTAGTTTGTTTAGGCAGATATATTCCTAAGTATTTTACTCTTTTCATTGCAATGGTGAATGGAATTGTTTCCTTAACTTCTTTTTCTACTTTCTCATTATTAGTGTATAGGAATGCAAGGGATTTCTGAGTGTTGATTTTATATCCTGCAACTTTACTATATTCATTGATTAGCTCTAGTAGTTCTGGTGAAACTCTTCAGGCCAGGAGGGAATGGCAAGACATACTTAAAGTGATGAAAGTAAATAACCTACAGCCCAGACTACTGTACCCAACAAGGATCTCATTCAACTATGAAGGGGAAATAAAAAGCTTTACTGACAAGCAAAGGCTGAGAGAACTCAGCACCACCAAACCAGCTCTTCAACAAATGCTACAGGATAGACTTTAGACAGGAAATACAAAAAGGACATATAAACCCGAACCCAAAACAATAAAGTAAATGGCAACGGGATCATACTTATCAATAATTACCTTAAACGTAAAATGGTTGAATGCCCCAACCAAAAGGCAAAGATTGGCTGAATGGATACAAAAACAAGATCCCTATATATGCTGCTTACAAGAGACCCACCTCAAAACAACAGACACATACAGACTGAAAATGAAGGGCTGGAAAAAGATATTCCACGCAAATAGAAACCAAAAGTAAATGTCTTTTAATTTCATGGCTGCAATCACTATCTGCAGTTATTTTGGAGCCCCCAAAATAAAGTCTGACACTGTTTCCACTGTTTTCCCATCTATTTCCCATGAAGTGATAGGACCAGACACCATGATCTTCGTTTTCTGAATGTTGAGTTTTAAGCCAACTTTTTCACTCTCCTCTTTCATCAAGAGGCTTTTAGCTCCTCTTCACTTTCTGCCATGAGGTGGTGTCATCTGCATATCTGAGGTTATTGATATTTCTCCCGGCAATCTTGATTCCAGCTTGTGTTTCTTCCAGTCCAGCGTTTCTCATGATGTACTCTGCATAGAAGTTCAATAAGCAGGGTGACAATATACAGCCTTGATATACTCCTTTCCTATTTGGAACCAGTCTGTTGTTCCATATCCAGTTCTAACTGTTGCTTCCTGACCTGCATACAGATTTCTCAAGAGACAGATCAGGTGGTCTGGTATTCCTATCTCTTTCAGATTTTTCCACAGTTTATTGTGATCCACAGAGTTAAAGGCTTTGGCATAGTCAATAAAACAGAAATAGATGTTTTTCTGTAAGTCTCTTGCTTTTTTGATGATCCAGCATATGTTGGCCATTTGATCTCTGGTTCCTCTGCCTTTTCTAAAACCAGCTTGACCATCTTGAAGTTCATGGTTCACATATTGCTGAAGCTTGTCTTGGAGAATTTTGAGCATTACTTTACTAGCATGTGAGATGAATGCAATTGTGTGGTATTTGAGCATTCTTTGGCACACTGCCTTTCTTTGGGATTTACATCACTTAAACTTGTTTCAAAAACCTTAACTGAGATGTTTAATGATTAATATATCTGAAGTATTTGATATATAGAAATTTGAAACACAAAATATATGCACAGCCTTTCTCAGGGTCATTCCCACAAATCTTAGTAAGTAAACTGAAATGTCAAGTCAATTTATGGCAACATAAAGAAGACTTTTCTATAATAATTATATTACAAAATTGTGCAAACAAATATTAGCATGAGTGTATGTTATTTGACGTCCTCATAACTAGATATATTGCTTGCTCAATACCTGATCAAAATTTAAAATATTTTTAACATCTAAATAACATTTCTTCAAAAATAAAATGTTATGTTTTCCTTATAGGACCATTTTACTCATAATAAAGCACTGAGGGAATATTACATTTTATATATTACATGATCTTGTTGTCTGCCAAAAGCCATTTACAGTGGAATTAAATCCAGGTATCTATGATCCACTTAAATCTAAAATCCTCTTATGTCTTCATTATTCTGTACATCTGTCCAGCCTATGACAATCACAGTTCTACTGGGTTAGCCAAAATTCAGTTAGATGGTATGGAAAAACCTGAATGAACTAGTTGGCCAACCCACTATTATATACTGTTATTTCCTCTTGCTACTTATCTATTATGTGATGGCTAATAAAGTGCAGCTTCAGCAAATAAAGAAGATAAAGTTGGAAATAGAAGAGATACATAAAAGACATACTTCAGACACAGAACTGTGATGCTATTTGTAAAAGCATTGTTGTGTATACATATGAGGCAGGTTTACACCTGATTTGGGAGGATGACATAATGGAGGAAATAAGATGACAGAGGGAGAGATACAAGGACATGTTAAATGTGAACCTGTGGTTTTGAATTTAAGTGATTCCATTAATAGAATTAACAAAAATGCCAACTCAAGGGACAAAATAACTGATTTCAGATATATTGTGTAGGAACAATTTAGACAGCATCCATGTGGAGATGTATGTCTGAGGCAAGGAAATACACTGCTTTGTTTCTGCTGATTCATCTATGCTAGAAATAAACCATGGAGGATCAGTGCCTCTATGAAGATGAAACTGCTGGGGAATCCATACGGGCCCAGAGAGCTGCTTGTAAAAGAGCCACCAACTTCTCCTCGAGGACTCAAGCACGCCAGCCCCCATAACTCACTGATTCTAGGCCATCGGGGGTCTAATCTTGTCATTCATCTTAGTTTAGGATCCTTCACTGGTCTTCAATGAAAATGACAGACATGCCATTCCTCATGACCTGAGACTTCATCTTCTGGCACTCATGAAGGGTTGCTCCCTATGTGACCTGGCAGCATCAGCTGCTAAACCAGCTGGCACCCATTGGGACTTGACTAATGCCATATCCAGTGGCCTGGTAATCAGATTTTGCCTTTTCCTGCTGTCACTCATGACAGTTAACTTCCTTCCTGAGTTTACCAAGTAAGGAAATGACACCTAATAATATGGAAAAGGAAGAGTGTAAAATATTGGGGCACTGAAGCGGCTGTGAGGTGATATCCTACGTCCAAGGGCAAAAGAGAAGCCCCAGCAAGATGGTAAAAGAAGCAAAATCGCATTTAGCATCAAACCACATATCTGCCAGAGACACTCATAAGGCTCAAACAAACCTTGTGTGCACCAGGTTCCAGGGATACCATAGAGACTGAGCCAGAACTGTGTTTGGGTGTCTCCCATGGAGGTACGGGTCAGCAGTGGCCTGCCACAGCGGCAGGGGCTTTGGTTGCCTCAGACCTGGGTATGGCATAAGCCCTGTTGGGGTGGTCGCCAATAACACACCACAGAGGCACCAGAACTTACACAGGACTGGGGAAACAGACTCTAGGAGGACATAAAAAGCACCTTGGGCACACCAGGACCCAGGAGAAAGGAGCAGTGACCACCAAGAGACTGACCCATACTTGCCCATGAGTGTCCAGGAGTCTCTGGTGCAGGTGTAGGTCAGCGGTGGCCAGTTGAAGGGCTGGGGGACAGAGTGCAGCAGTCCCTGCAAGGGACCTTTTGAAGGAGATTGCCATTGTCTTCATTACCTCCACCATGGTCTGGCACAGGTAAATAATAACTGACTTCCCTGGTAGCTCAGACGGTAAAGCGTCTGCCTACAATGTGGGAGACTGGGGTTCGATCCCTTGGTCTGGAAGATCCCCTAAAGAAGAAAATGGCAACCCACTCCAGTACTCTTGCCTGGAAAATCCCATGGATGGAGGAGCGTGGTAGTCTACAGTCCTTGGGGTCCCAAAGAGTCAGACATGACTGAGCGACATCACTTTCATTTTCACTTTCAAATAATAGGGAAGGAACACAGCCCCACCCTTCAACAGAAAATTGGATTAAAGATTTACTGAGCATGGTTCCACCCATCAGGAGACCCAGGTTCCCCCTCAGTCAATCTCTCCCATCAGGAAGCTTCCATGAGCCTCTTATGCTTCTCCATCAGAAGACAGACAGAATAAAAACCACAATTACAGAAAACTAACCAATCTAATTACATGGACCACAGCTTTATCTAACTCAATGAAACTATGAGACATGCCCTGAAGGGCCACCCAAGACAAACATGTCATGGTGGAGAGTTCTGACAAAATGTGGTCCATTGGAGAAGGGAATGGTGAACCACTTCAGTTTCTTGCCTTGAGAAAACCATGAACAGGATGAAAACGCAAAAGATAGGACACTGAAAGATGAACTCCCCAGGTTTGTAAGTGCCCAGTATGCTACTGGAGGTCAGTGGAGAAGTAACTCCAGAAAGAATAAACAGATGGAGCCAAAGCGAAAACAACACCCATTTCTGGATGTGACTGGTGATGGAAGAAAAGTCTGATACTGTAAAGAATATAGCATAGGAACATGGAATGTTAGGTCCATGAATCAAGGCAAATTAGAAATGGTCAAAAGGAGATGACAAGACTGAACATCAACATTTTTGGAATCAGTGAATTAAAATGGACTGGAATGGGTAAATTCAACTCAGATGACCATTATATCTACTACTGAGGGCAGGAATCACTTAGAAGAAATGGAGTAGCCCTCATAGTCAACAAAAGAGTCTGAAATGTGGTACTTGGATGCAGTCTCAAAAACAACAGAATGATCTCTGTTTGTTTCTAAGGCAAACCAGTCAATACCACAGTAACCCAAGCCTGCCCCGACCAGTAATACTGAAGAAGCTGAACAGTTCTATGAAAATCTACAAGGCCTTCTAGAATTAACACTCAAAAAAGATGTCCTTTTCATTATAGGGGACTGGAATGTGAAAGTAAGAAGTCAAGAAACATCTGGAATAACAGGCAAATTTGGCCTTGGAGAACAAATGAAGCAGGGCAAAAGCTAATAGAGTTTTGCCAAAAGAATTCACTGGTCATAACAAACACCCTCTTCCAACAACACAAGAGAAGACTCTATACATGGACATCACCAGATGGTCAATACCGAAATCAGATTGACTATATTCTTTGCAGCCAAAGATGGAGAAGCTCTATACAGTCAGCAAAACCAAGACTCTTGCGTGCTGACTGTGGTTCAGATCTTGAACTCCTTATTGCAAAATTCAGACTTAAATTGAAGAAAGTAGGGAAAACCACTAGACCATTCAGATAGGACCAAAATCAAATCTCTTAATGATTATACAGTAGAAGTGAAAAACAGATTCAAGGTATTAGATATGATAGACAGAGTACCTGAAGAAATATGTACAGAGGTTCATGACACTATATAGAAGGAAGGGATCAAGACTACCCTCAAGAAAAGGAAATGCAAAAGGCAAAATGGCTGAGGAGGCCTTAAAAATAGCTCTGAATAGAAGAGAAGTGAAAGGTAAAGGAGAAAGGGAAAGATATATCCATTTGAATGCCGAGTTCCAAAGAATAGCAAGGAGAGATAAGAAAGCCTTCCTAAATGATCAATGCAAAGAAATAGAGAAAAACAATAGAATAGGAAAGACTAGACATCTCTTCAAGAAAATAAGAAATGCCAAGGAAATATCTGATGCAAAGATGGACACAATAAAGGACAAAAATGTTATGTACCTTACAGAAGCAGAAGGAAATAAGAAGAGGCAGCAAGAATACATAGAGACCTATACAATAAAGATCTTCACAACTCATATAATCATGATGTTATGATCATTCACCTAGAGCCACACATCGTGGATTGCAAAATCAAGTGGGCCTTACCAAGCATCACTATAAGAAAAACTAGTGGAGGTGATGGAATTCCAGCTGACCTAATCAAATCCTAAAAGATTATGCTTCGAAAATGATGACTCAATATGACAGCAAATTTGTAAAACTCAGCAGTGGCTACAGAACTGGAAAAGCTCAGTTTTCATTCCAATTCCAAAAAGGCAAAGCAAAAGAATGCTCAAACTACTGCACAATTTCACACACTAGAAAAGTAATGCTCAAAATTCTCCAATCAGGCTTCAACAGGTTTGAACCATGAATTTCCAGATGTTCAAACTGGATTTAGAAAATGCAGAGGAGCCAGAGATCAAATTGTCAATATCCACTAGATATCAAAAAAGCAACAGAGTTTCAGAAAAACATCTGGTTCTGCTTCATTGACTATGCCAAAGCCTTTGACTGTGTGGATCACAGAAAACCATGGAAAATTCTAAAGAGATGAGAGTACCAGAACACCTGACGTGCCTCGGGAGAAATTTGTATGTAGGTCAGGAAGCAACAGTTAGAACTGGACATGGAACAACACACTGGTTCCAAATAGGGAAAGGAGTATGTCAAAGCTATGTATTGTTACCCTGCTTAGTTAACTTCTATGCAGAGTAAATCATGAGAAATGCCGGGCTGGATGAAGCTCAAGCTGGAATCAAGATTTCAGGTAAAATATCAATAACTTCAGATACACAGATGATACCAATCTTACGGTAGAAAGTGAGGAAGAACTAAACAGATTCTTGATGAAAGTAAAAGAGGAGAGTAAAAAGTTGGCTTAAACTCAGCATTCAGGAAATGAAAATCATGGCATCTGGTCCTGACACTTCATGGAAAAAGATGGGGAAACAATGGAAACAGTGAAAGACTTTATTTTGGGGGCTCCAAAATCACAGCAGATCATGACTGAAGCCATGAAATTAAAAGACTCGTGCTTCTTGGAAGAAAAGTTCTGACCACCTAGACAGCATATTCAAAAGCACAAACATTACTTTGCCAACAAAAGTCTGTGTAGTCAAAGCTATGGTTTTTGAGCGCCGAAGAATTGATGCTTTTAAATGGCGGTGTTGGAGAATACTCTTGAGAGTCCCTTGGACTGCAAGGAGATCCAAATAGTCCATCTTAAAGGAAATCAGTCCTGAATATTCATTGGAAGGACTGATGCTGAAGCTGAAACACCAATACTTTGGCCACCTTATGCAAAGAACCGATTCATTGGAAAAGATACTGATGCTGTCAAGAGTCAAGGTGGGAGGAAAAATGGACAAGTGAGGATGACATGGTTGAATGGCATCACCGACACGATGGACATGAGTTTGAGTAAACTCTGGGAGCTGGAGATGGACAGGGAGGCCTGGTGTGCTGCAGTCCAGCTCAGTTCAGTTCAGTTGCTCAGTCGTGTCTTACTCTGCAAACAAATGAATTGTAGCATGCCAGGCCTTCCTGTCCCTCACCAACTGCCAGAGTTCACCCAAACTCATGTCCATTGAGTCGGTGATACCGTACAGCCATCGCATCCTCTACTGTCCACTTCTCTTCCTGCTCCCTAATCCCTCCCAGCATCAGAGTTTTTTCCAATGAGTCAACTCTTCGCAGGAGGTGGCCAAAGTTTGTAGTTTCAGTTTAGCATCAGTCCTTCCAAAGAACATCCAGGGCTGATCTCCTTCCGAATGGACTGGTTGGATCTCCTTGCAGTTCAAGGGATTCTCAAGAGTCTTCTGCAGCACCAAGTTCAAAAGCATCAATTCTCCTGCACTCAGCTTTCTTCACAGTGCAACTCTCACATCCATACACGACCACTGGAAAAACCATAGCCTTGACTAGACAAACCTTTGTTGGCAAAGTAATGTTTCTGCTTTTGAATATGCTAATTAGGTTGGTCATAACTTTCCTACCAAGGAGTAAGTGTCTTTTAATTTCATGGCTGCAGTCACCATCTGCAGTGATTTCAGTTCAGTTCAGTCACTCAGTCATGTCTGACTTTTGCGACCCCATGAATCGCAGCACGCCAGGCCTCCCTGTTCATCACCATCTCTCAGAGTTCACTCAGACTCAGGTCCGTCGAGTCCATGATGCCATACAGCCATCTCATCCTCTCTCGTCCCCTTCTCCTCCTGCCCCCAATCCCTCCCAGCATCAGAGTCTTTTCCAATGAGTCAACTCTTCGCAGGAGGTGGACAAAGTACTGGAGCTTCAGCTTCAGCATCATTCCTTCCAAAGAAATCTCAGGGTTGATCTCAGTGGTTTTGGAGCCCAAAAACAAAGTCTGGCATTCTTTGCACTGTTACCCTATCTATTTCCCATGAAGTGATGGGATCAGATACCATGATCTTCATTTTCTGAATGTTGAGTTTTAAGCCAATTATTTCACTCTCCTCTTTCACTTTCATCAAGAAGTGTTTTAGTTGCCCTTCAATTTCTGCCATAAGGGTGGTGTCATCTGCATATCTGAGGTTACTGATATTTCTCCAAGAAGTCTTCATTCCAGCTTGTGCTTCTTTCAGCCCAGCATTTCTCATGATGTTCTCTGCAAAGAAGTTCAATCAGCAGGGTGACAATATACAGCCTTGACTTACTCCTTTTCCTATCTGGAACCAGTCTGTTGTTTCATGTCCAGTTCTAACTTCTGCTTCCTGACCTGCATACAGGTCTGTTAAGAGGCAGGTCAGGTGGTCTGATATTCGCATCTCTTTCAGAATTTTCCAGTTTATTGTGATCCACACAGTCAAAGGCTTTGGCATAGTCAATAATGCAGAAACAGATGTTTTTTTTGAACTCTCTTCCTTTTTCCATGATCCAGCAGATGTTGGCAACTTGATCACTGGTTCCTCTTCCTTTTCTAAAACTAACTTGAACATCAGGAAGTTAACAGTTCACGTATTGCTGAAGCCTAGCTTGAAGATTTTGAGCATTACTTTACTAGCGTTTGAGATGAGTGCAACTGAGCAGCAGTTTGAGCATTCTTTGGCATTGTCTTTCTTTGGGATTGGAATGAAAACTGACCTTTTCCTGTCCTGTGGCCACTGCTGAGTTTTCCAAATTTGCTGGCATATTGAGTGAAGCACATACACAGTATCATCTTTAAGGATTTGAAATAGTTCAACTGGACTTTCATCACCTCCACTAGCTTTGTTCATAAGGATGCTTTCTAAGGCCCACTTGACTTCACATTCCAGGATGTATGGCTCTAGGTGACTGATCACATCATCATGATTTTCTTGGTCATGATGATCTTTTTTGACAGTACTTCTGTGCTGTCTTGCCATCTCTTCTTAGTATCTTCTGCTTCTGTTATGTCCATATCATTTCTGTCCTTTATGAGCCCATCTTGGCATGAAATGTTCCTTTTGGTATCTCTAATTTTCTAGAAGAAATCTCTAGTCTTTCCCATTCTTTTGTTTTCCTCTATTTCTTTGCATTGATTGCTAAGGAAGGCTTTCTTATCTCTCCTTGCTATTCTTTGGAACTTTAAATTTAGATGTTTCTATCTTTCCTTTCGCTTCTCTTCTTTTCACAGGTATTTGTAAGACCTCCCCAGACAGCTATTTTGCTTTTTTGCATTTCTTTTCCATGGGGATGGTCTTCATCCCTGTCTCCTGTACAATGTTGTGAACCTCCATCCATAGTTCATTGAGCACTCTATCCATCAGATCTAGCCCCTTAAATCTATTTCTCCCTTCCACTGTATAATCATAAGGTATTTGATGCAGGTCATACATGAATGGTCTAGTGGTTTTCCCTACTTTCTTCAATTTAAGTCTAAATTTGACAATAAGGAGTTCATGGCCTGAGCCACAGTCACTCCCGGCCTAGTTTTTGCTAACTCTATAGAGCTTCTACATCTTTGGCTGCAAAGAATATAATCAGCCTGTTTTCTGTATTGACAATCTGGTGATGTCCATGTGTAGAGTCTTCTCTGTATTGTTGGAAGAGGGTGTTTGCTATGACCAGTGCATTTTCTTGGCAAAACTCTATTAGCCTTTGCCCTGTTTCATTCCATTTTCCAGGGACAAATTTGCCTGTTACCCCCAGTGTTTCTTGACTTCCTACTTTTGCATTCCAGTCTCCTATATTGAAAAGGACATCTTTTTGAGTGTTAGATCAAAAGGTCTTATAGGTCTTAATAGAAACACTCAATTTCAGCTTCTTCAGCATTACTGGTTGGGGCATAAACCGGATTTCTGTGATATTGAATGGACTGCCTTGAAACAAACAAAGATCATTCTGTCATTTTTGAGATTGCCTTCAAGTACTGCTTTTAAGGGGGCTTCCCTGGTGGCTCAGAGGTTAAAACGCCTGCCTGCAATGTGGGAGACCTGGATTCAATCCCTGGGTCGGGAGGATACCCTGGAGGAGGAAATGGCAACCCACTCCAGTATTCTTGCCTGGGGAATCCCATGCATGGAGGAGCCTGGTGGGCTACAGTCCACGGAGTCTAAAAGAGTCAGCCATGACTGAGCAACTTCACTTCTTCACTGCATTTAGGACTCTTTTGTTGACCATGATGGCTACACCATTTCTTCTAATTGATTTTTGCCCACAGTAGTAGACAGAATGCTCATCTGAGCAAAATTCACCCTTCCAGTCCATGGGGTCGCAAAGACTCAGAAATGACTGAGCGACTGAACTGAACTGAGTTGAACTGAACTGAACTGAAGTACCTTTACCTCCAAGGACAGAGGAGGCTAACAATACTTTTGATAGAGAAATTATTGAAACATGTGAGATTTTCAAGTGGAACAGCTTAGAGAAATAGAAAAGTCGCATTTTAAAAAGAAGAGGTATAAAAAGAATGGCCAATTTAAATGAACAATCTGAACAACATAGGAGTTTAGAGTACT
Source organism: Nanger dama (assembly GCA_917880005.1). NCBI lineage: Eukaryota > Metazoa > Chordata > Mammalia > Artiodactyla > Bovidae > Nanger > Nanger dama. The sequence goes on from CAKJTW010000014.1 coordinate 10,349,602, forward strand.
GGGGATTGAAATGCCAAGAAGTTAGTTGAAAGAAGTCTAGAGTAGATTCTAAAAACATAGAAGTGCTTAAATAAAGCTATCAGTGCTATTATCTTCAAATAACATACAATTGACTGAAAATGATTACTACATTCATGTATTCAAAAATTGTTCATTAGGTATTATCTGAAACAGTGATATCACTGGGAATACAGTGATTCAAAATGGAAAGAATCTCAGAATTAATCTTTCAGTGAAGATGCACTCATCTCACATGCTAGTAAAGTAATGCTCTAAATTCTCCAAGCCAGGCTTCAGCAATAGGTGAACCGTGAACTCCCTGATATTCAAGCTGGTTTTACAAAAGGCAGAAGAACCAGAGATCAAATTGCCAACATATGCTGGATCATGGAAAAAGCAAGAGAGTTTCAGAAAAACATCTATTTCTGCTTTCTTGACTATGCCAAAGCCTTTGACTGTGTGGATCACAATAAACTGTGGACAATTCTGAGAAAGAGGGGAATACCAGACCCTCTTGAGAAATCTGTGTGCAGGTCAGGAAGCAAGTTAGAACTGGATATGGCACAACAGACTGGTTCCAAATAGGGAAAGGAGTACATCAAGGCTGTATATTGTCACCCTGCTTATTTAACTTCTATGCAGAGTACATCATGAGAAACGCTGGACTGGAAAAAACACAAGCTGGAATCAAGATTGCCGGGAGAAATATCAATAACCTCAGATATGCAGATGACACCACCCTAATGGCAGAAAGTGAAGAGGAACTAAAAAGCCTCTAGATAAAAGTGAAAGAGGAGAGCAAAAAAGTTGGCCTAAAGCTCAACATTCAGAAAAATAAGATCATGGCATCTGGTCTCATCACTTCATGGGAAACAGATGGGGAAACAGTGGAAACAGTGTCAAATTTTAATTTGGGGGCTCCAGAATCACTGCAGATGGTGACTACAGCCATGAAATTAAAAGACGCTTACTCCTTGGAAGAAAATTTATGACCAACATAGATAGCATATTCAAAAGCAGAGACATTACTTTGCCAACAAAGGTCCATCTAGTCAAGGCTATGGTTTTTCCTGTGGTCATGTATGGATGTGAGAGTTGGAATGTGAAGAAGGCTGAAAGCCAAAGAATTGATGCTGTTGAAGTGTGGTGTTGGAGAAGACTTGAGAGTCCTTTGGACATGCAAGGAGATCCAACCAGTCCATTCTGAAGAAGATCAACCCTAAGATTTCTTTGGAAGGAATGATGCTAAACCTGAAGCTCCAGTACTTTGGCCACCTCATGAGAAGAGTTGACTCATTGGAAAACACTCTGATGCTGGGAGGGATTGGAGGCAGGAGAAGGGGACAACCGAGGATGAGATGGCTGAATGGCATCACTGACTCTATGGACGTGAGTCAGAGTGAACTGCGGGAGTTGGTGATGGACACGGAAGCCTGGCGTGCTACAATTCACGGGGTTCCTAGGAGTCAGACACAACTGAACGACTGAACTGAACTGAACTGAACTGAATTCCCAGACACTGATTTCTTTATACCTATGAAAGTGAAAGTGGAGAGTGAAAAAGTTGGCTTAAAGCTCAACATTCATAAAACGAAGATCATGGCATCTGGTCCCATCACTTCATTGGAAATAGATAAGGAAACACTGGAAACAGTGTCAGAGCTTATTTTGAGGGGCTCCAAAATCACTGCAGATGGTAATTTCAGCCATGAAATTAAAAGACACTTACTCCTTGGAAGGAAAGTTATGACCAACCTAGATAGTATATTCAAAAGCACAGATATTACTTTGCCAACTAAGGTCCGTGTAGTCAAGGCTATGGTTTTTCCAGTGGTCATGTATGGATGTGAGAGTTGGACTGTGACGAAGGCTGAGTGCCAAAGAATTGATGCGTTTGAACTGTGGTGTTGGGGAAGACTCTTGAGAGTCCCTTGGACTGTAAGAAGGTCCAACCAGTCCATTCTGAAGGAGATCAGCCCTGGGATTTCTTTGGAAGGAATGATGCTAAAGCTGAAACTCCAGTACTTTGGCCACCTCCTGCGAAGAGTTGACTCATTGGAAAAGACTTATAATGAACCTCTAGAAGTAGAATTACTGAGTTAAAGGGCATGATATAGTACAGGCTCCTGATCCATACTATTAAATTACATCTAGTAAACTTTTTAGGCTTGGACTTAGTGAAATATGAAAATGTCCATTTTCACATGGTCATCAACATGTAAAATTTATTACAATATGTCTTAATTGCAAATAATATCTAAAATTATATCTCAGTTCTTTTGAACATATATATATTTTAATTTTTTAATATTAGCGACGTGAGGTTAATTGTCAAGTGATTATCAACCATTTTAACTTCATCACACTTATTTACTAAATAACAACTGATTCAATCTTAGGAAAAAAATTAGCACCTTCTAGGGAGAGTGTGAATTTTCCTGTGGTTCATTTGGTAAAGAATCAGCAGGAGACTCAGATTCCATTCCTGGGTAGTGAAGATTCCCTGGAGAAGGGCATGGTAACCCACTCTAGTATGCTTGTTTGGTGTACTCTGGATACAGGGTAGCTTGGTGGGCTACAGTCCATGGGGTTGCAAAGAGTCTGAGAAGACTCAGTGACTAACACTTTCTCTTTCACTTTCATGTGTAGTGTGTGTTTGTCACTCAGTCATGTCCACCTCTTTGTGATGCTATGGACAGTAGCCCACCAGGCTCCTCTGTCCATAAAATTCTTCAGGCAAGAATGCTGTAGTGGATAGTCATCCCCTTCTCCAGAGTATGTTTCCAATCCAGGTCTTCTGCATTGCAGGTGGATTCTTTATCATCTGAGGCACCAGGGAAGCTCTCTATGAATAGTGGGAGCTGTAAATGATTACAGTCTTAAAAATGTAAGCTGAATAAACTTCAATGAAATTATTAATAAATCTTACTCTACATCACATATATGTCTCAACGTGATACAGTGATGGGTATCCAAATAGGGCAAAAACACAGAATGAGGAAAAAACAAACAAACACTTCATCCAGCCTAAATGTGAAGGCATGCTTTGTTAAACACATGAAAGAAGAATCCTGAAGAACAATTTGCAGAGCTAGGAGTAGGTGAAGGGTAGAGGAGTGTTTCCAGTTCAGAAAGCTGAGAAGAGCTGACGTGTAAGACCAGGAATCTGATGTGGACAGAGTTTATCAGCTAGAGTGCATGAGTGAGGCAGAGGGATAATAGCTGGAAAGAGTGAGTGAAGTGAGACCCTGTATTGTGTTTTATGCAGTGGTTTTACACTTGAGCCAAAAGGTAGTTTGGAAACTGTAGGAGCACAGATATAGCAGGTGGCTCATCCTGGCTAACACAAGGATAAGACTAAAGCAGAGCAAATATCCTAAGTATCCCAAGTAAGATTTGTGGAAAAATACCTATGCTCCAGAAGACAGGATGCAGATAAGACAGAAGCAAATTCGACATTTCACTGGTGGGGATGTGGTGGGGGAGACATGAGTGAGAAGAAAAATAATAGGAGAAGTTAGGCTAAGATGATTCCTACTTTGGACCTGTGTGTTTGAGTTATAGTGACGGTGAGGTTAATGTAGTAGAAATGAAGAACAGTAAGTAATACATCAGATTAGGGAAACAACATACATGCTTTTCATACTGTATGCATACCTCTTACAACAACGGCATTATAGTTTACCTTGATATTTACTAGCGATATGCCACCCTAAAAAGAGTCAGGACTTTTCACCCAAATTTCACTCTATTATTTTCTGAATCTTAAAATTTTTATGAAGGTTATATTCATTTAAATTGTATACTGTTATCAATATACCTAGTGAAATGATTACTACCATCAAGCTAATTAACATACCAACTCCTCACAGTCACCACTTTGTTTCTGTGATAAGTGCATGTGAACTCTACTCTGAGTACATCTCCAGTTAATATCATCAACTACAGTCATCATACCTGTACATCAGTTCTCTGGCTTTATTCATCCTACATAAATGCATATGTGTTCCTCTGACTGCCAGATCCCCATCAATCAATCCTTTCTACTTCCACTTTGTTAGCCACTATTCTGTGCTCAGTTTCTAAGAGTTTTTCCTTTTTTTTTTTTTCTTTTAGATTTGATGTATAAATGACATCATATAAAATTTGTCTTTCTCTGGCTTATTTACTTAGCATTATGTCCTCCAGGTTCATGCAACTTGTTTCAAACAGTAAGATTTCCTTTTTTCTCATGGCTGAGTGAAATTTTATATATTCTCTGCTTAGTTGATCAGTCATGGCCAACTCTTTGCGACCCCATGTACTGTAGGGTGCTCTGTCCATGGGGATTCTCCAGGCAAGAATACTGGAGTGGGTTGCCATGCCCTCCTCCAGGGATCGTTTGGACCCAGGTATCCCACATTGCAGGTAGATTCTTTACTACTTGATAGCACATCTATCTATCTATCTATCTATCTATCTATCTATATACAAATATACATACACAGAGAGAGAGAAAAGGAAACATGTGCGTATATATACATATATATACACGTATTCTTTTAATAATATGTATATTCTTTATGAACTCTTATAAAGAATATGTCACATCATGTATTCTTTATCCACTCATCTCTTGACAGACACCTAGGTTTTTTCAAGTCTTGGCTATTGTGAATAATGGTGAAATGAATATGAGAGTGCAGATATCTTTTGAAGCTACTGATTTAGCTTGCCTTGGATCAGTTCAGTTCAATTCAGTGGCTCAGTCATGTCTGACAATTTATGACCCCATGAATCGCACCATGCCAGGCCTCCTTGTTTATTACCATCTCTCAGAGTTCACTCATACTCAAGTCCATCGAGTCCATGATGACATTCAAACATCTCATCCTCGGTCATCCCCTTCTTCTGCCCCCAATCCCTCCGAGCATCACAGTCTTTTCCACTGAGTCAACTCTTCACATGAGGTGGCCAAAGTACTGGAATTTCAGCTTTAGCATTATTCCTGCCAAAGAAATCCCAGGGTTGATCTCTTTCAAAATGGAATGGTTGGATCTCCTTGCAGTCCAAGGGACTCTCAACAGTTTTCTCTAACACCACACTACAAAAGCATCAATTTTTCAGCACTCAGCCCCCTTCACAGTCCAACTCTCACATCCATACATGACCACAGGAAAAACCATAGCCTTGACTAGACGAACCTTAGTTGGCAAAGTAATGTATCTGCTTTTAAATATACTATCTAGGTTGGTCATAAACTTTCTTCCTAGGAGTAAGAGTCTTTTAATTTCATGGCTGCAGTCACCATTTGCAGTGATTCTGGAGCCCCAAAATATAAAGTCTGACACTGTTTCCACTGTTTCCCCATCTGTTTCCCATGAAGTGATGGGACCAGATGCCATGATCTTATTTTCCTGAATGTTGAGCTTTAAGCCAACTTTTTCACTCTCCTCTTTCACCTTCATCAAGAGGCCTTTTAGTTCCTCTTCACTTTCTGCCATAAGGATGGTGACATCTACATATCTGAGGTTATTGATATTGCTCCCGGCAATCTTGATTCCAGCTTGTGTTTCTTCCAGTCCAGCGTTTCTCATGATGTACTCTGCACAGAAGTTAAATAAGCAGGGTGACAATATACAGCCTTGATATACTCCTTTCCCTATTTGGAACCAGTCTGTTGTGCCATGTCCAGTTCTAACTGTTGCTTCCTTACCTGCATACAGATTTCTCAAGAGGCAGGTTACGTAGTCTGGTAATCACATCTCTTTCAGAATTTTCCACAGTTTATTGTGATCCACACAGTCAAAGGCTTTGGCATAGTCAAGAAAGCAGAAATAGATGTTTTTTGGAACTCTCTTGCTTTTTCCATGATCCAGCATATGTTGGCAATTTGATCTCTGGTTCTTCTGCCTTTTGTAAAACCAGCTTGAACATCAGGAGTTCACGGTTCACATATTGCTAAAGCCTGGCTTGCAGAATTTTGAGCATGATTTTACTAGCATGTGAGATGAGTGCAATTGTGCGGTAGCTTGAAATACTTTGGAATTGCCTTTCTTTGGGATTGGAATGACAACCAGTCCTGTGGCCACTGCTGAGTTTTCCAAATTTGCTGGCATATTGAGTGCAGCACTTTCACAGCATCATCTTTCAGGATTTGAAACAGCTCAACTGGAATTCCATCACCTCCACTAACTTTGTTCATAATGATGCTTTCTAAGGCCCACTTGACTTCACATTCCAGGATGTCTGGTTCTAGATTGGTGACCACATCATCATGATTATCTGGGTCATGAAGATCTTTTTTGTACAGTTCTTCCATGTATTCTTGCCACCTCTTCCTAAAATCTTCTGCTTCTGTTAGGTCCACACCATTTCTGTCCTTTATCGAGCCCATCTTTGCATGAAATGTTCCCTTTTCCCTTAGTATCTCTAAGTTTCTTGAAGAGATCTCTAGTCTTGCCCATTCTGTTGTTATCCTCTATTTCTTTGCATTTATCACTGAAGAAGGCTTTCTTCTCTTCTTGCTAATCTCTGGAACTCTGCATTCAGATGCTTATATCTTTTGTTTTCTGCTTTGCTTTTTGCCTCTCTTCTTTTCACAGCTATTTGTAAGGTCTCCCCAGACAGCCACTTTGCTTTTTTGCATTTCTCTTCCATGGGGATGGTCTTGATCCCTGTCTCCTGTACAATGTCACGAACCTCATTCCATAGTTTGTCAGGCACTCTATCTATCAGATCTAGGCCCTTACATCTATTTCTCACATCCACTGTATAATCACAAGGGAATTGATTTAGGTCGTACCTGAATGGTCTAGTGTTTTTCCCTATTTTCTTCACTTTAAGTCTGAATTTAGTAATAAGTAGCTCATGATGTGAGCCACAGTCAGTTCCTTGTCTTGTTTTTGCTGACTGTATAGAGCTTCTCCATCTTTGGCTGCAAAGAATATAATCAATCTGATTTCAGTGTTGACCATCTGGTGATGTCCATGTGTAGAGTCTTCTCTTGTGTTGTTGGAAGAGGGTATTTGCTATGACCAGTGCATTTTCTTGGCAAAACTCTATTAGTCTTTGCCCTGCTTCATTCCGCATTCCATGGCCAAATTTGCCTGTTACTCCAGGTGTTTCCTGACTTCCTACTTTAGCATTCCAGTCCCCTATAATGAAAAGGACATCTTTTTCGGGTGGCAGTTCTAAAAGGTCTTGTAGGTCTTCATAAAACCATTCAACTTCGGCATTACTGGTTGGGGCATAGACTTGGGTAACTTTGATATTGAATGGTTTGCCTTAGAAATGAACAGAGATCATTCTGTCGTTTTTGAGATTGCATCCAAGTACTGCATTTCGGACTCTTGTTGACCATGAGGGCTATTCCATTTCTTCTGAGGGATTCCTCCCCGCAGTAGTAGATATAATGGTCATCTGAGTTAAATTCACCCATTCCAGTCCACTTTAGTTCACTGATTCCTAGAATGTCGACATTCACCCTTGCCATCTCTTGTTTGACCACTTCCAATTTGCCTTGATTCATGGACCTGATATCCCAGGTTCCTATGCAATATTCCTCTTTACAGCATCGGATCTTGCTTCTATCACCAGTCACATGTACACCTGGGTATTGTTTTTGCTTTAGTTCCATCCCTTCATTCTTTCTGGAGTTATTTCTCCACTGATCTCCAGGAGCATATTTGGCACTTAATGACCTGGGGAGTTCCTCTTTTGGTATCCTATCATTTTGCCTTTTCATACTGTTCATGGGGTTCTCAAGGCAATATACCCAGAAATGGGTTTCCTGGATCATACTGCTACTGCTACTGCTGCTACTGCTAAGTCACTTCAGTCGTGTCCGACTCTGTGCAATCCCAAGTACGGCAGCCCACCAGGCTCCCCCATCCCTGGGATTCTCCAGGCAAGAACACTGGAGTGGGTTGCCATTTCCTTCTCCAATGTATGAAAGTGAAAGTTGAAAGTGAAGTCGCTCAGTCATGTCTAACGTTTAGTGACCCCATGGACTGCAGCCTACTAGGCTCCTCCACTCATGGGATTTTCCAGGCAAAAGTATTGAAGTGGGGTGCCATTGCCTTCTCCGACTGATTTAGTTTGCCTTGGATATATACCCAGAAATGGGTTTGCTGGATCATAAGTGAGATCTAATTTTGATTTCTAAAGAAACTCCACACTGTTTTCCTTAATGGCCATTCCAATTTACATTACCACCAACAGTATACAAGGGTTCAATTTTTTCATATCTTTACCAACAGCTGTTTTCCTTTGCCTTTTTGATGGCAGTCATTCTAACTTCTATGAACAGATATTTCACTGTGGTTTTGATTTGCATTTCTCTGATGATTAATAATGTTGAGCACCTATTCACATATCCTTTGGCCATCTGTGTATCCTCTTTGTAATATTTCTATACAGTTGTTTGCCTATTTTTACTTGGAATTTGGGGGAGTTTTTTTTTATTTCTTTTTGCTATTGAGTTGTTGGAGTTTCTTATGTATTTTGGATATTAATCCTTTATCAGTTGTATACTGTACAAATATTTTCTCCCATTCCTTAGATTGTATCGTCATCCTGTTGATCCATTTCCTTTCCATGCAGAAGTTTTTTTAGCTTGATGTAATCTTATTTTTCTATTTTTGTTTTTGCTACCTTTGTTTCAGGGCTCATATCGAAGAAAATGACTACCCTGTCGAATATATTTTCTCCATATGTGTTCTTCTAATAGAAGAAATGGACAGGTTCCTAGAAACATATGGCTTACCAAGACTGAATAATCAAGAAATAGAAAATCTGACCAAACTAATAGGGACTAAAGAAATTTTAGCAATTATCAAAAACTTTTCAGCAAATATAAGCCACTTCAGTTCATTTCAGTCGCTCAGTCATATTAAACTCTTTGCAACCCCAGGTATCACAGCACACAAGTCTCCCTGTCCATCACCAACTCCCAGAGTTCACCCAAACCCATGTGCACTGAGTCAGTGATGCCATCCAGACATCTCATCTTCTGTCATTTCCTCCTCCTGCCCCCAATCCCTCCCAGCATCACGGTCTTTTCCAATGAGTCAATTCTTTGCATCAAGTGGCAAAAGTATTGGAGTTTCAGCTTTAGCATCAGTCCTTCCAATGAACAACTAGGACTGATCGCCTTTAGGATGGACTGGTTGGATCTCTTTGCAGGCCAAGGGACTCTCAAGAGTCTTCTCCAACACCATAGTTCAAAAGCATCAATTCTTTGGTGCTCACCTTGCTTCATCTGCTTTTTTATTGTTGTTGTTGTTGTTGTGGGGTGGGGGTGGGGCAAGAATACTGGAGTGGGTTGCCATTCCCTTCTCCAGCGGATCTTCCTGACCTAGGGTTTGAACCTGGGTCTCCCGCATCGTAGGCAGACACTTTACTGTCTGAGCCACCAGGGAAGTCTCAAATAAAAGTGGAGCTCAACTTTCTTCACAGCCCAACTCTCACATCCATACATGACTACTGGAAAAACCATAGCCTTGACTAGACGGACCTTTGTTGGCAAAGTAATGTCTCTGGCTTTTCAATAGGCTATCTAGGTTGGTCATAAATTTCTTTCCAAGGAGTAAGCATCTTTTAATTTCATGGCTGCAGTCACCATCTGCAGTGATTTTGGAGCCCAAAAAAATAAAGTCTGACACTGTTTCCCCATCTATTTCCCATCAATTGATGGGACCAGATGCCATGATCTTAGTCTTCTAAATGTTGAGCTTTAAGCCAACATTTTCATTCTCCTTTTTCACTTTCATCAAGAGGCTTTTTCGTTCTTCACTTTCTGCCATAAGGGTGGCGTCATCTACATATCTGAGGTTACTGATATTTCTCCCGGCAATCTTGATTCCAGCTTGTGCTTGTGCTTCTTCCAGCCCAGCATTAACTCTTAGCTGCCAATAGCTAGCTAAACATCCAGTAATGACTGTTGACTATACAGACACAGAATACCAAACAGTATACAGTACACAGACCTGTTCTTCCCATTCAGAAGGCTGAAAACATCATTTAACAAATTTCCTTTACTATCCTGTGCCTGCGTCATCTAAGTAATACTCACAATAAAATACTCAAAGTATTCCACAGAGGACCTCACCTTTTTAACAGGAGTTAGAAGGCAGCAGAAACATGGGAATAAAAATACTTAACAGTAACATCTCAAAGTAGACTTTACTGTCTTGTCTGGCAACACACCTGAACACTAAAAATACCTAAAAGACATGGATGAGATAAATTAGAAGACCACTTAAGATTATTCAACTCTTCTGAAACATTTCTATTGAATCTGTTTATATCATTGTCTAATGAAAGCCTGTGGCTATAAAAGGACTTAACCTCTCCACAGAAACTTCCTTGAAAAACAACACTTCCATGATTAAGTTTCAAATATTAGTACAGATCATATATGTTAAAAAAAAAAAAAAAGATGGATACAGACTTCCAGGGAGTTAACCATGATGGCAGATAAGTGGCATCTGATGCCCCCTCTTCCATATGCCTACCATGTGTACAGCTACAAATGAAGTAATTCCTTCTGAAAGATACCTGGGAACCGACGCAGGAACTCTACACATCCAGCAAATGAGAAAATAAGTTCAGTTCAGTTCAGTTCTGTCACTCAGTCATGTCTGACTCTTTGCGACCCTATTAATCACAGCATGCCAGGCCTCCCTGTTCATCACCATCTCTCGGAGTTCACTCAGACTCAAGTCCATTGAGTCCATTATGCCATTCAGCCATCTCATCCTCGGTTGTCCCCTTCTTCTCCTGCCCCCAATCCCTCCCAGCATCACAGTCTTTTCCAGTGAGTCAACTCTTCACATGAGGTGGCCAAAGTACTGGAGTTTCAGCTTTAGCATCATTACTTCCAAAGAAATCCCAGGGTTGATTACCTTCAGAATGGACTGGTTGGATTGCCTTGCAATCCAAGGGACTCTCAAGAGTCTTCTCCAACACCACACTTCAAAAGCATCTATTCTTCAGCACTCAGCCTCCTTCACAGTCCAACTCTCACATCCATACATGACCACAGGAAAAACCATAGCCTTGGCTAGACGGACCTTAGTTGGCAAATTAATGTCTCTGCTTTTGAATATACTATCTAGGTTGGTCATAACTTTTCTTCCAAGGAGTAAGCGTCTTCTAATTTCATGGCTGCAGTCACCATCTGCAGTGATTTTGGAGCCCAAAAAAATAAAGTCTGACACTGTTTCCACTGTTTCCCCATCTATTTCCCATGAAGTGATGGGACCAGATGCCATGATCTTTGTTTTTCGAATGTTGAATTTTAAGCAAATTTTTTCGCTTTCCTCTTTCACTTTCATCAAGAGGCTTTTTAGCTCCTCTTCACTTTCTGCCATAAGGGTGGTGTCATCTGCATATCTGAGGTTATTAATATTTCTCCCAGCAATCTTGATTCCAGTTTGTGCTTCTTCCAGTCTAGCGTTTCTCATGATTTACTCTGCATATAAGTTAAATAAGCAGGGTGACAATATACAGCCTTGATGTACTCCTTTCCCTATTTGGAACCAGTCTGTTGTGCCATGTCCAGTTCTAACTGTTGCTTCCTGACCTGCATACAGATTTCTCAAGAGGCAGTTTACGTGGCCTGGTATTCCCATCTCTTTCAGAATTTTCCACAGTTTATTGTGATCCACACAGTCAAAGGCTTTGGCATAGTCAAGAAAGCAGAAATAGATGTTTTTCTGGAACTCTCTTGCTTTTCTGATGATCCAGCATATGTTGGCAATTTGATCTCTGGTTCCTCTGCCTTTTCTACAGCCAGCTTGAACATCAGAGTGTTCACAGTTCATGTATTGCTGAAGCCTGCCTTGGAGAATTTAGAGCATTACTTTACTAGCATGTGAGATGAGTGCAATTGTGCGGTAGTTTGAGCATTCTTTGGCATTGCCTTTCTTTGTGATTGGAATAAAAACTGACCTTTTCCAGTCCTGTGGCCACTGCTGAGTTTTCCAAATTTGCTGGCATATTGAGTGCAGTATTTTCACAGCATCATCCTTCAGGATTTGAAATAGCTCAACTGGAATTCCATCACCTCCACTAGCTTTGTTCGTAGTGATGCTTTCTAAAGCCCACTTCACATTCCAAGTTGTCTGGCTCTAGATTAGTGATCATATCATCATGATTATCTGGGTCATGAAGAACTTTGTATAGTTCTTCCGTGTATTCTTGCCACCTCTTCTTAATATCGTCTGCTTCTGTTAGGTCCACACCATTTCTGTCCTTTATCGAGCCCATCTTTGCATGAAATGTTCCCTTGGTATCTCTAATTTTCTTGAAGAAATCTCTAGTCTTTCCCATTCAGTTGTTTTCCTCTATTTCTTTGAGAAAATACATCATACATGGTAACAATCAGAAAAGGCTGAGATGGACTCTCACCATAATTACTGCTCTTGATACAGTGTCATAAAATTAAGAGGGGACATCGAATCCTACCAGGAGACAGGCCTCCAAACACATAGCTTAGAAAACGAATTGGATTTCCATCCACAATACACAAAAGACTTCAGCAAATATGGCACTTCTTGGTGGATACCTGAGCACAAACCTTGGCTATTATTATCCCAGTGCTCAGAGCCGAGAGACCAGGCAAATATTGTCTACCCACATATTTTAAAAGCTGCTGTGAGAATCAGGCTCCTTTAATAGCACATATCTCATGACCAGTGGCAAGACTTTGAAATTAGGCGCCAGGGGCTTCCCCGGTAGCTCAGTGGTAAAGAATCTGCCTGTCATTGCAAGAGACCTAGGTTCAATTCCTGGTTGTGGAAGATTCCCTGGAGAAGGAAATGCCAACCTACTCCAGCATTCTTGCCTGGGAAATCCTATGGACAGAGGATCCTGGTGGACTGCAGTCCATGAAGTCACAAAAAGGTTTGGGCATGCCTTAGTGACTAAACAACAACAAAAGGTGGCAGACCTCTCCCTGCTCTCTCCCTCCAGCCTCATCCAAGTTGCCTGGAAGGCACTTGTACACTCCTTGGAAGGCGCTTGTACACTCCCCTGTGCCTAGCTTCTGTGGCTGCTGCCTGAGGACAGGTCCTGGCCTGCCAGACTCTAAGAGCCAGTGGGACTTGCCTTAGGAGACCCAGAAGCATGCCCCTACAGCTATACACCTTTGCCCAGCTTAGAAAGTGAAAGCGAAATTCGCTCACTGGCTACTCTTTGCAGCCCCATGAACTGTACATTCTATGGAATTCACCAGGTCAGAATACTGGAGCGGGTAACCTTTCCCTTCTCCAGGGTATCTTCACAACCCAGGGACTGAACCCAGGTCTCCACATTGCTGGCGGATTCTTTACCAGTTGAACCACCATAGTTGTTGCAATAGAGCAAATTTAACCTTAAAATTCATTCTAAACTTGAGTTTACTAGGACTTTCTTTATGAATGAAAATAATATTTAGATTGCTACTGAGATCAGAATATATTTGCATATATTATTTCTAAATATCTATTCTAATATATTTAAATTTCTCTAAGAAGTGACAGTTTTAATACAGTATTTTTAGCCTTTCAACTCATGTAATGGAATACTCAAGGAAAATGCTTTTATATACTTGAACATCTTCACTATTTCAAAAACATGTCTTCCTTCTTGTTGAAAATAAGTGGGATTAATAAATTATGGCAATTTTTCCTAAAGCAAGGTACAGCAAAGCTCTGCAGAGCCCTTCCACAAAATGAATTACATCAATATCAAGAAGAAAACAGAATATAGACAAATACAAAATTCTTGTCAGAAAGTCACCCTAAATATAAGTTATACATGCTTGAAATTTTTCTGTTTTGTTTAATGTGTTTATGAATAAAAAAGGATTCTGATTCCAGGTGACTCAAATGAGATACAGAATCTATGATTCAATGTTAACATGAAGACTATTTTAAACGACATACAGCTTTGATTGTACACAAACTCTGGCATTTGACGTCTGACCCAGAACAAATAATAAGAGGGATAAGGACACAGTTTACCTTGGAAAAAGTTTCAATTGCTTGAGACATTTTGGTAGTGAGTTGTGGGAAAACCCATCTTACAGGCTTTCTGTCTAAATGTCTCTATCACCCTGGGCAGCTGAGGCTGCTTTAGATAACCTAACAATCCCAACAACAGCAGAGATCAGACTCTGTGTAAGTTAAGTTAGAAGGTTTTTTTTTTTTTTTTTTTTTTTTTTTAATCAGAAATGAAATAACCTAGAAACAAACTTCCAATTGTCCTGCTATCCTAATTCGTGCTGGCTGTGCTGTGCTTAGTTGTTCAGTTGTGTCTGACTCTTTGCCATTCCATGGACGATAGCCCACCAGGCTCCTCTGTCCCTGGGGATTTTCCAGGCAAGACTACTGGAGAGGGTGGCCATACCCTCTTCCAAGGGATCTTCCCAACACAGGGATCAAACCCAGGTCTCCTGTACTGCAGGCAGATTCTTTACCATCTGAGCGACTCCACCAGGGAAGCCCATAAGTAATTAGTGTGGTGGGCAGGGGGAATAAAACAAGGTAACAACAGATATATTTGAAGCTGAGTTCAAGCTCTTAACTGAAAATACAATAATGTTTCATTGTGCAGTTGCGCTGTTAAGTAAAGTTATTTCTGACTAGAAACATTTTATTTTTAACTAATATATATATATATCACAGAGAACACATATACAGCCCTGATAAATCATCTACAATATATGGGATTCTGATATATGATAATAAAGCTAAATCTCTATTTCTTAAAATCTTGACAAAAACGTATGAGCAAATTTTGTTCATCTGCATCTCTGACTAAAATTTTGTTATAAAGAGACAGGTGTAATAAACTGTTGTAACTCACGCAGACTGCACTTTACACAATTCAGTTCAGTTCAGTCGCTCAGTCATGTCTGACTCTTTGCAACCCCACGAATTGCAGCACAGCAGGCCTCCCTGTCCATCACAAACTCTCGGAGTTCACTCAAACTCACATCCATCGAGTTGGTGATGCCACCCAGCCATCTCATCCTCTGACGTTCCCCTTTCCTCCTGCCTCCGATCCCTCTCAGCATCAGTCTTTTCCAATGAGTCAACTCTTTGCATGAGGTGGCCAGAGTTTGGAGTTTCAATTTAGCATCAGTCATTCCAAAGACTGGTGGTGTCATCTGCGTATCTGAGGTCATTGATATTTCTCCCAGCAATCTTGATTCCTGTTTGTGCTTCTTCCAGTCCAGCATTTCTCATGATGTACTCTGCATAGAAGTTAAATAAGCAGGGTGACAAAATACAGCCTTGAAGTACACCTTTTCCTATTTGGAACCAGTCCATTGTTCCATGTCCAGTTCTAACTGTTGCTTCCTGACCTGCATATAGGTTCCTCAAGGGCAGGGCAGGTGGTCTAGTATTCCCACCTCTTTCAGAATCTTCCAGTCTCTTGTGATCCACACAGTCAAAGGCTTTGGCATAGTCAAGAAAGCAGAAATAGATGTTTTTCTGGAACTGTCTTGCTTTTTCCATGATCCAGCGGATGTTGGCAATTTGATCTCTGCTTCCTCTGCCTTTTCTAAAACCAGCTTGAACATCTGGAAGTTCATGATTCACGTACTGCTGAAGCCTAGCTTGGAGAATTTTGAGCATTACTTTACTAGCGTGTGAGATGAGTGCAATTGTGCGGTAGTTTGAGCATTCTTTGGCATTGCCTTTCTTTGGGATTGGAATGAAAACTGACCTTTTCCTGTCCTGAGTTTTCCAAATTTGCTGGCATAATGAGTGCACCACTTTTCACTGCATCATCTTTCAGGATTTGAAATAGGTCAGCTGAAATAGGTCATCTCCACTAGCTTTGTTCATAGTGATGCTTTCTAAGGCCCACTTGACTTCACATTCCAGGATATCTGGCTCTAGGTGAGTGATCACACCATCGTGATTATCTGAGTCATGAAGATCTTTTTGTACAGTTCTTCTGTGTATTCTTGCCACCTTTTCTTAATATCTTCTGCTTCTGTTAGGTCCATACCATTCTGTCCTTTATTGAGCCCATCTTTGCAAGAAATGTTCTATTGGTATTTCCAGTTTTCTTGAAGAGATATCTAGTCTTTCCCATTCTTTTGTTTTCCTCTATTTCTTTGCATTGATTGCTGAGGAAGGCTTTCTTATCTCTTCTTGATATTCTTTGGAACTCTTCATTCAAATGCTTATGTCATTCCTTTTCTCCTTTGATTTACCGTGTATAATCTTTAAAGCCTCATACTATGGTATTCCATCAGAGATTAAAGGAGATAAATAATAGTGGAGTTATTACATGCTATTTTGCTATGAAATGAAGATTATTTCCAAAAATGT
The DNA here is from genome assembly GCA_917880005.1 of Nanger dama. NCBI lineage: Eukaryota > Metazoa > Chordata > Mammalia > Artiodactyla > Bovidae > Nanger > Nanger dama. The sequence continues at coordinate 10,365,915 of CAKJTW010000014.1, forward strand.
TATGTAAAAGTCATCAAGTATTTTAGATTCATTGAAATTGTTTTCCAAACAAGGGCCGGGATCTAGATATCCTCCAATTCTAACCTCTGCTGCCACAGTCTTTCTCAGCCACTATGTACACTATTAACCCACCGCCCACAAGATTGACAACAGAAAAAAATATTTAGTTGGCAGCAGAATTGGTAAAGGTTAAATTAATGGACTTACAATATAAAACATTCATTTCAACACTTTAAACAAGTTTAATATTTTAAGATATTTCTACTGATATATATTGAAAATTTATGTATTCTTTCAACCCCAAATCTTATTTATAATATTCATAAGAAATATTTAAATTGTACTATTTAACTTCCAACATTGTTGGGAAATTAGATCAAATATAGTTGGTTTAAAATTTCAAGAATTATTTCAGAAGCATTGTGAATTTAACTTAGTTTTTAATTTATTAGATTTTTAAGAAACATATAATTAGATGTTTTTGGAAAATATAATTTCATGTGTCAATCAGAGACCTATAACTGAGGTTATAGTTTTATAAACTATTTTGCAAATGTACTCTTTTAAAAAATGATATTCTATATGCTTTCCACACATTCTCAGATTAATGTGATGTACAACTTTCAGAAAATCCTCAGAAAACAACTGATAAACCAAATGGAGCCACAAATCTCCCCAAACCCACGGGGTATGTGAAACAATCATCCAAATTTCTGATTCTTCTACCCAAATGGATTCATCCATTCCCCAAATGTGCTAAATATTTTGTTTTTCCCTACTTAGTAAATGGCATTGCCATCTACCAGTTTCTCAAGTCACTATTGTTTCACAAATCAAGAAAATGATGCTCTTAAACCATAAATTGGATCATGCTACTGTATTTCACAAACTTGTCCAAAATCTTTTGAAATTTTTATTTGTGTTTTAAAAACATTTGTCCCTCTCACTAGAATATAAACTGTATGAGGAAAGAAGCAGCATTTCTTCTGTTGGTCCTTTGCACGTTTCTTGTATGCATAAATTGTGACAAAATGACATCAAGAAACAAGCACTTTAAAATAAAGGAAGCAGTATGAACTATGCCACTAAACATACAGAAGAGATGCAAACATCCAAGATGATATGCTAGTGCCAAGACTTAAAAAGACTGAATTTAAAAGAGAATGTCAAGTGTTTTCCCTAAAATGTTCATTTATTCTTTACATTGTTAAGTATATAAATTAATTGGAGGGAAAGCAGTATAGTTTTATATAAAATTAATTTATATGAAAATACAAACACAGACCACACACAATAAAAATGAAATTCAAATGATCAATGAAAACACACACAAAAATTTTAATTCTCTAGCAATCAAAGAAAAGTGAATTGAAGTAAAATGTAAAATTATTTGTACTATTACCAGATTTGAATTGTGAAGGGTTCAGGAATGATCCCAATGTCATTCTAGGGTAAAAATTAGTAAATGCTTCTGGAGGAAAATTTGACCATATGAATGAAGAGGTTAACAAATTCAATACAGCACACTGGTGGTTCTCAAATTAGATAACTTTTATAGCATCTTTCACATCAAACCTCCTATTTAATAACTGACTCCATTTAAAAGGCAGTGCAATCAAAATTCTTAATTTTCAACAATTAATTTTTTTTTCTTTTTCTGAACACTGTCTCTTTTATTTTGCTTCCCACATTTTACTTTGTGGGACTAGTATTTATGTGATGACATTTTTTTCTTTTCTAAGAAGAGTTTGTTCCTTCATGTCAACACTGATTACTAGTTTTATATTTTCAGTTCAGTTTAGTTGCTCAGTTGTGTCCGACTCTTTGCGACCCCATGAACTACAGCACGCCAGGCCACCCTGTCCATCACCAACTCCCGGAATTTACTCAAACTCATGTCTATTGAGTCGCTGATGCCATCCAACCATCTCATCCTCTGTCATCCCCTTCTCCTCCCGCCATCAATCTCTCCCAGCATCAGGCTATTTTCAAATAAGTCAGTTCTTTACATCAGGTGGCCAAAGTACTGGAGTTTCAGCTTCAACATCAGTCCTTCCAATGAATATCCAGGACTGATCTCCTGTAGGATGGACTGGTTGGGTCTCCTTGCAGTCCAAAGGATTCTCAAAAGTCTTCTCCAATACCACAGTTCAAAAGCATCAATTCTTTGGCACTCAGTTGTCTTTATAGTCTAACTCTCACATCCTACATGGCTACTGGAAAAAACTATAGCCTTGACTAAACAGAGCTTTGTTGGCAAAGTAATGTCTCTTTTTTTCAATATGCCGTCTAGGTTGGTCATAACCTTCCTTCCAAGGAGTAAGTGTCTTTTACTTTCATGGCTACAATCACCATCTGCAGTCATTTTGGAGCCCAGAAAAATAAAGTCAGCCTCTGCTTCCACTGTTTCCCCATCTATTTCCCATGAAGTGATGGGACCAGATGCCATAATTTTAGTTTTCTGAGTGTTGAGCGTTAAGACAACTTTTCACTCTCCTCTTTCACTTTCATCAAGAGGCTTTTTAGTTCTTCACTTTCTGCCATAAGGATGGTGTCATCTGCATATCTGAGGTTATTGATATTTCTCCCGGCAATCTTGATTCCAGCTTGTGCTTCCTCCAGCCCAGCATTTCTTACGATGTACTCTGCACACAAGTTAAATAAGCAGGGTGACCATGTACAGGCTTGATGTACTCCTTTTCCTATTTGGAACCAGTTTGTTTTCCACATCCAGTTCTAACTGTTGCTTCCTGACCTGCATACAGATTTCTCAAGAGGCAGGTTTTGTGCTCTGGTATTCCCATCTTTGTCAGAATTGTCCACAGTTTATTATGTTCCACACAATTTTGGCATACTCAATAAAGCAGAAATAGATGTTTTTCTGAAAATCTTTTTTTCCATGATCTAGCAAATGTTGGCAATTTGATCTCTTGTTCCTCTGCCTTTTCTAAAACCAGCTTGAACATCTGGAAGTTCACAGTTCACCTACTGCTGAAGCCTGGCCTGGAGAATTTTGAGCATTATTTTACTGTGTGTGAGATGACGACAGTTGTGCGGTAGTCTGAACATTCTTTGGCATAGCTTATCTTTGGGACTGGAATGAAAACTGACCTTTTCCAGTCCTGTGGCCACTGCTGAGTTTTCCAAATTTGCTGGCATATTTACTACATAACTTTCACAGCATCATCTTTTAGGATTTGAAATAGCTCAACTGTAATTCCATCACCTCCACTCGCTTTGTTCATAGGGATGCTTCCTAAAAGTCACTTGACTTTACATTCCAGTATGTCTGGCTCTAGGTGAATAATCACACCATAGTGGTTATCTGGGTCATAAAGATCTTTTTGGTACAGTTCTTCTGTGTATTCTTGCCACCTCTTCTTAATATCTTCTGCTTCTGTTAGGTCCATACCATTTCTGTCCTTTATTGAGCCCATATTTGCATGAAATGTTCCCTTGGTGTCTCTAATTTTCCTGAAGTGATCTCTAGTCTTTCCCATTCTTGTTTTCCCATTTATATTTTAATTCTACCATTTTAAATTGTATACTCTGTGCAAGACATTAGGCTGACACATTTGTAGATGTGTTATTATATTTAACTAATCTGTCCTTTATAAGATGTGATAAAGTTATTTTTATGTCCACTTCCATATGAAGAAATGGAAGTTCAATTAAGTAAAGTCCTTTGCCAAAAGCTATACAGTTTGCTAACTGCAGGGAGTGCAAGAATGTAATCCCAGTCTATTTGATATTCACTCCACTGTATTGCTGTCATGACAACCTGTTATACATGGCTTTGCAGATATGTATACATACAGAGATTGCTTGATAGAGTAATGCTCACTAGAAATAAACCTGGGTAGTCCTAGCTGCTGATTAAGCAGTTAACATGCTTGCAATAACTACTATATGTAAGATAACTATGTGATTAAAAAAAAAAAAAATATATATATATATATATATATATGTTTGGTCTGCTACCCACTCATGGCACAGAGTTCTTAAAACCCTTGTAATTTTCTAAGTGATAAGAATGCTAACAGCAACTCTGTATTAATATTTGTCATTGACACTGTACCTGACAAAGGCTCTGAAGTCACAAGAGCACTGGAAGCATGTTTTGTCCAACTGAGGTGACTCTGAGTGGGCTCCTAGATAGCACCTAGATGAGCAATGGTCACTGAAAAACTAAGCTATGATTACGAACTTGGAATTTTCAGCCCCAACTCTCATCCTCCAGATAAGGAGAAGAACTTAACAGGGAGTTAAAAATTGATCATGCCCATGTGTTGAACCTTCCCTCAAATCCTTAAAGTAAGAAATTCAGAAAAGCATCAGGGCTTCCCTGATAGCTCAGTTGGTAAAGAATCCACCTGCAATGCAGGAGAGCCCGTTTCGACTCCTGGGTCGGGAAGACTAGAGAAGGGACAGGCTACCCACTCCTGTATTGTTGGACTTCCCCTTGTGGCTCAGCTGGAAAAGAATCCGCCTGCAACATGGAAAACCTAGGTTTAACCTTTGGGTTGGGAAGATACCCTGAAGAAGAGAAAGGCTACCCACTCTAGTATTCTGGCCTGGAGAATAGCATGGGCTATATATAGTCCATTAGGTCACAAAGAGTTGGATACAACTCAGTGACTTTCACTTTCAAGTATTATGAACTGTAATATAAATGAAACAAAAGTGAATAAATAATAAAGAGATATATGTATATATGAGATGATTTCAGTGTACTGTGGGGTTTCCCAAAGAGCATCAAGACACAACTAAAATAAAAATGCAATCAAGTTTTCTTGGATTTTATAAGGAGATAGTTTAAAAAATATGCAAGGAGATAATTCTTGATATAATAAATTGGAAATTTATTGAAAGCTTTTTCTGAAAGAAAGTGATATAACAGATGCTGCTTGTGCCTCACACCACATTCCTCTGGCTTATCTATGATTATTTCAGCTATAGATATAGGGGGCAATGCTCAAGCTAACTGGCAGTATTTCATTTCAAGGACACTGTACTACCTGGAGATACAGGGCAGTTGACATGTCTGATAACCTTCAACCAAAAGTACCAGGAGCTAGGAGAGAAAAGCTTCAGCCTCCTGATTTCAAATGGACAGTTTTGAAGGGCAGTTTTTATATTTCTTCAGTGCATTCCCAGGTGCTCACAGTTGTAACCAAGGCAGTCATACACTCTAGTCTTTCCTTCTTTTCTGCTTTATTTTCCCCATGTCTTCACTATTGCTTTCCATAATTACCTGTAAAATAAACTCCTGCACAGAAGATGTTACTTTGGGTTCTGCTTTAAAGGCAACTCTTACAAATACAGATGATAGAGTATTAAAAAATAAATTCAAGAATAATTTAGATAAATTAAGGGCTGATAAATATATGAGGATGTTAGTTTCTATATCCACATTGAACTGAATATCACTGATAAGACCACATACAAGGTAAGCCTGTTGTTTGCAAAGGGTACAGTTCTTCAGGTTGATGAGACAATGTTTCTATATACTGTGTGTATTATGAGAAAAATACTTTCAATTACAGTTCAGTTAATATATATTTTTCCCAGAATGTGACAATAGCCTTTCATATCACTATTGAAGCAAATTTGAGATTTGTCTTTAATATTGGCATTTACAAAGTTTGTATAAATGATTTTTGTAAGTCTCATTATTTAAAAGTCTAATGTAATTCACCTGAAACTACAAAGGGATAGAATGGAAAACAGAAAATAGAATGCAAATCAGCAGAAGTTTCTTATACCTGATTTGGAAAACAATCTTAGTTAGACAAAATTTCAGTGATGGTTATCTGCAGAATATTGGTAAGGCACTCATTTTATTTAGTGTGAAACATAAAATAACCTAACACAATACAGTGTTCTAGCTTTGACATTACCTTCACAATATTGAAATTAGCTATGGCTTTAGATCCCTGAAGGACACTTAAATACAATTTGGTTAGCTACCTCCCTCAAAACTTAATATAATTCATGGATATTTTAGGCTTTCAGGGAAGTGGTAAATGTATCATCTCTATAAATATCTTAGTCAATAATTGTTCCAACAAAAGTGTATGCACTCAGAATCTAGTCTTTCTTACTAATTCTTTCTATAATAGACAATTTTCATTTAAATTGTTTTTATTTTTATAAATTCATGTCTTGACACTTTCAATTAGAATTCTAACCCTAATCTGCAACTTATGTTTATGGAAAATTTAGTTCATTTCCTATGAAAACATATTTCAGATTATGATATAAACTTCATGAGGTCAGAAATGCCTCAATTATTTTTCTTATAAAATTTGCAATGCTTCCATTTCATATGTAGTATATAATAGATATTTAATAAATCTTAATAATTAATAAAATAATGAACTTTTTCAATGAACACTGAAAAATACTGTTTTACAGATCTCAATGACTCAAAGGTATAGCATAAAACTCAGTGTGGTACTGAAATCTTTGTTGCAGTGATTATGTTTTTTACTTTGTTAAACATTAGTCATAGGTTAGGTTCTGTTGTTACAGTTTTCATTAAAGTATATTTTCCTGAATGTAATTTTCAGGTAGAATCTTAAACTATGACATTAGAAAATAAATTTGATCACTTTCTTGTGGGAGAAAGTTAACAGATTACCTTGTAGGAAATACAGGCAAGCAAAGTAACATGTTCAGAGAACTAAAGAGCTGAATATTTCTGCCATTAAAATTTTCTGAGCTGGACTGTCTAGTGAGGACCTATAGTCATACTAATCCAAGTGCTATAAGCATCAAGAGTCTGTCTTATTAATTAGGATTCACAAGGAATCCACAAAATCTTTATATAATACATTAAAAGAATTCATAGTATTTAAACCCTCATCAGCTTACTGCATTTATACTACTTAATCCAACACTATATATATATATATATATATATAAAACTTGACATTATAAATATATATATACATATATGTATATCTTTTCACCTGTATTTTCCAAATTCCAATGAAAAATTTTAACTAAATATAAAAAATAATTATAATCTGATGGATTAAAAGAGGCCATAACATATAGGTTCCTGACACACATATCTATCAAAAGAATCTCTTGTCTGCAAAATTCAGCATTACGTACCCAAGTGACTCTTCCTAACTCTCTGTACTTAACCCCAAAACATAAAAATCACCACAAAGAAAATAAATTTATCAGATTATATCACTATCTATATAATGGAAATATCAGGAACACCTTTCAAATATCCTCTTTTTAAAAGAAAGGAAAATTAGGACAGGAATCACTTCTAAGTTTCTTGGCTCAACAACTCCTACAGTCACAACTGTGACTCCTACAGTCACAACCCCCACATACAAAATACATTATTTCACTCATACATACTACAGACAAAGGCTCGACTTCTGATATACATGGGACAAAATTCATGGTGTGTCCTGTGCAGTTGCATAGAGCCACATGCTTAGGATCTCATGCTTGTTTTAAGAGTCCACCATCACCATCTTGGAAGTCTTAATATTTTAACTAGGGGGCTCTCATTTTTCACTCTTAACTGGGTTCTGAAAATTATTAGCTGGTAGTAAGGAGACATATTTTTTCTTTAATTAGATTAATATTATCTATGAAAAATTAGACACATTAGACTGTTTCCTGACCATCTATGTTGGTCAGGATGAGCTAAATTATGTTGTAGTTACAAACTACTAAAATCTCAATGACTGAAACAACAAATAAAAGATTGATTTCTTAGCCATGTTATATGACCATCTGGGGATTCACACTATCTTATTATTCCTGATATCCATTTCTAAAATATTACTAAGCCATTAAAAACAGGAGATTTTAACATTTAGAGATTAAAGGTTATAGTGATCAGAATTCCTTGCCAGGAAAAGACAAAACTTCTTCAATAGTGAGAAAAATCAACTCCCCTTTATCAAAACTCAGACTAACTCATTACTAATAAGTGAATGAAAGATAAGAAGGGAACTTATGAAATCTGTGCTACTGAAGGTAGTCTGAATTGCTAAATGAGAGTATTTTTGAATGGTTATACCCCAATAATCTGGAGAAGGGAATGGCTATCCACCTTCAGTATTCTTGCCTGGAGAATTTCAAGGACAAAGGAGCCTGGCAGGCTACAGTTCATGAAGCTGTAAAGTGTCGGATGCAACTGAATGAGTAACACACACATAGCAAATCTACTATAGCACTGTGAGATTCTCACAGCTTTTTGTTCTCCATGGTAAATGCTGTTTTCAATGTTTCAACAGGATTTATTACTTAATCTCATTAAGCATGCTTTAGAAAAGTGAGATATTCCATGCTAAATTTGACGCAGTGCCCATGCCCCAGTCAATAACCAAGCTATTTAGCACTGTATTCAATTCAGAATTATGTATTTTCTTCTCTTCATACATGCTATTTCCTCTGTCTCAATACTTTAGTCTTTCTTTTCCTATATCTTTAACAACTCCAATCATCTTGTGTAAATATTGCATTCTTCAAGTTTCCCATGAAAAGTAAATTCCTTAAGAAATCCTGGTAGAGTGGGTACTTTGGGTTCCCATGCTACACTGTATTAGTCTTACTATGCATACAGTTTCTGATCTGTTTTCAAATGTGTGCGTACTTGCCTGTGGTCATTAGGTGATTAACTGTGAGTGGAGAGAGGCCTGGTTACAATTTTAATCACAAAATTTCTAACACTTATTATAGTAAATATTATTTCAATTGAATCAAGTAGATCAGCTTGTGAAAGATCCTAAGAATCAGTAAAATAATTTTTAATAATTTGAAAATACTACTCCTTATTTGACGTAATTCTCTATGTTCACATTTTTATGGGGGTTTTGCTATAATTGAAAGGAAAAAGGAATTGTTTATGGCCACTTTTATTTCCATTACATATAAGCAATGCAAAGAATGTTTTACTGGAAGCCATTATGCCTAGGGAAGCAATATCCAACAGCGGCTTGGAAGTAAACTGATAATTCAAATGTTGATGGCTCTATTACCTCTGCTTCTAAGGTGATGTATAAAAATATGTAATCATTCTCTGTTCTTCAGACACATTTTGATTATTTTAAAAACAAGAATGATAGAAAAGGATATATAGATATAATGGCATATATAGTATAAATAGATAACTGGAAGTTTTGAATTTGTGTTTGTATATGATCTTGGAAAATCTCTATGTACTTTCATTTTTAATTCCCTTTCCTTAAAATGAGTAATATAATATTTAACTCACAGAAATACTATGAGCACCACATGGGGAAATATGCATGGACATAGTGTGTGAACTGAAAAATTTGTATACACATGAAAAACAAATAATTAAAAAGTTTTGCTTAAACTATATTAACCTACCAAAACTTACACTATTCACTAAAAAAATATAACCCTGTGTTTTCAAGAGTATAAAATATACCACATTGAGTTAATACATGTGTTCAAAAGACACATGCATAAACACTCTATATGCATATATATGGGGAGCATTTATTGAAATTAAAAGTCCAACTGATATGTGCATATACATATATATTAGTATATATACATATATGTCCATTATTCATAGTTATTTGGCTAATAAAAGCTTACGGATAATGATTACAATGAGCTACTTATTTTCTTTGTAACTGTACTTAGTTATTAGTTTTCTTAATCTTGACAATAATTTTACTGCTGTCAAAAATATGTAAAATTATTTTGAAGTGCTTAGAAAGCTATAAGAGAAACATAGATAATTAATGAGTTAATTTTCTTATCAAATTCAACACAAAATCTGATATTATTTTTTCTTTTTGAATATAAAGATATTTATATTTTTATAAATTTTATATGTTTTGCTTGTACTATTAGAAAACATTTGCTTTTAAAGACTCATACTTATCACAGGATATACAATTTAAAAAATACAAGAAAATAGTATTTACCTCGTATCTAATAACTCCTCCAGAACTGTCACTTACAGGACAGACATAAAGGATCAACCTTAAGAATTCTTATCTTTCCAGCTAACTATGTAAATCCAAACCAACTGTATAGCTTTCATGATAAAATAACTGAAGAGAGGAGCCTCTGTCATATTGTTGATGTGCCAGAATCATACTTTATCCTAGTGTCAGGATTTTTAGAAACCAAATCAGACCTAAACTAATTCAAAATTTCAACCGATGCCTTTAGCATTATAGTACTTTTAGAGTCAGTGTGCTTTTTGATGAAAGGTAAACTTTTATAACAACCTTTTTCTTTCAAAAATTCTAGTCCACTTTATTCTCCATTGCAGCCATCTTTTCTTTCAGGTAATCTACCACAAACCACCACAACTGAAGAAAAACTTTCATAATTTTAAAGCAGAAGAAAACTGAACTCTTTAAAAGGCAGTACAAATAGTAGCCACACAATGCATATTCCAGTTATATCTAACACAACCAGATTCCTTTCTTTTCAGTAAAAATCATGACATTGATTTCATTCAAGACCTACCTTGTCCTGGATTCATCCTGCAATGCAGCTTTGGACTGATCTTAATTATTGATATTTTAAGTTAACATAATATATTCCATGGAAACTCAAAAGTTAATTTCCTTAAAGACTTTTGATATGGAGAAATAACTAAGCAAAACTATTTATTAAGTATGCAAAGACTGAACTAAAACAAAGATGGAATATAGAATTTTAAAAGACAAAACCAAGAACACTATATTATTCACATTACTTTTCAGTAAAAAAGTTAAAAGTCCTCCACAAATATCTGAATAATAAACCAACCATTTTAATATTAATTCTGTCTTATCAATATGCTCATATATAGGTACAATTTAACAGAGAAGCACTTATATATGTATAGATGTGTGTTTCCTTATTTTTCTGTACTACTGTCAGTTCTATTAAACAAGATTATAAAGATATATCTCTTTTATCATTTTTCAATATGCTGGGGTATCATTTTCAAGTATTCCTAGCACAGATGATGAAAAATCTATATAGCTTCATGAGTTCCAAGAAAGCCATGGATAATAAAAATGGGGAAACATTTATAGCTATCACTTTTTTGATAATAGCATTTTAGACAGATATTATCTATTATGAAATTTTGTTCTCAAGTAGAATTTTATGGTTCTGCTTTTTATCTTTTTCTCAAGTGGCTTTTGATATTGTAGAATAAATATTGAATTATTGATGCTAAGAAAGATGTATAAAATAATGTTTATTTTTTTGTTCATTGCAAAAAAATTTGTTCACCTTATATATTTTTATTGGACATGTTAAGAGTGCTCTTGAGAAGAAAGAGCATGTTACAATCTAAATCCTATGGCATGCTTTGTTTTCACTTGTAAAGGAAAAATGTATCATAACCAGTTCATTGGTAATACTAATATCCATGCTTTCAACAATTCCAGGTATTACCACCAATGGCTTAAAGATAAAACTTTTGATTAATATGGATTAATATGATTAAGAATTAATATGATCTTTAATTTTTTAATAATGATATTTCATTTGAGGTTCCATAATGATGTGGTGTATGTGTTTACATCTATATCATCAAAATAATCTATAATATACTATATGAATGATACACAAATATATTATTATAATATCCAAACCTTAATGCTAAGAAAATAATCACATCTTTATCTCATATTTTCCATAAGTTTATATATGTGCAACATATTTATTATTAATGTACTGTGCAATAAACTTCATACTCATAATTTATATAATACCACTCACAATTTCTAATGACCAAACTATTAACATATCACTTGTTCAGTAAGTATTAAAATGTAAGATCAAATAAAAGTGCCATACTAATTAATACATATGAACTGTGTACCACACTGTAGTTTTTCTAATTCTGTTATTGAATATTCTTAAATATTTTGCATATTGTTCATTCCTTCTATGGTCTTTTTTTTTAACAATTCCACATGTGACTTCACTGTTAAAATCTATTTCAGATTTTGGACTATATTTTTTCCATTGTAAATAATAAAATTTTAAACTCTGTCTTTCAAATTTATACTCAAAGACGTTCAGATGGCAAATGTTTCATGTTTTAAGACTATTTACAAAGAGATTTAACAGAGATTTTCTAGGATAATGAATTTTTCAAATAATGCCCACTGTGCAATGCTCTTTCAGTAGGTTTTTCATGTGTGACTAAAAGCTAAGAAAGTAACAATGTTATTTCCAACAGTAAAAACGTTTTGAATTTTCAAATAGAGCATTTTTTTATGCTTATAATCATGAAAAGTTGAAAAGAATTAGCAGGCCAAGGTTAATTTGCAATTCTGAGGGTATTCTCAGACATAAAGCATCAGACACAACTGAGCAACTGAACAATTTTCAGATTAGAGTCTTGTTACAGAGGATACCAATTTCCCTATTAACTCTAAGGTTTTTGTTTTTTGTGTTTTTTTTTGGTATAATTTTTTCCCAAAGCAGGTTCTGTATTACTTTCTCGATTCTAACCTCAATTCAAGCTGTCCCCGATTACTGCTACTACCCTAGTCTTCTAATTACTGCAACCATTTATACAGAAAACATCATACAAATGATGCTGTTGTCTCGGTCATATCTGCAGTATGGCAGTGGAGCTAAAAAACACCCTAATTCACAAAATCTGTTAAGAGACCACTTAAAACAGCCGTTGCACAATTTGCTGTTGTTTATTCAAGACATGCGGGTCATGCTGGAGAGGTCTGACAGAATATGGTCCACTGGAGAAGGAAATGGCGAACACTTCAGTATTCTTGCCTTGAGAACCCCATGAATTGTATGAAAAGGCAAAATGATAGGATACCAAAAGAGGAACTCCCCAAGTCAGTAGGTGCCCAACACGTTATTGGATATCAGGGGAGAAATAACTCCAGAAAGAACAGAGGGATGGAGCCAAAGCAAAAACAATACCCAGCTATGGATGTGACTAGAGACAGAAGTAAGGTCTGATGCTGTAAAGAGCAATATTGCATAGGAACCTGGAATGTCAGGTCCATGAATCAAGGGAAATTTGAAGAGGTCAAACAAGAGATGGCAAAAGTGAACGTCAACATTCTAGGAATCAGCAAACTAAAATGGACCGGAATGGGTGAATTTAACTCAGATGACCATTATATCTACTACTGTGGGCAGGAATCCCTCAGAAGAAATGGAGTAGCCATCATGGTCAACAAAAGAGTCTGAAATACAGTACTTGGATGCAATCTCAAAAATGACGGAATGATCTTTTTCCATTTCCATGGAAAACCATTCAATATCACAGTAATCCAAGTATATGCCCCAAAGAGTAACACTGAAGAAGCTCAAGTTGAACGGTTCTGTGAAAACCTACAAGACCTTTTAGAACTAACACCCAAAAAGATGTCCTTTTCATTACAGGGGACTGGAAAGCAAAAGGAGAAGTCAAAAAACACCTAGAGTAACAGGCAAATTGGCCTGGAATGCGGAATGAAGCAGGGCAAAGACTAATAGAGTTTTGCCAAGAAAATGCACTGGTCATAGCAAACATCCTCTTCCAACAACACAAGAGAAGACTCTACACACGGACATCACCAGATGGTCAACACCAAAATCAGACTGATTATATTCTCTGCAGCCAAAGATAGAGAAGCTCTATATAGTCAACAAAAACAAGACCAGGAGCTGACTGTGGCTCAGATCATGAACTCCTTATTACCAAATTCAGACTTAATTGAAGAAAGTCGGGAAAACTGCTAGACCATTCACGTATGACCTAAATCAAATCCCTTATGATTATACAGTGGATGTGAGAAATAGATTTAAGGGACAAGATCTGATAGATAGAGTACCTGACGAACTATGGAATGAGGTTCATGACATTGTACAGGAGACAGGGATCAAGACCATCCTCATGGAAAAGAAATGCAAAAAAGTAAAATGGCTGTCTGGGGAGGCCTTACAAATAGCTGTGAAAAGAAGAGAAGCAAAACACAAAGGAAAAAAGGTAAGCTATGAGCATCTGAATGCATAGTTCCAAAGAACAGCAAGAAGAGATAAGAAAGCCTTCTTCAGTGATCAATGTAAAGAAATAGAGGAAAAGAACAGAATAGGAAAGACTAGAGATCTCTTCAAGAAAATTAGAGATACCAAGGGAACATTTCATGCCAAGATGGGCTCGACAAAGGACAGAAATGGTGTGGACCTAACAGAAGCAGAAACTATTAAGAAGAGGTGGCAAGAATACACAGAAGGACTGTACAAAAAGATCTTCATGACTCAGATAATCACGATGGTGTGATCACTCACCTAGAGCCAGATATCCTGGAATGTGAAGTCAAGTGGGCCTTAGAAAGCAGCACTATGAACAAAGCTAGTGGAGGTGATGGAATTCTAGTTGAGCTATTTCAAATCCTGAAAGATGATGCGGTGAAAGTACTGCACTCAATATGCCAGCAAATTTGGAAAACTCAGTAGTGGCCACAGGATTGGAAAAGGTCAGTTTTCATTCCATTCCCAAAGAAAGTCAATGCCAAAGTATGCTCAAACTACAGCACAATTGCACTTATCTCACATGCTAGTAAAGTAATACTTAAAATTCTCCAAGCCAGGCTTCACCAATACGTGAACCATGAACTTCCTGATGTTCAAGCTGGTTTTAGAAAAGGCAGAGGAAGCAGAGATCAAATTGCCAACATCCCCTGGATCATCAAAAAAGATCATCAAAAGATTTCCAGAAAAACATCTATTTCTGCTTTATTGACTATGCCAAAGACTTTGACTGTGTGGATCACAATAAACTGGAAAATTCTGAAAGAGATGGGAATACCAGACCACCTGACCTGCCCCTTGAGAAATCTGTATGCAGGTCAGGAAGCAACAGTTAGAAATGGACATGGAACAACAGACTGGTTTCAGATAGGTAAAGGAATCTGTCAAGGCTGTATATTGTCACCCTGCTTATTTAACTTATATGCAGAGTACATCATGAGAAACGCTGGACTGGAAGAAACACAAGCTGGAATCAAGATTGCCGGGAGAAATATCAATAACCTCAAGTATGCAGATGACACCACCCTTATGGCAGAAAGTGAAGAGGAGCTAAAGGGCATTTTTGATGAAAGTGAAAGAGGAGAGTGAAAAAGTTGACTTAAAGCTCAACATTCAGAAAACAAAGATCATGGCATCCGGTCGCATCACTTCATGTGAAATAGATGGGGAAATAGTAGAAACAGTGTCAGACTGTATTTTGGGGGTTCCAAAATCACTGCAGATGGTGACTGCAGCCATGAAATTCAAAGACGCTTCCTCCTTGGAAGAAAAGTTATGACCAACCTAGATAGCATATTCAAAAGCAGGGACATTACTTTGCCGACTAAGGTCCGTCTAGTCAAGGCTATGGTTTTTCCTGTAGTCATGTATGGAGGTGAGATTTGGACTGTGAAGAAGGCTGAGCACTGAAGAACTGATGCTTTTGAAGTGTGGTGTTGGAGAAGACTCTTGAGAGTCCCTTGGACTGCAAGGAGATCCAACCAGTCCATTCTGAAGGAGATCAGCCTTGGGATTTATTTGGAAGGAATGACACTAATGCTGAAACTCCAGTACTTTGGCCACCTCCTGCAAAGAGTTGACTCATTGGAAAAGACTGTGATGCTGGGACGCATTGGGGGCTGGAGGAGAAGGGGACGACAGAAGATGAGATGGCTGGATGGCATCACTGACTCAATGGACGTGAGTCTGAGTGAACTCCGGGAGTTGGTGATGGACAGGGAGGCCTAGTGTGTTCGATTCATGGGGTGGCAAAGAGTCGGACATGACTGAGCGACTGAATTGAATGGATTTGCTATATGGATCTAGTCTATATGGATGTATTAATTACAAAGTACTGAGTAATATTGCCTGTGCTATACAGTATTATTATTATTAGTTATCTATTTTATATATAGTAGTGCATACATGGGCTTCACCGGTGACTCAGGTGTTAAAGAATCTGCCTGCTATGTGGGAGACCTGGTTTGATCCCTGGGTTGGAAAGATTTGGAGGAGGGCATAGCAACCCACTCCAGTATTCTTACCTGCAGATACCCCATGCACAGTGGAGCCTCATGGGCTACAGTCCATGGGGTCACACAGAGTCAGACACTGCTGAGCGACTTCACTTTCACTTTTCACTTCGATGCACTGGAGAAGGAAATGGCAACCCATTCCAGTGTTCTTGCCTGGAGAATCCCATGGACAGGGGAACCTGGTGGGCTGCCATCTATGGGGTCGCACAGAGTCAGACACAACTGAAGTGACTTAGCAGCAGCAGCGTCAGTAACTGATATATTTGTGATACAGCAGTAACTAACAACATGGCAAATCAACTATACCCAATATAATTGCTTAAAAATAAAAACAAATTTTTAAAAATGCTTCTTTCTACACCTATAGAGATCAAAACACATATATTAATTTTCTACAATTCTCAAAATACATTGCCAAAAACCTGGAGCTTTAAAGCAACAGAATTGTATTTTCTCATAATTCTAGAAACAAGACGACCAAAATTAAAGTGTCATCATAGCAGATGTCTTTCTGAAGATCCTAGGGGAGAATTCATCTTGTAACTGAAAGCATTTTTTTTGCCTTAGAGCTGAATGATTACAGTTTATGTCTCATCTGGCTTCTCCATTGTGTCTTCACTTTTTACTGTGTATTCTTTTTATAAGTATGCATGCAATGGGATTTAGGGCCAGCTCAGGTAAGCCTGCATGAGATCATCTTAAGCTCTAATTCACTTAATTACAACTACAAAGACCCCTTTTTCAAATACATTTATGTCACAGATCCAGTGGTTAAGTCCAGAGTTACATAAACTGGTTGCGGGGGCAGGGACAATTGAATTGCTAGATCAATAAATTAGTATTTTAAGTGCAAATTCCATTTTTTTTTAATTGCTGGACCAGGATATGAAAGTCATTCTAAACTTGTTGAAAGAAATTTTGTTAATGACTACATAAGATATTCTGAATAAAGACAAAGGTGATGGCATAAGAAATATTTTGGAGGATTAAAATACTCAAAATATTTTGAGCTGAGATACATAATGTAAGGACTGAGTGACATGCAACGGTATGGCATAGGAGGGCTACTATTACACAGATACATTACACCATCTATTCCTATTCATAAATAGCAATAAACAAGTATCCTTTAGCAGCAATACAGAAATACTTCATATAAACTTTTTTTCATCAAAAAGGTTTAGAATTTATTTTGCCTTTCCTACCATTTTTAATATAAATGTATTTATTTTAATTGGAGTTTAATTACTTTACAATATTATATTGGTTTTTCAAAATTCATATAACATATTTTAGTGTATACATCAAGAAGTTCAGGAACACTGCTCTGATGTGAACCATTTGCTTCTTTCATGGACTCCTTTACTACTAAAAGATGCACTTTACACTATTTCTTATCTGTAGTTTTCCTTGGAAACACGGCTGGCATGGAAACAAAGAGAAAACCTGAAAGAAAAACCTTTTAAATGATAGACAAAAAATATTTAGTCATGAAGTCAGTCTGTTTCCCCTCTTTAAAAATACTGTCTGCAGGTCATACCTAGATCAGAAAAACTACTTTGTCTCTGACACTAATTTATAAGCTTTTCTTTCCAAATATTCAATTTAACTTGATAGCTTTAACCCAAAACTACTTTGTCATAAAATCACTCTAAATTAGAATTTAATATACCAAGATGGCAAAACAAATGAAACTTAACTATAAAATAATAAAATCCAACTTAAAATTAACCTGTACAAACTTGGTACCTATTTTTCCTGTAGAAAAAAAAATATTTTGCATTCAAATGACATGTGCAAAGACACATCAACCTACTTTTAGAACTCCTCAAAAATAAAGGCAACTATAACCACTAAAGTTCATTGTCCATATATTAAATGTCAGGTTGTTCCTAAGATAATTATATGTATCACGTAATGTATCTTCATCGCAACTTTATGATTTGGGAACTATTGTTATTCCTATTTTACAAAGGAAAACATCATTAACAATAGATTACAGCTAAGAATAGAAGATCTGGGCATTGACTAAAATATTGGGTTACAAACATAGAACTACTGTACCAACTGCATCTCTAAGACAGTGTATATAAGGGGTATGTGCATGCTTGCATGTGTGCATGTGTATATGTGTATGTGTTAAGTCCCCAGTGTAGAAGGAGAATATGATTCCATAACCCAATTAAATATCCTTTGTATCAGGATCTTTAAACCATTTATGTTCACTAAAGTTAGTTCTGTAGTGCAAAATAATAAAAATACTCATTTAACAATTAGTATATGGGCTGTTTGAATTTGAATAAATGAATTATAGCTTCTATACTGAAAGTCATGAGGTGAGGTGAGGTAAAGTCGCTCAGTCGTGTCCGACTTGTTGCGACCCCATGGACTGTAACCTACTAACCTACTAGGCTTCTCCGTCCATGGAATTCTCCAGGCAAGAATACTGGAGTGG
Organism: Nanger dama; assembly: GCA_917880005.1. NCBI lineage: Eukaryota > Metazoa > Chordata > Mammalia > Artiodactyla > Bovidae > Nanger > Nanger dama. The sequence continues at coordinate 10,384,407 of CAKJTW010000014.1, forward strand.
ATTGCCATTTCCTTCTCCAGGGAATCTTCCCAACCCAGGTATCGAACCCGGGTCTTCTGCATTGGAGGCAGACGGCTTTAACCTCTGAGCCACCAGGGAAGCCCTAAGCATCATGGTATGGTGCATAGTCAAGATCCATCAATGAGCAGGTTTTAAAATATATTTTAGCAGAATTTACTTTCATAGTGATAGCTTAAAGACTGATGATGCCAGTATTTTTTTTCCCCCTGTATTGCAGACAGTGAATATTTTCTAAAGATTAAATCTACTTAATAAATGTCTTTCTTGCTTCAAACACTTTCTGATATATTTATTAAATTTCTTGACATTTCTGTGCAGTGTAAGTAGCACTCACAGTTCCTATACACTACTTAAGTTCACAGCTGGTCCAGGCAAAATAAGTCATTTTGTCATCCATTTGTTCTAAGGAAGACATTTGTAACAGTACACAGCTCAGACCAGAACTGTTACCACTAGAGTTGCACTTTTTAAATAATGATGTTCAGTTTCTACTTTTAGATACCAGTGAGATAACACCTGTCTAGACAGATGGTCTCTGGACTGTGAAACTAAAGACAGCTGAGAAGCAGAAAAAATCATGTTGGTGACTAGTGTGAAACCATTAGTATCTCTTGTGGAAACCTTTTAGTCCCTGAGAAACACTTTCTATTAAAGACTGATGGGCAATTTAAGCCTGTTATGAATATGAATTAGAAAAATGTAGTTTTTAGGGAAAATATTTAGTTCATAAAAGACTAAGGGAGAGTGACCCATTGTTGTACTGAGAATTCATGAATCAGGCATACCCTTTAAACAATCCAGGACTATAGTTTTCTATCCTCCAAGAAGTATAGCAGTACTACCAATTATTTTGCCACAAAATCAGGTTAAAAAATGTTATAGCACAGCTGATTTTTCCCCTTTTCAGCCAGCTGTCCCCTGTCGAAACTAATAAGTGGAAACTAGCTCTAGTTACCCCAAGGAAATATAACAGACACCCAACATATACAGCTCTGATTATACTGTCTTAAACAGCCTACTCTGTCAAATGTGTCACTCTTCAAGGTTAATACCCACTTCTTCAGAGGTAATGACATATGCATGATGGAAATTCAACTAGTTCCTTCCAGTTTACAGGTTTAAGCATCCATCAATAACAAGCCAGTAAATATTTTTATGCTCAAAAATGCATCTCAATATTATTAAAGCCATGAATGATAAATATGTTTAGCTGAATAGATGCTACTTAATTATTTACCAGGAGAAAAACCCATTATTTCTCTCCCCCACAAAACAGTAAATAAGGTACACAAAATTTATCATTTCTAAAAGAAACCGAATATATCAGATTTATTTTACATCAAAGAAGTATATTTTCAAACTCACAAATATGTAATTAGTGTAGTTCCCTAAAAATGTGGCCTTTTAGTTTAACATTATATAGACTTTTCAAATCTTGTCTCCTTTCTTTTCTGTTATTAATAGGAACACTGATCTTTTATCTTCAGTTTATTGAGATTTAAATTATAATAGGAAGATATCATTAAAATTAGGTATATATTAGTTTTTCTTACATAGGTATTACTATCTAAAAGTAATTTGCTTTACTAAAATTAAGAAAACATTGTTCTTCAAAATAATAAATACCCATTTAGTCATTATTAACATCACTGAAACTATAAGTTTCCAAAAATAGATGCAATTAAAGGTTTTGGTTTGGTAGTCTAATACTGATTCACGCAGTATAAAGAAATTTTTAACAATTTCAAATATTAAGAAATGTGCTGCCTGTGTAGATACATTGACAATATAAAATCTTATTGTTTATCACACGCTATTACTAATTTGACTTCAAAATCACAAAAATACCTTAGGAAAAAACTGCCATATAATCTTTACTAAAATTAAACCCATTTAATAGTTAAATGAGATACATTCTATAGATTATATTCATATATTAAATTAGTGATATTATAATCATTTTACAGTCATTTTTGTTTGGCTCTTTTTATCTTTTTTGAAGGAAAATTTATATCCTCTAATACATTCCACTTTGTTTCTCCATTGTCTCCTGGTCAATGACTTTGACACATTTTATGCCTTCCTAAGACTAAATTGCCAACATCCGCTGGATCATCAAAAAAGCAAGAGAGTTACAGAAAAACATCTATTTCTGCTTTACTGACTATGCCAAAGTCTTTGACTGTGTAGATCACAATAAACTGCAGAATATTCTGAAAGACATGGGAATACCGGGCCACCTGACCTGCCTCTTGAGAAATCTGTATGTAGACTAGGAAGCAACAGTGAGAACTGGACATGGAACACAGACTGGTTTCAAATAGGAAAAGGAGTACGTCAAGGCTGTATATTGTCATCTTGCTTCTTTAACTTCTATGCAGAGTACATCATGAGAAATGCTGGGCTGGAAGAAACACAAGCTGGAATCAAGATTGCTGGGAGAAATATTGATAAAATCAGATATGCAGATGACACCACATTTATGGCAGAAAGTGAAGAGGAACAAAAAAGCCTCTTGAAGAAAGTGAAAGTGGAGAGTGAAAAAGTTGGCTTAAAGCTCAACATTCAGAAAACGAAGATCATGGCATCCAGTACCATCACTTCATGGGAAATAGATGGGGAAACAGTGGAAACAGTGTCAGATTTTATTTTAGGGGTTCCAAAATCACTGCAGATGGTGACTGCAGCCATGAAATTAAAAGACGCTTACTCCTTGAAAGAAAAGTTATGACCAATCTAGATAGCATATTCAAAAGCAGAGACATTACTTTGCCAACAAAGGTCCGTCTAGTATAGCCTATGGTTTTTCCAGTGATCATGTATGGATATGAGAGTTGGACTGTGAAGAAAGCTAAGCACCACAGAATTGACGCTTTTGAACTGTGGTGTTGGAGAAGACTCTTGAGAGTCTCTTGGACTGCAAGGAGATCCAACCAGTCCATTCTGAAGGAGATCAACCCTGGGATTTCTTTGGGAGGAATGACACTAAAGCTGAAACTCCAGTACTTTGGCCACCTCATGCAAACAGCTGACTCACTGGAAAAGACTCTGATGCTGGGAGGGATTGGGCCAGGAGAAGGGGACGACAGAGGATGTGATGGCTGGATGGCATCACGGACTCGATGGACGTGAGTCTGAGTGAACTCCGGGAGCTGGTGATGGACAGGGAGGCCTGGCGTGCTGCGATTCATGGGGTTGCAAAGAGTCAGACACGACTGAGCCACTGAACTGAACTAAGACTAAAAAATTGTTAAGAAGGTATGTGCTAGGAGTACTGAATTAAAATTCATAATGCAACTATCAATGAAAGAATAAACCAATGGCTTCCTCTACATACACCTTCAAATCAATTATGTGGATTATAAGAAAACTGAAGTTAATACAGGTTGTTTGTATATATATATATATATATATATATATATATATATATATAAATGCAGACATGTTACTTGCAAATAAGCACAGGATATATTGATACCTGGGGCTTCCTAGGTAGCACAAGGGGACAAGAACCCACCTGCCAATGCAGGAAATGCAGAAGCCCTGAGTTTGAACCCTGAGTGAGGAAGATGCTCTGGAGGAGGAAATGACCAGTATTCTTGTCTGAAAAATCCCATGGACAGAGAAGCCTAATGGTCTACAATACATGGGGTCACAAAGGGTTGGACACAACTGCGGATGGACAACTGAAACTGATACCTAACACAATGTAGCATCATATCATATACAGCAAATATAACTGTAGCTTTATAATTGTTGCATCCATAGAACATTTCCTCCTAATTAAATTTCTAACTTGAGAACTACAGTGCTTTTGAAACAATCTTAAAATTATTTTCTGCTAAGTATATCAGAAAGGAAACTAAAGTCTGCTATGTATTAATAATAAATGTAGGTCTGACACTGAAGCTGAGGATCCATTGCTTTGGCCACTTGATGCAAAGAGATAACTCATCAGAAAAGACCCCGATGCTCGGAAAGAGTGAAGGCAAAAGGAAAAGAGGGTGGCAATGGATGAGGATGTTAGATAGCATCAGCAACTTTAAGGACATAAATTTGCACAAACTCTGCCAGACACTGAAGGACAGGGAAGCCTGGAGTGCTGCCGTCCATAGGGTTGCTGAGTTGGACAAGACTTAGTGACTGAACAACAAAAAATGCACAGCCTATGCAAGCACTGGAATTCCCATTGAACTATTTCAAATCCTAAGAGATGAGACTGTTAAAGTGATGCATTCAATATGCCAGCAAATTTGAAAAACTAAGCAGTGGCCATAGGATTGAAAAAGGTCAGTTTTCATTCCAATGGCAAAGAAAGGCAATCCCAAAGATTGTTCGAATTACCTCACAACTGCACTCATCTCACACACTAGCAAGGTAATGCTCAAAATTCTCCAAGCCAGGCTTCAACAGTACGTGAACTTTGAGCCTGCAGATATTCAAGCTGGATTTAGAAAATTCAGAGGAACTAGAGACAAAATTTCCAACATCTGCTGGATCATCGAAAAAGCAAGAGAGTTCAGAAAAAACATCCACTTCTGCTTTACTGACTATGCCAAAGCCTTTGACTGTGTAGCTCATAAAAAACTGTGGAAAGTTCTGAAAGAGATGGGAATACCAGACCACCTAACCTCTCTCCTGAGAAATCTTTATGCAGGTCAAGAAGCAACAGTTAGAACTGGATACGGAACAACAGGTTCCAAATCAGTAAAGCAGTATGTCAAGGCTGTATACTGTTACCCTGCTTATTTAACTTATATGCAGAGTACATCATGAGAAATGCTGGGCTGGATGAAGCACAAGCTGGAATCAAGGTTGCTGGGAGAAATATCAATAACCTCAGCTATGCAGATGACACCACCCTTTTGGCAGAAAGCGAAGAACTAAAGAGCCTCTTAATGAAAGTGGGAGAGGAGAGTGAGAAAGTTGGATTAAAACTCAGCATTTAAAACCCAACCAACTATCAATGAAAGAATAAACCAATGGCTTCCTCTACATACACCTTTAAATCAATTATGTGGATTATAAGAAAACTGAAGTTAATACAGGTTGTTTGTATATATATATATATATATATATATATATATATATATATATATATATATATATATATATATATATATATATAAAAATGCAGACATGTTACTTGCAAATAAGCACAGGATATATTGATACCTGGGGCTTCCTAGGTAGCACAAGGGGACAAGAACCCACCTGACAAGAAAACAATATCACAGCACCTGGTCCCATCACTTCATGGCAAATAGATGGGAAAACAGTGGAAACAATGAACGGTTTTATTTTGGAGGGCTTCAAAATCACTGCAGATGGTGACTACAGCCATGGAATTTAAAGACTCTTGCTCCTTGTAAGAAAAGCTATGATCAACCTAGACAACATATTAAAAAGAAAACATATTACTTTGCCAACAAAAGTCTCTCTAGTCAAGGCTATGGTTTTTCTCAGTAGTCATGTATGGGTATGAGAGTTGGACTATAAAGAAAGCTGAGCACTGAAGAATTGATGCTTTTGAACTGTGGGGTTGGAGAAGACTATTAAGAGTCCTTGGAGTTCAAGGAGACCCAACCAGTCTATCGTAAAAGAAATCAGTCCTGAATATTCATTGGAAGGACTGATGCTGAAGCTGAAAATATAATACTTTGGCCACCTGATGTGAAGAACTGAATCACTTGAAATGACCCAGATACTGGGAAAGATTGAAGGCAGGAGGAGAAAGGGATGACAGAGAATGAGATAGTTGGATGGCATCCCTGACTTGATGGGCATGAGTTTGAGTGACCTCCAGGAGTTGGTGATGGACAGGGAAGCCTGGCATGATGCAATCCATGGGATCACAGAGTCAGACACGACTGAGAGAGTGAACTGAACTGATGCAAGCATTATGACAATGGGAAATTTCTGACAAACTATTCTTATCTATTCACTTGACTGAGTTTTTGAAATATTTGACTTTAAAAATAAAAGATGAAATAATTCTGTGTGAAAAAAGTGTAATAATAGTCTAATTCCAGTATAAAATGTGAAGAAGAAAAACACAACTAGATCTTAATTCTAGATCTAAAACCTAGGCAAATCATTAAAACAGCACTACATTTCACCATGCAGTTCTCCTATTTTGAAGGATTACTCTGGGGATCAAGTGAAGTAAAACACTTCAAAAATCTATCCAGGGCTTTCCTGGTGGCTTAGTGGTATGGAATCCACCTGTCAAAGAAGGAGATACAGGTTTGTTATCTGATCCAGGAAGATCTCACATGCCAAGGACTACCCAAGCCCCATGCACCACAACTACTGATCCTGTGCTCTAAAGTCCAGGAGCTGCAACTACTGAGCCACATCCCACAACTATTGAAGCCAACATGCCCTAGAGCCCATGGTCTGCAAAGAGAGAAGACACTGCAACCAGAAGCTTGTGCACCAAAACTAGAAAGCACTCCTCGCTTGCCAAAACTAGAGAAAAGGCTGTGCAGCAAAGAAGACTCAACACAGGCAAAAATTACTAAATAAATTTAAGAAAAAAATCTATGCAATACTAGACAACTCAGTGGTATTGTTATATTTTGCATGTTTCCAGTTAAAAGGAAACACATATCTGAATATTCTTCCCATCCTGGATATTTATTTTAATGCAATTACTGATCTATTAAATTTATAAATATAATCAATTTCATTTTTCCTAAAAAGAAGCATTATTGTCATCAAAAACAAATTGGTCTTTTCATCACAAATACATTATAACAGAAAGTAATTGTATACAAATAAAACTTTTAGTCTAAAATAGACATTTTAACTAATTCTAATAGCTTTTTATCTAAAACCAATTATTTTTAAAACCAATGAACTTTAATATATATTAAGATGTTTTTTTATCACATTCTTTTCACAGTTGGATATATTTAACTAGCAAACATTTTTCAAAAGAACAAAAGTATTTTCAATGAAGTTACTGCAAACTGTTAGCTCATTTAAAACATACCTGTTTACTCACGTAAATTGAAGACAATTTAAATTGTGTTGCTAGTTTGGATAAAAGTGAATGAATATCACTGTATCATGTTCAAAACCACTGTACTTAAACACAACAGATGAAAATGAAATAAGATCTGTTTACCAGTTGAAAAACAGTAAATATTTAATAGTTTTGAAAAAGCATCTCCCAGTAAAAGTTACCTCTTTCCTTATCACTCTTCCCTAGTGGCTCAGAGGTTAAAGCGTCTGCCTCCAATGAGGGAGACCCAGGTTCAATTCCTGGGTTGGGAAGATCCCCTGGAGAAGGAAATGGCAATCCACTCCAGTATTCTTACCTGGAGAATCCCATGGACAGAGAAGCCTAGTAGGTTACAGTCCACGGGGTCGGGGTCGCAAAGAGTCAGACACGACTGAGCGACTTCACCTCACCTCACCTCTGTAAAAATATTTTATACTTCTAATTAATTGCTTAAGAATAAAGTCTGAAGGCCTTAGTCTGTCATCCAAATCTGTCCTTAAACTACAGTTCCAATTGTATTTGTTAATTCAGTCTTTATACTCCTATAAAACCCATCCACCCCTAAACTACCCTCATGCTAAGTACCTTTATGTCTCACATACTACATTAATTCATGGCAATTTTCTCCTTTTATTTTGACTCTTGACTGACATTCCTTCTCTCACTCAAAGTCCACAACAAATGTTAGTCTTACTAAACACCCCAGATACAGTCAATAGGTTGCATAAAACATATAATTATATTGATGTTTCATCTCATTACTTATCACTAGTTGAACACATCTTTGTTAGCATTTCATATTCTTCAGTAAACTCTTCTATACAGAGGCAAGAATATAATATTGAACAACTGCTTAGAGGAATAGGAAATATTCAAGTGGAGGGCTCTAAATAGCCACTATACATTAGGTTAAACATTTTCTAGACACAGTAGGTTACAAATGTGACTGGCTATTGAGACTACCTAGGACTTAAGGTGGAAAATAAATATTTATTTTTACTAACCATGAATTTCCTTTCTCAAACTAAACTGATATATTTTACACAAGTTTAATGTGTTAATATTGAGAGGTTCTTTAATATTTGTAGGAGGGGACATTGATTTAAAAAAAAAAACAAACTTGCATTTCCACCTACTCAGGGGATGTCCTATCCACAAGTGACTACATTTCCCTCTGCCATCGTAACACTATCACTAGTGTTCTTATTCTTGTGTAGATGTTTATTTTTTTCTTGTCATAGCTGTTCTCTGCCATATTGCCATGTGCTTGAGATATTTTATCTTTTAAATATATTACAAGATGTTTCTATCCTTCTCAAAAGAGCAGTGATTTTATCATTGGGAGTTTATTTCTACATTTAGGTGGTCATGTGTTTGTCAGAAAAGGAATCTTTGATATCAAGAAGAATGTTTCTCAGTTAGTTCCTCAGTATTTCTAGATATCTTTCAAAAACCTAGGATTTACATGTTAATATTTCATAATTCTTAACAATTAGGCTTCTAGATACCCTCAGACTGGATTAATAATTTAGATATACATTAATTTAAATTATACATGGATAGTACTACCAATAATTATGACCTATTAATGAGATTAATCAATGATGCATTATATTGACAACATATAATTATTATTGTTGTTCTTATGATAGTTATAGATATTAATGAACAAAAATGGTTTATCCTTGTAAGATATTCAATACATCATGATAAAATGCAAAGATGCTTAATAGAAGCAGGGTACATTTAAAGCTGTATTCTTCAAAGATAAATAAGTGTACGGACAGTAACTAGATACAAACTATTATCTGCAGTAGTCAGAAATCTACTAAATTTTATTATCTCATATTTTCTTTATCACTGTTTTTTCAAAATGACTTACAATGTATTAAATACTTACATGAAGTAATTATATAGCCCTCTATCTTGAAAATCATGAAGCACTTTAGGAAAAGGGCAACTAATCTGAAAATCAGAGATTTACATAATTTAAGTTCTTTGAGCCTCAGTTCACTGACTCAGTCATGTCCGACTCATTGTGACCCCATGGACTGCAGCACCCCCAGGCTTACATGTCCATCACCAACTCCTGGAGCTTGCTCAAACTCAAGTCCATCAAGTCAGTGATGGATCTGAGCCCTCAGGTCCATGATAAAGATAACTATACTTATGTTAACTTGTATTTCCCTTTCCTCACTCAGCGATATAAAATAAAAAATATGATGATATATTATACTGGATACGACATAATCAAAGTTTGTTATTACAAACTGTCCCTTTTGTCACTGTTAATTTCATAGAAGCATTTATTTGACATCACTTCCTATTCTCATATTTGTCAACTTCAAGGTCTCGGTTTATTTTTCTGACCTACCGCAGTGTATGGCTCAGAGGTTAAAGCGTCTGCCTCCAATGCGGGAGACCGGGGTTCGATCCCTGGGTCAGGAAGATCCCCTGGAGAAGGAAATGGCAATCCACTCCAGTATTCTTGCCTGGAGAATCCCATGGACAGAGAAGCCTAGTAGGTTACAGTCCACGGGGTCGCAGAGTCGGACACGACTGAGCGACTTCACCTCACCACACTGTAAATTTAGCTGGCATTTAGCTTTCACAATTAGGTCACATTTAAAGATTTTTAAAAAACAGCTGTTGGTTAAATATTAACTAAATAATCACATACAACCAAAATAAAAAGAAAAATGAAAACAAATTGAAAACAATTACAACACATTTTCAATGTTCTGATGACTCTACAGCATACATCCAAGACTGTCTCATTTTATCTATGCTTTTCCTTTGATTCTATCCACCACTGCCTAGTAAGGCCTAGTGCCTTAAAACAAAAATCACAGGGGAATATCCATCTTAAAGCTTAAAGCTCACTTTTTAATTTTTTACTACTATCAAAACTAATTCAGAAATAATCATGCCTTAGAAGAATTTAATCTGATTTTGCTCTTTTGTCTATGTGAAACTTTCCATATTTAAATTAAAGAAAACATCTTTCTATTCATCAACAAGCCAGGAATTAATATATAAAGTTCCTAGGGTTTCAAATGTATTTATGTTTTCACTCTATTAACTGATATATATTGTGTGATCTAGAATAACAATTATATACAAAATAGTTACATTAAAATTCCATACATAAGAATAAAGAAAACTGAGAGTTGGAAGACTCACTTTCAAAGGAAAGTTAACAATTTGCTTTTAAAAACAGTAAGATATAAATTAATTGTACAAAATTGTTTAAAAATACCAGGAAGTACTGAAACACAAAAATGGCCAAGTAAAAATAACCTATAATATCACCTCCCTGAGATAACAACTATTATTATTAAATTTCATTTCTTCTTTTTCTGTATATACAAATACATCCATATAAAAATAGAACCATGCTATTTTGTAATATGCTTATTATACTCAATAATATATCATATACAATGTTCCATATTATTAAATTTACATTAATATCATTTTAATGACTTAATGGCTTTTCATACGTAAGCTTCCTGGTGACTCAGCTGGTAAAGAATCCACCTGCCTCCAGTACAGGAGACCCACGTTCAATCCCTGGACTGGTAAGCCCCCTGGAGAAGGAAATGGCAACCCACTCCAGTAGTCTTGCCTGGAGAATTCCAAGGACAGAGGAGGCTGACAGGCTACAGCCCATGGGTTTGCACAGAGTCATACATGACTGAGCGACTAACACCAACACTGAACTATTTGACACAGATTCAGTTATCCTGCCTAGCCCCAACAGTTGAGCTAGTAATCAAAACCAGGTCTATCTGAAAGCAAGGGATGCAGTCTTGCCAGTTTATCACACAGGAATTTCCATGTAGTTCCTACTCACAGAGCAAAGGGGAAAGTGAGCAAAGTAATAGCAACAGGACTACAGTGGGAAATTACAGACTTTATTCACTCTATAAATTATTCTGCATAGAGAGGCAGATACATGTAGAATACACAAATATCCTATCACTTCCATTACTTTAGACCTTCTCAATTTCATTTCCTGTATTTCCTATAAGGTCATGAATCTTCCAGAGATGCAAGCTTCTGTCTAGCCAGCAGAATATGTTAGAAATCACCTTTCTGATAGTACCAAGGGTTTGTGCTTTGGGCACACTATTCAGGCTGTAATTTCTCTGTTTCTTATAGTCAAGACTCTTTAATACACAGGTAATTTTCCATATACATGCATAAGGATAAGAGATTTGTGGGGATGTTTTGCTGTTAATTGACTGTCTTCATCACTTGTTCTTCACGGAAAAAATGTCTAATGCAAATAATTTTGGAACTTTATAAGTTCTTTCACTGGAAAGACACTGACCAATAATATTTTACATTAGTCATGTGGAACTATGTGCAGAAATAGTTCTAAAAAAAATGTAAAATCTAATAAATCTATTTTGGCCCTGCTTTCTTCTCTTGTGCCTCTTCCCCTTTTTCTGTTCTATAAACACACACACTAACTTCATAAGGCTGATGGTCTAGCTTTACTGTAAAAGCCATCCTATATACAATTGGCCCTCTGTATCCCCAGGTTTTATATCTGTGGATTTCAACCTACTCTGGATTAATAATATTTTGACAAAAATAATTCCAGAAAGTTCTAAAAACCAAAACTTAATCTTATCATGGTTGCAACTAATTACCTAGCATATACAATGTATTAGGTATTATTAATATAAGTATTTGAAAGATGATTTAAAATATACAGGAGAATGTGCCATAGGTTAGATATAAATACTATGCTGTTCTGTAAAAGGGACTTGAGCATCATAGATTCATGAGAGAGGGGTCATGGAACCAGTATGCATGGACTGATGGACCACCATAAAAAGAAGAAAGGAGTGATTCTACATTTTAAGAGGGTAATTTTTAATATAAATGAACATCCTTACTGCCTCTTTTTATATAACATTCAAAATTAGTAACATGTAGATGTAAAAAATACTTGAGGCCTTGGGGCTTTCCTGATGTTTTAACATTTTTCTGATACAAACAATCATCATGGTAAAAAAAAATTATTAAACACACACACATATATACATACATACACACATACATACACACACACATATATACATAAATACATATATATACATAAATACACACACATGCATGCACAAAAATCAGACTTCAAAATGTTAGCAAACAGGATCTCTCAAAAGAGCAGTATATTACAAGAGGTATGTTTCAGGTTCTTTTTGTGAATGTCCATCCATTCAGGATTATGGATTGATAGGAAAACTTCATTGAAAAACATATTTAATCATTATCACAAACAAGCACCTAGAAGCCAATCATGTAAGCTAATACTTAATGCACTAAATGTCAAGGCTGGCCTAGATACTTTCGTGATTTTTGAACTTAGTTTACGCCCGTATCCAAAAATTCAGATTTAAAATTTAAATACTCGTGTAATACAAAAGGTAAAGTTACATACTAAATGTATTTAGCATGCATATTTGCATTTGTGTTGTTTATAGCTTTATTCTTTATCTGAATTGTAATTAAAATAGACTTTACTTTATTCTAAAATTGACAGTGTGTTCTAAAGATAACACAAATTGTCAGTTGACAGCTAACTTCACTTTGTAATGCTAAATAATCTTTTCTTTAGAAACAATATTTAGGTAAGTGGCTGAAAGCACAGTTGTTATTGTTTAGTCATGGCCAACTCTTTTGTGAGCCTATGCACTGTAGCCTTCCAGGCTACTTGGCCTTAGGATTTGCCAGACAAGAATACTGGAGTGGGTTGCCATGCCCTCCTCCAGGGGATCTTCCCGACCCAGGGATTGAACTGTATCTCCTGCATTGGCAGGTGGATTCTTTACTGCTGAGCCAAACAGAGAAGCCCTGTCAAAAAGTACAGAATCTGGACTAAACCTTGGCTCCCTCATTTAGTATTAATGAGACTCCAGGCAAGCTGCATCAGCACTCTAATGCCTACTTCTTCATCTACACAATGGAGACAATGACAGCACTTATCTTATAGAATTAATGTAAATGATGATTAATGAGTTGATCTACATGAAGTCATATTTATGTAAGGTGACCTAACATCAAGTCCCTTCCAGGTCTCAAGAAGTGCTAAGTTAAGTATTATTAATAAGTGTTTTCTGTAGTGACTGATAAAAGTTGGTGGATTATGTTATAATACAGTTGTTAATATAATGCTGGTAGATCCAGTGCAGAAATTATGAGTTTGATATTACTCTCATTGAAACTTCACATTTAAAACAAAAGATCTTCTATGTTAAACATAACTGCCATTTCCTCTCATAAATTTACTACCATCATGTAAGTAAATACTTAATGTGACAAATTTCAAGGTGGGTCCAGATTACTTAATATTTTTTCACATGATATTTGGCATTTTTAAGAATCTTCAGTGACTTATATAGAAAGTGAAGTCACTTAGTCGTGTCCAACTCTTTGCAACCCCGTGGATTATAACCCATGGAGTTTTCCAAGCAAGAGTACTGGAGTGGGTTGCCATTCTCCAAGGGATCTTCCTGACCCAGGGATCACACCTGGGTTCAAAGACTTAAACTAGTATTTATAAATAATCAGTTTAAGAATAAAATATTAAATTTAATATTTAGAATCAGTTATTAATAATGAATCACTCAATGGAAATTTTAATAGTTGTTTTTCTGTTGATTCATTTTTATTGATCCCCACTCAAGAGACTAGTAACTCTATCATATATTTCTTTTATGCACAAGATACTAAGCTTTCATACTGAGAGTACATATTAATAAACACTGTTTTACCTATCTAAGTGAATAATATAAAAAATATGATAAGTACTTTACATGGAAAAACATAGCTGAATTCAGGTCTTGCTATTATGTATTCCTTCTCTTCTGCCCTGACACACAGTGCTTTTTGACTTTCCCATTGCTGCTTTTCTTTTGGCTCCTCACTTTTTGTCATCTGTGGCTCCTCTGGGTTGCCTCAATGTACAGTTATTACACAAAAGGTGCACTTGCCACTCTAATCAAGAGCTGTTCTTTTCTAAAGCTTCTGTTTATTATATTTGTGTTGTATTTCTCCTGCTTTCTGCATTTCATTACACTTCGGTGACCTTTTATCACAGGCTGCATCCTTCTGACAAAGTCATCATTCTCTCTCAAGATTCACGTTTCTCTTTATTTCTTCTTTTAGTCGCTTGACATATAAGGAAAACCTCAGGCTTTCTCTTCAGGATCACAACCGTGAAGTCAAGAACACAGGAGCAATTCCTTAACAGGTCATATACTAGGTTCTAAATAAGTGTATCCCCAGTATCCTGCAAGCACATCTACCAGTAACTCTAACAGTAATTATTACCCTCTGAGACACCCTATCATTGGCAATACCAGTGTACAGATAAGGACACGCACACACAGTGATGCAACCTGAGTGGTGGATGCATACAGGAGAGGTACAGACACCAATATGGGATGCATACAGGAGAGGTATAGACACCAATATGGTATAAGTGTGTAAGGGCATGGTAGGGGAAGACTTCTGAAAGGGATAAAGTAGTTGCATCTGAATCAAAGTTTAAAAATCTCTTACCATCTGCTCTGTGAGCCTGTCCTACAAAAAGGCTTCTTACAACATCCGCACAGTTTTAAGCAAACAAGAAGTATCAGGAGCAGGACAGGGGGATATTTTATGAAGCTCAGGGCAAAACAAAATGGTAAGACTCCTAGTAAAAATTATTATGAATCTCAAGACAGTGGGCTCTTCTGAGCATGAGGCATTGTGATTGCACAGTGCCCATGAAGTTGGCTTTGGTCAGAAAGAAGAATGATTCTCAAGAACAGTAAGAATCCTCCTTTCTATTTTCTGTTGCAAAATTCCTTGCTATATACAGCCATGAGTAACAGGAATACCTGCAAAGCCTTTTAAAACCACTGAGCTTGCAGTGAATTGAATTCACTTCACTAATATTTATAGAGCAGTTACTTTGTATAGCATACCACATTTATTATTGGCAAAGAAAAAAGTATACACTGTAGCCCTAAAGGAGATCAAAGAGTACTAGGGAGAGAATTACATACAGCACCTGAAATAAACATTAGACTATGGGAAATGCTGCAACAGAGCTATGAATATTAGCTGTTCCTTTCACCTGCTCCTACTACATTGCAATACCTTGTTTGCTTATCTGTCACCCAAGAGTCCTCAAAGTCCTTTTATTACATTAACCTCAGTGCCTAATATTGTACTCTGTGTATAAAAACCCAAGATTTTAAATTTAAGAGTAAATAAGTGGTCCAGAAAAGACTCATCTATAATTTTAATTTTTTTTTAGGTTTATGTCTGAAAAAGTATTGTCTTTTGAATCACTTGCTAACTGAGTCTGAATTAGAATTCTGACTCCTATTTATTTTACGGCCTGTTCAAGAGAGGTAGCTGTTCTGCTTTTTAACAGCATTTGGGTTCATCAGCCTGAAGACCGCTATGAGAATGAGAAACAATGTACATATAGTGCTTGGCCTCTCCTCAGTACAAGTGCTATAATGAATCACACTCCTCTCTGATCTTCCTTCCCTCTATTTAGCATAGTTGGAAGGAGCACATAGTCTGAATTTAAATTTGACCACAACTGTGTTAAATAGAAGAAAACAACAGAATGGGAAAGACCAGAGATCTCTTCAAGAAAATTAGAGATACAAAGGGAATATTTGTATAAGGGTATGATAAAGGACAGGACCTATCAGAAGGAGAGATATTAAGAAGTGGTGGAAAGAATATACAGAACTATACAAAAAAGATCTTCATGACCCAGATAACCACAATGGTGTGATCGCTCTTCTAGAGCCAGACATCCTGGAATGTGAAGTCAAGCGGGCCTTAGGAAGCATCATAACGAACACAGCTAGTGGAGTGATGGAATTCCAGTTATGCTATTTCAAATCTTAAAAGATGATGCTGTGAAAGTGCTGTACTCAACATGCCAGCAAATTTGGAAAACTCAGCAGTGGCCACAGGACTGGAAAAGGTCAGTTTTCATTCCAATCCCAAAGAAGGGCAATGTCAAAGAATGTTCAAACTATCTCACAATTGCACTCATTTCACACGCTAGCAAAGTAGTGATCAAAATTCTCCAAGCCACGTTTCAACAGCACATGAACATGAATTCCCATGCACTGAACATTCCCAGTTGTTCAAGCGAGATGTAGAAAATGCAGAGAAAATGACGTCATATTGCCAACATCTGCTGGATCATTGAAAAAGCAAAAGAATTCCAGAAAAACATCTACTTTCACTGTATTGATTACACCAAAGCATTTGACTCTATAGATTACAACAAACTGTGGAAAATTCTTTAAAAGATGGGAATGCATGATCACCTGATCTGCCTCCTGAGAAATCTGTATGCAGGTCAGGAAGAAACAGTTAGAACCAGGCATGGAACAACAGACTGGTTCCAAATCAGGAAAGGAGTACATCATGGCTGTATATCGTCACCCTGCTTCTTTAACTTATATGCAGAGCACATCATGTGAAATGCAGGACTGGATGAAGCATAAGCTAGAATCAAGATTTCAAGGAAAAATATCAATAACCTCAGATATGCTGATAACAACACCCTTATGGCACAAAGTTAAGAAGAACTAAAGAGCCTCTTGATGAAAGTGAAAGAGGAGAATGAAAAAGCTGGCTTCAAACTCAACATTCAAAAATGAAGATGAATGTCATTCAGTCCCATCGCTTCATGCCAAACAGATAGGGAAACAATGGAATCAGTGACAGACTTTCTTTTCTTGGGCTCCAAAATCATTGCAGATGGTGACTGTGGCCATGAAATTAAAAGATGCTTGCCCCTTGGAAGAAAAGCTATGACCAACCTAAACACCTATTAAAAAGCAGAGACATTACTTTGCAGACAAAGGTCTGTCTAGTCAAAATATGGTTTTTGCAGTAGTCATGTAGGGATATGAGAGTTGGATTATAAAGAAAGATGAGTACTGAATAATTGATACTTTTGAATTGTGGTATTGGAGAACACTCTTGAGAGTCTTTTGGACTGTAAGAAGATCAAACCAGTCAATCCTAAAGGGAATAGGTTCAGAATATTCATTGGAAGGACTGATGCTGAAACTCCAATACTTTGGCCACCTGATGCGAAGAACTGACTCATTTGAAAAGAGCCTGATGCTGGGAAAGATTGAAGGCAGGAGAAGGGGATTACAGAGGATGAGATGGTTGGATGGCATCACCAACTCAATGGACATGAGTTTGAGCATGCCCAGGAGTTCGTGATGAACAGGGAGGCCTGGTGTGCTGCAGTCCATGGGGTTGCAGAGTCAGACACAACTGAGTGAATGAACTGAACTGAACAGCTGTGTTATCCTGAGCAGTTAACCTAACTTCTATGGGCCTCCATTTTCTTCATGAATGAAACAAGGACAAAAATAAGACCATTACCACAATGTTCTCATGGAGATTATGTTAGTTTTATATGTAAAGAATTGGGAAACTATATCTGACCCATGGTAAGTATTTCAGAGTCTCTGCAATTAGTATTATTACTGTGAAAGTGAAAGTGAGATTCTCTCAGTCATGTCTGACTCTGTGACTCCATGGACTATACCTCCTGCCCAGAATACTGGAGAGGGTACCCTTTCCCTTCTCTGGGACATCTTTCAAACCTAGTGATTGAACCCAGGTATCCCGCATTGCAGGCAGATTCTTTACCAGCTGAGCCACAAGGGAAGCCTAAGAATACTGGAGTGGGTAGCCTATCTCTTCTCCAGGGGATCTTCCTCACCCAGGAATTGAACTGTGGTGTCCTGCATTGCAGGTGGATTCTTTACCAACTGAGTTCATCATTATTTAATTGGAATAGTATTAAAACCTCAAGTTCTTATTAGACTCCTTATATGGGATCCCATCAAAATAACTCTCACATATATCCATTCCACAATGACTTCATTCATATTCACACATGTATATTTTTCTCAGTGAAATAACACATTGCTTCTCCTGATATACAAACACTTCTATTAGCTTTCCCTTTAATTACAAAATAAATATAAAAAAAAAACTCTGAATCACCTCTCTATTTTCTGGTCTCTGAAATCTCTTATACCTAAATTTCAAATACAGATTAAAAATTTATTATCAATGTCCATATATTTGCTTTTATATTTATATGGATATTGTTAAACCTTTATATTTTACTCCTTATTTACCTTTGCATATTTTGACAGGTACATAGGAAGCTAGTAAGTTTATTATGATTTATTATTTGACATATAGGCCCTTAGTGAAACCAATTAAAATTGTGAAACCAGTTAACAAACATTTTTATATTACATATTCACTGTTATCAACAGAGTCAAACTGTTTGAAAGTAACTAGACAAAAAGAGTAAAGGGAAAGTAACTGATATAAAAATTTGTATCTCTATCTTTTTCTGACCATTTTGACACTGGAAGATTTCTTAAACCTCCTGACCTTAATTTCCTTCCCTATCAACTAAGGGAAAAGAATACTTTCTCTATTCAATTCACAGGGACATTGTGAGAACCAAGATATTCAAATGAAGATTAACAAACAGATATTATAAGATTTTAATATAAATATATCAAATATTTTCATGTATTAAAATAAACATGAGCCGTACTTATATTATTCATTACTATAATAATATTCCAAATTAATAAAACTATTTTCCTTCCACTTAACACATTTTCTTTTAATTAAGAAACTAATGTACCATTGATTATCATTAGAAAATCTTCTAAAAGGTACTAGAACAAAAATATGAATTAGTGTTGTTTCTTATGATGATTTCACATTTTTACAAATGAAAAAGATACTAAGAATACTAAGCTATACTCAAATTTTAAGTCTTAATCTTTTATTTAATGACAATCATATACGAAATGAGCTTTTTATATGCATGATCCTGGGTATAAAACTTCCTCAGCAATAAACCTTTCCTAGCTTGCTCCTTGGAGAAAAGCTATGATAAAGCTAGGCAGCATATTAAAAAGCAGAGACATTACTTTGTCAACAAAGTCCATATAGTCAGAGCTATGGTTTTAACAGTAGTTATGTATGGATGTGAGAGTTGGGCTATAAAGAAAGTTGAGAGCCAGAGAACTGATTCTTAGAAACTGCAGTGTGGAGAAGAGTCTTGAGTGTCCCTTGGACTGCAAGGAGATCAAACCAGTTAATCATAAAGGAAATCAACCCTGAATATGGAAGGACTGATGCCGAAACTGAAGCTCCGATACTTTGGCCACATGATGCAAAGAGCTGACTCATCAGAAAATGAGTGGGAAAGACTGAATGAAGGAGGAGAAGGGGACAACAGAGGATGAGATGGTTGGATGGCATCACCGACTCAAGGGACGTCAGTTTGAGCAAGTTCTGGGAGTTGGTGATGGACAGGGAAGTCTAGTGTCCTGCAATCCATTAGTTCACAAAAAGTCAGACACGACTGAGCGATTGAATTGAACTGAACAGCAACCCACTCCAGTACTCTTGCCTGGGAAATACCATGGACGGAGGAGCCTGGTAGGCTACAGTCCATGGGGTCACGAAGAGTCAAACACGACTGAGCAACCTCACTTTCACTTTTCACTTTCATGAACAGGAAAAGGAAATGGCAACCCACTCCAGTATTCTTGCCTGGAGAATCCCAGTGACAGGAGCCTGGTGGGCTGCCATCTATTGGGTCGCACAGAGTCAGACACGACTGATGTGACTTAGGAGCAGCAAAGCTGATATAATGTGAAAATGAAGAGTAAACTACTACAATTGTAATCATATTTGATTAATACATAAAGAAATGTAAATTGACCTGATAAACAACATCTTAGAAACAATATTTGGCTATCTGTTGCAGTAAGTAGAATTTGGGTATTGAATTGATAAAAATATTTTGAAAATGTGGTTAACAAAAGGAAATAAAACAGAAAAGGTAAGATTTTACCAACTTCTACAGCTCTTTAATGCAATGTTACCTAAAAATTAGAGGGTTTTTTTTCCTATTCCTTGAAACTTAAATCAGACTTTAAGCAGAAGAAAATCAGAATTGTTTGAAAGAGCTAATAAAGAAAGGTAAACACATAGGAAAACCTAGAAGTAGAAGAAAATAAAAACAGATATATATAAAAACCATAGGGGTAAATTTAACAGGAAAAGTCAAATGTATGAGAACTATACCATATAAAAGTAAAGTCATTTGAAAAATTCAAAGGTGGAATGGGAAACAGAAATATTATCATCTATATTAATTTATGGATTCACTGAATGTATTTTTAGTGAGACCTATTTATGTATAAGGCAATGATCTGTGCTTTGGAAACATTAAAAATAATCATTTAGGGACCTGCCCTTAAATTAGCTGGAGTCAAAAAGAAATTCTAATACATGAACATAAATAACCACAGGGCAGATCACAGAGAAGCAAGACTTAGAGTAGACATACAGACCAACTGTGACGGTGTTAGAAAAGTCAAAGACTGTTGCATATGGAAGGTAGCTCTTGAAGAGACTGTTTTATAGACAGAGCAGGAAAATAGGATGTTGCATAACAGAAAATGAAACAAGTATATATGGGTAATAACAACTTAATTAAAGATCAAGGATTAAGGATAATCCTTAATTAAGGATCAATTTTGGATAAGCTGCTGGTGGGGAAGCAGAAAAATATAAGACTTCAATATGGTTCTGAAGTGCTTTGAAACAATACTGTAAAGTAATTAACCTCCAATTAAATAAATTTTAAAAACTATAACATGATAAAGATCTCTATTTCATTGGTAAGCAGAGAAATTGTAGGCAATTTTTTTTTTCTTTTTCCTTTGGACAAGCGATAATGCCACTAAAGGAGTGCAATAAACCCTTAACAGAGTAAAACCAAAATAGCCTAACACATGATGTTAAGGACCTCATTTTAAGAGCTCTCAACTCTAGACAGAGGATCACTGCAGGAATACAGCAATGAAGCATGAAGGGTCTAGTGTGATGCTCATTCTAGGAATAGAAAAAAGGGCAAAGGCAGATTATGGGTAGGGATTTAACCACTTACATTCCCCCAAATCATCCATATCTGATAAAGTATAATCTACTGTGTAATCACAGCTTTCCCTCTTACCCTTAAGTTCCTCTGACAGAAATTCTGGGCCACCATTGCAGAAGGAAATTGTTAAGAAATAATCAATGCTATCCATTAGTTTGAAAACAACTATGTAGAATGATAGTAATTGGGAAATATGCTCAGTTCAGTTCAGTTCAGTCGCTCAGTTGTGTCTGACTTTTGTGACCCCATGGGCTGAAGCACATCAGGCTTCCCTGTCCAATGCCAGCTCCCAGAGCTTGCTCAAACTAATGTCCATCAAATCGGTGATGCCATCCAACCATCTCATTCTCTGTCATCCCCTTTTCCTCCTGCCTTCAATCTTTCCCAGCATCAGGGTCTTTTCCAATGACTCAGTTCTTCACATCAAGTGGCCAAAGTGTCAGAGTTTCAGCTTCTGCATCAGTCCTTCCAATGAATATCAGGGACTGAGTTTCTTTAAGACTAACTGGTTTGATTTCCCTACAGTGCCAGGGATGGTCAAGACTGTCCATTGGCAGATGAATGGATAAAAGAGCTGTGGTATGTATATACAATGGAATATTACTGTTATTAAAAAGAATGCATTTGAATCACTTTTAATGAGGTGGATGAAACTGAAGCTTATTATACAGAGTGAAGTAGATCAGAAAGAAAAACACCAATACAGTATATTAATACATTTATATGGAATTTAGAAAGATGGTAATGATGATCCTATATGCAAGACTGCAAAAGAGACAGAGAAGTAAAGAACAGACTTTTTGACTCTGTGGGAGAAGGCAAGGGTGGGATGATTGAGAGAATAGCACTGAAACATGTATATTCAGTTCAGTTCAGTCACTCAGTCGTGTCTGACTCTTTGCGACCCCATGAATCGCAGCATCCCTGTCCATCACCAACTCCTGGAATTCACTCAGATTCACATCCATCGAGTCAGTGATGTCATCCAGCCATCTCATCCTCTGTTGTCCCCTTCTCCTTCTGCCCCCAATCCCTCCTAGCATCATAGTCTTTTCCAATGAGTCAACACTTCACATGAGGTGGTTACCATATGTGAAACAGATCGCCACTCCAAATTCAATGCCTGAAACAGGGCACTCAAAGTCAGTGCACTGGGATGACCCTGAGGGATGGGATAGGGAGGGAGGTGATAAACAAGTCCAGTATGGTGGACATATGTACACCCAAGGCTGATTCATGTCAATGTATGGCAAAAACCACTACGATATTGTAAAGTAATTAGCCTCCAAGATCGTGTACACCTGTGGCTGATTCATGTCAATATATGGCAAAACAAATACAGTATTGCAATGTAGAATGAAGTATTAAAAAATAATTAATTAAAAAGAAAAAAAAGAAAATTAAAACTAAAATTAAAAAAATAAAATAAAATAAAGAATATTTTTTTTAAAAAGAGCATTCTCCAATACCACAGTTCAAAAGCATCAATTCTTCTGTGCTCAGCTTTCTTTATATGCTAGTGTGCAGGAATGCAAGATGGGTTTAAAATAAGGTGTAATGTGTCTCAGGTGCCACCTTGATACCCAGAGGAAGTTATCAAGTAGTAATCTATAAACTGTTTCAGAGCCCAGAGAATATATAGGGTTGGGTTAATACTAATATGGAGAAAAAGAAAGGGACAGAACTGAGGGACTAAGGGAAGAACATCAGGGAATACACAAATTGAACAGATTAAAGAAGAGGAAACAATCATAGAAGAAATGCAGGGTATTGCCTATATTAGAGAAGGGAAATCTGGTGATGTGTAGGGATTAAAAATATAAGAAGTAAATAACTGGACAAAAATTTATACCAATTCTCTCACTTCATCTAATGTTTAAGTTTTTATATATTGATCATCTGTTGTGATATTTTAAAAATCATATAGAAGTAGAGGGAAAATGTAGAAACATTATCCCTGAGTAGTCCTAAAATGCAGAATTAACCACTATTAAGATTTTGGCCTACTTCCCTCCATGTGCTTTTACTTTTAGGGCTTCCCTCTGGCTCAGTGGTAAAGAATCAGTGTCCAAGTGGCCAAGCAGGAGAGACAGGTTCGTTCCTTGGGTCAGAATGATTCCTTGTAGAAGGAAATGGCAACTCACTCCAGTCTTCTTGCCTGGAAAATCCCATGGACAGAGGATCCTGAAGGGCTACAGTCCATGGGGTTTCAGAAAGAGGTGAACATGATTTGGCAATTACACAAAAACAATTTTTATTTATGTGAAATCATACTGAACATACAGTGTCATATTATAGCTACATTTTCACTTATTTATATTTCTCATTTCATTCAAGTTCTTTTACATAGTATTTGAATGTAGGCATAATATCCACCCTTTATCTATATAATAAGATCATAATTTCCACATCTTCTCATAAGTACATCTTAAATGTATTTCTTTTTCCATTAATTTTGAGGAAAATGCTCAATAGTGTGCATGTTTTCTTTATAAACAAAAACAGATCAGCAAGCCTAAATCCCAATAAACTGGTAAATACAAGCTAAAAGTTTTTACCTGATATTTATTCTTTCCCAGAAGACATCATTCCTTGCTCTGAAACAAGAATCTTAGTCCAAAGCAAGGGTTTTCTCTGAGCACATTTTGAATAT
The DNA here is from genome assembly GCA_917880005.1 of Nanger dama. NCBI lineage: Eukaryota > Metazoa > Chordata > Mammalia > Artiodactyla > Bovidae > Nanger > Nanger dama. The sequence continues at coordinate 10,408,140 of CAKJTW010000014.1, forward strand.
TTGTTTTTAGGGATATTGGACTTCACAGTGATTAGGCACCACAGACAATGGCAACTGTATCTGCAGTCATGATTTTGTTTGTAAGAGCAAACACCCAACTCTTCCATTAGAACATCTCCATATTTAAATGAATGCTAGTTTAGAATTGCATTCAGTTTATTTTTCCTTTATAATACAATTAGTTCTTTTGATTGATTTTTGAAGTTGTGTGGGTAGATTATATTATCTGTGAATTTTATCTTAGGATAATAAAGTAGATATGGCAAATATTGGTTGTGGAAGGGGATGTTGGCTCTGACAGGTAACAATGATTAGTCTCAAGCCTTTATACTCAAAATTCCATATTAATAATTGATACATCATCTACCTGCTTGCTAACCTAATATAAGACTCAGTGTGTTTATTTTTAAAGTCCTATGCATTAAAACTGTTTTAGTGAGAAGGCAATGGCACCCCACTCCAGTACTCTTGCCTAAAAAAATCCTATGGATGGAGGAGCCTGGTGGGCTGCAGTCCATGGGGTCGCTAAGAGTCGGACAGGACTGAGCAACTACACTTTCACTTTTCACTTTCCTGCATTGGAGAAGGAAACGGCAACCCAGTCCAGTGTTCTTGCCTGGAGAATCCCAGGGACGCAGGAACCTGGTGGGCTACCGTCCATGGAATTGCACAGAGTCGGACACGACTGAAGCGACGCAGCAGCAGCAGCAGCAGTGTTATGTTTATTGACTTGTTTTTAAAACAGAAGTATAAATGAAGAAATGATTTATTAAAATGTGATAATTTGAAAACAAGTAGTAAAAACTAAGAACATTAACACAGTATCTAACAGTGGTTTATATCAATTTGTTAGTGCTAAAAAGATCAATAAACAGATACGATATCATCTTGAGATCACTGTGTGTGATGACTGAAACTTCTGAGAAAATGAATCTGTGATTATCTTTTTCTATTAAATTATAGATTAATTGAAAACAGACAATAGAAACTAAACAATTTCCTGGGTATATGCAGAAATTATCATTATAGCATGTATATTTGGGTCAATAAAATCTGACATATCTTTCCTATACACTTACTTATGCTTAATGTTTATTGAAGTAAAAACATTTCTTTGTTAAATTTATAAGGTTATAGCTTCACAGGTAACTCTTCAGAGTACCTTCAATAAAAGGCATTAACATATGGAAGAGACTGCAAGGAAGGAGTTTATTTTTTTGACAAGTAACCTTTTCTATATTATTAAGAAATGTAAAAGAAAACATGTTAGAATAATTTTTAAAGTGAATGCAATGAGATATTTTGTTTACAAATGTTTAAAATCTATTACATAAATTTATATTTCAGAGGCTCACACATGCATTTAGAAAGTAAAATTTTCCATTTTCACCATATACTCTATAGCTTCATGACAAGAATAAATATGTTCTTCTGAAAAGAAATATTATTTCTCAATAGGTGAGAAAAACACCTATTGAGCAAGGTGACTTGTAGCAAGTCTTAAAAAGAGTTAATGCAGCTCTCTCCAAAGAAAATCTTCTGTCTCAATATGTTACACACATTATCTAAAACTTTCAAAGCCCTCTTATTTCCTTTTGCATTAAGTCTACATTTCTCCTTAAACTGTTCTCACCACATGCATACAAATCTTTTTCTGTTTTCCTCAAAATATAATGTCTCAGAAACTGCTGGTTTCCTATTCAATAGCCGTTCGCTCCATTTTCCTTCTTAACAGTTTTCTGCTCCCTCTCAGTGTGGCACAGGGATAAATCATAAATATTAGTCAGTTATGTTAATTCAATTCCCAGTTCTAATGAAGGCTATGACTTAGTTATGCCAATTAAGGAGATTCTGCTGAGGAAATCTGAGAAAATATTTCCTCATACTGAAAATCCACCCTGTGTTTTCTGCTCTGTAGAACTGTAACTGAATATGTTACTTTGTACTGTGGTAGAAGTCTAGCCATCTGTAAAACAGTCAACCTGAGGACCAAGTCCACAATTCAAAGACAAAGTTCACAAAAGACAGATTAAATGTTCGAAATTTCTTTCAAAGCTTCTCTCCACTCTACTTCATGACTGCTACTTCATGACTGCTACCTCATTGTTAAATGAGGCAATATGTTCCCTTTAAATTTATACGTTCGTGAGTTAGATTTTCTGTTATTTGCTACCAGAAATGTCATAACAGACATCATATTGAAATGTGCAATATAATATTCATATTTCTCCATTAGTACCTTGTTCCTTTTGCTTTGCATACACTATGTTTTCCTTTAACCCTACTCAGATTCTTAACGTATTCAGGAAATAATAAGAAGCTCACCTCGTCTATAATTTTAGGCTTAACATAACTGCCTTCACCTTTCTTCTCCCTCTGTGAATTTGCACAGCACTCATGGTCAATAAAAGACAACTTGGCATAAAATAATATTTTAGTGTTTAGTATTTGCCTTATGAAATTATGTATTCAGCATATGCTGAGCATCTTTAGTGTGTCAGGCCCAGTGATAACATATGTGGGTTGCAGAATGTAATAGTACTCTGTTCCTGTCCACAAACAGCTCAAGGCTAGAAGAAATAACAAATAAAATAAAAGCAACTTCTCTTTTCTGCAAAGACTAGAATACACATATGTATAAGGGGTGGTGGCAGCAGAAAAGAACAATAATCTGGTCTATCTGGGGACAGTCAGAAACTCTGAGCCATGTCTTAAAGAACAAGTTGGAGTTCATCAGGTTGACAAAGGTGATTAAGGGCTTTATAGTCAAAAAGGATACGATATACAAAGGCAAAGAAGTGTGAAACAGCATGATACCTTCAAGGACCTGAAGTTAATTTGTTTTGGTTTGAGAATAAACTCCAAAGAAGAAAGGGCTCATAAATTAAGCTGGAAAGGTAGGCAATGAATACTTAAAAAGAAAATGTTTTCTGTATTTGTTCTCCAATTAAATTTTGAGGTCAGTTATGCTTTCAATGAACATATTCCAGAAATGTAAGATGATAATGATTTCAAACTCCCTGCATGTTTGGCTCATTAAAGTGAAAGTGAAAGTGAAGTCCCTCAGTCTTGTCTGACTCTTTGCAACCCCATAGACTAGTAGCCTACCAGACTCCTCCCTCCATGGGATTCTCCAGGCAAGAGTACTGGAGTGGATTGCCATTTCCTTCTCCATGGGATCTTCCCAACCCAGGGATCAAACCTGGGTCTCCCACATTCCAGGCAGATGCTTTAATCTCTGAGCCACTGGGGAAGCCCCGTTTGGCCCATATATTTACTTAAACTGGTCTAATAGTATTTGATTCATTGATTTTTAAGATAGACAGTATTGCCATTATATGCTACTTCACTTTTTTTTAATAGCACTTAAAACTGTTCAGTGAACACTGCAGGTATTCTACTTCTTAATAGGATATATAGTTGGTTATATAAAGTAGGAAAATCTTGCAGTGAAGATTTACTATGGTATTTCCTCATTACCAGTAATTTTCTGTTTTAGAGTATATCTTACTATTCCACATTCCATGTAACAACTACACCCACGCATCACAGCCACTGAGCCTGCACTCCTAGAGCACAGGCACCGCAACTAATGAGCCTACATGCTACAGCTCCCTAAGTCGGTGCACCTAGGACCTTGCTCCACAAGAGACACCACTGCAATGAGAAGCTTGTGCACCACCAATGAAGAGCAGCTGCTGCTTGCCACAACTAGAGAAGAGCCCTCAGTAACAAAGCCTCAGCACCGACAAAAATATAAAACTACAGATAAATAAATATTTATTAAAAGAAGTTGTCACTTCCTTCTCCAGGGATCTTCCTGACCCAGGGATCAAATTTACATGTCTTGCATTGGCAGGCAGACTCTTTACCACTGAGCCACCTGGAAAGCCCATCTGCCTCCTTAAATTTTGTTTTACTGTAGGTGGAAACGAACCATAAAATTTTCCCAAATATAAATCCACCAGAAGGTTTCTTTGCATAAAGTGTCTTTACCTAAGTTTATGGACACACAGATTATTGTTAATGAATAATCAATTGCTATTTAATACTTATTTCTTAAAACAGCATATTTAGAAAATAGTTACTTTTCCTACACAAGAAGAAAAAGTATGTGTCAATAGAAATAGTCACTTCAACTAGATGTGTATCATTGCAAACCACTGAGATAAAATTAAAATTGTGTCTATAATCTATTGATAGTGTTAAACATGTGGTGGTTATCACCATATGTAATTATTGCTTGCAGTTATGCTATTAAATATAGTTGGCTCACAGTGTTGGCAAAGAGTTCATCTTCCTTGTTGTTACATAAATACCAGCAGCAGTGTTTGTCAGATTTTCTTCCCCTGGAACATTATATAAATTTTACTTCAAATTTTGATCAGTTGTTAAACTTTACATCCCATAACAGTGTTAACAGTGTCAACAGATCCCAAATGTCTTCTGCCAAATACCCGAATTTGAAGCCTAGGTATGTCACATAAGGCCACATAAACTCAATATATTCACTAAGTTTCAAGAAATATGATATGCTAGTATAGCTTATTCTATCTCCTGAGTATCAAAGGAAAATATACTGCACATGGAGCTACAAGAACCACAGTGGTACTTAACTCTAATCAGTACCATATATTTAAAAAAAAAAAAAAAAAGTCATGGTTCGACTAGCTAGAAGCAGAAGAATCACAAAATAAGCAATCCTTTAGGAGGAGGAAAACCATAGACAATTCTGTAGGGAACAAAGTATAAGGGAGGCTGGGAAGACTCTTGCAAACAAGGCTCCCGGTCAGGCTGAATATTTTTGCAAAGGAGATCTTCAGCCAAGAATCCTTTGACCCCCTGGAAAAGAACATTTCTTGCATACAAGGATGTTTCTCTGATCCTTCAAAAGGAACAGACCCAGGGTCAAAATGGATTCTAAGTTGATAAGGAAGTTCCCCAAAACAAAGTCTTAGCTGCAGTAAATAAGTTAAGGTAAAGGTTATCTCACACTGCGCCTGTGCACTGTATAGTCACTGAATCATAGTGTTTGGCAACTTGCCCTGTAAATTGTTGTGAAAAAGATATAAAATAAGGCAGCTGCAAGAAGCAGCAGCAGAAGAAGAATAAAGAAAAAGATTCAAACCACTCGGCCCAAAGCACTCGGCCGTGTTGGTGTTTCATTCCAACGCTAGCACAATTCAAACAAACAAAAAACAAACCTACACAATGGGCTATAATCTCCATGCATTAGAAAAGAGAGCTAGGTTTCCTAATGTTTTTCCATCATATGCACTCCTTTAACCTCCTATGTGCCCTGTGAAAATTTCATGCAAATAATATTCAATTTCTAAATACCAAAGAAAATGAGATACTGCATTTTCCATGGAATATATAAGAAAATATTTCCCAAGCCATATAAAGTAGACATGAAAGTCCAGTTTTAATATTTGTGAATATATCTATAGGATAACAATTTTTTAAGAAGTAACTTTTCATCTATTTAAAAACTCAGTGTTTTTTATCATGTGATATTAAATGTCTGGCAATTTAGATACACAGGAAATGACACAGTTCACTTCTCAGCTCAATCAGTATTCCTTAGGTAATGTATGCGTGTGTGTTTTTCAAGTTTCTATCTATATATTTGAAAATGTTAAGTATTTTTTTCTACCAACAGGCAAAACTGCCTTAAAAGTAAATTACTTATTCTGAAGACAAAAATTGTTCTAAATCATAAAAGTCAGGTCAATTATACAGTAGTAACAGTTCACAAATGACACCCTACATAACGTTAAATGACAATCTGTATCAGTAATAAGAATTTATATTTTTGTTGAAACAAAGTTTTCCTTAATGACTCTGTTAGGTTGGTGCAAAGTAATTGCAGTTTTGCATTGTTTGAGCTTAGATGTTTGATACTGGAATACATTCTTAAATAATGATGGTTATGTTTTGCCTCATTTTAATGTGCATTTTTAAAGTTTTTTGCTAATGATTTATTAGTTGCTATTATTTTATATTTATTTTAGACTAAGGAAATGAAGTTAGACAAAAAGCAAATTTGAGCAATTTTCTTATTCAAGTTTAAAATGGGTCATAAAGCAGTGGAGACAGCTCGCAACATAAACTGTGCATTTTGCTTGGGAACTGCTAATGAACTTACAGTGCAGTGGTGGTTCCAGTTTTGCAAAGGAGACAAGAGCTTTGAAGATGAGGCGCTCAGTGGCCAATTGAGAACCATCATCGAAGCTGATCTCACAACTGCACAAGAAGTTGCCAAAAAACTCAACAACAATTAATCTATGGTCATTTGGAATGTGAAGCAAATTGGAAAGGTGAAAAACTTGAAAAGTGGGTGATTCATGAGCTGACCAGAAATCAAAAAAGTCATCATTTTGAAATGTTGTCTTCTCTTATTCTATGTAACAACAATGGACCATTTCTCAGTTGGATTGTGATGTGTGACAAACAGTGGATTTTATACAACAACCAGTGATGACCAGCTCAGTGGTTGGATCAAGAAGAACCTCCAAAGCACTTACTCAAGCCAAACTTGCACCAAAAAGGTCACAGCCAGTGTTTGGTGATCTGCTGCCCATCTGCTCTACAGCTTTCTAAATCCTGGCAAAACTATTACATCTGAGAAGTATGCTCAGTAAATTGATGAGAAGCACTGGCAACTGCAGTGCCTACAGCCAGCATCGGTCAACAGAATAGGATTTATTCCTCTCCGTAACAATGCCCAACGACACGTTGCACAATCAATGCTTCAAAAGTTGAACAAATTGGGATAGGAAGTTTTGCCTCACCCACCATATTCACCTGTCATCTCACCAACTGACTACCAACTTATTCAAGTAGTCAAGCATCTTGAAAACTTTCTGCAATGAAAATGCTTCCACAACCAGTAGGAGGCACAAATGCTTTCCAGGATTTTGTAAAATCCCAAAGCATGGATTTCTATGTTACAGGAATAAATAAACTTATTTCTCATTGTCAGAAATGCATTGATAGTAATGCCTTCTAATAATAAAGATGTGTTTAAGCCTAGTTATAATGATTTAAAATTCAAAGTCCGAAACTGCAATAATTTTTCACTAATCTTAAATATTTCACTTTTTAGGGATATATAGAAAGCTAAAAAGCAAGTATTTCACACATGCAACATCAGTATCAATAGCAAACAAATAACAACACAGTGATACTATCATAACCCACTTCCATTCCTAAACCAGAATTTTATCATTTAGCATTTTATGATAATTCCCCTACAGCTGTTAGTATGAATTAAATGGAAATAATATTATAAAGCTACTAAATAAACACTATTTATAGGAGATAAAATAAGGTTAATTTGATAATGGAGTAAGGAATATTATTGCTATTTTTCTTTTATATTTCAAGCTTTGAGATGGCTTCAAGTTGAAATATTCATTCCAGCATTACCTTTATTTTAATTTATCAGCATTTATTTCAAAGTCTAGATGAGACCAAAAACCATAAATCTATAGATGGGGAAATAGTGAAAACAATGCCTGACTTTATTTTTCTGGGCTCCAAAATCACTGCAGATGGTGACTGCAGCAATGAAATTAAAAGACGCTTACTCTTTGGAAGAAAAGTTATGACCAACCTAGACAGCATATTCAAAAGCAGAGACATCACTTTGCCAACAAAGGTCCGTCTACTCAAGGCTATGGTTTATCCAGTGGTTATGTATGGATGCGACAGTTGGACTACAAAGAAGGCTGAGTGCCGAAGAATTGGTGCTTTTGAACTGTGGTGTTGAAGAAGACTCTTGAGAATTCCTTGGACTGCAAGGAGATCCAACCAGTCCATTCTGGAGGAGATCAGCCCTGGGATTTCTTTGGAAGGAATGATGCTAAAGCTGAAACTCTAGTAATTTGGCCACCTCATGAGAAGAGTTGACTCATTGGAAAAGACTCTGATGCTGTGAGGGATTGGAGGCAGGAGGAGAAGGAGATGACCGAGGATGAGATGGCTGGATGGCATCACTGACTTGATGGACGTGAATCTGAGTGAACTCCAGGAGTTGGTGATGGACAGGGAGGCCTGGTGTGCTGCAGTTCATGGGGTCGCAACGAGTCAGACACGACTGTGCGACTGAACTGAAATATGGCTAATTATATTAATACTGAAATCTGACAGAAATGTGTATAACATCTGAATGAGGTCACTATTGTGCATTTGTTTAAAAAAAAAGTATTTTAAAATCATTGGTATAATTTGATATGTATGTTCAAAATACATTTAAAGTTTAAAAATGTCCACTCTGTCCCAGAAGGTATATCCTATACATAAACATAGATATAAGAGAACACAGATATAATAATTATTTTTACTTAATTAGAAATAAATAGAAACATACATATAAAGACCTCATTTGTCTGTCCCTTGGTTCATCTAATTTTTTATCTGCACACAAATATATCTGACTGTAATTCTGTCAAATGATTTAAATAGTTCCATCTGGAAAGTGGGCCTGATATATTTTTCATTTTCTACTCTTTACTTTTCTGCATTGCTTGCATTTTCATTAATACAAAGAAAGCATTTAAAATTATTTTCAGAATAAAGTAATTATTCCTGAACACAAACAAAAGTGTTTTTTTTTTTTTTTTAATACACCTAAATCTAAACCAAAACTCTCTCTGTACACAAATATCCTTGAAGGAAGACAGGGGAAGACCTGAGACAAAAAGAGGAAGATGAGAAGATCCTTCTCCTCACTCAATAAATAGAACAGTCAATGACAGGAGATAGATTTTTTGGAGTTACAACTCTTCTGAAGTTATTAAGGAAAGGATACTGCCCGGAGCACAGCCAGGGTAGATCCTGACAAAGCTATTTTCATACCAGTGGGGACTAAGTAGTCATCAAGAAGCCAGCTTACCAGCTGTGTAGGAGAGATTCTGCCTGGGTGTGGCTTGCTGGCACCTCAGATCTCATTAACAGAAGAGGGAGAGCTGTCCCCTATACCTGAAGAAGTTAAGTGGCTAATTAAATCCTTCCCTGCTGATGCCAGGAAACAAGCCGGAGGGCTCAGTTTTAACCCCGGTGCACTTTTGTAAACAGCAACACTGACAAGAGCAAAGATCTTGAAATCGCTGCCTAAAGCAAAGAGCATGAGTGAGGTTTATATGCTTAGCAGAGTAATTCTTGGAAGACAAGAAAAACTAAAGAAAAGAAACATGTATTTATGAAAGAGATCACTTTCAACATATTTAAAAGATAACTTTCTCTTTTAAAAATAATAAAGAATCAAGCTATGTACTCTTAGGAAAAACAGTTACTAAGTATCTGATATATGCCGAGTACTGATGAAAAGTGCAGACAATAAATAAATTAAAAAACACTCAGTATCTATTCTCTAGTAGATTATGGTCCAGCAGGAGAGACAGACTTGTAAACTAACAAAACTAACGATCACAGTAATCACAGAGATGTTCACAGTAACAGCATGGAAGGAATATAAGCACAAGGTGATGTCATGGTATCTACCAATCTAATGTCGCCGTTTGAGGACAAAACCGAGAGTCTATTTGACTTTAATTTAGACTTTCTTTTGAAGGTACCCTTCAATTCCTCTTTTACTGACCCCTCTACACCTACTTGAGTCTCCTGAACCTTATCTGTCCCTTTATTCTAAGGTTGGTTTATATTTAAGTGATATGAAAATTCAGATGATTATACATTAAGAAACTACCATTGTTACTGCTAAGTCGCTTCAGTCGTGTCCGACTCTGTGCAACCCCAGAGAGGGCAGCCCACCAGTCTCCCCGTCCTTAAGATTCTCCTGGCAATAACAACTGGAGTGGGTTGCCATTTCCTTCTCCAGTGCAGGAAAGTGAAAAGTGAAAGTGAAGTCACTCAATAGTATCCAACTCTTAGCAACCCCATGGACTGCAGCCCACCAGGCTCCTCCGCCCATGGGATTTTCCAGGCAAGAGTACCAGAGTGGGGTGCCACTGCCTTCTCCAAGAAACTAATATTAGGACAGGCATATTTATCATCCAAGAGTCAATTTCTGGGGATAACCTTCATTTTACAGAGGATCAACTCTGAAAGCCTCAATTTTCTAACAACTGATTCCTCATGGACGATTTTCTTTTGTTTGGCAATAACCTTCAACCATGCCATCTTCCCATTACTGCTTTCAATTAAGGGAAGAATGAATCATTGCCAACTACAGTGAATAATGCCAGCTAAAGAGGGGAACTCTGCTAGAATCGTGGCTAATACAAGGTGAGAGTCCAGAAGAGTCAAGAGAGATTTCCTCTTTAATTCACTATAGTGAGATATGATTTCTTTATTCAGTTCAGTTCAGTTCAGTCGCTCAGTCGTGTCCGACTCTTTGCAACCCCATGAATCGCAGCACACCAGGCCTCCTTGTCCATCACCAACTCCCAGAGTTCACTCAGATTCCCATCCATTGAGTCAGTGATACCATCCAGCCATCTCATCCTCGGTCATCCCCTTCTCCTCCTGCCTCCAATCCCTCCCAGCATCAGAGTCTTTTACAATGAGTCAACTCTTCACATGAGGTGGCCAAAGTACTGGAGTTTCAGCTTTAGCGTCATTCCTTCCAAAGAAATCCCAGGGCTGATCTCATTCAGAATGGACTGGTTGGATCTCCTTGCAGTCCAAGGGACTCTCAAGAGTCTTTTCCAACACCAGAGTTCAAAAGCATCAATTCTTCGGTGCTCAGCATTCTTCACAGTCCAATTCTCACATCCATACATGACCACAGGAAAAACCATAGCCTTGAATAGATGGACCATAGCCAGCCAAGTAATGTCTCTGCTTTTGAATATGCTCTCTGCGTTGGTCCTAACTTTTCTTCCAAAGAGTAAGCTTCTTTTAATTTCATGGCTGCAGTCACCATCTGCAGTGATCTTGGAGCCCAAAAAAATAAAGTCTGACACTGTTTCCACAGTTTCCCCATCTATTTCCCATGGAGTGATGGGACCAGATGCCATGATCTTCAGTTTCTGAACGTTGAGGTTTAAGCCAACTTTTTCACTCTCCTCTTTTACTTTCATCAAGAAGCTTTTTTGTTCCTCTTCACTTTCTGCCATAAGAGTGGTGTCATCTGCATATCTGAGGTTATTGATATTTCTCCCAGCAATCTTGATTCCAGCTTGTGCTTTCTCCAGCTCAGCGTTTCTCATGATGTATTCTGCATAGAAGTTAAATAAGCAGGGTGACAATATACAGCAATGATGTACTCCTTTCCTATTTGGAACCAATCTGTTGTTCCATGTCCAGTTCTAACTGTTGCTTCTTGGCCTGAATACAGATTCCTCAAGAGGCAGGTTAGGTGGTCTGGTATTCCCATCTCTTTCAGAATTTTCCACAGTTTATTGTGATCCACACAGTCAAAGGCTTTGGCATAGTCAATAAAGAAGAAATAGATGTTTTTCTGGAACTCTCTTGCTTTTCCATGATCCAGTGGATGTTGGCAATTTGATCTCTAGTTCCTCTTAAATGTATTCAATTTCTAGAACTCACATCCTATGCCTTTTGCAGCTAATTTTCTTTTGTCCAACCAAAATATACTCAATCATATTATGTGCTACTTCATCTTATCTAAACTTCTAAAAAGATTCCCCTGCCTGTCGCCACATACTTCAGACACTACACTCAAAGCAGTCTTTCTAAAAGCCAAAACTGATTATGGAACATTTTTAGTAAAATTCCTCCAATACTTTTCATGGCTTTCAGGATGAAAGCTCTGGTTTCCCAAGAGCTTAGAGACCTGGCCTGTCTCTGCTTCCTGTCTCATGCATTTTGCTTGCTCACCTGCATCACTTGCGCAAGATGTGCTTTTTCCTAATGTCTCCAAATAGATTTTGCCACCAGATGGTATAGTATCTTTAAACAAGCTGTTGTCTAGATGCATAATCCCCTGCTGCAAACCATGCAGGAACGGAACTCATGTTTTAGCTCTAACCATACTTTCTTTTACTTGAAATTTCTTTTTGAGTCTTCTCACATAAATGAATTAAATTATCCTATATCCCATCACATTGTAGGCGTACCTTTTCATGATATGTACCACCCTGTATTGCAAGTGTTGATTACTTGTCTTTCTTCCCTGTAAAAGATCTATAGCTTGGCACCTAGCACAAAGCAGGCATATAACAGGCATTATATATATATTTACTAAATTAATGGAGTCTTAGAATATTAAGGTAAACTTTATCTTAAGACATTAGAGATCATCTACTATATCCTTCCGTTGTGTTGTCACTTCAGTTGCGTCTCTTTTGCAACTCCATGGACTACAGCTTGCCATGCTCCTCTGTCCATGGGATTTTCCAGGGGTTCTTCCTATCCAGTGATTGAACCCACATCTCTTATGTCTCTTGTATTAGCAGGTGGGTTCTTTACCACTGACACCACTTGGGAAGCCCATCCTTATGTTACAGAGGTAGAAATCTGTTTTGCTTTTCTAAATGTTATCTGTCAAGTTTTTCTCAAACTTCAAAGCTTTTTAATTTTCATTTTATTTTCCTCTTCTGAACATTCTAAAAGCCCCATCCTCTTCATTGCACATCCCTATATTCTTTATATATTCTTGCATTTAATGGAAAAGATGACACAAGTCAATCATACCATTCTCAGTCTTCTAGGGAAGACTACCACTTATGTTTAATTCAAATTGATTGCTTGCTTCCCTTGCACATCTCTCTACTGGCAGAACTGCCAATATTTATTTTAGGAGAACAAAAGCTCTTTAAAGGGAAGGAATATAAAAGTAAGGTGCTGCCAAGAGCTGCATCAGCATCTGGTCACTACGATAATTCTTACAAATTATCTGACTATGCATGCCATTAGTAATTAAAAGACCAAAATGATGCTTTTAGAACTAAATAGAAAACCTAGAAAGGAACTTCTAAGTAGCTTTCCTCCTATGAAATTCCCAAAATACCAAAGTATGTGGGTGTTAGTCAGGGTCTTCAGTGAAACAAACCCCAAAATGGAATTAGTTATGTGCCGGGAGCCAGCGTGAGGAATCCCACCCTGACAAGGTCATGCGGCAGAGATCTGATGTGCAAGGTCGAGTCAGATCTCAGGTTTTCCCCCTGGTATTTCCTGAGCATGTACCCAAAAATAAGAATATGCCTGCCTTACTATATTGTATTTTTCCACTCTCCTGACACACTCTGGAAAAAAAAATCTCAAGGCTTTAGTCTTCTGCATTTGAAAGGGTGTTTCAATCCAAAAACCTCTCTGATGGTTTTCTAGCCTGCCTGCAGGACTCCCACAGCTGCGCATGTGATGGTTTGAGGACTCCCGACCACGGAGCTTCCAAGGAGTCAAAATCATTAGAATAAGAATGATTAAAGGTTTCATTTGTTAAGCCAATACTTGCTGCCAAATTTTCATAACCTTTATTTTTATATAGTTGGTATATAGAAAAACAAGTAGTGGACCTGGTATTAGCAACATTAGATATTTGAGTTGAGTGCTTTCTTTGTTATAACCCACTGCACCTTTGTTCTACGGGAATGTAATTTTATTTAGTACTTTGAGGGTGATGCAGAGTAAAGAAAAACACTTCTAGGGAAAAGGAGATTTCTGGTTTGATAGACAATTATCCAGGAAGAGAGCCATAAAAATGTTAACAGGCCTCTTGTCCAGAAGATAATGTAAACCACCTGAGACCTTTTGTATGGGTATGCAAAAATAAAGCCTTGTCTCAAGGAGGGTCAGGACTGCTACCCCTGCATAACTCTGCATATTCCATCATTTCTTTATGTACAACTTGAGGTATATAAGCTGATTTTGAAAAATAGTTTTTGGAGTCTTGCACCGATGCTGGGCTTCCCCATGTCGTTCTTTTCTCCCTTTTTCGGCTGAATTTCCATCTTGGAACGTGGAGGCTCACTTGTCCCGGCTTTTAAGATCCGTAACAGAGAGAGCCCAAGGTGGGGCACTCTCCGATATTCAAACAGGTGCCAGTATCCTAACATAGATGGTGCAAGTTCCTTGTCTGGAACTTTATTGGTTTTCCACGTAGACCAAGTTAATCAGCCTGTTTTCTCCACTAAATTTTCCTACTACACTATTTCTTCCTAATCTAATCTTATATCTCTAAATAAATAAGTTTTTCCTCATCTATCCGTCTCCCCTTCGAATCACCATGGATCCACCAGGGCTGGACCCCAGCAGTGATGCAAGTGATTTACTGAGAAAAATGCCTATGATAGAAAATGGAAAGGAGGTGGGAAAGTCAAGAGAGCTGACAGAGTATAACAAGGTTCTGATTATGTGAAGAAAAGAGAACTGAGTTTGGATAGAAGATCTTAAATTGCAGTGCAGCTGGAAGAATGTATGGCAAGGACAATGGTAAGTCCTTGAGTCCGAGTCAGGATCATTAAAGCCCCATGTCTCCCAGGAACAAACCTGCCTTAGTATTCGTTCTGTGCTTAGCGACTGGTCAGGTATAGCTTGTGGGAAATGAAGCATCAGCTTAAATACAATGATATATTTTAGAGTGTAAGAGCTGGGTCAATTAGAATCCCACAGTATATTTTACATGGCATGGCTTTCATCATTGGGAAATTTCCTTGATATAACAGTAATCAACATATCATTTATATTTGGTAGTTATTTTATCTCCTTGTTACTGAACCAAACTTGGGTCACTAACAAACTCACTGAACTAAACTCACTTACATGCAGTACGGCCAAACTACTGACATCAAGCTGGAGTGGATCTGAGACTTGCCTCCCTCCCACTCCTTTGCTTGGTGCCCTGCCATAAACCCTTACTTTGATGCAAACTCCCACTGTGAGAGTTTGGATTTCTGCACTGCAGGCACAGAAACCTTTTGCTTGGTTACACTTATTACTAAGTTCAAAACTGTGAATTCAAAACTATATGCTAAACATATATATTTGAAAATGTGGCTCATTATTAACTGTTTATACTTCAATAGAAAAGTTAAAAATATCAGAATTTTCAGTCATTGCTTTTGTCAAACAGAGGATGAATCAGCCCTAATAAGGCCAGCACATTTGTGTATGGATCTGCATGTGTAGGTGGTATCCTTTCAAAATATGTGTAACCTTTCACATTTCTCTAATAAAATTACATGTGCTTTTATAATGACCTCTGGGTTTTAAGTTATCTGCATATAAATATTGCTGTTATTAATTCAACTGTGTATTTGGCACCAATACACAATACAACACAAAGAGATGACAACATTATGAAGGCATTCATTTTCTTTGACTGAAAATAAAGGAAACTGTAGAAGAGATATGTTTTTGTTCTATAACTAATCTACGATTTTAAGATTCACTGTTTTTAAAATTATTTATCCCTAATCCTAATACGGGAGAAATATCAATAACCTCAGATATGCAGATGACACCACCCTTATGGCAGAAAGTGAAGAGGAACTAAAAAGCGTCTTGATGAAAGTGAAAGAGGAGAGTGAAAAAGTTGGCTTAAAGCTCAACATTCAGAAAATGAAGATCATGGCATCCGGTCCCATCACTTCATGGGAAATAGATGTGGAAACAGTGGAAACAGTGTCAGACTTTATTTTGAGGGGGCTCCAAAATCCCTGAAGATGGTGAGTGCAGCCATGAAATTAGAAGATGCTTACTCCTTGGAAGAAAAGTTATGACCAACCTAGACAGCATATTCAAAAGCAGAGACATTACTTTGCCAACAAAGGTCCATCTATTCAAGGCTATGGTTTTTCCTGTGGTCATGTATGGATGTGAGAGTTGGACTATGAAGAAGGCTGAGCACAGAAGAATTGATGCTTTGGAACTGTGGTGTTGGAGAAGACTCTTGAGAGTCCCTTGGACTGCAAGGAGATCCAACCAGTCCATTCTGAAGGAGATCAACCCTGGGATTTCTTTGGCAGGAATGATGCTAAAGCTGAAACTCCAGTACTTTGGCCACCTCATGTGAAGAGTTGACTCATTGGAAAAGACACTGATGCTGGGAGGGATTGGGGGCAGGAGGACAAGGGGATGACCGAGGATGAGATGGCTGGATGGCATCACGGACTCGATGGACATGAGTCTGAGTGAACTCCGAGAGATGGTAATGAACAAGGAGGCCTGGTGTGCTGTGATTCATGGGGTTGCAAAGAGTCAGACACGACTGAGCAACTGAACTGAACTGAACTGAATCCTAATACTTCTGTACTTGTATAGTCCTTGCTAAGTTTGCTAATTCTGTTTCCTTTACCCTTTTAAGAGTAACTGTCACTGTGATTTACTACTGAAAACCTTGCTTACTTCCTTTTTGCCTCATATATATATCCTTAAGATAATTGCATACCTTCAGTGAGAGCAGATTTCCACCTGATCACTGTGAATTCAAAGATTGCCCATTAACTTGTATGTCTCCTACTCTTTTATGTGTAGCCTTACTTTGCAATTCTATTTTCATCTATAATGGGAAACACAAACTCTAACAGGCATTTAATTGAAAAACTGAAATGCTTTTAAAATGGTATCATTCTGTTTTGTTATATTTTTATTACAAAAATTAGTAGTGCTAAGGTTTTCATTATGAAATCAAATTATAGAGCAAACTTATTCTTTACTAGGAAATTACTCTTACTTTCTAAATCTTAGGCCAAATAATTTTATTAAAGGTTACAAAATAGAAATAATATTTTATTTTAGAAAATACATTTGATATCAAATTAACATTTATATATTATTTAATCTCAATAAAACTTTAGAAATACAAAAATATGATGTGATTAGGACACACTACTCCAAAATACAGCACCTTGGCATACTGAACATTTTAAGTTAAAGTAGCTTGAGAAAATGGCAGAAGCAAGAAGGTCGCTGTGCCCTTCTCCAGCCCCTCCTTCTGCCCCTGAGAAAGTCACAAAACCTTCATGTGAGAAGTTCCTCCATATTCCCTGTCCTCCCTCTTCCCCAGAGGAAGAGGATTTCCCCAGGGGCATCCTTATTTTCAAAGACCAAAGGATGTCAAGAATGACCCTAAGAACAAGCATTGCTAAGTTTCCCCTAGTTCACTACAAAACCCCATACCTATTGAAGGGGAGCAGAATTTGTCACTCCATCATACGCAACTTTGGCATAGGGAGTGTTTTGAGCTAAAGGCAATCAAAACCCTCCAGATTCAGGAAAACATGTTACTGTCCCCTCAACTGCCTAAATTTACACAGGAAAGGCATCCTGTACCAGAAAAAAAGAGCTACTGAGGGGACACCCATTTACTTAAGAAACTTATCTGTGTCACACAAATATCCTCACACAACTTCTTGTGATGGCCTTCCTTCCCTCTGTACCCTTAACTCATATGTTATATAAGCCTCGATTACTTGGATGTCCTGGAACTTCATCTTTTTATAATATCCCCATACATACAAAATTTAGTTTTTTCCTCCTAATGTGTCTCAGATCAATTTAATTAGTAAACCAGCCAAATAACTTAGAAAAGAAGAAAGGAAAAGTTTTCTACCCATAAACTATTCTTCCATACTGTGCACTCATGCTTCGAAACCTGGCATAAAAATACACAAGCCTGTTTCTTTGTGTCTTCATTTCTTTCTGAAAAGCTCCCATATCATGTAAAGGTGAAAGGTAAAGTGTTAACTGCTCAGTTGTGTCCAACTGTTTGTGACCTCATTGACTGTAGCCTACCAGGCCCTCCATCCATGGAATTCTGTATATGTAAAACTTCTCTTAAATAAATTTGTGTTTTTTCTCCTGTTAGTATATCTCTGACAGATTAATTTTCAGACCTAGTCAGGAACCCTAGGAAGGTTAAGGAAAACTTTTTAATCCCCTACAAACACTTCTAAACATTTAAAGATAATTTTTTAAAGAAAATACCACTTTTTTAAAGTATTTTGTTTCTTACATGAATTTTTAAAGTGAAAATTTGCTCCTCTCTTTGTGATACCACACACTTTGTGGACAACATGAAACTATTTTTGATATACTAAAAATTTATTAACAAAGTCTGTGATATTTTAATACAAATTTCATTTAAAACATTTGTGTTAAAAGACTTGTTCAATACCAAAAAAACTATGAGACCTTCAACTCACAACTTATTCATATGGTGAATGAATCATAAGCCACTTATCAAAAAAATTTTAGTATAAAAAGAAGTCTCATTTAACTTGTATGTCATTACTTTATATGAACAGCTTCCTCTTGACTATGTTTTCTGACAAAATTTGTTATTTCCATAATAAAAAAAACACAAATAATCTATACATTTTACTGATTTAAGTTGTTATTTCCTGGTATGTTGTATATACAGGACTCTAAAATCTCAGGATGTGGTACCAAGAGAATCCTTGATGTGTGCACTGAAATAACTGGCAAAAGATGCTCAAGCAGCTGTTAACATTGACAAGTGAAGAGCTTGTCAAGAGCTCCTGAAGAGACAAGTAGAAGAGAAACCATAAGAACATATTAGCAAGAAGAGTTCACATAGTGTAACCTGGCTGTGAAGAACTGCAAAGCAAGAGGCATAGGCAGACTGACTATCTGAACAAATATAATGATTAACTTCAACACAAAAAGTCTGCATTTGAGGCAGTGATATTCTGAGCCACAGTGAATCTGACTCAAGACTCAAGACGCTGTTGTTCAGTCGCTAATTCATGTCTGACTCCCATGCACTGTAGCCCACCAGGATCCTGTGTCCTACACTATCTCCCAGAGGTTGTTCAAAATTCATGTCTGCTGAGTTGGTAATACTATGTAACTACCTCATCTTTAGTTTTTCCCGGCCTCAGGGTTTCTTCCAATGAGTCAGCTCTTTGCATCAGGCAGCCTAAGTATTAGAGCTTAGGCAGATTGACTGTCTGAACAAATAAGTTGATTCACTTTAAAAAAAGAAGTTTGTCTCTGAGGAAGTGATGCTCTGAGCCACTGTGAATCTGACTCAAGACATGAACAATACACATCAATGCTTAATCAATATGTTCTGAACAAGTCAATCAGTCAGTGAAGAGCAGAAGCAGAATCACACCCAACGATACACACACAACTAATTCATGCAGTTTGGTAGTCATACAGAAAACCAAAAAGCACATTTAATTAGTCATATACAAGTACAGATTGACTACAGTGTGTTGCCAATATAGGAGACTTAATAAATTTACTCCACTTTTATTGGATGAGAACTAAAGCACCACTCTACAGCAGAGTAGTAAAAATAAAGAGAAAATGCTATCTTTTAAGAATATATTTCATTTAAAGCAGCATACCCAAAATATTCAAGGCAAATTGGAAGTGGTCAAACAGGAGACGGCAAGAGTGAACATCTACATTCTAGGAATCAGCAAACTAAAATGGAATGTAATTGGTGAATTCAACTGAGATAACCATTATATCTACTACTGCGGGCAGGAATCCCTCAGAAGAAACGGAGTAGCCATCATGGTCAACAAGGAGTCCGAAATGCAGTACTTGGATGCAATCTCAAAAATGACAAAATGATCTCTGTTCGTTTCCAAGGCAAAACAATTAATATCACAGTAATCTAAGTCTATGCCACAACCAGTAAGGCTGAAGAAACTGAAGTTGAATAGTTCTATGAAGATCTACAAGATCTTTTAGAACTAACACACAAAAAATACATCCTTTTCATTATGGGGGACTGGAATGCAAAAGTAGGAAGTCAAGATACACCTGGAGTAACAGGCAAATTTGGCCTTGGAATACGGAATGAAGCAAGGCAAAGGCTAATAGAGTTTTGCCAAGAGAGCGCACTGGTCATAGCAATCACCCTCTTCCAACAAAACAAGAGAAGATTCTACACATGGACATCACTAGATGGTCTACACCAAAATCAGACTGATTATATTCTTTTCAGCCCAAGATGGAGAAGCTCTATACAGTCAGCAAAAACAGGACCAGGAGATGACTGTGGCTCAGATCATGAATTCCTTATTGCCAAATTCAGACTTAAATTGAAGAAAGTAGGGAACCACTAGACCATTCAGGTATGATCTAAATCAAATCCCTTATGATTATACACTGGAAGTGAGAAATAGATTTAAGGGACTAGATCTGATAAAGTGCCTGATGAACTATGGATGGAAGTTTGTGACAGTGTATAGGAGACAGGGATCAAGACCATCCCCATGGAAAAGAAATGCAAAAGAGCAAAATGGCTGTCTGGGGAGGGCTTACAAATAGCTGTGAAAAGAAGAGAAGTAAAAAGCAAAGGAGAAAAGGAAAGATATAAGCATCTGAATGCAGACTTCCAAAGAATAGCAAGAGGAGATAAGAAAGCCTTCTTCAGTGATCAATGCAAAGAAATAGAGGAAAAGAATAGAATGGGAAACACTAGAGATCTCTTCAAGAAAATTAGAGATATCAAGGGAACATCTGATACAAAGATGGGCTCGATAAAGGACAGAAATGGTGTGGACCTAACAGAAGCAGAAACTATTAAGAAGAGGTGGCAAGAATACACAGAAGAATTGAACACAAAATATCTTAACGACCAAGATAATCACAATGGTGTGATCACTCACCTAGAGCCAGACATCCTGGAATGTGAAGTCAAGTGGGCCTTAGAAAGCATCACTATGAATAAAGCTAGTGGAAGTGATGGAATTCCAGTTGAGCTGTTTCAAATCCTGAAAAATGATGCAGTGAAAGTGCTGCACTCAATATGCCAGCAAATTTGGAAAAACTCAGCAGTGGCCACAGGACCAGGTCAGTTTTCATTCCAATCTCAAAGAAAAGCAATGCCAAAGAATGCTCAAGCTACAGCACAATTGCACTCATCTCACACACTAGTAAAGTAATGCTCAAAATTCTCCAAGCCAGCCTTCAGCAATACATGACCATGAACTGCCAGATGTTCAAGCTGGTTTTGGAAAAGGCAGAGGAACCAGAGATCAAATTGCAACATCCCCTGGATCATGGAAAAAGCAAGAGAGTTCCAGAAAAACATCTATTTCTGATTTCTTGACTATGCCAAAGCCTTTGACTGTGTAGATCACTAGAAACTGTGGAAAATTCTGAAAGAGATGGGAATACCAGACCACCTGACCTGCCTCTTGACAAACCTATATGCAAGTCAGGAAGCAACAGTTAGAACTGGACATGGAACAACAGACTGGTTCCAAATAGAAAAAGGAGTACATCAAGGCTGTATATTGTCACCCTACTTATTTAACTTTGCAGAGTACATCATGAGAAACGCCTGGCTGGAAGAAACACAAGCTAGAATCAAGGTTGCCGGGAGAAATATCAATAACCTCCGATATGCAGATGACACCACCCTTATGGCAGAAAATGAAGAGGAACTAAACAGCTTCTTGATGAAAGTGAAAGAGGAGAGTGAAAAAGTTGGCTTAAAGCTCAACATTCAGAAAAGGAACATCATGGCATCAGGTTCCATCACTTCATGGGAAATAGATGGGGAAACAGTGGAAACAGTGTCAGACTTTATTTGGGGGGCTCCAAAATACTGCAGATGGTGATTCCAGCCATTAAATTAAAAGATGCATATTCCTTGTAAGGAAAGTTATGACGAACCTAGATAGCATATTGAAAAGCAGAGACATTAGTTTGCCAACAAAGGTCCATCTAGTCAAGGATATGGTTTTTCCAGTGGTCATGTATGGATGTGAGAGTTGGACTGTGAAGAAAGCTGAGCACTGAAGAATTGATGCTTTGGAACTGTGGTGTTGGAGAAGACCCTTGAGAGTCCCTTGGATTGCAAGGAGATCCAACCAGTCCATTTTAAAGAACATCAGTCCTGGGTGTTCTTTAGGAGGAATGATGCTAAAACTGAAACTCCAATCTTTGGCCACCTCATACGAAAAAGTTGACTCACTGGAAAAGACTCTGATGCTTGGAGGGACTGGGGGCAGGAGGAGGAGGGGATGACCGAGGATGAGATGGGTGGATTGCATCACCGACTCAATGGACGTGAGTTTGAGTGAACTCCGGGAGCTAGTGATTGAAAGGGAAGCCTGGAATGTTGCAATTCATGGATTGCAAAGAGTCGGACATGACTGAGCGACTGAACTTAACTGAACCCAAAATATTATACACATATATAAGGAAAAGACCCTGATGCTGGGAGGGATTAGGGGTATGAGGAGAAGGGGACGACAGAGGATGAGATGTCTGGATGGCATCACTGACTCGATGGACATGAGTTTGGGTAAACTCCGGGAGTTGGTGATGGACAGGGAGGCCTGGCGTGCTGTGATTCATGGGGTCGCAAAGAGTCAGACAAAACTGAGTGACTGACCTGATCTATGGTGATCAGTTACTTTTTGTGATCTATTACTTTTTTCATACTAAGTATTTGATACTTTACATATATATTTTTTCCTTTTTAGCATATCTAGTTTGGATTCACCAACTTGAAATTGGTGCATTGGACTGCAATGGTATAGAGATTCTTATAGAAGTGATCTTATAGAAATGTTTCCTAGAAATTGTGTTCCTCACAGAAAGTCTACATTAACTTGCTAGCACAATAGCCTCTACTCAGCTTTTCAAAACTTGTTTATAAGTCTGATAACATTAGGAAAAAAAAAATTTGGGTGCTCAAATGGGACAGGCATAATTCCAGGGTATGAAATTAAGTAGTATATTTTTTTAATAATTGGAATTCTTCATAGACTCTAATAATTCCAAAAGGAAGACTAGTAATTTAACCTTACATACAGAAGGCTGTCTCTAGGCTAATAAGCTAAAAACGGCAAGAGTAGGAAAAAATGTTGCTTTTGTACTTGGTCATTCATCAAAGTATAACTCATTTAACATGCATGTTTCCAAAAGTATACATTTATCTGTGAGTGTACATGGAACACATCTAATTTTCTTTTTCTATTTTGTATATTTTTGTTAAATATTCTCATTAGGTTGTATTCTCTGTACTTATGCATTTCTAAATATGCTGTTTTCTTGTTTAGTATAATTTCTACCACTCAGAAAGATAGTAAACAATATAATTTTGCTCCTTAAACTGTAGCTTTCATTTCATCCTAGCTCTTTGTTTGTCTTCCTCAATCTTCTCCCAGGTATCCTCCGGAACTCTATCTACTTCCAACTCTTCACTTTTCATCCCAGTCCAGTCTCCCTTCATTGTCTCTGTCTTCACTGTCGTTGCTAAAGGCCCTGCTGAAGTTCTAGTTGATAACTGATCCCCTTACAGGGTGAACTAATACTAATGCCCTGGGCCTTCCCCGTGTTGTCACTGACTTCTTCCTTCCAATTGTCCTTTACTCTCTAAGTAGGATCATCTATTCTCAGGGTTTCACTTATCATCTCTACACTGCTGACTTGCTAAAATATATGTCCAGATTCGACCTCTGTTCTAAACACCAAACATGTTAAGCTCTATCTAGATTTCCTACATCTATGTAAATATGTCCAGTGTGCAAATAATAATATGAGAAATTGCTGATAATTACTAATGGCAATCGTGTCTCCCAGCAATCTTGATTCCAGCTTGTGCTTCATCCAGCCCCACATGTCACATTATGTAATCTGCATATAAGTTAAATAAGCAGGGTGACAAAATACAGTCTTGATGTACTCCTTTCCCAATTTGGAACCAGTCCATTGTTCCATGTCCAGATCTAACTGTTGTTTCTTGACCTGCATATAGTTTTCTCAGGAGGCAGGTAGGGTGGTCTGGTATTCCCATCTCTTGAAGAATTTTCCAGTTTGTTGTTTTCCACAAAGCCAAAGTCAATAAAGCAGAAATAGATGTTCTTCTGGAACTCTGGGGTTTTTTTTTGATCCAATGGATGTTGGCAATTTGATATGTGGTTCCTATGCCTTTTTAACTCCAGCTTGAACATGTGGAAGTTCTCAGTTCATATACTGTTGGAGCCTTGCTTGGAGAATTTTGAGCATTAACTTCCAAGCTTGTGAAATGAGTGCAATTGTGTGGCAGTTTGAACATTCTTTGCCATTGCCTTTCTTCAGAATTGGAATGAAAACTGACCTTTTCCAGTCCTGTGGCCGCTGCTGAGTTTTCCAAATTTGCTGGCATACTGATTGTAGCACTTTCACAGCATCATCTTTTAGGATTTGAAACAGCTCAATTGGAATTCCATTAATTCCACTAGCTTTGTTCATAGTGATGCTTCCTAAGGCCAACCTGACTTTGCATTCCAGGATGTTTGGCTCTAGGTGAGTGATCACACTATAATGGTTATCTGGGTCATTAAGATCTTTTTGTATTCTTCTTTGAATATAGATCTTCTGTGTATTCTTGCCACCTCTTCTTAGTATCTTTTGATTCTGCTACGGCAGGCAAGTTCTTTACCACTGAGCCACCAGGGAAGCCCAGGTTCTTTATATGGATTATTTTCGTTAGTTCATATAGCAATTCTATGATGTAAATATAATCCCCATTTTACATATATAGAAATATTCATGTGTTAATTGACTTGTATCACTAGTATATTCTACAGAGCTAATAAGTTTTGAAATCAGGAACTATGATACTATGGCTATATATTTACTTTTTCTAATTTTACAGAATTTCAGTTAAAGGCTTTCATTAATAAGAACTCAACCTACTCTCATTATTAATCTTTTGAACTACTAAAGTGTACCTTAAATTAAGAGGTAGATTATACAATTACTCAGAACACACATCCCAAAGCCAAACTCTCTGAATCCAAACCTTGGCTCTGATGCCATTAAACAGTATAATCTTAAGCAAGTTACTCAATATTTGTGGGCCTTGTTTTTCTCACTGGGAGCAAGTGCATAAAAATAGCATGTAGAGTTTTATCCATATACAAAAATTCTGTACATAGTATATCTCAATAAATATTAGACATTGTTAACACTATCAGTTATATCTTTATGCATCTCCAAATTCCTAGAGTTACGTAATAATATTTCTCCAATATCTTCTGCTAGATAATTTCTCGGGCTCCATCTGTACAGAGCTGTACACTGGCTGTTACGCTAGTTTCTTTTCATCCATCATTCCTGTGCTAAATATCCCTGCTTGTTTAAGTCCTCTACAAGAGTTCATCTGCAGGCTACTAACTGAACAATCAAAATATCTGTCAGTTTACCACAAATATATCTGTAGGCTAATAATATCAAAGCTGTATATCGTCATGCTGATTATTTAACTTCTATGCAAGAGTACCTCATGCACAATGCCAGGCTAGATGAATCAAAAGCTGGAATCAAGACTGCTGGGAGAAATATCAATAACCTCAGATATGCAGATATTACCACTCTAAGGGAAGAAAGCCAAGAGGAACTAACAAGCCTTTTGATGAGAGTAAAAGAGGAGACTGAAAAATATGGCTTAAAACTCAACATTCAAAAAACTAAGATATGGCAACTGGTCAAAGCACTTCATGGCAAATAAATAATGGGGAAAAAGTGGAACAACAGTGACAGATTTTATTTTCTTGGGCTCCAAAATCCCTGCAGATGGTTAATTACAGCCATGAAATTAAAAGATGCTTGCTCTTTGGAAGAAGTTACAGCAAACCTAGACGGCATGTTAAAAAATAGAGACATTACTTTGCCTACAAAGATCTGTATCATCAGTTATGTTTTTCCAGTAGTCATGTATAGATGTGAGGGTTGGATCACAAAGAAGGCTGAGTACCGAAGAATTGATGCTTTTGAACTGTGGTGTTGGAGACAACTCTTGAGAGTACCTTGGACTGCAAGGAGATCAAACCAGTCCATCCTAAAGGAAATAAATCCTGAACATTCATTTGAAGGACTGATGCTTAAGCTGAAGCTCCAATACTTTGGCCACATGATGTGAAAAGCTGACTCATTAGAAAAGCCCCTTATGCTGGGAAACACTGAAGGCAAGAGGAGAAGGGGACAACAGAGGACGAGATGGTTTGATGGCATTACTGACTCAGTGGACATGAGTTTCAGCAAGCTCCAGGAGGTGGTAAAGGACAGGGAAGGCTGGCATGAGGCAGCCCACAGGGTTGCAAACAGTCAGACATGAATGACTGATTGAACAACGCTTTGCCGACAAAGGTCCATATAGCCAAAGCTATAGTTTTTCCAGAGTTCATGTACGGATCATGTGAGAGTTGGACCATAAAGAAGGCTGAATGCCAAAGAAGTGATTCTTTTGAATTGTGTTGCTGCAGAAGACTCTTGAGAGTCACTTGGACATCAAGGAGATTAAACAAGTGAATCCTAAAGGAAATCTACCTTGAATATTCATTGGAAGTGCTAATGCTGAAGCCGCCGAGGCTCTAATACTTTGGCCATCTTATGCAAAGAGCCAGCTTACTGGAATAATCTTTGATGCTGGGAAAGATTGATGGCAGGAGGAGAAAGAGACAACAGAGAATGTGATAAGTAAATGGTGCCACTAACTCAATAGACATGAATTTGAGCAAACTCTGTGAGATAGTGAAGGACATTAGAAGCCTGTTGTGCAGCTATCCATGGAGTCACAAAGGCAGACATGACTTCACAACTGAAAAACAAAAATTAACAATAACTGTATGGTCAATATATTTGTTGACCTGGAACTACCTGGTACATCCCTATCCCTAGTCCCAGGTAGGCTGCTATACATAAAAGACTGAAACAAATATTGGTTCTCATATGCTAACCAATTTATAGTCCCTTTTGAATTTTCTACATCAGATTATTTTGTCTGTTGCTCTGTAATGCTGACTGTTGTATGGAACCCTTTAGATTTAATTAGATATGCTGAAATATCATCATAGTCTGAATCTGGGTCATGTTCTCATTTTCAGAAAGATCATTTACTTCAAAATTGTCATGAAGTTTCTTCCTACTATTGAATAACTCCAATAGTTTCCAAAATTCTCCAACTAAGCCCAATTTAATCAGAAGTCATTGATTTTAATTACTGAATCTGCCTGCAGTTTGCGAGTTCAGAAAGATTCTGTCACCTTTTAAAGTTAAATCCAGCTGAAAGGTTGCCTCATTATCCATGCCTGCAATCTCTTCTTTCCATTTATGAAGACTGTGGTTTTCCTTTTTTCTATGTGGAATACACCTTATTTTTCTGTATCTCGCCCAAGAGCCTGGAATGGATCAGACTATTAACAGCAGCAAGAGAAGAAAGCCAAGGTCAATCCATGTACCACCCTTACCTTTGTGGGCCCACATCCCACAAAGCTTCTCCTCTTTGCAGACTCATTTGGGCTGGATTTTCCACTGCTGCTAATATGGGTTCCCTGATACTGCCCACAACTCCCTGTTCCCAGAAGCATATTTCATGGATATTTGTTTTTAAAGAATGAAAACAATTTTTCAGTGCACTGATATTCAGATAGGGGAAAAAAACGTAGATATTCACAGCCTTCGCCCCTCCCCTAGTCATCAAGGGAGAATTTATTTGTTATCAGATATTAGATCACAGAATGTATTTGTTATCAGATTGCAGTTGTACAGGAAGGGCAATGGACAATGACTGACTGAACTGTTCCCAGATTATATAAACTAATTTCTAATTTACACAAAGCTACTTAAAAATAAAATTATCAAAACTGGGAATATGACAATGGAGAAGGAAAATGCAGAGAGGCAGTTGGAGGGAATGGCCATAGTGGAGACTAGAACAATAGCAATACTGTGTGAGGAACTGAAAGAGATGAGTAGAGGCATTTTAATCTGCACCCTGTGGTATACCCTATTGCCACCTCTTCAAAAGCCCTCCCTAAACATATAGTACTTTGAAGAGCTTTTTGTGTTAGGATTTTTTTCCTTTTGAAGGTTTTAAAGCTTTCTGAGAATGAATCTTCATATGAAAACAGAGGCCCAGCTTTATTTTGTTTACATATTTTTAACACCAACAAAATGCTAAAATGCATTTAATGAAAAACAAAGTATTATTTAAGCCCTTTTCTCTCCACTATAGATCTATGAAAAAATTTTTTGCATTGCTTCCCTATAATGAAAAAAAATCATTTCCTATATCAAGCTCATATTTCTCCTCCCTGTCTGTTACTAATTGAATCTTCTATAATATTATCTTAATACCAATGATTGATCTGATTATTAGCCAGTTAATTATTCATCAGATCATAACCATGTTTCCAATTATGATAGCTTTTATGTCATTTGGTTTTCAGTATTGAGTTATGTGAACTTTGTATTTTCTTTGTAAATCCAGATTTTTTTAACTAAAGAATTTTCTCAGTAATTTACTATTGTGCATTCACACATACATACACAAGTCTGGACACATTTTTGGGGGCCCCACGTCATACAGCTTGCTAGATCAATGAGAGAGCAAACTTGTGACCCCTGTGGTAGTACTGCAGAGTACCAGCCACTGTTGGTACTCAGCAAGAGAATTCCTAAGATTAGAAACATTTCTTAACCTAAAATATTTTCATTGATTTCATTTTTATTCAAAACTACTGTATTGTGATTGTTTGATCTTTTAGTCCAACATAAACCACACCTCAAACTAACACAATCCTTAACAAACCTTTGATTAGTACTCATGTTTCATCATAGCCAAAGCTTAGTACTCCAATAGTTAACCAAGGAGTACTAAGAAATGTGTTTGTGTTGTTGTTTTATTGCAGTTAATCAAATAAAAATACTTATTTCCCAATCAAGAGATTAACTACAATTCCATACATACCCATATTTACTAGTGTAAAATTTAAACCAATCTTTTTCTCTCTTACACTGCCATTCCAGTGTTAAATTTTAATATTTTAAAATAAACTCAAATCAGTAAATGGAAAATATAAACAAAAATATATCTCATTATGACATGCATTTGAATTACATATTGAACTTAGGCTCACAATTTACAAACTGACTTCTACAGTTAGATTAATTTATGAGCAATTACTACAATCACAAACTGCATTCATATAAATGATAATGATCTTTCTGGAATTATATGCAACCTTGACCCATCACATATGTACAAAAGAAAGCTTGGGATAGGCAGAATCCCTTAATGAGAAAATAAAATAAGCACTTTGGAACTGGTACATATGACATTATTATTAATGACAGGAGACAAAACACATATAGAAATGCTAATAGAAACATTAATAGAGAGACTGGAAACTCAGAATACATATTGTAAATAGGATGTTACAGGAAAGTCAATAGTATTGGCAGCAAGAAGCTTATAACACTTTTAATAAGAATGTGGAAAGTATGTGAATTACACTTGATAATAATGAATGGGCAGAAAAAGGACTGCAGAGATTGTCAGAGTAGAAAATCTATTGGTCACTCAGGCCCATAAATGACTAAATGGAATTATTTATCACATCCTGATAATATTTAGCTCTGGGAACTAACCTGAAATAAGGTGTAGTACTAATTCTAAATTTGTTAAATTTAAGGAATTTAACACTAAGGAAGCAACCTCTACCAGCAGCATCACAGAACAAAACAGAGGAGCAGTAAAGTAAATTTCTCTACTAAACAATGGTTTGGGCTTTGAGATAATAATCTACACTAGTTTCTGTGATAATGAAGGACAAGAAAGTCTAACAATAATTTATTTATAGGGACTACATATATGCCTAATAAATAAAATCCTACCAGTTTTCCTAGCATTATGTATTCAATTGTTAAATGGTTGCCTTACTCATATAATTTAAATGACCACTGTAAGTGTCATGTCTATAAATTAAAGAGAAATAAAGGAGAAAAGTAGGAAAGGGGAAAGGAAGGAAGGTAGGGTGGGAGTCAAGGAGGGATGGGGGAACAAACAGAGGGGCCATTTCTCCAAAATACTATAATAAATGGATATTAGTTCTAGTCCCATATCCCATTATTTCAAAGATTAATGGATTTGAATATGTAACATCTCTCATCCCCATGCTTCATATGTGTACGTGTGTGTGTGTGTGTGTGTGTGTGTGTGTGTGTGTGTGTCTGGCAAACTGTACGTAATAGCACATGGACCAACATATTTGACATGTGTAAGTTATTTGCTAATTAAACACTGCATTATAAAGGTACTCGTGAAGGAGAAGTACTTGGAAGAAATTTTCCACAGCCCTCATACCCATTAGTACAGTTCACTGTTTTTTTTTTTTTAATTTAACTTTTATGTTCTTTTAACAACAATTAACACCAAGAACATTTTCTTACAAAACAGAAACTCACAGATTTAGAACACGAACCCATGGTTGCCAATGAGGAAGGGACAGTTAAGGACTTTGGGAAGGTCATGCACACACTGATATATTTAAAATAGAAATGGATAAAAATGTATGATATAGCAATATACCTATTGTATAGTCAATATTTTATTGATTATTACTTGTATGCATATGGAACTCTGCTCAACGTTAAGTACAATTCACTCATATAAAGGAAACCTAAACCAATAATGGAAAGTGAAAAGATTCAGTTAACTCCTAGAGAACGAGAGGCTATTGCTTTTTAAATAAACTTACTTAAGCTAGAAATTAAAAAGCATAAGAAATTATTTTTAAAATTCACTGAATAGAAATTTGCAGTAGACTACATCTGGGACAGGGTTGTATTAATCTCGGAAAACACAACCTAGATAGTATATTCAAAAGCAGAGACATTATTTTGCTGACTAAGGTCCATCTAGTCAAGGCTATGGTTTTCCCAGTGGTCATGTATGGATATGAGAGTTGGACTGTGAAGAAGGCTGTGAAGAATTGATGCTTTTGAACTGTGGTGTTGGAGAAGACTCTTGAGAGTCCCTTGGACTGCAAGGAGATCCAACCAGTCCATTCTGAAGGAGATCAGCCCTGGGATTTCTTTGGAAGGAATGATGCTAAAGCTGAAACTCCAGTACTTTGGCCACCTCATGCGAAGAGTTGACTCGCTGGAAAAGACTCTGATGCTGGGAGGGATTGGGGACAGGAGGAGAAGGGGATGACAGAAGATGAGATGGTTGGACGGCATCACTGACTCGATGGACGTGAGTCTGAGTGAACTCTGGGAGTTGGTGATGGACAGGGAGGCCTGGTGTGCTGCGATTTATGGGGTCGCAAAGAGTCAGACACGACTGAGTGACTGAACTGAACTGAATCTGCTCGTGACAGATGGGTCATGGTGGAGAGTTCTGACAAAACGTGGTCCACTGGAGAAGGGAATGGCAAACCACGTCAGTATTTTTGCCTTGAGAACCCCATGAACAGTATAAAAAGGAAAACTAAATTGATGCTGAAAGATAAACTTGACACAGAAAGATAAACTCCCCAGGTTGGTAGGTCCCCAATATGCTACTGGAGAAGACTAGAGAAATAACTCCAGAAAAATGAAGAGATGGAGCCAAAGTGAGAACAATATCCAGTTGTGGATGCAACTGGTGATAGAAGTAAAATCCAATGTTGTAAAAAACAATATTGCATATGAACCAGGAAGGCTAGGTCCATGAATCAAAGTAAATTGGAAGTGGTCAAACAGGAGATGGCAAGAGTGAACATTGATATTTTATGAATCAGTGAACTAAAATGGACTGGAATGTGTGAATTTAATTCAGATGAGCATTATATCTATTACTGTGGGCAAGAATCCCTTAGAAGAAATGAAGTAGCCCTCAGAGTCAACAAAAGAGTGCAAAATGCAATACTTGGGTAAATTTCAAAAAAAGGCAAGCCATTCAACATCACAGTAATCCAAGTCTATGTCCCAACCACTAATGCTGAAGAAGCTGAAGTTGAACAGTTCTATGAAGATCTACAAATATTTCTAGAACTAACACCCAAAAGAGATATCCTTTTCACCATAGGGGACTAGATTGCAAAAGTAGGAAATCAAGAAATACCTGGAATAACAGGCAAATCTGGCCCTTGAGTACTAAATGAAGCACGGCAAAGGCTAGCAAAGTTTTGCCAAGAGAACGCACTGGTCGTAGCAAACATCCTCTTCCAGCAACACATGGACAACACCAGAAGGTCAATACCAAAATCATTTTGATTATATTGTCTGTAGCCAAAGATGGAGAAAACTCTATGGAGTCAGCAAAAACAAGACCGGGAGCTGACTATGGCTCAGATCGTGAATCCCTTATTGGAAAATTCAGACTTAAATTGAACAAAGTAGGGAAAACCACTAGACCATTCAGGTATGACCTAAATTAAATCCCTTATGATTATACAGTAGAAGCAACAAACAGATTCCAGGGATTAGATCTGATAGAGTGTCTGAAGAACTATGGATGGAGGTTTGTGACATTATACAAGAAGCAGTGATGAAGACCAACCCCAAGATAAAGAAATGTAAAAGGCAAAATGGATGTCTCAGGAGGCCTTATAAATAGCTGTGAAAAGAAGAGAAGTGAAAGGCAAAGGAGAAAACGAAACATATACCCATGTGAATGCACAGTTCCAAAGAATACCAAGAAGAGATAAGCAAGCCTTCCTCAGTGATTAATACAAAGAAACAGAGAATAAAAAATAGAATAGAAAAGACTAGAGATCTCTTCAAGAAAATTAGAGATACAAAGGGAACTTTTCTTGTAAGGATGGGCACAGTAAAGAACAGAAATGTTATGGACCTAACAGAAGCAGAAGATATTAAGAAGAGGTGACAAGAATACACAGAGCAACTATACAAAAAAGATCTTAAGATCCAGACAACAATGATGGTATGATCACTCACCTAGAGCCAGACATCCTGGAATGTGAAGTCAAGTGGGACATAGCAAGCATCACTATGAACAATGCTAGAGGAAGTGATGGAATTTCAGTTCAACTCTTTCAAATCCTGTGAAATTGCTGCACTCAGTATGCCAGCAAATTTGGAAAACTCAGCAGTGGCTACAGAAATGGAAAAGGTCGGTTGTTCATTTCAATCATAAAGAAAGGCAATGCCAAAGAATGTTCAAACTACTGCACAACTGCACACAGCACACACACTAGCAAAGTAATGTTCAAAATTCTCCAAGCCAGGCTTCAACAGTATGTCAACCAAAGCTTCCAGATGTTTAAGTTGGATTTAGAAAAGGTAGAGGAACTACAGACCAAATGCCAACATCCACTGTATCATCAAAAAAGCAAGAGAATTCTAGAAAAAAAAAAAAAAAAAACCTTTGCTTTATTGACCAAGTCAAAGCCTTTGACTGTGTGGATCACAAAAAATTGTGGAAAATTCTTCAAGAGGTGGGAATACCAGACCACCTGACCTGCCTCCTGAGAAATCTGCATGCAGGTAAAGAAACAACAGTTAGAACTAGACATAGAACAATGGACTGGTCCCAAATTGGGAAAGGAGTACATCAAGGCTGAATATTGTTGTCACCCTGCTTATTTAACTTGTGTGCAGAGTACATCATGCAAAATGCTGAGCTGGATGAAGCACAAGCTGGAATCAAGACTGCTGGGAGACTATCAATAATCTCAGATATGTAGATGACACCACTCTTATGACACAAAGCAAAGAAAAACTAAAGAGCCTCTTGATGAAAGTGAAAGAGGAGAGTGAAGAAGCTGGCTTATAACTCAACATTCAAAAAACTAAGATCATGGAATATGGCCCCATCACTTAATGGTAAACAGATGAGGAAACAATGGGAACGGTGACATACTTTATTTTTCTGGGCTCCAAAATCATTGCAGATGGTGACTGCAGACATGAAATTAAGAGACACGAGGTTCCTTGGAAGAAAAGCTATGACCAACCTAGACAGCATATTAAAAAGCAGAAACGTTACTTTCCTGATAAAGGTCCACCCAGTCAAAGCTATTGTTTCTCCAGTAATCATGTACAGAGGTAAGAGTTGTACTTACACTTTAGAATTGTGGTGTTGGAGACTCCTGAGAGTCTCCTGGACTGCAAGATCAAACCAGTCCACTCTAAAAGAAATCACTGGAAGGACTGATAGTGAAGCTGAAACTCCAATACTTTGACTACCTGATAAGAAGCACTGACTCATTAGAAAAGACCCTCCTGACGTTGGGAAAGACTGAAGGCAGGAGGAGAAAGGGACAACAGAGGATGAGACAGTTGGATGGCATTAACAACTCGACTGATATGAGTTTGAGCAACCTCTGGGAGTTTCTGAAGAACAGGAAAGCCTGGCATGCTGCAGTCCATGGGGTTGCAAAGAGTCTAACACAACTGAACAACAGAACTGAACTGAATTTGCTCAAGTTCACTATAGATCCCACAGTACTCTATTGTAACACTGGATAATCTGAGCTTTAACATTTCTCATTTCTAAAAGAAATTTGAGTCAGTAATCCTTGCAGATCATGAGGAAATAATTTGATGGAATGGAGAATAGCCTAGAAGGAATTTCTAGAGTTTGGCAATAAATGGACAATCAGGGAAATACCTTTGGAAAGCCATACACTGATGAATGCATTCATTCATATTTTATTTCTTGTGAAAACTTGAGGAGCTATTTTCTGTAATTTCTGTGAGTTCAGTAATTCAATTTGGTTGGAAAACAACAACAAAAATCACTTGTCTGTTTTCCTAAAAAGTGTGTGTGTGAATAATATATATAAAATGCCCACCATTAGTTGCCTCTTCTCCCCACTCTCCATTCAATCCTAATCATTTAAAACTGTCTAAAGAGTCTGATCTCATTATTTGTCTGAGCTCTGTGGCACCTTGTCCATTCCTCTTTTTTGCCTTCCTGTCTGGTCTGCTGACTGGAAGAGTGCCAATCTTTGATGAATGACAGTGAAGAGAGTTTATGCAGACAAAGCAAACTGGACAAGTGGGAGAATTAGGCAGAGTGGGACACATCAGCAGACTGGGGAAGAGCTGTGATAAGAGAAGCCAGCTCAAAGACAATGCTCAGAAGGCAGAGCTGTGTATTGGAAGGGACTGAGTCTTCAGAAGTAAAGATCTCTGAAACTGAGCCCTGGCACAAAACACCCTATGTGTGTGATTGAGCTATTTAAATCTCCAACTTGTAGCTTCCTCATCTCTAAAACTGAGAAAATATTTTAATTTGCAACCTAAGGAGCTAATTTAAGGGTGCTTTTGTTATGCATTAATAGGTTATAGTGTTGAGAATATACATTATTGGTATGCATATGGCTCTCACATTTACCTCCCTATTTAGACCTCTTCTCTAAATGTTAGACTTGAATATCTAGTCACTTAACTGACATCTCCTGACATCTACTCTTTGTTATTTAATGTCCAACACAAACTATGTATCAAAAACAGAGCTGTTGATCTTTCCAAATCTGCTCTTCCCTCCATTTATGTGTGTGTATATATTATATATATAGTATATAATATATATGTATTATATAAGGTAATATATATTATATATTAATGTAATACATATAATATGTAATATACATGTATTTATGTAATATATATATGTAATCCATATCCACATATATATAGTCAACTCAAAGTAAACTACACCCCCACCACGTGCTGAGGCCAGAAACTCAAGTCATCCTATTCCTTCCCCTCACATTCAAGATCAAAATGGCAAGTCCTGTCTGTAGATATATCTAAAATCTGACCACTTGCATCAGTACCACATAGACAAGGTCTGTACTATATTTTTTTAATTTGCAGCAGCCTTCCTAATATTCTGAATGTTCGCACATTTGCCTACTCTCCCTATAATTTATGTTTCACCTAGGAACCAAAACTGTGCTATTGGGTATCAGTCAGAATATAAGAGTCTCTACTCAAAAGCCTCCAAAGATTCCTATCTCACTCACAGTAAAACCCAGCATCATTATACTGACCTCCACGTTTTCTGACTTCATCCCCCATCTTCTCCCAAACTCCTTATACTTAGTCAACCCAATCTGACTCATTTATGTCCCTAGGAATATAGGGAAGTTCTTGCCTAAGATTTTTACACCCTTTTTCCTCTAAGTAGAATGTTCATCTCTTTTAAGTCTACATGTCTTACTCTCTCCTGTCTCTATTTAAATATTACCTTTTTCTCTAGCTAAATTGTTAAACGTTTCTACTATGTCTCTCCCAACACTGCCAACTCTCTTCCCTACATTTTCCCCTCAGCATTTATGGCCATTTCACTACATATATTCTTATTTGTTTCACTTACTTATTACATATATGTCTGACAGTCCTATTAGAATGTAAGCTCTAATATAAG
The DNA here is from genome assembly GCA_917880005.1 of Nanger dama. NCBI lineage: Eukaryota > Metazoa > Chordata > Mammalia > Artiodactyla > Bovidae > Nanger > Nanger dama. The sequence goes on from CAKJTW010000014.1 coordinate 10,444,159, forward strand.
TGGGCATTTTTAACCTTCCTTTTTTCAATATTTCATCCTTATCATTGAGAACAGTGCCTGGTACAAAGTAGGTACTTAAGCATTTACTGAATGAAGAAATGAACTACAATTAAAATTTTTACTTTAAAATACATTCAATGGCACACAGTTGAGTCATGTATAACTGAATTAAACGGTCCATTCATTGGATTGATTTTAGACACACAGACATACTTGTAGGTTACAATCGAGCTTCTTTTCTGTCTAGAAGTGTCATTTCCCTTTACTCAAAAGCATACTTAGAAAGGACTAGGAAGAATCAGGTCTCTCCCAGTCTGAAATAAGCAAATACTATTATTTATTATAAGGACAATCTTTCAATACATTTGGAGAAAAAAAGAATAAGTTTGCATTGTGCAGGTTATATACAGACTTTGGGTGGACACAGTTCAGAACTATATGAAAGTCAGGAAATTGGAAGTAAAGATAGATGACTGTTACTGAAAATCTTCAAGATAAACACATCAGGCTCACTGAAGGCAACTTAAGAGTATGCAGTGGTGGAGAGAATCCTCCAAGTGTTTCAAAGGCAACACAACCATCTATCCCAAGTGATAGAATAATTTAAGTTACCTCTGACCAGATTAAATTGTGCCTCTCAAGGATGCTCAAGCTTGTCTCTTTAATGAGAAGCTGAAATTCGGTCTACAGGTAGTGTTCATAATTTTCCTTATATTCTAGGAGAGTTAAGACCAAAGAGAAAAAAAATATGATGGGCAACCAGGAAAGGAAATAACACTATCTGTCCTACTGAATGAGAAATTCAAAGATGAAAGCCTGTCAGAAGTTATATGTGATACTATTTATATGTATTATATGTGTTGTATCCCAAAGTTGTTTCCACACACAGAGGTTAAGGAAAGAATTAAAAAAAAAAAAAAAAAAAAGCACAGGCCACTGAAGACTGGTAGGTGGCAAGTTTTAATAATCAAGGGAACTTACATACAAGAGGAGTCTTAGGTGACTTCAAGACCTGTATGTCTCACCACTGACTCACTGATTATTCAGAGTTTATAGAGTAGCCTTAACTGAGTTGTCACATGTTCAATCCAAATGGTATCAACAACACTTTTTTTCTTTCAAGGCTACATCCTTGAAATAGCTGTTAGCATGGGAATAGTAGGTGGGATGTACATAAAAGGACAACAGAGGGGAAAAAGGAAATGAGTCTCCAACTATCAGGATCCAGGTCATGAGTCAAATAGTGGTAACAATCTCTCAATGACATCCTCTAACACAATGATCCTGTAAATCTTTTCCATGATTAAGAATCATGTCTTCTTCAGCACAAAATCTAAGTCACTTCTGGTACTGAGTGTGGGGAATGCCGCCATCAGGAAAGCCATGAGTGGTAGTAGGGCCACTTATCCCACAAGAAGGCAATAAGGAGGGACAGACTTAGTTCAGTCAGTCCGGATCCAAGCTGGGACCTTGAATATGAAACTTGTGATTCAAAAGGAGAAACTTTTAACTGTTTCAATAGGAGAGGGGTGTCATCATCTGCATTAGCCATGCCTTAACCAAGCTGTATGATCGATGTATGTGTGGCTATTTCAAACTGCCTAGTTTCCATTGGCTCCCTCTACCTTCCCTAAGTTGGTTTTTTGAAGCATGGTTCTCAGCTTAACATTATTTAAGTGTCCTATTTGAATACTTTCCAATAAACCTGTTTCTGCTTAAATTAAAACAAGTATGTATTTTTTGTTTATTACCAGCACTCTGGATGTTTATAATAGTATAGATGTGCAAGTGATTTTCTAGTAGAAAATAAGTATTCCGTGAGATGGTTGATTATATGCTACATAGTTTATCACAGATTAAATCTAGGATTTGAAATAAGGTATAACATAAAAACAAGTAAATAAGAAGAGGGAATATTGAAATTCTTAACAGGGAAGATCAGATCAATGAAACAGTACTCCACATCTATGTTACTGAAGCATGGAACAGGAAAATATTGCAATGAGAATGTGTTTAAAGCCACCAGGCCTTTAAAACATAACACAAAAAGGTGAAAAGGGAAAACCTGAGGGTAAAAAGCATTCAAGCCTTGAAACTGAAACTGAGGGAGACAAGCCAAAGGCAACATTCACCAGAGCCTGGATGATCAGGCTGAAGGAATAGAGAAAGCCTGAGGGCAGAAATGCATTCAGGCCCAACAGTGAGTTCGAAAGGATCCCTTCAGGGCAAGAATCATTTTGGCTCTAGCAGTAAGTAAGTTACAATGGACCAAGCTTTGAGACAGCATGCTTAATGTCCTGGAATTGAAAAACTAAGCATATAACTAGGAGTTGCCTGCATTTTGTATAAAATGATAGTCTGATTGATAAGAGCTGGGATGTGGCAAGCATTTAACTGTGCATCATAGGGCTTATAAGAAAACTAGACAATGACAGAGAAAAAGAGAAAACGGGATTGACAGTGAGCAGCACATACTGATAAAAACCTGTACTGAGTGTAACATTGTAAGTCAGAGAGTCAATGTGCACACCGCCTCCAATCAGTATATATTAATTCTTATTGACTGATCTATTTTTATAACGTAACAGACCTCTAAAGAATCAGAATAAACTGTATCCTGATAGCCGATGCTGAGTTAGTAATTAATGTTGGATAAATCTCTTTACAGTATAGAGGAATGAAAAACAAAAAACAAGCATATCTATGTTCAATGCAGGATGCAGGATGCATGGGGCTGGTGCACAGGATGATTCAGGGAGATGATGTGGGGTGGGAGGTGGGAGGGGGTTTTGGCATTGGGAGATCGTGTTCACATGTGGCTGATTCATGTCAATGTATGGCAAAACAAATATAGTATTGTAATGTAGAATAAAGTAATAATAAAAAAAAACAAGGATATCTTAAGGTTAGTTATGCAGAACAGTAAGATTCCAATATATTTCTCTTAAGTAATAAACATCTTGAATACTACAAACAGAAATGTGAGCTGTCCTAAAAAATTTCATTGGCATTCAAATTTATATTTAGTCTTTATATCACCAGTCACATGGCTTAATATAGTTAATGAGTATGATTGTATACATCAGTGATTCCACAGATCAGCAATACTGGAATCAACTAGAAACTTCTTATAACTGCAAATGCCAGGGCACCAGCTCAGATATTTTGAATTCTGGGAATGGAGCCTAGTTACATGTGTTTTTTTATAGTATTTTGGGTGACTGTACTTTAAGGTACAATCTATATTATTTTTAGCATGACTACTAATCCAAAAGAATTTTAGCCCTAAAGATGAATTTCCATATAGCTTTATTATTTTTAAGGAACTTTCTAATACATCTGAAAAATAAACTATGCACTAACCCTTCATATGAGTTATATTCTTCTTCAAGGAAAAATTATTCAACTAGGCTCATCCATACAACTGTTTACTCTTAAATGCTTCTTTCAACACAACTATGAAAATGTCAACACTTGAAATTTGGCAATAAAGTAAAATTTGTGTTGTATTTGAACTCATTTTTTTTCCCCAAACTCCTCAAATACTTCTAGGAGTAAAGAGGACTTTTTTTTTTACGTGAGTATACTTGTGGCAGATTAATGTTGATGTATGGCAAAACCAATACAATATTGTAAAGTAGTTAACCTCCAATTAAAAGAAATAAATTTATATTTAAGTGTGCATCATAGGGCTTATAAGAATAAGAAATATATATATATGTATATGTATAATAGGTAATATGTTCATACATATTTATGAATGTTTATATGTATTATTAGAATACTTTTAGGAAGTCCTTTTGGAAAACATCCATCTCAATGGAAGCATGTTTTATTACTAACAAAATTACTACTTGTCTTAACACAGTTTCTTCTTTCCTTTCTGCAGAAGTTTGTAAGAAAGAGGAAAAGTGTAAGTTCATCCAAGAGCCATCTCCAAAGGGCCAATGAGTTTGGAAGATCTCACTGAATTAGCCTCTACAGAACAAATCCTGCCTTATAGCTCATATGATAAAACTTGGGAGAATTTTTCTCAGACCTGTTTTATTTTGCCTGTAAAAGTCTGGTTCTGAAGGATATCTCTTCATTCAGCCACCTCACCATCAAAAATCAATAGACTCTATGCATTGCTTTAGATTTCAGCAATACAACCATGATATGCCTAGATGCAATTTTCTCAACATTTATTGTTCTTGGGTTTCACCAAACTTCTTAGGTCTGTGCATTGATGTCTTTCCTCAGTTTTAGAAAATTGTTAGTAATTATCTCTTCCAGTATTTCTTTCTGTCCTGTTCTTTTATCCTGTTTGAGGGGCTAGAGTAGGAAAATTGTGTACACCTGAGGCTGATTCATGTCAATGTATGGCAAAATCAATACAGTATTGTAATGTAGAATAAAGTAAAAATAAAATTTAAAAAATAAATAAATAAAATACAAAAGAAAAATAAATAAATCGTTAGGTTTTCTGCAACCAAAAAAAAAAAAAAAAAGGAACTTTAAAGCACTCAGGTTTCACATTGATACAAAGTGTAAAGGGACGTAGTTTGGTGAAGACAAGCATAAATACTGAGAGAGACCTGCTCCACAAAGGCACAGTTGTGTAGAACTTTAAGTTCTCCAGGCTGTACCCTAAGAGGAATAATAATCTATGACTGAGAGAGGGGCAGGGAAGATGAAAGACATTCTTCCCTAAAGTGTAAGCATAGGGAATTTCTTAAAAATCTGAAGGCAGCCCAGGAAAATCTGAACTGAACTTTTCAGGTACATGAGGTCTTCAGTGGGTACAAAGCAATGACTGATTCTGGCTGAGGCAGAGGCAGGAGAGCCTAGAGATATCCCTCTGAGATGCAGACAAGCAGGGCCTGAGGAAGGCTGAAGGTGAAGCAGGAGAATGGAAACAAATCATATCAGAATAAAACAACTAAGGGGAGAAGCAATTAAATACATCTTTAAAGTCCTTAAAGAAAAACTGCTAAAATATAATTGTATATCCAGTAAAAATATCCTTTCAACATGAAGTCAAAGTAAAGCCATTTCAAAGCAGGCAAAGACTGAAAGGATTTATAGTATCTCTGGAAGATTTGTACTATAAGAAATATTAAAATACAATGCACTCTTTTCCAGTCATTTTTAGGTGCTTCATTTGTATAGTTTCACTTACCATGTCTTCAAGTTCAATAAACATCTCTTCTCCAATGTCTGCTGCTGCTGCTGCTGCTGCTGCTGCTGCTAAGTCACTTCAGTCGTGTCTGACTCTGTGCGACACCACAGACAGAAGCCCACCAGGCTCCCCAGTCCCTGGGTTTCTCCAGGCAAGAACACAGGAGTGGGTTGCCATTTCCTTCTTCAATCAATGCATGAAAGTGAAAAGTGAAAGTGAAGTCGCTCAGTCATGTCCGACTCTCAGCGACCCCATGGACTGTAGCCCATCAGGCTCCTCCATCCATGGGATTTTCCAGGCAAGAGTACTGGAGAGGGGTGCCATTGCCTTCTCCTCTCCAATGTCTAATACATCATCAATCCACTTGGTACTATTTTTCACTTCACACATTGCCATTTTCATCCCTTCAAGTTCAATTTGAGTCTTTAACATAGTCTTTATTTAACATGTACAATATTTACTCCAGCTTCTTAGACTCAGTGAAAGTGAAGGTCGCTCAGTTGTTTCCGACTCTTTGCAACCCCACAGACTATACAGTCCATGGGATTCTCTAAGCCAGAATACTGGAGTGGGTAGCCTTTTCCTTCTCCAGGGGATCTTCCCAACCCAGGAATCAAACCCAGGTCTCTCACATTGCAGGTGGATTCTTTACCAGCTGAGCCACAAGGGAAGCACAAGAATAATGGAATAGGTAGCCTATTCCTTCTCCAGCAGATCTCCCCACACAGGAATTGAACAAGGGTCTCCTGCTTTGCAGGTGGATTCTTAACCAAACAAGCTATCAGGGAAGCCCTCTTAAACTTAGGGAATATGGTAATTATTTATTGTTCTCATTTACTAATTCTATTTTGTTTGTTCCATTTGGATTGGTTTTGATAACCTCTCTCTATGGACCAATAATACCTTGCTTCTTTGCACGATGATAATTTTTGATTGATCACTATTAATCTTATCTTCTTGGATGCTATATATTCTTGAATTTGAATAAATATACTTGAGATTTATTCCATGATGTTGTTCTTTAGGAATAGTTTGAACCATTCAGGTCTTACCTACAAGCACTGTTAGGAGGAAACAGAGCAGCATTTAGTTTAGGAATGATGGAATGCTTTTGCTACTGCTGAGGCAAAACTCTTGTGAGTACTTTACCCAACATTCCTCATAAATTATGAGGTTTTCCATTTTGGCCAGTGCCCTCCATAAACACTGAGTATTATTCCTTCTAACCCTTTCTGCACTGAGCAATTTCCTCACCCTCAGACAGCAATGACTACTCAGTGGAAGACTGAGAGAGGACTCTGCAAACCTACAAAGATCTCTCTGCCTTTCTCAGAAAAGCTTTTTCCTCTGCTACACTCTTATCTATTAACTCTAGGTTCCTAGGTCTTCCCAAACTCCTAGCTTTACTTTCACAGTTTGTCTGGGTTTTCTCCCTTGTGGCTGGGGAAATCTGCAGGCAATAGGCCAGGACAACTGTAGGTGTTAACTCATATGTTTATACAGTGAAATGGATCACCACCCCTTATTGCCTAATGTTTGATGTCTTAAAAACTGTTGTTTCATATACATTATTCAGGAAAATATTTTGCTGTTTTATTGTTTATTCAGGAAAATAAACTTCATTCTGCTGGGGGAAAAAAAAGAACATAAGGACATGGAGGTGGGGGATGTAGAGGGACTTGAGTATAACTAGGACGTAGTCTTCTATATCATGTTTTGACGCTGGGATTGCACCACGTATCTGACTCAACCATTTGAAGAAGTCTAATTTGTAGCTTTCTTATCTCTTTTGCTATACATTGGAACTCTGCATTCAGATGCTTCTATCTTTCCTTTTCTCCTTTCGTTTTTGCTTCTCTTCTTTTCACAGCTATTTGTAAGACCTCCCCAGACAGCCATGTTGCTTTTTTGCATTTCTTTTCCATGGGGATGGTCTTGATTCCTGTCTCCTGCACAATGTCACGAACCTCAGTCCAAGTTAATCAGGCACTCTATCTATCAGATCTAGTCCCTTAAATCTATTTCTCACTTCCCCTGTATAATCATAAGGGATCTGATTAAGGTCATACCTGAATGGTCTAGCAGTTTTCCCAACTTTTTCTTCAATTTAAGTCTGAGTTTGGCAATAAGGAGTTCATGATCTGAGCCACAGTCAGCTCCTGGTCTTGTTTTTGCTGAATGTATAGAGCTTCTCCATCTTTGGCTGCAAAGAATATAATCAATCGGATTTCAGTATTGACCATCTGGTGATGTCCATGTGTAGAGTCTTCTCTTGTGTTGTTGGAAGAGAGTGTTTGCTATGACCAGTGCATTTTCTTGGCAACACTCTATTAGTCTTTGCCCTGCTTCATTCTGCATTCCAAGGCCAAATTTGCCTGTTACTCCAGGTGTTTCTTGACTTCCTACTTCTACATCCCAGTCCCCTATAATGAAAAGGACATCTTTTGGGGTGTTAGTTCTAAAAGGTCTTCTACATCTTCAAAGAACCACTCAACTTGAGCATCTTCAGCATTACTGGTTGGGGCATAGACTTGGATTACTGTGATACTGAATGGTTTGCCTTGGGAAATGAACAGAGATCATTCTGTCGTTTTTGAGATGGCATTCAAGTACTGCATTTTGGACTCTTTTGTTGACCATGATGGCTACTCCATTTCTTCTGAGGGATTCCTGCCCGCAGAAGTAGATATAATGGTCATCTGAGTTAAATTTACCCATTCCAGTCCATTTTAGTTCACTGATTCCTAGAATGTAGACGTTCACTCTTGCCATCTCTTGTTTGACCACTTCCAATTTGCCTTGATTCACGGACCTGACATTCCAGGTTCTTATGCAATACTGTCTTTACAGCATCGGACCTTGCTTCTATCATCAGTCACATCCACAACTAGGTATTGTTTTTGCTTTGGCTTCATCCCATCATTCTTTCTGGAGTTATTTGCCACTGATCTCCAGTAGCATATTGGGCACCTACTGACCTGGGGAGTTCCTCTTTCAGTATCCTATCATTTTGCCTTTTCATACTGTTCATGGGTTCTCAAGGCAAAAATACTGAAGTGGTCTGCCATTCCTTTCTCCAGTGGACCACATTCTGCCAGACCTCTCCATCAGTGATCAATGCAAAGATATAGAGGAAAACAACAGAATTGGAAAGACTATAGTTCTCTTCAAGAAAATCAGAGATACCAAGGGAAATTTTCATGCAAAGATGGGCTTGATAAAGGACAGAAATCGTATGGACCTAATAGAAGCTGAAGATATTAAGAAGAGGTAGCAAGAATACACAGAAGAACTGAACAAAACAGATCTTCACGACCAAGATAATCACGATGGTGTGATCACTCACCTAGAGCCAGACATCCTGGAATGTGAAGTCAAGTGGGCCATAGAGAGCATAGCTGAACAAAGTGGGCCATGTTTCAAAGCAGACCGAACAAAGCTACTGGAGGTGATGAAACTCCAGTTGAGCTATTTCAAATCCTGAAAGATGATGCAGTGAAAGTGCTGCATTCAATATGCCAGCAAATTTGGAAAACTCAGCAGTGGCCACAGGACTGGAAAAGGTCAGTTTTCATTCCAATCCCAAAGAAAGGCAATGCCAAAGAAGGCTCAAACTACCGCACAATTGCACTCATCTCACATGCTAGTAATGATCAAAATTCTCCAAGCCAGCCTTCAACAATACATGAACTGTGAACTTCCAGCTTTCAAGCTGGTTTTGCAAAAGGCAGAAGAAACAAAGATCAAATAGCCATCATCTGCTGGATCATGGAAAAAGCAAGAGAGTTCCAGAAAAACATCTATTTCTGCTTTCTTGACTATGCCAAAGCCTTTGACTGTGTGGCTCGCAACAAACTGGAAAATTCTGAAAGAGATGGGAATATCAGACCACCTGACCTGCCTCTTGAGAAATCTGTATGCAGGTCAGGAAGCAACAGTTAGAACTGAACATGGAACAACAGACTGGTTCCAAATAGGAAAAGGAGTACGTCAAGGCTGTATATCGTCACTCTGCTTATTGAACTTCTATGCAGAGTACATCATGAGAAACGCTGGGCTGGAAGAATCAGAAGCTGGAATCAAGGTTGCTGGGAGAAACTTCAATAACCTCAGATATGCAGAGGACACCATCCTTATGGCAGAAAGTGAAGAGGAACTGAAAAGCCTCTTGATGAAAGTGAAAGAGGAGAGAGAAAAAGTTGGCTTAAAGCTCAACATTCAGAAAATGAAGATCATGGCACCTAGTCCCATCACTTCATGGGAAATAGATGGGCAAACAGTGGAAACAGTGTCAGACTTTATTTTTGGGGGCTCCAAAATCACAGCAGATGGTGACTGCGGCCATGAAACTAAAAGATGCTTACTCCTTGGAAGAAAAGTTATGACCAACATAGATAGCATATTGAAAAGCAGAGACATTACTTTGTCAACAAATGTCTGTCTAGTCAAGGCTATGGTTTTTCCTGTGCTCATGTATGGATGTGAGATTTGGACTGTGAAGAAAGCTGAGCGCTGAAGAATTGATGCTTTTGAACTGTGGTGTTGGAGAAGACCCTTGAGAGCCCCTTGGACTGCAAGGAGATCCAACCAGTCCATTGTGAAGGAGATCAGCCCTGAGATTTCCTTGGAAGGAATGATGCTAAAGCTGAAACTCCAGTCTTTGGCCACCGCATGTGAAGAGTTGACTCATTGCAAAAGTCTCTGATGCTGGGAAGGATTGGGGGCAGGAGAAGAAGGAGACGACAGAGGATTATATAGCCATATCAGGGCATCACTGACTCAATGGATGTGAGTCTGAGTGAACTCCGGGAGTTGGTGATAGACAAGGAGGCCTGGCATGCTGTGATTCATGGGGTCACAAAGAGTCAGACACGACTGAGCAACTGAACTGTACTGAACTGACTGAATTTGTAGCTGTTTTAAATGTGGTATATAAGATATAATAAATTTAAGAATTAGAAAATTACCTCTTGTGATCGCATTAATGTTCAAAAAGGACAAGACTAAATCCACCAACCATGTAGAACCTACATGACTTGAAAACATTCTCCCTAAATTCAGAACATTTCCAAGTCATATACTAAAACTGCTGTCTCCTCATAAAGTCAATCCATACCACATATAATGAATAGATATATTTTACAAGTGAAGACCTGAACACATTAACTACTGTTTTGAAAATGTTTAGCAATTTATTAGTTCTTGAAGCATCTATCAGTACTTTTCAAGATGTTTCATCAATTTTGCTCAACAGAGCTCACCCACTCATACTTTGTATCTTTTAAGAATGCTTATAAATATGCAATAAATACCCACACTATGTATTATATGGAGGGGCAATGGTACCCACTCCAGTACTCTTGCCTGGAAAATCCCATGGATGGAGGAGCCTGGAAGACTGCAGTCCACGGGGTTGCTGAGGGTAGGACACGACTGAGCGACTTCACTTTCACTTTTCACTTTCCTGCACTGGAGAAGGAAATGGCAACCCAGTCCAGTGTTCTTGCCTGGAGAATCCCAGGGACAGGGGAGCCTGGTGGGCTTCCGTCTATGGGGTCACACAGAGCTGGACATGACTGAAGTGACTTAGCAGCAGCAGCATGTATTAAATATATAACTATATACCCCCATATTTATCTGCCTTCTCAGTAGCACAATCTTTGTTCTGCCCAACTAAACTCCTAGCAGTTTCACAATTATTAATACCTTAGTATGACTGTTCTTCCAAATTCTGTGCCTTTGTTTATGATATTTTCTCTAGTGAACTTTACTTTTTCAATCTCTCACAGTCAAAATCCAATTCATCCTTTAAGATCACAGTCAAAAATTACTTTTCCAGTTTTGCTTCCCCAAAACTCCTACTGATAATAAATTGTTATATTTTCTGGGCATAGTTGTATTGTAACTCTGTGAATTTTGAAGGTCATAAATACTTTTTGTGTATCTGTATAAATTCCAAAGGCTTAAAAAAATGTAAATAATAGTAAACTTCAATGTACATATGAATAAAGAACAAATGGATAGATTGATGCCTAATCATTTGTATAACGTTTTCCTTCCTACCTTCATTAGATGATAATTAAATGAGTCTCTAAGCAAATATTTTACTTCCTATGTAATGATTTCCTCACAATACACAGTACAGTGCTATCAACACAGTGGGTAATCAATACTCACTGTTGACTGTTGAGCTAAAATAAATTTACAAAAATAAGCCAAGCTTGTTTCTAGTAACAGAACTCCCTTGGTGATTTTTGGCATGCTAAATGAAATCACCACAGGAAAGTTTATGAATGATACACTGAATATTTCAAGTGAATGTCATACTTTCAGATATACCACTACTAAATGCAATTGGTAGAAATATTGAAAATTTAAGTCTCAAAAGTGAGAAAATTCTGGATGGCAGTAATGATTCATCTATTTGATTTTTTCCCTTTGGGACCAAGTACACTGATGCCATTACACTGTATTAAACAAAAATGAACAGTTAGAAATGATGTTCTTCAAATGCACTATAAAAAGGATATCATGCTTATAATTAATAAGAATAATATGATGTAGGAGAGAAATATACATGCCTCCTGAAATAGCTTCCACTAATATGACTGAAATCAGGAGATTATTATTTTCCATATTTATATGGATTATTTGATTTCAATTAAAAGACACTTACTCGTTGGAAGGAAAGTTATGACCAAACTAGAGAGCATATTAAAAGCAGAGATATCACTTTACCAATAAAGGTCCATCTAGTCAAGGCTATGGTTTTTTCAGTGGTCATGTATGGATGTGAGAGTTGGGACTATAAAAAAGCTGAGTACCGAAGAATTGATGCTTTTGAACTGTGGTGTTGGAGAAGAGTCCTGAGAGTTCCTTGGACTGCAAGGAGACCCAACCAGTCCATCCTAAAGGAGATCAGTCCTGAGTGTTCTTTGAAAGGACTGCTGTTGAAGCTGAAACTCCAATATTTTGGCCACTTGATGTGAAGAGCCAACTCATTTGAAAAGACACTGATGCTGGGAAAGATTGAAGGTAGGAGGAAAAAGGGATGACAGAGAATGAGATGGTTGGATGGCATCACCAACTCGATGGACATAAGTTTGGGTAAACTCTATGAGGTGGTAATGGACAGGGAGGCCTAGCGTGCTGCAGTCCATGGGGTCACAAAGAGTAGGATACGACTGAGTAACTGAACTAAACTGAACTAATTTTATTTCATCCTCCTATGATTAATTTGGCCATGTTAAATAATACTATTCTGAACCTGAGTTATGAAATAATTAGAATATGATGTAGTATACAAATAGGATATTAATATATATTCAAAGCACATATATTCACATGTATAGTATGTGTATATATATATACATATATATAGGTATGCATGTGTGATATTAGCATATATATAGGATATTAATAATTGCTATATATATGCTAATTGCTACATTCTGAAATTCACTTAAGAAAATAAGCTATGATTCAAAAAAGGCAGTAATAAACACATTGCATGTAAAAAGCATTATTTAATATGAGAATATATTCATGTTTCATCCCATGATTATTCTTTGAGATAGGAATGAAAATATTGAAACTTCAAAATACTGCTCGTTTATAAATTGCTATATATGCAAAGCACCATAATAACAACTATGTGCCAAACACTTATATTAGATCACCATTAAAGAGCCTGTTTCCCCCAAGAAAAGTCTTAAGCTGAATATGAATAATTGTATACCACAAATGGATTTATTACTTCAATTTAAAATTGAATCCTTATTTCCTTAAGGTATGGCCTTCTTTTTCTCCAATGTTTATTCTATTAGAAATATTAATTCTGATATAAAGGAGCTCTATTTCTGAGGAATACTAATTATTGAATTAATCTAAGTAAAGAATAGAACATCTTCCACCAAATAAGGATATGAAAGCACATATATTTCAAATAGCATAAATGCTATAAATTTATTTTTAGCCTTCTTTACTCTCTTAAATTTAAAAAAATGCATAAATTGTTTTAGTTTGTCTTTTACATGATGTTCTCAAAAATACATTTTCTCCTTATGTTCTCATTTTCTATTTTTTCTCCTACTAAAGTATCCAGTCAACACATGTCACTGCGGAGAGTTGACTTTTGTTTGGCAGTAATTCTCCATACCCTAAGAATTTGTTAGTAATCACATTCTGAAAGAATGTGTTTCTACTAGCTCTACTTCAATGGGCCCCAAATTTCCATTTTGCAAGTTTTACATTAATAGCTATTTACTGTGCTATACAACAAAAAGTACTTATCATAGAAACTAACTCACTGCATAACACTTTCACCATCAACTAGATTCACAATATTACCTAGTCTTTGGAAATAAAACAAAAAAGAACATGCAAGATTTCATTCTTTCCTTTGTAAAATGGGAAATGTGGAAAATAGGATCATTGTCATGTAGGATTGTGACAAAATGAAAATATAAAGTATTTGATTTTTAGTCTTTATCATTCTCATTTAAGGAAGTGACAGGGATATACAGACATGAATATGTAAAAATATATATACTGGGACTTGAAAAAAATTGTTATTAATTTGCCTCCATTCTCTCACTTCCCATTCTTTATTCATATGAAAAAAAATGTTTTTCATGTAGATTTTCATCCTGCAATAATGAATAGATTTTAGATATACTTCTGGAGTAATTGGCTCTTAAAGGAATCAGGGTGACCATGTACTGTCATCAGTATAACCATGTACTGTCATCAGTATAAGGGATATGCTCATTTAAGTCATATTTCAAAAGATAGCCAGAGAATCTGTGAAAATCTGACATCTTGTGCATTTACTTTACTGTTTTACTTCTCGACCTAGCTGGGTGAATGTGCAAACAAAATTAAGTCTCAATTGCAAAGGTTAAGTCAACTACAAAAGCCACCTTCAATTTACTACATATTGTAATTAAGATCATTACAAAGGAGGAAAATGAAACTAAGAGAAGATAACTTCTCAAATGCAAGCACCAAATTGTGAACTTGGGTGATCTGGCTCCAGCATGACTACTCTTTGACTAGATAGAGCAGCCACAGTATATGCTATTACTATGTTTCTGAAATCACTTCCAGAAAGGGAAGAGGTATCCCTGTTTTGAGACAAGAGCAGAACAGCAGTAAAATTAAAATTGCTTGTGAATTAACATAAAATAAACAGCGTTTTTAAGGACATTATTATTGGTTTTTAGGAAACGGCAACCCACTCCAGTACTCTCGCCTGGAAAATTCCTTGGACAGAGGAGCCTGGTAGGCTACAGTCCATGGGGTCACAAACAGTTGGACACGACTGAGTGACTTCAATTCAATTCAATACAATGAAAGGCAAACTAAGGAAAAAGAAAGGATGAACCACTTTTGGTGAATTTCAGAACAAAAACAACCTTTGCCTAAGATGTAGACTTACATACATGCTAAGTCACTTTAGTCATGTCTGACTCTTTGTGACCCTATGGACCATAACCCTCCAGGCTCCTCTGTCCATGGGATTCTCCAAGCAAGAATACTGGAGTAGGTTGCTTTGCCTTCCTCCATGGGGTCCTCCTGACATAGAACATAACTAATAGCACAGTGGTAATACTTATTTAAGACAGGTAAATTCCTCTTGAATTGCTTTTCTCAATAATAAAAAAATTTTGGTGTACCAGCTATTAATAAGAATCTGGCTTTGCTAAACTAAGCCTGCAAGACAGTGTAGTCTCTACAGAGCTGACAAACTGAAAGCTTCATGTGATTCACTAGAAGGCAGAAGCTGCTTAAACACAAATAGTATAAACAATAAGAACAACCAACTTGTATATGCCTCCTATACAATAATTTATTTCATAGCTAATAATATGAAAATATTCATATAAAGATACTGGATAAGTAAGATTTTTATTCTGTGGTCCTTTAAACAGAATAACTCCCAAAAATAAAGAAAAACTGGAAATAATGAAGCATTTTGATATTAATTGTAAAGTTGGTCAATATTTTTTAAAAACTGATATTCTAACATCATATAAATAACAGAAGCACAGTTCATGACATCACCTCTGGACTGAGATAGCCTTGCTCTGCCCTAGGTTGTACAGCAGTACCTCGACCTTTTTAGAGCAGATATTAAAGTCACTCCATTGACTTAATGTGTTGGGTCACCTTCAATTTTATCTGTAAACTGACATCAGTAGTCTGATTTACTATCATTTTAAGACTTAGTTTGTGCACTGATTGTGAAACCTCTGGGCAAACCATAAGGAAAAGGGAAAGTTATTGCAAAAGAATTTTTAAAAGGTGGCATTATGTTATTACAAGCTTTACAGTTATATGTCTGTCAAACAGTTTCCTTTGTTTTCAATTATCTTTTGTAAAAATGAAATATACCTGTTTTTTTTTCATAAAAGACATGGAAAAAGAATTAACTTTCAAAACACATTTTTAAATATGTTAGATACATTATTTAACTTCACAAATTATGTGAAAATCTCATAAACTATAATTTTTAACAGGTACAAGTAAGTTTGCACAACTATGTAAGATGAAAATGAAAGTGAAAAGTGCTCAGTTGTGTCTGACTCTTTGCGACTCCATGGACTATACAGTCCATGGAATTCTCCAGCCAGAATACTGGAGTGGGTAGCCTCTTTCTTCTCCAGAAGATCTTCCCAACGCAGGGACTGACCCCAAGTCTCCTGCATTCTACGCGGATTCTTTTACCAGCTGAGCCACAAGGGAAGTATGAAAATAACTGTATGAAAATATATCTGAAAGTTGCAATTCTTAGATCAAATAGTAAGCTCAGCTTCATGTATTACCACTTCTCAATATTGATAAATTTATGAGATATGTATTTAACTCACATAGGAAGAACAAGTTAAGAGTACTGAAATAGAAAAGGCTATTAAAATGTAAGTCTTTAATAAACTTCAGCTATTATTATTGACACCATTACTTTTTTAAAAATTTATTCATCTTAATTGGAGGCTAATTACTTTTACAATATTGTATTGGTTTTGCCACACATCAACATGAATTTGTTACTTTTTTATTTCATATGGGAAAAATGTTCTACACATATACTTTTTGTTTTGGTTAATCATTTAAGAATAGGTAATGACTATTGCAGTTTACATGATAATATTCTATTTTTCAACAAAGAGATAAGTAAATAAATGTTGAAGTGAATGATTTTATAAATATTTATTACAGATGTATGAATAAACTTTAACCTTGAGAAACTTGAAAATTCTGTCTACTAATCCAAATCAATTTTACTAAGTCATTCATGTAAATGGAATACAATGGAGCAGAAAAATGAAAGTCAATAATAAAGACTTACAACATTTTAAAAAAAAAAAAATCTATATATTTATCAATGTTTAGAACAAAAAATTGCAAATTCACAACTGATTTCTCAGGAATTATATAAAGAGATATTTATCAAATTGAAGAGCAGAAGTTCATTAGCTTAGCGTAAAACTTTTAAGTATTTACAAATGGTATGTGAACCAATAAATATTCTTGTCCCTGACTCTCAAATATTAGGGAAGGGCCTGGTTTTCATATATTTATTTCATATGACATATATATATTTCATATAACAGGATTCTACTGTTACTTCATATTCTTTACCTACTTGGTATGAGAAAGACTTCTTTTATCTCTGCAGTGAATATGAACATAATTAATGCTTTAAGAGAGGGCATAGCACAATAGAAATTTACTTCATGTTGTTTATTGAATAACTGGTAGATTATATTTAGAGACATTAAAACAACTCTCTCACATTCTCCCATTTATCATAACATCCACAGAATTCAGATAATCACAAAAATGGTAGAAATAAAGAGGACAACTCCCTTTGGGTGGCATTCAGAATCAATATCATATAGAAATCTATCTCTAGACATTCAGATTTTTAGTTAACACTGTGTAACCAAAATTATAGTATCATTTCTATTTTAAAACTATATTCTTTAAATTTTATCATAAGAAAAATGTTATGAGTAGAAAAATGTGAAAGTGAATATTTTAATATTAGGAAATTATTACGATTCAGTCAACATTATATAGAAAATTGAGCTTTTTAGGTTTAAGACACTAGAGAATTAAATATCAGCAATATTTTAGCCACTTTCTAAGATAGTAATATCTCTATTTTCATGTACATCAAATGACCATTTCTTAATTATAAGGCATTATTAAACTTTTTTAACTATTCTTTAAAGTATAAAACACCTGGTTTTCAATAGTGTAACTTCTAATTATTTAGACAAAATAATGAAATTTAGAAGTTAATTCCTATGGCACTATGATTTGATTCCTCTAATATTTAGCAACATTCTAGCAAATGAGTTTTGCAAACGTTTAGAAAACATATCTCCCCTACTACATCTCCTTTCCTAAGCTATTTTCTCCATTTTCTAATCAAGGATAGGAAAGGTTTTAGTCAAATTAATTTAGTGTCCAAGGAGGTAGCTCTAGTAAAGAATGTAAGCTGTAGTGTTGAAATGTTTGGGGCCTGAAAACAAAGAAAGCTATGTAGATCTTGAGAAATTTAAATTAAATTGTAAAGGTCAGAGAAAGAATCTAGTCCCCTCAAGTTGTGGCAGTACAGTAAGGAGATCAACAGAAATGTTAATTCTTCAGCTATTGGAACTGTGCATTAAATAGCTATTCTAGACTGTCTTTGTGTTCATTCACCTGTTCATTCATTTAATAAGTATTATCAAGTTCACAACATATTACAGGCAATGCACAATTTGAAAAACCCATAAAATAAAATTTGAACTCACAGATTTTCAAAAATAGAAGTGTATTATTTATCAAATAATCAAATAATCATGGGTTTCCCTGGTTCAGATGCTAAAGAATCTACCTGCAATGCATAATACCTTGGTTCGATCTGAGTCTCAAATATCTCCTGGAAAAGGGAATGGCTACTCACTCCGCTATTCTTGCCTTAAGAATTCCATGGACAGAGGAGCCCGGTGGGTACATCCGTGAGGTCACAAAGAGTTGGACACAACTGAGTGACTAACAGTTTCATATAATCACATAATTTGATAAATATTATAATGGGAACAAATTTTACTTAAAGAGAAAATTACCAGACAGATGGTTTGATTTCTGATGAAGTAATACTCTAGATCTAAACAGTAGGAAGTATTTAGGTAAAGAAAGAGGAAGGAATATCTCAGGCCCAAGGAACACAATACAGAGACAGTGAGGAGGGAAACATGTTGGCATATCTCTATATACCATGAGCTATCTGTATCTTCTCCCTGAAACCATCATTACAAAATCAGCACCATAGCTAGTGGTGCAGCTATAATAGATTAGCTAATAGATTAGAAATTGTTACTTTATAAAACTCAAATAAGTATTACTGATTTGAACATCAAAATTAAATTATGGCCCTTAATCATGTAATAAATAGCACTTTGTATATTATCCATAACTATCACCAAGTGATAGTTTTTAGATATGTGCTAAAAACTTAAAGATTAAGGGATATTATTTATGATAGCATGCTATTTATACTCCAACTAATTTAAACAACAAAATCTATGGCTATCTAAAAATACACTTCATGAGAGTCATTGTTCTGTCACTAAATCGTGCCTGATTCCTTGCAATCTCGTGGACCTCTGATCTTGCTGTCACCCACCATGGGTCGCTCCCGCCAACGGGCGCGCACCGAGCGCACTCCTTGGCATGTCAGATGAAGGCGAAGCGGCGGCGGCCGGACCTGGATGAGATTCACCGCGAGTTGCGGCCCCAGGTCGCTGCAAGGCCCCCGGCCAGATCCAGGAGCTGAACCTGATCCCGACCTGCCAGGGGGCGGCCTGCATCACTGTCTGGCCTGCGCGTGAGTTCCGGCCAGGCCCAGGCCTGAGGAGGAGAAGGGTCCGCGGTATGGGCCGGAGGTGTGAGGTCTGGGCCCAGGGTGTGCAGAATTTCCCTCTCTTGGGACCCGTGTGGGTCTGCCGGCCACCCATGCCTTCAAGCCTGGAGCCTAGCGTCAGCGAATGCGCTAGGGTCAGGGAAATAGGCCTGGGAGGCATCACCTTCTAACTCTCCTCCCTACCCACCTCATCCCTACAGGAGGTACTTCATCGATTCTGCCAACCTGAAGACCCACTTCCGATCCAAAGATCACAAGAAGAGGTATGAAGGAGCAAGGAGAGGATTGATGGATGGGTTGCCGAGCAGACAGAGCTTGCGTCTGATCAGCTTTCAATTCCTATTCTTTTTCCCAGGCTGAAGCAGGTGAGTGTGGAGCCCTACAGTCAGGAAGAAGCGGAGAGGGCAGCAGGCATGGGTTCCTATATTCCTCCCCAGCGGCTGGCAGTGCCCACAGAAGTATCCACTGAGGTCCCTGAGATGGACACGTCTACATGACATGGCCTGAGAATGCAAGGCAGAGGAGCTGCCCATGGACAGTGGTACAGGGGCCAGGCTTGGAGAGACTGTGCCAGTCTCTTTTGGTTTGGAAAGTGGTTGGCCTCTTTCAGATATCCGCCCTTCCAATAAAATAAGTGGATAAATAGGGCTTGCCTCTGAATCACTAACCTCCAGGCCACTCCTCCAAATTCAAGCCCTATAAAGATTTCTCCACTACTCCTGTGTACAGGACCCAGGACTTTACTCCCTGCTTGATTCAGCCTTAGTGCCTGCATCCTTGCCATCCCTCAGGGGTCCTGGCATCGGTGCTGAAGATCCCCTTTGGAGCCCAGGTGTGTGTGGGGTGATGGGTAGGATCAGGTTTATACTCTTTTGCTTACAATGACAGGGAGTGACCCCCAGGAAAAGAACGAAGTAGGCTCCTGAGATTGTAGCCCCTGTGAATCCAGGGGCCGAGGTGAGAGGCTGCCTGCTTCCTCATGGAGCCTGTGGCGGCCGCCGCTGCCCCACCATCTTCCAGACAGCATAACAGGAGCCGCCCAGCTCGAGGACAGCCAGCACTGCAGCCACAACCCCCGCCAGCGGACTCCGGGGCTCTGCTTTCAGCTCCCCAGCTACCTGCATCTGTAGCACTCGGAAGTAGCCAGGGGTCAGGCGTCAAAATCGCATGGTGGGTGCCGCTTGTCTCCCAGATGTCCTCTAGCTCATGTGCCAGCTCAGGGTAGGTGTTTGATGAAATCAGGATGATGGAGATACGTCTGTTTATTGGAGCATCACAGGGAAGCACGTGGACATCCACGGACCAGATTCAGACTTTGGGTCTCTGACGATTTGGTTCCTGACAGGCTTTGGAGGCACTTCTGTGCCTCGCTGCTGTGATCACTGCTCACTTTTTGGTCCCTTGTTGAGAAGGCCGGAAGGTCAGGTCGCATCCTGCCATTTGAGGCCAGTTTTGGGCGGGGATCCCAGGCCAGCTCCGAGGTCACCCTTGTCACACACCAGTGGCACCGCCCCCAGGTTTGGCAGCCCAGATATTGCACGAGATTGCAGCATACCAGGAGATTGCAGCATACCAATCTGCAGCATACCAGGCTTCCCTGTCCTACACTGTCTCCTGGAGTTTGCTCAAATTCCTGTTAGTTGGTAATGTTAACTATCTCATCCTCTGCAACCCCCTTCTCCTTTTGCCTTCAGTCTTTTCCAGCATCAGGGTCTTTTTCAGTGAGTCAGCTCTTCACAGCAGGTGGCCAAAGTATTAGAGCTTCAGCTTCAACATCAGTCTTTCCAATGAATATTCAGGACTGGTTTCCTTTAAGATGGACTGGTTTGATCTCCTTGCAGTCCAAGGGACTCTAAAGAGTCTTCTCCAAGGTGAGGGTGGGATGATCTAAGAGAATAGCATTAAAACATGTATCACCAGTGCAGGTTTGATGCATGAGACAGGTTGCTCAGGGCTGGTGCACTGCGATGACCCAGAGGGATGGGATGGGGAGGAGGTGGGAGGAGGGGTTCAGGATGGAGAAGACATGTACACTCATGGCTGATTCATGTCAACGTATGGCAAAAACCACTACAATACTGTAAAGTAATTAGCCTCCAATTAAAATAAATAAATGTAAAATAAAAAGTCTTCTCCAGCACCACAATCTGAAAGCATCAGTTCTCTGGCACTCATTCTTCTGTATGGTTCAACTCTCACTTCCATACATGACTATTAGAAAAAGTATAGCTTTGAATAGAAGGACCATTGTCAGTAAAGTGATATCTCTGTTTTTTACTACATTGTCTAGGTTTGTCATAGCTTGGGGCTTCCTTGGTGGCTTAGATGGTAAAGACTTGACCTACAATGCAGGAAACTCAAGTTTGATCCCTGAATCCAGAAGATATCCTGGAGAAGGAAATGGCAACCCACTCCAGTATTCTTCTCTGGAGAAGCGCATGGACTGGGGAGCCTGGCAGGCTACAGTCCATGGGGTCGCAGAGTCCAACATGACTGAGCAGCTAACACACTTTTCTTCTAAAGATCAAGTGTCTTTTAATTCCAAGGGTGCAGTCACCATCCACAGGGAGTTTGGAGCCCAAGAAAAGAAAATCTGTCACTGCTTCCACTTTCTCCCCCTTGTATTTGCCATGAAGTGATAGGACCAGATGCCATGATCTTACTTTTTTAATGTTAAGTTTTAAGCCAGCTTTTTCACTCTCCTGTTTCACCCTCATCAGGAGGCTCAGTTCCTCTTAGCTTTCTGCTATTAGAATGGTATGATCTGTATATCTGAGGTTGTTAATATTTCTCCCAGAAATCTCGATTCCAGCTTGTGATCATCCAGCCTGGAATTTTGCATGATGTACTCTGCATATAAGTTAAATAAGCAGGGTGACAATACAGCCTTGATGTACTCCTTTCCCAGTTTGGAATCAGTCCATTGTTCCTTGTCCAGTTCTAACTGTCACTTCTTGACCCACATACAGCCTTCTCAAGAAACAGGAAAGGGTTTTCCATCTCTTGAAGAATTTTCCACAGTTTGTTGTGATCCACCCAAGCAAAGGCTTTAGTGTACTCAGTGAAGCAGGAGATATTTTTTTTCTGGAATTCCCTTGTTTTCTCTATGATCCAATGAATGATGGCCATGTGATATCTGGTTCCTCTGCTTTTTCTAAACACAAATTGTACATCTGGAAGTTCTCGTTTCATGTACTGCTGAAGCCCAGCTTAAAGGATTTTGAGCATAACCTTACTAGCATGGGAAATGAGCACAAGTGTATTGAAATGATAGAACATGGTAGGATTTGTTTTTGCCTTCAGAAAGCATTTGGTGAAGGTCTTAAGTGTTTGGTGATGGGAACAGGGACTTCAGTAAAATGATCTTCACTGAATTAACAGGAAGAGAAGTAAGGTATGACAACAAATGAGTTTAGAGAAGGGAAGTATGAAAGTATACATAGGTATTAGCTCAAACAAAAGCAAAACAAGAAAGTGTCTTGTTTTATTTTTAAGATTGGATCAGCTTCTATTCTTTTAGGACAAAAGCAAGTCAGTGAATGTATGAGGCTTCCATAGTGGCTCAGACAGTAAAGTACCTGCCTATAATGCGGGGAGACCAAGGTTCGATCTCTGGGTCAGGAAGAAGCACTGGAGAAGGAAATGGCAACACACTCCAGTACTCTTGCCTGAAAAATTCCATGTACAGAGGAGCCTGGGGTGATACAATCCATAAGGTCGCAAAGAGTCGCACACAGCTGAGCGACTTCAGTTTCTTTAAGATAGAAAAATGGAGAAACTGAAGATACTAAAGAGTGGGCAAAAACCTGAGGGATGGAGACTCAAAAGAAGGAAAAATAAAATGACTGAATAAAAGCAGATGTGGAAATAAAAGTGTTTAAAAGGTAAAATTTTCAGGTAAGTTATGAAATAATAAAAACGTTCACAGAGATGGTTTGTAAGGGTAAATACCTACTCTATAAAAGTTAAGGCCATATTCTGAAGATTCAAGGCTATCACGGCCTGTCATATAGTTTTGTGTTCTCACTGAACAAGTGAGAAACAGAGACTTCTAGATTCAAGGACACCATTTCAGTTTAAAACAAAGTCACATTTCTTTATCTATGAAGTTTTTGTTTGTGCTGCGCTTATTTCTTCAGTAGTGTCTAACTCTTTGCAACACCATGGACTGTGACGTGCCAGGCTCCTCTGTCCATGGAATTCCCCAGGCAAAAATAGTGGAGTGGGTTGCCATTTCGCCCTCCAGGGGATCTTCCCGACCCAGGGATAGAACCCAGGTCTCTGGCATTACAGGTGGATTTCTTACCTAGTGAGCAAACCAGGGAAGCCCATATAGATTTTGTTTACATCTCCTAAATTGCTTTTATTACTATCATTAATACTAATTCATCGGAAAGGACATTAATTAAATTTTGAAGTTTTGTTTTTTAATTTTACATTGAGCCCTAAAATTATGGCTAGGATAAAAATGTTAGTGGTAAATGCTTGAGATTTATGACAGTTTTTATTTCTGCAGAGTACATTATGAGAAACGCTTGGCTCAAAGAAGCACAAGCTGGAATCAAGCTTGCCAGGAGAAATATCAATAACCTCAGATATGCAAATGACACCACCCTTGTGGCAGAAAGTGAAGAGGAACTAAAAAGTCTCTTGATGAAAGTAAAAGAGAGTGAAAAAGTTGGCTTAAAGCTCATCATTCAGAAAACTAAGATCATGGCATCTGGTCCCGTCACTTCATGGGAAATAGATGGGAAACAGTGCCAGACTTCATTTTGGCGGGCTCCAAAATCACTGCAGATGGTGATCGCAGCCATGAAATTAAAAGACACTTACTCCTTGGAAGGAAAGTTATGACCAACCTAAATAGCATATTCAAAAGCAGAGACATTACTTTGCGAATTCCAGTGGTCATGTATGGATGTGAGAGTTGGACTGTGAAGAAAGCTGAGCACCGAAGAATTCATGCTTTCAAATTGTGGTGCTGGAGAAGACTCTTGAGAGTCCCTTGGACTGCAAAGAGATCCAACTAGTCCATTTTAAAAGAGATCAGTCCTGGGTGTTCATTGGAAAGACTGACGCTAAGGCTGAAACACCTTTGGCCACCTCATGCAAAGAGTTGACTCACTGGAAAAGACTCTGATGCTGGGAGGGATTGGGGGCAGGAGGAGAAGGGGATGACAGAGAATGAGATGGCTGGATGGCGTCACCGACTCAACGGACATGACTTTTAGTGAACTCTAGGAGTTGGTGATGGACAGGGAGGCCTGGTGTGCTGTGATTCATGGGGTCGCAAAGAGTCGGTCATGACTGAGCAACTGAACTGAACTGAACATGAAAGATGTTGAAAGCATACACAATATCTCTATACATGCATCAGCAAAACCATTTATATAATGGATACTGTGAGGTTCTGATTTATGAATAAAAAGTTCAGAGTAAACTTGATACATTGCTAATATATAAAAATTAGTTTTACTCCATCTACACGTCAACTCACCTTCAACACAGTAAACAGCAAATAAACACAGGATGAATTGAAGTGTACTCAATGTTTACTTTTATTTTTACATGAACTCTTAATATTTCTTTTATATTTCTTTGGTCTTTACTTTGCCTTTTTATAATTTCAAGTTTTTAAATTTAAATTATATGGAAAGTAACATAGTAACCTGGTAAATATAAAGCCTAAGAATAAGGGCATCAAATATTACCAAACATATGTATTATGCTCATTAATTAGGTAGGTGCAATATTTATTCACATTATATTTACATATAATGTGTTTAATGTATATAATCATTTTTATGATAAACCTTTGCTACAGGAATTTCTTTTTCCAAGACTAATAATTTAAGTAATGTCTTCAGTCTTTGAGACTTTTCATATTATTTAGAATAAAAACAATATATTTCAATATAAAAAAATGGTTTGGGTTCTAATCATTAAATTTGCTAGTTTTTTTTCAAAATTTACATATATCTGTGTCATAATTAATCACCTCTTGCTTTTGTTTGCAGTAACCGGCACCTTGTTAACCATAGTCCAAACTGTCCAAATTTTATCCGCCTGCTGTTAGTAAAGATCTGCTGAGGAATTGTTATCAAATTGATGCTATGCCCATATGAAAAATAAATTCCTAACCCCTCTTTCACCTTAAAAATGCTAAAATTAAAAAAGCAAATTAAAATGGGTATATTCAACTTATTTGAGGGAGTTTCTTTTGATACTGACATGCTATACCATTTTTAATGTGAAAAATATCTGAATTTCTTTCATAGACATTTAGGAATGCCAAGGAACATTCCTTTTTAATGTTTGATAGGCCCGATTCCCCCAGGCCATCTATTTCTCAGCACTAGGACCACAGAAGCTAATACAATTGTTTTCTTTTGTGCTTTTGGAGTCAGTGCTCAGCAATCAGCAAGTATACACACTCATTCATCTTTTCCCTTGTTAACCAACTGCCTACTATTCTGTAAAATCACAGAAATAAGAAGTTAATTTTAACTGGGCACACTGAAATGTTTGTGACTCCAGCTAGTGTCTTTGTATTTGACACTTGTAAATTCATTTTTTCCCTGATCTCAGAAAGCAGTCTTGGTCTTCTATTTGGTTTTTACTTTTAGTGTTTTCTATTGAGGCAGAGAGAAAACAACAAACAGCAGCTTGGCTTTTCTGTATTTGTCTAGTGATGGAAAAAATAATATAGATCCTTACACAGTATTTCCTGTTGATGACACACAGCTCTTGTTCAGAGGGAATGGGTTCAAAGAATGGAATAATAAGATAAAAAGAAAGAAGAGCACAAGATAAAGGAGGTAACAGCACCCCAAGACCTAAATAGTGTCAATGATCTGAAAAACTGAGAAATACTTTTAGGCTTGTTGGGATCAAAATCCTCTCTAGTTCTCTAGAAAACTGTTCTTTTGGCTTCTAAAATGGATTTACTATTTTTGTATTCCTGATGTTTCTATGACCTTATGACATCAAGTTTATGGACTCAATTTTTAATTGTTATCAAAAAGATGGTGACTGCAGCCATAAAAGTCAGTTACTCCTTGGAAGAAAAGTTATAACCAACCTAGACAGCATATGAAAAAGCAGAGACATTACTTTGCCAAGAAAGGTCCATCTAGTCAAGGCTGTTTTTCCAGTAGTCATGTATGGAGGTGAGAGTTGGACTATAAAGAAAGCTGAGCACCAAAGAACTGATGCTTTTGAACTTAGGTGTTGGGGAAGTTCCTTGGACTGCAAGGAGATCCAACCAGTCCATCCTAAAGCAAATCAGTCCTGAATATTCATTAGAAGGACTGATGTTGAAGCTGAACCTCCAGTACTGTGGCCACCTGATGCGAAGAGCTGACTCGTTTTAAAAGACCCTGATGCTGGGAAAGATTGAAGGCAGGAGGAGAAGGAGACGACAGAGGATGAGATGGTTGGATGGCATCACCAACTCATTGGACAGCAGTCTGAGTAAATTCCAGGAGTTGGTGATGGACAGGGAGACCTGGTGTGCTATAGTTCACGGGGTCACAAAGAGTTGGACCTGACTGAGCAACGGAACTGAACTGACAATATACACCAGAAGGGGGGAAACATTATTTTTTAGAATAAGATAATTATGTTTTATTTAAAATAGACTCCAACTTCTCTGGTGTCCAGTGGTTAAGAATCTGCCTGGCAATGAAGGGAATCTGAGCTCACTCCCTGGTCCAGGAAGGTCCCATATGCCACAGTGCAACTAGGCCTGTGTGCTACAAGTACTGAGCCAGTGCTCTAGAGCCTGGAAGCTGCAACTACTGAGTCTGTGTACTCCAAATTTTGAGCCTGCACACCTAGAGTCCACGCTCAGCAACAAGAGAAGCCACCGCAATGAGAAGTCCACGCACCACAATGAAGAGTGGTCCCTGCTTACCATAACAAAGAGTAGTTCCTGCTACCACAAGTAGAGAAAGCCTGTGCACAGCAAAAAGACCCAGTGCAACCAAAAACAAATTAAAAAAGAATAGAACCCAAGATATATCTATGACAAAAATTTAATTATATGAAAAGATGTAGAATATGCTTTTCAGCTAATTTATTATTATTATTATGATAACTTTGGTATCTAATAGACATGCACCACATGTAAGTTAGCAGATTGCCAATTTGTTGAATTGGAATAAAATTATATGGTAGGAAGAAATATGAAGTTTATACAGGACATTTTACTCATTGCTACTTGAGATCTGATTCAATGGTGAAATTAAAACATGATATATCATTTTTCATTATAAACTTTACCTATGTAGTATCTTACAATAAAGTATAAAATAGTATATATCCTTCTTGATTTTATTGTGCTAAGAAGTTTCAACTTTGTGGAACCGATTTATAAATGATGTATAAAATGAAAAACATGTGTCCATGTTTCAGGAGTGCTAAAATAATATTGGTCTACTGCCCATATTTTTATAACACGCAATGTTACATGTTCTATAATGATAAATGCAGATACAACAAAATTCATAAACTCAATGGATTTTGAAACTGAAATAAAAATGTTAAAAATGCTTAAAAACCTTTAACACAAATCCTTCAAGGATATACAAGCTTGATTTCTTTATTATAATTAGGAAAAGATAACTTGGACAAATAGTGAGTTTTACTGACTTTATCAGGTCCAGTTTCAAACCCAAACTTACAAAGAGGCATAGTAAAGAACACTTGCTGAGAGATCATTCTGCATTATACTACACTGAAGGTATTTTGCTTCTTATGCAGCATTTCTCAATACTGGAACCTTCAAAGCCTTGTTATTTAGAGTGAATTATGTTAGGACAAAGGTACAATATAATCAAACAAACATTTCACTTGTTGATGTTATACAAAGTAGTTCAAAAAAGATAAAATATGTTCCTATCTTTAAAGCAGCTTATTATTTCCAGGTAGGAAAAGTAGTTTTTGCATAGAGATATCTGGACACATCATTTGGGGCAGAAGTATAATGTCAGCAAAAGTATAGAGATGGAAATGTAATGACAATGTAGGCTGTGGCTCAATCCACAATGTATTCATTGGTGTAGTTGCAGAGGAATCTTGAAAGGATTTCTAAAGGACAGTTATAGAACTCCTTGGCATGCTGCAGAATCTGAAATGTGTTCTTCAAACAGCCAGAGCCATTAGAACTTTCAAAGCAAGGACATGGCATGACAAGACATGAAAGATTTGAAAGATTATTGAAAGAGTTACTTATCAGAAAGATTGATGCATGGGAGAATACAAAGAGATAAAGCAATCTGGAGATGTTACTCTAATGAAAGCTGCCCTGAATTAGTGCTGAGTAAACAAAATTTGGAAGACTAGTTTGAAAATAAGAGGGCATATTTGTCAAGAAACGTTCCTATGCTTGAAGCCTTTCCCAGTCTACCCAAGTAGAACTGTCTCCTCCTCAATTTTAATTCCACTGAATCTTTTGCACACAGCAGAGGAAAGGGAAAACAATGTTATTTACAAAATATCTCTGACTTTTCACAGATGTGCATTTTATTTTTTTCAAAAATTTAGCAATGCCTCAAATCATTTTTCATTGACTTCTTGCTGCTATGTGTTTCTTGGTTTCAGTTAATATGTAAAGGGAATAAGGAAAAGATCAATTTAATAGATTTAAACTGAGGAAGGGCAAAAATATGAGCTTAAGAAATGTTTTATTAAATATATAAAATGTTCAAAATATTAGGCATATTAAAGCAAAAACAAGATGCTTTTCATCTATTCCACCGGGTATAGATTGAGAAGTTTGGTATACACTGTACTGCTACAGTATGGAGAGGCAGAAATTCTAACACATTGTTGGTGGGAGTACTAACTGGAAACAACCCTGTGGAAGGCAATTTGGCAGTAAAACCGATATTCTAAATGCACATTCTCACTGACCTAGCAACTCTACTTCTAGATCTACCCACACTTGTATAAAAATGCATATATAAGAATTTTCATTTTATATTCATTCATATTTGCTTATAAAATAAGTTGACAAAGAATTTCAAGTCAATAATTATTTATATAAACTATGATATATCTTTATTATGGAGTAGTTTAAAGTGTTCAAAAATTGTATACCTTTTTGAATTGTAATGCACACAACCAAAATTATTATTTTTTAAGAAAAAAAAAGACATCTGTAACAGTGTCATAAAGGATGTAGATACAAAGTCCTGTTGAGGATGGCTACTTTCGAGAGGAGCTAGAAGACATTTCAGGGCTTTTATTATAGTATTTTTATACTGTTCATTGTCAATTCTATGATGTTAGGAAAAAAGATGACAACAGTATTCATTTGCTACATTCTGAGCTGTGAGAGCTGCTTTACT
Organism: Nanger dama; assembly: GCA_917880005.1. Classification (NCBI taxonomy): domain Eukaryota; kingdom Metazoa; phylum Chordata; class Mammalia; order Artiodactyla; family Bovidae; genus Nanger; species Nanger dama. Next base: position 10,473,590 of record CAKJTW010000014.1, read on the forward strand.
CTGCAGTGGCCAGGTTGATCATGCACCCAATGGAGCAAATCATGTGTACTCTAACATAAAGTGTCTCAGGATCATATTTAAAATAATTGTCAGACAGCACTCCACTCGTTATCAATGAAGGGCTAGATAAAAATATAAGCACCTTTTTGTTACTGGAAAGTAATTCCTCCACAAAACAATGGTTTTCTAAATTAATCCTTAATATGATGTTTCTATTATTTTTACCTGGGGAAAAATTAATAAGAAGATATATCTATTTTAATTTGCATTTTCCTTTCTCCTCTTGAGAAAACCTGAATTACCTTACTGTGTTTGAAATAAAAGGATAAAAGAAACTAATTATAGAGTAATTTCTTCAAATAAAAAGAAATTGATCTCAAATAGACCATTTATCTAAACACTGGCTAAAGGCAAACACTAACTAAATAAAGATTAACATTTGGAAAAAGTAGTTAACTTGAAAATAAATCAAGATAGTTGTCTTAACTTTTAAGCATCTATTAAAGTTGTAATATATGAGAGGCATCTGATCAGGCAGAATATCTAAACAGGGAAAATAAGAATCAGAATGAGAACACTGAATAATTTCTTTATTCTAAATTAGTATTTATCAGAACAACTAGACAATATATTTTAACAGATGGCATTTGTATATTCAATCTTGGAAGATCAACCATACATTTATACCTAAAGCCTATTATCTTATAAAATAACTACATGTAAAAAGATGAAAGACACTTTCATTTCAGGAGAAATATCAGCTCCAGGCATTTTGAAAAGTATCACAAGATATGAATACTTACTTAATCACATCCTTATTGAACAGGGTAAAATTGCTTTCTATCAGCTCCCTCTCCTGTCTGCTTTGTAGCTTTCTCACCTTTCATTTTACCTCTCTCTCCAGTATCTCCAGACACAGTATAGCTTGACCACACCTTTTTAAAGACACTTTTTTTATTCATTTCTTCCATTTTTTAAATAATGTGTCAAATCTTCTGCAATAACAAAATGATCTATATATACTGGAGGAAGTAGCTGGATTAGTTGTACAGATATAAAACATATACATTTTTAATATAATTTTATTTTAATTGGAGGTTAATTACTTTACAATATTGTATTGGTTTTGCCATACATCAACATGAATCCACCACAGGTATACACGTGTTCCCCATCCTGAACTTCCCTCCCTCCTGATCATAAATATGCTGATAATAACTTCTTGTCATAGTAGCCAAGCCAATAAAAGCAATATACCAAATATTACTTTATAAAAATAAACCTGTAAAATATTTGCAAAATGAAGTCTTTTTACTTTTACTATTAAATGACAATTCAGTTTAAAAGATTCACACATATATTTGCTTTAATAAATTAGCAGTAAATTATCATTTAATGATTACAGCATAAGCCACTCATAAATTTTTTCATTAACAGGAATGTAATAAAAATAGAAGAAGAAAATAATTGAAGGAACTTATTTTCAAATGAATATACTTTATACCATTTTATGTCACATGAGATTCAAAAACAGTATTTGAAACATCTCTCCCTCCTACCAAAATAGATCTTTTTTTTTTTTAATTAAATTTATTTATTTTTTTAATTACAATACTGTATTTGTTTGCCATACATTGACACGAATCAGCCATAGGTGAACACAATCGCCCAATGCCGAAGCCCCCTCCCACCTCCCACCCCATATCCTCTACCTGAATCATCCTGTGCATCAGCCCCATGCATCCTGCATCCTACACCAAACATAGATTAGCGCTTCGTTTCATACAGGAAAATACACATGCTTCACTGCCATTCTCCCAAACCATCCCACCCTTTCCCTCTCCCTCAGAGTCCAAAAGTCCACTCTATACCTCTGTGTCTCTTGTTGTCTCACATATAGGGTCATCATTACTGTCTTCTAAATTCCATATATATGTGTCAGTATACTGTATTGGTGTTTTCTTTCTGGCTTACTTCACTCTGTATAATCGGTTCCAATTTCATCCATCTCATTAGAACTGAGTCAAATTTATTCTTTTTAAGGGCTGAGTAGTATTCCATAGTGTATATGAACCACAGCTTTCTTATCCATTCATCTGCTGATGGACATCTAGGTTGCTTCCATGTCCTGGCTATTATAAACAGCTCTGCAATGAACATTGGGGTACATGTGTCTCTTTCAATTCTGGTTTCCTCAGTGTGTATGCCCAGCAGTGGGATTGCTGGGTCATAGGGCAGTTCTATTTGCAATTTTTTAAGGAATCTCCACACTGTTTTCCATAATGGCTGTACTAGTTTGCATTCCCACCAGCAGTGTAAGAGGGTTCCCTTTTCTCCACACCCTCTCCAGCATTTATTGCTTGTAGACTTTTGGATCACAGCCATTCTGACTGGTGTGAAATGATACCTCATTGTGGTCTTGATTTGCATTTCTCTGATAATGAGTGATGTTGAGCATCTTTTCACGTGTTTGTTAGCCATCCGTATGTCTTCTTTGGAGAAATGCCTATTTAGTTCTTTGGCCCATTTTTTTATTGGATCATTTATATTTCTGGAGTTGAGCTGCATAAGTTGCTTATATATCTTTGAGATTAGTTGTTTGTCAGTTGTTTCATTTGCTATTGTTTTCTCCCATTCAGAAGGCTGTCTTTTCACCTTGCTTATAGTTTCCTTTGTTGTGCAGAAAGAAAAATGGAACTGGAGGAATCAACTGGCCTGACTTCAGGCTCTACTACAAAGCCACAGTCATTAAGACAGTATGGTACTGGCACAAAGACAGAAATATAGATCAATGGAACAAAATCGAAAGCCCTGAGATTAACCCACATACCTATGGACACCTTATCTTCGACAAAGGAGGCAAGAATATACAATGGAGTAAAGACAGTCTCTTTAACAGGTGGTGCTGGGAAAACTGGTCAGCCACTTGTAAAAGAATGAAATTAGACCCCTCTCTAACACCATACACAAAAATAAACTCAAAATGGATTAAAGATCTAAATGTAAGACCAGAAACTATAAAACTCCTGGAGGAGAACATAGGCAAAACACTCTCCGACAAAATAGATCTTATGTTCTACATAATTTTGTAAAGGGACATTAAAGACTTATTTTTTTTTATAACAACTATGTTTTTAAGCAAATAAAAAGACAATTAAGAATGAAATCATCTCTTTAAATATGTGCAAGTAAAATCAGGAAAATGAAAAGAAAGCACCTATGAGCAAATTTACAAGGCTGTGTCTACAAATTAAGTGATTTTCCTCATATTTGGAAAACTAGAATGATTGTACCCATGTATATTTATACAAAATTCAAATGATTTTTCTGCCTTTAAATATTTCTTGAACCTAAGCATAAAATGAGATTTTTGTAAGCAACTAGACCTACAGATGTGAAGAATATGATTTTGCCTTCTGAATCTACAGTCTCATTGCCTTCCTTAAAAAGAAAAGTTAGTAGTAGTTAACATCATCCTTGAACAGGAAAAGAACTGAAAGCTCAGAAAGGTTATTGTTTTATTCAGGGAAACCAAAAGAAGCTGCTGAGCCAGGACCAAGCATGGATGTAACAAGTCCATATTCTTTCCATGGCCTCCCCATATGCCAGGAACATGATACCTCTTCTTAGTATCTCTATTTGGTGGATTCTATCTTAAACTCAGCTGTCCACAACTACAGTTCTGTTCCAATTTTCCTCTTATCAAAACTTCACATCACACATAGCCTCTGAATCACACCTAATCAAAACTTGAAGAGAAAAAGTCCTTTACTTTCAGTGATTTTAACTTTTTGCTTGAAAGAATAAATATTAATAAACTGAGGAAGTGACTTGACCAACTAACAACAAGCTGAAAAAACTGGGGCTGAACTTCATCGTAAATGCCATCTAATCTTAAAATGAACTGTTAACATCTTGCTTTTGAACAAAATTCCAATTCTGCAATTGTCTCCTGGAATCCTTTACATTTCCTCATTTGACATATATTAACATTTTGCATTACAAAGAACTGTCTATACATTAAGTAATCTACTTCCTTCTAAATATCCACATAATCTCTACCTCTCTTCTCACCAACTGAAAAAGACTTTGTCAATCCCTAACTGAAACTTCCTTCAAGTCCCAGTGTTTCTTGTTTTACCTAGGAAGTCAGTTAAATCCATCCCCACAATGACCATTTCTACTTCTCCAAGGTACTGAGAAATGTGTGAGCAATAGCTCAATAATTATGTTTACTCGTACATTTTCTTAAGTTTCTTATTGTGTTCTGACTGATTATTTTCCATGTCTCCAGTATCAGGGATCAAAACTTTCACTTCCTTCAGATCTCCAAAAGTAGTGGTACTATAAACACTAATTTTTTAAGAAATGTCTACTGAAGTAAATTATTCAAGTGAAAAAGAAGACAAACAGAATAACCTTTAAAGGATTTTAATCTACACATGTCAGTATCGCTGTCCACAGGTAAAACAGTATTGTGCCTCACAAAAGGACAGAATATTTTGGTACACAGATAATTTACAGCTTATATGTTAGAAGGGACTGGCGTAAAAATCAAAATTTCTTCCCAGGTTTATGCTTTTGATGTTTCTAACATGTCATTTTTTTGTCACTGAAAAGTCAATCTTTTTCTTTTATATTATCACAACTGCATGACATTTTACTTCTGATGTTGCACATAAATAAAGGTTGTTATTTTTCTAAAATTACGCAACTAATAAATTGTAGAGCCAAGACTGAATCCTAAACTTCAAACACCAAATCCCTTAATGCATACTGCCTCTTTTTATTAGATATAGTACTATAATTATCAAAATAACATTTACCACCTGCTTCTGTTACTACTATTACTACTACTATCTAGTAGGGACTGTGTAAGCAAAGCTTCACAGCCTCACAGTTAATCCACCTCTGCAAAATGACTATTGCCAACACCAATACCATAAATAGTCTATACTTAATAACTGAAAGAAATCAAGCTTTTTATAACAACATAATAAGAATCGCATTTGTTCACAGCATCTAAGCCACATTCACCACAAATCCGTCTATATCATTAGAGACTAGACAGTTCTAAGACACTATGTAGAAAAATATAACATTCATTTAAAGTGGTTAGGTGAATCTTGAAACCAAAGGTACTTCAGAATAGGCACTAGGAAGTAAATGCAGCAATTAGAGAACCAATGTTAGCATGAAACAGTGTATGTCAGAAAGTCACAGTAGGAGGAGTAAACTAACAGCCATCTCCAAAAGGAGAAATACTGAAAATTTGTATTTCAGCTATATATAACTCTTAAATGCACATTTCACACTGAACTGTATTCACCCTATGTGCTTATTTCTTCCACCAGCCCATGAGCTACTTATTTCCCTTTACATTCTTACTTGACAACAACTGGCCACTAGGGACCATTTGAGTGAGGGAAATAATGTAAAAAATAATTTGAATGTGAAAAGAACTACTTTTATTTAATTTTAATCACTGAAGTATAAACCACCAAGACCACATTAAGGAATAAAAACAAACATACATAGTCGTAGGTTTTCAAGCATACTTAAAATAGTAAATTTTCATAAAATCAATTCAGGATCATTTAACTTAAATCTCAATATTTCATATTAAGATTGCTATTCTCCGAAAATTTCACAGTTAAGCTGTAGGTGAGTAAATATCTAAAGAAAGTAAAAATTCAAAGAATATAAAGGATCATTTATACTTTGAAGTTTGAGACTATATTTTATATTTTCTACTAGAGTTTTTTGCAATGTTTGGTTGTATGCATAGAGTAGATCAAATCTCATATCAACCATCAATCATTTTAACCAATCTTTTACCTCATCTTTGTACATGTATTTTATTGCCTTCAAATACTCAGTATTTAAAGAAAAAGAGAGTCTTAAAATATGAAGTCACCCCACATGGACACACAAAAAATTATTGTCTTAATTAGACAAAGAAAAGTTTGAGAGAAGACATTTATAAAACTATTATTATAGCAGGAACCCAGCAATATATAACTGCCTTTCCACTGAGTTGCACTGTGCTAATTTTACAGTTTAGCATGTTCAGCTCTACAGAAGAAAAATTTAGCATATATTCATTCTAAAGTAATTTACATCATGTTTTTAAAATTAAGCACAGAGGAACTTTAGTTCAGAAACAATGATAACTAAGTATTATTATAGGCTCAAAATTGCTCTGTTTAATTCCTTTATTACTGTAACAGTAAAACTAGTATTTACATAAAGTTGATATGTGAATTGAAAAATACTGTCTATTTCTAAAAAGAACGTTTCTTTCACTTTCTGTTTTGCATTTTATTAAATGCTAAAACTGTTACTGTCCGAAGGGAGCCCATAATTTAAATTTTATCCAAACTTGTCAAGTCACAGGAATAGTCTCTCCTCACATTTTTCATTGATTTTCTATTTCATTTAGTGTATCTATAAACATGAATTACTGAAGAAAACAATTGCCAATACAGGGAAAAAAATATTAACAAAAGAAATGGAAAATTCTTTCTAAATATACTGTAGAAAAAAACAACTACTATTATTTTCCTTCTTGGGTTCCCAGGTTTCGTAACTGAACCTGTCAAAAATCTCCCATTTGATTCAGCTGTTGAGTGCACACTAAGTTCATTGTGAAAAAGTTCACAGCTAGCAATTAAATTGTCTAAACATTCAGCCTTTGGTTAAAAGTAACATGGGCACAGCTCTTTTCTCTGAGTTAATATAACTGGATTTTTAATTTTCTTATCTTAAAAATTTTAAAACATTAGTTTTACAGATAATCAATGGCAAAAGAATATTACATATATCCTAGTTTTGATTTGAGTAGAAATCAAAATAAGATTTTCACAGCAAAAAAACAAAGGTATAAACTATAAAAAGTTCTGATTTATATATTAAAATGACCTCCCATTTTTCCATGTAATGCTAAACATATAACTTCATCTCTTTATAAATCTCTACTACTCTTTATGTTAAATAAAATACTAGCTCTGTAAGGCTCCTCCCAACATTTTCATTGTTGTTTTTCAGTTGCTAAGTCATATCTAACTCTTTGTAACACCATGGACTGAAGCACACCATGATTACCTGTCCTTCACTATCTCCCAGAGTTTGCTCGAATTCATGTCTAATGAGTTGGTGATGCTATCAAATTATCTCATCCTCTGCCTCCTCCTTGTCCTTTGCCTTCAATCTTTCCCCATATCAGGATCTCTTCCAATGAGTTGGCTCTTCACATAAGGTGGACAAAGAATCAACACTAAGTAGTATTATTTTCTCAACTTTTTCTAAATGTTCTCATTATTTATCATCAATAACTCATGAGATGTGTGCTTATATTTAATGAGATGCTTATTTTAGCCTTAAGAACTCTCCATCAGTAGCTCCACACACTGCCATTTGAATAATGGCACTGAAACAGGAAAAGTGTCAAGTTACTAAGTATCAATTCTATTACAAAAGAGGTAACTTATAAATTTATCATTATATATACTCAAAACTGGCAAAATTAATCATCATTAACAAATAGTTTTATTAATTTTTAAACATAAGAGACTAGATTAACCTTGTTTATATCTTTTAGAAAAGAATATAAAGAGATAAGTTTCGAAATAAAAAAATAAAACAAAGCCAAAATCTAACTAAGATTAAATATGACATTTTTCTAAGGTTTCAGAAATACTGGGGAGGGACACTTAACATTATTTAGATGCCCAGGAAACAATTCTACATTTAATGATTATAAATGCCAATTAAATAATAATTTATCTATAGAAAACTATAATCTTTTTATATTTCCACTCCAATCTGTATTTTCCAAGTAATAGTCATCTTAATCACCAGGAATTTCTTATTATTCTGAAAGTATAAGAGTAACTTATCAAATATTGTATTATTTAAAAGTAAGTTATTATATAAAGAGAAATGAAATGGGAAAACCTAGTAAGTTTAAAATTAAACTCTTTTTACCTTTGTTTAGTTTCAGAAAAATTTGTTCTTTAATACTTATAAATATGAAATTAAATATCTGAGAAATAAAGATGAAAACTCATACAGTCAAAAGTAAATTTTTCACCAAATAAATGTACCATTTCTCTGCTACTTACTGACTAAACACAGACTACTGCAACTAGTGATATATCTGTGAAAACACATTAAAAATATGTTTTTGACTCTAGACATTATAACTATAATTATCATATTATGAAACCTCTCTCAATAAGAACCCCTTAAATTTTTAGCCTCATGATGAATATTTCTGCCAATATTATGACTATCAAGAGAAAGAGACTTTCAATCTACCTTTTATCACCTAAGTGATCAGCAAAATTTCTCTTCCTGAACTCCATATGCTATAGTTACTTTACTGTATCATAACAGAAAATGAGATGATCTCCTTCTTGAGCATTTAACACCTATAAGGATGATAAGGAGCAAGCAGATTCTTATTCCCCATCATAAAGTCTTTATTCATATAATTACACTTTTCCAGTCAATAGTCCCAAACAAGTGTTTTTGATTAATCAGATGAATGAAATACTTTCTAGTTCTTCCTTGCCTGATGTATAATTTCTTAAATTTTGGATAACATTCAAATTAGTCATTTTAACCATAGGCAGGTTCATATTTTAGTAAAGACACAAACTGTAAAGGTATGCCTGTGGTAAAGCTTATACACATACATTATGTTGTTTTCTTTCAAGATTTTAACTTTTTTGGTCTATACAAGTTGAGTATAAGAAACATTTGGAACTATGAGTGGAATAAAGAGAAAATGTACAAGTCCTACTAAGATCTTTTTAAGAGAAGTCCACTTGTTAAAAATAAAAAGTGGTATCCACAGGAAGTAAGTTAATCAGTGACCACTGAGAAGACCAGAATAAAAATCAGTTTTGTACCTATGTTTTCAAATTCATCCAATAAAACATTTTGGGAACTATTTAGAAATGACAGTGATCACAAGAAACTCCAGGTCAAGAAATACATTGGTAAAATAACATGACTATACTTTCTAAAGTTGCTCACACCATACTGTTTTTTCCTAGATTAAGAAATGGTGGATTCATTGATTTTTTTTTTCTATTACCCCAAAAGAACAGAATTTTGTTTATTTTTCAGAATTACCTTATGGCCTATTTCTAGAGTTCCATTTCCCTGTACTAAAGAAAAGAAGAGCTTCCATTTTTGACTGGCTCCAATATTCTTGCCTGGGAAATCCCATGCACAGAGGGACATGGCAGACTACAGCTCATGGGGTCTCAAAGTGTCAGACATGACTGAGCAACTAACATTTTCAGTTTCAGTAAGTCTTATGAGCTGATGATTCCACTGAAACATTTAAAGTTAAGAAGTCTGTAAGTCAAAAATACAATATGCAATACCCTGGAATATGAAAGTAAAGACTGTTTCACGTAAGGGGCTGATAAGGATGAAAATGTTCAACATTTACCATATACACAGATTTATAATAAGTAAAAATCAAGTGAAGTTAAATATATAGTCTTACAACAAGTTCATAGGATATAATTTTAATTTAGCCACCAACTGATTAACAAATAATTTAATATCTTTCTAAACAGCAAATATATAATAAAGCCATTTTAAAATTCCTCATATCTACATCAGTGCAATACTACCAAATTTGTTTTATTCATTTTCATGAAAATAATTAACTTAAAAACTGTAAAAATATCTAAGAGGAAACTGATAGCATTCCATTTTTCATAACCTTTCTAACATTAATTTGAATATTAAAAAATATAAAACAGGAGCAATTACTTGAAAGGGTCTGAGTAGAGATAGAGACATTGTTCATAATAGTTATCAACTCTAAATCTTAAGTGTTACAGAGTTTTTGTATACTTCCTTTCTTTTTAAAATGCACCAGTCTCTGAGTAGAGTTATTGATCACAAATGCTCAGAAAATGGACCTCACAAAGATCCCACCGCTTTGAGCTTCCGACCAGCCTGTTTCCTGCTATAAAGTGCTAAGAAGTTCATGTAGCATATAAGCACAACCTTGTAACACTAATTTAAAATATCTTGTCAGAAATAAACCTCTCCCACTTTATGTTTGTATCTTTAGAAATAAGAAATAGATGAATAAATCTGAGGTCTTGAAGTTGGAATTTTGAGATATCAAATAATATAAATATACAAGTCTATTTAAATTAAGACAAATAAATTTCCAACCTCTTAGTTAAAAAACTGTTTTAACCATATTTAAAAAGAGAGGCAATTCAAGGACTACAGATAAGCAAAATAGGTGTGGAAGTATGGAATCGGCATCTCACTATATTTTAAGTATCTTGGTCTCAACAAATTCCTAAATTAGTTTTTAATGGTTACAGAACAGTAAATTCCTCTATAAAACTTCGTCTTAACCAATGGGAACTTAAATATAGTTGAAACAACTTTAACCTAGAACAGTTATCCAGACAAGTTTTCATCTTTTTTTTTTTTTAATTTCATAAAAGTATACCTTTCTGTTGAAGCTAAAAGACAAATTCCCAAAATGATTAGCACCACAAGCTCTTACTTTCTCCATCTAGAGAGCCCTCTACCCTTTACTGACACCCTCTGGTCCTGATCACTAAGTCAGTTTTGATATTAAACCACACTCCAACCTCTTCCCTGGAGATGGTGAAGATTTCCTAAACCGTTAAAAAAAGATATATAAAGAATTATATATTAACCAGACTTGGTCCATTTTTAATAGTGTCACTTAACTGGACACATAAGATTAAACATTCATAAGAAACTAGCTTTAATTATTTTTCAAATAAACATAGCCCGTGTCTACATTCAAGGTGTGATTTTAGCTTATCTTCCTAACTAACTAAAGATTTCAGACCACCTAATATTTCACTTTGGGAAACACTAAGGTATTTTAGAAATTCATTTAAAAATCACACAACTGTAGCTGCTCAGATCTATTTTCAAATGCATCCTCCTATGCTTGTGCCTCACAACTTACAAGCAAAATCTGGCATTCAGTTAATCTACTGAGGTAATGTTCTTTTTCTAAACTTTGAGAACTCAGACTATCTATGCAGCTGTGTATGGAATCAAAGAGAACTTAAAAATGAATTGCTTTTCTTCCTCATTTTATAGTTTTCAGATATTTTAAATAAGAACAATTTTAAAACGCCACCAATTTTTGAACAAAACATTGGCACTTATATTGTAACAAACATTTTATTGATTTTCTATTTTCAAATACACTTTAATACCATCTCACCACACTCCAGTTACTTTTCAAATTCTATTTAATTTTTTATATCTCATTTCCTTTTGTAACTGAATTTTGGGCTTTATTTTCTTCACTAAGTTAGATGGTCTTAATAACATCTTTTACTTTTTTTTTCATTTATGTCATGTGATGTATTGTTACATAGTTATATTGTTTTTTCCACTTGAATCAAAGGAACATATACCTGTCAAGTATGAAATTCGATATACTACTCCACAGACAACTTATAATAATCTGAACATGAAGTATGAAAATATGCAAAGAAACATTTGCAAGTGGCTTAAAATTCATTACAGGTACTTTGAAAAATAATGACCTAATCATTACTAATTCTTTTATGTTTAGGGTCACAATATTAATCATAATGAACTCTTAAAGTTTGCTGTTCTGCAGTCTTCTTATAGTTCATCAGTACATAAAAATACCTCTATTGATTTTAAAATTTGACCCACTATTTGTGTGTAGTTTTCAATGCTAGTATTCTAAAAAACATCTTTCATCATATTTCCAGTTAAAATAGAGAATCAAAATAGAAGTATGTCATATTGAAATGACTTTATCTTTTAAATTAACAGAAAAAGCAGACGAACTGAACACAGGTTGAGGTAATTCACAAACAGTTAAAAGGTTTTCTTTTTCTTCCAAACCTGTGCTTTAATTACCACATTGATTATAGTTTTCATGACAGAGGTTATTAAATTTAAAAATAAAATAATTCTCAAACATTTAGTGAATTCTTGTATTTTCAAAATAAGGTTAATTAAAAACTGAAAATTTTTGAGGTTGTCAGTGTTATTCTTAAATTACTGTATTTTATGTTCATATATATGCAAATTAATGTTCTCTCCAATTTTTTTCAATAAAAACTCAGTAAGGAGTTTTGAGTATATGTCTGAGCATATTTTTATGTTCATTTAAAAAAATCTATCACCTTCCTACACAGCACTGGAAAACATCTTAGCATAATGCAAGATACTTGTTTGTTCAGTCTCTCAAACTTTGTAGAACTTCACTTATAGAGCATCTCTACTGAATTTTAACAAGTTATCGCACTGCCAGATGTCCAGTGATCTAGGCTCTATTCTCACAAACACACTGCTCAGTCAGAAGACACACATTCAGTACCTGAGAACGACAGCCTATTTTCTGAACATTTAGTTTCCCTTGCAGACAATTTCCTACCCTCTCCTGACATCTGTCACCTTCCAGTTCAGCTGTAGGAACTGTTTACGCGCATTCTGAATGACATTACGAGCTACACAAATACCTTATGTTTAGCGTTGCTTCAACTTTTCTGACCTAAAACCCCAGCAGAGAGAAAAAAGAGCACGTTTGATTTCAAAGAAGAAGAAGAAGGAGGTTGGGGGGTGGGGGGTGGGAGGGAAGAGCAGCTTTATGTGACAGTTTTTAAATTCTGGCAACACGGCAGGAAAGGATGGCTTTGCAGAAGCGAGCGTGTCACAAACTGTCAGCGCCTGGGAAGACAAGTGCACAATCGCAGACAGCAGTCACCAGCGAAGGAATGTCAGCCACTTACCAAGGAGACGCCAGGCTCCTCCGTCCTTCCTCCGCGCCTCTCAATTCCCGTCTGCCATCCTCCCGCCCGTCGGCACCGCTCAGGCAAGAGCCCAGGCTCAGGTGCACTCCAGCCTGTGACAGGAGACCAACTGCGGAGTTTCGAGTCCTTCACAGAGAATCCTCCAGCTCGCCCGGCCGCTCCCTGAGGGGACGCAGGTAACGCATCCTTCCCGCGCGGCGCTCCCACGGTACTTCGGCGGCCGCCTCCTGGCCGACACGCTCCCCCGCTCGGTAGTTGGGTAAATCGGGGGCCGGAGCGGCGCCTCCCCGGCAGGCGCGTCCGGGGCCCGGGCGTCGCGGCCAATGCGTCCGCGCGGCTCGCGCGCCGCGCCTCTGACTGGCTGTGCGGCCCCGCGCGGCCCGCGCCCGCCCCGCCCCCCGCGCTGCCGCCGCCCGCGTCTCCCGCCGCCGGCTTCAGTCGGCGCGTCCCCTGGCGAGCAGGTCTCGTCGCCCCTGGAAGGGATTTCTCTGGGTCTCAGCGTCTCACTCGCTAGCCGCGATTTCCCCCGAGGCCCAACTCCGGTCCCCGCCCCGCAACCTGCGCGAATTTCAGAGATTCCAGCGCGGCTGCAGCGGAGCACTTGGGACCCCTGAGCTGAGTTCCTGCGCCTCGCGCCGGCCGTCTCCCCTTCTCCCCGGGTTCTCAGAGCTCAGCGAGGCGGCAGCGGCTGCTGCCTTCCTGAGGCGGGCTCCTGAGTGGACTTTCCCACTTGGGAGAATCCCCTCAGGTCCTGCCTGGGAAGCGCTTCTCTTTGTTTCACTTGTGAGTTTTATCTCAGGGCTCAGACGCTCTTGTGTTTGTGTCTCCCTGATTCCCCGCCCGCCCTGGCTCACTTCGAAATAAACTGAAGACCGAGTGGGTTTAGTCTCAGACAGCAGCCCCCTTTCCTTTCTGAATTTTTCCTTTCCCGATGGATGTAATTGGAAACATAACACAGGTAGTAAATCCACAGTGTGGCAGCTTTAGTGCCATTGTTCAGCCAGTCCCCCCACCCCAACTTTTCCTGAGTCCTCGAATTCTCTCCCTTCGTTGGATGTAATTGTTGGTTAAATTACGCTATATGTCTTTGGCAACCTATTTCCAGAGATGGCGGGGTTAGCGCCTGTCTGTGCTGAGACGGCAGTCCCACCCACTGTTGGCTGTTTCTGCCTGTCGGTCTCTGGAACCGGGAGCAAGCCTCAGGCCGCCCCTGCTGCCGGGCCGGCGGCCGCCTCTCCTGTGATGAGTCCAGCCTCACCCTCACGGAGGCTGTTTCTCCTGCTCACTTAATCCCCTGATGGGGTCTGACGGCTCTAATTGGCGAGGCGAGTTCAGTGTGTCGTGCAGCGTGTAGCTGGAAGCCTTCCTGCCACTAGCTCTGTGTTCTCTATTTTGCAGCTTTTCTGGTAATTAAAATTAGTCTTTTTCCTGTTTCTTGGCTGCTTCTCATTCATCCACACATGTTGTACAAACAGCCAGTCTCTGCTTTTTATGGCTACCCTCAGGATCTGGGCTGATTTCTTGTTCCATAGCGAAGACAAATGTGTGTGTTCACATTTAATGCTTCTCTACCCTTCCATACTTTTTATTTTCTTTTCCCCACTTTCCAGTAATTAGGTTATTTTCTTTATGTGTTAACTGAGGGATTGTTGCCGAGATTCTACTTCTCTGGGCTTTTTCTCTGCTTCGCTGGCTCCACTGTGGAGTCAGGCTGTTGGTTCAGGGAGAGAATCACCAGGACTTTTATAACCTCTTTAAATATATTACAAAATAGATTCAAAGTCTAAAAGCTTAAAGCATTTTCTTTTATTGTGCAGTGGGATTTTGTCTTTAAGTGTTTATTATAATTGAGCACATCCAGCCTTAATGGGGGGTACAGAGGTTGAGCTTGTTTATAGTTTGCTTCACTTTCTAGAACACCTTTATAGTACATGTGATTTTATAATTTGGCATTTGAGTCATTATCTCATGTATTACATGTATTTTCTTTCAACTAGTGCTGTTTCAGAAAGGATTTAAAATGGCTTACAGGGATTTTTTTCAACTAAAAATTAATAAAAATGTAGGTCAGTCACACCAAGACATAGGGTAAAGTGGTAATAGTAGGAGAGATATGAAGCCAGGAATGAGGTTTCAAGAGAAAAATCCATTTACATTTTGTTAGAAATGGCCCTCTCAGTGTACCTTGAAAACAGTAGCCAATGTAAACAAGGAAACACTACCAGTCACATGATTCATGGCACCCCCTACAATTAACATGAATAAGGAAATTTATGTTTCAAATAATGTGGATGGATTAAATCTTTTTCCTTTTTTAATAAAGGCTTATATATAAAGACTTATATTTTGACTTTTATAAAGGAAGTGATATTGTAAGAATGGGCCAGAAATACTTGTAACAAGATGACATAATGGGACTTTGAGGGGTATCTGATAATTTAGAGAGGAAGATAGGAAAGAATGAGCCTGCTTAATTTCTATTATTTCAAATTTAGATTGTTAGCTTCAAGTCTTAATTTAAGAGTCACTGGGCTATATGGACACATTTCAGCAAGATTTCAGGATAGATGACTTTATATTGTTCCATTTTATGGTATTCTATATTAATACTATATATTATATATTAACATCCTCTCGTGTGTTATATATGGCAATATGAGTCTTTTTACTTCAACATCTTCCTTGAAATTTTGAGAATTTTGCTGTGATGGACTATATCTTTGTGCTGCATATTTGAAAAGAATGAAAAGTAAGTATTTATTTAGATCATATTCACCTTGGTATCCTATTACATTCACAGGGTTCAGGAATATGCAGTTCAACGTTTGAAATTAGAAAAACAACTGCATAAAGTAAGAAAATAAAAAAAAATTCCTTGTAGTAGGTCTGCCAAGAGGAAACTAACTCCTCTGTTTTCCCAATTTTCTCACATGCATTAAAACTAAGATTTTTATTATTATTTTCACGTGAAAATGGGATTTTAAGATACTGTCCTCACTTACAATTGTAATTAAAAAACATGAGTATTATTCATTACCTCTTATAAAATCCTAGTTCAGAATGAAAGTGACTTTTCTAAAAAAAAACCAGTTCATAGTCTACTGTAGTAGCATTTGAACATTAAATCAATTAAAATATCATTTGTAAGTGAGTTAAGTGGTTTAGTGAGTCATTTTCTCCATACTCTGGTTAGGGTACCTGGACCTAGCTGTCATGTTGCTTATCTGAGCTTGTTGAGATGGTTATCTTTGTGTAAATGTGTTAATCTCTTTATCTCCTCGTCCCCAGTGGGCAAGTGAGCAGATGCAGAACATCTGGAGCAGTTGAGTTGCCTCTGAGCTTTTGTCTTGTTTTTTATTACAGATTTTTTCTTTAAATTGTGCCCTCTTTTTTTTTTTCTCTCCTTTCATATGACTCAAATAAGCTTCTAGATTCTTGTTAGTAGACCATAACTACAATTATATCCGAACAAACTGTACCATAAAACACAGGGAAACCCAGAGCAAATCAAGTTTAGTTTTTTTCTTGGATTCCCTTCTTTGCTTAATAAAGCCACTTTCAGCATTTGCATATCATATTCTGTTTTGGTGTTTCAGTCCTCTATACTTTATGTTAAAAAGAATAACAAGTGTGAAAATACTTACAAACAAAATTATAGATGTTAAAATCTTGCATTGCCCATATACACTAGTGTTCCCTATAAGTGTAAATAAACATGAAGATCCAAAAGTAAGCTTTCACTTGAACTGGACAACTTATGATGATTTGATTTTATTTTAGGTTTCTTAGAACATCAGTTTTACTACTTACATCACAGCTGTTTTGTGAAAGCAGAAATAAACATATCCTAATCAGACTTGGAAAATATACTGAATTAATTTAACAGCTGTTTCAGTTACCAACACTAAAGAACATAGACTTCTTTGTAGATGTCTTGATAACGTCTGCAACTGCATCCATTAAGTGTTGTGAGAGAGAGCGAGCTCTATTTGGCTGTTTTGGTGCTCATAGTGCAAGCCTACGCTCACAGAAGCTATGGACATAACTGACTTCTAAGAAGTTCTTGTGATCACCCCCTGCAACATCTTTGTTTAGCAAAAAGTTCTTCCTTAGAAGAGAACAGAAAACACTAGAAGTTAAATAATTTAGAAAACAGAAGTAAAACTTTAAATCTTAAAATTTAAAAATAAAGTGTATGTATTAATTTACATACAGTAGCTTTCTTTAGATAAGCACTTCCATTTTTTCTTAGATAAGTCTTCAGTACAAGAATTTATAGATGTCTAACTTCCATTCCATACAGTATTGCATTACCAAGATCTTATATGAAGAAAGAAGTAGGATCAATTTGAACTGGGATCTATTTGTTTATAAGGTCTTGTCTCTGTTTGCACACCAATCTTCCCAATCTGAGATAAAAATTTCTAATGCCTTCTTATATTCTAAATGACTTTAAAGGATTTTCTTATGCGTATTGCACCTTGATTATTTCCCATCTCTTTCCTATTTTCCATCACTTTCCTATCTCTCAGGTGCATTAACTTGACATTTTTTGACATTTTGCACCAAATGAGAATAATCTACCTTAAATACCCATCTTTCTTCAACTCTCCTTTGTCTGTTTTATACCTGGACTCACAGCTTTCTTTTTTCAAATTTTTATAATCCAGTTTAAGGATTGTATATAGGTCTTTTATTGAGAGGAAATGACAGCCCACTCCAGTATTCTTGCCTGGGGAATCCCATGGACAGAGGAGCCTGGCAGGCTATAGTCCATGCTGTTGAAGGAATCGGGCGCAACTTAGTGACTCAACTACCACCGCCAGAGGTCTTTCTGTATAGAACTAGACTGTATGCTTTCTGTGGGCCAGGAACTAAATTTCCCCCACACTCTGATGAAACTTGTCTTTAAACATTTTTGTTAGTTGGGTAGTGTCCATATAGGAAGCCTCATTACTTTGTCAGAGATTCTCTCCAACAGCCTGCATTTTGAAGCAGAAGCAGAAATTTTCACCGCCTACATTTCTGTTCACCAGTAAGCCTGTAGATAGCAATTGTTACCACTAGATGGCAATCGTGTTCTAACTAGGAATGCCAGTTTCTATCCTAGGGATTTTCAGAATTTTTAGGGAACTCAGAGTAACCCCCAAACTAGTAATTGAGAATATAAGAAGAGTTTTATATATATACTTTAACATACAACATCTAGTGAAAACATCAACAAGTTTCAAAGTGTCAAAATTTTAATAGCTGATCTTGCACTTCAGAGCTATTAACATTTGTTGAGAGCAAACTATACATTTGGGGCTTCCTTTGTAGCTCTCAGTGGTAAAGAATCTGCCTGCAATGCAGGAGACCCAGGTTCGATTCCTGGGTTGGGAAGATTCCTGGAGAAGGAAATGACAATCCACTCCAGTATTCTTGCCTGGAGAATCCCATGGACAGAGGAGCCTGGTGGGCAACAGTCCATGGGGTCATAAGAGTCGGACGTGACTCCACCACCACCAACTATACACAAAGCATTGAAACAGGAATGCTTTAGATGAACTGTCCATTTTATTCTAGTAGTCTAGCTGAGAAGGCAATGGCAACCCACTCCAGTACTCTTGCCTGGAAAATCTCATGGGTGGAGGAGCCTGGTAGGCTGCAGTCCATGGGGTCACACAGAGTCTGACACAACTGAGCAACTTCACTTTCACTTTTCACTTTCATGCACTGGACAAGGAAATTGCAACCCACTCCAGTGTTCTTGCCTGGAGAATCCCAGGGACCGGAAGCCTAATGGGCTGCCGTCTATGGGGTCACACAGAATTGGACACGACTGAAGCAAGTTAGCAGCAGCAGCAGCAGTCTAGCTGAAACTCAGGCTCAAATGGCCTGCCTCCACCATGTGTTCTTAACCAGTTCACTAACCCAAACCCTATTTTGATTAATCAAATCACCACTAACAAGTAGCAGATCCAAAGAACAGACCTGATGTACAGAAAATGCAATAAAGGGAAAATAATTTTAGTACAAGTACATAACAAGATTAATGCCGTATTAAACATACTGGTTGGCAGTTTATAGCATTTTTGCTTATTCTCAGAGACATGATTCATTCAAGTGACATGTATTAGGAACTTACTTTTCTAAATATTATACATACATGAAGTGAGGTTTTAGTAAAACTTCCATGTCAACACTTTAAAAAGTGAATAACTATAGATTTTCTCATTCTAGTGTTTTGCCTGGATAATACTTAATTCAAAATGCTAACTGGCACAAGACAGTCCACAGTTGTGGGAGGAAAATACAGAGTTTTCACAATATGTGCTGTTTGTTTAGAAGAGATTACATTTTGGTGATCCAAATGTATTTGTCATCAATTCTATTTATATCTGGTTTGTGCTCTTTGTAAATTAAAAAAAAAAAAAAAGTATTTTCCCTGTCACCATGTCAGTTTCAGCCTAGCATCCAGAAATTGAGCTGTGTTCTTTCTGACACACCACCAGACTTCACTCAAGGTAACTAATAACAATGAAGGGATTAGGACTCCTCTGGCAATTGTTTCCTTAATGGAGAAGGCTCTCTCTGGAAAGTCTCTGTGGCTTTGCTGCTGACAATGGTAAAAACTTGCTTTGTGTCTGTGAAATTTTGAGATATAATTTATAAACTGTGCAAGTACAGACACGACACCATTATTTTGTGCTTAAATAGCATCTTTCTTGTAAGGATACCAGACCCATTTAATACAGCGACAAAATTAATCAATATGGTATAGCTCCATGACACGGTTTTTATACACCTCTTATTATTTCTTGTGCCACATCATTTGCGAAGGTACACAAACTTTATACGAAGGGAGAGAATAATACACTGTGAACTTGCTTTCAGTTGCAATTGGTGAAGAGACATTCCTAATGAGATGAAAATACATCACTTCAGGTATCTAAGTAAAATATAATGCAATTTCTTCATCCAGCATTAACCAGTACTTAATTATTAGCTGGCCAAGGTTGGCAGTCTTATAGTGAAGAGAAAGGAATCTCTGATGGATAGTCCCACGGAAAACCAGAAGGCTGAACAAGGTGGCATCATGTCAGTTCAGGCTTCTGCTAATGAGAGAGGAGATGGTGATAAGAACCCAGCAGAAGAAGAAATTATATCAAAACTCAGTGGAAAACAATATGAGAAAAGAAAAATTCACAATATTTGCTGGAAAATGACAGCAGTGGGTGTTCTACATTCATAGTGAGCCTTTAGGATGATGCCACCAACAGTGACAGGCCCTGAAGGGTAACAGTGTATTTGTTTTACAGTGGAAATCAGCACACTTAATGTGTAATGGTCTATATTATTGGTGATAACTGCATGTTTGACCAGGAGAATTTTGAAAACTTTTAATAGAATAGCCATTAAACAGTTTTAAGTCATTTAACAATTTAATGTTGAATTCTCAGAGCAATGTGGGTGTTAGCAAAAATCACATTCTCAACTATAAACCTTTTTAATATCTAATATACTTACCAGTTAAAATTAAAAATAGATGAGAGGAGTGTTCCAAGTGTTTTTCATGTAAGTAAATACTTATTTCTTGTTTCCTATCTCAGCATTTATTTATTTATTTTGTATTACTTAATAGTCTTGTATTTATGAAAAGAGTTCTGAAATGGATTTTTATTTGTAAAATCCCTAATTTGAACTTCTTTTTGCCACTGATACTTGTATAGCTGTTTTGTGAAGTAAGCCAGAAAGAAAAACACCAATACAGTATACTAATGAATATATATGGAATTTAGAAAGATGGTAACGATAACCCTGTATGCGAGACAGCAAAAGAGACACAGACATAGAACAGTCTTTTGGACTCTGTAGGAGAGGGAGAGGGTGGGATGATTTGGGAGAATGGCATTGAAACATGTATAATATTATATATAAAATGAATTGCCAGTCCAGGTTCGATGCACGAGACTGGATGCTTGGGGCTGGTGCAATGGGACGTCCCAGAGGGATGGTATGGGGAGGGAGGAGGAAGGGGGGTTCAGGATGGGGAACACGTGTATACCTGTGGCGGATTCATGTTGATGTGTGGCAAAACCAATACAATATTGTAAAGTAATTAACCTCCAATTAAATAAATTTATATTAAAAATAAAAACTAAATTTATTTTTCTTTTGATAGATTAATTTGATAATTATTATAAATTGTCTTTTTAAATTGATTCATACCCTTACAAATGTTTCTACTACTGATTATGTTACACTGTGTCATATACCATGGTACACTATCTTGACACTTAAGGAGTTTATACAATGACATGTAAATGCAAAGTCCAAAGTGCCTATAGCAGAGATATTCTCAGTATTCTGTAGAATGACATGGGATAACACCACTCTGTGCATTGAAGAAAGTTCTTCACCAAGGACATGCATTTGAAATGGCTTAGAATGAATAGAAGAATTGACTCAAAATGACTAAAAATACCTAATCAGCCTCTACATCTATATCCACTTCTACATCTATACATCTATCTGTGAGTTTGTGCTAAGCTGCTTCAGTCATGGCCAACTCTTTGCAACCCTGTGGACTGTAGCCCACCAGATTCCTTTGTCCATAGGATTCTCCAGGCAAGAATATTGGACTGGGTTGCCATGCCCACCTCCAGGAAATCTTCCTGACCCAGGAATTGAACGCACATCTCCTGTGGAATCTTTACTACTGAGCCACTGGGAAAGCACCACACATCCATATCTATGCTTACATCAATATCAGTTCAGTCATCAGTTGTGTCTGACTTTGCAACCCCATGGACTGCAGCACGCCAGACCTCCCTGTCCATCACCAACCCCTAGAACTTACTCAAACTTATGTCCATTGATTCAGTGATGCCTTCCAATCATCTCATCCTCTGTTGTCCCTTTCTCCTCCTGCCTTCAATCTTTCCCAGCATCAGGGTCTTTTCAAATACATCAGTTCTTTGCATCACGTGGCCAAAGTATTGGAGTTTCAGCTTCAGCATCAGTCCTTCCAATGAATATTCAGGACTTATTTCCTTTAGGATGAACTAGTTGGATCTTCTTGCTGTCCAAGGGACTCTCAGGAGTCCCCTCCAACAGCAAAATTCAAAAGCATCAGTTCTTTGGCACTCAGCTTTCTTCATAGTCCAACATTCACGTCTGTATACAACTACTGGAAAAACCATAGCTTTGACTAGGCGGACCTTTGTTGGCAAAGTAATGTCTCTGCTATTTAATATGCTGTCTACGTTGGTAATAGCTTTTCTTCCAAGGAGCAAGCATCATTTAATTTCATGGCTGCAGTCACCATCTTCAGTGATTTTGGAGCCCAAAAAATAGTCTGTTACTGTTTCCACTGATTCCCCATGCATTTGCCATCAAGTGATGGGACTGGATGCCATGATCTTAGTTTTCTGAATGTTGAGCTTTAAGTCAACTTTTTTCACTCTCCTCTTTCACTTTCATCAAGAGGCTTTTTACTTCTGCTTCACTTTCTGCCATTAGTGCCGCATCATCTGCATATCTGAGGTTATTGATATTTCTCCCAGCAATCTTGATTCCAGCGTTTCTCATGATGTACTCTGCATAGAAGTTAAATAAGCAGGGTGACAATATAAAGCCTTGACGTACTCCTTTTCGTATTTGGAACCAGTCTGTTGTTCCATGTCCAGTTCTAACTGTTGCTTCCTGATCTGCATACAGATTTCTCAAGAGGCAGGTCAGGTGGTCTGGTATTCCTATCTCTTTAAGAATTTTCCACAGTTTGTTTTGATCCACACAGTCAAAGGCTTTGGCATAGTCAATAAAGCAGAAGTAAATGTTTTTCTGGAACTTTCTTGCTTTTTTGATGATCCAACGGATGTTGGCAATTTGATCTCTGGTTCCTCTGCCTTTTCTAAAACCAGCTTGAATATCTGGAAGTTCACGATTCATGTACTGTTGAAGCCTGGCTTGGAGGATTTTGAGCGTTACTTTACTAGCGTGTGAGATGAGTGCAGTTGTGCGGTAGTTTGAGCATTGTTTGACATTGCCTTTCTTTGGGATTCCCTGGTGGCTCAGAGGGTAAAGCATCTGCCCGCAATACGAGAGACCTGGGCTTGATTCCCTGGGTGGGAAGATCACCTGGAGGAGGAAATGCAACCCACTCCACTATTCAGGCTACAGTCCATGGGTCGCAAAGTGTTGGAAATGACTGAGCAACTTCACTTTCACTTTTCTCTGTGACTGGAATGAAAACTGACCCTTTCCAGACCTGTGGCCCCTGCTGAGTTTTCCAAATTTGCTGGCATATTGAGTGCAGCACTTTCACAGCATCATCTTTTAGAATTTGAAATAGCTCAACTGGAACTCCATTACCTCCACTAGCCGTGTTCATCGGGATGCTTCCTATGGCCCACTTGATTTCACATTCCAGGATGTCTGGCTCTAGGTGAGTGATCACACTATCGTGATCATCTGGATCAGAAGATCTTTTATATAGTTCTTCTGTGTATTCTTGCCACCTCTTCTTAATATCTTCTGCTTCTGTTAGGTCCATACCATTTCTGTCCTTTATTGTGCCCATCTTTTCATGAAATGTTCCCTTAGTATCTTTAATTTTCTTGAAGAGATCTCTAGTCTTTCCCATTCTATTGTTTTCTCTATCTATTTCTTTGCATTGATTACTGAGGAAGGCTTTCTTATCTCTCCTTTATATTCATAGGTATCTAAACTTATACCTCTATCAATATCTATGTCTATCCAGCTCTGTGATAGGTGCACAGTGTGCTGTTTCAAATTCATGTGTTCTGTAAAGTTAATGAATATGGGTTGATGCTGGAGCCCCTGGAAAGTACAGAGCCTGAAATGATACTGAAGTAAATAGCGGCTCCATTACGAAAAGACTTTATACATCATCTTAAGGAAATGGAATCATTGTGTAGTTGTAATCAAAAGGAGGTAATTCTGTAGATGAATAGCCTTGAAGCAAAGAAATCAGTTAGGGAGCTGTTGTAACATTTGTAGCCATAGATCATAAAAAAAAAAAAAAAAAAAAAAAAAACTAAAAATGTGGCAGGGCATTGGATTCCAGA
Source organism: Nanger dama (assembly GCA_917880005.1). Taxonomy (NCBI): domain Eukaryota; kingdom Metazoa; phylum Chordata; class Mammalia; order Artiodactyla; family Bovidae; genus Nanger; species Nanger dama. Next base: position 10,497,489 of record CAKJTW010000014.1, read on the forward strand.
GCCTTTTAGTATGAAAAATCAAGAGGACTTGTGTAGTAGTTGAGCATGCAGGCTGGTAACCTGGAAGAGTGACTGAGCATTAGCTCTGTTCTTCTTGGACAGCAGACCTAGGTACACCATGGTGAACAAAACAAACTCTGCCCTCTCAGATGCTATATTTCAATGAAAGATGTAGATAAGTAAATAAGACTCTACAGTGGAACCCACTGGGCTAAGTGGAACAGTGGGAGAACTCTTGCTGCTCAAAAATAGTGGGCTTAGCTGAGATGCATTCTTTAGGGGAAAAATATTGAGTTCAACTATGGAGACACTAATATGGATTCAATTGTGCAGCTCTGAAGGAAGTGGACCAGATAAAACTGAGTACCTGTGTTTAAGGTAATAGATCTTGATTTGAAAGTCAATTAGTATAGTTTAGCTGATGCATGGAATAAGTGGGCTTATGTCTCAAGAATGATATCTTAAGAAGAGGTCAGGGACAAAGATGGAAACTTGGAGAACACCATATTTTAGGGAAACTTCCCTGGTGGCTCAGATCGTAAAGCATCTGCATGTAATGCCAGAGATTTGGGTTCAATCCCTGGGTCAGGAAGATCCCCTGGAGAAGGAAATGGCAACCAACTCCAGTACTCTTGCCTGGGAAATCCCATGGATGGAGGAGCCTAGTAGGCTACAGTCCATGGGATAGCAAAGGTTCAGGCATGAAAGAGGTCAGGGACAAATAGAAACTTGGAGAACACCGTATTTTAGAGACATAGAGAAATAAGAACTAAAACTGGACACTGAAGGGGCAATATCATGTATGTAGAAGGAGAATCACTTAAAAGGATGTCAAATAAGCCAAAGCTGGAAAGAACTTTAAGAAATAGGGCCGTTCATAGATGCGTCAAGTTCGAAGAAATAAGAATGAAAAACCAGTTTATGGTTTGGCTTCAGGGAGGTTGGAAATCTACACAGGTGTGTTGCAGTTATTTAAAAAATGGTTCAGAAGCAATGAGAACATGAACAGATTATCCAGATTTTGACATAGTTGTTTTAATGAAGTAGATCATAGAGAAAGATTTGGGGGGAGGAGTTCCACCTGGTAAAACTCTTTATTTGGCTGAATTTCACTTGAGATCAATTGTCACACACACACACACACACACACACACATATATATATATATATTTGAAAGTTTCTTGTTTTTGTTTTTCTGAAGAGATGTTTTTCTAACATAGCATCTTACTTTTTTCTATCTTTATCTTTGTTGTTGTTACAAGGAAGATTGTATTTTAGGAATTCAATTTCTGGTGCCTAATCCATACATAAAATGGATATAGATATTTTGTTTATCAAAATATTGTATATGAGCTTCTCTGGTGTCCCAGACAGTAAAGAATCTGCCTACAGTGCTGGAGACCTTAGTTTGATCCATGGGTGGGGAAGATCCCCTGGGTAAGAAAAATGGCAATCCACTCCAGATTTCTTGCCTGGGAAATCCCATGGACAGCTGAGCCTGGCAGACTATAGTCCACGGGGTTGCAAAGAGTTGAGTACAACAGACTGACTAACACACACATATAAATATATAACACTTTATTCTGACAATTTAAAAATGATTTTTCTTAAAACTAAAAGCAAACTATAACACAGAGCCCTTACTACAGGATGTGTATCAGCTTATAACAACATGAAACTTGCCAATTCCCAGTTGAGAGAAGCCAAGCAGCTTGAATATTTACAGAATAAATTAAAGTCACAGGAAATTTTACTCATTTACTTTGGTCCTAATTAGAGTGATTCTCCTCGAATAAAATCTGCTAAGATTAGTCATACCTAACATCTTTATGTCTTTATTAATAACACAAATGAACATAACTAAAGTGTACTGTTATGGTCTGAATTATAAAGCACTGTCTGTTATAAATACATTGTCACAAATGATGAGTCATATATAATAGAGTCTTAAAACTCAAGTCACCACTGCTAGATGCAAATGTGACACCATATATGATTTCCTTCTAACAAATAAAAAGGAAAAAAGAGTCCTGCATGAAATTTATACTATTGTTTAGAAATTATTTACTAAAACTGAAATGATAAAATACCGACCAAAAAGAAAATATACCTAGGTTGATTTAGGAACTTACAGAGCAAATTAAAATATATTTTAGCTGTTTTCAGACAAAAGCCCAAATCAAAAAGTCTTTTGGGAGTAAATTCTTTCATTCAAAAAAATACATAAATAAATCTTTTCTGAAAACAAAGAATGCATTTCTAAACCAACTGATGGACTGACATGATTCTTAACTATTATAATAAGAATGCAAAATTATTTTACAACTTTTTACAACTTCTTACAAGTTTAATTTGGCATATGCATATTTTTAATTCTCTTGAATTTTCTGGAGATGAATGTTTAAATTTGTTCTTCCAAAATTATTTGTTTAACATATAAAAAGCTGAGCAGAATATCTTTTTATTTTGTTTTATGATTGTAGATATGAATTTTAATTAACTCAGAAACAGGTGATAAGATTAGTAACATATAGAGTGTATGTAGTTAATAGAAGCAGAACTAGAGACAATTAGTGGAATTTATGTTTTTTTCTACTGAAAAACTGTATCCTAAATACTAATTGTATATGCCAGCCCAATAACTGCAAATATCACTAACAGCATCATTAAGTCATCTAGCACTACATTTTAAGCACTAAATAGAATTACTGATTTGGTATTACATTGGCATGGCGATTGGCTTATTAATATTTTCCATGACTTTATTATGCACTGCAAAACTTGATTTTTGCAACATTAATTATGCCTATTTTATCAATGTATGGCAAAACAAATACAGTATTGTAATGTAGAATGAAGTATTAAAAAATAAAAATAAAAAATAAATAAAAACTTTTCACGTTTAGCCAGATATAAAAAAATAAAAACATGCTAACTATGCCATAGGTACAGTGTCTCTATACTATACTCTTAAAATTACTCAATGACTTCTAAGATTTTTGACTATTGTATGCATTTATTTTAAGTGATAAAGAACTAGAAAGTGTTATGAAATAAAAGCACTGTCCCCTAATGACTCCAAAAATGAAATATAAGAAATGTATTACCTCTGGAGAAAGAGACGGCAACCCTCTCCAGTATTCTTGCCTGGGAAATCCCATGGACAGAGGAGCTTTGTGGGTTACAGTCTTGGGGTAGCAAAAGAGTTGGACACAACTGAGCAACAAAAACAACAACAACATGACTTTTTATCTTAAAGATCTATATATTTTACCTTTCATACTTTATATTATCCAAAGAGTCTGGCATGAATGTTGTTTTGAGAGTAGAGGCAGTGGACTTCTGATATTTCTTGTAGTTTATTTATTCATAAGAAAGTGTCTGACATGTGATGTATGAAGAAGGAATGAATTTGTTTCCTTCTGTTCTGTTTGAAATGTGTTCTTTATTGTTTTGCCGCCCTTTCATCAGTCCTTCCTTCTCTTTTGTTATCTTCGGTTTTTAATTCTTCAGCAAAGATATATATGAAACTCAAAAACAACAACAACAACAACAACAGTAGCTTCTCTATTCTGTAAAATGTATTTATTTTAAAAGCTTTAAGAACCAAGATGGTCAATCTTCCCCCACTCCACTGGTTTCTTTCTTTCTTTTTTTAAATTTATTTTATTGAAGGATAGTTGAGTTGATTGACAGTCTTTATGGTCTAAGAACTGCTTTGCACTCTTAATTAACATGTTAATGTCCCCAAATTTTTGTTTTTGTTATTGATTACATCTGTTAACTTTCATAATATAAGAAATTAAAATGAGAAACTTGAAAACAGTTATTTATAATACATTTCAAACTAACAATAATGAATCATTGTTTGCTAGCATAAACATGTTATGAAAATGGCTTATTTTTCAAAAAATAGTGAAAAGCTTAGCATCATTTTATGTTTATCAAAAGTTAAAAAAATATCTGCCTTAATAGAAGATGGATGGATTCTCATGTCTGCTTCTGCATTTAATCTGTTGCAATAAATGGGGTGTAGCTGCTGGAAAACTCCACTCTACACTCGTGAGAGAGTTAAAGTATAAATAAAGCAAATACCATGTTAGCCTTGTTATGAACATAGCTTGATTTCATATACCTCCTAAAAGGGTCATCAACATCCCAGATCCTAGGACCCCCTTTAGAAACCACTAAGCTTCCCTGGTGGCTCAGAGGTTAAAGCGTCTGCCTCCAATGCGGGAGACCCGGGTTCCATCCCTGGGTCAGGAAGATCCCCTGGAGAAGGAAATGGCAATCCACTCCAGTATTCTTGCCTGGAGAATCCAATGGACAGAGAAGCCTAGTAGGTTACAGTCCATGGGGTCACAAAGAGTCGGACACAACTGGAGTGATTTCACTTCACTTCAATGTTGGTTAATGTCAGTTTTATAAATCAGAATGATTTAACTGTGTTAAGATTAAAGCATTCATTATTATGTCCATATATATACACAGATTTGATTCTTTGTATGTATGTGTTAGTCATTCAGTCATGTTTTATTCTTTGCGACCTCATGGACTCTAGCCTGCCAGGCTCCTCTGTCCATGGAGTTCTCCAGGAAAGATTACTGGAGTGGTAGCCATTCCCTTCTCCAAAGTATCTTCCAGACCCAGTGATCGAACCTGGGACTCCTGCATTTACAGGCAGATTCTTTACTGTCTGAGCCACCAGGGAAGCCAAAATAGCTAATGTAAATTCACTGTATAGAAAGTATTTAGGACTTCCCTGGTGATTCAGTTGTCAACAATTCACCTGCCAGTGCATGGGACACAGGTTCAATCCCTGGTTCAGGAAAATTCTACCTGCTGTGGAGCAACTAAGCCTCTATGTCACAACTAGAGAGTAGCCTCAGCTCACCACAACTAGGGAAAGCCCACATGCATCAGTGAAGACCCCGTGTGGCAAAAAATAATTAAAAATTTTGAAAATTTAAAAGAAAGCATTTAGCTACCTGCTGCTGCTGCTACTGCTAAGTCGCTTCAGTCGTGTCCGACTCTGTGCAGCCCCATAGATGGCAGCCCATTAGGTTCCCCCGTCCCTGGGATTCTCCAGGCAAGAAACTGGAGTGGGTAGCAATTTCCTTCTCCAATCCATGAAAGTGGAAAGTGAAAATGAAGTCGCTCAGTCGTGTCTGACTCTTCGCTACCTGGTTTGTAGGAACACAGGCTTCAGTGGTAACTAGCATTTTCTAAAAGGTACTTTTCTATTCCTTATAAAGCAAATACTTCAGCAGTGTGATGCAACATTCCATATAATCAGTAGGAAAACTAACATTACAATTAAGTCTTCTAGGGTTTAGAGGCACACATGCATATGCACATGCATACAAAAATCTAGTAAGTAAAGGAATGTAACCTAATGGTGCAATTACATTTTAGAAATTTTTGTTCTAAGGCTAAAATGAATTAAGTGAGCCCACATAAATTTGAGCTACCCTTAGTCAACTTTGAGCACAGTTGTAATTAAATAATCACCAGGCTTGCATAGAAAATTGAAAGGCATTTAAGTATTTATGACTCTGAAAAGATTTGAAGGAGCAAGTCTCCTCCTAAGACATAGACGTTTTTAATAATGTTTTTGCCAGTTCTCTTTTCCATCTCCTTTTCCCAAGTCTTCTCTCATCATTTCACAAGCCCAGAAGTCACCTCAATAGCTCTAATTTTCTAAATACTCTGATTCTCAGATCACATATGTTCCTGTTTTGTTTAGTGCACTTATTTCTTCTTTTTCTATTGTCCATCATCATTTTATGTGTCTTCTTACACTAACTCTGCTTCATAATATGACTCAGTATAGAACCCTTGGCTCTGACAGTTCCATTTTCCTTCCTTTCACCAACAATAGGGACAGCAAATATTGAGAGGCTGAGTAAGCAGAAACAAAATTTGTAGTGAGTGGGGTGGGTAGGTGGAAAAGCTGTGAATTTTTGTTTGATTTTTGTTCTTGTTAAAGCAAAATAATGAATTCTGAAATAAAAAATGAAGGATGGTATTTCAACTTTAGTTTTCCAGTTGCTTCTACTATGCATGAACATTAGAAGGTTTTTTTTCTTGTTTGTTTGCTTCATTTTTTTTCCCCTTTTCTTCCTGATACGCCTCCACTTCCTGATGCTATGGAAACTAGGAGTGATTCTGAGAGGTGATAGCAATGTTCCCTGATATTACCTACTCTAGCCCTTCCAAGAGTTTTGTTAACTTAGTTTTTTTTTTTTTTTTTAGCTAAATAGCATCCTCTAACACTGTAGAGTGACCTTTAATTGTATATTATCTAAAACACAATCCAATTCCGTTTTTGAACAAACTAAAAAAAAAAAAAACCCTTTTGAAAGGGTGTATCACTTAATCATTCCTTTGGTTATAGGCTCAAACTTAAGCAATTTGTGGAGAATGCATAAGTAAATGTGACCTAAATATTTTTAAGTGGAAAGAAATAACAACTTCATTCAGTTCAGTTCAGTTCAGTCGCTCAGTCATGTCAGACTCTTCGTGACCCCATGAATTGCAGCACGCCAGGACTCCCTGTCCATCACCATCTCCCAGAGTTCACTCAGGCTCACGTTCATCGAGTCCGTGATGCCATCCAGCCATCTCATCCTCTGTCGTCCCCTTCTCCTTCTGCCCCCAATCCCTCCCAGCATCAGAGTCTTTTCCAGTGAGTCAACTCTTTGCATGAGATGGCCAAAGTACTGGAGTTTCAGCTTTAGCATCATTCCTTTCAAAGAAATCCCAGGGCTGATCTCCTTCAGAAAGGACTGGTTGGATCTCTTTGCAGTCCAAGGGACTCTCAAGAGTCTTCGCCAACACCACAGTTCAAAAGCATCAATTCTTCAGCACTCAGCCTTCTTCACAGTCCAGCTCTCACATCCATACATGACCATAAGAAAAACCATAGCCTTGACTAGACGGACCTTAGTTGGCAAGGTAATGTCTCTGCTTTTGAATATACTATCTAGGTTGGTCATAACTTTTCTTCCAAGGACTAAGCGTCTTTTGATTTCATGGCTGCAGTCACCATGTGCAGTGATTTTGGAGCCCCCAAAAATAAAGTCTGATACTGTTTCTCCGTCTATTTCCCATGAAGTGATGGGACCGGATGCCATGATCTTTGTTTTCTGAATGTTGCACTTTAAGCCAACTTTTTCGCTTTCCTCTTTAACTTTCATCAAGAGGCTCTTTATTTCTTCTTCACTTTCTGCCATAAGGGTCGTATCATCTGCATATCTGAGGTTATTGATATTTCTCCCGGCAATCTTGATTCCAGCTTGTGTTTCTTTTAGTCCAGCATTTCTCATGATGTACTCATGAGATAAACAGAATGACAGCATACAGCCTTGACGTACTCCTTTTCCTATTTGGAACCAGTTTGTTGTTCCATGTCTAGTTCTAACTGTTGCTTCCTGACCTGCGTACACATTTCTCAAAAGGCAGGTTATGTGGTCTGGTATTCTCATCTCTTTCAGAATTTTCCAGAGTTTCTTATGATCCACACCGTCAAAGGCTTTGGCATAGTCAATAAAGCAGAAGTAGATGTTTTTCTGGAACTCTCTTGCTTTTTCCACAATCCAGCGGATGTTGGCAATTTGATCTCTGATTCCTCTGCCTTTTCTAAAACCAGCTTGAACATCAGGAAGTTCACGGTTCATATATTGCTGAAGCCTGGCTTGGAGAATTTTGAGCATTACTTTACTAGCATGTGAGATGAGTGCAATTGTGTGGTAGTTTGAGCATTCTTTGGCTTTGCCTTTCTTTGGGATTGGAATGAAAACTGACCTTTTCCAGTCCTGTGGCTACTGCTGAGTTTTCCAAATTTGTTATCATATTGAGTGCAGCACTTTCACAGCATCATCTTTCAGAATTTGAAACAGCTCAACTGGAATTCCATCACTTCCACTAGCTTTGTTCATAGTGATGCTTTCTAAGGCCGACTTGACTTCACATTTCAAGATGTCTGGCTCTAGGTGAATGATCACATCATCATGATTATCTGGGTCATGAAGATCTTTTTGTACAGTTCTTCCATGTGTTCTTGCCACCTCTTCTTAATATCTTCTGCTTCTGTTAGGTCCATACAAGTTCTGTCCTTGGTTGAGCACATCTTGGCATGAAATGTTCCCTTGATATCTCTAATTTTCTTGAAGAGATCTCTAATCTTTCCCATTCTGCTCTTTTCCTCTATTTCTTTGCATTGATTGCTGAAGAAGGCTTTCTTTTCTCTTCTTGCTATTCTTTGGAACTCTGCATTCAGATGCTTATATCTTTCCTTTTCTCCTTTGCTTTTGCCTCTCTTCTTTTCACAGCTATTTGTAAGGCCTCCCCAGTGAGCCATTTTGCTTTTTGCATTTCTTTTCCATGGGGATGGTCTCGATCCCTGTCTCCTGCACAATGTCACGAACAACTTAGAAACATATAAAGAAGCATGAATATATCTCCAAATATTGGTGTTGAGAATAAAAGCAACAGAATAACAATTCATATTTAAATGTAATGTTTGTAAATTAAAGCACACACCTAAACAGCATACCAGATTTGATAATGTTTCATGCATATTTCAGAGCACATTAGGTAAGGAAAATAGGTGCATATGGGGATGGAGAGGTACATTGAAACAGACCAGAAGAAAAGGAGGAAAACAATACAACAAAAAGAAATGGAATAATGGCAAAATCAATATAGTATTGTAAAGTAAAATAAATAAATAAATAAATGGAATAATAAACAAAATACAGGAAAATGCAAAAGGGATAACTTTGAATGAACATATGAATACAGTGTACTAGTATGAGATGAGAAGTAAAAAGGAGTATAACCTCTAAAAGTCAGAAAGGAAACAATAAATACAACATACAAGAAATGTTTTAATCAGTGTTTGTTTTGTCAAAGTTCATCCTAGTATTTCCAAATTTAATTTTTTACCTTACTTCTTTATTTTACTGAAATTTAGGTTTTGAACTTTATTGTTCCCATATATATACATCTTTGTTATGTGAATATTCTGGTCCCTTGTACCTGTATCTGAATTCCCCAATTACCTGTGCTTTCTAAAACAACCAATTAAAATGCAAAAGCTAGCCAGTGAAGACTCTGGTGTCTTGAGCACTGCTACTGCTAAAGTCTCCTTTTGACTGCACAGGATCCAGTCAAAGCATGTGGGCCTGCATGCTTCCCATGCCAAAGCCTACCAGAATCAGTCATGGGTGCCCCTGCCTGAGGCAGGAAGCCAGTAATGCTGGCAGGGGGCTACGTGTTAAAGCGTATTTTAGCAGAGCAGGTCTGGAGAGAAGACTGCTGTTGGCTGCACAGAAACAAACTCAGGAAACTGAAATGACCGGCTTTATGGCTAGAAATGCTCCTTGAGGAAGACTTGTCTACCCTGGAAATGAGGTGTCGTTGTAGAGTGGCATGGAAGGGGCTGGGCCGCCATTGTAGCACCCTTCTCTCTAACCACTAGAGCTCGTCTCTTTGGGCACTGGGAAGGATGTCCCCAGAGGGAGCATTACCAAGTTGTTGCAACTTCCTGCTGATCCATGCCACCACAGGAGCTTCACACACAGCCCAGCTGTGGCTGCCTTATCTCACACTGGCCTGAGTAAATAAGTGCCCTAATCAGCCTGAGAGCCCCAATCAGCCACTGCTTTCACCCCATCTCAACTGGGCAGGGAACAGATGCCTGAGGGTGGCACACATGCAGAGGTGGGGCCAAAAAAAAAAAAAAAGTTCAGCCCCAGGGTTTGTGAGGCTAAGGAAGAGGAATGGCAATCTCTCTGTGCAGCTGCCTCCCCCGTAGATTAAATACCCTTGGTCTGCTTGGTAAACCCTGTGTCTGTGGAATATATGAGTGGACAATGAGTAACCCCACAATGGAAAAAGTTGTGATATAACTGGTATACCTTTGGCAACGGTGGATTTTGGGGGCATGTACACATGGGCGGTAGGCCAGTACAGAGTGTGGTGCCTCCACAGTGCCCAGAGTTAGTCCATAGCTCTGACAAGGTATTAGAGGGCCTCCTGAGGAGATGGGGATTGGCTGTAGTTCACTGTATGGGTAAAGAAACTGAGAGTGGAGGCCTCCTGAATACATAATTGTTAATGTTACATTTTGTTTTGTTTTATCTTTTGTTCTGTTATTTTGTGTTTTTTACTTTTTATCTTTTTAAATATTTTTTTAGTTTACTGTTGGTTATTTTATGTCTTTTTCTTGTTTTTGTTTTTCTTCTTTTACTTCTTGTTTCTTTTGATTGTTACTGTGTTTTATGTTTCCTTTCCTTTTCTTTTTTATTTTGAGTTTCTGTTTTTATTTTTGTTCTTATTAGATTTCTTCTTGTTTGTTTTTATTATTCAGTTCTTGGTTGTTCTAGTGCTTTTGTTTGCTGTTGCTTTTATCATTTATCTTATGTTTTATTTGTCTATTTTCTTTTCCTCTCTCATTTATTTATTTAATTTTTGGCTGCACCATGCGACTTGTAGGGTCTTGATTTCCCAGCCAGGGTTTGGGGCTGAGCTTCCAAGTCTGAGACACTGGACCACCAGAGATTTCCCAACCCTAGGAAATGTTAATCAGCATGAACTCTCCTGGAGGACTCCATCTCAACAACAAGGCTGAGTTCCCCCTAGAGCTGCAGACTCTAGTGGTGGATGCCTCATGCCAAACAACCAGCAAGAGTGGAACAAAGCCCCACCCATTAGCAGATAAGGCTGCCAAAAGTGATACTAAGATCACAGACACCTGAACATACAGAACTTGATGAAGCCCAGCCCATCAGATGAAAAGGACTCAGCTCTACACACTAGAGGGCAGGCACCCTTCCCTCCCACCAAGAAGTCTGCAGAAGTCAGTGGACCAATCTCACCCATCAGTGGGAAGACACTAGAAGCAAGAACTATAACACTGCAGTCTGCAGAGAGGAAACTAGAAATACAGTCAGTTAGACAAAATGAGATGATAGAGAAATATGTTGCAGATGAAGGAATAAGGTAAAAATACACAAGGCCAAATAAATGAAGAGTAAATAAGCAATCTCCCAGAAAAAGAATTCAGAATATTGATAGTAAAGATGATCCAGATCTACAAAATAAAATGGAGGCATGAACTGAAAAGATACAAGAAATGTTTAACAAGGACCTTGGAGAACTAAAGAACAATGATGTACAATGCTATAACTTAAGTGAAAAACACACTGGAAAAAAATCAATAACAGAATAACTAAGACAGAACAGATAAGTGAAGTAGAAGATAGAATGGTAGAAATAACTTCCATGCAGTAGGATTAAAAGAGGAATTTAAAGAAATTAGGACAGTCTCAGAGACCTCTGGGGCAACATTAAATTAACCAACATTCAATTTATAGGAATCCCAGAAGAAGAACAGAAAGAGAAAGGGCCTGAAAAAATATTTTAACAGATTATAATTGAAAAATGCTTCAACATGGAAAAAGAAATAGTCACCCAATTCCAGGAAGTGCAGAGAGCCCCACAGAGAATAAATCCAAGAAGAAACATGACAAGACACATACTCAACAAACAAGCAAAAACTAGCTATAAAGAAAAATATTAAAATCAACAAGGGAAAGAAAGCAAATAAAATACAAGGGAATCCTTATAATGTTAACAACTTACTTTTAGGAGAAACTCTGCAGGCAAGAGGAATAGGCAAGATATATCTAAAGGGATGGAAGGGAAAAAGATACAACAAAGCTTATTTTACCGAGTAAGGATCTCATTCAGATTTGATGGAGAAACCAAAATCTATACAAACAAGCAAAAGCTAAGAGAATTCAGCACAAAGAAACCAGTTTAATGACAAATGCTAAAGGAACTTCTCTAATAAGAAATACAAGAGAAGAAAATGACCTATAAAAACAAACCCCAAACAATTAAGAAAATTATAATAGGAATATACATATTGATGACTACCTTAAATGTCAATAGATTAAATGCTTCAACCAAAAGACACAGACTGCCTGAATGGATACAAAAGCAAGACCTGTATATATGCTGTTTATAAGAGCCCATTTCAGACCCAAGAACACATACAGACTGAAAGTGAGGTGGTGGAAAATGATGTTCCACATAAATAGAAATCAAAAGAAAGTTGGAGTAGCAAGACTCACCTCAGAAAAAAATAGACTTTAAAATAAACATTGCAAGAGCTAGGAAAGACAGCAAACAATGATCAATGGATCAACCAAAAATGAAGATATAAAAATAGTAAATATTTACAGAACATTCATAGGAGTACCTCTATACATAGGCAAATGTAAACAGTCATAAAGTGGAAATCAACAGTAAGATTATAATAGTGGGAGAATATAACACCCCACTTACACCAAAGCACAGATCATCCAGACAGAAAATTAATAAGGACAGTTTAGCTCATTCAGTCACTCAGTCAGCTCTTTGCAACCCCATGGACTGCAGCATGCTAGGCCTCTGTGTCCATCACCAACTACAAGAGCTTGCTCAAACTTATGTTAATTGAGTCAGTGATGCCATCCAACCATCTCATCCTCTATCATCTCCTTCTCCTCCCACATTTAATCTTTGCCAGCATCAGGGTTTTTCCAGTGAGTCAATTCTTCACATCAGGTGGCCAAAATATTGACGTTTCAGCTTCAGCATCAGTCCTTCCAATGCATATTCAAGACTGATTTTCTTTAGGATTGACTGGTTTGATCTCATTGCAGTCCAAGGGACTCTAAAGAGTCTTCTCCAATGTCACAGTTGAAAAGCGTCAATTTGATGCCCTCAAAACATCAATTCAAATAAGAACAAACAAACGTTGAATGGTACATTAGATCAAATAGACTTAGCTGATACTTACAGAACATTTCATTCATTATATTATTCATTTAATTCATTCGTTATGATTGCACACAAATCATTCTAAAGATAGATCGTATCTTGGGTCACAACTCAAATCTAAGTAAATTTAAGAAAACCAAAAAAAACTGAAATTATATCAAGCATCTTTTCCAACCACAATGCTGTGAGATTAGAAATCAATTATAGGGAAAAAAGCTGCAAAAACACAAACACATATAGGCTAAACAGTGTCATACTACATAGCCAATGGTTCACTGCAGAAATTAAAGATGAAATAAAATAATTTCCTAGAAACAAATGACATTGAGAACATGATGACCCCAAACTACTTGATGCAGCAAAAATAATTCTAAGTGGGAAGTTTATGGCAATATAGTCTCACCTCAAGAAATGAAAAATCTCAAATAAACAACCTAACATTACACCTAAAGCTACTAGAGAAAGAAACTCAAACAAAACCCAAAGTTAGTAGAAGAAAGCATAAAGGCAGATAAGAAATAAACAAAATAGAAACAAAGCAATAGCAAAGGTCAATGAAGGTAAATCTGATTCTTCTAGAAGTTAAAATCAATACACTTTTAGACAGATTCATTAAGGAAACAAGAAAGAGGACTCAAATCAATAAAATTAAAATGAAAAATGAGAAGCAACAAAGATGCCAGGAAATGCAAAGGATTTTTAGAGACTACTGCAAATATATTCCAAAAAATCGACAACCTGGAAGAAATGGGCAAATTTCAGAATGGTATAACCTTCCAAGACTGAGCCAGGAAGAAATAGAAAATATGAACATTCAGTCATAAATGATTAAATTAAAACTGTGGTTAAAAATATTCCAACAACAGAAGTCTAGGACCAGATGGTTTCACAGGTATATTCTATCAAACATTTAGAAAGGAAATAAAAGTTATCTATCTCAAACTCTTTCAAAAAAACTCACAGAGGGAAGAATACTACTAAGCTCATTCTATGAGGCTACAATCACCCTGATACCAAAACCAGAAGTAGAAAGAAAATTAAGGCCAATATCACTGATGAAGATATACATATAAATCCTCAACAAAATGCTAGCAAGCAAAATCCAATAACACATGAAAAATCTGATATATCATAATCAACCAGATTTACACCAGTGATGCAAGAATTCTTCAATATATGCAAATCAATCAATGTGATACACCATATTAACAAACTGAAGAATAAAAACCAGATGATTATTAGAGGAAACTACCTCTATAAATATAAGCATTTTAAAGAGACAAACCAACACAATACATCATTGTCAATGATGAAAGACTGAAAGCATTGCCTCTAAGATCAGGAACAAGACAAGGATGTTCAGTCTCACCACTTGCATTCAACATAGTTTTGAAAATTCTAGCCATAGCAATCTGAGAAGAAAAAAATAAAAGAATCCAAATTGGAAAAGTACAATTGTAACTGTTTGTGGATGATATGATACTCTTCACAGAAAATCCTAAAGCTGCTACCAGAAACTGCTAGAGCTAATCAGTGATTTTGGTAAAGGTGTAGGATACAAAATTAATACACAGAAATCTCTTGTATTCCAAAACACTAATAATGAAAGATCATAAAGGTAAATAAGGAAAAATCCAATTTACTATTTTAGAAAAAATAATAAAATAACAGGGAATAAATCAGGGTGATTGTTGCCTCATGGAATGAGTTTTGATTTCTTTCAGAGAAATCAAAATGACACAAACAGATGGAGAGATATTCCATGTTCTTCAGTTGGAAGAATAAATATTGTAAAAATAATATACTACAGAAAGCCATCTACAGATTCAATATAATTCCTGTCAAAATCACTAAGGGCATTTTTCACAAAATTACAGCAAAAAAAAAAAAAAAATTGTACTTTGTAAGAAACACAAAGGACACTAAATAGCCAAGGAATCTTGAGAAAGAAGACAGAGCTGGAGATATCAGGCTCCTTGAGTTCACACTATAGCACAAAGCTACAGTAATCAAGAGAGTATGTTAGTGGCACGAAAAACAGAAATGTAGATCAATGAAACATGATAGAAAGCTGAGAGTAAACCTATGCATCTATTGCCACCTAGCTATGACAAATGAGGCAAGAATATACCATGGAGAAAGACAGACTCTTTATAGAATGAAATTAGTATATTTCCTAAAACCATACACACAAATTTACTCAAAATGGATTAAAGACCTAAAATGTAAAAACAGACACTTATAAAACTCTTAGAGGAAGAGACAGAACACTCTTTGGCATAAATCCCTGCAAGATTTTCTTGTCCCACTTTCTAGAGAAATGAAAATAAAAAGAAAAATAAGCAAATTGTTTCTAATTCAACTTAAAAGATTTTCACATCAAATAAATAATAAACAAGACAAAAGAAAGTCTTCAGGAACTTTCCCGGTGGCTCACTGATTAAAAAAAAAAAAATCCACTTGCCAATGCAGGAGACATGGGTTTGATCCCTGATCCAGGAAGATCCCATGTGTGGCAGAGCAACTAAATCTAGAGCCACAACTACTGAGCCTGTGCTCTAGAGCTTGGGAGCCACAGTTACTGAGCCTATGTGCTGTGACTACTAGAGCCCATGCACCCTAGAGACCATCCCCTGCAATGAGAGAAGCCACTGCAATGGGAAGCCCACAGAATGCAATCAGAGAATATCTTCCATTTCCTGCAACTAGAAAAAGACTCCATGCAACAATGAAGACCTAATATGGCCAAATAAATAAATGAATGAATAAATAAACAAGAAAATCCTCAAAATGGATAAAATATTTGCAAATGAGGCAACTAACAAGTGATTAAGCTCATGTAGCTCAATTAAAAAAAAAAAAGAACAAAAGCAAACAACTAAATCCAAAAATGGGCAGAAGACCTAAATAAATATTTCTTCAAAGAAGACATATAGATGGCCAAGAAATACAAAAAAAGATGCTCAGCTTGACTCATTATTAGAGAAATGCAAATCAAAAGTACACACCAGACAGCCTGGCCATCATCAGAAAATCTACTACCAATAAATGCTGGAGAAAAAGGAATCCTCTTACACTATTGATGGGGATGTATATTGATACAGACACTATGAAGAACATAATGGGGATTCTGTAACAAACTAAAAATAGAGCTACCATAACTCTGCAGTCCCAGTCCTGGAAGAAAACTATAATTCAAAAGATATATGCACACGATTTTTATTACAACAGCCAGGACATAGAAGCTGTTTGTCAACAGATAAATGGATAGAGAAGATGTTGTACATATATACAATGGAATATTAGCTCAACTATAAAAGGGAAGAAAATAGTGCTATTTGCAGAGACATGAATGGAACTAGAGGCTGTAATACAGAAGGAATTTAGTTAGAAAGAAAAAAAATAAATACCATATAATATCACTTATATGTGGAATACAAAAAAAAAAAGTAATACAGATGAACTTATTTGCAAAACAGAAATAGAGACACATGTGTAGAGATGGAGTATGGATACTAGGGGTAAAGGAGGGTGGAATGAATTGGGAGATTGGGATTGATATATATACACTACTATGTTTAAAATAGATAACTGAGAACCTACTCGACAGCACAAGGAAGTCTACTCAAAACTCTGTGGTGAGCTAAATAGGAAATAAATCCAAAAATTAAAGAAGGAATATATGTATATATATAGCTGATTCACCTTGCTAAATAGAAGAAGCAAACACAATATTTTAAAGCAATTATATTATTTAAAAATTAATTGAAAATAAAATATAATGCAGAAGCTATATTTCAATAGCTATATTTCAAATGCCTACATCTGCATTTTCAACATCTTTTACAAATACTGTATTTTTGAATTGTTTTTAAATGAATTAACATTTAAATATTATGTTAAATGTGTTGGCATTTAATTAAGATAAAAGAGATGCAGTATACTGCATGACTATTATTTTTAAATACCAGATTTGTTGTCTTCTCTCCTAACCCATATAAATTTATAGCTTAGTGGGCCTTGAAAAAACGTTAGCCCTGCCCTTCCATTGCTACCACAAATGGCAGCATCATTTCTATGGCAAATAACTGATCAGTCTTTATTCTTTCCCACTCTCAGATTGTTTCTTTCTTTTCTTTTCTTTTTTTTTTTTTTTTTTTTGAGAAGTAACATGTTCAGCTCCAAGGGACATGTCATGATTTTGCCTGAGCCAGTCATGGTGATTCTATGCCTCTGCTTGGGACTGGTTGAGGAAAGGACAATGATATATAAGTAAAGACTGCTTCAGAGATTCTATAAAAGATTTTCCTCCTTCATGGAGGCAAGCGTGGCATGAGGAATGCTCATTTGTTCCTCTTCACCCTTCCTCGAGCTGTGGACACAGTCTGAAAATGTCATTTCTCTAACTGTATCAATCATCTTACCCTTACCAAAGAATAAGCCAAAGGACTAACCCAAACTGCTTAAAATGGTGAAATGCTTAAGATTATAAAATGTAAAAATAGAAATGTAGAGATTAGAATTATTAATAATTTGCTTTACTCAATTATTTTTCATAGACTTTCTAATGTACTGCCAAAATCTTGTAATTAAATGACATTCCTATGAAATGTAAAAGCACATGAATATTAATTAGAGGGAAATAAGTATATGATTAATGAAGACAAAAGTACTAAATTATTATATTGTTTCATATATTCATAGAGTCTATCTGGAGGCAGGAATTATCTTACACAGTTTTAGAGTTGGGAGCAGATGGCTTACAGTATCAATATAACACTTTAAAATAACAAAATTTTAAAATAACATAGGCTTAATTTCAGGGAAACAGTGGAAACAGTGTCAGACTTTATTTTTGGTGTTCCAAAATCACTGCAGATGGTGACTTCAGCCATGAAATTAGAAGATGCTTACTCCTTGGAAGAAAAGTTATGACCAACCTAGTTTATTCAAAAGCAGAGACATTACTTTGATGACTAAGGTCTGTCTAGTCAAGGCTATGGTTTTTCCTGTGGTCATGTATGGATGTGAGAGTTGGACTGTGAAGAAGGCTGAGTGCCAAAGAATTGATGCTTTTGAACTGTGATGTTGGCGAAGACTCTTGAGAGTCCCTTGGATTGCAAGGAGATCCAACCAGTCCATTCTGAAGGAGATCAACCCTGGGATTTCTTTGGCAGGAATGATGCTAAAGCTGAAACTCCAGTACTTTGGCCACCTCATGGGAAGAGTTGACTCATTGGAAAAGATGCTGGGAGGGATTAGGGGCAGGAGGAGAAGGGGACGACAGAGGATGAGATGGCTGGATGGCATCACTGACTCAATGGACGTGAGTCTGAGTGAACTCCAAGAGATGGTGATGGACAGGGAGGCCTGGCATGCTGCAGTTCATGGGGTTGCAAAGAGTCAGACACGACTGAGTGACTGAACTGAGCTGAACTGAATCTATGAAACCTATCAAATACAATAATTTAGAAAATTGTCACTTGAGTCATTAAATTATTATTAATTGCACAATAGGTTTGTAATGTACTTGGTTAAGAAATCATTTAGGCCATAAGGCATTAATTAAAAATTATTAAATTAGTAACAAGTCTCTATCAAATAATTTATTTTGAGGAAACAAAATCATGAGTTAAAATCTTCTTCAGGGATTCTTCACTACCCCTGTGACATAATAATGTAATTTTGAATTAGTAATAAAATACTTAAAATTGTGTCAAATTTTTGTTTAGGAAAATAGTATTTCTCTCATACTTGCTATTCTTATTTTCTCCATTTTTAAACATCTGCTATTTATTCTGATGTTGGTGGTTGTTTCCTCTCTAGCTCTTTTCTGGTCTATCCTTAAAGCAACCTCCTCCTTTCTTTATAAAACATAGATTTGATAGGCTAGTCACTTAAAATACTCAGATTGCCTCTCATCTCTGAATACACTACAGTGTCATTCAGTCATATATGATTTGGCTGCTGCCGGAGTCCAGCTTCAGCAGCCAGGGGATCAGCATGAAGGGATGAGCGGTGTCGGCGGGAAATGATGTAGCCTCTGACTTGAGGTATGGGACTACATGTTTATTTCAAGCATCATGGTCTCTTTTATACCTTTTCAAAACCATTAGGTCAGAGGTTTGACATTTTCAGTTCTCCCTCACCCAGATTATTGTCTCATTGTTTCCCTTCAAACAGAGTTCCTGCTTCAGTGATTCTCTCAGAATCATGTTTATTTGTGATTACATTGTAACTCACACTTATGTCTGGGCTGCATATCACATTCCTCAGTTTATTTCTTATCTTTCTAAATCCTGCTTGCTCCTCGTATCCTAAGCTCACTATCTCCTAAAAGGCGTCTAACTATTCTTAATTTTTCCTAAACCCTAAACTCAGCAAACTTCTTTTGCCATAAACATTTCCCTCACAAACAGGTCTCAGATAACAATCTTTCCCATGGCCTCAAGCTGTGGCCTGCATACTCATCCTGGGACATTCTTTGTAAAAATCCTTGAACAAATGTCAATGGTTACTTTATAGATTACTTTCTGGGCACAACTGCAGAAGGGTTTGTGCTTTCTCATGCTTCTCTCAAGTACAATAAGCACCTTAACATTCTTTCCAGCCAACTCAACCGAAGAAAGGAAGAAACAAGTCAGAATCACAAGAGCTAACTCCTTCATCCCAGGTCCGTGTCTGCGGAATGAGGAGAGGGGGCTGGGGCTGTGCCTCCATTTTGTCAGTAATGCCTAACGTGGCTCCCGACAGGCTGCCATCTCTCTTTTTCACTCTTACTTTCTTACATTCAGAGACTACCCTCTGCCTACTCAACTAATGATTCCTCTCGAAATCCCTGTGCTAGAAGTGATCTCTTATTTCAATGTCTGTGCATGCTAAGTCACTTCAGTTGTGTCCAGCTCTTTGTGACCCTATGTACTGTAGCCCACCAGGTTTGTGTGTCCATGAGATTCTCCAGGCAGAAATACTGGAGTGGGTTATGATGCCTTCCTCCAGGGGATCTTCCTGACCCAGGGATCCAACCTGTGTCTCTTAAGTCTCCTGAGTTGGCAGGCAGGTTCCTTACCATAGGGACACTTGGGAAGCCCCTCATGATCTACATTTTACTAAATTTGACAGTCACACTTCATTTTTGTCAGTCTGCTGCTGCTGCTGCTAAGTCGCTTCAGTTGTGTCTGACTCTGTGCAACCCCAAAGACTGTGTATGAGATAATATCTCATGGTAGAGGAAGCTGAGTTATGTTTCTGTTCATTTTGTATAGATTTGCCATTTATAGCTTTGCTTTACATTTTTTAAGATCCATATTATTTGTCAGCTATATTTACTGCACGTATCTTCTCTCAGAGGATGTGAAGGTTTTTGTTGTTTTTTTTTTTAATTTTTTTGTCTATATTACTTTTGATAAACCAGCCAGCTTTTTGCATGTAATGAATTGAATGTTTCAAGATTTTCTGTTAATGTTAACAATAAAATGTATTCATTGACAAGTGCCACTTATGCTGAAATGATAAGATACTTTTTATGTTGTTTTCTAAACTGTTGTGGATTTTGTTTGTTGTGCACAATTTTTAAAAAAGTTTTCCTTTCACATATAGGTGTGTGTTTCACAAATTATTTTATTTTTCACATGGAGAATATTTTTACACGTCTAAATTTTTAAGAACTCCATACTTCCCATTCCTCAGTAGTACCTTTGTGTGTGTGATATACTTGTATGCCCACTCATGTATGACTGACAAATTGGTAATTCTTTGAGTCAATACCACACTATTTTATTGATATAGTTTTATAAATTTTTGATTCTTATAGGCAAAACTTCACATGTTAATTTTATTTATCAGAACTGCCTTGGTTATTCTTATTTATTTGTTCTTCTTATACACTTTATCTTACCAAGTTGCTCACAAAAACTTTATGGTGGTTTTTTCTATGAAAAATAAAAAATTTCTCTACAAATGCATGGTATACAGATTGTTTAAATTTTTCCTAGTTACTTTTGTGTTTGTATTGTATTTGCTCTTAAACTTCCATATTTTATGTTTTAACCTTTCCTTCTGATGCAGCAATTATAAGTATCATTGCTAATATGTAGAAATACAATTAATTTGTATATATTTGGGTTTTTTGTGTTTAACTTTTAGATTGCTGCAGTTTCCTATAGATAATCATATCATCTGAAAATAGGGACTGTTTTATTTTTTTCCTTTCCAATCTGTATGCATTTTTATTTCCTCCTTTTACCTTGTTTGTTGTTGTTGTTCAGCTACTCAGTCGTGTCCTACTCTTTGTGACCCCGTGGATTGCACCATGCTAGGCTTTCCAGTCCTTCAGTATCTCTGGCCTTATTACCTTTGCTCAAAATTCAAGTACTATGTTGAATAAGAATGGTGAGAGAAAATACTTTTGCCTAATTCCTGATCTCGTGGAAAAGTTTTTGAACATTAAATATAATGTCAACATTTTTAAGTGTTCCTTATCAAATTAATGAAGTTTTCCTCTAATTTTCTGATATTTATGAAAAAAATATTAGTGAGTTTTATCAAGTGACTTTTTCATTAATTGAAATGATTGTGTTTTTCCTTCATTAGTCTACCAATGTAGATTATATTGATTGAGATTTGAATACCTGGCCAGTTTCAAATGCATAGAATAAACATGCTTGATCATTTCATATAACTCTTCCTATGTATTGCTAAATTATAGTTATTGCCTTGATAATATTTTCCTGAGCAGTTTAGCCTCTATATCCATGAGAGTTATTGATATGTCATTTTCTTTTACTTTTCTTTCTTTTTTTCTTTCTGTTCTTTGAGTTTTGTAGCATGATAATACTAACTTCAAAAACTATATTAGGAAGTATTCCTTTTTCTCATTGCTTAAAATGATTGGGTAGAATTAGTGATAATTTCTCATTCAACAGTTGATTAAATTCTTCAGTGAAATCTGGGTCTGAAAATTCCATTTTGGAAGAGTTTTAAATTATGAATATTCAATTTCTTTAATTTTGGTAACTACAATGACAAAACTGATGTCCTCTGTTTTGTTCTCACTATTGACAATTTTTATCTTTTCTTCTTACTTGTCAAACTTATCGATCTCTTCAAAGAACAAGCTCTTTGTTTCATTGATTTTCTCTATTTTTTCTATTTTATTGATTTCCACTCTTTATTACTTACCTCTTGCTTGTTTTTCTGTTGTGTAATTTTTTAAAAATATTTTATATTTATGTTTATTATTTTGTTCTATTTTTTCCTAGATTCTTGACATGTGAGCTTATGTTATTGGTTTGAGACTTGCCCTCTTTTGTAATATATTCATTTAGAGCTAAAGGTCCTGTCAGTACAGCTATATCTGTGACCAATACATTTTTATATGCTGTGTCTTCAATTTCATGTAGATATATGTATTTTTAATTTCCTATGAGACTTACATCCCTTAAACCACGGGTTATTTAGAAGTCCAATATTTATTGCTCACATTTTATGTTATCTTCCTGTTCACATTATTTGATTTCTAGTCTGATTTCACTGTGATTACAGAACACAATTTATATGATTTCAATTATTTTCAATTGCTTAAGGTTTGTTTTACCATCCATTTATGATCTACTTTTCATATGTTCTTTGCATACTTGAAAAACTGTATATTCTGTTTGTTGGATTGAGTGTTCTATAAATACTTATTTTATCCTGTTTGTTGATAGTGATTCTGATATTCTTGCTGATTTTCCATTTATGTGTTTCTTTAATTTTTGAGAAAACTCTTGCTATCTGTAAGTGTGAATTTGTCTATTTCTCCTTTTAATTCTATCATCTTTCACTTCATTCATTTTGCAACTGTGTTGTTTGGCTTATAGAAATTTAAAAGTACCAGGTCTTCTTGGTAGGTTGACCTGTTTAACTTTGTTTCTAATAATCTTCTTTGCTCTGAAGTCAATTTTTTTGGCAATAATATACAAAATCATAGTTTCATTTGTTTAATATTTTGTGAAATAATTTCTATTGCTTTTCCTTTATAAAATATAAATTAATATGTTTTATATTTACAGTTATTGTCATGGAGAGAGCATGTAGTTGGGCCATTAAAAATACTCTGCCAATTCCTGTCTAGTAGTTACTGTAGTTATACTCTTTATATTCAGTGTAATTATTGAAATATTAAAGAGTAAGTCTGCTATTTTACTTTTTTCTGATTTTTGTTTCTGTTTTATTCTATTTTCATACTTGAGCACATTTTAGAACTTCATATTAATTTGTCCACACTTTTGATTAGTATATCTCCTTTTACATGCACTTTTAATGGTTATTCTGAGTATTTTAGTGTATATATATGTATGTATATATATACATACATATGTATGTATATATATGTATGTATGTATGTATGCATACATATATATACATATATATGTACATATATATACATACACACACACACACACACACACACACACACATATATATATATACCTTACCCCATTTATATTATAATTGTCAAGTATTTTCTCTATGTATGGAACTATATCACATAGTGCTATAATTTTTGCTTCAGGTACAAAACAAAAGTTAGAAAATCCACAGGAGAAAAATAAAGCCTATTGCATTTATCCATATTTTAACTTACTGTATCTTTTCCCTTCCTGGTGTTCCAGGTTTCCACCTCTCATTATTTCTTGTTTAGAGAGCTTCCTTTAGTCATTCTTTTATTACTAGGTTTGTTACCAAGAAGCTATTTTTGTATTCCTTTACCTGAAATGTTCTGATTTCTCCTTCACTGAGGTATATTTTACTAGGATATTGTTCTAGTTAATAGTATTTTTAATTTTTGATATTGTACCGCTTCTAACTTCCATGTTTCTGGTAAGGAATCTACTACCATTGAAACTACTTGTCCTCTACAAGTTGGATCTCAAAAATTTTCTTTTCCTTCTGCCATCCTCAAGCTGTTTTCTGTGCTTAGGAAAAATATTATGGTGTCTTGATGTGGACTTTATAGGTTTATTTATCTTAAAATTTTCTCAACTTCTTTCATCTGGATGCTTATGTCTCTTGACAAATTTGAGATGTTTTCAGTGATCATATTTTTGAGTATTTACTGCCAGTTTTATTGAGATATGCTTGGTGTATATTACTTTATCATAAGATGTACACAAAGAGATTAAACTTACAGAAAACACAAAATGATTACCAAAATAAGCTTAGTGAATGTCCATCACGATATATAAATACAAAATATAAGAAAAATATTTTACTTGTGATAATACCTATTAAGATTTTTTTCTCTTAACTTTAATTTTTTCATACAGCACTATTTATTGTTTTCATCATGCTGTATTTTATATTCCTTGTACTTATTTAACTTATAGCTAAAAGATTATACCTTTTAACTCTTCACCAACCCTTTTCCCTGTTTGCTGTGGTAGCCACAAAATCTAGTCTCTGTTTCTATTTCTTTCCTTGCTTTTGGTGTACAGCAACCAGCACACTAAGTGCAGGGGCTGTGACCCGGCACACTAAGCACAGGCAGCTGCCACTGGCACACTAACCACAGCCAAGAGGAGCTACCCCATGTCTGAGGTCAGGGGTAGCAGCTGAGAGTGCCAGGCTGCGATGGTGCAGGAACAGCTGAGAGAAGCTACCCTGAGTCTGAGGTCAGGGTTGGTTGCAGGGAGGAGCTACTCCACGTCCGAGGCCAGGGACAGCAGCCAGGAGAAGCAACCCCACACCTGAGAAGCAGTGGCTGTGCGGGCACAGGAGGGCCTAGATGAGCTATCCCACATTGAAGGTCAGGAAGGGTGGCAGTGAAGTGATACACTTCCTTTAAGGTAATGAACAGTGGCTGTGCTTTGCTGGAACAGCCATGAAGAGATACCCCATGCCCAAAGTAAGAGAAATCCAAGTAAGATGGTAGGTATTTCAAGAGGGCATCAGAGGGCAGACACACTGAAACCATACTCACAGAAAACTAGTCAATCTAATCACACTAGGACCACAGCCTTGTCTAACTCAAGGAAACTAAGTAATGCCCACAGGGCAACCCAAGATGGGTGGGTCATGGTGGAGAGAGCTGACAGAATGTGGTCCACAGGAGAAGGGAATGGCAAACCACTTCAGTATTCTTGCCTTGAGAACCCCATGAACAGTATGAAAAGGCAAAATGATAGGATACTGAAAGCGGAACTCCCCAGGTCAGTAGGTGCCCAACATGCTACTAGAGATCAGTGGAGAAATAACTCCAGAAAGAATGAAGGGATGGAGCAAAGCAAAAACAATACCCAGCTGTGGATGTGACTGGTGATAGAAGCAAGGTCCGTCGCTGTAAGAGCAATATTGCATACGAACCTGGAATGTCAGGTCCATGAATCAAGGCAAATTGGAAGTGGTCAAACAAGAGATGGCAAGAGTGAACGTCTACATTCTAGAAATCAGCACTGGAATGGGTGAATTTAACTCAGATGACCATTATATCTACTACTGCAGGCAAGAATCCCTCAGAAGAAATGGAGTAGCCATCCTAATCAACAAGAGTCCAAAATACCGTACTTGGATGCCATCTCAAAAACGACAGAATGATCTCTATTCATTTCCAAGGCAAACCATTCAATATCACAGTAATCCAAGTCTATGCCCCAACAAGTAACACTGAAGAAGCTGAAGTTGAATGGTTCTTTGAAGACCTAAAAGACCTTTTAGAACTAACACACTAAAAAGATATCCTTTTCATTGTAGGGGACTGGAATGCAAAAGTAGGAAGTCAAGAAACACCTGGAATAACAGGCAAATTTGGCGTTGAAATGCAGACTGAAGCAGGGCAAAGACTAATAGAGTTTTGCCAAGAAAATGTACTGGTCATAGCAAACACCCTCTTCCAACAACACAAGAAAAACTCTACACATGGATATTACCAGATGGTCAACACCAAAATAAGATTGATTATATTCTTTGCAGCCAAAGATGGAGAAGTTCTATACAGTCAACAGAAACAAGACCAGGATCTGACTGTGGCTCAGATCATGAAATCCTTATTTTCAAATTCAGACTTAAATTGAAGAAAGTATGGAAAACCACTAGACTATTCAGGTATGACCTAAATCAAATCCCTTATGATTATACAGTGTAAGTGAGAAATAGATTTAAAGACCTAGATCTGATTGATAGAGTGCCTGATAAACTATGAAATGAGGTTTATGACATTGCCATAGAAAAGAAATGAAAAAAAGCAAAATGGCTGTCTTGGGAGGCCTCACAAATAGCTGTGAAAAGAAGAGAGGTGAAATGTGGGGGCACTCTTCAGAAAGAGTAGAGGCAGTGGAACTTCCCTCAGCAAAACCGAGGGGTTCCCGAGGAGAGGTGAGCCTGCTGTCCGCCAACCCAGCCCTTCGGCGAGCGAGAGACAATCAGACGCGACAGGGGTTCCGTCGAAGCAGTTCTGGTTTATTGTTGCAAACTCCCAACTTATATAGACAAACAGGAGGGTTTTAGGAGGGACTTTCCATAGTTGCGCCAATCACATTAAAGGTCAAATTGTCAGATCCCTTCATTATAACAGGAGTCTATGGAGATCACACACTGTCTACGTGCATGGAAATCAAGAGAGCCAGTCAAGAAACTTTGACAGACAACATAGACCCTGCCCCCATCTCTTCTGCCAGGCGCCATCTCAGGTTTTCGACAGCAAAGCTAGCCCCTTTGTTTTTAATGTTTCTCATTTAGGGCCCCACATATCCCCCCTTTTTTAAATTTTATTTAAGCCCTTGAGACATTTGTATTGCTGTTCTGTAGAGCAAGGCATAAAGCTGTAGGTGGCCAACCTCCAGCCTCGCCAGCCCCTCTCGTGGCTGTGCCTGTCTTAGGTTGCCCTCCTCTGAGGGTCTTACCCATCATTGGCTATCCAGCCACCTCTTGGGGGCTAGGCGGAATCTCTCTAGATGATGGGCATCTAGAACTCTTATTTTTATTTATCTGTTTCGGTTAATCTCTTGAAGGGCTAAATTAATCCAGGAGTTTTGTGGGTCCCCAACGTGGGGCTCCTCTTCCATGATCTGGGCAAGCATAACTCTACAACAAGCAGAACAACAAAAACAAGCAAATAGAAGGCATTTTTAAACCAGGTGAATGGACTTTGTATCCAGTCCCGTAGATCCATTGCTCCCTTTTTACCTGTTTAACACTGGAAAAGCTGTCAGACAAAAGCTGGGGTATCTCACGTCGCAGTCTATGAGCGCCAGAACACAACACCTCGATCGCTCTGGCATGGAGATAAAGCTGTTGTTGGAGATTCGTCATGATGGATCTCAGGTGTTCAAGCTGGTTTGAAATCCTTGAGCAGAGGCAGTGGATGTGTTGTTTATAACCTCGATGGTCTGAGCTTGTTGAACTCCCAGCACGGATGCTGGCACTGTTGTACCCTCATGGTTGATGGCCTTGTGTCATTAAACCCAGGCTTCAAATATTTTAAAAACTTTTGCACAGCCACGGCAATGAGGAAGGTCAGCATGGAGAGGCTACGTAATCCGACGATCACCAGGAGCAGTGTCCAGCAGGGTCGCCGCATAGATGATCTGAAAGGGAAGAAAGATCGCCTCAAGAACTTTTTGTTCTTGGGCTCAATATGTGAATGTCTCTTTAATCTGTGTCAGGTTTTGAGATTTGACCTCTCTCTTGTGGTGTAAATTTAAGATTCCTTGCTGGCACCCATATAGGGCTGGGATCTCCAATGGGGAATATGCATCCGAATCCTCTTCCGATTGTAAAGAATGGATCAGGCCCTTCCACTGACCAGTGATGGGATCTTTCCATCTCACTTGTATTTCAGGTTTTATTTCTTGATTAGATCAATGTTTTTGAAAACATGGTATCGGTTCATTTTTTGAAAAATTTAAAATGTTAGTAAAGAGTGCCTTCCAAGTTGCTGGTGAGGGCTTATTCCCCTTTTTTTTTTGTAATTGAGCCTTTAAATTTTGATGGTGGTGCTTAAGTTTTTCAAAAGGAGAATAATGGGTTACATCAGTTAGCCAAAGCACATTGGGTTTTAGCCCTCGAGGGTTTACTCCTGGGGGCTGTAAAGGAGGTACTTGTAAATAAGGAAGACAGGATTTACAAGTATGTATAATTTTCTTTAATTTTTTAATAGGGATCTGTGGGAACCTTTATGTAGCCCTCTCCAATTTATATGAGTAAGATCGTGAAGATCATAGGCATCTTGTAAGTTACAAGCTTGGATTGTAAGGGGAGGCCGCTCTATTGGCCAGGGAATTTCCCATTGAAAGCAATCCAGGTAAATCTTGATGACCCCTAAGATGGTGTACATAGATGGGATAGCGGGAGGTCTCCGACCAGTAGGTCTTCCCCCACCTTGAGGGCACTCCTTAAAGTGTCCCTCTTGTGGTTGATGAGCCAGACCCTGGAGAATAGTTTCTGCCCACAGGGAGTTTGGGCCATTTTCTGCCACTGCCTTTGAGCTCTTTTAAGTCATTGGCCTCCCAGGGGTACCAGGCTGCCGGCCTATTCACAGGCAGTGGGGATCCCCAAGTGTCCCCAGGATAGGTTTTCCCTTTCCAAGGTGACCTCATTGTCTCTCCCACCCAAGGTGCTCCCAAAACTTCCTCAAATGGGGGAGGCAGGAATGGGCA
Source organism: Nanger dama (assembly GCA_917880005.1). Classification (NCBI taxonomy): domain Eukaryota; kingdom Metazoa; phylum Chordata; class Mammalia; order Artiodactyla; family Bovidae; genus Nanger; species Nanger dama. The sequence continues at coordinate 10,525,958 of CAKJTW010000014.1, forward strand.
CAGATCTCTCCCCTGGGCTCCTGGTCCCAAGGCATCAGAGGAGTCTCTATTCTCTTCTGCCCCTTTATCATCCCCAAAAGGCTCCCATGGCCCACTATTTGTTCTAGAGTCTTTAGTCCCTGCAGTCTCTTTTGCTATATCTTGGTCCGACATGACTCGTTTTTCGTCAAACTTTTCCCATTTTCTTTCTGATTTTGAATTGAGGGCACCCATATCAGTGACATGCTCCTCGCTCCGTGAAAAGCAGAGCTTGAGGGCCAAAATGATCAGACAGAACCCTAAAGGGGGCTCTTCACCATATCGAGCCTCTCGCTGCCTAGCAAGGGTTTGTACTCGATCCCAAGTGTCCCAAGAGAACAGATTAGCTGAAGCAACCCAGGAGGCCAACCGTACAATGGTCCCCCAGACCTTAATGGCCTGAGCATCAGAAATCTCAAGTCCCCTGCTTATGAGCATATATCTCAGCGCCTTGAGGGCAGGCTCATCAGACTTGCTAATGTTATTTCCAATGCTGCCAAGAATAGAAAGAAAAGTCACTGAGGACAGCCACCAAAAATCCTACTGGGAGTGGTGGTGGCCATAAAGTTGGGCTTATGGTATGCTTTTGGAACTGTTTATGTGCCTGCGTCATTGCACGGAAGTTTTCTTGCTGGGGGCAGGCACCCTACAGGTTTCTAGCCTGTTCCATGACCCCCTTATCCTGTCACGGGAGTCTTCAAGTGGCAGGTGCCCTAATGGCTTTTAAGTGCCTGACCCGTGCCCACAGGGAGGATTCTAGGCCACGTCCTCAGTTAAGAATGATTAAAGGGGAGTTTCACCCAGTTGGGCTCTAGTTACTGAGGCTTACCTGTTGCGGGGACTTCAAAGTCCGCCAGAGAGTGGCCCTAGCCAGGACTTATCAATTGCCTCCACAACCGTTTGCCTGTTCACTGAAACTCCAGAAAAAAGAATTAAGGATAGATCAGGAAAGAAGAGGAGAAGGAAAATAAGAGAGTTTTTGGCACTTCCCTCATAAAGGAGGGGGGCCCACCTTGAAGTCCAGATTACCTCGGGTGATACTCCTCTAAAGGGAGCACCATGCTGTGACCAGCCTAGGGTCCTTCATTGCTCCTCTTTCAGAGCCGCACGGTGACACCACCTCCGTCCGTCTGCTTCACACCCCACGCTGGGCGCCAGTTTCTGCAGGGGCGCTCCGCAGAAAGAGCAGAGGCAGTGGAACTTCCCTCAGCAAAGCTGAGGGGTCCCGAGGAGAGGTGAGCCTACTGTCCACCAACCCAGCCCTCGGCAAGTGAGAGACAATCAGACGCGACAGGGGTTCCGTCAAAGCAGTTCTGGTTTATTGTTGCAAACTCCCAGCTTATATAGACAAACAAGAGGGTTTTTAGGAGGGACTTTCCATAGTTGCACCAATCACGTTAAAGGTCAAATCATCATGTGCCTTCATTATAACAGGAGTCTATGGAGATCACACACTGCCTACATGCATGGAAATCAAGAGACCCAATAAAAAACTTTGACAAACAACACAGACCATGCCCCCATCTCTTCCGCCAGGTGCCATCTTAGGTTTTCGACTGCAAAGCTAGCCCCTTTGTTTTTAAGGTTTCCTATTTAGTGCCGCATAGAGAAAAGGAAAGATATAAGCATCTGAATGCAGAATTCCAAAGAATAGCAAGAAGAGATAAAAAGGCTTCTTCAATGATCAATGCAAAGAAATAGAGGAAAAGAACAGAATGGGAAAGACTAGAGATCTCTTCAAGAAAATTAGAGATACCAAGGGAACATTTCATGCCAAGATGGGCTCGATCAAGGACAGAACTAGTATGGACCTAACAGAAGCAGAAGATATTAAGAAGAGGTGGCAAGAAAACACAGAAGAACTGTACAAAAAGATCTTCATGACCTAGATAATCACTATGGTGTGATTACTCGTTTAGAGCCAGACATCCTGGACTATGAAGTCAAGTGAGCCTTAGAAAGCATCACTAAGAACAAAGCTAGTGGAAGTGATGGAATTCCAGTTGAGCTATTTCAAATCCTGAAAGATGTTGATGTGAAAGTCTTGCACTCAATATCCAAGCAAATTTGGAAAACTCAGCAGTGGCCACAAGACTGGAAAAGGTCAGTTTTCATTCCAATCCCAAAGAAAGGCAAAGCCAAAGAAGGCTCAAACTACTGCTCAGTTGCATTCATCTCACATGCTAGTAAAGTAATGCTCAAAATTCTCCAAGCCAGGATTCAGCAATACATGAACCATGAAATTCCTGATGTTCAAGCTGGTTTTAGAAAAGGCAGAGGAACCAGAGATCAAATTGCCAACATCCGCTGGATTGTGGAAAAAGCAAGAGAGTTCCAGAAAAACATCTACTTCTGCTTTATTGACAATGCCAAATCCTCTGACTGTGTGGATCACAATAAACTGTGGAAGATTCTGAAAGAGATGGGAATACCAGATCACCTGACCTGCCTCTTGAGAAATCTGTATGCAGGTCAGGAAGCAACAGTTAGAACTAGACATGGAACAACAGACTGGTTTCAAATAGGAAAAGGAGTATGTCAAGGCTGTATATTGTCACCCTGTTTATTTAACTTATATGTTGAGTACATCATGAGAAACGCAAGACTGCAAGAAGCACAAGCTAGAATCAAGATTGCCGGGAGAAATATGAATAACCTCAGATATGCAGATGACACCACCTTTATGGCAGAAAGTGAAGAGGAACTAAAAAGCCTCTTGATGAAAGTGAAAGTGGAGAGTGAAAAGTTGGCTTAAAGCTCAACATTCAGAAAATGTAGACCATGGCAACTGCTCCTATCACTTCATGAGAAATAGATGGAGAAACAGTGGAAACAGTGTCAAACTTTATGTTTTTGGGGCTCCAAAATCACTGCAGATGGTGATTGCAGCCATGAAATTAAAAGATGCTTACCCTTGGGAAAAAGTCATGACTAACCCAGATAGCATATTCAAAAGCAGAGACATTACTTTGCCAACTAAAGTCCATCTATTTAAGGCTATGGTTTTTCCAGTGGTTATGTATGGGTGTGAAAGTTGGACTGTGAAGGAGGCTGAGTGCCAAAGAATTGATGCTTTGGAACTGTGGTGTTGGAGAAGACTCTTTCGAGTGCTTTGGATTGCAAGGAGATCAAACCGGTCCATTCTAAAGGAGATCAGCCTTGGGACTTCTTTGGAAAGAATGATGCTGAAGCTGAAACTGCAGAAGTTTGGCCACCCCAAGGGAAGAGTTGACTCATTGGAAAAGACTTTGATGTTGGGAGGGATTGGGGTCAGGAGGAGAAGGGGACGACAGAGGATGAGAGGGCTGGATGGCATCACTGACTCAATGGACCTGAGTCTGAGTGAAGTCCAGAAGTTGGTGATGGACAAGGAGGCCTGGCATGCTGCGATTCATGGGGTCACCAAGAGTCGGACATGACTGAGCGACTGAACTGAACTGAACTGAGACTCACAGCATGGTGTCAGACCCTGATGCACAATATAGTGATTCAATATTTCTATACATTACAAAATTGTCACTACAGTAAGTCTATTTACCATATCACTAAGCAAAAAGTATATTATTGACTATTTTTTTCTGCACTGTACATTTCATCCTCTTGACTAATTTACTTTGCAGCTGAAATTTTGTCTCTTATATCCCTCACCAATTTCTCTTTTGTTCCAATTTCTCGCTGAAAAGTACCAGTTTGTTCTCTGTGTCTATAACATTGTTGTTGCCATTGTTGTTGTTATGAATGCTCATTTGTTTTTCTTAGTTTTTTTTTTTTTTTTCAGAATCCACACATATAAGTAAAATCACGGCATATTTATCTTTCTCTCTCTGACTTATTTCACATAGCATAATAATGCTCCACCCTTACAGAAGAAAGTGATGAGGAACTACAGAGCCTCTTGATGAAAGTGAAAGTGGAGAGTGAAAAACCTGTCTTAAAACTCAACATTGCTTTGTCAAAGATAAAATGTCCATAGGTGCGTGGATTTATCTCTGGGCTTTCTATTTTGTTCCATTGATCTATATTTCTGTCTTTGTGCCAGTACCATACTCTCTGATGACTGTGACTTTGTAGTAGAGCCTGAAGTCAGGCAGGTTGATTCCTCCAGTTCCGTTCTCTTTCTCAAGATTGCTTTGGCTATTCAAGGTTTTTTGTATTTCCATACAAATTGTGAAATTATTTGTTCTAGCTCTGTGATAAATACCATTGATAGCTTGATAGGGACTGCAGTGAATGTATAGATTGCTTTGGGTAGTATACTCATTTTCACTATATTGATTCTTCCCATCCATGAACGTGGTATATTTCTCCATCTGTTAATGTCCTCTTTGATTTCTTTCATCAGTGATTTATATAGTTTTCTATATATAGGTCTTTAGTTTCTTTAGGTAGATATATTCCTAAGCATTTTATTGTTTTAGTTGCAAGGGTGAATGGAATTGTTTCCTTACTTTATCTTTCTATTTTCTCATTGTTTGTGTATAGGAATGCAAGGGATTTCTGTGTGTTGATTTTATATCCTGCCATTTTACTATATTCATTGATTAGCTCTAGTAATTTTCTGGTGGGGTCTTTAGGGTTTTCTATGTTGAGGATCATGTCATCTGCAAGCAGTGAGAGTCTGACTTTTTCTTTTCCAATTTGGATTCCTTTTATTTTATTTTATTTTTTCTGCTCTTCCAAAACTATGTTGAATAGTAGTGGAGAGAGTGGACACTCTTGTCTTGTTCCTGACTTTAGGGGAAATGCTTTCATTTTTTCACCATTGAAGATAATGTTTGCTGTGGGTTTATACAGCTTTTATTATGTTGAGGTATGTTCCTTCTATTCCTGCTTTCTGGAGAGTTTTTACCATAAGTGGATGTTGAATTCATGTCGATGTGTGGCAGAACCAATACAATATTGTAAAGTAATTAGCCTCCAATTAAAATAAATAAATTTAAGTTAAAAATAAATTTTTGATTATAAAAACCCTCAACATTCAAAAACCTAGAATCATGGCATCTGGTTTCATCACTTCATGGCAAATAGATTTGAAAACAATGGAAACATTGAGAGGCTTTCTTTTCTTGGGCTCCAAAAGCACTGCAGATGGTGACTGCAGCCATGAAATTAAAAGACATTTGCTCCTTAGAAGAAAAGCTATGACCAACCTAGACAGCATATTAAAAATCAGAAACATAATTTTGCCAACAAAGGTCCATATTGTCCAAGCTATGGATTTTCCAATAGTCATGTATGGATATGAGAGTTGGACTTTAAAGAAAGTTGAGTGCTGAAGAATGGATGCTTTTAACTGTGGTGTTGGAGACAACTCTTAAGATTCCCTTGGGCTGCAAGGAGACCAAACCAGTCAATCCTAAAGGAATCATGAATATTCATTGAAGGACTGATGCTGAAGCTGAAACTCCAACACTTTGGCCACCTGATGCTAAAAGCTAACTCACTGGAAAAGAACCAGAAGCTGTGAAAGACTAATCCCAGGAGGAGAAGGGGACAACAGAGAATGAGATGTTGGATGACATCACTGACTTGATGGAAATGAATTTCAGCCAGCTCTGGGAGTTGATGATCGACAGGGAAGCCTGGCGTGCTGCAGGCCATGGGGTTGCAGAGTTGGACATAGCTGAGAGACTGAACTGAACTGAATAATGTTCTAGATCCATTCATGTTGTCCCAAAGGGCAAGATTTCATCCTGTTTTATAGATGAGTAATATTATTTATTAAATTATTTATTAAATTATGTATAACTACCGTATCTTTATTTATTTTTCTACTGATGTGCACTTAGCCATATCTTGGCTACTGTAAGTAATGCTGCAGTGAAGAGAGCAGTTTATATACCTTTTCACATTAGTGTCTCAATGTTCTTTGACTAAATACCCAAGAATGGAATTTCTGGATTGTATATTGGTTATATTTTAATTTTGAGCAATCCCCATACTTCCATGGAAGTTGCATTAATTTACATTCCCACAAACAGGGCACAAGTGTCCTCTTTTATCTGTATTCTCACCAGCACTTGTTATTTCTTGTCTATTTGACATTAGTTATCCTGTAAAGTAATGAGGTGATATCTTATTGTGCTTTTGAATTGCATTTCTGTGATGATTAGTGATGCTGAGCAACTTTTCACTTGCCTACTTAATATATTTATGCCTGCTTGGAAGAAATACTTTTGCAGATCCTCTGCCTATTTTTAATGAGGTTGTCTGTTTTTTGATGTTTAATTATGATATCTTAAATTTTAACACACTTTAAATATGCTTCATTTTACCCCTCTTCCTTCATATTCCATGTTTTTGACATCATATTTTTCACATTTTTTATTTTGCACATTTTTATTTTATGTATATAACTTAACTACTTATAGTGGGATACAGATAATTTTAGAGCTGTTATCTTTTAAATTTGTTACTATAAGCAGTTGTTCCATTACTTTTACTGTGTAACTGCCTTTAGCAATATTTTTCCTTTTACAATTTTCATATTTCTTGTTATTTTTTTCTTTTCTTTCTTAGAAAAATCACTTTAATGTTTATTATAGAGCTGGTTAAGTTGTACTGAACACTTTTAGCTTTTGTTTTCTATAAGACTCATTTTTTCCCCTTCAAATCTAAGTGATAGCCTTGTCATGTAGAGTGTTCTTGATTGCAGGTTTTTTTTTTTTTTCAAGTTAACATATGTGTTTTTATTTGCAAAATGTCTTAAAATGGTCATCTTAAATTTTTACTTAAGTAAATCTGTTTTTTAAATTTAAATTTATTTATTTTAATTGGAGACTAATTACTTTACAATATTGTACTGGTTTTGCCATACATCAATATGAATCCACCACGGGTGTACACGTGTTCCCAATCCTGAACCCCTTCCCACCTCCCTCCCTATACCATCTCTCTGGGTCATCCCAGTGCACCAGCCCCAAGCATCCTGTATCCTGAATCGAACCTAGACTGGTGATTCATTTCTTATATGAAATTATACATATTTCAATGCCATTCTCCCAAATAATCCCACCCTCATTTCCTTTCATGACTTTAAATATATTGTGCCACTCCCTTCTGTCCTACAGAGTTTTGCTAAAAAAACAAACAAGCAAACAGAAACAGCCAATTGTTTTATGGGAATTCCCTTATAGATGACCAGTTGGATTTCTCTTGGTGCTTTTAAGACTCTCTCTTTATCTTTAATTTTTGCCATTTTAATTGAAATGTATCCTGATGAGATCCCAGATGACTGTTTCATCTTGGTGTAGGAATGGATGTCTGTTTCCTTACTCAGCTGAGGAAATTTTCATCTATTATATCTTCAAATATTATCTCTGTTCCTTTTCTTCTCTCTTATCCTTCTGAGAAACCTAAAATCCAAATGATAGTAAATTATTGTTGCTGCAGAAGTCTCTTACTTGTTGTGCTTTTAATTTTTTTCCTTTTACTGTTCAACTGTGGTGATTACCACTACTCTATCATTTGATTCTCTACATGCCTCTGCTTTATTTAATTGACTCGATTATTTCCAGTGTATCTTTTATTTCAGTTATTGTAATAATAAACTTTTGGTTTCCTTTTATATTTTGAAACTCAATATTAAACTCCTCACTCTGTTTACCCATTCTTTTCCCAAGTCCATTAAGCATTTTTATGACTGTTACTTTCAACTTTTTATTAGATAGATTGGTTATTTCTATTTTACATGTTTCTTCTTTTGCAGTTTTATCTTTTTCCATTTTATTTAAAACATTCCTCTGTGATATCATTTTACCTGATTCTGTTTTTATTTCTATCTATTAGATAGGGCTGTTACATTTCCATTGTTGGAGAAGTGACCTTATGAAAAATATATTTTATGGGACCCAGTAATGCATTCCCCTCCGTTCATGAGGTCTGTGTACTCTAGAGTTGCTCCCTATGTGGACTACAAGGGCCTTTCTGTTGTAGCAGGGCTGAATACTGTGGGCATGCTCATAGGGAGAGGATGCCTCCTGGCTTAGTGGCTTCTAGGCTTACCTGGAAAAACACAAAGGATGCTGGCCTGTGGTTAAGGAGGGTTTGGTACTGGTGTAGTTGGTATCTTGGTGTATGTTTTTGACATGAAGAAATGCTGTATCCATGAGTGAAGAAATATTAACCTAGAAAGAATACAAGGTAAACTAGTAAATATGTATTTTTCAAGTATTATTATTGTATTTATTTCAGACCATCCCAGAGTAAAAAAAGAAAGAATGCAAAATGGTTATCTGAGGAGACCTCACAGATAGCTGAAAAAGAAAAGTGAAAGACAAAGGAGAAAAGAAAAGATGTATCCATCTGAATGCAGAGTTTGAAGGAATAGCACATAGACATTCCAGTGATTCCACATGTAGATTCTCTCTTGTGATGTTGGAAGAGGGTGTTTGCTATAACCAGTGCATTCTCTTGGCAAAACACTGTTAGCCTTTGCCCTGCTTCATTTTGTACTCCAAGGCCAAACTTGCCTGTTACTCCAGATATTTCTTGACTTCCTACTTTTGTATTTCCACCCCTATAATGAAAAGGACATCTTTTGTTGGGGGGGTGTTAGTTCTAAAAGTTATGGTAGGTCATTGTAGAACCATTCAACTTCAGCTTCTTCAATATTACTGGTTGGGACATAGACTTATATTACTGTGATATAGAATAGTTTGCCTTGGAAATGAACAGAGATCATTTTGTCTTTTTGAGATTGCACCCAATTACTACATTTCAGTCTCTTTTCTTAACTATGAGTGCTACTCCATTTCTTCTAAGGAATTCTTGCCTGCAATAGTAGATACAATGATCATCTATATTAAATTCACCCATCCCAGTCCATTTTAGTTCATTGATTCCTAAAATGTCAATATTCACTTCCATCTCCTTTTTGACCACTTCTAATTTACCTTGATTCGTGGACCTAACAGTCTAGGTTCCTATGCAATATTGTTCTTATAGCTTCGGATTTTACTTCCATCATCAGTCACATCCATAACTGCACACTGTTTTAGCTTTGATGCTGTATCTTCATTCTTTCTAGAATTATTTTTCCATTCTTCTCCAGTAGCATATTGGGTACCTCCTGACCTGCGGAGTTCATCTTTCAGTGTCATATCTTTTGCCTTTTCATACTGTTCATGGGGTTCTCAAGGCAAGAATACTGAAGTGGCTTGGCATTCTCTTCTCCAGTGGACCACATTCTGTCAGACTTCTCCACCATGACCTGTCTGTCTTGCATAGTCCTTCACAGTATGGCTTATTGTTTCATTGCAGTAGACAAGGCTGTGATCCATGTAATCCGTTAGGTTAGTTTTCTGTGACTGTTGTTTTCATTCTGTCTGTCCTCTGATGGATAAGGATAAGAGGCTTGTGGAAGCTTCCTGATGGGAGGGACTGGCTGTGGGAACATCTGGGTCTTGCTGTAATGGGCAGGGCCATGCTTGGAGTGGAGTGGTTATTAACTAAGAGTTGCACAGTTTGATTCCTTTCTTGCTCTTTTCAGTTCTTGTTGGAAAAAAATTTCTTTTTTGGGTTTGTGACTACTGGCATTTTTTTCCCCATTGATTCATATTTTAAACAATGTTTCCTGTATTTTGTCAATCTATGTGTTTAAAGTTGAAATGTGAAAGAAAACCAATTCAGTCTAATAAACTGATTACAATTCTACTGAATATTCTTTGAAAATTAAAGCATGCATGCGATGTATTTTTCAATATTTTTGTACTATATAAAGAATTTTTAAGAGTAAATACTGAATCTTACTTACCTCTAATACCAGTCTATAGTCATACACTGTTGAAAGTAGCTGCAATGTAAATCTGAAGAATAGTTTTTCTCTTTGACACAAAACCCAAATTTTATCAAGCAGATACTGAACGGTAAAGAGAACCAAAAAGATAAACAGCATACATTTAATACATAACTTTAGATAATTTTTAGCAAAAGGACAATAGATTTTTGAAAATAACACTCTGCATCTTCTAGCAAAATCAACAATGATTCTACTGATAAATTTTTCCACTGCACACACAAGCATTAATTATTGTTGTTTAAAGGAGAAAAGTCAATATTTTCCATCTTATCAAAATGAATTATTTTTAATTAATTAATTTATTTTAATTGGAGGCCAATTCCTTTGCAATATCGTAGTGGTTTTTGCCATACATTGACATGAATCAGCCATGGGTGTACATATGTCCCCCATCCTGAACCCCCTCCCACCTCCCTCCCCATCCCATCCTGTAGGGTCATCCCAGTGAACTGGCCATGAACGCCCTGTTTGATGCATTGAACCTGGACTGGCAATTTATTTCACATAAGGTAATATACATATTTCAATGCTATTCTCTAAAATCATACCACCCTCGCCTTCTCCCACAGAGTCCAAAAGTCTGCTTTTACATCTGTGTCTCTTTTGCTGTCTCGAATGTAGGGTCATTGCTACCATCTTTCTAAATTCCATGTATTATGATAATATACTGTATTGGTGTTTTTCTTTCTGACTTACTTCACTCTGTATAATATTCTGCAGTTTCATCCACCTCCTTCGAACTGATTCAAATGCATTCTTTTTAATAGCTGAGTAATATCCTATTGTGTATATGTACCACAGCTTTATTAGCCATTTATCTGCTGATGGACATCTAGGTTGCTTCCGTGTCCTAGCTATTGTAACCACTGTTGCGATGAACATTGGGGTACATACGTCTCTTTGAATTCTGGTTTCCTCAGTGTGTATGCCCAGCAGTGGGATTGCTGGATCATATTTCCAGTTTTTTAAGGAATCTCCACACTGTTCTCCACTGTGGCTGTACTAGTTTGCATTCCCTCTAACAGTGGAAGAGGGTTTCCTTTTCTCTGCCCCCTTTCGAGCATTTATTGTTTGTAGAATTTTTGATAGCAGCCATTCTGACTGGCGTGAGATGGTACCTCATTGTGGGTTTGATTTACATTTCTCTGATAATGCACATCTTTTCATGTATTTGTTAGCCATCTGTATATATTCTTTTCATGTGTTTGATAGCCATCTGTATGTCTTCTTTGGAGAAATGTCTGTTTGGTTCTTTGACCCGTTTTTTTAATTTGATTTTTTATATTTTTGGTATTGAGCTACATGAGCTGCTTGTATATTTTTGAGATTAATTCCTTGTCTGTTGCTTCATTTGCTATTATTTTCTCCCATTCTGAAGGCTGTCTTTTCACATTGTTTATAGTTTCCTTTGTTGTGCAAAAGCTTTTAAATTTAATTAGGTCCCATTTATTTATTTTTGCTTTTATTTCCAATATTCTGGGAGTTGGGTCATAGAGGACCCTGCTGTGATTTATGTCAGAGAGTGTTTTGCCTATGTTTTCCTCTAGGACTTTTATAATTTCTCATTTTATGTTAAGATCTTTAATCCATTTTGAGTTAAGTTTTGTGTATAGTGTTAGAAAATGTTCTAATTTCATTCTTTTACAAATGGTTGACCAGTTCTCCCAGCACTACTTGTTAAAGAAATTTTCTTTTCTTCATTGTATATTCTTGCCTCCTTTATCAAAGATAAGGTGTCCACTGGTGCATGGATTTATCTCTGGGCTTTCTACTATGTTCCGTTTTTCTATATTTCTGTCTTTGGGCCAATACCATAATGTCTTAATGACTGTAGCATTGTAGTATAGTCTGAAGTCAGGCAGGTTGATTCCTCCAGCTCCATTCTTCTTTCTCAATATTGTTTTGGCTATTCAAGGTTTTCTGTATTTCCATACAAATTGTGAAATTATTTGTTCTAGTTCTTTGAAAAATATCGTTGGTACCTTGATAGGGATTGCATTGAATCTATAGATTGCTTTGGGTAGTATACTCATTTTCACTATTATTGATTCTTCCGATCCATGAACATGGTATATTTCTCCATCTATTAGTGTCTTCTTTGATTTCTTTCACCAGTGTTTTATAGTTTTTTATATATAGGTCTTTAGTTTCTTTAGGTAGATATATTCCTAAGTAGTTTATCCTTTTCATTGCAATGATTAATGGAATTTTTACTTAATTTCTTTTTCTGTTTTCTTATTGTTAGTGTATAAGAATGCAAGGGATTTCTGGGTGTTAATTTTATATCCTGCCGCTTTACTATATACATTGATTAGCTCTAGCAGTTTTCTGGTGGTGTCTCTAGGGTTTTTATATAGAGGATCATGTCATCTGCAAACAATGAGAGATTTACTTCTTTTCCAATCTGAATTCTTTTACTTATTTATTTATTTTTCTTCTTTGATTGCTGTGGCTAAAACTTCCAAAACTATGTTGAATAGTAGTGGTGAGAGTGGGCACCCTTGTCTTGTTCCTGACTTTAGGGGAAATGCTTTCAATTTTTCACCATTGAGGATAATGTTTGCTGTGGGTTTATCATACATGGCTTTTATTATGTTGTTATGTTTCTTTAATTCTTGCATTCTGGAGAGTTTTTAACCATAAATTAATGTTGAACTTTGTCAAAATCTTTGTCTGCATTTATTGAAATAATCATGTTTTTTATCTTTCAATTTGTTAATTTGGTGTAACATATTGATTGCTTTGCAAAATATTGAAGAATCCTTTGATTCCTGGGATAAAGCCAACTTGGTCATGATGTATGATCTTTTTAATATTTTGTTAGATTCTCTTTGCTAGAATTTTGTTGAGTATTTTTCCATCTATGTTCATCAGTGATACTGGCCTGTAGTTTTCTTTTCTGGTGGCATCTTTCTTTGGTTTTGGTATTAAGGTGATGGTAGTCTCATAGAATGAGTTTGGCAGTTTATCTTCCTCTGCAATTTCCTGGACGAATTGAGTAGGATAGGTGTTTGCACTTCTCTAAATTTTTGGTGGAATTCAACTGTGAAGCCATCTGGTCCTGGGCTTTTGTTTGTTGGAAGATTTTTTTTTACCATTTCCATTTCTGTGCTTGTGATGGGTCTGTTAAGATTTTCTATTTCTTCCTGGTTCAGTTTTGGAATGTTATACTTTTCTAAGAATTTGTCCATTTCTTCCAAGTTGTCCATTTTATTATCATACAGTTGCTGATAGTAGTCTCTTATGATCCTTTGTATTTCTGTGTTGTCTTTTGTGATTTCTCCATTTTCATTTCTAATTTTGTTGATTTGATTATTCTTCCTTTTTTTCTTGATGAGTCTGGCTAATGGTTTACCTGTTTTGTTTATCTTCTCAAAGAAACAGCTTTTAGCTTTGTTGATTTTTGCTATGGTCTCCTTTTCAATTATATCTGCCCTAATTTTTATGATTTGTCCTTCTAATAAACTTGGGGCTCTTCATTTCTTCTTTTTCTAGTTGCTTTAGGTGTAAAGTTAGGTTATTTATTTTATTTTTCTCTTGTTCCTTGAGATAAGCTTGGATTGCTATGAACCTTCCCCGTACCACTGCTTTTCCTGAATCCCATAAGTTTTGGGTTGTTGTGTATGATTTTCATTTGTTTCTATGCATAGTTTGATTTCTTTTTTTATTTCTTCTGTGGTTTTTTGGTTATTCAGAAGCACGTTGTTTAGCCTCCACATGTTTGTATTTTTAGTAGGTTTTTTTTTCCTGTAGTTGACACATAATCTTACTGCATTGTGATCAGAAAAGATATTTGAAATGATTTCAATTTTTTTAATTTACCATATCTAGATTTATGGCCCAGGATGTGATCTGTCCTGGAGAATGTTCTGTGTGCACTTGAAAAAAAGGTGAAATTCATTGTTTTAGGGTGAAATGTCCTATAGACATCAATTAGATCTAACTGGTCCATTGTATCTTTTAAAGTTTGTGTTTCCTTGCTGTTTTTCTGTTTAGTTGATTTCTCCATAGGTGTGAATGGGGTATTAAAGTCTCCCACTGTTATTATGTTACTTTTAATTTCCCCTTTCATACTTGCTAGCATGTGCTTACATATTGCCATGCTCCTATGTTGGGTGCATATATATTTATAATTGTTATATCTTTTTCTTGGATTGATCCTTTGATCATTATGTAGTGTCCTTTTTCATCTTTTTCCACAGCCTTTATTTCAAAGTCTATTTTATCTAATGTGAGTATTGCTACTCCTGCTTTTGTTTGGTCTCCATTTGCATGAAATGTCTTTTTCTAGCCCTTCACTTTCAGTCTGTATGCATCCCTTGTTTTGAGATGGGTCTCTTGTAGACAGCATATATAGGGGTCTTATTTTTCTATCCATTCAGCCAGCATTTATCTTTTGGTTAGGACATTCAGCCCATTTACATTTAAGGTAATTTTTGATAAGTATCATCCTGTTTCTATTTACTTTGTTGATTGGGGTTAGAGTTTATAAACCTTTTCTGTCTTTCCTGTCTAGAGAAGATCCTTTAGCATTTGTTGAAGAGCTGGTTTGGTGGTGCTGAATTCTCTCAGCTTTTTATTGTCTATAATGCTTTTGATTTCTCTTTCATACTTTAATTAGATAGTTGGTGGGTATAGTAGTCTGGGTTGTAGGTTTTTCTCTTTCACCAATTTAAATATGTCCTGCTATTTCCTTCTTGCCTGAGGAGATTCTGTTGAAAGATCAGCTGTTATCCTTGTGAGAATCCCCTTGTATGTTATTTGTTGCTTTTCCCTTTCTACTTTTAATACTTTCTCTTTTTGTTTGATCTTTATCAATTTAATTAACATGTGTCTTGGGGTATTTTGCCTTGGGTTTATTCTGTTTGGGACTCTCTGTGTTTCTTGGACTTGGATGGCTATTTCCTTCCCCGTTTAAGGGAAGTTTTCAACTATTATCTCGTCAAGTATTTTCTCATGTCCTTTTTTTTGTCTCCTTCTGGGATTCCTAAGATTCAAATGCTGGGGCATTTAACATTGCCCCAGAGGTCTCTGAGGTTGTCCTCATTTCATTTAATTCTTTTTTTTTCTTTTTCCTCCCTGCTTCATTTATTTCCACCATTCTATCTTCCACCTCACTTATCTTCTCTCCTGCCTCAGTTATTCTACTGTTGGTTCCTTCCAGAGTTATTTTCATGTTAGTTATTGCATTATTCATTATTGATTGGATCTTTTTTTATTTCTTCTAGGTCCTTGTTAAACATTTTTGCATCTTCTCACTTCTTGTCTCTAGCCTATTTATCTGTAACGCCATTTTGTTTTCAAGGTTTTGGATCATCTTTCCTGGTGGCTCAGAGGTTAAAGCATCTGCCTCCAATGCGGGAGACCTGGGTTCGATCCCTGGGTCGGGAAGATCCCCTGGAGAAGGAAAAGGCAACCCATTCCAGTATTCTTGCCTGGAGAATACCATGGACTGAGGAGCCTGGTGAGCTGCAGTCCACGGGGTCACAAAGAGTCGGACATGACTGAGTGACTTTACTTTTACTTTACTATCATTATTCTGAACACTTTTTCAGGTAGACTCCCTATCTCCTCTTTTATTTGGTTTGATGGGCATTTACCATGTTCCTTTACCTGCTGAATATTTCTGTGCTTTTTCATTTTGTTTAGATTGCTATGTTTAGGGTGGCCTTTCTGTATTCTGGTGGTTTGTGGTTCCTCTTTATTGTAGAGGTTGCTACCTGTGGGTGTGGTTGGACCAGTGATTTGTCAAAGTTTCTGATTAGGGAAACTTGCATCAGTGTTCTGGTGGGTGGAGCTGGGTCTCTTCCCTCTGGAATGCAATGAAGTGTCCAGTAGTGAGTTTTGAGGTGTTTATGAGTTTGGTATGACTTTGGGCAGCCTGTATTTTAGTGTTCAGGGCTGTGTTCCTATATTGCTGGAAAATTAGCATGGTATGTCTTGCTCTAAAATTTGTTGGCTCTTGTGTGGAGCTTGGTTTCAGTGTAGGTATCAAGGCTTTTGAATGAGTTCTTGTTGATTAATGTTCCCTGGAGTCAAGAGTTTTCTGATGTTTTCAAGTTTTGAACTTAAGCCTATTGCCTCTGGCTTACAGTCTTATTCTTACAGTCTTATTCTTACAGTAGCCTCAAGACTTCTCCATCCATACATCACAGATGATAAAACACCTAGGTTAATAATGGTGAAAAGATTCTCCACAGTGAGGGACACCCAGAGAGGTTCACAGAGTTAAAAATAGAGAAGAGAAGAGGGGAGTGGGGAAATATAGGTGACCAAGAAGAGAAGAAGGGGAATCAAAAGGGAGAGAGCAATCTAGGCAGTTATCAATTCCCTATGTTCTCTTCACATTCTGGAACACCCAGAGAGGTTCGTGTTGTTACATACAGAAGAGAAGAGGAAAGAGGGGAGATAGAGGTGACCAGGAGGAGAAGACAGGGACTCAAAAAGGGAGACAACAATCTAACCAGTAATCAGTCCCCTAAATGTTCTTCACAGCCCAGAACACCTAGAGAGATTCAGAGAGTTAAGTAGAGATGAAAAGGGGGAGGGAGGAGATTGATGTAACCTTGGGGAAAAAGGGAGAGTCAAAAGGGGAGAGAGCAATCAGGCCAGTAATCACACCCCTAAATAAAAATGGGTTCTGAAGATTAGATTCTTAGAGGTAAAAAATGGATAAGAAATACCAAAAGCAAATATTAAAAATCTAGAGTAGAGGTTACATTCTCAAATACAATATTAAAAATACAAACAAAATCAATCATAAAAATTATAATATATATATATGAAATTTGCTTTAAAAATAGGGTCTTTTTGCAAGGTAATAGCAGGTTATAAATATGAAATTTGAAGAGTAATAAAGTACTAAAAATAAAAATATTTTAAAAACTAAAAAATGATAATAAAAATAGATCTAGGAATTTATCTGGAGCTGTTGAGGGCAGTGTGAGGTCAGTTCAGTCTCAGATAATTCCTTGTTCCAACTTGCACTTGTTCTCAAGATCTATAGGCCCCTTCCAATGCTTAGTCAATGCTCACTACAGGGTTTTAATTTGTTGTACCTGTCACTTTCAGAGCAGTTCCCTCTTCTTTGTTTATTGTGGCTTCTTCTGTTTGCAAGTCTCTTAGTGTCTAATTTTTGCTCTTACACAAAGGGGTGATGGTGGTCACTTATTTAGGCTCACTTGTTCAGTTGTGCTGTGGAGAGGGAGGAACACTGCAAACAAATATCACTGGGGTGTGTGTGGGGTGATTGAAGTTTCTGGACCAAACTGGGTTTGCCCCAGCTCATGGCACGTGGGCTTTCCTGGTCTATGCAGCTCAGGCTCTATGGTGCTCTGCAGGGGAACTCTCCAAAGCGGACCTGGGTTACGTTACATGTACTTCCCATGTCTAAGCTGCTCAGGCTCAGGTTCTCTGGTACTCCACAAAGGCACAGACTCCATTAGGCATACATTTCATGCCTTTCCCAGGTCCCAGCAACTCAGGTGACCAGGTGCTTGGTGAGCACACTGTCCCAGGTGGGCTGTGTCTTGGGTGCTGGTCCCAGGTGCATCATGAGAGCACCATTTCAGGTGTGCTGTGTGTCTCTTCTGGGGAGCTGACCCCTGGCTGCAACACTCCTGGCAGATGTCAAGGAAGACATGGTTAGCAACTGGGAGCGTGCTTATAGTTGGGTGGAGGATGCCATCTCTGGGGCTGAGATTGCCCCTTGCCTTCCAGCTCTAGATGTTGCCTGCCTGCCTCTCTGCCTCTGGCAGGGAGAGCCAGTCTGCAGCTGGCTAGCTCTCCTCTGGTGTTTGCTCAGACTTTTGTTCCACGAGCAGGCCAGGCTGTGCCTTGGTTAGAGCTTTTCTGGGAAAGCGCTCTCTCTCTCTCTCTCTCTCCCACAGTTGGGGTTTCTATCTCACGTCAGCTCCTTCAGATTTTCTTCAGGGCATTCAGTCCCCATCCTTACCCTAAGCATGCAACCCACATCCCTGTTCAGTCCCTGCTGGCTGGTGGCGAAAGCGAGTGTCTGGGCTACTTCTCCACTGGCAGCTGTGATTAGGTGCCCATTCGTGTGTGTGTGTGTGTGTGTGTGTGTGTGTGTGTGTGTGTGTGTGTGTGTGTGTTCCTCCCAGTTATGTTGCCCTCTGAGATTCCAAAACTCCCCACAGACCCCCTGGTGAGAGGGTTTCCTACTGCTTGGAAACTTCTGTTTCACTATTCCCTCCCCAGTATGGGTCTCCATCTCTAACTCTTTGTCTCTCTTTTTATTTTTTATATTTTGTCCTATCTCCTTTCAAAGAGAATGGGTTGCCTTTCCGGGTGCCTGGTGTCCTCCGCCAGTGTTCAGAAGTTGTTTTGTGGCAGTTGCTCAGCATTCAAATGATATTTTGGTGAATTTGTGGGGGAAAAAGTGGTCTCCCTGTCCTATTCCTCTGCCATCTTAGGACTGCCCCAATAATTATTATTTTAAATTTTAATTTTTATTCCTGTTGTTGTTTAGTTGCTAAGTTGTGCCCAACTTTTGTGACCCCTTGGACTGTAGACTGCCAGGCTCCTCTGCCCATGGGATTTCACAAGCAAGAATACTGGAGTGGGTTGCCATTTCCTTCTCCAGGGAATCTCCCTAACCCAGGGATCAAATGCCCATCTCCTGCATTGCTGGTGAAATCTTTACCACTAAGCCACCTAGGAAACCTTAGCAAACAGGTTTTTACTTTTATAATAGCATATTTGATATAGAAGAGAGTGAGAAGACAGACTTGAAAAAAATTCAAAGTCTCAATTAATCTTGAAGTATATAAAAAAAATGCCAATGTGTTAATATTGGTCAAATTATTCTCATGACTGTTCTATTAATATTAGCTATAAGGATTTCAATAATGCTACCTTTTGTCCAACAGTTTTATTATAATCATTGTTGCTGTCCTTTAAATGGACTTATTAAACTTCAAGTCTTTACTCTTTTGGAGGTCCAGGGCAATAAACTTTTATATTTAGTGCTTAAAATTATAAACACATTTTTTATTCCTATTTATTAGCTTTACATTCACTATATTTCTTTATTTTTATTTTATAGTATTATTATCCACATTTATCTATTGGCATATGTTATAGTCCAAATAACGCTATTTTTAATCCTTACAAAGTTTTGAAATAGGTAGTACTAAATCTCCATTGTATAACTAAGTACCGTGTGGTGAAAGGATTTCAAACATGTCCAAAGCTGTAGAGCTCCAGGTAGTAGAATTTAATTTGTAGGTCATATCTGTATGCTTTGAAAACTTTTCTCTTAATGGTTGTGCTCTTTGGCTCCTACATACATAAATAATGGTTAAACAAACAAGTCATTACAACATCATAATACATCATTTTTAATGCTAGTATTTATCATTTATATTCATTTCTTTTTGTATATTTTTTCTTCATTATATTCTCAAATTGTACTGTATATTTAAATTGAATCAGATATAATATACATATTTACTTCTTAATTTTACATTTTTGTTTTGTTTCTTCACAAGTCTTTATAGGATTTATTCATATATATAGTAATAACAGTATTTTTCCATCATTTTATAAGTTGATTGACACATTTAAAGATTGTGCAAAATCTACCTTTGCTCTTCCCTACATATTCAAGCAGTTTTATTGTTCTAAAAGTGTATCATGCATACTTACTTTCACTTTTATGTCTCTTTGATGTTAGTGTTTTCCTTTTGTTGACCACTCCAATAATTTAGGAAGAATTGAAAGACTAATCAACAAAAACAAAACAGAAAAAAAATGCCCAAAATAGCATAAGATATAGTGCTTTGAATATGCTAAGTATTCAATAAATATTTGGGGAGAAATAGATTTTGTTTATTCAGTTCAGTTCAGTCACTCAGTCGTGTCCGAGTCTTTGTGACCCCATGAACTGCAGCTCGCCAGGCCTCTCTGTCCATCACCAACTCCCGGAGTTCACTCAAACTCACATCTATTGAAAAGTTCACTCAAACTCACATCCATTGAGTCCGTAATGCTATCTATCCATCTCATTTTGTTTATTAATGTGCTTTAAATATGTAGAATATTTAAGCATGTAAACACATGTAATACTTGTACATTTGTACATGAAAATAACTTATGCATTTTATATGTATAATACATTAAGCTTTTAATAAATAAATATTTGAAACAATAAAATTATAAATATATTGCTTTAGATGTAATAGATGTTCATTAAATTTGTTGATTTAAATCCCAAATGGTTAACTCAGTTCAGTTCAGTTCAGTTCAGTTCAGTTCAGTCGCTCAGTCGTGTTCGACTCTGCGACCCCATGAATTGAAGCACACCAGGCCTCCCTGTCCATCACCATCTCCCAGAGTTCACTCAGATTCACGTCCATTGATTCCGTGATGCCATCCAGCCATCTCATCCTCTGTCGTCCCCTTCTCCTTCTGCCCCCAATCCTCCCAGCATCAGAGTCTTTTCCAATGAGTCAACTCTTCCCATGAGGTGGCCAAAGTACTGGAGTTTCAGCTTTAGCGTCATTCCTTTCAAAGAAATCCCAGGGTTCATCTCCTTCAGAATGGATTGATTGGATCTCCTTGCAGTCCAAGGGACTCTCAAGAGTCTTCTCCAACACCACATTTCAAAAGCATCAATTCTTCGGTGCTCAGCCCTCTTCACAGTCCGACTCTCACATCCATACATGACCACTGGAAAAACCATAGCCTTGACTAGACGGATCTTAGTTGGCAAAGTAATGTCTCTACTTTTGAATATGCTATCTAAGTTGGTCATAACTTTTCTTCCAAGGTTAACTAAATAAAGGAAAAGAACTATAAATGGAGTGACTTTGTTATGTTTTAACCTAAGTTCAGAGGTTATATTGTCATTTCTCTGTATCCAGGGAAAATCCTTTCATACTCTAAATAGCTTGATCATTCATGATGCCTTAGTAGTGACTTAAAGCAAGTACAAAACTGTAGCATGGATGTGATAGAGTTGGTCTTCCAGCCATAGGGTACTGGTAATACACTTTAGAATCCTTAGTGGTATTTTTAAAAATAAGTGAAGGGAATGGAGTGTTATCAATTAATCATGATATCTTTATGTGCAGAATTACAATTTTAAGGTGGCTTCCAAAACTGCTGTATTATATAATATGTACTTTTGCACCAATGTTTTTTTTTTTCTCCCTCTTTAACAAAATAAATGGAAGCATTTTTAGCTCGTGAATAATTACTTAAATTGTGTTTTATGCCCTAGGTTATTTCATACAAGGCTCTCTTACTGTTTGTGCCAGTATAGAATTTAAGGTAACATTTTTTTTTTCTCATTAGTATATCTCCATCAAAAAAATGTTCTGAGAGTCTTTTATTGAGGGTATATGTAAAATGTAAACTAGATCTCTTGTTCTAGTTTGAAACAGAAATTGCACTTCAGGGTGATGCCACATAGCTACACTTATATCTAGATGTTTTATTTCTATAGATTTTTTTGCTCTTACTCTATCATGAGAAAAAATTCTTGTAACATCTACCTTCTTACCTGTTTGCTAAGAGAAACTGTGATTGTTAAACTTTAATAGAAAAATATTTCACTGTGGAAAACATGATTATTTCCTTCTTCAAACAGTGTAGTAGGTTGTTTAGTTATGAATTTTAAAAAGTAAATAATCTCTGAGAAAGACAACTACTTTATGTCAACCATATATGACCTCACTTTCACTTGCAGAGAGGTATCTAACCCTGTTTTGTGCTGAAAGAAACATAATTTTGAAAAACTAATGCTTTGAGAGCAAAAGGGAATCAAAAATGGAAGAATCATAGGACTCATTCTAGCACAAGAATGGACTCGTGAATACAGTGGGGGAAGAAGAGGTGAGGTGAGGTGAAGTCGCTCAGTCGTGTCCGACTCTGCGACCCCGTGGACTGTAACCTACTAGGCTTCTCCGTCCATGGGATTCTCCAGGCAAGAATACTGGAGTGGATTGCCATCTCCTTCTCCAGGGGATCTTCCAACCCAGGTATCGAACCCAGGTCTCCCGCATTGGAGGCAGACGCTTTAACCTCTGAGCCACCAGGGAAGCAAGGTGGGATGAATTGAGAAAGTAGCATTGACCTATATACACTCTCATATGTAAAATAGATAGCTGGTGGGAAGTTGCTATATAGCACAGGAAGCTCTATCTGGAACTCTCTGATGACTTAGAGGGCTGGGAAGCAGGGTGGGAAGGAGGTTCAAGAGGGATAGGATATATATATATATATATATATATATAGTTATGACTGGTTTGTATTGTTGTACAGAAACCAACACAACAT
This sequence comes from Nanger dama, assembly GCA_917880005.1. Lineage (NCBI taxonomy): Eukaryota > Metazoa > Chordata > Mammalia > Artiodactyla > Bovidae > Nanger > Nanger dama. The sequence continues at coordinate 10,548,075 of CAKJTW010000014.1, forward strand.
TATAAAGGAATTACCCTCAAATTAAAAACTAGAAATAATTTTAAAAGAAAATACTAAAGTTTTGGCTTCACTCTTATAAGAATCTGAGAGTGGGGTCTAGGCATGATCATTTGTTAAGCTCTCCAGTTTAATCTACTATATAGCTAAAGATGATGACTACTCCTGACAGTAAGTGGACTGACTTTGTTATGCTATATATTATAAGAGAAACTACTACCATCACCATCTGTTGAAAACTTTCTGTGTGTCAGGGCTTCATCTATTCCATTATTTTATATTATCATCACAATAACCATATGTATTAATTATTTCTACTTTTAGATGATAGAGTCAGGGAGATAAAGTAATTTACACGACTTATATAGTATGCAATAGTTAATGCTGAGGTATGTATTCAGGCATGTAAGCACAGTTTTATTTATTGCATATGGCATACAGTGTTAAAATGATCTGCTTCACTTCTCTGTGTGTGTGTGCTAAGTTGCTTCAGTAATGTCCAACTCTTTGCAGTTGTATGGACTGTATAGCCCACCAGGCTTCTCTGTCCATGGGTTTTTCCAGGCAAGAATACTGGAATGGGTTGCCATGCCCTAATTCAGGGGATTTTCATGACCCAGAGATCAAAACCAAGTCTCCTGTGGCTTTTGCATTACAGGCAGATTCTTTACCACTGAGCCACTAGGTCCTTTTATACCAAGTTCTTTCTTGGGAACAAAGGACGATTTCACTTCCCTCACCTGTTGTAATTATATGAGGCTGTATGAATAGTTCTGGCCAGTGATCCATGAAGGGAAATGATGTGTCCATGCTAAGTGTGGACTCAAGATCCTCAGCCACGATGTCAAAGGATGCTGCATGTTTGCAGTTATAAAGTGGTGGCATATCTGTCACAGCAAGACCTTGAAGGATTATGTGAAGCAGAGCCTTCACTTGATCAGCTTTGAGTGTGTAGTTGAGTGACACATGCACTATATTGTGCTGAGCCACTGAGATTTGTGTGTTGTTTGCACAGTGGCAGCACTGAACACATCCTGTTGAACACATTTATGAAAGTTTCACCCTTCTAACCTGAGCCACTTGGGTACCTAAAAATATTCCTAGCTAATAAAAGGCAGATACTCAGTTGAGGCTGTTGAATAGACCACTCTTCCTCTGGATGAATTTAAAGTGTGGAGAAGAGGAAAATAAGTTTTCTCCCTATCTTTTGAGCTCTTATCTGAGACTCCTATAATAAAACACAGATTAACAAGCGAAAAACAGACAGAAATGTATTAACGTTCATTCCTCATGCATACATGAGAGGTACCCAGGACAAGATCAGTAACTCAAAGACATGTCTTATAGAACTCAAGTTTAAACAACATCTTAATGGGGAAAAGGAGGGTGGGGGTAGGTTTCTTAGGTGAGAGTTAATGACTTTTAGGAAAAATGAATGGGATTTTATAAGAATAAATGGGAACTATGATAGCCTGTGACAAAGTTTTGTTGTGGTCTTGACCTCTAGTCTCCTAATTAATCTTTCCTGATGGATGAAGTTTTCAAAGAGGGGATTTATGATCTTTGAATTCATTTTGGAGTATTTCTTTTAGGCAGAGACGTGGGGAATTCATACAAAACCTCCTTCTCTTCATTTGCTTTTTTATGATGTGCATATAGTTCAAAATAATTAATATACCAAAGTGGCATATTTAGGTTGGCATAATATGCTATCTTTCAGCAGCAAATCAATTTCTAGTTGTGCTTTATTTGTGCTTGTTAAATAATTCTACTTGAAGCTAGGTTTTACTTTCAGACTATTGGATTTGAGTTATTTTCCCCAGAGGATGTTTATACATTTTATATCTGTATAACATATTCATCCAGATAAGAATGGAAGCTTAACATCTTCTCAATAAATAACCAACAGATCTCCATCTTGGAACATCCATCCATCTATCCATACATCCATCTACTAAATATATATTGAACCTGTGTAATAGGTCTGCGAAAGAGAAAGCTTCATCACACATCAGAAGGATCAAGTTGTTACCACTATCGTGGTGCTCCGAATTCATTAAGGTGTATCATCAGGGGGAAATAAAAATAGCTAAACCACTCATTGGGTGATGGATGCTTTTGTTGAGAGACTCAAATAGTGATCATGGCAGGACTCTTCATCTTGGAGCCTTCTTCTATCTTCTAACCATACATAGGCTGATACCCTGGAAAGGATTGAAAAATGATCCTCAAATTTTAATATACTTTTACTCCAACTTTCTAGGCTTAAAACCTGGGAAGAGGTCTATGACTAAAGAATTCACTGGAGGCATTAGACTAGGAGCCAACTAACCACTGCACTTTTGTGCTGGCTCAGAGAGTAAAGAATCTGCCTGGAATGCATGCAGGAGACCCAGGTTTGATCCCTGCATCAGGAAAATCCCCTGGAGATGGGAATGTCTACCCACTGCAGTATTCTTGCCTGGAGAATTCCATGGACAGAAGAACCTGGCAGGCTACAGTCCATGGGATTGCAAAGAACCAGACGCGACTGAGCTACTAACATGATGACATGTTCCTCAGAGGCTTGAACCTAATGCAACAAGGAAAATAAATGTTTAGCACCATGTGAAAGAGTTATTGGCTGGAGAAGTCTACTTTATTCTATGCATGAAAAAAAGCTCAGAATGAGAAATGAATTTTTCGGCAGTAAAGTTATGTTTACTTTAAGAGAATGGCAAGATGATTTAGTAAAATACTATTTTGTATTTTTAGTTTGTGTCATTTTGCTGCTCCCTGTTGTGATATAACAAAGCATGCCAATTTTTATTTATTTATGATTCATTTATTTTTGCTTTTCAACACATTTGTATTATTTTAAAAAGAGAATCTTCTTGAAGAGGTATCCTCCTTACTATCTATTTTCAGTCCTCATTGAGATGATTAAGCAAAAATTTTCTCAGAGGGAAAAGGGAGATTAATGAGTACTTGGGGCCCTAAGGATCATTGTGCCTATCCTTGGGTAGAAGTTCATCCTTTGGTTGGAAAAGAGTGGGAGGGGGCTTATTATTCTCAAAATTAAATGTACCTCACTACTTTCAAAGTCCATAGTCATATAGTGAAGCCATAGAGAAGAATGACTTTGTGGAGTAAGAATGCTTGACCTGGCAAACTTCTACACTGTCAGACACCTATAGGCTCTATTTACTACCTGCCTTTATGAAATCATGGTGTCATGGACAATGAAGGTATCCATATAACTAGTATGGACGAAAGACCTGGGAGACCTGCATGAAGCTGTAAATTGAACATATGGATAGAACCTTAAAAAAGGAATGCAGTTATAAAAACTGAATTTCTCCTAGCCTTATAGACTATGACATAGAGTGGATTGCTTTTGATTTAAAGAACAGGGCAAACGTCATATCTGTTCATCGAGAAAGAGAAGAGGTTAAATTAACAGTTCATTGAACAGGGGAATATTTTAACTAATCTCATGTCATTTATAACTTCATAAGTGTCATGAGCAGGTTCGGCCAGAGTAAGAAGCGAAATATGCAACTCTAAATTATCATTTGATGAAATGTTTCCTTCAGTTCAGTCCCTCATCATGTCTGACTCTTTGCGACCCCATGGACACCTGGCTTCCCTCTCGATCACCAACTCCCGGAGCTTGCTCAAACTCATGTCCATTCAGTCGGTGATGCCATGCCATCCAACCATCTCATCCTCTGTCATCCCCTTCTCCTGCCTTCAGTCTTTCTCAGCATCAGGATCTTTTCTAAAGAGTCAGTTCTTTGCATCAGATGGCCAAAGTATTGGAGATTCTGCTTCAGCATCAGCATCAGACCTTCCAATTAATATTCAGGACTGATTTACTTTAGGATTAACTAGTTTGATCTCCTCACTGTCCAAGGGAGTCTCAAGAATTGTTTCCAATACCACAGTTCAAAAGCATCAATGGTCCAATTCTCACATCCATATATGAGTACTAGAAAAACAGTAGCTTTGACTAGATGGACATTTATTGGCAAAGTAATGTCTCTGTTTTTTAATATGCTGCCTAGGTTTGTCATAGCTTTCTTACAAGAAGCAAGCTGCAGTCAACATTTGCAGTGATTTTGGAGCCCCCAAAATAAAGTCTGTCACTGTTTCCATTGTTTCCCCATCTATTTGCCTTGAACTGATGGGACAGTATGCCATGATCTTCATTTTTGAATGTTGAGTTTTAAACCAGCTTTTTAACTGTCCCCTTTCACTTTCATCTTTAATTCCTGTTAATTTTCTGCCATAAGTTGTGCCATCTGCATATCTGAGGTTATTGATATTTCTCCCAGCAATCTTGATTCCAGCTTGTGCTTCATCCAGCCTGGTACTTTGCATAATGTACTCTGCATAGAAGTTAAATAAGCAGGGTGACAATATACAGCCTTGACATACTCCTTTCCCAATTTGTAACCAGTCTCAAGAGGCACGTTAGGTGAGCTGTTATTCCCAATTGTTTAAGAATTTTCCACAGTTTGTTGTGATCCACACAGTCGAAGGCTTTAGTGTAGTCAATAAAGCAGAAGTAGATGTTTTGCTGGAATTCTCTTGCTATTTCTATGATCCCACAGGTGTTGGCAATTTGAACTCTGGTTCCTTAGTCTTTTCTAAATCCAATTTGAGCATCTAGAATCACAGTTCACATGCTGTTGAAACCTGCCTTGGAGAATTTTGAGCATTACTTTGCTAGCATATGAGATGAGAGCAATTGCGTGGTAACATGAACATTCTTTGACGTCTTTCTTTCTGACTGGAATGAAATCTGACCTTTTCCATTCCTCTGGCCATTGCTGAGCTTTCCAGATTTGCTGACATATTGAGTACACTACTTTCACTGCATCATATTTTAGGATTTGAAATAGCTCAGCTGAAATTCCTTCGCCTCCACTAGCCTTGTTCTAGAAGGGATGCTTCCTAAGGCCCACTGTATCCTGACTGCATTCCAAGATGTCTGGCTCTAGGTGAGTGATCACACCATCGTGCTTATCTGGGTCATAAAGATCTTTTCTGTATAGTTCTTCTGTGTATTCTTGCCACCTCTTCTTAATATCTTCTGTTTTTCTTATGTCCATACAATTTCTATCCTTTATTGTTCCCATCTTTGCATGAAATGTTCCCTTGGTATCTCTAATTTTCTTGACGAGATCTCTAGTCTTTCCCCTTCTATTGTTTTCTTCTATTTCTTTACACTGATCATTTATGAAGGCTTTCTTATCTCTCCTTGCTATCCTTCAGTTCAGTCACTCAGTTGTGTCTGACTCTTTGCGACCCCATGAATTGCAGCACGCCAGGCCTCCCTGTCCATCACCAACTCCTGGAGTTCACTCAGACTCACATCCATCGAGTCAGTGATGCCATCCAGCCATCTCATCCTCTGTCGCCCCCTTCTTCTCCTGCCCCCAATCCCTCCCAGCATCAGAGTCTTTTCCAATGAGTCAACTCTTCCCATAAGGTGGCCAAAGTACTGGAGTTTCAGCTTTAGCATCATTCTTTCCAAAGAAATCCCAGGGTTGATCTCCTTCAGAAAGGACTGGTTGGATCTCCTTGCAGTCCAAGGGACTCTCAAGAGTCTTCTCCAACACCACAGTTCAAAAGCATCACAGCCCTCTTCACAGTGCAACTCTCACATCCATACATGACTACTGGAAAAAGATAGCCTTGACTAGACGGACCTTAGTCGGCAAAGTAATGTCTCTGCTTTTGAATATGCTTATTATCTCTTAAAAGTGAAAATTATGAAGCCATTTTTTTCCTAATTTACTAGACACTAAGATTTCCCTTTACTTTTATGCATATGGTAGGTATTTGAAATAGATCGTACAATGCAACTTACTGAATTCATCCTTAATCACCCATTACACATATACACATTCAAGATATCTCGACATAGCCACCCTATCTTGTTGTTGTTCAGTCACCCAGTCATGTCCAACTTTGTGACTTCATGGACTGCAGCATGCCAGGTATCCCTGTCCCTCACCATCTCCTAGAGTTTGCCCAAGTGTTCGTGTTCATTACATCAGTCATTCCATCCAGCCATCTCTTCCTCTGACACTTTCTGCTCCTTCTGCCCTTGATCCTTCCCAGGATCAGGGACTTTTCCAGTGAGTTGTCTGTTTGCATCAGATGACCGAACAACTGGAGCTTTAGCTTCACCATCAGTCTTTCCAGTAAATATTCAGGATTACCTTAGAGCTAATTCTAAGGATCCCCACCTTTTCTGAGGGAGTATGCCTGTCCTTCCTATGCCTGATAACACAGCTGTATGAGAGATATGATAAATAAAAGCTTGATTTCAGCCCCAACTCAGTTTTCTCATGGGTCAGACTCATTTCAGACTTAACTAGCACAGCCCTTCATTGGCCGGGGTGGGGGGGGGGGGTTGCGGGGCATTTCCAGGTCCTTTTTTTTTTTTCTAGTTTGATCTAATCTGCTAGGTGAGAAGCTATGTTAGTAGGTATGTTTATTGGAATGGCTGACTTTACTAGAAAATCAGAATTATGAAAGTCTGTAATGCCAATGAAATATCCTCAAAGAACTTCATTTTCAGTGGTTTGCCTCATGCAATTTTGTGGTGTGGTTCAGTTCAGTTCAGTCACTCAGTCATGTCTGACTCTATGTGACCCCGTGAATTGCAGCATGCCAGGCCTCCTTTTCCATCACCAACTCCTGGAGTTCACTCAGACTCACATCCATCGAGTCAGTGATGCCATCCAGCCATCTCATCCTCTGTCGTCCCCTTCTCCTTCCCCAAATCCCTCCCAGCATCAGAGTCTTTTCCAGTAAGTTAACTCTTTGCATGAGGTGGCCAAAGTACTGGAGTTTCAGCTTTAGCATCATTCCTTCCAAAGAAATCCCAGGGCTGATCTCCTTTAGAATAGACTGGTTGGATCGCCTTATAGTCCAAGGGACTCTCACATGGTACAAGTCATATTTTCAAAGCATTATCTTGCTTTGACTCTACAACTTTTAAGCTTTTTTGAAGAGTTGACAATTATACTAATTTTAGAGTATTTCAGCCTCTTAGGGAAACCTGATATCTAGTAAATTTGTAATTTTTGGCCACAAAAACTCTTTTCAGTCAGTCTTGATATTTTCAGGCAATTTGACAAGTGGGATATTTTGAAGTTTCTTTCTTTTTTAATATATAGACAGTTTTGTGAAATTTTTCTTTGGAATAACTACTCTCTGTCAGAGTTATTCAGTCAGACATGTTTTCAAATACTTAAAATTTTATTTTTCCTAAAGCATTTCTTATATTAATCATTTAATTCACCATTAGAATAACAATATTATAGCAATTTACTTTTAATTATTTAAAGTTTACATTATTATAATTATTTTCATCTTCTAATTTAAAGCTTATTTAAAAATAAATAATCAGTATGGTAACAATAAATTGCATTTATGTTCAGAGTATTCCTAAAAACTGATATTTTTTTCAGTTGTTTCAGAATGGAGATTCTAGAATACAAAATATTTTTACATTTATTTTTATATATTTACTAATAACTATATATTTATTATTTTATATTTATCATATATAATGCTTGTCTTTATTGATATTGAATTTTAGAGCTAATAATCTCTTCCCTTTGCTACTGTTTAATCCTTTCTTTTCAGTTTTAACTTTTGAGTGTAATACAATATCAAACATAATAAACAAGGAAAATTAGCACTGAAATTTTTCTATAAATATTTGTATATGGAATTTACACATACATCCTTTCAATTGTGCTCCTGAAATGTCTGAGCACTGCACTTAAATGTTTTTAAATGTTATTTTCTCTCAATTCAGTTTTTTTACAAAATACATACCATACATCCATGGAGTTTGCTTGTATTGAAGTATTTTTGGTTTGCTTTATTTTTAACTATTGAGGTTTCTGTCCATATTAACTTTTATTATTGTCCTTAAATCCAGACTTAAGTTCTGAATCATGGCACAGAATTCAGCACTGGGCATCTGTGAAAATGACAGGGGCATCGATCCCCCTGGACCCTAGTACATCAGAGGAGAATCAGGCATGGTTGGTTTGTCACAGCATGGTGGCTTCCTCACAGTGGGGGAGATTTAAAACACTTTAGAATGAGTGCCAGCTGAAACAATGACCACAGTGGGTAATCTTATGAAATTTTATGGACAGCACATACCTCTGCATTAACTTTAATAAAAGAAGAGACAAGGAGAAAATAATAGATAGAAAATGAGATGGCAGGGCTTTTGTAAGTTGACAAGAACACCTGGACACTATGGAATATGACCTGAAGGGATTACTGAGGACAATATACAGGGCTGGGATGACTTAAATTTCACATAGAGACTTGAGGTTCAGAATTTGTACAATAATATTTAGTATAAGCCCACCTCATCTCTACTTCCTAAACCTGGAGAAAAGCCTGGAGAAATGTTTACTACATAAATTAAATTTCCAATTACATGTGTGTGTGTGTGTGCACATGTGTAATAAAAATAAAAATTATCCTATAAATTTACACATCATCTAGATGGTGGTGGTTTAGTTGCTCAGTCGTGTCTGACTCTTGCAACTCCCTGGACTGTAGCCCATTAGGTTCCTTTGTCCATGGGCTCTCCCATGCAAAAATACTAGTGTGGGTTGCTATTTCTTTCTCCAGGGGATCTTGCTGACCCAGAGACTAAACCTGGGTCTCCTGCATTGCAGGCAGATTCTTTACCACTGAGCCACCAGGAAGCCCAGAGGCAAGATACTTCTGAACAAAATTTAGAAGCCCGTCTCACTTCAGGTACGGTGAATGGTAATGTTGGGTTAAAGTTTATTTTAGGTGGGAAAACTTGCAATTTCTTTTAGAATATAGAGACATAATAATAATGTGTTTATTAAGTATATCATACAGAAAACATCTATAAAATTACAAAGGGCAAGTGTATAGATGTTTATTTTTATCCGCTGAACATGTTAATGTAATTAATGGTAGGCTGAATAATAAGGTGTTATTAAAGCCCCAGATTCCTCATTGTGCTTTCTTCCAGTTTCTAATTGACACACCAAGGATAATGACTCCCTTAATTTTCAACACCATAAATTAGTTTTCCCTGTTATCAAACTTTCTAGGGATGAAATCTTACAATGTATGCATTTTCAACTTGACTTACTTTGTTATCATCCATGTAATTTCATGTTTTAATGATTTTATTTTCTTATTTGGGTATTCTTTTTTAAAGTTATTTGCTATTTTCTCCTTGATAAATATGATTCTTTCTATATTTGGTATATAAATCTGTTTTCAGATTTATGCTATATGTACTTTTTCTTCCTATCTTGAGTTAACATTTAACAGTTTAATAATTGCTTAAAGCACAAGAAAGATTTAATGTCATCCAGTTAAAAAAATCATATTATGTTTAATGTCTGTGGTGTGTGATTAACAGTGTGTTCATTTAAGAAATATTTCTTGATAAATTATGGAATTGATGTTTCTTTATGGTATGACGTAAGGAAAAGAGTCATATTTTCATATGCATATAAAATTAAACATTTTCAAACTTTGTTGAAAAGACCCTCTTTTCATCCCTGTTCTGCAGTGTCACATTTTCTTAACTCAGATGCCTATATATTACCTCTGTTCTAATCTATGTATTTATCCTTTCCCCAATACTGCATAGGTTTAATTGCTGTTTATAAAAAGCTTTGAGATCTGATAGTATAAACTCTCCATTTTTTAATTTTGTTTTTCAAAATTATCTTAGTTATTCTTAGCCTTTTACTCTTCCATATCAATGTGTTGAAAAATCCACCTGGAATTTTAATTGGCATTTCAATGAATCCATAAATGAATTTAGGGTGAATTATCATTTGAAAACATTGATTTTTATAACCTATCAACATGGTATATTCCTTAGAATTTAATTATTTTAATGATGTTTTTACTGAAGAGATTTACACACATTTTATTACATTTATTTTAAATTTTCAATGTTTTTGAAATAAATGTAAAATTACGTTTTAAAATAGCTTATTTTCTACCTAGAATTTCCTATAAAAGTGATCTCTAAGTAAAGTGGTGATAAGTTACTTGTGTTTTGTTCTCGATCTTAAGAATGTATCTTTTGACAATTATTAAAATTGCTGTAGATTTTTCTTAAATGTTTTAGATATTTGAATTAGCTATGTTTCCATTTTAAGACTTATTGCCATAACCTAATGACTAAAAAAACCAAATATTTATTTTCTTTCAATTTCTGGTTTGAGGAATCTGGGTGTGGCTTAACTATTAATAAATCCTTTGGCTCAGGTCTCTCTCATGTTTGCAATCAAAAGGCAGCCCAGACAGGCTCCACTTCCAAGCTCACTCAGTGTTCACTGGCAGAATACGGACCTTAGTGGATTATTGAATTTAGAGTCCTGAGTTCCCCACAGGATACTGGCAGGAGGTGACTCATTTCTTCATTACTTGGACCTCTTCACAGGGCAGCTCATAAAATGGTGGCTGGCTTAATCAATGTGAGAAAAGAAGAAAGATGGAGAGAGAGCAAGTGAGAGGAACAGAAAAGTCACAGTCTTTAAAACTTTGGAAGAATCATCCCATTAATTTTATCATAATCTATTGGTTAAAAATTATTGGGTCAGGTTGTCACACAAGATGAAATGTTAAACAAAGTCATGAATACAGTAGCCACCCCACCCCCTTATCTATAGGGGATACTTTTCAAGACCCACAGTAGATGTCTGAAACTGAAAATAGAACTGGACCCTGTATTGTGTTTTTTTCCTATACATACATATATATGACAAAGTTTAAGTTATCTTAGGCACAGTAGAAGATAAACAACAATCACTAATAATAAAACAATTCTAACAATATACTGCAATAAAAATTATGTAAATGTGGCCTCTTTCTTTAAAAATATCATATTTACAAATTTAATCCTTTTCCTTCTTTTTGTTTATTAATTTATTTTTGGCTATGCTGAGTCTTCATTGCTGGGCGGGTTCTCTAGTTGCTGTGAGCTTGTGTGTGCTACTCCCTACCTGCAGTATGCAAGCTTTTCATTGAAGTGGCTTTTTCTTGTTAGCGGGCATGGGATTTAGGGTCCAAGGGCTTCAGTAGTCGCAGCATATGAGCTCAGTAGTTGCAGTTTCTGGGATCTAGAACACAGGCTCAGTATTTCTGGGACAACAGCCTAATTGCTCTGCGGCACATGGGATCTTCCTGGACTAGGGATCCAACCTCTATCTCATGTGTTAACAGGCAGATTCTTTACCACTGAACCTCCAGGGAAGACCCCTTTTCCATCTTAACTAAGCGTTTACGTGCACTGTGGTTGTGACTTTTTCAGTCTGAGGTGCAACCACAAAACTAACACAAACTTCTTCACAATTTCATAAATAGAAGATCTGTACTTACTGTAAATCTTAGCAAACTCAGCGTATTTTTTTTCTTTCCTAAACTTTAAAACTTACCTCTTTCCCCTTAAAGGAAGTCATTTACAGCTTCTCTTTGACATGTCCAGATTTCTATTATCATTGCTTTTACACTTTGAGTAAAATAAAGTACAGTAAAGGTGATTTGAAGGAGATCAAACAACTCAATCATAAAGGAAATCAGTCCTGAATATTCATTGGAAGGACTGATGTTGAAGCTGAAATTCCAATACTTTGGCCACCTGATGTGAAGAACTAACTCACTGGAAAAGACCCTGATGCTGGGAAAGACTGAGGGCAGGAGGAGAAGGGGATAACAGAGGATGAGATGGTTGGATGGCATCACCGACTCAATGGACATGAGTTTGAGCAAGCTGCAAGAGCTGGTGATGGACAGGGAAGCCTGGCATGGTGCAGTCCATGGGGTCACAAAAAGTCAGATATGACTGAGCGACTGAACTGAACTGAACGGTTGTGACACTGCAACAGCCAACTTAGATGTCTACTAAGTGACTAACTGGCAGGTTATGGTAGACAAAGGATGAGTAATATTCAGGGTGGGAAAAACGGGGAGGGACAGTCAAGATTTCATCATGCTAAAAATAGCAAGCAATTTTAAACATCAGTTCAGTTCAGGTCAGTCGCTCAGTTATGTCCGACTCTTTGCGACCTCAGGAATTGCAGCACGCCAGGCCTCCCTGTCCGTCACCAGCTCCCAGAGTTCACTGAAACTTAAATCCATCGAGTCAGTGATGCCATCCAGCCATCTCATCCTCTGTTGTCCCTTTCTCCTCCTGCCCCCAATCCCTCCCAGCATCAGAGTCTTTTCCAGTGAGTCAACTCTTCCCATGACGTGGCCAAAGTACTGGAGTTTCAGCTTTAGCATCATTCCTTCCAAAGAAATCCCAGGGCTGATCTCCTTCAGAATGGACTGGTTGGATCTCCTTGCAGTCCAAGGGACTCTCAAGAGTCTTCTCCAACAAAACAGTTCAAAAGCATCAATTCTTTGGTGCTCAGCCCTCTTCACAGTCCAACTCTCACATCCATACATGACCACAGAAAAAAACAGCACATGTTTATTTCTTTCCTGAATTTTCTATGTGATATTTGTAGACAATTGAAATTATGGAAAGTGGAATTGCAGATAAGGGGTAACTATGTTACCAAAAAAGCTGATATCATTGCCCTCTATTTTCAAAGCAGCATAATACAAAGCTCTTTATTCGATTGGGAAGTTCTTTCTATTGCTAGTTTGCTGAGAAATTTTAATTTAAGTAAGTCTTGAATTGTACCTACATCATATTATATTGACATAAAAATAGATTTCTCTTCTTTTTTGATTTTTTATCTTGATTTGATAAGTTACATTCTTTGGAATTGCCTTTCTTTGGGACTGGAATGAAAACTGAGCTTTTCAAGTCCTGTGGCCATGGCTGAGTTTTCCAAATTTGCTGGCGTATTGAGTGCAGCACTTTTACAGCATCATCTTTCAGGATTTGAAATAGCTCAACTGGAATTCCATCACCTCCCCTAGCTTTATTCGTAGTGATGCTTCCTAGGGCCCACTTGACTTCACATTCCAGGATGTCTGGCTCTAGGTGAGTGATCACACCATCATGATTATCTGGGATGTGAAGATATTTTTGTACAGTTCTTCTATGTATTCTTGCCACCTCTTCTAAATAGCTTCTGCTTCTGTAAGGTCCATACTATTTCTGCCCTTTATTGTGCCCATCATTGCATGAAATGTTCCCTTGGTATCTCTACTTTTCTTGAAGAGATCTCTAGTCTTTCCTATTCTGTTGTTTTCCTCTATTTCTTTGCATTGATCACTGAGGAAGGCTTTCTTATCTCTCCTTGGTACTCTTTGGAACTCTGCATTCAAATGGGTATATCTTTCCTTTTCTCCTTTGTTTTTACTTCTTTTCACAGCTATTTGTAAGGCCTCCTCAGAAAGCCATTTTGCTTTTCTGCATTTCTTTTCCATGGGGATGATCTTGATTCCTGTCTCCTATACAGTGTCACGAACCTCCATCCATAGTTCATTAGGCACTCTGTCTATCAGATCTAGTCCCTTAAATCTATTTCTCACTTTCACTGTATCATCATAAGGGATTTGACTTAGGTCATACCTGAATGGTCTAGTGGTTTTCTCCACTTTCATCAGTTTCAGTCTGAATTTGTCAATAAGGAGTTCATGATCTGAGCCACAGTCAGCTCTCGGTCTTGTGTTTGCTGACTGCATAGAGCTTCTCCATCTTTGACTGCAAAGAATATAATCAGTCTGTTTGGTGTCTATCATCTTGTGCTGTCCAAGTGTAGAGTCTTCTCTTGTGTTGTTGGAAGAGGATGTTTGCTATGAACAGTGCGTTCTCTTGGCAGAACTTTATTAGCCTTTGTCTGGTTCATTCTGTACTCTAAGACCAGTTTTAGAAAAGGCAAAGGAACCAGAGATTAACTTGCCAACATCCACTGGATCATCGAAAAAGCAAGAGAGTTCCAGGAAAACATCTATTTTTGCTTTATTGACTATGCCAAAGCCTTTGAATGTGTGGATCACAATAAACTGTGGAAAATTCTGAAAGAGATGGGAATACCAGACCACCTGACCTGCCTCTTGAGAAACCTGTATGCAGGTCTGGGAACAACAGTTAGAACTGAACATGGAACAACAGACTGGTTCCAAATTTGAAAAGGAGTACGTCAAGGCTCTATATTATCACCCTGCTTATTTTACTTACATACAAAGTACATCATGAGAAATGCTGGCCTGAAGGAAGCACAAGCTAGAATCAAGATATCCAGGAGAAATATCAATAACCTCAGATATGCATATGACACCACCCTTAGGGCAGAAAGTGAAGAACTAAAGAGCCTCTTGATGAAAGTGAAAGAAGAGAGTGAAAGCATTGGCTTGGAGCTCAACATTCAGAAAACTAAGATCATGGCAACTGGTCCCATCACCTCATGGCAAATAGATGGGGAAACAGTGGAAACAGTGGCTGACTTTATTTTTCTGGGCTCCAAAATCACTGCAGATGGTGATTGCAGCCATGAAATTAAAAGACACTTACTCCTTGGTAGGAAAGTTATGACCAAACTAGACCACGTATTAAAAAGCATAGATATTACTCTGCCAACAAAGGTCTGTCTAGTCAAGGCTATGGTTTTTCCATTAGTCATGTATCGATGTGAGAGTTGGACTGTGAAGAAAGTTGAGCTCCGAAGAATTGATGCTTTTGAACTGTGGTGTTGGAGAAGACTCTTGAGTCCCTTGGACTGCAAGGAGATCTAACCAGTCCATCCTAAAGGAGATCAGTCGGGCATGTTGATTGAAAGGACTGATGTTGAAACTGAAACTCCAATACTTTGGCTACCTGATACGAAGAGCTGACTCATTAGAAAAGACCCTGATGCTGGGAAAGATTGAGGGCAGTAGGAGAAGGGGACGACCAAGTTTGAGATAGTTGAATGGCATCACCGACTCTATCGACATTGGTTAATGTGGACTCCAGGAGTTGGTGATGGACAGGGAGGCCTGGCGTGTCGTGGTTCATGTGGTTGCAAAGAGCAGGACATGACTGAGCAGCTGAACTGAACTGAAATGATCAGTTACATTGTCTGACCTGTGGTGTTTAAAAACAAAGTTTCATTTTGGAACTAATTCAACTTTGTCCTGAGGCATTATCCTTTTGATACATTCCAGTTTTCTGCTTACTAATATTTTGCTTAGAAACTCTGCATTTATTTCAAGGAAAATATTTGCCTATTAATTATATTTCATGTATTTTATTGTCATATTTGATGTTAAATTTATGCTGTCATCCTTAGTTCAGAAGCATTTTCTCTTTTCCTATACATTGTATTTGTCCATAGAAAAGTTGGTGCTTTTTGTCTTAAAATAGGAGAAACTTTACTGGTGAACCAATTTGTTCCTATAAATCTTTATAAGGTAAGATATAAACATGGATTCAATTTTTAAATAGATATAAATCTACTTCAATATTTTACCATTCTATTGATTTTTTAACTCTTCCATTTTTAATTTTTTTTTCCATTTAACCGAAATTTTCAAAATCAGTGCTATAGGACTGTTAATGCTAAATCATATCCTTTTAACATCTAATTGATAAGTAGTGAATGACCCCTTTTCATTGCTTATAAAAGTTTATTGTACCTATTCTTTTTCTTGATTAATCTTAATAGAGTTTTATTATTTTTGTTAATCTTTAAAAGTATCTGATTTTGTTAATTTTCTAATTTCTATTTTATTAATTTACATTGTTATTTTTCCTTTCTTTAAGCTTTATGTTAACTTTTTAAAAATTAGTTGAGATAGCTTTAGCAATATTGGGGTGTTTTCTTTTTTTTTTTTTAATGAGTTTTAAGATCCTAATTTCCTTATAGGTTCTGAATTCCCTATACTATTCTAAATTTGGCTGCATTAAGTGAATCATTAATTTTGGCATGAATTTTTTTTTAATCATTTAGTTCAACATAGTACTAACTTCATAATTTATTTTGACAATGAAGTTTTTTTTGTTTTTGGTTTTTTTTTGCTGGAAAATAATCAATGTTTAAACAGTTTAAAATTTCTCTATTTTTTTCTGTTATTATTTTTTTGACTAATTTGACTATATCAAAGAATATATCCTGAGTGACTTGACTCATGAAATTTCTTGAAGTGTGCAGCATTGCATTTCTATGAACAGTGCTACTATTGCTCTTACAAGTGTAATGTGCCCCTGTTTATAGCTGCTATTAAAGCATCTTTATATTATTGATGGTTGCTTGGTTTATCACGATGTACAGAGATATAGATTTCTTTGTATTCATTTTGCTGGGAGTACAGAATTTAATATGCCTGTGATTTGATGTTAGTATTTGATTTAAGGAAATTACTGCCCTGTATTTCTTGTAGTATTTCTTTATTCCTTTCTCTCTTTCTATTACTCTGGTTTAAAATATGCTAAACATTTTAAAATCATCTTTAAAAAATAGTGGATATATGTGTATGTGTAACTGATTCACTTTGCTTTATGCTGCTGCTAAGTCACTTCTGTCGTGTCCAACTCTGTGCGACTCCATAGACAGCAACCCACCAGGCTCCCCCATCCCTGGGATTCTCCAGGCAAGAACACTGGAGTGGGTTGCCATTTCCTTCTCCAATGCATGAAAGTGAAAAGTGAAAGTGAAGTCAATCAGTCCTGTCTGACTTTTCGCGACCCCATGAACTGCAACCCACCAGACTCCTCCACCCATGGGATTTTCCAGGCAAGAGTACTGGTGTGGGTTGCCATTGTCTTCTCTGACTTTGCTGTATACCTGAAAGTAATAAGACATTTTGAATCCACCTATACTCCAATAAAAGTTAAAAAGGAAAACAATAGGGAAAAATGGGTGAGAAGTATACAGGAGCTGCTTGTACTCTTTGTATTACTTTCCTATAACTAGAAAACTGTTCTTAAATTAAGCATTTATTCAAATTAAAAAACTAAAGGCAAAATATATGCTAGGCTTTTGACTTTGTTTCACATAGCTTTTATGGTATTTTTCTAGTCTTCAGTTTCTCTATGTGCTTCAATATGAATACTTACTATTACTCTGCCTTTCAGTTTCTTTCAGTACATTAATTCATTTTTCCATTGTGTCCATTCTGCTATCAGAGTCATTTGTCAAGGTAGGATTTTCAGATGATATATTTTATCCTATATTTAAAATGTACTAATTATATCTATTTTAAACATTTTCTTAGAAATGCAGTGTCATGTTTATCACTGAGTCTGTTTATTGTCTTTTGAATTTCAACCCCTGTGTCTTAACAAAATAATAAATTCTGAGTTTTATATTTCAAAAAAACTAAACTTTTTTGATAGGTTTCAGAGTTCATTTGTAAGGAACAAAGCTGACCTCTGTCTCTGGAGCTGTCACTCTTGCTAGGGTATAGCCTCCCTGTGTGTTCTGAGAATCTGAGATGATTACCAGATTGGGTATGTGAGATCTTAGCTCCCTGATCAGGGATTGAACACACAGCCCGTGCATTGGAATCATGGAATCTTAAAACTAGATCTCCAGGAAAGTCCAAAAGACTTGTCTTTATTTTTTTGCCACTTTATTTATTCTCTTTAACTGAAGGATAACTGCTTTACAGAAGTTTGTGGTTTTCTGTCATACGTCAACAAAAATCAGCCATAGGTAATGTCTTAACCTCCAACACTGCAAAAGTTCAGAATTAACTGAATGCCTTGATGTGAAAACTGACAGGGTGAAATCTTCTCACTGGAATTGGAGCATTCTTTTATCTCTATCAGCTTTCCTTCATAGCCTAGGGGAAATATTGTGTGTCTGTTAATTTTTCTGTCTCGGTAGCTGCTCCTAGCCAGGGCTCTTTCCCAGACTTCAACTTCTTGCTCTTTATTTAGAACTGACAAATGTCCTAAGAAAAAAATGGGCTGCAAAATTTGAGCTCTTTTTTTTTTCTTTGAGTTGCTACTTCTTTTTCTAGAATTTTATCTCTGTCAAGCTGTGCTTCAGCTTCTTTCCTATTCTTTAACCAAAATTTTTTTTCAAGGAAAATGTTAGCTTATTAAACTTGGTTTTGGTAGTTGTTATTCTCATTCATCATAACTGTAATCAAACCTTTGGTAATATAATCAATTTATTTTGTTTATAATTTTGACTCTCAAAAGAAAATTGGGATGATATGACTTTTTATATACCTTACAAAATGTGGTATTTAATTATCATTATGACTGTAAAATAATATTTTCTTATACATTACTAAAAATAAAACACATTTGACAAACTAATTGTGCCTGAGCTGTATAGTAATTGATAATTAATAGATTGTGAATACCTCTCCACAGACAAAATAAGGTAGTCTTTTCCAGTGAAAAATATTTTCATTTGCTGTTAAAAATTTGAATTTGAAACACAAATACTTATGTATTTCATGAATTTTTATGTCTGATGATTATTTTTAATTCCCCAAGTATTTTTTATAAGAAACTTAAAATTTTATTAATCTGATGTGTACATTTAATAATTGACTTTTTATTTATAGAGATCCTACTATGTGACTAGCATCCATTTAAGTGGCAATATATTTATAGACAAAAGGATTTTTTTAATTCATATTTAATTTGATTATAAATTTTACCCATAAAAGAAAGACATGAAGCTGTATTTTCAAATCCAAGTCTTATCTGAAGTAATAGAATACAAATGGCTGGCTCTCTGAACAGTTTCACCACTTTGGATGATGGATTCCAATAAATATAACATTTTAAATTGACTGTTCAAATTATGTGATACAATATTTCAACTCTTATGCTGCTGACATTCTAACCACCAAACTTTTTGGTCTTGGTATAACTCCAAAAGTCACTGAAGTTTTTTTTTTTTTGTAATCCTTTGAGAAAATTACAGTGACTATGTTCAAATTAAATGTTTTCACAATATTTATACCCATAAGTTAATATATTTTATATGCTGATATAAGTTATATATACACTTACTTGTTATGCATATATCGATATACACTTATATAACAATGTAATCATAGATAGTACAATATAACTAATCATTATATTTCACTCATCTTTTTATCCTCAGTGTCTATATATTATGTGGCTCTTGCACTATTAAATGTTTCTTAAATGCATGAATAAATACATTCATTGTATTTGTTCAGATTACACATGTAGAATTTAAGCTTTGCAATTCTACTTTAAAATACACATTTTACTTAAAGATATCATAATAAAGGGGGTTTTCTGGCTGGCTCAGTGGTAAAGAATCTGCCTGCCAATTATGGAGACAGGGTTTCATCCCTGGTCCTAGAAAATCCCACATGCCAGAGAGTAACTAATCCCCTGTGCCACAAATATTGAGCCTGTGCTGTAGAGCTCCAGAATTGTAACACTGAAGCTTAAACCCTAGAGCCCATGCTCAGTGACAAGAGAAGCCACTGCAATGAGAAGCCTCTGTGCCACATTAAAGACTAGACCCTGCTCCCCAAAACTAGAGAAAACCCAGCACACAGCAACAAATGCTCAGCACATCCAGAAATAAATGCATTAAAGAAAGATATCATAATAAGGAAAATTCAGGGAGAACTTATTTACTATAGAAACTTCTATGTTTCATATTTATAGCTTCTGGCTGTAATACTGCATCGCTAGATATTGAACAGTAATCACAACAGCTAAAAATGAGTAATTAAATTACCTAAAGCTCCAAAAAGAATCTTATAAGAGTAGTGTGGCCAAACAGAAGGACATAGTTCTAGGAAAGTGTATCCTAATATCACAATGAATTAAGAAAATAGACAAAACAGAAGAAAGAACAGATATGTCAGTAATCACTCCCATGAGAATCCTGCTACTGCTACTGCTAAGTCGCTTCAGTCGT
The DNA here is from genome assembly GCA_917880005.1 of Nanger dama. Lineage (NCBI taxonomy): Eukaryota > Metazoa > Chordata > Mammalia > Artiodactyla > Bovidae > Nanger > Nanger dama. Next base: position 10,567,913 of record CAKJTW010000014.1, read on the forward strand.
GTCTGACTCTGTGCGACCCCATAGACGGCAGTCCACCAGGTTCCCCCGTCCCTGGGATTCTCCAGGCAAGAACACTGGAGTGGGTTGCCATTTCCTTCTCCCATGCATGAAAGTGAAAAGTGAAAGTGAAGTCGCTCAGTCGTGTCCGACTCTTAGTGACCACATGTATTGCAGCCTACCAGGCTCCTCTGTCCATGGGATTTTCCAGGCAAGAGTACTGGAGTGGGGTGCCATATCTTCCTTTAATTAAAAAAAAAAATCTTGTTCGCTTACTAAATTTATTAAAATAATGAGATATATCAGATGAGCATAGAATCCAATTAGTAATGGGCCAATAAATATTTACTGAGCTCCTACTTATACCAGACACTATTCTACAAATAAAAGTAGAGAAAAATACCATTTATAATAGTATCAAAAATGAAATACTTAGAAATAAAGTAACAAAATGTAAGTACACTAAAAACTACAAAACATTACTGAGATAAACTAAAGAAGACCTAAGTAAATGAATAAATATAGCATGTTTACAGATTGAAAGGGACACTGTTGTTAAGATGTCAAGAGCATAAGTCGTTCCACACAAGCAAATTTTGAGTATCTACAGTATCCTTTTTGTTAACAAGAGTCACTAAGTCATTTATTACATCAATGAAGTGAGAGTATCTATCAGTCTTATAAGATGAGGTGAAGGAACATTGTTCTGAAATATAATTAGATTTACCACTGAGCATTAGTAATATCAGTAACCTTAGGACTTAACATAATATGGAGGAAATGGTTGTTAATGATGGCTAATAAATGTATTTTTAGAAAAGTAAATAAATAAATGCATTTCAGAAAATATTTGGCAGGTCAGCATTAACTTTCCATTTAGAAAAGCAGATTGTTAGTCAGCTGAATTATTGTATTACATTGCTTTTGTTTATGAAATGAAGACACGAAGTCTAGAAATCTGATGTTAAAGGTAAAATGTCATATTAGATAACATCATTAAAGTTATGTCTTTGCTTGTCAATGAATTAACTATATCCTTCATACCCAAAGGTCATATCTCCAAAGAATGTGCAGTAAAGAGCATTTCAAATCTTTGAACCAAATGGAATATCTACTTCCTGCTATGATGGGCATAGTAAAACTTATATAGGTTTATTTCCAGAATTTCTTTAGAATTGAGCCAGCCTAATCAACATTCTTTTCGGTTTCACTCTGTAGGTAGGAAATAACCACATTCCTGAGATTCTTTTTGGAAGAATCATCAATTCAGAAAAGTTGTAGATGTAGTGGCAGTTTGTTTCCCCACATTCTACAGACAAATGTGCTAACTCCTAAAAACAGCTTGAGTGCTCTTGTAGATGTTAGGTTTTTAAATTTTGATTTTTGTAACCTAGCAAGCAACACACAAGGTTGAGGAGACAGCTCCGTAGATAAATAAAGGTCATAAATAGGTACAGAGTTTTTGCTGAAGTGGTGTATTTTTGCTAAATAGAACTTCAGAGTTTGTTATCCTGTTTCATTAAGTCTACTGGGAAACATTTATCTTTCACTTATATTTTAAACATAATCTGGTGGGGGGGGGGGGTTCAGGATTGGGAACACGTGTACACTCGTGGCGGATTCATATTGATGTGTGGCAAAAAAATACAATATTGTAAAGTAAAATAATAATAATAATTTTTTTTTTAAATGAAGTTCTTTAATTCCACTTTCTGTTCTAGAACAAACTTAGAGTTAGTGAGATACATGTTGGTTGCATGCCATTGATTTGCTTTTTCACAGATACATAAAATCTATAGTAACAATTATATGTCAGTAGTTATCCACTCAACATGCTGTGTTTGGAAGAGATGAGAAAAGAAGAGAAGAGAATAGGGGGGGAAAAATGACTGTAGTGGAGGAATGGAAGAAAGTGGTAGGGGATTAGAGAAGGGAGAATTACTAACCCAAGGAAGGTAGAGTTCAAGGATTCAAATGCATACTTAGCAACAAAATTTCCATTTGACCATTTCTTTATTTTTGAATCAAATCATTCAATATTTATAGACTCCAATCCATGTGCCAATCACTGTGTTAGAAGATAGAGATATAACAAACTTAGCAATCACTATTTCTGCCTGAAACTTATGAGATAGCTTCAGCATATATTTTTGAAGCAAGCAATTTACCTGTTAATTTATTTTTAGCTATGGCACTGAGGACTCTTGAGAGTCCCTTGGAAAGCAAAGAGGTCAAACCAGATAATCTTAAAGAAAACCAACCTTGAATACTCTTTGGAAGGACTGATGCTAAAGCTGAAGCTCCAATATTTTGGCCAACTAATGCAAACAGCTAACTCATTGGAAAAGATCCTGGTGATGGGAAAGATTGAAGGGTGAAGGAAAAGAAGGTGACAGAGGATGAGACGGTTGGATGGCATCACCTATTCAATGGACATGAATTTGGGCAAACTCTGGGAGATGGTGAGGGACTGGGAAGCCTGGCGTGCTGCAGTCCATGGAGTGGCAGAGTCAGACATGACTTAGTGACTGAACAATAAGAAAATGGCCCTGAAATTTGATAAGAATTTTTCCATCATTATGAAAGCAATCCAATGAAATGTGATTTATGATGAGGGCTTTGGGACATATCAGTTAATTCAATATATGCTATTATTATTCAAAGATTTGAAGCTTCAGCATCCGTCCTTCCAATGAATATTCAGGACTGATTTCCTTTAGGGTTGACTGGTTTGATATCCTTGCAGTGCAAGGGATTCTCAAGAGTCTTCTCCAACACCACAATTCAAAAGCATAAATTTTTTGGTGTTCAGTTTTCTCTATAGTCCAACTCTCACAGCCATACGTGGTGACTGGAAAAACCATAGGTTTGACTAGATAGACCTTTGTCAGCAAAGTAATGTCTTTGCTTTTTGGATGCTGTCTAGTTTTGTCATCGCTTTTCTTCCAAGGAGAAAGTGTCTTTGAATTTCCTGGCTGCAGTCACCATCTGCAGTGATTTTGGAGCCCAAGAAAATGAAGTCTGTCACTGTTTCCAGTGTTTCCCCATCTATTTGCCATGAAGTGATGTGATCAGATACAATGATCTTAGTTTTTTGAATGTGGAGTTTCAAGCCAGCCTTTTCACTCTCCCCTTTCACTTTCATCAAGAGGCTCTTTAATTCTTCTTCACTTTCTGCCATAAGGGTGTTGTCATCTGTGTATCTGAGGTTATTGATATTTCTCCCAGAAATCTTGATTCCAGCTTGTGCTTCATCCAGCCTGGCATTTCATATGATGTACTCTGCATATAAGTTAAATAAGCAGGGTGACAATATACAGCCTTGACATAGTCCTTTCCCAATTTGGAACCAGTCTGTTATTCCACGTCCAGTTCTAACTCTTGCTTCTTGACCTGCATACAGATTTCTCAGGAGGCAGATAAGGTGACCTGGTATTCTCATTAAGAATTTTTCAGTTTTTTTGTGATCCACACAGTCAAAGGCTTTGCTGTAGTCAATAAAGCAGAAGTAGATGTTTCTTTGGAACTCTCTTGCTTTTTTCATGATACAACGGATGTTGGCAATTTGATCTCTGGTTTCTTTGCCTTTTCTAAATCCAGCTTAAACATTTGGAAATTCATAGTTCACGTACTGTTGAAGCCTCGTTGCAGAATTTTGAGCATTATTTTGCTAGTGTGAGAGATGAGTGCAATTTTGTGTTAGTTTCAACATTCTTTGGCATTGCTTTTCTTGGGTCTGGAAAGAAAACTGGCCTATTCCAGTCTTATGGCCACTGCTGAGTTTTCCAAATTTGCTGGCATATTGAATGCAGCACTTTAATGCGAATCAAAACCAAAATGAGGTACCATTTCACACCAGTCAGAATGGCTGCAATCCAAAAGTCTACAAGCATAAATGCTGGAGAGGGTGTGGAGAAAAGGGAACCCTCTTACACTGTTGGTGGGAATGCGAACTAGTACAGCCACTATGGAGAACAGTGTGGAGATCCCTTAAAAAACTGGAAATAGAACTGCCTTATGATCCAGCAATCCCTCTGCTGGGCATACACACGGAGGAAACCAGAATTGAAAGAGACACGTGTACTCCAATGTTCATCGCAGCACTGTTTATAATAGCCAGGATATGGAAGCAACCTAGATGTCCATCAGCAGATGAATGGATAAGAAAGCAGTGGTACATATACACAATGGAGTGTTACTCAGCCATTAAAAAGAATACATTTGAATCAGTTCTAATGAGATGGAAGAAACTGAAACCTATTATACAGAGTGAAGCAAGCCAGAAAGAAAAACACCAATACAGTGTGAAGTGAAGTGAAGTGAGCTCGCTCAATAGTGTCTGACTCTTTGGAACCCCATGAACTGTAGCCCACCAGGCTCTTCCATCCATGGGATTCTCCAGGCAAAGATACTTGAGTGGGTTGCCATTTCCTTCTCCGGGGAACTTCCCAACTCAGGGATTGAACCCAGGTCTCCCACATTACGGACAGGTGCTTTACTCTCTGAACCACCAGGGAAACTAACACATATATATGGAATTTAGAAAGATGATAATGATAAACCTGTATGCGAGACAGCAAAAGAGACACAGATGTATAGACAATCTTTTGGACTCTTGGGAGAGGGAGAGGGTGGGATGATTTGGAAGAATGGCATTGAGACATGTATCATGTCATATATGAAATGAGTCACCAGTCTAGGTTCAATGCATGATACTGGATGCTTGGGGCTGGTGCACTGAGACGACCCAGAGGGATGGTATGGGGAGAGAGGAGGGCTGGGGGTTCAAGATAGGGAACACGTGAATACCTGTGGCAGATACATGTTGATGTATGGCAAAACCAATACAATATTGTAAAGTAATTAACCTCCACTTAAAATAAATAAATTTATATTTAAAAAATAAAGCACCGTCTTTTAGGATTTGAAAGAGCTAAATTGGAATTCCATTATTTCTACTAGCTTTGTTCATAGGGATAATTCCTAAGTCCCACTTGACTTTGCATTTCAGGATGTCTGGCTCTAGGTGAATGATCACACCATCTTGGTTATCTGAGTCATGAATATCTTTTTTGTATAGTTCTTCTGTGTGTTCTTGCCACCTCTTCTTAATATCTTCTGCTTCTCTTAGGTCCATACCATTTCTGTCCTATGTTGTGCCCATTATTGCATTAAATGTTCCCTTGGTATCTCTAATTTTCTTGAAGACATCTTTAGTCTTTCCCGTTCTATTGTTTTCCTCTCTTTCTTTGCACTGATCACAAAGGAAGGCTTTCTTAACCCCCTAGCTAGTATTTGGAACTCTGCATTCAAATGGGTTTATCTTTCCTTTCCTCCTTTGCCTTTAGCTTCTCTTCTTTTCTCAGCTATTTGTAAGGCTTCCTCAAACATCCAGTTTGCCTTTTTGCATTTGGTTTTCTTGGGGATGGTCTTGATTACTGCCTTCTGTACAATGTCTTTAATCTCTGTCCATAATTCTTCAAGCTCTCTGTCTGTCAGATCTAACCCCTTGAATCTCTTTGTCACTTCTACTGTATAATCATGAGGGAGTTGATTAGGTCATGCCTGAATGGTCTAGTGGTTTTCCCTACTTTCTTCAGTATAAGTCTGAATTTGGCAATAAGGAGTTTATGATTTGAGCCACAGTCAGCTCTTAGCCTTATTTTTGCTGACTGTATAGAGCTTCTCCATCTTTGGCTGCAAAGAATATAATCAGTCTGTTTTCAGTACTGACCATCTGGTGATGTCCAAGTGTAGAGTCTTCTCTTGTGTTGTTGGAAGAGGGAGTTTGCTTTGATAAGTGCACTCTGTTGGCAAAACTCTGCTAGCCTTTGCCTTGCTTCATTTTGTACTCCAAGGCCAAATTTGCCTGTTACTCCAATATCTCTTGACTTCCCAATCCCCTATGATGAAAAGTACATCTTTTGAGGGTGTTAGTTCTAGAAGGTCTTTTAGGTCTTCATAGGACTGTACAACTTCAGCTTTTTCAATATCACTGGGTGTTGCATAGACTTGGATTACTGTGATATTGAATAGCTTTCCTTAGAAACGAACAGAGATCATTCTGTCATTTTTGAGATTACACCCAAGTATTGCATTTTGGACTGTTTTGTTGACTATGAGGGCTACTCCTTTTCTTCTTCATTCTTTCTGGTGTTATTTCTCCACTGATATCCAGTAATGTTGGACACCTAGTGACCTGGGGAGTTCATTTGTCAGTGTCATATCTTTTGCCTTTTCATGTAGTTCTCAAGGCAAGAATACTGAAGTGGTAATTTGTGCATAATTTTGCAAAACCCACTAAAATATTGTAATTAGCCTCCAATTAAAATAAATAAATTAATTAAAAATAGCATCTATCAGTAAGCATATGATAAAGTATTTGGGGGTCTGAGGACTTTTTAATATCCCCAATACTATAATTTCTATAAATTTGTCAATGGAGTTTTCATGTGAATATAAAATGACAGTTCAGTAATGCCATAAGTAGAATAAATGAAACTCCTATTTATTCTATCCTTTATACTAGATGCAATTTTAGGTGATTGCTTTTTTAGTCATTATTTTTATAACTCACCTGGCTAATTAATGGGTATGGACAATTAGACAATAGTTCTCTGAAGCCTCCATGAACAACTGCCTTGTTAGGCTGCATTTGTTTCAATTTTTGTGGTGGTGGTGGTACATATCTGAGAAAATAAAACATTTTAATGACCAAAGTTTCATGTGGAGTTATATCCATAACTCCTTAAATGTGCGGCTCTATATAGGAAGGATCCATATTATGTATTAGGCATAGACTTGTTCTTAGCAGCAAACTCTAAATCACAATGTTTAATACTAGACATTAGGAAGATAATTGCATGTGATGATTATTGTTTTCAGCAAAACATTTCATGGTTCCTCCTTGTCTTTAATGTCTTTGTCTACCCTTACATTATGCCAAAACTCAGATATCTGCAGCTTTCCCAGGCATTTCAGATAATAAATAAAATTGTTACATTTCAAGCCCTAAACATCATTTTACTTACTTTCATTGTGTAGTGCTTCAGAAGTTTATTGTCTAGCTGTCAATTTTTTGTTGTTGGTATTAAAACTGTTTTCTGCTTTTTATATTTTCAATGTTTTAAGCATTGGGGAGAATCCACACAAAAATATATTTGTTTAGAAAGGCAGCAAAGTTTTCTTTTTAAGGAAGGCAGCAATCTCTGACCATAAAAGTTATGGTATCTAAGTTTCCAAGGCTGTCCTGTTAATTAGTATTTCATATTTATAATCAATTCCATATAAATTATTCCATCTACTCCTTTATTTAGCAATTAGAATATAAAAAGGAAGACAAAGAAGTGAGATGCAAGAAATATATTCCTTTTTAGGGTATATGAAACAATATGGAAACAGAGAAGAATGTAAGTCACATACTTAAGTTTCATGACATTATTCTTAAAATATTACAAAGCATTAGCTATGAAAAGGCCAATCAAGATGATTTCAGGCAGAGGAAAAAACATGTGTAAAGACAAGGTGCCTTAACAGACATGGTGGCTCTCAAAAAAGGGAAGTAGGTAGTTTGGGTGAGTCTGAATTTACACACCTGGAGGGTATTGATGAGAGATGAGCCTTTTTGTTTATATTCAGAGTTCATTTTGAAGGTAACTGAGAACACATGAGATGTTATTTTATTTGTGGCCAACCCAGTCTGAGCATTACCAAGAAATTCTGGAACACATAGTTTCAGTTTAGTTAAGGAATATTATAACATAGACCATCACCATCATCCACCCTTGTAAATCTGAAATCAATACATAATTTCTGTAACCATATTTAAATTCCAAAGAAGGAAAATAGAAAACCATGTTTTCACATTACCTGAATCAAGCCTCACCTTGTACAATTCAAAGTACTAGCCTTTTCCCAAAGTGAGAAAGAAGGACCTAAATATCATTTTATCCATCTTTGAGTGATATATTTCCTCTCTTCAGTCAATCACATCTTTCTTTGATATCTTGAAATTTATAAGCTGAGATTTTGTTGCTGCTGCTGCTGCTGCTGCTAAGTCGCTTCAGTCGTGTCCGACTCTGTGCGACCCCATAGACAGCAGCCCACCAGGCTCCCCTGTCCCTGGGATTCTCCAGGCAAGAACACTGGAGTGGGTTGTCATTTCCTTCTCCAATGCATGAAAGTGAAAAGTGAAAGTGAAGTTCCTCAGTCATCGACTCTTAGCGATCCGACATATTGCAGCCTACCAGGCTCCTCCACCCATGGGATTTTCCAGGCACGAGTACTGGAGATTTTGTTACTCATTATTAATACAATTTATGTTATATAGGAATGGGAATGGAAAACATATATAAACCTTTGTGTTAAATGGTGTAAAACTTCATATGATTTGGAAGACACCTAACATATTTCAAGAGAATTGTATTGGAAATACTGTCATCTTGGATACTGAGTACAAAGTGAAGAGCTTATTTCCACCCTAAAAACTGTTGGCAGGAAGTAAACTGAGAAAACTCCTCAAATGTCAACATATGATTATTATCTGTCATGAAAAGTAAAGAATGACACAGCAGAAATAAAAGAACAAAGGTGAAATGTTTCTACAAAAGAAACTTCTGATCTACTATTTTATAGCTATTAGTAATGCTCATAAGGGAGGCACAGGATAAATGCTTCACTCTTTCCCCTTATTTTTTCAGTATAGTGAGTTTATACACAATATGCAAGACTTTCTGAATGTTCTTCCTGAGGATCACTATACATTTCTGATGCTGTAAGCAATCTAGGGATTTCTTGTAGGATCTTTCTTTTTTTCTTTTTCAACAAGGTAGTGACATGAAGGGTAAATATCTCTGTTCAAGGTGTTTACTGTACCTCAATATACTATTTAAATATTTTTATATCAAGGCACGAGTCAGAATCTTCAAATCTAATTCTGGTTGTACTTTCTCTCTTGTACGTCCTTTCTGACTTCACTTCCTGGTGTCCTCCACCTTGCTGCAAAGAAAAGGCTCTCCCTGTTTTCAGTTTTGCTAAATTATATGACTTTGCTAAAAATTGTGAAGTTATGAGTTTAAGAATCTTAGGTCTGGTTCTTCATATTAAAATGTGGATTTGGGTAATTTGGAAATTCTTTAGAATAAAGCTTAGATTTTGAGATAGTGACTTATGACTTAAATCAGATTTAAAATACATGGAAAATAATTTTATATGAAAATTCAGTGGTTGGGGTGATATAGATCAAATGACAGATTGAATATGAAAATATTTTAAAATATTATGTTCTTTATGCATGCTGAACTAAGAACCTCACTATATGTGCCTCAATTTTCTGCAAATTATATATTCTGCCAAGTGTTTTTTTTTTCCTTTTTTGATAAGAGATTCATACTTTATTTCTCCAGTTGAAATAACTGTACAGTTAAGTATAAATTAAAGGCATGGTTGTACAAGAAACCCAGGTCCTTTAGGTAGTTCAGTCAAAGAGGTAAGACCTCTGGCTGATTCACATGAGATGCATTCACTCCTTGGCCCAGGTTTCGGGATTCTGCCAGCCTTGAGTTCATTAATAGTTTCTTCAAAATCCTTAAGTGTCAGATCCTCCTAGTAGTTGTCATTTATTTGAACCATTGGTGGGTTTACATAGGCCCCTAAACATTCCACTTCTATAAGAATGAAAAGTTTGTCAGGTACAGTCTCTCCAAACTTTATTTCAAGTTTTTTTTTTTTTTTTTAAATTTTCTTAATGACCTCCAGTATGCTGTCAGACTTTCAGTGCATGCAAGGCATAGTAGTGTACACTTAAATATATTTTCCAAGTGGCTTTGCAATATATATTGTATAAAAAGTTGATACATCATATACTCTCATCAGAGGTACTTATAAAACTTCTTCAACCTTGTTCATAGCAGAGTTGGGCAGCCATCCATTTTTAATTTGGGCTAAATCCAGGATTAGAAGCACAGCTTCTGCTTTATGCCATTTTAGGTGTTGTTGTTCAATTGTTTCTGAATCTTTGTGACCCCATGAACTGCAGCACACCAGGATTCTCTGACTTACAATATCTCCCTGAGTTTGCTGAAACTCATGTCCATTGAGTCGATGACACCATCCAACTATCTCATTCTCTTTTGACCCCTTCTCAATTTTTCTCAGCATCAGGGTCTTTTTCAACGTGTTGGTTCTTTGCGTCAGAGGTCCAAAATATTGAAACTTCAACTTCAGCACCTGTACTTCCAATGAATATTCAGAGTTAATTTCCTTTAGGATTTACTGGTTTGATCTTGCTGTCCAAGGGAGTCTCAAGAGTCTTTTACAGCACTGCAGTTCAAAACCATCAGTTGTCCAGCATTCCACCTTATTTATGGTCCAGCTCTCACATCTGTACATGACTACTGGAAAAACCATAGCTTTGATTTTACAGACCTTTTCTGACAGAGTGAGGTCTCTGATTTGTAATATGTGTCTAGATTTGTCATAATTTTTCATCCAAGGAGCAAGCATCCTTTTGTTCCATGGCTACACTAACTGTCCACAGTGATTTTCAGTTCAGTTCAGTTCAGTTGCTCACTCATGTCCTACTCTTTGCGACCCCATGAATCACAGCCTCCCTGTCCATCACCAACTCCCGGAGTTCACTCAGACAGACTCACATCCATCGAGTCAGTGATGCCATCCAGCCATCTCATCCTCTGTTGTCCCCTTGTCCTCCTGCCCCCAATCCCTCCCAGCATCAGAGTCTTTTCCAGTGAGTCAACTCTTCACATGAGGTGGCCAAAGTACTGGAGTTTCAGCTTTAGCATCATTCTTTCCAAAGAAATCCCAGGGCTGACCTCCTTCAGAATGGGCTGGTTAGGATCTCCTTGCAGTCCAAGGGACTCAAAAGAGTCTTCTCCAACACCACAGTTCAAAAGCATTAATTCTTCAGCGTTCAGCCTTCTTCACAGTCCAGCTCTCACATTCATACATGACCACTGGAAAAACCATAGCCTTGACTAGACGGACCTTAGTCGGCAAAGTAATGTCTCTGCTTTTGAATATACTATCTAGGTTGGTTGTAACTTTTCTTCCAAGGAGTAAGCGTCTTTTAATTTCATGGCTACAGTCACCATCTACAGCGATTTTGGAGCCCCCAAAATAAAGTCTGACACTGTTTCTCCTTGGAGCCCCCAAAAGAAAGTTTATCACTCTTTCCATCGTTTCCCCATCTATTTGCCATGAAGTGATGGGATCAGATACCATGATCTTTGTTTTTTGAACATTGGGTTTTAAACCAGCTTTTTCACTTTTTTCTTTCACTTTCATCAAGAGGCTCTTTGGTTTTCTTCACATTCATCCATAAGGGTGATGGCATCTGTATATTTGAAGTTATTGTTATTTCTCCCGTCAGTCTTGATTCTAGCTTGTGCTTTATCCAGCCCAGCATTTCCTGTGATGTACTCTGTATATAAATTAAGTAAACAGAGTGACAATATACAGCCCTGATATATTTCTTTTCCAATTTGGAACCAGTATGCTGTTCCAAGCCCAGTCCTAACTGTTGGTTCTTGACTTGCAGAAAGATTTCTCAGAAGGCAAGTAAGGTGACCTGGTATTCTCCATCTCTTTAAGAATGTTCCACAATTTGTTGTGTTCCACACAGTCAAAGGTTTTGGTATAGTCAATAAAGCAGAAGTCATATTTTTGTTTGTTTGTTTAACAATTGTCTCTGTCCTCTTAAGAGTTTTCCATTGTGAAATCAAATGGAATATCTAGGTTATTGTCAGGAGTATCTCTGTGCACAATTCAGGCTCCTCCAGCTCCATTCTGCACAGCCATCTCATGCAAATTCCTAAAATGTCTTCTCCACTGGCAAGGATCGCTGAGTGGGTCCATGGGTCCAGAATGCCATAGAGATCATGATGGACCAAATTGCCCACCTCTCAAGTGGTTTTTATTTTAATTTTTAAATGATCATTGCATGATATCATGAATAAAAAACTTAACAAGAAATCAGGATATTCAGGTTTTAGTAATAGTTAATTCATAGCTCTTTAACTACCAATATATTTTATGTACTTATCATATGTTTAAGGCAAAACACATTAACAGATTATCTCATTTGTTTTCTTTGATATCTTTTCTATGTCTTAAAGAAAGATATTTGTAACAGATGGGTCCTACAAGTGGCTCTTTAAAATTCTGACTTTATAATCACAGGGCAAATGGCTTATAATTTTAATTTTCAGAACTCTTATATAAACTGTAATACTTGACTGCTTTCTACCCTTCTTGAGTTATAGCTAGTTAACAAATGAAACAGCAATTTGAAAATTGTTCTTTTCATTCTAAAGTTGTATATGTAAAAAGAAAAAAAAAAAAAACAACAACAAGCCAGGGGGCATTATGATCATGTACCTCCTTCATTTTATCAAAACTCATTCAAACACTATTGTATGTATAAGTAGACAATTCACATAATTTACTTTTGCTTATTGATCAGCACACCCAAAATTGTCCCAAGCAAGGACTACAAATAATTTGTATGTGTCTGTGATTGAATTGTTTTTGACATCTTCCTTCCACAATTTTAAAACAATTATAGAATATTTCTTATACATACCTTGTTATGTATTCCTAGTAAATATCCTAATTCATTAAACTTTCCTCATATTATGTGGGTTTAGTTATTATATGTGAACATTTTTTACCTAATTATCTTTAAATGTCCTATTTTATTGCAAATTAAATACACGGATGATATTTGAAAGTTTTTTTCTTAAGATTTTCCATATGTGTATGGATAGTAGGGAAAACTTGGCATTTGGTATTGATTTTAATAATGCTGGTATTAAAGTCCATAAAATTCTGGAAGCTCATCTTCCTTTGGCAATGTTTTCAGTTACAGATAAATATTTCTTTTATTGTGGGATCTAGGGCATCTGTTGGAGAAGGAAATGGAAGCCCACTCCAGTATTCTTGCTTGGACAATCCCAGGGACAGAGGAGCCTGGTGGGCTGCCGTCTATGGGGTCACACAGAGTTGGACATGACTGAAGTGATTCAGCAGCAGCAGGGCATCTGTGATCATCTTACTAGTACAGAAACTCAGACAAATAGAACAGACATTATAGGAGGAAAGAAAGGATTCTGAAGGAATTCTTGGGAATCCATGAATCCTTAATGTCTCATCGCAGACATGCCAACATTCAGCGTGTAATGAAAGGAAGCTGTCAGCACACCACTCTGATAGTGGAGAGGAGTGGAGATTGTTTAATTCAATTAGCTGGACTTTGTCTAAAAACCTTCCAGATGAGGCAAACACACACACACACACACACACAACTGCTGTGAGGTGATGAAACATATGTTTTAACCTTAAAATAGTCCCTTAATTATAAATAAATCATTTTGTAAGGGTATACATTTCAGGTCTCGAGATAGAGCATTCTACATATGCAATTAAAATAAGCAAATCTATGTCCTTTCCAGGATATCCAGAGAACACTAGTTACTCACTAAGTTACTCACAAAGAGGAACATACCATGCAGTCTGACTCAGAATAATACAGATGAGAAGTTAGTCTGCTTTCTATACTCACCAATTCTCATTTAGAAAACTCCTGAGGCATCATTTGATGAATAGCTAAAAATTTATCATAACATATAATAACAGATATACTTAATATTCATAAGATGTAGTCCCAATATAAGACCAATATTTTCAATATAAACATTAAATAGATGTATTAAATGACAAATGATTTTTCTGAGGAGTATGAGCATAGATTCTTGTGATATAAAATGTTATTGCTTATTATTTTGTGCACTTAACATAATTAAATGTATATCCTTTTAAGTGTTAATATACATAATATATTCTTTCAGCTGCAGATGATAAACAATGATTTTGTTTTCTTCTCTATACAAATAAGAATCAGGAAAATGTCATTTGGGAAAAATGTGAAGCTATATCTTTGGAAGAAAAGCTATGACCAACCTAGACAGCATGCTAACAAGCAAAGACATTACTTTGCCAACAAAGGTCGATCCAAAGCTATGGTTTTCCAGTAGCCATGTATGGATGTGAGAGTTGCACTCTAAAGAAAGCTGAGCACTGAAGAACTGATGCTTTTTAACTATGGTGTTGGAGAAGACTCTTGAGAGTCCCTTGGGGTGCAACAAGATCAAGGCAGTCAATCCTAAAGGAAATCAGTCCTGAATATTCATTGGAAGGACTGATGCTGAAGCTGAAACTCCAATACTTTGGCCATCTGATGTAAAAAACTGACTTATTGGAAAAGACCCTGATGCTGGGAAAGATTGAAGGCAGGAGGAGAAGGAGATGATAGAGGATAAGATGGTTGGATGGCATCACGGACTCAATAGACATGAGTCTGAGTAAACTCTGGGAGTTGGTGATGGACAGGAAAGCCTGGCATGCTGCAGTCCATGGAGTTGCAAAGAGTTAGACACAAGGGAGTAACTAAACTGAGCTGAACTGAAATCTGTGAGGAAGCTTCAAATTATATTATCAGATTATATATGGCTTACACAGATTAAGTTATTGTCCATGTGAAGCAACACATTATCAGAGAGAAATTATTTAGTATGTACATTATTAGGCCACAAAATCCTCAAGTAATCTCTCTTTTGTCACTGTTTTTTAAACCAGAGACTATTTTTGCTAACTTTAGCTCTATTAGTCTTATTTCTTCTTTGCGTGTGACAGTTCAGTTTAAATGAGGAAGGCCATAAAACATTAGGTTCTTCTTGCAGTTCTCCTTTCCAATGTTGTTTGTGTTGGACAGAGGAGCTTCCCGATGAGCTGTTGAGTTAGTGGGAAAAATGAATGAATGAATGAATGAATGAATGAATGAACAAATGAACAAACAAAGCATAAAGCTGAAAATATTCCATGAGTGGGAGGGAGGGAGGGAGAAAAAGGAATATTTTGAATTTTTCATTTACTGAACTTTGATGAGTTGGTGTTTAGGTTCCTCAGGATTCACTTGTGAATTACGATGGAAGAGTCAAATGTTATTTTTTCTGAGTCTCTGAGCCATAGAAATAGGAAATTTGGGCCTTAGATATGATCACTTCTCAAATCTACTCTAAGCAGTATTTACGCAAGACCAGGAAGGAAGAATAATATAGTATAGAGAACCTCACATATGCATAAGAGATCTTTTATGTTATATTTACTCAACTTTCAAATATTTTAAAGTTAGTGGTAAGCCATAAGAAATATGTTTTTGTGATGCTTTTTTAAAGTAATGAATTGGATTATTGGAAAACTTTTAAGTTTTATTGTTTAACAAAGAAATGTAGTTGTCAACGTTGGACAAACTATAATAAAATAACAGGCATGACATTTCTTAGAATAGGTCCATTTGCAAGGGATTCATTAAGAAAATATTATGACATACATTGCATACCTCCTAAAATGTGGACATGAGGCTTCATTCCGTAGTTATCTTTAAGAAGGGTTAAATTAATTAAAATAAAACTATTAGACAAAGACTTGGAAATCCATGCATGAACTTCTAGCTTCTTTATGACATTTTTTAATGTCCTGTGTGCTTTCAAAAACCATTATTAGCATAGAGTGTCTGTGCCTAATATATTGTAATAGCCCTTACTTAATCCTTGTATACAAGATTAGTGCAAACAGTCAGTCATTAGTAGCATATTTTAGAGAGAAAATTCTGATGTGTTGATATGAATTTATTCCTATAGGCTCATTTTTCACTTGCAAAGACAGAATGTTTAGTTAAAAACTAATTTTATCTAGGAATAGCTGCATTTCTGTCAGAGAGAAAGCTGATAGAAAGATTTGGCAGCTATAGAAATAAGATAGACTCTCGGAGTTGTGTTTATTTTTTTCACACAAATTCCTTCAAGAAATATGTATGGCTCATTTTTATTAGTATAAAAGAGAAAGAAAAAATCCCTTTCTCTTAGGAAATCCACTGTCACATATATTGGTATTTTTAGTACCTTAATAAAACCCAGGGATTTATTCTAAAGAACATCACATTATGGATGTTTCCTTGAGAAAATGCAACAGTGAGCTTTAGTTAAACAAAGAATTATGCCTCTTTGTATCAAGTGAATTTAGTTTAAATATAGTCATTTGAAATATAAGTTTAAGCAGAATTTTAATTAGCTTATAAGCCCTGGGATATACTTCTCAGTAATGCTGAGTGTTTTGAGTCTCTACTTTCAGATTCACTTCATATTAATTTTAGCACGATAAGCAACCTTGTCTTTCATGCATTTTAAAGTCAAACAAATAAGATTGTTCTTGACTCTAGTCACTTCATATTAACTCTCTGGTACCAGGTTATTACCATCTGATCCAGAAGTGCAAAGGGATCCAGCATGGCCTCTGAAAAACTTCCAAGTTAGAAGGGAACTGAGACATTGATTTGCTAAGAGATAGTTGGTTTCTTGGACAACACATCCTTGTGTTCAGAGATAGAAGTAAAATATTAAGCATAGCCTCTGTTCAAACTCCCTACGTTACAAAGACAGTGTTCAGTTCAGTTCAGTTCACTCATTCAGTCGTGTCCGACTCTTTGCAACCCCATGAATCGCAGCACACCAGGCCTCCCTGTTCATCAGACAGTGTTAGTAAATTACAATAATCTTAGCTGCTCTATTAATTATGTAATGTATTAATAAATACTAATAGTTATTGAATATCCATTACAAATATTGCTGTGCTGTCTTTACATTTAATTTCTTCTTCATCATTCACAACAATTTATGATTTGTAAATTCTCCACTGAGGTAAGGAAAATGACAATTATTAAATATTTTACTTCAACATCACTCATCTTGGAAGTGACACAGTAAAGAGTCTGACTGAGGTCTATTTATGTCTAGAGTTCAAATATTTAACCTCTTTACTATATTGCAAAAACACATTTGTTCTGTTAATTTGACATAATACTTCTAATAATAAGTATTTATTACATATTTACAGATACCCTTCTAAATGATTCCTAATAATTAATTCTTAAATAGATTCTACTATCCCACCAATTACAATCACTAGTACTTATGATAGTTGTCTTATCAAATATACAATCCTGGTAATATGGCTAATAGCATTATTATGAAAGTCACTCAGTCGTGTCCAACTTTTTGCGATCCCATGGACATGCAGCCCATGGGATTATCCAGGCGAGAATACTGGAGTGGGTAGACTTTCTCTTCTCCAGGGTATCTTCCTGACCCAAGGGTAGAACCTAATACTCCAGCATGACAGGCGGATTCTTGACCAGCTGAACCTCAAGGGAAGCCCCAAAGCATTATAAATGTATGTGTGTGTGTGTGTGTGTGTGTGTGTGTGTGTGTGTATATATATATAATATGCACATAATATGAACTAGAGTGTTTATAGTACCCTTATTTACAGATGCCACCAACCTGGAAATTGTCCAAACATCCACTAGTGTTTGAATGGATAAATATATTGTAATGTAGTTAAAAGATAGAACACTATACAGCAACATTATGTTGAAATTCATAATTAAATATTTAATGAAAGAACTGTGCATTTTTCAAAAAAAGTATTTGCTAATCAATTTTTATCCAATATAAAAATAAGCAAAACTAATCTATCTTGTTATAAATCAAAATAATGATAACCCTATGAAATGGGGAAAGGGATTAGAAGAGATATAAAAAAGATTCTGAGAAGCTAATATAACTTTATTTGAGTGGTGATTATTTACCTATCTATATCTATCTGTAACTATATATATCTATAACCTGACAAAATGTGGTCCACTGGAGAAGGGAACGGCAAACCACTTCACTATTCTTGCCTTAAGAACCCCATGAACAGTATGGAAAGGCAAAAAGATAGGACAGTGAAAGATGAACTCCCCAGGTCGGTAGGTGCCCAATATGCTACTGGAGATCAGTGGAGAAATAACTCCTTAAAGAATGAAGAGACGGAGCAAAACAAAAACAACACCCAGTTATAGATGTGACTGGTGATGGAAGCAAGTTCCTATGCTATAAAGAGCAATACTGCATAGGAAACAAAAATGTTAGGTCCATTAATCAAAGCAGATTGGAAGGGGTAAAATGAGATGGCAAGAGGGAACATTGACATTTTAAGAATCAGTGAACTAAAATGGACTGGAATGGATGAACTGAACTCAGATGACCATTATATCTACTACCGTGGTCAGGAATGCCTTAGAAGAAATGGAGTAGCCATCATAGTCAACAAAAGAGTCCAAAAGCAGTACTTGGATGAAATCTCAAAAACGACAGAATGATCTCTGTTCATTTCCAAGGTAACCATTCAATATCACAGTAATCCAAGCCTCTGCCCTGAACAGTAAGGATGAAGAAGCTGAACAGTTCTATGAAGACCTACAAGACCTTCTAGACTTAACACCCAAAGAAGATGCACTTTTCATCATAGGGGGCTGAAATGCAAAAGTAGGAAGTCAAGAGACACCTGGAGTAAGAGGCAAATTTGGCCTTGGAGTACAGAATTAAGCAGGGCAAAAGCTAATAGAGTTGTGCCAAGAGAATATATTGGTCATAGCAAACACCCTCTTCCAACAACACAAGAGAAGACTCTACACATGGACCTCACCAGATGGTCAATACTGATGATTGACTGATCATACTCTATGCAGCCAAAGATGGAGAAGCTCTATACAGTCAACAAAAACAAGATTGGGAGCTGACAGTAGCTCAGATAATGAACTCCTTACTGCCAAATTCAGACTTAAATTGAAGAAAGCAGGGAAAACCACTAGACTATTCAGGTATGACTTAAATTGAACCCCTTATGATCATACAGTGGAAGTGAGAAATAGATTTAAGGGACTAGATCTGATAGACAGAAAGCCTGATGAACTATGGGCTGAAGTTTGTGACACTGTACAGGAGACAGGGAGCAAGACCATCTCCAAGAAAAAGAAATGCAAAAAAGCAAAATGGCTGCTTGAGGAGGCCTTACAAATAGCTATGAAATAAAGAGAAGCTAAAAGCAAGGGAGAAGGGGAAAGATAAACCTATTTGAATGCAAAGTTCCAAAGAAGAACAAGGAAAGATAAGAAAGCCTTCCTCAGTGAACAGTGCAAATAGAGGAAACCAATAAAATGGGAAAGAAAACAGATCTCTTCCAAAAAAATTTAGAAATACCAAGGGAATATTTTATGCAAAGAAAGCCTCAATAGAGGACAAAAATGATATGGACCCAATAAAATCAAGATATTAGGAAGAGGTGGCAAGAACACACGAAAAACTAGACAAAAAGATTTTCACGACCTAGATAATCATGATGAGTGTGATCACTCACCTAGAGCCAGACGTTCTAAAATGTGAAGTCAAGTGGGCATTAGGATGCATCACTATGAACAAAGCTAGTGGAGGTGATGGAATTCCAGTTGAGCTACTTCAAATCCTGAAGGATGATGCTGTGAAAGTGCTGCACTCAATATGCCAGCAAATTTGGAAAACTCAGCAGTGGCCACAGGACTGGCCAAGGTCAATTTTCATTCCAGAAAACTACCGTTTTCATTCCATCAGTTTTCATTCCATTCAAACTACCACACAATGCCACTCATCTCACACACTAGTGAAGTAGTATTAAATATTCTCCAAGCTTGGCTTCAACAGTATGTGAACCGTGAACTTCCAAACATTTCAGCTGGTTTTAGAAAGGGCAGAGGGACCAGATATCAAATTGCCAACATCCACTGGGTCATCAAAAAAGCAAGAGAGTTACAGAAAAGCGTCTATTTCTGCTTTATTCATTATACCAAAGCTTTTGACAGTGTGGATCACAACAAACTGTGGAAAATTCTGAAAGAGATGGGAATGCCAGACCACCTGACCTACCTCTTGAGAAATCTGTATACAGGTCAGGAAGCAACAGTTAGAACTGGACATGGAATAACAGACTGATTCCAAATTTGAAAAGGAGTACGTCAAGGTTGTATATTGTCACCCTGCTTATTTAACTTATATGCAGAGTATATCATGAGAAACGTAGGGCTGAAGGAAGCACAAGCTTGAATCAAGACTGGCAGGAGAAATATCAATAACCTCAGATATGCAGGTGACACCACCCTTATGGTAGAAAGTGAAGAAGAACTAAACAGCCTCCTGATGAAAGTGAAAGAGGAGAGTGAAAAAGTTGGCTTAAAGCTCAACATTCAGAAAACAAAGATCATGGCATTTGGTCCCATCACTTAGGGCAAATAAATGGGGAAACAGTGAAAACAGTGGCAGACTTTATTTGGGGGCTCCAAAATTACTGCAGATGTTAACTGCAGCCATATCAAAGATACTTACACCTTGGAAGGAAATTTATGACCAATGTAGACAGCATATAAAAAATAGAGATATTACTTTTTCAGCAAAGGTCCGTCTAGTCATTACTTTGTCAACAAACACATCTAGTCCATCTATGGTTTTTCCAGTAGTCATGTATGGATGTAAAAGTTGGAATATAAAGAAAGCTGAGTGCCAAAGCATTGATGCCTTTGAACTGTGGTGTTGGAGAAGACTCTTGAGAGTGTTTTGGACTGCAAGGAGATCTAACCAGTCCATCCTATAGGGATCAGTCCTGAATAGATTGGAAAGGCTAATGTTGAAGCTGAAACTCTAATACTTTGACCACCTTTTGGGAAGAACTGTCTCATTTGAAAAGACCCCCATATCTTGGAAAGATTCAGGGTGGGAGGAGAAGGGGACAACAGAGGATGAAAGGTTTGGATGCTATCACCGACTCAATGGACATGAATTTGAGTAAACTCCGGGAGTCTGTGATAGACAAGGAAGCCTGGTGTGTTGCCATCCATGGGGTCACAGAGTCGGACACAACTGAGCAACTGAACTGAACTAAACTAAACTATACACACACACACACACACACACACACACACACACACACACGAACACATTTGATATACATATGTGTGAAATTAGGCACATTAATATAATGTTAAAATTAATTCATTCTATGACTTCCTCTGTAAGTTTTACATTAACTAAACTTCTTTTTCGTAGGTTTCCATTTCTTATCATTACCATAACCTTACAGCCCATATATTAGTTCTTTGTTTCTTTAAGTTAAATATAAACTTCATCTTGTCTTCTGTACCTTGAAAATAGTATGCTTCCTGTTCATAAAAATATCTGTAAACTTTAGATAAACCTTTATAAATATAAAATGTTGAAAATATTCCCAATATATTTAAATTTAGATAATATTTATATTTATATCTGAGTATTTTTTCTTTTTTTTTTTAAATTTACTTTACAATATTGTATTGATTTTGCCAAACATCAACATGAATCTGCCACAGGTATTTTATGTTTTATCATTGATGCTTAATGTTTTATATAGAATTTCACAAACATTTTTGCCATTTAGTCAGTCACTTTCATCAGTTTGCACTTCAAAATTAATATTTATTTCTTATCATTCACTTTTTACTCAATTATTTCATTCAAATATACCATCAAAATAAGACTTTAATTCACTTGTAGAAATTTTTAATATAATGACTTGATTCCTCAAAGGATCTTACAAAACAAATATGCATCTGCATTAGTTAACTACAGAATTATATTTTTAATGTTATTATCTTGATGAAATGCTGAGATTACCATTTAACTTACTGAAAGCTATAACTTAAGTATTTGTACCATGATATCTGACTTTCATCCAGTTAAAAAAACAAAATATTTTGAAATATTTACTTCATGGTGAAATTCTTTTGTATTGTTTTTAAATGGATCACTGGAGAGTCAATGTTGAAAATAAACCCTAAGTGTGTGTGTGTGTGTGTGTGTGTGTGTGTGTGTGTGTGTTGGTAGTGGTGGTGGGAGAAATATTTTTTAATATAAATTTATTTATTTTAATTGGAGGTTAATTACTTTATAATATTGTATTGGTTTTGCCATACATCAACATGAACCCGCCACAGGTATACACGTGTTCCCCATCCTGAACCCCCTCTCTCCTCCCTCCCCATACCATCCCTCTGGGTCATCTCAATGCACCAGCCCCAAGCATCCAGTATCATGCATTGAACCTGGACTGGCGATTTATTTCATATATGATATTCTACATGTTTCAATGTCATTCTCCCAAATAATCCTACTCTCTCCCTCTCCCACTGTTCTATACATCTGTGTCTCTTTTGCTGTCTCGCATACA
This sequence comes from Nanger dama, assembly GCA_917880005.1. Classification (NCBI taxonomy): domain Eukaryota; kingdom Metazoa; phylum Chordata; class Mammalia; order Artiodactyla; family Bovidae; genus Nanger; species Nanger dama. The sequence goes on from CAKJTW010000014.1 coordinate 10,590,095, forward strand.
GGATTATCATTACCATCTTTCTAAATTCCATATATATGCGTTTGTATACTGTATTGGTATTTTTCTTTCTGGCTTACTTCACTCTGTATAATCAGCTCCAGTTTCATCCACTTCATTAGAATTGATTCAGATGTATTTGTTTTAATGGCTGTGTAATACTCCATTGTGTATATGTACCATTGTAGAGATGAGCATGGATATAAATTAAAAACAATTACCATAATCCAATAGAGAAGAGGTGGTGGTGACTGAGGGGCTGTTTTCTAATTGTACTACAAGAAAGAGCAGATACTTAATGTGTTTTAAAAGCACACCTTGCCAAATTTATACTTGTATACTCAGTATCCTGTGTGCATGTCTTCTAAATCGGCTCTGTCTTGTCCAAGTCTTTAAGACCCTGTATGCTATAGCCTGCCAGATATCTCTGTCCATGGGGATTCTCCAAGCAAGAATATTGAAGTGGGTTGCCATGCCCTTCTCCAGGAAATCTTCCTGACCCAGGGATCGACCCAAATCTCTGAAGTCTTCTGCATTGGTAGGCAGGTTATTTTCCACTAGCACCACCTGGGAAGCTCACCCCATGTCTTACATAATATAAATTTCTCAAAATACTTGCTGAATCAAAGAATAATGCATCATCACATAATCCTTTTCTCTTTAGTTATCTGCAACTGTTTCGCAATGTGAACTGAAGAAATGTTTTGCCACTACTTTGAGTTAATTTCTCCTCATACATACCCTGAACATTCTATGCATATTTCACAGTTCTTACCAATATTTCTTGTGCACTGAGATCGTGGTTAGAGGACCTAGAGAGTACTGTCCAACAGAAATTCAATGAGCCACATATGTAATTTTAAATATTCTGAAACTAACAATGAAAACAAAATTAAAAACCAACGGCTGAAATTAATTTTATGATATATTTTATTTATCCTGATTTATCAAAAACATTACTATTTCAAAATATAATCAATATAAAAAAAATCAGTGCAGTTTTCTTCATGCCTTTTTTTCCCCCTTTTGGTACAAAGTCTTCCAAAGTTAGTGTGTATTTTACATTTATAGCATCACTCAATTCAAATGCTTAATGTCATAATAAAAACCTAATTTGCATTTATAAGTAGTAAAGTTTATAGTTGAAAGAGTAGATTTACACATGTGAGTTGTTCCAAATGTACTTCAAAGTTTTCAAGTAACTGAATTGACAATCAGTTTTAATGGACAAATATAAAATAAAACAAGTTATTTTAAAAGTCAGTTTTTAGTCTCTTGAGTCATATTTCAAATGATCAACATGTAGCTTATTGTTATTGTTCAGTCAGTTGTGTCCAACTATTTGAAACATCATGGGCTGCAATATGACAGACTTCCCAGTCCTTTATCAATTACTGGAGCTTGTTTAAACTCATGTCCATTGAGTCGGTGATGCCATCAAACCATTGCGTCCCCTGTCATCCCCTTCACCTCCTGCCTTCAAATTTTCCCAGTATCAGGGTCGTTTCTAATGGATCAGCTCTTTGCATCAAGTGGCCAAAGTATAGGAGTTTCATCTTTAGCATCAGTCTTTGCAATGTATGTCCAAGGTTGATTTCCTTTAGGAATGACTGATTTGATCTCCTTGCAGTCCAAGGGACTCTCAAGAGTCTTCTCCAACACCACAGTTCAAAAGCATCAATTCTTCAATCCTTAGCCTTCTTTATGGTCCAGCTCTTACACCCATACATGACCATTGGAAAAACCATGGCTTTGACTAGATGGGCCTTTGTCGGCAAAGTCATGTCTCTGCTTTTTAATGTGCTATCTAATTTGGTCATAGCTTTCATCCAAGGAGCAAACATCTTTTAATTTCATGGCTACAGTCACTATGTAAAGTGATTTTGGAGCCCAAGAAAAGAAAGTATTTTGCTGTTTCCATTGTTTCTCCATCTATTTGCCATGAAGTGATGAGACTGGATGCCATGATCTTAGTTTCTGAATGTTTTAAGCCACCTTTCCCACTCCCCTCTTTCACGTTAATCAAGGCTGTCTAGTTCCTCTTTGCTTTCTGCCATAAGGGTGGTGTCATCTGCATATATGAGGTTATTGATATTTCTTCCAGCTTGTGCTTTATCCAGCCCACATTTTTCATGATGTATTCTGCATATAAATTGAATAAACAGGGTGACAATATACAGCCTTGATGTATTCCTTTCCCATTTTGGAACCAGTCCTTTGTTCCATGTCAGATTATCACTGTTGCTTCTTGATCTGTGTGCAGGTTTCTCCAGAGGCAGCTAAGGCAATCTGACATTCCTATCTCTTTAAGAATTTTCCACAGTTTGTTATGATCCACACAATGAAAAACTTTAGCATAGTCAATGAATCAGAAGTTGATGTTTTTCTTTAATTTTCTTGCTTTTCTATGATCCAACAGATTTTGGTTACCATATTGGTTAGTGCAGAACTAGAAAACCAACTGTCTGTCTTAAAATATAAGGAGAATATAACATAATTTTACACATTAAATATGAAGCATGAAAATAAAGAAGATCATTTACCATAATTTGTGAGATATTTTGTCTCAGTCACATTCAGTGACAGAAATAAAGGCATGGAATAGGCACAAAGACAGTTGAAATTAGGACTGCACTTTCTATGGGAAAAAGGTACAACAACTAGAGTACATAAGTAAGATTGTAATGATAAAGATGGATTATAGTATTTAGTCTTGTTAAAATTGTAACATTCCTGCCAAAAATGAATATTCTGAATGTTCTGAAGAAACATGAGACAAACCAGATTTGGATGACATTTAAAAAATGACTGGTCTGTATTCCTGAAAATTTAAAGGTCATAGAAGGCAAGGATAGGATGAGAAAAAAAAAAAAAAATGAAGACGAAAAGAAAGAATATTTAAATATGATGTGGAATACTAGGTTAAATTGTAGACATGAAAAATGTAGTTGTTATGAACATTATTGCAAAAATTAATTAAATTTGACTGTCTAAGATGGATTGGGTAAGTATTTTATGGTAAATCTCTGATTCTGATCATTGTACTACAGTTATGAAAAAGAACTTTGTGTTCTTAAAAAAATTGAAGTCTTTGGAACTTAAAAACACAGTATTATCTTCAATGTATGGTTAAATGATTCAGAAAGAAAGAGCAAAGAGAAGAAATTCAATCACCAAGGGTGCAAACTAAAGATAAAATAAATGGAGTAACTTATCTTTGATCAACTAATTATTAATCTACTTAGAGAGTGTACCACAATTGGACTCATCTCACATGCTAGTAAAGTAATGCTCAAAATTCTCCCAAGCCAGGCTTCACCAATACATGAACCATAAACTCCTGATGTTCAAGCTGGTTTTAGAAAAGGCAGAGGAACCAGAGATCAAATTGCCAACATCTGCTAGATCATGGAAAAAGCAAGAGAGTTCCAGAAAAATATCTATTTATGCTTTATTGACTATGCAAAAGCCTTTGTGTGGTTCACAATAAACTGTGGAAGATTCTGAAAGAGATGGGAATACCAGACCACCTGACCTGCCTCTTGAGAAATCTGTATGCAGGTCAGGAAGCAACAGTTAGAACTGGACATGGAACAACAGACTGGTTCCAACTACGAGAAAAAAGGAGTACGTCAAGGCTGTATATTGTCACCCTGCTTATTTAACTTCTATGCAGAGTACTTCATGAGAAACGTTGGACTGGAAGAAACACAAGCTGGAATCAAGATTGCTGGGAGAAATATCAATAACCTCAGATATGCAGATGACACCACCCTTATGGCAGAAAGTGAAGAGGAACTAAAAAGCCTCTTGATGAAAGTGAAAAAGAGAGTGAAAAAGTTGACTGAAAGCTCAACATTCAGAAAATGAAGATCATGGCATCCGGTCCAATCACTTCATGGGAAATAGATAGGGAAACAGTGGAAATAGTGTCAGACTTTGTTTTGGGTGGTTCCAAAATCACTGCAGATGGTGACTGCAGCCACGAAATTAAAAGACCATTACTCTTTGGAAGAAAAGTTATGACCAACCTAGATAGTATATTCAAAAGCAGAGACATTACTTTGCCGACTAAGGTCTGTCTAGTCAAGGCTATGGTTTTTGCAGTAGTCATGTATGGATGTGAGAGTTGGACTGTGAAGAAGGCTGGGCACCACCGAAGAACTGATGCTTTTGAACTGTGGTGCTGCAGAAGACTCCTGAGAGTCCCTTGGACTGCAAGGAGATCCAACCAGTCCATTCTGAATGAGATCAGCCCTGGGATTTCTTTGGCAGGAATGATGCTAAAGCTGAAACTCCAGTACTTTGGCCACCTCATGTGAAGAGTAGACTCATTGGAAAAGACTCTGATGCTGGGAGGGATTGAGGCCAGAAGGAGAAGGGGACGACAGAGGATGAGATGCCTGGATGGCATCATTGACTCAATGGACGTGAGTCTGAGTGAATTTCGGAAGTTGTTGAGAGACAGGGAGGCCTGGCTTGCTGCGATTCTTGGGGTCACAAAGAATCGGACACAACTGAGCAACTGAACTGAACTGAGGACTTATTTGCACTCTTCCTGTAACTTATCTGTACATTTGTACTATATTAAAGTCACAAAAATATTTACAATGAGCATTCTTTCATTTATGCATTCAAGATACTATTTTGTGTGCTAACTTTGTGCCTGGTCCTGCTATAGAGATGCTAGGGTTCATCTGATAGACATATTCCATTTTCTTACACAGTTTATAGATTAGTTTTCAATCTATCTTTTGTAATATTATTTATGAATTTTAATGTGAAAATCATGGTAGGCAAAGTATGAAGAAATTATAATTGCAAGGTAATTCCTTATAGTATTTTAATGAGGAGAATGAAATGAATACATAGTTATAAAGATCCATCTATTTTAGGATATGTGTTTTTATGCTTTGGATTTAATATAGAAATAATTTTTCTACCTCATTCTTCTGTATTTATAAAGAATCTCCGTTTCTATTATACACAGTTAGTAGACAGAAATAAATTGGATAAATCACTTTGGGTCTTCTACACTACATATCGTGTGTGTATACATACAATGGAATATTATGCAGACATAAAAAGAGAGAAATCCTGATACATACATTCTACAACATGAAAAAATCTTGTAATTTTATGGTAAATTGTATAAGCCAGACACATAAGGAAAAATACTGTATGATTGTAATTATATTAACTATATAGACTATGCAAATTCATAGAGAAAGAAGATAAAGTTTATCAGAGTTTGAGGGGAAAGAGGAATGAGACCTTATTGTTTCACAATACAGGGTTCTGTTAGGAATAATGGAAAATTTCTGAAAATTGTGGTGACATTTTTGCCACATTGTAGATGTAATAACGTCATTAAAATGTATAATCATACTTCAGAGATATTGTGGGTTTGGTTTCCTACCATCAGATTAAAGTGAATAGGACAATAAAAAGAATAGCACTTTTTTTTGTTTCTTTGTTTCCCAGGATGTATAAAAGATATTTGGAAAACACAGCCATAGAAAATTTGTGTGATGCAGGAAGAGGGAAGTTAGTAGTGATATAGACCTTCCTTAAAAAAACAAACAAACATATACACAATGGAGTATTACTCAGCCCTTAAAAGAATAAATTTGAATCAGTTCTAATGAGATGGATGAAACTGGAGCCAATTATACAGAGTGAAGTAAGCCAGAAAGAAAAACACCAATACAGTATACTGACACATATATATGGAATTTAGAAAGATAGTAATGATGACCCTGTATGTGAGACAACAAAAGAGACACAGAGATATAGAACGGACTTTTGGCCTCTGAGGGAGAGGGAGAAGGTGGGATGATTTGGGAGAATGGCATTGAAACATGTATACTATTGTGTAGGAAACGAAGCACCAGTCTGTGTTTGATACAGGATACAGGATGCTTGGGCCTGGAGCAAGGAGATGATCCAGAGAGATGATATGGGGTGTGAGGTGGGAGGGTTTTCAAGATTGGGAGCTCGTATACACCTTTGGCTGATTTGTGTCAATGTATGGCAAAGCCAATATAGTATTGTAATGTAGAATAAAGTAAAAATAAAATTTTTTTAAAAATAAATAAAAGCAAAAACAAACAAACAAAAAGAAAAAAAAAAGAAAGAACAAAAAGTAACAGAAAATCTCAAATAAACAACCAAACTCACCATCTAGAAGAATTAGTAAAAAGAACAAACAAGGTCTAAGCAGAAGGAAGGAAATAATAAAGATTAGAGAGGAAATAAATAAAATGGAAATTTAAAAAGTAGATAAAAATCAATGAAACCAAGAGTTTATTTTTTAAAAGAATAAACACAGTTGCCAGGCTTCTAGCCAAACTTACAAAGAAGAAAACAAACAAAATAAAAAATGAAAAAATAGAAATTAATATAAAGAATATATATATATATACAGAAATCTGTCATATTTCTTTACACAAATGATGAATATCAGAACACAAGAAAAAGAATAGATATACTATTCTCATGTATTGGAAGAATTAATATTGTTGACATGATCATACTCCTCAAGGCAATCTATAGTTTCAATTGCAAATCCTATTAAAATATCAGTGTCATTGTTCAAATAACTAGAAGAAATAATTGTAAAATTTGGTATGGAAACACAAAAGAACCAAAAGAACCAAAACAATCTTGAGGAAGAAGAATCAACCTGGAGGTGTCATGTTTCTTAACTTTAGACTATGTCCTAAAGCTATAGTAATCAAAACAGCATGGTAACTGCACAAAAACAGAAACATTGATCAACGTAATACAGAAGAGAACCCAGAAATAAATTCACACTTATATGCCTAATTAATCTATGACTAAAAAGACAAGAATATACAATGGGGAAAAGAAAGTCTCTTTAATAAACAGGGTTGTGAAAAATGGAAAGCTACATGCAAAACTGTCATCCCAGGTGGCTCAGAGGTTAAAGCCTATGCCTGCAATGCAGGAGACCTGGGTTTGATCCCTGGGTAAGGAAGATCCCCTGGAGAAGAAAATGGCAACTCACTCCAGTATTCTTGCCTGGCGAATCCCATGGACAGAGGAGCCTTGTGGGCTACAGTCCACAGGATCACAAAGAGTTAGACATGATTGAGCAACTTCACGTTCACTTTCACGTGCAAAATTATCAAACTGAACTACTTTCTCATGCCAAAGACTTAAATGTAGCCTTTGAAATCATAAAACTTCAAGAAGAAAACATAGGCAGTGCACTGTTTGACATTGCTCTTATCAAAATTTAAAATATTTTTCCTCCAGCAAAGGAAACAAAAGAAAGCAAAACAAAACAAATGAAACCACATTGAGCTAAAAAGCTTTTATACAGTGAATGAAACTATCACCAACATACTCAGGCAGTTATATGAATGGGAGACTATACTTGAAGATACATCAATAAGGGTTGATATCCAAAATATACCAAGAAGTAATACAACTCAACATAAAAATTAAAAATGGACAGAGGTCCTGAATAAAGACTTTCAAAAAAAAAAATGCAGATAAGAAAACGTGTTCAATATTACTAATCATCAGGGAAATGCAAATCAAAAACACAAAGATATATTACTTCATACTTGTCCCAATGGCTATTATCAAAAAACAACAAATAACAAGTGTTAGTGAGGATGTGATAAAATGAGAAACTTGTGTACTGTTGGTAGAAATGTAGCTTAGTGCAATCATTATGGAATATTGGATGACGGACTCTTAAAAAGTTAAAAATAGAATAACCATATAATCTACCAATTCTACTTCTCAGTTTTTACTTTAAGAAAGAAAAATGGTTAATTCAGTGATTCAAGATGATATATGTACTCATGTTCATTGAAGCATTATTTACAGTGGTCAAGATATAGAAGCAACCTGAGTGTTCATTGATAAATAAATTAAATATATACATTTATATATTGATCTCTCTATATAAATACATATGCTTATACATGTGTATATATATATATATGAATATTGTTTTTGTTACTCAGTCGCTGAGTCATTTACAACTCTTTCCACCCCATGGACTGCAGCACGACACATCAGCCTCTTCTGTCCTCCACTATCTCTGAGTATACTCAGTCATAAAAAAGAATGAAATCTTGCCATTTGTGACAACATGAGTGAATCAATAGGTTAAGTAAATTATGTAAAATAAGCAGGCAGAGAAAGATAAATACCATATGATTTCACATGTGGAATATAACGCCAAATCAGAATGAACAAATACATGAAAACAGAATCAGACTCAGACACAGAAAACAATCTGCTAGTTGCCAGAGAGGATTAAATTGGGGGAATGAGTTAAATAAATGAGGAAAACAAGAAGTGCCAGCTTTCAGTTACAAAATAAATGTCATGAGAATGTAATGTGCATCATAGGGAATATAGTCAATATCAATGTAATAACTTTTATAGTGATGGATGGAAATAGGTTTATTGTGATCATTTTGTATTGTGTAAGAAATAAAAAAATTAGTGAATTCACCTAAAATCACTACTAAAATTTCATAGTAAATCATGAAAAAATAGGTTTCATAAGAAATAATAAAATTAAAAACTGCAAATTTTGCTGTAAGTTTCCAACAGAATTATACTTCAGTCTATATCACATTTCATTTGATATTTGATTTTAATACCATGAGTATAAAGGGGATCATTTAGGAAAAAAAAAGGTTAAAATGGTAAAATATATGTTAAATAGATTATAACACAATAAAAACACAATTTTGTGTATGTGTGTGTGTGTGTATTTTGGACAAATTGCACAGTGTTTTCAGGTTCAGTATCCTGGCCAATAAAATAGAAATGGTAATATTATTGCTGAGTCTAAATTTTACTGCTTCTCACATGATAACAAAAATTGAGAGATGAATTGTTGGGGCAAGTGATAGTGGCAAGCAACAAGTGGTCTGGGCAACCAGTTTCTGCATAGTTTTATCCAGAAAACCAAGAGATTGAGGACATGGTGGATTAGTGTCCCAAAGAACCATCTTCCCAGAGTTAGATTTCAGGTTTCTATTATACTAATGGAAGAGAATGTGGTTGGTTGTTTCAAACTTCTTGGTGCCAGAATCCTTTGTTCCCGCATCTGTCCACTTAGGTCTGATATTAGTGTTCCTATATACCAACAACACAAATGTTATTTTCTGTTTGGCAACTTTTTATCTCTACATGAAGAGAAAAGCAAAAGGTTGAAGCCTTGAAAATGGACTATTTATGTTTTAGGCTATAGGTGCCATTCTTTTAGTTATTAACTTGAAGCAAAAGCAGTAGAACATACAGGTTAAAGTAAAAGAAAGAAATCTAAGATGGAGTCAGATTTTGTCTGTCCTATTACAAACTTGGGCTTTCCAGCCCAAGTGGTAAAGAATCTGCCTGCCAAGCAGAAGACACAGGTTCAGTCTCTGGTCAGGAAGATCCCCTGGAGTAGGGAAATACCAATCCACTCCAGTATCCTTGTCAAAATTGACAAGAATGGGTGGCAAAAGTGTTGGACATGACTTAGTGACTAAAAACCAAACAATAATTACAACACTTACTTTGTACCTCTATATCAGGATCCAGTAGATTATGTATGTAATACATATAGCCTATCATATAATAGTTACTTATTTTATGCAGCCCTTGTATTACACTGTGTGGAGAAAAGTAAGGATCATAGAAATGTGTATCAGAGCTAATAATTTCCTAGTGTCACTTTTCAGTCTTTTTCTGTGAAATCCCGAGAGAAAATGTTAAGCAACAGAGATCAGTGAATAAATTTTAAAATTCTATAGATCAAAAAATAAACCAAAGAACTGAATTAAATATCACTAAATACATACATATACACATTACTGAATTTCTTTGAAACAGAAATATAAGCAAGAGTGTGAGTTTTTAGGTACTATGGTATTTATAAAATTCTTTATTTATTTTAATGTTATCATGGAAAATGTCATTCTTGCAAAGTCAGACTAAGGCATACTTTTGTTATATAAAAATATCTCATGATTATGCAGTTATGGATCTGCCCAGATGATCAGAAACAGATGAGATGTACTGTTCCATGCAAGTCTAATAATCTAAGTCTATTATGTCTAAACTGAATGTTAAGTTTTTAGATTAATCTAAAGATGCTAATAATATAGGTTCCCTTAGGAATAGTCCCTGAGGCAAGGATTCAACTGCAAGCAAGTAATTGGAAAAGAGGAAGTAATTGGAAAAGAGGATAAGGAAGTAAGTTAGACAAACAGAAGGGAAAGGAATAAGCTATTACTGAGCTGCTTATTACTGTGAGCCACAAAATTGATTGCATAGAACATACATTTCAGATCTATCCTGCTTGAGAACTGAAAGCTGGAATTTGTATACCAACTTTCACCAGCTAAGTGAAGTATGCTAACAGGTAGCACTGACTCCTCAACACTCTGATATGGAGCACAAGAAAAGAAAGTGTATTTCAATGACTTGACTTGAGGAAAATACAAAGAAATACATGCCCTAGTGGAAGAATTTTAGGTAATGTGAATTAAAGTGATAGAAAACACAGAGATTTACTGGACACCACCATCAACTGCTAGATTAATTAACATTTTATCAATTATTGCATTACCAAATTATTATTATTAATGCTTTTTACTACCACTATTATAGTTTAAATTTTATATTGCAGAGAACAGGCTGGAAAGAATAATCATGCCTTTTGTTAGCAGAAAACCAATAGCAATAGCATGCATCAGCACAAATAACACATTTTCAACATTTTCTGAAACTTTGAAGGAGTTTAATAATTTTACTTGGGGATGTTCCTTAATTTTCCCTAAAGAAAGAATTGAAGATTTCTTCACCCAAGTCAACATGCAACTAAGAAATGAATCAAATAGTAGAGAAACACTATTTGCCATGAAAACCCAACTGACCAGAAATTTTATTTAGACATTGAATGAGTATATTATTCATGTAGAGCCTTTTGGTTTAAAGAATAGTTAATTAATTAGCAATGTTCTGGTTCATATCAAGTTTGTACCATGTTTCCCATGAAATGCTATGTGTTATGATGGAGATTAGGGGACACAAAAGATTCTGAGGAATTTTCATTTCAAAGGAAGCACTAAAAGATTTTATTTCCTTTTTAAAAAAAAATTAATATAGCTGATTTATGAAGTAGTGTTAGTTTCAGGTGTACAGCAAAGTGATTCATATATATATATAGATTATTTTTCCTTATGAAAAAGAAAGTAAAATTGTTGTCACTCAGTCGTGTCTGACTCTTTACAGCCCCATAGACTGAAGCCCGCCAGCCTCCCCTGTCCATAGAATTCTCTAGGCAAGAACACTGGGGTGGATTGTTATTCTCTTCTCCAGGGGATCTTTCCAACCTAGGGATCGAACCTGGGGCTCCCTTATTGCAGGCAGATTCTTTACCATCTGAACCACAAGGGAAGCCCCTTATAGGTCATTACAAAGTATTGAGTATAGTTCCCTGTACTACAAAGTAGGTCTCATTGGTTATCTATTTTGTATACAGTAGTGTGTAAATGTTAATCGAAAATTCCTAATTCATCACTTCCTCTCTTTTGGTAAACTTAAGTTTGTTTTCTATGTCTCTGGGTCTATTTCTGTTTTCTATATAAATTCATTTATGTCTTTTTTCCCCTTTTATTTTAGGTTCTACCTATAAGTGATATCATATGATATTTGTCTTTGTCTGGCTTACTTATTTAATATGACAATCTCCAGGCCCATCCATGTTGCTGCAAATGGCATTGTTTCATTTTTTTATGGCTGAATTATATTCCTTCATATAAAAATACCACTCTTTATCCATCCATCTGTTGGTGAACATTTAGTCTGTTTTCATGTCTTGGCTATTGTAGTGCTGCATTGAACACTGAAGTGCATGAAAGTAACTGAAAGTGAAAAATCCAGTGCCAGATAAGGAAGACCAACCTTTTAAAAATATATTTTAGTTGTGAGTTCTAGAGTAAATTACCCTACTGTGTCTCATTTCCCTCATATGAAAAATAGGAATAGAATATACCTAATGTATAAATTTATAGTATTAATTAAATGAGCAGATACATAGAAAATACTTAATACCATACTAGAACATATTTTTAAGCTGTTATCAGTGTTTCTGCATACATATGCATATGCATGTATTCATTTCCATTAACAAATATGTACCAGTTTCTTCCAAAACTGAGTTTATATGATTGGGCTTAAGTAACTGGGGGGATGGGGGGGAGGGAAGTAGTCTTAAATGCTTATCTTTGAGTCTTTATTTTAAAATAAATTTGATAGTTTTCTGTTTTGTCAGAGGAGAAATTAGATAACATTCATAATGTTGTTGATAAATATATTCTGTGTTTCAAAAAGTACTTAACCTTCTCCTATTTGATTTATCTCACTTTTAATGTTTACTAACATGAGTAGTTACAACAATCGACTTCAATTGCCAGCTAATAAATTATTCAAAACCCATTCTGTGCTACCATTCTGAGATTTAGAAAAAAATGAAAGAGAACTTCAAGGAGATTATAATTTATCTAAAGATAATTTTCCAATTATATATTTATTTGAATTATTTGTTCTTTGAATGCTATCATGACTCAGATAAGTATTTTCTTTGTTAGAAAATCTTTTAATGTAGCATGGCACTCTGCTTGGAACTTGTAAAGCTTTATAGGTTGAATAACTATAAACATTTAAAATCATTTAGATACACTTAAATTCACCTTTTTCCTGAAGAATATTTTTCAGTCAGTATATAGTATTTTTTCTAGAGTACTTAAGTGAATATGCTATCTTCTTTGGGTAATTGTAAATTCAAAGAACAAATTGAAAGCTATAACCCAGTGCTTAAAAAATTAATTACAGGAAGTTATTTGGCATATTGAAAACAAACCAGTTGCAAAAATAGAATTAGTTAGACTTTATGGATTAAAGAAATGCTCAAAAATGTTTGATTACTTTAGGTAACACACAATATGTAAATTAAGGGTCGATTGTAAGTTTATAAATTGATTTTATTGTAGAATATGTGACATCTTGAAAATTCCATGTTAGAATAAACTTGCGCTTTAAAAGTATTTTTAAATTAAAGCAAACATTTAAAGGTAAGCAATCGTTAAATAATAAATATTACTTCATTTATAAACATTCCATTATTATAAAAGTACTCAGTGAGTGAGCCAGCCAATCTCAATTTGACAAAAATTGATACATGGACAGACGTTGGTGGATTAGAATGCAGCTGGTAGCTCATACATTGCAGTCCATAGAACTATAATATCAACTATTTATTTCAACCACCCCATTTTCTACTTGAACCAAGTTTCTTTGAGAATAGAAAGGTATATACAATATGACCTCTTTCCTCTTGAAACATTGGCATACTAAAATCAACCTAGCCATTTATATCTTATATTGAATTAACTAACCTTTTTTTTTCCTAAATTAAAGTCAAGGGGAAATGAGAGATTTAAAAAATTAGGTTTTAGTGGCACAGAGAAGTCTGTAGGTGGTTTCAGAAAGTACTGTACAATACAAATGATAGTAAAACCATAATACTTTGACGTCATTCATCCAGTTATTATCAAGTCTTGAGCTTTTCTGGTGGCTCAGATGATAAAGAATCTGTCTGCAATGGGTGAGACCAGGGTTCATTCCGTGGATCAAGAAGATCCTTTGGAGAAATTAATGGCTACCTACACTAAAATCCTTGACTGGAAAATTCCCTGGACAGAGGAGCCTGGTGAGCTACAATCCATTGTATTGCAAAGAGTTGAACATGACTGAGCAACTAACACTTCACTTTAACATAGATTAAACATGCCAATTTTATGCTGTGCAGTTAGCTTCATAATGGGGATAAAAATGCACAGCTCCATAGGATATGCCAGTCTAATAACTGTTGGTTCAGTTGCCAAGCCTTGTCCGATACTTCTTGACCCCATGGACTGCAGCATGCCAGGCCTCCCTGGCCTCCACCATCTCTCAGAGTTTACCCAAGTTCATGTCCATTGCATAGGTGATACCATGCTATATAGGAATGAACAAATGACTGCAGGGGTAGTTTTGAAAATGAACTCATTTATTTCATTCTTTGATTAGGTCTAGATGAGCCTCAGTGCTACAGTTTGCAATGGTATATTCCTTTCAATTTTTAAGCTAACTACATTTGAGCCCATTGGAATTTGTACATTCTCAATATTTTGGATGTTTTAAATTTATGGCATCATTTTTAGAACTTATTTATACTTATAATATACTTTTAATATTATTACTGTACTCATATTTTTCTTGTTCTTATAGAATCATTTAGCTATCAATATTTTCTACTAAATGCTTCAAACATTTATTAATATTTACTATTATTCAATGTTTTTCTTTTATGAATAAAAGTCCTCTTATAATATTCATTTCAGAACTCTAAAATCTTCATCATAATATATCTCTTTATTATAGTAATAAATAAGAAAAGTGAATTAGATAAGCTCAACTACATAAATTTGACTTGCTACCTTTCCTATGTAATCAATATACTTATCAGTATTATTAATTGTGTATATTTACTACCCCAGTGTAGCAAACTCACAAATGGAGCAAATCAAAGCCATAGTAATCTTCATGGAGCATGACAGGTAACATCTTTTCTTTGAGGAAAGAACCTGAGGATTTTGATCTTAACACAAATTCAGGTACACAAAATCTGGTTTCCTTATTTTTTCATTTCTTTTGATTTTTGGAGAAAACACATTATCTGAATTCTAAATGTTAACTATAAGAATTAAGATTTTGAGCAGCAGGATAAATCTAGGAATATGGAATATGTATGCTCTAATACCTTTGTAAAATTAATAAATACAGTAGTCTATTCCTCAGAATATTTCAGAAATATCTAGAAACATGATTTGATAAATCATTTATGTCCTCATTAAGAACTGATCTTATTTCTAAGGTACTTTCAATTAATGATTGATATCTCTATAAGCAAGTCATTGAAATATAAATCATGTTCTAGTCAAATTTTCCTGATGAGTTAAGTGGACATTAATCAATAAATAAACATTTTTTATTCTGAGCAGTATGTTCAAGAAAAGAACAGATTAAAATTTAAAAGTAATTTCAAATTTCACAATTATATAAGTAAACATAATTTATCATTTTCCTGACAGGTAAATATTTGAAAATCATATTTCCTATTTTTAATTTATTAATTTATGAGAATATTTGGAGAGAAGTTAGAAAATTTTCTACTAATTCTCCATCTCAGTTCAGGAGGACTTAAACTATATATTCTGGATTTGGGTTCACAACTCAAAGAAGTAGAGAACTGAAAACAGTCTCACAACTAAAAGTCTTGTGCTAATTACAAATGAACACTTTTTGAATTCATCAGAGAACTAAAGTTGCAAGACAAACGACAAAAATCTGGAAAAAGATACCTTCAAGGAGTAAAATTACCTGAACACTTGATTACCTGAGGCAGATATTATCTGAAACCAAACAATCCAGTAGGATGATTGAATTAGAAATTTTTAATGAATTTCAAATGATCAAGTGTGAGCTGATGTGGGCTTGATGGGACAGACACATGGGGTTCTCAAACCCTTACATGGTCTTCAGGAAACTCAATGGAATCTGACACAGTGTATCAGAAAAATCTAGAGAAAGACCTCCCACCACCCCAACCCTTCACCCTTGCTACTGGGGGAGTGGAACAGCAGTCATTACTGAAATCTGTCCTGACTCACCAGTAATGCTGCAGAAGCTGAAGTTGAATGGTTTTATGAAGACCTACAAGACCTTTTAGAACTAACACCCAAAAGAGATGTCCTTTTCATTATAGGGGACTGGAATGCTAAAGTAGAAAGTCAAGAAACACCTGGAGTAACAGGCAAATTTGGCCTTGGAATGTGAAAGGAAGCAGGGCAAAGACTAATAGAGTTTTGCCAAGAAAATGCACTGGTCATAGCAAACAACCTCTTCCAACAACACAAGACAAGACTCTACACATGAACATCACCAGATGGTCAACACCGAAATCAGATTGATTATATTCTTTGCAGCCAAAGATGGAGAAGCTCTATACGGTCAACAAAAACAAGACCAGGAGCTGACTGTGTCTCAGATCATGAACTCCTTATTACCAAATTCAGACTTAAATTGAAGAAAGTAGGGAAAACCACTAGACCATTCAGATATGACCTAAATCGAATCTCTAATGATTATACAGTGGAAGTGAGAAATAGATTTAAGGGCCTAGATCTGATAGATAGAGTGCCTGATGAACTATGGAATGAGATTCGTGACACTGTACAGGAGACAGGGATCAAGACCATCCCCATGGAAAAGAAATGCAAAAAGCAAAATGGCTGTCTGGGGAGGCCTTACAAATAGCTGTGAAAAGAAGAGAGGCGAAAAGCAAAGGAGAAAAGGAAAGATATAAGCATCTGAATGCAGAGTTCCAAAGAATAGCAAAAAGAGATAAGAAAGCCTTCTTCAGCATCAATGCAAATAAATAGAGGAAAAGAACAGAATGGGAAAGACTAGAGATCTCTTCAAGAAAATTAGAGATGCCAAGGGAACATTTCATGCAAAGATGGGCTCGATCAAGGACAGAACTGATATGGGCCTAACAGAAGCAGAAGATATTAAGAAGAGGTGGCAAGAATACACAGAAGAACTGTACAAAAAGATCTTCATGACCCAGATAATCATGATGGTGTGATCACTCATCTACAGCCAGACATCTTAGAATGTGAAGTCAAGTGGGCTTTAGAAAGCATCACTACGAACAAAGTTAGTGAAGGTGAGAGAATTCCAGTTGAGCCGTTTCAAATTCTGAAAGATGATGCTGTGAAAGTGCTGCATGCAATATGCCAGCAAATTTGGAAAACTCAGCAGTGGCCACAGGACTGGAAAAAGTCAGTTTTCATTTCAATTCCAAAGAAAGGCAATGCCAAAGAATGCTCAAACTACTGCACACTTGCACTCATCTCACATGCTAGTAAAGTAATGCTCAAAATTCTCCAAGCCAGGCTTCACCAATACATGAACCATAAACTCCCTGATGTTCAAGCTGGTTTTAGAAAAGGCAGAGGAACCAGAAAAAAATTACAAATATCCGTTGGATCATGGAAAAAGCAAGAGGTTTCAGAAAAACATCTATTTCTGCCTTATTGACTATGCTAAAGCCTTTGACTGTGTGGCTCACAATAAACGTGGAAAATTCTGAAAGAGATGGGATAACCAGACCACCTGACCTGCCTCTTGAGAAATCTGTATACAGGTCAGGAAGCAACAGTTAGAATTGGACATGGAACAACAGACTGGTTCCAAATAAGAAAAGGAGTACATCCAGGCTGTATATTGTCACCGTGCTTATTTAACTTATATACAGAGTACATCATGAGAAATACTGGACTGGAAGAAACACAAGCTGGAATCAAGATTGCCAGGAGAAATATCAATAACCTCAGATATGCAGATGACACCACCCTTATGGCAGAAAGTGAAGAGCAACTAAAAAGCCTCTTGATGAAAGTGAAAGAGGAGAGTGAAAAAGTTGGCTTAAAGCTCTACATTCAGAAAATGAAGATCATGGCACCCAGTCCGATCACTTCATGGGAAATAGATGGGGAAACAGTGGAAACAGTGTTAGACTTTATTTTGGGGGCTCCAAAATCACTGCAGATGGTGACTGCAGCCATGAAATTAAAAGATGCTTACTCTTGGAAGAAAAGTTATGACCAACCTAGATAGTATATTCAAAAGCAGAGACATTACTTTGCCGACTAAGGTCCATCTAGTCAAGGCTATGGTTTTTCCAGTGGTCATATATGTATGTGAGAGCTGGACTGTGAAGAAGGCAGGGCATCAAAGAATTGATGCTTTTGAGCTGTGGTGTTGGAGAAGACTCTTGAGAGTCCCTTGGACTGCAAGGATATCCAGCCAGTCCATTCTGAAGGAGATCAACCCTGGGATTTCTTTGGAAGGAATGATGCTGAAACTGAAACTCCAGTACTGTGGCCACCTCATGCAAAGAGCAGACTCATTGTAAAAGACTCTGTTGCTGGGAGGGATTGGGGGCAGGAGGAGAAGGGGATGACTGAGGATGAGATGGCTGGATGGCATCACAGACTAGATGGATGTGAGTCTGAGTGAATTCCGAGAGATGGTAATGAACAGGGAAGCCTGGTGTGCTGCAATTCATGGGATCACAGAGTCGGACACGACTGAGCGACTGAACTGAACTGAACTGAACTGAACTGTCCTGACTCACCTCTTTCCTTTTCAATGCAAAAGCATAGAGTCCAGGGAGAAAGTCATCAAAGCCTGTGGGAATTAGCAGGTAACTGTCCCAACTGGGATGGGGAATGGAATCCAACATCTAAAACTTTCTCTGTTAATTAGCAAACACCTTGATCTTCTGGGGATGGACTCCAACACTGTTACTAAAATCTGGGTAAAAACACCACTTTTTTTTTTTTTTTTTTAAATTCTGAGCTGTACATATGCAAAATTACCCAGTAGAACTCAACAGCTGGGGGTAGAAAATACTAAAGAGAGGTTTCAGAAACTGCAGGTTTCTGAAAAGTAAGGCTATTCTTTAATTCCATATCAGTGTGGACCAGCTGTTACAGTGTGGGATTTTAGCTTTTACAGTGTGGGTTTTTTTTTTTAATTTTTATTTATTTATTTAAATTACAATACTGTATTTGTTTTTCCATACATTGACATGAATCAGCCACAGGTGAACACAATCTCCCAATGCCGAAGCCCCTCCCACCTCCCACCCCATATCATCTACCTGAATCATCCTGTGCACCAGCCCCATGCATCCTGCATCCTGCATTGAACATAGACTGGCACTTCGTTTCTTACAAGATAGTATACATGTTTCAATGCCATTCTCCCAAACCATCCCACACTTTCCCTCTCCCTCAGAGTCCAAAAGTCTGTTCTATACCTCTGAGTCTCTTTTGTTGTCTCACATATAGGGTCACCATTACTATCTTTCTAAATTCCATATATATGTGTCAGTATACTGTATTGGTGTTTTTCTTTCTGGCTTACTTCACTCTGTATAATCGGTTCCAATTTCATCGATCTCATTAGAACTGAGTCAAATTTATTCTTTTAAGGGCTGAGTAGTACTCCATTTTGTATATGTACCACAGCATTCTTATCCAATCATCTGCTGATGGACATCTAGGTTGCTTCCATGTCCTGGCTATTATAAACAGCGCTGCAATGAACATTGGGGTACATGTGTCTCTTTCAATTCTGGTTTCCTCGGTGTGTATGCCCAGCAATGGGATTGCTGGGTCATAAGGCAGTTCTATTTGCAATTTTTAAGGAATCTCCATACTGTTTTCCATAATGACTGTACAGTGTGGGTTTAAATCCCTAAGGCCAAAGACTTTGAGGAAGAGAAATACCCTAAAACCCACTCCAGTACTCTTGCCTGGAAAATCCTATGGATGGAGGAGCCTGGTAGGCTGCAGTCAATGGGGTTGCTAGGAGTCGGACACGACTGAGCGACTTCACTTTCACTTTTCACTTTCATGCATTGGAGAGGGAAGTGACAACCCACTCCAGTGTTCTTGCCTGGAGAATCCCAGGGACGGGGGAGCCTGGTGGGCTGCTGTCTATGGGGTCGCACAGAGTCAGACATGACTGAAGTGACTTAGCAGCAGGAATAAGCACTGTGTCTTAGGAGTAAGGGAGAATCCGAAATAGAACCACGTGAAAAAATATCAGGCAGGATCAGGTGATCAATCGCTATTTAATTTCAGAAGAAAGTAAAAATAAATCTTATCTTTCTTTAGAAAAAATACAATTACTTACACTGGAGATTTTTTTTTAAAATAATGAATAAATATCATGCTAATTATGTGATTGAGATTGGGGTTCAGGATTGGGAACATGTGTACACTCTTGGTGGATTCATGTTGATGTATGGCAAAACCAATACAATATTGTAAAGTAATTAGCCTCCAATTAAAATAAAAAAAAAAATCCTCCTGGGGGCGGTCCTAAGATGGTGGAGGAATAAGACGGGAGACCACTTTATTCCCTACAAATTCATCAAAAGAACATTTAAACGCCATGCAAATTCCACAGAACAACTTCTAAATGCTGGCAGAGGACATCAGGCACCCAGAAAGGCAGCCTATTTTCTTCAAAAGGAAGGTAAGACAAAATATAAAAGATAAAAAGAGAGACAAAAGAGGTAGGACTGAGATCTGTCCCGGGAAAGGAGTCTTACAAAAGATTCCAAACACCAGGGAACACTCTCTCTGGCGGGTCTGTGACAAGCTGTGGAATCTCAGAGGGCAAAATAACCAGGAGGAAAAATAATTAAACCCCACAGATTACATGCCTAACATCAACTCCCAGTGGAGCAGCAGCCTAGATGTTTGCATTCTCCACGAGCAAGTGGGAGCTGGACAGGGAGGCGTGGGCTGCATTGCTTAGGGTAAGGACCCAGCCTGAACTCCCCGAGGGCAATCTGAGGGAACTAGCTTCAGATAGCAACCCAAACGGTGAGATAGCTATGCCACAAAAAGCCCTAACCTAAGACACCACCAGGCCTGCTCACAGAACAAAGGTCTGAGCAGAGCTATCTGGCTGTGGACCAGCCCATCCCCTGCATACTGCGATTCATGGGGGTCACAAAGATTCGGACACGACTGAGCGACTGAACTGAACTGAACTGAGCTGGCTGTGGACAGGCCCATCGCCCGCCAGAGAGAGGAAGCCGAGGGCAGAGCTGGAAGGGGGCAATTGTGACTCCAGAGAGGCATCATCTTCCAAACTGCAAGCAGACTTCATTGCTAACCAAGACTTCTTAGGATTCTGGATGGTCGACATCTGCCAGGAGGGTCACAGCCAGAGATCAGCTTCCCAGAAGAGACACACAGCACACCTGAGAAGGCACACCCATTGTATACCCAGAAAACCAAGGGGATGGGACGAGGGAGGTGATAAATCACAGCCTTCAACTGGGGGCGACTGTGTTCACCAAGCACTTGGTCACCTGAGCTGCTCAGATCTGGGACAGCCACAAAACTCAGGCCCAACCAAGTCTGCGTCTTTGTGGAGTACCCAAGAAACTGGACCTACGTGGCTTAGATCTGGGGAGTGCATACAACCCAGGGCCAGCATCAGACAGTTCCTGGCAGAGCAACATAGAGCCTGAGCAGTATAGACTGGGAAAGCACACACACCGTGAGTGGGGGCAAATTCAATGTGGCTGAATCACTGTGAGCACACACCAGTGATATTTGTTTGCAGTGTTCCTTGCTCCCCACAGCATGACTGAACAAGTGAGCCTTAGTGACCACCACTGCCCACCTTTTGTCAAGGTGGAAATTAGACACTGAAGGGACCAGCAAACAGAAGAAGCTAAAATAAACAGAGGGAACCACTTTGGAAGGGACAGGTGCAATAGATTAAAACCCTGTAGTTAGCACCTACTACAGAGGAAGGGGCTTGCTGCTGCTGCTGCTAAGTCTCTCCAGTTGTGTCCAGCTCTGTGCGACCCCATAGATGGCAGCCCACCAGGCTCCCCGTCCCTGGGATTCACAAAGCAAGAACACTGGAGTAGGTTGCCATTTCCTTCTCCAATGCATGAAAGTGAAAAGTGAAAGTGAAGAGGCATGTCCGACTCTTAGCGACCCCATTGACTGCAGCCTACCAGGCTCCTCCATCTATGGGATTTTCCAAGCAAGTGTACTGGAGTGGGGTGCCACTGTCTTTTCCAGAAAGGGGCCTATAGACCTTGAAAAGTACAAGCTGGACTGAGGAAATATCTGAAAATGAACTGACCCTGCACTGTCCCCAACAGCTCCAGAGAAAATCTTAGATATAGTTTTACTATTATCATTTTTTAAGTTAAAATTTTTTAAATTTATTTTTAAGCACCCTATTACTCCTTTAATTTTCATTTTTATAACCTACTATAACCTTGCAAAAAGAGACCCTATTTTTAAATAAACTTCATATATATATATATATTTATAAGTTTTGTGACTTTAACAAAATATATTGTATTTTTGAGAATCTAACCGCTACTCTAGATTTTTAATATTTGCTTTTTGGTATTTGTTATCAACTTTGTAACTTTAAGAATCCAATCTTCAGTACTCATTTTTACTTGGGAGTGAGATCACTGTCCTGATTGCTCTCTTCCCCTTTTGATTTCCCTTTTTCTCCACCAGGTTGCCTCTATCTCCTCCCTCCCCCTTCTCTTCTCTACCCAACTCTGTTAATCTCTTTGTGTGTTTTGGGCTGTGGAGAACACTTAGGGAACTGATTACTGGCTGGATATGTCTCTCTCCTTTTGATTTCCTCTCTTCTCCTCCTGGTCACCTCCATCTCCCTCCTCCCTCTTCTCTTCTCCATTAACTCTGAGTACATGTCTGGGTGTCCCTCACTGTGGAGAAACTTTTCATCATTAACCTAGATGTTTTATGATTGGTGCTGTATAGATGGAGAAGTCTTGAGGCTACTGTAAGAATAAGACTGAAAACCAGAGGCAGGAGGCATAAGTCCAAATCCTAGGAACACCTGAGAACTCCTGAATCCAGGAAACATTAATCGATAGGAGCTCATCAAATGCTTCCATACCTACATGGAAACCAAGCACCACCTAAGGGCCAACAAGTTCCATGCAAATTCTCCAGAAACACAGGAACATAGCCCAGAGCTTCAATATACAGGCTGCCCAAAGTAACACTAAACCCACTGACATCTCAAAACTCATTACTTCATCACTGCACTCAAAAGAGAAATTCGGCTCCACCCACCTTCCCTAACCAGGAAACCTTGATAATCCACCCGCCCAACCCCACCCACACCAAGGAACTGCCACAATAAAAAATAACCACAAACTGCCATAATACAGAAAGGCCACCCCAAACACAGCAATATAAACAAGACAAAAGGCAGAGAAATACCCAGCAGGCAAAGGAACAGGATAAATGCCCACCAAACCAAACAAAAGAGAAAGAGATAGGGAATTTACCTGATAAATAATTCTGAATAATGATAGTGAAAATGATCCAAAATCTTGAAAACAAATTGGAGTTACAGATATCCTGAATACAAGGATCAAGAAGATGCAAGAAAGATTTAACAAAGACCTAGAAGAAATAAAAAAGTCAATATGTAATGAATAATGTAATAAATGAGATCAAAAACATGCTGGAGGGAACCAACCATAGAATAATGGAGGCAAAAGATAGGATAGGTGGGGTATAAGATAGAATAGTAGAAATAAATGAAACAGAGATGAGAAAAGAAAAAAGAATTAAAAGAAATGAGGAAACCTCAGAGACCTCTGGGGCAATGTTAAATGCCCAACATTCGAATCATAGAAGTCCCAGAAGAAGAAGACAAAAAGAAAGACCATAAGAAAATACTTGAGGAGATAATAGTTGAAAACTTACCTAAAATGGGGAAGTAGATAATCACCCAAGTCCAAGAAACTCAGAGAGTCCCAAACAAGATAAACCCAAGGCGAAACACCCCAAGACACATATTAATCAAATTAACAAAGATCAAACTCAAAGAACAAATATTGAAAGCAGCAAGGGGGAAACACACACACACACACACACACACACACACACACACACACACACACACAAGGGGATTCCCGTAAGGATAACAGCTGATCTTTCAATAGAAACTCTTCAGGCCAGAAGGCAATGGCAGGACATACTGAAAGTGATGAAAGAAAATAACCTACAGCCCAGATTACTGTACCCAGCAAGGATCTCATTCAAATATGAAGGAGAAATCAAAAGCTATACAGACAAGCAAAAGCTGAGAGAATTCAGCACCACCAAACCAGCTCTCCAACAAATGCTAAAGGATCTTCTCTAGACAGGAAACACAGAAAGAGTGTATAAACTTGAACCCAAAACAATAAAGTAAATGGCAACAATAAAGTAAATGGGATTATACCTATCAATAATTACCTTAAATGTAAATGGGTTGAAGGACACAACCAAAAGACAAAGATTGGCTGAATGGATACAAAAATAAGACCCCTATATATGTTGTCTCAAGAGACCCACCTTGAAACAAGGGACACATACAGACTGAAAGTGAAGGGCTGGAATAAGTTAATCCATGCAAATAGAGACCAAAAGAAAGCAGGAGTGGCAATACTCATATCAGATAAAATAGACTTTAAAACCAAGGCTGTGAAAAGAGACAACAAAGGACACTACATAATGATCAAAGGATCAATCCAGGAAGAAGATATAAGAATTATAAATATATATGCACCTAACATGGGAGCACCACAATATTTAAGACAAATGCTAAAAAATATGAAAGGGAAAATTAACAATAACACAATAATAGTGGGAGACTTTAGTACCCCACTCGCACCTATGAGTAGGTCAACTAAACAGAAAATTAACAAGTAAACACAAACTTTAAATGATATAACAGAGCAGTTAGACTTAATTGATATCTATAGGACATTTCACCCCAAAATAATGAATTTCACCTTTTTCTCAAGCACACATGGAACCTTCTCCAGGATAAATCACATCCTGGGCCATAAATCTAGCCTTGGTGAATTTAAAAAAACTGAAATTATTCCAAACATCTTTTCTGACCACAATGCAGTAAGATTAGTTGGCTATTACAGGAGAAAACTATTAAAAATTCCAACATATGGAGGCTGAACAACACGCTGCTGAATAACCCAACAAATTACAGAAGAAATAAAAAGGAAATTAAAATATGCATCAAAACAAATAAAAATGAAAACAAAACAACCCAAAACCTGTGGGACACTGTAAAAGCAATGCTGAGGGGAAAGTTCATAGCAATACAGTCATACCTCAAGAAACAAGAAAAAAGTCAAATAAATAACCTAACTCTTCATCTAAAGCAACTAGAAAAGGAAGACATGAAGAACCCCAGGGTTAGTAGAAGAAAAGAAATCTTAAAGATTAGAGCAGAAATAAATGCAAAAGAAACAAAAGAGACCATAGCAAAAATCAACAAAGCCAAAAGCTAGTTCTTTGATAAGATAAATAAAATTGAAAAACCATTATCCACCCTCATCAAGAACAAAGGGAGAAAAATTAAATCAAAAAATTAGAAATGAAAATGGAGAGATCAAAACAGACAACACAGAAATACAAAGGATCATAAGAGACTATTATCAGCAACTATATGCCAATAAAATGGACAACTTGAAAGGAATGGACAAATTCTTAGAAAAGTACAACTTTCCAAAACTGAACTAGGAGAAAATGGAAAATCTTGACAGACCCATCACAAGCACAGAAATTGAAACTGTAATCAGAAATCTTCCAGCAAACAAAAGCCCAGGACCAGATGGCTTCACAGCTGAATTCTACCAAAATTTAAAAGAGCTAACACCTATCCTACTCAAACTCTTCCAGAAAATTGCAGAGGAAGGTGAACTTCCAAACTCATTCTATGAGGTCATCATCACCCTAATACCAAAACTTGACCAAGATGACACACACAAAAGAAAACTATAGGCCAATATTACTTATGAACATAGATGCAAAAATCCTTAACAAAACTCTAGCAAACAGAATCCAACAACATATTAAAAAAATCATACACCATTACCAAGTGGGCTTTATCCCAGGGATGCAAGGATTCTTCAATATCTACAAATCAATTGATGTAATACACTACATTAACAAATTGAAAAATAAAAATAATTTGATTATCTCAATAGATGTAGAGAAAGCCTTTGACAAAATTCAACATTCATTTATGATTAAAAAAACCCTCTAGAAAGGAAGAATAGAAGGAACGTACCTCAACATAATAAAAGCTATATATGACAAACCCACAGCAAACATTATCCTCAATGATGAAAATTTGAAACCATTTCCCCTAAAGTCAGGGACAAGACAAGGGTGTCCACTCTCACCACTACTATTCAACATAGTTTTGGAAGTTTTGGCCACAGCAACCAGAGCAGAAAAAGAAATAAAGGGAATCCAAATTGGAAAATAAGAAGTAAAACTCTCACTGTTTGCAGATGACATGATCCTCTACATAGAAAACTCTAAAGACTCCACCAGAAAATTACTAGAGCTAATCAATGAATATAATAAAGTTGCAGAATATAAAATAAACACACAGAAGTACCTTAGATTCCTATACACTAACAATGAGAAAACAGGAAGAGAAATTAAGGAAACAATTCAATTCACCATTGCACCAAAAATAATTAAATACTTAGAAATATATCCTCCTAAAGAAAAAAAAGACCTATATATAGTAAACTATAAAACACTGATGAAAGAAATCAAAGAAGACACAAATAGATGGAGAAATACACTGTGTTCAGAAGAGGCAATATGGTGAAAATGAGTATACTACCCAAAACAATCTACAGATTCAATGCAATCCCTATCAAGATACCAACGGTATTTTTCAGAGACTAGATCAAATAATTTCACAATTTTTATGGAAATACAAAAAACCTTGAATAGCCAAAGCAATCTTGAGAAAGAAAAATGGGACTGGAAGAATCAACCTGCCTGACTTCAAGCTCTATTACAAAGCCACAGTCATGAAGACAGTATGGAACTTGCTCAAAGACAGAAATATAGATCAATGGAACAAAATAGAAAGCCCAGAGATAAATCCATGCACCTATGGACACCTTATCTTTGACAAAGTAGGCAAGAATATACAATGGAGAAAAGACAGTCTCTTTAACAAGTGTTGCTGGGAAAACTGGCCAACCACTTGTAAAAGAATGAAACTAGATCACTTGCTAACACGATACACAAAAATAAGCTCAAAATGGAATAAAGATCTAAACATAAGACCAAAAACTATAAAACTCCTAGGGGACATCATAGGCAAAACACTCTCCAACATAAACTACAGCAGGATCCTCTATGACCCACCTCCCAGAATATTGGAAATAAATGCAAAAATAAACAAATGGGACCTAATTAAAATTAAAAGCTTCTGCGCAACAAAGGAAACTATAAGAAAGGTGAAAAGACAGCCTTCAGCATGGGAGAAAATAATAGCAAATGAAGTAACAAACAAAAATTACGCATTTTTTTCTTTATGCTTGAATGAGTCAATTATTCCATTCATCCTTTGCTTTAATACTGTTTTATGTTTATATAACAATTCATTGCAAGTATTTTTCCCTGGAGTAAACTGTGTTCTTTGAAGGCCTCTTCTTAATCTCTCTCTCTTGGACATGAAATAGTGCCTTCTCCATAACAGACCTGTAATTCTTGTTCTCTGGTTAATTTAAAAAAAAGAAAGAAAAAAACAAATAAAGGAAGTAAACATGACTTTATTAATATTTAAGATATCTGGAAACATCCATGTTAAATTTTAGGTGCTTCAGCTTCTTTGAAAAGCACTAATTTTTTTTGACTAAATCACACTCTTTCTCCTTATAGAAGATATATACCTTTGGACTGAACTTGACAATATTCCATCCTGAAATGATATGACAGATAGTCTATTTTGCATATTTCCATAACTATGGAATGCTTCTGTTTCTCATCATTACCATGAAATCCTAGAAATGAATTTTGAATGAAATACCAAACTGGTTTACACTGAAGTGCACTTTCCCTCTTTTTAAGAATTCAGTTCAGTTCAGTTGCTCAGTCGTGTCTGACTTTGTGACCCTATGAATTGCAGCACGCCAGACCTCCCTGTCCATCACCAACTTCCGGAGTTCACCCATGCTCATGGGCATTGGGTCGGTGATGCCATCCAGCCATCTCATCCTCTGTCATCCCCTTCTCCTCCTACCCCCAATCCCTCCCAGCATCAGAGTCTTTTCCAGTGAGTCAACTATGGGGGGCGGTCCTAAGATGGTGGAGGAATAGGACTGGGAGACCACTTTCTCCCACACAAATTCATCAAAAGAACATTTAAACACTGAGTAAATTCCACAAAACAACTTCTGAATGCTGGGAGAGGTCATCAGGCACCCAGAAAAGCAGCTCATTGTCTTCGAAAGAAAGTAGGAAAAACATAAAAGACAAAAAAGAGACAAAAGAGGTAGGGACAGAACTCCATCCCAGGAAGGGAGTCTTAAAAACAAAGAAGTTTCCAAACACCAGGGAGCACTCTCACTGCAGAATCTATGGTGAGCCTTGTAAGCCCAGAGGGCAACATAACAGGGAGGAAAAATAAATGAATAATTAAAACCCACAGATTATGAGCCCAGCGGTAACTCCGCCAGTGGAGAAGCAGTGCAGACACCTGCACCTGCCACTAGCAAGTGTGGGCTGGGCAGGGAGGCATGGGTTACATTGCTTAGAGTAAGGATCTGGCCTGAATGCCCTGAGTGCAATCAGAGTGAACTAACTTGGGCTAGCAAACCAGACTGTGGGATAACTACCAAGTGAAAAGCCAGCCTTAACATAAGACACAGCCAGGCCTGTGCATAGAACAAAGGACTGAACAGAGATAGCTGGCTGCAGACCATCCCTCTCTGGTGCCAGGAAGCCAGAGCCAGAAGGGGGCAATTGCAGCCCCAGAGAGACATTATGTACAAAACTGTAAGCAGGCTTCTTTGCTAACTAAGACTTCTTAGGGTTCTGAATAGTCAACATCTACCTGAGAAGGTGCACTGGTTGTACACCCAGAAAACTGAGTGGCAGGGATGGGGGAGGTGATAAGTCACAGCGACCGTGCTCGCCAAACACCTCATCACCTGAGCTGCTCGGACCTAGGAAGGGCACAAAACACAGGCCCAACCGAATCTGTGCCTCTGAGGACTACCCGAGTGCCTGAACCTGAGTGGCTTAGGCCTGGGAAGTGCATGCAGCCCAGGGCTGGCCTTAGACAGTTCCCGGTGGAGCAACATAGAGCCTGAGCAGTGTGGGAAGGGAGGGTACATGCACCATGTGCAGGGGCAGGCCCAGTGTGGCTGCGGCACTGTGAGCACACGCCAGTGTTATTTGTTGGCAGTGTCCCTGCCTCCCCACAGTGCGACTGAACAAGTGAGCCTAAAAAGTGTCCACCACTGTCCTCTTTGTGTCAGGGCAGAAATCAGACACTAGAGAGACCAGCAAACAGAAGAAGGTAAAACAGAGGGAAGTGCCTTGGAAGTGACAGGTACAAAAGATTAAAACTCTTTCTTTAGTATCAACTGCATAGGAAGGGGGACTATAGATCTTGAGAAACAAGCCAGACCAAGGAACTATCTGAAAATGAACTGACCTCAATACTCACAAAAGCACTGGAGAAAGTCCTAGATATATTTTTACTATTTTTACAATCATTCTTTTTTTTATTTTTAAAATTTTTAAGTCCTCTATTACTCCTTTAATTTTCACTTTTATAACCTACTATTACTTTGCAAAAAGAAAATACTCTATTTTTAAAAGCAAACTTCATATATATATATATTTTATAATTTTTGTGACTTTTTTTCTCTTTCTTTTATTCTTCTTTCTTTAATATTGCATTTTGAAATTCCAAACTCCACTCTAGATTTTTTATCTTTGCTTTTTGGTATTTGTTATCAATTTTGTACCTTTAAGAACCCTATCTTCAGTACCCATTTTTACTTGGGAGCTAGATTACTGGCATAACTGCTCTTTCCCCCTTTGGACTTTCCTTTTTCTCCACCAGGTCACCTGTGTCTCCTCTCAACCCCCTCTCGTCTCTACCCAACTCTGAATTTTTGTGTGTTCCAGATGGTGGAGAACACTTAGGGACTGATTACTGGCTGGATCTGTCTCTCTCCTTTTGATTCTCCCTTTTATCCTCCTGGCCACCTCTGTATCCTTCCTCCCTCTTCTCTTCTCTGTATAACTCTGTGAACATGTCTGAGCTGTCCAGTTGTGGGGTGCACATAAGTAAGTGATTACTGGCTAGTTTGCTCTCTCTTCTATTGATTCCACCTCATCTCATTCGGATCACCTCTAACTCCTTCCTCCCTCTTCTCTTCTCCCTGTAACTCTGTGAACCTCTCTGGGTGTCCCTCACTGTGGAGAAACTTTTCATCTTTAAGACAGATATTTTATCAACGGTGCTGTATAGAAGGAGAAGTCTTGAGACTACCGTACAAATAAGACTGAAAACCAGAAGCAGGAGGCTTAAGTCCAAATCCTGAGAACAGCAGAGTACTATTGGCTCCAGGGAACATTAATTAAAAGGAGTTCATCAAATGCCTCCAAACCTACACTGAAATCAAGCAACACCCAAGGGACAACAAGTTCCAGAGCAAGATATACCATGCAAAATCTCCAGCAACACAGGAACATAGCCCAGAGCTCCAATATACAGGCTGCCCAAAGTTATTCCAAAACTATTGACTACTCATAACTCATTACTGGACACTTCATTGCACTCCAGAGAGAAGAAATCCAGCTCCACCAACCAGAACACCAACACAAGCTTCACTAACCAAGAAACCTTGACAAGCCACCTGTAAAACCCCACCCACAGAGAGGAAACTCCACAATAAAGAAAACTCCACAGACTGCTAGAATAGAGAAAGGACACCCCAAACTCAGCAATATAAACAAGATGAAGAGACAGAGGAATACTCAGCAGGTAAAGGAACAGGATAAATGCCCATCAAAACAAACAAAAGAGGAAGAGATAGGGAATCTACCTGATAAAGAATTCCAAATAATGATAGTGAAAATGATCCAATATCTTGAAATCAAAATGGAATCACAGATAAATAGCCTTGAGACAAGGACTGAGAAGATGCAAGAAAAGTTTAACAAGGACCTAGAAGAAATTAAAAAAAAAAAAAAACAGTCAATATATAATAAAAAATGCAATAAATGAGATCAAAAACACTCTGGAGGCAACAGATAGTAGAACAAAAGAGGCAGAAGATAGGATTAGTGAATTAGAAGATAGAACGGTAGAAATAAA
Organism: Nanger dama; assembly: GCA_917880005.1. Classification (NCBI taxonomy): domain Eukaryota; kingdom Metazoa; phylum Chordata; class Mammalia; order Artiodactyla; family Bovidae; genus Nanger; species Nanger dama. The sequence continues at coordinate 10,621,001 of CAKJTW010000014.1, forward strand.
TGAATCAGAAAGGAAAAAAGAAAAATGAATTAAAAGAAATGAGGACAATCTCAGAAGCCTCCAGGGCAGTGTTAAATGCCCCAACATTCGAATTATAGAAGTCTCAGAAGAAGAAGACAAAAAGAAAGACCATGAGAAAATACTTGAGGAGATAATAGTTGAAAATTTCCCTAAAATGGGGGAGGAAATAATCACCCAAGTCCAAGAAACCCAGAGAGTCCCAAACAAGATAAACCCAAGGTGAAACACCCCAAGACACATATTAATCAAATTAACAAAGATCAACTCAAAGAACAAATATTAAAAGAAGCAAGGGAAAACAACAAATAACACACAGGGGGATTACCATAAAGATAACAGTTGGTCTTTCAATAGAAACTCATCAAGCCAGGGAGGAATGGCAAACATACTTAAAGTGATGAAAGAGAATAATCTACAGCTCAGGTTACTGTACCCAGCAAGGATCTCATTCAAATATGAAGGAGAAATCAAAAGCTTTACATACAAGCAAAAGCTGAGAGAATTCAGCACCACCAAACCAGCTCTCCAACAAATGCTAAAGGATCTTCTCTAGACAGGAAACACAAAAAGGGTGTATAAACTCAAACCCAAAACAATAAAGTAAATGGCATATGATAATGAGATCATACTTATCAATAATTACCTTAAATGTAAATGGATTGAATGCCCAAACCAAAAGACCAAGACTGAATGGATACAAAAACAAGACTCAGTGAGTCAACTATTAGCATGAGGTGGCCAAAGTATTGAAGTTTCTGCCTTAGCATCGGTGCTTCAAATGAACACCCAGGATTGATCTTCTTTAGGATGGACTAGTTAGATATCCTTGCAGTCCAAGGGAGTCTCAAGAGTCTTCTCCAACACCACAGTTCAAAAGCATCAATTCTTCAGCTCTCAGCTTTCTTCACAATACAACTCTCACATCCATACATGACCACTGGAAAAACCATAGCCTTGTCTAGACAGAACTTTGTTGGCAAAGTAATTTATCTGCTTTGTAATATGCTCTCTAGGTTGGTCATAACTTTCCTTCCAAGGAGTAAGTGTATTTTAATTTCATGGCTGCAATCACCATCTGCAGTGATTTTGGAGCACCCAAAAACAGTCTGACACTGTTTTCACTATTTCGCCATCTATTTCCCATGAAGTGACAGGACCACATGACATGATCTTAGTTTTCTGAATGTTGAGCTTTAAGCCAACTTTTTCATTGTCCTCTTGCACTTTCATCAAGAGGCTTTTTAGTTCCACTTCACTTTCTGCCATAATAGTGGTGTCATCTGCATAACTGAGGTAATTTATATTTTCCCAGCAATCTTAATTCCAGCTTGTGCTTCTTTCAGCCCAGCATTTTTCATGATGTACTCTACATAGAAGTAAAATAAGCAGGGTGAGAATATACAGCCTTGACATACTCCTTTTCCTATTTGGAACCTGTCTGTTGTTCCATGTCCAGTTCTAACTGTTGCTTCCTGACCTGCATACAGGTTTCTCAAGAGGCAGGTCAGGTGATCTGGTATTCCCATCTCTTTCAGAATTTTCCACAGTTTATTGTGATCTATGAAGTCAAAGGCTTTGGCATAGTCAATAAAGCAGAAATAGATGTTTTTCTGCAACACTCGTGCTTTTTGATGATCCAGCAGATGTTGACAATTTGATATCTGGTTCCTCTGCCTTTTCTAAAACCAACTTGACCATCAGGAAGTTCACGATTCACATATTGCTGAAGCCTGACTTGGAGAATTTTGAGCGTTACTTCACTAGCGTGTGAGATGAGTGCAATTGTGCGGTTGTTTGAGCATACTTTGGCATGGCCTTTCTTTGGGACTGGAATGAAAACTGATCTTTTCCAGTCCTGTGGCCATTGCTGAGTTTTCCAAATTTGCTGCCATATTTAATGCAGCACTTTCATAGCATAATCTTTCAGGATTTGAAATATCTCAACTGGAATTCCATCACCTTCACTAGCTTTGTTCATAGTAATGGTTTCTAAGGCCCACTTGACTTCACATTCCAAGATGTCTGGCTCTAGGTGAGTGATCACACCTTCGTGATTATCTGGGTCATGAAGATCTGTTTTGTTCAGTTCTTCTGTGTATTCTTGCCCAGTTGTGGATGTGATTGGTGATAGAAAGAAGATCTGATGCTGTAAAGAGCAATATTGCATATGAACCTGGAATGTTAGCTCCATGAATCAAGGCAAATTGGAAGTGTTCAAGCAGGTAATGGGAAGAGTGAACATTGACAGTCTAAGAATCAGTGAACTAAAATGGACTGGAATGGGTGAATTTAACTCAGATGACCATTATATCTATTACTGTGGGCAGGATTCCCTTAGAAGAAATGGAGTAGCCATCCTGGTCAAAAAAGAGTCCAAAATGCAGTACTTGGATTCAGTCTCAAAATGACAATTCTCTCTGTTCATTTTCAAAGCAAACCATTCAATATCACAGTGATCCAAGCCTATGCCCCAAGAAGAAGTTGAAGTTGAATTGTTCTATGAAATCTACAAGACCTTTTAGAACTAACATCCAAAAAAGATGTCCTTTCATTATAGGGGACTGGAATGCAAAACTAGGAAGTCAAGAAACACCTGGAGTAACAGGCAAAATTGGCCTTGGAATACAGAATGAAACAGGGCAAAGGCTAATAGAGAACACACTAGTGCCAAGAGAACACACTAGTCATAGCAAACACCCTCTTCCAACAGCACAAGAGAAGACTCTACAATGGACATCACCAGATGGTCAACATGGAAATCAGATTGATTATATTCTATGCAGCCAAAGATGGAGAAGCTTTATACTTTCAGCAAAAACAGGACAGGGAGCTGACTGTGGCTCAGATCATGAACTCCTTATTGCCAAATTCAGATGTAAATTGAAGAAAGCAGGAAAAACCATTAGACCATTCGGGTATGACCTAAATTAAATCCCTTATGATTATACAGTGGAAGTGAGAAATAGATTTTAGGGACTAGATCCGATAGACAAAGTACCTGATGAACTATGGAAAGAGGTTTCTGACATTTCCAGGAGACAAGGTTCAAGACTATCCCCATGGGAGAGAAATGCAAAAGAAATGAAAGAGAAATGCAAAATGGCTGTCTGAGGAGGCCTTACAAATAGCTGTGAAAGAAGAGAAGCAGAAAGCAAAAGAGAAAGGGAAAGTTATTCCCATTTCAGGAATTACTCAACAGTAAATTTGCTTTTCCTGCCTTTTTTTTTTTTTGAAACTCTTCAATGATCCAAACATTGTTTTCTTGGCAAATCTAAAACTTTCAGGTCAGTTTTAATTCTAAAGCTAATTCTGTGTTTTTGTTTTTGTTTTTCCCCCTAACTGCAGGCTATGAATTATAATGTGTGTTCTAATCAAGGCTGAAGACCCTATTTTATATGTGAATTAACACTATGGGTCAATATGTGAATCCCAAATTAAGGATATGGATCTTCAGTGTCCTAATAACCATAAATTTATCTTCATGCTAATACACCCATAATCATATTCTAGCTCAACTTTTAGCAAACTCTTCAGCACTCACAGTGGAAATTTGTATAATCAAAATGAACTTGGCTTGACTAGTCTCTCTTACTCTCTACTTCTCCTGGTTTCCCCTTTTTCTTCTTTTTGCCCAATAAGTTCAGAAAATACAAAAATTAATAAAACATGGACAATGCCTAATCAAAAAGTCTACTTCAAAATACTTGGATGCTAAAGTTAAGTCATGGATTTCCCTGGTGACTCAGATGCTAAAGAATCTGCCTGCAATGCAGGAGACCTGGGTTTGGTCCCTGGGTTGGGAAGATCCCCTGGAGAATGGAATGACTATTCACTCCAATATGCTTACCTGGAGAATTCCAGGCAAGAGGAGCCTGGAGGGGTAATCCTGGGGTCACAAAGAGTTGGACATGAGACTGAATAACACACATGTTTGTAATTAACCTGTTGGGGCTTAACTGGTAGCTCAACTTGTAAATAACCTGCCTGCTAATGCAGGAGATGCAAGAGACATGTGTTCAATCCCTGGGTTGAGGAATCTTCTGGAGAAGGACATGGCAACCTGCTCCAATATTCTTGCTGGAAAATTCCATGGACAGAGAAACCCCACAGGCTCCTGTCCATGGAGCTGTCTCAAAAGTCAGACACAACTGAGCATATATACACACACAAAGTTAAGTCAGTATCTGATTTAAGACACTATCTCAAGCACAGAACAATTCAGTATCTTGCTTAAATCACTAGACCAGAGTAAGGATTCAAAGATAGGACTGATGAAGTTAGATGCTAAATTCTTAGTCATTGCACTTGCCTGCTTCTCATTGAGTGCGGGGAAAATAAGTGCTCTTAAAGCTGAGTCGGAAGCACTTTTAAGGAAGAATAGACTGTTGATTGAGAAGAGCTTCTCAATAGTTTCTCTTATGTAGGACTGCCTTGTTTTAAGTATTATGACTCTCCTCTCTATATTTTTAGAGTTTGAGCTTCCTTACTAGAGAGATCAGCAGAAGAATTTGATATTTAACCTCATCTGCTACTTGTTGGTTATACCTTTTATAAACATTAATTTATCTTTAAAATCACAGTCAAGTGTTTAAAACATACTTTATGGTAGAAAAACATTTTTAGAAACATTTCCAGAACTACATTAGCTTTTTTTGTGTGTCAAAGTTGAGAATTATTAAGTAGTATTCATTAAAGCATTATTATACATTAGTCTGAGGTGACAAAATGGGAAGATAAAATTCTTCATTTTTAAGTTATGATATCTATATCTGATCATAAAACTATCTATTTGTATATATAGATAGTGGAGAAAATTCATTGCAATCTTAAGAAATGAAGTAATGAAACTATTGTGAGGTGCATGGCATACCAAAAAGGTAACAAAATGTTCAAATGTAGGGACTTACTAAAAGTCCAGTGGTTAAGACCACCCCTTCCAAAGTAGAGGATGAGAGTTTGATCTCTGGTCAGGCAGCTAAGAGCCCTCATGCTTCCACACCAAAAACAAGACACACGACAAAAGCAACACTGTAACAAATTTAAAAAGACTTTAGAAATGGTCTACATAAAAAAATCTTTTAAAAAAGATTCAAATGTATAAATGTAAAGTAAAAGTTGCTTAGCCATGTCTGATTGTTTGCAACCCAAAGAATTCTCCAGGCCAGAATACTGGAGTGGGTAGTGTTTCCCTTCTCCAGGGGATCTTCCCAACCCAGGGATTGAACCCAGGTCTCCACATTGCAGGCAGATTCTTTACTAGATGAACCACAAGGAAGACCCCAAAATACTGGAGTGGGTAGCCTATTCCTTCTCTAGCGGATCTTCCAGACTCAGGAATTGAACCAGGGACTTCTGCATTGCAAGCAGATTCTTTTCTAACTGAACTATCAGAGAAGCCCCAGATAAATACAAGTATAAAAGTAAACTAAATTAAATTTGGTGTTTAGCTCAAGTCTGTTCTGAAATAATTTATATGTTTTAGAGTATTTTGAACCTAAGTTTTAAAATTATTACTCTTAGCTGTAATAAATATATAAGCTTCACATAACTTAATCAGTCTCATTAGATACTTTTATATAAATCTTACTTCTACTTTTAATCTCATATTAAAGTACTGAAAACTCAAAGTATTTATTTAAAATTTTATCTTCTTTGACATAAAATCTTCTCTGATATTCTTGTCTTTTGAAAATTTATTGTAATTTATTATTTTTGTACCATCAATAGATAACAATCTGAAAGTCTACATTAGCAAAGCAATATGCTAGCAGTTCAGAGATGGCAATGGCACCCCACTCCAGTTCTCTTGCCTGGAAAATCCTATAGATGGAGGAGCCTGGTGGGCTGCAGTACATGGGGTCGCTAAGAGTTGGACACGACTGAGCGGCTTCACTTTCACTTTTCACTTTCATGCACTGGCGAAGGAAATGGCAACCCACTTCAGTGTTCTTGCCTGGAGAATCCCAGGGATGCAGCACCTGGTGGGCTGCTGTCTATGGGGTCGCACCGAGTCGGACACAACTGAAGTGATTTAGCAGCAGCAGCAGCAGCAGCAGCAGCAGCATGTTAGCAGTTGACTTTGACCCATTTGAAAACCTTTAATAGGCATTTTTAAAGCTGACTGGCCTGTCATGAAAATTGAACTTCAAGTCACAGTGCATGACCTGTATCTTCGATGTAACAGATGTTCAATCTATATGGCAATGGCAACAAATTGATGTCTTGTTTTGAGTCAGTGATAATTAATTTATTTTAGTTTCCTATTGCTGTGTCTTTAGAGTTTTAGACTTTTCTAAGATTAGTTTGGACTCTAAAGATATAATGATGGTTAATGAACTCCTTTGAACTCATGTTAAATATGTTTGTAAACTTTTCTATGCACTTGTACTCTTATTATATACATTTTTTCTAAGTTGATGTAGAAAACTATTAAAAACACAAAAAAGAAAATAAAAAACTTGTCTAGATTTAATTGATTAGAGTGTCTTGTGATGAAATGTGTTTGCTAATTTCTTCTCTGTAATCACAAGCCTTTTCTGCTATGATGAGCTATTATGATGGCTTTATAAATATATTTGTGTATAACCTTAGAGAGTACAGCATAGATTCATATACAGTATATTGTTGAACTACAAAGCAAACTTGTAAAACAGGAACTGTATTGCTAAATGCATATAATCAGCAGTTGCCTAGAAACCATCAGTTTTATCACTAGAATTTATACATTCAGTTTTATTGAAGCAAAAATTATTTAAATTCACATATCACTTATGGGAAATCCCACATGCTGTCAACCTCAGTATCTCTCAGAATACTGAAAGCTTATAGGTTTCCTAGTTACTTCTTTCTCAAATTACTAACACCTATTGAACGCTTGATTTTACTAGGCTCTCATCTTATGGTTGGTTACTGCTCTGCCATAACTAAAGACTAAAAACAAGCTCATGTTTTACTTACTTATTGGAAATTTTAAGACGATGGTTATAAAACAATATCTTACAGGAGAAACTTAAATCCCTTGGCCATTTCTGTTCCCCTTACTGAATTTCATTTTTTTCCCATGTTATTTTGTGGCCTTGTGATTATTTATCCTTTTCACATTTTTCTATCTCAATCACTTCTTTCTTAAGACAATATCTTGGAAATTCAATTTCATGTTCTTATAAAAAAAATGTAACCAGCTTCTTGACTCCTGATCACTCTTCACATATCTAATGATTAATTATCAAACTCAAGCAAGCCAATATTCATCTACTCTGGATCTAACTGTTCAGCATGCATAAGGTCTGGCAAAGGAATTGAATAATCTTCTTCTTCACTCCTTGAAGTAAGTGTAATGAAGCAACATAGAACTGAGTTTCTTACTGATTTAAATTATCCAATTTTTTAAGTAAGTATTTTTATTAACAAATGCAGTATTTTTATTAACAGAAGTATTTCACTTCCAACTCTATTTCATTTTAAAGAAATGACCTCTAAAATGATGAAACTATTTTACTGGAAAGATACTAAAGGTGTGTATCTAGACATAGACATAAATCTTAGTTCCTTCCCTGGGTTCTTTCTTCTTTTTAAGTCTTTCAGTTGATTTCTAGTGATACTGATAGACACACTCATTTAGGAACTTTAGAAATATAATATACATGAATATAATTTCAGTATGTCTGAGAAAGCTCACAGTTATGCATAAATGCTCAAAAGTTATATGAGATATATTTGAAATTGTTAAAAAAAAACAGTTTTTGGTCATTTAAAAAGTAATTGCTGTCAGCTTCAATAAGGAAGACACAGCAAGTGCCTACTTACTGAAATAGAAGGAAGTAAAGCGTTTTCATTAAGTGTGAAATTGACCTGTACTGCTAAAATAGAAAGGTCTCATATAAGGTTAAAGAAGTCTCCTCTTCATCCCCTAAAGCATTATAAATAAGGGAATCTGGGAGGTATACCAGAGAGGGTAGGAAGATGTAGTTCCCCTTCAGTTCCATGTCTTTACTCAAGAAATGTTAAACCAAAAGCTATCATGAGAGGAATGGGTGGTAAAGCATCTTATTGGAAGATTATCTTCCTTTTCACTGAATTTTAGAAAGCAGAACACAGTAGAGAAACATTCATCTTATCGTAATCCATCTATTCTCAGCTAAGAGGCACATCTAGGGCTCAGGTAGTGAATTATGGGATTTGCTATGAAGTGGGGCCCAAAAAGCAACAGGCAAGATCAGCAGTGAATTTAGAACTACTTCCCAAGACTGCCTGCAGCAGTCTACATTGTGGCATTTGAGGGCAAGAGATAATGCAATGTTTCTCAAAGAGTATCCCAAGGTCATTGGCAGCAAAAGACATAGTAGATTTTCAAAGTGCACTTTTATGGCTCATAACAAACTTCCTAAGCCAGAATCTCTATAGATAAGAAATGTGTAATTTTAGTGTGATTCATAGACACTAAAATGTGAGAATAGCTGCTGCACATGAATGCTTCAGTGCTTACAATAAAACATAGCTGGAAAAACAAGAGAGCTCGTCCTAAGTTCACAGAGAAGCATAAGGGTATTTGAAAATAATGGAGACCCTTAGATTCTAATGTAATCTAGTAACCAAGAAGCAGGTCTAGTAGATTAAAATTTAGATTTCAAAGCATGAGAAAACAGATTTCCCAGGCAAAAATGAGTTCAGTTCAGTTGCTCAGTTGTGTCTGACTCTTGAAACCCAATGGACTGTAGCACACCAGGCTTCCCTGACCGTCACCAACTCTCAGAGCTTGCTCAAACTCATGTCCTTCTTGTCAGTGATGCCTTCCAACCATCTCATTCTCTGTCGTCCCATTCTCCTCCTGCCTTCAATCTTCCCCAGCATCAAGATCTTTTCCAAGGAGTCAGTTCTTCTCATCAGGTGGCCATAGTACTGTAGTTTCAGCTTCAGCATCAGTCCTTCCAATGAATATTCAGGACTGATCTCCCATAGGATGGACTGGTTTGATCTCCTCGCAGTCCAAGGGACTCTCAAGAGTCTTCTCCAACACCACAGTTCAAAAGCATCAATTCTTTGGCTCTCAGCCTTCTTCACAGTCCAACTCTCACATCCATACATGACCACAGGAAAAACCATAGCCTTGACTGGATGGACCTCAGTCGGCAAAGTAGTGTCTCTGCTTTTGAGTATACTATCTAGGTTGGTCATAATTTTTATTCCAAGGAGTAAGCCTCTTCTAATTTCATGGCTGCAGTCACCACTGCAGTGATTTTGGAGCCCAAAAAAATAAAGTCTGACACTGTTTTCACTGTTTTCCCATCTATTTCCCATGAAGTGGTGGGACTGGATGCCATGATCTTCGTTTTCTGAATGTTGAGCTTTAGGCCAACTTTTTCACTCTCCTCTTTCACTTTCATCAAGAGGCTTTTTAGCTCCTCTTCACTTTCTGCCATAAGGGTGCTGTCATCTGCATATCTGAGGTGATTGATATTTCTCCTGGCAATCTTGATTCCAGATTGTGTTTCTTCCAGTCCAGCGTTTATGATGTACTTTGCATAGAAGTTAAATAAGCAGGGTGACAATATATGTCTGTAGTATCCTTTATTATTCCTTCAAATATAAATGAAATCCTTGGTGGATACAGCATTCTTGGTTGTAATTACTTCCCTTTCATCACTTTAAATATATCATACCACTCCTTTCTGACCTGCAGAGTTTATGATAAAAGTCAGATGATATAGCCTTATGGGATTTCCACTGTACATGACTAGTTGTTTTCCCTTGCTGTTTTTAGTATTTTGTTTATCTTTAATTTTTTTCCATTTAATTTTAGTTGATCTTGGTATGATCCTTTTGGGGATGACTCTGTTTGGTACTCTCTGTGCTTAATAGATCTGGAGGTATTATCTTTTTCTTTCCCAGATGTAGGGACGTTTTCAGCTATTGTTTATTCAAATGAGTTATTTGCCTATTTCTTTTCTCCTTTTTCTTCTGGGATCCCTATAATATTAGTACATGTGATATTGTCTCAGATGTCCTTAAACTATCCTCATTTAAAATTTTTTTCCCCTCTTTAGCTTGGTTAATTTCTACTACTTTGCCTTTCATAAATGGATGTTGAATTTTATCAAAGGCTTTTTCTGCATCTATTGAAATAATCATATAATTTTATTTCTCAGTTTGTTAATGTGGTGAATTACATTGATTGACTTGCGGATATTGAAGAATCTTTGCATCCCTGGGATAAAGCCTACTTGGTCATGGTGTATGATCTTTTTAATGTGTTGCTGGATTCTGATTGCTAGGATTTTGTTGAGGATTTTTGCATCTATGTTCATCAGTGATATTGGCCTGTAGTTTTCTTTTTTGTGGTGTCTTTGTCAGGTTTTGGTATTAGGGTGATGGTGGCCTCATAGAATGAGTTTGGAAGTTTACCTTCCTCTGCAATTTTCTGGAATAGCTTCAGTAAGATAGGTGTTAGCTCTTCTTGGAATTTTTGGTAGAATTCAGCTGTGAAGCCGTCTGGACCTGGGCTTTTGTTTGCTGGAAGATTTCTGATTACAGTTTCAATTTCCATGCTTCTGATGGGTCTGTTAAGATTTTCTATTTCTTCCTGGTTCAGTTTTGGAAAATTGTACTTTTCTAAGAATTTGTCCATTTCTTCCAAGTTGTCCATTTTATTGGGATATAATTGCTGATAGTAGTCTCTTATGATTCTTATTTATTAAAAGCAGCAAGGGAAAAACAACAAATAACACACAAGGGGATCCCCATAAGAATAACTGCAGATCTTTCAATAGAAACTCTTCAGGCCAGGAGGGAATGGCAAGACATACTTAAAGTGATGAAAGATAATAACCTTCAGCCAAGACTACTGTACCCAGCAAGGATCTCATTCAAATATGAAGGAGAAATCAAAAGCTTTACAGACAAGCAAAAGCTGAGAGAATTCAGCACCACCAAACCAGCTCTCCAACAAATACTAAAGGATAGACTTTAGAAAGGAAACACAGAAAGGACGTATAAACCCGAACCCAAAACAATAAAGTAAATGGCAACAGGAGCATACTTATCAACAATTACCTTAAATGTAAACGGGTTAAATGCTCCAACCAAAAGGCAAAGACTGGCTGAATGGATACAAAAACAAGATCCCTATATATGCTGCCTACAAGAGGCCCACCTCAAAACAACGGACACATACAGACTAAAAGTGAAGGGCTGGAAAAAGATATTCCATGCAAATAAAGACCAAAAGAAAGCAGGAGTAGCAATACTCATATCCGATAAAATAAACTTTAAAACAAAGGCTGTGAAAAGGGACAAAGAAGGCCACTACATAATGATTAAAGGATCAATCCAAGAAGAAGATATAACAATTATAAATATATATGCACCCAACATAGGAGCACTGCAATATGTAAGACAATTGCTAACAAGCATGAAAGGGCAAATTAGCAATAACACAATAATAGTGGGAGACTTTAATACCCCACTCACACCTATGGACAGATCAACTAAACAGAAAATTAACAAAGAAACGCAAACGTTAAACGATACAATTGACCGGTTAGACCTAATTGATATCTATAGGACATTTCACCCCAAAACAATGAACTTCACCTTTTACTCAAGTACACACGGAACCTTTTCCAGGATAGATCACATCCTGGGTCATAAATCTAACCTTGATAAATTCAAAAAAATTGAAATTATTCCAAGCATCTTCTCTGACCATAATGCACTAAGGTTAGATCTCAATTATAGGAGAAAAGCTATTAAAAATTCCAACATTTGGAGGCTGAACAACACACTTCTGAATAATCAACAAATCACAGAAGAAATCAAAAAGAAATCAAAATATGCATCGAAACGAATGAAAATGAAAACACAACTACACAGAACCTTTGGGACACTATAAAAGCAGTCCTAAGAGGAAAGTTCATAGCAATACAGGCATACCTCAAGAAACAAGAAAAAAGTCAAATAAATAACCTAACTCTACACCTAAAGCAACTAGAAAAGGAAGAAATAGAGAACCCCTGTGTTAGTAGAAGGAAAGAAATCCTAAAAATTAGGGCAGAAATAAATGCAAAAGAAACAAAAGAGATCATAGCAAAAATCAACAAAGCAAAAAGCTGGTTCTTTGAAAGGATAAATAAAATTGACAAACCATTAGCCAGACTCATCAAGAAACAAAGAGAAAAAAATCAAATCAACAAAATTAGAAATGAAAATGGAGAGATCACGACAGACAACTCAGAAATACTTTGCCTTTCAGATAGATGATCTGTTCTTCTGTAACATCTAAGCTAGTATTGATTTCCTCTAGTATAATTTAAATTTCAGTTATTGTATTCTTCACCTTTTATTGATTCTTTTTCATGTTTTATAGCTCTTTGTTAAAGTTCTCACTGTGTTTTATTTTTTCTGAAATCATTGGGCATCTTTATAATTATTATCTTAAACTTTTGTCCAGTAATTTGTTTTTTCTCTAACCATTTTTAGATCTTTTTCTGAGATTTTTGTCTTGTTCCTTCATTCAGAGCATCTTTCTCTGTCTCATTTTGTCTAATTCTCTGTATTTATTTGTAAGTATTAGGTAGGTTTGTTACCTCTTGATTTAGGAGGAATGGCCTTATGTAAAGATTTCCAACACACCTAATAGCATGATTTCCTCTGGGTACCACAGCTAAATAATCTAAGCATGTCTCCTATGTGGGCTGCAGGACCCATCTGTTGTGTTGAGGCCAAATACAATAGAAGCACTTGTAGTGAAGGTTGGCTCCAGGCCTAGTTGACTGAGATGCCCTGTCTCATGTGCTTTCCTTGGACTCTCTGGTGGGTGGGGCAGTCTCCCCACTCTCCTGGCTATGCATCCTCAGGCCTGGCTGCTGCAGGCCTCTAATAGGCTAGAGGAATGACTAATAGGCTTGCCAGTGCTGGTGTCAACGTGGTAAAACAAGATACCAAATGACTGATACCATCCTCTCAGTCCCCAACAGAAATTCTGCCTCTATGGGAGGCTCACCAAAATCAGTATGTGGATCTGACCCAAGTACCTTTCAAACTCATGGTCTTTACTGGGACTCAGAGCATGAATTTCTGAGCATGCTCTTTATTTTTAAGTTTTTAAATATAAATTTATTTATTTTAATTGGAGGTTAATTACTTTACAATCATATTGGCTTTGCCATACATCAACATGAATCCACCACAGGTATACATGTGTTCCCCATCCTGAACCTCCCTCCTGCCTCCCTCCCTGTACCATCCTTCTGGGTCATCTCAGTACACCAGCCCCAGGGATCCAGTATCATGTATTGAACCTGGTCTGGCGATTTGTTTCATCTATGATATTATACATGTTTCAATGCCATTCTCTTTTCAATAATGCTCTGGTTCTCCTGATTGAAGCCCCATTGTTTTTCAAACCTCAGCTTTCTGGGGACTGGTCTTTCTGTTGCTGAATTTCTTGGCTGAGAAATTCAGCCTAGATGTATAGCTAGGACCCCTTACTTAGTGAGGAGAAACTCTGTGGTTGTGATACTCTTCCTATTTCTGCTCGTGTGTATGGGTCTTGTCTAGGCTGTCTGTTTGTCCCTCTGAACCACTGACTGCGTCTCCTTCTTTATGTCTTCAAATGTGGAAAACCTCTTCTATCAGCCTTTAGATTATTTCCATTTCTCTGTGAGTAGTTGTAATTTTGTTGTGCTTTTAGGAGGAGTTGAGTTCATAGTCTTCCTACTTCACCATCTTGATTTATGTGAGTCATAAATTAAATTATTTTTTCTTGACTAAAAACAAGAATAAAGAAGAGTAGAATTTATTGTTCTCCCTTAATATATAAAGAGAAAATAATAAAAAATATAATTATTCATATAACATCATGAATACCTTTACTTTTTAATAGTCAAGTTGTTGTTCAGTTCCTCAGTCATATCCGACTCTTTGTGACCTGATGGACTGCAGCACACCAAGCTTCCTTGCTCTTCAACATCTCCCAGAGCTTGCTCAAACTCATGCCCATTGAGTTGATGATGCCATCCAACCATCTCATCCTCTGACTTCCCTTTTAATAGGCATAGATATTGGTAACTATTCCAGTAAATTTAAATAATAAACTTTAAAAATATAAAAGCATCAATAGACTGTTAGTACATGATCACGGGTTTGGGGATCAGCTAGGTTTAAGTAATAAACATGTTACAAACTGGGATTTCCAGGTTGCACTCGTTGTAAAGAATCTGCCTTACAATGCATAAGACTTAAGTGATGTGGAGTCAGTCACTCGGTTGGGAAGATTCCCCTGAAGGAGGGCATGGCAACCCACTCCAATATTCTTTCCTGGAGAATCCCATGGGACCGAGAAGCCTGGTGGGTCCAGAGGGTAGCACAGAGTAAGACACGACCGAACTGACTCAGTGTGCATGCACACATACACATTACCAACTAACAGTAAATGCTTGGTTCAGTACCAGTTATTTAAACTTCCTAAATTGGGCAATCTTTATCTTTCAAACAAGACTAATACTATTACTAGAGGGTTATTGTGAGGATAAGAAGAGTATATATTTTCTGGTCAATAAACGTAACTATTAACATTATTGTTTTTTTGTTGTCTTTGAGATACAAGTTAACTTGAGTTTTTGTTATTATCTCTGCTGGATGTATTTCTAATATTTTATTTTGGGAGGAGAATGATCTTATATCTAAAATTTTAACATGATCTTGTATAGAGGAAATAGTCTAAGAAATTCATTAACCAAAGAATATAAAATCTTGCTTCCTAGATTAGTTCAGTTGGAAACATTCAGTCATTACATTATGAAGATGTACATAGAGCAGATAGAGAAAAAATTGGATATTTGCCTTGTTTTAGTTAGTCTTCAACTTGGGAAGTAGACAAAACTAATATATACAAAAAGAGTACTGGCAAAATAGGCAAGAGGTTGTTTTATTACTAGCAGATTACCTCAAATAAGCTATTTGGGTAACTGAGGAATTTTACTTTTTTTATTCTAAGTAAGTGTTCTTAATTTCAGACAAAAGTAGATTATAAAGTAGGTTGGCCCCATATTCCTCACCTTTGACCCTGTAACTTTGATACCAAGTGTGTATCATTCAATTCAAATAGTAGCCTGGATAGACCATCATTTTCAAATTTTAAACATTCAAAACCTAGTGAGCAATGTATGTATATATGGACCTACAGTGCTGGTGCATGCACGCACATGCACTTACTAACATACATATTCACACACACTTCAGTTCAGTTCAGTCACTCCATCGTGTCTGACTCTTTGCAACCACATGAACCACAGCATGCCAAGCCTCCCCGTCTATCACCAACATCCAGAGTTTACCCAAACTCAAGTTCACTGAGTTGGTGATGCCACCCAATGATCCCATCCTCTGTTGTCCCCTTCTCTTACTTTATTCAGTCTTTCCCAGCATCAAGGGCTTTTCAAATGAGTCACATCTTCAAGTCAGTCAGATCTTCACATCAGGTGGCCAAAGTATTGGGGTTTCAGCTTCAACATCAGTCTTTGCAATAAATATTCAGTATTGATTTCTTTGAGGATGGACTGTTTGGATCTCCTTTCAGTCAAAGGGACTCTCAAGAATTTTCTCCAACAGAGTTCAAAAGCATCAATTATTTGATGCTCAGCTTTCTTTATAGTCCAACTCTCACATCCATACATGACTACTGGAAAAACCATAGCCTGACTAGGTGGACATTTGCTGGCAAAGTAATGTCTCTGCTTTTTAATATGCTGTCTAGGATAATCAAAACTTTCCTTCCAAGGAGTAAGATCTTTTAAATGAATAGCTACAGTCATTATCTGCAGTGATTTTGGAGCCCCACAAAATAAAGATAGCCACTGTTCCCACTATTTCTTCATCTATTTGCCATGAAGTGACTGGACTGGATGTCAAGATCTTTGTTTTCTGAATGTTGAGCTTTAAGCCAACTTTTAACTCTTTTTTCACTTTCATCAAGAGGCTGTTTAGTTCTTTACTTTCTGCCATAAGGCTGACATCATCTGCATATCTGAGGTTATTATTATTTCTCCCGTCAATATTGATTCCAGCTTGTGCTTCATCCAGCCCAGCATTTCTCATGATGTACTCTGCATATAAGTTAAATAAGCAGGGTGACAATATACAGCCTTGATGTACTCATTTTCCTATTTGGAACAAGTCTGTTGTTCCATTTCCAGCTCTAACTGCTGTTTCCTGACCTGCATACAGATTTCTCCTGATGAAGGTCAGGTGGTCTGGTATCTCCATCTCTTTCAGAATTTTCCACAGGTCGTTTTGATTCACACAGTCAAAGGCTTTGGCATAGTTAATAAAGCAGAAATCGATGTTTTTCTCAAACTCACTTGCTTTTTCGATGATCCAGTGGATGTTGGTAATTTGACCTCTGGTTCCTCTGCCTTTTCTAAAGCCAGCTTGGACATCTGGAAGTTCATGGATCACATATTGCTGAAGCCTTGCTTGGATAATTTTGAGCATTCTTTACTCGTGTGTGAGATGAGTGTCATTGTGCGATAGTTTGAACATTCTTTGGCATTGCCTTTCTTTGGGACTGGACTGAAAACTGACCTTTTCCAGTCCTGTGGCCACTGCTGAAGTTTCCAAGTTTGCTGGCATATTGAGTGCAGCACTTTCACAGCATCATCTTTTAGGATTAGAAATAGCTCAACTGGAATTTCATCACCTCCACTAGCTTTGTTGATAATGATGCTTCCTAAGGCCCACTTGACTTCAAATTCTAGGATTTCTGGCTCTAGGTGAGTGATCATAAAATTTTTATTATCTAGGTTGTGAAGATCTTTTTTTGTACAGTTCTTCTGTGTATTCTTGCCACCTCTTCTTAATATCTTCTTCTGTTAGTTCCATACCATTTCTGTCCTTTATTGCATGAAATGTACCCTTGGTATTTCTGATTTTTTTGAAGAGATCTCTAGTCTTTCCTTTTCTGTTGTTTTCCTCTATTTTTTTGCACTGATCACTGAGGAAGGCTTTTTATCTCTCCTTGCTATTCTTTGGAACTTTGCATTCAAATGTGTATATCTTTCTTTTCTCCTTTTCTTTTCACTTCTCTTCTTTTTACAGCTATTTGTAAGGTCTTCTCAGACAGCCATTTTGCTTTTTTTCCTTTCTTTTTCTTGTCTCCTATACAATGTCATAAACCTTCATCAATAGTTTATCAGGCACTCTATTTATCAGATCTAGGCCCTTAAATCTATTTGTCACTTTCACTGTATAATCATAAGGGATTTGATTTAGGTCATACCTGAATGGTTTAGTGTTTTTCCCTACTTTCTTCAGTTTAAGTCTGAATTTGCCAATAAGGAGTTAATGATCTGAGCCACAGTCAGCTCCCAGTCTTGCTTTTGCTTACAGTATAAAGCTTCTCCTTCTTTGGCTACAAAGAATATAATCAATCTGATTTTGGTGTTGGCCATCTGTAGAGTCCATCTGATGTCCACGTGTAGAGTCTTCTTTTGTGTTGTTGGCAGAAGGTGTTTGCTATGACCAGTGCATTCTCTTGAAAAAATTCTATTAGACTTTGCCCTGCTTCATTCTGTAATCCAATGCCAAATTTGCCTGTTACTTCAGGTGTTTCTTGACTTCCTAGTTTTACATTCCAGTCCCCTATAATGAAAAGGATATCTTTTTTTGGGTGTTAGCTCCAAAAGGTCTTGTATGTCTTCATAGAACCATTCAACTTCAGCTTCTTCAGCATTACTGTTTGGGACATAGACTTGGAGTACTGTGATATTGAATCATTTGCCTTGGAAATGAACAGAGATTATTCTGCCGTTTTGATGATTGCATCCAAGTACTGCATTTTGGACTGTTTTGTTGACTTCGATGGCTACTCCATTTCTTCTAAAGGATTCTTGCCCACAGTAGTATATATAATGACCATTTGAGTTAAATTCACCCATCCCAGACACACTTGGTCAAATAAAATTTTCACAAATGGTACATAACCTTAATAAATGTGAAAGAACTTGTTATTTTCTGAACATAATTATTTTTTTTTAAATTTCCAATTTATAGTGCTGTGTCCATCTCACTTTGGAATCCAAGTCATGAATCAAAGATAAGAGCAAGGATATTATTATTTCCTGTTCTTGTTGTCCATATTAAGATGGACAACCTAGTTATGAGAACAAATACAACAGGAATAAAAGCTGCAGAAACTACTATATTAGTTACAGATGGTACTGGTGTAAATAACTTTTATTATATTTTAGAGCCCTTATAAATAAATCCCCCATTACTATTGGCATTTTCAGCTAAAGCTTTGATTAACATGTGATAGGATGAGGACTTATGCAATATATAATATGCAAAGCATTTTACTATGTAGGAAGAAAGTGCAGTCTAGATAGGAGAAACTAACTCTAAATCATGCACACTTTAATGATGTTTGCAAATGACATCTATCCTCTGCAAAGTCAATATTGGAGCAGTTGCTCATTATATTACTTATTGTTCCTTATTTTAAAAAATCTGTATAGTCAAAATATGCTGCAGTAGAGGTCTAAGAAAATAATATTCTTTCAAAAATAAAGTTTGCTTTTTGTTTAAATAATGATAACAATATATAATTCTCTTTCCTTTTCTGTTTTATTTAACAGGACTAAAGTGTTAACCAAAATATTGATAGTTTATATTTATTTGCTTTCATTGCAAATAATTGAATATCTTATTTTTACTTACATTTAATAATTATTTCAACATTATAAATAATCAAATTTATGCACTTAAATGTAAATTATTTCATTTTAAACAAGCAATAATTGAATCTTTTCTTAAATACATGCAGTTGAGATGTCATTTATATTTTGATTAATTATAATTTATGTATGGCCTTTGAAGGAAGCAGTCATTTTGTTCTTATTGGAACATTGTGCTTCATGATGAAGATTAGCTAATCTGAGAGTTGGCTCAGAGATGTTTCAATCAAATTAAAAAAAGAGTAGTGATCACCAGTGATAACTCAGAGCAAATTTCATTTGGTTAGGACAGTAAAATTTAGTGTGGTAGTAGGAGGCAGGCTCTCTATTAATATCTATATTTGAATCTAGCTCCAATAATTATGTGTGTATGTGTGTTTTACTTAATATCTTTAACCCTCAGTTTCTCAAGCAGTAATGTAGCAATAGCATCTGCCACTAAAGGCTGCTGTGAAGGTAAGTATAAATGTATGCGTGACTGAGTCTAGCATGTTTTCTCAGAAGGTCTTACAAATTTACCAGAAAGAATACCTAAGTGAGGTCTCAGTGTAACCTCCAATTTTATTTACATATATTATACAATGAAATTTATTCTCAAAATTGAACATTTTGTGTGCAGCATTAATAACTTTCTCCATTATAAAATGTGCATTTCAATACATAAAATAAGAAAAAATATAGCAAAAGTCTGTAATTAAAAATAATTATTTTCACCATCAGAGATAATCAGTTAATATTGGCTAGTTTGCTTTCAGTCTTCTTATATAAATTAATATATGAAATCATATAAATAAGTGACATAATGTATGCCAGCCACTTTTAGAGTAGGAAATGGCAACTCACTCTAGTAATCTTTCCTAGAAAACTCCATGGAGCCTGGTGGGCTACTGCCCATGGGATTGCAAAGAGTTGGATTTCACTGAGCACAAACACGCACACATGTGCCAACCATTGGATATTGATTAAGTGATGAAAATGATAGACAGGGTCCTTGATTTCATACTACTTGATAATTCTGTGGCCAATTGAAGAAAATACTTACAAATCATAAATCTGACAAGGGGTTATTATTTGGAATTTGAATAGAACTCCTTCAAATCAATGACAACAAAAACACCTGATTTAAAAAAAATGGGAGAAGTAATTGAAACCAGTAATTTATTTTATTACCTGCTCATATATGTCTACATGGCAATTAATATTTCCACTTAAATACAAATTTAACAACTTTTCTCAATATTTAATCATAAGAAAGCAGAATGCCCCATTGTCTACTGAGTGGGCAGAAGACTTAAACAGACGTTTCTCCAAAGATATACAGATGGCTAATAAACAAATAAAAGATGTTCAACATTGCTCATTGTTCAGTTCAGTTCAGTACAGTTCAGTTGCTCAGTCATGTCCAAATCTTTGCAACCCCGTGAAGTGCAGCATGCCAGGCCTCCCTGTCCATCACCAGCTCCCAGAGATCAACCAAACTCATGTACGTTGAGTTGGTGATGCCATCCAGCCATTTCCTCCTCGGTCATCCCCTTCTCTGCCTGCCCCCAATCCCTCCCAGCATCAGAGTCTTTTCCAATGATTCAACTCTTTGCATGAGGTGGCCAAAGTACTGTGGTTTCAGCTTTAGCATCATTCATGCCAAAGAACACCCAGGACTGAGCTCCCTTAGAATGGACTGGTTGGATCTCCTTGTAGTCCAAGGGACACTCAAAAGTCTTCTCCAACACCACAGCTCAAAAGCATCAGTTCTTCGGTGGTCACCTTTCTTCAAGTCCAACTCTCACATCCATACATGACTACTGGAAAAACCATAGCCTTGACTAGACAGACCTTTGTTGGCAAAGTAATATCTCTGCTTTTCAATCTGCTATCTCGGTTGGTCATAACTTCCTTCAAAGGAGTGAGCGTCTTTTAATTTCATGGCTGCAATCACCATCTGCAGTGATTTTGGAGCAAAAAAAAAAAAAAGTCTGATACTGTTTCCACAGTTTTCCCATCTATTTTCCATAAAATGATGGGACCAGATGCCATGATCTTTATTTTCTGAATGTTGAGCTTTAACCCGACTTTTTCACTCTGCTTTCACTTTCATCAAGAGGCTTTTTATTTCCTCTTCACTTTCTTCCATAAGATGGTGTCATCTGCATATCTAAGGTTATTGATATTTCTCCTGGCAATCTTGGTTCCAGCTTGTGTTTCTTCCAGTCCAGCGTTTCTCATGATGTACTCTGCATAGAAGTTAAATAAGCAGGGTGACAATATACAGCCTTGACATACTCCTTTTCCTATTTGGAACCAGTCTGTTGCTCCATGTCCAGCTCTTTCTTTCTTTCTTTTTCTTTCTTTCTTTCTTCTTCTTCTTCTTCTTCTTTTTTTTTTTTTTATGTTGCTTCCTGAGCTGCATACAGGTTTCTCAACAGGCAGGTCAGGTAGTCTGGTATTCCAATCTCTTTCAGAATTTTTCAGTTTATTGAGATCCACACAGTCAAAAGTTTTGGCATAGTCAATAAAGCAGAAATAGATGTTTTTCTGGAACTCTCTTGCTTCTTCCATGATCCAACGGATGTTGGCAATTTGATCTGTGGTTCCTCTGCTTTTTTTAAAACCAGCTTGAACATCTGGAAGTTCATGGTTCACGTATTGCTGAAGCCTGGCTTGGAGAATTTTGAGCATTACTTTACTAGCATGTGAGATGAGTGCAATTGTGCAGTAGTTTGAGCATTCTTTGCCATTGCCTTTCTTTGGAACTGGAATGAAAACTGACCTTTTCCAGTCCTGTGGCCACTGCTGAGTTTTCCAAATTTGCTGGCATATTGAGTGCAGCACTTTCACAGCATCATCTTTCAGGATTTGAAATAGCTCAACTGGAATTCCATCACCTCCACTAGCTTTGTTTATAGTGATGCTTTCTAAGGCCCACTTGACTTCACATTCCAGGATGTCTGGCTCTAAATGAGTGATCACATCATCGTGATTATCTGAGTTGTGAAGATATTTTTTGTAGAGTTCTTCTGTGTATTTTTGCCACCTCTTCTTAGTATCTTCTGCTTCTGTTATGTCCAGACCAGTTCTGTCCTTGATCGAGCCCATCTTTGCATGAAATGTTCCCTTAGTATCTCTAATTTTCTTGAAGAGATCTCTAGTCTTTCCCATTCTGTTGTTTTCCTCTATTTCTTTGCATTGATTACTGAGGAAGGCTTTCTTATTTATCCTTGCTATTCTTTGAACTCTGCATCCAGATGCTTAAATATTTTTTTTCCTCCTTTGCTTTTCACTTCTGTTCTTTTCACAGCTATTTGTAAGGTCTCCCCAGACAGCCATTTTACTTTTTTGCATTTCTTTTCCATGGGAATGATCTTGATCCCTGTCTCTTGTACATGTCACAAACCTCTGTCCATAGTTCATCAGGCACTCTATCTATCAGATCTAGTCCCTTAAATCTATTGCTCACTTCCAGTGTATAATCATAAGGGATTTGATTTAGGTCATACCTGAAAGATCTAGCGGTTTTCCCTACTTTCTTCAGTTTAAGTTTGAATTTGGTAATAAGGAGTTCATGATCTGAGCCACAGTCAGCTCCCAGTCTTATTTTTGCTGACAGTATAGAGCTTCTCCATTTTTGGCTGCAAAGAATATAATCAATCTGATTTCAGTGTTGACCATCTGGTGATGTCCATGTGTAGAGTCTTCTCTTGTGTTGTTGGAAGAAGGTGTTTGCTATGACCAGTGCTTTCTCTTGGCAAAACTATTAGCCTTTGCTATGCTTCATTCCATACTCCAAGGCCAAATTTATTTGTTACTCCAGGTGTTTCTTGACTTCCTATTTTTGCGTTCCAGTCCCCTATAATGAGGAGAAGGCAATGGCACCCCACTCCAGTTCTCTTGCCTGGAAAATCCTATGGACGGAGGAGCCTGGTAGGCTGCAGTTCATGGAGTCGCTAGGAGTCAGACATAACTGAGCGACTTCATTTTCACTTTTCCCTTTCATGCATTGGAGAAGTAAATGGCAACCCACTCCCGTGTTCTTGCCTGGAGAATCCCAGGGATGGGGGAGCCTGGTGGGCTGATGTTTATGGGACTGAACAGAGTCAGACACGACTGAAGTGACTTAGCAGCAGCAGCAGCAGCATCAGTAGCAGCAGCACCTATAATGAAAAGGACATCACAATGCAAATTAAAACCACAGTGAGATGTCAACTCACACCACTCAGAATGGCTATTATTATTTTTTTTTTAATCTGCAAATAATAAATGCTGGAGAGAGTGCAGAGAAAAAGGAACCATCTCACACAACTGGTGCAAATGTAGACATAGCCACTATGGAGAATAGTATGGAGATTCCTTAAAACACTAGGTATGAAACTACTATCTGACCCAAAATCCCACTACTGAGCAAATACCCTGAGGAAATCGTAATTGGAAAAGGCACATGTACTCCAGTGTTTATTGCAGCACTGTTTAAAATAGCTAGAATTGGAAGAAATCTAGATATTCATCTACCAATGAAGGATGAAGACGTTATGGTACCTGTATATAATGGTATGTTATTCAGCATTTAAAAGGAGCACACATGAGTTAGTTATAATGAGGTGAATACACTTAGGACCTATTATATAGATTGAAGCAAGCCAAAAGAGAAAAACAAATATGGTATATTAACACATATATATGAAATTTAGAAAGATGGTACTGATGAACCTATTTGCAGGGCAGCAATGGAGATGCAGACATAGTGAACAGACTTGTGGACACAGTTGGGGAAGGAGACAGTGGGACAAATTGAGAGAATAGCATTGAAACCTGTGTGTTACCATTTGTAAAATGGATAGCCAGTGGGAATTTGCTGTGTGATATTGGGAGCGCAGGGCTTCCCAGGAGGTACTAGTGGTGAAAGAACTCTCCTGTCAATGCAGGGGCCGTATGAGACAGAGGTCTGAGCCCTAGGTCAGTAAGATACCTTGGAGGAAGTCATGGCAATCCACACCAGTATTCTTGCCTGAGGAATCCCGTTGATGGAGGAGCCTGGCTGGCTACAGTCCATGGACATAACTGTAGTGACTTAGCATGCATACATGAAAAGATCTCAAACTCAATGCTCTGTGACAATAAAGAGAATTGGGATGGTGGGAGGGGTCAGATAGGTTGGGAGGTGGGAGGTAGACTGAAGAGGGAGGGGATATATATATATATATATATATATATATATACCTATAACTGATTCAGGTTGATGTATGGCAGAAATCAACACAATATTGTAAAGTAATTATCCTCCAATTAAAAATAAATATATTTATTTTTATAAATAAAACATTTATATTTATAAATAGAATTATAAATTAAAATTTTATTTATTTATAAATGAATAAAATATATTTAAGGATATGATAAAAAATCTCCCAAAATCAAAAGCCCATGACCAGGTGGCTTCACAGGAGAAGTCTATCAAGCACTTAGAGAAGCGCTCATACCTATTATTCTAAAAATCTTTCAAAAATTGCAGAGGAAGGAACTCTTCCAAACTCATTCTACAAGGCCACCATCATCCTGATTCCAAAACCAGACAAAGGCAACATAAAAAAGAAAACTACAGGCCAGTATCACTGATGAACATGGATGCAATAATCCTCAACAAAATTTTAGCAAACCGAATTTAGCAACATGTCAAAACACTCATACATCATGATCAAGTTGCATTTATTCTAAGGCTGCAAGGATTCTTCAATATATGCAAATCAATCATTGTGATACACTATATTAACAAATCAAAAGATAAAAATCTTATGATAATCTCAATAGATGCAGAAGAAAAACCTTTGATACTATTCAGCACCTATTTATTATTAAAACGCTTCAAAAAAAATGGGCATAGGAGGAACGTACCTCAACATGGTAAAGGCCATATGTGATAAGCCTACAGAAAACATTGTTCTCAATGGTGAAAAACTGAAAGCTTTCCCCCTAAGATCAGGAAGAAGACAAGCGTGTCCACCTCTACCACTATTATTCAACATAGTTCTGGAAAGCCTAGCTATAGCAATCAGAGAAGAAAAATAAAAGGAATCCAGACCAGAAAAGAAAATGTAAAGCTCTCATTGTTTGCAGATGACATGATACTGTACATAGAAAACCCTAAAGATAGTATCAGAAAATTACTAGAGCTAATCAGTGAATTTAGCAAAGTTGAAGGACACAAAATCAATACACAAAAATAACTTGCATATCTACTAACAATGAAAAATCAGAAAGAGAAATTAAGGAATCAATCTGATTCACCACTGCAACAAAAAGAATTAAATATCTAGGAATAAACTTACCTGAGGAGACAAAAGAACTGTACACAGAAGATTATGACACCAATGAAAGAAATAAAAAATGCCATAAACAGATGGAGAGATATACCGTGTTCCTGGGTAGGAGAATTAATATTGTGAAAATGACTATACTACCAAATGCAACCAACATATTCAATATGATCCCTATCAAATTACCAATGGCATTTTTTCACAGAACTAGAACAAAAAATTCACAATTCATATGGAAGCACAAAAGATCCCAAATAGCCTAAGCAGTCTTGAGAAAGAAGAATGGAGATGGAGGAATCAACCTTCCTGACTTCGGATTACACTCCAAAGATATAGTCATCAAGATAGTATGGTACTGGCACAAAAACAGAAATATAGACAAATGGAACAAGATAGACAGCCCAGAAATAAACCCACGTACCTAAGGGTCCCTTATTTTGGACAAAGGATGCAATAATATACAGTGGGGCAAAGACAGCCTCTTCAATAAATGGTGCTGGGAAAACTGGACAGCTACATGTAAAAGAATGAAATTAGAACACTTCCTAACACCATAAACAAAGATAAATTCAAAATGGATTAAAGACCTAAATATAAAACAGAAACTTTAAAACTCTTAGAAGAAAACATGGGCAGAACACTCAAAGACACAAATCAATGCAAGATCCTCCATAAGCCAGCTCCTTGAGTAATGGAAATAAAAATCAAAGTAAGCAAGTGGGACCTGATTAAACTTAAAAACTTTTGTACAGCAAAGAAAACTATAAGGTGAAAAGGCAACCCTCAAAATGGGAGAAAATAATAACAAATGAAACAACTGACAAAGGATTAATTTCAAAAATATACAAGCAGCTCATACAACTCGATACCAGAAAAATAAACAACTCAATCTAAAAGTGGGAAAAAGATCTAAAAGACATTTCTCCAAAGAAGACATACAGATGGCTAACAAACACATGAAAAGATGCTCAATACTACTCATTACTAGAGAAATGTAAATCAAAACTGCAATGAGATATCATCTCACACCAGTCAAAATGGTCATCATCAAAAAGTCTACAAACAGTAAGTGCTGGAGAGGGTGTGGAGAAAAGGGAACACTCTTACATTGTTGGTGGGAATGTAAATTTATACAGCCACTATGGAAGACGGTATGGAGATTCCTTAAAAAATTAGGAATAAAACTACCATATGATCCAGTAATCCCACTCTTAGGCAAATACTCTGAGGAAACTAAAATTGAAAAGACACATGTATCCCATTGTTCATTGCAGCACTATTTACAATAGCTAGAACATGGAAGCAACCTAAACATCCTTTGCCAGATAAATTCATACAGGAGTTGTGGTACATATACACAATGTAATATTACTCAGCCATAAAAAGCAACACATTTGAGTAAGTTATAATGAAGTGGATGAAACTAGAATCTATTGTACAGAGCGAAGTAAGTCAGAAAGAGAAAGATAAATATCGTATTCTAATACATATAAACAGAATCTAGAAAAATAGCACTGGAGTTTATTTACAGGGCAGCAATGGAGAAACAGACAGACAGAGAATAGACTTGTGGACATGGGGAGAGGGGAGGAGAGGGTGAGATGCATGGAAAGAGTAACATGGAAACTTACAATACCATATGTAAAAGAGATAGCCAACAGGAATTTGCTGTATGGCTCAGGAAACTCAAACAGGGGCACTGTGTCTATATAGAGGGGTGGGAAGGTGAGGAAGATGAGGGAAGCTTCTCAAAGGAGAGGATATATGTATACCTATGGCTGATTCATGTTGAGGTTTGACAGAAAACAACAAAATTCTATAAAGCAATTATCCTTCAATAATATATATATATAAGATACATAAACCGTACCATGATTCAGGTTTATCCAAAGTATTTGTTTGCTCCTTTTTGAAACTTTATTTTGTTGAATCACCTTGAAAGATGTGTGGTTACACTCAAACATCTCTTCTGGGTATTAATCTGCTCAGGAGTATTATAATGCTTCATTGTTCCAGGGAATCTTAAGAAGACTATTGAGCGAATAATGCCAGTGCAAAAAGTATTCTCTTCCATAAGATCGATAGACTGCTCATTCAGTGATAAATTGTGATATTTGTGGATAAAAAATGTAATTTTAAGGAAGTTTAGAAGACTTTAAGTATGAAGAGAATTTTGGAAGTATTTCAGTTAGCAGAATTCTGTTAACATCTAAGCTTATGGTCCTCCTTATAGTTTTAAGAGAGGACAGCTTAAGCTTCTTGCATCTTATATCTTATCTAGTAAAATGTCAAAATTACCACAGATATGATGACAGTAATTCTACAGGGAAAATCCAATAGATAGCTAGTATATCTGTATCTCACCATTTTTATTCTATTACTAAAGCTCAAATTCATTGCTTTTATTGACAAACATGAAGTATTATATAGAAGTCAAGTTTAAATGCCAATAGCATTTATTTTTACAGTCAATATTGTTATTTGCAAAGCTAAAAAGTTATTTTCTAAACTAGAACTGGAAACTTCAATTTATAATTTCCTTAACTAAAGCTGCATTTTAATGTATCCCTTCTTGTCACTGAATGCTTCCAGCCTTTTACTTTGAACAGTGCTTGCATTTGTTTTTGACAAATGTTGGCCTTATTATAAAACCATTCATTTATATAAATCAACTTCACATAACAATTGACAACTGAACCGATATCCTTTCCTTTAAAACTTTGGAATGTAATGCAAGTACTGCATGATTTTACAACCTGACTTTAATTCCCTCCACATGAAGGAGTTATAGGCACTTTAAACCTGATATCTACCACCTTTTGTACCATATAAGTCGCTGCAAGTTATTGCTTTGAATACCAGAGATCAATAGCATAATTTATTAAAAAAATAATGCATTCTCACTATGCCCAAAATAGTTTATTCTGATATCTAGAGTTTTTTACATCAAGGTACATAGAATGAAACATACATCTTGGAAAATTATTGTTTATCCTTCAAAAACACAGCAGTGCATGCTGATTCAACATGTTCACCATTTCCTAAAGTATGTCTAGAATCCTTATTATCCTCCTTCTCATGGCCATGCAGAGTACATCATGAGAAACGCTGGACTGGAAGAAACACAAGCTGGAATCAAGATTGCTGGGAGAAATATCATTCACCTCAGATATGCAGATGACACTACCCTTATGGCAGAAAGTGAAGAGGAGCTAAAAAGCCTCTTGATGAAAGTGAAAGAGGAGAGTGAAAAAGTTGCCTTAAAGCTCAACATTCAGAAAATGAAGATCATGGCATCTGGTCCCATCACTTCATGGGAAATAGATGGGGAAACAGTGGAAACAGTGTCAGACTTTATTTTGGGGGGCTCCAAAATCACTGCAGATGGTGACTGCAGCCATGAACTTAAAAGACGCTTACTCCTTGGAAGAAAAGTTATGACCAACCTAGAGAGCTTATTCAAAAGCAGAGACACTGGTTTGCCGACTAAGGTCCGTCTAGTCAAGGCTATGGTTTTTCCTGTGGTCATGTATGGATGTGAGAGTTGGACTGTGAAGAAGGCTGAGAGCCAAAGAATTGATGGTTTTGAAGTATGGTGTTGGAGAAGACTCTTGAGAGCCCCTTAGACTGCAAGGAGATCCAACCAGTCCATTCTGAAGGAGATCAACCCTGGGATTTCTTTGGAAGGAATGATGCTAAAGCTGAAACTCCAGTACTTTGACCACCTCATGGGAAGAGTTGACTCACTGTAAAAGACTCTTATGCTGGGAGGGATTGGAGGCAGGAGAAGAATGGGATGACCGAGGATGAGATGGCTGGATGGCATCATTTTCTTGATGGACATGAGTCTGAGTGAACTCCAGGAGATGGTGATGGACAGGGAGGCCTGGCGTGCTGTGATTCATGGGGTCGCAAAGAGTTGGACATGACTGAGCAACTGAACTGAACTGAACTCTCATGACCATGTTCACTGTAGTTCACTGTAGTATACCATCATGCCATATCAACTAGACTATTGGAACAGGCTCCAATCTAGTATACATGCTCCAAATTCTTGCCTCATCCATTTTGTTCTATACAGTAATATCTCTGTTGGCTCAGTCAGTAAAGAATCAGACTGGAATCTCTTCTCCAGGGAATGGCAACTGTCTTCTTGCCAGGGGAATTCCTGTCTTCTTGCCAGGAGAATTCCATGAACAGAGGAGTCTGGTGGGCTACAGTCCATGGGGTCGCAAATAGCTGGACATGACTTAGTGATAAACACAAACACAGTAATATAAACAATGATTTTCTAAGAGTAAAATAGGCCTACCAAAGACCCAGGATCTTCATATGACATAAAATAAAATATGCTGTTTGTTCTGAAACATGTCATTCACTTCACTTTTAACACACCTTGCTGAAGTTTTCAGTTTAACTATATAAAATAAGAGTAATAAATTTAATACTATTACTACTAATAAAATATAATGAAAATAATATAATATAAATGGAACTAATATAATCTTTGTTGTTCAGCCACTAAGTCATGTCTGGCTCTCTGAGATCTCAAGGACTACAACACACCAGGCTTCCCTGTCCTTGGCCATCTCCCAGAGCTTGCACAAACTCTTGTCTATTGAGTTCATGATGCCATCCAATAATCTCATCCTCTGTCATGCCTTTCTCCTCCTGCCTTTAGTCTCTCCAAGCATTAAGGTCTTTTCCAATGAGTCAGCTCTTCGCATCAGGTGGCCAAAGTATTGGAACTTCAGCTTCAGCATCAGTTTTCCCGATGAATATTCAGGAGTGATGTTTGGATTTTCTTTTCTTGAGGATGGTTTTGATCACCACCTCCTGTACAATGTTACGAACCTCCTACTGTAGTTCTTCAGGCCTTCTGTTAGATATAGTCCCTTGAATCTATTTGTCACTTCCACTGTATAAAGATAATAGTAATGAAAAAAGTAATAATGAAAAGAGCTATTAACAATATTTATTTAGTACTTAATATACAGCAGATATGCTAAGCTTTTTAAGAGAATTTTCTTATGTTAACACAATTCTCTCAGAAATCTGTATTTTAAATTCCATTTCATAGACCAAGAAAGATATGTTTAATATATCTAATTACTTGCTCAAAGTTACAGAGCAGAGGCAGTATTTAACCTGATTCCTGGCACAAAGGCAATGACTTAATGACTATACTACACAATTTAGATTTTTTACCTTTGCTTGATACTCTATTGTTTTTCATAATTCAGGATTCAGTTTGTGAATAGCCTCTTTCATGGAATTTCCCTAAAATATACCTATACTGACTTTATCAAATAAGCCAACCACACTTTTGTAAAATATAATCTCACTGTATTTTAAGCTTTTTTTTTGTTTGTTTGTTTCTGAAACTTCAATTTATGAGCTGTGCTTTCTGGTGCATTTCATTTTAAAATTATATTGTAAAGAGAATGAATAAAATCAATGATGGAGTATACATTACATTGCTAAATTTGAAATAATTTATCACAGCAAAGATCCTTTGCTGAAGGAAATATTGGTCCTCCTTTTGAGATATCAAAATTTTGTTTCTCATATGAAATGGGAGTACACTTTTAAATATCCTCTAAAAATAAAAGCAGTATAAGCCCTCTATTTAAGATGTTAATAAATTATGAAATCTCATAATCAGGTTATGGTCTTATAGGACCATATATTTATTTATGTACAGATTTTCTTTTGTACTGTAAAAATTCTTTAAGGATTAGTCATTTTCTATTTAATTTCACATTATTGGGACCATTAAACTTTCTGCCTGTAACACAAGCTTAATATTGCTTTTGAATGTAGAGATATATTTGTGAAGGTTTCTTTCTAAATCCAAATTTTCTGTAACATGTTGTCAGTCCAAAATTTATCCCTTATTTCTTGCTGTCAACACTACTGCTATTATTGCTACAATTACAAGCCCACTCTCTTACATAACCATTTAAATATTTCATATGTATTATCTCCCTCTCTTTTTCTTCATAAACACATGTTGCAGCAGATGGGGCACATTCAATTATTTTAATATAGCAGGAGAAGAAATTAAAGCTCAGAGAGATAAACTATTTGGTAACAATTCTTCAATTATTAAGTTATAGAGTTGGAATCAGAACCTGATTCTTTTGTCAGCCTAGTGAACACAGTGCATGTCATATTCAGGTTCCTCTATCTCACACTAGATTATAAGCCCCACATTGTTAAGGATTATTTTGAATATTTTCTCACAGAGGTAGTACTAGTGCCCTATATATGAAGATTTAAAAGTAATAATAATATTTTATACATAGTATCAATCAACAGGGTAAATTGATGCTGTGTATAAAACCGATAACTAATGAGAAATTACTTTATAGCTCAGCGGACTCTACTCAATGGTCTATGGTGACCTAAGTGGGAAAGAAATCCAAAACAGACGGGATATATGTACACGTGTAGCTGATTCACTGTACCATACAGTAGAAACTGACACAGCAGTGTGAAGCAATTATACTTTAATAAAATTTAATATAACACAATCAAAGAGAGTCAGTTAAAGAAGTCTGTAGTTAATATTTCAGTTCAGGTCAGTTCAGTTGCTCAGTCATGTCCGACTCTTTGCGACTCCATGAATCACAGCACACCAGGCCTCCCTGTCCATCACCATCTCCCAGAGTCCACCCAGACTCACGTCCATTGAGTCCGTGATGCCATCCAGCCATCTCATTCTCGGTCGTCCCCTTCTCCTCCTGCCCCCAATCCCTCCCAGCACCAGTCATTTTCAATGAGTCAACTCTTTGAATGAGGTGGCCAAAGTACTGGAGTTTTAGCTTTAGCATCATTCCTTCCAAAGAAATCCCAGGGTTGATCTCCTTCAGAATGGACTGGTTGGATCTCCTTGCAGTCCAAGGGACTCTCAAGAGTCTTCTCCAACACCACAGTCCAAAAGGATCAATTCTTTGGTGCTCAGCTTTCTTCACAGTCCGAATCTCACATCCATACATGACCACAGGAAAAATCATAGCCTTGACTAGACAGACCTTTGTTGGCAAAGTAACGTCTCTGCTTTTCAATATGTTATCTAGGTTGGTCATAACTTTTCTTCCAAGGAGTAAGCATCTTTTAATTTCATGGCTGCAATCACCATCTGCAGTGGTTTTGGAGCCCCCAAATATAAAGGTTGACAATGTTTCCACTGTTTCCCCATCTATTTTCCATGAAGTGATGGGACCAGATGCCATGATCTTTGTTTTTTGAATGTTGAGCTTTAAGCCCAGTTTTTCACTCTCCTATTTCACTTTCTCAAAATTTGAATTTTGAGCATTATTTTACTAATATTTGTAGAGTCCTAAATCATGATGCGCCTTCCCTGGTGACTCAGTGATAAAGAGTATTTTTGCCATTGCAGGAGACCTGGGTTTGATCCCTGGGTTGGGAATATCCCCTAGAGAAGGAAATGGCAATCCACTCTAGTATTCCTGCCTGGGAAATCCCAGGGACATAAGAGCATGGCAGGCTACAAAAGAGCCAGACACGACTAAACAACAACAATCAAATCAGAATACTCTTTCAGACTTGTCAAAGAAATTACTTTGGTAATATTATATCAAATAACTAGAATAATTTGATTTAGGTATACAATTTTTAAGCTATCTTTCATCATTACCCATGCTTAATGCAGGAACATGCTGAGTAGTTTCAGGTCTCTTAATCACCTTTCTTTTTAGAGCTAATTTAAGATCAGCTAAGAAGAATAGAAAAATGATTGGCCATACTTTGTTCTGCTGCAGGAAATCACGGATCTCACTTAAAATCCAAAGACATTCTGGGAATGCTGATGCAAAGTACAACGCCAAGAAAATCACAGAAGAATATACTTTTGTGTAAACTGGAGACTGAACATACCGTATGTATAATATATGTATTTTGTCACCTTAAAATAATTTTTAAAACAAAGACTTGATTTTTTAGAGCTGTTTAAGTTTCACAGCAAAACTGAGGGAAACATGCAGAGGTAGTCCATATACCCCCTGCTCCCACTCATCTATAACCTCAACTCACCTGTGAAAGTGATAGTCACTCAGTCATGTCTGACTCTTCATGAGCCATGGACTCTGGCCTTCCAGGCTCCTCTGTCCATGGAATTCTCCACTCAAGAATACTGGAGTTGGTAGCCATTCCCTTCTGGGGTTTTTCCAGCCTAGGAATTGAACACTAATCTACTGAAGATTGCTTTCAAATTTTGACAATTATAAGTAAAGCTTCTACGAACATCCATGTACAGATTTTTGAGTGGACATAAATTTTCAACTCCTTTGTGTGAATAAAGCATGTTTTGTTTTGTAAAAAGCTGTCAAACTGTTTTCTGAAGTGGCTGCACCATTTTGTATCCCCACCAGCACTGAATGAGGGTTCCTGTTGCTCTAAATCCTTGTTAGCATTTGGTGATGTCAGTATTTCAGATTTTCTAATAGATGTATAGTGGTTTCTCACTGTTGTTTTAATTTGCAGTTCTGTGATGACATATGATACTGAGCATCTTTTCATATGTGTATTTGTCATATGTATATTGTCTTAGATGGGGTATGTATTACAATCTTTTGCTCATTTTAAAAATTGGGTTCTCATTAAGTTTAAGAGTTCCTTTTATATTTTGATAATAGTCATTTATCAGATAGGTCTTTTGTAAATATTTTATCCAAAGCTGTAGCTTATCTTATTGTTTTCCACAGGACAGATTCAAAAATATGTTCAAAATCATAAAAACACCTCATATCCAAATGAATCTGAACCAATTAAATATATAAAATTCTAACAGTTCTTAGAGATCATTCTACTTTGAAATCTTAGAGATGAAATTATTTTTCATGGAGCTGACACTAAGGAAAAAGTTGAGAAGATTTTGAATGAGATTCTTCTGGCATCTCTTTGGCAATCATATACACTAAATGCTTCTCAAGTTCCACTGTTATATTTTCTGAAGTCACCAGCACTTGACTTTTAAACAATAGGAATTTCAGTTTATCTTGCATATATAAATTGCTGTCACAAAATATTAGCTTAACGAGGAGCAGAATAATGACTTAAATAACCAGCAGCTGAGTGGAGCTACCCTGTATCCAAGGCCAGGGGAAGCTGGGGAGAGACACCCCATGTCCATGTTCAAGGTCAGGGACGGCCAGAAGAAGTCACCTTGCACTCAAGGCCAGGGGTGGTAACCCTGAGGAGCCACCCCCAAGCCCAAGGCCAGGGGTGACAACTGAAAGAAGCCACCTACGTCTGAGGCCAGGGCTGGTGGCCAGGAGGATAGACCCGAGGAGTGGTGGCTGTGCAGGAGCAGGAGGGCCTAGAGGAGCTATCCCACATTGAAAGTCAGGAAGGCGGCGGTAAGGAGATACCCTTCGTTCAAGGTAAGAAACAGCAGCTGGGCTTTGCTGGAGCAGCCATGAAAAGATACCCCAATCTCAAGGTAAGAGAAAACCAAGAAAGATGGTAGGTGTTGCAAGAGGGCATCAGAGGGCAGACACACTGAAACTATACTCACAGAAAACATCAATCTAATCACACTAGGACCACAGCCTTGTCTAACTCAATGAAATCAAGCCATGCCTGTAGGGGAACCCAAGACAGGCGGGTCATGGTGGAGAGGGCTGACAGAATGTGGTCCACTGGAGAAAGGAATGGCAAGACACTTCAGTATTTTTGCCTTGAGAACCCCATGAACATCATGAAAAGGCAAAATGATAGGATACTGAAAGAGAAACTTGCCAGGTCAGTAGGTGCCCAATATGCTACTGGAGATCAGTGGAGAAATAACTCCAGAAAAAATGAAGGGATGGAACCAAAGCGAAAACAATATCCAGTTGTGCATGTGACTGGTGATAAAAGCAAGATCGGATGCTATAAAGAGCAATATTGCATAGGAACCTGGAATGTCAGGATCATGAATCAAGGCAAATTGAAAGTGGTCAAACAAGAGACGGCTACGGTGAACATCGACATTCTAGGAATCAGTGAACTAAAATGGACTGGAATGGGTGAATTTAACTCAGATGACCATTCTATCTACTACTGCGGGTAGGAATCCCTCAGAAGAAATGGAGTAGCCATCATGGTCAACAAAAAAGTCTGAAATGCAGTACTTGGATGCAATCTCAAAAATGACAGAATGATCTCTGTTCATTTCCAAGGCAAACCATTCAATATCACAGTTATCCAAGTCTATGCCCCAACCAGCAACGCTGAAGAAGCTGAAGTTGAACGGTTTTACGAAGACCTAAAAGACCTTTTAGAACTGACACCCAAAAAAGATGTCCTTTTCATTATTGGGGACTGGAATGCTAAAGTAGGAAGTCAAGAAACACCTGGAGTAACAGGCAAATTTGGCCTTGAAATGCGGAATGAAGCAGGGGAAAGACTAATAGAGTTTTGCCAAGAAAGTGCACTGGTCATAGCAAACACCCTCTTCCAACAACACAAGACAAGACTCTACACATGGACATCACCAGATGGTCAACACTGAAATCAGACTGATTACATTCCTTGC
Organism: Nanger dama; assembly: GCA_917880005.1. Taxonomy (NCBI): domain Eukaryota; kingdom Metazoa; phylum Chordata; class Mammalia; order Artiodactyla; family Bovidae; genus Nanger; species Nanger dama. The sequence continues at coordinate 10,656,598 of CAKJTW010000014.1, forward strand.
AGCCAAAGATGGAGAAGTTTTATACAGTCAACAAAAACAAGACGAGGAGCTGACTGTAGTTCAGATCATGAACTCCTTATCGCCAAATTCAGACTGAAATTGAAGAAAGTAGGGAAAACTGCTAGACTATTCAGGTATGACCTAAATCAAATCCCTTATGATTATACAGTGGAAGTGAGAAACAGATTTAAGGGCCTAGATCTGATAGAAAGAGTGCCTGATGAACTATGGAGTGAGGTTCCTGACACTGTACGGGAGACAGGGATCAAGACCATCCCCATGGAAAAGAAATGCAAAAAGCAAAATGGCTGTCTGGGGAGGCCTTACAAACAGCTGTGAAAAGAAGAGAGGCGAAAAGCAAAGGAGAAAAGGAAAGATATAAGCATCTGAATGCAAAGTTCCAAAGAACAGCAAGAAGAGATAAGAACGCCTTCTTCAGTGATCAATGCAAAGAAATAGAGGAAAAGAATAGAATGGGAAAGACTAGAGATCTCTTCTAGAAAATTAGAGATATCAGGGAATATTTCATGCAAAGATGGGCACGATGAAGGACAGAAATGGTCTGGACCTAACAAAAGATGAAGATATTAAGAAGAGGTGGCAAGAATACACGGAAGAATTGTACAAAAAGATCTTCATGACCCAGATAATCATGATGATGTGATCACTCATCTAGAGCCAGATATCCTGGAATGTGAAATCAAGTGGGCCTTAGAAAGCATCAGTATGAACAAAGCTAGTGGAGGTGATGGAATTCCAGTGGAGCTGTTTCAAATCCTGAAAGATGATGCTGTGAAAGTGTTGCACTCAATATGCCAGCAAATTTGGAAAACTCAGCAGTGGCCACAGGACTGGAAAAAGTCAGTTTTCATTCCATTTCCAAAGAAAGGCAATGCTAAAGAATGCTCAAACTACAGCACACTTGCACTCGTCTCACATGCTAGTAAAGTAATGCTCAAAATTCTCCAAGCCAGGCTTCAGCAATACATGAACTGTGAACTCTCTGTTGTTCAAGCTGGAGGGGGGCTTCGGCATTGGGCGATTGTGTTCACCTATGGCTGATTCGTGTCAATGTATGGCAAAACAAATACAGTATTGTAATTAAAAAAATAAATAAATTTAATTTAAAAAAAAAAAAGGAAGAAAAGGCAGAGGAACCAGAGATCAAATTGCCAACATCCGCTGGATCATGGAAAAAGCAAGAGATTCCAGAAAAACATCTATTTCTGCTTTATTGACTATGCCAAAGCCTTGGACTGTGTGGATCACAATAAACTGTGGAAATTCTGAAAGAGATGGGAATACCAGACCACCTGACCTGCCTCTTGAGAAATCTGTATGCAGGTCAGGAAGCAGCAGTTAGAACTGGACATGGAACAACAGACTGGTTCCAAATAGGAAAAGGAGTACATCCAGGCTGTATATTGTCACCCTGCTTATTTAACTTATATGCAGAGTACATCATGAGAAACACTGGACTGGAAGAAACACAAGCTGGAATCAAGATTGCCAGGAGAAATATCAATAACCTCAGATATGCAGATGGCACCACCCTTATGGCAGAAAGTGAAGAAGAACTCAAAAGTCTCTTGATGAAAGTGAAAGAGGAGAGTGAAAAAGTTGGCTTAAAGCTCAACATTCAGAAAACGAAGATCATGGCATCCGGTCCCATCACTTCATGGGAAATAGATGGGGAAACAGTGGAAACAGTGTCAGACTTTACTTTTGGGGCTCCAAAATCACTGCAGATGGTGACTGCAGCCATGAAATTAAAAGACTCTTACTCCTTGGAAGAGAAGTTATGACCAACCTAAATAGCATATTCAAAAGCAGAGACATTACTTTGCCGCCTAAGGTCCATCTAGTCAAGCCTATGATTTTTCCTGTGGTCATGTATGGATGTGAGAGTTGGACTGTGAAGAAGGCTGAGCGCTGAAGAATTAATGCTTTTGAACTGTGGTGTTGGAGAAGACTCTTGAGAGTCCCTTGGACTGCAAGGAGATCCAACCAGTCCATTCTGAAGGAGATCAACCCTGGGATTTCTTTGGAAGGAATGATGCTAAGGCTGAAACTTCAGTACTTTGGCCACCTCATGGGAAGAGTTGACTCATTGGAAAAGACTCTGATGCTGAGAGGGATTGGGGGCAGGAGGAGAAGGGGACGACCGAGGATGAGATGGCTGGATGGCATCACAGACTCTATGGACGTGAGTCTGAGTGAACTCCGAGAGATAGTGATGTACAAGGAGGCCTGGCGTGCTGCGACTCATGGGGTCACAAAGAGACAGACACGACTGAGGGACTGAACTGACTGACTGACTGACTGAATGACCTGGGGATTTCCTCCTTTGGTATCCTATCATTTTGCCTTTTCATGCTGTTCATGGGGTTCTCAAGGCAAGAATACTGGAAGTGGCTTGTCATTCCGTTCTCCAGTGGACCATGCTCTGTAAGCCCTCTACACCATGACCCACCCGTCTTGGGTTGCCCCGCAGGCATGGCTTGGTTTCATCAAGTTAGACAAGGCTGTGGTCCTAGTGTGATCAGATTGACTAGTTTTCTGTGAGTATAGTTTCAGTGTGTCTGCTCTCTGATGCCCTCTTGCAACACTACCATCTTACTTGGGTTTCTCTTACCTTGGGTTGGGATATCTCTTCATGGCTGCCTCAGCAAAGCACAGCCGCTGCTCCTTACCTTGGATGAGGGGTATCTCCATACCACCGCTGCTCCTGTAGCATATTCAAAAGCAGAGACATTACTTTGCCGACTAAGGTCCATATATATATACATATATATGTATACACACACACACACACATCTTGTCTTTCATAGCTGATCACTGCCCCCAGCCTCCATTGTCCCCCCCACCCCCTCTGTGGAGCCTCACTATCATGCAAGGGAGCCCATGTGGGCACTTTTGTATATTAAGATGTGATCTCTAATAAAACAGTCACTGTCAGAGTTCTGGGCTCTTTCTGAGGGACTTTGAGTAGGTGCCAAGCAATGGTCACCAACCTACCCATGATCCACCCCAGAACCACGTTGCCTTAGTGTTCCAGGGCCAGGTTTTCTCCCTGATCATGGCATTCCTAGATCCTGTGTCACACTGCAAAAAGCAGTAAGTAGGGATGAAGTGTTTGCTCTGCTCAGGTTGTGGTGCATGTCAAGGCAGGTGTGGGAAACGTGAAAGCCATTAGAGCAATCTGCAAACTGCACCCTTCACCTTTCCTTAGGTGCAATCCGGAAAGAATGTGCTTCTCATAAGTGGAGGGCTGGCTTATCATAGCCCTCCTGTTAGTTTCAGTGGTCCTCCAGGTTGCCAAAGTACATCATCTCCCATGGCGGTGGGGGATGGTGGATGTAGGACATGGGGATTGGGCCTCCCAGTCTGTGACTTTTGATACTCACTCCAGGCAGGTTTCTCTCTTTCCCTTTGAGTTCCTTCTAAGAGTCTCAGGTCCCAACCCAATTGTCATTCCTTCTTACATGTTCATCTTTCTTACAGTCTTTCTACCAATTTCCATTCAGTTTTCAGTGAGAACTGTTCCATGTGTATATGTAATATTTTTTTTCTTTTTAAACTTTTTTTTATTTTTAGTTGAATGAAATTACTTCACAGGATTTTGTTGTATTCTGTCAAACCACAGCATGAATCAGCCATAGGTATACATGTGTGCCCTCGTTCTTGAACCTCCCTCCTGCTTCCCTCCCCATTCTGCCCCTCTAGGTTGATACATAGCCCCTGTTTGAGTTTTCTGAGACATACAGAAAATTTCCTTTGGCCACCTAATTTACATATGGTCATGTAAGTTTCCATGTTCCTCTCTCCATATATCTCACCCTCTCCTCCCCTCTTCAAAGTCCATAAGTCTGTTCTCTATGTCTGTTTCTCCATTTCTGACCTGAAAATAAATTCTTTGGCACCATCTTTCTAGATTCCATATATATGCCTTAGTATATGAGAAGGGTCTTTTCAAATGAGTCAGTTCTTCACATCAGGCAGCCAAAGTATTGGAGTTTCAGCTTCAGCATCAGTCATTTCAATGAATATTCAAGACTGATTTCCTTTAGGATGGACTGGTTGGATCTCCTTGCAATCCAAGCGACTCTCAACACTCCTCTCTAACACCACAGTTCAAAAGCACCAATCCTATTATTAAAAGCATCAGTCCCTATTATTAATATCTTATGTTTTTTATTGCATATTGTTTTATGGTTAATGAATAAATATTGATATATTATTATCAACTAAAACCCATACTGGGTTCAAAGTCACTTCAATTTTTCCTAATGCCCTTTTTCATTTCCAGGATTTGCATTACATTTACTCATCATATCTCCTTAAGCTCTTCTTAACTTAAAGGGCCTGGAGCCCCTGATTCTGGACTGTGGAGACTTACCCTTGACTTCTTCTCATATCTACTGCTAAGACCTTCTTCTGAAACATCTTTGAAGTTGTGCAAATTGCCTCTATATATTTATCGAGGTGCCAGAAGGCAATAATGCAGATAGCACAGCAGTTTGAATTCCCTGAGTTTCTATTTGATAATTCTATGCTAACAAGTTTGTGTACATTGTCTTTCTTAATCCTCCAAACAACAATATGAAATAAACATATTTTAGGTCAGCTTAAGTAACCTACTACAAGCACAAGACTTGAAAGTGGTAGAACAACCCATTTCTCTTAATAGTTGTATCTTTTTGTCTATCATGGAATTTCAAATCAGAATCCTTTATTGGTTTTGAGGTGGTTTGCAAGACAAAGGGAAAAAAAAGGCTTAATGATAGTATTACATTGAAAGATTAACTGCTGTATTTTGGGGTAGAGATATTTTTATTATTGTTGTTATTGTTGTCTATTTGTATTAGCGTATATGATGAACACACATGAAAACAATAATGTCTAGCTCTTCTCTAAATGATAGAATTAACTTGTTAAGTCATCTGGTCCTAGGCTTCTGTGTTTTGGGAGATTTTGGATCACAGTTTCAATTTCAGTGCTTGTAACTGGGTTGGTCATAAAGGTTAAGTCTTGGAAGACTGATCTTTTCTAAGTATCTGTCCATTTCTTCCAGGTTATCCAGTTTATTGCCATATAGTTGTTGCTAATAGTCTCTTATAATCCTTCGTATTTCTGCATTGCCCATTGTAACCTCTCCTTTTCATTTCTAATTTTGTTGATTTAAGTTCTTCTCTTTTTTTCTTGAGTCTGACTAAAAGTTTGTCAATTTTGTTTATCTTCTCAAGGAACTAGCTTTTAATTTTATTCATCTTTCCTATTGTTTCTTTCATTTCTTTTTTAAAAAATATAAATTTATTTATTTAATTGGAAGTTAATTATTTTACAATATTGTATTGGTTTTGCCATACATCAACATGAATCTGCCACAGGTATAAACGTGTTCCCCATTCTGAACCCCCCTCCCTCCCCATACCATCTCTCTGGGTTGTCTCAGTGCACCAGCCCCAAGCATCCAGTATCACGCATTTAACCTGGACTGGCGATTCATTTCATATATGATATTATACATGTTTCAACGCCATTCTCCCAAATCATCCCACCCTTTCCCTCTCCCACAGCATCCAAAAGACTGTTCTATACATCTGTGTCCCTTTTGCTGTCTTTCATTTTTTTCCCTTTATTTCTGCTCTGATTTTTATGATTTCTTTCCTTCTGCTATTTCGGGGTTTTTCTTTGTTCTTCTTTTCAAGTTGTTTTAGGTGTAAAGTTAGGTTGTCTATTCAATGCTTTTCTTGAGATAGGATTGTATTGCTATAAACTTCCCTCTTATAACTGCTTTTGCTGCATCCCATAGGTTTTGAGTTGTCATATTTTCATTGTCATTTATTTATAGGTTTTTTAATTTCCCATTTGATTTCTTCAGTAACCCATTTCTTATTTAGAAACACATTGCTTAATCTCCTTTTTTTTTTTTTACAGTTTTTCTCTTGTGATTAATATCTAGTCACATAGTGTTGTGGTCAGTGTACACCTGTGGCGGATTCATGTTGATATATGGCAAAACCAATAAAATATTGTAAAAAAAAAAAAAAAGAAAAGATGCTTGATTTGGCTTTAGTTTTATTAGATTTACTGAGATTTGATTTGTGACTCAAGATGTGTTCTACCCTGGAGAATATTCCATGTGCACTTGATAAGAAGATTTATTCTTCTGCTTCTGGATGGAATTCCTTGAAGATACTAATGTGATCCATCTCATCTAATGTACCATTTAAGACTTGTGTTTCCTTATTAATTTTCTGTTTGGATGATCTGTCCATTGGTGTGAGTGGGGTGTTAAAGTCTTCTACTATTACTGTGTTATTGTCAATTTCTCCTTTTATGTCTGTTAGTATTTGTCTTGTGTATTGAGGTGCTCCTTTGTTGGGTTCATAGATATTTACAATTGCCATGTCTTCCTCTTGGATTTATCACTTGATCATTATGTAGTGTCCTTCCTTATCTCTTGTAATATTCTTTATTTTAAGGTCTACATTGTCTGACATGTGGATTGCTGCTCTAGCTTTCTTTTACTTCACATTTACATGAAATATATTTTTCCATCCTCTCACTTTCAGTCTATACATGTCTTTAGGTCTGAAGTGGGTTTCTTGTAAACAGCATATATATGGGTTTTGCCTTTTGATCCATTCGGTCTGTGTCTTTTGGCTGGAACATTTAATCCATTTACATTTAAAGTAATTATTTATATATATGTTCTTATTGCCATTTTCTTAATTGTTTGGGTTTGTTTTTGTGGATCTCTTCCTTCTCTTATATTTCCTGACTGTATAAGTCCCTTTAACATTCATTGTAATGCTGGTTTGGTGGTACTGAATTCTTTTAAATTTTGCTTGTCTGAAAAATTTTTGATTTCTCCATCAATTTTGAGTGAGATCCTTGCGAGGTAGAGTAATCTTGGTTGTAGATTTTTCCCTTTCAGTACTTTAAATATGTTCTGCCATCCTCTTCTGGCCTGCAGAGTTTCTGCTGAAAGATCAGCTGTTAAACATATGGTGTTTCTGGTGTATGTTACTTGTTGCTTTTCCCTTGAGGCTTTTAATATTCTTTCTTTGTGTTTAATCTTTGTAAGATTGATTAGTATGGGTCTTGGCATGTTTCTCCTTGCATTTATCCTGTATGAGACTGTTTGCACCTCTTGGACTTGACTGACTATTTCTTTTTCTATGTTGGGGAAAATTTCAACTATGATCTCTTCAAAAATTTTCTCATTCTCTTTCTTTTGCTCTTCTTCTGGGACCCCTATAATTTGAATTTTGTTGCATTTAATACTGCACCAGTGGTCTCTGAGACTATTCTTAGCTCTTTTCATTCTTTTTACTTTATTCTGATCTTCAGCAGATATTTCCACTATTTTATCTTCCAGCTCACTGATCCATTATTCTGCTTCAGATATTCTGCTATTGATTTATTCTATGGTATTACTAATTTCAGTAATTGTGTTGTTTGTCTCTGTATGTTTATTATTTAATGCTTCTAGGTCTTTGTTAATTGATCCTTGCATTTTATCCATTCTATTTTAAAGGTTTTTGATCATCTTTACTATTATTGTTCTGAAAAATTTTCAGGCACTTTGCCGATTTCCTCTTCATTTATCTGTCTTCTGTATTTTTAGTTTATTCCTTCATTTGGGCAGTGTTCCTTTGCCTTTTCATTATTCTTAAAAGCTTATTATTTTTGAAATATTCTTTTCCCAAGCTTCAAGGTTGAAGTCTTTCTTCCTTTTGGTTTCTGTCCTCCTAAGGTTGGTCCAGTGGTTTATGTAATCTTTGTATAGAGTGAGATATGTGCTAATTTTTTTTTTTTTTTTTTTACTTCTGATATGCAGCATTGAGTGAGGTGATAATTCTGTATGCTGATGATAGGTTCGTATTTTTGTCTTGTTGTTTGGATGAGGCATCTTGCACAGAGTGCTACTGGTAGTTGGATGATGCTGGGTCCCTTTTTCAAATGGTTTCCTTTGTGGGAATTCTCACTATTTGACATTCCCTAGGGCTAGAAGTTCTCTGGTAGTCTAGGGTCTTGGAGTCAGTGCTCCCACTCCAAAGTCTCAGGGCTTGATCTCTGGCCAAGAACAGAGATTCCACAGGTGGCTTGCTATGGCATTAAATAAGATTAAAACGAATACCCAGAAGTGAGTAACCAAAGATGAACCCTAGTCAAGTGGCAGTTAGAAAATCAGGCAAATAATAATTAAAATAATGGAATATACACACACACATATATATACACTCACAAGCAAAATCAAAACAGTCCAACAAAAATAAGTACAATATATTGACCCAGTGAACAAAGGAAACCAGAAGTTAAGAACAAAACTAACCAAATCACAAACTGGAAAACAAAGCTAAAGCAAGGTGCCAATTGGGGAATAAAGCAATGAAACCAAAACTAACAAATATGCTGAGAAAAAGATTGAAAAGAAAGAAAGAATAGAAATGCAAAGTTCAATAGGAGTATATAAAGAATAATTATATATATTAAAGATTAACTGCAAGGGGAAAATAATAGTAGGAAAAGCAAAGGAAAAATGTAGAAAAAAATAGGTTAAAAAATTTAAAAATTTAAATAAGAGAAAAAAAGGAAAAAGTTGGCTTATAGTTCAAAATTCAGAAAACAAAGATCATGGCATCTGGTTCCATTACTTCATGGAAAATAGATGGGGAAACAGTGGAAACAGTGTCAAATTTTATTTTGGGGGGCCTCCAAAATCACTGCAGATGGTGACTGTAGCCATGAAATTAAAAGACGCTTACTCCTTGGAAGAAAAGTTATGACCAACCTAGACAGCAAATTCAAAAGCAGAGACATTACTTTGCTGACTAAGGTCCGTCTAGTCAAGGCTATGGTTTTTCCAGTGGTCATGTATGGATGTGAGAGTTGGACTGTGAAGAAGGCTGAGCACCGAACTGTGCTGTTGGAGAAGACTGTGCTGTTGAAGAAGGCTGAACTGTGGTGTTGACGAAGACTCTTGAGAGTCCCTTGGACTGCAAGAAGATCCAACCAGTCCACCCTGAAGGAGATCAGCCCTGGGATTTCTTTGGAAGGAATGATGCTAAAGCTGAAAACTGCAGTACTTTGGCCACCTCATGCGAAGAGTTGACTCATTGGAAAAGACTGATGCTGGGAGGGATTGGGGGCAGGAGAAGAAGGGGACCCCAGATGATGAGATGGCTGGATGGCATCACTGACTCGATGGATTTGAGTCTGAGTGAACTCCGGGAGATCATGATGGACAAGGAGGCCTGGTGTGCTGCAATTCATGGGGTCACAAAGAGTCAGACACGACTGAGAGACTGAACTGAACTGAACTGAGAAGGGTATCAAAACCAGCATTGGCCAATACAGTCCAGTATTTTTGCCTGGAGAATCCCACTGACAGAGAAGCCTGGCTAGCCACATTCCACAGAGTTGCAAAGAGTTGAATACGATCAAACTGACCCCTTGTACCTAGATGCAAGATTTTTTTTTTTTCTGTGACAGCTCTGCCACAGTGAGTGTTAAGTGTGAAGTTAGTGCAGCTTCTTGGGTCTCAGGGACCCTGAAGGTGCCAAGTGTGCAGGGATTAAGACTTCTTCAGCCACAGGAGTTATGGTCCTACCAGAGTCTTTTTCAAGCCATAGCTGGCAATCAGAAGACCTCTTTGGCTGGTCTTTCTCTGTAGCTCCACCTTTTCAGGCACTTAGTGGGCTTCCTTGCCAGGGGTCTTTCTCTGTTGTTTGTTGCCTCAGCACCCCAGGTTGGAGTCCTACTCTGTAATTTGGTGAATCAATCACTTCGGGGGCACCCTAGGTGAGCTCCTACTCTGTTATTCTTGTGTTAGGCATCTGATGGGCCAGCCTTTCTTTTGTTCATCTACCAAAGCTGGCATGTCAGGGGAGAGAGGTGCTACGGTGATGGCTCCAGCCTCTACGTGTTACTCAGCAGCATCATCTTGTTTCCATGGCTGCCTGGCTTTCCTCCACAGGCATCTCCCACCACGATCTCCTCTCTCATGTCCCCTCAGTACCTCTTCCATAGTCAATAGCAGCCCTCACCCTGGGATTGCTACACAATCCCTATGTTCCAACTCCTGACTGCTGCTCCTTCTAGGAGACCTGTGTCCCTGTCCAGGGCATGTATGGCTGTGGCAAGAACTGTCTGATTCTCATTCCATTTAGACTGCCACAGATCAGCTGCTTCACTGTCAGCCTTAAATGTTTCTCCTCTGAACCACATAATTGTCCTGATGTGGGGATTGGGCCCCTGCTTCAGTTTTCCCACTTGCCAAGGGCAGGTTCAGTCATACTAATGCTCCTGTTTTCCCGGCGATTCTTTCATCCTACAGAGCTTTGCTTAGCTCTATATATTCTTTTCCAGTGCTTAAGTACTCCTGTCCACTCTCAGCTTGTGTTCTGCAAGCACGTTTGAGTCTGAAGGTGTATTCCTGATGCATCCACAGAGAGAGATGTACTCCATGTCCACCTACTCCTCTGTCATCTTTTTCCTGTTGCCCACATGTATATGTATTTTTAATGTGTTCATGGGAGGAAGTGAATTTCACATCCTTGTACCCCACCATCTCAATCTAACTGCCAATAAAGTTTATTAAAAAAAAAAAGTTCTATTGGCTGGCTTTTGGACCTTTGCACAGAAATCACACAATTAAGTCAATGATTTTCTTGAAGTTTACTTACATTGAAGGTGACATATTTGGGGCTCTTATTTCTAATAAAGAATATTTAAAGTTATATCTTGCAAATGCAGAAGCATAATAGCATCATAGAGGAAGCTTAGTACATAAATGAAATTATGGCAAGCACAATCATAAACAGAGTTGGCCATTTGACCAAATTTCTGAGCTATACAAAACCACACATTTGGATAGAATTTTATCCATAGAGAGTTATCTCTTTCTGTTTAATTCATTATAGAATATAGGTGATTGTTATTAATTCATGCATATAATATCCATATAAAATAGAGTCTACTAGCTATTGCACGTGATTTATTATTTGCAATGTCTCAAATAAAATGTAGTGATGTTCAGTTTTCTTTTTTGAAGTGCCATAGGGAAGAACATTATAATGAAAGTATTCCTCATTTTGCAAAATCTATTTCTGATTTTATTCATATTTTGCAAGTGATCTAAGTTATGAAAGGCAATTTGAATTGTCAGTCTCTGCCTGGGAATTTTGCTTAGAATCATATGGCATATACAGATTTAGTTTCAAAGGAGAGTTTTCTCTTTCAAATGTTACAAATATTAAAACTTACCAAAGGAATTCAAATTATCAGAAAAAAATGACAGTATTCTTTCAATTACAAAAATATATATGCCTTTCAAAGATGCTGGTTATTTTTATTGGAATTGAAATAACTTTTCATTACTTTTTATAATAAAATCAATTTCATACATTGCTTTCTACTACGAGAATGAACCAAAAATGAGCACTTTAAAAACCTGTCTTGATAATTAAGCATGAAAACAGGCATACATAATTATTTAACAGGCTATTTCATGTGCCAGAAAGTAGACTATTTCAAAATAAATGAAGGGAAATTCTTGAAAATATTAGTATCCACAGGGCATGCGTATACATATATGTATTATTATTAAATAATAAATTAACTATCCTCCTTATCCTTGAGCATTATATAGATTCAGATTTCACCTTTTTTTCATTGTATGTTTACAATGCTATTTTGAAATTTAGGTCTTTATTGGTAATCTTTGTGTTTCTTAGTTTAAGTACTGCAGAGGAGTATTCGGGGAAGTCTCATTCAGCATATGAGTCTACATTGTTTAAATTTATTGGTGTGGTTTAGAATCACAGGACCAATTTCCAAGCATCAATCTTTTCTTCTGAGAAGGACTTTTCTCTTTCCACACTCTAATCACCCAGAAGGGACTTGACATATTTGTACAAACCACTTCACCTCTTGACCTCCAGTTGAAGATGAGTCAAGGAAAAGTAAGGTCAATGACTTCTGCATGTGGGAGACCTGGGTTCCATCCCTGTGTTGGGAAGATATCCTGAAGAAAGGAAAGTCTACCCACTCAAGTATTCTGACCTAGAGAATTTCATGGACTGTACAGCCCATGGGGTTGCAAAGAGTCAGATACGACAGAGACTTTAATTTTCACATTCTCTTATAAACCTCTACCTCCCACATTGCCTTTTCTTTACACTCCTTAATATGTTCATGAAAAAGCAGATTATTTTGAATCAGATTTATTTTTATAGTATACAAGAAAACCTAAGTCATTCAAGATTTAGCTAGACTAGAGATGTTAATTTTTAAAAATTAAAAATGTATTTCAAAGAAGTTTTAACATTTGTGTTTCCTTTTTTTTTTTTTTTTTTGCTTATTTGTTGCTCATGTATGACCCTTCTGTTTAACAGAAAATGAATCCTTTAAGTAAAATCAGAAAACACAGTTTGAGACTTCAGTAAACTGGTTGCAAGTGATGATTTAGTAGATTTTGTGATTATAGGCTAATAGAAAAACAAATTGGTACATTCATTAGCTTTGCCCCTTTGTTTTGATCCAATAAGAAAGCTATTTTTGGTATTCCTTTTATTCCAAAGCTTCCAGGTGGTGTATACACCTACCACTTTTGTGTCAAGTATAGTTTAGAAGATGGTATCTCCAGACTTTAACATTGGTACTTTCAGATATATTGTTTTCTTTTTTTTTAATTTTTGTATTCGTGATTCCTCTTCCTCCAGATTTTCATAGCCCATATCAAGCAGCAGATGCTTGTGGAACATACTCTGATTGGTGAACAGCATCTTAGAAATGAAACAAGTTTGAAATCATACAAAATAGTCGTGAATTTAAATTTCAACTCTGCAGTTTGTTAATTACATGTCTTGGTTCAATAACTCAAGATCCTTTCAGTTCAGTTAAGTTCAGTGGCTCAGTCGAATCCGACTCTTTGCGACCCCATGAATCGCAGCATGCCAAACCTTCCTGTCCATCACCAACTCCTGGAGTTCACTCAGATTCACGTCCATCGAGTCAATGATGCCATCCAGCCATTTCATCCTCTGTCGTCCCTTTCTCCCTCCTGCCTCTAATCCCACCCAGTATCAACGTCTTTTCCAATGAGTCAACTCTTCCACATGAGGTGGCCAAAGTACTAGAGTTTCAGCTTTAGCATCATTCCTTCCAAAGAAATCCCAGGGTTGATCTCCTTCAGAATGGACTGGTTGGATCTCCTTGCAGTCCAAGGGACTCAAAAGAGTCTTCTCCAATACCACAGTTCAAAAACATCAATTCTTCGGTGCTCAGCCCTCTTCACAGTCCAACTCTCACATCCATACATGACTACCGGGAAAACCATAGCCTTGGCTAGACGGACCTTAGTCGGCAAAGTAATGTCTCTGCTTTTGAATTATGCTATCTAGGTTGGTCAAAACTTTTCTTCCAAGGAGTAAGCATCTTTTAATTTCATGGCTGCAGTCACCATCTGCAGTGATTTTGGAGCCCCCAAAATTAAAGTCTGAGATTGTTTCCACTGTTTCCCCATCTATTTCCCATGAAGTGATGGAACCGGATGCCATGATCTTCATTTTCTGAATGTTGAGCTTTAACCTGACTTTTTCATTCTTCTCTTTCACTTTCATCAAGAGACTTTTGAGTTCCTCATCACTTTCTGCCATAAGAGTGGTGTCATCTGCATATCTGAGGTTATTGATATTTCTCCTGGCAATCTTAATTCCAGCTTGTGTTTCTTCCAGTTCAGCGTTTCTCATGATGTACTCTGCATATAAGTTAAATAAGCAGGGTGACAATATACAGCCTTGACGTACTCCTTTTCCTATTTGAAACGAGTCTGTTGTTCCATGTCCAGTTCTAACTGCTACTTCCTGACCTGCATACAGATTTCTCAAGAGGCAGATCAGGTAGTCTAGTATTCCTCTCTCTCTCAGAATTTCCCACAGTTTATTGTGATCCACACAGTCAAAGGCTTTGGCATAGTAAATAAAGCAGAAATAGATGTTTTTCTGGAACTCTTTGCTTTTTCCATGATCCAGTGGATGTTGGCAATTTGATCTCTGGTTCCTCTGCCTTTTCTAAAACCAGCTTGAACAACAGGGAGTTCACGGTTCATGTATTGCTGAAGCCTGGCTTGGAGAATTTTGAGCATTACTTTACTAGTATGTGAGATGAGTGCAATTGTGTGGTAGTTTAAGTGTTCTTTGGCATTGCCTTTCTTTGGGATTTGAATGAAAACTGACCTTTTCCAGTCCTGTGGCCACAGCTGAGTTTTCCAAATTTGCTGGCATATTGAGTGCAGCATTTTGACAGCATCATCTTTCAAGATCCCTTAAAAATCTATAAATAGAAATATTGCTTCACTACAATATTCACTACATGCTTCACTACTTGCTGTGAGGATTAAGCAAGAAGTAATGTGCCAAATACTGAGCATCATATTTAGCCCAAGCCATGAGTCACACAGTATCATCCTCACCACCATGTGAACAATCAGATGTGACTTCTATCTTCTTTCTCATTCTTTGTAAGCTCTGATTGTCAGTGTTGTTGTATATTCATCTTTATCCATTCTTCTTCAATTGATTTTTGGGATTTATCACTGAAGATGTCTGGGCTATCATTTCTTTTCTTAAATGGAACTATATTAGTGATACAAATCAATTTTTGTAAAAGACATACAAATTTCAGAATTTCCTATTTATTTTTATGAATTTATTAAGTTGATTTTATTTTAAAAATATATTGGCATGAAGTTGTTTATTATAATTTATCATTTTTTTAATAAAAATATCTGTAGAATGAGCACTTTTGCTTCTGATACAAATGTTTGCATTTCCCTATTTTCTTCAAAAGTATCATTCAATTGTATTAGTGTTTTCATGGAGCAAACTTTACTTTTTCTTTATTGTGTATTTGTATTATATTTAAATTTGTTTTTACTGGCTCCAATTTTGCATTTTAATTGAGCTTAGTTTTCTATTTTTAACTTTTGGATTTAAATAGCGAGATTATTGATTTTCAGGTTTTATTTCCTAATATAAGCTTTTAAGTACTTCCTAATATAAGCATGTATAGACTTCAGTTTTGGCTTCCTTTAGCTATGCGCAACACAGTTTTAATTGAATGTTTTGCATTCTTATAGGGGCTTTGCTGGTGGCTGATTGGTAAAGAATCCAGCTGCCAATGCAGGCCGTTTGGATTCAATTCCAGCAGGCTACAGTCCATGGGGTCGCTGAAAAATGGGATGCAATTTAGTGACTAAACACAACAGCAATGACAGCATTCATCATCATACAGGGCAGAAACCTCTGCAGGAACCAGTACTGGGATAGGGAAGCCTCAACTGTAATTGATTAATCACTGGGTGCTAAGTGTAGACAGTTCCAAAAATTAAGAATCTCCACCAGAATGCAGTAATACAAGTTGTCCCATGCTTTTGAGTTTTACCACCAGGAGCTCTATTACCATCACACAGATTATATCAGAGAAAAATTCCCTCATGCTTCCAACAAAAGATGGGGGAAAGTCAACCTTTTGAAATATGCCAGAGCATTGTTTTCATCTTAACAAGATATGATTTCAGGAGAAACTATATAACCAGAGCCTAACCTACCTGAGGGAAAGAAATACCACAACTCCAGGACCCTCCAGCTATCCTGTCCCATCTAAAACTGAGACCTTATTACAGGGCACTAGATGCTTCCCCTCCCCTTACACCATACCACTGCATTACTAAAGGCCTGCTTACTGCAGGTCTTAACCAAAATGGTATATTCAACTCTCTACAAAAACTGCAAAGCCTAATGAAAGGGAGAAAGAAAGAGTGAGGAGACTAAACAAGCTTCAGAACCAGAGTCAAATACATCAGATATGTCAGACTTATCAGATTAGGAATTTTTAAAAAGTAATGAATATGCTAAAGGCATTAATTCTAAAGTAGACAACATGGAAGAATAGGTAGTATAAACATAAAAGTAGAAATTCTAATAAAGATTCAAAAATAAATGCTAGATCAAAAATGCTAACAGCACAAATGAAGAATGCCTTTGATGGGCTCCTTAGCAGAGTGAACATGGCTGAAGAAACTCTGAGCTTGTGGATATGACAAGAGACACTTCCAAAACGAAAAAACAAAGAAAAAAATTCCACCAGAACAGTGTTTAAGATGTGCATCATACACATAATGGGAGAACTAAAAGGAAAAGAACGGATAAGAAGCAATACATGAAACAATGAAGACTGAGTAGTTTATTAAACTAATGCCAAAGACCAAACCACAAATACAGATTGCTCAGAAACACCAAGCAGGCTAAGCACTAAAAATTATGCTAAATAATACTGTATTCAAAGTTTAGAAAAAGAAGCATAAAGAAAAGACCAAAGGGAGGAAATTTTCATCTATAGTGAAATGTACTTCCAGAAATGTTTTTCTCTCTCTCCTCTTTATGTATTCATGGTCAATTGCAAACCTTTATGTGGATTTTCAACTATGCAGAGGGTCTGTACTCCAACCCTTGCTTTCCTGTTTTGTTCAAGAGTCATCTATATAGAATATATATATGTAAAATAAATGACAGCAGTGATACAAGGTATGGAATAAAGAACTAGGAGAATTTTGCTTTTGTTGTGTATTTGCCTTTCATGGAAAATGGTACAGTGGATCTGGATTAGTTGTAAATGAAATTTACAAACTCTAGGGAAATTCAAAGTGGATTTGGATTAGTTGTAAATGAAAAGTGGATTTGGATTAGCTGTAAATGAAAATTACAAATTCTAGGGAAAACACTAAAAATGTAAAGTTAAAAGTATAACTGATATACTATGAAATGAGAGAAATTGAAATCATGGAAAATCTTCAATTATAGTAATAAAACACAAAATGTGAGGAAGACAAAAATAAGAACAAAGACTAAGTTCAATAAACAGAAAGGAGTAAAAAAAAAAAGATAGTCAATTTTATTCTAACTATGTCAATATTCATTTTATTTATTTATTATTATTTTTTTTTTACTTTACAATATTGTATTGATTTTGCCACACATCAACATGAATCTGCCATGGGTGTACACGTGTTCACAATCCCAAACTCCCCTCCCACCTCGCCCCTCCACACCATCCCGCTGGGTCATCCCCCGTGTACCAGTTCCAAGCATCCTGCACCCTGCATCGAACCTAGACTGGGGATTTGTTTCTTATGTGATAGTATACATGTTTCCATGCCATTCTCCCAAATCATCCCACCCTCTCCTCTCTTTCCCACAGAGTCCAAAAGACTGTTCTATACATCTGTGTCTCTTTTGCTGTCTCGCATACAGGGTTATCATTCTTTCTAAATTCCCTATATATGTGTTAGTATACTGTATTGGTGTTCTTCTTTCTGGCTTACTTCACTCTGTATAATCGGCTCCAGTTTCATCCACCTCATTAGAACAGATTCAAATGTATTCTTTTTAATGGCTGAGTAATACTCCATTGTGTATATGTACCACAGCTTTCTTATCCATTCATCTGCTGATGAACATCTAGGTTGCTTCCATGACTCGGCTATTATAAACAGTGCTGCAATGAACATTGGGTAAATATTAATGGTCTAAATACACCAAATAAAAGACAGAGATAAGCAGGGAGGATCAAAATACAAGATCCAGTTGTATGTTGTCTATAAAAGCCTTATTTTAATTAAGGGTATACAAATGTAGATTAAGGGTAAAGAAATGGAAAAAGATATAGTACTAATCAAAAGAAAGCAGGTCCAGCTATACGAACTCAGACAGTACAGACTTCAGTGTAAGGAAAGTTATTAGGATTAAAGTTGGACATTACATAATAACAAAAATATAAATTCTCCAAGAAGGCATACCAATCTTTGATATGCATGCACCTGGCAACAGAATGTTAAAGTATTTGAGTTGAACATGTATTGATCTACCCTGGTTATCTCTGTCTTTCATTTGTTGTTTTATATTAATATTAACATTTAAAGTGAATATTGACATAATCAGAATAAAATTACCCCTATTTTTTTGTTGCTGTTTTCTACTTGTTGAACTTGTACTTTGTCTAAGAGTGATAGAGCTACAAGGAGCTATAGACAAATCCACTATTATTTTTGGAGAGTTTAACACCTCTTTATCAGAAATAAATCCAACAGACAAATAAACAGTAAGGATATAGCTGAATTCAATAATACCACCATCACCTTGATTTGGTTGACATCTATAGATTACTTCATTCTGTAACAATAAAATATACATTCCTCAAACTCACATGAAACATTCACAAATATAAACAACATTTTGGGTCATAAATACACTTTAACAAATTTAAAAATAATAGAAATCATATAATATTTGCCCTCACACCACAGTGGAATTAAACTAGAGATCAGTATCAGAAGTATGATTGGACAATTCCCAAATATTTCCAGATTAAAACCACTTGTAAGACACATACAGTCAAAAAGTAAGTATCAAGATATATTTTTAAATATTTCAAGCTAAATGAAAAAAATGCAACTCTTCAAAACTTATTTCATATACTAAAAGTGGTGCTTAGAGGAAATTGTATGGAATTGAAAGCATATATTTAAATAGAAAAAAATAAAGATATAAAATCTAAGCTCCAACCTTAGAAAATCAGAAAAAGAAGAGCAAATTAAATTTAAAGTATACAGAAGGAAAGAAAATATTAAAATTATAGCAGGAATTATAAGAAAAAAACAATGTAAATAAAAACTGGTTCTTTGAAAAGATAAATAGATGATAGACTGATTCCTCTAGCCAAACTAACTAAAAACAAAAAAGAGAAGATTTAATTATCAATATAAGATATGAAGAAGGAAATAGAGAAGGAAATGGCAATCCACTCCAGTATTCTTGCCTGGAGAATTCCGTGGACAGAGGAGCCTGGCAGGCTATAGTTTATGGGCTTGCAAGAGTTAGCCACGACTTAGCACTATGAAAGAGGGGACATCACTAGATTCTGTGGATATTAAAAGGACAGAAAATATATAAAAGAACTAATTAAATGGAGAGATATTCCATGTTTGAGGAAAGAGAACTCAGGTATAGATTTTTCCAACTTGACTGATAGGTTCAAACAATCTCAAACCAAATTCTGGCAGGTTATGTTGTGGATATTGACAAACAGATTATAAAGTTTTTATGGAAAGCAAAATCTGAGAATAATCAGCTTGTTATTAAAAGAGAAGAACAAATTTTGAGGACTGACATTATCCTATTTCAGGACTTACCAGAAGTCAAGCTACAATATTCAAGGTAGTGTGATATTAGTGAAAGAATGGTCAAATAGAACAATAGGACAGAAATGAAAGACCACAAATAGAACCATATATTGTCAATTGGTCTTTGACAAAGGAGCAGGGAAATACAGTGGAGCTAAATAATTATTAATAGTGGTGCTGGATCAGGTAGGCATTTACATCCAAGAAAAATTAATCTAGACACGGATCTTACACCATTCAGGGAAATTAACTCAAAGTAAGCCATCAATCTAAATGTAAACATGCAACTGTAAAACATCTAGAATGTAAATTAACAGAAAACCTAGAAGTCCTTGGACTTTTCAATGACTTTTTAAATACAATATCAAAGTTAAAATCCATGAAATACTTGACAACCTGATTTCATTAAAATTAAGAACTTTAGCTCTGTGAAAGATAGTGCCAAAAGATTTTGAATATAAGCCACAGCCTGGAAGAAAATACTTGGAAAAGAAGTATCTAATAAAGGATTGTTATCCAAAATATAAAAAGAACTCTGAAAGCTGATAGATTAAAAAAATATAATTGATTAAAGAATGAACAAAAAACCTGAACAAAGAATATACACAGGTGACAAACAAGCATATGAATGCATGTTCAATATCAATTTGTGTCAAATGAGAAATGTAAACTAAAACTACTATGCAATAACACTTTTATAATACTGATGAGATGACCAGAAGCTGGAACACTGACAACAACAAATTCTGACAAGGATGTGATGCACCAAATATTTGAAATTTATATCTACATAGAAACCTGAATTCTGATAATATTTATGCTTTATTTATAATGGCCAAAAAGTTTTTAGCAATGAAGTGTTTCTTCAGTAAGTAAATGGATAAATAAACTGAGATACACCCAGACAATGGCACATTTTTTAGTTCTAGAAATAATGAGCTATACAGCCATAAAAGATATGGGGGAAATTTAAGTACATATTGCCAAATGAAATAAATTGATCTTTAAAGCCTACACACCATCTAATTTTATCTATCTTAAATTCTGAAAAAGTGAAAACTATAGAGCAGTTGAATGATGAGTGATTGCAGGTATTCAAGGGGAGGGAGAGATGAATAGGTAGAGTACAGAAAAATTTTAACCAAGTGAATTCTACATATATAGCATATTGTCCTCTCTAAGTCAAACACTGATAATTATGGATAAAGAGAATACTTAATGTGTATTATCTTTAAATTTTGTATTACTCAAATAAAGGCAAAAAGTTGTAAAATAGTAAACTAAACCTAATTATGTCTATAATTTCGTTCAGTTGCTCAATTGTGTCCAGCTGTTTGTGACCCCACGGACTGCAGCATGCCAGGATTCCCTGTTCATCACCAACTCCCAGAGCTGACTCAAACTAAAGTCCATTGAGTCAGTGATGCCATCCAACCATCTCATCCTCTGTCATAACCTTCTCTTGCTTCAATCATTCCCAGCATCAGGGTCTTTTCAAATGAGTCAGTTCTTTACATCAGGTGGCCAAAGTACTGAAGTTTCAGCTTCAACATCAGTCCTTCCAGTGAACACCCAGGACTGATCTCCTTTAGGATGGACTGATTGGATCTCCTTGCACTCCAAGAGACTCAAGAGTCTTCTACAACACCACAGTTCAAGAGCATCAGTTCTTCTGCCCTCGGCTTTCTTTACAGTCCAACTCTCACATCCATACATGATTACTGGAAAAACCATAGCCTTGAATAGATGGACCTTTGTTGACAGAGTAATGTCTCTGCTTTTTAATATGCTGTCTAGGTTGGTCATAACTTTCCTTCCAAGGAACAAGCATCTTTTAATTTCATGGCTTCAGTCACCATCTGCAGTGATTTGGGAGCCCAGAAAAATAAAGTCTTCCACTGTTTCCACTGTTTATCCATCTATTTGCCATGAAGTGATGGGACCGGATGCCATGATCTTAGTTTTCTGACGTTGAGCTGTAAGCCAACTTTGTCACTCTCCTTTTCACTTTTAAGAGGCTCTTTAGTTCTTCACTTTCTGTCATAAGTATGGTGTTGTCTGCATATCTGAGGTTATTGATATTTCTCCCCAAAATCTTGATTCCAGCTTGCAATGTCTGTAGTTGTATATAATGTCTAAAATTACCTTTATAATAATAAGCATTACCCTTAGAAGTTGTTCATAATTGATTATTTTTTATTATGAACAACTTCTAAGGGCAATGCTTATTAGCTTGGCACCACCATATGCTATGTAAGTAAGAGGCAGTTTAGATATAAATGCACAGGTAAGTTGAAAGTAGGAGGATGAGATAACATATCCCAGGCAAATAATAATATTATTAATTCTAGTGTGGTTATAGTATCAAACAAATTTATCTTCAAGTAAAAAATTAGTGTAAGAACTAAGGTAAGTCATCTCATAGTGGTAGGAGAATTAATTCAGCAGGAAGACAACAATCATAAAAACAGGTCATAAATTAACCAAAATGCAGAAGTTAATAGACAAATCTAAAACATAGTATGAAAATATATCACTGAGTTTCAATAATTGATGAAAATGTTAAAGACAAAAGTCATAAAGATATAGATCTGAGCAACATTATAAAAATCTTGACCTAACTGTAACATATAAGACAAGTACACATAGAAATTGCAAAATATTCTTTCTTTAGGGTGCTCTTCACCAAAAAGTACTTATTATTGGAGCATAAAAAGGCCTTAATAATTTATAAAGATTGTAGTATTATAGATATTTGTTGTTAGCTTACCAAAGGAGAATTGTTATAATATAAAGCAATAATATATCTTTAAAATGCTCACATCTTAGAAATTAAACAAACAAACAAACAAACACAATTTTAGCATACATATGAGTAAAAATGTCAAAATTTAAAATTGCATTCTACTTCAACCTGGGAGATGAAGAAAGTATAACATATCAAAAGTTGGTGGATGCATGTAAAGCGGTGCTTAGAGGAAAACGTTTAGCTTTAATTATTTACATTTTAGACTTGAAAAAACTCTACCTCTATGATCAATGAAATGATTTTCATTTACTTTAAAATAAACTTGGATTTTTTTTTAAAGTTCTTGATTTAAAGAGAAGTTGCATAGATAATACAGAGAGGTCTCATAAATGTCTCAACAAGTTTTCCTTGTTGTTGACATTTTATATTGCTATGAAATCAACAGTGGTTCTTTGGTACAAATAAAAAGAAATATTTGGTAGAAAAATATCAGCAAATTTTACACAAAGTGTAGAGGGTAAGAACATAAAATAGATGAAAAAAGCTTAAAAATATATTTAATTTGCTGGTTTTTTAAAAAATACTTTATTCTACATTAAAATACTGTATTGGTTTTGCCATACATTGACATGAATCAGCCACAGGTGTACACGATCTCCCAATGCCGAAGCCCCCTCCCACCTGCCACCCCATATCATCTCTCTGGATCATCCCCGTGCACCAGCCCCAGGCATCCTGTATCCTGTATTGAACACAGACTGGCGCTTCGTTTCTAATATGAGAGTATACATGTTTCAATGCCATTCTCCCAAATCATTCCACCCTCTCCCTCTCCCTCAGAGGCCAAAAGTCCGTTCTATACCTCTGTGTCTCTTTTGTTGTCTCACATACAGGGTCATCATTACTATCTTTCTAAATTCCATATATATGTGTCAGTATACTGTATTGGTGTTTTTCTTTCTGGCTTACTTCACTCTGTATAATTGGCTCCAGTTTCATCCATCTCATTAAAACTGGGTTGAATTTATTCTTTTTAAGGGCTGAGTAGTACTCCATTGTGTATATGTACCACAGCTTTCTTATCCATTCATCTGCTGATGGACATCTAGGTTGTTTCCATGTCTTGGCTATTATAAACAGTGCTGCAATGAACATTGGGGTACATGTGTCTCTTTCAATTCTGGTTTCCTCGGTGTGTATGCCCAGCAGTGGGATTGCTGGGTCATAAGGCAGTTCTATTTGCAATTTTTAAAGGAATCTCCACACTGTTTTCCACAATGGCTGTACTAGTTTGCTTTTTATAAATATAATAAAGTAAATAAAATCTTATCAGTATTGAACAAGAAAAAGAATATATACATATATAAGTTAATCACTTTACTATATACTTGAAACCGACATGACATTGTTGATCTACACCAATAAAAAAAAATAAAGTCATTGTAACAGTCACACAAAAAAGAAAAATAATAGAAACACAATCCACCATAACATAAAAGTGGAAATAATTCCATGCAATTTGTAGATATTTTTAAAATTATGAGAAATATTATGAATAATTATATGCCAAGAAATTTGCTATACATTTTAGTCACATTTAGCTTCCTATAAGTAAAATTTCAGGACCAAAGATTTTATTGGTAAATTATTTTAGTCATTTAAGGAAGCTATACAGCACACTTAAATGAAAATTTTTAAAGGATGAAGAGAAAACAATTTGAAATCTCTTGCGAGGTCACATAATCCTGATATTAAATTGACAAAAACACTAAAATAAAATCACCTCCATAAGTATAGATGCAAATATTTTTAACAAAGTACTATCAGCAAAATTCAGGACTATGTGCAAAGTAAAATATGATAAAGAACAAACAAGTGTTGCACAAAAGTACACTGAGTACCAAAGAGATTTATCCCAGACATGTGAAGTTGGTTTACTAGACTTATCATGGTGATCAATTCAAAATGTACATCAATTCAAAATGTAGATCAATTCAAAATAGACATCAAAACTATGTTGTATACCTGAAATGTATATAATATTATAGGTCAATTATACTTCAATTTTTTTGAGAAAAAGAATTTGAGTTTTAAAAATAAAAGAGAAAAATAAAGATGTTCCCAGACATTAAAAAAAAAAATCAGGGAAAGTAATTCACATCAAAAGGAAAACATGCGTGTATGTACATGAAGAAAAATATTACAAAAGATAATGAAAAATCATTTACTAATTGTCAGAATGTTTTACAATAAAAACTCAGAAAACTTTGAATGGAAGGAAAGTTGCTAAATACAATTGATAATGTCTATTAAAAACCCCACAAAGATACATTTAGCATGCCCTACTTAATACATGCTCATTATAACAGGAATAAGGCAAAGATACTTTTTCACAACCTGATTTAATGCTATAATTGATGATCAGTCCAATAAAATGTAGACAAATTAAGGTTATAGATTCAAAAGTTAGAACTATTTGCAAATAGCATGGCTATTTATTAAGAAAACCTTCATGAATCTAAAATTAACTGCTGAAACTAAGTATGAAATTTACCAAGGTGATAGAATACAATGTCATTACACAAAAATTTTAATCTGTTTTGCTGTGTTTGGATCAAACTGCTAGAAAGTGAACCAAAAACATGTATTTTTAATAGCAAAAGAAAATAAAATATCAAGGAGTAGATCCACAAAAGATGTGCAAGAGTTTTGTACTCTTGATCTGAAATTTACACTGACAGAGATATTTTTTCCAGCAAAGATGGGCTTATTTGGGATTAGCAGAAAATTACAAATTGAGTTTTGCAACCATGAAGTGCATGTGTGCTCAGTCGCTTCAATCATGTCCAACTCTTTGAGACCCTATGGACTGTAGCAGTCCAGGCTCTTCTGTCCATGGGATTCTTCAGACATGAATACTGGAGTGGGTTGCCATTTCCTCCTCCAGATGGTCTTCCAGACCCAGGGACTGAACCTAGGTCTCTTTTATCTCCTTCTTGGCAGGCAGGTTCTTTACCACCAGTGCCACCTGCAAAGCCCCCAGATGAACCATATTTAAAGTCTCACTTGGTAAAAGAAGGAGAACACTTTGGTAAAAAGGAAAAGGAAGATGGGAGGGCAATATGGAAAAAGACCATGACTTTTCATTGGCTAAGTTCTTGCTAGAAATGAAGAAGTTTTTTTTTTTTTTTTCCTGTTTGGCTCTGTTGTTGCAGGGCATGAGAATTCCCCATTCTGGACTCCCAATTCTATTCAACTGAGATTTGTGTTTATTACGTTTTACAATATTAAAGCTTATATAAATATAGATTTCATGGATGCATGTCATATACATGATTGTCAAGAAGCTAATTTGCCTTAAATTTATACACAAATTTGATATAATGCAATAAAAATATGAATATTTTGATAGAAATTGGCAACTAATTATAAAATTTACGTAAAATTGCAAAATATAGTAGTTAACCTCCAATTAAAATAAATTTATATTTAAAAAAAGATTCAAATGACAAGAATAATTTTAAGAGGGAAAATTTGGAAACTTACTCCACATGACTTCATAATATCAGGAGAGTGTGGAGAAGGCAATGGCAACCCACTCCAGTATTCTTGCCTGGAAAATCCCATGGACGGAGAAGCCTGGTAGGCTGGAGTCCATGCGGTCACAAAGAGTCGGACATGACTGAGTGACCTCCCTTTCACTTTTCACTTTCATGCATTGCAGAAAGAAATGGCAACGCATTCCAGTGTTCTTGCCTGGAGAATCCCAGGGAGGGCGGAGCCTGGTGGGCTGCCATCTATGGGGTCTCACAGAGTTGGACATGACTGAAGTGACTTAGCAGCAGCACCATCAGAAGAGTGCAGTATAAGCATTGAGACACAATACTGTCAATGTAACATAAATATGTAAGAAATATAACAACACTAAACTGAAGAAATTTAAAAGATGGAGAGAAAACTTTTCAACAAAAATCTGGATTTCAGTGCAGAAAAGTACATATCTATTTTCTATTATATGTAACTTAGAAAAACTATTTTGAATAAAGCATAAAAAGTTGTCTTCACTGCCTTGGTGTAACTCAGTCCTGTCTGACTCTTTGCGACCCCATGGACTGTAGCCTGCCAGGCTCCTCTGCCCGTGGAATTCTTCAGACCAGAATACTGGAGTGGGTAGCGGTTCCCTTCTCCCGGGGATCTTCCCAACCCAGGGATTGAATCCAGGTATCCCACATTACAGGCAAATTCTTTACCATCTGAGCCCAGGGAAGCCCAGAGGAGACATACAAAACTCAAAATATAATTTAAAAATTGATATGCTATACTCTATCAATATGATAAACCATCAAAAATCACATTTTATTTTTATTTTTTTCATTTTTATAAGGCTTTTTGTCTTTATTATTTGTTTTTTAGCTTGATTTATTTTTTTACTGTAAAAAGACTGTATTTTTATTTATTTATTTATTTTAATACTTTATTCTACTTTACAATACTGTATTGGTTTTGCCATACATTGACATGAATCAGTCACAGGTGTACACGATCTCTTTTTTATTTTTTAGGATACTGCTTGCTTCTTTATTCAGTTTTAGAATGTATAAAGAAAAGCCACAGACTGTGAACAAATATTTGCTATATGTATTTCTTACTCAGGACTTGTATTTGGAATATATAAATAACTCTCCCTCACAAATTATGAAAAAACCCATATAAATGGGAATATTAGTCTGGGTTTTCCAGAGACAAAAATGAATATCTGTTTCTATATTTAGATGTAAATAGAGTCAGAGAGAAAAGAAGAGAGACAGAAACAGACTGAGAGAAAAAGAGAGAAAGAGACATAATGTGATAGTGTTTTTACTTTAGAAACACACACATACAGACATACACACACACACACACACACTACACCAGATACACTACACACTACACACTACACCGGATACATCCGTATCCAGATGATTCAAGTTTGGTTAGAAACACAAAGGATCTATTCATCATCCTTGTGTAAGAGAGAGGGGACACCATATTTAACACAAATGTTAGTTTCCTAGTGATAACAAAGGAAATCTGGTGCTTCTCTTTTAAAAATTGAATGTGAGATTGTCATTATGATACCCTGTCCCAACTATTATAAAACCTCCACTAAGAAAGCTGTTACTAATATGGCAGAGATTGAGCTAAAACTCTAAAGTTCCAAAGATACATAAAATTTCTTTCCTTCTGTATTTTGTGATCAGTATTTCTTAAGTGATTAAATTCTAACAATACATTATGCCCCCTCTTTCCCCCTGCCCACAAAAATTCATATACAAGTCCTACCATCACATCAGATTGTGATTGCATTTGGAGTCTGAGTAATTTACAGTGGAAATTAAAGTAAAATGAAGTCATTAAGGTAAAACCTAACCTAATATTACCCATGTTCTCATAAGAAGAGATTCAGATATAGACACAGGAGAAAGCTAATATGTAGGCACAAGAAGATATTCATCTGCAAGCCTAGGAGAGAGGCCTGGGACAGATCCTTCTTTCATGGCCTTCAGAAGGAGCAACACTGCTGACCGTGGCCGCGGGCTTTGGCCTCCGGAACCGTGAGGAAGCTCATTTCTGCCGTTTAAGCCACCCAATCTGTAGTACTTTGTTACAGCAGTCGTAGCAAACAAATACAAAGTACATTTAAATGGCAATTTATTTTTCTGCTTTATATTCTGTTTTAAAATAGGCTTACCATTTAATTGTTTAAATGCTAAACCAGTAATTATACACAAACACATACTCATATATTTCCCAAACTATACAGAAATAAAAATGAAAATGAAATTTTTTTTCTTTTCATTAGAGTTGCATTAAAAAGCCATACTGACATTTCCATGTGTACATCCTTCTAGAGAAGGATTCCTTTAATATAAGTAGAATCATAATAGTGATAAAGACGATGACAGTGATGGTGATGACTATAATGACTCATTTATTTATAGTGTCACAGGCAGTGTTCTAAATGTGCACACGTACTATTAATAACATAGTTAATCTTCAAAATGAACCATAAAGTAATTGTTATTATTTTCATTTTACAGTATATTGAATCTTACGTTTTGTATTACAAATGAGGATCACTTTCCCCAAACCATGAAGGTATTATTTAAATAAAAGAATTCAAGATTTCACAGGCTGGATGCTACTCCTTCTTTATATTGATGTATGTATGCACAGACACACA
Source organism: Nanger dama (assembly GCA_917880005.1). Taxonomy (NCBI): domain Eukaryota; kingdom Metazoa; phylum Chordata; class Mammalia; order Artiodactyla; family Bovidae; genus Nanger; species Nanger dama. The sequence continues at coordinate 10,684,822 of CAKJTW010000014.1, forward strand.
TACATGGGCTTCCCAGATGACCCAATGGGTAAAGAATCCACCTGCAATGCAGGAGACACAGGAGACGAGGGTTTGATCCTTGGGTTGGGAAGATCACTTGGAGGAGGTCATGGCAACCCACCTTAGTATTCTTGCCTGGAGACTCCCATTGACAGAGGAACTTAGAGGGCTATGGTCCGTAGGGTAGCAAGAGACAGACCTCTCTGAAGTATACATGTATACACACATACATACATATATACATATATATACTATATGTAATGAACAGCATGGTTTATACCAATTTTTTTCATTCTTTATTTGTCTGTGGGAAATATTAATAGAGAAATTGCTGTTATTTCACTAAGTAGTAGAGAAATTGCTAGGTTAAGATATGTAAATAAAATATTTGTATCAGTTCAGTTCAGTCGCTCAGTTGTGTCTGACTCTTCGCAGCTCCATGAATCCCAGCACGCCAGGCCTCCCTGTCCATCACCAACTCCCGGAGTTCACTCAGACTCATGTCCATCGAGTCAGTGATGCCATCCAACCATCTCATCCTCAGTCGTCCCCTTCTCCTCCTGCCCCTAATCCCTCCCAGCATCAGAGTCTTTTCCAATGAGTCAACTCTTTGCATGAGGTGGCCAAAGTACTGGAGTTTCAACTTTAGCATCATTTCTTCCAAAGAAACCCCAGGGCTGATAGTCACTGCCAAATCTCTTTTCAAAATCTTGAAACAATTAAAAATCCTTCCACACTGTATGACAGTGTGTTCTCTTAAGGTAAAGACTTTTAAATATTAAGGTTATTTTATTTATTTCACAGAGAACATATTTAAATGATTTACTGATATTCCATAAAAGACAATTTTTGAGATGTGTACTAAATCACACAGAACATCAAGGGTCTTGTTGATTACTTATAGCAACCCCATTATCAGAGATCATGTTGTAATAATAATCTTAATTGCTTTTCCTCCTTTCTTGTTTGTCTTAGGAAAAAGGTATCCCTCATCCTCTTTCTTCTTATGGCAAGTTAGCTCCATTATAAACTATAATTAAATCAAATCCATAATCTTGTCTTCTTTCTAGTATTATTAGATCTCTTTGTATGGGTAATTCTAATATGGATACAGGTCTTCATTTTATCCTGGAAATATATCTTGGCAGCATATTCTAATGTCTTGACCTATCATGCATTTACACTTTGATTTAACCTCTTCTGTATTCATAACCTTGATCTCAATTACTTTTTCCAAGATTCCTTATTATTGCAAAGGCACACTTTGAATTCTTTTCACCCAATTAGCAAAATATTTCTTCCTTTGGGAAACTCAAGTCATTTTGTTTGGATGTGCATACTTGTGTATATGAATCTAATGGTATTTTCTCAGGCACTATAGAATTATCATGAAAATGAAACAAACACAGCTATAAATGCAAGACTGTAAGACTGACAATCTGCACTTAAACTGCCCATTCAAATGAGATGACAAAAATATTGATAGCTACACTTTTGAATAAATGGTCTAGGTTACTATCATTCAATAATCAATGCAATAAAAATTAGGAATACACCACAGTTCTATGTGATCACTTTGTATTATTTCTAGATGACTGAAGATCATAGTCAGCAGAGCTGTGAATAACTGGCCCTACTTATTTCAATGAATATTTATTGAATACTGATCTTGGGGAAGCCTGTCTGCAAAATTTTGTGAATAGATCTACACCAGGATTCATGGTTTTTCTGTCTTCCTTCCAGCAAGGCTCTTAACAACCAGATTATACATATAATAAAGAAGCTTATTTGTATTTATATACTAGACTTCAAGTGCATCAATCAAATCTGAGGGAAAACACACATACAAAAAAGGGAAATATCAAATAACCAAGAGTAAGATTTTTTTGTATGTTATAGACTATTTGTTGAAACATTGTTTTCTCTCAGAATTGACATCCTCATTTTGGTCCAATTCAGTCCTTATTCAGAAAGCGGGGAACAAGCCAGTAGTCCATTGCATACATATTTATTAAGAATTTCCTCTATAAATGCACAGCAAGCACAGTTCTTAGGCTAGAAATTCAATGGTAAACAAAAATCTTGTGGAGAGATAAACAAAGAACCAATAAAAATAAATAAAATGTCAACTGATGACATATTCTATAGAGAAAAGTATTTCTGGGTACTGTTAGAGAGGATGGGGGTTGCTGCCTTCTGTAGGTGGTTAGGGGGTGTTCTTTGTGATAAGACTATATTTGAGGACATACATAAATGCAGTACACTTGGCAGTCATCTGGATTTGTTTCCTCAGAAAGAGATTTTTCACCTGCAAAAAGTAGAGCATTAAAGCACTAAATTGTCAGCTTCCATTGTGATAAAAAGAACAACAAGGAGGTAAATCTTTCTGGAATACAGTGGGGAAAAGAGAATGGTAGCAGATGAATCAGAGAAGCAGTGAGTGAGAGATCATGTAGAGTCTTGTGGACAGACACTACGGTGGCCTCCATAGTCATGTCCTATATAATGCCTTTTCCCTGAGCATAGGTAGGACTTGTCATAACTTTTCACTCTTAGAAGATGACAAAGGTGATGGATGTTACTCCCATGACTCCACAAGATACTTGCACCCCAGTGTTCACTGCAATGTTCATTGTTTACAGTAGCCAGGACGTGGAAACAATGAAAATGTCACCAACAGAGAAATGGATAAAGAATATGTGTTGTGTATACATATGGAGAAAGAAATGACAACCCACTCCAGTATTCTTGTCTGGGACATCCCATGGACAGAGGAACCTAGTGGGCTATGGTCCATGGGATCTCAAAGAATAAGACATGACTGAGACTGAGCACATATATTAATATGTGTATACACACACACAGTGGAATATTGCTCAGCAATAAAAAAGGAACTAAGTTGTGCCATTTTCAGAGATATGGATGGATCTAGAGATTGTCATACAGAGTGAAGTAAGAAAGAGAAATATCATATATTAGCACATTTATGTGGAATCTAGAAAAATGGTACAGCTGAACCTATTTGCAAAGCAGAAATAAAGACATAGACATAGAGAACAAATATATGAACACCAAGCAGGGAAAGTGAGGGTGAGATGAATTAGGAGATTGGGACCAACATGTATCCACTACTATATATAAAATAGATGACTAATGATAACCTACTGTATAGCACAGGAAGTCTACTTAGTGCTCTGTAGTGACCTAGCTGGGAAGGAAATCCAAAAAAGACAGGAAAAAGGTATACTTATAACTGATTCACTTTGCTGTACAGCAGAATCTAACATAACATTATAAAACAACTGTATGTGTGAATGCTCAGTCACTCAGTCATGTCTACTCTTTATGCCCTCATGGAATATACTCCAATAAAACTTTTAGAAAATGCAGTATGATTTTACACACACACAGACACACACGCATACACACACGAGATTCTCTTTCTCCATGTTGGTTTTGAAAAAAACAAATTTTTGTGTTCTGATAGAGCCTATGGACAGGGTCACATGTGACCTCTAGCAATAAGTGACCTGTGCATGAGAACCAAAAAGAAAAAAAAAAATAGACCTCAGTCCTACAACCAATCACGAACTAGAAGTGAATTCTGCCAACAAACTGAGGAAGCTTGGAAGCACACCCAGACCCTGATGAGACTATAACCCTGTCAGCATTAGGATTTCAGCCTAGTGAAACCTGGATAAGCTATATCCAGACACAGTCCAGAGAAATTGTGCAATAATAAATATGTGTGATTTTAAGTCTTCTAAATTTATGGAGCAGTACGATACAGATACAAGATTTGTTAAGGTATTGTAAGGAATTTGTATGTCACTGCCTTAAAGATGGAAATGTTGAAAGATTTTGAACATATAAGTGTCATGATCTGACCTACATTTAAAAGGATGGCCCGGCTGCTGTAATGGAAAAACAGACAAACAAGCGAAAAACAGAGGAAAGTACAAGGGTGGAGATGTGGGACTGTTTATAAGACATTGCAATAATCTAAGCAAGAGGTTTTTCTGTCAGGCTTGAGTGGTATGATGTGATTTGATTATAAGTTGGATTCGAAAATAGAAATGTTAGAGAAGAGACAGGAATACCAAGTTTTCTGACCTGAACAAATGAAAGACTCAGTCGTCATTGGATATGACAGATAATCTTGAAAGTTGTACTAATTATCTGCTCCTCAAAGTAGACCTTTGCTGACAAATGTCCTTATAGTCAAAGCAATGGTTTTTCCAGTAGTCATATATGGATGTAAGACGATGCTTTTGAACTGTGGTGTGGCAGAACACTCTTGAGAGTCCTTTGGGCTGCAAGAGATCAAACCAATCCTAAAAGCAGTGAGCCTTGAATATTCTTTAGAAGGACTGATGCTGAAGATGAAGCTCTGATACTTTGGCCACCTGATGCGAAGTGCCAACTCATTAAAAAATATCCTGATGCTGGGAAAGATTGAAGACAGGAGGAGAAGGGGATGACAGAGGAAGAGATGGTTGGACTTGATGGACATGAGTTTGAGAAAGCTCTAGGAGATGGTGAACAGGTAAGCCTGGAGTGCTGCGGTCCATGGGGTTACAAACAGCTGAATATGACTGAGTGACTGAGCAACAACAGATTCCCAAAAGTAAGTAGTATGAAGCCTATGAATAAACAACTGATGATAACATTAATTTTCCAATCCTTTTATAGGAGAACATATTGTGGTCATCAGGGCAACAATAGTTCAATGTGCTATGGAAGTGTTCCAGTTCAAGTTAGCCTCACTTTTTATTGTTTACCTAACACTCTGTATCTGTAGACTGTATCATAAGCCTTAATATCTAGGGCTTCTCATCTAGCCATGTCTAGTCATGTCCTCACTGCCAAATAAAACTGGTAGACATCAAAACTGTTGCTTAGTTTTTATCAAGAGATTACTTTATGCTTAACACTTTTCAGTTTTATACTCTCCATAAAATCCTATATTAAAGAATTAATATTCATTAACAAAATGAGGTTGTGAAATTACCAAAGGTGGTCAGACCTTAAAGAATCCACTTGCAAAGTAGGAGATGCAAGTTTGATTCCTGAATAGGGAAGATCTCCTGGAAAGGGAAATGACAACCCAATCCAGTATTCTTCTCCTGGAAATTCCATGGAAAGAGGAGCCTGGTGGACTATAGTTTGTGAGATTGCAGAGTTGCACAAGACTGAGTGACTAACACTTTAATAATCAATGTGGTAAAATTTATGCACATGGAGTGCCTTGATATTAGTATTCTGTAGATACTTGTATTAAAACACAGCAATAAACAGACCAAAGATCCAAATTATTATTTATGTATTTTTGATGTGAAAAAATCATTTTTGCCACTGTGGCTGTCTAAAACTCCTGTATGAATTCACGTACCTTCCCTTAAGTACCTCTGTAGAGATCAAGTTAGTGAGTTTTTGCACTTGTGTGTAAATATTACAATTTAATGATTTTCATTAGATTTTATTCATACAAGATCCAAACTGAAAAGAAACAATGAGGAAAACTGCTTTCAACCTTTGTAAGAAAAATGTCTAAGTATAACCAACAAGAAGTGTATCTGATAAATTGAGGGCAATTTCCTTTCTAGTGTAAAAGTTGCCATAATATTTTAAATATATTATTTTACTCTTATCCAATTTCAACTCCTACACAAAGTAAAATCTTTTACAGATTCGGGTATTTTTTCTTGGAATATAGATAATCTGGTATTTAAGCATAATGAAAGATTTTGTAAAAGTTTCACTATGAAAAAAACAACCCTCTTTTCCATCAACAAATTCATTGTAGATATGATAAAAATGTAAATTCTGGGTTCACAATAGGTCAATAAAAATTAAAGTTTTATGGGCTTATGTTAATGCAAATCCATTATAACTTTATTAAATCCTATGCTCATGTCTGATGTAATCATTGAGTCAGATCTACATTCATGAAAATAGTATGTTACCAGTTCTTAATGAAACAGTTTTCCAATTTGAAATATCACCAAAAGTTTCTGAAACAAATATATTCAATTTTCTTCAATAATACAGATTTACAGGAAGGAAATGCAGATTTCATTGTAATACCTGCCTCTTTGGCAGCTGTAGCCACTCTTGGATGTACTAGCAAGAAATAGAGGATTCATTGCCAGTTGAAAGTGAAAGTGAAGTCGCTCAGTTGTGTCCGACTCTTTGCAACCCCATGGACTATACCCTACCAGGGTCCTAAGTCCGTGGGATTTTCCAGGCAAGAATACTGGAATGGATTCCTATTTCCTTCTCCAGAGGATCTTCCCAACCCAGGGATCAAACCCGGGTCTCCTGCACTGTAGTCAGACGCTTTACCATCTGAGCTGCCAGGGAAGCCATTGTCAGTTTGGACTCCTATATTACTAGAAAGAAAAGAAAAGAAAACAAAACAAAACACACTGCAGAGATGGTGTGGTATCTACTTAAAAAACATTTCTTTGTCTACTGAAGAAATGGGCAAATAAGCAGAGATGTCAGCCTGCTAAGGAATATATATATGATGTATTTGGGGACAAAGCCATGAGGGCAATTAAATATTGGAGAAGGAATTAGATGGAGTGTTAGTGTGTAAAATTAAGGATAAAACATGTGGAGATAAGAAAAGGTTAAAGAAATGGGCAAAAGTCCTATGATAAAGGATCTTATTTGTGAGTATAAGAATTTGGGTTTCTGAAATGAAAGAAAGACTGAAATATTTTAAGCAAGAATAATAGGTTTTTATTTTAGTTAGAAGACAGCTTTTATAAAGTTAAATGTGTAGAAGTGAAAACTAATTATAAATAGACCAGCACAAAGATATTATCACTTAAGAGGCACACTTTTATTTCTGTAAAATCTGTTGGAAGAGATGTGAAGCAAGGAGGCATGTTTGGGAATATTAATGAAAGAATCATCTGCTGACAGGAGGTAAGTGGAATGAAGAAGGTCACAAATCAAATTAGGAAAATATACGCAAGAGCAGGAAGGTGATTTAAAAAAGTGTCGAGCAATATCAATATTTGAGGGACAGGAAGAATTAATATGAGGAAGGAGGAGCTAGAACAAAGGACAGAGAGGTAAACGACTCTGAGACCCCATGGACTGTAGCCCTCCAGGCTCCTCTGTCCATGGCATTCTCCAGGCAAGAATACTATAGTGGATAGCCATTCCCTTCTCCAGGGGATCTTCTAAACCAAGAGATGGAGACTGGGCCTCCTGCATTGCAGAGAGATTCTGTACCATCTGAACCACCAGGGAAGCCCAAAGGAATTTACATAATTTAAAACTATAGACTCAAGAGAGTAAAGGTCTATGAAGGAGGGAATGGTATAGAGTGTCAAATGAAGAGGAATCTGGCAAGGTCAAGACTGAAGTGCTTTTCACTGGCAAATATAAATCTTTGATGAATTTAGTGAGCTTAGTTCTATACCAGTTAGGGCAGGACCTTAAGTACAGTGGTTTATGGAATATATTGAATGAGTAGAATGAGAATCAAATTTACCACCTAAATCACAACACTTTAAGAATAACAGTGAGAGTTAGTAACAATTTCAGCATGTAAACAGATACAACTAGAACTATTGTACCCAAGTCAGGGCATAAATTTACTCTAGAGATGTGTATGCTACATTGTTAAAAATGATGGATGATATAAAGAGAAGACTAGATAGTATTTAGACAGAAATGCAGAGAATCAGGGAGTTATTTTATACAATGATAGCAACTGAACATGTAATGGCATCTAGAAATTGAAAAAGAAATATAACATTGCTGAGTTAAATGACGTGGTCACAGAAATGTCTGTGAAGGCAGAAGTGTGAGGAACTTCAGTTGGGCAGATAGTAAGTGGAGATAAGGTTATATTGGCAGCAGATAACAGAACTGATCTCTATATACATGAATCACAAACAAGACTGTAGCGTTCAGGAGCTGAACAAAGCACAGAACCTGTATAGATAGGTAACTTTCTACTAAACAGAAGATTGTATTCCCATATTATGCTGGATATGAGGCAGTTTAACTTATTTAATCTTTTTCCATGTTGAGAAAGAGGGAGGTGGGAGGGGGTTCAGGATGGAGAACATGTGTATACCCGCGGCGGATTCATGTTGATGTATGGCAAAACCAATACAATATTGTAAAGTAATTAGCCTCCAGTTAAAATAAATACATCTATAATAATAAAAAAGTACATACTTCAAATCAGTCTCAGGCAGTATATTACAGGCAGAAATCCAGTTACCAAAACTGCTATAAGGACCCAGGGTACAGAATAGGCAAAAACCAAGTTAATGGAATGGTGATATGTTACAATGGGACAATTCACACAGTAGGCTTTGTTGGAGACACGATGTGTTGGATGTATGTGAAAGTTGCTCAGTCATGTCTGACTCTTTAAGACACCATTGACTATAGCCCATGGAATTCTCCAGGCCAGAATACTGGAATGGGTAGCCTTTCCCTTCTCCAGGGAATCTTCCCAATCCAGGGATCAAACCCAGGTCTCCTGCATTGTAGGCACATACTTTACAAGTTGAGCCATAGAAGAAGGCCCGGAATGCTGGAGTGGGTAGCCTATCCCTTCTCCAGCAGATCTTCCCAACCCAGGAACCAAACTGGGGTCTTCTGCATTGCAGGTGGATTCTTTACCAAATGAGCTATCAAGGATGTATACATCATGAGATTTTATAAGCATCTAATAGTGCATAACATAATTAACATTTGTTATCAGCATATATCAATATCAAGAAATTCAATGTGGAGGACTGTACCACAATAAAACATAGGCATAGGGTTTAATTTTTACAGATGTGTGTTTTTATGATTTTGGGGGATAAACACATTTAACCTATTTGACTTAGTTATTTTTGGATTCATATTTTGACATATGCAAATAAGACTGCATAAAATAATACTTATAATCATAAACTTGCATTCTAGATATGTAGTCTCCGTGTGTGTGTGTGATGAGTGTATAGAGGGTATTTGTGCATATTACTTATTCTCCTATAATTTTACAAAAGACATTCTTTGTTATGCTTGGTCAGGTATTTTTACATGGAAAGATCTCTCCCATATCTTATCTAGAAATAAAAAAATTAAGAAATGCAAACTTTTGTATTTTGTAGCATTACAAAAATAATTATTTTAACCAGCATTTCAATGCCTTAGTAGTAGAATGAGAACTTATATTGTTTTCATTACTGCACAGCATCTGAGATCTTGCAATGTCTCCATATGAAAGGGAAGAATCTTACTAGATTAAGATATTTTTAGTGTCTCTCAGTTGGTAGTCCAAGTGAATGATAATTTATGATTAATTTATGCTTAGATACCACTACTTATTTTATTATATGGAGATTTTTCTTCAGTTTGTATAAGTACTTTCTAGTAAAAGTTCTTACAAGTGTAGTAACAATTTAAATATTGACTGTTTATGTTTCAAAAGTAAACATCCTTCTAAGTTTATTTTTAATGATGATATTAACAATGATAACAACCTAATGGAACTAACAACTGACATGTGTTTAACACCTCTCTGTACATGTATGCTCCGTTGCTCTGTCATGTCTGACTCTTAGCAACCCACGGACTGTAGTTTGACAGGCTTCTCTGTCCATGGGATTATCTCAGCAGGAATATTTGAGTAAAATGCCATCTCCAAAGCTCCATGGGATCTTCTTGACCCAAGGGATCGAACCTGCATCTCCTTTGTCTCTTGAATTGGCAGGTAGATTCTTCACCATTGATTCACCTGGGAAGCCCACTTTAACATTTATTGTTCACCATAAGTTGGACTCAGCAATTTATGAGTCTTGTTATCAGCCACTTCAAAACACTCTGACAGATTATTTATTTAATTCACCAATGAAGAAACAGAGGTTAACAACATGGCTAAGTTGTCCAGGGTTACATATGTGGTTAATTGCATCAGATAGGATTTCAGCTTCTGTTCATCTTCAAAGTCTGGGCTCTTAAGCATTATCATTAACGTCTTGGTTTTCACTTTGAAAAGTAGTTAATGTTTGATGATTTATATTTTTCACTTTATCTTCATCAGCTGCCTTTTCTTTGTCCATAACTCTGATCCAAACTTCTGTCTTCTGGCATTGCCTAACTCCAAATATGAATGCTGCTGAAGTGCCTTCTGTATGTAGCCAATCTTTGGTATATGTAACAAAACTAAGTCATGATGGAGTGGCTGACTGTTCCTAAGTGGGAGTTAATATTCTAGCCAAGATGATTTCCCCCCTCAAACACAGAATGACAGCCCAGAGAGAAGACTAAAGGTTAAAATGAGAGAGAAAAATAAAAAAGATACTTTGCAAGTTTCTAAGTGAAGGAGACAAAATTTGTGTGGAGGGTCAGCAAAGTTCATTTCTTTTCTTCTTTTTTTCTCCTCTGTGGGCTGTTCCACAGACCATACACTTTGTGATTTAAAAGAAAATAATGTACAATAGCCCCTTTTCTTTTTGGAAATCTTTCAAATTGGCAAGCAGCCATTTGGAATGCTAGGCACATTCTGGTCTTTCTACATTGACATGAGGTTGGTACTTGTCCAAGAAAGAAATAGTCTTTATTTTCTATGTAACCACAGAAACTACACTCCTTTCCAAGAAAATCTATCTTTATAGTCAAGTAGTTAACCCTGAAATCTCTAGCTTGACTCAAATTCCCAGATTCATGAACATACGATGTTGGCAATGTGAAAATCATGTCCTTTCAATAGATTAGAAAGATAAATAGATTAATTGCCAGGTGAGTTTTACAAACTCTCAATGTTTAATGAACATTGTAACCATTTTTTATACAGACAAAGTAAGTGGGCTGTTAATTTTATGCTTAATATAGTCATTCAGATAGAAGGCTTAAGGACATGCCTGCCTAGCCCTATGGTGATCCACAGCTCCTGGCATGTGAGCGCACAACCATACACACACACATACATGCACACCATTGTTGATTTATTTGGAAAAAAATAACTCTAAAAGTCTTCTATATGCCTTTTATTTATACTAAGTCCATAACCTTGAAAACTTTTTGTATAAATTTGATGCCAATCCCAGATAAATATATTGTGATTTGTCAAGAAAATAGGCTGCCTACCAGCTCTTATTTTTTTAACTTCCAACATCTCAATTCATACATGTTTGCTGGGTATTTTAAAATTTTCTATAGATTAGGTTAAGGAAATAGAATTTCTGGATCAAAAGACTTGAGTTATATATATTTATTATCAAATTGCTTTGAAATACTTTATATATGTAAAATTTACTATCAAATTGCTTTATAAAATATACAATATGCCTATATTTTTACACTGTATTGAATATATCATGTAGTATTTTATATATAAAATATACATCTATTCTCATTATTTTAAATTATATTTAACCAAAATTATTATCAAATATATTTATGTATTAATAGCATATGTATAGTATATTTCAATGCATTATATCATTTATTATATTGCTGTATACATGCACTATTATATGATATATATTATAATTAGCATTTTCATAACTATATGATAAATATATTTTAATATGCTTATTTTGTATTTATAGTTTCTATATTAATTGTATAATTGTAAGCTTTGCCAATTTTTCCCTTGTTTTTTTAATATTAAAATATTTATATATTTTAAAAATATTTCTTCAAGACTTTCATTTACTTTTCAACTTTGTGATTTCTCTTTATGAGCACATTTTAAAAATTTACTTAATGTAAATGAAATATATTTAACTTTATTCAGTGTGTGAAGCAGAATGTCTTTGTTTTTTCTAAAATGTATACCATTTGTCCCAAAATTTGTTGAAACATCACATTGTCTGTCAGTAAAAGATTATATTTGATATAAATTAAATCCCAATCTACTCTTGGTTCTTTATGTGGGGTTTATTTATTATGTTCCATAGAATAATATGGGGTCGCTGAGGGTCAGACATGACTGAGTGACTTCGCTTTCACTTTTCAGTTTCATGCACTAGAGAAGGAAATGTGACCCACTCCAGTGTTCTTGCCTGGAGAATCCCAGGGACGGGGGAGCCTGGTGGGCTGCCGTCTATAGAACAATATTTAAAATTTTCTGTGATAATGACAAATGCATTCAATTAGGATTCCCTTATATTACATCTGAAACCTGAAAGATCAACGACCTTGTGCTTGGCTGCATCCCACCATACTGCAGTCTTTGCAACTGTCCAGCCTCGAAACTAAAGAAGAACTGAGTCAGAGGCAGAGACATCAATAATTTGTGGAACAGAGAGTCTTACAAGTCAGAGGCAAAGACCCAGGAGTGACACACTGCCTTGTATGGATAAGGGCAGGCAGGCAGCTTTGCTACTCAAGAGAAGAGGCTACTAGTCACAGGGTGAATGACATCAGAAGGGTTCCCTGGTTACCAGGGGAACCCTGGAAGGAATGTGTTCCCCACAACGCTTCAGGTTAGCAACCATCCAGAGGACTGCCATTTCTTGTTGATTCCCCAATAATGGAGCCTCAAATCTGAGAATCAGAACAATTCTTAGCTGGAGGTTAAGGGATCATGCAGGCAATTGCTGATAAGATTTGGAGGGGGATGCAATCAGGGGCTTCCCAAGTGGTGCTGGTGGTAAAGAACCCACCTGCCAGTGCATGAGACTTAAGACTCTGGTTTGATCCCTGGGTTGGAAAGATCCCCTGGAGAAGGAAAAGGCAACCCAGTCCTGTATTCTTTCATGGATAATCCCATGAACAGTTGGAGAGCTGCAATCCATAGGGTCGTACAGAGTCAGACATGACTGGAGCGACTTAGCACACAGGCACAAAATCGTGTGAGTAAGGTGAAGGTGAAGCAGAACCTGGTAGGGTGTCATCATCCTGTTCAGTCACTCAGTCGTGTCTGACTCTTTGCGACCCCATGGACTGCAGCACACCAGGCTTCCCTTTCCTTTGCAGTTTCACAGAGCTGCTCAAACTCATGTCCATTGAGTTAGGGATGCCATCCAACCATCTCACCCTCTGTTGTCCTCTTTTGCTCCTGCTTTCAATCTTTCCCACCATCAAGGTCTTTTCCAGTCAATTGGCTCTTTGCATCAGGTGGGTAAAGTATTGGAACTTCAGCTTCAGCATCGGTCCTTCCAATGAATATTCAAGTTTGATTTTCTTCAGGACTGACTGGTTTGATCTTACAAAGGAATTCTACCAAACACAAAACCTATCCTTTTCAAATGAGTGTAAAATTTTGAAGAGGAGGTAACACTCTCAAATTCATTCCATAAGGTCATCATTATGTTGATGTGAAAACCAGACAAAATTTAAAAATAAAATTGCAGGCCAATATCTCTCATGTATATGGATACAAAAGTACCTAACAACATGTTAGCAAACCAAAATAAAAATAAAAAGGTTTATACACCAGGAGTTGTGTAGATAGAAAACAAATCCCCCAGATAGATCACTGTGACTAATGATATGGGAATAAGGAACTTACTTTACCCAGTTTCTGGACTTAAGTATTTGACTTATTTTGGATTAGGACTTTATAATATTTGATGATTTATCATGTATACTGTTTTGAAGAATGGAACTAAAAGCTGTAGGTTGTTACATCCAAGTTACACATCATCTATGCCTTCAATAATTTCTTTTAGGCCAGTAGATTTCATATATGATATCCCATGTAATAAAACCAGTGAATCCAATCGTTGCCAACGAACTGCTATACCTCTTTTTTTTTTTCCCCCTGTAAAGGGAATCCCTGGATCTGATGTACCATTAGGCTAAATTCCATAGCAGTATATCCAATGTTCTTTAACTCTTAAATACTGGAGCTAACTTATAAGTATATACTCGTATTCATTCAAGGGATTCACTTTAGTTTATTTGACAGGACCCCATAGGTGAATTGCAACACAGGCCCTTAGGATTTTGAAGAAAGCTCTAACATACTCTGCTGACAGCTGTCTCCTTTTGAGAAACTCTCAGACTGCTAGTAAACCTTAGTAGAGATTGAATATTTACTCACGGGCCATAATCAAGTTATGCAACCTGAGCTGCCCACAATAAACTGGGTGTCATCTGACCTGCCAATCCATAAATTTAGTCATGGACAATAGCTCTCCATCATCAGAAGGAAGTGGTAAGTATACGACCAGGCTCAAGCCACTCTCGAAGGCACAAGTAAATTACTTTCACAAGTAGCCCTGGTCTTCACTCATATGTCACATATTCCTCACTCCCAGCCTATGGTCTGCTAGGGAGTTCCCTGTGCTCAGTTGACAGAGGAAAAGAAGCTTTGGGTTTTGTTAATATTTGATTCTGTGCAATATGCAGGCACTATTCAAAAGTGGACAGCTGCATCATTATATCCTCTTTCTAGGATATTCCTGAAAAATAGTAGTGAAGGGGAATCCTCCCAGTGGGCAGAAATTTGAGCAGTGCCCCAAGACTGTCCAAATTGTTTGAAATAAGAAATGACCAGAGGAGGAGAGAAAAGATGGCAGAGGAATAAGACGGGGAGAACACTTTCTCCCTCACTACTTCATCAAAAGAACATTTCAGCGCTGAGTAAATTCCACAAAACAACTTCTGATTGCTGGCAGAGGACATCAGGCATCCAGCAAAGCAGATCACTGGCTTCAAAAACAGGTAGGAATAAATATAAAAGATGAAAAAAGACATAAAGAAGGTAGGGAGGGAGCCCAGTCCTGGGAAGGGAATCCCGTCCCGTGAAGAGACTTTAAAAGAGAGGTTTCCAAACATCAGGAAACATTCTCGCAGCAGAGTCTGTGGCAAGCCCTGGATGCACAGAGGGCAACATAACAGGAAGGAAAAATAAATAAATAATTAACATCAACAGATTACGAGTTCAACAGTAAAACCCCCAGCAGATAATCAGCACAAATGCCTGCATCCGATGGTAGCAAGTGGGGGTTGGGCAAGGAGGATTGTGAGGCGCCAGTGACAGTGCTTTCTAAGAACTGGGCTGTGGGAGACGTAGGCTGTAGGGCTTTTCTCAAGAATCAGGTTGTAATGTGGCTAGAATCAGGTCTGTTCATGGCCAGAATGAACTATCTTGGATTAGCAAACCAGACTGTGGCATAGCTAACACGCGAAACACTCAAACATAAGACACCAACAGGCCCAGGCACATAACAAAGGACGGATCTGAAATAGCCGGCTGCAGACCATCCCCCTCCGGTGACAGGCAGCCAGAGCCTTAAGTGCTGGAAGGGGGCAATCGCAGCTCAAGAGAGACATTACCTACCAAACTGCAAGCAGGTTTCTTTGCTAATAAGACTTCTGAGGGGCTCTGGACAGTCATCATCTGCCTGAGAAGGAGCCCTAGAGGTACTCCCAGAAAATTGAGCAGCCAGAAATTGCAGCAATTGCGCGCACCAAACTCCCTAGCCACTCCGGACCTGGGAAGGGCACAAAGCACAGGCTCAACCAAATCTGTGCCTCGGAGGGCTTCCTGAGCACCAAGCCAGAGTGGCTTAGACCGGGGAGGTGCATGAAGCCTAGGCAGGCCTCAGAAGGTTATCCGCGAGCAGGGGCAAGCCCAGCGCAGAGTCCATCACCACCCACCCTCTGTCAAGACGGAAATCAGACACAGAAGACACCAGCAAACAGAGGAAGTCAAACAGAGGGAACTGCTTTGGTAGCGACCCCACAAGCCCACAACACAAGAGAAAGCACCAGATATACCTTTACTACTTTTATGATCAAAATTTTTTTTTTTTTCTTTTTGGGTTGATGTGGAAGCGTGATTTTTTTTTTGAAAATTTTTTTGAAAATTTTTTTTTTTTTTGTCTTTTTTCCTAAACTTTCTTAAATTTTTAAGTCCTCTATATCTCTATTTATTATTTTTATAACCTATTATTACTTAAAAAAACCTATTTTTAAAGCAAACGCCATATATAGTCTTTTTGGTGCTGGAAGTTGTTGTCTTTTAGTAATTCTGGAGTCTTTTATTTTTATTTTTAAAATTTTTTCTCCTTCTTCTTCTTTTCTTTAATATTTTATTTTTGAAAATCCAATCTCTACTCCAGATTTTTAATCTTTGTATTTTGGTATTTGTTGTCAATTTTGTATATTTAAAAACCTAATCTTCAGTACCCAATTTTATATGAGTGTGAGATTACTGGCTTAACCACTCTCTCCTCCTTTGGACTCTCTTTTTCTCCACCAGGTGGCCTCTGTCTCCTCCCCTCCTCCTCCTCTTCTCTACCCAACTCTATGAATCAGTGTGTTCCAGAAGATGGAGAACACTCAGGGAACTGGTCACTGGCCGGACCTGTATCCCTCCTTTTCATCTCCCTCTTTTATCCTCCTGGCCACCTCTGTCTACTTCCTCCCTCTCCTCTTCCATGTATAACTCTGTGACCACCTCTGAGAGGTCCAGACTTTGGAGCACACACAAGAAAGTGGTTATGGGCTAACTTGCTCTCTCCTTTTTGATTCCACCTCATCCCATTCCACTCACCTCTAACTACCCCCTCCCTCTTCTCTTCTCCAAGTAACTCAGTGATCCTCTAGGGGTGACCCTCAAGGTGGAGAAACCTATCATCTTTAACCTAGATGTTTTAACATTAGTGCTGTATAGATGGAGAAATCATGAGGCTATTGTAAAAAAAAAAAAATCTGAAAACCAGAATCAGGAGGCTTAAGTCCGAATCCTGAGATCATCAGAGAATTCCTGAATACAGGGAACATTATCCAATAGGAGCTCATTAAACGCCTTCATACCTACACTGAAACTGAGCACCACCCGAGGGCCAACAAGTTCCAGAACAAGATGCACCACACAAATTTTCCAGCAACACAAGAACAAGCCCCTGAGCTTCAATATACTAGCAGCTCAATATACTCCAAAACCATTGACGTCTCATAACACATTACTAGACACTTCACAGCACTCCAGAGAGAAGAAATCCAGATCCACCCATCAGAACTCCAACACAAGCCTCCCTAATCAGGAAACCTTGACAAGCCACTGATATAACCCCACACACAGAGAGGAAGCTCAATAATAAAGAGAATTCCACAAATTCCCAGAAAATAGAAAGGCCACCCCAAACGCAGCAATATAACCAAGATGAAGAGACAGAGGAATACCCAGCAGGTAAAGGAACAGGAGACATGCCCACCAAACCAAACAGAAGAGGAAGATATAGGGAATCTACCTGAGAAAGAATTCTGAATATTGATAGTGATCCAAAATCTTGAAATCAAAATGGAATCACAGATAAATAGCCTGGAGTCAAGGATTGAGAAGATGCAAGAAAGGTTTAACAAGGACCTAGAAGAAGTAAAAAGAGTCAACATATAATGAATAACGCAGTAAATGAGATCAGAAACACTCTGGAGGCTACAAATAGTAGAATATCGGAGGCAGAAGATAGGATTAGTGAAATAGAAGATAGAATGGTAGAAATAAATGAATCAGCGAGGAAAAAAGAAAAACGAATTAAAAGAAATGAGGACAACCTTAGAGACCTCCAAGACAATATGAAACGTTCCAACATTCGAATTATAGGAGTCCCAGAAGAAGAAGACAAAAAGAAAGACCATGAGAAAATACTTGAGGAGATAATAGTTGAAAACTTCCTAAAATGGGGAAGGAAATAATCACCCAAGTCCAAGAAACCCAGAGAGTGCCAAACAGGATAAACCCAAGGAGAAACACCCCAAGACATATATTAATCAAACTAACAAAGACCAAACACAAAGAACAAATATTAAAAGCAGCAAGGGAAAAACAACAAACAACACACAAAGGGATCCCCATAAGAATAACTGCAGATCTCTCAATAGAAACTCTTCAGGCTAGGAGGGAATGGCAAGACATACTTAAAGTGATGAAAGATAACAACCTTCAGCCAAGACTACTGTACCCAGCAAGGGTCTCATTCAAATATGAAGGAGAAATCAAAAGCTTTACAGATAAGCAAAAGCTGAGAGAATTCAGCACCACCAAACCAGCTCTCCAACAAATGCTAAAGGATAGACTTTAGACAGGAAACACAAAAAGGACGTATAAACCCGAACCCAAAACAATAAAGTAAATGGCAACAGGAGCATACTTCTCAATAATTACCTTAAATGTAAATGGGTTGAATGCCCCAATCAAAAGGCAAAGACTGGCTGAATGGATACAAAAACAAGATCCCTATACATGCTGCTTACAAGAGACCCACCTCAAAACAACGGACATATACAGACTGAAAGTGAAGGGCTGGAAAAATATATTCCATGCAAATAGAGACCAAAAGAAAGCAGGAGTAGCAATACTCATATCCGATATGATAGACTTTAAAACAAAGGCTGTGAAAAGAGACAAAGAAAGCCACTACATAGTGATTAAAGAATCAATCCAAGAAGAAGATATAACAATTATAAATATATATGCACCCAACATAGGAGCACCTCAATATGTAAGACAAATGCTAACAAGTATGAAAGGGGAAATTAATAATAACACAATAATAGTGGGAGATTTAATACCCCACTCACACCTATGGACAGATCAACTAAACAGAAAATTAACAAACAAACGCAAACTTTAAATGATACAATAGATCAGTTAGACCCAATTGATATCTATAGGACAATTCACCCCAAAACAATGAATTTCACCTTTTTCTCAAGTGCACATGGAACATTTTCCAGGATAGATCACATCCTGGGTCATAAATCTAACCTTGATAAATTCAAAAAAATCGAAATTATTCCAAGCATCTTCTCTGACCATAATGCACTAAGGTTAGATCTCAATTACAGGAGAAAAACTATTAAAAATTCCAACATTTGGAGGCTGAACAACACCCTTCTGAATAATCAACATATCACAGAAGAAATCAAAAAAGAAATCAAAATATGCATAGAAATGAATGAAAATGAAAGCACAGCTACCCAAAACCTGTGGGACACTATAAAAGCAGTGCTAAGAGCAAAGTTCACAGCAATACAGGCATACCTCAAGAAACAAGAAAAAAGTCAAATAAATAACCTAACTCTACACCTAAAGCAAGTAGAAAACGAAGAAATAGAGAACCCCAGAGTTAGTAGAAGGAAAAAAATCTTAAAAATTAGGGCAGAAATAAGTGCAAAAGAAACAAAAGAGACCATAGCAAAAATTAACAAAGCAAAAAGTTGGTTCTTTAAAAGGATAAATAAAATTGACAAACCACTAGCCAGATTCATCAAGAAACAAAGAGAAAAAAATCAAATCAATAAAATTAGGAATGAAAATGGAGAGATCACTACAGACAGCACATATGCCAATAAAACAGACAACTTGGAAGAAACGAACAAATTCTTAGAAAAGTACAACTTTCCAAAACTGAACCAGGAAGAAATAGAAAATCTTAACAGACCCATCACAAGCATGGAAATTGAAACTGTAATCAGAAATCTTCCAGCAAACAAAAGCCCAGGTCCAGATGGCTTCACAGCTGAATTCTACCAAAAATTTCGAGAAGAGCTAACGCCTATCTTACTGAAACTCTTCCAGAAAATTGCAGAGGAAGGTCAACTTCCAAACTCATTCTATGAGGCCACCATCACCCTAATACCAAAACCTGACAAAGACGCCACAAAAAAGAAAACTACAGGTCAATATCACTGATGAACAAAGATGCAAAAATCCTTAACAAAATCCTAGCAATCAGAATCCAGCAACACATTAAAAAGATGACCAAGTAGGCTTTATACCAGGGATGCAAGGATTCTTCAATATCTGCAAATCAATCAATATAATTCACCACATTAACAAATTGACAAATAAAAATCATATAATTATCTCAATAGATGCAGAGAAGGCCTTCGACAAAATTCAACATCCATTTATGATAAAAACTCTCCAGAAAGCAGGAATAGAAGGAACGTACCTCAACATAATAAAAGCTATATATGACAAACCCACAGCAAACATTATCTTCAATGGTAAAAAGTCGAAAGCATTTCCTCTAAAGTCAGGAACAAGACAAGGGTGCCCACCTTCACCACTACTATTCAATATAGTTCTGGAAGTTTTGGCCACAGCAATCAGAGCAGAAAAAGAAATAAAAGGAACCCCAACTGGAAAAGAAGAAGTAAAACTCTCACTGTTTGCGGATGACATATCCTCTACATAGAAAATCCTAAAGACTCCACCAGAAAACTACTAGAGCTAATCAATGAATATAGTAAAGTTGCAGGATATAAAATCAACACTCAGAAATCCCTTGCATTCCTATACACTAATAATGAGAAGGTAGAAAAAGAAGTTAAGGAAACAATTCCATTCACCATTGCAACGAAAAGAGTAAAAAACTTAGGAATATACCTACCTAAAGAAACTAAAGACCTATATATCAAAAACTATAAAACACTGATGAAAGAAATCAAAGAGGACCCCAATAGATGGAGAAATATACCATGCTCATGGGTTGGAAGAGTCAATATAGTGAAAATGAGTATACTACCTAAAGCAATCTACAGATTCAATGCAATTCCTATCAAGCTACCAGCAGTATTTTTCACAGAACTAGATCAAATAATCTCAAGATTTGTATGGAAATACAAAAAACCTCGAATAGCAAAAGCAATCTTGAGAAAGAAGAATGGAACTGGAGGAATCAACTTGCCTGACTTCAGGCTCTACTACAAAGCCACAGTCATTAAGACAGTATGGTACTGGCACAAAGACAGAACTATAGATCAATGGAACAAAATAGAAAGCCCTGAGATAAATCCACACACCTATGGACACCTTATCTTTGACAAAGGAGGCAAGAATATACAATGGAGTAAAGACAGTCTCTTTAACAGGTGGTGCTGGGAAAACTGGTCAACCACTTGCAAAAGATGAAACTATATCTCTTTCTAACACCACACACAAAAATAAACTCAAAATGGATTAAAGATCTAAACTTAAGACCAGAAACTATAAAACTCCTAGAGGAGAACATAGGCAAAACACTCTCCGACATAAATCACAGCAGGATCCTCTATGATCCACCTCCCAGTATAATGGAAATAAAAGCAAAAATAGACAAATGGGATCTAATTAAAATTAAAAGCTTCTGCACAACAAAGGAAACTATAAGCAAGGTGAAAAGACAGCCTTCTGAATGGGAGAAAACAATAGCAAATGAAACAACTGACAAGCAACTAATCTCAAAGATATACAAACAACTTATGCAGCTCAACTCCAGAAAAATAAACGATCCAATAAAAAAATGGGCCAAAGAACTAAATAGGTATTTCTCCAAAGAAGACATACGGATGGCTAACAAACACATGAAAAGATGCTCAACATCACTCATTATCAGAGAAATGCAAATCAAGACCACAATGAGGTACCATTTCACACCAGTCAGAATAGCTGTGATCCAAAAGTCTACAAGCAATAAATGCTGGAGAAGATGTGGAGAAAAGGGAACCCTCTTACACTGTTGGTGGGAATGCAAACTAGTACAGCCACTATGGAAAACAGTGTGGAGATTCCTTAAAAATTGCAAATAGAACTGCTTTATGACCCAGCAATCCCACTGCTGGGCATACACACCGAGGAAACCAGAATTGAAAGAGACACATGTACCCCAATGTTCATTGCAGCAGTGTTTATAATAGCCAGGACATGGAAACAACCTAGATGTCCATCAGCAGATGAATGGATAAGAAAGCTGTGGTACATATACACAATGGAGTATTACTCAGCCCTTAAGAAGAATAAATTTGACTCAGTTCTAATGAGATGGGTGAAACTGGAGCCGATTATACAGAGTGGAGTAAGCCAGAAAGAAAAACACCAATACAGTATACTGACACATATATATGGAATTTAGAAAGATAGTAATGATGACCCTGTATGTGAGAAAACAAAAGAAACACAGAGGTATAAAATGGACTTTTGGCCTCTGAGGGAGAGGGAGAGGGTGGGATAATTTGGGAGAATGGCATTGAAATAGTTATACTATCATATAAGAAACGAAGTGCCAGTCTATATTCAATACAGGATACAGGATGCTTGGGGCTGGTGCATGGGATGATCCAGGGAGGTGATATGGGGTGGGAGGTAGGACGGGGCTTCGACATTGGGAGATCGTGTACACCTGTGGCTGATTCATGTCATTGTATGGCAAAACCAATACAGTATTGTAATGTAGAATAAAGTATTAATAAATAAATAAATTGGTACCAAAAAAAAAAAAAAAGACCAGATATTCAATTACTGATTCCTGCTTATGATGAGCTTTTTGTCACAGACTTGGAAGTTATATGATTTAAAAATTGGTGACAAGGAAATTTGGAAAATAAGTATATGGATAGAATTTTTGTATGAACAAAAAAACATGAACGTATTTGTGTCCCATGTAAATTCTCATCAAAAGGTGACTTCAGCAGAGAAAAAAAGTATAGTCAAGTGGATAGGATAACCTTTTCTATGTATACTACTGAGTAACTTTCTCCAATCAATCTCGTAATTCCCCAAAGAAATGTGGATAAAGTTTTCAGTCACACAGGGGTGGATGTTATGCCACCATTGGGCTTATAACATGGCCTTCCACTAACCAAAGGCACCTGACTACAGCCACTGTTGAAAGCCCAATCTGCAAGCAGTAGAAATCAGTTCTGAGTCCTGGATATGGCACTCTTCCCCAGAGTGATTAGTGAGCTTCCTGGTGTTGGATTGATTATACCAGGGCTGTTTCATCATAAAAGGGCAACATCTTGTCCTTATTGGAATAGATAATCTGTATATGGATTTGTGTTCATTGCATGTAGTGCTTCTTCCAAAATCACCACGTGGGGAATTACATGTTTCATTCATTGCCATGGTATTCCACACAACATTGCATTTTTTAAAAGTTTAAATTTATTTATTTTAATTGGAGACTAATTACTTTACAAAATTGCATTGGTTTTGCCATATATCAACATGAATTTGCCATGGGTGTACAAGTGTTCCTAATCCTGAACCCCCTTCCACCTCCCTCCCTATACCATCCCTCTGGGTCATCCCAGTGCACCAGCCCCAAGCATCCTGTATCCTGCATCAAACCTGGACTGGTGATTTGTTACTTATATGATATTATACATGTTTCAATGCCATTCTCCCAAATCATTGCACCCTCTGCCTCTCCCACAGAGTACAAAAGTCCGTTCTATACAACTGTGTCTCTTTGCTGTCTCACATACGAGGTTATCATTACCATCTTTCTAAATTCCACATATATGCATTAGTATACTGTATTGGTGTTTTTCTTTCTCGCTTACTTCACTGTGTATAATAGGCTTCAGTTTCATCCACCTCATTAGAACTGATTCAAATGTATTATTTTTAATGGCTGAGTAATACTCTATTGTGTATATGAACTACAGCCTTCTTATCCATTCATCTGCTGATGGACATCTAGGTTGGTTTCATGCCCTGGCTATTATAAACAGCGCTGCAGTGAACATTGGAGTACATGTGTCTCTTTCAGTTCTGGTTTCCTCAGTGTGTGTGCCCAGCAGTGGGATTGCTGGGTCATAAGGCAGTTCAATTTCCAGTTTTTTAAGAGATCTCCACACTGCTTTCCATAGTGACTGTACTAGTTTGAACTCCCACCAACAGTGTAAGAGGGTTCCCTTTTCTCCACACCGTCTCCAGCATTTATTGCTTGTAGACTTTTGGATAGCAGCCATTCTGATTGGCATGAAATGGTACCTCCTTGTGGTCTTAATTTGCATTTCTCTGATAATGATAATGAGAAACTCACTCTGATAATGAGTGATGTTGAGCATCTTTTCATGTGTTTGTTAGCCATCTCTCTGTCTTCTTTGGAGAAATGTCTGTTTAGTTCTTTGGCCCAGTTTTTGGTTGGGTCATTTGTTTTCCTTGAATTTAGCTGCAGGAGTTCCTTGTGTATTTTTGAGATTAGTTGTTTGGCAGTTGCTTCATTTGCTATTATTTTTTCCCATTCTGAAGGCTGTCTTTTCACCTTGCTTGTAGTTTCCTTTGTTGTACAGAAGGTTTTAATTTTAATTAGGTCCCATTTGTTTATTTTTGCTTTTATTTCCAATAGTCTGGGAGGTGGGTCCTGCTGTGATGTATGTCAGAGAGTGTTTTGCCTATG
The DNA here is from genome assembly GCA_917880005.1 of Nanger dama. Lineage (NCBI taxonomy): Eukaryota > Metazoa > Chordata > Mammalia > Artiodactyla > Bovidae > Nanger > Nanger dama. Next base: position 10,708,923 of record CAKJTW010000014.1, read on the forward strand.
TTCTCCTCTAGGAGTTGTATAGTTTCTGGTCTTCCATTTAGATCTTTAATCCATTTTGAGTTTATTTTTGTGTATGGTGTTAGAAAGAGATATAGTTTCATTCTTTTACAAGTGGTTGACCAGTTTTCCCGGCACCACTTGCTAAAGAAATGGTCTTTTCTCCACTGTATATTCTTGCCTCCTTTCTCAAAGATAAGGTGTGTGTAGGTGTGTAGATTTATCTCTGGGCTTTCTATTTTGTTCCATTGATCTGTATTTCTGTCTTTGTGCCAGTACCATACAGTCTTGATGACTGTAGCTTTGTAAAAGAGCCTGAAGTCAGGCAGGTTGATTCCTCCAGTTCCATTTTTCTTTCTCAAGATTGCTTTGGCTATTCAAAGTTTTTGTATTTCCATACAAATTGTCAAAATATTTGTTGTAGCTCTGTGAAAAATACCATTGGTAGCTTGAGGGGATTGCATTGAATCTATAGATTGCTTTGGATAGTATACTCATTTTCACTATATTGATTATTCTAATCCATGAATATGGTATATTTCTCCATCTATTAGTGTCCTTTTGATTTCTTTCATCAGTGTTTTATAGTTTTCTATATATAGGTTTTTAGTTTCTTTAGGTAGATATATTCCTAAGTATTTTATTATTTTCGTTGCAAGGGTGAATGGAATTGTTTCCTTAATTTCTCTATTTTCTCATTATTAGTGTATAGGAATGCAAGGGATGTCTCTGTGTTGATTTTATATCCTGAAACTTTACTATATCCATTGATTAGCTCTAGTAATTTTCTGGTGGAGTCTGTAGGGTTTTCTATGTAGAGGATCATGTCATCTGCAAACAGTGAGAGTTACTTCTTTTCCAATTTGGATTCCTTTTATTTATTTTTCTGCTCTGATTGCTGTGTCCAAAACTTCCAAAACTATGTGGAATAGTAGTGGTGGAAGTGGGCACCCTTGTCTTGTTCCTGACTTTAGGGGAAATGATTTCAATTTTTCACAATTGAGGATAATGTTAGCTGTGGATTTGTCATATATAGCTTTTATTATGTTGAGAGACGTTCCTTCTATTCCTGCTCTCTGGAGAGTTTTTATCATATAAATGGATGTTGAATTTTGTCAAAGGCTTTCTCTGCATCTAATGAGATAATCATATGACTTTTATTTTTGATTTGTTAATGTGGTGTATTACATTGATTGATTTGAAGAAAACTACAGGCCAATATCACTGATGAATATAGATGCAAAACTCCTTAACAAAATTCTAGCAATCAGAATCCAACAACACATTAAAAAGATCATACACCATGACCAATGGGCTATATCCCAGGGATGCAAGTATTCTACATTACTTCTAATGAGTAAATGTTACTTCACAACAAATTAAGTGCAGCAATGGGCCAGTAATTCACTGGCGTTACCATGTTCGTAACATTGTACGGGAGACAGGGATCAAGACCGTCCCCATGGAAAAGAAACACAAAAAGCAAAATGGCTATCTCGGGAGGTCTTACAAATAGCTGTGAAAAGAAGAGAGGTGAAAGCAAAGGAGAAAGGAAAGATATAAGCATCTGAATGTAGAGTTCCAAAGAATAGCAAGAAGAGATAAGAAAGCCTTCTTCGGCAATCAGTGCAAAGAAATAGAGGAAAAGAACAGAATGGGAAAGACTAGAGATCTCTTCAAGAAAATTAGAGATATCAAGGGAACATTTCATGCAAAGATGGGCTCGATAAAGGACAGAAATGGTCTGGACCTACGAGAAGCAGAAGATATTAAGAAGAGGTGGCAAGAATACACGGAAGAACTGTACAAAAAGATCTTCACGACCCAGATAATCATGATGATGTGATCACTCATCTAGAGCCAGAAATCTTGGAATGTGATATCCAGTGGGCCTTAGAAAGCATCTCTACGAACAAAGCTAGTGGAGGTGATGGAATTCCAGTGGAGCTGTTTCAAATCTTGAAAGATGATGCTGTGAAAGTGCTGCACTCAATATGATAACAAATTTGGAAAACTCAGCAGTGGCCACAGGACTGGAAAAGGTCAGTTTTCATACCAGTCCCAAAGAAAGGCAATGTCAAATAATGCACAAAATATTGGATTCATCTAACATGCTAGTAAAGTAAAGCTTAAAATTCTCCAAGCAAGCTTCAGCAATACATGAACCATGAAATTCCAGATGTTCAAGCTGGTTTTAGAAAAGGCAGAGGAACCAGAGATCAAATTGCCAACATCTCCTGGGTCATGGAAAAAGCAAGAGAGTTACAGAAAAACATCTATTTCTGCTTTATTGACTATGCCAAAGCCTTTGACTGTGTGGATCACAATTAACTGTGGAAAAGTCTGAATGAGATGGGAATACCAGACCACCTGATCTGCCTCTTGAAAAATCTGTATGCAGGAAGCAACAGTTAGAACTGGACATGGAACAACAGACTGGTTCCAAATAGGAAAAAGGAGTACATCAAGGCTGTATTTTGTCACCCTGCTTATTTAACTTCCTTTCAGAGTACATCATGAGAAACGCTGGACTGGAAGAAACACAAGTTGGAATCAAGATTTTCGGGAGAAATATCAATCACCTCATATATGCAAATGACACCATCCTTATGGCATAAAATGAAGAGGAGCTAAAGGGCCACTTGATGAAGGTGAAACAGGAGAGTGAAAAATTTGGCTTAAAGCTCAACATTCAGAAAACGAAGATCATGGCATCCGGTCCCATCACTTCATGGGAAATAGATGGAGAAACAGTGGAAACAGTGTCAGACTTTATTTTTTGGGGCTCCAAAATCACAGCAGATGGTGACTGCAGCCATGAAATTAAAAGACGCTTACTCCTTGGAAGAAAAGTTATGACCAACTTAGAGAGCATATTCAAAAGCAGAGACATTACTTTGTCAACAAAGGTCCGTCTAGTCAAGGCTATGTTTTTCCTGTGGTCATGTATGGATGTGAGAGTTGGACTGTGAAGAAGGCTGAGTGCCGAAGAATTGATGTTTTTCAACTGTGGTGTTGGAGAAGACTCTTGAGAGTCCCTTGGACTGCAAGGAGATCCAACCAGTCCTTTCTGAAGGAGATCAACCCTGGGGTTTCTTTGGAAGGAATGATGCTAAAGCTGAAACTTCAGTACTTTGGCCACCTCATGCAAACAGTTGACTCATTGGAAAAGACTCTGATGTTAGGAGGGTTTGGGGGCAGGAGGAGAAGGTGATGACAAAGGATGAGATTGCTGGATGGCATCATGGACTCGGTGGACGTGAGTCTGATTGGACTCCGAGAGATGGTGATGAACAGGGAGGCCTGGCATGCTGCGACTCATGGGGTCGCAAAGAGTCGGACATGACTGAGCGACTGAACTGAACTGAACTGAATCATGTTCTTCATCATTCTGGAGTAGCTAGCATGATAGAGCAGTGAATGACCTTTTGATGTCTGTTACCATGCCAGCTATATGGCAATGTTTGGCAGGTCTGGGACACATTTCTCCAGGAAACTGTTTATTTTCAGTATCCAAGTTGTGGCACTGTTTCTTTCTGAGCCATTATTCACTTATCCAGGAATCAAGAGATGGAAATTGGAGCAGTATCACTCATTATTACTCCTAGTTATCCATTAGCAAAAATTTTGCTATCTATTCCCATGATTTTGTGATCTGTTAGCCTAGAGATCTTAGTTTTAGAGAGAAGTTTACTTCTGCCAGAAAACACATTGATTCTGTTGAACTGGAAGTTAAGACTGTTGTCCAGCTACTGTGTTCTTCTCACCTCTGAGTCAACAGATGAAAGATGGAGTTACTGAAGTAACCAATCTTGACTACCAAGGAACAAATTATACTATTATTCCACAATGGGACTAAAGGAGATTATATTTTGAATAGAGCAGATCCCTTAGGGAATCTCTTAGTAATATGATGTCCTATAACTAAGGTCAATCTTAAACTACAACAGTCCAGACCAGACAGGAATAACAATGGATAGACTATTCACTGTGACCATGAGGTGCTTGTTTGAGGGAATATGAAAAGATAGTGGAAGAAGGTAATTATGAATACCAGTCATGACCACTTGGACTTGTGTTGGTTAATTCTATGTATCAACTCAGTTGATAAATGGAGTACCCAGATAGATGGTTAAACATTATTTCTGGTTGTGCCTGTGATGGTATTTGCAGAAGAAAATAGTACTTGAATTCATGGACTGAGTGAAGCTGATTGCCTTCCCCAATTAGAGTGGATATCATCCAGTCCTTTGAGGGCTTCAGTCAAAAACAAAACAAAACAAAACACAACAAAACAGAAGAAGGTCAGATTTTCCCTTTGCCTGATTGTTGAAGTGGGACATCAAAATTCTCCTGGCACTGGTTCTGTGAATTTGAGGCCTTCAGAACATGTTTCTGGCTTTCCCAGGCCTCCAGCTTGTGTGCAGAAGATTGCTGAAATTCTCATCTTCAATAATCACATGAGCCAATATCTCATAATAATTTTTTTGCACAAATATATGTACATATGCTGTGAAAATGATGCACTCAATATGTCAGCAAATATGGAAAACTCAACAGTGGCCACAGAACTGGAAAAGGTCAGTTTTTATTTCAATCTCAAAGAAAGGCAATGTCAAATATTGCCCAAAATATTGGATTCATCTAACATGCTAGTAAAGTAAAGCTTAAAATTCTCCAAGCCAAGCTTCAGCAATACATGAACCATGAAATTCCAGATGTTCAAGCTGGTTTTAGAAAAGGCAGAGGAACCAGATACCAAATTGCCAACATCCGCTGGATCATGGAAAAAGCAAGAGAGTTACAGAAAAACATCTATTTCTGCTTTATTGATTCTGCCAAAGCCTTTGACTGTGTGGATCACAACAAACTGTGGAAAATTCTGAAAGAGATTGGAATACCAGACCACCTGACCTGCCTCTTGAGAAACCTGTATGCAGGTAATGAAGCAACAGTTAGAACAGGACATGGAACAGCAGACTGGTTCCAAAAAGGAAAAGGAGTACATCAAGTCTGTATATTGTCATCCTTCTTATTTAACTTATACTCAGAGTTCATCATGAGAAATGCTCGGCTGAAGGAAGCACCAGCTGGAATCAAGATTGCCAGGAGAAGTATCAATAACCTCACATATGCAGATGACACCACCCTTATGGCAGAAAGTGAAGAACTAAAAACCTCCTGATGAAAGTGAAAGAGGAGAGTGAAAAAGTTGGCTTAAAGCTCAACATTAAGAAAACGAAGATCATGGCATCTTGTCCCATCACTTCATAATGATTAGATGCGAAAGCAATGGAAACAGTGGCTGACTTTATTTTTCCTGGCTCCAAAATCACTGCAGAGGGTGATTGCAGCCATGAGATTAAAAGACACTTGCTCCTTGGAAGGAGAGTTATGACCAACCTGAGGTGAGGTCAGGTGAGGTGAAGTCGCTCAGTCGTGTCCGACTCTTTGCGACCCCATGGACTGTAACCTATTAGGCTTCTTCGTCCATTGGATTCTCCAGGCAAGAATACTGGAGTGGATTGCCATTTCCTTCTCCAGGGGATTTTCCCAACCCAGGTATTGAAGCCGGGTCTCCTGCATTGGAGCAGACACTTTAACCTCTGAGCCACCAGGGACCAACCTAGACAGCATATTAAAAGGCAGAGACATTACTTTGTCAATAAAGATCTGTCTAATCATGGCTATGGTTTTTTCCAGTAGTCATGTATGGATGTGAGTTGGACTATAAAGAAAGTTGAGCGCCGAATAATTGATGCTTTTGAATTGTTGGAGAAGACTCTTGAAATTCCCTGGGACTGCAAGGAGATTGAACCAGTCCATCCTAAAGGAGATCAGTCCTGGGTGTTCACTGGAGGGACTGTTGTTGAGGCTGAAACTCCAATACTTTGGCCACCTGATGCGAAGAGCTGACTCATTTGAAAAGACACAGATGCTGGGTAAGTTTGCGGGCAGGAGGAGAAGGGGATGACAGAGGATGAGATGGCTGGATGGCACCACCGCCTCAATGGACATGGATTTCGGTAAACTCTGGAAGTTGGTGATGGACAGGGAGGCCTGGCGTGCTGCGATTCATGTGGTCACAAAGAGTAGGACATGACTGAGTGACTGAACTGAACTGATGTACACACTTAGTGAAAATTAATAGGCAATTACAAGAAATATGAATAATAAGGGCCAAACAAGGACTCAGGTCACAGAAGCATAAAATTTGAGATTACATAACCAGGAAAATCCAACCTTCCAGCTGCAGCCTTTATTGCTTGTGTCTACAATATGCCTCTCTAATTCCAGTGTGCTAAGTCTTTTGTAGAGCCTGCATAAATGCTGAGATTAAGTCAAACTGGATTACCTTGATATATTGGAGAAACCTGAGGTTTCTGCTACTTGTGTATAAATTATTTTTTTCATTTCTTACATGAGAATGTGATTTGCTCAATTACCTCCTTGGTCTTTTTTTCAATATTCTGTCCTTTGGCTTTAAGTCTGTTGTTGAAGGGAGCTACTGTTTTGAAGACTGACTTCTTTTGAAGGTAAAATACTTCTAGTCTTCACTCCATGTGCTGAACTATTATCACATCTATACTCCTGTCTATCACTGTATTGCAAATAACACTCACTAAGCTCAAAGAAAGCTGAACCATTAGATGAAGAAAAGCAGAAAGCATCAGGGAAGGAGAATCAAGTGTTATATATACTACCCCCATTTTTCTGTTCTTGCTTATCTGGTTATTTCAGTGGAGCAATTTTATACAGTGAGCAGCACACATTAAAAATAAATGTGTAGAATTCTCTGGAAATTTTAAATCTAGTTAAACAATCAAGAAGTTATGCTATTTAGTATCAGTTCATTTAATTAGAAATTTATTTTTCTATATATAATTATTTTTATTATGAAAAATATGGATATCTTACTGACTTAGTTATTTTAAAATGGCATAAGTCCTTTCATGATGTTGCTCAAGGGCCATTGTTATTATTATTATTTTAATTGGAGAAGAGTTGCTTTACAGTGTTGTGTTGGTTTCTGCTGTACAACAATGCAAACCATCCATTAGTGTATATATATGTATATATCCCCTCTGTTTTCAGCCTCCCTCCTACCCACCCTCATTTCACCCCTCTAGGTCATCACAGAGCACTGCAGTGGGCTCCCTGTGTATACAGCAGGTTTCCAATATGTCAGTGTTACTCTTTCAATTCATCCCACCCTCTTCTTCCCTCACTGTGCCCGCAAGACTGTCCACTATGTCTGTGTCTCTATTCCTATCCTGCCTATATGTTCATCAGTACAGTTTTCCTAGTTTCCATGTTTGCTTTTACAATGTTTGTTTTTCTGAGTTCACTCTGTATAACAGGCTTAGTCTACCTCATTTTAACTGACTCAGTTTCATCCCTTAAAAAAAAAAAATCACATTTTCATTTATTGACATCTTTCAGGTCTTTAGATAGCTTTAGTAAAACATATTATTTAATTGAAATATGAAGAAAATTTGGCTGATAATATTTGAAAGACAATGCTTGGTTAAAATTGTGTAACTTCTATAGCCAGTGGTTTTCAACTCTATTTTAAAATCTAAGAGTACTGGTGTTTTTCTTTCTGGCTTACTTCACTCTGTATAATCGGCTCCAATTTCATCCATCTCATTAGAACTGAGTCGAATTTATTCTTTTTAAGGGCTGAGTAGTACTCCATTGTGTATATGTACCACAGCTTTCTTATCCATTCATCTGCTGATGGACATCTAGGTTGCTTCCATGTCCTGGCTACTTATATGGAATTTAGAAGGATAGTAATGATGACCCTCTATGTGAGACAACAAAAGAGACTCAGAGGTATAGAACGGACTTTTGGACTCTGAGGGAGAGGGAGAAGGGGGGATGATTTGGGAGAATGGCATTGAAACATGTATACTATATTGTAAGAACGAAGCATCAGTCTATGTTCAATACAGGATGCAGGATGCATGGGACTGGTGCACGGGATGATTCAGGGAGATGATACAGGGTGGGAGGTGGGAGGGGGCTTCAGCATTGGGAGATTGTGGACACCTGTGGCTGATTCATGTCAATGTATGGCAAAACAAATACAGTAATGTAATGTAGAATAAAGTATTAAATAAAATAAAATAAAATTACCATAAAAAAAAATCTAAGAGTAGTATTTGATATTCTACCATTGTATATATTCAGGGCACATGAAAAATTTAAGGAATATTCTTTTGAAATTGTCTTTTCAGTTTAAATGTTCAGTCTTTCAGAATGTTTCCTCTTTTCCTAACTCTTAGAAAATAAAGACATAACAAGAAGGTAACCTTTGAAAAACAAAAAAGAGGACTGAGAAGAAATCAAATCTACCACCATCTTGATCTTGGACTTCTAGTCTGCAAAACTGTGAGAAAATAAATTCCAGTTTTGTAATGGCAGCCTAATAAACTTCTTATTTCAGTTATTTGTTGATACATATCAGTTCAGTTCAGTCGCTCAGTCATGTCTGACTCTTTGTGACCCCATGAACTGCAGCACACCAGGCCTCCCTGTCCATCACCATCTCCCAGAATTCACTGAAACTCACGTCCGTCGAGTCAGTGACACCATGCAGCTGTCTCATCCTCTGTTGTCCCCTTTTCCTCCTGCTCCCAACCCTCCCAGCATCAGAGTCTTTTCCAGTGAGTCAACTCTTCGCATGAGGTGGCCACAGTACTGGAGTTTCAGCTTTAGCATCATTCCTACCAAAGAAATCCCAGGACTGATCTCCTTCAGAATGGACTGGTTGGATCTCCTTGCAGTCCAAGGGAGTCTCAACAGTCTTCTCCAACACCACAGTTCAAAAGCATCAATTCTTCATCTCTCAACTTTCTTCACAGTCCAACTTTCACATCCATACATGACTACTGCAAAAACCATAGCCTTGACTAGATGGACCTTAGGCGGCAAAGTAATGTCTCTGCTTTTGAATATGCTCTCTAGGTTGGTCATAACTTTTCTTCCAAGGAGTAAGCGTCTTTTAATTTCATGGCTGCAGTCACCATCTGCAGTGATTTTGGAACCCCCAAAATAAAGTCTGACCCTGTTTCCACTGTTTCCCCATCTATTTCCCATGAAGTGATGGGACCGGATGCCATGATCTTCGTTTTCTGAATGTTGAGCTTTAAGCCAAATTTTTCACTCTCCTTTTTCACTTTCATCAAGAGGCTTTTGAGTTCCTCTTCACTTTCTGCCATAAGGGTGGTGTCATCTGCATGTCTGAGGTTATTGATATTTCTGAATGCAAATTCACACCACAACCAAAGTACATGAATTCATGTTTTTTTTTTTTTTTTTTTTAAATATGTTCCCTCAGGCAGGGGAAGCAAAAGCAAAACCACACTGGACTATACCAAACTAAAAAGCCCTTGCATAGTAAAGGAAACAATAAAATGATAAGACCACTTACTGAATGGGAGAAGATGTTTTTAATTGTTATATATTATAAAGGGTTAATATCCAAAATATACAAAGAACTTATATAACTCAACATCAAAAACAAGCAAACAGCCTAATTAAAGAATGGACTGAGGATCTGATTGGACATTTTTCTGAGGAAGGTATGCAGATGGCCAATAAACACATGAAGAGGTGCTCTATAGCACCAATCTTTAGTAAAATGCAAATTAAAACCACAACAACATATCACCTCACACTTGTCAGAATGGCTATTGTCAAAAAACAATAAATAGCAATTATCGTTGAGGATGTGAGAAGAGGTAATCCTTATACACTGTTGCTGGGAGTGTAAACTGATATAGCAAACTACAGAAAACATCATGGAGATTACTCAAAAACTAAAAATTGAACTACTGTATGTCTCAGCAACACCACTCTTAGGTTTTTATACAAAGAAAACCAAAACACTGCTAAAAAGATATATACTCCCCCATATTAATTACACTTTTATTTATAAAAGATAAGATATCAAATTAATAATAGATAAGATATGAAATTTATATGAATTTATTTATAATAGATAAGATATGAAAGCGACTTAAGTGTCCGTTAATAGACAATGGAACGAAAAAGGAAAAAAAAACAGTCTTGCTATTTACAACAAAAGAATGAACTTTGAGGGTTTATCATGCTAAGTGACATAGTCAGAGTAAGACAAACATTGTGTGGTTTCACTTATATATGGAATCCAATAAAACAAAATGAATAAATATAACAAGGCATAGACACAGTTAAAGATACAGAGTACATGTGTTTGCCAGAGTAGGTGGGGGAAAAGCAATTGCTGAGGAGGATTAAGAGGTACAAACTTACAGTTTCACAATAAATGAGTCACAGATATGGGTACAAAATGTACAGTAGGGGCATTATATTCAACTATGATATTTGTGTGGTGACATATTGTAACTAGGTTTATTGTGGTGATCATGCTGAAATCTATAGAAATATCAAATTACTTTGTTTTGTAACAAGATCTTAACATAGTGTTGTAAGCCAATTATACTTCCAAAATAAGCAAACTCATAGAAAAAGAGATCAAATTTGTGGTTAGCATTGATGGAGAGATGGGCAAGTGAGGGACTGGGGGAGGGGATTTGGATGAAGGTAGTCAAAAGTACAGATTTCCAGTTATAATATTAATAATTACTAGAGATGTAATGTACAACATAATAAATATGATTAACACTGCTGCTTGTTATATATGAAATTTGTTAAAAGAATAAATCCTGAATCCTCATCCCAAGGGAAAAAAGATGCGTCTATTGTTTTCTTTAGTATTTATAGGAAATAGTGGATACTCACAAAACTTGTGGTAATCACATCATAATGTGTGTAACTCCAGTCTCTCTGCTGTACACCTTATACAGTGCTATATGTCAGTTCTATCTCAATAAAACTGGAAGAAAAAAATTTAACAGGAATATACAGAGACTCAAAATTGTTTGGCCCTGTCCTTGCTTTCTGGAGTCCCTAATTAAAAAACTTTCTTGTTTGTCACCAATATTATAATGTTTATGAGGGGCAGGGTTTTTTTCCCCTCTGTTTTTAAGCAACTATATCACCTGACATTAAAAGAGTATCTGGAACATAGTAGGCTTTTAAGAAACATGTGTTGAATGAATGAATAAATAAACAGGTATTTATTAAATACTCAGTAGATATTAATACTCTAGTGTAATTAAGCCATGAAAAAGTTTAAGTAACTGCACCCATGAAGCTTACTGCCTACTGTTTACAACAATAAACTTGGAAACAGTATAATACAAGAACATGATAAAAATAAGAAAGACAACAAAAATCAAGTAATATGATAGTGAATGGCAAGGAACTATCATCCACTTGGGTGGGCAGAAAGGGTCTCTCTGGAAGATTTTACTTGGGCTGATTTTGATAACGAGGAAGACCAATCATATTGACATGTACAAGAAGTGTGTTCTAGGTATGTGGTACAAAATGTGCAATGATATGAAATGGGAATAAGGAAGAGATTTTCCAGGAAGTGAAAGAATGTAACTGTTGCTGAAGAATTATGGTCATGGAGAAAGGATGAAATCAGCGAAAGTCACTCAGTTGTGTCCAACTCTGATAATTCTCCAGGTCACAGTACTGGAGTGGGTAGGCTTTCCCTTTTCCAAGGGATCTTTGCAACCCAAGGATTGACTCCAGGTCTCTCACATTGCAGGTGGATTCTTTACCAGCTAAGCCACAAGAAATCAGGGATGTAGACAAAAAGTTGAGGCTGCATGGCCTCACCTACACAGAAAATTCAGATTTTATTCTAACTTTAACTGGAATAACTGCCACATGACAGCTTTAAAATGGAGGGAAAAATAACTGAGAAGAACTATGAAAATATCAGTTTTGCTGCTATTGCTACTTAGTGATTGGATGTTCACGGTGTGTAATGATATTGATTTTATTGTCCACTATTTCATTTACTAAACTACATTTTATAGTTAAGAAAAATAAACCCTCTTTATTTCAGGTAGTTAGATACTGACTTTTTAAAAATACCTCTTTATACATTCAATAGCATTTTTTTCTTAGTCAATTTAATTATTTTAAAAAATAATTTTATTTTTTCAACATAATTAAGATTTATACAATTTTCACACAACAGCAGGACACAAATGCTATTTGAGTCTCCATAGACTATAAAGAAGGAATCACTGGAACATATCCAGGGGCATAAAACAGGTGCAAAACTTTCAAGATCTGGAAGTCTTGAAACCATGCTGAATCTGTTCTCCTACCACTATGAAATTATGTTAAAAATCAATATGAAAAGATAGTTGAAAAAATCCACATATTTTCAAGTGCAATGTGACATTTACCAAGAGACATCTGTGACTTAGCCATTGAAAGTCTCAATAAATTTAAAAGACTAAAAAACACAGAGGGTGATTACAGAGAAGAAAGCATTTAGGTGAGAAATTAATATCAAAATCAGTAGTTAATATCAAAGATCCTATAAAGACTCCATGTTTTGGAAATTAAATGTCCCCTGTTAAATGATGGATGTTAGAAAATATTTGTAAAAATGAAAATGAAAAGAGAATTGATCAGAATATGTTGCATGCAATTGAAACTGCTCAATGCAACTACAATGTAGAATCTTAAATAAGATATAAAAACAAATAATGGACTGTAGCATAAAATTTTGTGAAATTTGAACAAAATCTATATTTTAGTTAATACTGTATCACATTGATTTCCTGTTTTTTAACAATGTATATTTATTGATAGTATCAAAATTCAATTAGAAGTTTCAAACCTCATTCAAAAATTTCAGAAAAATGATAAATTTTCTAGACTATATAATATATAATACCATTGCTATATAGAATATACTATAAGCTGTCAATGGAATTCTCCAGGCAAGAATATTAGAGTTGGTAGGCATTCCCTTCTTCAAGGGATCTTCCTGACCCAGAGATTGAACCTGGGTCTTCTGCACTGAAAGCAGATTCTCTACCATCTGAGCCACCAGGGAGGCATAAAATATAATACCATTTTATCATTATTAGTCAACAGAAAATAATAGAATTCTATTCACTAGAAAGAAAGAAAGCGAAGTCACTCAGTCATGTCTAACTCTCTGCAACACCATGGACTTCTTGTCCTTTGGATTTTCCAGGCAAGAGTATTGGCGTGGGTTGCCATTTTCCTCTCCAGGGCATCTTTCTCACCCATGGATTGAACCCAGTTCTCCTGCATTGCGGGAAGATGCTTTACCATCTAAGCCACCAGGGAAGCCATATCACTAGAACTACCATTTCATAGAAATTGAAACATGTATATTATCATATGTGAAACAGATCACCAGTCCAGGTTTGATGCATGAGACAGGGTGCTCAGGGCTGGTGCACTGGGATGACCCAAAGGGACGGGATGGGGAGGGAGGTGGGAGGGGCGTTTAGGATGGGGAACACATGTACACTCATGGCTGATTCATGTAAATATATGGCAAAACCCACTACAATATTGTAATTAGCCTCCAATTAAATAAATAAAAAATAAAACCCTGTAGTCATTTTTTAAAAATCCAGATGCATATTAAAATAATATTGGAAATTACTGAATAAAGAAAAGCCCAGGTATTGCTTTTTTTTTCTCCAGAGCACCAGATGTGATTCTAGTGAGCAGACATGTTTAAAAGTAACTGGACTATATGATGATCTTTTCTTTTATATAGGTTGTTTCACTTTTTCTATTTCATATTCATTTCATTTAGGGCTCCCATTTCACATATTTTATGTTTTCCAATTTTCCCATCTCCTTTTTTTCTGCTTTTGTTCTTTCTCAAGCATATCAAGTGTAGTTGAAAAGCTTTTGTGTACATGCCTGCATGCATGCTAAGTCACTTCAGTTTTGTCCGACTCTTTGTTACCCTGTGGAGTGTAGCCTTCCAGGTTCCTCTATCTGAGGGATTCTCCAGGCAAGACTGCTGAAGTGGGTTGCCATGCCCTCCTCCAGAGGATCTTCCCAACCCAGGGATCAAACCTGCGTCTCATGTCTCCTGCATTGGCACGTGGGTTATTTACCACTAGTGCCACCTGGGAAGCCCCATAACTTAATTGGTCCACTTAAATGATTGCTCTTCAGTCCCTAAGGCATGTCTGACTCTGTGACCCCATGAACTGCAGCAAGTCAGGCTCCTCTGTCCAGCAAGAGTACTGGAATGGGTTGCCATGCCCTCCTCCAGGGGATCGTCTGGACTCAGGGATAATCTCCTGCACTGACAGGTGGGTTCTTTACCAAGAGAGCCACCTGAGAAGCCCTTTTTGTGTGTGTATGTATGTGTGTGTGTGTTTGTGTTGTATGTATAATATGTATGATTTCAAAAACATGAATTTTTGCTTCAGTTCAGTTCAGTCGCTCAGTTGTGTCTGACTCTTTGTGATCCAATGGACTGTAGCACACCAGGCCTCCCAGTTCATCACCAACTCCTGGATTTTACTCAAACTCATGTCCATCGAGTAGGTGATGCCATCCAACCATCTCATCCTTTGTCGTCCCCTTCTCTTTCCTTCAATCTTTCCCAGCATCAGGGTCTTTTCAAATAAGTCAGTTTTTATGGCATTATAATTCCACTTGTTTGACTAAGAATGCTAGATTTCTAATTTATATTCACTCAAAACTTCGGTAAAGTTCAGTTTATTCTGGCATCTAATGTTACTGCTAAAAGTTAATTTAATTCTCTAATGGCTATCATTAATGGTTTTTTTAAAAACTACATTGTTTATACAATTATTAAAAGTTGAGACTTCAGTGCATATATATTTAGTGTATATCTATATATGTGTGTGGGTTTCCCAGGAGGCTCAGCGGGTAAAGAGTCCACCTGCAATACAGGAGACACAGGAGATACGGGTTCTATCCCTGGGTCAGGAAGATCCCCTGGAGGAAGGCACAGCAACCCACTCCAGTATTCTTGCCTAGAGAATCCCATGGGCAGAGGACCCTGGAAGATTACAGTCCATAGGGTCACAGAGATTTGAACATATCTGAAGTGACTTAGCAGCAGCAACAGCATATATGTGTGCATGTATACATATATACAAATGTATTTGACTTGCTCTGTGCATGCATATTTGTACTGTGTGAGTTATCTGTTTCATTGCTGGACCAAGAGATTCTGCATTAGCCCATCCCATTGATCCTGTAGCAAGGTAGCCTCAATTGTCATTGGGGAGATTGAATCACTGTTGCTAGGTATAGGGGTGACAGGCTGAGACTTAAAAATTCCTTTCCTTGTCTTGGTAAACTTATTTTTCAGCTAGCTTGTTGTATTCTTTGTGTTTCGTTTTTCTCTTTCAAACATAGCTGTTGGTAGTAAATGGAGTTTGTGAGAAGTGGAGTTTTACAGTCTCCACTTTAATGTTCCTATCATGCAAAACAAATAGTTTTCAAGCAATTTGTGTAACAAAAATATATTTCAGATGAAAATTAAATGCCAAAAATATTTGGTAAAGGGATGTAGAACACTCTGCTGCAAGTATTTTCCCCACTCTATCTTTTCATGGGTTCATCCCAATTTTATGATCTTCTGAATTTAATATCTATCAAAATGTTTGTAAGTATTCAGTATCCTAAGACAAAAGGTAACATCCAACACTGGAATTGTAGTTTCACAGACAATCACACTCACAAGAATAACATATTTACTTAAAATTAGCCCATATAAAATATTCACGTGTTTAAAGCAAAGGAGGATTTATTATATGGTTAAATCAGTGTTGAAATGTATCTGTGAAGCTATATATTAGATAAATGTAATACAGCTAATGAAATTCTATAGCATGAACAGTCTGCCTTCAGCATATATTATTTATGGTCTGTGCAAACTGAATGTTTTAACGCTCATTGTGCTGTTGATCATTATAGGTTTTTGACATCTTAAAAACAGGTTGTGTTTACATCATGGGGATATGAAAATAAACAAACACATTGCAGCCTAAAGTCTCCTCTGTAATACAAGCTTTCATTTTATAAGTGCTTATTATGAATAGCAAGCTTTTCACAAATGGTTAGACTCAGGCTTAAAATGGTATTGAATGACTTTTGTTTGAGTTTAGCATGCTATTAAAATTGTAGACAGCTTTTTTTTACTAAATATAATGACATTCAAGGAGATGACAGGTTACAGTGTCCCTTTTTATAGCTATAAATTCTATTTCTGTGTATGTGTAAGGGCAAGGAAAATCTGAGAAATGTCACATTATACTCCCAACCTCCTATTCCTTAATGCTTTTACATGATGGTATACTGGGATCTCATCACCCCATCTATGGTTGACCAATGTCTCTATTTTTTAGTAAAAGTGCAACTTCTTGTGGGCCCTACCCTCTCAGTTTTGCTCATTTCAAGTTATTGTTTGAGTAGTTATCATGTTCAAGACAAAATGTCAGGCAATGAACACTCAAAAGTGATCAACTCAGGGCTCCTTTTCTTAAGGAACTGTTTGAATATGCATGTATGTTCACAAACATTTTCTTTGTAAAAAAGTGAGTGGAAAGAGGTGGCATACATAAAGTGTTATGGTGGTGTGAACAATGCTGAACTTTAGAAGAGATAATCTCATTATTTAAGTAAAGTATAGAAAACTGATTATGAATTCATATATTACCCTTCTAATTCATATGTAATTTGAAAACATTAATATTTAAATTATTTACATAAAGAAGTCTAGCTCTAGGTGAGTGATCACATGATCGTGATTATCTGGGTCATGGAGAACTTTTTTGTACAGTTCTTCTGTGTATTCTTGCCACCTCTCCTTAATCGTTTCTGCTTCTATTAGGTCCCTACCATTTCTGTCCTTTATTGAGCTCATCTTTGGATGAAATGTTCCCTTGGTATATTTAATTTTCTTGAAGCGATCTCTAGTCTTTCCCATTCTATTGTTTCCCTCTATTTCTTTGCACTGATCACTGAGGAAGACATCTCTCCTTTCTATTCTTTGGAACTCTGCACTCAGATGGGTATATCTTTCCTTTTCTCCTTTGCTGTTTGCTTCTCTTCTTTTTACAGCTATTTGTAAGCGCTTCTCAGATAGCCATTTTGCTTTTTGCATTTCTTTTTCTTGGGGATGGTCTTGATTCCTGTCTCCTTTACAATGTCACGAACCTCTGTCAATAGTTCATTAGGAACTCTGTCTATCAGATGCAGTCCCTTAAATTTATTTCTTACTTCTACTGTGTAGTGCCTCTTGGGAAACCTGTATTCAGGTCAGGAAGCAACAGTTAGAACTGGACATAGAACAACAGACTGGTTCCAAATAGGAAAAGCAGTACGTCAAGGCTGTATATTGTCACCCTGCTTATTTAACCTATATGCAGAGTACATCATGAGAAACACTGGGCTGGAGGAAGAACAGCTGGAATCAAGATTGCCAGGAGAAATATCAATAACCTCAGATATGCAGATGACACCAGCCTTATGGCAGAAAGTGAAGAAGAACTAAAGAGCTTCTTGATGAAAATGAAAAAGGAGAGTGAAAAAAATTGGCTTAAAGCTCAACATTCAGAAAATGAAGATCATGGCATCCAGTCCCATCACTTCATGGGAAATAGATGGGGAAACAGTGTAAACAGGGTCAGACTTTATTTTGGGGGCTCCAAAATCACTGTAGATGATGATTGCAGCCATGAAATTAAAAGACACTCCTTGGAAGGAAAGTTATGACCAACCTAAACAGCATATTAAAAAGCAGAGACATTACTTTGTCAATAGAGGTCCATCTAGTTAAGGCTATGGTTTTTCCAGTGGTCATGTATGGATGTGAGAGTTGGACTATAAAGAAAGCTGAGCACAGAAGAATTGATGCTTTTGAACTGTGGTCTTGGAGACGACTCTTGAGAGTCCCTTGGACTGCAAGGAGATCCAACCAGTTCATTCTAAAGGAGATCAGTCCTGTGTATTCATTAGAAGGACTGATGTTGAAGTTGAAATTCCAGTACTTTGGCCCCCTAAATCGAAGAGCAGACTAACTTGAGAAGACCCTGATCCTGGGAAAGATTGAGGGCAGGTGGAGAAGAGGACGACAGAGCATGAGATGGCTGGATGGCATCACTGACTCAATGTACATGGGTTTGGGTAGACTCCGGGAGTTGGTAATGGACAGGGAGGCCTGGCGTGCAGCAGTCCATGGGGTCACAAAAAGTCAGTCACGACTGAGTGGCTGAACTGAACTGAACTGAACACAAAGAAGTAAATAATTTAAGGAAATTAATTTGAGGAACTTCATGGTAAAACTGATATGACATTTTTAATATAAAGTAAAGAGAGAAATTTTCATGTATATCATATTCCACTAGGCAGGTCGTTTGCTATGTGTTGCTGTAAATAATTACTTTATAGAAAGTTGTTAATTTAGTTTTAATATTGATATAAATTTCACTCCAGGAACAAGAAAATATGTACTACATAAAATGGACTAGAAAGTGAGTGGTTCAGCATTAGAATATCATTTTATTACAAAAGAATATCATATTTACTGAATGAGGAAATTTTGATAAAATATTTAACTTGAAGAGCAATATGATTTAAGTAATTAAAATTATAGCAACATAGCTGTAGTGTAAAAAGTTAACATATGCTAATGAAATTAACAGATGCTTACTCCTTGGAAGAAAAGTTATGACCAACCTAGATAGTATATTGAAAAGCAGAGACATTACTTTGCCGACTATGGTCCATCTAGCCAAGGCTATGGTTTTTCCAGTGGTCATGTATGGATGTGAGAGTTGGACTGTGAAGAAGGCTGAGCGCAGAAGAATTGATGTTTTTGAACTGTGGTGTTGGAGAAGACTCTTGAGAGTCCCTTGGACTGCAAGGAGATCCAACCAGTCCATTCTGAAGGAGATCAACCCTGTGATTTCTTTGGAAGGAATGATGCTAAAGCTGAAACTCCAGTACTTTGGCCACCTCATTCGAAGAGTTGACTCACTGGAAAAGACTCTGATGCTAGGAGGGATTGGGGGCAGGAGGGGAAGGGGACAACAGAGGATGAAATGGCTGGATGTCATCACGGACTCGATGGACATGAGTCTGAGTGAACTCTGAGAGATGGTGATGAACAGGGAGGCCTGGCGTGCTGCGATTCATGGGGTCGCAAAGAGTCGGACATGACTGATCAACTGAACTGAACTGAACTGAATCTATAAATATTGCAAGTAATATTGCAGATTATTCCTTAGTTGTACAAAGGCTTAGGTAAAAAGACTCTCACCTTACGGGAGAACAAATCAAATGAAAATTGTACATAAATTAATGACATATCTATAAAAATTTTCTGAGCCTGTCTTTCATTAGGTTCATCAATAGATACTTTGACTATAGTTAGAACAAGTGGAGGAACTTCCCTGTTGTCTAGTAGTTAAGAGTCTGCCTTCCAATGCAGGGGATGTGTACTCAGTCTCTCTGTGGGACTTAAGATCCCATAAGTCTTGGGGTGGCTAAACCTGTGCCTGACAACTGGAGAGAAATCTGACAATGAAGAGGTGGCATGCTGCAACTAAGACCTGACACAACCCATCGTTCAAATTAGTGAGTATAAAAAAGAACAAGAAATCGGACAGAATTGTTTCATGCATTTCTTACTATTAGTAGAAGCTTATGATATTGATAAATCCCCTTTGTTTCTCAGAAGAGGAACAAAGGCTGAGGAAATTCAACTACCTTATTCAAGGTCCTATAACTAGCAAGCAGCAGAATCAGAATTTAGTGACCAGAAGTCTTACAGATTCTATGGTGTACAGAAAAAGTTAAAAAATATGAAAACAAACAAACCAAAACAATGACAATCTTTGACTGAAAAAGTCATGGGACCATATCAAGATGAACAATTTTTTTGTTTGTTTGTTCATTCTCTAATTTGTGTCCAACATTCTGTGACCCCCATGGACTGCAGCACTCTCCTTCACTGTCTCCCAAACTTTGCTTATATTCATATCCAGAAATGATAGTGAGTGTGTTATGCACAGAAACTGGAGAAGGAATTGATACTTCTTCCTTGAATATTTGGAAATATAATATATTTAGGAAAAAAATCAAGGAGCTTCAAGTATAGTGTGCCTGAAGTTTTGAAAAGAAAATGCATAGCTGGAATAAAGATCACTCTTAGCTATACTTAATACATCCTATGAGATCCTATTGTAAAATTAATATAACAAAAAATTGATGTTATTTAGAGTACATTTAAATGATATTTTTAAAATAGGAAAAAAAATGATTCCAGGTACATGACATTCCAATACTCATTAAGTTTGCTTCAACCTGACTAAAGACCTCTAACATCACACTCAATCAAGTGTATTGTTGCTTTAGCTGATAAATATTCTGTTGCTATTGACCTTTGCTATCTAAATTTGAGAACATCTTTCACATTCTGATTTCTTTTAAAGCTTTCTTTTATGAAAAGCACATTATGTCTAATATTTTGTGAATATATTATTTTTCCAGTACATAAGCAATCATAGGGATCCAATGTTATTATCATGATAGAGCTCAGAGAGGACGTTCGCCCACAGGCACATAGAATCCACATATCTGAACTGGGCCTTGAAGATAATTGTAGATTTTCTATTGTGTCATGCTGTGTTATAGTTTACTTTGCAATCTTTGAGGTAGTTGGGCATTTCAGTTCAGTTCAGTTGCTCAGTCGTGTCTGACTCTTGAGCCCCCCATGAATCACAGCACGCCAGGTCTCCCTGTCCATCACCAACTCCTGGAGTTCACTCAGATTCATGTCCATCAAGTCCGTGATGCCATCCAGCCATCTCATCCTCTGTCGTTCCCTTCCCTCCTGCCTCCAATCCCTCCCAGCATCAAAGTCTTTTCCAATGAGTCAATTATTCGCATGAAGTGGCCAAAGTACTGGAGTTTCAGCTTTAGCATCATTCCTTCCAAAGAAATTCCAGGGCTGATCTCCTTCAGAATGGACTGGTTGGAACTCCTTGCAATCCAAGGGACTCTCAGGAGTCTTCTCCAACACCACAGTTCAAAAGCATCAAGTCTTCAGCACTCAGCCTTCTTCACAGTCCAACTCTCACATCCATACATGACTACTGGAAAAACCATGGCCTTGACTAGAAGGACCTCTGTCGACAAAGTAATGTCTCTGCTCTTGAATATGCTCTCTAGGTTGGTTATGACTTTTCTTCCAAGGAGTAAGTGTCATTTAATTTCACCATCTGCAGTCATTTTGGAGCCCAAAAATATAAAGTCTGACACTGTTTCCACTGTTTCCCCAGCTATTTCCTTGAAGTGATGGAACCGGAATGCCATGATCTTCGTTTTCTGAATGTTGAGCTTTAAGCCAACTTTTTCACTCTCCTCTTACACCTTCATCAAGAGGCTTTCTAGTTCCTCTTCACTTTCTGCCATAAGGGTGGTGCCATCTGCATATCTGAGGTTATTGATATTTCTCCTGAAAATCTTGATTCCAGCTTGTGTTTCTTCCAGTCCAGCGTTTCTCATGATGTACTCTGCAGAGAAGTTAAATAAGCAGGGTGACAATATACAGCCTTGATGTACTCCTTTTCCTATTTGGAACCAGTCTGTTGTTCCATGTCCAGTTCGAACTGCTGCTTCCTGACCTGCATACAGATTTCTCAAGAGGCAGGTCAGGTGGTCTGGTATTCCCATCTCTTTCAGAATTTTCCAAAGTCTATTGTGATCCACACAGTCAAAGGCTTTGGCATAGTCAATAAAGCAGAAATAGATGTTTTTCTGGAACTCTCTTGCTTTTTCCATGATCCAGCGGATGTTAGCAATTTGATCTCTGGTTCCTCTGCCTTTTCTAAAACCAGCTTGAACATCAGGGGGTTCATGGTCCATGTATTGCTGAAGCCTGGCTTGGAGAATTTTGTGCATTACTTTACTAGCATGTGAGATGAGTGCAATTGTGTGGTAGTTTGAGCATTCCTTGGCATTGCCTTTCTTTGAGACTAGAATGAAAACTGACTTTTTCAGTCCTGTGGCCACTGCTGAGTTTTCCAAATTTGCTGACATGTTGAGTGCAGCACTTTCACAGCATCATCTTTCAGGATTTGAAATAGCTCAACTGGAATTCCGTCACCTCCACTAACTTTGTTTGTAGTGATGCTTTCTAAGGCCCACTTGACTTCACATTGCAGGATGTCTGGCTCTAGATGAGTGATCACACCATCGTGATTATCCAGGTCATGAAGATCTTTTTGTACAGTTCTTCTGTGTATTCTTGCCACTTCTTCTTAATATCTTCTGCTTCTCTTAGGTCCATACCATTTCTGTCCTTTATTGAGCCCATCTTTTCATGAAATGTTCCCTTGGTATCTCTAATTTTCTTGAAGAGATCTCCAGTCTTTCCCATTCTGTTCTTTTCCTCTATTTCTTTGCATTGATCAGTGAAGAAGGCTTTCTTATCTCCTCTTGCTATTCTTTGGAACTCTGTGTTCAGATGCTTATATCTTTCCTTTTCTCCTTTACTTTTCACCTCTCTTCTTTTCACATCTATTTGTAAGGCCTCCCCAGACAACCATTTTGCTTTTTTCATTTTTTTTTTCATGGGGATGGTCTTGAGAGGCTTTAATTATTTCAGAGAGCTTCCAAAATGAGGAACAATTTTCATGTCTTCTTTAGTATATGCTCTAATCTAGAACACTGTCAAAATGAAATTTATACTTAAGTTCAGATTTATAGGTTAAATATCTGCCTTAGAATGTAATAATATTTAAAAAAATCAACTGCAATAGGAACTGGATAACAAGTCAAAAATACTGAAATGCAGACTAAATAATTATCAATAGGCAAATTGTTTGGCAAGTAGAATTTGATATTGGTTGTTAATACATGTTAATAATGTTAGGCAATTAATACTTGCTTCACACAATGAATGGTTTTAGACATAACAAAATAGATGAAATTATAGAACTGGTACTAACACTAGAAATCATTCAGGTTTGCCTCTTCAGTTTACAAATTAAGGAAAAATGAAGATAGAACTTAAACTATTTGTGTAACTCCAAAATATCTATAAAACACATGGATAATTATTTCCTAAAATTTGCCTTCTGTCCCTTATTTAGAGTTCTTTTCATCATACATCCATCAATGATTGTAGTTTTAGAAAAGAACCAGAAAACTAGACTGACAAATACAGAACTTTGTTGAAATAAAAAGAGAAATAACATCAAGTACAGAAGGAAATTAAATCTGTCACAAGCTTACATCAAAATATCTGATTGTTTGGAGTAGGTAGACTATCATATGGCACAGTCCTAACAAATGTTAAATTGCTTTAAGAATTCTACTGTAGGAGCAACAAATAATGATTAAAGCAGTCTAGCACTGACTGATTCAGCCATCCTGAAATTAAAATTATTGGTAGCCTACAACAAGGAAGGTCTGTGCAAGAGTGTGCCAAAATTTTAGAATTATTAAGGACAGTCATTTGGTAAAGTTACCAAAATGCTTTGCTCCAATATATTATGGTTTTCTAAAAATATTTTTTTGATATGAAAATGAAGTCCTTGTAGAATGATTGGTATCTCCAGCACTTGGTGTTTTCTTCTTTTGTCCCATAGGTTTTCTTGGTATTGGGGGATGTAGCATTGCTAACCCAGTCCCCATGGATTTCTCCAGATAGGAGGAAGATGTAGAGTTTGAAGCAGCACATCTGACAACAGAACCAAATCATTGGCAAATTGTCTGAAAGGAGATAGCACCAAGAACACAGAAACTGTACACAAAGTGAGGAATGGAGGAATTAGAAGAAGTGGGGTGGATGGGTGCTTTACATAGCAAATAGGCCACAAGATACTGACAAATATTGAAAGAAATCAATTCTGAAAATGACAGAGTGAGGAAAAGACACACATTCTAAATGGATAATTTTTCTTCTCCCTAAATGTCTCATTTTTTTCAGTTTTATTTTAAAATTTTCAAATGTAGAAAAACTAAAAAAAAAAAAATGGCAGTGAGTGCTAATTTAGCCACTCTAGATATTTTGTCCTTAATATCTTAATATAACTGGTTTCCTCATATGTATCAAACTATTTATCCCTCTATCTATCCATTCATAAATTCATTTCATTTTTGATGTATCTCAAAAATGAACTTGTGAATTTCTTTACTGTTGCTGCAGCTGCTGCTAAGTTGCTTCAGTCGTGTCCAACTCTGTGTGACCCCATAGACGGCAGCCCACCAGGCTCCTCTGTCCCTAGGATTCTCCAGGCAAGAACACTGGAGTGGGTTGTCATTTCTTTCTCCAATGCAGCAAAGTGAAAAATGAAAGTGAAGTCGCTCAGTCATGTCCAATCCTTGGCTTCAGCTTCAGCATCAGTCCTTCTAATGGATTTTCAGGACTGATTTCTTTTAGGATTGACTGGTTTGATCTCGTTATATTCCAAGGGCCTCTCAAGAGTCTTCTCCAACAACACAATTCAAAAGCGTCAGTTCTTCGGTGCTCAGCTTTCTGTATAGTCCAACTCTCACATCCATGCATGACTACTGGAAAAACCATAGCTTTGACTAGATGGACATTTGTTGGCAGAGCAATGTCTCTTTTTTTTAATGTGCCACCTAGCTTTCTCATAGCTTTTCTTCCAAGGAGAAAGCTTTTTTAAATTTCATGGCTGCAGTC
The DNA here is from genome assembly GCA_917880005.1 of Nanger dama. NCBI lineage: Eukaryota > Metazoa > Chordata > Mammalia > Artiodactyla > Bovidae > Nanger > Nanger dama. Next base: position 10,733,536 of record CAKJTW010000014.1, read on the forward strand.
ACCATCTGCAGTGATTTTGGAGCCCAAGTAAAGAAAGTCTGTCACTGTTTCCATTGTTTCCCACCTATTTGCCATAAAGTGATGTGACTGGAACTCTGCATTCAGATGCTTATATCTTTCCTTTTCTTCTTTGCTTTTGCCAAACTTCTTTTCACAGCTATTTGTAAGGCCTCCCCAGACAGCCATTTTGCTTTTTTGCATTTCTTTTCCATGGGTTGGTCTTAAGAAAATCTTCTTCAGTGATCAATGCAAAGAACTGGAGGAAAACAACAAAATGGGAAAGACTAGAGATCTCTTCCAGAAAATTAGAGATAACAAGGGAAAATTTCATGCAAAGATGGGCTTGATAAAGGACAGAAATGGTATGGACCTAAGAGAAGCAGAAGATATTAAGAAGAGCTGGCAAGAATACACAGAAGATCTGTACAAAAAGATATTCATGACCCAGATAATCATGATGATGTAATCACTTATCTAGAGCCAGACATCTTGGAATGTGAAGTCAAGTGGGCCTTAGAAAGCATCACTATGAACAAAGCTAGTGGAGGTGATGGAATTCCAGTTGAACTGTTTCAAATCCTGAAAGATGATGTTGTGAAAGTGCTGCACTCAACATGCCAGCAAATTTGGAAAACTCAGCAGTGGCCACAGGACTTGAAAAAGTCAGTTTTCATTCCAATACCAAAGAAAGGCAATGCCAAAGAATGCTCAAACAACCGCACAATTGCACTCATCTCACATGCTAGTAAAGTAACGCTCAAATTTCTCCAAGCCAAGCTTCAGCAATATGTGAACTGTGAATTCCTTGATGTTCAAGCTTGTCTTAGAAAAGGCAGAGGAACCAGAGATCAAATTGCCAACATCCGCTGGATCATGGAAAAAGCAAGAGAGTTCCAGAAAAACATCTATTTCTGCTTTATTGACTATGCCAAAGCCTTTGACTGTGTGGATCACAATAACTGTGGAAAATTCTGAAAGAGATGGGAATACCAGACCACGTGACCTGCCTCTTGACAAACCTGTATGCAGGTCAGGAAATAGCAGTTAGAACTGGCCATGGAACAACAGACTGGTTCCAAATAGGAAAAGGAGTACATCAAGGCTGTATATTGTCACCCTGCTTATTTAACTTCTCTGCAGAGTACATCATGAGAAACGCTGGACTGGGAGAAACACAAGCTGGAATCAAGATTTTCAGGAGAAATATCAATAACCTCAGATATGCAGATGGCACCACCCTTATGGCAGAAAGTGAAGAGGAACTAGAAAGCCTCTTGATGAAGGTGTAAGAGGAGAGTGAAAAAGTTGGCTTAAAGCTCAACGTTCAGAAAACGAAGATCATGGCATCCAGTCCCATCACTTCAAGGGAAATAGCTGGGGAAACAGTGGAAACAGTGTCAGACTTTATATTTTTGGGCTCCAAAATGACTGCAGATGGTGATTGCAGCCATGAAATTAAATGACACTTACTCCTTGGAAGCAAAGTTATAACCAACCTAGAGAACATATTCAAGAGCAGAGACATTACTTTGTCAACAGAGGTCCGTCTAGTCAAGGCTATGATTTTTCCTGTGGTCATGTATGGATGTGATAGTTGGACTATGAAGCATGCTGAGCCCTGAAGACTTGATGTTTTTGAACTGTGGTGTTGGAGAAGCCTCTTGAGAGTCCCTTGGACTGCAAGGAGTTCCAACCAGTCCATTCTGAAGGAGATCAGCCCTGGGATTTCTTTGGAAGGAATGATGCTAAAGCTGAAACTCCAGTACTTTGGCCACCTCATGTGAAGTGTTGACTCACTGGAAAAGACTTTGATGCTGGGAGGGATTGGGGGAAGGAGGAGAATTGGATGACCAAGGATGAGATGGCTGGATGGCATCACAGACTCGATGAACGTGTGTCTGAGTGAACTCCGGGAGATGGTGATGGAAAGGGAGGCCTGCTGTGCTGCGATTCATGGGGTCACAAAGAGTTGGACACTACTGAGTGACTGAACTAAACTACACTGAACTGATGGGACTGGATGCCATGATTACCATTTTTCCAATGCTGAGTTTTAAGCCAGCTTTTTCACTCTCCTCTTTCACTTTCATAAAGTGGTTCTTCAGTTCCTCTTTACTTTCTACTGTAAGGGTCATATCATCTGCCTATCTGAGGTTATTGATATTTCTCCCAGCAATCTTGATTCCAACTTGTGCTTCATCCAGCCTGGCAGTTCGCATGATGTACTCTGCATAGAAGTTAAGTAAGCAGGGTGAAAATATACAGCCTTGTACTCCTTCCTCAATTGGGAAAGTGTACATTGTTCCATGTCTGAATCAAATTGTTGCTTCTTGACCAGCATACAGATTTCTCGGGAGGCAGGTCAGGTGGTCTGGTATTTCCATCTCTTGAAGAGTTTTCTAGAGTTTGTTGTGATCTCACAGTCGAAGGCTTTGGTGTATTCTATAAAGCAGAAATAGATGTTTTTCTGTAACTCTTGCTTTTTTGATGATCCAGTGGATGTTGCCAATGTTATCTCTGGTTCCTCTGTCTTTTCTACATCTTGCTTGAACATCTGGAATTTCTTGATTCACGTGCTGTTGAAGTGTCACTTGGATAATTTTGATCATTATTTTGCTAGCATGTAAGATGAGTGCAATTGTGCTGAAGTTTGAACATACTTTGACATTGCCTTTCTTCGGGATTAGAATGAAAACTGACCTTTTCCAGTCCTGTGGCCACTGCTGTGTTTTCCAAATTTGTTGGCATATTGAGTACAGCACTTTCACAGCATCATATTTAAGACTTGAAATAGTTCAGCTAGAATTCCATCACCTCTACTAGCTTTGTTTGTAGTGATACTTCCTCAGGCCCATTTGACTTCAGTCTAAAGGTTTTCTGGCTCTAGCTGAGTGATTACAGCATCATGGTTATTTGGGTCATGAAGACCTTTTTTTGTATAGTTCTTCTGTGTATTCTTGCCACCACTTAATATCTTCTGCTTCGGTTAGGTTCATACTATTTCTGTCCTTTATTGTTTCCATCTTTGCATGAAATATTCCTTTGGTATTTCTAATTTTCTTGAATAGATCTCTAGTCTTTCCCATTCTATGTTTTCCTCTATTTCTTTGTACTGATGACTTAGGAAGGCTTTCTCATATCTCCTTGCTATTCTTTGGAACATTGCATTCAGATGAGTATATCTTCTCTCTTCTCCTTTGCAGAGGAGCCTAGCAGGTTACAATCCATAGTGTCAAAAGAGTTAGACACAGCTGAAGTCACTTACCACACATGAGCATCTGTAGATACGTATTAAGTTCAACTGGTCTATTTTATCTTACAAGACCATTGTTGTCTATTCATTTTCTGTCTGGGTAATATTTGGGCTGTGAAATTTCCATGCTATTTTGTTAAGGTTTATTTCTATTTTTCTATCTGTTAATATTTGCTTTTTGTATTTAAGTACTTCTGAATTAGACACATGAATGCTGTTTTATCTCCTTTTTATTGATCCTTATATCATCAATAATCCCTTCCTTTGTCTTCTATTAAAGTCTTTGCTTTAGAGTCTATTTTGTCTGATATGAGTTTTGCTATCCGTGCATTTTGGTTTTCCTGTTTGATGAAATATCATTTTATCCCCTGAATTTTAGTCTCTTTTGTCATTAACTCTGAAGTGAATATCTTATAAGAAGTGTATAGATGGGTCTTCCTTTTTTATCCAATATGCCACCCTATGTCTTTAGATTAGAGTACATAATTCAATGATATTTAAAATAGTGATTGATAATTACGTACTCGTTACCACTTTATTACTTGTTTTTTGTTTTTTGTTTTCTTTTTTTTAGTTCTCTCTCTGTTCTTTACTTTTATGAGTTCATCGTTTGCAGTCTGATAATATTTTTAGTGGTATGCTTGTGTTTCATCTTTGTGGATTGATAACTCTCTTTAGTGATATACTTGTGTTCTTTTCTCTCTATTGTTTTGCCTATTGTAGGTTTTTGATTTGTGGTTACCATGAAGTTCAATATGTTAACATGTAATTCTTAATATATCTATTTGTTTTAAAGGTAGACTTTTAAGTTCAAATATTCTGGAAGGTCTGAACTTTTTGCTCTCTCCCCCATATTGTGTTTTTTGATGTCATATTTTACATGTTTTTGTGTGATTATGCCTTTCCTGGTTGTTGTTCAGCTTAGTTCAGTCACTCAGTCATGTCCGACTCTGCGACCCTATGGACTCAAGCATGCCAGGCTTCTCTGTCCCTCACCAACTCCCGGAGCTTGCTCAAACTCATGACCATTGAGTCAGTGATGCCATTCACCATATCATCCTTTGTTATCCCCTTCTTTTCCTGCCTTCAATTTTTGTACTCACAGTTCATTTTATAATTTTCCTTTGTCTTTTAAACTTTGTAATAGTTTATTGGAGTAGCTAATAATCAGCTTTTACTATACATTTAGTGTTATTAGTGGAATCTTTTCTTTCCTGTAGATTCTTAAATCTTGTTATAGCTTTTTCTCTTCCACTTAGTGATGATGCTTAACATAGAGTATATTTAGTATTGATGACCTCTTTTAGTTTTCGTTTGTCAAAGAATTTATTTGTCCCTCTTTGAAGTCTAAATAATCATCTTGCTCAGTAGAGTATCTTCAGTTCAGTTCAGTTCAGTTCAGTTCAGTTGCTCAGTCGTGTCCTACTCTGCAACCCCATAACACATGTCCATCAAGTCGGTGATGACATCCAGCCATGTCATCTTCTGTTGTCCTGGCTTAGGAAGATCCCCTGGAGGAGGACATGGAACCTACTCCAATATTCTTGCCTGGAGGATCTCCATGAACAGAGGAGCCAGGCAGGCTGCAGTTCATGGGGTCAGAAAGAGTCAGACATGACTGAGTGACAAAACACAGCCCAGTCCATTTATGCATGTGCTTTTAATGAGCAGAGTTCAGGCTTCCCACAGCCTTCTTGATAGTACCAGTGGCGTTCCAATCAGCAAGCAGCTAGTGTTCCCTGTTTGGACCTGAGGGTTGGAGGATCCAGTTTGTGGCTTCAACTACTCACTCCCTAGGTAGACTCTTCATCCATTTATTCCTTCTTTTCCTCTGGAAATCCCTTCCAGGGCCATAGGTTGCCACTTGGTCACTTACCTTTCTTTCCTATCTGATTCCATATGGATCTTTCTTTCATCCTTAGTTGTTTGGGAGTCTTTCTGCCAGTTTCCAGTTGGTTTTCTTTTTCTTCTTCTTCTTCTTCTTTCTTTTTTTTTTTTTTTGCAGTTTAGATTTTCTATTTTGTATTGGGGTGTAGCCAATTAACAATGTTTTGATAGCCTCAGGTGGACTGCAAAGGGACTTGGCCTTAGATATACATATATCCAACCTTCTCAAAAACCCCCTCTCATCCAGGTTGCCATATAGAATAGAGCAGAGTTCCATGTGTTATATAGGAGGCTCTTTTGGTTATCTGTTTTAAATATAGCAGTCTACCTCAAAGTTCCTAACTCTCCCTTTAACTGATAATAAGGAAATAAGTTTATAAGTAAGTTTATTTGTATCATTTCTTTTTAGATTCCACATATAAGGAATGACATATATTTCTCCTTCTATGCCATTTTCAGCAACATCCTAGAGATTGTCATATAGAGTGAAGTAAATCCAATTAGTTTTCAGTGACACTTGTTCCACATGCAAATGCTTTTTAATGTGCACAGGGGGAGGAAAGTTTCATGCTCTCCTGCTCCACCATATTGGCCTCAGCCCTCTCAAATGGCATTTTTTAGAAATGTCCAAAACATGACTTTTGCTGAAAATCATAATGGGCCTTTAGTGTAAATTTTCTATGTATTTTACTCTCTAGCACACACGTGTTAAAATGGCACCTGGAGTATTTACCAGTTTATTTATTTATTTATTTATTTTTTTGCCATGTAAAAATAATTTATGTTTATAGCTTATTTTCATTATTTCTAAAATCTCTGCTCAGTAGGTAAAATATAAGAAAATTATAGAAATGGGTTACAAAACTCATTCTGTTCTTACCACTCTTTAAGAAAAAGTCACATCAGAGCCTATATATACAAATACATTTACCAATCTAGGATTTTTCAGAGCCAGGTCAGTTCAGCTCAGTTCAGTTCAGCCGCTCAGTCGTGTCCAATTCTTTGCGACCCCATGAATCGCAGCACGCCAGGCCATCCTATCCATCACCAACTCCCGGAGTTCATTCAGACTCACATCCATCGAGTCAGTGATGCCATCCAACCATCTCATCTTCTGTCGTCCCCTTCTCCTCCTGCCCCCAATTCCTCCCAGCATCAGAGTCTTTACCAGTGAGTCAACTCTAGGCATGAGGTGGCCAAAGTACTGGAGTTTCAGCTTTAGCATCATTCCCTCCAAAGAAATCCCAGGGCTGATCTCCTTCCAGAACGGACTGATTGGATCTCCTTGCAGTCCAAGGGACTCTCAAGAGTCTTCTCCAACACCACAGTTCAAAAGCATCAATTCTTCTGTACTCGGCCTTCTTCACAGTCCAACTCTCGCATCCACACATGACCACTGGAAAAACCATAGCTTTGACTAGACAGACCTTAGTCTGCAAAGTAATGTCTCTGCTTTTCAATATGCTATCTAGGTTGGTCATAACTTTTCTTCTTTTTTTTTTTTCTTATAATTAAATTTATTTATTTTTTAAATTACAATACTGTATTTGTTTTGCCATACATTGACACGAATCAGCCATAGGTGAACACAATCACCCAATGCCGAAGCCCCCTCCCACCTCCCACCCCACATCCTCTACCTGAATCATCCTGTGCATCAGCCCCATGCATCCTGCATCCTACACCAAACATAGATTAGCGCTTCGTTTCTTACAGGAAAATACACATGCTTCACTGCCATTCTCCCAAACCATCCCACCCTTTCCCTCTCCCTCAGAGTCCAAAAGTCCACTCTGTACCTCTGTGTCTCTTTGTTGTCTCACATATAGGGTCATCATTACTGTCTTCTAAATTCCATATGTATGTGTCAGTATACTGTATTGGTGTTTTTCTTTCTGGCTTACTTCACTCTGTATAATCGGTTCCAATTTCATCCATCTCATTAGAACTGAGTCAAATTTATTCTTTTTAAGGGCTGAGTAGTATTCCATAGTGTATATGAACCACAGCTTTCTTATCCATTCATCTGCTGATGGACATCTAGGTTGCTTCCATGTCCTGGCTATTATAAACAGCGCTGCAATGAACATTGGGGTACATGTGTCTCTTTCACTTCTGGTTTCCTCAGTGTGTATGCCCAGCAGTGGGATTGCTGGGTCATAAGGCAGTTCTATTTGCAATTTTTAAGGAATCTCCACACTGTTTTCCATAATGGCTGTACTAGTTTGCATTCCCACCAGCAGTGTAAGAGGGTTCCCTTTTCCCACACCCTCTCCAGCATTTATTGCTTGCAGACTTTTGGATCGCAGCCATTCTGACTGGTGTGAAATGATACCTCATTGTGGTCTTGATTTGCATTTCTCTGATAATGAGTGATGTTGAGCATCTTTTCATGTGTTTGTTAGCCATCCGTATGTCTTCTTTGGAGAAATGCCTATTTAGTTCTTTGGCCCATTTTTTTATTGGATCATTTATTTTTCTGGAGTTGAGCTGCATAAGTTGCTTATATATCTTTGAGATTAGTTGTTTGTCAGTTGTTTCATTTGCTATTGTTTTCTCCCATTCAGAAGGCTGTCTTTTCACCTTGCTTATAGTTTCCTTTGTTGTGCAGAAGCTTTTAATTTTAATTAGATCCCATTTGTTTATCTTTGCTTTTATTTCCAGTATACTTGGAGATGGATCATAGAGGATCCTGCTGTGATTTATGTCGGAGAGTGTTTTGCCTATGTTCTCCTCTAGGAGTTTTATAGTTTCTGGTCTTACATTTAGATCTTTAATCCATTTTGAGTTTATTTTTGTGTATTTACCAGTTTATATTTATATTTGCCACATTCATTTTCAATGGGAATTGAAAGGAAAGATTTTTCAAGTTAATGTGCACATATGAACAACCACAAGCTATGCTGGTCTATTTCTGTAAAGATAACACATTAAACATAGTATCCACACTCCATAATTCATCTGGATTTTAAAGAGATTAAATGATGAATTGAATGGATACATTATGCCACCACTCACTTGGCTCCTTTGGTCTTGGAGGGTGTTGGTAAACTCTGAAATTATTCTAAGATGCATTTATTGCCGTTGAATTTATTGCCTATCTGATATCAGTACAAAATTTGTGTTTGTGTGCATGCGTATACTTATAAACAAATAGCAGAATAAATAATATCGGAATTTCATATGACCTTTCTAACACTGATTATTAACCTATACTAATGGTTTGTGCATCTTCTTTAACCAATTCCCTAACTTTATCAAATCTACTAGTATGGTAATCTGTCTTTTGCATAATATAAACCATTTATACTAATCTTACAACTACAAATTCATATTTTGAGCTAATTAAATTAACTAGAATACTATGGTTTTTCCAGTAGTCATGTATGGATGTGAGAGTTGGACTGTGAAGAATGCTGAGCACCAAAGAATTGATGCTTTTGAACTGTGGTGTTGGAGAAGACTCTTGAGAGTCCCTTGGACTGCAAGGAGGTCCAAGCAGTGCATCCTAAAGGAGATCAGTCCTGGGTGTTCTTTGGAAGGAATGAGGCTAAAGCGGAAACTCTAGTACTTTGACCACCTCATGGGAAGAGTTGACTGACTGGAAAAGACTCTGATGCTAGGAGGGATTTGGGGCAGAAGGAGAAGGGGATGACAGAAGATGAGATGGCTGGATGGCATCACCGACTCGATGGATGTGAGTCTGAGGGAACTCTGAGAGTTGGTGATGGACAGGGAGGCCTGGTGTGCTGTGATTCATGGGGTTGTAAAGAGTTGGACACAACTGAGCGACTGAATTGAACTGAACACATTTTTTTAAGTCACTAATTTTTGTGATGGTTTATTATACAGTAAGAGCCATCTGATTCAGAACTGAAAATTAGAAGAGAGGTATTGTCATAACAAAAGCTTAAAAATATGTCTCTTTGGCATTCGTTGTATAGAGGGGCTGGAGAAGTTTACTAGAAAAATGGCAACCCATATTGTTTTATCTGATAATTTGTAAAACTGTCACCTGTTGTAACTTGAAATATAGAAAATACACAGTGACCATTTGGAATTGAGAAACGAAGCTGTGAAGCACAATTTTGAAAGTCCAGTTAATTTCCATATGATAATGTCCCAAAATAAACATAATAGCTAAAGAAAAACCTCCACTTTGTAAGCAGAATCTGGATGAAATACAGAGGGGTTGTGTACTAGTGGCTTCAGCTGTTTCAACTCTTTGCAACTCCATGGACTGTAGCCTACCAGTTTCTCTGTCCATGGGATTCTCCAGGCAAGAATGCTGGTGTAGGTTACCATGCCCTCCTTTTGGGGATCTTTCTGACCCAGGGATTGAACTCAAGCCTTTACGTCGCCTTCACTGTCAGGCACATTCTTCACCAGTAATGCCACCTGGGAAGTCTATGGATGGGTTGTAACTTAATAGATTGGAAAATGAAACCACTTATGTATTCAACTTTTAAAATTCAACAGTGTTGTAAGAAAAAAATAGATTCAGTCAAAAGTTGAATCAAATATACGGATCTAGATCACTTTTATAAAACTTATGAAATAATTCATGTTAAATAACCAGTAGTTCAGTTCAGTTCAGTCACTCAGTCATGTCCAACTCGCAGCGACCCCAGGAATCGCAGCACGGCAGGCCTCTCTGTCTATCACCAACTCCTGGAATTCACTCAGTTTCACGTCCATTGAGTCAGTGATGCCATCCAGCCATCTCATCCTCTGTCGTCCCCTTCTCATACTGCCCTCAATTCCTCTCAGCATCAGAGTCTTTTCCAGTGAGTGAACTCTTCATTTGAGGTGGCCAAAGTACTGGAGTTTCAGCTTTAGCATGATTTCTTCGAAAGAAATCTCAGGGCTGATCTCCTTCATAATGGACTGGTTGGATATCCTTGCAGTCCAAGTGACTCTCAGGAGTCTTCTCCAACACCACAGTTCAAAAGCATCAATTCTTCGGCTCAGCCTTCTTCATAGTCTAACTGTCACATCCATATATGACCACAGGAAAAACTAGACTGACTTGACTAGACGGACCTCTGTTGACAAAGTAATGTCTTTGCTTTTGAATATGCTCTCTAGGTTGGTCAAAACTTTTCTTCCAAGGAGTAAGCATCTTTTAATTTCATGGCTGCAATCACCATCTGCAGTGATTTTGGAGCCCCAAAATATAAAGTCTGACACTGTTTCCATTGTTTCCCCATCTATTTCCCATGAAGTGATGGAACTGGATGCCATGATCCTCGTTTTCTGAATGTTGAGCGTTAAGCCAAATTTTTCACTCTCCTTTTTCACTTTCATCAAGAGGCTTTCTAGTTCCTCTTCACTTTCTGCCATAAGGGTGGTGTCATCTGCATATCTGAGGTTATTGATATTTCTCCCAAAATCTTGATTCCAGCTTGTGTTTCTTCCAGTCCAAAGTTTCTCATGATGTACTCTGCATATAGGTTAAATAAGCAGGGTGACAATATACAGCCTTGACGTACTCCTTTTCCTATTTGGAACCAGTCTGTTGTTTCATGTCCAGTTCTAACTGCTGCTTCATTACCTGCATACAAATTTCTCAAGAGGCAGGTCAGGGTGGTCTGGTATTCCCATCTCTTTCAGGATTTTCCACAGTTTCTTGTGATCCACACAGTCAAAAGCTTTGCTTAGTCAATAAAGCAGAAATAGATGTTTTTCTGGAACTCTCATGCTTTTTCCATGATCCAGCGGATGTTGGCAATTTGATCTCTGGTTCCTCTGCCTTTTCTAAAACCAGCTTCACCATCAGGAACTTCACTGTTCACGTATTGCTGAAGCCTGGCTTGGAGAAATTTGAGCATTACTTTACTAGCATGTGAGATGAGTGCAATGGTGTGGTTGTTTGAGCATTCTTTGGCACTGCCTTTCTTTGCAATTGGAATGAAAACTGACCTTTTCAAGTCCTGTGGCCACTGCTGAGTTTTCCAAATTTGCTGGCATATTGAGTGCAGCACTTTCACAGCATCATCTTTCAGGATTTGAAATAGCTCAACTGTAATTCCGTCACCTCCACTAACTTTGTTTGTAGTGATGCTTTCTAAGGCCCACTTGACTTCACATTGCAGGATGTCTGGCTCTAGATGAGTGATCACACCATCGTGATTATCCAGGTCATGAAGATCTTTTTGTACAGTTCTTCTGTGTATTCTTGCCATCTATTCTTAATATCTTCTGTTTCTGTTAGGCCCATACCATTTCTGTCCTTTATTGAGCCCATCTTTTCATGAAATGTTCCCTTGGTATCTCTAATTTTCTTAAAGAGATCTCCAGTCTTTCCCATTCTGTTGTTTCCCTCTGTTTCTTTGCATTGATCGCTGAGGAAGGCTTTCTTATCTCTTCTTGCTGTTCTTTGGAACTCTGCATTCAGATGTTTATATCTTTCCTTTTCTCATTTGCTTTTCACTTCTCTTCTTTTAACATCTGTTTGTAAGGCCTCCCCAGACAGCCATTTTGCTCTCTTTGCATTTCTTTTCCATGGGGATGGTCTTGATCCTTGTCTCCAGTATAATGTCATGAACCTCATTTCATATTTCATCAGGCACTCTATCTATCAGATCTAGGCCCTTAAACCTATTTCTCACTTCCACTGTATAAACATTAGGATTTGATTTAGGTCATACTTGAATGGTCTAACGGTTTTCCCTACTTTCTTTAATTTAAGTATGAATTTGATAATAAGGAGTTCATGATCTGAGCCACTGATAGCTCCTGGTCTTTTCTTTCTTTCTTCTTCTTTCTTCTTCTTTTTTTTTTTGTTGACTGTATAGAGTTTTTCCATCTTTGACTGCATAGAATATAATCAATCTGATTTTGATGTTGACCATCTGGTGATGTCCATGTGTAGAGACTTTTCCTGTGTTGTTGGAAGAGGGTGTTTGCTCTGACCAGTGTATGTTCTTTGCAAAACTCTATTAGTCTTTGCTCTGCTTCATTCCACATTCCAAGGCCAAATTTGCCTGTTGTTCCAGGTGTATCTTGATTTCCTACTTTTGCATTCCAGTCCCCTTTAATGAAAAGGATTTTGTGTGTGTGTGTGTGTGTGTGTGTGTGTTAGTTCTAAAATGTCTTGTAAGTCTTTTTAGAACCGTTCAACTTCAGCTTCTTCAGCGTTACTGGTTGGGGCATAGACTTGGATAACTGTGATATTGAATGGTGTTACTTGAAGATGAACACAGATTATTCTGTCGTTTTGAGATTACATCCTAGTTCTGCATTTCGGACTCTTTTTGTTGACCATGATGGCTACTCCATTTCTTCTGAGGGATTCCTGCCTGCAGTAGTAGATATAATGGTCATCTGTGTTAAATTCACCCATTCCAGTCCATTTTAGTTTGCTGACTCCTAGAATGTCGACCTTTACTTTTGCCATCTCTTGTTTGACCACTTCTAATTTGCCTTGATTCATGGACCTGACATTCCAGGTTCCTATTCTATATTGCTCTTTACAGCATTGAATCTTGCTCCTATCACCAGTCACATCCACAGCTGGGTATTGTTTTTGCTTTGGCTTCATCCTTTCATTCTTTCTGGAGTTATTTCTCCACTGATCTCCAGTAACATATTGGGCACCTGCTGAACTGGGGAGTTCCTCTCTTTCAGTATCCTATCATTTTGCCCTTGCATACTGTTCATGGGGTTCTCAAGGCAAGAATACTGAAGTGGTTTGCCATTCCCTTCTCCAGTGAACCACATTCTGTCAGACCTCTCCACCATGACCCGCTGGTCTTGGGTTGCCCCTCGGACATGGCTTGGTTTCATTGAGTTAGACAAGGCTGTGGTCCTAGTGTGATTAGATTGACTAGTTTTCTGTGAGTATGGTTTCAGTGTGTCTGCCCTCTGATGCCCTCTTGCAACACCTACCATCTTACTTGGGTTTCTCTTACCTTGAGCGTCGGATATCTCTTCATGGCTGCTCCAGCAAAGCACAGCCCCTGCTCCTTACCTTGGATGAGGGATATCTTCTCACCGCCACCCTTCCTGACCTTCAATGTTGCATGGCTCCTCTAGGCCCTCCTGCACTCACTCAGCCACCGCTCTTTGGACATGGGGTTGCTCCTCCCGGCTATCGCCTAGCCCTGGCCGCAGGTTGGCTCCTCCCGGCTGCTGCCCCTAAGCTCAGGTATGGGTGGCTCCTCTCAGCCACTGCCCCTACCTCAGAAGCAGAGTTGTTCCTCCAGGCCGCCGCCCCTAACCTTGGACGCAAGGTAGATCCTCTCGACTGTTCCTGCACTGTTGTAGCCTGGCACTCTCAGCCACTGCCCCTGACCTCGGACGTGGGGTAGCTCATCTCGGCTGCACTTAGTGCATTGGTTGCAGTCACTTGTGCTTAGTGCGCTGGTTAGGACACTTTAATACCCACATTCATGCAGGAATCATGAATATTGGATACAATGTAAATTGACTAGATTATACCCACAGTAGCTTGACAGTATGAAAGAGAATGTGGTTTAAAATAAATTACATCCTTAAGTCAAATTCATGGACAAAGTACACAAAATTTGAAAGATTTGTTAAAAGTTCTATCAGTCTTACTAAGAGACACTGAAATTGTTCAAAATTCTAAAAAATAAACAAACAACAAAGTTTACTTTGTTTTCCAATTTTCTAAAGCCTAAAAGAAGGTTGAAAAAGTTGGTCAAAGGCACATTAGAGTTCCATTTCAAAGGTGGTCAAGATAGGAAAGGGAAAGTTCCAGAAAGGGAGCTAAGAGCCATGGAGAAAACCTCAAAGAATCAGGGCCATAGCCAAAGACTATGTTTTCCTCTGGAGTAATGCACAGAATACTGAAAGTGTCAGTAGTATTTTCCATGTATGATATTTTGTTCTCTGTTGACCTCTACATTTTTAAAGTTGGAACATTCTTACATCACTTTCCAGACTGATGTCCTCATTTCGTAAAATACATTTAAGATTTGAACTTTAATCCCAGAAATTGTCTTTACTCTGAATCTGTTGACATTTTGACTGCTATATGTTGTGACTTACATTCTTCAAAAATCTGTGTATTTGTCTGCCTTTCTCTTTTTAACTTCTCAATATTATGACACCACATATGTGCTTGTACATTCTATAAGGGTTTAGATATATTCATTATGTTGATATATTCATTATGACCACCAGCAACAAAATAAATGTGAATATCCATGAGGTTCATAGATGTTTCTAACATATGCAATATTAGGAAAGATACAATTTTGAACTGTGGTGTTGAAGAAGACTCTTGAGAGTCCCTTGGACTGAAAGGAGATCCAATATATCCATCCTAAAGGAAATCAGTCCTGGGTGTTCATTGGAAGGACTGATGTTGAAGCTGAAACTCCAGTACTTTGGCTACCTGCTTCTGAGAGCTGACTCATCTGAAAAGACCTTGATGCTGGAAAAGACTGAGGGCAGGAGGAGAAAAGAATGATGGAGGATGAGATGGTTGGGTGGCATGACTGACACAATGGACATGGGTTTGGGTGAACTCTGGGAGTTGGTGACTGACAGGGAAGCCTGACATTCTGTTGTTCATGGGGTCACAGAGTCAGACACGACTGAGTGACTGAACTGAACTGACCTGACCTGAACACTAGTGTTAAATAGAGACATTAAATTATGTTTTATAACAGCATGTAATGAAACTTTTCATTTTCTAAGAACTTATTGTAATTTGGGAAACTCACTCCTAGCATATTCTCTGAAGTTAAATGCCAAATCAAAGACATTTAGAGAAATATAGAGGCAATATACTCTTTCTATTAATTTTTTATCCTAGAGTAATTGACTGTGAAGAGACTAACTAGGATGATTTTTTCTTATAAGAACAATTATCCTTGCGTAAATTTGCTTAAATAAAACCAATAAAACTTTGTTACATGTTAGAATTTTCTACTTTTCTTTGCCAAAAGCAACAGCATTGACTTCATGACATTTTCTCCTGTAGAAGACTAATGAAGTCTTTATACTTTATGCACTGATTGAAAGGTAGAAAATATTGTTTCATATTGGTTCAATGCAGTATTACTGGAAACTTAATGCCTCACTTTCATTAAGTTGAATGATGTTCTTGATTTGTTACTTTTTGTGAGAAAATAATGGTATATTTAAAGAGTTGAAGTTGTAACTTTCTCTTAGTTTATCAAATGAGTTATGCTAGTGTCTTATAAAAATAGAAAATAAAATGAAATATGAATTTTAAAATTATTCAATAAATTGTTTGATTCTCTCCAAATATTAAATTAATAAAACAACAGTGAAAATTACTCTATCTATATTCCTATTAAATTTATTATCTCCAGAAATTAGAAAAGACCAAATAATAAAGCCTAATTTTTGAGGAATTATTTTTAAGGAAAATTTTAAAATAAATCACAGAAGTTCATGCATATTTTCTCATGAAACATGTACTATTTTGATAGACTCATTACAATACAGTATACCATGAAATAATGTAGGTAATACAAATATTATATCATTATATATAAAACTGGTGAATGGAGAAACCGGACTAAAAAGGAAAAAAATTGAATAATATATTTGAAGAGAATTCCAGAAATTAAAGAATTATACAAAAGGAAACAAGAGAGATACATAAAGAATATCTGAAAAAGCTACAATTTCAAGTATATTATTTACATATACAAATACTTTTAAAATATATCAGAATTTTTAAATACATCACATACTTTCAATTTAAGCTTCAGATACCATTACAGACTTCTTGATTATAGGCATAAACTTGTAATGAGTATTTATATTTTTCCAAGTCAGCTTTATTAAAAATAAAACTCACAGAGTTTAGGAGAAAAGGTCAAAGATTTGCTGCTAAATATATATACCCTCATGACCATTATTTCAATAAAGGTATATAATATTTTTATCTCCATGAAGTGTTTCATTGTACTTAAGCATTGCCTTATTTGGAAAAGCCTATTGACTGCGATTGGTTATCCTTAAGCTTTGATTTCTCAAGTTCAAGTCATTTTAGGCTTAGACTTTGGTTTGCTTATGTAGGCAACTAATGCATTAGAGTTACCTCAGTTTAATGACCCCCATGTTTAATTTAATCTGTGGGAATTGCTTTTATGTGAAAACAAAGAATTCCATGGAGGCATGTCTATTGAAGTAGTATTTGTGTTTGCAAGATTAAAAAAAAAAAAAAAGAACAACTTAAATATTCTAGAGCAGAATGAAAAATAAAACCTTAAGGCTATATAGCAGTTAAGGGCAAAGACCCAGGAGCCAGACTGCCTGGTTCAAATTCTACATTTTTCATTTGCAGTGTGACTATGGGCAGCTATTGACCCTCTCTATAAAACAGAACTAGTAATAGACTTCGCCTGGAGAATCCCAGGGTCAGGGGAGGCTGATGGGCTGCTGTCTACGGGGTCGCATAGACTCAGACTTGACTTAGCAGCAGCAGCAGTAATAGACTATCTATCTCATAGGAGTGTATTGAGAATTAAAGTAAGTTAAAATATATAAAATGAGTTCAAGTAAACACCTTGAATTAATAAAAGTCATTTTATAATGCAAAGAGTCTCAAGATAACTTTTACAACACCATTTTACAGATAGGGAAATGATAGTCCAGTGAAGGGAAAGCAGCTTATGTGCCTCAGAGAGGCAGTGAGCCCAATATTCAGATGCTTCTACTACAAAGCTCCTTCACCACACCTTCTGTATTACTTATAATTTCTGAGTAGTATTTTACTGTATAACTTAAATTTTGTATTCACTCTCCTCTTAATGAACATAAGATTTTAAAATATTTTTTAGATATAAGAATTCGGGCCTCAGAATTTTATGACTATTTATAATTTTCATTATATATATATATATACACATATATATGTATTTTAATGAATATATATGTATTTTAATGAATATGTATGTAGTGATTTAGGGTCATAAATAGATAGACCATAAAGAAGGATGAACACAGGAAAAATGATGATTTTGAGCTGTGGTGTTGGAGAAGACTCTTGAGTGTCCCTTGGACTGCAAGGAGATCAAACCAGTCAATCCTAAATGATATCAATCCTGAATATTCATTGCAAGGACTAATGCTGAAGCTGAAACTCCAATATTTTGGACACCTAATGTGACAAGCTGATTCATTAGAGAAGACCGTGATGGAGGGAGAGATGGTAGGTAGAAGGAGAAGGGGGAGACAGAGGATGAGATGGCTGGATGGCATCACCCGCTCAATGGACATGAGTTTGACCAAGCTTTGGGACATGGTGAAGGACAAGGGAGCCTGGTGTGCTTCAGTTCATGGGGTCACAAATAGTTGGATATGACTGTGAGACTGAACAGCAACACCAAATAGATGTTCATAAAATTTCTGTAGTGGAATTGGTGAGTATTAAAATGAGGATACAGTTGTCACAGAAAATTGCAGTTATTTTCTAATGTGGTTATAGTCTTTTATATTCCCACCAGCAATTTATGACCATTCAAATTGTTTCACAGCCTTGCTAACCTGATATTGCCACAATTTTAATTTTAGCTCTTCTAGAGGGTTGATGTGATATTATTTAAGGAAACTATGTTAATTATCTTTTCATACATATTCAGGCAGTCATAGTATATTTTGAAAAATGTCTGTTCATTTTTGTTTTCTTTTTATTCGCTGCTTTTTTTATTGTGGACATCTAAGTGTTCTTTACATATCTTGAAAACAAGTACTTGTTAAATATATATGTGTTGAGTATTTTATACCGGTTGTGGTTTGCCTTTTAATATGCTTAATGATAGCATTTGAAGAGCAGAATTATTTACTTTTAAGTCTCATTTATATTTCACTTTTCACTGTGTTGACATTTTACCATATTATTTATAGAAGATTTATTATTTTAGCTTTTATATTTATATTTATTATCCACCTTAAATTTCTTATTGTACATAGATTTAGAAAATATTTCACCTTCCTTTTTTTTTCTATAAGGATATCCAAACATTACAGTATCAAATGTTGTAAAGATGTTCCTTTTTCCCATTGTATTACCTGGGTGTCTTTTTGAAAAATAAGTTTTATAATTTTTATTTTTATATTGTTTCATTTATTCATTTTTGTCTATGTGTATGTAAATGCTATAGATTTTTTAATTTTTATTTTTTACTTTATAGTAAGTTTTAAGGTTTGTGAGTCCTCCAAATTGGCCTTTTCCCCTTCAACATTTTTTGGAAAATCTGAGTTTTTTTGGTTTGCAGAACAAGTTTAGAGTCAGTTTTTCAGTTAAAAATGTTGACTTTTAGAATTAAGCTTGCTGGTCAGTTTGGGGGAATTGACATCTTCACCATATAGAGTTTTCCAAATAATGAACAATATTCATTTTTATATTTATTTATATCATATAAAAATTTGCTTCTGTATTTTAATAGAGATCTTACACAGTAATCATTGAACTTTAAGTGTTTTAAATGTTTTGATATTATTTAAGTGGTAGAATAAAATTTGATAAAATGTTAGTAAATATAAATGAATTTTTTTTGTATACAGATCTTGTTTTCTGTAAAATTCATTACTTTTGCAGATTTCTTAAGGTTATTGTTTTTTCTTTCCAATCTGCAAACGGTTCTTTCTTTTTTTACCTCATTACACTGTCTGGGGATTTCAGTCTGAGAGTGTTAAAAAAAATAGGAGAGAAGACAACATTTTCTTGTTCCAAAATTTAATTAAAAAGCACTCATTCTTTCACTTCTAAGTGCAATGTTAGGTGTAGGTTTTATGGATGAAGGGAGGGGGTTCAAAAGAATTAAACTTCTAGTTATAAAACAAATGTCATGGAGATATAATGTGTAGTATGGTAATTAAAGCCGATAATATTTTATTGCATGTTTGAAAATTGTTGAGAGTAGATCCTAAATGTCCTCATCACAAGAAAAACAGTATATGGTGGTGGATAATAACTAATTTTGGTAATCATTTTGCAATATATACACACATTGACTCATTATGTTGTACATCTAAAATTAATATAATGTTATGTGTCAGGTATCCAAATTAAAAAAACTGCAATGAGAGTGTAGTATATAAAACATGTAGAGTGAAAATTTCAAGGTAATGTTTAAAGCTGGTTTATGTATCTTTTAAAACTTTTGATGGAAAAATTTGTGTTGTAGATGGTCAATGATCTCTACAATGTGATATTCCATGTAGTACTCCATTCTAAACATTAAGAAATCCCAGTCTACTTTCTACTCTAAAAGTTCATTTCTGCAGAATAACGTTTTAAAAGGCATTCTTCTGACTCTAAGGATCTGGGAATTAAGGAATATCTGTCCCTTAGGTTTAATCTATTGCTGGCATTTCTTTCTATATAGCTTTTCTACATTTGATTTACTGAGCCCTACTTTGTTATTAGATTGTAGTGAAAAAAAAAATAACATTCTGAGCAGAATAAGTCACTCCATCACTGCCTATGACCAATGTTTACTACATAATGGAATTGGATTCATAATGACATGTGACAGAAAAATTTGCTTGCTTTTTAGGGCTGATCAGTACTGTCATAGAGATTGACATCAGTATGATTCTTTTTATTTGTTTGCTTTTTATATTAGAGTGATTCTAAAAGCATTTTTAAGAAAGGACAGATGGCATATTGGGGATGTATTGGCCTTGCTATCAGAGCTCTAACCTTTCTTGCTGGGTGGCTTAGCTAATTTTAGGATTCTCACCCATAGGTTAGGAAACAAGGATGTTAAATAACATACTGCTGTGAATTCTGTGGTGGTCAAGTGGTTAGGATGCTCTACTTTCTCCTCTGAGGGCATGGATTCAATCCCTGGTTTGGGAACTAAGATCCTATAAGTCTCAATGTGCATTAAAAAAAAAAAATACATAAGGTACATGAGACATGGAAATAAGATTAGTTATTCAAAGTAAACAAAATAACATTTAAATAAATTAAGTAGACTTATGATATGGAAAGGCACAAATGACATTTATGGATTTAGTTTATTATTTCCTTGTTTTTTTTTTTTTTTAAGATTTGACTCTCAGAAAACATTAAATAGAGTGATGATTTTTCTCACATCCTCTATTTCATGGAAGAAATGTAATATATTAGATATTTATTTTTAAATGCTTACTGGAATTCTCTAATGCAACTATCTGGACCTGAAGTTTTTCTTTAAAGGAAGGTATTAATTAGACCTTCAGTTAATTTAGTATATATGGGACTATTTCAGTTCAGTTCAGTTTAGTCGCTCAGTCATGTCCGACTCTGCGACAACACGAATTACAGCACGCTAGACCTCCCTGTCCATCACCAACTCCCAGAGTTCACCCAAACTCTTGTCCATGGAGTCTGTGATGCCATCCAGCCATCTCATCCTTTGTCATCCCCTTCTCCTCCTGCCCTCAGTCCCTCTCAGTTCTTTTCCAGTGAGTCAACTCTTCCCATGAGGTGGCCAAAATATTGACGTTTCAGCTTTAGCATCAGTCCTTCCAAAGAAATCTCAATGTTGATCTCCTTTAGAATGGACTGGTTAGATCTCCTTGCAGTCCAAGGGACTCTCAAGAGTCTTCTCCAACACACTTCAAAGGCATCAATTCTTCAGCACTCAATTTTCTTCATAGTCTAACTTTCACATCTACACATGACCACAGGAAAAACCATAGCCTTGACTAGATGGAACTTTGTTGACAAAGTAATGTCTCTGCATTTGAATATGTTATCTAGGTTGGTCATAACTTTCCTTCCAAGGAGTAAGCATCTTTTAATTTCATGGCTGCAATCACCATCTGCAGTGATTTTGGAGGCCCCCAAAATAAAGTCTGACATTGTTTCCTCTGTTTCCCCATCTATTTGTCGTGAAGTGTTGGGACCAGATGCCATGATCTTAGTTTTCTGAATATTGAGCTTTAAGCCAATGTTTTCACTCTCCTCTTTCAGTTTCATCAAGAGGTTTTTATTTCCTCTTCACTTTCTGCCATAAGGGTGACGTCATCTGCATTTCTGAGGTTATTGATATTTCTCCTGGCAATCTTGATTCTAGCTTGTGCTTAGTATCTTTTTCCAGTTTTATAAATTTGTGTTTTTCAATACATCCATAATCCCAGCATATCTTATAATTTATTAGTGTAAAGCTGTTCATAAATTTGTCATAATATATTTTAAATACTGTAGTAATAACTGCAAGGAGATCCAATCAGTCCATTATGAAGGAGATCAACTCTGGGATTTCTTTGGAAGGAATGATGCTAAAGCTGAAACTCCAGTACTTTGGCCACCTCATGCGAAGAGGTGTAAAAGACTCTGTAAACGTCTTGGCCACCTCACTGTAAAAGACTCGGATGCTGGGAGGGATTGGGGGCAGGAGGAGAAGGGGGACAACAGAAGATGAGATGGCTGGATGGCATCACAGACTCGATGGACATGAGTCTGAGTGAACTCTGGGAAATGGTGATGAACAGGGGAGGCCTGGCGTGCTGCGATTCATGGGGTCGCAGAGTCAGACATGACTGAGTGACTGAACTGAACTGAACTAAAATCCCTCAGAGAAAGCAATGGCAACCCACTCTAATACTCTTGCCTGGGAAATCCCATGGACGGAGGAGCCTGGTAGACTACAGTCTACCAGGTCACGAAGATTCGGATACAACTGTGACTTCACTTTCACTTTTCACTTTCATGCACTGGAGGAGGAAAGGGCAACCCACTCCAGTATTCTTTTTTTTTTTTTTAATTTTTATTTATTTTTATTTTTTAATACTTTATTCTACATTACAATACTGTATTTGTTTTGCCATACATTGACATGAATCAGCCACAGGTGTCCACTATCTCCCAACGCCAAAGCCCCTCCCACCTTCCACCCCACATCCTCTCCCTGAATCATCCTGTGCACCAGCCCCATGCGTCCTGCATCCTGTATTGAACATAGACTGGCGCTTCATTCTTACAAGATAGTATACATGTTTCAATGCCAATCTCCCAAATCATCCCACCCTCTCCCTCTCCCTCAGAGGCCAAAAGTCCGTTCTATACCTCTGAGTCTCTTCTGTTGTCTCACATAGAGGGTCTTCATTACTATCCTTCTAAATTCCACATATATGTGTCAGTATACTGTATTGGTGTTTTTCTTTCTGGCTTACTTCACTCTGTATAATCGGCTCCAATTTCATCCATCTCATTAGAACTGAGTCAAATTTATTCTTTTTAAGGGCTGAGTAGTACTCCATTGTGTATATGTACCACAGCTTTCTTATCCATTCATCTGCTGATGGACATCTAGGTTGTTTCCATGTCCTGGCTATTATAAACAGTGCTGCAATGAACATTGGGGTACATGTGTCTCTTTCAATTCTGGTTTCCTTGGTGTGTATGCCCAGCAGTGGGATTGCTGGGTCATAAGGCAGTTCTATTTGCAATTTTTAAGGAATCTCCACACTGTTTTCCATAGTGGCTGTACTAGTTTGCATTCCCACCAGCAGTGTAAGAGAGTTCCCTTTTCTCCACATCCTCTCCAGCATTTATTGCTCGTAGACTTTTGGATCGCAGCCATTCTGACTGGTGTGAAATGATACCTCATTGTGGTCTTGATTTGCATTTCTCTGATAGGAGGCAAGAATATACAATGGAGTAAAGACAGTCTCTTTAACAGGTGGTGCTGGGAAAACTGGTCAACCACTTGTAAAGAATGAAACTAGATCTCTTTCTAACACCATACACAAAAATAAACTCAAAATGGATTAAAGATCTAAATGTAAGACCAGAAACTATAAAACTCCTAGAGGAGAACATAGGCAAAACACTCTCCGACATAAATCACAGCAGGATCCTCTATGATCCACCTCCCAGTATACTGGAAATAAAAGCAAAAATAAACAAATGGGATCTAATTAAAATTAAAAGCTTCTGCACAACAAAGGAAACTATAAGCAAGGTGAAAAGACAGCCTTCTGAATGGGAGAAAACAATAGCAAATGAAACAACTGACAAACAACTAATCTCAAAGATATACAAGCAACTTATGCAGCTCAACTCCAGAAAAATAAATGAACCAATAAAAAAATGGGCCAAAGAACTAAATAGGCATTTCTCCAAAGAAGACATACGGATGGCTAACAAACACATGAAAAGATGCTCTGCATCACTTATTATCACTCCAGTATTCTTGCTTGGAGAATCCTGGGGACAGAAGCCTGGTGGGCTGTCGTCTAAGGGGTCGCATAGAGTCAGACACAACTGACGTGACTTAGCAGTAACAGCAGCAGCAGTAATAGCTCTGGGCTCCCCTGGTGACTTGGTATTAAAGAATACGCCTGCCAGTGCAGGAGATGTGGGTTTGATACCTGAGTCTGGAAGATCCCCTGGAGAAGTAAATGGTGCTCCAGTATAGTCATCTGGGAAATCCCATGGACAGAGGAGACTAGCAGGCTACAGATCCATGGAGTGCAAAAGAGTCACACAAGACTTAACTAAACAACATCCGTTAATATCTCTAGTGATGGCTCTTGTTTTCTCTTTGGGTTTTTCCAATTTTTTCTGTTGTTGTTTATCAGTCTAGCTAGAAATTTAGCAAATTTATTTTTCCCCCAAACAATCAGATTTGAGTGGCTTTGAAATTATTTTTTCTTTCTCAATTTATTATTCTATTAATCTCTGCTCTTATTTTTATTGCTTACTTATTTCTTACATTAAGCTCAATTTACACCTCTTTTTCTTGTTTCATAGGGTAGAAATTCAATTATTGACTTAAATGTTAGCTTTTCTAAAGTAAATGTTGAAATCTATACATTTCACTCAAAGTACTACTTTAGATGTATGCTCAAAATCATATACCATGATTTTGATGTTATGTTTAACTATTATTTACTTTGTAGTGCTGTCTAATTTTAATTTTTAAACTGATTTGTAAGGATTTGTTTGGTAAAAGAACTTCTGTTTATGATTTCTGTATGAAGTACCATTTCATGCCAGTCAGCATGGCTGCTATCCAAAAGTCTACAAGCAATAAATGCTGGAAAGGGTGTGGAGTAAAGGGAACCCTCTTACACTGTTGGTGGGAGTGCAAACTAGTACAGCCACTATGGAGAACAGTGTGGAGATTCCTTTAAAAACTGGAAATACAACTACTTTATGACCCAGCAATCCCACTGCTGGGCATACACACTGAAGAAACACGAATTGAAAGAGACACTTGTACCCCAATGTTCATCGCAGCACTGTTTATAATAGCCAGGACATGGAAGCAACCTAGATGTCCATCAGCAGATGAATGGATAAGAAAGCAGTGGTACATATACACAATGGAGTATTACTCAGCCATTAAAAAGAATACATTTGAATCAGTTCTAATGAGGTGGATGAAACTGGAGCCTATTATACAGAGTGAAGTAAGCCAGAAAGAAAAACACCAATACAGTATACTAACACATATATATTAGAAAGATGGTAATGATAACTCTGTATGCAAAAGAGACACAGATGTATACACAGTCTTTTGGACTCCAACAATGTATTTTCATTTTTCTATTCTATCCTCTGTGTTCTGTTGCCATAGGTATTATTGCTACTTAAAATTTAAACCTCACATTGTGTTGCTATCTTAAAGGTCATTTTTAAATTTCATAATAAACATGATATATGAATAAGTTTAGGAATATAGATCATCACTTTTCTCTCTTTATTGTGCCTATGTGATTCAAGTACCAGTAACATTGTATGATCTGAGAGAGTGCTATAAATGTAGCATCTCAGTCCCCATCCATATGCACTGAATCAAAAGCTGTAGTTTGATAATATCTTCTTGTGATAAATATGCATTTGAAAGATTTAGAATCATCATTCTAATTTACTTTGAAAGCCGATTTTTAAAAATAAATAATAAATAAAGACTAATAAAATGAGTTTTTTGGTACTATTGAAGCCATGATGTTTCTGAGAAGGATTTTCTCATTTCTTATGGTGAATAGTAGTTCTTTCACTTTAATGGTATACTCCTTTATCAGTTTTTTTCAGGAGTATTTTAGTTTAACTGGATCATACATCAGTATCCCTCCTATAATAAACATAACCAGATTTCATTTCCCTAACACTTTTCCAGAGATAATTACTTACTTTGCTACAAGGGAATTATTAGATACTTATATAAATTTGTGGCAGAGGAAAAGATCACATTGTTTCCAAATTCTGTATTAAAATGCTTATAAATATCTTAGAGATAAAAGTCAACTGTCAAAAATTTATGTCCTGTGTGGTGACTTTTCATAAAGGAAATTAGCAATCCACAATACTATATAACTGCAATCTAAAGGCTGGGATATTAGTCACCTGATGAATCAGGGGAATAGCTGATACTCCCTGAAATATAAATGATAAAAGAAGACACAAGGCCATTTTTCCACTATGTTCTACCTTTGCAGACACAGACTATGAACCTGTCTCTTTGATAATATTCCTTATGATATTGATATTCTTCTATCTCATGAAAGTTATAGAGGTGAACAACATTGTTGGACAGTGTCCTGCCAATCCCTTATCATGTCATATCACAGTGCTGGTCTTCAGATTCCTCACCCTTGCTTAGGAGTAAAACATAATATACTTTAATGGGGTGATATCTCCATAGTTATTTGAAGTGGCTTGGATAAAGCAAGATTGACTTCTGACATTGGATAAAATCTACAAATCAGCCCTAGCGTCATTCAATGGTAACTGACAAAACTAAAATATTTCCCTTGAAAGGAGGATGGAAGGAGTGGAGTGTGGTTTGGCAGAACAACTGCATTTCACACCTTTCCCACTTAAATTGGAGCACTGAACATTTAGATGCATGGGCCCTTAATCACACATACAAGGCTGGGTACCAGCCTTGAGGCTTTGACATGGCACTATTCATCCTCTGGCCAGATGACTGTGGTTTAAGACACATGTAAACTGCTTTTTAACAGCCGATACTGTATAAGACAAAGCCAAAATGCAAAATCAGGCTTTGACTGGCACTTTTTGAAAAATATGCAACAATTAAGGGATATAATCTGGATGGCCGCTTCTGTACTTAATGTGAAATATTTAGATACTTTTCAAACACTTAACAGTTTCTTTGACAATGACTTTTGTAAGGATTGGTAGTATATATCATTCCTTATGACGTACATTGTCTGTCACTAATCCTTGGATCTTGCTGTATTGTCACCTAAATTGGTACAGGTACTGATGAAAATTTAATGGATAATCATAACACTCTTGGTTACATGTTTTTCCTGCAGCCTGAAAGTTTTAAAAGAAAAAGACATCAAATGCCTGCTGCTGCCACCCTTTTAAATTGCTATCTTTTGAAAAGCACCAGTATGTGTTTTAGATTGATTTCCCTATTTTAGGAAATGACAGTCAATAGTTTCACTTCTGATGGTATAAGCAAACAAATAAAACATGTTTATAAAAGTTGTATCTTGAAACACTGGTGTTCAACAGTTAGCAGCTTATGTGGTTCACCCCATGCAGTTTAGTGTTACAGATTTTATGGTTATCTCCAGCAGCTATGTCTACAGTACTTGCACTTATCTTTTGTCTAACCCTAACTGAATTATCTGTTTCACATGGAGGTATTTATATTCAAAGTGGTGATTCTCTCCCATAGATGTACAGGGAGATTCCCAAGTCTGACGACGATGGACAGTTTAGTAATTTATGTACGATGTTGAAATTTGTGCTAGCAGTTGGAGCACTAGTTTTGTGTGCCTATGAACTTAATGCTGCTTGTTGTATCCCACTTTGACTTCATGGGGAATTAATCCCATCTTATACTAAGCAAAGGCTACTAAGTTAATGGTATTTTCTGTGCAGAAATTGAATTTAGTTTTCAGCCTTTAGCTAAGGACTTTTTCCAGTAGGTGCTCAGCTACTTAAACCCATAAAACTATTCTCAAACGTTCATCATTAGACAACTGGAGTTTTTGCTGGTTTTGTAACCTTCTAAAATGGATAGGCTATTGAACATTCCACATTCAAAGTTTTGTAGGGTGGTGGGGAAGGGGGAATCTTCAATGTTTATTTTAAAATAAAAGTTCTTGACTTTAAAAAAAAAAATTCCAAGCCAGGGATTGGAGATCCTTTTCAAAAGTTTGACATCTATCTTTATTAAATTTTTATATGTTTTCTTCAAGTGTTCTGTGAACACTTTTCTAAATGCCTATGTGTTTCTTAGAGTGTTCTGTGATGCTCTTCTATCTGTATGTGTCTTGTAAAGCATGATGCACTATATTTTCTTAAGTACATAATTTTTTCAGTCAGAAAATATCTACTGTATGTGCCATTTTCTCAACTATATAAATGTATTTATTTATTAAGAAAACATATTTGATCTTTTATAGCTATGCCAGGAAATTTGAAAGTTAGGAAAGATATAGACAACTATATTGGTCCAAATGAAGCAGACCTTGTCCCTACTAATCTCAGTCATAATAATCAGATAGGAAGATAAACAAGAAAATAATTAAAATATAATTAAAAAGGAAAAAGCAATGAATTGAGAAATACTCACGGTTACTCCAATTTGAAATAAATGAATGTTTCACCAGATCTGAAGAGTATATGCCATTTTTCACACTGAGGAAGCTCTAGGCAAATATATTGCTACTTCTCCATGAGCATGAAACAACAACAACAACATATAGCACTGACTAGGCTATAACTTTCCTGGGAATTTACTGAAATATTAAAATAGAAGAAAAAAATAAGATAGAAAATGAAAGTATTTGATATATGTGACTCATGGCATATTTTCCAGTCATGGTGAGAATCTTATTTCTATATGCCTCCTGACACACAGCAATGGCAAGGCCAATTTATACAAAAGCAATGAAATTTTTCACACATCTCTGTATCCAGGATCCCAAAACACCCCTCAGAGTTCAGAGAAAGAGAAAAATCTTAAGTTTATTTCTTGTTTTGGAATCTCAATTCCATTTCTTACAATTCTTCTTTGTTCATTGATTTGTTGTCTTGCTTTGTGGCCTAAGAATACCTTACAGAACAATTTTTAATAACACATTTTAGAAGTTCTGATACATTTTATAATTAAAAACCCAGCATACTAGGTACAATAACAATCTAGCATATACAAATCAAGTTAGTCCTTCTTTGCTTCATTATTCATTTTAGCCATTTATCTAGCTCAAGGACAAAAGAGCAGATTGGTCTGTTGTCTAATTTATCTTATTCTACATTCCCTATGATAAATTGCCCTAACAATAAAATACAGGTGCTTACAATACAATATATGACAAACACAAACATATATCTCTGCAAGAACAGGATTAACACAAAGACAAAAGGATACTAAAATTCTGTAGTGAAAATTTTTCACTTATAATTTTATAAATATTTATTGATAATTCAGGACTCCAAAACATTTTCACTTTTCTCTTGGAATCTTCCAAACCATCCCATCCCCTGAATTGTAACATTCTTGGAATTTATTTTCATATCATAATGATTTTGGTTTTTAAAAAAGTTTTCATTATGTAATAACAACTATATAGAATTAACTCTAATTTATTCAGTTTATTTATCAATATTGACTATATTTTTAAAATTCTCTTTCGTATATGATCTTCTAACTTTATCTATTTACATAACCAATTTTGTTATTTGGAGACCCTTGAAATTCCAGATGAATTTCTTTCTATTTCTGCCAAAACTTTAATTAGGATTTTTATAGGGATTCCATTGAATCTATAAATTGTGTTGGTTAGTATTGACATGGGTTGTAACAACAGTAAGTTTTCCAGTCTGTGAACTTGATGTCTTTCCATCATTTTATATCTCCTTTAATATTTTCACCAATTTTTACAATTTTCAGCTTTACAAATTTTCAGTTTTACAAAATTCAGTTTACAAATCTTTTCAAATCTTTCAACTCCTTGGCTAGATTAATTCTAGCCAATAAATAAAATTCTAAGTATTTTATTTGATTTTTATTGCAAATTGAATTAATTTACTTTTTTTTTACATTGTTCATTAGCAGTGTATAGAATACAGCTGATATTTGTGCATTGGCCTTGTATTCTGAAAAATTTGCTGATTTTTTTTTTTTAGTTCTAACATTTTTTTGCATCATCCTTGGAGTTTTCTAAACAGAAGATCTTACAACTGTATATGAAATAATTTTACTTCTTCTTTTCCAATGTGGAGTGTTTTTATATCATTTTCTTGACTAAATGCCATGGTTAGAATGACCAGTGTTATGGTGGTGATTCAAAATGATGAAAGAGAGAGCACTTTTGTTACATTTCTAATTTTGGAGAAAAAGCACTATCCTTCATGACTGAATACTAAGATGAAAGTTTTCATAAATGCTATTTGTTTTGTCAAACTTGTTTCTACTTCATGAAAGGATATTGAACTCTGTGAAATGTTTTTATGAAACAATTGAGATGACTGTAATTTTTTTCCTCAGTTCTATTAATGTGATGTTTTACTTTGATGAATTTCTATATGCTGAACCATGCTTAATTTCCAGAGATAAATACCACATGGTCATAGTGTATATCCTTTTAACATTGTGCTGCATTTGATATGCTAGTATTTAGTTGAGGCTTTTTTCTTCAATATTAATCAAGGGTGCTGACCTGTAGTTTTATTGTAGTGTCTTTGTCTTGCTTTGGTGAGAGGATAATACTTGTTTCCCTTTCATGGATCATAGTCTGATTATGGTGAAAGAGCTTGCATAATTCAATGAAGTGATGAGCTATGCCAGGTAGGGCCATCCACAGCAATGGGTCACAGTGAAGAGTTCTAACAAAATGTAGTCCATTGGAAAAGGAAATGGCAACCCACTCCAGTATTCTTGCCTGGAGAACCTCATGGGAAGGTGTTCAGTCGCTAAGTCATGTCCAACACTTTGCGACTCCATGGACTACAGCATTCAAGGCTTCTCTGTCCTCTACTATTTCCAAGAGTTTTCCCAAGTTTCCTCAGTCCTTCTATATAGTCTAAAAAACACCAGGTTAATCACAGTTAGTTTCCAAGGCAAACCACTCAGCATCACAATAATCCAAGTCTATGCCCCAACCACTGATGCTGAAGTGGCTTAAGCTGATCAATTCTTTGACGATCTACAAGACCTTCTAGAACTAACACCAAAAAAAGATGTATTTTTCATCATAGAGGACTGGGATGTGAAAGCAAGAAGTCAAGAGATACATGGAGTAACAGGCAATTTGGCCTTTGAGTACAAAATACTCTGGACTTCAATAGCTAACTAGTTCAGAGGAGCAACTACTAACACAGGAATAAACCTTGAGTAAGTTTAAAAGGGAAAATACTACTGAAGAATGAAGAGGAAGAGACTGAAGAATATGAAGTGAGTCTACACCATCCAGTTAAGACCTGACACTAATAGAGGATAAAGGGATGGTAGGAAATTGGGAGGAAAATCAGACTGCACCACAGTTCTAAGAAAGATTAAGCCAATTTGATTGAGTCCCTTAGCCTATGTGATTTGTTGGAGGAGTCCTGCTTCAGTAATGGAGAGGCAGGAATAGGCCTGAGTGAGTATCTTGCTATGCTCAGATATGGGCTGGAAGTAGTCAGCAGAAAGCAAGTCCTCAGCACGGACATGCTCATAGACTCATAAAAGCAAGAATATAACTCGGTCAGCAATGCTCCCCACAGATGGAGATCCAAACAATACATTCTCATGGCTACCATATCTAAGATAATGCTTCTAGTCACTAGACATAGGATCTTCTTGTTTCTTTGTCAGGGACACTTAACTTGAGGAGCATTGATAAGTTACCAGTTCAACACCCATCTATCTCAGGTTAGGCTTAGATTTGCAAACTATCCTCATTTTGGTGGTGATTTAGTGTCTAAGTTGTGTTGAACTCTTGTGACCCCATGGACAGTAGCCTGCCAGGCTCCTCTGCCCATGGGATTCTCAGGCAAAAATACTGGAGTGGGTTGCCATTCCCTTCTCCAGTCCTCATTTTATTCCTCACCAAATTTCCTCTTGTAAGTACTTCTCACATTTTTAGCCTTTTGATGCCAAAATTCTATGCTTCTGCCTGCTTTTATAGATGTGTTCTTTAGAATTGGTAGGATAATTATTTCTTTCCTTTTAGACAGTGAAATTCCAATTGGGTATGCATGGATGCTCATATCAATATTTTAAACTTATGTCAAAGAGTAGCACATAACCATAAATGTTCACTTAAATCTACAAAGATAATTTTACAAATATTCATGACTAAGGCCCAAGATAGATATGCCTAAAATATATAAATAAAATCAGAAATTATTTTATACTTTTTCCTGAGTGCAAATATAGATTTTGTTAATTAAAATTGATAACAGTTGCAAGACAGTAACCACAGAACATTAAATCAAGTATGGGGTCTATTTAATCATGTGACTCTACTACACAGGTTATACACTCATGAAAAACCAAACTTGTCTGAAATACAAATACATGCTTAGAATATTATGATGGATTCACCATCTGAAAGATTATTGTAAGAGAATTCTAACTGCAAAAATAGAATTGAAAACCTAATACATCCAATTTACGTTACACAGCAATACATCATTTCTGTTTTGAGATTCTTCTATACATTCAAGCCCTCCTCAAGAATTTTGAACGAATGTATTTTTACATTTCTGTAACTAAATGGGTCCACTTAGGTTATTTTTGTTGTCCAGTTGATGAATTGTATCCAATATTTTTGCAACTACATGTCATGCAGCACAACAGCCTCTTCTGTCCTCCAGTATCTCCCTAGAGTTTGCTCAAATTCAAGTCTGTTGAGTCGGTGTTTCTATTCCACCATCTCATCCTCTACTGACCCCTTCTCCTTTTGCCTTCAGTCTTTCCCAGCATCAGCTTCTTTTCCAATGAATTGGCTCTTTGGATCAGGTGCCAAAGGATTTGAGCTTCAGCTTCAGCAGCTTAAATGACAATTCTCAGGAAAACAAAGTACAGTGAACCTTAGAATTGAGTTTAAATTTACTTTTAAAAAAGGAAGAAAAAAGTTCTAAACTTTAAAGTGCCTTCTTTCCTCTCAGCAATAAGAGTAAAAACCAATGAACACAAAACTCTCAAACTGCAGTATATCCCATGGAACTGGCGGGTGGTACTGTAAATGTAACTAAATGTACATATTCTGTTTTTCTAGTACAATGTTGTTGCTATTCAGTCACTAAGTCATGTCTGACTCTTTGTGACCCTATGAATTGCAGCACACCAGACTTCCCTGTTCTTCTCTATCTCTCAGAGTTTGCTCAAACTGATGTCCATTGAATTGATGATGCCACCCAACCAGCTCATACTCTGTTGCCTGCTTCTTTTGCCCTCAATATTTTCCCAACATCAGGGTCTTTTTCAGTGTGTCAGCTTTTCACATCAGGTGGCCAAAGTACTGGAGCTTCAGCTTCAACATCAGTCCTTCAGTGAATATTCTGGATTGATTTCTTTAGGATGGATTGGTTGGATCTCCTTGCAGTCCAAGGGACTCTCAAGAGTCTTCTCCAGCACCCCACCTCAAAACCATCAATTCTTCCATGCTCAGCCTTCTTTATGGTCCAGCTGTCACATCTGCACATGACTACTAGTTAAATCATAGCTTTGACTCTACAGACCTTGTTGGCAAAATGATGTCTCTCATTTTTAATATGCTGTCTAGGTTTATCATAGCTTTTCTTCCAGAGAGCAAGACTCTTTTAATTTCATAGCTGCAGATACTATCTGCAGTGATTTTGGAGGCCAAGAAAATAAAATCTACCACTGTTTCCACTTTTCCACATCTATTTGCCATAAAGTGATGGGACGAGATGTCATGATCTTAGTATTTTGAATATTGAGATATAAGCCAGCCTTTTCACTCTCCTCTTTCCATCAAAAGGCTCTTTAGTTCCTCTTTACTTTCTGCCATTAAAGTGATATCATCTGCATATCTGAGGTTGTTTAGATTTTTCCTGGCAGTCTTGATTCCAGCTTGTGAGTCATTCAGGCCAGTATTTCACATAATGTACATTACATATGTGTGTGAAAGTCACTCAGTCATGTCCAACTCTTTGCAACCCCATGCACTATACAGTCCATGGAATTCTCCATGTCAGAATACTGGAGTGGGTAGCCTTCCCCTTCTCCAGGAGATCTTACCAACCCAGGGATCAAACCTAGGTCTCCCATGTGGCAGGCAGATTCTTTACTAGCTGAGCTACAAGAGAAGCCCAAGAATACTGGAGTGGGTAATCTATCCCTACTCCAGCAGATCTTCTAGATTCAAGAACTGAACCAAGGTCTCTTGCATTTCAGGCAGAGTCTTTACTAACTGAACTATCAATGATGAATATTACAAAGTCAAAGAGTTTAGTAACCCAAAATGATTAATACAACTTGCCTTTTGAAAGATTTCAATCAATGAGGAAAGAACAAAATTCAGTATTAAATAAAAAAGGCAAATATGTACAACTTTGGAAGTATGAAGTAGTAAGTCCACATTTTTATTACAGGAAATTAAAAACAATTATTTCCACAAGAACAGTAAAAAAATTAATATTTAAAGCCCCAAATAAATGCAAATGTCATGTGATAAAGCACTTGTGAAAAAACTATTCTCTGCTCCTAAAATACAAAAACAAAAAAAATCAGTAAAGAATTATTCCCATTGCCCTACTGTTAAAAGAATCAAGGACTGAGTATTTTGATAGTTGATGTTATGGAATGAATTACTGTTTATTTGCTTATGATTTTGAAATAATTATTGGGCCATTTATTGTGGAAGAGATGATGAATTGATGGGCACAATTGTAGCACTATGATTTCAGGTGTTTCTCCTCTAGGTTTGCTCTGTGAGTTATTCATGCTCATTTTCCCATTCAATAAAACTCTTACACTGCATAAATTTAAAGACTCTAATACACAATTATTCTGCATGGAATTATTATTGTCATAAGCTTCTATTTAATGTAACATAACTGGGCAACCTCTATTTAACGTAACTGGGCAACTCCATGCTTACAGTGTCAACTCCTGCCTACCATGTTGAACATTCCATAGAATATGGTTTCTAACATAACTTTCTGCTTAGCACTATAATTTCATTACATACCAGAATTCCTGACTGAAACCCAGGTTGCATTGTTGAACACTGGCCTATGTCTGTGCTTATTTGCTTTGAGATTCTGGGTCTTATTGTCCTAAACTCATTTTCTGGATGGGATTGTCTTCTAAATGTACACTTATATACAACTATCAGTGAAGCTTCCTCGGTTGCTCAATAGGTAAAGATTCTGCCTGCAGTGCAGAAGACCCAGGTTCAGTCACTGCATTGGGAAGATCCCCTGGAGAGGAAATGGAAACCCACTCTAGTATTCTTGTCTACAGAATCCCATGGACAGAGGAGCCTGGCAGGCTACAGTCCATGGGTTCACAAAGAGTCAGACATGACTGAATGACTATCACTTCATTATCAGTGAAGATTTTGAGACTTTACCTAACATTTCCTGAAACCTATTCTCAGACACAAAATTCAGTTTCTGGATCCTGATACAAATTACAGCCACTTAACACAAGGGATTCCTTGGTGGGTCAAAAAGTAAAGAATTTGCCTGCAATGCAGGATACCCAAGTTCCATCCTTGGGTTGGAAGATCCCCCTGGAGAATGAAATGTTTTTCCACTCCAGTATTCTTGCCTGGAGAATTCCATGGAAAGGGGATCCTGGTGGGCTGCAGTCCATGGGTCACAAAGAGTGGGATAGGACTGAATGACTAACACTTTCATTTACTCTACACACTTCATATTTTACCTAATTGTCCATCCTTTCATGAGTCTGATAAATTTGTCAAGTTTTCAAGTTCTAAATGCTAAAGTAGTTTTAATATAAAATATAATTGGATATAAAAGTATTAAGAATAAGAATAGTATGAAAGGGAATAGAACTAAATGTTTATTAGAAGCACACAATGCTCAATGATTTGTAGGGAAACTTACATTATACCCTACTAAAGCAATATTATATATGTAATTTCATGCAATATGAAATGGCAAAGCAAATAATAATATTACATGAGGTCAGGGAGTAAATAAAGACAGCTGGGCACCAGAGCTTCCCAGCAAAATAGGCACTAAATTTATCACTTGTTGACAAAGAAAAAGAAAGTAGAAGAGAAAGGATGTGACCTTCAAGACACAATGATTACACTTACTAGTGAATGCAAACAGTTGTTCCAGAATTTAACCAATGATTTATAATCTTTTTCTCTCTACATAGTGAAGTTAAGAAACCCCATCTATGACTCTATTTTGGTAATATGATAGGCTGTAGGATCCAGGATTATTTTTGAATATTATTGGAACTTTTTCTACAGTGTATTTGGAAGATAATTCCAGGTTCCAGAATTTCTGTAAATGAGAGTATCTGTGTAATAAATTAAAGCTTATGTTAAAAAAAATAAGAAGAAATGATAAATTTACTTAACTTGTAATACATTTAATATTATTTTATTTTATTTTTACTTTATTCTACATTTTATATTATTTTTATGCCTTCTAAATATGTTCTTGTTTTGCTATTTAATTTTTATTAGAATTCTAGACAATTATTTTTAAAATGAGATATAACTGGTTCTTCATAGCTAATATTTTCTGAGCTGTTACTTCATAACAGATTGTGCCAAGCATTATATATAACATGTGGAAGAGTTAATTCTCAGGTAGATTGCTAAGGAGTCTGGGGTCCTGAAGAGGAGAACAGGAAAAACTTTTTCCCCTACATTCTTTGGTCTTAGTCACATAATTTTTTTTCCTTCTCTTTTCTTTAAACCCAGAGCTAATGATTACACAACAAAACATCTCATCTTAAACTCTTTACTAAGGATTATATAACAAGAATAAATCCTGCTTGGGGACATGTTTCTTCTTCTTAAGGACTGCTCACTAAGCCTGATATCTTAAAATATGTTTTGTGGGGAGTAGGTCTGTTAAGATCTTTCTATTATTAGTTCTAATCCTGTCATCTTAAAATGTAAACTGGGTGGGTTTGGTAAGATCTTTACAATCTTGAAACATTCCTTGATTTGCCCATAATAACTGACTGGTTTAGAAAAGGATTTAGAAAAGGGAGAGGAACCAAAGATCAAATTGCCAACACCTGTTGGATCATAGAAAAAGCAAGAGAATTCCAGAAAAACTTCTGCTTTATTGACTATGCTAAAGCCTTTGACTGTGTGGATCACAACAAACTGTGGAAAATTCTTTAAGAGATGGGAATACCTGACCACCTTACCTGCCTCCTGAAAAATCTGTATGCAGGTCAAGAACCAACAGTTGGAACCAGACATGAAACAACTGACTGATTACAAATTGTCAAGGGAGTATGTCAAGGCTGTATATTGTCACTCAGCTTATTTAACTTATATGCAGAGTATATCATGAGAAATGCCAGGCTGGATGGAGCACAAGCTGGAATAAAGACTTCCAGGAGAAATATTAATAACCTCAGATATGCAGATGACACCACCCTTATGGCAGAAAGAGAAGAACTAAAGAGCCTCTTGATGAAAGTGAAAGAGGAGAGTGAAAAGTTAGCTTAAAACTCAATATTCAAAAAGTAAGATCATGGCATCCAGTTCCATCACTTCATGGCAAATAGGTGGGGAAACAATGGAAACAGTGAGAGACTATTTTTGAGCACTCCAAAACCACTGCAGCTATGAAATTAAAAGATACTTACTCCTTAGAAGAGAAACTATGACCAACCTAGTCAGCATATTCAAAAGCAGAGACATTACTTTGTTGACAAAGTTCCATCTAGCCAAAGGTTTGGTTTTGCCATTAGCCATGTATGGATATGAGAGTTGGACTATAAGGAAAGCTAAGTGCTGAAGAATATATGCTTTTGAGCTGTGGTGTTAGAGAAGACTCTTGAAAATTCCTTTGACTGCAAGGAAATCAAACCAGACAATCCTAAAGGAAGTCTGTCTTGGATAGCCATTCTCAAATGGCCATTCTCGAAGGACTGACATTGAAGCTGAAACTCTAATACTTTAGCCACCTGATGCAAAGAACTGACTCACTGGAAAAGAATCTGATACTGGGACAGATTGAAGGCAGGAGAAGGGAATGACAAATGATGAGAAGGTCGGATGGCATCACCAACTCGATGGATATGAGTTTGAGCAAGGTCTGGGAGTTGGTGATGGGCAGGGAAGCCTGGCGTGCTGCAGTCCATGGGGTCGCAAAGAGTCGGACACGACTCAGCTACTGAACTGAACTGAATAACCAACTGAGAAAGTATATCGCTCCCTTGCTAAGACTAGTGACAGGGCACTTTCTGACCCCTTCTCATATCTATGTTACAGGCTGTCTTGTCCTTTTCTCTGTAATAAAACTTCTGCCACACAAAAGCCTTGAGTTGTCAAGCCTGGTCCCTGATCCTGAAGCTAAATCTTTTCCTTTTGAGATCTTGATTCCTACACCATTCACTGTAAGCTGTCACATGTGTATATACAAATATATAATTTTAGAAGACGCTTACTCCTTGGAAGAAAAGTTATGACCAACCTAGATAGCATATTGAAAAGCAGAGACATTACTTTGCCAACAAAGGTCGTCTAGTCAAGGTTATGGTTTTACCAGTGGTCACGTATGGATGTGAGAGTTGGACTGTGAAGAAAGCTGAGCACTGAAGAATTAATGTTTTTGAATTGTGGTGGTGGAGAAGACTCTTGAGAGTCCCTTGGACTGCAAGGAGATCCAACCAGTCCATTCTGAAGAAGATCAGCCCTGGGATTTCTTTGGAAGGAATGATGCTGAAGCTGAAACTCCAGTACTTTGGTCACCTCATGCGAAGAGCTGACTCATTGGTAAAGACTCTAATGCTGGGAGGGATTGGGGGCAGGAGGAGAAGGGGACGACAGAGGATGAGATGGCTTGATGGCATCACGGACTCGATGGACGTGAGTCTGCGTGAACTCCGGGGAGTTGATGATGGACAGGGAAGCCTGGTATGCTGTGATTCATGGGATCGCAAAGAGTTGGATACGACTGAGCAACTGAACTGAACTGGACTGAATTTTATTTTAATAGAAATAGTGAATATGATTTTTCTTATTTTATAGATGAGGAAAGTAAGGCACAATAATGCTAAACAAAGTCACCAGGCCTTTTTTGGTGGGTAATGGTTTTGCAAATCAGAGTTTTAGATTTTGATCATGTATTACTAATTTTTGCTCAAGGAAATATGTATTTCATCCAAGGAAAAACAATTGCATAGAAAGAAAGGGCAAATTATGAATGAAGGCAAATGTCAGAACTTGTAAATAAGACATTTTTTATCAGATGTATGATTTCCATGAATTTCATATAAAGTTACATATAAATATGTAAATATTCACCTCTCTAGTTATAATATGCATTCAGGCTAGATGTACGTTTAATTTATTCTTTTATAAAAGAGATATTAATGAATAATGTTAGGAACCTAGGGGATTCTAGATTTCCCTACGTTTCAGAATAATTTTAAAAAAGTTGCACAATAGAAGCTAATTATTTTAAAGCAAGTACTACTGAGACTTTATATTAGTAAGTGAAGATATTAAAATCTTATATGTGCTTATATCACACACAGAATTTTAACTTCAAATTTTCTAAATTTCCTTATAAATGTTGCTATGTATATACTTAAATTGCAAAAAGAGAAAGTTAGTTAAAATGTTGCAACATTTAAATAAACCCAAATACATTCAGCATATATTTTGAAATAAATTATTACACATCAATTTCTAAAGTATTGTGAAGCTAACCACGGATGAAAATAGGTTAAATTGTTATGTAAATATAAAACATGGGTTTGTATTTTTCATGAATCTGAGTTTTTGTTTTGTTTTGTTTTTCTTTCTGAAGTAATTTAGTGACTAGGGAGACTGTTCAAGTAATAGCATCTTGTTCTTCAGTTCCCTTGCTACCTCTTGAAATGGTAGGGTTTATTTATTTTTGGTATATTTTTTAATATGAATAATGTTGTCATTAAATAATGGCATATAGATGCTTAGCTAAATTATGGTTCTAAACAAATAAACTATATATCATGCCTTCAGATATGTCAAGTAAATTCTTTATGGATCAGACACATTATATCAAAGGCTTCCCTTGTGGTTCAGCTGGTGAAAAATCCACCTGCAAAGCAGGAGACCTGGGTTTGATACCGGAGTTGGGAAGATCCCCTGCTTAAAGGAAAAGCCACCCACTCCAGTATTTGGGCCTGAAGAATTCCATGGACTGTATCATGGGATTGCAAAGAGTTGGACACAACTGAGCGACTTTCATCTCACTTATAACAAAGAGCAAACAATTTTGTGCTAATTTGTCCTAGTATAATGAATAACAACAACAACAACAAATGATAATTAGAATTGGCACATTGAATAGAAATGAATTCAAATTGAGAGTCTGGAAGAATTTTTTAGTATATGTGTCTTTTAAACTTCCAATGATTTATCATGGAACTTAGAGTCAGATGTTAAAATAATCTACTCATTTTTTTTTACTCAAATTATTTTACTCTCTATGTCTGAGATGATCAGTTGGGAAATAGCTGATTTTTAAATTAAATTTGACAATCTTCATCCTTTATTCAGTGATCTTTGTCCAGTTGTCTTTTTAGGGGTTATTCCTAAGATTTTTGGAACTATTCTGATGGTTTTGAGATTTTGTTTATCCTGACCATTACATATATTTTCTTTTTCACATTTGCTTTATTTAAGATTAATCACATATATCACTTATACTTCTACTGTTTTGGAAATTGTAATATATTTTTGTTTAATCTCTTCAATTTTTATCCTGCATATTTAGGTTAATGAATAAGTAATATATTCATGTTCTTAAAGAAAAAGAGAAGATTAAAATATTTTATTCAAGTGTCCTTAACTGTCCTTTATCATTGCTTTCCACTTTTCAGTTCTAATATTAAAATTAAGTGACTAGGCTGGTAAAACAACCTGCCTGCTAGTGCAGAAGATTCATGAGATGCCCTCTTCCAGGATATATTCCCAACCCAGGGAGCAAACCCAGCTTTCTACATTGCAGGTAGACTCTTAAATATCTGAGTCACCAGGGGAGCCCAAAGTTTTAGCCATACCCTGCATGAATTTTATTAATGTATATTGTGTGGTAAGAGAATATACACTGTGTTATTGAATTCTTTGAAATTTGTAGCTAATAGCTTTATGACACTGTGTGATTTCTATTTTGGCAAATGGTCCAAGTGCCCCTAGAAACACAGATAAGCTCAAGTATTCTATATAAGTGAATTGGTTTTCTCTGGTAGCTCAGCAGTAAAGTATTCACTCAAGCAGGGGACTTGAGTTTGATCCCTGAGTCAAGATGATTCCCTGGAGAAGGGAACAGCAACCCACTCTATTATTATTGTCTGGGAAAGTCCAAAAACAAGGGAGCCTGGCCGGCTTCAGTCCATGGGGTTGTTAAGAGTCAGACATGACCTAGCGACTATACCAGCACCAACATAAGTAACTTAAATAAATTTGAACAATCTTATTTAAATCTGGTACATTCTTAATGATTTTATTTCTACTTACCAGTTATTGAAAGATCATCTAAAATCCCCAATTACGATTCCAGTATATGATGATTATTTAATATTCTTATAAGATGTCAGTATTCAAATCACTTGTAGAAAGGGTCTATTAATTGCCTATTTTTCTCAATTTTAAGAAATTCTCATAAATTTTCCTTGAATTTTGAATATTGTGGATTAATAAGAAAACTTGGAAAGAGATATTAAATGACTTATTTTTTTCTTAAAAATGC
The DNA here is from genome assembly GCA_917880005.1 of Nanger dama. Taxonomy (NCBI): domain Eukaryota; kingdom Metazoa; phylum Chordata; class Mammalia; order Artiodactyla; family Bovidae; genus Nanger; species Nanger dama. The sequence continues at coordinate 10,774,479 of CAKJTW010000014.1, forward strand.
TTAATATTTGAATTTAGCCTTTCTAGGGTCTGGCCATAACTTTTAGGAATCATCCTTTCTGAAGCCTCAAATAAAAGTCATGACTTACAAAAAGTCATGTACTTACAAAGTGGCAGTACTTACTGCCACTTTGTCACAGTTTCAACATTTTTCTTGCCCCCAAATGCTGAACTTACTATTCGCTCTTTTTGCTTCCTAGATAGATTTTACTTTCCCTGTTGTTTTGTAGTCTTGCTCTGCACATGCTGAACTTACAGCTTAGAGTGATTTGTATGGATATTGCATTTATGAACTTCTCTGCATTTCAATCTTCTCCAGGATTTTGTCCCTTAATACTAGCCACTTTACAATCCCTAAACTTTGATCTTTATTTTCTGAGCCCAGAATTATTGCTGTTTTCCACTTTAATTTTCTTTCCCTTTGCACTAAGATTTAGAGAAAATGCTGTTAGAGAAAAAGTGCTGTGAAAATAGAGCTCGTTCCATGTGTTGCTTTTCTTTCAGTGACCATGGTGATCAAATCATTCATGCCTGATTTTTCTCCAGAGTCTTCACAGTTTTAAGCATTTTTATAATGTGTATCTAGCTCAAATGTTACTATTCTTCTGTGAGAAAGCTAGCCTAGTATAGTAATTTCATTTTGTCCAGTGCCAAAAATATCTTTTAGAAGTTTTAATCTACTCTCTTTAATCAAAATTTTTTCATGACAGTAATTGACTATTGTGAATGGTTTGAGGCAAGGGTTTCAAATTCCTTTTTCTTTATCTTGATAGTTGTTTCCCCCAGCAATGTTTCTTTTGTGATTAATTCATGGAGATACACCTATATCTTCACTTTTCTTCTTAACCTCATTATGGAAATTGCTTTTGCAACCTGCAATTTTTATATTCTTTAAAATTGTTGATGATGTTATAATATTCAGTGATATGGCCATATCATATATTTACCAATATTCTATTGTTCAAATTTGTGTGGTTTTCAATTTTTTATTCATGTTTTCTGAGTATAATTTTTCATATTTTTATTCTTTTCAGTGCATAATAAAGCATCCTTATCCTATCAAGTCATTTGATATTTTATTTGTAATGCTAAAATGCCCAAAAGAAATATTTATTTAGCACTATATGAAAATTACCTATTTTCTGGGTATTACCTTTTTTTCACTTTCTGGCAATTAGATTGAGAATAAAAATTATTAAACTCGTAGTTACATTGCTCTTAATTGTGTGTTAAATACATGTTCAGATCTTAAGAGAACTTACTCTGCTTCAAGTCTATTAATCATATTATAGGAAACGTATAAATATGGGAAAAATAAATAAATAAGATATATCATCTCTAAGTATACACTTGACCCACTCTATTTACAGAGACACATATAAGTGAAAGAATTCCATGTATGTGACAAGTCTACATAGCATATTATATGGACCTTCTTAATTCTCAAGGTTGTTTCTGCTGCCAATTTCCATTGTTCTTATCCTGTCATCCTGGAGTTTAGGCTGTTAGGATCCATGGAAATTCTCTGATTTAAATGATTTCCTTACTTACTCATTTTGTGTGTGTGTGCATTTTAAGAAATCGTTTTAAAGCTTAATTTTTATTGGAGTAGAGTTGCTTTCAGTTCAGTTCAGTCGCTCATTCATGTCCAATTCTTTGCAACCCCATGAATCGCAGCACGCCAGGCTTCCCTGTCCATCACCAATTCCTAGAGTTCACTCAGATTCACGTCCATCAAGTCAGTGATGCCATCCAGCCATCTCATCCTCTGTCGTCCCCTTCTCCTCCTGTCCCCAATCCCTCCCAGCATCAGAGTTGCTTTACAATGTTATTTTAGTCTCTGTGGTACAGGAATGTGAAACATATATGTGTGTGTGTGTGTGTGTGTGTGTCCACTCTTTTTCTCTTTTTTTTTTGTTAGAGATTTTCTTCCCATTTAGTTCACCACAGAGAACTGAGTAACTGAGTAGAGTGTCCTGTGCTACACAGTAGGCTCTCACTAGCTATCTATTTTATATATAGCAGTGTGTATATGTCAATCATAATCTACTAATTCATCCCACACCTCCTCTTCCTTCCCTTTGTAACCATAAGTTCGTTTTCTACATTTGTGACTCTATTTCTGCTTTACAAATAACTTCATCTGTATCATTTTAATAGATTCCTCATATAAGCATTATTATACTATATTTGTCTTTCTCTTTCTGACTTACTTTACTCTGTATAAAAATCACCAGGCCCATCCATAATTCCAGCAAGTGATATTATTTTATTCCTTTTTATTTGTTGCTGTTTTTAGTTGCTAAGTTGTGTCTGACACTCTGTGACCCCATGAACTGCAACATGTCAGGTTTCCCTGTCCTTCAGTCTCATGGAGTTTGATCAAACACGTGTCCATCGATTTGGTTATGCTATACAACTATCTCATCCTCTATAAATTCCTTCTCCTCCTGCCTTCAAAATTTCCCAGCATTAATTTTCCAAAAGATCTTTTCCAGTGAGTCAGTTCTTCACATTAGGTGTCCAAAGTATTGAAGCTTCAGTTTCAGCATCAGTCCTTCCAAAAATATTCAGGGTTGATCTTATTTAGGATGGACTGGTTGGATCTCCTTGCAGACCAAGGGACTCTCAAGTCTTCTCCAACACCACAGTTCAAAAACATTGGTTTTTCAGCACTCAACCTTCTTTATGGTCCAACTCTCATATCCATACAATATCACAGGAAAAATCATAGCTTTGACTCAGCTTCAGTTCAACTCAGTAGCTCAGTTGTGTCCAACTCTTTAACACCCCATCAATTGCAGCATGACAGAAAGTAGGGAAAACCGCTAGACCATCTAGGTATGACCTAAATCAAATCCCTTATGATTATACAGTGGAAGTGAGAAATAGGTTTAAGGGCCTAGACCTGATAGATAGAGTGCTTGATGAACTACGAAATGAGGTTCGTGACATTGTACAGGAGACAGGGATCAAGACCATCCCCATGGAAAAGAAATGCAAAAGAGCAAAATGGCTGTCTGGGGAGGCCTTACACATAGCTGTGAAAACAAGAGAAGTGAAAAGCAAATGAGAAAAGGAAATATATAAACATCTGAATGCAGAGTTCCAAAGAACAGCAAGAAGAGATAAAGTCTTCCTCAGTGATCAATGCAAAGTAACAGAGGAAAACAACAGAATGGGAAAGACTAGAGATCTCTTCAAGAAAATTAGAGATACCAAGGGAACATTTCATGAAAAGATGGGATCAATAAAGGACAGAAATGGTATGGACCTAACAAAAACAGAAGATATTAAGAAGAGGTGGCAAGAATACACAGAAGAACTGTAGAAAAAGGATCTTCACGACCCGGATAATCACGATGGAGTGATCATTCATCTAGAGCCAGACATCCTGGACTGTGAAGTCAAGTGGCCCTTAGAAAGCATAACTATGAAAAAAGCTAGTGGAGATGATGGGATTCCAGTTGAGATATTTCAAATCCTGAAAGATGATGTTGTGAAAGTGCTGCACTAAATATGCCAGCAAATTTGGAAAACTCAGCAGTGGCCACAGGACTAGAAAATGTCAGTTATCATTCTAATCCCAAAGAAAGGTAATGACAAAGAATACTCAGACTACTGCACAATTGCACTCATCTCACATGCTAGTAATGCAATGCTCAAATTTCTCCAAACCAGGCTTTAGCAATACGTGAATTGTGAATTTCCAGATGTTCAAGCTGGTTTTAGAAAAGGCAGAGGAACCAGAGATCAAATTGCCAACATCCGCTGGATCATGGAGAAAGCAAGAGAGTTCCTAGAAAAACATCTATTTCTGCTTTATTGACTATGCCAAAGCCTTTGACTGTGTGGATCATAATAAACTGTGTAAAATTCTGAGAGAGATGGGAATACCAGACCACCTGACCTGCCTCTTGAGAAATCTGTATGCAGGTCAGGAAGCAGCAGTTAGAACTGGACATGGAACAACAGACTGGTTCCAAATAGGAAAAGGAGTACATCAAAGCTGTATATTGTCACCCTGCTTATTTAACTTATATGCAGAGTACATCATGAGAAACGCTGGGCTGGAGGAAGCACAAGCTGGAATCAAGATTTCTGGGAGAAATATCAATAACCTCAGATATGCAGATTACATCACCCTTATGGCAGAAAGTGAAGAGGAACCAGAAAGCCTCTTGATGAAAGTGAAAAAGGAGAGTGAAAAATTTGGCTTAATGCTCAACATTCAGAAAACAAAGATCATGGCATCCGGTTCCATCACTTCATGGGAAATAGATGGGGAAACAATGGAAACAGTGTCAGACTTTATATTTTGGGGTCCAAAATGACTGCAGATGGTGATTGCAGCCATGAAATTAAAAGATGCTTACTCCTTGGAAGAAAAGTTATGACCAACCTAGAGAGCATATTCAAAAGCAAAGACATTACTTTGTCAACAGAGGTCCATCTAGTCAAGGCTATGGTTTTTCCTGTGGTCATATATGGATGTGAGAGTTGGACTGTGAAGAAAGCTGAACACTGAAGAATTGATGCTTTTGAACTGTGGTGTTGGAGAAGACTCTTGAGAACCCCTTGGACTGCAAGGAGATACAACCAGTCCATTCTGAAGGAGATCAGCCCTGGGATTTCTTTGGAAGGAATGATGCTAAAGCTGAAACTCCAGTACTTTGAACACCTCCTGTGAAGAGTTGACACATTGGAAAAGACTCTGATGCTTGGAGGGATTGGGGGCATGGAGGAAAGGGGATGACAGAGGATGAGATGGCTGAATGGCATCACTGACTTGATGGACTTGAGTCTGAGTACACTCCAGGAATTCGTGATGGACAGGAAGGCCTGGTGTACTGTGATTCATGCGGTTGCAAAGAGTCAGACACGACTGAACAACTGAATTGAACTGAACTGATACTGTTCTCTATAGTAATTATATCAATTTACATGTCTACTAATTGTGCGTGCTTCCCAGGTGGCACTAGTGGTAAAGAAATTCCCTGTTAATGGAGGAAACATAAGAGACCAGTGTTCGATCCCTGTGATGGTATGATGCCCTGGAGGAGGACATGACAGCCGTCTCCAGTATTCCTGCCTGGAGAGTCCCGTGTACGGGATTGCCAGGCTATAGTCTATAAGGTCACAAAGAGTTGGACATGACTGAAGCGACTTAGCATGCAGTATACACACAATATGTATGCACCAACAGTGTAGGAAGGTTTCTTTTTTTTTCATTCTCTCTTTAGCTTGTATTGTTCGCAAATTTTTTTGATGATGGCCATTCTGAATGGTATGAGATGATACCTCATTGTAGTTTTGATTTGCATTTCTCTAATAATTAATGATATTGAGAATATTTTCTTGTGTTTGCCGGTCATCTGCATGTCTTCTTTGAATAAATGTCTATTTAGATTTTCCACTCGTTTTTTTATCTAATTTTTTTGAGTTATTTGTATATTTTGAACATTAATCTTTTTCTGTTTCTTCACTTGAAAATATTTCCCCTCATTTCTTTTCATTTTGTATATGGTTCCCATTTTTATGCAAAACCTTTTAAGTTTAAGTAGGTCCCATATCCTACACCACATGTCGTACTGATTAGGTAGAAGTTTTGACAGAGAATTTTTAAAAATTGTATATGGTAATTAAAATTATAGTAAAGAAAATACATTTTTGGCATTCTGTATGTAGCGTCTGCTCTGCCTAACTTACTTCCATAGTTTAACCTGATATATCAGGGTATATTGATACTGCATTATATATTAAAACTTATATCTTGCCATAGTACTGCTGGTACACTTCCAATATCACTTAATAGCATTTGAAACTGCAAAATTTTAAGAATATTCTGTTTCATTTGTTTTTACATTTACTTGATGGTAAAACGTAATGTATGGAAAAATATGACATATTCTTTATTTTTCAGTTCAGTTCAGTCGCTCAGTCATGTCCGACTCTTTGCGACCCCATGAATCAAAGCACGCCAGGCCTCCCTGTCCATCACCATCTCCGAGAGTTCACTCAGACTCACGTCCATCGAGTCACTGATGCCATCCAGCCATCTCATCCTCTGTCATCCCCTTCTTCTCCTGCCCCCAATCCCTCCCAGCATCAGTCTTTTCCAATGAGTCAACTCTTCACATGAGGTGTTCAAAGTACTGGAGTTTCACCTTCCGCATCATTCCCTCCAAAGAAATCCCAGGGCTGATCTCCTTCAGAATGTATTGGGTGTAAATATTTGTATGTCTCAGAGCATACAGTGTATTAAATAACACGGTATTATTGTGTATTTCACTGTAACTACAATATTTGGCATATGAATAGTGAAGTGAAGTCGCTCAGTCATGTCCGAATCTTTGCGACCTCATGGGCTGTAGCCCACCAGGCTCCTCTGTCCATGAGATTTTCCAGGCAATAGTCCTGGAGTGGATTGCCATTTCCTTCTCCAGGGGATTTTCCCAACCCAGGGATCGAACCCTGGTCTCCTGCATTGTAGACAGGTGCTTTACGGTCTGAGCCACAGCTTTTTAAATTCAAATTAAGAATTTTGAAAGATATTTGGTCCAAGGATTTATACAATAATAGTGATTATCTAACTTTTTTCTTTCAAAGGGCCATTAGCACCATTTTCTGTCTGTGGAAATTTATGTCAATTAAATTTTTATTACTAGTTAATAATTTATGGAATTAGAATATAAATGAAACTTACATCAGAGGACTTTGTGAGGAAAATAAGTGAGCACACACACTTTAAATAATTCATGATATTAAAAAATGTTTATATCAATTTTTTTATTATAATCATTGTTTGTCTCTTTTTCTTTCTAGTCCTTCCTTAACTATTCACTGCCACATTTTATTTTATTTTATTTTTTGGAAGTTCAATATTTTTTTAATTTTTTTTTTTACTTTATTTTACTTTACAATACTGTATTGGTTTTGTTATACAGTGACATGAATCCACCATGGGTGCTCTCAATCCTGAATCCCCTCCCACCTCCCACCTCATATCATCTCTCTGAATCATCCCTGTGCACCCGCCCCAAGCATCCTGTATCCTGTATCAAACAAAGACACTTCGTTTCTTACATGATAGTATATATGTTTCAATGCCATTCTCTCAAATTATCCCACTCTTTTCCTCTCCCTCAGAGGCCAAAAATCCGTCCTATACATCTGTGTCTCTTTTGCTGTCTCACATACAGGGTCCAACAGTATCATCTTTCTAAATTCCATATATATGTGTCAGTATACTGTATTGGTGTTTTTCTTTCTGACTTACTTCACTCTGTATAATCGGCTCCAGTTTCAACCACCTCATTAGAATGGATTCAAATGTATTCTTTTTAATGGCTGAGTAATACTTCATTGTGTATAATATTCCATTGTGTATATGTACCACAGCTTTCTTATCCATTCATCCGCTGATGAACATCTAGGTTGTTTCCATGTCCTGGCTATTATAAACAGTGCTGCAATGAACATTGGGGTACATGTGTCTCTTTCAATTCAGGTTCCTTCAGTGTGTATGCCCAGCAGTGGGTCATAAGGCAGTTCTATTTGCAATTTTTAGGAATCTCCACACTGTTCCATAGTGGCTGTACTAGTCTGCATTCCCACCAACAGTGTAAGAGGGTTTCCTTTTCTCCACAACCTCTCCAGCATTTATTGCCTGTAGACTTTTGGATCACAGCCATTCTGACTGGTGTGAAATGGTACCTCACTGTGGTCTTGATTTGAATTTCTCTGATAATGAGTGATGTTGAGCATCTTTTCATGTGTTTGTTAGCTATCTGTATGTCTATTTATCATTTTTTAAATTAATTAGGTGTAAACTGTATTTTTGCTTTCTTATATTCTCATATGCATGCTTATGTTTCAGTTCAGTTAAGTTCAGTTCAGTCGCTCTGTCGTGTCTGACTCTTTGCGACCCCATGAATCGCAGCAAGCCAGGCCTCCCTGCTCATCACCAACTCCTGGAGTTCACTCAGACTCATGTCTATCGAGTCAATGATGCCATCCAGCCATCTCATCCTCTGTCATCCCCTTCTTCTCCTGCCCCCAATCCCTCCCAGCATTAGAGTCTTTTCCAATGAGTTAATCCATCCCATAAGGTGACCAAAGTACTGGAGCTTCAGCTTTAGCATCATTCCTTCCAAAGTCCCAAAGCTGATCTTCAGAATGGACTGGTTGGATCTCCTTTCTGTCCAAGGGACTCTCTAGAGTCTTCTCCAACACCACAGTTCAAAAGCATCAGTTCTTCAGTGCTCAGCCTTCTTCACAGTCCAACTCTCACATCCATACATGACAACAGGAAAAACCATAGCCTTGACTAGACGGACCTTAGTCGGTAAAGTAATGTCTCTGCTTTTCAATATACTAAGTTGGTCATGACGCTTCTTCCAAGGAGTAAACGTCTTTTAATTTCATGGCTGTAATCACCATCTGCAATGATTTTGGAGCCCTCCAAAAATAAAGTTTGACACTATTTCCATTGTTTCCCCATCTATTTCCCATGAAGTGATGGGACTGGATGCCATGATCTTAGTTTTCTGAATGTTGAGTTTTCGACCAGCTTTTTCACTCTTCACTTTCACTTTCATCAAGAGGCCTTTTAGTTTCTCTTCACTTTCTGCCATAAGGATGGTGTCATCTGCATATCTGAGGTTATTGATATTTCTCCCAGCAATCGTATTCTAGCTTGTGTTTCTTCCAGTCCAGCGTTTCTCATGATGTACTCTGCATATAAGTTAAATAAGCAGGCTGACAATATACAGCTTTGACGTACTCCTTTTCCTATTTGGAACCAGTCTGCTGTTCCATGTCCTGTTTTAACTGCTGCTTCCTGACCTTCATACAGATTTCTCAAGAGGCAGGTCAGTTGGTCTGGTATTCCCATCTCTTTCAGAATTTTCTACAGTTCATTGTAATCCACATAGTCAAAGGCTTTGGCATAGTCAATAAAGCAGAAGTAGATGTTTTTCTCAAACTCTCTTGCCTTTTTGATGATCCAGTGGATGTTGACAATTTGATCTCTGTTCCTCTGCCTTTTCTAAAACCAGCTTGGACATCAAGAAGTTCACAGTTCATGTATGGCTGATGCCTGGCTTCGAGAACTTTGAGCATTACATTACTAGTATGTGAGATGAGTGCAATTGTGTGGTAGTTTGAGCATTCTTTGACATCGCCTGTCTTTGGGATTGGAATGAAAACCGACCTTTTCCACTCCTGTGGCCACTGCTGAGTTTTCCCAATTTGCTGGCATATTGAGTTCAGCAGTTTCACAGCATCATCTTTCAGGATTTGAAATAGCTCAACTGGAATGCCATCACCTCCATTAGCTTGTTCGTAGCGATGCTTTCCAAAGCCCACTTGACTTCACATTCCAGGATGTCTAGCTCTAGAGGAGTGATCACACCATCATGATAATCTGCGTCGTGAAAATCTTTTTTGTTCAGTTCTGTGTATTATTGCCACCTCTTCTTAATATCTTTTGCTTCTGTTAGGTCCACACCATTTCTGTCCTTTATCGAGCCCATCTTTGCATTAAATGTTCCCTTGGTATCTCTAATTTTCTTGAAGAGATCTCTAGTCTTTCCCATTCTGTTCTTTTTGTCTATTTCTTTGCATTGATAGCTGAATAAGGCTTTCTTATATCTTCTTGCTATTCTCTGGAACTCTGCATTCAGATGCTCATATCTTTTTTCTCCGTTGCTTTTCACCTCTCTTCTTTTCACAGCTGTTTGTAAGGCCTCCCCAGACAGCCATTTCGCTTTTTGCATTTCTTTTCCATGGGGATGGTCTTCATCCCTGTTTCCTGTACAGTGTCATGAACCTCATTCCATAGTTCATCAGGCACTCTATCAGATCTAGGCCCTTAAATCTATTTCTCACTTCCACTGTATAATCATAAGGGATTTGATTTAGGTCATACCTGAATGGTCTAGCGATTTTCCCTACTTTCTTCAATTTGAGTCTGAATTTTGTAATAAGGAATTCATGATCTGAGCCACAGTCAGCACCTCGTCTTGTTTTTGTTGATTGTATAGAGTGCCTGGGTCCAGCACCAGTGCATCCCGGGTGATTCAAAGGTGGGGATGGAGTCGGCATCCTTGGAAAAATACATATTTAATTACAGATCTATAGAGAGATTAGAAATGGATGGTGTAAAAGGAAATATTAGTGGAGAAAAGGAGGCTGAATAACTTGATTTACATGGAATAGCATCCATGCTCCAGATGGGAATTCAGCCAGAAAAACGGGGAGCAAGAAAGAACGACATGGGGGAGTCAGTCTTTCCAGGAACTGATCCCATACTTTTCAGGTTTTCTTATATACCTTTTGTTACATATAGGGATGAATATAGAGTCACGTGGAGGTCAGCAGTCCTGACCTTTATCAAATTCAAGTGCTTTACATAAAAAAAAAAGTCTTAGGTGTTTTTACATCATCTTCAGGCCATTTCTGCCTGCTGACATTTACAACCCTTTCTTTCTGATAACCAAAAATCTTATTTTTCCAAGGGTGTTTTTTCTTAAGCCAGGCACCACCCTCCAAATAACATTGAATTCCTATAGGGTGAGGGTGTAGTGAGTTACAATCAAGAAAGGTATTTATTCAAGCCAAGGTTAACATTATTAATCTTAAACGTTAATACTTATTTCTCCTATATGCTAGTTATATTCATTATAAAGACAGGGAATATGGAGATTTAGCAGCAAACATCAGCCCAACAAATAAAAATCATTTCACCAATATTCCCTTTAAGATCTATTTAGTCTTAAGATAGTGATAAAGTTACATTTTTACATAGCAAGGACACAGTGATTTATAGCAAAGTACAGTGATTTATAACAAAAGACAAAATTCATTAATTCAAAAAGTATAGTATTGCTAACATCAAAAACTACTATATTTCCTTTTCTATATGCCAAATACATTGATTAATATATTTCCAGGCAGCTAAGGATATGGAGGCCTGGCGGCAATCATTGACTCAATAATGAGAAAAGCCTTATGCTAATTAAGACTTTCAAAATCCTCCAAAACTCTCTGTGCTGTTTATGGTTGAAAAGTTGTTACACAAGCTAGTCTGTCAGCAGAAAGGTTTGACCTGAGACATCCTTGTCACACCCAGGGCAAGGAATTAGCAGTAATTATTGCCACAACAAATGAAAAAAATTCTTCACTAATATAATTCCCAACCAATTCACCATACTAACAATTTCTAACTTCCCCAAAGAATTTGCCTTTAGTAAGTCTAAAACATCTCATGCCTCTCATGGTTGGGGGGCTGTTGTGGCCGGATGACCCTATACAAGCAGGCTAGATAACCTTCAGAGTTCATAAGTTGAAACACTCTTGTCACGCCCAGGAATTTTTATTAACTGGAGCTGCAAGTTAACTCCTTCTCCGAGAGAAGGTGTTATGGGGGAGAGCCCCTGTAAAGTCAGAGGTGTAGGTGAGAGCAAAAAACAGACTGTGGTTTTGGTGTAGATGCTCAGGAGCAGGGGGTTCCTGAGGGTTGATCACGCCTTTGCGTATGCCGAAGCCTCCTTCCTCATGACCTTTGCCATGGGTGGAGTTCCTCACGCTGACCCCAGCAATAGAGCTTCTCCATCTTTGGCTGCAAAGAATATAATCAATCTGATTTTGGTGTTGACCATCTGGTGATGTCCATGTGTTGAGTCTTCTCTTGTGTTGCTGGAAGAGGGTGTCTGCTATGACCAGTGCATTCCCTTGGCAAAACTCTATTAGTCTTTGCCCTGCTTCATTCAGCATTCCAAGGCCAAATTTGTCTGTTACTCCCGGTGTTTCTTGACTTCTTACTTTTGCATTCCAGTCCCCTTTAATGAAAAGGTTTTTTTTTTTTTTTTTTTTTGCTGCGTGTTAGTTCTAAAAGGTCTTGTAGGTCTTCATAAAACCGTTCAACTTCAGCTTCTTCAGCATTACTGGTTGGGGCATACACCTGGATAACTGTGATATTGAATGATTTGCCTTGGAGATGAACAGAGATCATTCTCTCATTTTTGAGATTGCATCCAAGTTCTGCATTTCAGGCTCTTTTGTTGACCATGATGGCTACTCCATTTCTTCTGAGGGATTCCTGCCTGCAGTAGTAGATATAATGGTCGTCTGAGTTAAATTCACCCATTCCAGTCCATTTTAGTTTGCTGATTCCTAGAATGTCAGTGTTCACTCTTGCCATCTCTTGTTTGACCACTTTCAATTTGCATTGATTCATGGACTTGACATTCCAGGTTCCTATGCAATATTGCTTTTTACGGCATTGGATCTTGCTCCTATTACTAGTCACATCCACAGCTGGGTATCGTTTTTGCTTTGGCTTCATCCTCTCATTCTTTCTGGAGTTATTTCTCCACTGATCTCCAGTAGCATATTGGGCACCTACTGACCTGGGGAGTTCCTCTTTCTGTATCCTATCATTTTGCCTTTGCATACTGTTCATGGGGTTCTCAAGGCAAGAATACTGAAGTGGTTTGCCATTCCCTTCTCCAGTGGACCACATTCTGTCAGACCGCCCCACCATGACCCACCCGTGTTGGGTTGCCCCGTGGGCATGGCTTGGTTTCATTGAGTTAGACAAGGCTGTCATCCTCGTGTGATCAGATTGACTAGTTTTCTGTGAATATGATTTCAGTGTGTCTGTCCTCTGATGCCGTCTTGCAACACCTACCATCTTACTTGGGTTTCTCTTACCTTGGGCATGGGGTATCTCTTCACGGCTGCTCCAGCAAAGCACAGCCGCTGCTTGTTACCTTGAATGATGGGTATCTTCATACCGCTGCCCTTCCTGACCTTCAACATGGGATACAGAATACCAATATAAACTAGAAGTTTTTCCTATCAGCAATGTTACAATTTCCAACTAATCAATTCCATAATTGATCAAGTAATTGAGAAGTTGTAAAACTAGAAAGGATCATGTGTAACTAGGTCATTTAATTAATTTATTTCCAACTGTATTTTTTAATGGATATCTTGGCACATGTAATTTTTAGATACACTTTGTAATTATTGAATATCACTTAACCTATCATTGTATGAATGACAGTAGGTGATTACAATTAAGAGGTACTTTTAAAAATTCCAATTAAAATAAATAAATTTATATTAAAAAATTTCTCTACTACTTTTGTAATACATCTAATAAAGATGTTATTAAATAACAAATATAAGTAAATTCTTTAAATAATTGTATAAACACAAAAATCTGTATGGCTCATATGTATGCATGAATTAGTTTTGCATCAGAAACTTTTGTAGTAGTGGTAGATGAATACACTGAGATATTGATAACCAGTGATGCCATAAGGTAAAACTCACATGGGAAAATGCTTATATTAACACATGAATCAGTAACCTTGTTGGAGATGTCAAACTGTGAAACTAAAAACGCTTTGCAAATGCTCTGGGGAGTATTTAACCTTCATTGCAGAAATTCACAAAAGCCAAATAATAACTAAATTTGAAAAAAAAAATAGTAATGCTGTTGATGAGCATATAGACTAGCAAGTAAGTATTTCATAAAGCTCTTTCAGATAAAAATCCAGAATATTACTTAAGTAATTGTGGAAAAACAAAGAGAAGCAATTAAAGAAAACACAGAAAATAGAACAATTTTTTAAATTTTTAACTAGTCATTACTGATGTAAAAATTCACTTAAAAATGAGAGAATGAAAAGAGAAAGAGAGTGTGGGAAAGTGGGGAAGAGAATGAAATTGAACTCCTATTGAACTAAATTTCTTTTGATCTTTCTTGTCTCGTAAATGCAGAGCTCCTTCTCAAAGAATTGTTTTTCTTTGTTAAACTACTCTAAAAAAGTCACTGTTCTAGGTCAATATCTTTGAAATTTACATTTTTTCAGTTCTGTTTCCCAGACATCTGAACTAAGTCCTTACTGAACCAGTTTTTATATAAAACTTACATGTCATCTTTATGTAGTAGATGTTCTATTTAATTACTGGTTAAAGTGCAAGGTCATCAGATACATATTGAGGATAAAGCCGATAATTTGCGGAGTCCAGTATAAAAATGACTATTCAGGGTACCTGATTCTGATTATGAATTTCAGTACAGTGACAGCTGAGCCTTAAAATGAGTTGTGAGTGAGTGAAAGTTGCTCAGTCATGTCCGACTCTTTGCGACCCCATAGACTATACAGTTCTTGGAATTCTCCAGGCCAACATACTGGAGTGGATAGCCTTTCCCTTCTCCAGGGAATCTTTCCAACTCAGGGATAGAACCCAGGTCTCCCACATTGCAGGTGGGTTCTTTCGCAGCTAAGTAGAGACACCATCTAAAGGGAGAGACTTGTGGGACTGCACATTCATGAAGCACATTCATGAAATAGATCCCATCCAAGAGATATCTTTCTGACATGAGGTTCAACTGAAAACATCTATAGCTGTGTCATGCAACATGGAAGCCACTAGCTATGTATGCACCAAGCCACTGAGCACCTGAAATGAGGCTACTGAAACTGAGAAACCATCATTTAATTTAATTGAAACTCACATTTGTAAATCAAAAAAAGTAAAATTTAATTTCTTAAAAATTTTTATGTTTTTGGAAGAACTATATTTTATTTTAAAACTGAAAGTTTCATGTGTAAATTGAGATAAGATGTTAAGGTTAAAGGTATATTATGTTTCAAAGATTGAAATATGTAGTATGAAAACAGGGAGGTTCAATATCTCAGTACATTTTGAAAATTAACTCCATATCGTAATGACAAAACTCCACATATATTGAGTTAAATAGAATATTTAAATAATTTAACTTTAAAGATTTTACTTTTTAAATATAAAAACCAGAAAATTTAAAATCATGTGTATGTCATACATTATTTTTCTATTTGAGAGTACTGATATAGAGTTATAAAGAACTCAGGGAAGAACAAACCTAAGGTTTGTTAGTTTGTTCCTTAGGTTTGTAAATCATAAACAGTATTTCCTTGAAATTTTACTTTTCTAAGCAGTCTTATAATGGAGAAGGCAGTTGAAGAAATTCAGTGTACTGTAGATTTCAGGGAACTGGCATTATACTGACAAGAGTTGAGATTTATATAATGTCTTTGATATCTTGATGAAATAAGAAAGTCTGCAAGGAGAAAATGAAAGAAGAGAAAAAATAATAAGAGGGTATGAATTGAAAGAGAATTTAGGGATTATAAAAGCAAAGAAATGGAAAATTTTGAAACAGTTTCTGTTCCAGTTTCAGTTGCTGTGACTGGTGGCAGCTGTGGACTCAGTCATGTCTGATTCTTTGTGATCCCATGGAGTGTAGCCCACCAGGCTCCTCTGTTCATGGGATTCTCCAGGCAAGAATACTGGAGTGGGTTGCCATTTCCTTCTCCAGCTGAGGCTGGGGAGCATCTATGAATAGCTTGATCTGAGTCAGGGAAATACTTTAAATACTGGATTTAGATTTCATTGTGCTTATTTTCAGACAGGCATAACGTTACAGCCTAGACTTTTGAGAAAGCAGGTGCCTAATTCAATGAATAATGGCTTCTGTATTATTCAGTTGGATATGATGCAATTATTGGGAAGCCAGAATGTATCTGATACATAGAAAGCACTTTTCTAACTAGAGTCTGGTGTGACCTGAAATGCAGGGGTTTCATCAAACTATATATTGCAGTTTTGGTAATCCATATTAAATTTGGAAGTAAGCAGCTGTATTCTGTTTGTAAAATGACAAGAGAACTGTAAGGGGTATATTTTTCCCAGTATTACCCTGGTATTTCACAGTGAAAAAAGTTCTGGAAAGAATGCAAACTGCTATTTTCAAAAGAATCATTTGATTCCAGCCATTTTGAATCCTAAGAGAATTATGCCTTTTAAATGCAACTATCTATTTAAGCAGTGGTAAATCAATATGAAATTATTAAAAATGTTTTATAAATAGTTTATATTATATTTATTCTATTGTGATAACTATTTACTAATGTGTTAACGATTCTCATTATTGTCATCATCATCACCATCATTTGTATTATTATATATTGTTTTTTGTGGTTGTTGTTCAGCCAGTTTAGTCCAACTCTATGTGACCTCTTGGACTGCAGCACACAGGCTTCCCTGTCCTTCACCATCTCCTGGAGCTTACTCAAACTTATGTTCATTAAGTCAGTGGTGCCATTCAACCATCTCATCCTCTGTCATCCCCTTCTCCTCCAGCCTTCAATCTCAGCATCAGGGTCTTTTCCACTAAGTCAGCTCTTCACATCAGGTGGCCAAAATATTGGAGCTTCAGCTTCACCATCATTCCTTCTAATGAATATTCAGGACCAATACACTTTTGAATCTCCTTGAAGCCCAAGGGACTGCTCCAGCACCACAGCTCAAAAGCATCAGTTCTTTGGTGTTCAGCCTTCTTTATAGTCCAATTCTAACATCCATACATAATCACCAGAAAAAACAGCTTTGACTAGACAGACCTTTGTCAGCAAAGTGATGTCTCTGCTTTCTAATGTGCCATCTAGGTTAGTCATACCTTTGCTTCCAGGGAGCAACCTTCTTTTAATTTTGTGACTGCAGTCACCATGTGCAGTGATTTTGAAGCCCAAGAAAATAAAGTCTGTCACTGTTTCTATTGTTTCCCCATCTATTTGCCATGAAGTGATGGGACCAGATGCCATGATCTTTGTTTTTTTGAATGTTGAGATTTAAAACAGCTTTGTCAATCCCCTCTTTCACCTTCATCAAGAGACTCTAGTTCTTCTTCACTTTCTGCCGTAAGTGTGATGTCCTCTGCATATCTGAGGTTATTGATACTTCTCCTGGCAATCTTGATTTCAGCATGTGCTTCATCCAGCCTGGCATTTCTGTGTTTTTAATGGCCAATGAATGATGTTGGTATTAATACTCCATAACCACAAATATATAAATAATGTTAGACACTTATTTGGGGATAATGCTGCTTCCTTCATCCTTTGGCAACATATTCCTTTAACCTTCTAATTTAATTTTCTTGACACAGTATTAGAGCACATAATTTTACATTAAAAGATAACAGTTTTAGTGTTAAATGGATAAAACATATTTTTAAGACTCTTAGAACTTTAAAAATCCTCTTCCAAGTATTGCAGAGTTCTTTAGCATTGATTTAGTTTGAAAAAAACTCATTAGAAATAATAATTTTTCTTTACTAAATTTTATTTTCTGCGTGTTTCTATGTAGAGTAAACAGTAAATGGAAAATAGAATATAATCCAGCTATTTTTTTCTTTTATCAGTGCTTTTTGTAAAAAATAAATAAGTATATGTGGTGTAAAGAAAGTTGGTCTTGACTAAAACTATTAAATTTCTGATGTGCTTTGTGAGCTAACTCGCTCCTGTCATGTCCAACTCTTTGTGACCCTATGAACTGTAGCTCACTATACTTGGTACATCAACAAATTTTAAATTGCCTATGCTAAAGAAAGTCACATTCTGAATAATTAGCTTGAATTTCAATATTACTTTTCATTGAATGAGTTAGCTATATGATTTTTGGATTCTGTGTTAGCCCCAAACCAAGCTAAAGTTCTATGTTACACTATATTATTTTCAGGAGAACTTTTATATTCCAATCTTCATGGTGCAGAATAATTTAAGTTTAAAGAAATTGAATTGAGAATAGATAGCAAGAATTCTGGGAAGTTACTGCAATTCAGATTCAGTAGAATATGTGTTAGGAGACACAAAGCTTAGATTAGGTATGAATAGAGAAATCTAAGGAGCATAGGAAATCTTAATATTAGAAACTCTGCAAGTACTAAGTGTCAATCTACACTTATTGATCACAACACTTACTTCAACATGGTATATGAAGCAATCTTGGAAAAATAGCTCAAGGTTTATTAAAGGGTGATACTTGTACTTGGGTTCAAGGGGGAAAAAAAAACAACAGGAAAATCTAATGTAGTCAGCACTTCATCATTGTATGAATAGTCTCTGAGAAATTTTTAATTTTAGTGTAGTTTCACAGGCTGCTTAATCAGTTTGGCTAGCGTTCAGATGGAAATGTTGAAGTTAGTTGCCACATTGACATAAGGTGGTAATTACAAGGAAACCAAAGAACAACATCTTACAATAAAGGTTGGTTTCATTATTTCAGAAGTTTGAGCTTGAATAGTGATTTTTGTTAACCACTCTTTCAGACAAAGTGAGTACTGCCCATATAGTGAAAAGCTGAAATGCATAATTACCCAGTTTAAACTAATTTGACAATTCTATGTTTTGATAGATTTATCTTCCTCAAAACAGCGGATTATATACTCAGTTCAAGTGCACACAAAGAATTCATCAAGATAGCCTATATTCTGGACAATACAATAATCTTGGGTGTATTTATAAGGACTCGAGTCATGCAAAATATGTTTTCTGAATTTAATGGAATTAAATTTGAGGTTCACAAAAGAATTAACTCTGAGAAAGCTTAATATTAGGAAACTAAATAATATGCATCTAAATAAATTAATGGATCAGGATCAGAAAAATAAAAATAAAAAGAAACTGAAAATATTTGGAAGTTGTAGAGGGATGGGGATACTTATAGATTCCTGGTGTGAACATAAACTGCTAAAACCATTTTGGATAATGAGTTGTCAATTTCTTAAAAATTTACATGTAGATCTGCAATAATGGCCAGCCAATTCAATCCTCAGTACTTGCCCAAGATCACATATTTACATGCATATTTGCACATGACTATTTATAGCTGCTTTATTTGCAGTGATCCAAACTGAAAACTATTCAAATGTCCATCAACAAGTGACTGGATAAACAGATTGTCCCATATTCATATCATGAAACACAGTCTAGCCTTACAAAGGAAAGAGCTATGGTACAGAAAACACCACCAATCAATCTCAGAAAAATTCTCCTAAGTGAAAAAAGCAGAAAAAAAAATCATATACTCTTATTCAATTTATATGTTGTTGTTTAGTCGCTGGCTTGTGTCTGCCTCTTTGTGACCACCTGTTCTATAGCCCACCAGGATCCACTCTCCATGGGATTTCCCAGGCAAGAATACTGAAGTGGATTGACATTTTCTTCTCCAGAGGATCTTGACCAGTGATTGAATGCATGTCTCTTGTATTTCCTCATTATCAAGCAGATTCTTTACCACTGAGTCACCTAGAAAGCCCATTTGATTTATATAAAATTCTAGAAATGGCAAATTAAAATATTAGAAATAGTAGATCAAGTTTTGCTTGGAGATGAAAGTGTGAGTAGGATGAGCAGCAGGAAATAATTACCACAGAGAACAGGGAAATATCTGAAGATGATATATTAATACATGTTTATTATCTTAATTGCACAAGTGCTTTTATGAGTGTGTATAAAAACATACCATATTGCTCACTTTTAAATAAATGTAACTTATCATATTTCAATTTCAGCTTAATGAAATTACTTTTAAAAAGGAAAAGAAATGTAGGTTTTTCTATTTGCTTTTACTACAATAGAATGGTATGCATGTTACTAACCAACACCCCCAAAGCCATACTTATTGCATGAATTGCACAGGGAACTTTCACAGAAAAATCTAATCTGACTTTTGAAAGATTACAAAAGTGGTATAGAAAGGATATTTTATTTAGAGTTGCCCAGGGATGAGGGAAGCCATGCTTATTTAATATATGTTAAAAAATAGGAAATGGACAAGAAAATGCAAAAATGTTTGCTTCTATAAAGGCCATAGTGAGGGAGAATTTACACTGACTGGCATGAACAAATGCAAAGTAGTAACCAATAGGTGGAAACCAACCAAAAAAAAAAAAATTCTAGATCTAATTGAAGGAGGAAACAGACAGAACAGGCTCCATCTTGAAAGCAAGGATCCATGTTGGGCCGTACTTTGGACTTTGAGCTATATGCCCAGTATCCATGGAAACAACATACCAATACCAACTGGAAAACCAGGCCGCCCTCCCACCCCACCCATGGAAGAGCCCCAGGGCTCATACATAGACTCTCTGCTGCCTAAAGAATATCCTAATTATCCGTGAACCAAATAAAATCATAAATTCTATTATGCTTATTGGAGTATGACCACAGGCCTATTGATAATTGTCGACTATTAACTCCCTAGGCTTACGAATCATGGGTTTAAGGCATATGCACAGGTTAATTTTGACGGTATCTTTCTTTTCCTTTGCTCAGATTAGTTTCAGAGAATTTGGGGATGTGGGTTTGAACACGAACACTTAGGGTTTTCGTAAAAACTAGTCAGGGACCTTGGCTAAGAGGAGACTCTGCCTTGGGCCTGACAGTGTAATAAACTGCACTCTACTATCTGCATTGTTCTTCTGCGTGTTTGTTTCTTGGAACGCATGGCCACAACACAATCACATACAAAAAGAGGATCAGCATGTTTTCTCCATTTCTTTTCTCTACAAGGCTTTGAACAGAGTATTTAAAAAATGATCAAAGAGGACACTAATAGATGGAGAAATATACCATGTTCATGGATCGGAAGAATCAATATAGTGAAAATGAGTATACTACCCAAAGCAATTTACAGATTCAATGCAGTTGCTATCAAGCTATCAACTATATTTTTCACAGAGCTAAAACAAATAATTTCACAATTTGTATGGAAATACAAAAAAAAAACCAAAACAAACTCAAATAGCCAAAACAATCTTGAGAAAGAAAAATGGAACTGGAAGAATCAACCTGCCTGACTTCAGGCTCTACTACAAAGGCACAGTCATCAAGATAGTATGGTACTGGCACAAAGACAGAACTATAGATCAATGGAACAAAATAGAAAGCCCAGAGATGATTCCACGCAACTATGGGCACTTTATCTTTGACAAAGGAGGCAAGAATATACAATGAATTAAATACAATCACTTTAACAAGTGGTGCTGGGGAAACTGGTCAACCACTTGTAAAAGAATGAAACTAGAACACTTTCTAACACCATACACCAAAATAATCTCAAAATGGATTAAAGATCTAAACATAAGACCAGAAAGTATAAAACTCCTAGAGGAGAACATAGGCAAAACACTCTCTGACATAAATCACAGCAGGATCCTCTATGACTCACTTCCCATAATATTGGAAATAAAAGCAAAAATAAACAAATGGGACCTAATTAAAATTAAAAGCTTCTGCACAACAAAGAAAACTATAAGCAAGGTGAAAAGATAGACTTCAGAATGGGAGAAAATAATAGCAAATGAAGCAACTGGCAAACAACTAATCTCAAAATATACAAGCAACTCCTGAAGCTCAATTCCAGGAAAATAAATGACCCAATCAAAAAATGGGCCAAAGAACTAAACAGACATTTCTCCAAAGAAGACATACAGATGGCTCTCAAACACATGAAAAGATGCTCAACATCACTCATTATCAGAGAAATGCAAATCAAAACCACAATGAGGTACTATTTCACACCAGTCAGATGGCTGCTATCCAAAAGTCTACAAGCAATAAATGCTGGAAAGGGTATGGAAAAAGGGAACCCTCTTACACTGTTGGTGGGAATGCAAACTAGAACAGCCACTATGGAGAACAGTGTAGAGATTCCTTAAAAACTGGAAATAGAACTGCCTTATGACCCAGCAATCCCACTGCTGGGCATACACACCAAGGAAACCAGCATTAAAAGAGACATGTGTACCCCAGTGTCCATCGCAGCACTGTTTATAATAGCCGGGACATAGAAGCAACCTAGATGGCCATCAGCAGATGGATGGATAAGAAAGCAGTGGTACATATACAAAATGAAGTATTACACAGCCATTAAAAAGGATACATTTGAATCCATTCTAATGAGGTGGATGAAACTGGAGCCGATTATACAGAGTGAAGTAAGCCAGAAAGAAAAACACCAATGCAGTATACTAATGCATATATATGGAATTTAGAAAGATGGTAACGATAACCCTGTATGTGAGACAGCAAAAGAGACACAGACCTATAGAACAGTCTTTTGGACTCTGTGGGAGAGGGAGAGGGTGGGATGATTTGGGAGAATAGCATTGAAAGATGTATAATATCATATATGAAACAAATCACCAGTCCAGGTTTGATGCATGATACTAGATGTTGGGACTGGTGCACTGAGATGACCCAGAGGGATGGTATGGGGAGGGAGGAGGGAGGGAGCTTCAGGATGGGGAACATGTGTATACCTGTGGCAGATTCATGTTGATGTGTGGCAAAACCAATACAATATTGTAGAGTAATTAAACTCCAATTAAAATAAATAAATCTATATTTTAAAAAATGATCAAAGGAACCAACTTTACTAGTGATCTAGTGATGATTGCCACAGGATGTGGAGATATTTGTGACTCCCAGAGAAATTAAAAATGATGACCAATACCAGATCTTAGAGATATTACAAAGGAGATATACTATGCTATAAGAAGTACATTTATTGACAGAGAAATTTTGTGAGTCGAATATTAAACTTTCTAAATGCTTAAAAATGTTTATTTCTGTCAATTCTTACATCTCTCTAGTAAGATCACTTTTCCATTTTTTCATGTATACTGTAAAGAAATATTTATTTTTATTATGAATATCAGGATGCAAATAGTTGGATTAAATATTAAATTTATATATATATATACATAAATATACAAATATGTGTTGTTTAGTTTCTCAGTCACGTCCAACTCTTTTGCAACCCCCAAAAATGTATATAATGTAAAAGAAACATATTTTACAACTACTATATCAGTTATAATACTCATATTTAGATTCTTATGTATTTGCATTTATGGATGTAATTATAGATTTCATTATAAGATCTCAGAAACAAGTGTACATATACCTAAAAATCATTGTGAGTATTCACCCAGACATTAGAAAAATAGATATCAGAACTATGACATTTTGAACAGAAAACTGTAGTAATAAAATAATCATATTATAACTATGATTATAGTCTAATAAGAGCATGGGGAAATATTAACAGATGATTCCACTCATTCAAAAATGCTTTTTAATATTTTAGTATCTATTTCAAAATCTCATTTGCATACATTTAATTAAAACTTAGTATTTTTATTCATCTTCAGAGTCCTGAAAAATATTCATATACTGGTAAGCTGTAAGGAAAACAGAAAAATAAATGTAATCCAAGCTATCACACAAAAATAAATAAAAGTTTTATTTCAAACTTCTACTTCCTTTCATATTTTGTCTTGACAGACCAGCTGTTTCCTACAGTACCAGGAATGTGTTATCTAGAGCTATTGTTTCAATATGGAAAAGATATTCAAGGTGAACTATATTTGTCAAACTAGAAAAATTCACGGTGCTGAGAGTTTAGACCAATAATAAAAGAGATGGAAAACTTGGCAGCTAATTATTTAAAATTATAAACATCCAAGAAGCTTCATGAGTATTTACCTTTAAGCAAACATGTACATATTTTATTTAAATAGACATATATTTTCTTCATAGCATATGTCACTAAAAATAAGTCTGTGACTTTCTCTAAAACTAGTTTGCTTTCTTTTAGCTTGAAGTTTCCACCTTCCAGAATATTTAGAAATATCATTGCTATTCAGAAAGGCCAGCATAAAGAAGTTTTGACCTTTAACTGAGCTGAAGTGAATCCCAAGTGAACAGTTCTAAGGAGGAGTGTTTTATTTTTGCATTCTATTTGACTCCATCATTTGCTTAATTCTAATTATAAACCTGATATCATCCAATACTTTTTAAAGTTCCTATTAGTCACTATCTGACTATAAAAATGAGATGCCATTCAGTGTGTGCATTGGTATAACTTGTTAAGTTTTCAGATCATTTATTCAAATATAGTAAGTGAGGAATCAGACTGAATCCCACAGAAAGTTTTGAACTTCAGTTATTTAAAATAATGAATGCCATTTTGCATATGTCAATTTGTATTTTTATCCACCTAGAGATTGATAAATATAGCTGGTAATAATTTTTCTTTATTAAATGAACAAGTATAAATTGATTTAATAGCAATTGACTGAATAAACTGGTAGGTGTTCTTTTGAATATATCATATTGGTGTGGGTGACATCTTATTTGTTTAGTATTTTTGTTGTCTGTCACTTTATCCAATCAAACGTAAGTGTTATCTATTATGTCCTACTTTTTGAAGGTGACATGTTCATTCATGTACTTCTATAACTGTATTCATACTTCTCATTTTACATAGAATTCTCTAATCTCCTTCAAAGTGTATTCATATTTCACAGAGTACAAGTCTGATCTCCAGTGTGAAGCCTTCAAAGTTCTATGTTGTCAACTTGATCCTTTAATTGAGGATACATTTAAAGCACACTATACTTGTTCATATATCTCTTATAATATAGTTTATACATTGATTTTTATTTATGAAAATAGTTACAAATCAACCTTATAATCAAATTGCCTAATTTTTTTTAGAAAATGAGAATTAAGCTTCTTTTCTTCTTTGCCTCTTTTGTTGTTGCATTATATCATTGTTTCAAATAAGCACTGTATTTTTGTTATTGTTGTTTGTTTGTCTTTATTTTTAAACCATATTTTAGAATATTAGACCTAGGAGTGAGAAAAAGCAAAGAAAAATTTCTGACCTGAGTTATGTTAACTCAACCAAACTTCAGAACTTTATTGAGTATATATCTCAATTACTTTCACATACATTTTTTTCTTTCAATACCTATAAATCAATTAAGCAGTGTGATCCCTAGTTTCCAGATGATGTGATTTAGGTAGGTAAAGTTTAGAAATTTGGCTAGAGTTATTCAGATGTAAGAGACAAAGGCAAGAGTCAAGTAGATCTCATTAAATCACTACTGGAATAACAATAGGATCATGAAAAGTGTCATAAATAGCTATACTATTGTGTCTAGCTATTGAATCATCTTCATCTTTATTAAAGTTAAGGTTTTTATTTAGTTATTAAAAAAAAAATTTCCTCAAAGTTAAAATTTACTGAGAGAAAAATAAAAAACAAGTTTTGTCTTTGCTGTAGTAACACACTTTCCTCCCCACCTACATATTCAAGTAAACTCTGATAGTTCAAACTGTGCCCCAAGAATATATATCTACACCTTGCTTGCTATATTTCTTGGAATAGGTATCATTTTTATAGATTGTACTCTGATAGTACTTAAATAGTTAATGCATGAGTTGGTATTCTAATCTGTCAAGTTAAAAAAATCTTAAAAAAAAAAAGAGACTTGCATACCATATTTAATTATTCTCCAACTGGAAACTGTTTAATGATTTTTAAGTAAGTTTGTTTTTTGGTATTTCTCTAAGTGATAGTAACAGAGTTAAGGGAGAAAGTAGGTGATTAAATAGTAAACCCTACTAAGTGATCATAAGTAAAGGAAAAAAGTATGAGAGACACCTATTAGTTAATGATCATTCAACAAAGCAGGCTTGCTTAACCACAAAACCAAGCAGCCTTGCTAAGTAAGAAAGCCATGCAACAGAAGCCTAAGAAATGTCCCCAAACAACAAAACAATGATGGAACAAGACCCAGATGCTAACCAGTAAGGTGAGTAGGTTAATGATTCCTAGGACATACCTGTCTGCATGCACTAAAAACAAAAATACAAGGAAAAGATGACATTATAGTAAAACTTGAAATTACTATATTTTAGTATATGTTACTGCCAATTTTGCTCATTTCCATTGTGCCATAACAGTTCAAGTTTGACCGTGCAGGGAGAAGGAAACTCCCTTGCTAGAAGTGGAGGAGAAACTGATGGTGAAAGCTTGACATCTACTTAAGAGTGAAAAAGGTGTTCTTCTTCCCCTCCCTACTTTCCCTTTGATTATAAAATTGTAGCCCACTAAGTTTCAGGGTGGCACCTCTTGCCCATCTGCTTATAAAGCTCACAAGCATCCTATTCTAATAACTCATTTTGCTTCATGCTGAATTCTTTCTTAGCTGAGACATAAGGAACCAGAACGCCTCAGAGCCCCCTGAGACATATTTCTGCAGTTTCACAAGGAATAATTAGCATTAATATCTAACAACTGTTTTAAAGAAATTCAAAATATAATTCAAAAGTATCATATAATTCTGCAACTGTGTAAATATTTTCTTGGTAATAAATTGTTACTTCTTCGCACAGCATTTTTACTGACATCTTATCTTAAAATTTTACATGAGTGCATGCTAGGTCTCTTCAGACATGTCCAATTTTTGAGACCCTAAGGACTGTAGCTCACCAGTCTTCTCTGTCCATGGGATTCTTGAGACAAGAATACTGGAGTGGGTTTGACCCCTCAGGGGTTGAGCGCCTCTCTCCTCTCTTTCAGTGGATCTTTACTACTAATACCATGCAGGAAGCCATTTGAGAATTTAAAGTTTAGCTAAAGAAAACATGAGTATAAAAATAAGAACTGATTTTAAATTTCATGATTATTTCCATATTATTATTGGATAAATTCACAATAAAATTTTGGAGTGCCTATACCTCATGTTCATTTAATGAGATGTGAATTCTCCCTGGAACATCAATCTCTGAGAGCAGAAACCACAGAAAACAATTCATAAGATGGGGTGATTGTTCTTCTCAGCACCAGTAAGGAAACCATAAAGAAAATATATAACAAATATATGCTCTGTTCCCTGGTGACTCAGATGGTAAAGCGTCTGACTACAATGTGAGAGACCTGGGTTCGATCCCTGGGTTGGGAAGATTCCCTGGAGAAAGAAATTGCAACCCACTCCAGTACTCTTGCCTTGAAAATCCCATGAACAGAGGAGCTTGGTGCAGACTACTATCCATGGGTTTGCAAAGAGTCGGGCACGACGGAGTGACTTCACTTTCACTTTCAAACCAAGCTTTAAAATTGGATATAGTTTAGAAAACAATTCTTAGGTCATAACCATCTTTCTCCAGAAATAAGATTTAAAATCAGTTTGGTCTAAATTTTTGTCCTCATGAAACAATTAAGCCATCATGAATATTTCCATTAAGTTGAAAATTAATTTATCCATTGATGGGGCAAGCTGGTGAAAAGTTGGAATTTTATAACTAAAAATTGCACTCTGCACAGAGAACAGTTTGAAAATAGATAAACCTCTTTGGGGGCTCAGAATCCTTTATTAAATTCACGATTTAGGGCAGTAGATGTCTAAATGATGAAAGAGATAAATAATATTTAAAATTTTAATTTTAAAAGTGGAGAGAAATGATATGGCTAGTATAATTCTCTCAAAACCTAAAAACATAACTTTAAATTTTGGGGTAAAGCACTCTTGAAGAGCCTTATTTTGGAGCCTGTACAAAGATAGCATCCAAAGTATGACATGTTTCTAAATAGAATGGGTATCAACTTACCAGCATAATGAAAATTATAGGTCTGTGTACTTAAAGTGCCGAATCCATGCAATTTATGTTTCTGAAGTTAATTAAATGATTTTTGGTTATTCAGTGGTTGGTGTCTATTGGGTGTCTAAATGATATAAAGATATTTTCCTCAATAGTCATAAATGCACAAGCATTGAGTGAAAATGGCAATTATTGGTTTATCAATACATTAGCTAACTATATTGAAGCAATTGCCTATTTAACCCAATCATTGAGATCCAATTATTTCATCCCCCCCCCCCCAGCCCTGGCACTCTAGATGTCATTTTATTTCTTTTATTAGTCTCTGAAATTCTCTTTCCTTTTCTTCAGTTTTGATAACAAAAATTCCTGAAGATATCATTTACTCTTTGCATGTTGGAGTTTAAAGGAATATTTGGAAAAAATGTAATGTTTTAGCCTGGTTCTATTTTCTTAAACTAAAAGAGAATGCAAATTCAAAAATGTAACTACTATTGCTAAATGTCACCCAATTTTAGAAGATGTCTGAATATCCGGCAGCTAATATGAAATTCATATTGGTCCTCAGAGATTTAAAATAAAAGAAGCAAATTACATGCAAAGCTAAACAGGGAAGTATTTATATTTCCACATTTTGATAGGAAAAAGCAGATGGCTTGTGGAGCACTCTGGAAATGCAAAAATGTGCTGTTTAATAGCAAGAATTGAGGATAAAGGGGGGTAAATGCGTGAGAAGGTTCCAATAAGGAAGTTCACCAAAACATTTGCATATCATAATTCTTCATGATAATGATAGCGTGACAATTTGTGCAGGGTAAATAAGAGAAAAAGTGTATGTTTGATTCATGGATTCCCCATTCAAAAAGGACCTGATAAATAGCTGTATCTGCAGTTGTCCTGAACTTACCTGCCTATACTCCATGTCATTTTTCACTTTCTTTGCATTAATTAATAGAGCTTGAATAAGCAACATCACTTGGCCGGTACTTTCAGGTTTGTTGACAACAGGGAAGTTTGCCCAACAATAAATGGATGGAGAGATATATGTGGGATGATAAATTATCTCAATATATTTCTTCTCTAGAGAGAGAGTTAAATTCTGCATTTGGCAGTTAACATCCACCTTGTACTGAACCAACCTGAGAAATGCATAATCTTTAACCAAAATTATTGTGCATTTTCCCACAGTACCCAATAGGTTTTTACAATTTTTTTTCCTTTATGAGGAAGAATTTGAAATTAAAAAATTGGGAGAAAATATTTTCAGAAATAATATAAATGTGCTTTCTATATAACTTTACAGCATATTTACTCCACTTACTTTTCAGTCTTGGTTGACAATATATCTTTGGCAACAATGCGATGGAAATAATAGCCTTCCTTTCAGGTTTAATGGTGTATCAAATCATGCATATTGATAGTGAAAAAGAAGCATACTCATTTGGGCCACCCATAGTGGTTTTAATCAAGTGACTATTTAAAAAATTAAATCATTTTGGAAAATGGCTTTTTTTCTTTTACCAATTATCTATGGAATTATAAAGCATATGAAAATATAAAGTAATTTAGCTTCTTAACTATGTTTCTTCTTTAGTTAAGTTGTCACGAGTTTCACTAAAAGATATAATCTGGGGTCAATAATGACCAATAGCAACCATTGATCGTGTGTTCTCTCTGTTCATCATGCCTTTAAGAAAACTTGCACAGGACACAATAGAGTAAATACTATAATTCAGATTAAATGTCCACTGGAAAAAGATATTTCCAAGAGTTTCCCTGCCAGACTTATTTCTTTTTTTTTTTTCCACTTTATTTTTATTTTTATTTTTTTTAAATTTATTTATTTTTTTAATTACAATACTGTATTTGTTTTGCCATACATTGACACGAATCAGCCATAGGTGAACACAATCTCCCAATGCCGAATCCCCCTCCCACCTCCCACCCCCCATCCTCTACTTGAATCATCCTGTATATCAGCCCCATGCCTCCTGCATCCTACATTGAACATAGATTAGCGTTTCGTTTCTTACAGGAAAATATACATGTTTCATTGCCATTCTCCCATACCATCCCACCCTTTCCCTCTCCCTCAGAGTCCAAAAGTCCACTCTATACCTTTGTGTCTCTTGTTGTCTCACATATAGGGTCATCATTACTGTCTTCTAAATTCCATATATATGTGTCAGTATACTGTATTGGTGTTTTTCTTTCTGGCTTACTTCACTCTGTATAATCGGTTCCAATTCCATCCATCTCATTAGAACTGAGTCAAGTTTATTCTTTTTAAGGGCTGAGTAGTATTCCATAGTGTATATGAACCACAGCTTTCTTATCCATTCATCTGCTGATGGACATCTAGGTTGCTTCCATGTCCTGGCTATTATAAACAGCGCTGCAATGAACATTGGGGTACATGTGTCTCTTTCACTTCTGGTTTCCTCAGTGTGTATGCCCAGCAGTGGGATTGCTGGGTCATAAGGCAGTTCTATTTGCAATTTTTAAGGAATCTCCACACTGTTTTCCATAATGGCTGTACTAGTTTGCATTCCCACCAGCAGTGTAAGAGGGTTCCCTTTTCTCCACACCCTCTCCAGCATTTATTGCTTGTAGACTTTTGGATCGCAGCCATTCTGACTGGTGTGAAATAGTACCTCATTGTGGTCTTGATTTGCATTTCTCTGATAATGAGTGATGTTGAACATCTTTTCATGTGTTTGTTAGCCATCCGTATGTCTTCTTTGGAGAAATGCCTATTTAGTTCTTTGGCCCATTTTTTTTATTGGATCATTTATTTTTCTGGAGTTGAGCTGCATAAGTTGCTTATATATCTTTGAGACTAATGAGAACATGATGTGAGATCTTGGTCTCTGAATCCTGGCTTTATCAATTTCTTACTATGGTAACCTGAGCAAATAATTTAATTTCTTCATCCCTCATTTCATCCTCTATTAAATGAGGAAAATAGTATTTATCTCATAGGTTTGATATAAGGGTTAAATGAATCTGAATCTTTAAAATTATTATAATAAAGCTTTGGACATGTTAAGCAGTGTGTGTTAGCTAAGTTCAGTTCAGTTCAGTCGCTCAGTCATGTCCAGCTCTTTGCAACCCCATGGATTGCAGCACAGCAGGCCTCCCTGTCCAACACCAATTCCTGGAGCTCGCTCAAACTCATGTCCATCATGTCAATGATGTCATACAACCCTTATCCTCTGAGGTCTCCTTCTCCTCCTGCCTCCTGCCTTTCCCAGAATCAGGGTTTTTTTGCAGTGAGTCAGTTCTTTGTATCAGGTGTCCAAAGTATTGGAGTTTCAGCTTCTGCACCAGTCTTTCCAATGATGTTAGCTAAATATAGAAACATTTGTTAAAGATGATTTATTTATCCAAGTAAAAGCCATAGGTGTATTGTGTTTATGTGTGTGTGGGTATATGTAATCAAGTTTACAATGCTGTTTTCCTTGCCAATATATTTAAGCTGGAATATTTAAACTAGCAAGACATGCTCACTTATTTAAAACATTTTGGGAATAGAAGTACAAATCAATGCTGTGTTATCCAATTATAACACATGATATAGAATGTGTTATAATATCAGAGAATCTATATATTCAGTGTATACATTATTAGAGTTTATTATATTTGAAATATACTTTCTCACAAAAATCTTGTTTTTTTAAAAATTTATTTATTTTAATTGGTGGCTAATTACTTTACAATATTGTATTGGTTTTGCCATACATCAACATGAATCCACCACAGGTATACACATGTTCCCCATCCTGAACCCCCTCCCTCCTTCCTCCCCATACCATCCCTCTGGGTCATCTCAGTGCACCAGGCCCAAAGTTCTAACTCAGTCAGAGATAATACCACTTACACACTGTGTGACTTTAGAGGCAACACTGGTTTTTAGTGTCTCATTTTGAAAATCTTTAAAATAGGCATAAACATTTCTATGTTGCAAGGGTATTGAAAGCATAAAATCCATAGTATATAAAATATCTGACACACTCAAAGGGCCAGATAAGTGGAAACTATGTTTTACTTCTCTATATTAGTTTACAAATATTATACAGAGAGTAGAATATGTGAAGTAATGGGTGATAGATGACACTATCTTCTCAGAAACTCAGCTGTAATAGCTAACATTTATTGAGTCCTTACCATGGGCCAGTTACTATTCTAAGTACTTTAGAAGTATTGCTTCATTTAATCTGATAAACCCCAAATATAGATTCTTTGATTTTTTTCAGATTTTACATTTGAGGAAACCATGGCATAAAATGGATAAGTAACTTGCCTTTGGCTTCACAGCTTGTGTTAAGTGTGGGGAGAAATGATCCAGGGGTTGAGTTTTTGGAGAAGGATACCTCTAAGCATTGCTACAGGGCTGTTTCAGCAGACATTGGGGAGACATTAAAGTCCAAATGACTAACCTTTATAACCCATTCAGTGTTTGCAGATTAAGACTAAGTTATTTTAACTGCCTTATTCACTATAAACTGTTTGTTAGAGAGGAAAAACACTAACCTCTCTGTTACTCTCAGTGTCTCTCTTTCAATTGCTTCATGTTGGTTTTGTCAGCAAATGAATGACAGTTTCAGAGAAGACAATTTAGAACTTTGATACTCTAAAAGCTAACCAGTTCTTTTCCATTTGATCTGTGCAGATATCTGTTTAGATGCAGCAGCAGCTCAGAGAGTTTGACTGCTTTTTTAATTAAGCAAACAGAACTACCATAGAATCCTCAGATCTTATAATTTTGTGTACTTAAAAAAAAAAAAACCCACGAAGTTTCTAGCATTGCTGAGTATTTCCTCTTCACTGAATTCTCTTCTGACACTCTGAAGCACAATGAGAGAAACATCATTCTGTAATCCCTGGTCTATTTGTCTATAGTGATTTATTTTCTGTGCTATTTAATAATGACAGACACCCTTTAACGTTTTATGCTTCCTCTTTACTTATTTATAATAGAGCCTAGTTTCAGTGGTCATTTGTCAAGTAAACTTCCTCCAATACCAATGTAGAATAGGTAATACACTTGCATAAATTAACCTGAAACTTCTGTAGCATAAAAAAAAAGAAAGAAAGAAAGAAAGAAAGAAGCTCTGATGAGAACAGAGAAGTGATCTGGAACAGGTACCACATTAATTTCATCTAATTCTAGCAATCTCTCAGGTGGCTACTCCAAGTGCACCTTCTCGTTTCTTCACACAATGACCTAAGAAACTGTTAGATGCACGCAGAAAATTAAAGTTAGGGCACTGTTTGTGGTATCTTAAGGAACAGTCACTAAGGAGGCTATAAAAAGAGATTCTAAAAGTTTGCAACTGCATCACATTGCCTGACAGAGAAGTATCCAAGTTTCTTTGTCCTTTGCTAACTCTTTAGAGATACTATACTGTGTTCTCACTAGTGATGAGAGACAAAGAATGATCCAATTCTTCCTGAATTAAATATTATTCACCTTCACTGAAGCCAGTTGTAAAAGTTGTGGAAATTCTTCATTGTGGTTGTACTCATGGAAACAGAGCAACACAGAGCAGCTGTTTTGCTGCTGAAAAGATGGAGACTTGTGTGTGGACTGCACGAGACAGAAGCGTTGTCACTGAAATAGCCACAGCTCCTTACAATTGTTCCAAGATGAGTACAGACACTGATGTGTGATGCTACTGGGTTTGGTGTTCAGATTGCTTCATCCAAGTCAAAGAAGACTAAAATCTATGAAGCATATTAGACAGAGAATAATTAATTTTTTATTTTAACAAGATTCATTTTAGCAGAAAGTCTCACTAATAAATTATATAACACAAACACACACATTTTGAGGAACACATTCAAAATTGAAGGCTGTTTCCAGATTTTATACAGGTATGATGATCACAATTGCATATATTTAATATATGTAACTTATATTTTGGTTTGATATATACATATGCTGTGAAATGATCACCACAAAGAAGAAAGAAAATAGTGACCTTTGTGAGATAATGGATTTCTTTTGTTTCTTTCTTCATCGCTTCCTTTCTTTCTTCTTTTATTTTTCTGTTTTCCTCTTTTTCTCTTTCTCTCCTTCTTTACTCTCTTTCTTCTCACAAAATTTACCGTTCCTTCCTTTGTGTGTGTGTGTGTGTGTGTGTGTGTGTGTGGCAAGAAAGATTAAGATTTATTCTTCTGGTAAATTTCAAGTATACAATTTTGAGTTTTGTTAACTATAATCACATTGCTATACTTTAGATCTCTAAAATTTAATCATCCTTCATAATTGAGACTTTGTATCCTTTGACCACTAAATATCTCCTCCTTCCTCCTCCCGTGGGTCTGGCAACCAATAATGTACTCTGATTCTATGACTTTGTCTATTTTTGACCCTACAAGTAAATGAGATTTCTTTTCTGCATCTGGATTATTCAGTCTAACATAATGTACTCCAGGTTTATGTCATTGTTTTTGGTTTGACTATAATGAGAATCTCTGATTCTGTTGACTTATTTAAACACGTTCATCAGAGGATTTAGCATAGTCAGTGAAGCAAAAATAGATGTTTTCCTAAAACTGTCTTTCTTTTTCAATGATCCAATAGATGTTGGCAATTTGATCTCTGTTTCTTCTGCCTTTTCTAAATCCAGCTTGAATATCTGGAAGTTCACGGTTTATGTATTGTTGAAGCCTGGCTTAGAGAATTTTGAACATTACTTTGCTAGTGTGTGAGATGTGTGCAGTTGTGCAATAGTATGAACATTCTTTGGCATTGCCTTTCTTTGGGGTTGGAATGTAAACTGACCCTTTCCAGTCCTGTGGCTACCGCTGAGATTTCCAAATTTGCTGGCATACTGAGTACAGCACTTTCACAGCATCACCTTTTGGGATTTAAATGACTCAACCGAGATTCCATCACCTTCACTAGCTTTTCTCACAATGATGCTTCCTTAGACCCATTTGACTTCTCATTCCAGGATGTCTGGCTCTAGGTGAGAGATCACACGATTGTTCTTATCTAGGTCATGATAATCTTTTTGTGTAGTTCTTCTGTGTATTCTTGCCACCTCTTCTTAATATCTTCTGCTTCTGTTAGGTACATACTATTTCTGTCCTTTATTATGCCCATATTTGCATGAAATATTGCCTTGTTATCTCTAATTTTCTTGAAGAGATCTCTAGTCTTTCCCATTCTATTTTTTCCACTGTTTCTTTGCATTGATCACTGAGGAAGGCTTTCTTATTTCTCCTTGCTATTCTTTGGAATTCTGCATTCTGGTGGGTATACCTTTCCTTTTCTCCTTCCCTTTAGCTTCTGCTCTTTTCTCAGCTATTTGTAAGACCTTCTCAGACAACGATTTTTATTTTTGCATTTCTCTGTCTTGGTGTTGGTCTTGATCACTGTCTCCTGTACAATGTCAAAAAACTCTATCCATGGTTCTTCAGGCATTCTATAAGGTCTAATCTCCTAAATCCATTGTATCATCAAAAAAGCAAAAGAGTTCTAGATAAACATCTACTTTTGCTTTACTGTCTATACCAAAACCTTTGACTCTGCAGATCACTAGAAACTGTGGAAAATTCTTAAAGAAATGGAAATATCAGACCCCCTGACCTGGCTCTTGAGAAATCTGTGTACTGGTCAAGAAGCAACAGGTAAAACCAGACATGGAACAACAGACTGGTTCCAAATTGCGAAAAGGGTACATCAAGGCTGTATATTATCATCCTGCTTATTTAACTTTTATGCAGAATACATCATGCAAAATGCTGGGTTGGATGAAACACAAGCTGGATTCAAGATTGCTGGGAGAAATAATAGCCTAAGATATGCAGATGATACCACCTTTATGGCAGAAAGTGAAGAAGAACTAAAGAGCCTCTTGATGAATGTGAAAAAGAAGAGTGAAAAGTTGGCTTCAGCCTCAACATTTAGAAAACTAAGATAATGGCATCCAGTCCCATCACTTCATAGCAAATAGATGGAGAAGCAATGGAAACATTGACAGATTTTATTTTCTTGGATTTCAAAATCACTGAAGATGGTGACTGCAGCCATGAAATTAAAAATTCTTGCCCCTTGGAAGAAAAGCTATGAGAAACTTAGACAGCATAAAAATAAGAGACATTACTTTGCCAACAGAGGTCCATCTGGTCAAAGCTATGGTTTTTCCAGTAGTCGTGTATGGATGTGAGAGTTGGACTATAAAGAAAGCTGAGCACCAAATAACTGATGCTTTTGAAATGTGTAGAAGAAGACTCTTCAGAGTCCCTTGCACTGCAAGAAAATCCAACCAGTCCATCCTAAAGGAAGTCAGTCCTGAATACTCATTGGAAGGACTGATGCTGAAGCTGAAACTCCAATACTTTTACCACTTGATGTGACAAACTGTGTCCTTGTAAAAGATCTTTATGCTGGGAAAGATTCAAGGCAGGAGGAGTAGGGCATAACATAGGATGAGATGGCTGGATGTCATCACCAACTGGATGGACAAGAGTTTGAGCAAGCTCCATTAGTTAGTTATGGACAGGGAAGCCTGGAGTACTACATTCCATGGAGTTGTAAAGAGTCAGACATGACTGAGTGGCTGAACTAAACATATTCATCATCATTTTCCAGATTATCTCCCCCAAAAGAGTGACTAAAGCTGGTGATTTGTTTATTTTCAGAACAAGGATCATTGGAAGGTAATTTCCTCCTGTCCTGACCTTCTATACAAGTTTAAATAATGAATTCAAGGCCAAATTACAACAGAGAATAGAGACGGCATTTTTTTTCAGTGACAGCATTAATTCAAAAGTTAATTTTTTTCTTACCTGTATAAGTTAGTCATTCCCATCATTGTCTGTCCATATTGTAACTTTACTTGACTTACCATGCTTACTACATTATAAGTAGAATTTCAGATAAAATTACAGTAACTTTTGTGATTTGATTTAGATCTGTGACAAATTTTTTTATTACTCTTTCGATTTTATCTCTTCACCAGTGCTTCTGTTGATAACTTCATCTAATTTACCTTCAGTTCATAGACCAAATTAGGAGTCATCCAAATGGCTTTGTCTTGCCAAAATTGTGGCAAGGTTTTATTCTATCATACTGTGATAAATTAGTAACAACACCTCGACAGGATCTTCAGTAGGACAGGTATAAGGAATAATTTAGTGTTTGAATTTTTTAGCAGGGAGATGTTAGCATGATTTATATCTCTTTCACAGTGCTGAGGGCTTCTCTGGTGGCTCAGACAGTAAAGCGTCTGTCTACAATGCGGGAGACCTGGGTTCGATCCCTGGATTGGGAAGATCCACTTGAGAAGGAAACGGCAATCCACTCCAGTACTATTGCCTAGAAAATCCCATGGACAGAGGAGCCTGGTAAGTTACAGTCCGTGGGGTGGAAAAGAGTCGGACACGACTGAGCGACTTCATTCACAGTGCTGAAAAGGAAAGCTAAGAACTACTAAAGGATTCCATACCTGCAGCAATGGGCTGTCAAGCCAAAAAATAACCCAACAAGAAATAAAAGTCCAAACCAAGAAGGAGGAGTGTGTACCTCGTAAACAAGCATCGAGTGCAGCATCTATACTCAGAGGAACCGAATGTGCTAACCTCTTGGAGAAGGGAAAACACATCAGTTATCTCAGTGCATTCTGTTTCCTTTCTAAAAGCAATAAACATATTAAAATGCTCAATTCTTATCTCATTTAATTTTTCTTATAATGCATCTTTAGAAAATAACCTCTTGCTACAACACTATAGTGGCACAGGTTTTATTTCTTTAAATTTTAGCTAAAATGGTACCACTCTTTTTCGGCACATTTCTAGTTTCTATAGAAGGGAATTACCAAGCTGTTGTTTATATCTTTGGCGGGAAAATAAACATCAATTCAGAAAAGACTTCTTTTCAAGCAGGTGTTTCAGCATGTAAAAGTAGAATTACATCTAATAGCTATATCCCAATATAACTTTTTGTTGTTGTTGAGGATAATAATGCCAGCTAAAGACAGCTGCTAAGCTTTATTCATCTATTTTTTTAAGCTAAGCAACTTCTAGTTTACATCACTGTAACTAAATTTATTGCCTTTGACATATATGGATAAATATAAATGCATAATAATCTTGAGAAGGCTGCCCTGCTGCTATCTCTTGGAATTCTGTGAGCTTCTATATGACACTAACATAGATTCCACTGATCTGTATATCTTAGTCTCATCAACCTCTCAACTCTGTATGCTGATTTTACAAATGAGTTTATATTTTATGTAATATTTGATATAATATTCTATTAAATATCCATAGTTCCATGTAATGTCAGTCTTCCCCAGTATATTGTAGACTCCATAGAAATAGGTAACATTGTTTTTTATTCACTACCTTCTTTTTTCCTTACTTTTCTGTGGGCCTGGCTTCCCAGCTGGCGCTAGTGGTAAAGAACTCCCCTGCCAAATGCAGGAGATATGAGACCTGGTTTGATCCCTGGGTCAGGAAGATCCCCTGGAGGAGGTCATGGTAACCCTCTCCAGTATTCTTGCCTGGAGAATCCCATGGACAGAGCAGCCTGGCTGGCTAAAGCCCATAGGATCACACAGAGTTAGACATGACTGAAGTGACTTAGCTCTCTCTCTGATACACAGCATGGATTTAAGAGAAAACATTCTCTGAATACTACACTACAGCATATGAAAAATTCTTTCACTTGAGTGAATATGAAAGCATCAAAAATCTTTGTTCAGAATGACTACACTTAACTTACTGGAAACAAAAACTGTATTAATTTAACTGCACATAGTTATATACAATATACAAGAAAGAACAGAAGGTTTGATTCTTATATCAGTGGCCAGATCTTTCTCACTAAAAACCTGGTGAACTGGTGTTTTCTTTTTCTGTTGAATCTTTATGGACCTCCTTCTATATGTCCTACCTAGTTCTGTCCCATACTGGAGAGTCTCCATTTGTTATAAGGTCTTTGTTACTAGTCCTTATTACTAGTCACAGGCTTCCCTGGTGGTTCGGTGGTAAAGAATCTGACTGCCAGTGCTGGAGACCTGAATTCGATCCCTGGGTCTGGAACATCCCCTGAAGAGGGAGATGGCAACCTGTTCCAGTATTCTTGCCTGGAAAGTTCCATGGACAGAGGAGCCTGGTGGACTACAGTCCACAGGATCACAGAAGAGTTTGGCACGACTTAGCAACTGAACAACAATAACATTACAGATGGTCACAGAGAATATTGGACCATGCTGATATTTCCAATACATTACACAGGCTTCAAATATGTGAACTTTATCTTCGGTGTTGGATAATTTCAACTCTGGTAAAATATTCTTAACCTCTTTTCTGGGATATAGATAAGTCACCTGGAAACATTTTGATCCTTCAGATCTTGCTTTAAAAATCTGCTAGTAAGAACAAGAGATGTTCTCAAGCTTTTGCAAATTGTTCCTTATTACTGAGGTGACCTGTGGATCAAGGTTTTTTCTGCCTGTCTGGTGAGAACCAGCACCATTCCTAGTCCTGCATGAAAGGTTTGCACTTTTCTTCTAATCCTTTTAGAAGATTATTTTCCCTAGCCTTGAGTCATTTTTCTCATGCCTATGATCATAAATGCCCTGCTGAATAGACAAGGGATAACTTCTATATAGCTCTCTGCCCTCTAACAATGTCCTACAGATTATCTCCTCCATGGTCTTCTTATCACTTGGAAACATTACTCAATTCAGAAGAGTCCCTTAGGCTACACTTGTTCTCCTCCTTTCAATGTCTTAAAAATTCTCTCGGTGCTGTAAACTGAGAAATTCTTGAAATCAGAACTCATCTACTTTGTTTCTAGCTGTAAGGGATCACTCTCCTCTGTTACCTGATGTCCTGAATCTTCAAAATTGTTGTCATATATATTTGCTGATGTAGTTTGTATTTTTAATATACATTTTAGATCAGTGTTATGGTCACAGCAAAATTGAACAGAAAGTAGAAAGAGTTCTCATACACACCCTACCCCAGCCCAGACACAGCTTCTCCTGATATCAATATTTTGCACTATAATTTGTAACTGTTTACAACCTATAACCTTTCATGGACACATCATTATTACTCAAAGCCAGTAGTTTGCATTAGTGTTCACTCTTAGTTGTTGTGGTATACTCTATGGGTTTTTGCAAATGGGTAATTACAAGTATCCACAGTTAGAGTAGAATACAGAATACTTCAAATACTCTGAAAATTCTGTGTGTATTTCCTATTCACTTCTTCTACACCCATAACTATGGGAACCACTGATCTTCTTATTGTCTCTATATTTTTTCCTCTTCTAGAATATTTTGACATTCTAGAATGTCACATATATAGAACCACACAGTATGCAGTCTCTTCAGATTGATTTCTTTCATTTAGTCACATGTGTGTTAAAGTTCATCCATGGTTTTTCATGTCTTGATAGCTCATTTCTTTTTTTTTTTGTAATTTTTAAAATTTATTTTTCATTGTGCTGTATCTTTGCTCTAGTTGCCGAGAGCAGGGATTACTCTTTATTTCCTTGTATACACTTCTCATTGTGGTGGCTTCTCTTGTGGAGAACAAGCTCTAGGGTGTTCAGGCTTTGGTAATTTTGGTTCCTGGGCTGTAGAACACAGGCTCGGTAGCTGTGGGGCATAGGCTTAGTTGCTGCAGGGCAGGTGGGACCTTTTGGACCAGGAATTGAATCCATGTCTCTTACACTGGCAAGTGGATTCTTTACCACTGACACACCAGGGAAGCCCTCGTTTCTTTTTAGTGCAGAATAATATGTCACTGTCCTAAATATATTGCAGTTTATTTGTCCATTTATCGACTGAAGGCCATGTTGGTTGCTTCCAAGGTTTGGCAATTATAAATAAAGAGTCTAAATCTTCACCTGCAGGTTTTGCATGGACTTTGGGTAAATAACAAGAAGAGTGATGGATCATACTGTAAGAGTATGTTTAGTCTTATAAGAAATTTCCAAACTCTCTTCCATAATGGCTGTACCATTTTGCATTTTCAACAGCAGTGAATGAGAGCTCGTATTGCTCTATACCCTTGTCAGCATTTGATGTTGGATGTGGTAATTCTAATAGTTTAGTTCAGTTCAGTCGCTCAGTCGTGTCTGACTCTTTGCAACTCCATGAACCACAGTATGCCAGGCCTCCCTGTCCATCATCAACTCCCGGAGTCCACACAAACCTATGTCCATCAAGTCGGTGATGCCATCCAACCATCTCATCCTCTGTCATCCCATTCTCCTCCAGCCCTCAATCTTTCCCAGCATCAGGGTCTTTTCAAATGAGTCATTTCTTCACATCAGGTGGCCAAAATATTGGAATTTCAGCTTCGACATCAGTCCTTCCAGTGAACACCCAGGAGTAATCTCCTTTAGGATGGACTGGTTATTAGATCTCCTTGCAGTCCAAGGGACTCTCAAGGCTCTTCTCCAACACCACAGTTCAAAAGCATGAATCTTCAGTGCTCAGTTTCTTTATAGTCCAAATCTCACATCCATATATGACCACCAGAAAAACCATAGCCTTGACTAGATGGACCTTTATTGAAAGTAATGCTTCTGCTTTGTAATTATGCTGTCTAGGTTGGTTATAATTTTCCTTCCAAGGAACATGAGTCTTTTAATTTCACAGCTGCAATCACCATCTGCAGTGATTTTGGAGACCAGAAAAATAAAGTCAGCCACTTTTTCCACTGTTTCCCATCTATTTGCCATGAAGTGATGGGACTGGATGCCATGATCTTAGTTTTTTGAATGTTGAGCTTTAAACCAACTTTTTCACTCTGCTTTCACTTTCATCAAGAGGCATTAAATAAGCATTAAATAAGAGGCATTAAATAAGCAGGGTGACAATATACAGCATTGACATACTTCTTTTTGTATTTGGAACCAATCTGTTCCATGTCCAGTTCTAACTGTTTCTTCCTAACCTCCATATAAGTTTCTCAAGAGGCAGATCAGGTGGTCTGGCATTCCCATCTCTTTCAGACTTTTCCACAGTTTATTGTGATCCACACAGTCAAAGGCACTGGCATAGTCAATAAAGCAGAAATAGATGTTTTTTCTGGAACTCTCTTGCTTTTTTGATGATACAGCAAATGTTGGCAATTTGATCTCTGGTTCCTGTGCCTTTTCTAAAACTAGTTGAACGTCTGGAAGTTCACAGTTCATGTATTGCTGAAACCTGGCTTGGAGAATTTTGAGCATTACTTTACCAGTGTGTGAGATGAGTGCAACTGAGCAGTTTTTTGAGCATTCTTTGGCATTGTCTTTCTTTAGGACTGGAATGAAAACTGACCTTTTCCAGTCCTGTGGCTACTACTGAGCTTTACAAATTTGCTGGTATATTGAGTGCAGCACTTCCACAGCATCATCTTTCAGGATTTGAAATAGTTCAACTGGAATTCCATCACCTCCACTAGCTTTGTTCCTAGTGATGCTTTCTAAGGCCCACTTGACCTCACATTCCAGGATGTCTGGATTCTAATATTTAGTATTGGTATCTTGTTGTTGTTTTAGTTTTCAGTTGCCTGCTGACTTATAATGTGGACCTTTTTAATATCATTTGCCACTGCTTATCTTCAGCTGTTGACCTAATACAAGATAAAGTAGACTGCTATTCAAGGGATCATGGTTTCATCAGAGTCTTTGAGGTAAAAGCTTTAAATAAGTAACATGTATTTTGGTTGTAGATATGTTGTAAGGTTATTATCAGATTAAGTAATTATTTTCTTAAGTAATTCTTTGGCTAAGACTTTTACAATAGTTCAGTTCAGTTCAGTCACTCAGTCATGTCCAACTCTTTGCAATCCCATGAATCTCAGCACACAAGGCCTCTTCAAATTATTTTTACTTATCTATTTTGTCTGTTCTTTTTAAAATCTTGATTCATGTTATTAGATTTCATACCTTTTAAAATTCTAAAACAATAAATATTTTCTAAGAAGTATTTTTAATTTTTTCTAATGTGGGTTTAGATTCTATTTCACTTGTTTCTAGACTTTTGCTTATTGCAATCATCACTTTACTTTTTTTTGAAATGAGATCCTTATTATATAGAAGTTTAGGTAATTGATTTTCAGATCTTATTTTTTTAATACAGTAAAATGCTATACATTCTCTTAACTTTACTGTTAATGATTTTACATGTGAACTTCTATGTTATTTCATGTCAAAATAGTTTCAAATTTCCAAGTTGGTTTCTTCTTTTGTCAATGAGTTAGAAGTATGTTGCATAATTTACAATAAGTTAGATGATTTATTACTTACCAGTATGTTATGGATATCTTTTACAATATATTTTATTTTGTAGGAAACTTAGAGATTTACAGAAAGATTAGGTGGAATGTACAAAAGTTTAATGTAACCCTTTACCCACTCTAATATAGTTTTCATATGTAAAACCTTATATTAATGTATTATATTTTATAATTAATGAGCCACATTTATATTTTATTATTAATAAAAGTCCTTAATTTACATGGGAATAAGTCTTTGTGTTTTAAAATTTTTCTCTCAGTCTATGGCTCATCCATTCATTTAACATTGTCTTTCACAAAACACAAGTTTTAAATTTTATTTAGTTTGGAGCCCAAGTTGTCAATATTTTTTAATGCTTTGTGCTTCTTCTCATGTTATACCTAAAAATTCATCACAAGCCCAAAGTCACCTAGATTTGCTCCTATGTATTCTTCTAATAGTGTTATATATTTGTGTTTT
Organism: Nanger dama; assembly: GCA_917880005.1. NCBI lineage: Eukaryota > Metazoa > Chordata > Mammalia > Artiodactyla > Bovidae > Nanger > Nanger dama. The sequence continues at coordinate 10,817,495 of CAKJTW010000014.1, forward strand.
ACATTTAGGACTATCATTTGAATTTATTTATTGTTAGAGATGTAAGATCTCTGTCTAGATTAATTTCTTTATACATGAATGCCCAGTTCTAGTATCATTTGTTCCTGCATTGAATTGCTTTTGCTCCTTTTTCAAAGACCAATTGATTATATTTGTGTTGCTCTGTTTTTAGGCTCTCTATTCTGCATTGATCTGCTTGTCTATTCTTTTACCAATACCACACTCTTTTGATTTCTATAGCATTAGAACAAGTTTTAAAACAGGTTAGTATAGGTATTACAACTTTATTTTTCTTCTTCAATATAGTGTTGGATTTTCTGAATATTTTAGATTAAAAATTATTAAGAATTATTTCATACTCAGGAATATTTATCTATTAATCTATTATTTCATTTTCCATTTTTTCATACCTCACTAGCTATTTTTCCTTAAGAATTTCTGGAAGTTTTACATGCAAGGTATTTACATAAGCACACATAATCAAATAAAATATTGCTATTATTTTGAAAAAAATGTTATCTGTTCAATTAAGAGTAAGGAAAATAAAAGTGTCTCTTTTGCCTTTGCTTATTTCTGCTTTGATGCTGGTCCTTTCTTTATGTAGAGCTAAATTTCTCACCTAAATCATAATCCTTCTCTCTAAAGAACTTTAAAAAGACATTTCTTGATAAACAGATTTATTGGCAAAATTTTCTTCTTCTCTTTCCTTTTCCTAAGAAAGTACTTTTCACCATTGTTTTATAGTTTTCTATATATAGGTCTTCAGTTTCTTTTTTAAAAATTAAATTTATATATTTTAATTGGAGGTTAATTACTCTACAATATTATATTGGTTTTGTCTTTAGATATATTTTTAAGTATTTTATTCTTTTCATTACAATGGTGAATGGAATTGTTTCCTTAATTTCTCTTTCTATTTTCTCATTATTAGTGTATAGGAATGCAAGGGATTTCTGAGTGTTGATTTTATATCCTGAAACTTTACTATATTATTTAATTAGTTCTAGTAATTTTCTGGTGGAGACTTTAGGATTTTCTATGTAGAGGATCATGTCATCCACAAAGAGAGTTTTACTTCTTCTTATCCAACTTGGATTTCTTTTATTTCTTTTTCTGCTCTGATTGCTCTTGCCAAAAGTTCCAAAACTATGTTGAATAGTAGTGGTGAAAGTAGGCACCCTTGTCTTGTACTTGACTTTAGGGTAAATGTTTTCAATTTTTCACCATTGAGGATAATATTTGCTGTGGGTTTGTCATATATAGCTTTTATTATGTTGCGGTATGTTCCTTCTATTCCTGCTTTCTGGAGAGTTTTTATCATAAATGGATGTTCAATTTTGTCAAAGGCTTTCTCTACATCTATTGAGATAATCATATGGCTTTTATTTTTCAATTTGTTAATGTGGTATATTACACTGATTGATTTGCAGATATTGAAGAATCCTTGCATCCTGGGATAAAGCCCACATGGTCATGGTGTATGATCTTTTTAATGTGTTGTTGGGTTCTGATTGCTAGAATTTTGTTAAGGATTTTTGCATCTATGTTCATCAGTGATATAGGCCTGTAGTTTTCTTTTTTTCTGGCATCTTTGTCAAGTTTTGGTATTAGGGAGACTGTGGCCTCATTACCTTCCTTTGCAGTTTTCTGAAAGAGTTTGAGTAGGATACATGTTCAGTTCAGTCACTCAGTCGTGTCCGACTCTTTGCAACCCCATGAATCACAGCACGCCAGGCCGCCCTGTCCATCACCAACTCCTGAAGTTCACTCAGACTCACATCCATCGAGTCAGTGATGCCATCCAGCCATCTCATCCTCTGTCGTCCCCTTCTCCCCCTGCCCCCTATTCCTCCCAGCATCAGAGTCTTTTCCAATGAGTCAACTCTTTGCATGTGGTGGGCAAAGTACTGGAGTTTCAGCTTCAGCATCATTCCCTCAAAGAAATCCCAGGGCTGATAGGTGTTAGCTCTTCTCTAAATTTTTGGTAGAATTCAGCTGTGAAGCCATCTGGACCTGGGCTTTTGTTTACTGGAAGATTTCTGATTACAATATCAATTTCTGTTCTTGTGATTGATCTGTTAAGATTTTCTGTTTCTTCCTGGTTCAGTTTTGGAAAGTTGTACTTTTCTATAAATTTGTCCATTTCTTCAGCTTTGTCCATTTTATTGGCATATAATTGCTGATGGTAGTCTCTTATGATCCTTTGTATTTCTGTGTTGTCTGTTGTGATCTCTCCATTTTCATTTCTAATTTTATTGATTTTATTTTTCTCCCTTTGTTTCTTGATGAGTCTGGCTAATGGTTTGTCAATTTTATTTGTCCTTTCAAAGAACCAGCTTTTGGCTTTGTTGAGTTTTGCTATGGTCTCTTTTATTTCTTTTACATTTATTTCTGCCCTAATTTTTAAAATTTATTTCCTTCTACTAACTCTGGGGTTCTTCATTTCTTCCCTTTATAGTTGCTTTAGGTGTAGAGTTAGGTTATTTATTTGACTTTTTTCTTGTTTCATGAAGTATGCCTGTATTACTATGAACTTTCCCCTTAACACTTCTTTTACAGTGTCCCACAGGTTTTGGGTTGTTTTGTTTTCATTTTCATTCATTTCTATGCATATTTTGATTTCTTTTTGATTTCTTCCGTGATTTGTTGGTTATTCAGCAACATGTTGTTCAGCCTCCATATGTTGGAATTTTTAATAGTTTTTGTCCTGTAACTGAGATCTAATCTTACTGCATTTTGGTCAGAAAAGATGCTTGGAATGATTTCTTTTTTAAAAATTTATTTATTTTTTTAATTACAATACTGTATTTGTTTTGCCGAACGTTGACATGAATCAGCCACAGGTGAACACAATCTCCCAATGCTGAAGCCCCCTCCCACCTCCCACCCCACATCCTCTACCTGAATCATCTTGTGCTCCAGTTCCATGCAACCTGCATCCTGCATTGAACATAGATTGGTGCTTCGTTTCTTACAAGAAAGTATACATGTTTCAATGCCATTCTCCCAAATCATCCCACCCTTTCCCTCTCCCTCAGAGTCCAAAAGTCCATTCTATACCTCTGAGTCTCTTTTGTTGTCTCACATATAGGGTCATCATTACTATCTTCTAAATTCCATATATATGTCTCAGTATACTGTATTGATGTTTTTCTTTCTGGCTTACTTCACTCTGTATAATCGGTTCCAATTTCATCCATCTCATTAGAACTGAGTCAAATTTATTCTTTTTAAGGGCTGAGTAGTACTCCATTGTGTATATGTACCACTGCTTTCTTATCCATTCATCTGCTGATGGACATCTAGGTTGGTTCCACGTCCTGGCTATTATAAACAGTGCTGCAATGAACACTGCATTTCTGGTTTCCTCGGTGTGTATGCCCAGCAGTGGGATTGCTGGATCATAAGGCAGTTCTATTTGCAATTTTTAAAGGAATCTCCATGCTGTTTTCCATAATGGCTGTACTAGTTTGCATTCCCACCAGCAGTGTAAGAGGGTTCCCTTTTCTCCACATCCTCCATTTATTGCTTGTAGACTTTTGGATTTTAATTTACCAAGGCTAGATTTATGGCCCAGGATGTGATTTATCCTGGAGAAGGTTCTGTGTGGACTTGAGAAAAAGGTGAAATTCATTGTTTTGGGGTAAAATGTCCTATAGATATCAATTAGGTCTAACTGGTCTAATGTATGGTTTAAAGTTTGTGTTTATTTCTTAAATTTCTGTTTAGTTAATCTATCCATAAGTGTGAGTGGGGTATTAAAGTCTCCCACTATTATTATATTATTGTTAATTTCCCCTTTCATACTTGTTAGCATTGTCTTACATATTGCGGCACTCCTATGTTGGGTGCATATATATTTGTAATTGTTATATCTTCTTCTTGGATTGATCCTTTGATCATTATGTAGTGTCCTTCTTTGTCTCTTTTCACATCCGTTGCTTTACAGTCTATTTTATCTGATATGAGTATCGGTACTACTGCTTTCTTTTGGTCTCTATCTGCATGGAATAACTTATTCCAGCCCTTCACTTTCAGTCTGTATGTTTCCCCTGTTTTGAGGTGGGTCTCTTGTAGATAATATATATAGAGGACATAGACAAAACTCTCTCTGACATAAATCACAGAAGGATCCTCTATGAATCACCTTCCAGAATATTGGAAATAAAAACAAAAATAAACAAATGGGATCTAATTAAACTTAAATGCTTCTGCACAACAAAGGAAACTATAAGCAAGGTGAAAAGACAGCCTTCTGAATGGGAGAAAACAATAGCAAATGAAGTAACTGACAAACAACTAATCTCAAAAATATACAAGCAACTCCTGCAGCTCAATTCCAGGAAAATAAATGACCCAATCAAAAAATGGGCCAAAGAACTAAATAGACATTTCTTCAAAGAAGACATACAGATGGTTAACAAACACATGAAAAGATGCTCAACATCACTCATTATCAGAGAAATGCAAATCAAAACCACAGTGCGCTACCATTTCATGCCAGTCAGAATGGCTGCTATCCAAAAATCTACAAGCAATAAATGCTTGAGAGGGTATGGAGAAAAGGGAACCCTCTTACACTGTTGGTGGGAGTGCAAACTAGTACAGCCACAATGGAGAACAATGTGGAGATCCCTTAAAAAACTAGAAATAGAACTGCTTTATGACCCAGCAATCCCACTGCTGGGCATACACACCAAGGAAATCAGAATTGAAAGAGACACATGTACCCCAATGTTGATTGCAACACTGCTTATAACAGCCAGGACATGGAAGCAACCTAGACGTCCATTAGTAGATGAATGGATAAGAAAGCTGTGGTACATATACACAATGGAGTATTACTCAGCCATTAAAACAATACATTTGAATCAGTTCTAATGAGTTCTAGTGAAACTGGAACCTATTATACAGAGTGAAGTAAGCCAGAAAGAAAAACACCAATACAGTATAGTAACACATATAAATGGAATTTAGAAAGATAGTAACGATGACCCTGTATGTGAGACAGCAAAAGAGACACAGATGTATAGACAGTCTTTTGGACTCTGTGGGAGAGGGAGAGGGTTGAATGATTTAGGAAAATGGCATTGAAATATATATAATATCATGTAAGAAATGAATCACCAGTCCAGGTTCGATGCATGATACAGGAAGCTTGGGTCTGGTGCACTGGGACGACCCAGAGGGATGGTATGGAGGGGGAGGAAGGAGGGAGGTTGAATATGGGTAACATGTGTATACCTGTGGCAGAGTCATTTTGATATATGGCAAAACCAATACAATGTTGTAAAGTATTTAACACCCAATTTAAAAAATTTATATTAAACAAAGAAAAGAAAGTACTTCTCTTTCACTTTTGAAGAATATTTTTGCAGGGACTGAGTTTTGTTTCTTTCTTTTTTTTTTTCTCTTCCTCTCTCTGCACTATAAATAGTTCACTTTAAGGTTTTTCTTGCTCTGTTTCTTAGCACAGGTTGAACATAATTCCTTTTTTGTTTCTCTTTTAGATGAAGCATCCCCCTGGTTTATTTCAGGATTTTACACTTTGATTTTCTACTGTTTGAAAATGATATGCTTTGTGGTAATGTTTGTAGATTTATCCTGTTTGGTCTTCTCTAAGCTTGCTGCTTTCTGTGAATGTCATTCAGTTCATTTCAGTCACTCTGTCGTGTCAGACTCTTTGAGACCCCATGAACTGCATCACAGCAGGCCTTCCTGTTCATCACCATCTCTCGAAGTTCACTTAGACTCACATCCATCGAGTCCGTGATGCCATCCAGCCATCTCATCCTCGGTTGTCTCCTTCTCCTCCTGCCCCCAATCCCTCGCAGTATCAGTCTTTTCCAATGAGTCAACTCTTCACAGGAGGTGGCCAAAGTACTGGAGTTTCAGCTTTAGCATCATTCCTTCCAAAGAAATCCCAGGGTTGATCTCCTTCAGAATGGACTGGTTGGATCTCCTTGCAGTCCAAGGAACTCTCAAGAGTCTTCTCCAACACCACAGTTCAAAAGCATAAATTCTTCAGTGCTCAGCCTTCCTCAGAGTCCAACTCTCACATCCATACATGACCACAGGAAAAACCATAGCCTTGACTAGATGGATCTTAGTCGGCAAAGTAATGTCTCTGCTTTTGAATATACTATCTAGGTTGGTCATAACTTTTCTTCCAAGGAGTAAGCATCTTTTAATTTCATGGCTACAGTAACCATCTGCAGTGGTTTTGGAGCCCAAAATATAAAATCTGACACTGTTTCCTCTGTTTCCCCATCTATTTCCCATGAAGTAATGGCACCGGATGCCAGGATCTTCGTTTTCTGAATGTTGAGCTTTAAGCCAACTTTTTTCACTCTCCTCTTTTACTTTCATCAAGAGGCTTTTAGCTCCTCTTTACTTTCTGCTGTAAGGGTGATGTCATCTGCATATCTGAGGTTATTGATATTTCTCTTGGAAATCTTGATTCCAGCTTGTGTTTCTTCCAGTCCAGCGTTTCTCATGATGTACTCTGCATATAAGTTAAATAAGCAGGGTGACAATATACAGCCTTGTTGTACTCCTTTCCTATTGGGAACCAGTCTGTTGTTCCATATCCAGTTCTAACTGTTGCTTCCTGACCTGCATACAAGTTTCTCAAGAGGCAGGTCAGGTGGTCTGGTATTCCCATCTCTTTCAGAATTTTCCACAGTCTATTGTGATCTACAGAGTCAAAGGCTTTGGCATAGTCAATAAAGCAGAAATAGATGTTTTTCTGGAAGTCTCCTGCTTTTTCCATAATCCAGCAGATGTTGGCAATTTGATATCTGGTTCCTCTACTTTTTGAAAACCAGCTTGAACATTAGGAAGTTCACGGTTCACATATTGCTGAAGCCTGGCTTGGAGAAATTTGAGCATTACTTTACTAGCATGTGAGATGAGTGCAATTGTGTGGTATTTTGAGCATTCTTTGGCATTGCCTTTCTTTGGAATTGGAATGAAAACTGACATGTTCCAGTCCTGTAGCCACTGCTGAGTTGTCCAAATTTGCTGGCATATTGAGTGCAGCACTTTCACAGCATCATCTTTCAGGCTTCGAAATAGCTTAACTGGAATTCCATCACCTCCACTAGCTTTGTTTGTAGTGATGCTTTATAAGGCCCACTTGACTTCACATTCCAAGATGTCTGGCTCTAGATTAGAAATCACATCATCATGATTATCTGGGTAGTGAAGATCTTTTTTGTACAGTTCTTCCAAAATTATAAGCAATTATTGTATCTCCTGTTTCTCTTTCTTCTTCTGGTATAATTATTACATATATATTACAACTTTGAAGTTATTTCCTGGTTTTTGGATATACTGTTCTGTCTTATTGCAGCTTTTATTTTCCTTGCATTTTAATATTTGTTGTTTCTATTACTATATCCAGAATGGTCTAGTGGTTTTCACTGCTTTCTTCAATTTGAGTCCTAATTTGGTAATAAGGAGTTCATGATCTGAGCCACCGTCACCTCCTGGTCTTGTTTTTGTTGATTGTATAGAGCATCTCCATCTTTGGCTGCAAAAATATAATCAGTCTGTTTTTGGTGTTGACCATCTGGTGATGTCCATGTGTAGAGTCTTCTCTTGCGTTGTTGGAAGAGGCTGTTTGCTATGACCAGTGCATTTTCTTGGCAAAACTCTATTAGTCTTTGCCCTGCTTCATTCTGCATTCCAAGGCCAAATTTTCCTGTTACTCCAGGTGTTTCTTGACTTCCTACTTTTTCATTCCAGTCCCCTATAATGAAAAGGACATCTTTTTGGGTATTAGTTCTAAAAGGTCTTGTAGGTCTTCATAAAATCATTCAACTTCAGCTTCTTCAGCCTTACTGGTTGGGACATAGACTTGGAAAACTGAGATATTGAATGGCTTGCCTTGGAGATGAACAGAGATCATTCTGTCATTTCTGAGATTGCATCTAATTACTGCATTTTGGACTCTTTTGTTGAGCATGATGGCTACTCCATTTCTTCTGAGGGATTCCTGCCAGCAGTAGTACATATAATGGTCGTCTGAGTTAAATTCACCCATTCCAGTCTATTTTAGTTTGCTGATTCCTAGAATGTCAACGTTCACTCTTGCCATCTCTTGTTTGGTCACTTCAAATTGCCTTGATTCACGGACCTGACATTCCAGGTTCCTATACATTATTGCTCTGTACAGCATCGGATCTTGCTTCTATCACTAGTCACATCTGCAGCTGGATATTGTTTTTGCTTTGGCTCCATCCCTTCATTCTTTCTGGAGTTATTTCTCCACTGATCTCCAGTAGCATATTGGGGACCTAAAGGCCTAGATCTGATCTGATAGACAGAGTGCCCAATGAACTATGGATTGAGGTCTGTGGCATTGTACAGGAGACAGGGATTAAGACTATCCCCTTGGAAAAGAAATGCAAAAAAGCAAAATGGCTATCTGGGGAGGCTTTACAAATAGCTGTGAAAAGAAGAGAGGTTAAAAGCAGAGGAGAAAAGAAAGGATATGAGCATCTGAATGCAGAATTCCAAAGAATAGCAAGAAGATATAAGAAAGCCTTCTTGAGCAATCAATGCAAAGAAATAGAGGAAAAGAACAGAATGGGAAAGACTAGAGATCTCTTCAAGAAAATTAGAGACACCAAGGGAACATTTCATGCAAAGATGGGCTCGATAAAGGACAGAAATGGTCTGGACCTACGAGAAGCAGAAGATATTAAGAAGAGGTGGCAAGAATACAAAAAGAACTGTACAAAAAAATCTTCGCAATGCAGATGATCATGATGGTGTGATCACTATCTAGAACCAGACATCTTGGAATGTGAAGTCAAGTGGGCCTTAGAAAGCATCACTATGAACAAAGCTAGTGGAGGTGATGGAATTCCAGTGGAGGTGTTTCAAATCCTGAAAGATGATGCTGTGAAAGTGCTGCACTCAATATGCCAACATATTTGGAAAACTCAGCAGTGGCTACAGGACTGGAAAAGGTCAGTTTTCATTCCAATTGCAAAGAAAGGCAATACCAAAGAATATTCAAACTACTGCACAATTGCACTCATCTCACATTCTAGTAAAGTAATGCTCAAAACTCTCCAAGCCAGGCTTCAGCAATATGTGAACCGTGAACTTCCTGATGTTCAATCTGGTTTTAGAAAAAGCAGAGGAACCAAAGACTAAGTTGCCAACATCTTCTGGATCATGGAAAAAGCAAGAGAGTTCCAGAAAAACATCTATTTCTTCTTTGTTGACTATGCCAAAGCCTTTGACTGTGTGGAACAAAATAAACTGTGGAAAATTCTGAAAGAGATGGGAATACCAGACCACCTGACCTGCCTCTTGAGAAACCTGTATGCAGGTCAGGAAGCAACAGTTAGAACTGGATATGGAACAACAGACTGGTTCCAAATAGGAAAAGGAGTACGTCAAGTCTTATATTGTCACCCTGCTTATTTAACTTCTATGCAGAGTACATCATGTCTAACGCTGGACTGGAAGAAACACTAGCTGGAATCAAGATTGCTGGTGAAATATCAATAACCTCAGATATGTATATGACACCACCCTTATGGCAGAAAGTGAAGAGGAACTGAAAAGCCTCTTGATGAAAGTGAAAGAGGAAAGCAAAATAGTTGGCTTAAAGCTCAACATTCAGAAAACGAAGATCCTGGCATCTGGTCCCATCACTTCATGGGAAATAGATGGGGAAACAGAGGAAACAGTGTCAGACTTTATATTTTGGGCTCCAAAATGACTGCAGATGGTTACTGCAGTCATGAAATTAAAAGACGCTTACTCCTTGGAAGACCTAAATAGCATATTCAAAAGCAGAGACATTACTTTGCCGACTAAGGTCCGTCTAGTCAAGGCTGTGGTTTTTCCTGTGGTCATTTATAGATGTGAGAATTGGACTGTGAAGGAGGCTGCGCACCAAAGAATTGATGTTTTTGAACTGTGGTGTTAGAGAAGACTCTTGAGAGTCCCTTGAACTGCAAGGAGATCAAACCAGTCCATTGTGAAAAGATCAGCCCTGTAATTTCTATGGAAGGAATGATGCTAAAGCTGAAACTCCAGTCCTTTGGCCACCTCATGCGAAGAGTTGACTCATTGGAAAAGACTTTGATGCTGGGAGGGATTGGGGGCAGGAATAGAAGGAGACGCCAGAGGATGAGATGGCTGGATGGCATCACGGACTTGATGAACGTGAGTCTGAGTGAACTCAGGGAGATGGTGATGGACAGGGAGGCCTGTCGTGCTGCAGTTCACGGGGTCACAAAGAGTTGGACACAACTTACTGACTGACCCGAATCGATTTTTATATCCTAAAGCTCAGATTCTTTATTCAGCCAATCAAGACTAGTGATGAGTCCATCAAAGACATTCTTCATTTCTCTTTCAGTGTTTTTTATATCTAGCATTCTTTTTGGTTCTTTCTTATGATATCCATCTCTCTATTTGAATTTGCCATTTGTTCCTGTATGTTATTTTATCCATTTGAATTATAATGGAGAAACTATTAATAATAGTTGTTTCAAATTTCCAGTCAATAATTTCAGCTTTCCTGCCCTATCTGAGGCAAAACCTGATGTTTATTCTCTCCCAAAATTTTTGGTTTGAAAGGGGACTTTTTGATATTAGGTGTCTTATGTTTTGATTGGTTTTTGTTTTCTTGTTTTAGTAGTTGAATATGATGTGTTGGGTAAAGACATCTTATGACTGGCTGTCAGGCTCTTAGGGAGTTTTTGCCTCTGGACTGTGAATTAAACAAATGTTTCTCAGTTTTTGTCCTTTGCTATTAGGTGGAATTACATTTCAAAGGAGCACGAACTTAGGTTATTCAGTTTCTGAAGGTCAGGTAAGCTCTGAAAGATCTGTTTAGTTGAGTAGTTCAGTCATGTCTGACTCTTTGCAACCCCATGGACTGCAGCTTGCCAGGATTCCCTGTCCAGCACCAACTCCCAGAGCTTACTTAACTCATGTCCATCGAGTCAGTGATGACATCAAACCATCTCATGCTCTGTCATTCCCTTCTCCTCCAGCCTTACATCTTTCCCAGCATCAGGGTTTTTCCAGTGAGTCAGTTCATCACATGAGGTGGCCGAAGTATTGGAGTTTCAGCTTCAGGATCAGTCCTTCCAATGAATATTCAGGACTGATTTCCTTGAGGATGGACTGTCTTGATCTTGCAGTCCAAGGGACTCTCAAGAGTCTTTTCCAAAACCACAGTTCAAAGCATCAATTCTTCGGTGCTCAGCTTTCTTTGTAGTCCACCTCTCACATTCATACATGACTATTGGAAACACCATAGCTTTGACTAGACAGACCTCTGTTGACAAAATTATGTCTCTGCTTTTTAATATTTTGTCTAGGTTGGTCATAGCTTTTCTTCCAAGGAGCAAGCATCTCTAATTTCATGGCTTCATTCACTATCTGCAGTGATTTGGGGGCCCCCAAAATTCAACCTGTCACTGTTTCCATTGTTTCCACATCTATTTGCCATGAAGTGATTGGACTGGATTCCATGATGTTAGTTTTTAAATGTTGAGTTTTAAGCCAGTTTTTTCACTCTCCTCTTTTACTTTCATCATGAGGCTTTTTAGATTTTCACTTTCTGCCATAATAGTGGTGTCATCTACATATCTGAGGTAACTGATATTTCTCCCGAAAATCTTGTTCTAGCTTGTGCTTCATCCAGCCTAGCATTTCACATGATGTTCTCTGCATGTAAGTTAAACAAGCAGGGTGACAATATACAGCATTGACATACTTCTTTTTGTATTTGGAACCAGTCTGTCCCATGTCCAGTTCTAACTGTTGCTTCATGACCTGCATACAGATTTCTCTGGAGGGAGGTCAGGTGATCTGTTATTCCCATCTCTTGAAGAAATTTCCACAGTTTGTTGTGATTCATGCAGTCAAATTGTTTTGCATAGTCAATAAAGCAGAAATAGACATTTTTTTTTCTGGAACTGTCTTGCTTTCTCAATGATCCAATGGGTATTTACAATTTGATCTCTGGTTCCTCTGCCTTTTTAAACCCAATTTGAACATCTGGAAGTTGAAGATTCATGTACTCTTGAAGACTGGATTGGAGAATTTTGAGCATTACTTTCCTAGCATGTGAGAAGAATGCAATTGTGTGGTAGCTTGAATATTTTTTGGCATTGCCTTTCTTTGGGATTGGAATGAAAACTTATATTTTCCAGTCCTGTGCCAATTGCTAGGTTTTCCAAATTTGCTGGCATACTGACTGCAGCACTTTCACAGCATCATCCTGTAAGATTTGAAATAGCTCAACTGGAATTCCATCGTCTCCATGAGCTTTGTTAGAAGTGATGCTTCCTAAAGCCCACTTTGACTTAGCATTCCAGGTTGTCTGGCTCTAGGTGAGTGATCACACCATCGTGGTTATCTGGGTCATGAAGATCTTTTTGTATAGTTCTTCTGTGTATTCTTGCCACCTCTTCTTAATATCTTCTGCTTCTGTTAGGTCCATACCATTTCTTTCCTTTATTGTGTCCATCTTTATATGAAATGTTCCCTTGATATCTCTAATTTTCTTGAAGAGATCTCATCTTTCCCATTCTATTGTTTCTTCTATTTGTTTACATTGATCACTGAGAAGTGCTTTCTTATATATTGCTATTCTTTGAAACTATGCATTTAAATAGGTGTATCTTCCTTTTTCTCCTTTGCCTGTAGCTTCTTTTTTTTCTCAGCTGTTTGTAAGGCTTCTTCAGATAACCATTTTGTCTTTTTGCATTTCTTTTTCTTGGGGATGATCTTGGTCACTGCCTCCACTACAATGACATGAACCTCCTCCCATAGTTCTTAAGGCACTCTGTCAGATCTAATCTCTTGAATCTATTTGTCACTTCCACTGTATAATCATAAGTGATTTTATTTAAGTAATACCTGAATTGTCCAGTGGTTTTCCCCATTTTGTTCAATTTAAGTTTGAATTTGGCAATAAGGTGTTCCTGATCTAAGCCACAGTCAGCTCCCAGTCTTGTTTTTGCTAACTGTATAGAGCTTCTCCATCTTTGGCTGCAAAGAATATAATCATCTGATTTTGGTACTGACCATCTGGTGATGTCTATGTGAAGAGTCTTCTCTTGTTTTGTTGTAAGAGGATGGTTGCTATGACCAGTGCAATTCTCTTGGCAAAATTCTGTTAACCTTTGCCCTGCTTCATTTTGTACTCCAAGACGAATTTTGCCTGTTATTCCAGATATCTCTTTACTTTCTACTTTTTCATTCCAGTCCCCTATGATGTAAAGTACATCTTTTTTGGTTGTTAGTTCTAGGTCTTCAGGGCTTCCCTGGTGACTCAGAGGTTAAAGTATCTGCCTGCAATGCAGGAGACCTGAGTTCGATCCCTGGGTTGGGAAGATCCCCTGGAGAAGGAAATGGCAACCCACTCCAGTATTCTTGCCTGGAGAATCCCATGGACGGAGTGGCCTGGTGAGCTAGTCTACGGGGTTGCAAGGAGTCGGACATGACTGAACAACTTTACTTTCACTTTCTAGGTCTTCATAGAACCGTTCAACTTCAGCTTCTTCAGCATTACTGCTCAGGACATAGACTTGGATTACTGTGATACTGAGTTGTTTGACTTGGAAATGAACAGAGATCATTCTTGAGATTGCATCCAAGTACCACATTTCAGACTCTTTTGTTGACTAAGATGGCTACTTCATTTGTTCTAAGGGATTCTTGCCTTTGGGAATATTATATTTAAATATTATATATATTATATTTAAATATAATTCCAAACTCACCTCTCTTCAAAATTGCACTTACCTGAAAATAAAAAAATAAAAAAACACAAAGACGTCTGTTACCTTCCATGTAAATTGCTTAGTTAAGGTCATTGGGATAGTCTCTGAACTCAGGAAGCACCCCTACTGGAAAAAATAACAATTATAGATAATTATAGATAAAGTCTTGTTAGGAAAGTATGAACTATTCAGAGTAATTCATTAACAAATATCAACTCAATATAGTGATTCAAAAACTTGATAGACATAAACCAAGAGGAAATCTAGTAGCTGTCAAAATTCATGTAAAGACTTTGGAATCAAATCATCTTCAAGAATTGCGTGAGTATGTGGAAGACATCAGTGAGAATAAAAGACCTGTAACTAAGGCCAGGGATTCTTACATATCAATTGCTTTTTTGGAAGTCAAATGGTGAGTATTCAGGGATGACCTGGTTTAAGCTTACATCTGGAGATAATGAAGAACACCTGGTTGCATCAGACAACAAAAGGAAGGTATTTCCTGATAAATGCATTTTAGTTTTGTGGACAAGTATCCATTTTGGAATTTTATAAACCGTTTTCAATGCAAAGAACATAGTGATTATCTATCCATATTTTACCAGTTCTGTCTCACTTATTTTTTAAAATAAATAGTTTTGGGGGTAAATTTTCTTCTTTTCAAAAATTTAAGGTCATATTTTAAACTGTTTTAGTATACTCACAATTTACTCAAATCCTTCCTGTATGGTTTAAGAATATGTTGAGATTTCTGCTTATAGAAAAACACCTGGAGTTGTAAATTGTTAGCTTGGAATAAAATTAGCTTGTTTTATCACAGATCCCGGCTTCTAATTGCCTACCAAAGACTGGCAGATACTTCTGGTAACTTTTTTGCAAGTCAGCATTTAAGACAAGATTTCCCATAGGATAGTAAAATGAAGTGTCCTTAGCCTTCCACATCAAAATCCATATTGACAACTTGCCATCAGCCTGGGGGCTAAAGCTAATTAGCAGAGCTTCATTTCTCAAAATAAATTAATTAAATCTAAACTTGGCTTAAAATGACTGAACTCTTATGGAACACTTTAAAAATATTATTACAAATGAGTGACTTAGTTATATGCTCTTGTCAAGTTTTCTTGTACTTAGGGATTATCCAAGAAGCAAAATAGTGTGTTAAAACACTTCTAATGGCAATTCCCTTTACATGACATGAAATATTCTTCATATTCTGACCCTTACCTCACTGTCCAGATTAATCTCCTACGTTTCCACACCAGACAAAACTAAATTTTGACAGGATGTATTTGCGTATATTTGTATGCTTAATTATATAGTGTCTCCTCTATTTGAAATGCTCTTTCCTGACTAGTATTTGAAAATCTTATTATTGTCACAGGTCTTTACCTTGAACAGACATCTTCTGAAAATGTTGCTTATTCTCCCAGTAGAGTTTGAAGTCTTTGCTCTTGTATTTAAACTCCTATTATCACAACTCTCTTACGTCTGTGTCATTGTTTATTGGCGTCTACCCATTAGGATTCAAGTTCCTAAAAATCAAGGATGCTGTTATGTTTAATAAGTATTTGTAAAATGAATGAGTAAATGCAATGAGGGCAAAAACTTTTTAGCACATTGCAAATAAATGAGACCTGCTGTAGTACAGACACATAGCACTGTGCCTCAAGGCAAATAATGTCACCCTGAGGGTGGATAGAGATAAAATCTAGCAGACAACATTAGATTAAGCCCTAATTATAGTGTGAATTATACCTGCAGTGATATATATTTACTACAGATTTAGCTTCAATATTTCTCACCTAGATACTCTTCCAAAATATTTGCTTCATATATATAAAAGTGGTTTCAGGTGAAAGAGGGATATTTTCAAATAACAATATATATCTGCAGAGAGTTTGTTTCTCAAAATATGTGGTCTCTCCATGGTGTGCCCCAACGCCTCTCACCTAGATAGCCACTGAGAATTTGGAACAATTGATATTTCTGCTATTCTAAATAAATAAAAAGTAAAGCTTTACAAGTGCTTTTGTTATAGATTTACTTGATATAACCTCTATGTCAGATAATTCATTATCTGTTATGCAGAGTGCCTAGTACAAAGTATATGTGTTCAATAATGTTAGTGGCCAATAAATTATATTTATTATTATTATTGGTGAAAATATATTTTATTTATTTTATCTTTGGAATAGTATTTTTCTTATCACAATGAATAAACACTTTTATAATTTAAAATGAAATAGGCTTTGTTTTAGACCAAATGTTTGTGTCCTCACACTGCAAATTCATATGTTGGAATTGCAATTCCATATACAATGGTTTTAGGAAATGGAACATTTGGCTGTTGATTTGATCAAATGTGTGGAGCCCTCAAAAATGTATTTGGTGCCTTTATGAGAGTGCTCTCTGTTCACTTTGTAAAGATATAAGGAGAAAATAAGCATCTGCAATCCAGGAAGAGAACCTGCAATAAAAACCTAATTAAGTTGGCCCTGATCTCAAACTTTCAGCCTTCAGTATGATAAGAAATAGCCTTATTGATTAACTGCTCAGTTTATTTTATATATGTATATATATATATATATATATATATATATATTTTAGTAACAGCCTGGACTGATATGAAGCAGTTCCATGATTTTTTTTTTTAATATATTTCACACAAAATGCTTAAGTCCTTCCAAACAAAAGAACCAAGACCTTCTTTCTTAATACATTTTAACAGGGAAGAAAAAGTAATAATTATACAGGTAAATCATACCGTCATAAAATTAATAATGAAAATTATGGAACATATGATATTTAAGACCAAGTTAAGTATTCACTAGGAAGGAAGCAGGCTGAAATATCAAATTTGGTGTTATTTTCTTGCTGCTTTGAGTAGTACTAATAAGGTTCAAAGATAAAGCTAAAATTATTAAATGATTTTTAAAAATTAAAATAACCTTAATAATAACTTAGTTTTGCTGCTGCTGCTGCTACTGCTAACTCGCTTCAGTCATGTCTGACTCTGTGCGAGCCCATAGACAGCAGCCCACCAGGCTCCCCAGTCCCTGGGATTCTCCAGGCAAGAACACTGGAGTGGGTGGCCATTTCCTTCTCCATAACTTAGTTTTACACTTCTATAAATCTATAGAAAAGCAAGTGATTGTTTTTATCGTCTTTTGCCAAAATCCTTATTTGAAATACATGCTAGTTGAGTTGACCAAATCAATGAATCCTTTTGAAATAGTATTGAAAATCTTGTATTTCATGGCTAACTTTGTGACAGGATAAATTTTAGCTTATATATCACTTCAATAATTTTATAATAACTAGCAAAAGTAAATTACTATTTAGTGAATACACATTCCATGTGAGGATTGTTATCCATTTTATTCATTTTTAGGAAGAGGGGTAATTTCTTTTATTCCTCCTATTGTGCAGTATAATTGAAATGCAATATTCTATTTGTTTCAGATATATACATAATCAATTGATATTCTTATACATTATGAAATGATCCCCATATAAGTCTAGTTACCGTCTATCACCAAAATTCAGTTCAGTTCAGTTGCTCAGCTGTGTCCAACTCTTTGCAACCCCATGAACTGCAGCACGCCAGGCCTCCCTGTCCATCACCAAAGTTATTGCAACATTATTAGTTATATTACTTAAGTCCCCGTGACTTATTTATTTTATAATTGAAAATGTGTACCTCTTAACTCCATCCATATCTCCCTACTTTCATTTCCCCCTCTTCTGGCAACTACCAGTTTGTCCTCTGTATCTATGAGTCTGTTTCTGTTTTGCTTTGTTTGTTCCTTTGTTTTGTTTTTAAATTTCCACATATAAGTGAAATCACATGGGATCCACTTTATAGAGGTTATCTCATTTAATTTTTCAGAACCACCATGAGGTAATTATTTTATAGTTCCTTAACAGTTGAGAAAATCAGGGTTCAGGAGGATGAAAGAAATATCCAGACTTGTACTTATATCAAATAACAGAACTAGAACATAAATCCAGTCTTTCTCACTCTGAAGTTAATGACCTTTTCACAATAGCTTCAAATATTCTTTATCTTTTCTACAATCTTCTTTTAATGCTAATAGCAACTGAAATAGGCGTTACACCAAATGAAAGCCTGATCTTGATATATCTGTACTATTCTCATTTTCACACTTCAGATTCTTATGTAGGACAAAGATAAAAATTCAATTTTCCTTGAATTCTTATAGCAGTTGAATAATTTTTATATGTTAAGAGTTTTCCTAATTGGGAGAATGGCAATGAAACATGTATATTTTCTTGTAAGAAATGAAGCGCCAATCTATGTTCAATGTAGGATGCAGGATGCATGGGGCTGATGCACAGGATGATTCAAGTAGAGGATGTGGGGTGGGAGGTGGGAGGGGGCTTTGGCATTGGGAGATTGTGTTCACCTATGGCTGATTTGTGTCAATGTATGGCAAAACAAATACAGTATTATAATTAAAAAATAAATAAATTTAATAATTAAAAAAGATGAATGGATAAAAAAATAAATAAAAAAAGTATATTTCTCTTCCATTATTCTTTTGTTGTGTCACAGACTTGCTAATTAGTTCTACCAAATCCTGTGGCATTTTCTTTTGACTTAAGTTATAATGACTCACTCATGAAAGTCAATTATTGAAATGATGATGCAAGACAAGGATGAACAGTGATGAAATGCCGTACTCTTCTTATTTCCGAAACAGTTCTTATTTCCAATACAAATCCGACCTGCATTAGTTCTGTAATGCTATTATCTTTAGAATAAATCATCCACCATGGCCCATAAGTTAAAATGTAGGTTTTAATGAAAGCTACATTCATCTATAATTAATCTAACTAAATGTGGGATAGAAGGATCAAAACTTACACAATACCATTAATCACTTGCCTTGTTGACAACAACAAAATAATAGAAAGCACAATCTATCAGGTATTTTCTATATGCCAGATACTGTGTTCCAATGAATGCATTTGTTTGTAGTCTCATATAATCCCTTAAATTTTGTTTTAGGGATGAGGGAAAAGCAACAGATAAGATTTAATACTTTACCTAAAGTCATAGATCTACTAAGTTCCTTGGCTAGAATTCAAACCTAGATTTTTCTGTCAATATATCATCTATTACACTGTCTCCTTTCTGGAAACAGTACAAGCTTCTTCTCAGTACTTGGTTAAGGTTAAGATTTCTTCTCTAAGATTATTATCAAAGAAGGTAACATAAAATGGTTACAGTTCAGTTCAGTCACTCAGTCGTGTCTGACTCTTTGCAACCCCATGAATTGCAGCACACCAGGCCTCCCTGCCATCACCATCTCCCAGAGTTCACTCAGACTCACGTTCATTGAGTTTGTGATGCCACCCAGCCATTTAATCCTCTGTCATCCCCTTCTCTTGCCCCTAATCCTTCCCAGCATCAAAGTCTTTTCCAAAATGGTTACACAAACAAGTAATTTTTAAAGTGTGTTTACAGACTTCTAGGCAGCTCAAAGAAAATTCCATGAGACTGCAATGACAATAATTTTCATAATGATACTAAAAGACATTATTTTTTCTTTTTCATTGTGCTAGCTTGTACCCTGATAGTGAACCTATAAGTCCTTGGCATGATTCAAGTTTGTGGAATCAAGTAACATTATCATTGTATTCCTTATCTCTATACACTCACAGAAAAAAATAACAATAAGAGCATACATAGTGTACATATATATTTGCATTGCTTCTATTGTTTTACCCTTCTATTTGACATAAAGTGATGGTACCAGATGCCATGATCTAATTATTTTAATGTTGAATTATAAACCAGCTTTTTCACTCTCCTATTTCACTCTCATATAGAGGCTCTTAAGTTCCTCATCTCTTTCTGTCATTAGAACGGTATCATCTGCATATCTGAGACTTTTTTATATTTCCCGCAGCAATCTTGATTACAGCTTACAGCTCATTCAGCCAAGCATCTTACATGATGTACACTGCATATAAGTTAAATAAACTGTGTGACAGTATATAGCCTTGTCTTACTCATTTCCCAGTTTTGAACCAGTAAGTTCCATGTAAGGTTCTAACTGTTGCTTCTGACCCACACATAAGTTATTGAGGAGATAGATAAGATGGTCTTGTATTCCCATCTCTTCAAAAATTTCCCACAACTCGTTGTGATGCATACGGTCAAAGACTTTCTAGTAGTCAATGAAGCAGAAGTAGATGTTTTTCTGAAATTCCTTTGCTTTCTCTATGATCCAATGGATGTTGACAGTTTGATCTCTGGTTCCTCTACCTTTTCTATACCCAGCTTATGCATCTCGGAGCTCTCAGTAAATGTACTGTTAAAGCTTAACTAGAAGGATTTTGTGTATAAATTTACTAGCATGGGAAAGAGCACAATTGTCCAATAATTTGAACATTCTGTGACTCTGCCTTTCTTTGGAATGGGAATGAAAACGGACATTTTTCAGGCCTGGGATCACTGCTGAGTTTTCCAAATTTGCTGGCATATTGGGCATAGTACATTAACAGCATCATCTTTTAAGATTCGAAATAGCTCAACTGGAATCCCATCACCTCCACTAGCTTTGTTCATAGTAATGCTTCCTAAGGCCCACTTGACTTCACACTTCAAGATGTCTGGCTCTAAGTGAGTGGCCATACCACTGTGGTTATCTGGGTCATTAAAATCTTTTCTGTATAGTTCTTCTGTGTATTTTGCCATCTCTTCATAATTTTTTCTGCCTCTGTTAGGTCCTTGCTGCTTCTGTTCTTTATCTTGCCCATATTTGCATGAAATATTCCCTTAATATCTCCAACTTTCTTGAAAAGATCTCTAGTCTTTCCCATTCTATTGTTTTCCTCTATTTCTTTGAGTTGTTCACTTTAGAAGGCTTTCTTATCTCTCGTTGCTATTCTCTGGAACTTGGATTCAGCTGAGTATATCTTTCCCTTTCTTCCTTGCCTGGTGCCTCTCTTCTTTCCTAAGCTATTTGTAAAGCCTCCTCAGACAACTACTCTGCCTTCTTGCATTACATTTTTTTAGGATAATTTGGGTCAGTGCCTTCTGTAACATGTTACTAGCTTCTGTCCATAGTTTTTCAGGTACTCTGTTTATCAGATGTAGTCCCTTGAATCAATTCATCATCTCTACTGTATAATCATAAAGGATTTGATTCAGGTCATATAGGAATAGCCTGGTGGTTTTCCCTACTTTCTTCAATTTAAGCCTGCATTTTGAAGTGAGGAGTTGGTGATCTGAGCCACAATCAGCTCCCAGTCTTATTTTTGCTAGTGGTGTAGAACTTCTCTATCAGTTCAGTTCAATTCAGTTCAGTCACTCAATCATGTCTGACTCTTTGCGACCCCATGAATCACAGCATGCCAGACCTCCCTGTCCGTCATCAACTCCCGGACTTCACTCAGACTCACATCCATCGAGTCAGTGATGCCATCCAGCCATCTCATCCATCCTCGGTCGTCCCCTTCTCCTCCTGCCCCCAATCCCTCCCAGCATCAGAGTCTTTTCCAATGAGTCAACTCTTCGCATGAGGTGGCCAAAGTATTGGGGTTTCAGCTTTAGTATCATTCCTTCCAAAGAACTGTATATTAAGCTGTGAAGAATAAAATTAATCTGATCTCGGTATTGACCGTTTGGTGATGTCCATGGGTAGAATAGTCTCTTGTGTTGTTAGAAATAGATGTTTTCTATGACCAGTGTGTTCTCTTGGCAAAATTCTATTAGCCTTTTCCCTTCTTCATTTTTTACTCCAAGGCCAAATTTGCCTGTAACACCAGGCATTACTTGATTTCCTACTTTTTCTTTCTAATCCCCTATGATGGAAAGGACATTTTTTTTTTTTTGGTGTTAGTTTTAGAAGGTCATCATATAACTGGTCAATTTCGTCTTCTTCAGCATCAGTGGTTATGGCAGAGACTTGAATTATTGTGATGGTGAATGCTTTGTCTTGAAAATAACCTGAGATCATTGTATTATTTTTGAGATTGCACCCAAGTATTGAATTTCGAAGTCTTTTGTTGACTATGAGGGCTACTCCATTTCTTCTAAGGGAGTCTTGCCCACAGGTATGGTCATCTGAATTAAATTAACCTATTTCTATCCATTTTATTTCACTGATTTCTAAGATGTTGATGTTCACTCTTGCCATTTCCTGCTTAACTATGTCCAATTTAGCTTGATTCATGGACCAGGTTCCTATGGTCCAATATTGTTCTTTACAGAACTATATATATATATATATATATATTTTTTTTTTTTTTTTGCAGTCTGGCTCATGGGAGAAATTCTTTATTTAGATGCTTCAGTGACCAAAAGATAGAGCATAGCGCATGCACGCGCACGCACACACACACACACACACACACACACACACACAAATACACAAAGGCATTTACAGGCGAAGGGACAGGGAGTGGAAGAGGGAGCCCACAAGAGCAGCTGTGGACTTCTTTGACCCAGTGAGGAGGGACCTCAGAGGGTCACCCTCCATGGAATTCCTGTTTGAAAGCTATGAGGTAAAGCGCACTCCCAGTGAAGTCCCAGGCCATTAAGCACAGCAGTGTTGTAGAAATCTACATTTGGGGTCAGGGACATAGCTGTCTCCTCACTGCAGAAGCTTACACCAGCTCTCTTTTCTATTCCCTTAAGGGTCCATCTTGCTCCTTGGTCTCTAGAATCTCCTAGTGGACGATGGGGGAAGACTAGCACCACAGCAGCCTGGGCGGATGGTCTCCTGTGCAAGGGGAACAAGAGGACCAGTAGGGCTGAAGGACAGCAGTCAACCTTGGAGCTGGCTGGCATGAGGGCAGTTTGCCTTTAAAGGGAGAGAGCCATCCAGGAAATTTTTACGTGGGGAACCTTCTCACATGACCCTGTGCCAGAGCACCTCTGATGGAGGAGGGGAAAGGCCTCTGTTGGCATGTTCTGTAATCCCACTGGGCACTGAGGCCTCCTTCAGCTCTAGCTTGTCCCCAGTTGCTGCAGGTCCTTAGCACCATTCAGGAACATAGTAACAGGAAGCTGGCTCATGGCTGGTTCAACCTGGGTTGCTGGACAGAAACACCTCTAGTTTTCCAAAGTGGTTGAGTCTTTCTGAATGGGTTGCCTTTGCATGGGAATCTGGCCCAGAGGTGATGCCACTGTTTTTGGTGACTGGCTCTTGTGTTTGAAGCCACTGACATGAGCTTGGTACTGTTCTATGGAGTTCAGCACTATCTTGCATGTCTTGCAGGGGTAACCCTTCCCAGCTGAGTCAGTGACAGCAGGGTCAGCCAGCCATCCATAGTGTGCCATAAGTTTGAGTTTGGTCTCCTGCTTCCTGTGTTTCTTGCCCACATAGTGTTGCTGAGCCATGACAGGGTCATTGAAAGTTGCGTGGCAGAGGCTGCAGAACTTGTCTGGGTCTATCATCTCTCTATTCTGGTGCAAGGCTAAGGTGGAGGCCATAAGGAAAGGGTTTGTAAGGTGTTTCGACAGAGTTTACACCTTAGTGCATTGCTGCTTCAGCTTTAAGTTCTTTGCGTGGGTCTTCCCCAGGTAGTGAGACTGGGCCACGACAGGGGAGGAAAAGGTCATGTTACAGATGGGGCAGCACTGGTTCTTGTCTTTGCTTCTGCTGCAGAAGCTACATCCGCAGTTGAGTGTTAACACTTTGTCTCAGCCATTTCATTCTTTCTAGAGCTATTAGTAATTGTCCTCTGTTCTTCTCCAGTAGCATGTCCTTCTAACCTGAAGGAATCGTCTTTCACTGTCATATCTTTTGCAGTTTTCATACTACTCATGGATTTCTCGTGGCAATAATACTGGAGTTGTTTGCCATTCCCTCTTCCTGTGGGCCATATTTTGACAGAACTCTCCACTATGATCCAGCCATCTTGGGTGGCCCAGCATGATATGACTCATAGCATCATTGAGTTACATGAACACCTTTGCCATGACAAGGCTGTGATCCATGAAGTGAAAGTCGAAGCAGTAACAGGTTTTCTTTTCTTGGGCTCCAAAATAACTTTGCAGCCATGAAACTAAGAGATACTTGCTTCTTGGAAGGAAAGCTATGACAAAACTTGACAGCATATTAAAAAGCAAAGACATTAGTTTGCTTACAAAGGTCCAGATAGTCAAAGCTATCTTTTTTTTTTTTTCAGTAGTCATGTACAGATGTCAAATTTGAACCTTAAAAAAGGCTGAGAGTCAAAGTATTGATGCTTTCAAATTGTGGTGCTGGAGGGATGCTTGAGAGTCCCTTGGACTGCAAAAGATCAAACCAGTCAGCCCTAAAAGAAATCAACTCTGAATATTTACTTGAAGGACTAATGCTAAAGCTGAAGCTCCTATATGTTGGCCACCTGGTGAGTAGAGCTGACTCTCTGGAAAAGACCCTTATTCTGGGAAAGATTTAAGGCAGGAGAAGTGGGTGGCAGAAGATGAGATGGTTACATATTATCACTGACTCAATGAACATGAACTTGAACAAATTCTAGGAGATAACATAGGACAGGGAAGCCTGGAGTGGTGCATCACGTCACAAAGAGTCAGAGTGACCTAGTGACTGAAAATGATATATGTGTGCTTATATATGTGTGAATAATACATTAGTCACTCACTAGTGTCCAACTCTTTGTAATGCCAAGGACTGAAGCCCACCAGGCTCCTCTGTCCAAGGGATTTGCCAAGCAAGAATACATGAGTGGGTTGCAATGCCCTATCCAAGGGATCTTCCTGATCCAAGGATTGAACCTGTGGCCTCTTGCATTGCAGGCAGATTCTTTACCACCTGAGCCACCGTAGAATCTGCCTGCAATGCAAGAGGCCACAGATTCAATCCCTGGATCAGGAAGACCCCTGGATAGGGCATGGCAACCCATTCATGTATTCTTGCCTGGCAAATCCCTTGGACAGAGGAGCCTATTGGGCTTCAGTCCTTGGCATCACAAAGAGCTGGACACTGCTGACTGACTAACACTTTCACTTTCATGTGTGTGTGTGTGTGTAAAGCATAAAAAGGAATGCTTCAAGTTTTAAGAGTTTGCAAATACATATTGGAGCTTCCCTGGTAGCTCAGTGGTAAAGAATCTGGCTGTCAATGCATGAGATACAGGTTCACTCCCTGGATTGGGAAGATCCCGTGGAGAAACGGCAACCGACTCAAGTGTTCTTGACTGGAAAATACCATGGACAGAGGAATCTGATGGGCTACAGTCCACTGGGTTGCAAAGTCAGATATGACTTAGTGAGTAAACAAATACTAGACAAACTGCATTGTTTCCTGTTATAAAAGAGGTAGCATCATAATTCTGGACTATCAGTTCAGTCACTCAGTCGTGTCTGACACTTTGCGACCCCATGAATCGCAGCACGCCAGGCCTCCCTGTCCATCACCAACTCCCAGAGTTCACTCAGACTCAAGTCCATCGAGTCAGTGATGCCATCCAGCCATCTCATCCTCTGTCATCCCCTTCTCCTCCTGCCCCCAATCCCTCCCAGCATCAGATTTTTTTCCAATGAGTCAGCTCTTTGCATGAGGTAGCCAAAGTACTGGAGTTTCAGCTTTAGCATCATTCCTTCCAAAGAAATCCCAGGGCTGATCTTCAGAATGGACTGGTTGGATCTCCTTGCAGTCCAAGGGACTCTGAAGAGTCTTCTCCAACACCACAGTTCAAAAGCATCAATTCTTCAGCGCTCAGCCTTCTTCAGAGTCCAACTCTCACATCCATACATATTATGGTGGATGCTAAATAAAGAATATTTATTTTTAGATATCTGTATAAAACTCCTGAAGTATGCACCAATGAAATTAATCTTTCCTACAGTATTTCCACAATAAACTGTGGAAAATTCTGAAAGAGAATGGAATACCAGACCACTTGACCTGCCTCTTGAGAAACCTGTATGCAGGTCAGGAAGCAACAGTTAGAACTGGACATGGAACAACAAACTGGTTCCAAATAGGAAAAAGAGTACTTCAAGGCTGTATATTGTCACCCTGCTTATTTCACTTCTAGGCAGAGTACATCTTGAAAATGCTGGTCTGGAAGAAACACAAGCTGGAATCAAGATAGCCAGGAGAAATATCAATAACCTCAGATATGCAGGTGACAGCACTCTTATGAAAGAAAGTGGAGAAGAACTAAAGAACCTCTTGGTGAAAGTGAAAGAGGAGAGTGAAAAGTTGGCTTAAAGCTCAACATTCAGAAAACTAAATCATGGCATCCGGTCCCATCACTTCATGGCAATTAGATGAGGAAACAGTGGCTGACTTTATTTTTCTGGGCTCCAAAATCACTGCAGATGTTGATTGCAGCCATGAAATTAAAAGAGTCTTGCTCCTTGGAAAGAAAGTCATGACTACTAGACAGCATATTCAAAAACAGACATTACTTTGCCAACAAAGGTCTGTCTAGTCAAGGCTATGGTTTTTCCAGTGGTCATGTATGGATGTGAGAGTTTTCTATAAAGAAAGCTGAGAGCTGAAGAGTTGATGCTCTTGAACTGTGGTGTTGGAGAAGACTCTTGAGAGTCCCTTGGACTTCAAGGATATCCTAAAGGAGCCCATCCTAAGGAGTCCAACTAGTCCATCCTAAAGGAGATCGGTCATGGGTGTTCACTGGAAGGACTGATGTTGAAGCTGAAACTCCAGTACTTTGGCCACCTGATGTGACGAGCTGACTCATTTGAGAAGACCCTGATCCTGGGAAAGATTGAGGGCAGGAGGAGAAACGGACAACAGTGGATGAGATGGTTGTATGGCATCGCTGACAGGATGGACATGGGTTTGGGTGAACTCCGGGAGTTGGTGATGGCCAGGGAGCCCTGGTGTTTTGCGGTTCATGGAGTCACAAAGAGTCAGACACGGCTGAGCAACTGAACTGAACTGAACTTTCTTTTGCAGTTATGGTCTGTGCTTCTGGTATATTTCAGTCTGCTTTCCCAAGTTATTAATTTTTCAACATACTTCCCATTTTTACTGGACAGAACAGATACATATTTTTTTAAACTGGCTTTACAATACATGGTTTTAACACTGGCTTACAACTAAACATACTGTGGACATTTTCTTTTACCACCAATGATATAATTGCATAGTATAGAGAAATCATAATGTATTAAGCAATCTTTATATATCGGGGGAATTTAGATAGTTTTTTTTTTTTATTTTAAGGAGACTTTAGTCTTTTTACAAGTCCTTCAGAAAACACGTGCCCTTGTCTCATACAGCCTCTTATAGATGATAGAAACTTGCCCTTCAACTTAGCCTTTTAACTTGCTTCTCTGTAGCCACCAGTCAACCATGACATTCATTTTATTTTCTCACATCTGTCCCATTTGCTCCCACTTTTCCACCTAGTCACCCAGGATACAGGCACATCTCCATCACTCTAACACCTTGTCTCTCACCATGGATATCTGCCCCCTCCCTTCTCCTCTGCTTGCCTTACAGGTCCTTCCTTTCCAAGATACTATCTTAACTGATGTCAGTCAACTCCATTCAAAGCTTTATGCTCAGTTCCACATTGAGAGTAACCTTTAATAATGTGAATATAGAATTCAACTGTTTAAAGGAAATTGTTTGTAAGCCCTTAGCAGTTACATGTATCAGAAACACAGGAGTTGGGCACAAGATATGGCTTACTCTTTTTTTTTTTTTTTTTTAATTAGGTTTTTGTAGAAGGCAGGGCAGAGGAAAGTAATTGTTGCTTCAAGGAAATCTTTTAGGGACCACAGGGAAATCTATTCACTATTTCACTGCAACTAACAAATTATCATCTCTCAGTGGGACATTAGAGAGACAGCCTTTACAGGTCATGAAATCTACATGACAAATGTTGAAAACAAATGTGGGTTAATAATAACTTTGTATAGCAAGGCAGATGCCAGGTAGCATAAGAGCACACACAGACAGTATTAATACTAGAGTGCTAGAAGCTATGAGGTGCTTATCCATCACATGCCCATCACAACCAGGTAGGAATGACTGAGGAAAGCAGAGGAACTGGCCATGTCAGTATTTACACATGGAACACTTCCTGGGCAGCCAGGTGTCATGGGGGCACAGACTCACAGTTTTCTTTGCGAGAGTCATGCTCACAGTTGTGTCCACAGAAAGAGGGAGGGCAGGCACAAAAGGACCCCAGCATGCAGGTCCCCCATTCAAACAGCAGGTTCTGTTCAGCTCCTTACTCTTTTGGATTCCCATGGATGCTACAAACTGGGAAGGCTGGTGATGAGTTGCAGGCTCCTCTTGGGACCAAAGGCCATCATCTCTGAAGGCCAGCTCTCCCTGTGATGAACGGGCAAGTTTAAGGGCACCCAATCCAGCGACTAATCCCAGTTCAAGTGCTTGAAAAATGCCATGATCAAAATCACATTGTAAGAGAAGCATTCCATCTTCTTCTGGTCTGTGGCCCCTAATTGTTTAGAAGGAAAAAAATATTAACCCAACTTTAATTCATAGTCATTGCCAAAACACCCAAAGGAAAATGTTAATTTCTTTACATGAAAAAAGCATTAAAAAAAAATATCCCAGATGAGAAATATGTCTTCCCCCAAAGTTCTTGGAAACAGAAGTTGGGCTGTCCAGCAAAACTAGGGGACTTCTCCCCAAGTTATCTGTTACATAATATTGTTCATCATTAGCTTGTGATCTGCTGTGTTCAGGGACTACAACATAATCATCTTTGTATCCTCCACTTCACCCAGTAAACTGTTTTGCTCTTTAATTGTTCATGTTTTTCCTTGCTTGACTTAGAAGCCTTAAGAGAATAGGCTTGAAATATCAAAATGTGAGCAGACAGATAAATGGATAGGATGTGAGAGTGACCTTCCAACATATTTAAATTTTCCCCAGTATTGTCATTTATTTCAGTAATTCTGTTTACCAGACTAAAGTCAGACATCTCTGAAAAATAGGGAGGGTGCCAGAACGACAGCAAAGGCAGTGGAAGACTGATTATATCTTCTCTGGCTACTACAGTAAGTGCTGCAGCATCAAGATCAATATTACAGAATGAAATACCAAGAATCAATTGTGACAAATCAAAAACAAAACCTTGTTTTGCTGAAGATTTAGCCTGGACTTAAGTCAGATCCACAGTGGAATAGAAATAGTCTAGGTCAACCTCCATGAGAAAATTCTTTCCACAGGAAGAACATTAGGCATTTCAAGTATGACAGTAACAAATTTTGTTAGTGTGAGATAAGGGTCATTCTGGACACAGCATGTGATGTTCTTCTCAGATTAGTCTCATTTCCATCCCCAGCATAATTAGAATTTATGCTGAATCTCACTGCTTTAAAGAGAGTTAGACTGGGAATTTAAATAAAAGTGAAAGTTCTGTTTCACTAAAAACTATTTGAAGTATTGATTAAGACCCATATAGCATGGTTTTATTTATAGTCTTAGCATGATATAATAAAAAGTGAGGAGAAACATTATTTTTCACACTGTAACTCAGTATAGTAGAATTTTGGCAGCTTGAGAATTCCAATGTGCCAAGCATATTAAGCTGTAAAAAGAGTTGTCTTGTGGATCTAGTAGAACATAGCAACAGGGCCCCAAACAACTCTCTTACTACCTAGTAAATGCAGGGGAACCCCTAGAAACTGAAGTGAGGCATGAGAAGAGAGCATAAGTGGCAATTCCACACAAAATCTAAAAAGATTGTTTATAATCACTTATTAAACATACCTTGTGCTTCCTAAAATTGTCACAAGGGACTTTGCTGTAGATAAATTCCCACAAACAGGAACAACAGTATAGACTATAGTAAATAATTGCATACATTTTTAAAATATATATATCTGTCCACCCTTTAGTGATCATTGTAATCTCATTCATTTAAAAGGATAAATCTAATGAGATGGATGAAATTGGAACCGATTATACAGAGTGAAGTAAGCCAGAAAGAAAAACACCAATACGGTATACTGACACATATATATGGAATTTAGAAGATAGTAATGATGACCCTATATGTGAGACAACAAAAGAGACACAGAGGTATAGAACAGACTTTTGGACTCTGGGGGAGAGGGAAAGGGTGGGATGGTTTGAGAGAATGGCATTGAAACATGTATACTATCTTGTAAGAAACGAAGCTCCAGTCTATGTTCAATGCAGGATGCAGGATGCATGGAACTGGTGCACAGGATGATTCAGGTAGATGGTGTGGGGTGGAAGGTGGGAGGGGCTTCGGCATTGGGAGATTGTGTTCTCCTGTGGCTTGGCAGATTCATGTCAATGTACGGCAAAACAAATACAGTATTGTAATTAAAAAATAAATAAATAAATAAAATTTTTTTAAAAAGGATAAATCTAGGCATCTATTACCATCTTTAAATCTCTCCATCTACATACCCCAGTGAGTGTTTCATAAGTGTTTGACCAGCTAGTATTGGACTGGAATGGGCTGGTTAATAGATGGTGCATCTGTGTTTTTAGTAAAACACTGGAATTTTCCCCAGAGAGTGGGGGGGGGGGGGGTGGGATGAGAATAAATACCTTGGTACTTTGAGTTTGGATTATGATCAAACAAGCTGAAAAGATCCCTACAGTTATGCTGACAAGTCTCTCTTTAAATTTAAAAAAAAAAAGTTGCCTTAGGGCTAAGTGCTTTAATTTCCCTAGACAGTTACTATCCTCTAGTCTTAGACAATTCTTCCATACAATTGTTCTCCTAAAAATTACCCCATTTCCTTGCATTGGCTTTATATCTGCTGGTGACGCTGCTTTCAATTTTGCAGATAGAATAGAAACAATCAGAAGACAACTTCCAGACTTCCATCCTGCTTTAGTACCTGCTTTAGTCATTATGTCGTATTTTCTTTTCGATTTCAATGGATATAAATATTCCTATTTCTATGAACTACTCCTATTCATTCTATCCTACTGAAAAAAATGCCACTTACTAATTAGTATCTTTCTCTCCTGCATCATCAGTTTTTTCTTCCTGTTACATTATTTCAGAGTATAACATGTAGTAATGTTTATCATATTTTAAAAATGTGGATTAAAAATATTATTTTAAAAGTAGAAGATAATTGCATTACCATTTTGTGTTGGTTTCTGTCATGCAACAAAGCAAATAAGTCATAATTATATCCCCTTCCTTTTGAGCCTCCCCTCTCTCCTCCCATCCCACCCCTCTAGTTTGTCATAGAGTGCCAGGCTGGGTTCCCTGTGTTATATAGAAGCTTTCTGCTAGTTATCTATTTCACACATAGTACTGTGGGCTTCCCTGGTGGCTCACATGGTAAAGACTCCACCTGCAATGTGAGTGACCTGGTTTTGATCCCCTGGAGGAGGGAATGGCAACCCACTCCAGTATTCTTGCCTGGAGAATCCCCATGGACAGAGGAGCCTGGTGGGCTACAGTCCATGGAGTTGCAAAAAGTTGGACATGACTAGGCAACTAAGTACAGCACAGCACAGCAGAGCACAGCACAAAGTCAGTGCTACTTCCCAAATAATGTTCATTCTTTTTCTCAAGTCAATTTCTCAAGTTATATTTATTTTGTTTCTTCTCAAGCAAAAATTCTCACGTTATATACACTCATTGCCTGCATTTTGTTTTCTCTCTGTTTTAGGAATAATTATTTAATTTGATATATACCAAACAAAATAATTTTACTTACATAGGTTGTAAAACAAAACATGCATCCATGGACTTAGCATTCAATCTATCTATTTTTTATTGATAACACTGAATCTTATGTGTATGTTTTCTCTTCCTATGTGTAATACTGCTTCATCAATTTTACCTATTGTGTGATGCTATATGGCATGAGTGAACTATGTATTGATTGTCTTTATTTTTGGTTTTCCTCTTTATTATTATTAATCTTACAATCTGCTATTTCAAATTCTTGTATATGTATATAAGCATGGTTTTCCTTAGTTATGGTTTAGCTGATTTATGCAATTATATGAAGGTTGGTGAAAATATAACTGTGGTTTCAAATTTTGAATTTTAAATTATTATAATTAGGCTTAAACATATCTTTATAAATCTAAATCAACACTTTTTTTTACCAATGAGAACTAAATTTGCTTATTCATATAACATGAATCCATGCTTCAGGATTCAATGAATTCTCAGAAAACATTTTTTACCTCCTGCTATTTGTGGAAGTGTTTTCCCTGAAAAAAGTTGTCAAGATACTTAAAGAAGTTGTAGTCAGTTTGTAAGGGGTCAGATGAATATGATGGAAGCGGCAAAACTGTGTAGCCCAATTCATTCAACTTTTGCAACATTGGTTGTGTGATGTGTGGTCAGGCATTATTGTGGAGAAGAATTCGGCCCTTTCTATTGGCCAGTCCTGGATGAAAGTGTTGCAGTTTTTGGTGCATCTAATTGATTTGCTGAGCGTACTTCTCAGATGTAATGGTTTCTCCAGGATAAGCTGTAGCAGGTCAGATGAGCAGCAGACCACCAAACAGTGATCAAGTCCCTTTTTTGGTACAGGTTTGGTTTTGGAAGTGCTTTGGAGTTTCTTCTCTGTCCAACCACTGAGCTTGTCATGGCTGGTGATAGTATACAGTCCACTTTTTGTCACATGTCACAATCCAATCAAAAAATGATTCATTGTTGTTGAGTAGAATAAGAGATGACTCTTCAAAATGACAACTTTTTTGTTATGTGGTCAGATTTGGAGCTTCCCTGGTGGCTCAGCTGATAAAGAATCTGCCTGCAGTGTGGGAGACTTGGGTTTGATCCTTGGCTTGGAAAGATTCCCTAGAGAAGGGAACGGATAACCACTCCAGTATTCTGGCCTGAAGAATTCCATGGACTGTATAGTCTATAGGGTGGCAAGAAGTTGGACGCGACTGAGTGACTTTCACTTTCACTTCATGAGGCACTCACTTATTGAGCTTTTTCACCTTTCCAATTTGCTTCAAATAACTAGAATGGTTGATGTTGAGTACTTCAGCAACTTTTCATCTAGTTGCAAGAGAATCAACTTCAACAATGGCTCTCAGATTGTCATTGTCAACTTCTGATAGTTGACTATGCCCCACATCTTCAAGGCTCTTGTCTCCTTTGCAAAACTTCTTGAACTACCACTTCACTATACATTTGTTAGCAATTCCTGTACCAAAGGTGTTGTTGATGTTTTGAGTTGTCTCTGCTGCTTTACAATCCATTTTGAACTAGAATAAGAAAATTACTTGAATTTCCTTTTATCTAACATCATTTCCAAAGTCTAAAATAAATATAAAATGAACAGTAAGTAATGTCATTAGGAAGAAAACATAAAGCGAGAAATGTGAAATAAAACGATATATAACATAACCACGTTTATCTTAGAATATATTTCAATATCAAACTGAAAATTTCAACAATGTGAAAACTGTGATTATGTTTGCACCAAATAACCTCAGTCTATGCACATTTGTTCCAGATTGTCACACCATGTTTCCTTCTATAAATTGTAGGTAACAGCTATTGTTGCTCAGATTTTGCCAACAGTTGGCAATCACTGATATCCTTAATTTCAGATTAACTGAGTACCTGTATTTCATCTCAGTTTGCCTTAATTTGTATTCTCTTGATCACTTACTAGTTTCAACCTCTTTATGGGCTATTGCATTTTATTTATGTTTTTTTTCCCCTTATGTGAAATGTCTTATTTATGTATATTTTCCCACAGTTTTCTACTGGACTGTTGGAGTTTTGCTTATTGATTTGTAGAATTTTGTTACATGGCCTGTATATAACATAATGTTGTGTGTTATGAAGATTTCTTTAATTTTTTAAAACATGAGTTATAATTTACTTACCATAAAATTTATTATTTCAGAGTGTGCAATAGTTTTATATAGTATATTCACAAAACCATACAACCATATTTTGATTGCTGGTTCTTCATCCCTTGGGTGACAGAGATAGTTTCACCCTTGAGAAATGGAGATTACCAAACACATGACACCTGAAACTAAGCAGATGAAATGGATATCAGTTTATTAATCTCACATACTCAAACTCCCAGGGGGAGGGCATAGCATATCACATTGGGTCACAAAGAAATTGTGCTCAGAAACACAATGAAGGAGCAGGGACTGTGGGAGGCAAGCTTTGCCAAATCAGGAGGGTAGAATGATCCTTGGTTTCCACAGAAAGATTTTTTATTTTTAAATAATTCCACAGACTGCCAAGGAACTGCAACCTGCTAGTCAAGTATATGAAGAATTTTGCCTTGTGTCTGTGATGATGGGTATTGTATGGATAGGGGACCTTATTCACAAGAGTAGGTTGTGGAGGATGGCTTACAGTTCAGTGATTAAACTCACAACGTCCTCTTCATTTCAGATGTCAAGAAAGCACATAATATTGAACCTTCACAGTATTGAACTACAATCATGACCACTTTCTATTTTTAGAACTTTTTTTTTTTTTGCTTAATGCTTAGTCACTCAGTTGTGTCCAACTCTTTGTGACTCCATGGACGTTAGCCTGCCAGGCTCCTCTGTCCATGGGGATTCTCTAGGTAAGAATACTGGAGTGGGTCACCATGCCCTTATCCAGGTAATCTTCCCAATCCAAGGAATGAACCCAGGTCTCTCGTGTTTCAGGTGGATTCTTTGCTGTGTGAGCCACCAGGGAAGCCCATTAGAACATTTTAATCACCCTCAAAAGGATGCCCATACCCATTAACAGTCACAGTACACTTTCTCTCTCTGTGAATTTGCCTATTCTGAACGTTTCATATAAGTGGGATAATACAATAAATGAAGCTCTTGTGTCTGGTTTTTTTTTTTTTCCATTTAGCATGTTTTTGGAATTAATCCATATTGTAGCATGTATCAGTATTCAATTCTTTTTTATGGATGACTAGTATTACATTTTAAGGATATACCACTTGTGTTTGCCCATTCATCAGCTGATAGATAATTGTGACTTTTTTTGGTTATTATATATAATAATTCTATGACTGTTCATGTGCAAGTATTTGCGTGGATGTATATTTTCAACTTACTTATATATGTATACCCAGGAGTGGAATTTCTTGATCATGTGGTATATATATGTTTAAATTCTGAGGGACTGCTAAGACTATTTTCTAAATCAGCTGCATCAATTTTATGTTTCATAATACTTTATTGCACCAGCACATATAAGGATTTGAGGTTTTGAATTTCTTCACATTTTTGCCAACCTCTGATATTTTCCATCATTTTTATTATGGCCGTTTTACCCTTTGATGAGAACAAAACATTTTCTTTCTACTTTTATGTCTTTGTTCCATGTGAAGTTGAATTATTTGCATGGCATGATATAAATATGATTTTTATCAATATTGAGATCTAATTGTTCTTGTTGTTGTTCAGTTACTCAATCTTGTCTTTAAGATCCCATGACCTGCAGCATGCTAGGCTTCCCTGTCCTTCACCATCTCCCAGAGACTGATCAAACTCATGTCCATTGAATTGGTGATGCCATCCAAACATCTTGTTCTCTGATTCCTCCTGCCTTCAATCCTTCCTAGCATCAGATTATATTCCAATGAGTCAGCTCTTTGCATCAGGTGGCCAAAGTATTGAAGCTTCAGCTTCAGCATCAGTCCTTCCAATGAATATTTAGGGTTGATTTCCTTTAGTATTGACTGGTTTGATCTCTTTTCTGTCTAAGGAACTCTCAAGAGTCTTCCGACACCACAGTTCGAAAGCCTCAGTTCTTTAGTGCTCAGCCTTCTTTATGGCCCAACTCTCACATGCATACATGACTACTGGAAAAACTTAGCTTTGACTAAATGGACTTTTGTTAGCAAAGTAATGTTTTTGCTATTTAATATGCTGTCTAGGTTTGTCATAGCTTTTTTTCCAAGGAGCAAGTATCTTTTAATTTCATGGCTGCAGTCACCATCTGCAGTGTTTTTGGAGCCCAAGAAAAGAAAGTCTCTCACTGTTTCCATTGTTTCCTCACCTATTTGCCATGAAGTAATGGAACTGGATGCCATGATCTTCATTTTTTGAATGTTGAGTTTTAAGCCAGCTGTTTCACTCTTCCTGTTTCACCTTCATCAAGAAGCTTTTTAGTTCTTCTTCACTTTCTGCCAGAAGGGTAGTGTCATCTGCATATATGAGGTTATTGAAATTTCTTCTGGTGATCTTGTGCTTGTGCCAGCTTGTGCTTCATCCAGCCTGGCATTTTTCATGAACTCTGCATATAAGTTAAATAAGCAGGATGATGATATACAGTCTTGATGTACTCCTTTCCCAATTTGAGCCAGTCCCTTGTTCAATGTCCGCTTCTAAGTGTTGACTCTTAACCTGCATACAAGTTTCTCAGGAGGCAGCTAAGGTGGTCTGCTATTCTTATCTCTTTAATAATTTTCCACAGTTTGTTGTGATCCACACAACATATTGATCATAAATTGTCATGGAAACCATTATTTATAATTCCCTTTTTTTTTTTTTTTTTTAAATTTATTTATTTATTTATTTTAAATTACAATACTGTATTTGTTTTGCCATACATTGACACGAATCAGCCATAGGTGAACACCTATTCTTTTTGTAATCTGGAATCACATTTTCACTATAAATTAAATCTCTAAGTTTCTCTATCTTGTTATACTTTTTAGTATGTATTTACTTTATCTTCATGTTATGAAAAAAATTTCTTGACATCTAATAAGAGAAGATCCCCCACTTTCTGTTCCTTTGAAAGTTATCTGGCTAGTTCTTGACCTTTTGTTTTTCATATGAGTTCAATATTAGTTTATATTATTTTTCAAAGAACTCTTCTAAGATTTTAATTGGAATTGCACTGAGTTGACAAATCAACATGGAGAGTATTGACAGGTTAACTTTGTGAGTCTTGCCTAACATGAGCATAATATATGGCTTCATTATTACAAAGTCCCCACATAGATACCATCTTCTACTCAAGAAGAAAACTGAGGCTTTATTTTAACTTATTGTAATTCTAATTACTAAACAGAGCTTACAGAGAAACTGCTAGGCTCCCCAAATCTTTCTTTTGTTTAAATAATCTGCTTTAATAGTCTCAGGTTTCCAGTATGTCTTTCAACTTCAATCTTGACTTTCACACATGTTAATGAATTTTTAGAGACCCAAAATAAGGGGAAAAAATACTTCTATATCAAAGCTTTGGTTATAGTAATAACGAATAAATGAATTCAACAAATGCCCAAAATAATGTAACATTAGGTAAAAAGGAATGTGAAATGAAATGGATATTATCAAAATGGAAGAGAAACTCACAGAAAAGGACATTATACAATACTACAAATTTTCTAGAGGAAACTAAACCCAGTTAGCACAAAGATATATCTTTTTCAGCTGAATGCTGAAAGCCTCTTCATGTGTGTGTTAGTCACTCAGTCGTATTCTAGTTTTTGTGACCCCATGGACTATATCTTGCCAGGCTCATCTGTCCATGGAATTCTCCAGGCAAGAATACTGGAGTGCATTGCCATGCCCTCCTCCCAGGGATCTTTCCAACCCAGGGATCAAACCTAGGTCTCCCTCATTGCCTTTACCAATTGAGCCACCAGTAGTTCCTAAAAGCCTCTTTAGGGTTATTTATTTCATATATCATTTTTAAGTACATTTGAAAATAAATTTCTAACAGCAATGGGTTTAAATAGAAAGACTGGAATCACACTCACACAAGTCAGTGATCTTACTAAGACCTTACTAAGATAACTCTGAGGAATAAATACAGCTGGAAGACTTCAGGGATTGTCAAGTCAACTGTCCTCGATACTTTGGATGTCTCTTACTCACACTGAATAGGAAATTCCCTAATTACTGTATGCAGGTACATTAGTGACAGAGAAAAAATAAATTTTTTTTGATTATTAAGCATCTCCATTTTACACTCAGATATTTACATAGAATAGGTGAAAGCCATGCACTGGAAATCCATTGATTGTAGACTTGTTTACTATAAACATTGCTGGATATTGTAGGCACATCTTCCTAAAGCATTCTATTTTTAGGGAATCTTCCAGTAGTAAATATCATTAGTTTGATTTCTAGAAGGTTTACCATTAACATTAGCATTATATTAATAAGTTTGACTAACTTACTTGCTTTCTTTCCTGGACTACATCATTATTAGAGGAGAAAATGAATGGTAGACCTGTAGCTTAGCAATGTACTTCACAATATTCATAAAATTTGAATTTCATTAAACAGAATTTATAGAGGAGATTATTTTTGAACATAATTATAGATTTATATAAATTAATGAAGAAAAGGAACAACATGGTTGCATTATAAATGTTTTATCATCATCCTGTACAAATTATAATCCAAGTATTTCTTAACAGGGAAATCTACTAGAGATTTGGAATCATATCTGTGCTTGTCTTTTCAACTTAAACTACCATCAGCTTTGAACGACAATTTATTAAACAAAGAAAAGAATGCTTAATATTACTGTCTAGCCCACCATGGCTTTTCAGAGCATTTTTTGCTCTGAAGGACTCATGCAATAAACATATTGGTTGGTGCTGAAATAAGACTTGTGCAATAGTTCAGCAATAAAATGGCACCCTCCAAATAATTTAAATTTCATAATCTCTGCATTTTTCATTTATAGCTTTTGCATTTAATATCTTTTAGGTAATACATCTTCTATCTACTGGATTATAAACTATATGCATGTAAGACTGCCTCCTAGCCAGCACACACACACACACTCCTACATTAGAAATGATTGAGATTATTTTAAGTATGGATAAATGCACTTTAAAAATATTAATATTAGAAATGGAAAACTGTAAACAAGAAACATTGAATGGAGCCTCCAAATAAGTACGCAAGTAAAAATTCTTACAGATAGGACCAAAGCCCCATTGCCTAAGGTTTTTAGACTAATTGGATGATAAAATCAATGATTAGACCTAGAGGCATACTCTTCATGGTGTGTAAATTTTCTGGGGCTCTGTAGAATGCAGAGTTCGAGTCACACTTTTAGATAGTAAACAGCGTCCAAAAATAGGTCAAAATTCAAAATTGGAAATAAATCACCTACCTGAATGAGGTGAAGGTTTAAAATTCCTAGGCCAAATATTTTCTTTTTGTTTCATTAAATATATCACTCCTTATCTCTGATAAATAGATGATTGTACTTTCTCTGCAGGCACCTTTTCCTGTCTCTCTCCTGACTAAAAACTCTCAGCTGTTGACAAAAGTAAAACATCTCCTTCCATTGTACCACCTCCCCCCTTTTTTTTCCTCTGCTTAGACTTTATTGGATCAGCATTGAACATTTTCACTCAGCATACTTATGTCTGATTGGTTTCTTCCTAGGTCCTTGTCATGAAAATTTAAACCAACAGTCCATGAAAGCTCATGCAGGAAGGATTTATTAAACAAGTGGTGGAGTGGTACACTAGTGAGATGTAAGAGCTGATCAACCCTGTAGGAGTGGCCCCACCTCTTTCTGTAGGTTTTCCTTTTTCAGGTTTTCCCTTTTATGATCTTTGTTCTTTCTCTTTAGTGGCACCTCGGTCCTGGAACCTGATTGGTTCTGCCCTATGCCAAGCAGGGCTTTTCTCCCAGACCAATCAGGGGAGGGGGCATGTTGGGCCTGTTTTTCCCTCTGGAGGTTTTTGCAGGGGGCGCTCTGCAGAAAGAGTAGAGGCAATGGAACTTCCTCAGCAAAGCCAAGGGGTCCCGAGGAGAGGTGAGCCTGCTGTCTGCTAACCCAGCCCCCTGGTGAGCGAGAGACAATCAGATGTGACAGGGGTTCCGTTGAAGCAGTTCCGCTTTATTGCTGCAAGCTCCCAGCTTACATAGACAAGCAGGAGGATTTTAGGAGGGACTTTCCATAGTTGCACCAATCATGTTAAAGGTCAAATCATCATGTGCCTTCATTATAACAGGAGTCTATGGAGATCACACTGTCTATGTGCATGGAAATCAAGAGAGCCAATCAAAAAACTTTGACAAACAACACAGACCATGCCCCCATCTCTTCTGCCAGGTGTCATCTTAGGTTTTCAACCTCAAAGCTAGCCCCTTTGTTTTTAAGGTTTCCCATTTAGGGCCCCACAGGTTTTCACTCTTGACCTTTATGTTTTGTGGGCTTTTTCTTCTTTGTCTCTTTTCAAGGGCTTTTCTTCCTCTAACCACCATTTTGGATTCCTTCTTCTCTTCTCTGAGTTCATAACACAAATCTCACTTAATATTTAAGTGAAGTGAAGAAGTAAAGTCACTCAGTCGTGTCCAACTCTTTGTGACCCCATGGACTGCAGCCTACCAGGCTTCTCTGTCCATGGGATTCTCTAGGCAAGAATACTGGAGTGGGTTACCATTTCCTTCTCCAGGGGATCTTCCCGACTTAGGGATTGAACCAGGGTCTCCCGCATCGGAGGCAGATGCTTTAACCTCTGAGCCACCAGGGCAAACGCGATACTCACTGAAGAATGTTTAAAGTATATCATCTGCAAAAATATATATCTATATATGTAAAAATATTGAGTTAATGAAAATAATTGCTTATATTATTAAAAGTAATGTCATATATTAATATTGAATGTCCCAAATATTAACATTTCAACCGTCCAATATGCAATTATAGTCTTCTTTGATTTATAAATATGTTGAATTTTAGCAATCTGTTAGTAAATACAAAATGTGGCTTACTTTTTTGAGTTAGTCACATTATATTCTATAGGTGAACTGTTGACATCTTTTTGCTAAAATTATATTTGTTTTTCTACCATTAGAATATACAACTTGGGTCTAGTGCTTTCCTTTTTCTTCCAGTGGTTTATCAATTTAGTTACAAAGAAATTATTTATTTAACTTTTCCATTACATCTTATGTGCATTTTGGCAATTTTTTTTTTTTTCCAAAGATACTTTGTCTCTAAGAGAATGCCCTGGTTTAGTCCAGATGTTCAATTTATTTTCAAATATTTTAGAATTTTACTAAAAAATGATCTTTTAAAAATTTTCTTATATCTGTGATTAGTTTATGCCTCTTTGAAATGAAATGTGAAAAAAGTTTACCTACTATGTGCTCTCTAATTAATAAAGCTTTTTAATGGAAAAAAAAAACTGGCTTCAAGGTGAGTTGCTTTTATTTGAAGAAAATGTTAAAAGGTAAAAAAGCTGAAATATATTTTATTTCTATTTTTCAGATAATTTATACATGTGAAAAACAGTTTCTATATATAGTCAAATGAATCCTCCATTCCCATGACAATAAATTTTATATCCTGCTTAATTTTGGTGAATCTTAAATAAGTATTTGTTAAACTGACAAAAATAGATGAATGCAAATATAACTGACATGCAGAAATTTAATAATCACTATAAATATCAGAGCATTTTGAAAGTAACTATACTTGATTCTGTACTTTCAGATAAAATATCTTTTTCATTTTATTGAATAAGATAACTTAGCATCTGTTACTATATTATAAATTAGCAAACCAGTAAACTCTTCAAACAGCTAAGTTTGCAAAACATCTTTATTCAGTAAGGCTGTAGTAATCATAATAAAGAAAAGTGACTCACAAGGGTGAAATCATGAAAGAAATGTCTCAGAAGTTTAGCCCTGAGTATCTTAATCACAATTATGTCCTACATTGGAGCTCTGTTATAGTGACCTATTTCACTCCTGCACCCCGTCACCTGAAATACTTTACAGAAATCGGCAGGACTAAAAAGAGATCCCATTTCAAAATGAGTAATCATAAAGAAACTAGCTTAGGCACTCATTTATAACAAAAGTCTCTCAAATAATACTTACTGTATGAATTATACAAGGGATTATAAATGTATATTTTAAGACATAACTTTGATAAAATCAAAGAAAATAATGATATTTCCAAAAAAGGAAAAGGCTATAATATCATAGAAGGAGATGAAATGTAATGTAAACTGGTAGAACTCAGGAAAGAAATGAAAGTGAAAACTAACATATTATGTAAATTAGAGCCTCATTGGAAGTGTTGATTCTCCCTTGATTACCCCAGTGAGTAATCTGATGCCAGCCTTTTACTATGCCAAGCCCCCAATCATTGCAAGTACATGTTTGAGAAAGAAGAGTGATAATCCCATGTTTTGGACAAGTTCCTGTTCTGGGGCTATAATTACACATTGGCAGCTTTTATTTTCCCTTCCTATAGCTGCTTCTTCTCACAAAGGACTTCAAATGTATCACCCCACTAGGAGTGCTTTCTGCTGCCCTCTGTGCTCATTGAGAATTCAGGGAGGAGGGATCATGAAATGCTGAGATTTACAGCACTGTGGTACACAGATGACACTCTGTGAAAATGTCTCTGCATCAGCTTCAAGCCAGCAGGGTCCCAGCTGTCCTTAGGCTTGTCAGAAGTGGAAACTCTAATGAAAACACCTTGGCAGATATATAATAAAAGGAAATAAGGAAATAATGCTTTTGAGGAGAGAACTTTGAAGAAATGCCAAAATGCTGTCTTACTTTTGGCTAGAAAATTTCCTCCTTAAACTATTTGTCTATTTGATATTACCAAGACTTTGTCAGTCTTCTTAGACTTGTAGTGGCACATGCTAGCCGAGATGTTTTCAAGCTAGTTTTAGAGTGAAATAATGGCTTCCCATTTCACATCAGGTACATAATGAGGCTGTAAAAATAAACGTTAAGTAGTTCAATGTGTCTTTGTCATTCGACAGTTTGCAGTACCTAAAGAATCACTGCATTTTATGTCAATCATTTGCAAAATTGCAGAGTGTTTTTGAAAATGATACTGAAGTTCAAATGCTACAGTTCTATAAATATTTGGAGAGACTGTAGCACTAGTTAATTTGTTAGAAGTGGTTTTATTTTTAGTGCTTTCATAACTAGTCATGTGAATTTACTTTTACTATTGGGTATATGGGCATATCAGACCATGTGAACTGCCTCTTGATAAACCTATATGCAGGTCAGAAAGCAACAATTAGAACTGCACATGGAACAGACTGATTCCAAATGGGAAAAGGAGTATGTCAAGGCTGTATATTGTCACCCTGTTTATTTAACTTCTAGGCAGAGTACATCATGAGAAACACTGAGCTGAAGGAAATACAAGCTGGAATCAAGATTGCTGGGAGAAATATCAATAGCCTCAGATATGCAGATGACAGCACCTTTATGGCAGAAAGTAAAGAAAACTAAAGAGTGTCTTGATGAAAGTGAAAGAGGACAGTGAAAAAGTTTGCTTAAAACTCAACATTCAGAAAACGAAGATCATGGCATCTGGTCCCATCACTTCATGGCAAATATGTGGGGTGACAGTGGAAACAGTGGCTGACTTTATTTTTCTGAGCTCCAAAATCACTGCAGATGGTGATTGCAGCCATGAAATTAAAAGATGTGTACTCCCTGGAAGGAAAGTTATGACCAACCTAAACAGCATATTGAAAAGCAGAGACATTACTTTGCCAACAAAGGTCCGTCTAGTCAAGGCTATGGTTTTTCCAGTGGTAATGTATGGATGTGAGAGTTGGACTATAAAGAAAGCTGAGAACCGAAGAACTGATGCTTTTGAAATGTGGTGTTGCAGAAGAGTCTTGAGAGTCCCTTGGACTGCAAGGAGATACAGTCAGTCCATCCTAAAGGAGATCGGTCCTGAGTGTTCATTGGAAGGACTGATGTTGAATCTGAAACTCCAATACTTTGACCACCTGATGTGAAGAGCTGACTCATTGGAAAAGACCCTGATGCTGGGAAAGTCTGAGGGCAGGAGGAGAAGGGGACAACAGAGGATGAGATAGTTGGATGGCATCACCGACTGGATGGACATGGGTTTGGGTGGACTCTGGGAGTTGGTGATGGATAGGGAGGCCTGGCGTTCTGCAGTTCATGAGGTTGCAAAGAGTCAGACATCACTGAGTGACTGAACTGAACTGATTAGGTACATTGTTTCTGAACTTCCTCATTTATAAAATGAGTTACCAGTGTCTCCTCTGGGTATTTAATTGGAATTTCCAAATATACCTTGCATGTTCACGCCTGTACATCTTACCAAATGTTGTTTCTTCTATATAGGAATGCTCACACTCACTTTTTTTTCTCAGTCAGATAAAGTCATCCTCAAGTTTATTCTTTATCATCACTCATTTCCAAATTCTCCCACTACCAAGAAATAATACTTGTTATCTCCTCTGTATTTCACAGTTCACTTAATATTTTTAGCAAACATTCTGGTTCCTAACTCTGAGAGATTATGATTTACAGCCCTGGTGGTCATGAATCAGCAATTTTTAACAAACTTACTGATTCTTCTTATGTAAAAGTTCCTTGGCACTGAATTTAAGAAAATTCTATGATAGCTTCTCATATGTATTTCTGTTTTAGCTTTTAACATATTGCTACAATTAAATAATTGAAAAAGAGGTCATGTTTAATTGCTACTTCAATGCTGAGAACATGATTGAAAAATAAAATGAATACAATTTCATTGAGTGAATGAAGCAAAATAGGGAAAAAACCCATAAGACATGATTTTCTGATGTTATATCTTTCATTACATCTTTGGTTGAATGTTGAATGAGAGAACTTCACCACAGCAACAGACTAAATAAGAAAAAAATCACATTCACATCACATTCATATCAATTGAGGCAAAAACAAATGTTTAACAGAATTTAATATCCACTCAAGGTAAAAATTCTTAGCAGACAATGATTACAAGAGAGTTCCTCCAACTCGATAAAAAGCATCTACAAAATAGCATCATTTAAAATAATAACAATGACTGATTGGATGTATCCTCATTAATATGGGAACCAGAAACATATGTCCATTCTCATCATTGTTTTTTTAACATCGTACTGGAAATTCAAGACAGTTCAATAAAAGCAGAAAAAGAAAATGCCCTCTGATTAGAA
Organism: Nanger dama; assembly: GCA_917880005.1. Taxonomy (NCBI): domain Eukaryota; kingdom Metazoa; phylum Chordata; class Mammalia; order Artiodactyla; family Bovidae; genus Nanger; species Nanger dama. Next base: position 10,862,120 of record CAKJTW010000014.1, read on the forward strand.
ATGAAGGGTTAAAACTATTTCAGTTGCAAGTTATCTGAAGTTAAATGTAGAAAATCCTAAGGAAAGGAATTAAATAAGTAAATAAATAAAGCAGACTAGAGATCTCTTCATTACAAATGGAGATGCAAAGGGAACATTTCATGCAAAGTTGGGCACAATAAAGGACAGAAATGGCAAGGACCTAACAGAAGCAGAAGATATTAAGAGGAAGCTAGAATACACAAAATAACTATATAAGAAGGTCTAAATGACCCTGATAACCTTGATGATGTGGTCAGTCACGTAGAGCCAGACATTCTGGAGTGTGAAGTCAAGTGGACATTAGGAAGCATTACTACGAACAAAGCAGGTGGAGGTGATGGTATTCCAGCTGAGCTATTTTAAATCATAAAAGGTATTGCTTCCCTGGTGGCTCAGAATCCTCCACCAGTAAAGAATCCGCCTGCAATACAGGAGGCCAGGTTCTGTCTCTGGGTTTAGAAGATCTCTTGAAAAAAGGAATTGTAACCCACTCCAGTATTCTTATCTGGAGAATTCCATAGACAGAGGGGCTTGGTGTGTTATAGTCCAAGGGATTGCAAAGAATCAGACACAACTGAGTGACTAGTACGTTCACTTTAACTTGCAAAAGATGTTGCTGTGAAAGTGCTGAACTCAATATGCCAGCAAATTTGGAAAACTTGACAGTGGCCACAGGACTGGGAAAGGTCAGTTTTCATTCCAATACCAAAGAAGGACAATGCAAAGGATGTTCAAATTACTATATAATTGCACTCATCTTACATGCTAGCATGGTAATGTTAAAAATCCTTCAAGCTAGATTTCAGCCGTATATGAACCAAGTTGGGTTTAGAAAAGGCAGAGGAACCAGAGATCAAATTGCCAACATCCATTAGATTACAGATAAAACAAGGAAATTCCAGTAAAACATCTATTTCTGCTTCACTGACCAAAAGAAATCCTTTGACTGTGTGGATGACAACAAATTTTGGAAAATTCATAAAGAGATGGAAATACTAGATCACCTTATGGGCTTCCCAGGTGGCGCTAGTGCTAAAGAACCTGTTTCTTAACGCAAAAGACACAAGTAGACACAGGTTCAATCCCTGGGTCAGGAAGATTCCTTGGAGAAGGGAATGGTAACCCACTCCAGTACTCTTGCCTGGAGAATCCCAAGGACAGAGGAGCCTGGTAGGCTATGGTCCATAGGGTCACAAAGAGTTAGACATTACTGGAGTGACTTAGCATGTAAGAGAAGCTGAGAAACTTGTATGAAAGTTAAGAAGTAGCAGTTAGAACCAGACACAAAACAAAATTCATTAGACAAAATTCTGTCAAACATGAGACTGGTTCAAAATTGAGAAAAGAGTATGTCAAGGGTGTATGTTATTACTCTACATATTTAGCTTCTAGGCAGAGTACATCACATGAAATGCCAGGATAGGTGAATCACAAGCTGGAATCAAAATTCTGGGAGAAATAGCAACAATCTCAGTTATGTAGATGATTCCTCTCTAATGGTAGAAAGCAAGAGGAACTGAAGAAACTCTTGACGAGGGCAAATGAAGTGAAATATCTTGCTTATAAGTTAATATTCAGAAAACTAAGATCATGGTATCCATTCCCACCATTTCATGGCAAATAGATGGGGAAACAATGGAAGCAGTGATAGGCTTTATTTTCTTGCGCTCCAAAATCATTGCAGACAGTGACTGCAGCCCTGAAATTCAAAGGTGTTTGCTCCTTGGAAAGAAATCTATTACAAACATAGATAGTGTATTAAAAGCAAAGACATTGCTTTGCCAACAAAAGTAGATTTAGTCAAAGCTCTGGTTTTTCCAGTAGTCATATTTGGATTTGAGAACTGGGTCATAAAGGAGGCTGAGCACCGAGGAACTGATGCTTTTGAATTGTGGTGCTAGTGAAGACTCTTGAGAATCCCTTGGGCAGCAAGGATATCAAACCAGTCAATCTTAAAGAAAATCAACCCTGAAATTCATTGGAAGAACTGATGCTGAAGATGCTGTTTCAATTCTTTGGGCATCTGATGTAAAGATCCAAGTCATTGGAAAAAAATTTGATGCTGAGAAGACTAAGGGTAAGAGGAGAGGGAGTTGACAGAAGATGAGATGGTGGGATGTTATCACTGATTCAATGGATGTGAGTCTGAGCAAACTCCAGGAGATAGTGAAGGACAGGGAAACTTGGTGTGCTGGAGGCCATGGAGTCACAAACAGCAGAACACAACTTAGTTACTGAACATCAATAGCACAGACAGTTAACTGTCCACAGACAGTTAACTCTGGCAGGCTACAGTCCGTGGAACACAAAGAGTTGGACATGACTAAACACTTATCACTTTCACTTTCAACCATAGGGATACCCTTTTATGTGTATTCTTAAATCCCTTATGAGTTTACAGTGGAAGTGAGAAATAGATTTAAGGGCCTAGATCTGATAGATAGAGTGCCTGATGAACTACTGACTGAGGTCTGTGACATTGTACAGGAGACATGGATTAAGACCATCCACATGGAAAAGAAATGCAAAAGAGCAAAATAGCTGTCTGGGATGGCCTTACAAATAGCTGTGAAAAATAGAGAAGTGAAAAGCAAAAGAGAAAAGGAAGGATATTAACATCTGAATGCAGAGTTCTAAAGAATAGCAAGAAGAGATAAGAAAGCCTTCCTCAGTGATCAATGCAAAAAAAAAAAAAAAAAAAAAGAGGAAAACAACAGAATGGAAAAGACTAGAGATCTCTTCAAGAAAATTAGAGATACCAAGGGAACATTTCATGCAAAGATGGGCTCAATAAAGGACAGAAATTATATGGACCTAACAGAAGCAGAAGACATTAAGAAGAGGTGGCAAGAATACATAGAAGAACTATTCAAAAAAGATCTTCACAACCAAGATAATCACGATGGTATTGAAGAACTTAGGTTAAAATTTAAGTCCGGAGGCAGGCCATGCCTCATGGAAAATAGCTTTCCCCTTACCTGATGACTCAGAGCCCCCTGACTGATTCTTATCTGATGACTTGTGACTTAGTTTCCTTTGTGTAAGAAACCCCCTCCCAAGAATGCATTTCCTCTTTGACCAAACGCCGCAGGGTTGTCAGCCAACTGTTTCAACTTAATTACCTGCAAACCTTTCCCACCAATCAAATGTCACCACCTCACCTGTGGCCCTTCCTATCGCATTGTTCCCTATACCCTGACCACATTCCCACCTGCCTGTGATTTTTCTGTATAAAAATCCCTCTCGGTTGGTGTTCGGGGTTCACCTCCTCCCGAGGAGACTGAACCCCGGCGCGCCGGCCTAATAAATCCTCTTGCTTATTGCATCAAATTCGAGCCATTGTGGTCTTTGGAGCGACAGGTCCTGAGAAAAGGCCGCGAGGTCTTACAGTATGATCATTCACCTAGAGCCAGACATCCTGGAATGTGAAGTCAAGTGGGCCTTAGAAAGCATCACTACAAACAAAGCTAGTGGAGGTGATGGAATTTCAGTTGAGCTATTTCAAGTCCTGAAAGAGGATGCTGTGAAAGTGCTGCACTCAATATGCCAGCAAATTTGGAAAACTCAGCAGTGGCCACAAGACTGGAAAAGGTCAGTTTTCATTCCAATTGCAAAGAAAGGCAATGTCGAAGAATGCTCAAATTACTGCAATTTGCACTCATCTCACACATTAGTAAAGTAATGCTCAAAATTCTCCAAGCCAAGTTTCAGCAATACATGAACCATGAACTTTCAGATGTTCAAGCTGGCTTTAGAAAAGGCAGAGAAACCAGAGATCAAATTGCCAACATCCACTTGATCATGGAAAAAGCAAGAGAGTTCCAGAAAAACATCTATTTCTTCTTTATTGACTATGCCAAAGCCTTTGACTGTGTGGAACAAAATAAACTGTGGAAAATTCTGAGAGAGATGGAAATACCAGACCAACTGACTTGCCTCTTCAGAAACCTATATGCAGGTCAGGAAGCAACAGTTAGAACTGGAAATGGAACAAGAGACTGGTTCCAAATAGGAAAAGCAGTACGTCAAGGCTGTATATTCTCACCTTGCTTATTTAACTTACATGCAGAGAACATCATGAGAAATGCTGGGCTGGAAGAAGCACAAGCTGGAATCAAGATTGCTGAGAGAAATATCAATAGCTTCAGATATGCAGATGGCACCACCCTTACGGCAGAAAGTGAAGAGGAAGTAAAAAGCCTCTTGATGAAAGTAAAAGAGGAGAGTGAAAAAGTTGGCTTAAAGCTCAACATTCAGAAAACTATGATCGTGGCATCCGGTCCCATCACTTCATGGGAAATAGATGGGGAAACAGTGTCAGACTTTACTTTTTGGGTGGCTCCAAAATCACTGCAGATGGTGACTGCAGCCATGAAACTAAAAGATGCTTACTCCTTGAAAGAAAAGTTATGACCAACCTAGATGGTATATTCAAAAGCAGAAACATTACTTTGCCAACACAGGTCCGTCTAGTCAAGGCTGTTTTTTTCCAGTGGTCATGTATGGACGTGAAAGTTGGACTGTGAAGAAAGCTGAGCGCTGAAGAATAGATGCTTTTGAACTGTGGTGTTGGAGAAGACTCTTGAGAGTCCCTTTGACAGCAGGAGATCTAACCATTCCACCCTAAAGGAGATCAGTCCTGGGTGTTCTTTGGAAGGAATGATGCTAAAGCTGAAACTCCAGTAGTTTGACCACCTAATGTGAAGAGTTGACTCATTGGAAAAGACTCTGATGCTGGGAGGGATTAGGAGCAGGAGGAAAAGGGAACGATGGAGGATGAGATGGCTGGATGGCATCGCCGACTCAGTGGATGTGAGTCTGAGTGAACTCCGGGAGTTGGTGATGAACAGGGAGGCCTAGTGTGCTGCGATTCATAGAGTCACAAAGAGTCGGACATGACTGAGCAACTGAGCTGAACTGATGGTTCCTTCCAGATAAAAGTTAGCTAAGTATTAGCATTACTATTTTGCTTTAGCTCATTCTTTTTTTTTTTCCTGCAGAGGTTACTCTCATTTTGGTTATTCTGTCATTTAATGCCAGTTATAGGCAAACTTGGGGCTTCCCTGGTGGCTCTAACAGTAAGGAATATGCTTGCAATGCAGGAGACCTGGGTTCGATTTCTGGGTTGCAAAGAGTTCCTGGATGAGGGCATGGCAACCCACTCCAGTATTCTTGTCTGGAGAGTCCCCTGGCAAAGGGACCTGGAGGGCTATAGTCCATGTGGTTGCAAAGAGCCAGACACACCTGAGTGACTGAGCGCAGCATAGTCCATAGGCAAAGTGGACAACATGGTGGGTAGGAAAATCCTGAGGTTTATGTTCAAGGGTTTCTTTGGTTGTTTTTATTTTTTAAATACATGTAAATGATTATTTTTACTCACATAAAAATAAATGGCTTTCTATGAATCATGAAAAATTAATTGTGGATATATTCTTTAAAATGTCAATGGATAAAGACTAGTATCACTAATGCTATTGAGTTACAATGCCCTGTAGTTTTGTTTTCAGTAGTAAAGGAAAAAAGATTATAGATTTAACCTAAGGGGAAGAAAGACATCTGCTTGGGTTATTTCGCAAGGTAAATTCTCTTTCCTAGAGACTACTACTTTATGAAAGAAAAGCCTCTGCACTGTTTCTCAGTTTAGAGGAAGATATTAACTCTTACCATAGATGGATCAAGCTCAGAAGATTCATAAGATTTATGTGTGAAGGTCTCATTTTTCCGAACCAGAGTGTTAATCTTGGCATAATAATAAAATTACTTTGGCTGAGTGCTTACTTGTCTGAAGTTTAACCACAGTTTTGAATTTTCTATTCACCTTTCTTTGTCCTTCCCTTAGAGGAAGATTAGAGATTAGAGGAGACTACAGATTCTTTATATGTAGTCAAAGTAACCCTCAGGCTTCTATATCTGTCTTTTAAGTGCCAGTTTCTTTATCTCAAATGCTCATTCCCTCTCAGTTCTGTTCAGTTCAATCACTCAGTCGTGTGCGACTCTTTGCGACCCCATAAATCATAGCACGCCAGGCCTCCCTGTTCATTACCATCTCTCGGAGTTCACTCAGACTCACGTCCATCGAGTCCGTGATGCCATCCAGCCATCTCATCTTCACTCGTCCCCTTCTCCTACTGCCCACAGTCCCTCCCAGCATCAGAGTCTTTTCCAATGAGTCAAGTCATCTTCACATTAGGTGGCCAAAGTACTGGAGTTTCAGCTTTAGCATCATTCCTTCCAAAGAAATCCCAGGGCTGATCTCCTTCAGAATGGACTGGTTGTATCTCCTTGCAGTCCAAGGAACTCTCAAGAGTCTTCTCCAACACCACAGTTCAAAAGCATCAATTCCTCGGCGCACAGCCTTCTTCAGAGTCCAACTTTTACATCCATACATCACCACAGAAAAATCATAGCCTTGACTAGACGGACTTTAGTCAGCAAAGTAATGTCTCTGCTTTTGAATATACTATCTAGGTTGGTCATAAATTTTCTTCCAAGGAGTAAGTGTCTTCTAATTTCATGGCTGCAGTCACTATCTGCAGTGATTTTGGAGCCCAAAAATATAAAGTCTGACACTGTTTCCACTGTTTCCCCATCTATTTCCTGTGAAGTGATGGGATCGGATGCCATGATTTTTGTTTTCTGAATGTTGAGCTTTAAGCCAACCTTTTCTCTCTCCTCTTTAGCATTAATCATGCTCAGGAGTGATTATATAGTAACACTTCCTAACTTCTACTATTTATTTTGCATGTCTCAAATACCTGGTTGGCCAGCTAATGCATTCCCTTCCACCCATACACCATCAAGATTCATCTCTGGCTTTAGCAATTGATCTGCCACCTTTTGCCAGTGACTGTACTCCAACTATCAAAAGTTATGATGCCTTTATTACTAGTGAGGTGGCTAGTTTTGGGTATAAATTTTTATCATTTGCATTTTAAAACCACTTCTCTTTAAACTGTCTTATATTCTCTAGAAGCAGAAGAAGTGGCAGAGTTTGGAGTGCTATATATTTTCTAGCCATCAACACCTGTGAAAAGAATGTGGACAGAACAGGATCAGGCACAGTACAATTGATACTGTAATGCAGGCCCAATAAGGCCTCATTCAACTTAATAAAAGCCCTGGAGTAATATTTCCCTCTGAGTTTTCTTTTTTGAGAAAAGTAGAAATGTTAGGACATTTTATCCCTTTGGCATTCAGTCACTGGATGCGAACTGACCAGGGAAAAGAAGGACATTTAGTCAATAGGCTCTATAGTGCAGAGCCTGAAAGAACTGATAGCTGGAATCTCTCTGCTGACCATGCTCCTTCATGCAAGCAGTCAACAATTCCTTGGAGTCTTATGGCTTTGTATACCATAGATATTTAGTTAACCACCTGTAAGTTTAACCAAGAGGTTAGGAAACCTTAATCTAGAAAATTTAATTGATATGTACAAAACAAATGAACCTAGGCCAGAAGAATCTATTTTTCTAAAATTAGGAATGTGGTTTAAAAAATTAAAATTTCTCTTTTGAAAACAAAATTGAGACTGGTTATAAAAATATCTAATTCTAATAAACAACTTTTTTTTAAATTTCTGAAAGGTATAATTTTATGGTGTGTTAACTTTATAAGCATAATGAAAAAGAGAAGACTTCTTTAAAAGAATTATTTATTAAGTGATAATTATGGTATATTGACTAAAATCTATGTTGCATGGAAAATGGAAATAGAAGTTAAGCAAATATTAGAAGCTATTTACATTATTAAAAAAACCTTTTACTTATTTATTTATTTTTTAAGATTAGTTATTTCTTGGTTTCCAGCTTAGGTACTTTTCTATTCATTTTCATAGCTTCCTTTTTAAAACATTTAATTTTTTTTTTGCTAATGTTTTATATTATTTTTGAAAGACATAAACTTCTTACTTGTAGCATTTGGTGATGGATAATATGTTGGAGAGTATGATTTAAATGAAAATAGAAAGCCCACAATGCTCCAATTAACTGCTTTATAAAGATTAATAGGGCTTCCCTGATGACTCAGAGGGTAAAGCATCCGTCTGTAATGCGGGGAGACCCTGGTTTGATCCCTAGGTCAGAAAGATCCTCTGGAGAAGGAAATAGCAACCCATTCCAGTACTCTTGCCTGGAAAATTCAATGGATGGAGGAGCCTGGTGGGCTACAGTCAATTGGATAGCAAAGAGTCGGATGCAATTGAGAGACTTCACTTTCATTTTCATAAAGATTAAAACAGGGGGCGGTCCTAAGATGGTGGAGGAATAGGATGGGAGACCATTTTGAATGCTGAGCAAACGCTTAAGAGACCATTAGAACACTGAACAAACTCTACAAAACAACTTCTGAATGCTGGCAGAGGATAGCAAGCACCCAGAAAGGCATCCCATTCTCTTTGAATGTAGGTAGGATAAAATATAAAAGATAAAAAGAAAGACAAAAGAGTTAGGGATGGAGACCTATCCCAGGGAAGGAGTCATGAAGGAAGAGAAGTTTCCAAACACCAAGAAATCCTTTCACCAGTGGGTCTGTGGGGGAGTTTTGGAATCTCACAGAGCAACATAACCAGGGGGCGGAGGGGGTGGGGGAGTGAGGAACACAGAATGTGTGCCTTAACCAAAACTCCCAGAGGAGAAATCGCTCAGATTCTTGCATTCACCACCAGTGAGCGAGGGGGAGGCACAGGTTGCATGCTTAGGGTAAGGACCTGGCCTGAATGCCCTGAGGACAAGCTGAGGAAGCTAACATGAGACAGCAACCCAAACTGCAAATAGAGAGAGAGAAAAAAAAAGAGAGAGAGAGAGAGAGAACTTTCCAGCAAAAAGCTCTAACCTAAGGCACTGCCAGGCTTACTCATAGAACAAAGGACTGACAAAAACTAGAGGAGAGCTAGCAGTTGTGGACTGGCCAATCTCCTGCCAGAGGCAGAGAGGCAGGAGGGTGGTAGTCAGAGCCAGAAGGTGCCAGGAGCCAGCACGGGAGAGCCCACCCATGACAAGATCATGTGGAGAGGCCTGATGGACAAGGCGAGTCAGGCCTCAGAGTTCCCCCTGGAATTTCCTGAGCATGTACCCCAAAAACCAGAGTTGGCATGATTTTATTGTACTCTGCTTTTCCACTCTTCTGACATTCTCTGGAAAAAGTTAACTTAGGGCTTCAGTCTTCTGCATTTGAAAGGAATGTTTCAACTCAAACCCCTCTGATAACTCTCTAGCTTGCCTTACAGGTTCCCCAGACTTTTTACAGCTTGTGAATTGCTTACAGTGCCCCAACCACGAGAGGTACAAAGCTTAAAGCATCTTAAAGATACAGAGCCTTTTCTAAAGAGCTAAAAATGATATTGGTGATGGGTTTTCACTGTTGACTCAATGATTGCTGCCAGGCCCCCATATTCTTTATCTTTTAGGCACCTGGGAGGATATTAATCAATACAATCAGGATATAGAAAAAGGTATATAGTAGTTTTGATATTAGCAACACTAGACTTTTGAGTTAATTACTTTTCTTTTGTTATAAATCACTGTACTCCTTTTACTTGTTATAAATTGCTATATCTTTGCTATGTAAGAATTTAACTTTATTTAGTGCTTTTGAGAGTGGCACAGGAATTTGGGAAGATCAACACAAATAAGCCTTCTGGTTGACAAACTCTTATCAGAAAAAAAGGCTGTAAATGTTAATTGGCCCTCTGGCCAGAAGATGAAGTACATCATCTAAGACTTGTGTATACAACTAGCTATGCAGAGAGAAAAGCCTGGTTTTGATGAGTCAGGGCTGCTGACACTGCATAACTTTATATTGCCCATTGATCTATATGTATAATCAAAAAGGTATAAAAGGCCTTTCTAGACAATAGAGGCCAGACCAGTCACCAGATTGGTTTTCCCCGTGTCTTCTCTTTACTCTAATTTCTGGCTGAATTCCCATCTGGGATGTGGAGGCTCACCATGTCTACTTACTTGCCCCAGCTTTTAAGATCCATGCGAAGGGGCACCCCCCAATATTCAAGAGGATGCTGGTGGCCTAACGTAGATGGTGCAAATTTCTTGTCTCAAAGTTTTATTGTTTTTCCAAGTAAACCAAGTTATTCAGCCTCTTTTCTCCACTTAATTTTCCTACTATGCTATTTCTTCCTAATCTAATCTTATATTTCTAAGTAATTAAATAAATAAGTTTTTCCTCACCTATGCCATTCACGCTTTGAATCACTCTGGATCTACCAGGGCTGGACCCCGGCAAGAAGGAAAGGGGTAATCTCCCCCACAGAGATGGCATTCTCCACCAAACTGTGAGCATGCTCCTAGTTGCTAACCAAGTCTTCTGGGATACTGGATAGTTGACATCTTCCAGGAGGGTCGCAGCCTGAGATCAGCTCCCCAGAGGAGACATAGCACACCTGAGATGGCGCTCCCACTACTCACCCAGGAATCCGAGTGGTTGGGAATGGGGAGGTGATAAGATGTACCACACACCTGGGAGGGATAGTGCACTCGCCAAGCATCTGGTCACCTGAGCGCCTCAGACCTGGGAAGGGCACAAAACCAAGGCCCAGCTGAGTCTGTGCCTTTATGGAGTACCCAAGAACCTGAACCTGTGCACCTTTGACCTGGAAGTGCATACACAACCCAGGAGCTGCTTTGGACATTTTTCCTGCAGAGCAACCTGGAGCCTGAGTAGTGTAGACTGGGAAAGCACAGGTTCCATGAACTGAGGCAAACCCAGTGTGGTCCAGACACTGCGAATACTGCACAAACATGCCAGTGATATTTGTTTGCACTATTCCTCCCTCCCCACAGCACAACTGAATAAGTGAGCTTAAGTGATCACCTTTGGCTCCTTATGTCAGGGTGGAAATTAGACACTGAAGAGATTTGCAAACAGAGAAAGCCAAAATAAACAAAGAAGAGAGAGTCATTCTGAAAGTGACAGGTACAACAGATTAAAACACTGTAGTTAGCATTGACTAAACATTGGAAGGGGCCTACAGACCTGAGAAGAAGTATAAACTGGAACAAGGAACTATCTGAAACTGAACTGACCCCACACTGCCATCAACAGTTCCAGAGAAATTCCTAGATATATTTTTACTACCACCCATTTTTTATTGTTTTATTTTTAAGTTCTTTATTACTCCTTTAAAACTTACTATTACTTTGCAAAAAAAAAATCTTATTTTTAAAAACAAATTTCAAATACATATTAAAAATTTTGTGATTAATTTTGTTTTGTATTTATAATATTGTATTTTTGAAAGTCTAACTTCTACTCTAGATTTTTAACCTTTGCTATCTTGTGTCAATTTTGTACCTTTAAGAATGTGATCTTCAGTACCTATTTTTACTTAGAGGTGTGATTACTGTCTTGATTGCTCTCTCCCCTTTTGAGTCTTCCTTTTCTCCCCAAGGTCATTTTTATCTCCTCCCCCCCTTCTCTTCTCTACTTAACTCTGTGAATCTCTCTGGGTGTCCTGGGCTGTGGAGAACACTTAGGGAACTGATTACTGGCTCAATTGTTCTCTCCCTTTTGATTTCCTCTCTTCTCCTCCTGGTCACCTCTATCTCCTTCTTCCCTCTTCTTTTCTCCGTGTAACTCTATGTACCTCTCTGTGTGTTCCTCATTGTGCATAACCTTTTCACCATTCACTTAGATGTTGTATCATCAGTGCTATATGGGTGGAGAAGTCTTGAGGCTACTGTAAGTATAAGACTGAAAGCCAGAGGCATAAGGTTTAAATACAAAACTTGAGAATACCAGAGATCTCCTGACTCGAGGGAACATCGATTGAAAAGAGCTCATCCAAAAGCCTCCATACTTACACTGAAACCAAGCTCCACCCAAGAGCCAACAAGTTCCAGGACAAGACATACCACACTAATACTCCAGAAACCCAGGAACATAGCACTGAGCATTAAAATACAGGCTGCCTAAAGTCACACCAAACCCATAGACAGCTCAAAACTCACTACTGGATACTTGATTGCACTCCAGAGAGAAGAGATCCAGCTCCACCCACCAGAACACTGATGCAAACTTTCCTAACCAGGAAACCTTGACAAGCCACTAGTCCAACCCCACTCATAGGGAACAACCTCCACAATAAAGAGGAACTACAAACTTCTAGTCTACAGAAAGGCCACCTTAAACCCAGCAATCTAAACAAGGTGAAAAGGCAGAAAAATATTCAGCAGGTAATGGAACATATAAACGCCCACCAAACCAAAGAGGAGGAGATAGGGAGTCTACCTGAAAAAGAATTCAGAATAATAATCATAAAGGTGCTCCGAAATCTTGAAAATAAAATGGAGTTACAGATAAATAGATTAGAGACAAGGATTGAGAAGATGCAATAAATGTTTACCAAGGACCTAGAAGAAATAAAAGAAAAGGTCAATCAATAATGAATAATGCAATATCTCAGATAAAAACCACTCTGGAGGGAACCAACAATAGAATAACTGAGGCAGAAGATATAAGTGAGGTGGAAGATAGAATGATGGAAATAAATGAAGCAGAGAGAAAAAAAAAAAAAACTAAAAGAAATAAGGACAACCTCAGAAACCTCTGGGACAATGTTAAAGAACACAATATTCAAACCATAGAAGTCCCAGAAGAAGAAGACAAAAAGAAAGGCCATGAGAAAATACTTAAGGAGATAATAGCTGAAAACTTCCCCCAAATCGGCAGGGAAATAGCCACCCAAGTCCAAGAAACTCAGAGAATCCCAAACAGGATAAACCCAAGGCAAAACACTCCAAGACATATATTAATCAAATTAACAAAGATCAAACATAAAAAGCAATTATTAAAATCATCAAGGGAAAAGCAAAAAATAACATGCAAGGGGATTCCCATAAGAATTACAGCTGATCTTTCAATAGAAACCCTTCAGGCCAGAAGGGAATGGCAGGACATACTTAAAGTGATGAAAGAGAAAAACCTACAACCCAGGTTACTATAGCCAGCAAGGATCTCACTCAAATAGGAAGCAGAAATAAAAAGCATTATAGACAAGCAAAAGCTTAGAGAATTCACCACCACCAAACCGGCTCTTTATCAAATGCTAAAGGGTCTTCTCTAGACAGGAAACACAGAAAAAGGTTTACAAAGTCAAATCCCAAACAAGAAAGTAAATGGCAACGGGATCATACTTACTAATAATTACCTTAAATTAAATGGATTGAATGCCCCAACCAAAAGACAAAGACTGGCTGAATACCCCTATATATGCTGTGTACAAGAGACCCATCTCAAAACAAGTGACACATACAAACTGAAAGTGAAGGGCTGGATAAAAGATATTTCATGAAAATGGGGACCAAAAGAAAGCAGGAGTAGCAATACTCATATCACATAAAATAGATTTTGAAATAAAGTCCGTGTAGAGAGACAAAGAAGGACACTACATATTGATCAAAGGATCAATCCAAGAAGCAGATATAACAATATAAATATATATACACTCAACATAGGAGCACCACAGTATGTAAGGCAAATGCTAACAAGTATGAAAGGGAAAATTAATAGTAATACAATAATAGTGGGAGATTCACTCACACCTATGGATAGATCAAATAAACAGAAAATTAGCAAGAAAACACAAACTTTAAATGGTAAAATGGACCAGTTAGACCTAATTGATATCTATAGGCTATTTCATCCCCAAATAATGATTTTCACCTTTCCTCAAGTGCACAAGGAACATTCTCCAGGATAGATCACATCTAAATCTAGCCTTGGTAAATTAAAAAAATAAATAAATAAAGTCATTTCAAGCATCTTTTCTGATCACAATGCAGTAAGATTAGATGTCAACTACACAAAAAAACAAACAAAAAACCTGTTAAAAATACAAACATATGGAGGCTAAACAACACCCTTCTGAATAACCAACAAATCACATAGGAGCTAAAAAAAAAAAAAAAAAAGTCAAAATATGCATAGAAATGAATGAAAATGAAAACACAACAACCCAAAACCAATGGGATCCAGTTAAAAACCATGCTAAGGGGAAGGTTCATAGTAATACAAGCTTACCTCAAGAAACAAGAAAAAGTCAAATACATAACCTAAATCTACACCTAAAGCAACTAGAAAAAAGAAGAAATGAAGAACCCCAGCTTTAGTAGAAGGAAATAAATCATAAAAATTAGGGCAAAAATAAATGAAAAAGAAACAAAGAAGACTATAGCAAAAATCAACAAAATTAAAAGCTAATTCTTTAAGAAGATAAATAAAATAAATGGCCCATTAGCCAGACTCATCAAGAAACAAAGGGAGAAGAATCAAGTCAATAAAATTAGAAATGAAAAATGAAAAAATAACAGACAACACAGAAACACAAAGGATTACTGAAGACCACTTTCAGCAACTATATGCAAACAAACAAACAAACAAACAAACAAACAAAAAACAAAAACACACACACACACACCTGGAAAAATGGACAAATTCTCAGAAAAGTATAACCTTCCAAAACTGAACCAGGAAGAAATAGAAAATCTTAACAGACCCATCACAAGCATGGATATTGAAACTGTAATCAAAAATCTTCCAACAAACAAAAACCCAGGACTGAATGGCTTCACAGCTTAATTCTACCAAAAATTTAGAGAAGAGCTAACACATCCTACTCAAACTCTTCCAGAAAATTGCAGAGGAAGGGAAACTGCCAAACTCATTTTATGAGGCCACCATCACTCGTAAGCCCAGACAAAGATGCCATAAAAAGAGAGAACTACAGGCCAATAACACTGATAAATATACATGCAAAAATCCTTAACAAAATTCTAGTAGACAGAATCCAACAATATATTCAAAATATCATACGTCATGACCATGTGGGCTTTATCCCAGGGATGCAAGGATTCTTCAGCATTTGCAAATCAATCAATGTGATACATCCCATTAACAAATTGAAAGATAAAAACCGTATGATTATCTCAGTAGATGCAGCGAAAGCTTTTGACAAAATTCAACATCATTATGATAAAAATCCTCCTGAAAGCAGGCATAGAAGGAACATATCTCAACCTAATAAAAGCCATATATGATAAACACACAACAAACATTATCCTCAAAGGTGAAAAACTGAACGTGTTTCACCTAGAGCTAATCAATGATTATAGTAAAGTTGCAGGATATAAAACGGACATACAAACCTCCTGCATTCCTATACACTAAGAATGAGAAAACAGAAAGAGAAATTAAGGAAACAATTATATTCACCATTGTGACAAAAAGAATAAAATACTTATAAATAAATCTACCTAAAGAAACAAAAGACCTAGATATAGAAAATTCTAAAACACTGATGAAAGAAATAAAAGACACAAATAGACAGAGAAATATACCATGTTCCTTGGAAGAATGAACTTGTTAATTGGAAGAATCAGTATAGTGAAAATGAGTATACTAACCAAAACAATCTATAGATTCAGTGCAATCCCGATCAAGCTACCAATGGTATTTTTCAGACAGCCAGAGCAAATAATTTCCCAATTTGTATGGAAATACCAAAACCCTCAAATAGCCAAAACAATCTTGAGAAAGAAGAATGGAATTGGTAGAATTAACCTCCCTAACTTCAGACTATACTAAAAGCTACAGTCATCAAGACAGTATGGTACTGTCACAAAGACAAAAATATAGATCAATGGGACAAATAGAAAGCCCAGAGATAATCCACACACCTATGGGTAATGGCAACCCACTCCAGTATTCTTGCCTAGAGAATCCCATGGGCGGAGAGGCTTGGTGGGCTACAGTCCACTGTTCACAAACCGTCGGATATGACTGAGCAACTTCTCTTTCACTATGGACACCTTATCTTTGACCAAGGAGGCAAGACTATTCAATAGAGAAAATACAATCTCTTTAACAAATGGTCCCGGGAAAACTGGTCAACCACTTGTAAAAGAATGAAAGTAGAACACTTTTTAACACCATACACACACAAAAAAAAAAACTCAAAATGAATTAAAGATGTAAATGTAAGTCCAAAAACTGTTCTATGCATCTGTGTCTCTTTTGCTGTCTCACATACAGGGTTATTGTTAACATCTTTCTAAATTCCATGTGTATACCTGTGGCAGATTCATGTTGATATATGCCAAAACCAATACAATACTGTAAAGTAATTAACCTCTAATTAAAATAAATAAATTTATATTAAAAAACAAACAAACAAGCAAAAAAGATGTAAATGTAAGACCACAAATTATAAAATTCCTAGAGGAAAATATAAACAAAACACCATCTGACACAAATCACAATAGGATCCTCTATGACTCACCTTCCAGAGTAATGGAAATAAAAGCAAAAATAAACACATGGGACCTAATTGAGCTTAAATGCTTTTGCACAACGAAGGAAACTACAAGCAAGGTGAAAATATAGCCTTTAGAATGGGAGAAAATAATAGCAAATGAAACAGCTGACAAAGAATTAATCTCAGAAATGTACAAGTAGCTCATACAGCTCAATTCCAGAAATATAAATGAACCAAACAAAAAATGGGCCAAAGAATTAAACAGCCATTCTTCAAAGAAGACTTACAGATGACTAACAAACACATGAAAAGATGCACAGCATCACTCATCATCAGAGAAATGCAAATCAAATTCTCAATGAGGTACCATTTCATGCCAGTCAGAATGGCTGCTATCAAAAGTCTACAAACAATAAATACTGGAGAAGGTGAGAGAAAAGGGAACCATCTTATACTTTTGGTGGGAATGCAAACTAGTACAGCCACTATAGAGAACAGTGTAAAGATTCCATCAGCAGATGAATGAATAAGAAAGCTGTGGTACATACACACAATGGAATATTACTCAGTTATTAAAAAGAATGCATTTGAATCAGTTCTAATGAGGTGGATGAAACTGGAGCCTATTACACAGAGTGAAGTAAGTCAGAAAGAAAAACAGCAATACAGTTTATCAACACATATAAATGGAATTTAGAAAGATGGTAATGATGACCCTATATGTGAGACAGCAAAGGAGACACAGATGTAAAGAACAGACTTTTGGACTCTATGGGGGAAGGCAAGAGTGGGATGATTTGAGAGAATATCATTGAAACATGTATATTACCATATGTGAAATAAATCACCAGTCCATGTTCGATTCATGAGACAGGGTACTCAGGGCTGGTGCAAGGGGGTGACCCTGAGGGATGGAATGGATAGGGAGGTGGTGGGGGATTCAGGATGGGGAGGGAGGGGGGGGAAGGGGGTTCAGGATGGGGGACACATGTACACCCATGGCTGATTCATGTCAATGTATGGCAAAGACCACTACAATATTATAAAGTAATTAGCCTTCAATTAAATTAAATAAGTTAATTTTTAAAAAGATTAAAACAATAAGCAGCATTTTAATTTTATTTTTAATAAGTAAAGAGAAGTTAGAACAAATTGTATTCCTTCAGTTGAACTATTTACAGTCTTATTTAACACAAGCTAAATTTTAATAATTTAAGCAAGTTAAAAACTTGCCTCAAGAATATATTTGCTATAACTTCAATACAAAATTTATTAAAAGTCAATGTGTGTGTGTATATATATTTATGTATCTGAGACTCAGACTCAGACTCAGACAGTAAAGAATCTACCTGCAATGTGGGAGACCTGGGTTCCATCCCTGGGCTGTGAAGATCCTCTAGAGAAGGGATTGGCTACTCACTCCAGTATTCTTGCCTAGAGAATTCCATGGCAGAGCAGCTTGGTGGGCCACAGGCCATGAGGTTACAAAGGGTCGGGCACGACTGAGCTATTAACACACATACGTAACATACATTGATAAAATCATTTTTTCAATATTAACATACTTGACCACTGCATTTACTCTTGGGTTCCTAAACTCTACTGTGCTCAGAATAGAACTCTTTACTGATGATCTCTGTCATGTAAAAATGAAACCTGTATATTTATATACAGGTATGATATATACAGTGAATTTAACTCAGTTGACCATTATATCTACTACTGTGGACAAGAATTCCTTAGAAGAAATGTAGTAACCATCATAGTCAACTAAAGAGTCCGAAATGCAGTACTTGGATGCAATCTCAAAATGACAGGATGAACTCTGTTCATTTCCAAGGCAAACCATTCAATATCATGGTAATACAAGTCTATGCCCTAACCAGTAATGCTGAAGAAGCTGAAGTTGAACAGTTATATGAAGACCTACAAGACCTTAAAGAACTAACACACAATAAAGTTTTCCTTTTTATTATAGGGAATTGAAATGTAAAAATGGGAAGTCAAGGAGAAACTGGAGAAACAGGCAAATTTGGCCTTGGAGTACAGAATGAAGCATGGCAAAGGCTAAGAAGATGCACTGGTCACAGCAAACACTCTCTTACAACAACACAAGAGAAACTCTACACATGGATACCACCAGATAGTCAACACTAAAATCAGATTGATTACATTCTTTGCAGCCAAGAATGGAGAAGCTCCATACAGTCAGCAAAAACAAGACTGGTAGCTGACTGTGGCTCAGATCACAAACTCCTCATTGCCAAATTCAGACTTATATTGAAGAAAGTATGGAAAATCCACTAGACAATTCATGTATGACCTAAGTCAAATCCCTCATGATTATACAGTGGAAATGAGAAATAGATTTAACAGAGTAGATCTGATAGAGTGCCTGATGAATTATGAATGGAGGTTCAAGACATTGTACAGGTGACAGGGATCAAGACCATCCCCAAGGGAAAAGAAAAGAAAAAAACTAAAATGGCTCTCTGAGCAGGCCTAACAAATAGCTTCAAAAGAAGAAAAACAAAGGATAAAAGAAAAGATATGCCCATTTGAATGCAAAGTTCCAGGGAATAGCAAGGAGAGAAAAAAACCTTCCTCAGTGATCAGTGCAAAGAAATAGAGGAAAACAACAGAATGGGAAAGACTAGAGATCTCTTCAAGAAAATTAGAGATATGAAGGGAATATTTCATGCAAAGATGGGCTCAATAAAGGACAGAAATTGTATCGACCTAGGTGAAACAGAAGATATTAAGAAAGGGTGTCAAGGATACACAGAAGAACTGTACAAAAAAGATCTTCATGACCTAGATGATCACAATGGTATAATCACTCACCTAGAGCCAGACATTCTAGAATGTGAACTCAAGTGGGCCTTAGGAAGCATCACTATGAACAAAGCTAATGGAGGTGGTGAAATTCCAGTTGGGCTATTTCAAATCCTAAAACATGATGTGGAGAAACTGCTGTACTCAACATGCGAGCAAATTTGGAAAACTCAGCAATGGCCACAGGGCTGGAAAAGGTCAGTTTTCATTCCAATCCCAAAGAAAGGCAATGCCAAAGAATGCTCAATCACACAATTGCATGCATCTCACACGCAAGTAAACAAATGCTCAAAATTCTCCAAGCCAGGCTTCAGCAATAGATGAACCATGAACTTCCAGATGTTCTAGCTGGTTTCAGAAAAGGCAGAGGAATAGCCAGTGATGCCATTCAAACCTAATGTGTATATATATATATATATATATATATAACTCAACCAGCCAAACCTAATATATATATATTATATATATTATATATATATATATTATATATATATAATATATATAATATATATATATTAGGTTTGGCTGGTTGAGTTGCTCAGAGATCAAATTTCCAACATCCACTGGATCACTGAAAAACCAAGAGAGTTCCAAAGAAACATCTATTTTTGCTTTATTGACTATGTCAAAGCCTTTGACTGTGTATCACAATAAACTGTGGGAAATTCTGAAAGAGATGGGAATACCTGACCACCTGACCTGCCTCTTGTGAAATCTGTATGAAGGTCAGGAAGCAACATTAGATCTGAACATTGGACAACAGAATGGTTCCAAATAGGAAAAGGAGGATGGCAAGGCTGTACATTGTCACCCTGCTTATTTAACTTATATGCAGAGTACATCATGAGAAACACTGGGCTGGATGAAGCACATGCTGGAATTAAGATTTCTGGTAGAAATATCAATTACCTTAGATATGTAGATGATACAACCTTTATGCCAGAAAGTGAAGAACTCTCTTTTGATAAAAGTGAGAAAGAGGAGAGTGAAAAATTGGCTTAAAGCTCAACATTCATAAAACTAAAATCATGGCATCTAGTTCCATCAATTCAGGGCAAATAGATGGGGAAACAGTAGAAACAGTGGCAGCCTTTATTCTTTTGGGCTCCAAAATCACTGCAGCCATGAAATTACAAGATGCTTACTCTTTGGAAGGAAAGTTATGACTAATTTAGACAGCCTATTAAAAACAGAGACATTACTTTGCCAACAGAGGTCTGTCTAGTCAAGGCTATTGTTTTTCCAGTAGTCATGTATAAATGTAAGTTGGACTATAAAGAAAACTCAGCCCCGAAGTATTGACTGTGGTGTTGGAGAAGACTATTGAGAGTCCCTTGGGCTGCAAGGACATCCAACGAGTCCATCCTAAAGGAGATCAGTCCTTAGTGTTCATGGGAAGGACTGATGTTGAAGCTGAAACTCCAATAGTTTGGCTATCTGATGGAAGAGCTGACTCATTTGAAAGAACCCTGATGCTGGGAAAGATTGAAGGCTGGAAGACAAGGGGACGACAGAGGATGAGATGGTTGGATGCCATCACTGACTCAATGGTAATGAGTTTGGGTAGGCTCCAGGAGTTGATAATGGACAGGGAGGCCTGGTGTGCTGCAGCCTATGGGGTTGCAAAGAATCGGACACAACTGAGGGACTGAACTGAACAGATTGATGTCATATATATATATATATATATATATATATATGTATGTATGTGTGTGTGTGTGTGTATATATATATGGGCTTCCCTGGTAAGTCATTTGGTAGTTTCCTCTAGCATTACAGGAGACCCAAGTTCAATCCCAGGGTTGGGAAGGTGCCCCACAGCAGGCAAGAGCTACTCACTCAGGTATTCTGGTCTGGAGAATTCCATGGACTGTGTAGTCAATAGGACAAAGAGGTGGACATGACTGAATCACTCAACTTACTATATATATATATATATATATATATATATATATATATATATGTATATATATATATATAATATAAATGTAGTGAAAAGTTAGTTTCTCAGTAATATATACACACACACATATGTGTGTGTGTGTGTGTGTGTGTGTGTGTGTGTGTGTGTATATATATATTAGGTTTGGCTGGTTGAGTTGCTCAGTCATGTCCAGCTCTTTGCCACCATATAGACTACATCATGCCAGGCTTGTTTGCTGATCATCAATTCACTGCTGGATCTTATTCAAACTCATGTCATTCTAGCCAGTGATGCCATTCAACAGTCTCATCCTCTGTTGTCCCTTCTCCTGCCCTCAATTTTTCCCAGCATCAGGGTCTTTTAAAATAAGGCAGTTCTTCATATCAGGTGGCCAAAGTTTTATAGTTTCAGCTTCACCATCAGTCCCTCCAATGACTATTCAGGACTGATTTCCTTTAGGATGGACTGATCGGATTTCCTTATAGTCCAAGGGACTCTCGAGAGTCTTTTCCAACACCATAGTTCAAAAGCATCAATTCTTCAATGCTCAGCTTTCTTTATGGTCCAAATTTCACATCCATACATGGCTACTGGAAAAACCATAGCTTTGGCTAGATGGACCTTTGTTGGCAAGGTGATGTCTCTGCTTTTTAATACAGTATCTAGTTTGGTCATAGTTTGTCTTCCAAGGTGCAAGAATCTTTTAATTTCATGGCTGCAGTCTCCATCTACAGTGATTTGGGAGCCCACAAAAATAAAATCTCTCACTGTTTCCATTGTTTCCCCAACAATTTGTCATAAAGTGACTGGACTGGATGCCATGACCTTAGTTTTCTGAATGTTGAGGGTTTTGTTTTTGTTTTTGTTTTTGAGTTTAGACCAACTTTCTCACTCCACTCTTTCACATTCATCAAGAAGCTCTTTAGTTTTTCTTTGCTTTCTGAAATAAGGTTGCTGTGTTCTGCATATCTGATGTAATTGATATTTCTCCTAACAATCTTGATTCCAGCTTGTGCTTCATCCTGCCCAGCATTTTGCATGATGTTCTCTGCATGTAAGTTAAATAAGCAGGGTGACAATAAACAGCTTTTACATACTCCTTTTCCAATTTGAAAGCAGTCTGTTCTATGTCCGGTTCTACCTGTTGCTCCTTGACCTGCATACAGATTTCTCAGGAAGCAGGTAAGGTGGTCTGATATTACCATCTCTTGAAGAATTGACCTACACAGTCAAAGAATTTGATGTAATCAATGAAGCAGAAGTAGACATCTTTCTGATATTCTCTTG
The DNA here is from genome assembly GCA_917880005.1 of Nanger dama. Classification (NCBI taxonomy): domain Eukaryota; kingdom Metazoa; phylum Chordata; class Mammalia; order Artiodactyla; family Bovidae; genus Nanger; species Nanger dama. Next base: position 10,884,451 of record CAKJTW010000014.1, read on the forward strand.
CATTTTCAATGGTCGAAAGGATGCTAGCAATTTGGTCTCTCATTCCTCTGCCTTTTCTAAATCCAGCTTGAACACTGGAAGTTCATGTTTCATGTATTGTTGAAGCCTGTATTGGAAAATTTTGAGCCTTACTTTACTATCATGTGAGATGAGTGCAACTGTGCAGTAGTTTGAACATTCTTTGTCATTACCCTTGTTTGAGATTGGAATGAAAACTGATGTTTTGCAGTCCTGTGGCCACTGGCCACTGCTGAGTTTTCCAAACTTGCTGGCATGCTGAGTGCAGCACTTCCACAGCATCATTTTTTTAGCATTTAAAATGGCTCAACTAAAATTCCATCATGTCCACTAGCTTTGTTGTTCGTTATGCTTCCTAAGGCCCACTTGGCATCACATTCCAGGATGTCTGGCTCTAGGTGAGTAATCACACCATCATGGTTATCTGGTTCTTGAAGATGTGTTGTTGTTGTATAATTCTTCTATGCATTCTTCCATCTCTTCTTAATGTCTTCTGCTTCTCTTTGGTCCATGCCATTTCTGTCCTTTATTGAGCCCATCTTTGCATTAACTGTTCCCTTGATATCTCTAATTTTCTTGAAGAGATCTCTAGTCTTTCCTTTTTTTTTTTTTTTCCTGTTTCTTGCACTGGTCACTGAGGAAGGCTTTCTTATCTCTATTTGCTATTCTTTGGAACTCTGCATTCCAATGGGTATATCTTTACTTTTCTCCTTTGCCTTTAACTTTATATATAGCATGCCTTTTGGAGAAGACAATGGCACCCCACTCCAGTACTCTTGCCTGGAATATTCCATGGATGGAGGAGCCTGGTAGGCTACAGTGGCAGGGTGGCAAACAGTCGGACACGACTGAGTGACTTCACTTTCAGTTTTCACTTTCATGCATTGGAGAAGGAAATGGCAACCCACTCCAGTGTTCTTGCCTGGAGAATCCTAGGGACGGGGAGCCTGGTAGGCTGCTGTCTATGGGTCGCACAGAGTCGGGCAGGACTGAAGTGACTTAGCAGCAGCAGCAGCAGATAGCATGCCTTTATGTATACACATCATTATTTGGGAAATTTATGTGATCTAAGGTTGTGAAATTTGGCATTACTAATACTTTGAAGGTATCTGTTATGTCAAGTTTCTTTGGTTAGCAATTACTTCTTTGGAAATGCTTAGAGGACTAACAAATGGTATTAACTATGGTCCAATAGGTAACAATAATAAACACATTACTGGAGTACTAGAGACTGTCTTTGTCTTTGCCATGGGCAACTCGGTGACATTTGTAAGATGGTTTATTTGCTATGAAATACAACATTCAGATATTGTCCCTTCTTGCAAATACCCTGTGATATCTTTTCCTGCTTTTCCTACTTCAGTGTAAGAAAATTGCATACTTTGAGTTAAGAGTGTATCAAAGAAACTGTGCTTCAAAAGCTCAGTTTATGGTTACCCATGAATTTAACAATATTTAAAGTTAGCAGAGTTGCTGATATCAAACAGGGCTCAGTGGAGTTCCTGTGTATAAAAGTGTTCCTGTGTCCTCCATTTCTTAGATTACAAGAAATGGCTTCATTCAGCTTCCAGGGTGTTCCCTGAGTTCAAAATGGTAGGTTCCAAAGGTTAGTTAGAGAAGGGAGGAGATGCAAGCCTAGGGAATAACCGTAAAGAAAACAATAGTGCAGCCTTAAGGTAAGGTCCTGGTTCCTCATCAAGGCATACACGCAAAAATATCATTGAGCTATTTTGCAGATACTGAAATCCTACCACGTGGGAGAAGTTAGTGGTTAATACTGGCATGCTGCGTATAAGCACATAGATACCAGACCAGTTGGTGAATGATGCTGACTCCTCCCACTTACCTTAACACCAGTCAGAAGAATATCCACAAGCTGAATAATGTCCTCTTTGAACCTCTATGTTTTGTGCTATAAAACATCTCCCTACTTCCTCCAGATTGGGGCAGAAATGCTGAGGGAATTAACCCATTGTGGCTCTCTGCCTGGCCAAGCCATAAAGCTGTTCTTTTCTCCTTGACCCAAAACTCTGTCTCTGAGATTTAATTCACTGCCAGGGTACAGAGACTAGATTCAGCTTCATTGCTATCATGTGCATAAATCTCTAGCTTTTACCTTTCCTTGACTATGTAGCTTTCTTCATTATTCCATTTAGCATCCCTAGTCTCCCTCTCAGGAGTGTTTTCTTAACAAGTGTTTTCCTTGGAAGCTATGCAATATATATATATATATAAATTTATTTATTTTAATTGGAGGTTAATTACTTTACAATATTGTATTGGTTTTGCCATACATCAACATGAATTCACCGCAGGTATACACGTGTTCCCCATCCTGAACCCCCCTCCCTCCACCCTCCCTATACCATCCCTTTGGGTTGTCTCAGTGCACCAGCTCTAAGCATGCAGTATCATGCATTGAACCTGGACTGGCATATTCTAATGAGTTGGATGAAACTGGAGCCTATTATACAGAGTGAAGTAAGCCATAAAGAAAAACACCAATACAGTATACTAAGGCATATATATGCAATATTTTTATGAGTGTTTATATAAGAGTAAACTCACTACAGGAAAAAGTAGTTTGGACAATATTTTCTAGAGATACTATATATCTAAGATTCAATTTGGACATGCATGTCTGCATACTGCAAATATGGGTCAAATTTTATCAGTTCATGTACTTCTACTCAAAACTGCCTGTATTATTTTGTACTGGAAAATTTCATAGTCAAACAGAAATATAATATATGAAAAACTGGCATGAGTTAATAAGCTGCTTTCAACTGATATTTAATTATAATAAAAATAGGGGCATAACTTTAAACCTTTGGTTTTGTATGTTTGGATGTTTTGTTCTGTTTGTTCCTTTTAACTTAACTTTACCTGTGCAATCTTTTTCTATGCCCAAACATGGATAGTTGACTTTTTCTATCAGAGCTGATTAAGCAGTTCTAAACATCTCTCTGTATTTTAGCTTGCAGCTATATTTTATCAAGTTTAATAAAGCAAAGAATGACTGCTTAAAAACTACACAGATTTCATCATTCATAATTATATTGCTAATTATCTTCCTACTTTCTGTTCATAAGTGAATACCATTAGACATTCTGGGGCTTTGCCTCTCCACTTGGACTGATAATTTGATCCATTTATTCACTACTATGTACCATACACTGAGAAATAAAGGTACAGAGTTGCATACTAAAAAAGTTTCATTTCACTTATTCAGGCAATAAAAAGGTAAACATTTATGAAATAATGTCAATACAAGTATAGAAAGTAAAATGTTAAAAATAAATGTAACACTTTGAATAGAGAGTTTTTGCAAAGAGTTGTTGAAAATATCATAGAGGAGATGATCTTTTAAGCTTGGACATATATAAAATAGGATATCATCTAGGGAAAATGAAAAATACTAGCCTAGGTATTTGGAGTAAATAATATAAAGCAGAGAAGAATTTTGAAGTAACTTGTATATGACAGAGTAACAAACATGTTAATACATACTACAAGATTGTATTAGCTTGAATGAAAGTGCTTATTTGCATCATCTCTGAAGAAAACATTGCAGAAAGTATTTTAGAGCATTATTAAAATCAGAAGAGGTATCTGTATCTCACAGTGTATGGTGCAAAGAAGATATTCTATAAATATGTATGTTCAAATGTATGTTTCCTCAGGGGTCAGATTAAGAGTTTAAGACACAAAAATCATGTAACACAGGATATAGTTTAGGATATCGAGATTGTTTCTTTTGAAATTGATTGCATTAGGCCATTATAAGGTAGTTACATTCAAAATAATGGCTCAAGACAATTATTGCAACAAGATAGGATTATTGATGACATATAGTGTTTTTAACAATTATATCCAGCATGTCTGCTTCACATTGTTGCTATCTAGCTAAAGCCAATGTTTCCAGAAAATTATCTAGAGAACTGCTAGGATGTATTAGGTTGAACATACTATGCTGATTCATCTTGAACATTTTCAGCAACAGTCAAAGCCAAAAGGGGATGAGTTATAAAATTTATACTCTATTTTGTGTCATCATAAAACTCCTCTAGGGAAACTAATACCTAATCCAAACTAGGGCTCTTTAACACTCAAATGCTTTAGGGAGCACTGGCCATTAAAAAGTTCAAACATGCTTATTGCTACCCCTTCATAGTCTGTGTCTGCTTGGAAACCACTTCTGAAATAATATAGTCATCCACACAGAGGCTCCATCAACTTTAAACAGCTGAGAGGGCACCAAGATAACCCTGAGAAAATGTGGTGTTGCTACATATTTTTAAAAGCACCAACAACTTAAATCAGATAATCTCTTATAAGGGATTTAGATAAATGACATAAAGAGGGAAAAGTTTAATCTTAAATATTTTATATTGCTTAACTTGAGTCTGCTGATTCACCATTTAGGTAAATGGATCTTGGCATCAGCTTAAGGATTTCCAGTGGCTGCTGATTTAAGTTATAAAAGAAGATGTTGTTCTAGTGTAAGGACAAATTAAACTCATAAATAAGTGATAAATCATAAAATAATAAATCATAAAAATAAAGGGTCAAGGAATTAACATAAAATGCTTCACGGACTTAAGGTGGTATGTAGATTCATAAAACTTCAGGGATGTAAAGAAACTTTTATTTATCTGCTTTAAATGTCTAGTTTTGCTCTTATAGAACAAAGTTGTGTAAGGTAGTAAAATATGAAATTCTATCATATCCAGTTGGGAAAATTTGGGTTTAAAATAATTGCCACCATGATTTAACTTTATCAAGAACAGTACATTCAAGCAAATATTCATGCTATCTTTAATTCTGTCTTTAAGATAGGATTTACTTGTTGAATCAATAAACAGTAGTAGTTAATTAACTTGCCATTATACAGGTTCTGAAAGCCTTTGGCAAGTGTAAAAGATATAATATCAATTACTGGCAAATAAGCATGGGTAGCTGCGACTGGTGCACTAAGTGCAGGTGGCTGTGAACAGTGCACTAAACGTGGCGGAGAGGAGCTACCCCACATCCGAGGTCAGGGGCAGAAGCCAGGAGGACCTCATGCCTGAAAGTCAGTGGCCAAGAGGAGTTACCCACGTTGAGGTCAGGGGCACTGGCGGAGAGTGCCAGGCTGTGATGGTGCAGGAACAGCTGAGAGGAGCTACTCTGCATCCCAGGCTGGGGGCAGTGGCTGGGAGGAGCCACCCCGAATCTGAGGTCAGGGGTGGCGGCTGGGTGGAGCAACCCCGCATCCAAGGAGCTGTGGCTACACTGGTGCAGGAAGGCCTAGAGGAGCTATCCGACCTTGAAGGTCAGGAAGGGCGGCAGTGAGGAAACACCCTTGGATCAAGGTAAGGAGCAGCAGCTGTGCTTCACTGGAGCAGCCGTGAAGAGATCCCCCACCCCCAAGGTTAAAAAAAACCCAAGTAACATAGTAGGTGTTGCAAGAGGGCATCAGAGGGCAGACACACTGAAATCATACTCACAAAAAACTAGTCCATCTAATCACATTAGGAACACAGTTCAGTTCAGTTCAGTCGCTCAGTCGTGTCCAACTCTTCGCGACCCCATGAATTGCAGCACACCAGGCCTCCCTGTCTATCACCATCTCCTGGAGTTCACTCAGACTCACGTTCATCGAGTCAGTGATGCCGTCCAGCCATCTCATCCTCTGGTGTCCCCTTCTCCTCCTGCCCCCAATCCCGCCCAGCATCAAAGTCTTTTCCAATGAGTCAACTCTTTGCATGAGGTGGCAAAAGTACTGGAGTTTCAGCTTTAGCATCATTCCTTCCATAGCCAGTTTTAATTGTTCCTCAAAACTGAAAGACACTGGCAGTCATGAGCATTCAGTTTTGGTGCCCAAACACTGTTGTTGTTTTCTTATTCTTGTTGCTTTCAACTAAAATCCATATTAGTTAAATATCAACTTATTATGAACTCTAGTAAAAAAAATAATTTCAATGTTCAAATATGTGTAGTGCTAGGAGTTTTACTTGGGAATAAGTAAAATTTTGTTTGAACCCAAGTTTCTGATCAGCTTCATGTATATGGAGGACTCTGGACTTTGATGAAATGCGGTGAGTTTGACAGAGTTTTCAAGTTATCAGTGTACCTATAGGCAATTTAAATTCCTTCAATCAAATATTTGCTATTTTCAAATGAGTATAATATTACATTTCTCACATGTTACTATCATCAGTTCAGTTCAGTTCACTCAGTCATCGTGTCCGACTCTTTGTGATCCCATGAATCACAGCATGCCATGCCTTTCTGTCCATCACCATCTCTCAGAGTTCACTCGGACTCACATCCATTGAGTCAGTGATGCCATCCAGTCATCTCATCCTCTGTCGTCCCCTTCTTCTCCTGCCCCCAATCCTTCCCAGCATCAGAGTCTTTTCCAATGAGTCAGTTCTTCTCATGAGGTGGCCAAAGTACTGGAGATTCAGCTTTAGCATCATTCCTTCCAAAGAAATCTCAGGGCTGATCTCCTTTAGAATGGACTGCTTGGATCTCCTTGCAGTCCAAGGGACTCTCAAGAGTCTTCTCCAACACCACAGTTCAGAAGCATCAATTCTTCAGCACTCAGCCTTCTTCACAGTCCAACTATCACATCCATACATGACCACAGGAAAAACCATGGCCTTGACTAGACGGACTTTAGTCAGCAAAGTAATGTCTCTGCTTTTGAATATACTATCTAGGTTGGTCATAAATTTTCTTCCAAGGACTAGGCGTCTTTTAATTTAATGGCTGCAATCACCATCAGCAGTGATTTTGGAGCCCCAAAAAATAAAGTCTGACACTGTTTCCACTGTTTCCCCATCTATTTCTCATGAAATGATGGGACCGGATGCCATGATCTTTGTTTTCTGAATGTTGAGCTTTAAACCAACTTTTTGCTTTCCTCTTTCACTTTCATCAAAAGACTCTTTAGTTCTTCAGTTTCTGCCATAAGGGTGGTATCACCTGCATATCTGAAGTTATTGATATTTCTCCCGGCAATCATGATTCCAGCTTGTGTTTCTTCTAGACCAGCATTTCTCATGATGTACTCTGCATATAAGTTAAAAAAAAAGAGTGGCAGTATACAGCCTTGACGTACTCCTTTTCCTATTTGGAACCAGTCTGTTGTTCCATGTCCAGTTCTAGCTGTTGCTTCCTGACCTACATACAGATTTCTCAAGAGGCAGATTAGGTGGTTTGGTATTCCCATCTCTTTCAGAATTTTCCAGAGTTTATTGTGATCCACACAGTCAAAGGCTTTGGCATAGTCAATAAAGCAGAAATAGATGTTTTTTCTGGAACTCTCTTGCTTTTTCCATGATCCAGCGGAAGTTGCCAATTTGATCTCTGGTTCCTCTGCCTTTTCTAAATCCAGCTTGAACATCTGGAAGTGCCCCGTTCACGTATTGCTGAAGCCTGGCTTGGAGACTTTTGAGCATTACTTTACTAGCATGTGCGATGAGTGGCATTGTGCGGTAGTTTGAGCATTCTTTGGCATTGCCTTTCTTTGGAATTAGAATGAAAACTGACCTTTACAGTCCTGTGGCCACTGCTGAGTTTTCCAAATTTGCTGGCATGTTGAGTGCAGCAATTTCACTGCATCATCTTTCAGGATTTGATACAGCTCCACTGGAATTCCATCATCTCCACTAGCTTTGTTTGTAGTGATGCTTTCTAAGGCCCACTTGACTTCACATTCCAGAATGTCTGGCTCTAGATTAGTGATCACATCATCATAATTATCTGAGTCATGAGGATCTCTTTTGTACAGTTCTTGCCACCTTTCTTAATATCTTCTACTTCTCATAGGTCCAAACCATTTTGTCCTTTATCGAGCCCATCTTTCCATGAAATGTTCCCTTGGTGTCTCTAATTTTCTTGAAGAGATCTCTAGTCTTTCCCATTCTGTTCTTTTCCTATAAAAAGGCTTTCTTATCTCTTCTTGCTATTCTTTGGAACTCTGCATTCAGATGCTTATATCTTATCCAGCACTGAAGGTCAGGAACACGGCAGTGAGGAGATACCCCTCGTCCAAAGTAAGGAGCAGTGGCTGTGCTTTGCTGGAGCAGCCATGAGGAGATACCCCACACCCAAGGTAAGAGAAACCCAAGTAGGATGGTAGGTGTTGCAAGAGGGCATCAGAGGGCAGACACACTGAAACCATACTCACAGAAAACTAGTCAATCTAATCACACTAGGACCACAGCCTTATCTAACTCAGTGAAACCAAGCCATACCTGCAGGACAACCCAAGATGAGCGGGTCATGGTGGAGAGGTCTGAGAGAATGTGGTCCACAGGAGAAGAGAATGGCAAGCCACTTCAGTATTCTTGCCTTGAGAACCCCATGAACAGTATAAAATGGCAAAATGATAGGATACCAAAAGAGGAACTCCCCAGGTTATTAGGTGTCCAATATGCTACTTGAGATCAGTGGAGAAATACCTCCAGAAAAAAATAAAGGGATGGAGCCAAAGCAAAAACAGTACCAATCTGTGGCTGTGACTGGTGATAGAAGCAAGATCCGATGCTGTAAAGAGCAATATTGCATAGGAACCTGGAATGTCAGGTCCATGAATCAAGGCAAATTGGAAGTGGTCAAACAAGAGATGGCAAGGGTGAACGTTGACGTTCTAGGAATCAGCAAACTAAAATGGACTGGAATGGGTGAATTTCACTCAAATGACCATTATATCTACTACTGCAGGCAGGAATCCCTCAGAAGAAATGGAGTAGCCATCATGGTCAACAAAAGAATCTGAAATGCAGTACTTGGAAGCAATCTCAAAAATGAGAGCATGATCTCTGTTCGTCTCCAAGGCAAACCTATCAATATTACAGTTATCCAAGTCTATGCCCCAACCAGTAACACTGAAGAAGCTGAAGTTGAATGGTTTTATGAAGACCTACAAAACCTTTTAGAACTAACACCCCCCCAAAATGTCCTTTTCATTATAGGGGACTAGAATGCTAAAATAGGAAGTCAAGAAACACCTGGAGTAACAGGCAAATTTGGCCTTGGAATGCAGAAGGAAGCAGGGCAAAGACTAATAGAGTTTTGCCAAGAAAATGCACTGGTCATAGCAAACATCCTCTTCCAAAAACACAAGAGAAGACTCTACACATGGACATCACCAGATGGTCAAGACTGAAATCAGTTTGATTATATTCTATGCAGCCAAAGATGGAGAAGCTCTGTACAGTCAACAAAAACAAGACCAGGAGCTGACTGTGGCTCAGATCATAAACTCCTTATTACCAAATTCAGACTCAAATTGAAGAAAGTACGGAAAATTGCTAGACCATTCAGGTATGACCTAAATCAAATCCCTTATGATTCTACAGTGGAAGTGAGAAATAGATTTAAGGTCCTAGATCTGATAGATAGAGTGCCTGATGAACTATGGAATGAGGTTCATGACTTTGTACAGGAGACAGGGATCAAGACCATCCTCATGGAAAAGAAATGCAAATAAGCAAAATGGCTGTCTGAGGAGGCCTTACAAATAGCTGTGAAAAAAATAGAGGTGAAAAAACAAAGGACATAAGGAAAGAGATAAGCATCTGAATGCAGAGTTCCAAAGAGTAGCAAGAAGATGAGAAGAAAGCCTTCTTCAGTGATTAATGCAAAGAAATAGAGGAAAACAACAGAATGGGAAAGACAAGAGATCTCTTCAAGAAAATTAGAGATACCAAGGTTTATTTCAGCAAAGACGGGATCAAAAAGGACAGAAATGATATGGACCTTTCAAGAGATGGGAATACCAGACCACCTAACCTGCCTCTTGAGAAATCTATATGCAGGTCAAGAAGCAACAGTTAGAACTGGACATGGAACAACAGACTGGTTCCAAATAGGAAAAGGAGTACAACAAGGCTGTATATTGTCACCCTGCTTATTTAACTTATATGCAGAGTACATCATGAGAAACGCGGGACTGGAAGAAACACAAGCTGGAGTCAAGATTGCCAGGAAAAATATCAATAACCTCAGATATGCAGAGCCTAAAAAACCTCTTGATGAAAGTGAAAGAAGATAGTGAAAATGTTGGCTTAAAGCTCAACATTCAGAAAATGAAGATCATGACATCCAGTCCCATCACTTCATGGGAAATAGATGGGGAAACAGTGAAAACAGTGTCAGACTTTATTTTGGGGGCTCCAAAATCACTGTGGATGGTTACTGCAGCCAAATTAAAAGACGCTTACTCCTTGGAAGGAAAGTTATGACCAACCTAGACGGCATATTAAAGCAGAGACATTTGTCTGTCAACAAATGTCCGTCTAGTCAAGGCTATGGTTTTTCCAGTGGTCATGTATGGATGTGAGAGTTGGACTGTGAAGAAGGCTGAGCGCCAAAGAATTGATGCTTTTGAACTGTGGTGTTGCAGAAGACTCTTGAGAGTCCCTTGGACTGCAAGGAGATCCAAGCAGCCCATTCTAAAGGAGATCAACCTTGGGATTTCTTTGGAAGGAATGATGCTGAAGCTGAAGCTCCAGTAGTTTGGCCACCTCATGCGAAGTGTTGACTCACTGAAAAAGACTCTGATGCTGGGAGGGATTGGGGGCAGGAGGAGAAAGGGACGACCGAGGATGAGATGGCTGGATGTCATCACAGACTCGATGGACGTAAGTCTGAGTGAACTCTGAGAGATGGTGATGAACAGGGAGGCCTGGTGTGCTGCAATTTATGGGGTCACAAAGAGTCGGACACGAGTGAGCGACTGAACTGAAATGAACTAACAAAAGCAGAAGATATTAAAAAGAGGTGGCAAGAATACACAGAAGAATGCACAAAAAAGATCTTCACGACCAAGATAATCATGATGGTGTGATCACTCATCTATAGCCAGACATCCTGGAATGTGAAGTCAAGTGGGTCTTAGAAAGCATCACTACGAACAAAGCTAGTGGAGGTGATGGAATTCCAGTGGAGCTATTTCAAACGCTGGAAGATGATGCTGTGAAAGTGCTGCACTCAATATGCCAGCAAATTTGGAAAATTCAGCAGTGGCCACAGGACTGGAAAAGGTCAGTTTTCATTCCAATGCCAAAGAAAGGCAGTGCCAAAGAATGCTCAAACTACCACACAGTTGCACTCATCTCACATCCTAGTAATGTAATGCTCAAAATTCTCCAAGCCACGCTTCATCAGTACATGAACAGCGAACTTCCAGATGTTCAAGCTGGTTTTAGTAAAGGCAGAGGAAGCAGAGATCAAATTGCCAACTTCCGCTGGATCATGGAAAAAAGGAGGAGAGTTCCAGGAAAAAAAAAATCTATTTCTGCTTTATTGACTATGCCAAAGCCTTTGACTGTGTGGAACAAAATAAACTGGAAAATTCTTCAAGTGATAGGAATACCAGACCACCCAAACTGCTTCTTGAGAAATCTGTATGCAGGTCAGGAAGCAACAATTAGAACTGGACATGGAACAAGAGACTCATTTCAAATAGGAAAAGGAGTATGTCAAGGCTGTATATTGTCACCCTGTTTATTTAACTTATATGCAGAGTACAGCATGAGAAATGGTGGACTGGTAAAACCACAAGCTGGAATCAAGATTGCTGGGAGAAATGTCAATAACTTCAGATATGCAGATGACACCACCGTTATGGCAGAAAGTGAAGAGGAACTAGAAAGCCTCTTGATGAAAGTGAAAGAGGAGAGTGAAAAAGCTGGCTTAAAGCTCAACATTCAGAAAACAAAGATCATGGCATCCGGTCCCATCACTTCATGGGAAATAGATGAGGAGACAGTGGAAACAGTGTCAGGCTTTATTTTTTTGGGGGGCCTCCAAAATCACTGCATATATTGACTGCAGCCATGAAACTGAAAGACAGTTACTCCTTTAAGAAAAGTTATGACCAACCTAGATAGCATATTGAAAAGCAGAGACATTACTTTGCCAAAAAGGTTCGTCTAGTCAAGGCTATGATTTTTCCTATGGTCATGTATGGATGTGAGAGTTGGACTATGAAGAAGATTGAGCGCCAAATAATTGATGCTTTTGAACAGTGGTGTTGGAGAAGATGCTTGCTAGTCCCTTGGACTGCAAGGAGTTCCAACCAGTCCATTCTGAAGGAGATTAGCCCTGGGATTTCTTTGGAAGGAATGATGCTGAAGCTGAAACTCCAGTACTGTGGCCACCTTATGCGAAGAGTTGACTCATTGGAAAAGACTCTGATGCTAGGAGGGATTGGGTGCAGGAGGAGAAGGGGATGACAGAGGATGAGATGGCTGGATGGCATCACGGACTGAATGGACATGAGTCTGAGTGAAGTCTGGGAGTTGGTGATGGACAGAGAGGCCTGGCATACTGTGATTCATGGGGTCACAGTCGGACACAACTGAGTGACAGAACTAAACTGATGGTTATGTTAGTACACAGCCCATCCCTTTTCCTTTAAATATAGTTGAATTTATTTTTTTCGCACTGGCTGCTTATACCAGAGCAATAACACCTCATAAGAAATTGTTGAGATCTTAAGTAACACATTGTTAATAATATTAAATAAACACGGATAAGACACACAATTAGTTTCAATCTAAAATTTATCTTTTCATACTGTTCATTGTGTTCTCGAGGCAAGAATAATGAAGTGATTTGCCGTCCCTTCTCCAGTGGACCACAGTTTGTCAGAACTCTACACAATGACCCATTTGTCTTGGGTGGCTTATTTAACTTATATGCAGAGGATATCATGTGAAATTCTGGGCTGGATGACACACAAGCTGGAATCAAGGTTTCTGGGAGGAGTATCAACCACCTCAATTATGTAGATGATATAACTCTAATAGCAGAAAATTAAGAGGAAGTAAAAGAGCCTCTTAATGAGGGTAAAAGAGGAGAGTGAAAAAGCTGGCTTAAACTTAACGTTCAAAAAACTAAGATCATGGCATCCACATCACTTTATGGCAAATAGATGGAGAAAAAGTGGAAAGAGTGACAGACTGTATCTTCTTGGGCTCCAAGCACAGTGAATGGTGACTGCAACCATGAAATTAAAAGACATTTTCTCTTCGGAAGCAAACCTCTGACAAACCTAGATAGCATAATAAGAAGCAGAGACAACACTTTGCTGACTAAGGTCAAAGCTATATTTTTTCCAATAGTCAAGTGCAGGTGTGAGAGTTGGACCATAAAGAAGGCTGAGCACAAAAGAATTCATGCTTTCAAATTATGGTGCTGCAGAAGACTCTTGAGAGCCCCTTGGACAGCAAGGAGATCAAACCAGTCAAACCTAAAAAACAAACAAGCAAACAAACAAAATACACAGAAAAAAACCCTGAATATTCATTGGAAGGACTGATGCTGACACTCCAATAATTTAGACCACCTGATGCAAAGAACCAACTCATAGGAAAAGGCCCTGATACTGGGAAAGACTGAAGGCAGAAGGAGAAGGGGGCAACAGAGAATGAGACAGTTGGATGGCCATGAGTTTGAGGAAAATCCAGAAGATAGTGAATGACAGGGAAGCCTGGTGTGCTGCAGCTCCTGGGGCTACAAAGATTTGGACACAGCTTAGCAACTGAACAACAACAACAAAATTTATCTTAGTATATCACACGTGGTTAATAGAATGCTTTAAATTCAGTTAAACATATCAATCATGGCAAATCATTGATAAAGAATTAGTTTTAACTCTTAGAAATACGTTTGAAATCTGTGTTGATCACCAATATGGTTACATGGATAAATATGCATAAATATGATTCTTTCCATCATGTATTTCAACATGAGGGGGAGCATTTGGATGACATGGAAAGCAGATGTTCTTTCTTTCTTTTCTTTTCTTTTGTACTTTTCTCCAGCTCAAGGACTTAGAAAGTGCCATTCTTAACGTTCACTTACGAATTTTCAGAATTCCAATGTTGATTCTTTCTGTTTCTAAAGTTTGTTCTGTTGCCTTAACATATCTCTAAACTTAATTTTTTAAATGACAGTGTAGAATTGGCTCATTTTCCCTTTTTCTTTCCGTAATTACATATAATCAGGTTTATCATATCCTGTATTTACAGATAGATCAAACATATGTATAGTATCACAAATTTGGGCTCCTTCATGCTCTGTCTCACAGATGATCTTTCTCATAAAGTTCTCATTCATCTCCACTGCTGTTGGAAAATGACCAGTCTCATATTTCTCAATTTTTTGATGGAATTGTCTTACCAATACTACTAAACTGCATGAAATTCAAAGTAGTGACCTAAGAGATAAAAGTTCATTAGAATTTCCTCACCTTTTGCCTGGTGCCTAATATCTGTGTACTTAGCTATTAATGATTTAAGTCTACAATTTTTTAAAGCCATATCACTGCTGTCAGTGTAAATATTTTCTTCAAAAGGAACACAAGATAACACCAAAGGCAAGCTGAGCCTTTATAAGCAATTCTAGAGGAATTTTTAGTTACAAATTTTTGATAATTTACTAAAACCACATTTAAATGAATCATGTTTTTCAAAATGACAACAGAGACACTAAATATAATTAAACATTCAAGTTATGCTGAATGTGTCACTTGAAAAGGAGAAATATAATCAGTATGTGCATAGGTAACAAACTATATTGAAAAGGAAATCATGAAAGGTTATGAAAATAGAGTTCATTCCCTGCATGGTTCTTTTAGTTGTAGTCAGCAGAGAGTCCACTATTTTATGTTATGAGACATAATTTTCTTTGAAAATTTTATTATATGTTTTACTCAGATTTTGTAATTTTAAAAGTTTGTGTTTGTTGATGATGTCATCATCAGCTTCATAGGATGAAATATTACTTTGAAATATAAAATATAGGAAATAGAAGACTTTGAATGAGTTACTTTAAGTTGCATTATTTTTATTAAAATAAGCATGCTAAGTTGCTTTCAGTCATGTCCAACTCTTTGCAACACTATGGACTGTAGGCCACCAGGTTCCTCTTCCATTGGATTCTCTGGACAAGAAAACTAGAGTGGGTTACCATTTCCTTCAGAAAGGAGACCTTCCCAACTCAAGGACTGAACCCACATCTGTTGGATCTCCTGCCTTGGCAAGTGGATTCTTTACCACTAGCGAAAATATAGAATATTTAATTAAAACAAAGGAAAACAGATGTTTCACATTCCAATAGTCATGTGAAGACTACAATAGTCATGTTTAAATCAATAACAGGAGCAGCCCAGAGAAGCTACCCCCGCCTGAGGCCAGGGGTGGCGACCAGGAGGAGTGACCCCACGTCTGAGAAGCGGTGGCTGCCTGGGCACCAAAGGGCCTAGAGGAGCTATTTCACGTTCAAGGTTGGGAGGTGTGGCGGTGAGGAGATACCTATCATCCAAGGTAATAGAAATACAAGTAAGATGTTAGGTGTTGCAAGAGGGAAGACACACTGAAACCATACTCACAGAAAACTAGTCAATCTAATCACACTAGGACCACAGCCTTGTCTAACTCAATGAAACTAAGCCATGCCTTGTGGGGCCACCCAAGACAGGTGGGTCATGGTGGAGAGGTCTGACAGAATGTGGTCCACTGGAGAAGGGAATGGCAAACCACTTCAGTACTATTGTCTTGAGAACTCCATGAACAGTATGAAAAGGCAAAATGATAGGATACAGAAAGAGGAACTCCCCAGGTCAGTAGGTGCCCAAAACGCTACAGGAGATCAGTGGAGAAATAACTCCAGAAAGAATGAAGGGATGGAACCAAAGCAAAAACAATACCCAGCTACAGATGTGACTGGTGATAGAAGCCAAGCCCGATGCTATAAAGAGCAATATTGCATGGGAACCTGGAATGTCAGGCCTATGAATTAAGGCACATGGAAGTGGTCAGACAGGAGATAGCAAGTGAATGTCGACATTCTAGGAATCAGCGAACTAAAATGGACTGGAATGGGTGAATTTAACTCAGATGACCATTATATCTACTACTGCAGGCAGGAATCCCTTAGAAGAAATGGAATAGCCATCATGGTCAACAAAAGAGTCTGAAATACAGTACTTGGATGCAATCTCAAAAACGACAGAATGATCTCTGTTTGTTTCCAAGGCAAATCATTCAATATCACAGTACTCCAAGTCTACGTCCCAACCAGTAACGCTGAAGAAACTGAAGTTGAACGATTCTGTGAAGACCCACAAGACCTTTTAGAATTAAAACCCCCAAAAGATTTATTTTTCATTATAGCGGACTGGAATGCAAAAGTAGGAAGTAACAGGCAAATTGGCCTTGGAATGCAGAATGAAACAGGGCAAAGACTAACAGAGTTTTGCCAAGAAAATGCACTGGTCATAGCAAACATCCTCTTCCAAAAACACAAGAGAAGATTCTACACATGGACATCACCAGATGGTCAACACCAAAATCAGATTGATTATATTCTTTGCAGCCAAAGAGGAAGAAGCTCTATACAGTCAACAAAAACAAGACCAGGAGCTGACTGTGGCTCAGATCATGAACTCCTTATTGCCAAATTCAGACTCAAATTGAAGAAAGTAGGGAAAACCACTAGACCATTCAGGTATGACCTAAATCAAGTCACTTATGATAACACAGTGGAAGTGAGAAATAGGTTTAAGGGACTAGATCTGATAGACAGAGTGCCTGATGAACTATGGATGGAGGTTTGTGACATTGTACAAGAGATGGGGATCAAAAACCTTTCCCATGGAAAAGAAATGCAAATAAGCAAAATGCCTGTCTGAGGAGGCCTTACAAATAGCTGTGAAAAGAAGAGAAGTGAAAAGCCAAGGAGAAAAGGAAAGATACAAGCGTTGAATGCAGAGTTCCAAAGAATAGCTAGAAGAGATAAGAAAGCCTTCTTCACTGATCAATGCAAAGACATAGCGGAAAAGAACAGAATGGGAAAGACTAGAGATCTCTTCAAGAAAATTAGAGATACCAAGGGAACATTTCATGCAAAGATGGGCTCGAGAAAGGACAGAAATGGTATGGACCTAACAGAAGCAGAAGATATTAAGAAGAGGTGGCAAGAATACCCAGAAGAACTATGCAAAAAATCTTCACAACCAAGATAATCACAGTGATGTGATCACTCACCTAGAGCCATATCCTGGAATGTGAAGTCAAGTGAGCCTTAGAAAGCATCACTAGGAACAAAGCTAGTGGAGGTGATGGAATTCGAGTTGAGCTATTTCAAGTCCTGAAAGATGATGCTGTGAAAGTGCTGCACTCAATATGCCACCAAATTTGGAAAACTCAGCAGTGGCCACAGGAGTGGAAAAGGTCAGTTTTCATTCCAATCCCCAAGAAAGGCAATGCCAAAAAATTCTCAAACTACTGCACAATTGCACTCATCTCACACGTTAGTAAAATAATGCTCAAAATTCTCCAAGTCAGGCTTGGAGAATGAACTGTGAACTTCCTGATGTTCAAGCTGGCTTTAGAAAAGGAAGAAGAACAAAAGATCAAATTGCCAACATCAGCTGGATCATGGAAAAACAAGAGAGTTCCATAAAAACATCTATTTCTGCTTTATTGACTATGCCAAAGCCTTTGACTGTGTAGATCACAATAAATTGTGGAAAATTCTTCAAGACATGGGAATACCAGACCACCCAAACTGCCTCTTGATAAACCTATATGCAGGTCAGGAAGCAACAGTTAGAACCCGACATGGAACAACAGACTGGTTCCAAATAGGAAAAGGAGTACATCAAGGTTGTATATTGTCATGCTACTTATTTAACTTATATGCAGAGTACATCATGAGAAACACTGGTCTGGAAGAAGCACAAGGTGTAGTCAAGATTTCAGGGAGAAATATCAATAACCTCAGATATGCAGGTGACACCACCCTTATGGCAGAAAGTGAAGAGGAACTAGAAAGCCTCCTGATGAAAGTGAAAGAGGGGAGTGAAAAAGTTGACTTAAAGCTCAACATTCAGAAAATGAAGATCACAGCATCTGGTACCATCACTTCATGACAAATAGAAGGAGAAACAGTGGAAACAGTGTCAGACTTTATTTTGGGGGCTCCAAAATCACTGCAGATGGTGACTGCACCCATGAATTTGAAAGATGCTTACTCCTTGGAAGAAAAGATATGACCTACCTAGATAGCATATTGAAAAGTAGAGACATTACTTTGGCAACAAAGGTCAGTCTAGTCAAAGCTATGGTTTTTCCAGTGGTCATGTATGGATGTGAGAGTTGGTCTGTGAAGAAGGCTGAACGCCGAAGAATTGATGCTTTTGAACTGTAGTGTTGGAGAAGATTTTTGAGAGTCCCTTGGACTGCAAGGAGATCCAACCAGTCCATTCTGAAGATCAGCCCTGGGATTTCTTTGGAGGGAATGATGCTAAAGCTGAAACTCTAGTACTTTGGCTACCTCGTGTGAATAGTTGACTCATTGGAAAAGACTCTGATTCTGGGAAGGATTGGGGGCAGGAGGAGAAGGGGATGACAGAGAATGAGATGGCTGGATTGCATCACTGACTCGATGGACGTGAGTCTGAGTGCAATTTGTGAGTTGGTGATGGACAGGGAGGTCTGGCTTGCTGCAATTCATAGGGTAGCAAACAGACACGACTGAGCGACTGAACCGAACTGAAAGAGTGTATTTATAAACTGAATTCAAGGAAAATCCTAAAATAATTAATCAAAAATTATCATAATTTTTGTTCTATTTTTATTTAATTAGTGATGGTGTTTTAGTTGCAAAATAATGTCCAACTCTTGTGACCCCATGGAGTGTAGCCTGCCAGGCTCCTCTGTTCATGGGATTCTCCAGGCAAGAATACTGGAGTGGGTTGCCATTTCTTTTTCCAGGGGATCTTTCCAACCGAGTAATCGAACCCAGGTAATTTTATTTAATTATACAAGTTCAAATATGTATTCTGTTGTCTATTTAAATAATCCCAATAAATAAGGTTGCTTTGTTTTTCAGATTTTACTTTCTAACTGAATGTTTTTTCTTTGTTATTTTATTAAATACAACAAATTTATAATTTAAGAAAGACATATACATATACTTATTTATTTTTATCTATACTTTTTTTCTGATTAAAATTATTTTTCTTTTTTTCTAATTATTGGACTGTTGCTGCTGCTGCTAAATCGCTTGTGTGTCTGACTGTGTGCAACCCCATAGATGGCAGCCTCCCAGGCTCTGCCGTGCCTGGGATTTTCCAGGCAAGAACACTGGAGTGGGTTGCCATTTCCTTCTCCAATGCATGAAAGTGAAGTTGTTCAGTCGTGTTGGACTCTTTGCGACTCCATGGACTGCAGCCTACCAGGCTCCTCAGTCCGTGAGATTTTCCAGGCAAGAGCCTCAATTTTGAATTTATTCATTTAATATATTTTATATACATATTCACATTTTATGAAAAGGGATAATGATGTTAGCTTAACTTAGATATATTTTAAACATATTTCCATATTATAAAATATACCATATATAGTATTGTGAGACTTCATATGGTTATGACAATAATTGTTTGTAGGAATAAAAAAAAAAAGTTGTAAAAATCTAACTATTCTAAAGTGCTGTAGGTAAACCTCTGACCACTAAAAAGATATTTCCTTAGTATGAATGCTAAAGAAGCTACATTTTAAGGATAAATACACAAGTATTTTAAAATGTAAGTTGTTACATTAAAATTTGGCTTTTTAAAAAATTTTGTACTGTATTGGTGTTTTTCTTTCCTTTTAAGGGCTAACACTCCACTGTGTATATGTACCTCAGCTTTCTTATCCATTCATCTGCTGATGGACATCTAGGTTGCTTCCATGTCCTGGCTATTACAAACAGTGCTGCCATGAACATTGGGGTACATGTGTCTCTTTCAATTCTGGTTTCCTGGGTGTGTATGCCCAGCAGGGGGATTGCTGCGTCATAAGGCAGTTCTATTTGCAATTTTTAAGGAGTCTCACACTGTTTTCCATAGTGGCTGTACTTGTATACTATCATGTAAGAAACGAAGTGCCAGTCTATGTTCAATACAGGATACAGGATGCTTGGGGCTGGTGCACAGGATGATCCAGGGAGAGGATGTGGGGTGGGAGGTGGGAGGGGGTTTTGGCATTGGGAGATCGTGTACACCTGTGGCTGATTCATGTCAATGTATGGCAAAACAAATATAGTATTGTAATGTAGAATAAAGTATTAAAAAAATTTATGTTTTAAATTTATTTTTTTAGTTGCAGAGTAATTGCTTTACATAATTTTGTTGTTTTCTGTCAAATACCATCATCACAAAATAATATAAACAAAATCAAGATTTTATAGATTCAATACTATCTTTAATGTCATTGCTATATAAATCAAATATTTGGAAAGTGTTTCTTTTTTGCCATTAGCTTACTGTATAGGGAGATATTTGGCTAATTATTCAGGCTTATTCTGTAATACTCTGTAGCAAGCATTTTCACATAATTAGTCATGTTTCCTTTTTCATCATTACTACTCACCTGTTTCTAAAACTAGACTTAAAATCTGAGGTTGAGCTCAGTCTACTTATACAATGTATATAGTTTAAATTTAAAAATTCTGGAGACACATGGGGAGAGTAGTACTCATTAAAATCAGTATATTTGCTTTCTATGGTCAAATATAAAGTTCTCTGATATTTGAAGGGAAAAGACAGAAGCAGTATGAATTAGAGCACAATGATTCCTAATATTAAAATAAATCATTGTTATAATTGTAGTTTTGTTTTTGTTTTTGTTTTACACTTTTGGAAATAGCCATACTTTTACTATGAAATTGAACTTCTTTGCTGAGTGCAATGATGCCAATGTAGAAAGAAAACTGGACCATTGTACCCACTTCACTCATCAAGCTATCTGAGACAATTGATTGCTTAGTCTTACATCCCTTTTAATGTACTTTGTGTATTTGTCATGGTGAAATTTTGCTCTTCGTGTGTTTATTTATTCATTTAAAAATATTAATTATAAATCTAAGGTGAGTTATGCCAAGAACCTTCATAGGAACTGGTGATATGAACAGTCTGTCTTAAGAATTTTACATGCCAGTTATTAAGAGAGTGAAGAAAAATAAAAGTTTAAAGTTATAGAAATGTTATTTTAGGTGGTAAAAAAATGTTGTGATAAAATAAAGCTAGGATAAGAAGGGGAAAGACTGCTGTGGGAAAAGGTTGGTGTATGGGTAATCAGAAAGGACTTCTCTGCTGAAGTAATATTTGAGCAGAGAAAGTAAAGGAGGATAAAATGCATAGTTTCTTAGAGAAGACTGGCAGGGAAGATAGCAACTACAAAACTGGAAAATAGGGCCATGCCTCTTCTATTCTAAAATAAGTAAAACATCAAATGAGTTTGAAGTGAAAAACATGTACAAGGAATATGGTGAGTTTTGAGAGACATTAGAGCTCTTGAGAGTCCCCTGGACTTCAAGGAGATCCAACCAGTCCATTCTGAAGATCAGCCCTGGGATTTCTTTGGAAGGAATGATGCTAAGGATGAAACTCCAGTACCTTGGCCACCTCATGTGAAGAGTTGACTCATTGGAAAAGATTCTGGTGCTGGGAGGGATTGGGGGCAGGAGAAGAAGGGGATGATGGAGGATGAGATGACTGGATGGCATCACTGACTTGATGGACCTGGGTCTGAGTAAACTCCCGGAGTTGGTGATGGACAGGGAGGCCTGGCTTGTTGCAATTCATGGGGTCACAAAGAGTTGGACCCGAGTGAGTGACTGAACTGAACTGAACTGAGGGGTTCAGATTATGTAAGGACTTAGAGAACATCTTGAGGAATTCATTTCTTAATTTTTGAAAAGCTGTAAAGTCTTGGGAAAATTTTTAACAGAGAAATGACTTGTATTTTCTTTTTATTTTTCAAAATATTTGATTATAATGTTGACAGGAAATTATAGAATTCTATATTAGTTTTTTATGAATTCTACAAGAAATTATCAAAAGCTTGGCAGTTTAAAACACAAAATATTTATTATTTTATAGTTCTGAAAATAAGGAGTTGGACACATACCTCACTGGGCTAAGATCAAGGTACTGACAGGTACCTTCTGGAAGCTCTATTGAGAAATTACTTTAGCTTCCTTGCCTTTTCAGCTTCTTGATGAAACTGACTTTTCTTGTCTCATGGTCTTTTCTTCCATCTTCACATTATTAACTTTAGGCAAAATCCTTCTTACATCTTCCTAGTTTTCTCTTCTACTTTCTTCTATTTTCAAGGACCCTTGTGATTATTCATGTTGTTAAAGTCAGCTGATTAGCAAAAAATTTTTATCTGTTATCTTTTCTTTCCTTATTACTAAAACATTAATAAGTTTTGATGTCTGTGATGTGGACATATTTAGGGGGCATTATTCTGTCTATCAGGCTTCCCTTGTGGCTCAGCTGGTAAAGAATCCTCCTGCAGTGCAGGATACCTGGGTTTGATCCCTGGGTTCGGAAGATCCCCTGGAGAAGGGAAAGGCTACTCACTCCAGTATTCTGGCCTGGAGAATTACATGGACTCTATAGTCCATGGGGTCGCAAAGAGTCAGACACCACTGAGCGACTTTGACTTTGACTATTCTGTCTATCACAGATAAGATAAATTTGAAGAAAAGATTGATAAGGAGGCTATGGAAATGCACTATAAAAGATTAATGTAAGTGCAACACAGTGAAAATACCTGAGATGAAGAGAAATGGTTGAATTATGGAAATATTTTGAAAGTGTAAGAAGATATTTCATTATACAAGTGTGTGTTTCTCATAGTGTGTGTATGAAGGAAGTAGACAGGGATAATCACATAGTTTTAGACTTGAGCATCACTGAAAATGAGAAGTTGTGACTCTTAAAACAGAAGAGACTGGATGAAAACCTGGATTTCTTTGTGTCTTTGCTATTGAGGGACAAAAATAGAGCTTGATTTTTGATAAGGTAATTTTGAGATGTCTATCAGACAATAAAAGCATGATGATGAGCAGCCAATCAACATGCAAAAAGTTCAGAGCTGAGTTTAGTAATGCAGATATGCAGATACAAATTTGTTAGCCTTCAAACTGGGCATCTGGATAAGAATATCTAGGAAATGAATGTTGATATGAAAGAGAATAGGTTCAGATCCAAAGCCTTTAGAACTTATACAGAAGGATGATGAGGTGAAATAGAAGGAAAGTTGAAAACTAGCAACTATTGAAGTAGGAAGAGAGATAATACACTGGTGTCCCAAAGGTCAAGGGACTGCTTCAGGAAGAAGGGAGGGTTATTAAATATGTCTGACAGCACTAATTAGCTAAAAACTAAAAAATAATAACAGGATTTTGCAGTATGAACGTCATCATGACTTGAACAAGAGCTATTTCTATACTAGAAAGGCAGAATCTAAAACCTAACTGAAATGGATTCTGAAAGAGAAAAAAAAAAAAAATGGAGTAGGCATAAAAGAAAGATTCTTCTAAGAAGTTCTGTTACTATTGGAAGAGAATTGTAGGGAAATTAACAACATGAATCCAGTCAGACTTTCTCGCCCTATGTTTTCACTCCTAACCCCATGTTCTGTAAACAATGACTTTGCACATTTATGTAACAGCTGAGATCACTCACAGCACTGTGCCTGCATGTAAGGAGGTATTCACTCAGTCACGGGCTACTTTGTGCTGTACACCTGTTTGAGCTTCACTATGAAAGCCCTGGCTGCTCCTGCATTGGGGCTACACTGCAGCAACATCATGATTAGGTTATATGAGGTTTAGTTATGGCTCCTTTATGGTTATGTTGTGGCTGCTGCTACAGCCGCTGCGTCAGCCAGGAGAGAGGCTGTGTTGTCGCTTCCATGCCAGCCAGAAGAGAATAAACATGTCTGCAGTTCCTACAGCCCCTTGAGTCTTCTTCCAGCATCTTAGCTCATGCCTTGCCTGACATGATCTCAGCGAACAGTGCCCACAGTGTGAACAGCAAGACGATTGGCATCACGAACAGAATCAGCAATACAAGAACAAATGAGACTCAGGCAAGACACCAATGAATTGTCAAATTGTTTTAAACATTATATATTTTCCTTTGTTTATACTGTGAAAAATGTCTCCAAAAAGAGATTATTTAATATATTTGAAAATGTGGTGACAAACGTAACAGCAGTCAGAAAGATTAGCATTATTCAAATAACTAGGTAGTAACACTTGGCTTAAAACTTTGAACACTGGTTAACAGATTTGTAACACTTTTTAAGAGACCTTTTCCATTTTCTTATGGCTTACTCTGCTCCTCTATCAACGATGGATTTTATGTTAATAATTATTTTTTTCTATAGATTTATCTTATGTGTAAACACCTTTAAAATGCTTTTTAACCTAATTTTGAATTTTATGTAAACAGAATAATTCTTTCTTTTTATATAATTTTGATACATTCTTTTGTATATCTGCTAGATAATCATTTGTTTTTAAAGTTTATAAAAAGGAATGCCATGCAGTATGTAATCTTTTGACATTTTCTTTACTTAATATCATATTGCAAATATTCATCTGTATTGCTGCTTGTGGGTGAAGATCTTTACTTTGAATGCTAAATTACATTGTATTATGAGACTACATCTAAGTTTTATCATTTCTTCCTCTGTGGATGGGGATTTTGGTGATGTCCAAGTTTTTGCTGTTATGAATGTTATTTTTGACATGTACAAGTCTCCTTTGATATGCATGACATTTAATACAGGTTGTGCTGTGTAAGAATTTCTCTTGAGCATTCCTAGGAATGGAATGCTTGTGCCATGGGATATGTGAGATAAGTCAACAGTTTTGTAAAATGGCTTCACCACCTTACTCTTCCACCAGCTATGTATGAGTTCCTGTACATCCATATATTGACCAATACTTGGTATTTTGAGATCATTTAATTATTTTGAGCCAGTGGAAAGCTTGTCTCCAAGAGAGACTGAAAGCTTATGGCCTTAATACTATCTTGGGCTGAGTTGATTTGAAACCAGAATGAAGTATATTATGTTTCAGTCTACCCCTGACTCAACCCTGCTTCTAGGACACAGTCTTCCATGATTTTCAACTGAAATCTTGATTTTTTCTCTAGGACCTCTCTCCCTTGATAGGTCCCGAACTCTGATATTTGTTCCTCAGCACCACAAGCTGAACAAAAGTTCTCCTCTATTTTATAAATATCTTTATCTTAATTTTGTTATTTATTTGCTCCATGCAGCTTCAAAAGCTTACAAATTGAATGGAAGCCAAGTATTTAAGGCTGTTCAAAATGTCTATTGTGTTTTCTCAATGCCAAACAACTGCACAAAACTCGGCTGGCTTCTTTTCTTCAAGCAGCATCTCCTTCCCTGATTAATGCCTGGAAAAGCAAAAGTAAATTGCCCTATGTAACAAACCTGCAAATGCCCTTAGTAGAAAGTTAGTGCAGAACATTTGTTATTTTCTTTGACTCCAGGTCCCTAATGTCCTCATTGGTTATACAGTTCTTCAATGTCATTAAAAATGGTTTTCTTGCTTCATCTAACTTTTCTACTTGTTCTTGTCTAATAGAAGCATGTATATTTTAAGTGTCTTCTTCCCAAATGTCATGCTATTTTGTTCTGTGGTCTCATTGTCCTTTAGTGGAGTTTCAGCTTCTGTTAACAATATGTATTGGGGAAAGCTGGACGTTTGTTTCTGTTGTTTCCATAAAGAGGGTGGATAAATAGGGTGAAAAGATCTATTACTAAAAACCTCAAAAGTGTCAGAAAATGTAAATATTCCTTATCTGAAAAAAAAGCTTTTCAGATCTTAATTTCCTTTGTATCTCTAGTGAAATATGGAGCTGGAGAGAGATATTCCTCAGATTATAATAAAGAATTTCTAGGAGTTTTTGCATGGGGGGGTGGGGTGAATAAGTGACTACCTGTGGTTACTGAATCTCCAGTTGTTTTCTTAGTTGGTGATTACTGTACAAACAACATCTTTACTAGACACAATTCCAAGAATGGCATAGATAATATTTTCCTCATGATAACATAAAGTATCAGAAAGAATAAAGGACCAACAACAACAGAATTAAACAGGAACTTGAAGACCCCATTCTCCCTTTATATACCATTTCAAAACAGCCTCCCTTCCCATTGCTCCAAGTTCTTGTCATTGTTTCCTTTTTAAAAACAAAATTATATTATGAAATACACTGCAGTTGATATTCTTATTTATCTTCCTGTGCGTGTGTGCATGTACAAGTGTCTCTTTATCTAGGTCTGGAACTATTAATACTAATTGCATGTCATGCTTCAATCAACTTTATTTGACTTTGGCAAATTGCTTTCTGGGCTCTATAGCACTATTGCTCCCTTAAACCAGCAGTATAAGAAGAACTCCTCTGGCACTCACTCTGTATCCTTATAGATATTTGATTTTGAATTTATTTTTTACCAGGTGTTTTAATTTGATGTTATAACAGTTTTACTTTGTATTTCTTAATTACTAATGAGTCTGGTAATTATTCAATGTATGTATTCACTAGTTCACCTCTTATTCTGGAAATGCTTATTTACTTCTGTTGATTGCTTAATTATTTGTGTGATTAATATTGATTTGTTTTGCAGTTATTCTCAATTTTTGTGATATTTCTTTATGTATTCTGGATGATAATTCTTTATTAGAATAACTTTATTACAAATATCCTCTCCTGCCTTGCAACTTATAAATTGTGTGTTTTAAACAAAATAAATTCTTAAATGCAATGTTTTCAAATATATTTTTCTTTATTATATGCACTTTTGATCTTGTTTAAGAAATGTTTCTCTGTCTTAACATTAAAAGATATTTTCTAGAATTTCTCCAAATGTTAAAAAAAAATTGCTACTCACATGTAAGAAAATTAGATTAGGATATATATATATATTTTTTTTTTGCATAGGTTTGAGGTCAAGGCTATGGTTTTTCCAGTAGTCATGTTTGAATGTAAGAGTTGGACTGTGAAGAGGCTAAGCGCCAAACAATTGATGGTTTTAAACTGTGGTGTTGGAGGAGACTTTTAAGAGTCCCTTGGACTGCAAGGAGATCCAACCAGTCCATTCTGAAGGAGATCGGCCCTGGGATTTCTTTGGAAGGAATGATGCTAAAGCTGAAACTCCAGTACTTTGGCCACTTCATGAGAAGAGTTGACTCATTGAAAAAGACTCTGATGCTGGGAGGGACTGGGGGCAGGAGAAGAAGGGAACGACAGAGGATGAGATGGCTGGATGGCATCACTGAGTCAATGGATGTGAGTCCCAGTGAACTCTGGGAGATGGTGATGGACAGGGAGGCCTGGCGTGCTTTGATTCATGGGGTCGCAAAAGTCGGACACGACTGAGCCACTCAACTGAACTGAACTGAGGTCATGATCCTTCTTGATTTTTTTATATTATGTAAAAAAATCTTTCTATTTTTACTGAATACTTTGTTCTTCACCTCTAACTTGCTATGGCTTCTTAAACTAGTCTATATCCAAATATGTCATGAATACACACACATACACACACACACACACACACACACACACACACACATACACTGTACTGAAAGCTATATCTGTTATACTTATTTTCAAGCTAAATGAAGATATAAACTGAGGTGAACTTGAATTATCAGAAACTACACTTATCCAGGAATAACAGAGGAATTTCAGCTCAGGAAATGCAAACTGAAGCAAACTTCAGGTTGTGAGTGCATTGAAGATTTGGAGAGGGCTATAAATATGGGGAAGATGTGAAAAGAAGTTGGAGTCCAGGCAGAGTCCAAACAATAAGTTGATTGACTTGAGGATGGGGAGAAATTCTTAACAGATGCTCATTGGTCAGGAAACAGGTTTCCATTTTCTGTAAATCAGGAATATATGGGAAAGCAGTCTCTCAGTTCTTAAGCTTTATTTTCCTAAGGACACACATGTGAGATTCTCTATTTTCTGTCCTCTGTTTCCATTTTAGATGGAAATTCACATTATTTATTCATTTATTACTACATTAATAGCACATTGTATTAATTAAGATGCTCTAGTGGCATCTGTTAGAGCTAATTTTCCTTACTAGTTTTTATTCAGGAGTACCTTGACACTTTATAGCTCTTGATATTCTATATCAATTTTTAAATTGTCCAATTCTATATCAGCAGAAGTTGCATAAAATCTGTACAGAATTTTGACATGTAGATAAATAGAATTGCTGCTGTATTATAATATGTTTTCCACTCTATAAACATCATATGTCCTTTTCTTTTTAAGATTGCATATTTTAAAACAGTTTTAGAGTATTTTGCTAGATTTTTAGTTTAAGTACCACCCATTTTGATTATTTATAAGTATAAAGTTATATCTATGTCTAGAGAGATAGAAAATTGTGTTTCTTACTTTCTTGTTGCTGGAAGATAGAAATTTAAATGAAAATTTGAAGTTAAATTTTATCCTACATAATCTCTAATACTTATTAGTTAAAATACCTTGTTCAAAAATTACTTTCTTTATCTATATTAACAAACATACAATCTGCAATTAATAACAAGTTCTTTATTTCTATTTATATCTTATTTTACGTAAATCAACGATATTGAATTTCTAGGATTTCAACTTTAGGTCACTTAGCTGCCCTCCAAATCTCAGGCCTAGTCTTTGTAGTGTGCCCAAATACTTAGCTAGCTAAAACCACTGTTCCAGGCCAAGAATGACTGGCAAATACTCCAAAGACAAATACACAAACATTGGTTTCAACAGGAGCTTGTGATTTAGGGAGGTTTTTTTCTTGTTATTTCTTGACTCCAATAAATTTTTATTTTTCTGCAATTTAAAAGCACTTTATTTTTTATTTTATTTTATTTTTACTTTACAATACTGTATTGGTTTTGCCATACATTGACATGAGTCCACCAAGGGTGTATACAAGCTCCCAATCCTGAGCCCCTCCCACCTCCCACCCCATATCATCTCTCTGGATCATCTCCGTGCACCAGCCCCAAGCATCCTGTATCCTGTATCGAACATAGACTGGCGCTTTCCTTTTTTTTTTTTTTCTTTTTCTTTTGTTTGTTTTTCTTGTTTTAGCTATCACTTTTGTGATTGCTTTTCTGGGAGAGGATGACATTGGTCTGAAGTTTTTGTCTCCTTTGTGCAGACATGGAAATGTTTATATTAGTTTTAGTTTTGTTTTGTTTTTAAGACAGGTGCTAGCTTGGAAAAATGCATTTTTATGCTGATGGGAAGTAACTGGCAGACAGAATAATTAATCATGTGGAAATGTGGAAAAACAACTGAGTGGCAATATCTTTACATAGTAGATTCTGAAAGGGAATGGGCTACAAGTCACAAGTGAAGGATTTATCCTTAGATGTTCAGACATTGTATAAGTGGAAATATAGGGAAGGTAAGGAGTAAGAATTCTGATACATAGAGATTTGTAGAACTGATAGTATGGCTGACAGATGTCTTTTTTTTCCTCTGGCACTTGGTGCACTTAATTAAAGGGTCTTCATGGAGTTATGTTGAAAGGCCTTACCTCTACATTCTGCTGCTGCTGCTGCTAAGTCTTTGCAGTTGTGTCCGACACTGTGTGACCCCATAGATGGCAGCCCACCAGGTTCTCCCATCCCTGGAATTCTCCAGGCAGGAACACTGGAGTGGGTTGCCATTTTCTTCTCCAGTGCATGAAAGTGAAAAGTGCAAGTGAAGTCGCTCAGTCATGTCTGACTCTTTGTGACCCCATGGATGCAGCCTACCAGGCTCCTCCGTCCATGGGATTTTCCAGGCAAGAGTACTGGAGTGATGGGTTCCTTTTCCTCTCATGGTGAGTTTGCAGGTAAGATTTTCAGGCTCTTTTTCTTGAACTTGAATGGTGATAGCCATTATTATTTGGTGTCCAATACTGGTATGACTATTTCCATCCTATTTATATAATTTATAGCTCTCCTAACAAACAAACCTGAATTAAGGCATTGAAATGTGTAGGTTTAAGTAGCTACTTCAAATCAAACTTGTTTTCTACATAATGATCTTTCTAGAGTGGGGCTCAGAGAGAATAACTTTTAGGGAAACATAATGAAATATATTTTGCCCTGAGAGGTATGGGAACAGTTTTGTAGTGTTCTAGTGACTGTGGAACTTTGGTCATATTAATTCACATTTTTTGCAGCTTGGTTCCTCCAAATATATAATATAGAGTTTTACCTTAATGAATCCTTAATATCTCTAACAAATCTCACACAGAGGCTGGCAATTCTGGACGTAGACTATAAAACCAGATTTGTTTAACTCTATCATCTTCTGTCCTAATGTCAGTTCTTTATGGAATTTAGTAAATAAAACGACAGCAATAAATCAAGTGGAGTTTGCAAATGAATGTCTGAAGGTAATTTTTGTGCCAACCATCATAAACCTGTAGTTTGAACTGTATTCTTAATTGATGAAATACACTCTAGTTTGTAATTATCTACCTTAAAATGAGACCATCTGTTAAAATCAATAGAGAAATTCAAATGTGAGGTAAGCATGTCCCTTCACTCTCATTATTTCTAAAGCTTTTTGAAAGACATTAAGCCTTATGACTCGTAAACCTCTGTAATTCTTGTTTTAATTTTCTTTTCTCTCTTTTCCTTGAGTGTTCTGTCTCCTAGAAGCAAATTGATTGATTCAGATTCCACAAAAGTACAACGATTATACACTAAAGAAGTACATATTTGCTTAAAAACATTATAATTGATAATTTCTAACATTTTCAAAGTAGAAAGGGTATAATTTTCTATAAGTTTAGAATGAGAGCAAGTTGACCATATTAGTCCATATTAATAACATTTTAATGTGTTTCTAGCAAGGAATAACTAATTTCACATCCAAAATTTACAATAAAATATTCATTAGTCATTTATTTCAGTTTGTAATGTAAGTGAGGCAATGGAATCTCACTTAGTAATCAAGAGGTTTAAGCACAGATCCATAAACAGAAAAGCACTATATAATGTCTCTCCTATAGTGATTAAAAGTGACCTCTGAAAGTGAATGTGCAGTAGACAAATAGTGTAAAGTACGAAGAGTCATTAGGCATGAGTTCTTGACATGATCATTCAGCAATCCTCAAACTGCGCATGTTATACCACTTTTTATTAATCTTTATTTTAGTTTTTTTCTTTTTAATTGAAGTATAATTGATTTACAGTGTCATGTTAGGTCTCTGTGCTATACAGTGGGACCTTGTTGTTAACTTATTTTTACATAATAGCATGTATATGCTAATCCAACATTTCTTTTTTTTTCCTTTTTTCAGTTTTATTGAAGTATAACTGACAAATAGAATTGCACATAGAGTGTACAACTTGAGGAATTGATAAACTGTATTATATGTTGATAACCATAATCAAGTTAATTAACATATCCATCACCACACAAAGCTACACTCTGTGGATGTGTGTGTGTGTGGTGAGAATGTTAAAGATCTACAAAAATTCTTCCAATTTCAAGTGTACAGTATGGTATTATTAATTATAGTCACCATGCTTACATTAGATCTCCAAAACTTATTAATAACTGGAAGTCCATACCCTTTGATCAACATCTGCCTACTTCCTTCCCAACATTTCTAATTTATTTTTCATTCCTGTTTCCTTTTCAGTAACTATAAATTTGTTTTCTATGTGTATGAGTCTGTTTATGTTTTTAAATAAATTATATGCATTATTTTTTATATCACACAATATTTGTATTTTCCTGAATTACCTTTCTTTGTATGATAATCTATAGGTTAAGTTTCAAATGTTTGCTCAATCATAGGCACATTTTAATTTCACCTTTAGATACCAGAGGTAGGTGTGCTGTGTTTTAAGTTACTCCACTGATGTCTGACTCTTTGCAACTCTATGGATTGTAGCTTGCTAGACTCCCCTATCCAAGGGATTTTCCAGGCAAGAATACTGGAGTTTTCCATGCCCTCCTCCAGGGGATCATCCTGATCCAGGGATTTAAACCCCATCTCTTATGTCTCTGGCATTGGTAGGTTCCACCTGAGAAGCCCAGAGGTAGGTAATGACATTTTTACTAGTTAAAGTCTCATCAGAGAGACCTGGGAAACTCAGAGATATAGAATGACATCTTTACTATATAAGGTCTCATTAGGCAAGAAGCCTAAGTCAAAGTAAACTTAAAAAAAAAAAAATTACCGGGAAGGAAAGTTTGATAATAGTCAGACAATATTTTGCCTAGTTTTTGCCTGATGAAACTGCTAACATTAATAAATTTGATGGCTCATCATTTCCTAAGCAGACGAGTACAAATATTTTACTCTCACTTGTCTGCACACCCACCCCAGAAGCAGTTCATTTCTTTAAACAAAAGGTTGCAGAAATCTGGGGGAAGAGTTGTTTGGTGAGAAAGTAATAAGAACCAACTTATTAGCCTTAAAAGAAGAATTAGTGTTCTATGGCTGTAACTGTTGAAGTTGACTGCTATTTTTATATGTCCACTACAGACTTATGGGCATTTGACATAAATATTCTTAGAAGCATTTCTCTAGCCATGAGATGTGACTATAAGTAGATGGAATTATTAAATACTTTTAAAGCTGGAAAATAAGCTATGAATGTTTATTTCACTTCCAAAGAAATGGAAACTGCCATTCTTCCACCTTTAATTTGCTATTTTGTCCTTTTAGTGAAGAATGATATTTCTGAAAAGGGAAATATAAATTATCTCCAATATTATGATTCAATTATACTAGGAAGCTTTTCTAATTTGAGCCCCTCTTTGAAATAAAATTTTGCTTTGAACAAGTATCTTCAATGTGTCTTTTTGTCTAGATATTCTTGTCACTATGAATTAAATTTTAGAAAATTTAAAATAAAAATAGATCTTTATCTTCTATTTCTGAGGTTCAAACTGTTAAAATTGAGTTTTGACTATGTGCCATCATTTTGTGATGGCACAAAATTATAACATTACAATCATAATTTCATAAGAGGCTTCTAAATATACTTAGGTGTGACAGTCTGATAATTCAAAATGCTCTCTTCCCTACAAAAAGGGGAAAGAAAAGCATTGATTTTCTATGCGTTTCAATAAGGAGTAAATTTTCTCTCTCACCTCCCTCTCTCAATAAATACTGATATCATGTTGGAAATTTAACATTTTCCAATCTCCTAAATTATGAAATTATTTTTGAATGTTCCATAAAATTAAATAATATATCTCGAGGTAAAACCTCAGATGATGGCTAAAATGTATTATAATTATCACATAAAATTTCTTTTCTCAAATCAATTAACAGAAAATTATTACTGTTGAAAATATAATTTTGGGCAGCAGGAAAAGATGGTGGAGGACTAAGATGGGGAGAACACTTTCTCCCTCTCTACCTCATCAAAAGAACATTTCAACGCTGAGTAAATTCCACAAAATAACTTCTGACTGCTGGCAGAGGACATCAGGCATCCAGCAAAGCAGATCATTGGCTTCAAAACCAGGTAGGAATTATTTTAAAGGACGAAGATAGAGACGAAGGAGGTAGGGAGGGAACCCTGGCATGGGAGGGGAATCCCGTCCCAGGAAGAGACTCTTAAAAAGAGAGGTTCCCTAAAATTGGGGAACTTTCTCACAGCTGTGCATGGGGTGAGCCCTGGAAGCACAGAGGGCAACATAACAGGAAGGAAGAATAAATAAATAATTAAAACCAACAGATTACGAATTCAACAGTATAACCCCCAGCAGATAAGCAACGCAAACGCCTGCATCTGACAGCAGTGGGGGTTGGGCAGGGAGGAACGCGCCCGCAACAGTGCTTTCTAAGAATTGGGCCACGGGAGATGTAGGGTGCAGGGCTTTTCTTGAGAATCGGGGCGTAACAGGGCCAGAATCGGGTCCGCGCGTGGCTAGAACGATTTATCTCAGACTAGCAAACCAGACTGGGGGATAACTAACACGCAAAACGCTCGAACATAAGACACATTCAGGCCTGCGCACAGAACAACACAGAACAAAGGACGGATCGGAAATAGCCGGGCGGCAGACCATCCCCCACGGTGACAGGCAGCCAGAGCCTTAAGCGCTGGAAGAGGGCAGTCGCAGCTCAAGAGAGACATTACCTACCAAATTGCAAGCAGGTTTCTTTACTGAGACTTCTGGGGTCTCTGAACAGTCATTGTCTGCCTGAGAAAGAGCCCTGGCGGAGCTCCCAGAAAACTGAGTGACCCGGAAAGCCCAGAAGATGCAACAATAGTGCGCGCCAAACTCCCTAGCCACTCGGACTTGGGAAGGGAACATAGCCCAGGATCAACCAAACCCAACACCTGGAGGGGGCTTCCTGAGCGCCAAACATGAGCTGCTTAGACCGGGGAAGTGCATGAAGCATAGGGCAGGCCCCACACGGTTATCCTGCGGAGTGAGAAGGGGCAAGCCCAGTGCAGAGCTCACCACCACCCTCCCTGTGGCAAGACAGAAATCAGACACGGAAGAGACCAGCAAACAGAGGAAGTCAAACAGAGGGAACTGCCTTGGTAGTGACCCCACACAGTCCACAATGACAGAGAAAGCACCAGATATACCGTTACTACTTTTATGATCAAAATTTTTTTGGGGGAGGGGGGATGATGTGAAAGTGTGATTTTTTTAAGAATTTTTTTCTTTCTTTAAATTTTTTTCTTTTTTAAATTTGTTTTTCTTTTCTTTTTCATCTTTTTTCCTTAAACTTGCTTAAATTTTTAAGTCTTCTATATTTCTATTTATTATTTTTATAACCTAATATTACTTTTCAAAAAAAAAAAAAAACCTATCGTTAAAGCAAATGCCGTATATAGTCCTATTGGTGGAGGAAGTTGTCTTTTAATAATTCTGGAGTCTTTTATTATATTTTACTTT
Organism: Nanger dama; assembly: GCA_917880005.1. Lineage (NCBI taxonomy): Eukaryota > Metazoa > Chordata > Mammalia > Artiodactyla > Bovidae > Nanger > Nanger dama. Next base: position 10,919,243 of record CAKJTW010000014.1, read on the forward strand.
TTTTCTATTTTTTTTTAAATTTCTCTCTCCTTCTTCTTCTTCTCTTCAATATTCTATCTTCGAAAATCCAATCTTTACTCCAGATTTTTAATCCTGGCATTTTGGTATTTGCTGCCAATTTTGTACTTTTAAAAACCTAATCTTCAGTACCCAGTTTTACATGAGTGTGAGACTACTGGCTTGACCACTTTCTCCCCCTATGGAATCTCTCTTTTCTCCACCAGGTGGCTTTCGTCTCCTCCCCTCTCACTCCTCTCTACCCAACTATATGAATCTCTGTGTGTTCCAGAAGGAGGAGAATTCTAAGGGAACTGGTCACTGGCTGGATCTGTATCCCTCCTTTCCATCTCCCTGTTTTATCCTCCTGTCCACCTCTATCTACTTCCTCCCTCTCCTCTTCCATGTATAACTCTGTGACCACCTCTGAGCGGTCCAGACTTTGGAGCGCACACAAGAAAGTGGTTATGGGCTAGCTTGCTTTTTCCTCTTTTGATTCCACCTCATCCCATTCCACTCGCCTCTAACTACTCCCTCCCTCTTCTCTCCTCCAAGTAACTCAGCGATCCTCTAGGGACAACCTTCAAGGTGGAGAAACCTATCATCATTAACCTAGATGTTTTAACATTAGTGCTGAATAGATGGAGAAATCACGAGGCTATTGTAAAAATAAATCTGAAAACCAGAATCAGGAGGCATAAGTCCAAATCCTGAGATCATCAAAGAATTCCTGAATACAGGGAACATTATCCAATTAGAGCTCATCAAACATCTTCATACCTGTACTGAAATTGAGCACTGCCCAAGGGCCAACAAGTTCCAGAGCAAGACATACCATGCAAATTCTCCAGCAACACAAGAACAAGCCCCTGAGCTTCAATGCACAAGCAACTCAAAATACTCCAAAACCATTGAAGTCTCATAACCCATTACTTCACACGTCACAGCACTCCAGAGAGAGGAAATCCAGCTCCACCCACCAGAACTCCAACACAAGCCTCCCTAATCAAGAAACTTTGACAAGCCACCGATATAACCCCAAACACAGAGAGGAAGCTCTATAAGAAAGAGAATTCCACAAATTCCCAGAATATAGAAAAGCCACCCCAAACGCAGCAATATAACCAAGATGAAGAGATAGAGGAATACCCAGCAGGTAAAGGAACAGGAGACATGCCCACCAAACCAAACAAAAGAGGAAGATATAGGGAATCTACCTGAGAAAGAATTCTGAATATTGATAGTGAAAATGATCCAAAATCTTGAAATCAAAATGGAATCACAGATAAATAGCCTGGGGTCAAGGATTGAGAAGATGCAAAAAGGTTTAACAAGGACCTAGAAGAAATAAAAAAGAGTCAACATATAATGAATAATGCAATAAATGAGATCAGAAACACTCTGGAGGCTACAAATAGTAGAATATCGGAGGCAGAAGATAGGATCAGTGAAATAGAAGATAGAATGGTAGAAATAAATGAATCAGAGAGGGAAAAAGAAAGACGAATTAAAAGAAATGAGGACAACCTCAGAGACCTCCACGACAATATGAAACGCTCCAACATTTGAATTATAGGACTCCCAGAAGAAGAAGACAAAAAAAAAGACCATGAGAAAATACTTGAGGTGATAATAGTTGAAAACTTCCCTAAAATGGGGAAGGAAATAATCTCCCAAGTCCAAGAAACCCAGAGAGTGCCAAACAGGATAAACCCAAGGCGAAACACCCCAAGACATATATTAATCAAACTAACAAAGACCAAACACAAAGAACAAATATTAAAAGCAGCAAAGGAAAAACAACAAATAACACACAAGGGGATCCCCATAGGAATAACTGCAGATCTTTCAACAGAAACTCTTCAGGCCAGGAGGGAATGGCAAGACATACTTAAAGTGATGAAAGATAATAACCTTCAGCCAAGACTACTGTACCCAGCAAGGATCTCATTCAAATATGAAGGAGAAATCGAAAGCTTTACAGACAAACAAAAGCTGAGAGAATTCAGCACCACCAAACCAGCTCTCCAACAAATACTAAAGGATAGACTTTAGAAAGGAAACACAAAAAGGATGTATAAACCCGAACCCAAAACAATAAAGTAAATGGCAATAGGAACATACTTATCAATAATTACCTTAAATGTAAATGGATTGAATGCCCCAACCAAAAGGCAAAGACTGGCTGAATGGATACAAAAACAAGATCCCTATATATGCTGCCTACAAGAGATCCACCTCAAAACAATGGACACATACAGACTAAAAGTGAAGGGCTGGAAAAAGATATTCCATGCAAATAAAGACCAAAAGAAAGCAGGAGTAGCAATACTCATATCTGATAAAATAGACTTTAAAACAAAGGCTGTGAAAAGGGACAAAGAAGGCCACTACATAATGATTAAAGGATCAATCCAAGAAGAAGATATAACAATTATAAATATATATGCACCCAACATAGGAGCACCGCAATATGTAAGACAATTGCTAACAAGCATGAAAGGGGAAATTAATAATAACACAATAATAGTGGGAGACTTTAATACCCCACTCACACCTATGGACAGATCAACTAAACAGAAAATTAACAAAGAAACGCAAACGTTAAACGATACAATAGACCAGTTAGACCTAATTGATATCTATAGGACATTTCACCACAAAACAATGAAATTCACCTTTTACTCAAGTGCACATGGAACCTTTTCCAGGATAGATCACATTCTGGGTCATAAATCTAACCTTGATAAATTCAAAAAAATTGAAATTATTCCAAGCATCTTCTTTGACCATAAGGCACTAAGGTTAGATCTCAATTATAGGAGAAAAACTATTAAAAATTCCAACATTTGGAGGTTGAACAACACCCTTCTGAATAATCAACAAATCACAGAAGAAATCAAAAATGAAATCAAAATATGCCTCGAAACGAATGAAAATGAAAACACAACTACACAGAACCTTTGGGACACTATAAAAGCAGTCCTGAGAGGAAAGTTCATAGCAATACAGGCATACCTCAAGAAACAAGAAAAAGTCAAATAAATAACATAATTCTACACCTAAAGCAACTATAAAGGGAAGAAATAGAGAACCCCAGAGTTAGTAGAAGGAAAGAAATCCTAAAAATTAGGGCAGAAATAAATGCAAAGAAACAAAAGAGACCATAGCAAAAATCAACAAAGCAAAAAGCTGGTTCTTTGAAAGGATAAATAAAACTGACAAGCCATTAGCCAGACTCATCAAGAAACAAAGATAAAAAAATCAAATCAACAAAATTAGAAATGAAAATGGAGAGATCACGACAGACAACACAGAAATACAAAGAATCATAAGAGACTACTATCAGCAATTATATGCCAATAAAATGGACAACTTGGAAGAAATGGACAAATTCTTAGAAAAGTACAACTTTCCAAAACTGAACCAGGAAGAAATAGAAAATCTTAACAGACCCATCACAAGCATGGAAATTGAAACTGTAATCAGAAATCTTCCAGCAAACAAAAGCCCAGGTCCAGACGGCTTCACAGTTGAATTCTACCAAAAATTTCGAGAAGAGCTAACACCTATCTTACTGAAACTATTCCAGAAAATTGCAGAGGAAGGTAAACTTCCATACTCATTCTATGAGGCCACCATCACCCTAATACCAAAACCTGACAAAGACACCACAAAAAAAGAAAACTACAGGCCAATATCACTGATGAACATAGATGCAAAAATCCTCAACAAAATCCTAGCAATCAGAATCCAGCAACACATTAAAAAGATCATACACCATGACCAAGTGGGCTTTATCCCAGGGATGCAAGGATTCTTTAATATCCGCAAGTCAATCAATGTAATTCATCACATTAACAAACTGAGAAATAAAAATCATATGATTATCTCAATAGATGCAGAAAAAGCCTTTGACAAAATTCAACATCCATTTATGATAAAAACTCTCCAGAAAGCAGGAATAGAAAGAACATACCTCAACATAATAAAAGCTATATATGACAAACCCACAGCTAATATTATCCTCAATCATGAAAAATTGAAACCATTTCCCCTAAAGTCAGGAACAAGACAAGGGTGTCCACTTTCACCACTACTCTTCAACATCGTACTGGAAGTTTTGGCCACAACAATCAGAGCAGAAAAAGAAATACAAGGAATCCAAATTGGAAAAGAAGAAGTAAAACTCTCACTGTTTGCAGATGACATGATCCTCTACATAGAAAATCCTAAAGACTCTACCAGAAAACTACTAGAGCTAATCAATGAATATAGTAAAGTTGCAGGATATAAAATCAACACTCAGAAATCCCTTGCATTCCTATACACTAATAATGAGAAAGTAGAAAAAGAAGTTAAGGAAACAATTCCATTCACCATTGCAACGAAAAAAATAAAATACTTAGGAATATTCCTACCTAAAGAAACTAAAGACCTATATATCAAAAACTATAAAACACTGATGAAAGAAATCAAAGAGGACACTAACAGATGGAGAAATATACCATGCTCATGGGTCAGAAGAGTCAATATAGTGAAAATTAGTATACTACCTAAAGCAATCTACAGATTCAATGCAATTCCCATCAAGCTACCAGCAGTATTTTTCACAGAACTAGATCAAATAATCTCAAGATTTGTATGGAAATACAAAAAACCTCAAATAGCCAAAGCAATCTTGAGAAAGAAAAATGGAACTGGAGGAATCAACTTGCCTGACTTCAGGCTCTCCTACAAAGCCACAGTCATTAAGACAGTATGGTACTGGCACAAAGACAGAAATATAGATCAATGGAACAAAATAGAAAGCCCTGAGATAAACCCACACACCTATGGACACCTTATCTTTGACAAAGGAGGCAAGAATATACAAAGGAGTAAAGACAGTCTCTTTAACAGGTGGTGCTGGAAAAACTGGTCAACCACTTGTAAAAGAATGAAACTAGACCTGTTTCTAACACCGTACACAAAAATAAACTCAAAATGGATTAAAGATCTAAATGTAAGACCAGAAACTATAAAACTCCTAGAGGAGAGCATAGGCAAAACACTCTCCGACATAAATCACAGAAGGATCCTCTATGATCCAACTCCCAGTATACTGGAAATAAAAGCAAAAATAAACAAATGGGATCTAATTAAAATTAAAAGCTTCTGCACAAAAAGGAAACTATAAGTAAGGTGAAAAGACAGCCTTCTGAATGGGAGAAAACAATAGCAAGTGAAACAACTGACAAACAACTAATCTCAAAGATATGTAAGTAACTTATGCAGCTCAACTCCAGAAAAATAAACGATCCAATAAAAAAAAAAAAAAATGGGCCAAAGAACTAAATAGGCATTTCTCCAAAGAAGACATACGGATGGCTAACAAACACATGAAAAGAGGTTCAACATCACTCATTATCAGAGAAATGCAAATCAAGACCCCAATGCGGTATCATTTCACACCAGTCAGAATGGCTGTGATCCAAAAGTCTACAAGCAATAAATGCTGGAGAGGATGTGGAGAAAAGGGAACCCTCTTACACTGCTGGTGGGAATGCAAACTAGTACAGCCATTATGGAAAACAGAGTGGAGATTCCTTAAAAAATTGCAAATAGAACTGCCTTATGACCCAGCAATCCCACTGCTGGGCATACACACCGAGGAAACCAGAATTGAAAGAGACACATGTACCCCAATGTTCATTGCAGCACTGTTTATAATAGCCAGGACATGGAAGCAACCTAGATGTCCATCAGCAGATGAATGGATAAGAAAGCAGTGGTACACATACACAATGGAGTACTACTCAGCCCTTAAAAAGAATAAATTTGACTCAGTTCTAATGAGATGGATGAAATTGGAACCGACTATACAGAGTGAAGTAAGCCAGAAAGAAAAACACCAATACAGTATACTGACACATATATATGGAATTTAGAAGATAGTAATGATGACCCTATATCTGAGACAACAAAAGAGACACAGAGGTATAGAACGGACTTTTGGACTCTGAGGGAAAGGGAAATGGTGGGATGGTTTGGGAGAATGGCATTGAAACATGTATACTTTCTTGTAAGAAATGAAGCACCAGTCTATGTTCAATGCAGGATGCAGGATTCATGGGGCTGTTGCACAGGATGATTCAGGTAGATGTTGTGGGGTGGGAGGTGGGAGAGGGCTTCAGCATTGGGAGATTGTGTTCACCTGTGGCTGATTCATGTCTATGTATGGCAAAACAAATACAGTATTGTAATTTAAATAAATAAATAAATAAAAATTAAAAAAAAAGAAAATATAATTTTGAAAAGACAAATTATGATTCACATTCAAACATAAATTAATATCTGTATTTAGTTAACTTATTAATTATTAAGTGAGTTAATTGTTTCAAGAAACTTGTCACTTTAGACATCAAACTGGTAATGTCCAACAGTCTCATAAACTGGACTCTTTAGGGTTATTTTTTCAACTGGACAAAAGATAGTTACCAGTTTATTGGGCAAAAAATGTGCAAATTAATCTCTGCTGCTACAGAGCTCTAAAGTAACCTAGAAAATATTAGAAAATCAAGCTCAACCCTGTAGTAAGAGATCTTATAGCAAATTATTTTACCTATTTCTAACGATTAATATTTTTTCCTGGCAGAAACTTATATCATATGACTTCTTAGACCTTCAAAGAATTGACTATACATGCAGAGACACAGATTTAATGTGGAATTTCACATATTGGTATTTCCTGTCCCCAAATGTGAAACAGACGTTTAGTAGCACTTTGCCCAAAATCAGTAAAACCCCAAATGTAGAGTCTGGTTCACAGTGAGAGGTAAAGCCCAGAAGATCTAAAGGCTTTATTAGTTTGTTTCTGTTTTCTTGTTTTATTTATTAAAAATTTTAAGTTGAAGTATAATTGATGTATATGTCACTAAATCTACAATTTAGTGATTTATATTATATAAAATTAATTTTTTTTACCTTACAATATTATATTGGTTAAGAGTGTGTTGTGCTCCATTTATAGTTGTTATAAAATATTGCCTATATTCCCTGTGTTGTGCACTATATATATCCTTATAACTTTGTACATAATAGTTTGTACTTTTTACCCTCCTAACCTTATATTGTCACTCTGCTAATCTAACTTATATGTGGAACACATCATGTAAAATGCCAGGCTGGATGAAACACAAGCTGGAATCAGCATTGTTGGGAGAAATATCAATCACCACAGATACACAGATAACACCACCTTTAGGGAACACAGTGAAGAGGAATTAAAGAGCCTCTTGATGAAAGTGAAAGAGGAGAGTGAAAAACTGGCTTAAAACTCAACATTTAAAAAATTAAGATCATGGCATCTGGTCCCATCATTTCATGATAAATAGATGGGGAAACAATGGAAACAGTGACAGACTTCATTTTCTTGTGCTCCAAAATCACTGCAGATAGTGACTGCAGTGATGAAACTAAAATACACTTGCTCCTTGGAGAAAAAGTATGACCAACTCAAGACAGCATATTAAAACTCAGAGACATTACTTTGCCAACAAAAGTTTGTCTAGTGTAAGTTATTGTTTTTCTAGTAGTCATATATGGATGTGAGAGTTGAACTATAAAGAAGGTTAAACACTGAAGAATTGATGCTTTGATGCTTTAAATTGTGGTGTTGGAGAAGACTCTTAAGAGTCTGTTGGACTGCAAGGAGATCAAACAAGTCAATCTTAAAGTAAAGCAGTCCTGACTTGCCTCTTGAGAAACCTATATGCAGGTCAGGAAGCAACAGTTAGAACTGGACATGGAAAAACAGACTGGTTCCAAATAGGAAAAGGAGTATGTCAAGGCTGTATATTGTCACCCTGCTTATTTAACTTCTAGGCAGAGAACATCATGAGAAATGCTGGTCTGGAAGAAGCACAAGCTGGAATCAAGATTGGCGGGAGAAATAACAATACCCTCGGATATGCATATGACACCACCCTTATGGCAGAAAGTGAAGAGGAACTAAAAAGCCCCTGAAGAAAGTGAAAGAGGAGAGTGAAAAAGTTGGCTTAAATATCCACATCTTCGAAAACTAAGATCATGGCATCCAGTCCCATCACTTCATGGGAAATAGATGGGGAAACAGTGGAAACAGTGTCAGACTTTATTTTGGGGGCTCCAATTTCATTGCAGATGGTGACTGCAGCCATGAAATTAAAAGTCACTTACTCCTTGGGAGAAAAGTTATGACCAACCTAGATAACATATTTAAAAGCAGAGATGTTACTTTGCCAACAAAGATCTATCTAGTCAAGGCTATGGTTTTTCCTGTGGTCATGTATGGATGTGAGAGTTCGACTGTGAAGAAAGCTGAGTGCTGGAGAATTGATGCTTTTGAACTGTGGTGTTGGAGAAGACTCTTGAGAGTCCCTTGGACTGCAGAGAGATCCAACCAGTCCATTCTGAAGGAGATCAGCCCTGGGATTTCTTTGGAAGGAATGACACTAAAGCTGAAACTCCAGTACTTTGGCCACCTGATGCTAAGAGTTGACTCATTGGAAAAGACTCTGATGCTTTGAGGGATTGGGGGCAGGAGAAGAAGGGGACGACTGAGGATGAGATGGCTGGATGGCATCATGGACTTGATGGACGTGAGTTTGAGTGAACTCTGGGAGTTGGTGATGGACAGGGAGGACTGGTGCGCTGTGATTCAAGGGGTCACAAAGAAATGACTGAGTGATTGAACTGAACTGAACTGATTCATTGGAAGGACTGATGCTGAAGGTGAAACTCCAATACTTTGGCGAATTGGTCCAAAGAACTGACTCCTTGAAAAAGACTCTGATACTGAGAAAGATTGAATGCAGGAGGAGAAGGGGCCGACAGAGGATGAGATGGTTGGATGGCACCACCGACTCGATGGACATGAGTTTGAGCAAAGTCCAGGATTCGGTGATGGACATGTTAGCCTGGCATGCTGCAGTTCATGGGGTTTGAATCAGACACTACTGAGTGACTGAACTGAACCTTATATTGCCTCTCTCTCATTTCCCTGTCCCCTCAAGTAACCAGTAGCTTTTTCTATGTATCCATTAGTCTGTTTTTTCTTTTTTTTATCTTATCACTACTTTGCTGTATATTTTATGTTCCACATACAAGTGATATCATAAAGTGGTTATCTTTCTCTGACTAATTTATTTCACTTAGCATGTGTGTGTGTGTGTGCTAAGTCCCTTAAGTGCTGTCTGATTCTTTATGAATCTCTAGACTGACAGGGTCCTCTGTCCATGGGATTCTCCTGGAAAGAATATTGGAATGTGTTTCCATCCCCTCTTCCAGGGGATCTTCCCAATTCAAGCCTATCCATGTTGTTGGAAACAGCAAAATTTAATTCTTTTTTATGTTTGAAAACAATATCACCATGACATATGTATATATATATATACATATATATATACACATATATATATATGTGTATATATATATATAATATATATTATATATATGAAGTGAAAATCTCAGTAATGTCTGACCCTTGGTGATCCCATGAACTATACAGTTCATGGAATTCTCTAGGTCAGAATACTGGAGTAGGCGTTCGTTCTCTTCTCCAGGGAATCTTCCCAAACTAGGGTTGGAACACTGATCTCCCACATTTCAGGAAGATTCTTTACCATCCGAGCCATCAGGGAAGCCCAAGAATACTGGAGTAGGTAGCCTATCCCTTCTCCAGGGGACCTTCCCATCCAAGGAATTGAATCGAGGTCTCCAGCTTTGCAGGCAGATTCTTTACCAGCTGAGCTATCAGGGAAGTTTATATGTCTATATATCTCACATCTTCTTTATCTATTCATCAACTGGTGGACACTTTCGTGTCTTGACAATCATATATAATGCTGCTATGATCATTGGAATGCATAGACCTTATTGAATTTGTACTTCTGGTCGATAAAGGACAGAAATGATATGGACCTAACAAAAGTAGAACATATTAAGAAGACATGGCAAGAAAACACAGAACTGTAAAAAAGGTCTTCATGACCAAGATAATCATGATGGTGTGATCACTCATCTAGAGCCAGACATATTGGAATGTGAAGTCAAGTGGGCCTTAGACAGCATCACTATGAACAAAGCTAGTGGAGGTGGTGGAATTCCAGTTGAGCTATTTCAAATCCTGGAAGATGATGTTGTGAAAGTGCTTCACTCATTATGCCAGCATTTTTGGAAAACTCAGGAATGGCCACAGGACTGGAAAAGGTCAGTTTGCATTCCAATCCCAAAGAAAGGCAATGCCAAAGAATGCTCAGACTATCACACACTTGCATGCATCTCACACGCTAGTAAACTAATGCTCAAAATTCTCCAAGCCAGGCTTCAGCAATACATGAACCGTGAACTTCCAGATGTTCAAGCTGTTTTTAGAAAAGGCAGAGGAACCAGAGATCAAATTATCAACATCTGCTGGATCATGGAAAAAGCAAGAGAGTTCCAGAAAAACATCTATTTCTGCTTTATTGACAATGCCAAAGCCTTTGACTGTGTAGATCACAATAAACTGTGGAAAATTTGAAAGAGATGGGAATACCAGACCACCTGACTTGCCTCTTGAGAGACCTATATGCAGGTCAGGAAGCAACAGTTAGAACTAGACATGGAACAACAGACTGGTTCCAAATAGGAAAAGGAGTACGTCAAGGTTGTATATTGTCAGCCTGCTTATTTAACTTCTATGCAGAGAACATCATGAGAAACGCTGGGCTGGAAGAAGGACAAGCTGGAGTCAAGATTGGTGGGAGAAATAACAATACCCTCGGATATGCATATGACACCACCCTTATGGCAGAAAGTGAAGAAGAACTAAAAGCCTCTTGATGAAAGTGAAAGAGGAGAGTGAAAATGTTGGCTTAAAGCTCAACATTCAGAAAACTATGATCGTGGCATCTGGTCCCATCACTTCATGGGAAATAGTGAAAAAAGTTTCAGAATATTTCTGGGGACTCTGAATTCACTGTAGATGGTGACTGCAGCCATGAAATTAAAAGATGCTTACTCCTTGAAAAGAAAGCTATGACCAACCTATATAGCATATTAAAAAGCAAAGACATTATTTTGGCAACAAAGATCCCTCTAGTCAAGGCTATGGTGTTTCCAGTGGTCATGTACAGATGTGAGACTTGGACTTTGAAGAAAGCTGAGTGCCAAAGAATTGATGGTTTTGAACTGTGGTGTTGTAAAAGACTCTTGAGAATCCCTTGGACTGAAAAGAGATCCAGTCAGTCCATCCTAAAGGAGATCAGTCTTGGGTGTTCTTTGAAGGACTGATGCTAAAGCTTAAACTCCAATAAGATGGCCACCTCATTCGAAGAGTTGACTCATTGGAAAAGACTGTGATGCTTGGAGGGATTGAGGGCAGGAGAAGAGGATGACAGAGGATGAGATGGCTGAATGGCATCACGGACTCGATGGACATGAGTTTGAGTGAACTCTGGGTCTTGGTGATGGACAGGGAGGCCTGACGTGTTGCAATTCATGGGGTCACAAAGAGTCAGACACAACTAAGAGACTGAATTGAACTGAATACCAGAGTGTGATTTTGAGCATCTTTTCATATGCCTGTTGGCCACCTGCATACTTTCTTTAGAAAAATTGTGTGTTCAGATGTTCCGCTCAATTTTTAATTGCGTTGTTTGGTTTTGGATGTTGTGTTGTATAAACTTTATATATTTTTGCAGTAATCCTTTTGATCATATGATTTGGAAATATTTTCTCCATTCAGTAGTGTTTTTTTTTTTTTTTAATTTTTTTGATGGTTTCTTTTGCTGTGCAAAAACTTTTCAGTTAAATTAGGTCACATTTATTTATTTTCCTTTATTTCTCTTACTTTAGGAGATGGATAGAAAATATATTGCTATGATTTATGTCAAAGTGTTTTCTGCCTATATTTGTTTTCCTCCAGGAGTATTATGGTTTCTGGTTTCATATTCAGGACTTTAAACCATTCGGTGTTTATTTTTGTATATGATCTTAGAGAATGTTTTAATTTCTTTCTTTTATACATAGCTCTCCAGTTTTTCCAGCCACACTTATGAAGAGACTATATTTTAACCTTTCTATATGCTTGTCTCCCTTTTTTTTTTTTGTGGATTAATTGAGTATGAGTTATAATGATTAAGTTTTTTTCCTGATTCTGTGGATTTGGTTCCTAAACTGTTTAAGCCTTAGTTTGACAATAGTTAAGATATGTAAAATTGAAATAACCATTATACCAACTCCACATGAAAATGGTGAAGAAGTAGATGAGAATATGTTTATAAAACATTAGCAAGTTAACTGGTAGATACAGTAAGCTTTCATGAAATTATGTTTTTATCCACAGATACATTTTTGTCAATATATATTTCATTTCAAATATTTTTTGCATAGCTTAATAATACCTCAAATGGAGTCATATAATGGATCCTCCCCTCCTACTTGATCAATTTTGACTACAGTTCATCTCATACTTTCAGAACTATTATAAATCCAAATGAAATATGGTAATGTAAATGGGAGAATATTGATGTCATCGATTGTAAGTCATTGACAATGTTGTTTTGGTGGTGTTTTTAGTTGCTAAGTTGTGTTTGACTCTTTGTGACTCCATGGACTGCACCTTGCCAGGCCTGCCAATGCCATTCCCTTCTTTTTCTGCCTTCACTCTTTCCAAGCATCAAGATTCTTTTCAGTAAGTCAGCTCTTACTGCCAGGTGTCAAAGTGTTGGGGTTTCTCTTTTAGCTTTAATCCTCCTAATGAGTATCTAGTGTTGATTCACTTTGGATTGATTGATTTGATCTCCTTACAGTCCAAAGGACTCTCCAGAGTCTTCTCTAGCCCCACAATTCAAGAGCAACAATTACTTGGCCCTCAGTCTTCTTTATGATACAACTCACACATCTGGACTTGACTACTGGAAAAACCATAGCTTTGATTATACATATCTTTGTTGGCAAAGCGATGTCTTTGATTTTTAGTATGCTGTCTAGGCTTCTCATAACTTTCTTTCCAAGGAGCAAACGCCTTTCAATTTCATGGCTCCAATCAAATTCTGCACTGATTTTGCAGCCTAAGAAATTAAAGTCTGTCACTGTTTCCATTTTTTCCCCCATTCACCATGAAGTGATGGAACAAGATGCTATGATCTTAGTTTTTGAATGTTGAGTTTTAAGCCAGCTTTTTCACTCTCCTCTTTCACCCTCATCAAGAAGCTTTTAGTTCTTCTTCACTTTCTGCTATTAGAATAGTATCATGTGCATATCTGAGGTTGTTGATATTTCTCCTGGCAATCTTGATTCCAGCTTGTAAGTCCAGCCTGCATTTTTCCTGATGTACTCTACAAATAAGTTAAACAGAGTGACAATATACAGCCTTGTAGTATTTCCGTCCCAATTTTGAACCAGTCCGTTTTTCCATGTCTTTTGCTTCTTAATCTGCATACAGGTTTCTCAGGAGACAGGTAAAGTAGTCTGATATTCCTATCTCTTAAGACTTTTCCAAAACTTGTTGTGATCCACACGGTGAAAGGCTTTCATGTAGTCAATCAGGCAGAAGTATTTCTGGAATTCTCTTGCTTTCTCTATGATCCAACAAATGTTTGCGATTTGATCTCTTGTTTCTCTCCCTTTTCTAAGTCCAGCTGGTGGAACTGGAATGTTCAGTTCATGTACTGCTGAAGCTTAGTTTGAAGGATTTTGAGCGTAACTTTAGCATGTGAAATGAGTGCAATTGCAAGTCATTGACATAGGCTTGTTAACTATTTAATTGTCATTTGTTAATGCTTGATGAGTACCAAAAGAGCACTTAAAATTAATCTCAGCATATTTTCCTTTGTGATGTATTTTATATCCCTAAAGGAATAAGTGGATTTTGTTTGTAGTAGCAAACTATTATTAATGAGATACAATTTCCTTAAGTTAGTAGATGTTACCGTGCTTGTGTATTCGGGTATTCACCCTGAAAAAGTTAGTACACATATACTTTATTAGTTTTGTAAGGATATAGTAATAAAACACCACAAACTGTGGCTTACAGAAAACCAGAATTTTATCTTTTCACAGATCTGGAGTATAGAAGTCCAAGAAAAAGGTGTCAGTAGATTTGGTTTGTTCTGAGGCCTCTCTCCCTGAATTGCAGAATGCAGTCTTCTTGCTGGGTCCCCTCCATGGAATTTTCTCTGTGCATACCTTCAGCTGGTATTTCACTCACATTGAATTAGGTCGAACCCAAATGATCTCATTTTACCTTATCTGCTTAAAGGCCTGTCTCTATGACAGTTAGCTTCTGAGGTTCTAGGGGCTAGAACTTCAACATGTAAATTTGTAGGGGCACATATTTGGTCTACAACATATGTATAAGGCTCTTGGATGTATATATGTCTTGGGGAACTGTTTGAGCTTCTTTTGAATAAGGGCAAAATATCTCACCAGAAAGATGCTCTCTAAAACTATGCTCTGTGTATTTGTCACTCAGTTGTGTCTGACTATTTGCAACCCCATGGACTGTAGACTGCCAGCTCCTTTGTCCATGGAATTCTCCAGGCAATGGTACTGGAATCAGCTGCCATTCCTTTTCTCCAGGGGATCTTCCTAACTGAGGTATTGAACCTGGGTCTCCTACATTGCAGGTGGATTCTTTACCTTCTAAGCCACCAGGGACATTAATGCTGCCTGACCTTATATGCCACTCTACCACTACTTCCTCTGTCATTCTGAAAGCTACTTAATGTCCATGTATCTTATTTTTCTTTCTTCAATAGAGATAAAATTATTACACATACCTCTTAGATTTGATGTAGGAAAGGGAGTTAATTTATTTATTACATTTAGAAAAACATCTATAAATATTCAATAATTCTTGGATCATATTGGTACTTATTTATTCCCTGAGGTAACTTATCACAAGATATATATATATATATATTTCCCCTCTTTATCTGAGGTTCTGTATTTCATTAGTTAACAACTAAAATATCTTTAATCAGGTTGAACTGTGTATGATCAGATCTCTAATAACCAAGAGAGAAAAGACTTTGAGTTCTTTTTAACCTGTACTAGAGAACACTCAATTCCTTTTTGTGTGATTAATTCAACACAGTTGTTTATGAAGTATATATAACATACAATTTGGGGGAGATATATTTTGCTATTCTTCACATATATTTTGTCCCTCCACACAGCTTGTGGGATCTTAGTTGTCTGACCAGGGACAGAACCCATGCTCCTTTAAATGGGAGTGCAGACACTTAACTCCTGGACCACCAGGGAATTCCATCCTTTATATAATTGATATTTAAGGTAATGTAATGTATTATATCAATATGTTACTTGAAGAAATAATAAAGAATTTGATAATTCTGTTCCTGATAGCTGGATTCAATGCACAATGGCACTAAAGTAACATTCCATATTTGATGAAAAATAAAACAGATAAAAGAATGAGGGTGAAAAGTGAATATTTGGTAATATATATAGACAAACATCAAATTGTGAGCTTATATTAAGACAAAAATACTTAAAATTAATAGAAGTTAATCCTAAAATAGTGGTTTAAGATCACATATTAAAAATTTCTACCTATTAGCAATGTGAAATACAACACTGCACATTTTATCAAAGATTTCTGCATCTCTCTGACCCTGTGAGTCTGTAGAAAGTTTACAGATATGATACAGCTCTCATAAGTACTCATTACGCCTCTTCAGCACCGAGTCAAAGGCAATTGATCTGGGTTGGCCTTCATCTGTATGGTGCCAAGTGTATATTGTACTTTTCTTCTATTTTATCCCTAAATTATGATGACAGCTTCCTATTCTGCATCAGGTGTTTATGCTTACTCTCACTGGCGTTCACTTGAGAGGTTGGAAACAATCTGTTTTTGCTCTATAAGAAGTTTGGTCCTTCCAACTCTTTGTAATATTATATTTGAGATTTTTAAAACAACAGCTATCTTAATAATTCATATATAACCTTAAGGTAAAAAATTGCTGACGATCCTGAAAAGGAGCAGAACCATGTTTCCCAGTTCCAGCTTATGGCCTTGATCTGACAAGCGGCAATGAAAGGTAAGATTTACTGGCAACAAAGAATAGCTAAGGAATTCATGGGCTAAGAGAATTTGACTTATTTATTTAACTGAGTATGAAATGAAATATATAGTATAGTGCAGGTGAGGGTCAGGGAGAAATTAAGTAGAAGACTGGAGAGTAGAAATATTCCCTGAGTTTGACTGAATATCAAATAAACATAATATATATTTGCTATGTTCTTTTGGAATTGCTTTATTAAAACAGTTTTCTTCCTCATTATTTTAAATGAATTTTATATTCCAATGGAAGGAAAAAATACTGGCAGGACATTTTTGTTAGGTGTGAAGAACACTGAATTTATACCAGCAAATAGGAATTTTATTAATCAATGTGTTTCCCTAACTGATAGCATTGCTAACTAGATTATGCTTAGCTAAGAGATACTTTTTCTGTTAATTTATTAACAGTATTGTCCTTTACAGACATTGTGTGCTCTTTGAAAGGCAAAAGTCTAAGCTTTATTCATATGAAAGGAAAGAAAATAAAATAGAAAAATTATTCACAAATGTCAAAAATATTTTGCAAAACTTAACATAAAGGAAAGGCATCTTTGGCATAGAAACCTCACTGTCATATCTAATTTCCTTGTAATCAAAATGTTTGAAGAATGTGATAAATACATAAGAAGAATAAGCTCATCAAAGACAGTCCACTATCATTGTGAACAGAATACTCAAGTGCTCATGTTTCAGTTTTTGGACCTAAAAGCCTTAATAAATCTCCCGTTTAATTTTCTATATGTAAAAGAAACCCCTCTACATAAAAAAGCTTTTTACCTCAAGAAATTACTCTCCAGGGAGTGGTTTAGTGTTAGAGATATTGGTTGATAAGATTTATACTTATTGTGTTCAAATCTCTGAATGGAAATATATGAATGTCTGTAGTCTTAAAACATTATATACTTCTTTTTTTCCATTGAGGAATAAAATACTGCTATATGAGAAAAAACAAACTATTCATTTTGCTTTATTTAAATTTCCTTAGATTTTCTGAGAAACACTTCATTTTTTTTTCATTTTTTAAATGTTTTATTTTATATTGGGTTATAATCAATTAGGGGCTTCCTAGGTGACATCTGTGGTAAAGAACCTACCTGCCAATGCAGGAGACATATGAGATGTGGGTTCAATCCATGGGTCAAGAGATCATTTGGAGAAGGGCATGGCAACCCACACCAGTATTCTTGCCTGGAGACTCTCATGGACAGAGGAACACACTACAATCTATGAGGTTACAAAGAGTTGGACCCAGCTAAAGTGACTTAGCATGCATGCACACAGTTGATTAACAATTGCAGGTGAGCATATACACAAAAATCCTCAACAAAATATTAGCAGTCCAAATCCAGCAATAGATTAACAGGAACATACATCATGATCAAGTGGGATTTATCCCAGGGATGCAAGAATTTTTCAGTATCTGTAAATATATCAGTATGGTGCACCACATCAAAAAAATTGAAGAATAAAAATCATATGATCACATCAATAGATGCAGAAAAGACCTGTGACAAAATTCAGCATCAATTTATGATAAAAGACTCTCCAGAAAGTAGGCACAGAGGGAACACAGGTCAACATAGTAAAAGCCATATATGACAAACCCATAGCTAGCATCACATTCAACATTGAAAAACTGAAAGCATTTCCGCTAAGATCAAGAATAAGACAAAGACGTCCACTCTTACCATTTACATTTAACATAGTTTTGAGAGTCTTAACTATAATAGTAAGATACATATATAGATAAGTAAAAGAACTCAAACTGGGAAAGAAGAAGTCAAATTGTCACTCCTTGCAAATGGCATGACATTATACATAGAAAATCATAAATATGCCACAGAGAAACTACTAGAGTTAATTGATGAAATTAGCAAAATCATAGAATACAAAATTAATACACCAAAATCTCTTAAATCACTAGGAATGGAAGATCAGAAACAGAAATTCAAGAAACAATCACATTTATCAGTTCACTAAAAAGTAGAATACTTGGGAACAAGTATTCTACTTGTCTCTAAATATCTAGTGAGACAAAGGATGTGTACTAAGAAAAGTATGAGACATTGATGAAAGAAGTTAAATACTATACAAACAAGTGGAAAGATATGCCATGTTATGGGATTGGAAGAATCAATATTGTAAGATAAGGCTCAAGGCAATCCAAAGATTCAACGAAATCCCTAATTTACTGATGGCATTTTGTACAGAACTAGAACACAAAAATCTTGAAACTGTATGGATATACAAATGACCCCAAATAGCCAAAGCAATTTTGAGACAGAAAAATAGAACTGAAAGAATCAGGCTCCTTGACTTCAGACTATACTACAAAGCTATAAACATCAAAAGAGCATGGAGCTGGCACAAAATTAGAAATACAGCTCAACAGAACATGATAGAAAGTCTTGACATAAACCCATGCTCTTAGGGTCCATTAATCTATAATGAAGGAGATAAAATTATACAATGGTAGAAAGAAAGTCTCTACAATAAATGGTACTTGGAAAACTGGACAACTACTTGTAAGAAAATAAAATAATTAGGCCATTCTTTAATGCCAGACCAAAAAAAAAAAAAAAAAGCTCAAAATGGAATAAAGACCTAAATATGGGACCAGACATGATAAAACTCTTAGAGTAAATCATAGGCAGAACACTCTCTGCCACAAATCACCACAATTTCTTCTTTAATCCATCCCACAGAGTAATGGAAGTAAAAACAAAAATAAACAAATGGAACCTAATTATACTCAAACATTTTTCACACAGAGTAAACCATAAACAAATGAAAAGACAACTCATAGATTGGGAGAAAATATTTGCAAATGATATGACTGGTAAGGGGTTAGAGTAAAAAATTTTCAAACACTTAATGTGATTCAGTATCATCAAAACAAACTATCAAAAACTAGCAGAAGACCTACATAGACATTTCTACAAAGAAGACAAACAGATGGCCAACAGGCAAAGGACAAGACATTTGCCATCGCTAAATCTTAAAGTGAGTAAAGTGAAGTCGCTCAGTCATGTCCGACCCTTTACAACTCCATGGATTGTAGCCCACCAGTTTCCTCCATCCATGGAATTTTTCTAGGCAAGAGTACTAGAGTGGGTTGCCATTTCCTTCTCCAGAGAAAGGCAAATCAAAACTGCAATGAGATTTCACTTCAAAATTTCAAAATGGCTAGCATAAAAAAATCTATAAAAAATAAATTCTGGAAAGGCTGTGGAGAGAAAGGTACACTCCTACTCTATCGATGGGAATGTAAGTTGGTAATCCACTGTGTAGCACAGAATAAAGTTTTCTTAAAAACTAGAAACAGAGCTTCCACCAGCAATCCCACTCCTGGGTAGATATTCAAAGAAAAACATGGTCTGAAATGATATATGAATCCAGTGCTGCTCATTGCAGCACTGTTTGCAATAGCCAAGACATGGGAGCAACCTAAATGTCAATTGAACATGCATGCATGCTTAGTTGTGTCCAACTCTTTGTGACCCCATGGACTGTAGACTGCCAAGTTCCTCAGCCCATGGGATTCTCCAGGCAAGAATACTGGAGTGGGCTGCCATTTTCTCCTCCGGGGGAACTTCTCGACCCATGGATGGAACTCATGTCATCTGAAGCTCCTGCACTGGCAGGCAGATTCTTTACCACTGAGCCACCTGAGAAGTTCCAATGTCAAGCAAAAGAGTATAAAGAAGATGTGCAGATGACTCAGCAGTAAAGAATCTACCTGCCATGAAGGAGATGAAGGAAACACGTGTTCTCTACTCTAGTAGAGTTTTAGGAAATCTGTGCCAGGTACTCAGAAAAGAGACCAATATATACATATTTTCTATTATTTCACACAATACTCTTACAATAAATAATTAGTAAGAAACAGGAAGCACGAACCTTGAGTTCTAATCCTTTAAAACCTTAGGAAATGAGTGAGGCTTAGGGAGGACAGTATGCAAAGGACAAAAAGAATCAAAGCCAGAGACTCAGGACCGACTGTGTAGATTTAAGAGTACAGAAAAGGATGATGATGAGTTGTTAACAACAGAGATAAGTAATGGTCAAAATGAAAATGACACACTGGAATAGGACTACACATAGAAATCAAAACAAAGGATTTCCAAAAGAAAGATGTAAAATGCACACTGTCCAGAAGGAATAAATCAGTCATGAAAGTAGAAGGGTAACTCAGAGGAGGAGCTGACTATTAGAGGACACCAATATGTACACAAAGTCAATATTATAAGTGAGAAACCTGATGTTTATATTTTTCAGTAACTTGGCCAAGTTCAGAACATTAGATCAAAGAATATTTTATTAAAGAAAATTACCATAAACCCATCTTGTCCATTGAAGCATAAGAAACTGCCAAGTTTCATGGGTAGAAAGGCTTAATTACCATGAAAATTTTCAGTTGGTAAGAGTTATTCTGAAGCTATACTCCAACATTTGGGTTGGAGCCCTGGGTTGGGAAGGTCCCCTGGAGAAGGAAATGGCAATCCACTCCAGGACTATTGCCTGGAAAATCCCATGGACAGAGGAGCCTTGTAGGCTACAGTCCATGGGGTCGCAAAGAGTCGGACATGACTGAGAGACTTCACCATATACATAGAAGTGAAAAATACATGGCTTAAATGTTTCTTGCTTAAGTAATTTGTTTGCTTTCTGAGATAATTATTCAAATAAGGAAAATATAATTTCAATGTCCCTAAATATAAACTGGAATATCTTTAATTTTATCCATTGTCAAAGAGCCTACAGATTTGCTGCCTACTGTTTAAGGGACCCCTGAGATTTTACAGCCATAAAAAGATGATTGCTGAGAAAATAAAAAGGGGAAATTATATGCTAAAAGTAGAATTACTATCATATCAGAATATGGTGTTAGGTATGAGGGATTTAGAATGAGTTATTTGGGACTTAACAAATAAGAAGTATTTTTAAGCAGGACATGTGCTGCATCATGTTACATATAGGACAAAATTTTTAGATGAGTATTTGCACACAGTCTTCATGCTCTTACAAATCTTTATTATATTTATACATGTAATAGGGTCAAATGAAAAATCCAAAGTTTATTTATTTATTTTTTGGTGGCACATAGATTCATGGAGTCTTAGTTCCCTGATTAGGGATTGAACCTGGGCCTTTCATAGTGAGAGTGCATAGGCCTAACCACTGGACAGCCAGGGAAGTTCCCCCAAATTTAAATCTGTATTTAAGTTCTTCTATGAAAAGCAATTTATTCTTATTTATAAAAAGTAAAAACAATTTTATTCTAAAGAAAATTACAGAAAAGTATAATGGCACAATCAAAGAGAGAAATATTATTCATGAAGTGGTTATTTTACTGTTTAACATTTATCTGGTTATTTTACTCATTAATTTTTATATGGTGGATTTCTCACAGGACACACAAGTTTGTGACTTGTCTCTTAATATGATACCAGTATACTTTGCAATGTCATTAAGTATCTCTGTACATTTAATGTTAAATATTATGTTATTATTTTTATGCAAAATATATTGAATATTTGGCTTGAATTTGGGGAATTACAAAATATACAGTAATACTTCACTTTACATAAATGCTTTTTGCATGCCTTGATACTATTGTATTCCTATCCCTAGAAATAGACACTGCATGAATAATTTAAACAAACAAACATATAAAATGTAAGCATTCATGTTGCTGAAGTATTCGTATTGCCAGATTGTTTTGCAGGAGATTATAGTTGGCACAAGTGGTAAATAACCAGCCTGCCAACGCAGGAGACATGAGATGTAGGTTCGATCACCCAGGTGGGAAAGTCCCCTGGAGGTGGGCATGACAATCCATCCCAGTATTCTTTCCTGGAAAATAGCATGGACAGAGGAGTCTGGCAGTCTACCGTCTATAAATCGCAAAGAATTGGGTGTGACTGAAATGACTTAGCCTTCATGCAGGCAAACACATACTAATGTACATTCCAAATGACAGCATAAGAATGCCTGATTCCCTGGTGGCTCAGAGGTTAAAGAGTCGGCACACAAAACAGGCCACCTGAGTTTTATCTCTGTCTGGGTCAGGTAGATTCCCTGGAGAAGAATGGCAAGCACTCCAGTATTCTTGCCTGGAACATACTATGGATGGAGGAGCCAGGCAGGCTATAGTCCTTAGCGTCACAAAGAGTCAGACATGACTGAGCAACTTCATTTTCATTTTCAAGAATGCTTGAAAAAAACTTAGAAACTTGTCAAATTTTGTAGAAAATAGATTTTTCCTTACTGATTTGTTATAGAGTTGCTTTTATAAACAGTGATGTTGAATATTTTTCATATATTTTCATGTTTATCTAGTGTTTCCATTGCATATTGTGGACTAAATGTAAGTTTCTTTGTCTCCTGGCTTCTAAGTTAACATCTTATGTTTGAGGTTTGTAATTTCAGTAGTACCAGACTTCTAGATAACAATTTCTATGTCAATTTCAGTAACTAAAAACAAAAGATTTCATTTCTTATTCATTTAACATGTTCATAGAATTCTAGTAGAATCTCTCTTTTACATGATTCTTATAACTTAGATAACAAATTTTTATTAGAGGGTAGTGTCAGAGTGTCTTGAACTGGTTAATGTTCTCATCAGAACATAACACATATTTCTTTTATTCCCAACTCTTTTTACTAGAACAAATCTCATGTCCCTATCCCAAAAAATAAGCCAAGAAGTTCAATCTGAGAAATGGGCAAAATATTTTAATTGTTTTATGCTATTATGTAAAAGTACAATTGCTTTTTAGTTAATCATATTTTCTGACTTTACTAAATTCACATGTTAGTTATGACAGAATTTTATGTTTTTTCAACTTTATATGTAAGAGGTTGTTATCATCTGTAAAACTCTTTTGAACACTTGATTTAAATTTTTGACTTTTTAAAGTTTTTACAAAACTGGCTATTAAAATGCTTTTTTTTTTAAATTGAAGAATAATTTCCTTACAGAATGTTTTTGGTTTCTGCCAAACATCAACATGAATCAGCCATAGGTATATATATGTCCCCTCCCTCTTGAAACTCCCTCTCACCTCCCTCCCCATTCCACCCCTTTAGGTTGTTACAGAGCCCTGGTTTCAGTGCCCTGAGTTATACAGAAAATCCATTGGCTATCTATTTTACATGCGGTGATATAAGTTTCCATGTTTCTCTCTCCATACATACATCCCACATTCTTTTTCCTCCCTCCTGCATCCCAACATATCCATAGTCTGTACTCACTGTCTGTGTATCCACTGATGCCACACAAATAATTTCACCAGTACCATCTCTCTAGATTCCATACATAAGTCTTCAGTTCAGTTCAGTCACTCAGCCATGTTTGACTCTTTGTGAGCCCAAGCCTCCCTGTCCATCACCAGCCCCCAGAGATTACTCAAACTTGTGCCCACTGAGTTGGTGATACCATCCAACAGTCTCACCCTATGTCAGCCTGTCTCCTCCCACATTCAATCTTCTCCAGCATCAGGTCTTTTCAAATGAGTCAGTTCTTCGCATCAGGTGGCCAAAGTATTGGAGTTTCAGCTTCAACATGAGTCCTTCTAATGAATATTCAGGACTGATTCCCTTTAGGATGAACTGGTTGGATCTCCCTGCAGTCCAAGGGACTCTCAATAGTCTTCTCCAACACCGCAGTTCAAAACCATCAGTTCTTTGGTGCTCAGCTTTCTTTACAGTCCAACTCTCACATCCATCCATGACCACTGGAAAAACCATAGCCTTGACTAGACGGACATTTGTTGACAGACAAATGTCTCTGCTTTTTAATATGCTGTCTAGGTTGGTCATAACTTTCCTTCCAAGGAGTAAGCATCTTTTAATTTCATGGGTGCAGTAACCATCTGCAGTGATTTTGGAGCCCCTCAAAATAAAGTCTGACACTATTGCCGCTGTTTCCTCATCTATTTGTCATGAAATGATGGGACCAGATGCCATGATCTTAGTTTTCTTAATGTTGAGCTGTAAGTCAACTCTTTCACTCTCCTCTTTCACTTTCATCAAGTGGCTTTTTAGTTCCTCTTCACTTTCTGCTATAAGGGTGGTGTCATCTGCATGTCTGAGGTTATTGATATTTCTCCCAGTAACCTTGATTCCAGCTTGTGCTTCATCCAGTCTAGTATTTCTCATGATGTACTGTGCATATAAGTTAAATAAGCAGGGTGACAATACACAGCCTTAACATACTCCTTTTGCTATTTGGAACCAGTCTATTGTTCCATGTCCAGGTCTAAGTGTTGTTTCTTGACTTGCATACAGATTTCTCAATAGGCAGGTCAGTTGGTCTGGTATTCCCATCTCTTTCAAATTTTCCACAGTTTATTTTGTGCCACACAGTCAAAGGCTTTGGCATAGTCAACAAAGCAGAAATACATGTTTCTCTGGAATTCTCTTGCTTTTACTATGATCCAGTGGATGTTGTCAATTTGATCTCTGCTCCACTGCCTTTTCTAAATCCAGCTGCTTGAACATCTTGAATTTCAAGGTTCACATACTGTTGAAGCCTGTCTTGGAGAATTTTGAGTATTGTTTTACTAGTGTGTGAGATGAGTGCAATTGTGCAGTACTTGAGCATTCTTTGGCATTGCCTTTCTTTGGGATTGAAATGAAAACATTTTTTCCAGTCCTGTGGCTACTGCTGAGTTTTCCAAAATTGCTGGCATATTGAGTGCAGCTATTTCAAAGCATCATTTTTTAGAATTTGAAATAGGTCAACTGGAATTCCATCACCTCCACTAGCTTTGTACATAGTGATGCTTCATAAAGCACACTTGGCTTTACATTTCATGATGTCTGGCTCTAGATGAGTGATCACACCATTGTGATTATCTGGGTCATGAAGATATGCTTTGTGTAGTTCTTCTGTGTATTTTTGCCACCTCTTCTTAATATCTTCTGCTTCTGTTATGTCCATACCATTTCTGTCCTTTATCGACCCATCATTGCATGAAGTTTTCCCTTGCTATCTCTAATTTTCTTGAAGAGATCTCTAGTCTTTCCCATTGTATTGTTTGCCTCTATTTCTTGCACTGATCACTGAGGAAGGGTTTCTTATCTCTCCTTGCTATTGTTCGGAAATCTGCATTCAAATGTTATATCTTTCCTTTTCTCCTTTTCTTTTCACAGCTATTTGTAAGGCCTCCTCAGACAACCATTTTGCTTTTTTGCATTTCTTTTTCTTGGGGATGGTCTTGATCCCTGTCTATTGTACAATGTCATGAAACTCCATTTATAGTTCATCAGGCACTCTGTCTATCAGATTGGGTCCCTTAAATCTATTGTTCACTTCCACTGTGTAATCATAAGGGATTTGATTTAGGCCATATATGAGTGTTCTAGTGGTTTTCCCTACTTTCTTCAAGTTGTGTGAATTTGGCAGTGAGGAGTTCATGATCTGAGCCAAAGTCAGGTCCCAGTCTTGTTTTTGCCAACTGTATAGAGCTTCTCCATCTTTGGATGCAAAGCATATAATCAATCTGTTTTCAGTGTAACTACATGGTGATGTTTATGTGTAGAGTCTTCTCTTCGGCTGGAGTCTAACTCCAGCAGCCAGAGATTCAACCTGAAGAGGTGAACGGTGTCGGTGATGAGACAGCCTCTCATATTTCTTTTAGCCTGCCTCTTTATTCCAAATTTAAGATTCTCTTTTATACTTTTACAAAAACATTAGGTCAGAGGTTTGACATTTTCAGTTCCCCCTCTCCCACATTTATTATCTCCATGAATCACTGTTGCTCTTCAAACAGAATTCTTGCTTCAGTGATTCTCTCAGAATCAGCCTTATTATCTACTATTTATCTCTTCTAATGTGTCCTATAGTTAACTTGTGATTACAGTGTAATGCATGCTACATTCCTCAGTTTACTACTTATCTTCCTAAATCCTGTTTGCCCCCTAACATCCTGAGCTCACTATCTCTTTAAAAGGCTTCTAGCTATAGTGTCTTTAAAAATTCTTAGCTTCTATAATCTATAGTAAAATATGCTAACTTTACAACATTCCTTAAATCTTTAACTTCTAACTGTTTTAATTATTTCTAAGCCCTAAATTCAGTAAATTCCTTTGCCATAAACATTTTCCTCACAAATAGGCTTCAGATATCAATCTCTCCCATGGCCTCAAGCTTCAGCCTACGTGCTCATCCTGGAACTTTTTGTGTAAAAGTCCTTGAACAAATGTCAATGATTAACTTTATGAATTATTTTCTGAGCAATGCTGCAGAAGGCTTTGTGCCTTCTCATGCTCCTCTCAAGAACAATAAGCACCTTAATATTCCTTTTCAGTCAACTCAGCCAAGGAGAGGAAAAGACAAATCAGAACTACAAAGGCTAACTCCTTCATCCCAGGATCTGTGCCTGCAGAATGAGGAGAGGGGGCTGGGGACTGTGCCTCCATTTTGTCAGTAATGCCTAATGCGGCTCCCAACATCTCCCCCTTTTCTATTTTTTTAGAGCATAGGTATGAAACTCATTAGATAGAGCAGAAACATTTTGGCTGAGTATTCTGAAAAGTCACGGGGCCATCACACAGATTAGAACTAACAGGCATAAGCACATGGCTGCATTAATTATTATCGTAGAAAAGGATCCATGGGAAAGATACCCCTCCAGATTTTCAAGGAGGGAATTAGAAAGCCATTGAGAGGAAAAGTCAGACTCTGCCTGCTTCATATTCTGAATATCCTGATGTAACTTAGAAATATCAATACTAAAATCTGAATGATTTCACATGCCTAATATATGATTTCTACTGTGTTCCCAAGAGTGCATGGACTCATTCACTTGTAGAGGGTAATACACATCCATTTAAATTCAGCATGGCACCTTAAAGACAACTTAATTTTTAAATTTGTAGTTTCTTGCCCCATAAGCAGAACTGCTTCTTCTAAAGCATTGACCTTATTTTCTATTTTCTTATCTATAATTTCCCGCATAGTAGAGCTATGGAGACATTTTTGAACAGCTGATCAACAAACAAGGCTGTATGCACTTCTTTTGACAGGACAACAGCAGAAACCATAACTGATGCAATTATGGCAATCAAGGCAGATATTGCCACAATCAGAACTGCAGTGAATATCTTAGGTTGATAAATTAAGCCATTAAGTTCATATAAGACTTTCAGAACATAAACATCAAACCATTGTCCCTCTAATTTTACAGGAAACATCAAATATGGTGGTTGCTTTACATTCATCACAGGATTATAATTATTATAATCATTGACATCAACACAATTTGATATAAAACAGTTCACACATATAATATTGTAAATAGTTTCTCCAGAAACTTCCAAATCTCTCTGATTTCTGGCCAACAAAAAGCATAGGGAGGGTGTATGCAGGCCTGTACAATATATCTTTGTTCATTTAAAGATCTATGTAAAATCACGGATGCCATAGCAGCCAATGCTTTCCATAACTCAGGCTGCATGGGATCTGTTCCACTGAAGTTCACTAAAGCAGAAACCCATCCATTGACATGCCACTTAGTAATTACTAAAGGCATAGGGAGAAATGAATTATTCCATGTGGACCTACAAGGCTCTATATAAATCAAGCCCCATTATGGATTCAAATGATTAGGGGCACCCCCAGTTGGTCAGAAAATGTCTGGTGGCAGCAATGGGAATAGATAATTTTATGGTGTACATGCATTCTTTCCAATGAGGAAAGCCAGAAATTCTGCTTATGCTTTCCCAAGCCTGTAGTCCTTGTTCATCAGAGTCCAAAGTGGGGAGCGCACAGCTTGGATAGTTCTTTAAATGAGGGGCTGCCTGTTTTAAGGCATCAAATAGTCTTTCTTTCGGCATCAGCAGCTGTAAAGACCGAAAGTCTCTCTTGCCATCGCTTCTTGGAGAATCAGTAAACATGCCTTTCAAGGTAGTGCTAATGCATCCATTCAAAACTGGAGCTGCTTCTTGTAGAGAGGAAGGTATGGCAAAGCAAATAGGTAGATAAATGGACACGTCTGAAAAATTGAAGGGAGTGCTGACCACTGTTTTAACATTATTAGAATAGATGGAAGCCTCACCCAAAAGAAGAGTATCATTAACAAAAACATGAATGGGCTCATTCATTCAATCAACAGGCAGGAAAGAAGGTGGATTAGGCAAATAGGCTCAATGAACTTTTTTTGCGCTGGAGGGCCTCGGCTGACAAGCCAACACAGCAAGCATAGCCACAAACATTACCATAGGAATGGCCTCATATCTTCCCCTTTCTATTAATTCTTTAGCCCGCTGAGTCAGATGTTTTAGCTGGCCCCACACTGGTACCATGTTGGAAGTGGTTGTTTAAGTACGATGATGGTGACCAGGTGGGGCAGAATACTTTGAACTCGATCAGCATGTCTCTCCTGAAGCGCCAGGTGCCTGAGCTATGTACTAGCAGTGAAGCCTCAGGTGAAGGGTCACTCGCCCTTTGGCATTTCCTTGGCTCCCTCAGGTCTGGACTCGATGAGCTTCTGGTCTCCCCCTCTTTTTTTCTGTCTTGGGCTCCAGGACTTCAGGGATTTTAGTAACCTCAGGGGTCCAAACAGGAGAAGTGGAATCCTGTGGATTCCACAAGCATACACTCTCCTACAAGTTAGCAGTGTATCTGGCCCTTTCCACTCTACTGTAAGGAGGTCTTTTCACTTAACCAGAGGCGGAGTTGTAGCCCCTTCAGGAGTCCAGTGTCTCATCATTGCAGTCTGCTTCTGTGTGTCCACGTTTAAATGATTAATTACAAACAAAGCATCGTGTAAAACATGATGAAGAGAGGAATACTTAAATTCTCCCTGTCTTAATGTAACTATCTGACTTTTTAAAGTCTGGTGTGCCCCTTTCTACTATGGCTTGGCCTTGGGGATTATAAGGTATTCCTGTTGAATGCATTATAGAAAATTGTTGACAAAATCTCTTAAAAGTAGCAGAAGTATAAGCTGGGGCATTATCTGTTTTTATCTGTTCGGGGAATCCTATTTGGGAAAAGCATTGAAACAAGTGTTGAATTACATCTTTTCTTGCTTCACCTGATCTAGCAGAAGCAATAATAACATGAGAAAAGGTATCCACGGTAACATGCACAAAAGACAGTTTTCCAAAGGCCGGGATATGAGTTACATCCATTTGCCAGAGAGTATTAGGCCTAAGGCCTCGGGGATTTACTCCTAATGGTGGAGATGGATTAAATGTTGGGCAGTTTGGACATAACTATTTGTCTAGCTGCTTCCCTAGGGATATGAAATTCATACCTTAAACCAGCTTCATTTTGATGATGAATTTTGTGAGAATTTTTGGCCTTGTCAATCTTTTTATGTAAGTTTAAAGCAATTTCCTTAGTTAATGCATCTGCCAAAGTATTTCCTTCATGCAAAGGACTGGGCAAGCTGGAAAGGGCTCTAATATGTCCCAAAATATTTCTCATCTCTATGTTTAATCTCCTTTTGTAAATAAGATAACAAGGAGAAGATGGTAGTTTTATTTTATGTAATATTAGCAGTCTCAATATGAGGAAACAACCCTACAATATATTTGGAGTCAGTCAGAAGATTGAAGGTGTGATCTCTTAAATGTTGAAAAGCCCAAATAACTGCCCGTAACTGAGCCCTCTGGGTAGATGTCTCTTCAGTTACCTGAACACGGCATTTTTCATTAATAATTGTGATTGCTTTCCCATTAGAGGAACCATCTGTGAAAAGTAAAACTGCCTCTTACAAAGGTTGAATAGAAAATTTCTTCAGAAAAATTACTGGATGTGTTTTCAAAAAATGCAATAGAGGGCTAAAGGGCAAATAAAACAAAATTTGACCCCTGAAATCTATAAGGGCAATTTGTCAATCACACTATTTTGTAAAAGAAATTGCAGTTGATCCTTATTGAATGGAATCACTATATTTGCTACTTTTTTTCCAAAAAGTTCCACACGTCTTTTCCTACCTTTTATAATTAAATATCTGGGATAAGATAAAACTATTTTTCTTGAGGTCACTGGTAGATGGAGTCATTTCAATGGGCCTTCTTGCCACAAGCATCCTGTAGGTATATGCTCTTTGGTGAGAATAATTAAATCTCATCTTCTGGTAATATTAATCTTAATTAACTGATTATTTAAAGCTTCATCCACTTTAACAAAAGCCAACTCTGCCTCACTAGTCAACTTTGTCTTAGAACTGGGATTAGGATCACTTTTTAAGCAATTAAACAAAGCTTTAAATCTGCAGTTGTCAGTTTTAAATGTGGGCGTATCCAATTAATACCCCTAATAATTTCGGGAAATCATTTAAAATTAGTAAACGATCTCTCTGTAGCTGCAAAGGGGCATGACTGCAAAGGGGTATGGGTATTTAATACCTTCCTTCCCTGGGGCTCAGAGGTTAAAGCGTCTGTCTCAAATACAGGAGACCTGGATTAGATCCCTGTGTTGGGAAGATCCCCTGCAGAAGGAAATGGCAACCCACTCCAGTATTCTTGCCTGGAGAATCCCATGGACAGAGGAGCCTGGTAGGCTACAGTCCACGGGATCACAAAGAGTCGGACATGACTGAGCAACTTCACTAAATAAGAAAAAGGAGGATTTACTTGTATCTTATCTGGAGCTATCTTTAAACCCCAGCTTTTCAAGGCCTCAATCAATTCAGACAAAATTTGTTGTAATAAGGTTCTGTTTTTATGAGCTGCCAAAATATAATCCATATAATGTATCAAATATAGATCTTTATACTTTCCTCTAACATTTTTCACAGCTTGGTCTACAATTTTCTGATACAAGGTAGGGCTATTTTTCACTTTCTGAGGCAAAACTTTCTATTGAAACCTTTTATAGGGCTGTTAAAAATAAGCTGAAGGGAGACTGAAGGCAAACCATTCACAATCCTGGACAGCCAGGGGATGGTAAAGAAACAATCCTGTAGATCTGTAACTATCACATTTTACTGAAAAGGCACAGCCACCAGGGAAGAGAGGTCTGGCTAGAGGGCCCCCATGTTTTCCACAGTTGCATTTATAGCTCTCAAGTCTTGTAACCATCTCTATTTTCCTGATTTTTTTCTCAATAAGGAAAATAGTATTCCAGGAGCTATTAGAAGGCTCTGTATGGCTGGCTGTAAGTTGTTCCACAACTAAATCCTCAGCTGCCTGTAGCTTTTCAGCTGTTAAGGGCATTTGCTCCACCCATACCAGATCATCAGATTTCCAGGTAATAGGGTTGGCAGCAAGAGCAACAACCTCTAAGACAAATTTGAATACCCCAGACCTTCTCTATTCTTGTTGGGAACTACCTCTAATGGCAAAACAATTATCTGCTTATTTACCAAGTCCCTTATCAGGATCACACCTCATTTGCAGCATTTGATTAGTAACCTTTCTAGGCTATATAAAAGCATTCCCATCTGAGATAAAATACTCCTCCCCCATAAGGAAAAATGGAGTGAAGGAAGGTAAAAACAAAAGCTGTGCTATTCTTTGACCTTCATTAATTTGCACAGTTTAGGTAGGTGGCAAGATCAAAACTTTAATTTCCCCAGTATAATCAGAATCTACTACACCAGTTCAGTTCAGTTCAGTTCAGTTGCTCAACGTGTCCTACCCTTTGCGACTCCATGAATCTCAGCACTCCAAGCCTCCCTGTCCATCACCATCTCTCGGAGTTCACTCAGGCTCACGTCCATCGAGTCCGTGATGCCATCCAGCCATCTCATCCTCGCTCCTCCCCTTCTCCTCCTGCCCTCAATCCCTCCCAGCATCAGAGTTTTTTCCAATGAGTCAACTCTTAGCATCAGGTGGCCAAAGTACTGGAGTTTCAGCTTTAGCATCATCCCTTCCAAAGAAATCCCAGGGCTGATCTCCTTCACAATGGACTGGTTGGATCTCCTTGCAGTCCAAGGGACTCTCAAGAGTCTTCTCCAACACCACAGTTCAAAAGCATCAATTCTTCAGCGCTCAGCCTTCTTCACAGTCCAACTCTCACATCCATACATGACCACAGGAAAAACCATAGCCTTGACTAGACAGAACTTAGTCGGCAAAGTAATGTCTCTGCTTTTGAATATATTATCTGGGTTGGTCATAACTTTACTTCCAAGGAGTAAGGGTCTTCTAATTTCATGGCTGCAGTCACCATCTGCAGTGATTTTGGAACCCCCAAAAAATAACGTCTGACACTGTTTCCACTGTATCCCTATTTCCCATGAAGTGATGGGACCAGATGACATGATCTTTGTTTTCTGAATGTTGAGCTTTAAGCCAACTTTTTCACTCTCCTGTTTCACTTCCATCAAGAGGCTTTTTAGTTCCTCTTCACTTTCTGCCATAAGGGTGGTGTCATCTGCATATCTGAGGTTATTGATATTCCTCCTGGCAATCTTGATTCCAGCTTGTGTTTCTTCCCGTCCAGCGTTTCTCATGATGTACTTTGCATAGAAGTTAAATAAGCAGGGTGACAATGTACAGCCTTGACGTCCTCCTTTTCCTATTTGGAATCAGTCTGTTGTTCCATGTTCAGTTCTTACTGTTGCTTCCTGACCTGCATACAGATTTCTCAAGAGGCAGGTTAGGTGGTCTGGTATTCCCATCTCTTTCAGAATTTTCCACAGTTTATTGTGATCCACACAGTCAAAACTTTGGCATAGTCAGTAAAGCAGAAATAGATGTTTTTTTCTGGAACTCTCTTGCTTTTTGATGATCCAGCAGATGTTGGCAATTTGATCTCTGGTTCCTCTGCCTTTTCTAAAACCAGCTTGAACATCAGGGATTTCATGGTTTACATATTGCTAAAGCCTGGCTTGGAGAATTTTGAGCATTACTTTACTAGCATGTGAGATGAGTGCAACTGTGCGGTAGTTTGAGCATTCTTTTGGCATTGCCTTTCTTTGGAATTGGAATGAAAATTGACCTTTTCCAGTCTTGTGGCCACTGCTGAATTTTCCAAATTTGCTGGCATATTGAGTGCAGCACTTTCACAGCATCATCTTTCAGGATTTGAAACAGCTCAACTGGCATTCCATTACCTCCACTAGCTTTGTTCGTAGTGATTCTTTCTAAGGCCCACTTGACTTCACATTCCAAAATGTCTGGCTCTAGATGAGTGATCACATCTTCATGATTATCTGGGTCATGAAGATTTTTTTTTGTACATTTTTTTCTGTGTATTCTTGCCACCTCTTCTTAATATCTTCTGCTTCTCTTAGGTCCGTACCATTTCTGTCCTTTATTGTGCCCATCTTTGCATGAAATATTCCCTTGGTATCTCTAATTTTCTTGAAGATATCTCTAGTGTTTCCCATTGTTTTCCTCTATTTCTTTGCTTTGATCTCTAAAGAAGGCTTTCTTATCTCTTCTTGCTATTCTTTGGAACTCTGCATTCAGATGCTTATATCTTTTCTTTTCTCCTTTGCTTTTCACCTCTCTTATTTTCACAGCTATTTGTAAGGCCTCCCCAGACAGCCATTTTGCTTTTTGCATTTCTTTTCCGTGGGGATGGTCTTGACCCCTGCCTCCCGTACAATGTCACAAATCTTATTCCATAGTTCATCAGGCACTCTATCTATCAGATCTAGACCCTTAAATGTATTTCTCACTTCCATTGTATAATCATAAGGGATTTGATTTAGTTCATACCTGAATGGTCTAGTGGTTTTCCCTACTTTCTTCAATTTCAGTCTGAATTTGGCAATAAGGAGTTCATGATCTGAGCCACAGTCAGCTCCTGGTCTTGTTTTTGTTATACCAGGCACCACCAAAATTCCTGAAACGAAAGCAAGGTACGCCCTAGCACAAGTCCTGCTATGCCCTCAGACAGGGGACCAGCCACTCCTGTTGGAGTAACCGGCACGTCAGTGGTTAATATTTTTGTGGTGGTGGAACTGAGGTCCAGTCCTGTGCTTCCTGGGGTAGCTCTGAGGAGTTGTGCAATGCGGCTGCCCCTATTGTTGTCTAGGGCAGGGGCTGCCCTTGCTGCCCGTTTCCCTGAAACTGGGAAAAATTACCTCCCTGTACTTGGGGGTGAGTGTAGTCCCATCCTTATGGAATTTAGATCTGCAGTCTTTTGCCCAGTTATATCCTTTCTGGGATCAGGGGCAAAGTCACTTTGGGGGGTTGGTATTAGTCTGTATTGGCACGGCTTGTTGTCCCTGCCTGGCAGGACACTGCCAGCAAAATGCCTCATTTGGCCACAAGAGAAACCATTTTTTCATTTTTTGTAGAATCCTTTCCATTATGATGATTACTATTTTTTTTTTTTTAATGCCTGGGTGAGGCCCACTTGAGGGGTATTCTCCAAGGAGCAGGTTCTATATATTGTGCATGTGTCTGCTTTAAAAGCTCATTTGTTTAATAACAAAAACAAAAACAAAAACTCTTTATCTTTCTCAGCCTTAGGCAGTGCTCTGGGAGGCTTTGGAGGTGAAGTGGGAGAACTCCTGGGCCCTAGGAGGTGCAAGCAAAGGTGGTGGTGATCGTCTTAAATCAGAAAGCGGTGGATAAATTTTTAAAGGTTTGCATAGATTGGGAGCTCACCAGGGCGCCCAGCTACAGCGTCCTGTAAGCCCTCTCCTTTCTCCTGAGAAAGAGAACAGTCTCCATCCTTTAATTTGTCAATGGCAGAAAACATGATCTGCGCAGAAGGTGGTGACCCACCATCCACCACTATAGCCTCCCCCATAGGCTATCTAACAGCCTCATGATGAGGGTCCAGGGCATTTCTAATCATATTCCACAGAGCATAAGAATCTACAGGAACCTTTTCTGGCCCATGCAAAGTATAAAACAAATGTAGAACTTTAGACAGTCTTCCTGTGTTTACTGTAACGTCTCTGTGGGCTAACATATGAACTAATATTTCAATAAACATTTGTCTATTCTTAGATGCAGAGAAACCCATTCTTCTAGATAATATTCTTATTGATTCTGTACCCTCCTCACCCTGTCTAAACTGCAGAGGAGTGCCGGCCACCCACAGGTACAATCCTAAACATCCTGCATTACAATCTCATATTACTTACTCTTCAGTGTCCCCTATTCTGGGCACCAATTGCTGGAGTCCAACTCCAGCAGCCAGGGATTCAACCTGAAGGGATGAACATTGTCAGCGAATGAGGCAGCCTCTCAATTTTCTATGGACTGCCTCTTTATTCCAAGTTTAAGATTCTCTTTTATACTTTTACAAAGATATTAGGCCAGAGGTTTGACATTTTCAGTTCCCCCTCTTCCAGATTTATTATCTCCATAAATCATTGTTGCTCTTCAAACAGAATTCCTGCTTCAGTGATTCTCTCAGAATCAGCCTTATCATCTACTATCCACCTCTTCTAGTGTGTCCTATATGTAACTTGTGATTACATTGTAACTCATGCAACATTCCTCAGTTTACTGCTTATCTTCCTAAATCCTGTTTGTCTTTAACATCCTGAGCTCACTATCTCTTAAAAAGACTTCTAGCTATAGTGTGTATAAAAATTCCTAACTTCTGTAAGCTAGGGTAAAATATGCTAACTTTACAACATTCCTTAAAACTTTAATTCCTTAAAGTTTAAGGAAACTTTAATTATTTCTAAGCCCTAAATTCAGTAAACTCCTTTGCCATAAACATTCTCCTCACAAATAGGCTTCAGATATCAATTTCTCCCATGGTCTCAAGCAGCAGGCTGTGTGCTCATCCTGGAACACTTTTTTGTAAAAGTTCTTGAACAAATGTCAATGATTAACTTTATGAATTATTTTCTGAGCAATGCTGCAGAAAGCTTTGTGCCTTCTCATGCTTCTCTCAAGAACAACAATTCAGTTTCGGTTCCAGTCACTCAGTCATGTCAGACTCTTTGCGACCTCATGAATCACAGCACATCAGGCCTCCCTTTTCATCACCAACTCCCAGAGTTTATGCAGACTCACGTCCATTGAGTCAGTGATGCCATCCAGACATCTCATCCTCTGTCGTCCCCTTCTCCTCCTGCCCCCAGTCCCTCCCAGCATGAGAGCTTTTTCCAATGAGTCAACTCTTCAAGATTGCCGGGAGAAATATCAATTCCACGTTCAAGGTCAGGAGGGCCCGTGGTGAGGAGGAGGTGGGAGGGGGCTTTGGCATTGGGAGATCGTGGACACCTGTGGCTGATTCATGTCAATGTATGGCAAAACAAATACAGTATTGTGGGGTGGGAGGTGGGAGGGGGGCTTCGGCATTGGGAGATTGTGTTCACCTATGGCTGATTTATGTCAATGTATGGCAAAACAAATACAGTATTGTAATTAAAAAAATAAATAAATTTAATTAAAAAAAAAAACAACAATAAGCACCTTAATATTCCTTTTCACTCAACTCAGCCGAGGAGAGGAAAAGACAAGTCAGAATTAGAAGGCCTAACTTGTTCATCCCAGGATCCATGCCTGCAGCATGAGGAGAGGGGGCTGGGGATCATGCCTCCATTTTCAGTGATGCCTAACGCGGCTCCTGACACTCTTCTGTTGTTGGAAGAGGGTGTTTGTTATGACCAGTGCATTCTCCTGGCAAAACTCTATTAGTCTTTGCCGTGCTTATTTCTGTACTTCAAGGCCAAATTTGCCTGTTACTCTGGGTATTTATTGATTTCCTACTTCCGCATTCCAGTCCTCTATAATGAAAAGGAAACCTTTTTTGGCTGTTAGTTCTAAAAGGTCTTGCAGGTCTTCAGAGAACCATTCAACTTCAGCTTCTTCAGCATTACTTGTTGGAGCATAGACTAGACTTGGATTACTGTGATATTGAATGGTTTGCCTTGGAAATGAAAAGAGGTCATTCTGTCATGTTTGAGATTACCTCCAAGTACTGCATTTTGGACTCTTTTGTTGACTAATGGCAACTCCATTTTTTCTAAGGGATTCCAGCCCACAGTAGCAGATATAATGGTCATCTGTGTTAAATTCACCCATTCCAGTCCATTTTAGTTCACTGATTCCTAAAATGTCGATGTTCAACATTGCCATCTCTTGTTTGATCTCTTCCAGTTTACCTGAATTCATGGACCTAGCGTTCCAGATTCCTAGTATTATTGCTCTTTACAGCATTGGGCCTTGCTTTCATCACCAGCCATATTCACAACTTTGTGTTGTTTTTGCTTTAGCTCCGTTTGTTCATTCTTTCTGGAGTTATTTCTCCACTGATCTCTTGTAGCATATTGGGCAATTATCAGCCTGGGGAGTTCATCTTTCAGTGTCTTACCATTTACTTTTTCACACTGTTCATTGGGTTCTCAAGGCAAGAATACTGAAGTGGCTTGTATTCCCTTCTCTAGTGGACCACATTTTGTTAGAACTCTTCATCATGAGTTCATTTGTCAGTCTTGGGTCGGCCTACATGACATGGCTCATAGTTTTATTTAGTTAGACAAGGCTGTGGTCAATGTGGTTAGAGTGGTTAGTTTTCTGAGACTGTGGTTTTCAGTCTCTCTGCCCTTTGATAGAGAAGGATAAGAGGCTTATGGAAGCTTCCTGATTGAAGAGACTGACTCAGGGGGGAACTGGGTCTTGTTCTGATGGGCAGGGGAAGGACCCAAGAGGAAGGGTCCTCTTCAACTCTCTCTATCAGATAACAGTCAGATCTTTTAAAATTAGTTGTAAGTGTTAACTTCTAACACTTTATGAAAAATATTGTGTATTATTATTTGCTCCTTGAATGTTTGACAGAACTCATCATTAAAGCTTCATGGTGCTGGAGTTTCCTTTATGGGAAGATGCACTAAAATAAATGTATTACAATAAATTCAGCATTTCAGATACATGGATCTATTTAAATCCATGACTGAATTATATTAACATGTTGATTCAACAGGAAACATATACTAAAATGATTTTCAATACAAAAGGTAAAGACATATAGTATTTGTTTTAACAGAGACTTTTTTCCCTCTGATTCACATACTTTCATGTGACTGCAAATTTGGCACATTTTTGTCAGTTAATCCTTTAAGCATTTTTTATGTCCCAATCTCTATCTACTCTCTCTTTGGAACTTTATTTACACGAGTGTTTAAGTTCTTGATATTGTTGCACAGGTTACCAATAATCTGTTAACTTTTTAAAGTACTTTTTCTCTCATTTTTCAAGATATATATTTTTTCTGTTTTGATGTTTACTCACTTTTTCTGGTATCATTTCCATATTCCTATTAACTATAGGCCATAAAATTTTTATTTCAGATACTGCAGATTTCTCTTCCAGAATTTTCACCTGGGTTCTTTTTGTGTTTTCTGTTTCTTAGTTAATATTTTGTTACTTAATTCATCAAAAATATTTTTAAAAATAGCACAAAAAGCATACTTAAAATAGTTGCTTTAAACTTCTTATGAACATTGCAAACTCTAGGTCATTTATCTTAAGCCTGATCTCTGTTGCTGGTTTGTTATTTTTGTTTTCCTTGACATTGATTAACCTTTCCTTATTCTCTATGTGCTTGCTAATTTGGTTGTTTCTCAAACTATGTGTGTGCTATGATTTGAGGCTCCTAATTTTATTACATACCTCAAAAGAGTATGTGTAGTATTTTTGTTTGTTTGTTTTTAAAAATCAGTCAATTAGTCTGATTAGACTTACACATTAAACTCAGTGTGGATGGTGGCTCAAATGTCAGTTTTGTTATTTCAGCTTTATCTCCAAACTGTTTTTAGTCTGTCCTCTTAATTTATAGTTTAATGATCAGAGACTTGAGTAGTCTTTGGAATCTCTGTTTTCTGCAGTTTCTCTTGAGAAGACCTCCTCAGGAGGAGGCCTTGAATTACAATTCTTCTTATGTAACTCAGATTCTACGTAACACTCTTCTTTGCTCCATTTCTGGATAGCTACAGTTTTTATCATGGACTCTTTGCTTCCTGTGAATAGGATTCCAGGTTTGTTTGTTAGTCTGTTTAACACAACTTGTAATTTACTCATATGCTACAATATAAAATAATCAGGAGCATAAGCTGTACTTGTTTCTCTGTTTTATGCTCCTAGCAGAGTTAGTTACATATGAGACAAAATATGTACTTTTATTTTACTATAAAACCAATTTACAAAAGATTTTGGAAAATAAGTATACACATTGAAAATCTCTAATGGAGTAATGCCACAAGTCTAACTCATGGTGCAAAGAAAATGACAGGTTTTGACTGTTCTTAAAAATTGAAAACTTTTCATAGTATGTTGCTAACATTACAAAATTTGTAGATAGTTGGAAATAATTTTTCTATTGAAGAACTACAAAAAACATTTTACTAAATGATCATTTGACCAAAAAAAAAAAATATATATATATATATAGCAGAAAGGATAGAAAGATAAACAAGTCTTCAACTATGCAATTTATTTGATTGACATTCTTTAAAATGAACATCTACGGTTACCTGATTATGAAAAGGAGAATGACATTGGAAGTTTTGGTGAAATATCTTGTTGGATATTTTAAAGAAAATAAAACCCATATTATCCTAATATAATTTATACGTTGGTGTCTTGGTTTTAACTTACATTGGAGTTTGTTGTAAAATCAACTCTGATAGATGCTTAAGCCTTATTTTTTATTTACTTGATTGAAACCTCACTGTAAAATCACTATGCTTACTCAACATTGTTTCCATAATGCCTAATATAAGGAAGGAGAAGTATGTTGTTTATAAAACTGGTACCCATATACATGGGGCAAAGAAAGACTGAAGAAAGAGCCAGATATAGAAGCCTTTCCTGGGTTCAGCTATGTATACCATCCAGATGATCTTAACAACGCCTCACACTCTCAAGGCTATGTCTTTAAACAGCTCCTACCATAGGAATGTTAGATAGAATGTATATTCCAAGGACACATGGATGGAATGATGAGCTTCCTATTGTCAGGGTCCAGCCCAAGTGTCAGCCAGTGATTATGTCCTCTCCATGATCTTCTCCAGTACTCCAGCTCTTGTGACCAGCTCTTATAATCTCACATGCCCCACTTC
Organism: Nanger dama; assembly: GCA_917880005.1. Classification (NCBI taxonomy): domain Eukaryota; kingdom Metazoa; phylum Chordata; class Mammalia; order Artiodactyla; family Bovidae; genus Nanger; species Nanger dama. The sequence goes on from CAKJTW010000014.1 coordinate 10,959,281, forward strand.
CTCACTGTACTCTGAATTGTCGGCAAGGAGTTTTCCTAGGATGGAGGCAGTTTGTTTTCAGAAGCTCTGTGGCTCCATTGCAAGTGGATACTACAATAACAACGATATTTTGTTCAGTTCAGTTCAGTCACTCAGTTGTATCTGACTCTTTGTGACCCCATGGACTATATACAGCATGCCAGGCTTCCCTGTCCATTATGAACTCCCGAGCTTGCTCAAACTCGTGTTCATTTAGTCAGTGATGCCATCCAACGTTCTCATCCTCTGTTGTCCCTTTCTCCTCTTACCCTCAGTCTTTCCCAGCATCAGGGTGGGTCTTTTTCAATGAGTAAATTCTTCGTATCAGGTGGTCAAAGTACTGGAGCTTCAGCTTCAGCATCAGTCCTTACAATTATATTAGGCACACACAAAAACAAAAATTCAGATAATGATTCCCATGATAGACAGCAATATTTTCCACCAAGAATCCTAAGATCTGAATGATTGATTTCTTAAGTTCCTTAGACTCAGGCAAGATCATTCAGGGCATTCACTTATCTCCTTATGTGAATGAATAAAGATGATACATTAGCAATTTCATCAGGTATGAACACACAACATTCTGTTTGGATAATGTCACAAGCACCTCCTTTTAAAGCAGTAATAAATCCAAGCCCAACCTATTTTGGATCATAACATTTTCCTTTAGAGACATTTTTGTGTTCAGTAAAGACAGACTATATTGGCTACCATTTAAGTCTTGTGGGGTGAGCTTCTCTGTATGCCATGTCCTCCAGGCAAGCCGAAGAGAACAGGACAGTGGCAGTAAGGAGACAAAGACAAATGACTATTCCAGCAGAAAATAGAGCATGCTCATCTGGCTTTGAACAGAGGGAGGTTGGCAGCTTAAGGAACTTGTCCTGGTTGTGCATACCATATGTGTTGTCCTGGGGAGGCAGCACTGTCAGATGTGACCAGATGGACTGGCAGCAGGATATGCCAGACCAGGAACCCCTCTCTTTTAATGTTGAATTCTAAGTATAGTGCATTTCAAAAGGTTTGGAGTGAGAAAATGGAGTCCCAGGGGAGATACTAGTTTGCTCTCACCCCAAAGTGAAAAGTGTCTCAAGCATCCCTGTGGGATATCCCATTGCAAACGAGAGGAGATAATTCTGCTCCCTGGGATAATGGGGCTTGGTGTTTTCAGTGCATTGCATACTGATCCATGATGAAAGTTGGAGCACTAGCTGTTTCCCACAATTTCCATACATTTAGGGCATTGAGTATCTCTGTGGGGTCCCATCTGACATACAGGGCATCAAGCCCTACTCCAAATTTCTAGCTATTCATTGAGTGTATCTCTACGTAGTATTCTGCTTCCCTGGTGGCTCAGAGGGTAAAGAATCCGCTTGCAATGTAGGATAGCTGGGTTCAATCCCTTGGTTGGCAAGATCACCTGGAGGAGGACATGGCATCTCACTCCAGTATTCTAGCCTGGAGAATCCCATGAACAGAGGAGCCTGGCAGGCTGAAGTCCATGTGATCACAAAGAGTTGGACATGACTGAATGACTAAGCACAGCACAGCATAATCCTCTAATGATGGTGGTCTTGTTTTCTTGGCAATGTAAAACTTGAGGTAGGACAGATACAGTATCCAGAAAAATCAAGGCATATTTCAAACACTCACTCAGAGTGAGGGGGTCAATATGATCAATTTTTCAGTTTCACACCAATTTGCCAATCCCTCACTTGGGAACTCCAGTGGATGGCTTGAGTCCTTTGGCAGTTGCCTTGGACATTGTTCAGAACACACAGAACACACTTCTGTTGCCACATAACTGAATCACTGTATTTCAAGGACAAATATGGTGTCCATGGCAATTCGCCATTCTGCACAGTGCTCGTATCTTGACTTAATACATCAGCTTCTTGATTGACAGTACATGTCACTATCTTATGAGTGAAGGTGAGGAAACCGTAAGTAAGGTGTGCCTCATTCCCTTGCAAGCCAATCAAATGTCTTCACATATTCCTGACCCCTCAATGGCTTATTCATGATCATCTACCCCTTGGCTTTCCATCATCTAAGCCATAGAGTTACTCCCTTTAAAACAGTCCAACTGTCACTGTAAAGGCTTAAAAACAAGGGTTACTGTGTGATCACCAGCCCAATTGCTCTGAGTTCAGTCCACAGGCTTGTTCATGTTCTTAGGCACTTGTATACCAGCCATTAGTGGGAATTTCCCCCACTCCCTTCCTAAAGGCCACAGGGGCTACTTTATAAACAGAGGTGGGGGCCTACAAAGGACCTACATAATCTGTAGGGCCTAGTAGCACCCACATTTCTAGAGACAGAGAGTTAGCAGACATGGTTGTCCTCTGTTGGCAATAGACTACCACTTGGTCAAAGTGGAGATTTGAGTCATGGCAGAGATGGGTCGATGGAACATAATCTCAATTCACCCCTTGATAAGAAATATATTTCTTACTATAAGATGCTTCTTTCTAAGAAGCTCTATCTGGAAGACTTTAGAAACGGTTTCTCTATTAGTGTATATTGGGTTTCTGTTCCTTTTCAGAGCTGGGACCAAAATCCTAGGGGATAGTCTTTCTGTTTCTGCCATAGTGCCCAATCTGTAACTACCAGAGTCACAAATGCATTTAACTCAAATGATAGCCTGCTTGAAAGGTGCCTCAAGTTTTAATCAGTTTGATATATATGTAATATATATATATATATATAATATATATGTAATATATATATATAATATTTATATGTTATATATATATATATATGTAATATGTATATATATATGTAATTTTTCCCCCTTCCTTCTCAGAGGCAGTTTGTTCCTAGTACTCCAACTCTCATACCTGCCTTTTCTTCAGCAGGCAGTATAAGTGACAGAGATAGTATGCCGAGTTGAGAAATAAAATCCCCAACATCCCTACGAAGGTTTGTACCTCTTTCACCTTCTTAGGGACTGGATAGGCTTGAACCTTCTCAGTCATCAGTGCAGGGACAATATGTCTCTTACCCAACCTAGAACTTACCAAAACTTTAAAATGATGCCTTTGCCTTAAATTTTTTCAGATATACCACTCATCCTCTCCCTTGTAGATGTTCCAGAAAAACCTGCAGAGGGTCCTGAAGCAGAAGCAATTATTTACATATTAACATTATATCATTCATATAGTTCACTGATGTGGGGAATAAGGAATGACACAGATATTGGGCTACTATACCATGACACAATGTGGGATTGTGCAAGTAGACTTGGAAAAGTACTTGGAAGGTGCATTATGGCCTCTCACACATGAAGGCAAACTGATTTTAGTATCAAAACCTGTACTTGTCGGAGTCTTTTCCATGAATCTCCTTCAAGCTGAAGCACTTTTGCAGAACATGTTTGCAAAAGCATCAGAGTAAAACAATGACTTTCCATAACTGATGAAAGTTTTATTTTGGCTGTCTCACTGCATGTAGGATCTTAGTCCCCTGGCCAGGGATAAAACTTGTAACCCCTGTAGTGGAAGTACAGAGCCTTCAGTAAAGGACTGCCAGGGAATTCCCAGACAAAAGACTCAAAAGTAGTCATGGCTAAAAATTTCATGACAGTTCACCATAATGCAACTGACAAGAAAATCTAGTTATTTCTGTGACAAGCATTTTAAAATTATAAATGACAACATTATACCACAACACATCATGTTTTTAGGAATTTCATAAAAATATAGCCTAAATAAAAGTTTAGCACCACTTATTTGATAATGCTTCTAATTTGATGGTAATGATAACCCTGTATGCGAGACAGCAAAAGAGGCCCATATGTATAGAACAGTCTTTTGGACTCTGTGGGAGAGGGAGAGGGTGGGATGATTTGGGAGAATGACATTGAAACATGTATAATATCATATATGAAACAAATCGCCAGTCCAGGCTCGATGCACTGGATGCTTGCTGCTGGTGCACTGAAACCACCTAGAGGGATGGTACGGGGGGGTGTTTAGGATGGGGAACACATGTATACCTGTGGTGGATTCATGTTGATGTATGGCAAAACCAATACAGTATTGTAAAGTAATTAACCTCCAATTAAAATAAATTTATATTGGCGGATTCATGTTGATGTATGGCAAAACCAATACAGTACTGTAAAATAAAATACAGCAAAATTAAAAAAATAAAATATCAAATAAGCCTAATTAGCTTAGTAGCTCTCATTTATAAGAAAAGAGAACACATCTTTTTGAGATATAAAAAGAACCTCTAAAAAATTCAAAAAATTTTTTTCTAGTTCATCAAGATTTCATTTAGAATTTGATTTTTGGAAAGTTTTTCAAAAAAATATCAAAAGGTTTTAAAATACTTGATTAAACCAGATAATCAGTTCAGTTCAATTCAGTCGCTCAGTCATGTCCAGCTCTTTGAGACCCCATGAATTGCAGCACACCAGGCCTCCCTGTCCATCACCAGTTCCGGAAGTTGACCCAAACTCATGTCCAATGAGTTGGTGACACCATTCAGCCATCTCATCCTCTTTTGTCCCCTTCTCCTCCTGCCCCCAATCCCTCCCAGCATCAAAGTCTTTTCCAGTGAGTCAACTCTTCGCATGAGGTGATCTCTGTAAAATAATGCTTACTTTTCCTTTAGCCATTATGATGACTAAATACTTCAAAGATAAATACAGATAATTAAACAGTTATTAAAAAAAAAAACCTAGCTCTTTTAATAAAGAAGACTCAGATTTCTTAAGTAATCAAATATCTGAAAAAGGCAATATAAAATACAATAAATTATTTTGATAGATCTAGAATCTTTTATTTCCAGGCAGAATAGGGTATGTCTGAACAGTCTTTTCTAACCTCAGGTCTTTCTCCAACTTTCTTACTTTAGCTTCAGATTCTAATTGCGCATCAGTGGCCAGCTGAACAGCTTACAGTAGACATACTGTGGCAGCTGTTCATTTTCCTTCTTTGCACTAGTGACCAATAAACAATTTCTCGAACACATTAAAACAGCCATGCCTTTCCAGTGTACCTGTATGCACAGGGCATGCCACATCTTTGAGATATAAGAGTCACCCCTCTCCACATAGATAGAGGTCAATTGCCAACTGGAAATTTCCCCCACAGATGCTTCTTCCCCCAAACCCAGTTCTTTAATCTTCTGGCTCACTTGCCAGTTCTTGGTACACAAATTGATTCCTGTACACAAAGGGTAAAGGGAGACTGACAAAGAGGCAGACAACTGCAGACTGGTAAGTGGCAGTTTTAATCAGCAAGGAAACTTACTAAGTAGCCACAGTATGACTAGATCGCTGCATACACCTGCCAGAATCTTAGGTTATATAAGGATATTAACTGAGGTTCATCATGTATATCATACTTCAGTATGCTTGCCTTGAGAAACTCATGAAAAGTATGAAAAAGTAAAAAGATAGGACACTGAAAGATGAATTCCCCAGGTCGTTAGGTGCCCAATATGCTACTGGAGATCAGTGGAGAAATAATTCTAGAAAGAATGAACGAATGGAGCCAAAGCCTAAAGAAAACCCAGTTGTGGGTGTGACTGATGATGGAAGTAAAGTCTGATGCTATAAAGAGTAATATTGCATAGGAACCTGGGATATTAGGTCCATGAATCAAGGAAAATTGGAAGCAGTCAAACAGGAGATGGTAAGACTGAACATTGACATTTTAGGAATCAGTGAAATAAACTAGACTGGAATGGGTGGATTTAACTCAGATAACCATTATATCTACTACTGTGGGCAAGAATCCCTTAGTAGAAATGGAGAAGCCATCATAATCAAAAAAATAGTCTGAAATTCAGTACTTTGATGCAGTCTCAAAAATGACAGAATTATCTCTCTTCATTTCCAAGGCAAACCATTTAATATCATGGTAATCTAAGTCCATACCTAACCATGCTGAAGAAGCTAAAGTTGAATCGTTCTATGAAGATCTACAAGACCTTCTAGAACTAATATTCAAAAAGATGCCCTTTTCATTATAGAGGACTAGAATGAAAAAGTAAGGATAAATACCTGGAATAACAGGCTAATTTCACCTTGGAGTACAGAATGAACAGGGCAAAGGCTAACAGAGCTTTGCCAAGTGAACATACTAGTCATAGCAAACACACTCTTCCAACAACAGAAGAGAATACTCTACACATGGACATCACCAGATGATCAATACCGAAATCAGGTTGATTATATTTTGTGCAGGCAAAGATAGACAAGGTCTCAGGGGTTAAAGCATCTGCCTCCAATGCGGGACACCCGGGTTTGATTCCTGGGTCGGGAAGATCCCCTGGAGAATGATATGGTAATCCACTCCAGTATTCCTGCCTGGAGAATCCCATGGACGGAGAAGCCTAGTAGGTTACAGTCCACAGGGTTGCAAAGAGTCGGACACAACTGAGCAATTTCACCTTCATACAGACAGCAAAAACGACTGGGAGATGAATGTGGCTCAGATCGTGAACACTATATTGCCAAATTCAGATTTAAATTGAAGAAAGTAAGGAAACCCCTAGACAATTCAGGCATGACCTAAATCAAATCCCTTCTAATTATACACTGAAAGTGACAAATAGATTCAAGAGATTAGATCTGATCAACAGGATGCCTGAAGAATATGGACAGAGGTTCCTGACATAGTACAGAGTACAGTGGTCAAGACCATCCTCAAGAAAAGAAATGCAAAAAGGGAAAATGGTTGTCTGAGTAGGTCTTAAAAATAGATGAGAAAAGAAGAGAAACAAAAGGCAAAGGAGGAAAGGAAAGAAATACCCATTTGAATGCAGAGTTCTAAAGAATAGCAAGGAAAGATTAGAAAGCCTTCCTCAGTGATCAATGCAAAGAAATAGAGGAAAACAATAGAATGGGAAAGACTAGAGAGCTCTTCAAGAAAATTATAGATAGCAAGGGAACATTTCATGAAAAGATGGGCACAATGAAGGGCAGAAATGTTATGGACCTAACAGAAGCAGGAGATATTAAGAAGAGTTGGCAAGAATACACAGAACTATAAAAACACATCTTCAAGACCCAGATAATCAAGATAGTATGATCACTCACCTAGAGCCAGACATCCTGGAATATGAAGTCAAGTGCACTTTACGAAGCATCACTATGAACAAAGCTAGGGGAAGTGATGGAATTCCAGTTGAGCTACTTCAAATCCTAAAAGATGCTGCCATGAAAGAGCTGCACTCAATATGTCAGCAAATTTGGAAAACTCAGCAGTGACCACACAGCTGAAAAATGTCAGTTTTCATTCCAATCCCAAAGAAAGGCAATGCCAAAGAATGCTGAAATACTACACTATTGCACTTATCTCACGTGATAACAAAGTACTGCTCAAAATTTTCCAAGCCAGGCTTCAATAGAATGTGAACCATAAACTTTCAGATGTTCAAGGTGAATTTAGAAAAGACAGAGGACCAGAGATAAAATTGTCAACATCTTCTGGATCATCAAAAAAAAACAACAGAGTTCCAGAGAAACATCTACTTCTGCTTTTCTGACCACGCCAAGACCTTTGAATGTGTGGATCATCACAAACTGGAAAATACTGAAAGAGATGGGAATACCAGACTATCTGACCTGCCTCCTGAGAAATCTGTACGTAGGTTAGGAAGCAACAGTTAGAACTGAACATGGGACATTGCCGGGAGCCAGCATGAGGAACTCCGTCCATGTCAAAGGTCATGAGGAAGGAGGCTTGGCATACGCAATGGAGGGAAATCCCCTGTTCCCAAGCATCTACCCCCAAAACCAGAGTCTGCTTACTTTACTGTTTTATTTTCTCACCTATACCTCTCACTTTATGGGGAGGCTGACCCCCATTACCTCTCGGAGAAGGAGTTAACTTACAGCTCCAAGTCAATAAAGATTCCTGGGCATGACAAGAGTATTTCAACTTACAAACTCCTCTGAAGTTTATCTAGCTTGTCTGTACAGGCTCATCCGGCCACATGTGATTGTTTACAGCCTCCCAACCGTGAGAGGCACAAGATGTTTTAGACTTACTAAAGGCAGATTCTTTTGGGAAGTTAGAAATTATTAGTATAGTGGGTTGGTTAGTAATTATATTGGTGAAGGGTTTTTATTTGTTGTGCCAATAATTGCTGCTAATTCCCTGCCATGGGTGTGACAAGGGTGTCTCAGATCAAACCTCTCTACTGGCAGACTAGTTTGTGTGACAGGATTATCCATACTCTTGCCACTATGCACATGATTGTTTACTACCTCTCAACCATAAACAGCACAGAGAGTTTGGAGTATTTTGAAAATCTTAATTAGCATAGAGCTTTTCTCATTGTTGAGTCAATGATTGTTGCCAGGCCTCCATATCCTTAGGCACCTGGGAATATATTAATCAATGTATTTGGAATATAGAAAAGGAAATGTAGTAGTTTTTGATGTTAGCAATACTAGACTTTTTGAGTTAATGAATTTTCTTTTTGCTATACATCATTGTACTTTGTTATAAATCACTGTGTCCTTGCTATGTAAAAAGTAACTTTATCACTATCTTAAGACTAAATAGATCTTAAAGGGAACATTGGTGAAAAGTTTTCATTTGTTGGGCTGATATTTGCTGCTAAACCTCCATATTCCCTGTCCTTATACTAAATATAACTAGCATATAGGGAGAAATAAGTATTAACCTTTAAGATTAATCATGTTAACCTTAGGTTAAATAAATTCCATTCTTAGTTGCAACCCACTACACCCTCATCCTATAGGAATGCAACTTTATCTGGTACCTTCAGAGGGTGGTGCCTGGTTTAAGAAAAATCACCCTTGGAAAAAATAAGTTTTCTGGTTAACTGACCATTATCAGAAAGAAAGGGTGGTAAAATGTCAACAGACCTCATGGCCAGAAGATGATGTAAGACCTTTTTTGTACATTTAGGTGAAACACCTGATTTTGATAACGGTCAGGACTGCTGACCCCACGTGACTTTAAAATTTCCATTTGTCTCTATGTGTAACAAAAGGTATATAAGCAAGCCTAAAAATAAAGAAATTGTATCAGTTTCTGGAAAGACTGATTCCCCCGTGTCATTTCTTTCTTGCTCACTGTTTTGCTGGTTGAATTCCCATCTGGAACCTGGGTGCTCCCCATGTCTACTTACTTGCCCTGGCTTCTAAGATCCGTGAGAGAGGGAGCCCAAGGCAGGGCACCCTCTGATAGTCAAACGGGCACCGGTGGCCCAATGTAGATGGTGCAAATTCCTTGTCGTGGAGTTTTATTGGTATCCCACGTAAACCAAGTTATTCAGCATCTTTTCCTCCACTAATTTTCCTACTACACTATTTCTTTATAATCTCCCTCTATATCTTTAATTAAACAACTAATTCCTAGGATGCTGACTGTGTCCCCACTTTGAATTACCCTGTATCCACTGGAGCTGGACCCCAGCAGGACATCAGACTAGTTCCAAGTGGGGAAGGGAGTATGTCAAGGTATTGTATTGTCACTCTGCCTACTTAACTTCTATGTTTACTTAACTTCTAATACAGGACTGGATGAAACACAAGCTGGACTCAAGATTGCTGAGAGACGACCCAGAGGGATGGCATGGTAAGGGAGGAGGGAGGGGGGTTCAGATGGGGAACACGTGTATACCTCCAATTAACCTCCAATTGAAATAAATAAATTTATATTAAAAAAAGATTACTGAGAGAAATGTCAATAACCTCAGATATTCAGATGCCACCACCTTTATGGCAAAACGTGAAGAAGAACTAAAGTGCCTCTGATGAAAGTGAAACAGGAGATTGAAAAAGATGGCTTAAAGCTCAACATTCAGAAAACTAAGATCATGGCATTGGGTCCCATCACTTCATGGGAAATAGATGGGGAAACAGTGGAAACAGTGACCGGCTTTATTTTTTGGACTCCAAAATCGCTGCAGATGGTGATTTCAACCATGATATTAAAAGATGCTTGCTCCTGGGGAGAAAAGTTTTGACCAACCTAGACAGCATATTAAATAACAGAGACATTACTTTGACAACAAAGTTCCATCTAGTCAATCTACAGTTTTTTCCAGTAGTCATGTATAGATGTAAGAGTTGGATTGTAAAGCAAGCTGAGTGCTGAAGAATCAATGCTTTTGAACTGTGGTGTTGGAGAAGACTCTTGAGAGCCCTTTGGAAAGCAAGGACATTCATTCATTCCATCCTAAAGGAAATCGGTCCTGAATATTCATTGGAAGGACTCATGCTGAAGCTGAAATTCCAATACATTCACCATCTGATGCCAAGAACTGACACCTTGGAAAAGACCCTGATGCTGCAAAAGATTGAAGACAGGAGGAGAAGGGGATGACAGAGGATGAAACTCTGGGAGTTGGTGATGGACAGGGAGGCCTGGTGTGCTGCAGTCCATGGGTTTGCAAAGAGTAGGACATGACTGACTGACTGAACTGAACCATCCAGAGGGTCAGAACAGTACCTTACTCTACGTAGGCTCTGTCCTTGTAACAGTTTCCACTATGGGTATGATGGGTAGAACATATATTCCAAGGACAGAGAAAGCATCTCTGATTGCCTAGATCCAGTTTAATGGTCAATAAGAATGTGCCTCCTCTTGATAACTTCCTCCAAGAACTAATAGAAATTAATGCAGCAAACAAAAGAAACTAAGAAAATATTTAGTGCTTTAAGTGCCTAAAAGGAAACTTATTTCCCCTTAACAAGGAAGTAAAATTGTATTGCAAGGTAAATATTTTTTAAAACTCTTAAATTAAGAAAGCAAAAGTACATTAAACATGAATAGAATGACTATCAGAATTTATGTAAAATATTTTTAATTAAACAACTTAAACTTGCTTTTATACATTTAAAACCCAATACTGAGGCCAAGACCTTTTGAGCTTGAAATCTTCAAGTGATTTTTTTAAGGAAAATATTAATAAAGATTAAGATAAAGATTAAGATAAAGATTAAGATTAAGATTAATTAATATTAATTAATTAATCTTTATTAATATTTAAAGCTATTCTCTATAGTTATTCATCATAGATATGTTTCCTAAGTCTTTCACAGTCTACTGGGATTTCTAGCATATTTAGCTATCTCCAAAAGTTTTCAAGAGGGATGTGATATTTTTAATATAAAGGATAAATTGAGCAAATGGAAAATATTTCGTTTCTGTGTCATATTGCTAAGATAAAATACCTGCTAAATCTTCACACATACTTATTTAAATCGATTGTGCTATACAAAATGCTGATCGTGTTTCTTCTTGTTCTGATGAAAAGACTTAATTACCTACAATCAGGATGTTTATAGATATTTGATGACCTAAAGGCTATTCATTTAGTTTGTGCCTAGTATTTTCACTCTGCCCTCCTATTTTTCTCTCTTCACAGAAAATACTGGGTAAGGAAAAAGAGCATATCTCCTCATTTGTAAAAAATGCTAAAACAAGGACTACAGTCAGGATTCCTTATGGCTATTGACTTTCCCTACCCATATTAACAATGCTCTAATTCTTTTGCAAGAAGTTCTCATGAAATATTTTGTTTTAGAATTTTACTTTTCTCACCTTTTGGTGACCTCACTTGGATAATTGCAGCATATGGTCTAAGTGAGTATGAAATTTAACTGTCTTAAAACATGCCAAAAGCAAGTATAACAAGAACTTTTTACCCAGTGCTCTCTAATGAACAAAATGATAATTTACCAGATGTTTCAGATTTGCAATAATTAGAACCATAAAATCTTTCCAATAGAGTTTAGCAAGAATATAGAAAATCATATTTTTATATACTTGAGCTATAATTTCAGAGCCCAAATTAAATATCAGACTCTTTGTTAAAAATGTACAAAATTACATAAGGATTTTGATTCTGAACTGTACTTTAAAGTATTAAAATTGATAATCTATCATAATCACATTTTTATAGCAATAAGAGTCTTCAGAAGTCAAGTGGAGCATGAGTCTGTAATTTTAGAAAAGAATAGCTCTTCTTAGTAAATTGTGTAGTGGTTTAAATATCAGATACTTAAAAGATTATGTGTATCATTAACATATGCTTCATATTCACTTAATGGATACATCATGTGCAATAATAATAGTAATAATTATAATCTGAGTTAATTGAATTAGCTCATATTTATTATGTATCTTTCCAAAGTTAACATATTACAAAATGAAACTTCTAAGATAATACCAGTGAAGAGTATAAGTTAGGAGGTAAAGAACAATCTCTAAAATATGTCTAGGTTACTATTGCATTGTTTGTGCTCATTATCCAACTCAAAATTATATTCTAATTCTTCCTGAAAGGAATAATAATTATTATTGAAATTATTAGGAGTTATAGTGATAAATGTCAAAATTAAATTTGTGATAATATCTAATTTATTTTGGTTTCACTTTATACATTGTGAATATTAAAATAAATGCATTTTGTTTTATTATATGAAAATAGTTTAAAAAGAAGGAAAAATGATAAAATATTAGAACACAAAAACTAGACCTACAGCCTATCATTGCATAATCAATATATTACAAGATATATAAAATGGAAAACACAATTAATCAATGAGAAATTTGAATGACTCAGTAAAATGGAATAAAGAAGTATTTAAAGCAAAATGGATACCTTGAAATCTTACACACTTTTAAGAATTGCTCCACAAATTTGGCACTGACAGTTTTACTGTTCACTTCCCTTAGTCTTTAGTTACATTTCATTATAATTATAAAAATGTTATTTTTATTATTTTACCTTATGGATTTTATATTTAGAATGCTCAGAATAACACATTTTCAATAGTTTATTTGGAAAAATAAATGAGTGAAAAAAGATTAGATCTATAGATTAATGTTTAGGATTAGAAGGGAAATACTCTGCATTTTTCCAAGGCTTTTTAACCCTTGATGATGAACCAGTGTCTATTTTTATAATTTTCCGGTTTAGTTCATCACAGGATAATTTTCAAATTTGTTCATACTGGGGTAGTATGGTTCTAATTAAACATCTAGAAAAAAAAAAGCATAAGGGAAAGGAAATGCCACTGAATAGTATTGTTAGATCAAAATAAAGAAAAACCTGAGAATAATATTACTAGACTCCAATTGAGTCTAATAGAGAAAAAAATATTTGTTATTATTTTTATCCTCAGTTCTAGGAGATAGCTCTTTTAACTTAGAGTTATATATTAGTTAACAGAGTTCCAATTATAACATCTACCTAATACACTTCAATTACTTTATTAGAAGAATAGAAACAATTTAAATCTATTGTTTCAAAAAAATGTCCACCTCATTCCATTTGGAGTGCACCATTTTAAAAATTATGTAGATTGCATTTATACAAATATCTTCAGTCTAGTTGCCTAATTTATTTTTTAAGCTGATCATTGCATTCTTCTAATGAGTTTTCTCCAAGCCTGGCTTCAACAGTATATGAACCATGAAATTCCAGATGTTCAAGGTGGATTTAGAAAAGGCAGAAGAACCAGAAATCAAATTGCCAACATCCGTTAGATCATACAAAAAGCAAGCGAGTTCCAGAAAAACATCTTCTGCTTTACTGACTATACCAAAACCTTTGACAGTGTGGATCACAGTGAACTGTGGACAATTCTGAAAGAGATGGGAATACCAAACCACCTGACCTGCCTCTTGAGAAATCTGTGTGCTGGTCAAGAAGCAACCGTTAGAACTATTCATGGGACAAGAGACTGGTTCCAAATCAGGGAAAGAGTGCATCAAGGCTGTATATTGTCACCCTGTTTATTTAAATTATATGCAAAGTATATAATAAGAAACACTGGGCTGGGTGAAGCACAAGCTGGAATCAAGATTGCCAAGAGAAATATCAATAGCCTCAGATAAGCAGATGACACCACCCTTATGGCAGATAGCAAAGAAGAAGTAAAGAGCCTCTTGATGAAAGTGAAAGAGGAGAGTGAAAAAGTTGGCTTAAAACTCAACATTTAGCCTAACATGGCAGAGGAATAGGATGAGGAGACCACTTTCTCCCCCACATATTTATTGAAAGGACATTTGAACGCTGAGTAAATTCCACAAACCAACATCTGAATGCTGGCAGAAGATATCAGGCACCCAGAAAGGCAGCCCATTTTCTTCAAAAGGAGGTAGTAAATAATATAAAAGATAAAAAGAGAGACAAAGAGGTAGGGATGGAGATCCATCCTGAGAAAGTAAAAGTGAAGTTGCTCAGTCATGTCCAACTCTTTGCGACCCCATGGACTGTAGCCTACCAGGCTTCTCAGTCCATGGGATTTTCCAGGCAGGAGTACTGGAGTGGGTTGCCATTCCCTTCTCCAGGGGAACTTCCCTACCCAGGGAATGAACCTAGGTCTCCTGCATTGTAGGCAGACACTTTACCCTCTAAGCCACCAGGGAAGCCCAAGGGAGTCTTAAAAAAGAGAGAAGATTCCAAACACCAGCAAACACTCTCACTGGTGAGCCTTGGAACCTCAGAGGACAACATAACCAGGAGGAAAAATAAATAACTAAAACACACGGTAACATGCCTAATGGCAACTCTAAGAAGAGCAGCAGTGCAGATGCTCGTATCTGCCACTAGCAAGCAGGAGCTGCATTGCTTAGGGTAAGGATCGGGCCTGAACGCCCTGAGAGCAATCTGAGAGAACTAACTTGAGATAGTAACCCAGACTATGGAATAGCTATCCCATAAAATGCCCTAACCTAAGACACCACCAGGTCCACTCACAGAACAAAGGACTGAGCAGAGCTAGCCGGCTGTGGACTGGCCCATCCCCCACCAGAGACAGGCAGGTGAGGGCAGCCAGAGCTGGAAGGGGGCAATCACAGCCCCAGAGAGGCATTGTTTACCAAACTGCAAGCAGGGTTTGCTGCTAACTAAGACTTCTTGGGATGCTGGATGGTTGACATCTGCCTGGAAGGTCGCAGCCAGCGATTAGCTCCCCCAGAAGAGACACATGGCACACCTGAAAAGGTGCACCAGTTGTACACCTAGAAAACCAAACAGCAGGGATGGGGGAAGTGGTAAGTTGCAGCCTGCACCTGGGGATGCTGGGGTCCAGCCCTGGTGGATCCAGGGAATTCGAAGTGGGGGAAGGAGTTGGCCATTAAAGAGAGATTAATTAGAAATTTAAAGAGAGATTAGAGAAGAATAATGTAGTGAAAAAAAGAGGGGAAAAGAAATCGATATTCCTTGGTTTACATGGAAAACTAATAAAGTCTCAAGACAAGAAACTTGCACTGTCTACATTAGGGCACAGGCACCCGCTTGAATAGCAGAGGGTGCCCCACCTTGGGCTCCCCTCTCACATGGGTCTTAGAAGCCCAGGCAAATAAGTAGACATGGAGAGCCTCTGTGTTCCAAGGGATCAGCCTGAAAAGAGAGGGAGGGAGAGGAAGAAAGAAAGAGAAAGAGTTGACACTGGGAAGGCCAAGCTTGTGCAAAACCCCATATCTTTATTTTCAAAAGGTGCTTATGTACCCTAAGGTTTACATAATGGAAGGTACAGAGTCATGCAGGCGCAGCAGCCCTGACCCTTATGGATTCCACGCTTTCTTTCTGCATATCTTTCGTATACAAAAGGTCTCAGGTGATTTACATTATCTTCTGGCCAAGAGGCCTGTTAACACTTTATGGCTCTCTTCCTTAATGAATGTTAATCTCATTTCCACTGAAGTGTTTTTCTTTAATCTGCATCACCCTCAAAGCACTAAATAAAGTTACATCCCTGAATAACAAAGGTGCCATGGGTTATAACAAAGAAGGTACTTAACTCAAAGATCTATGTTGCTACTTGTTTTTTTTCTGTATACCAAATATATCAACAAATAAAATATATGAAAACTTGGCAGCAAGTATTGGCTCAACAATGAAACCCCTTAATCAGTCCTCTTCTAATGATTTTGACTCCTCGGGAAGCCTCTTCATTCCTAAGATGTTTTAAGCTTCCTGTGCCTCTTGCGATAGGTGGGAAGGCTGTGAGAAATCACATGTGCAGTTGTAAAAGGTCCAGACAGACCTGTCAGGCAAGTTAGAAAGCTACCAGAGGGGTTTGAGCTGAGGGACACGCCTTTATATGCAGGAGACTGTTAGCTGGAGCTCCAAGTTTACTTTTTCAGAAAAGGTGGTGGGGGATAGCCCCCTTGTATAATGTCCAAAGAGTAGGTGAAAAGCACAGTGGAGTAAGGCAGGCAGAATCTGGTTTTGGGACAGATGCATGAGCAGATCCAGCGAGGCTCCCTTAAGGCCTGACTCACCTCTGCCTGTCAGGCCACTTAACCTCATGACCTTTACCATGGGCGAGACTCCCTCGTGCTGGCTCCCGGCATGGGGGCAACCATGCTCACCAAGCACCTGGTCACCTGAGCTGCTAGGACCTGGGAAGGTCACAAAATGCAGGCCCGACCAAGTCTGTGCCTCTGTGGAGTACCTGAGAACCTGAACCTGAGTGGCTTAGACCTGGGAAGTGCATACAACTCAGGACCCGCCTCAGACATTTCCCCACAGAGCAACCTAGACCTAAGCAGTGTAGACTGGGAAAGCACACATGCCGTGACCGGGAGCAAATCCAGTGTGGCCAAGACACTGTGAGCACAAGCCAGTGATATTTGTTTGAAGTGTTGCTCCCTCCCCACAGCATGACTGAAAAAGTGAGCCTAAAAGATGACTAGCACTGCCCCCTTGTGTCAGGGCAGAAATCAGACACTAAAGAGACTAGCAAACAGAAAAAGCTAAAACAAACAGAGGAACTGCCTTGGAAGTGACAGGTACAATAGATTAAAGCCTAGTAGTTAGCACCAACTACATAGGAAAGGGCCTATACACCTTGAGAAGTATAAGCGGGATCAAGGAATTATCTGAAAATGAACTGAACCCACACTGTCCACAAGACCATCAGAGAAAGTCCTAGATATAATTAAATTTTAAGTCCTCTCTTACTCCTTTAATTTTCATTTTTATAACCTACTATTACTTTGCAAAAAAAAGACCTTATTTTTAAAGCAAACTTTATATATATATATATATATATATATATATATATAATTTTGTGACTCTGTTTTTTTCTTTAATATTGTATTTTGGAGAATCCAAACTCTACTCTAGATTTTTATTCTTGGCTTTTGGTATTTGTTATCAATTTTGTACTTTTAAGAACCCAGTCTTCAGTACCCATTTTTTGGGGAGCAAGATTACTGGCTTGACTGCTCTCTCCCCTTTGGACTCTCCTTTTTCTCCACCAGGTCATCTCTATTTCCTCCCTCCCCTTCTCTTCTATACCCAACTCTTTGAATCTCTGTCTGTTCTGGGCTGTGAAGAACACTTAAGAAACTGATTACTGGCTGCGTCTGTCTCTCTCCTTTGATTCCACCTTTATCCTCCTGGTCTCCTCTGTCTCCTTCCTCCCTCCTTTCTTCTCTGTGCAACTCTGGGAACATCTCTGAGGAATCCAGACTGTGGAGAGCACATAAGGAAGTGACTACTGGCTAGCTTGCTCTCCCACCTTTTGATTCCTCCTCTTTTCCTCCTGGTTACCTCTATCTCCCTCCTCTCCTTTTCTCCATGTAACTCTGTGTACCTCTCTGGTTGTCCTCACTGTGGAGAAACTTTTCATCTTTAACCTCAATGTTTTAACATTGGTGCTGTATAGATGTAGAAGTCTTGAGGCTACTGTAAGAATAAGACTGAAAACCAAAGGCAGGAGGCTTAAGTCCAAATCCTGAGAACACCAGAGAACTCCTGACTCCAGGGAACATTAATCGACAGGAGCTCATCAAACGGAGTTTCAGTAGAAACTCTTCAGCCCATGAGGGAATGGAAGGACATACTTAAAGTGATGAAAGAAAATAAACCTACAGCCCAGATTACTATACCCAGCAAGGATCTCATTCAAATATCAAGGAAAAATCAAAAGCTTCACAGACAAGCAAAAACTGAGAGAATTCAGCACCACCAAACCAGCTCTCCAATAAATGCTAAAGGATCTTCTCTAGACAGGAAACACAGAAAGGGTATATAAACTCGAACCCAAAACAATGAAGTAAATGGCAGTGGGCTCATACTTATCAATAATTACCTTAAATGTAAATAGTTTGAATGCCCCAACCAAAAAAACAAAGACTAGCTGAATGAATACAAAAAACAAGACCCCTATATATGTTGTCTACAAGAGACACACCTCAAAACAAGGGACACATACAGACTGAAACTGACGGGCTGGAAAAATATATTCCATGCAAATAGAAATCAAAAGAAAGGAGGAGTAGCAATACTCATATCAGATAAAATAGACTTTAAAACAAAGGCTGTGAAAAGAGACTAAGAAAGACACTATATAATGATTAAAAGATCAATCCATGAAGAAAATATAGCAATTATAAATATATTTTTAAAATATATATTTAAAATATATAAAATATATATTTATGAATATATATATTTATAAATATATAAAATATATATTTATGAATATATATATTTATAAATATATAAAAATATATAAAAATATATATTGCTCCAACATAGGAGCATCACAATATGTAAGAAAAATGCTAACAAGTATGAAAGGGGAAATTGACAATAACACAATAATAGTGGGGTCTTTAATACATCACTCACATCTGTGGATAGATCGACTAAACAGAAAATTAACAAGAAAATACGAACTTTAAATGATACAAAGACAATTTAGACTTAATTGATATCTACAGTCAAGGGTATGGTTTTTCCAATGGTCATGTATGGATGTGAGAATTGATGTGAAGAAAGCTGAGCGCTGAAGAATTGATGCTTTTGAACTGTGGTGTTGGAGAAGACTCTTGAGAGTCCCTTGGACTGCAAGGAGATTATATCAGTAAATTAAAAAAGAGATCAGTCTTGGGTGTTCTTTGGAAGGAATGATGCTGAAGTTGAAACTCCAGTACTTTGGCCACCTCATGCGAAGAGTTGACTCACTGGAAAAGACTCTGATGTGGGAGGGACTGGGGGCAGGAGGAGAAGGGGACAACAGAGGATGAGATGGTTGGCTGGCATTGCCAACTCTATGTTTGAGTGAACTCTGGGAGTTGGTGACGGACAAGGAGGCCTTGCGTGCTGCAATTCATGGGGCCTCAGAGTCAGACATGGCTGAGCGACTGAACTGAACAGAACTGAATAGGACATTTCTCCCCAAAACAATGGATTTCACGTTTTTCTCAAGCACACGTAGAACCTTCTCCAGGATAGAACACATCCTGGGCCATAAATCTAGCCTGGTAAATTAAAAAAAAAAAAAATACTGGAAATCATTCCACGCATCTTTTCTGACCACAATTCAGTAAGATTAGATCTCAGTTACAGAAGAAAGGCTATTAAAAATTTCTAAATATGGAGGCTGAAAAACACCCTCCTGAATAATCAACAAATCACAGAAGAAATCAAAAAAGAAATCAAAATATGCATAGAAAAGAATGAAAGTGAAAACATAACAACCCCAAGCCTGTGGGACAGTGTAAAAGCAGTGCTAAGGGGCAGGTTCATAGCAATACAGGCATAATTCAAGAAATAAGAAAAAAAGTCAAATAAATAACTATACACCTAAGGCAACTAGAAAAAGAAGAAATGAAGAACCCCAAGGTTAGTAGAAGGAAAGAAATCTTAAAAAATAAGGCACAAATAAATGCAAAAGAAACCATAGCAAAAATCAACAAAGCCAAAAGCTGGTTCTTTAAGAAGATAAACAAAATTGACAAACCATTAGCCAGACTCATCAAAAACAAAGGGAGGGAAATCAAATCAATAAAATTAGAAATGAAAATGGAGAGATCGCAACAGACAACACAGAAATACAAAGGACCATCAGTTCAGTTAAGTTTTCACTCAGTCGTGTCCTACTCTTTGTGATCCCATGAATCACAGCACACCAGGCCTCCCTGTCCATCACCAACTCCCAGAGTTCACTCAAACTCACGTCCATTGAGTCAGTGATGCCATCCAGCTATCTCATCCTCTGTCTTCTCCTTTCCTCAACCTGCCCCCTAATCCCTCCCAGCATCAGTCTTTTCCAGTGAATCAACTCTTCGAATGAGGTGGCCAAAGTACTGGAGTTTCAGCTTTAGCATCAGTTCTTCCAATGAACACCCAGGACAGATCTCCTTCAGAATGTATTGGTTGGATCTCCTTGCAGTCCAAAGGGCTCTCAAGAGTCTTTTCCAACATCACAGTTCAAAAGAATCAATTCTTTGTCACTCAGCCTTCTTCACAGTCCAACTCTCACATCCATACATGACCACGGGAAAACCATAGCCTTGACTAGATGGACCTTTGTTGGCAAAGTAATGTCTCTGCTTTTAAATATGCTGTTAAGGTTGGTCATAACTTTCCTTCCAAGGTGTAAGCATCTTTTAATTTCATGGCTGCAGTCACCATCTGCAGTGATTTTGGAGCCCAAAAAAGTCAGCCAATATTTCCCCATCTAATTCCAATGAAGTGATGGGACCAGATGCCTTGATCTTCGTTTTCTGAATGTTTAGTTTTAAGCCAACTTTTCACTCTCCTCTTTCACTTTCATCAAGAGGCTTTTTAGTTTCTCTTCACTTTCTGCCATAAGAGTTGTGTCATCTGCATATCTGAGGTTATTGATATTTCTCCTGGCACTCTTGAGTCCAGCTTGTGCTTCTGCCAGCCCAGTGTTTCTCAGGATATACTCTGCATGTAAGTTAAATAAGCAGAGTGCCAATATACAGCCTGATGTACTCTTTTTCCTATTTGGAACCAGTCTGTTGTTCCATGTCCAGTTTTATCTGTTGCTTCCTGACCTGCATATAGGTTTCTAAAGAGGCAGGTCAGGTGGTCTGGTATTCTCATCTTTTCAGAATTTCCAACAGTTTATTGTGATCCACAAAGGATCATAAGAGACTACTATTAGCAAATATGTGCCAATGAAATGGACAACTTGGAAGAAATGGACAAATTCTTAAAAAATACAACTTTCTAAAACTGAACCAGGAAGAAATAGAAAGTGTTAACAGACCCATCACAAGCATGTTAATTGAAACTGTAATCAGAAATCATCCAGCAAAGAAAATCCTAGGACCAGATGGCTTCACAGCTGAATTCTACCAACAATTTAGAGAAGAGCTAACAGCTATCCTACTCAAACTCTTCCAGAAAATTGCAGAGGATGGTAAACTTTCAAACTCATTCTATGAGGTCACTTTCACCCTAATATCAAAACCAGACAAAGATGTCATAAAAAAAAAGAAAACTACAGGCCAATGTCACTGATGAACATAGATGCAAAAATCCTTAACAAAATTCTAGCAAACAGAATCCAAAAACATATTAAAAAGAACATACATCATAACCAAGTTCCCAGGGATGGAAGGATTCCTCAATATCAACAAACCAATCAATGTAATACACCACATTAAGAAACTGAAAAATAAAAGCCACATGATTATCTCAATAGATGCAGAGAAAGCCTTTGACAAAATTCAATATCCATTTATGATAAAACCCTCCAGAAATAGGAATAGAAGGAACATACCTCAACATAATAAAAGCTATATATGACAAACCCACAGCTAAAATTATCCTCAATGATGAAAAATTGAAAGCATTTCCCCTAAAGTCAGGAACAAGATAAGGGTGCCCATTCTCACCACTACTATTCAATATAGTTTTCTAAGTTTTGGCCACAGCAATTAGAGCAGAAAAAGAAATAAAAGGAATCCATATTAGAAAAGAAGAAGTAAAACACTCACTGTTTGCAGAAGACATGATCCTCTACATAGAAAACCCAACAGACAACACAAGAAAATTACTAGAGCTAATCAATGAATAAGTAAAGTTGTAGGATATAAAATCAACACACAGAAATCCCTTGCATTCCTACACAATAACAACGAGAAAACAGAGAAATTAAGGAACAAATTCTATTCACCGTTGCAATGAAAAGAATAAAGTACTTAGGAATATATCTACCTAAAGAAACAAAAGACCTATATATATAAAACTATAAAACACTGGTGAAAGAAATCAAGGAGGACACAAATATATGGAGAAATATACTATGTTCATGGATAAGAAGAATCAATATAGTGAAAATATGTATACTACCCAAAGCAATCTATAGATTCAATGCAATCCCTATCAAGCTATCAACGGAGCTAGAACAAATAACTTCACAATTTGTATGGAAATACAAAAACCTCAAACAGCCAAAGCAATCTTGGGAAAGACGAATGGATTTGGAGGAATCAACCTCAGTGACTTCAGGCTTTACTGCAAAGCCACCATCATCAAGACAGTATGGTACTGGCACAAAGACAGAAATATAGATCAATGGATCAAAATAGAAAGCCCAGAGATAAATCCACACATCTATGGACAACTTATCTTTGATAAAGGAGGCAAGAATATGCAATGGATTAAAGATAATCTCTTTAACAAGTGGTGCTTGGAAACTGGTCAACCACTTGTAAAAGAATTAAACTAGAACACTTTCTAACACCATATACAAAAATAAACTCAAAACGGATTAAAGATCTAAACCTAAGACCAGAAACTATAAAACTCCTAGAGAAGAACATAGGCAAAACACTCTCGGACATACATCACAGCAGGATCCTCTATGACCCACCTCCTAAAATACTGGAAATAAATGCAAAAATAAACAAATGGGACCTAATTAAAATTAAAAGCTTCTACACAACAAAAGAAAGTATAAGCAAGGTGAAAAGACAGCCTTCTGAATGGGGGAAAATAATAGCAAATGACACAACTGACAAAGAATTAATCTCAAAAATATAGAAGCAACTCCTGCAGCTGAATTTCAGAAAACAAAAACAAAAACAAAAACAAAAAAACAACCCAATCAAAAAATGGGCCAAAGAACTAAATAGACATTTCTCCAAAGGAGACATACAGATGATTAACAAACACATGAAAAGATGTGCGACATCACTCATTATCAGAGAAATGCAAATCAAAACCACAGTGAGATACCATTTCACGCCAGTCAGAATGGCTGCTGTCCAAAAGGCTACAAGCAATAAATGCTGGAGAGGTGTGGAGAAAAAGGGAATGCTCTTACTCTACTGGTGGAAATGTAGGCTAGTACAGCCACTATGGAGAACAGTGTGGAGATTCATTAAAAAACTGGAAATAGAACTGCCATATGACCCAGCAATCCCACTGCTGGGCATACACATCTAGAAAAGCAGAATTGAAAGAGACATGTGTACCCCAATGTTCATTGCAGGACTGTTTATAAAAGCCAGGACATAGAAGCAATGTCCATCAGCAGACAAATGGATAAGAATGCAGTGGTACATATACACAATGGAGTATTACTCAGCCATTAAAAAATATATATATATATATATATTTGAATCAGTTACAATGAGCTAAATGAAACAAGCTTATTATACAGAGTGCAGAAAGCCAGGAAGAAAAACACTAATGCAGTATAATAAAGCATATATATGTAATTTAGAAAGGTGGTAACGATAACCCTGTATGTGAGACAACAAAAGAGACACAGATGTATAGAAGAGTCTTTTGGGCTCTGTGAGAGAGGGCCAGGGTAGGATGATTTGGAAGGGTGGCATTGAAACATATATATTATCATATGTGAAAAGAATTGCCAGTCCAGACTTGACGCATGATACAGAGTGCCTAGGGCTGGTGCACTGAGATGACCCAGAGGGATGGGATGGGGCAGGTAGTGGAAGGGGCGTCAGGATGGGGGAACATGTGTATACCTGTGGTGGATTCATGTTGATGTATGGCAAAACCAATACAATATTGTAAAGTAATTAGCCTCCAATTAAAACAGATAAATTTATATTAAAAAAAAAAAGAACTCGACATTCAGAAAACTAAGATCATGGCATCCAGTCCCATCACTTCATGTCAAATAGTTGGGGAAACATTGGAAACAGTGACACACTTTATATTGGGGGCTCTAAGATCACTGCAGATGGTGACTGCAGCCATGATATTAAAAAAGCTTCCTCCTTTGAGGAAAAGTTATGACCCACCTAGAGAGCATATTAAACAGCAGAGACATTAGTTTGCCTACAGAGTTCTGTCTAATCAAAGCTTTGATTTTTCCAGTAGTCATGTGTGGATGTGAGAGTTGGATTTTAGAAAAAGCTGAACACTGATGAATTGATGCTTTTGAACTGTGGCATTGAGAAGACTCTTGAGAGTTCCTTGGACTGCAGGGAGATCAACCAGTCCATCCTGAAGGAAATCAATCTTGAATATTCATTTGAAGGACTGATGCTGAAGCTGAAACTCCAATACTCTGGCCACCTATTGTGAAGAGCTGACTCATTTGAAAAGACCCTCGTGCTGGGAAAGATCGATGGCGGGAAGAGAATGGAATGATAGAGAGTGAAATGGTTGGATGGCATCACCAACTCAAGGGACATGAATTCGAGTAAGTTTCCAGAATTGGTGATAGTCAGGGAAGCCTGACATGCTGCAGTCCATGGGGTTGCAAAGAGTCAGACACTGCTGAGCGACTGAACTGAAGTGAACTGAATGAATGAAGTTTTTATAATTCTTGGTATTTGGTTAGAAAGAAGAGCCAAACTTTGGATAATGTTATAAAATGTACCGTTGCTTCTAATGTAATAAAATTATTCATTAACTCAAATCCTGCATACAATAGCATTCCCACTTAAAATAATTTTCAAAATATTCATCATTTTCCATATATCTTTTCTTTGAGCTGAAGTTTAATAGATGGGGAACGCTTGTGTGCCTGTGGTGGATTCACGTTTCATGTTGATGTGTGGTGGAGCCAATACAATATTGCAAAGTAAAAAAAAAAAAAGAAGAATTTTTGTTTTATAAAATTACCAAATTGCTATCTTTTGCCTGACTTCTGTAGCTTCCCAGAAATGTAAAGAACCCATTTGCCAATGCAGGAGACATAAGAGAGGCAAAATCAATCAATCTCTGGGTCGTGAAGATCCCCTGGAGGCAGGAATGGCCATTCACTCCAGTATTCTTGCCTGGAGAATATCTTGGACAGAGGAGCTTGGTGGGTTACAGTCCACACCATCACAGAGGGTCAGATACAACTGAAGTAACTTAGTGTGCTCACATCCGACATTCCATCTTCGTATATACAAAAGTTCAAGGAAAAAAATTTTAAGGAAATAACTTAATCATATCATTAAATTTATATTTACCAATTCATCACTTGCTTTCAGAGTAACTCAGAGAATACGCACCCAGTCTTAGAAATGACAATGCTAAACCTTGGGATCTTTTTGACTATTGACCATAATAATTTCTGATATTTATAATACACTGATTCATTTATTCATTTATTTAACTAGTAGATATTTATTGAAGGTTTAATTTATCCCATGGAGGATGATATATGCTGAATTTACTATAGTGAACAACACTATCAGGATAATTAACTGAAGAGAGCCTATATTCATAGTATGGTTCTTAAGGGTTGAATTGTGTCAATCTAAAATTCATAACACTCAAGATTCTGTAACACTCAAGATTCCTAACACTCAAAACCTCCAAATGTGACTTTATTTAGAGATGAAGTCTTTAAAAGATAAGTTAAAATGAGATCATTAGAATGAGCCTTAATTCAGTAGGACTGGTATCCTAATAAAAGAGGAATTTAAACAAAGACAGATACAGAAATAAGACCATGTAAAGACAGGTAATGAGGACAGCTCTCTACAAACCAAAGACAGAAGTCATGTAAAAATCAAGCCTGCCCACACATTGTTCTCAAATTTCTAGTATTTAGAAACACAAGAAAATTAATCGATATTTTGTAGGTCACCAAATCCATGTGTTGTTTTGTTTTATGACAGTCCAAGCAACCTGCTACAAGGGATAGAAGATAATATATAGAAGATAACCTAAGAATGCCACACTTGTTATGCTAAGTAAAACACAGGATACTATAAATTAACCAAAAAGTGATACTGAACCTGGACTGAGAGCCAGCTTCATGAACATGCTATCTGTGCCGTTAAATAAAGCCCTGCATTTGGTTTAATGCTTTGCTGTTGTCTTGGAATAGACTGCTAGATATTTCTCTAGCCAAGATGGATTTAGTTGTGATCAGCAGAGTTTTTCAACTTGGAGTCTCAACCATGATTAGCAATGTTCAAGTTCCCACATAGCAAGGGGGAGGAGAACACATCTATGGAGAGGAAGAAACTGGTATAGCTGGAGCAAACAAAGACTTCATGGCTTTTCATTGACTGAGTACTTGTAAGGAAAGAAAAATAATCGTTCTTCCTGTTGAGCTCTATTACAGTCTCAGAGAGTGAGGGGCTGGTCAACCAAGTCTACTCAAAGTTTTTGTTTATTAGCTTTTACACTGTCATTGTCCTCAAGTTTTAATGTATTTTTAACCAAGAGTCAAAATTTCATTTTGCACTGGGTTACACAGATTATATCTCTAGTTTTGTTTGGACCTGTGGATCAAGAAGAGAATTCCTGGAGGAAGTTAAAGGATAAGTAAGGTTAAATTAGTGTGCTCCGCATGTCTGTTATATTCACAAGTCCTTAACTAAAGTGAAACAAACATGAATTGTGTGTGGATAGGTGTGCAAGTTTATGTATATTTATGTGTGTTGAAAGAGCAAGAGAACACATTAAATTAATTGATTATATGTACAGTAATTAAAGTGCAATTTCACATAGTCTTAAGTGCAGTGACAATAAAGTTGCTTTAGAGAATCACACTTTCCTCTAAATCAAAAATAACATGTACAGAATTAAAACTAAGGTGTAACTATTTTCCAGCAAATTTTGGTGATGGAAAGTATTATTAGATTTAAATGACCTTATGCATTAACATATGTAAGGTGAAAAGTGAAAGTCGCTCAGTTGTGTCCACCTCTTTGTGATGCTATGGACATATATAGTCCATGGAATTTTCTAGGCCAGAACACTGGAGTGGATAGCCTTTATCTTCTCCAGGGGATCTTCCTAACCCATGGATAGAACCTAGGTCTCCCACATTGCAGGCAGATTCTTTACCAGTTGTACCACAAGGGAAGCCCAGGAATACTGTAGTAGGTAGCCTATCCCTTCTCCAGGGGATCCTCCCAATCCAGGAATTGAACTGGGGACTCCTGCATTGCAAGAGGATTCTTTACCAACTGAGCTATCAGAGAAGGTAGAGTGTGTATAATGGTTTCAATAATCTTTGTTCACTCTCCTTTTTATTTTAGTGATTTTCATAATTTTGAAATTTTTATTATACTCAAAAGTCTATCTTCTTACTAGAAAGAAATAATTTTAGAGCATGAAGAGTACAAAGATAATCCCTAGTCCACTTTTTCAGCTTTTAGGATTGTTCAATACATCTTTCCTACCTCTTTGTAGCAGGATTGTTATAAAGAGACAACTGAGAAAAAAGATGTGAAACACATATAAGAGAAATAATTCACTTTCTTAAAATGTCATTCTTCAGCTTGCAAGAATTTGTTAATAGTCACAACAAAATTCTGGGAAATATTTTTAAAATTTAGAATAAAATTAATGAAAATATTGAAATATGATGAAAAAGAGAGATTGAGAATAATTTTATCATAAAGGCATGAAAACAGAAATCTGAATGGTAGCTATCAAAAGAGATATGTGGTCTATGCATTATTGTTCCCAAAATAGATTTCTGGAAACTGAACTCTCAAACCTCTGTTGACAGTTATGTTATACATTCATTTCTGCATTGTAGATTATTCCCTTTCTTTGTGAATTTATAACACATACTTGCATTCTAAGTTTCTTCAGTCATGTCTGCCTCATTGTAACCCTATGGACTGTAGCTTGGCAAGCTCCTCTGTCTACAGGATTCTCCAGGAAGAATACTGGAGTGGGTTGCCATGCCCTCTTCCAGGAGATCTTCCTGATGCAGGGATCCAACCTGCATCTCTTAGGTCTCCTTGCATTGCCAGGTGGTTTCTTTATTACTAGAGCCACATGGGAAGCTCTTATAAGACATCACATTGTCTTAAAATTGATGCTAACTTGCCTCAGTTTATTGATACATTGAGACATTCTGAAGGGTAAGAGTCATATCTTTCATTTCTCTTTCCTAAATATTTAGTTCAATGTCTCACAAGTAATAGCTGAAAACTATATATATATATATATATATATACATATTATATATATATAACTATATATATAATATGTATATATATATATATATATATAAAATGATTGAAACACTGATGGGCATCACCATGATTCCAAGGTGTTATAATTGAAAGATAGCAACCCAGAAAAAATATGAGATATGAGAGATGATTTACAGAATCATGTATATATATTTAAAATTAATTTTATTGAAATATAGTTGATTTACAACAGTGTGTTAGTTTCTTCTGTACGGCAAAGTGAGTTAGTTATAGTGTGAAACTGAAGTATTAGTCACTCAGCCTTGTCCGACTCTGCAACCCAATGGACTGTAGCCTGCCAGACTCCTCTGTCCATGGAATTTTCCAGGTAAGAACACTGAAGTGAGTTGCCATTCCCTTTTCCCTTTGCCTTCCTTCTCCTTTTCCCTTTTCCATTTCCCATTCTCTTTTCTTCCCAACACAGGATTGAACCAGGTCTCTTTCAGGGAAGACAGATGCTTTACCATCTGAGCCACCAGGGAAGGTGAGTCAGTTATACATACAGATATATCCACTTTTTTTGTTTAGATTCTAATAAGAAACCATTAAATAGCACAGGGAACTCTATTCAATACTCTGTAATGATCTATGTGGAAGTAGAATCTAAAAAAGAGCCATATGTTTTTAAAGAAAAATTATATTCAAAATAAAAATAAACTTCTCAAACAAAAATGATTTTCAAGTGATATTTTACAAGACACTAACTACTAGATAAGTATAATTTAAGGCATGTCAGAAAGGGCAGAAGTTTAAAAATCACAATTAACTAGATGTTTGAACAAAGTGATTCTTTTACAAACTATATAATTAATATCTGTGTATATAAAGTAGGTACAGGAATTATTGTTCATATTGCTAAATTGTTTTGTTTGTCAGATTAACATGTTGTTTTTCTCTAAAATAAATTTATAAAACTTAGTTTAGAAACATGTAAAATAACTTAAAGATGTGTTGCTTGGAGAAAGAAGCATGATAATTATTGATAAAAGTAAATTCAAATGAATTTCAAAGCAAATGAAATGAATAATTTCCTTGGAAAACAGAGTTCATAAAATTTGATTACAGTAGAGATGTAAGAGCTTTAGAAATAGAAATCAGAACATGCACACATTATTATAGAGATAATGAAGTGATGCAAGACAGTTTCCAATCCCTGAAAGATAATAGGTATCTAGATTGAAATAACTCATTTTGTGCCAAGCACAATAGATTTAACAAAGTCCACACTAAGATGTCATTGAAAATGACTCGATTTCTGGTGAAGATATGCAGACATTGATATAACATCAATTCATATGCATGAATTATGTTGTAATCATGCACTGAATAATATAGAGGAAAAATATTTTGCCATGAAAAAAGAGATTAAGTAAAATTGTATATCTATGGATTTTTAACTTTATATCAGGATCATCTAGTCAGTGGGAGGGAGAAAAATTTATTTCTATTGCCAATTCTAAAATTTGAGTTGAGAAGTGAAACAAAGAAAATATATAGGTTATTTCAATTGGTAAGAAAAGTAGGTACCAGTGGAGTTTTGAGGGGGCTCATGATTCAAGAGAGCCTATTGAGCCTATTGTTAGCATCTCTTCCCTGACTCTTCACTGACGTCAGATTGAACTTGACCATAACGGGAGTACTTTCAAGATAGAAACTGGCAAGAATCCCAAAGCAAAGCTCTCTCACTTATTTATTTTTACACCACTGATTAACAAATTGTCATGAATTTACAAATACACAAGAATTCCTTCAAGAGCAATGGTGAAATATATCATAGTTAGTTAAGATGGAAAACTGTGTTTTCCAGAATCCTCTTTCCTGAATGGTTTTAGACCCAAACAGGAAGTTACACAAGTTTTGGAAGGCAGATGTGAAGCACAAAGACTTAAATTTTGAAGGCTCTTATGTCGTCTCTATTCTCCACCACTTCAGATCCAGCTCATCTTCTTGACTCCTGGCTACGCTGACAGGAATGATGTCAGATCCACATGGATGATAACTATGGAGGGCTATAGTTTACTATAAAGAGATCTATATTGCCACTGTATGTGCTTGACTTATTTGATATTTCTACACTTTTCACTTTATCTCCTTGCATTGTTGCTTCAGATGAATAGACTAATGACTCTTTCTGATCCTAAAATAAGGTGTTGTACAGTATCTGGACATAACATAGATTTCAGTAATACTTAAACTTGCCTAAAAATAAAAATCACCTCGGAAAATCATTCAGCTATCTATCTTGGGTTAGTTGCTGAGTCGTGTTCAACTCTTTGTGACTCCTTGGACTGTAGACCTCTGGGCTCCTCTGTCCATCGAATCCTCTAGGCAAGAATACTGGAGTGGGTTACCATTTTAATACCAATGAACAAGAATCTTCAAAGAATGAGACTAGTAAACTATATGGCATGCAAATTTTAAAAGTAGCTTAGTAAAAAGTTTTAAACATTTTGGAGCATGGATTATAAAGGATTTTGTATATGTGAAAGATTAATGATGATAATGAAGGGCATATATTATCCATGTAGGAAATTGGAGGTAGAGATAGGCTGTTTCTGAATTATTTCAGAAAATAGTTAATGATAATTTGAAATAGAAGGATAGTAGTTATGGAGATGGATCAGAGCAAATAGAAGAGAGATGAATAGAATTATCAAGATATAATGAAAAAGTATAAATCACAACATTTGCAAAAGGTTCTTTATAGAGAGAAATACTTATTTTCTGAGATGTTTACTGGGAGAGATACAGTTACATATAAAATCTGGACTTCTCTGAGTATCTTTTATATTCTTAAGTGATAACTGGCAAAGTTTGATTACTTGTTAATTTAGATTAGCATATTTCTTATCTGCAAATATCTAGACACTTGAGTGATGTGAAAAACAACTTTCAGAGAGAGAGTCAATTTGCATTCATTGTGACCACATCAGTTCAGTATACTCTGGTCTTTTACTTCCATTCAACAACAAAAAGAGAAAAAGCTATTTGTAAAGTACTATGCTAACACTGAGAGATCTGTTGAGTAAACAACAATCTTTGGAAAATATGAACTACCTGTAGTTATAGAAATACTTATTGTTAGCTGATCATTATTATTAATTTTTTTTGAAAAGATAAGATAGAGCCCAAATATAAGGGCTTTGAAATCATGCTTAGCAGTTTGCACCTAATTTGTTAGACAAAGGGGAGTATTAAAGGAAAGTGAGGAAAACACAAGTATGAAAACAATTGGAAGATATTGGTATACATTAGAATATTGATATGGTACCAACATATGAAACAAAACTGAATAAGGAAGAACTATTAGTTGCAGCCATGAATGAGAAAGATACCATGATGAGACCTTTTAGAACTAACACCAAAAAAACAGATGTCCTTTTCAATATAGGGGACTGGGATACAAAAGTAGAAAGTCAAGTGATACCTGGAGTAACAGACAAGTTTGACCTTGGAATACCAAATGAAGCAGGGCAAAGTCTAACAATTTCACCAAGAGAACACACTGATCATAGCAAACACCCTCTTCCAACAACACAAGAGACAACTCTACATATGGACATTACCAGATGGTCAATATTGAAATCAGGTTGATTATATTCTTTGCAGTCAAAGATGGAGAAGCTCTTATACATTCAGCAAGAACAAGACTGGGAGCTGACTGTGGCCTCAGATCACAAACTCATTGCAAAATTAAGACTTAAACTGAAGAAACTAGGGAAAATCACTAGACAACTCAAGTATGACCTAAATCAAGTCTTTTACTATTATGCAGTGGAAGTGACAAATAGATTCAAGGGATTAGATCTGATAGAGTAGCTGAAGGAAAATGGTGGAGGTTTGTAACCTTATAAAGGAGGCCATGATCAAAACATGCCAAGGAATGTCAAAATGATTGTCTGAGGAGGCCTTACAAATAGCTGGGAAAAAGGAGAGAAACTAAAGGGAAAGGAGAAAAGGAAAGATATACCCATCTGAATGCAGAGTTCCAAAGAATAATGAGGAGAGATAAGAAAGCCTTCCTCAGTGATCAATGCAAAAACAACAACAACAACAACCAAAAAAAAAAAAAAGAGGAAAACAATAGAATAGGAAAGACTAGAAATCTCTTCAAGAAAATTAGGAATATGAAGGAAAATTTCATGCAAAAATGGGTGCAATAAAGGACAGAAATTGTATGGAACTAACAGAAAGCAGAAGATGTTAAGAAGAGGTGGTAAGAATACACAGAAGAATTATACAAAAGATCTTGATGGCCCAGATAACCACAATGTTGTGATCAATCAGCTAGAGCCAGGTGACCTGGGATGGAAGTCAAGTGAGCTTTAGGAAACATCACTACAGATAAAGCTAATGGAGGTGATGGAATTTCAGCTGAGCTACTTCAAATCCTAAAAGATGATGCTGTGAAAGTGCTGTGTAAAATATGCCAGAAAATCTGAAAACCAAGCAGTGGCTAAAGAGCTGGAAAAGGTCAATTTTCATTCCAATCTCAAGGAAAGGACATGTCAAATAATATTCAAAGTACCACACAGTCGTACTCATCTCAGTTCAGTTCACTTCAGTTCAGTTGCTCAGTCGTGTCCAACTCTTTACAATCCCATGAATCGCAGCACACCAGGCCTCCTTGTCCATCACCAACTCCCAGAGTTCACTAGATTCATGTCCATCGAGTCAGTGACGCCATCCAGCAATCTCATCCTCTGTCATCCTCTTCTCCTCCTGCCCCCAACCCCTGCCAGCATCAAAGTCTTTTCCAGTGATTCAATTCTTCACATGAGGTGACCAAAGAACTGGAGTTTCAGCATTAGCATCATTCCTTCCAAAGAAATCACAGGGCTAATCTTCAGAATGGACTGGTAGGATCTCCATGCAGTTCAAGGGACGCTCAAGAGTCTTCTCCAACACCACAGTTCAAAACCATCAATTCTTCGGCGCTCAGCCTTCTTCACAGTCCAACTCTCACATCCATGCGTAACAACTGTTAAAACCATAGCTTTGACTAGAAGGACTTTAGTCAGCAAAGTAATGTCTCTGCTTTTGAACATGCTATCTAGGTTGATCATAACTTTTCTTCCAAGGAGTCAGCGTCTTTCAATTTCATGGCTGCAGTCACCATCTGCAGTGATTTTGGAGCCCCCAAAATAAAGTCTGACACTGTTTCCACTGTTTCCCCATCTATTTCCATGAAGTGATGGGACCAGATGCCATTTCTTTGTTTTCTGAATGTTGAGCTTTAGCCAACTTTTTCGCTCTCCTGTTTCACTTTCATCAAGAGGCTTTTAGTTCCTCTTCATTTTCTGCCATAAGGGTGGTGTCATCTGCATATTTGAGTTTATTGATATTCCTCCTGGCAATCTTAATTCCAGCTTGTGTTTCTTCCAGTTCAGCGTTTCTCATGATGTACTCTGCATAGAAGTTAAATAAGCAAGGTGATAATATACAGCCTTGAGGTACTCCTTTTCCTCTTTGGAACCAGTCTGTTGTTCCATGTCCAGTTCTAACTGTTGCTTCCTGACCTGCATACAGATTTCCTCAAGAGGCAGATTAGGTGGTGTGGTATTCCCATCTCTTTCAGAATTTTTCACAGTTTCTTGTGATCCACACAGTCAAAGGCTTTGGCATAGTCAATAAAGCAGAAAGAGGTGTTTTTCTGGAACTCTCTTGCTTTTTCCATGATCCAGTGGATGTTGGCAATTTGATCTCTGTTTCTTCTGCCTTTTCTAAAGCCAGCTTGAACATCAGGAGTTCACAGTTCATGTATTGCTGAAGCCTGGCTTGGAGAATTTTGAGCATTGTTTTACTAACATGTGAGATGAATGCAACTGTGCAGTAGTTTGAGCATTCTTTGAATTTCCTTTTTGGGATTGGAATGAAAATTGACCTTTTCCAGTCTCGTGGCCACTGCTGAATTTTCCAAATTTGCTGGCATATTGAGTGCAGCACTTTCACAGCATCATCTTTCAGGATTTGAAATAGCTCAACTGGAATTCTATCACCTTCACTAGCTTTGTTCATAGTGATGCTTTCTAAGGCCCACTTGACTTCACATTCCAGCATGTTTGGCTTTAGATGAGTGATACACCATCATGATTATCCGAGTCATAAAGATTTTTTTATACAGTTCTTCTGTGTATTCTTGCCACGTCTTCTTAATATCTTCTGTTTCTCTTAGGTCCATACCATTTCTGTCCTTTATCAAGCCCATCTTTGCATGAAATGTTCACTTGGTATCTCTAATTTTCTGGAAGAGATCTCTAGTCTTTCCCATTCTGTTGTTTCCCTCTATTTCTTTGCATTGATCTCTGAAGAAGGCTTTCTTATCTCTTCTTCCTATTCTTTGGAATTCTGCATTCAGATGCTCATATCTTTCCTTTTCTCCTTGGCTTTTCGCTACTCTTCTTTTCACAGGTATTTGTAAGGCCTCCTCAGGCAGCCATTTTGCTTTTTTGCATTTCTTTTCCATGGAGATGGTCTTGATCCCTGTCTCCTGTACAATGTCATGAACCTCATTCCATAGTTCTTCAGGCACTCTATCAGATCTAGGCCCTCAAATCTATTTCTCACTTCCACTGTATAATCATAAGGGATTTGATTTAGGTCATACCTGAATGGGCTAGCAGTTTTCCCTTATTTCTTCAATTAAAGTCTGAATTTGGCAATAAGGAGTTCATGATCTGAGCCACAGTCAGCTCCTGATCTTGTTTTTGTTAACTGTATAGAGCTTCTCCATTGTTGGCTGAAAAGAATATAATCAATCTGATTTCAGTGTTGACTATCTGGTGATGTCCATGTGTAGAGTCTTCTCTTGTGTTGTTGGAAGAGGGTGTTTGCTTTGGCCAGTGCATTTTCTTGGCAAAACTTTATTAGTCTTTGCCCTGCTTCATTCTGGAATTCCAAGGCCAATTTGCCTGTTACTCCATGTGTATCTTGACTTCCTACTTTTGCATTCCAGTCCCCTATAATGAAAAGGACATCTTTTTTTGGGTGTTAGTTTTAAAAGTTCTTGTAGGTCTTCTTAGAACCGTTCAACTTCAGCTTCTTCAGATTTACTGGTTGGACATAGACTTCGGTTACCGTGATATTGTGTGGTTTGCCTTGGAAACGAACAGAGATTGTTCTGTCATTTTTGAGACTGCATCCAAGTACTGCATTTTGGACTCTTTTGTTGGACCATGATGGCTACTTCATTTCTTCTGAGGGATTCCTGCCCGCAGTAGTAGATATAATGGTTATCTGAGTTAAATTCACCCATTCCAGTCCATTTTAATTCACTGATTCCTAGAATGTCTATGTTCACTCTTGCCATCTCTTGTTTGACCACTTCCAATTTGCCTTAATTCATGGACCTGACATTCCAGGTTCCTATGCAATATTGCTCTTTACAGCATCGGACTTTGCTTCTATCACCAGTCACATCCACAGCTGGGTATTGTTTTTGCTTTGGCTCCATCCCTTCATTCTTTCTGGAGTTATTTCTCCACTGATCTCCAGTAGCATATTGGGCACCTACTGACCTGGGGAGTCCCTCTTTCAGTATCCTATCATTTTGCCTTTTCACACTGTTCATGGAGTTCTCAAGGCAAGAGTACTGAAGTGGTTTGCCATTCCCTTCTCCAGTGGGCCACATTCTGTCCGAACTCTCCACCATGACCCGCCCGTCTTGGGTGGCCCCACAGGACATGGCTTAGTTTCATTGAGTTAGACAAGGCTGTGGTCCTAGTGTGATTATATTGACTAGATTTCTGTGAGTTTGGTTTCAGTGTGTCTGCCCTCTGATGTCCCTCTTGCAACACCTACCATCTTACTTGGGTTTGTCTTACCTTGGGCATGGGATATCTCGTCATGACTGCTCCACTGCTCCAGCAAAGCACAGCCACTGCTCCTTACCTTGGATGAGGGGTATCTCCTCCTGCCTCCCTTCCTGACCTTCAATGTGGAATGGCTCCTCTAGGCCCTCCTGCCCCCTCACAGCCACCACTCCTTGGACGTGTGGCTGCTCCTCCTGGCTGCCGCCCTGGTCCTTGGGCACTGCCCCTGACCTCAGATGCAGGGTAGCTCCCTCGGCCCTTCCTGCATCGTCACAGCCTGGCACTCTAGGCTGCTGTCCCTGACCTTGGACGTAGGGCAGCTCCTCTCAGCCATGCCTCGTACACAGGCCATAGCAACTTGCACTTAGTGCACCAGCCACAGCCACCTGTGCCTGTACTCATCTCACACTTAGCAAAGTAAATGCTCAAAATTCTCTGAGTTAGAGTTAAACAGTGCATGAACTGAGAACTTCCAGATGTTCAAGATGGATTTACAAAAGGCAAAAGAACTAGAAATCAAATTGCCAACCTCCACTGAATCCAAAATCAAGAGAGTTCCAGAAAAACATCTACTTCTGCTTCATTGACTATGCTAAAGCCTTTGACTGGATCACAAAACACTGTGGAAAATGCTTAAAGAAATGAAAAACCAGACCACCTTATCCATCTCCTGAGAAGCCTATAAGCAGGTCAAGAAGCAACAATTAGAATCAGACATGGAACAATGGACTGGTTCCAAATTGGGAAAGGGGTACTTCAAGGCTGTATATTGTCACCCTGCTTATTTACTTATATGCAGAGTACATCAAATGAAATGATAGGCTGGATGAAGCACAAGGTGAAGTCAACTGCTGGGAGAAATATCAATAATCTCAGATACACAGATGATACCACCCTTATGGCAGAAAGCAAAAAGAACTAAAGAGCCTCTTGATGAAAGTGAAAGAAGAGAGTGAAAAAGCTGGCTTGAAACTCAACCTTCAAAAAGCAAAGATCATGGCATCTGGTCCCATCACTTCATGGCAAATAGTTGCAGAAATAACAGATACAGCAACAGACTTTATTTTCTTAGGGTTCCAAAATCACTGCAGATGGTGACTACAGCCATGAAATTAACAGACTTTTGCTCCTTGAAAGAAAAGCTATGACCAGCATAGATAGCATATTAAAAAGCAGAGACATTACTTTGCTAGCAAAGTTCCATCTAGTCAGAGCTATTGTTTTCCAGTTGTCTTGTATGGATGTGACAGTTGGACTGTAAAGAAATCTGAGCACTGAAGAACTGATCCTTTTAAAGTGTGGTATTGGAGAAGACTCTTGAGAGTGCCTTGGACTGCAAGGAGATCAAACCAGTTTGTCCTAAAGAAATCAGTCCTGAATATTCATTGGAAGGACTGATGCTGAAGCTGAATCAGATGCTCCAATACTTTGGCCACCTGATGCGAAGAACTGACTTACTGGAAAAGATCCTGACCCTGGGAAAGATTGAAGGCAGGAGGAGAAGAGGATGACAGAGAATGAGATGATTGGATGGCATCACTGACTCAATGGACAAGAGTTTGAGCAGCTCCAAGAGTTGGTGATGGATAGGGAAGCCTGGTGTGCTGCAGTCCATGGGGTCACAAAGAGTTGGACATGACTGAGCAACTGAACTGAACTAAACTGAGTGACTGATCTCTCCTGAACTGATGATAGAATAAATGGTAATCAAAATACTCAAACCAAAGAGGTGATAATGATGCTGTATGAAAATTTCATCCTATCAATAACCAATATTATGGTGGGACCAGCCCTTCTGATTCTTATTATGATTATAAAATATTCTTCAGCTGTAGCCATCAGGAAACTGAAAAGAAATGAAGTTTTTATTTATGAGACCTGGAAATTACTTAGCATACCTGAAGCCACATAGTGAGATTGAGAGTAGAGAGAGAAAAAAGAGCATGTAAGCCTGTTGTTGTGCAGTCACTGTTTCGTCCACTTCTTTGAAACTCCATGGACTGCAGCATGCTAGTCTTCCCTGTCCTTCACTATCTCCCTGGAGTTTGCTCAAACTCATGTCCATCGAGTCCGTGATACCATCTTCTGTCATCCCCTTCACCAGCCTTCAATTTTTCCCAGCATCAGGGTCTTTTTCAATAAGTTAGCTCATTGGAGCCTAGTAGTCTTTTATTGAGATAGTCTGTGGGAGCCTAGGGTTTCACAAACTCATTCGTTATTGGTGAATTTAAAGCATAAAAGCAGAAATCTAAAGTGAGAGAAGAGAAAAATAAAAATGCAAGTGGCCCCAAACGGACACTTATCAAAATCAACCAGGATTTCTAAAACAAAAGAGCTTCAGTGAAGGAAAGGGGCTTGGCCCTTTATCTAGAGTATGGCTGGCAATGTGTTTATTTTAGATAGACCTCTTTGAAGTGGATGTTTTTTGAAGTGGATGTCTCAGTAATCAAAGCTTAAGCCAGGCACTTATATTACAAAAAGAGAAGCCAACTGTCAGGGCTTACACAGCAAATGAGAAGAGAACAGAAGTACAGATTTAAAAGTTATTTCAGTTATACATTAGGCAGAACTGGAAAATGGTTAGATATGGTATCAAGTTGAAAAGAAAAGTAAAAATGCAAATGAACAGAAATGCAAAAGTTAACAGAAATGAGGCAAGTGGCTTCATTGTGTCCTTCTTATAATCACAAGCAGATTAACCATGAAGCTGGTGATGTGAGGCTTCAGAACCCTTGCAAAAGGTGTCGTTTTGAACTATTAGAAGGAATCCTATGACTACAAAAAGGAGGTCTTTTTGTTTGTTTGTTTTTGTAAAATTTACAGAAGGAAGATATTTAATCACAGTCAGTTAAGGCTGCTACCTCTTTTCATTCCAGCTTTCATTTTATTCCACATCTTACTGCCCTTCTTGTTGGGTGACTTGGCGCACTTTTGTGATCTAGCTAACTGAAATTCACTTGCTGACACATTTAGTTTACATTTTGTAGAATATATTCATTTGCTTCACAGTCAATTTCCTGTATAATTAAGTTATTTTTAGTCTTCTTGGTATTAAAATGGTTTCCAGGAAGACAAGTACCTCTCATTCTGTAGATTCAGTTGGCATTAAAGTGAGAGATGCAAAGTCAGATGTGTTACTCTAACAGTATTGGGAGGAAAACATTTCATATATCTTTCTAGTTCTTCTGACTAGTCTAGTAATTAAATTAACACAAAACAGATAAACACAAGTAAAAAAGAGAAAATTTATATGTATATATAGAAATCTCAGTTATGTGGGACTTAAATGACTTAAAGAAATGACTAAAGCAGGAAGTTTTAATACTTTCAAACAAAGAAACAATACATTTGTGAGAAATTGATAAGATAATAGAGTTTGGGCTTGGGGTAGTAAATCAGTGAATAAGTAACAAGCCCTGTCTCTCTACTTCCTGTCACAGGGAGGACACCTTTCACAGGGCAGATTAATTTCTTATTTTCAGGGAGGGAGAGAGGAGGGTCAGAGTGTCCTCCTTGTATCAACTGTTTTACTAGTAACTTTAATTAAAAATAATAAACATTCCATGATGACATATATAGGGATAGCCTGCTCTGAGTCCCAGTGTGTGATGTGAAGTTTGTAGTTGGTAGAGGAGAAACAGGTTTTTGCAGTGTGTGGAGCTGAAAATTAGGACTTCCCTGATGGTTTAAGAATCTTCCTGCAATGCAGGTGACATGGGTTGATCCCTGGGTTGAAAAGATCCCTGGAAAAGGGAGTGGCTACCCACTCCTGTATTCCTGCCAGGAGAATCCCATGGACAGAGGAGCTTGGTAGGCTACGGTCCATGGGATCCAGTCAAAAGGGTTGGACACGGAGCTGAAAGTTAGTCTATGGATATTCCTCTTGTCATTAGATGTGAAACATTATAAAACTTGATTGTATAGGATATGTAATTATAAGAATTAGCATATATCCTTTTCCCTTTCTTAAAGCACATGCAGGATCTATTAAGCTTGGTAAATGATTTTTAACTGCAATTTAGCAAGATGATTTGGGACACTTGAATAAATCAAGTCAGAAATTATTTACTCCTGATTTGACTTATGAAGAAAACTTAAGACAATTATGTTGGATAATGTATAAATAATTAAGTACAGAAAATTCAGTTAAAATTATATAGTTTGAAAAACAGAATAAAGTAAAAAGTTAATAGAAATATTTTGACATATAGGCATCAGTTTTGAAGAAAATAATAGATAATACATATATAGTAAATAAGAGAAAGAGATAAATTTATGTGGATGAATAAACTTATTTGATAATCAAATTAATTAAAAGCATGAATCATATGTATACTTGTAAACATTTTATATCTTTCTTAAGTAAAGAAAAATACTGACATTAATATAGGTAAGATAAAGACACAAATGTGCCAATACAATGATATATTGCAGATAAATCAATTCAAAATACTTAAGCAAGCATAAAACATGAAATACTTTAAGTTCTTACAGCTTGTATACAAAGCACATTTTATTTTCCAAATTTGACTTTCTAAAAAATGTGACTGATGTTGCCAACAGGTTGTGAAGAGGAAAAGAAAATTTGTAAGCAATTAAGAAGTAAAAAAATAATTAAAAAAAAACCATGTTAGAGGCAAGAATTATCTCATTTTCTTCCTAAAGAAGATCACATCACAATATTTTGTCAAAGCGCATACACACAAAAATATAGAGAAATGAGTAATTTTAGAGTTATAAAGTGTTTAATTAACTCAAAACAATGTTCCGGTTTTTTACTTTGATATTGTTTAAAATTTTGTAATTGTTATAACACATACTAAATATAAATAAAGTTCACTATAATTATTCATAAATTTATTGATTTTGTGAATAGCCCTCACTTTTGCATTTGTATGAACTACAAGTACCCTGATTTGGAATCACCTCTATCTAACTGAGCGCCAAAGAATTGATGCTTTTGAACTGTGGTGTTGGAGAAGACTCGAAAGTCCTTTGGACTTCAAGGAGATCCAACCAGTCCATTCTGAAGGAGATCAGCTCTGGGATTTCTTTGGAAGGAATGATGGTAAAGCTGAAACTTCAGTACTTTGGCCACGTCATGCGAAAAGTTGACTCATCGGAAAAGACTCTGATGCTGGGAGGGATTGGGGGCAGGAGGAGAAGGGGCTGACAGAGGATGAGATGGCTGGATGGCATCACCGACTTGATGGACATGAGTCTGAGTGAACCCTGGGAGTTGGTGATGGACAGGAAGGCCTGGCGTGCTGCAATTCATGGGGTCGCAAAGAGTCAGACATGACAGAGCGATTGAACTGAATTGAGTTATCTAACTAGTCAGTGAAACTTTGATATATACTTAACTTATTAAAATATCTCTTTTCCCTCCTGGGTAAGAATACATTGTTCTCTGGTTGTGTATGCAGCTTGGGTAAAAATGATGGAAGAGAAACTGCTGAACATAAATTCCTTTTGTATGACCTAATAGTATAATTATTATTGATTGTGAATTTATTTTTGAGACATTAATGCATTATAAGTCAACTTACAAGTCAACCTCTCTATATGTCAACTTTGTAAGATGACTTTATTGAAGTGACTTTCCTGCAAAATAAGAGGAAAGAGACGATTTTCAAGGAAGTCAAAAGGCTAATGAGGAAGGTGTAGGTTACCTACATATTGTTGAAGATAAGTAATTGAAAGTAATTTATACTCCATGTTGAGCTTCCTAGATGTTGCTAATAGTGAAATACTCGCCTGCCAATGCAAGATACATGAGATGCAGGTTCTATCCCTAGTTTTGAAAGATCCCCTGGAGAAAGGCATGGCAATGCACTCCAGTATTCTAGACTGGAGAATTCCATGAGCATAGGAGCCTGGAGGGCTACAGTCCACAGGGTAGCAAAGAGTTGGACTTGAATGAAATGACTTAGCATGCATATATACTCCATGTGTCTCTTTCATTAACTTTAAAATATTTCATAAAAAGTAACTTACATACAGTAAAGTTGAAAAGGGATAAATTTATGCAATTATCAACAATGTTAAGATGTGTAATATCCCAACAGTTTTTTCAACTGTTGGATCTCAGAGATGATCCATATTTTAATTTCTATCAAAGATTAATTTTCATTATTATATTCAAGTATCTTTTGGTACCATTTCTAAGAAGGATCTATCCCATGTCTGCTTAATTACTGGTTACTCAGAACCTCAATAATTTTTGATGGAACTATATTATTAATGATATATTTTCCACACATAACAGTTAATCGGTACTTTCTTGAAAAAGAAAGAAAAAGAGAACTTATGGAATCAAGTATACTATTCTAACTATGTGGGCTTGTTTGTCCATGTCTGTTTTTTGTGTTTGTATGCATGAGCATGGTGTGTGTGTGTGTGTGTGTGTGTGTGTGTGTCTGTCTGTCTGTCTGTCTGTGCTCATGTGAACTCGTGTACTCAGGCAAACCTTTTCAATTTGGGGGACCTAATGATGACAGGTGATTGTAGCCATGAAATTAAAGGATGCTTACTCCTTGGAAGGAAAGTTATGATCAAACTAGACAATATATTGAAAAGCAGAGACATTACTTTGCCAACAAAGGTCCGTCTAGTCAAGGCTTTGGTTTTTCCAGTGAAAATGTATGGATGTGAGAGTTGGACTGTGAAGAAAGCTGAGCACTAAAGAACTGAGGCTTTTGAACTGTAGTGTTGCAGAAGACTCTTGAGCGTCCCTTGGACTACAAGGAGATTCAACCAGTCCATTCTAAAGGAGTTCAGTCCTGGGTGTTCATTGGTAGGATTGATGTGGAAGCTGAAATTCCAATACCACTTGATGCAAAGTGCTGACTAATTTGAGAAGACCCTGATGATAGGCAAGATTGAGGGCAGGAGGAGAAAGGAACAACAGAGGATGAGATAGTTGGATGGCATCACCGACTGGATGGACATGGGTTTAGGTTTACTCCGGGAGTTGATGATGGACAAGGAGGCCTGGCGTGCTGCAGTCCATGGGGTTGCAAAGAGTCGGACATGACTGAGCCACTGAACTGAACTGAATGAGAACAGAAAAAAGAAGAAAAAAAACAAACAAGTGTGCTATATTTACTGTTCTAATTTATATTTTTCTATAAATAATCTTTTAGTAGAATAGTTACAAAAGTTGCTACATTTCTTTCATATCAATGCAGGAAAACTTTTGAAAATTCAGTTTATCTGTGTTTTGCAAAGTAGGAGAGAGTTAAGGATTGATGGAAAGGAAACAGATGACTATTTAGTTGAATGAAGAGGAAGAGCCCAAATACTGGTAAAGGAGTAAACAAATTATGCAATTTAGCTGCCTAGCTAGTGAGCAAGTAGGTGTTGGAGTAGGGCTTCCTATGTGCCTTAGTGGTAAAGAATCTGCCTGCCAATGCCAGAGACACAGGAGATATAGTTTCCATCCCTGGATCTGGAAGATCCCTGGAGGAGGGCATGGCAACCCACTCCAGTATTCTTGACTGAAAAACTTCATGTACAGAGGAGCCTAGTGGGCTACTGGCCATAGGTTTGCAAAGGATCCAACACAGCTGAGCGGCTGAGCAGGAACAGGGAGGTTAGAGTAAAGCAAAGAAGAGAGGCATAAAGAAAAAAATGAAATCAAGAAAGCAGACAGAGTACAATTCATATGCTTATCCCAATATGGATCAGAGTGGAGGACTAATGAAATATAACTTCAGTGAAAGTAACAACCAGACAATGGAGATTTTTCACTGTAGAGGGAGATACTTTCTTTTATCCATTTGGTAAGAAAGAGAAACCATAGATCTCAAGCTGTGTTTGCTTTCTCAGATAATTCTAATTTGTGGTGCTTTAAGCAAATATTTGAGTACCTTTTTTCTGCCAGGTTCATTTTGCTGTTATTCTGTTTTGTTTTCATTTTTGTTTTGGTGTGTGATGTCAAATAAATGCTGTCAAAGCAATATCTTATTTCAATACACAACACAGAGCCATCTTTTTATTTTATGCTTCCATGAAACATTTGAATTAATAAATCCTGCTAAAGATTCTAGTTTTTAAGTGCAATCAGTAGTCAATCTGAGATATCTCCTTCTCTAGGAAGCATTATTTTTTTTGTTGTTGTTTTCTTGCTAATTCAACAATTCTTTATGCTACTTTAAGGCATCAGTTCAGTTCAGTTCAGTCACTCAGTCATGTAGGACTCTGCAACCCCATGAAT
This sequence comes from Nanger dama, assembly GCA_917880005.1. NCBI lineage: Eukaryota > Metazoa > Chordata > Mammalia > Artiodactyla > Bovidae > Nanger > Nanger dama. The sequence continues at coordinate 11,003,467 of CAKJTW010000014.1, forward strand.
CACAGCATACCAATCCTCCTTTCCATCACCAAATCCCAGACTTCACTCAGACTCACGTCCATCGAGTCAGTAATGCCATACAGCCATCTCATTCTCTGTCATCCCCTTCTACTCCTACCCCCAATCCCTCCCAGCATCAAAGTATTTTCCAATAAGTCAACTCTTAACATGAGGTGTCCAGTGTACTGGAGTTTCAGCTTTAGCATCACTCCTTCCAAAGAAATCCCAGGGTTGATCTCCTTCAGAATGGACTGGTAGGATCTCCTTGCAGTCCAAGGGACTCTTAAGGGTCTTCTGCAACACCACAGTTCAAACGCATCAGTTCTTCAATGCTCAGCCTTCTTCGCAGTCCAACTCTCACATCCATACATAACTACTGGAAAAACTATAGCCCTGACTAGACGGACCTTAGTTGGCAAAGTAATATCTCTACTTTTGAATATGCTATCTAGGTTGGTCATGACTTTTCCTCCAAGGAGTAAGCATCTTTTAATTTCATGACTGCAGTCACCATCTGCAGTGATTTTGGAGCCCCCTAAAATAAAAAGTCTGACACTGTTTTCACTGTTTCCCCATCTATTTCCCATGAAGTGATGAGACTAGATGCCATGATCTTCATTTTCTGAATGTTGAGCTTTAAGCCAACTTTTTCACTCTCCTGTTTCACTTTCATCAAGAGGCTTTTTAGTTCCTCTTCACTTTCTGCCATAAGGGTGGTGTCATATGCATATCTGAGGTTATTGATATTTCTCCCAGCAATCTTGATTCCAGCTTGTGTTTCTTCCAGTTCAGCGTTTCTCATGATGTACTCTGCATAGAAGTTAAATAAGCAGTGTGACAATATACAGCCTTGAGGTACTCCTTTTCCTCTTTGGAACCAGTCTGTTGTTTCACGTCCGGTTTTAAATGTTACTTCCTGACCTGCATACAGATTTCTCAAGAGGCAGGTCAGGTGGTTTGGTATTCCCATCTCTCTCAGAATTTTTCACAGTTTCTTGTGATCCACACAGTCAAAGGCTTTGGCATAGTCAATAAAGCAGAAAGAGATGTTTTTCTGGAACTCTCTTGCTTTTTCCATGATTCAGTGGATGTTGGCAATTTGATCGCTTTTTCTAAAACCAGCAAAGTTCACGGTTCACCTATTGCTGAAGCTTGGCTTGAGAATTTTGAGCATCACTTTACTAGCATGTGAGATGAGTGCAATTGTGCAGTATTTTGAGAATTTTTTGGCATTGCCTTTCTTGGGATAGGAATAAAAACCGACCTTTTCCAGTCCTGTGGCCACTGCTGAGTTTACCAAATTTGGTGGCATATTGAGTGCAGTACTTTAACAGCATCATCTTTCAGGATTTGAAATAGCTCAACTGGAATTCCATCACCTCCACTAGCTTTGTTCATAGTGATGCTTTCTAAGGCATAGCATAAATAAAATAGCAGGAGGCTGATTAAATGTAGATGTTCTTCATTTAACAAACTGTGGTATCAACCTTATCTTTTTAAACTAGAAAGGAAGTACAAAGCATTATCTTATTCTTATATTCTAGAATGGGAATATCTATTTTGCAGGAACACTTTTCTGGAGTCAGCTTTTCTGTTAACACTTGCAAGGGTGGCATAATTGTTTTGTTCAGTGAATCTTAATTCAGAGACATGATTGGCTCAGATTCAAATTCTATAATTTAATATGTCTTTTCTTTTTAATATATAACTTGGGAAAATTACTTTTATGCATCTTCATCTATAAAATAGGGATAGTAACCATATCTACTTCAAGCATTGCAGTGATTGTTAATTGAAACAGTTGATGCAGCACTGTTGTAGCTCTTATCAGTTGTCTAATTCAATTTGGAATTAGTACTTTTCCTGTTTTGTCTCTTAAAAATTCCCTTTATTTAATATCCTTTTATGAGCCATAGATTCTCATACTACTTAAAAACCCATTCCAGGAAACCAGTCTCCAGAAATTGTAGATTCATCCATCCTACACCATCAAAGCACAGCTCATAAATTTCAGCTGTGCTGTTGATTTCTGTATTTATGCTGGCTTGCTACGCAAACCTTTATCTTCTTTAACTTTCTTGGCACACAGAAAAATACTATAGTGTGTTTCAAATGAGAGATCTATGACTTCCTTAGTGTCAATTTGAATAAGTTTTCACCCATTGCTGCTGAGACTACCATTCAGATCGTTCACTAAAATGGCTAGTTTATCACAGTTAACTTCAAGCAGCCTTAGGACTGTATGAATAATAGGAAAATTTAAGCTTAACTCTTCAGATATTTAGACCTTGGGCAGACATAGTATCTGCAAAGTTTATGGAGTGTGCCTTGGTGGAGAGGGGACGCACTTGGTGTCATTATCTAGACTCCTGGCAATGAATACTCCAGAAATGGAATACATCAACTCACTCCTTCAAATTATGCAAATATCCATTTTTCCCCTAATTCAAGGACATTTATGCTTTTGAAGGATCAGATTTCTTTTTGATATCCAGCATTACTTTGATTATTATTAAATTCATTGCACGGATAGCATATGCACATATTTACAGTGTATTATGTATGATGGTTCGCTTCTTCCCATAGCCATGAACTCCTGACAAGCTACCAACATCTCTTGCCTATTTTGTTGACAAAAGAAATAGATGTTATTAAATGGTTTATTGTCCAATTCAAACTTAAAACCTTATAATAATTTCCCATTGTTCTTAACATAAAGGTCAAATGGCCATCATCAATTCTTTGGCTACCTGATGAGAACAGCCAACTCATTGAAAAGACCCTGATGCTTGGAAAAAATTAAAGGCAGAGGGAGAAGAGGGTGACAGAGGATGAGATGGTTGGATGGCATCCCTAATTCAATGGACATGAACTTGGGCAAATTCTGGGAGCTGATGAGGGACAGAGACGCCTGGCATGCTGCATCCCATGGGGTAGTGATGAGTTGGATGTGACTTGGTGACTGAAGAAAGGTCAGTATCCTTAAAATTAACCTATGATCCTACAGGTGGGACCCTTCTCTAGTCTTCCCTGCATAGCACATTTCCTAGCTTCAGTTGCAGAAGTTTCCTTCGTTTCCTTACTCTTCCTTCCCACAGTAGAGTCTGCATATGTTGATTAGTGGGACAGAATTAGCACCTCTCCACAAACCAGCAAGCCTTCACCTAGTTAAATTCTAAAAATCCATTAATGTAGAAATATTAGATTACCTAAGCCCTCTCTGTACAAAAATTGTGTGAGGTTTTTATATACCATTCTCCTGTTTTAAATGACTACTTTTCTTTGGAGCACATAGACCAGTCTGTGAATGGTTATTTCTTTTATTTACATATCTATTTATGGTTTGCCTCCACTGATCAGTCTATAAACTCAGTAGAACCAACACTGTGCCTTTGCTCCATCAATATATATATACATACATAAATTTAGCTTTAATTGGAGGAAAATTGTTTTACAATATTGTGTTGGATTCTGCCATACACCAACATGAATCAGTCATTAGTTCAGTTCAGTTTAGTCACTCAGTTGTGTCCAATTGCAGCACAACAGGCCTCCCTGTACATCACCAACCACAGAGTTTACTCAAACTCATGCCTATTGAGTCAGTGATGACATCCAACCATCTCATCCTCTGTCGTCCCCTTTTTCCTCCCATCTTCAATCTTTCCCAGCATCAGGGTCTTTTCACATGAGTCAGCTTTTCTCATCAGGTGGCCAAAGTACTGGAGTCTCAGCTTCAGCCTCAGTCCTTCCAATCAGCATTCAGGACTGATCTCCTTTAGGATGGACTAGTTGGATTCTCAAAAATCTTCTCCAACACCACAGTTCAGAAGCAACAATTCTTCGGTGCTTAGCTTTTTATAGTCCAACTTTCACATCCATACGTGACCACTGGAGAGTCCATAGCCTTGACTAGATGGACCTTTGCTAGCAAAGTAATGTCTCTACTTTTTAATATGCTGCCCACATTGGTCATAACTTTCCTTCCAAGAAGTAAGCATCTTTAATTTCATGGCTGCAGTCATCATCTGCATTGATTTTGGTGCCCCCAGAAATAAAGTTAGCCACTGTTTACACTGTTTCCCCACCTATTTGCCATGAATTGATGGGACCGGATGCCATAATCTTAGTTGTCTGAATGTTGAGCTTTAAGCCAGCTTTTTCACTCTCCTCTTTCACTTTCTTCAAGAGGTTCTTTAGTTTCTTCACTTTCTGCCATAAGGGTGTTGTCATCCTCATATCTGAGGTTATTGATATTTCTCCTAGCAATGTTGATTCTAGCCTGTGCTTCCTCTAGCCTAGTGTTTTCATCATGTACTCTGCATATAAGTTAAATAAGCAGAGTGACACTATACAGCTTTATAAGCTGCATACAGATTTCTCAAGAGGCAGGTAAGTTTGTCTGGTATTCTTATCTCTTTCAGAATTTTCCAGTTTATTGTGATCCATGAATCAAGGCAAATTGGAAGTGATCAAACAGGAGACGACAAGAGTAAATTTCAACATTTTAAGAATCAGCGAACTAAAATGGACTGGAAATGGTGAATTGAACTTAGATGACCATTATATCTACTACTGTGGGCAAGAATCCCTTAGAAGAAATGGAGTAGCCGTCATAGTCAACAGAAGAGTCCAAATGCAGTACTTGAATGCAATTTCAAAAACGACAGAATGATCTCTGCTCGTTTCCAAGGCAAACCATTCAATATCATGGTAATCCAAGTCTATGCCCAACCAGTAATGCTGAAGAAGGTGAAGTTGAATCGACCATAAGTATACGTATATCCCCTCTATCTTGAACCTCTCCCCCAGTCCCCACTCCATCCCACCCGTCTAGGTTGTAAATGAAAAACTGATAAAGATTAATCTCCAAAACTTACAAGGAGTTCATGCAGTTCTATACCAGAAAAACAAAGAACCCAGTGAAAATTGGGTGGAAAATCTGAACAGATATTTCTCCAAAGATGAAGTATAGTTGGCCAACAAACACCTGAAAAGATGCTCCACATCTCTCATAATTATAGAAATGTAAATCAAAGCTATAATGAAATGTCACTTCACACTGGTCAGAATGGCCATCAGCAAAAAATTTACAAACAATAAATGCTAAAGAGGACGTGGAAAAGGAAACCCTCTTGCATTGTTGGGAAATGTAAACTGATACAGTCACTATGGAAAACACTGTGGAGATTCCTTAAAAAACTGGGAATGAAACTACTATTTGCCCATTATCTTATCCCCTGGGCCTGGCCCTGTGAGAGGCATGGTTATAGTTACAGAAGGTGCTAACTCTGAAAGTTAGAAACCAGGTATTGATGGAAACTTACTTCAAAGCATAAGTAATGGAGAGGTGACAATTAATTCTAGATTAATACTCTATCTTTTTGAAATGAACCATGGGGAATAGAAAACAGTAATCTGACTCTTGACACTTGAGTGTCGAATTTACAAATCTAGGGTCCATTTTTTTGAAACTAAAGAGCTGAATTTAAATTGGTGCTTTTTGATAGGGTTTACAGAAAACAGGGGGCAGGAGGAGAGGGGGATGACAGAGGATGAGATGTCTGGATGGCATCACCAACTTGATGGACGTGGTTTTGAATGAACTCTGGGAGTTGGTGATGGACAGGGAGGCCTGGCGTGCTACAGTTCATGAGGTCACAAAGAGTCGGATACGACTGAGCAACTGAACTGTACTGAACTGAACAGACAACAGAATTCTCTAGCTTCAATACATTTCTTGGAAAGTTTTAAAATATAACAGTCAAAATTTAAGACTTCAAAATAATTGAAAATGGTGACAAAATCAGAAGAACACAGTCTATTTAAATGAATTACTACTATTTTCAGCATCTTACCACATAATCTCTCTCTTTTATCCTTGAGATGCATTATGCTGATGAAGTGTTATAGGTATAGCTACGTGGTAAATTTTAGTATTGGTTGATTTGCTATAAAGTAATGTGCTCTTTGAACTGATCATAATATTAGGGTATAATTATGCTGGTTTGAAGTTAAGTGGAAATATGAGTTTCTCTCTTAAATTTCCTCTCTTTAGCTAGGTATAGATCAAGTAATTAAAATAATGAGATATTTGGCCTGTTGGCTATCTGATTTATGAATTCTTTACAAATTTCTGATTCAAACAATTTATTTGAATGCTAAGCTGTCAAAATATTATTTAATAATTTGGATTCTTAGCACAGATTTTGATTATGTGATATATTATGAAATTTCAATTATAATGCAGCATTCTTGAGTATCAAATTGTGTTGGTGTTATTACTATTTCTTGTTATGTTATAAATATAAATAATAATAATAGTAACTAATTTACATATTAAAACACTTTATTTTGCTATATACTATACTGGTAATTTATATAAAATACTCTAATCCTTTGATAGCATTTATGTAGTATTTTAGCATAAGATTAGCAAATATAGGTTCATTAGGACTATTTTATGAAATAATGAAGAAATGTGAACACTGACATTTTATTTCAACTCTACTATAATTTTTGGACACCCTCTTTCACAAATGCATAATTTTTAAAATTACAAAAAGTAAGAAATTCTTCCCATCTTCAAAGGAAACAAGCTAGATTATAATCTTTCTTTTTAATTTAAATTACTAATAACAGGTAGTCTGTTAAAAATGGAGACATATATTTTATGTAATCTTAATTTTTAAACATAAATCTTAACATTGATCACAGAACTCTTTCAAGAAACATATTTTTTTAGTTTTATTTTTTCATATTTCTGGGAAATAGGTAGTCAATTTATTATTTCATTGCTAATGTCTCTTATGGCCTAAATAACTCCCAGAAGGTAGTTAATAATCACTTTCAAAATGAATTCATAGTTGAATAACAAAATGCTCTCTCATGTTCAATAAATGCAAATATCTGAAATTGACTAATTCAAAGCCCCCCTTCCTTGTGAATTATATTACCTTCCTCTAGCTTAAACATAGCTGTTTCTTTCTAAGATCATTATATGAAAGCAACATTTAATAGAATGTACATCAGAAACACGTCAAAAAGCAATAGTTAGAAACCTGTACAGAACAAGTGCTTAGTTCAAGATTGAGAAAGTAGTATGATAGGTCTGTCCACTGTCACCCTGTTTGTTTAACCTATATGCTGAGTACAACATGAGAAATTCCAGGCTGGATGGGTTACAAACTGGAATAAAGATAAGCAGGAGAAACATCAACAACCTCAGATATGCAGATGATACCACTCTACTTGCAGAAAGCTAAGAGAAACTAAAGAACCTCTTGATGAAGGTGAACAAGGAGAGTGAAAGAGCCAACTTAAGATTAAATATTAAAAACTAAGATCATGGCATCTGCCTCCATTATTGCATGGCAAATAGAAGGGGAAAAAGTAGTAGAGACATATTTCCTCTTCTGGGGCTCCAAAATCACTGCAGATTGTGACTGCAGCCATGAAACCTAAAGATGATTGCTTCTTGACAGGAACTTGATGGCAAACCTAGACAGAGTGTTGAAAAGCAGAGACAATTACCCTGTTGACAAAGGTCCATATAGTCAAGGCTGTGGTCTTCCCAGTGGTCATGTTCAGTTGTGAGAGCTGGACTGTAAAGAAGGCAAAATGCCAAAGAATTGATGCCTTTGAACTGTAGTGCTGGAGAAGACTCATGCAAGTCCCTTGGACAACAAGGATATCAATCTTAAGCGAGGTCAACCCTGAATTTTCACTGAAAGGACTGATGCTGAAGCTGAAGCTCCAGTATTTTGGTCGTCTTTTGCAAACAACCAATTCATTGGAAAAGTCCAGATGCTGGGAAAGGTTTAGGGCAGAAGGAGAAGAGGGCATCAGAGGATTAGATGGTGGATGGAATCACACATGCAATGAACATGAACTTGGGCAAATTCCAAGAGATGGTGAGGAACAAAGAAACCTAGTGTGCTGTACTCCATGGGGTCACAAAAAGGTGGAGATGACTAGGTGACTGAACAGAAACATTATTTGATTAAATTCATCAACTTACAGAATAACATAGAGAAATTACTGAACACTTTTTATATGTTGGGAGATTTTATATACTCTAAAGTTCCCTAAAGCATATTAGCATTTGTTATACAATGCTATTATATAATATTGTTATATAATACTACTTATGCTTCATTAGATAATTTGCATCTAGTGATAAATTTAATTATTAAAACAATCTCATGAGTCAGTGCTATTGGTTTTTAAATTATATTGCTAAGTTTAGAAATCCATTATTCTAAATGCACATGTGGCTTTATTCTATTGAAAATGCAGTTCTGAGATATGAATCTAATAAGCTAGGAATCCTGGTGCATAATAGAATATTGTGGATTTCTTAAAGGATCATTTCTATTATTGCAGGCTAAGTGGATACTCTTTGCCTATTACATATCCCAGATTTATTTGCCTATGCTGCTGCTAAGTTGCTTCAGTCGTGTCTGACTCTGTGTGACCCCACAGATGGCAGCCTCTGTCCCTGGGATTCTCCAGGCAAAAATACTGGAGTAGGTTGCCATTTCCTTCTCCAATGCATGAAAGTGAAAAGTGAAAGTGAAGTTGCTCAGTAGTGCCCTACTCTTAGTGACCCCATGGACTACAGCCCACCAGACTCCTCCATCCATGGGATTTTCCAGGCAACAGTACTGTAGTGGGGTGCCATTGCCATCTCTGATCATCTTCTCTACCACCTCTTATTTGTCCAATCAATAACCCTCTTGCCTTACTATTGATACTTACAACAACTGACTTAACAATTGCATGTTGAGTGAAATGCCAGCCCCAGTATGCCAGCTATTGTACTGTACTACTGTACTTTTCAAGGTACTGTATTGTAAAATTAAAGATGGTTTCTTTATATTTTGTATTTCTTTGTTTTTATATATTATTTGTGTGAGAAGTATTATAAACTTATTATGGTACAGTATTATATAGCCAATTGTGTTAGGTGAATAACTAGGCTAACTTTGAACAAATACTTTCTTGGAACAGAACTTCTTTGTATGTAAGGGTTTCACTGTATTATGAATAGAGGTACCACAAATGTTTGCATATAGGTTTGTGTGTAAATGTAAGATTACAATTCTTTAGGGTAAGAACATAGGAGCAGAATTACTCAGACAATGGAAATACATGGACAACTTTATGAGAAACTATAAAGCTTCTTCCTAGAATGTATGTAACATTTTTCATTTACACAAGAATTGTGAAAGAGATACAACTGCTTGGTATACTTGCCATCAGTATGTATTTTCAGTATTTTATTTGCTTATTAAAATGTTTTTCTTTCAGATTTCTTAGATTGAAGGATAGTTAATTTACAATATTATATTAGTTTCAAGTGAACAACATAGTGATTCAATATTTTATAGATTATATTCCATTTAAAGTTATTATACTATATTTTGTGCATATAATAAATCTTTGTAGCTTATTTATTTTATACATAGATTGTAGTTTTTATCCTCTGTCCTTTTATTTCCCCTTCCTCCTTCCCAATACCCGCCAGTAATCACTAGTTTTGTTCTCTATGTCTGCTAGTCTATTCCAGCTATGTCATATTCATTTCTTTCAGTTCAGTTCAGTCACTCAGCCATGTCCAGCTCTTTGTGAACCCATGAATTGTAGCATGCCAGGCCTCCCTGTCCATCACCATCTCCCAGAGTTCACTTAAACTCATGTCCAACGAGTCGGTGATGCCATCCAGCCATCTCATCCTCTGTCATTCCCTTTTCCTCCTGCACCCAATCCCTCCCAGTATCAGAGTCTTTTCCAATGAATCAGCTCTTCACAAGAGGTGGCCAAAGTATTGGAGTTTCAGCTTTACATCATTCCTTCCAAAGAACACCCAGAGCTGATCTCATTTATAATGGACTGGTTGGATCTCCTTGCAAATCATTTCAATTCCACATATAAGTAATAACAATATTTTCTGGTTATTCAATTGGTAAAGAATCCACTTGCCAATGCGGGAGACATGGATTCTATCCCTGGGTTGGGAAGAATCCCTGGAAAAGGAATGATAACTCACTCCAGTATTCATGCTTGGGAAGTCACATAGAGAGAAGCCTGGTGGACTATAGTTCATAGGGTCAAAAAAAAATGGGATATGACTTAGTGACTAAATAGCAACAATACGTGATCACATACCATTTTGTTTTTCTCTGACTTATTTCACTAAGAAGAATACCCTCCAAGTCCATCCAGGTTGTTGTAAATGGCAAAATTTCATTATCTTTATTGATGATAAATGTGATATATTCCATTGTGTATGCACACACACACACAATCATATGCAGTTGCTGTTGTTTAGTTGCTAAGTCATATTTGACCATTTTGCAACACAATGGCCCATAGTCCTACATGCTCCTCTCTCCATGGGTTTTCCCAGGCAAGAACACTGGAGTGAGTTGCCACTTTATTTTCCAGGGGATCATCCCTACCCAGGGCTTTAACCCATGTCTCCTGTATTATAGGCAGATTTTTTTACTGCTGATCCACTAGGGGAAATTATATATATATATATATATATATATATATATATATATATATATGTGATAGAGAGAAAAAATAGGATGAGAAAGACAAGAGATCTCTTCAAGATAATTAGATATACCAAGGGAACATTTCATGCAAAGATGGGCTCAATAAAGGGCAGAAATGGTACGGACCTGAAAGAAGCAGAATATTAAGAAGAGTTGGCAAGAATCCACAAAAGAATTGTACAAAAAGATCTTCACAACCCAGATAATCATGATAGTGTGATCTCTCACCTAGAGCCAGACATCCTAGAATGTGAAGTCAAGTGGGCCTTAGGAAGAATCACTATGAACAAAGCTGGTGGAGGTGATGGAATTCCAGTTGAGATATCTCAAATTCTAAAAGATGATGCTGTGAAAGTGCCACACTCAATACGTCAGCAAATTTGCAAGATGCAACAGTAGCCACAGGACTGGAAAAGGTCAATTTTCATTCTAATTCCAAAGAAAGGCAATGCCAAAGAATGCTCAAGCTACTGGACAATTGCACTCATCTCAAATGCTAGCAAAGTAATGCTCAAAATTCTCCAAGCCAGGCTTTGGCAATAGGTGAGCCATGAACTTCCAGATGTTCAAGCTGGTTTTAAAAAAGGCAGGGGAACCAGAGATCAAATTGCCAACATCCACTGGATCATCAAAAAAGCAACAGAGTTCCAGAAAAGAACATTTATTTCTGTTTTATTGACTATGCCAAAGTTTTGACTGTGTGGATCACAATAAACTGTGGAAAATTCTTCAAGAAATGAGAATACCAGGCCACCTGACCTGCCTCTTGAGAAACCTGTATGCAAGTCAGAAATCAACAACTAGAACTGGACATGGAACAACAGACTGATTCCAAATGAGAAAAGGAGTACATCAAGGCTGTACATTGTCACCCTGCTTATTTAACTTCTATGCAGAGTACATTTTGAGAAACACTGGGCTGGAGGAAGCACAAGCTGGAATCAGGATTGATGGGAGAAATAGCAGTAACCTCAAATATGCAGATGATACCACTCTTATGGCAGAAAGTGAAGAACCAAAGAGCCTCTTGATGAAGTGAAAGAGGAGAGCGAAAAAGTTGGCTTAAATCTCAACATTCAGAAAATGAAGATTATGGCATCTGGTCCCATCATTTCATGGTAAATATATGGGGAAACAGTGGAAACAGTGACTGACTATTTTAGGGGCCTTCAGAATCTTGGCAGTTGGTGACTGCAGCCATGAAGTTAAAAGACGCTTACTCCTTGGGAGGAAAGCTATGAGCAACCTAGGTAGCATATTAAAAAGTAGATACATTACTTTGCCAACAAAGGTCCATCTAGTCAAGGCTGTGATTTTTCCAGTAGTCATGTAAGGATGTGAGAGTTGTACTGTAAAGAAAGGTGAGCACTGGAGAATCCATTCTTTTGAACTGTGGTGTTGAGAAGACTCTTGAGAGTTCCTTGGACTGCAAAGAGATCTAACCAGTCCATCCTAAATGAGATCAGTCCTGAGTGTTCATTGGAAGGACTGATGTTGAAGCTGGAACTTCAATAGTTTGGCCATCTGATGTGAAGAGCTGACTCATTTGAAAAAAAAATTCATGCTGGGAACGATGGAAGGCAAGAGGAGAAGGTGATGACAGAGGATGAGATGGTTGGATGGCATCATTGTCGCAATAGACATGAGTTTGGGTAGACTCTGGGAGTTGGTAGTAGACAGGAAGTCCCAGTGTGCTGTAGTCCACGGGGTCACAAAGAGTTGGGCATGACTGAGAGATCAAACTGAACTGAAAAAAAAAAAAAATCATCGTGCACATAAATAATGTGTTTGCCCTTGCATTTCTTAAAATACAGGAAAAAAAGATGAGGCACATTGAAAACAAATTTTAATAAAGTTTAGAAGAAAGTGCAGAATGGCCCATCATATCAACCAAGATATAACATTAGAAATCCATTCTAAATATTCTAACATCACTTAAAGAGATTAAAGATATAACTGAAGAGAAAATTGATGTTTACAAACAAAAGAAAGAGTGTTTTTCAAAGGGAAAAAGAGTAATTGAAGGGAATTTATTGATTTATTTTAGGAAATACTGAAACTTAATGGAGTTTTCTTTTCTAAATGCCATCCATTATGAGAGAAGAGCTGTTGCCCCGCAACCCTGTTTTCTTCAAGAAGACTTTACACAGATCTAATGTGCTCATCAAAGGCCTTTACATTCTACTATACATCCACCAATATACCAATGAAATAAAATTCAAAGTTCACCTGAATATATAGGAGTAAGCGTTTTTAAAATGATGTTATTGAACCTAGACTGACGATGCATGATACTGGATGCTTGGGGCTGGTGCACTGAGACGACCTAAAGGGATGGTACAGGGAGGGAAGAGGGAAGGGGATTCAGGATGGGGAACATATGTAACCTGTGGTGGATTCATGTTGGTATATGGCAAAATCAATACAATATTTTAAAGTAACTAGCCTCCAATTAAAATAAATAAATTTATATTTAAGAATAAAAAATAAAGGTGAACCAAAAAAAAAAAAAATGATGCTTCCAGGATCTTTTTTGGTCTAAGGATTGCTCAGCCAGTCCATTTATTCAGTGGTGTCTAACTCTTTGCAAGCCCATGGACTGCAGCATGCCAGGCTTCCCTGTCCATCACCAACTCCCAGAGCTTACTCAAACTCATCTCCATCAAGTAAGTGAGCCATCCAACCATCTCATCCTCTGTCATCGCCTTCTCCTGCCTTCAGTCTTTCCCAGCATCAGGGCCTTTTCCAATAAGTCAGTTATTCGCATTAGATGGTCAGACTATTGAGACCAAAGCACCATGTGGCCAAAGGATTGCTGGTAGAACCTTTTTTTTTTTTTTTTTCATAATTAGAGTTCTCCTTACAGATGAGGTAATACCTAGATGATACTAATGAAGTATTCTTCAGTAATGAAGAATTAAAGTACTAGCTATTGGTCTGTATTGAAGAAAGAAATGGCAACCCACTCCAGTATTCCTGCCTGGAGACTCTATGTGGACAGAGGATCCTGGCAGGCTATAGGCCATGAGATCGTAAAGAGTCAGACATGACTAAATGACTAAAACACACACACACACACACACACACACACACACACACACACACACACATTGATCTGTATGTATCTGTCGATTATTCTTGGTCAATAAGTGAAATATTTCACTATGCTAAACCCAACAGCTTCATCATATCAAACTATGTATGTGTGTACTTTCATAAGCATATCTATTTCAGTTTAGAAATTGCACACCCCACTCCAGTACTCTTGCTTGGAAAATCCCATGGATGGAGGAGCCTGGTGGGCTGCAGTCCGTGGGGTTGCTGAGTCGGACATGACTGAACGACTTCACTTTGACTTTTCACTTTCATGCATTGGAGAAGGAAATGGCAACCCACTTGAGTATTCTTGCCTGGAGAATCCCAGGGATGGGGAGCCTGGTAGGCTGCCGTTTATGGGGTCGCATGGAGTCAGACATGACTGAAGCAACTTAGCAGTAAGGACATTTAGAGCACACCGTGTTCCCTTAACTCCAGCTATCAAGGGTAAGGAGTAGGATTAGAGGAAAGAAAAAAAAAGAGAGAGAGGGAGAGAGAGAGCGAAAGAGAGCGAAATGGTGATCATTTTTGATTCCTAGCCTAAAGATACCTAACCCCTAAGAAGGAGGAAACTAGGTTTAGGCTATTTTGTTTGTATATTATTTAAACTCCACTCAGAAAGAAAACAAAAAGTCATTGAGGAACCAATTTCTTGCAGCTCATTTCATGTTTAAATATTCTGTCAACAATTTACTCCATATTTCATTAACCAGAGAATGAAGTTAAATTTTAACAGTTTTAGATCAATGCTATTTTTGAGAACATTTCAAGAGCAGTCAATTATACTATACAAAGAAGTTTATGAAAAATATTTGATATATAAGTACATATGAATATAATTAAATTCATTTCAGGAATAAAATCCATTATAAAATTTTATTATCTGAATAGAATGCAAAGTAGAAACATATCCAAGTGCAATTTTAAAAATCCTAATTGATTGTGAAGAAATTCTATTCATAAATATGTCGATGTAAAATGAATTTTTTACATTTTAGCTCAAACTCATATTAAACAAAAGTTTAAAAACCTGCTGTCTACTACAACTCTATTAAAATAAGTAATTATGGTCATCTACTCCAGAGGACATAGGCAATTTTGTTAAGTCATATTTGAAAAAAATGCTTACCAGAGAGCCAACTAAATTTATTTACAAGACAACAGATTTAACTAAACCTAAATCTTGAGGACCATTAGTTAAATCTCATACAGAAGATAAAAATCTAAGGTTTCTTTTTCATGATCATTATTCTTTTCAATTTGTAAAAATTTGCAAATTTTCTTTCTTTCAAGGCTCCTGCTTTATTGTTTTGACTATATACTGCTTTGACTACGTACTTATTTCACATACAAATACTCTCTATAAAAATGCAAGACTCTATTATCACTCACATTAAAACATACTCTCTGGAACCTACTGCATATACCATATTCCTATAAAAATGCTGTATTCTAAGTTTGATTCAGAATTATTTATAAAATTACTCAAATTATTAACTGCAGTTAATATGGGGGTAACTTTTGAGGCTCTCCAAAGGAAATAATAGGTGGATTGAGAATGAATAAAAAAAAAAAAATTTGTGTCCCCAAACTGATGGTTTTATTTTTTTGCTTTTTGGGTATTTTGTTTTGTTACATTTTGTTTCTCCTCTAGCATACCCTAGGCAGTTGCAATATCTGGAATTGGACACTAGGGCACAGAGAGAACTCTAAATAAAGCTCTCTGATTTTGGCTTGAGGAAAAGGAAATCAAATCTGTCTTCAAATATAGCCACACTGGGAGTGAAGGCTTCAACATATGAAGAGAGCATGCAATTTAGTTCATAAAACCCAGAAAATTCATGTAGATACCAGAGCTCAAGTGAGAGATTCCAAGGCTATGTTTTAGAATTGATGAACTCACCCTTGAGTGGCACCTCTGTTGATCATCCCACAATAAGAATATCTGGGTAAATAAATGTATACTATCACCTAAGCACTCCACACTGAATACCAGGTGATGAATTAATGTGATAGATTGAAGAAAATCTTTGAAAACAGGACTGATATTAGAATTAGAGCCTACAGAAAGTAGTTGAAACTGAGAGTCTGAAATTTACCATGTTGAGTGTCTACTAAAACAAACAGAAAAAGATTCATTTCAAGGATTTAAATAAAGTCTGGATTCTCATAATGCAACTTTCAAAAAGCCCATGATATAATTAAAATTAATCTGCATACAAAGAACAGGAAGCATGTAATATTACATGGGAAAAGAAAATCAACAGATATCATACCTGAGATGACACAAACTTTAAATGACAAAGATATTAAAGAAGATATTTATTAAAGGAGTCATGAATATTCTTGAAAAAAAAACAGAAAAAATATAAAGCATACAAATGTGTCAACTGGATATTCTAGTACTGAAATACAGTAACTAAATTTTTATATAAATAGAAACCCTCAGGTAGATTGGTCCAATGAATATGACAGAAGAGTTCAGCTCAGTTTAGTCGCTCAGTCGTGTCTAACTCTGCAACCCCATGAATTGCAGCACGCCAGGTCTCCTGTCCATCACCAACTCTCAGGGTTCACTCAGATTCAAGTCCATCGAGTCAGTGATGCCATGCAGCCATCTCATACTCTGTCATCCCCTTCTCCTCCTGCTCCCAATTTCTCCCAGCATCAAAGTCTTTCCAATAAGTCAGCTCTTCACATGAGGAGGGCATAGTACTGGAGTTTCAGTTTTAGCATCATTCCTTCCAAAGATATCCTAGGGCTGATCTCCTTCAGAATGGACTGGTTGGATCTCCTTGAAGTCCAAGGGACTCTCAAGAGTCTTATCCAACACCACAGTTCAAAAGCATCAGTTCTTCAGTGCTCAGCCTTCTTCACAGTCCAACTCTCACATCCATACATGATCACAGGAAAAACCATAGCCTTGAAGTAAATCCAAAGGCAAAGCAATAGAAAACATTCATTCTGTGCATAAATAAATAAATAAACTAATTAATTAATTAAAAAATTGAACTGAGCTACAGAGACCTATTGGATGATAAGAAATTATTCCATTTGTTTCCAAAGACTCTAAGAAAGTAAAAAAGAAAGCTTGTGGGGCTGGAAAAAAGACATTTAATGAAATTATAACTAAAAACTTCTGAACTTTTGTGATAGACATACAATTCAAAACACTCAGAAATCCCCAAAGAAGGCAGGTAAATACAAATACTAGTGCTCAAACACATCATAAGCAAACTGCTAAAAATGAAAGTCAGGGAATAACTCTTGAAAGTGAAAAAAAAAAGGTAGCCTATAAGAAAACAGCAATAAAAATATTTGCAGATTTCTCATTAGAAATTATGGTACTGAAATGGCACAAAAAATTTTTAGGTGCTAAAAAATAACTTATATTTTGTAAAACTAGAAACATTCTAAGTATCTCATGAAAATAAATAAATAAAGGCAATTTTAAGATTAAGTAAAGCTAATAGTTTGTTGCTAAGAAAACATCTCCATAAAAATTACATTAAAAAAAAAAGCTTCAAAGAACAGAATGGAAATAATATGAAATAAAGATGAAGTAGAGGATGTGGGGTGGGAGGTGGGAGGGGGCTTCGGCATTGGGAGATTGTGTTCACCTATGGCTGATTCGTGTCAATGTACAGCAAAACAAATACAGTATTGTAATTTAAAAAATAAATAAATTTAATAATAATAAAAAAACTGTAGGAATTATAAAGAAAAATGCAAAAAAAAAAAAGAAAGATGAGAATAAGAGAGATCAGTAGTGGCAGTAAATACATGAGCAAGTATAATAAACTATTCCTTTACTCTTTAATACAGGTATGAAAATTGAAAGAACAGTTTAAAACTATCTAATGGATACCTAATAGATAAAGAATTAATATATAGACAGCTGTCACACAGAGGACGATAAGCATCTAAATGATGTAAAAGTTTCTATGTCGACTAAGAAGTGTGAAGCATCCACATAGCAATACTCAGAAGAAGCACTGAAAACATCACATCTGTTTATATAGTTTAAAAAAAAGAATAAGCAAACATGCAAACTAACATCAAACATGAAAAAAAAAAAACTGTTCATTTTTTTTTCAAAAGATGTCAGATAAAGAGAGAATAAAAAGGTAAAAAGTTAACAGAAAATGCTATAGTAGTGTCCCAGTACAAAATAGTGATGTAGGAGGCTCCCAAACTCACTGCCTTCCAAAGACACATTAAATCTACAGCTATAAATAAAGTAATGCCCTGAAAGAAATTCAGCAACCAGCTAAGTGACTCCTATACCTCAGGCTAATGAGATAATAAGCATATCAAGGATAGGAGCCTGAGACAGACATACTCTTACCATAAAGACCATCCCCCATGTCTGGAACAGCAACATTTAATTTGGCAGGCATTCATACTCCAGCCTTCTGCCTGAGGAGTGAAAGATTTTTATTGTCATCTAGCACCCCAGCACTTAAGACTCCACCTGAGGGAAGGACCCCAAAAGTACTAGTTCTACAAAATAATGGGACTATTGCCATGAAACCCACAAGACCATAGCAATAGCAAACAAAGAAATAGTTCTTAAATGTAACATAAAGACTACCTGTGGCTATCCCCAAGGGATCAGTGCAGAGGGAAGAGAGAAAACACCTCCCAATCTTTCCTTGAAGGTGGCTTATACAAATACTTCAAAAGCTGCTGCCTGAATGTCTAGGATTAAACAGCCTTTATCCAAGTGCATAATGAAATACTAAAAGATAAATAAGAAAACAACCCCATTTAAAATCACATCAAAAGAAAAAAAAGTAACTAGGAATAAACATAATCAAGGAGGATAAAGATTTATACTCTGAAAACTATAGAACACTGATGAAGGAAATTGATGATAATGTCAAAAAATGGAAAGATGTCCTGTGTTTATAGCAATAATTAATATTATTAAAATGTTCACACTACCCAAAGCAATCTACAGATTTTAATGCAATCCCTATCAAAATACCCATGGTATTTTTCATAGAAAGTGAACAGATAATCCTAAAAGATAAAGTTAACCACAAAGACTCTGAATAGCCAAAGCAATCTTGAGAAAAAAGAAGTCAGAGATATTAGGCTCCCTGATGTCAGCCATTTTATAAAACTAAGGTAAATAAAACAGTATGGGACTGGACACACACACACACACACACACACACACACACACACACACACCAACAAACAAAAACCAGCCACATAGATCATGGAATAGAATAGAGATCCCACAAATAAACAAAATTGCCTGTGGGCAATTAATCTATGACAATGGAGCTAAGAATATACAATGGGGAAAATACAGTCTCTTCAATAAGTACTACTAGAAAGCTAAGCAGCCACATACAAAATAATAAAAATAAAACACTTCTTCCTAAAATACACAAAAATGAACTCAAAATGGATTAAGTTCCTAAAGATAAGAATTTAAACCATAAAACTTCTAGAAGAAAACACATGCAGAATACTGATATAAGAACTAGAATTTTTTTGGGGGAATCTGTCCTCTCAGACAAAGGAAACAAAAGCAAAACTGCACAAATTTAAAAGCTCTGAATAGCAAAACAAAAACAAAAACAAAAACAAAAGAAAACAAAACAAAACAAAAACAAAAAAAAAAAACAGACAACTTACTGAGAATAAGAAAATATCTGCAAAAAAATGACTTATAAGGTATCAATATTCAAAGTATATAAAGAAAGGGTGGGATGCTTTGGGAGAATGGCAATGAAACATGTATATTTTCCTGTAAGAAACGAGGCGCCAATCTATGTTCAATGTAGGATGCAGGATGCATGGGGCTGATGCACAGGATGATTCAAGTAGAGGATGTGGGGTGGGAGGTGGGAGGGGGCTTCGGCATTGGGAGATTGTGTTCACCTATGGCTGATTCACGTCAATGTATGGCAAAACAAATACAGTATTGTCATTAAAAAAATAATAATAAATAAATAAATTTAATTAAAATTAAAAAAATCATGCAAATCATGTCAAATAAAAAAATACATTTTAAAATGGGCAGAGGATTTATACAAACATTATATGGAAAAGACCTACAGATAATCAACAGATACAAGCAAATAACCAGTATTGACAAGAACATGGTACATTGTTGGTAAGAACGCAAATTATGCATTCATTATAGAAAACAGCATGCCATAGCTTCAATAAACTAAAAATTACACTACTATATGATCCAGTGATTAAACTCATTTGTACATAGGTGAAGAAAATGAAGACAGTTTTGAACAGATAAATACACTTTAGCATTCATAGTAGCATTAATTGCAATAAACTGGAAAATTCTGAAAGATGGGAATACCAGACCACCTGACCTGCCTCTTAAGAAACCTATATGCAGGTCAGGAAGCAACAGTTAGAACTGGACATGGAACAGACTGATTCCAAATAGGAAAAGGAGTATGTCAAGGCTGTATATTGTCACCCTGCTTATTTAACTTATATGCAGAGTACATCATGAGAAACGTTGGGCTGGAAAATCACAAGCTAGAATCAAGATTGCAGGGAAAAATATCAGTAACCTCAGATATGCAGATGACACCACCCTCATGGCAGCAAGTGAAGAGGAACTAAAAGCCTCTTGATGAAGGTGAAAGAGGAGAGCGAAAAAGTTGGCTTAAAGCTCAACATTCAGAAAACGAAGATCATGGTCTCTGGTTCCATCACTTCATGGGAAATAGATGGGGAAACAGTGGAAACAGTGTCAGACTTTATTTTTGGGGCTACAAAATCACTGCAGATGGTGACTGCAGCCATGAAATTGAAAGACGCTTACTCCTTGGAAGAAAATTTATGACCAACCTAGATAGCATATTCAAAAGCAGAGACATTACTTTGCCCAGTAAGGTCCGTCTAGTCAAGGCTATGGTTTTTTATGTTGTCATGTATGGATGTGAGAGTTGGACTGTGAAGACTGAGCACTGAAGAATCGATGCTTTTGAACTGCAGTGTTGGAGAAGACTCTTGAGTCCCTTGGACTGCAAGGAGATCCAACCATTC
Source organism: Nanger dama (assembly GCA_917880005.1). NCBI lineage: Eukaryota > Metazoa > Chordata > Mammalia > Artiodactyla > Bovidae > Nanger > Nanger dama. The sequence continues at coordinate 11,024,166 of CAKJTW010000014.1, forward strand.
AGTTCTAAAGGATATCAGCCCTGGGATTTCTTTGGAAGGAATGATGCTAAAACTGAATCTCCAGTACTTTGGCCTCATGTGAAGAGTTGACTCATTGGAAAAGATTCTGATGCTGGGAGAGATCCAGGGCAGGAGGAGAAAGGGATGATAGAGGATGAGATGGATGGATGGAATCACTGACTGGATGGACATGAGTCTGAGTGAACCCCGGGAGTTGGTGATGGATAGGGGGCTTGGCATGCTGCATTTCATGGGGTCGTAAAGATCGGACACAACTGAGGACTGAACTGAATTGAACTGAACTGAAGATACAGAAGAAATATAAATGTGTAGCAACACATAAATGGGTAAAAGTGATGTGGTGTCAGTTCAGTTCACTCAGTTGTGTCCGACTCGTTGCGATGCCAAGGACTGCCGTACGCCAGGCCTCTCTGTTCATCACTAATTCCCAGAGCCTACCCAAACTTATGTCCATTGAGTCAGTGATGCCATCCAACCATCTTATCCTCTGTTGTCCCATTCTCCTCCTGCCTTCAATCTTTCCTAGCATCAGGGTCTTCTTAAATGAGTCAGCTCTTTGCATCAGGTGGCCAAAGTATTGGAATTCCAGCTTGAACATTGGTCCTTCCAATGAACACCCAGGACTGATCTCCTTTAAGAATGGACTGGTTGGATCTCCTTGCAGTCCAAAGGACTCTCAAGAGTCCTCTCAATACCACAGTTCAAAAGCATCAATTCTTCAGTGCTCAGCATTCTTCACAGTCCAACTCTTACATCCATACATGACCACTGGAAAAACCGTAGCCTTGACTAGACGGACCTTAGTCGGCAAAGTAATGTCTCTGCTTTTGAATATACTATCTAGGTTGGTCATAACTTTCCTTCCAAGGAGTAATCACCTGTTAATTTCATGGCTGCAGTCACCATCTGCAGTGATTTTGGAGCCCAAAAATGAAGTAAGCCACTGTTTCTATATCTATTTGCCATGAAGTGATGGGACCAGATGCCCATGATCTTCGTTTTCTGAATGTTGAGCTTTAAGCCAACGTTTTCACTCTCCTCTTTCACTTTATCAAGATGCTCTTTAGTTCCTCTTCACTTTCTGCCATAAGGGTGGTATTATCTGCATATCTTAGGTTATTGATATTTCTCCCAGCAGTCTTGATTCCAGCTTGTGCTTCATTCAGCGCAGCGTTTCTCATGATATTCTCTACAAATGTGTTAAATAAGCAGGGTTACAATATACAGCCTTGAGGTATTCTGTTTCCTATTTAGAACCAGTCTGTGCCATGTCTAGTTCTAGCTGTTGATTCCTGACATGCATGCACATTTCTCTAGAGGCAGGTCAGGTTGTCCGGTATTGCTGCTTCTTTCAAAATTTTCAATAGTCTATTGTGATTTGGCATAGTCAATACAACAGAAATATATTTTTTTCCTAGAACTCTGTGGGTTTTTTAATGATCGAGTGAATGTTGGCAATTTGATCTCTAGTTCCTCTGCTTTTTCTGAAACCAGCTTGAGCATGTGGAAGTTCATGGTTCACATATGGCTGAAGCCTTGCTTGGAGAATTTTGAGCATTACTTTGTTAGCGTGTGAGATGAGTGCAATTGTGCAATGGCTTGAGCATTCTTTGACATTGCCTTTCTTTAAGATTGTAATGAAAAGTGAACTTTTCCAGTCCTGTGGCCACTGCTGAGTTTTCCAAATTTGCTGGCATATTGAGTGCAGCACTTTCACAGCATCATCTTCCACCATTTGAAATAGCTCAACTGGAATTCCATCACCTCCACTAGCTTTGTTTGTAGTGATACTTTCTAAGGCCCACTTGACTTCACATTCCAGGATGTCTGGCTCTAGATGAGTGATCAAACCATCGTGATTATCTTGGTCATGAAACTCTTTTATACAGTTCTTCTGTGTATTCTTGCCCCCTCTTCTTGATATCTTCTGCTTCCGTTAGGTCCATACCATTTCTGTCCTTTATCAAGCCCATCTTTGCATGAAATGTTCCCTTTATTTCTCTAATTTTGTTGAAGAGATCTCTAATCTGTCCCATTCTATTGGTTTCCTCTATTTCTTTGCACTGATCACTGAGGAACACTTTCTTATCTCTCCTTGCTATTTTTTGAACTCTGCATTCAAATGGATATATCTTTTCTCTTTTGCTTTTCACTTCTCTTCTTTTCAGAGCTATTTCTAAGGCCTCCTCAGTCAACCTTTTTTTTTTTTTTTTTTGCATTTCTTTTTCTTGGGGATGGTCTTGATCCCTTTCTCCTGTATAGTGTACAAACCTCTGTCCATAGTTCATGAGGCACCCTATCAGATCTAGTCCCTTAGATGTATTTTTCATTTCCACTGTATAATCATAAGGGATTTGATTTAGGTCATACCTGAACAGTCTTTTGATTTTCCCCACTTTCTTCAATTTAAGTCTGAATTTGGCAATAAGGGGTTCATGATTCAAGCCACAGTCAGCTTCCGGTGTTGTTTTTGCTGACTGTATAGAGCTTCTCCATCTTTGGCTGCAAAGAATTTAATCATCTGATTTAAGTTTGGGAATCTGGTGGTGTCCATGTGTAGAGTCTTCTCTTATGTTATTGAAAGAGGGTGTTTCCTATGACCAGCGCATTATCTTGGGGAAATTCTGTTAGCCCTTACCCTGCTTCATTCTGTAATCCAAGGCCAAATTTGCCTGTTACTCCAGGTGTTTCTTGACTTCTACTTATGTATTTTAGTCTCCTATAATGAAAAGGACATCTCTTTTTTAAAATTAATTAATTTATTTATTTTTTAAAATTATAATACTGTATTTGTTTTGCCATACATTGACATGAATCAGCCATAGGTGAACACAATCTCCCAATGCCGAAGCCCCGTCCCACCTCCCACCCCACATCCTCTACTTGAATCATCCTATGCATCAGCCCCATGCATCCTGCATCCTACATTGAACATAGATTGGCGCTTCGTTTCTTACAGGAAAATATACATGTTTCATTTTTTTGGTGTTAGTTCTAAAAGGTCTTGTAGGTCTTCATAGAACTGTTCAGCTTTAATTTCTTCAGCCTTACTGTTTGGGGCATAGACTTGGATTACCGTGATACTGAAAGGTGATATTGAATGGTTTGTCTTGGAAACAAACAGATATCATTTTGTTGTTTTTGAGATTACATCCAAGTACTGCATTTTAGACTATGATGGTTACTCCATTTCTTCTAAGGAATTCCTGCCTCTTGAGTTAAATTCACCCATTCCAGTCCATTAATTAGCTGATTCCTAGAATGTCAATATTCACTCTTGCCATCTCCTGTCGGACCACTTCTAATTTTCTTTGATTCATGGACCTAATAGTCAAAATTATACATGGTGATATAAATATGTAAAAAAACAAAACAAACAAACAAGCAAAAACCTATGATTACTCTTCTAGAAGGCAGCTTCCATCATTTAGTCCTAAATAGTGGAAATGATGAAGACACATTCTAGGAAAAATGGTAGGAAGTCACAAGGCTTTTCAGGAAGAACCTCCATGAGGTTGAATAAAACAACCAGAGTCTACTTTTTACTATCTATTAAATCCAACCTTTTACTCCATGATTATTATGAACCAGCTTCCCTTCTGTTATTGATACCTTTTCTTTACTTGAAATAAATCTCCTATATTACCAACCAGGAATTTTGGGAACTCTACAGGTAATATAAACATCCTTGCCAAACATTCTCCATAGTCTCCACATAATATTTAAATTAATATTCAACAGTTTAGTGTAACAGTGAGTATCTCTTTATAGATCTCTCATGAACCTCTCCCTACTTTTCCTTTTAATGAATCCCACTAAACATACATCCTCCTGCCCTGTGAGCCCTGTTTCTGGAATAAACTTTCTTTTAATTTCTTACTTTCTCCTCTTTAAAATTCAAATTGTGCTAGCTTCTCTGATATCTTGTTAGCTAATAATCCACCTGTAAAGCAGGAGACCTGGATTCAATTCCTGGGTCGGGAAGATCCCCTGGAGAAGGGATAGGCCACTCACTCCAGTATTCTTGGTCTTCCCTTTTGTCTCAACTGTTAAAGAATCTGCCTGCAATGAGGGGAGACCTGGGTTCAACCCTTGGGTTAGTAAGATTCCCCTAGAGAAGGGAAAGGCTACCCACTCTATGTTCGCCTAGAGAATTCCATGGACTGTATAGTTCATGGGATCGCAAAGTGTTGGACATGACTGAGCGACTTTCACTTTTCACTGTTAAGAAATCTTCATTTACTAGCTAGTTTAATTTGCTTTATTTTCTATCACCTACTAAAGTATATCTCCAGTATTAGGCTGGCTGTAAACTCTTATATTTTAAGACAATGCCTCAACTATACTGTAAAACAGCATTATTTGACTATAGATGTCATACATATATCAAAATCTAGCATTTGTTGAAACAAGGTCTTGGCAGTGAGCTGAATAAGATCTGCAAATAAACAGGGTAGAAAAAAAATTGTTTTGGTTTGTTTCTGGCCCTGTTTTTGGTTTAGGTTTTTTTTTTTTTTCCCCCGTGAGTGCAAAAACCTAAATTCTGAGCTCAAAGATTCTGTAAAGAGCCTAGTTGTTCTCAATACAACTTTTGTTCTTTGACTTTTGAAATGTGTTAGTTGGAGTGTGAGGTGATATTAATGACTGATTACAGAATTAGAAGGAAAGCTTAAAGTGTACAAAGTAATGGTTAAAAGGAGAAACTATAAACCATAAATAATGAATCTAAAGATCTGAATCTGATATATGGAAAGAACGTGAAGAAATATAACTTTTTAGAAAGATAAAATAAGCATATAAATATGCAAATTTATTTTGCTTTAACCTGTACTAACATTCAGGCTTGTCTTTATGAGGAGAAACTAGGCAATCTGGAGAGCATTGTACCTTGACTTGCCTTCTGAGACTTCTGAATCAGAAATTTCTTCACCTTTGATGGTTCATATATTTCTTTGAAGTTCTTAGAATAATTTATTGGATACTTTTTATAGCAATTTACTGGTGTTTATGTTGTTTGTTGTCCTGAAAATTAGAAGTGATTGCTCTTCCCACATCTGATCATCAATATATGTAAAAGAGATTCTATGCAATGCTTGATGTGCATAAAGTTACATTCTCAATTCTGCATAGCTTAATTGAGATCAGAGTATCACAAAGTTATTATTTCTAGATTAGCCAATCTTGTAAAATATCATTATGGGTCAGGTGATTGACATTGCATAAATAGCGAATTGTATGTTCTGAGGAAGCTTCTAGGACAAATTACTACTTATAAAAGAAGTAGTGCAAAGCAGTTATTAGAAATACTTATTTCGGTTTGAGAACTCTAATGCGGAGCTATATCAGATTTTTAATTTTTCTGTTACTCTGTTCTTCTTTTCATACAAACCAGGGTATTATAAAATATTTCTAGCATTGAGAGCCTAAATAGTTATATTCCACACACTTTAAAATATCTAAACATAAGAAGCAATTAAATATGTCTGCTCTAGTACAGAAATAATTTTCAATTCAATCTTTCTTGGTTACTTTATAATTCATAGTTTATAGAAATCTTGTAGAAGTAAACATTATATAAACAGAATAATTTTGCTTGTAGTTATGACATATACATTACTAAATAGTTAATACAATTAAAATCACATCAGAACCATTATACCACTTTTCTTCAATGAGTATTTTGTGATGAAGATAATGATGATTATAATAAATTACTGGTTATAATAAGAGAGTGTCTGAAAAATTTAATACAAAATTATTTAGAGAAACTATAAAGATTTTGCAAGAAGAAAAATTGCAGCCTTACATTACAGTAACAGCTTTATTATTTTTAACTCATTTCTCTGTAAAAGTAAAGTGATTATATGGCACAGTCAGGAAGCAATAAGAAGTTTAGATGTGCTTTTCATAGACCTATGTTTTTAGCATCATTATTGCTTTGAAAAAATCTGTTTCTCTAGTCTCCTTGTCAAAATAATCAATGATCTGTAAGTATAGCATAAACTGAAATATTGGTCTTGGGTTTTCTTCTGTTTAGGTGATAGCAATATCTTTATTCAATTGCAGAACAACATAAAATATTGCTGGTGACATATCTGGTCATACATTTATACTTCAAAACTGCTCAGAAATATTAGTTGAACAAAGTTTCTTTTAGGGATGGATTCCTGTCCTTAAAGCATAACCTTCTAAGTAGGACGTGGATGAGATTGTGGCTAGACTGATGGAAGCATTGTAACAAATTTAACAAAAAGAATTTGGCCACAACATCTGTAATTTCTAGGCAGTGGCCCACAGAGTATGCAACTAAAGGCATTTTCTCCAGCTGGCATAGTGGTAACCTTCCTTCCCTGCACACAGTTCGAGAAGTTTACTGGAAAGAAGTGTAGCATGTATAGCCTGTGAAATTCTTCTCACAAAGGAGAACACATGTCCCATTATAGAACTAAGGATTTTCAACTTAGCAAAATATTTCAAGTAAAGGCAGATGCTGAGTTTGGCAAAAACAACCTTCCAAAATAACACCGACATGAATTTTTTTCTCCCTCCACCCCAAATAAGTTTTTGAGAACTACACATTCTACTTAAAATTAAGATTTTGACCGGATAAAGAGACGTCTTAATAATACTCACATAGCATAATACATTTTAGTTTTATATGAATTACTTTTTAATTCATAATTTCTATATACCTTTTGAACCTTGCAAAAAGTACAAAATATCAATTATATTTTTAAGTGCAAAATAATAAGCAAATAATAATATTTGTCCTTTGCTTTCCAGAAATAACCAGTTTTATAGATAGGGTGTCCGTGTTTTTATATGGAGTTAGTAAACAAACTATATCGTGTGTGTGTATGTTTATGTGTGTGTTTGTGTGTGTGTGTGTGCATGTGTGTGCACGAATGCAGAAAAAGCACTGGAGGGATCAAATGTGAGGGAGAGTAGGTAGGCCAGGAGAGGTTTGGATTAGCCTAAGTGTAGTGAGATGCCATGAAAGTAATTAACAGAGAAAAATTTGTATTACTTGGCTTGTGTTTTAAAAAGATCACTCTTGTGCTCCTCATTTATGCAGAGCATTATTTATGAGGCTATTGAAGGTGAATAACTATAGTGCCTCAAGCAAATAGAAAAATACGTTTATTATAGAGTCAATATTTATGTTCCAATCAGAATTCTTAAGATCTAATGGTAACTTGAATATGCATTTGGATTGAAAAATAATAATGGAAGAAATAATACCAACTGGCTTTCTGGTTTGATCAAATGGATAGCTAACACTACTGTTTACTGATACTAGGGGTGGGATGGGGAAGTATTTATTGGTGAGAAGAGAATTTTTAATTTTACTTTTAATATGTTCAATATCAGATATCTATGAGATTTGCAAGTGGCAGAGCTGATAAAAGCAATTAGATAATATGAGTCAGAACCCTAGAGGACAAGTGTTGGCTCAAAATAGGGGGAAGTAAGGAACAGTAACAGGCATGTACATAGTAATTATCTAGGAGAAACAGGAATGATAAAAGGATATCAAGGTCTGAGCCCAGCACGAGAGGTTCAGTAGACAAGAAAAATTCAACACTTTATTGAGAAAAGATGATAGCCAACAAGTTTGTATTTAGAAATGTAGGAAAAAGGAAATGAAGATATCTGTGTCAAAACATGAATAAAATTTTACTTAAAACATATTTCTCAATACAGTAACTCTTTTAGCAACTTATTTTTATGTCTAAATACAAGGAAATTTCAACTCTGTTTTTAAGTAGAAATTTTTAAGATTTTGACAGGACAGAGTCAGTCTACCAAGATTCTTTGAGGACTAGAATTACCAAGTTCCTGAAATTAACTAACATTTAAAAAAAGCTTACTACTTTGAGAAATGATCCTTTATTCCTGCAATAGAACTGATTTTAATGTCATTTTATACATTGAAGATATTGTGTATCTTCATTGTATGTAATAACATAATAATATGTAATATAAATATATAATATAGATATTAGATAATATATAATACAGTATGATACATCATATAGTTTATATATATATAATATATAAAGATCTGAGTTTCATTTGTGAAAAATAAGCAACAAATACAATATATTTGACCACAAGGTTTAGAAAACTTTTGGCCACACAACAAAACAAAACAAAAAACAGCTCCTGTAATGCCATTACAAAAGAATTCAGATTCAGTTATCTAAATTGCCATTATTTTAAGTATACAAAATGTTCTATGAATGAATAGTCTAAGTTATCAATATAGCACTTTATGCATTTGTGCTACTTTTCAATTTCTACATAAAATCTACTAATAAATAGCAAAATCTAGTGGAGTTTCTTACTTTACTCCTTTCTCTAGCCTTTTTAGACAGTACTCAAATTTGAAAGTGACGTTTCATAACCTGGGGATCTTGTAAATATCCAAATTCTGATTTAGTCCTCTGGAATATTGTATGAGATTTTGCATTGCTAATAAGCTCCCAAGTGATGCCACTGTTCTGCATCATGAGACGCACTTTGGATAGAAATGATTTAAAGAACTGAGTAGCTCTGAGCAGCTGATGGGGAGAAAGACAAGCATCTCTTCTTAAACCCAAAGGGGAGGATAAATCCTAATCCAGTTTAACAGTGGAATATGCAGCTCTAAGAATCGTAAGACTTATATGAAAACTTATTTATTTATTTATTCATTCATTATTTGTTTTTCCTTGACACGTTATCCCAAACTTTAGTGGGTGAAAGCAATAAACATTTACTACCACACAGTGTCTGAGATTTGGAAATATTAAGAAACAGTACAGTTCATTAGTTCTGGCTCAAGGGCTCTTGGAAGGAGTTGTGGTCTGGATAGCTAGTTGTCTGAAGGGTTCCCTGGAGCTGGGGGATCTACATCCAAAGCTCTGCATTCACTTACATTGCTTGCAAAAAATCCTTTGTGCCTCATCATGTAGACTTATCTATGTGGGTGTCTTCACAACATGAAACTAGTTTTCTCCAGAGAAGGTAATACAAAAGAAAACCTGTTATCTTCTAACTTAGGCTAAGTCACACATCATCGTTTCCACAATATCCTATTGGTAACATAGGTCAAACCTACCCAGTGCTGAAAGGAACGATAGTGATATTCAGTCTCAGCACTGACACATTTTTGTCAATAATAATAACATAACAAATAATTATTTGTTATGAGAGACTGTTTCATCCCTTGTATGATGCTTAGCATCATTCTGTCTTTAAGCAATACAGTAGTAGCCCCTTCCTCAATGAGATAACAAAACTTGTTTTCATATATTTCTAAATGCTCCCCAGTGGCTAGGAAGACAAAAATTACCTATGAGTTACAGCACTGGACTATACAACAATTTAGATTACAGGAAGTGGAGATCTTTAGAAGATGGAAGCCATCTCATTTTATAAAGCAAAGAAAGAAACCTTGTTTCATTTCTTGATAAATGTATAGTAAGGGATTCCTTAAAGACTGAATTCTACTACTACTTACACAATGAATTTGTTGCGTACCTAGATTTAATGATTAATTATAAAAATTAATGTTAGTTTGAGTAAGTAAGGTATTATGCTTTGAATAAGTAAAGCATTGTTACCAACACTGGTTATTACTCAGAAGGAACTCAATAATTTTCATATACAATGCTTAGCAAAAATCCATTTGTAATGCTTTATGTATTGTGTGTTTTATTACTGAATTCAAAAGGCCAGACCATGCACTAAGAACTGCAATAATAACTGACAAAAACACACACAGACGCATATACATCTTCAGTGAGCTTGTGCCCAGATAGAATAGCATAGTTCCTTGGGTCCAATAGTCATGCCCTTTGCATTTAAACGTAAATTAGACTGACTTAGAGTTATATTTGTGGCAATTTTTTTCAACCACAAATTTTGAGGATTGCTGACATAGTAAAGTGAGATTCAAAATATTTCTCTTGCTTCAGACATTCCTTAATACATAACAGATAAAAATATTTTTAATGTCTCTAGAAGGTTTAGTACAATGCTGGGCAAAGAGGACAGCCTCGGTACAAAGGTATTAATTTCACAATTTATTACCTCTTTTTGTCCAAAAGGTCCTCAGAGCTAATGCCTGGCTCCAATTCTTCCAAGATGACTTCTGCAAACTGCTCAGTATCATCTTTGAGAACCAATATTGGGAATTATTAGATAATGAGACTATGTCTCTCTCATAATCATACATCTATATGTCTTGATCCATATTTTCTTGATGATATTATCATTTATTTGAGAGTAGAGCTTATATTTGATGCTAATTTTTTTTTTTTTTTTTTTTAGTTTCGAAGGTTTTCTAAACAGTTATTAACTGGTGTTCTAAATCAATTTGTCATTGTAGACATGCTGTAGTGTAGTGAAGTCATAAACACAAACTCTGAAAATAGACCCCTGTGTTTGTATTATAACCTTCATTTCCCATCTGTTTGAGCTTGAGGGAGGCATTACGACGTTTGTACTGAATGTTCCCTTTACGTGAAAAGTGTTTCCACTAGACATTCACATAGCAAGCTCCCTGAATTCCTTATAGTCTTTGACCAAAGTCATCTGCTTAATAAACCCATTTGAACATTTTATTTTAATTGCAGCCACTAATCTTCCCTATTCCAATTTACTAACCAACTACTGAATTCAATTTTATTATTTTTACTTATTTTTTTTAAAATTTTGATAGTATTTGAGTGGATGTGATAGTCACTCAGTCATGTCCAACTCTGTGATATCATGATGCTCTTCTGTTCATGGAATTCTCCAGGCAAGAATCTTGAGTGGGTTATCATTTGCTTCTCCAAGTGATATTCCTGACCAAGGGATCGAGCCTGGGTCTCCTGCACTGCAGGCAGATTCTTTACCATCTCAGTGAGCAGGAAAACGCTTGGTAGCATTTATCACTTATCATACCATATCATTTTCTAATTTTTATGATGATGAACTATTGTCCTTTAACCGTTCTAGAATGTTCAGTTCAGTTCAGTTGCTCAGTCATGACTGACTCTGAAATACCATGGACAGCTGCATGCCAGGCTTCCCTTCCGTCACCAAATCCCAGAGCTTACTCAAACTCATGTCCATCAAGTTGGTGATGCCATCCAACAAACCCATCCTCTGTCATCCCTTCTCCTGCTTTCAACCCTTCCTAGCATTAGGGTCTTTTCCAATGAGTCAGTTCTTCACATTAATTTGCCAAATTATTGGAATTTCAGCTTCAGCACCAGTCCTTTCAATGAATATTCAAGACTAATTTATTTTAGAATTGACTGGTTGGATCTCCTTGCAGTCCAAGACTTTCAAGAGTCTTTTCCAACATCACAATTCAAAAGATCAATTCTTCTGCACTCAGCTTTCTTTATAGTCTAACTCTCACATCCATACATGACTACTGGAAAAATCATAACTTTGACTAGATGGACCTTTGTTGGCAATATCTCTTCTTTTTAATATGCTGTCTCGGTTGGTCATAGCTTTTCTTCTAAGGAGCAAGCATCTTTTAATTTCATGGCTGCAGTCACCATCTGCAATGATTTTCAAGCCCCAAGAAATAAAGACTGTCACTGTTTCCACTGTTTCCCAGTCTATTTGCCAAGAAGTGATGGGACCAGATGCCATGGTCTTCATTTTTTGAATGTAGAGTTTTAAGCCAGCTTTTTCACTCTCTTTCACTTTCATCAAGATATTCTTTAGTTCTTCACTTTCTGCCATAAGGCTGGTGTCATCTGCATATCTGAGGTTATTGATGTTTCTCCCAACAATATTGAATCCAGCTTGTGTTTCATTGATGCCAGCATTTCGCATGTTGTTTTCTACATAGAAATTAAATAATTAGGGTGACAATATACATTCTTGATGTACGCCTTTCTCATTTTGGAACCAGTCCGTTGTTCCACGTCTGGTTGTAACTGTTGCTTCTTGACCTGCATATGGATATCGCAGGAGACAGTTCAGGTGTTCTGGTATTCTCATCTCTTTAAGAATGTTCCAGTTTGTTGTGATCTACACAATCAGTGTGGAATTCTAGAATGTAAGAACTTTGTTTACTGAGTTATCTCACATATCTAGGAAAGTGATTAGAAATCTGTATACAATTATCAGGCTTGAATATAAATTTTATGACAAATGAAATTTATTAAAATTAAGAAATCATCTATAAAAATAATAAAATATTACTAATATTAAATGAGGTAGAAACATATGAACCTCATTGTGGGATTTCATCTAGAGCATTGGAAGAGGTCCTTATCAGCGAACAACCATGATTTCACTGTCTTCATTAACTTTCCAATAAATCCACCTTTGATTGGCACTCAAATATTGTCTAAATATTTGAATTCAAATTAGCTGAACCTTAATTTATTCAACATAATCATAATACATTGACATCATATAAAAATGCCCAGAAAAAATGCGAATTAATGCATGTACATTTCTTTGAAAAGAGTCTGGAATAATGTCAGTCCTCAATAAATAACCATCATTTATATCTTTGGAGGTTAGGCAAACACCAAAAGCTGAGATTATATTTTTTTCTCCAGTGAATGTGTTCACCTATGGTTGATTCGTGTCAATGTATTGCAAAACAAATACAGTATTGTAATTAAAAAAATAAATAAATTTAATTAAAAAAAAAAGAATTAAGGTATATAATAAAGGAATAATATTCAAGCCGTATTTCTGCCAAAGATCCCATATTAGAATGCATTCATTTATCCTGTTTGTGGATTTGTCAAAAGATTGAACACAATCTCACACTAATAAAAGCTTAGTGTGATATAGATCCACTTATCCTGTGTGTTACCCAAGTGCCCTGCAAGCTCCTTTCATACAGAAGTCATTTCACCACTGCAGTGAGGCTATTTCCAGGGCTGATAGCAGTAGCCAAATAGACAATCTGCACAGAACATATGGCACAACAGTGGGGAAAAATAATTTTGGCTAAGATGAACAGAACAATTCTTACTCTTGTGAAATATGTCTTGTATTTCTTTAAGGTTCACTTATAGTTAAAATAACATGAAATATCAAGGTCATGCCTAGCCAGACACATTAATAACATAGCTGGGAAAACATGACTTTCAGGAAGATCAGAGTCTTGTATTGGTATAATTGCCCTTTGGATGTTTTATCATTTCAAGATAGATTTATTCTAACGGAAGTTGCTTATGACTACTTTTAAATGTTCAGATTGATTCCAAGGCAAGGTGAACTCCTCTGTACATACCTAGATGAAAAAAATATTTTCCTTGGCCCAAAGACAGTAGATCAAGAAATTCCTTGTCAGTTTATGTATCTCTTTGGTGCAAAATGATAAAGGATAGAATATAATTTTCAAGTTATGTCAAGACATCAGTGTCATAATGGTAAAACTTGAAGGTAATCTCATTTAACTTGAAGGATATCGTGAAGCATACTATAGTACAGCCCATTCTAATAGGAGAATTCATTTACTTTGAAGTAAATAGAGGCTTATTTTTTTCTTCCCATAAATTTTTGTTTGAATGTGAATCACTAATCTTGCTGGCAGGCTCACTACGCATTTGTTATGGGAATTTTCAATGTCATGCATTATATGATCTGTATCCTAAAATAGTTTCAAATAAAAGTTGTCTGCTGTTTTCTGGTGGAGTGCCAGGTAAATTGTTTGATTTGTTATCTGTACATATAGTTTTACATATTCTAAAATTAACCTGTCAATCCAGTGTCTCCTAGAAGCTGCTGTCAGGTATTACAGAGTATACTAAAAGCTAAAAATCCTAGAACGGATATTGGCATATTTTTTCATATCTGTACTTGAGTTTTCCTTAATAGACAAAAATCAATTTAATTTTTAGTATTATTTGTCTTGTTTGATTTTATCCTGGGCTATCATTTCGTATCACAGAAAAAGAAAACAGGTTCCACTGTAACATTCAGGAAATAAGCAACCAGACTTTAGTAGAGGGGAATCTATTGAAAACAAAATTAGTTCCAGATTCTGACAGCTCAAGTAAAACCCAGGATTCATAAGTGAAACTAATGCAATAAAAAGATCTATAAATTATCAAATATGATGTTGGGCATGAAGTTACTGTCTTTAGTTAATCAAGCTTAATTTTTAGCTAATATGTGGTACTCATCAAATAAAAAAAGTCATTGTTTGAGTTTTTAAAGTGAATAGCTGTTTCAATTCAGTTCAGTTGCTCAGTCGTGTTGGACTCTTTGCGACCCCATAAATCGCAGCACTCCAGGCATCCTTGTCCATCACCAACTCCCAGAGTTCACTCAAAATCATGTGCATTGAGTCGGTGATGCCATCCAGACATCTCATCCTCTGTCGTCCCCTTCTCCTCCTGCTCCCAACCCTTCCAGCATCATGTTTTTTTTTTTTTTCCAATGAGTCAACTCTTCTCATGAGGTGGCCAAAACATCAGTCCTTCCAGTGAACACCCAGGACTGATCTCCTTTAGGATGAGACTGGTTGGATATCTTTGTAGTCCAAGGGACTCTCAACAGTCTTCTCCAACACCACAGTTCAAAAGTATCAGTTTTTCAGTGCTCAGCTTTTTCACAGTCCAACTCTCACATCCATACATGATCACTGGAAAAATCATAGCCTTAACTAGAAAACATTTGTTGGCAAAGTAATGTCTCTGCTTTTCAATATGCTATCTAGGTTGGTCATAACTTTCCTTCCAAAGAGTAAGTCTCTTTTAATTTCATGGCTGCAGTCACCATCTGCAGCAATTTTGGAGCCACCCCCAAAATAAGTCTGACTCTTTCCATTGTTTCCCCATCTATTTCCCATGAAGTGATGGGACCATAGGCCATGATCTTCATTTTCTGAATGTTGAGCTTTAAGCCAACTTTTTCACTCTCTTCTTTCACTTTCATCAAGAGGCTTTTTCATTCCTCTTCACTTTCTGCCATGAGGGTGGTGTCATCTGCATATCTGTGGTTATTGATACTTCTCCCAGCAATCTTGATTCCAGCTTGTGCTTCTTCCAGCCCAGCGTTTCTCATGATGTATTTTACGTAGATAAGCAGGGTGACAAATTACAACCTTGATGTACTCCTTTTCCTATTTGGAAACAATCTGTTGTTCCATGTCCAGTTCTAACTGTTGCTTCCTGACCTGCATATAGGTGTGTCAAGAGACAGGTCAGATGGTCTGGTATTCCAATCCGTTGAAGAATTTTCAATAGTTTATTGTGATCCACACAGTCAAAGACTTTGGCATAGTCAATAAAGCAGAAACAGATGTTTTTCTGGAACTCTCTTGCTTTTTCAATGATCCAGCAGATGTTGACAATTTGATCTCTGTTTCCTCTACCTTTTTCTAAAACCAGATTGAACATCTGGAAGTTTGTGGTTCATGTATTGCTGAAGCTTGGCTTGGAGAATTTTGAGCATTAGTTTGCTAGCATGTGAGATGAGTGCAATGTGTGGTAATTTGGACATTCTTTGGCATTGCCTTTCTTTGGGATTGGAATGAAAACTGAATTTTTCCAGTCCTGTGGCCACTGCTGAGTTTTCCAAATTTTTGGCATATTGAGTGCAGCACTTTCACAGCGTCATCTTCCAGTGTTTGAAATAGCTCAACTGGAATTCCATCACCTCCACTAGCTTTTTTCGTAGTGATGCTTTCTAAGGCTCACTTGACTTTACATTTCAGGTTGTCTGGATCTAAGTGAGTGATAACACCATCATGATTATTTGGGGCGTGAAGCTCTTTTTGTACAGTTCTTCTGTGTATTCTTGTCACTTCTTCTTAACATCTTCTGCTTCTGTTAAGTCCATACTTTTATTTCCTTTATCGAGCCCATCTTTGTATGAAATGTTCCTTTGGTATCTCTAATTTTCTTGAAGAGATCTCTAGTCTTTCTCGTTCTGTTGTTTCTTCTATTTCTTTGCATTGATCACTGAGCAAGGTTTTCTTATCTCTCCTTGCTATTCTTTGGAATTCTGCATTCAGATGCTTATATTTTTCCTTTTCTCCTTTGCTTTTCACTTCTCTTCTTTTCATAGCTATTTGTAATGCCTTTTCAGACAGCCATTTTCCTTTCTTGTATTTCTTTTCCATGGGGATGGTCTTTATCCCTGTCTCCCATACAATGTCCTGAACCTCTATCCATAGTTCTTTAGGCACTCTGTCTATCAGATCTAGTTCCTTAAATCTATTTCTCACTTCCACTATATTATCATAAGGAATTTGATTTAGCTCATACCTGAATGGTCTAGTAGTTTTCCCTACTTTCTTCAATTTACGTCTGAATTTGGCAATAAGGAGTTCATGGTCTAAGCCACAGTCAGCTCCTGGTCCTGTTTTTGATGTCTGTATAGAGCTTCTCCATCTTTGGCTGCAAAGAATATAATCAGTCTGATTTCGGTGTTGACCATTTGGTGATGTCCATGTATAGAGTCCTCTCTTGCATTGTTGGAAGAGGCTGTTTACTTTGACCAGAGAGTTCTCTTGACAAAACTCTATTAGCCTGTGCCCTGCTTCATTCTGTACTCCAAGGTCAGATTTGCCTGTTACCCCAGGTGTTTCTTGACTTCCTACTTTTGCATTCCAGTACCCTATAATGAAAAGGACATCTTTTTTGGATGTTAGTTCTAAAAGGTCTTGTAGGTCTTCATAGAACAGTTCAATTTCAGCTTCTTCAGTGTTGAGGCATCGACTTAGATTACCGTAATATTGAATAGATTGCCTTGGAAATAAACAGAGATCATTCTGTCACTTTTGAGATTGCATCCAAGTACTGCATTTTGGACTCTTTTGTTGGGCCATGATGGCTACTCCATTTCTTCTAAGACATTCCTGCCCACAATAGTAGATATAATGATCATCTGAGTTAAATTCACCCATTCCAATCCATTTTAATTCACTGATTCCTAGAATGTCAATGTTCACTCTTGCCATCTGCTGTTTGACCACTTCCAATTTGCCTTGATTCATGAACCTGACATTCCAGGTTCCTATGCAGTATTGCTCTTTAGAACATCAGACCTTGCTTCTATTACCAGTTGTATCCACAATAGGTATTGTTTTTGCTTTGGCTCCATCCCTTCATTCTTTCAGGAGTTATTTCTCCACTGATCTTCACTAGCTTATTGGGCACCTACCAACCCAGGAAATTCCCCTTTCAGTATCCTATCATGCTTTTCATATTGTTCATCGGGTTCTCAAGGCAAGAATACTGAAGTGGTTTGCCATTCCCTCTCCTGTTGATCACATTCTGTCAGACCTCTCCACCAAGACCCATCCATCTCTAGTGGCCCCGCATGGCATGGCTTAGTTTCACTGAGTTAGACAAGACTGTGGTCCATGTGATCAGACTGGCTAGTTTTCTGTGATTATGGTTTCAGTGTGTCTGCCCTCTGATGTCCTCTTGCAACACCTACCATCTTACTTGGATTTCTCTTACCTTGGGCGTGGGGTATATCTTCATGGCTGCTCCAGCAAAGCACAGCTGCTGCTCCTTACCTTGGATGAGGGGGTATCTCCTCATGGCCACCGCTCTGACCTCGGACATGGAGTAGCTCATCTCAGCCACTGCCCCTGACCTCGGGTATGGGGTCGCCCCTCTCAGCCACTTCTGTGCTGATGTAACCTGGCATTCTTGGTTGTCGCCTACTAAAATCTCTGAAATTTTGATTACAAACTGCTATTAGAGAATATCCATTGCATAAGTTGCTTAGCTTAGCTGCTTAGCTGCTGCTAAGTCACTTCAGTCATGTCTGACTCTGTACAACCCCATAGACAGCAGCCCACCAGGCTCCCTCGTCCCTGGGATTCTCAAGGCAAGAACAGTGGAGTGGGTTGCCATTTCCTTCTCCAATGCATGAAAGTGAAAAGTGAATGTGAAGTCTCTCAGCCATGTCTGACTCTTAGCGACCCCATAGACTGTAGCCTACCAGGCTCCTCTACCCATGGGATTTTCCAGGCAAGAGTATTGGAGTGGGGTGCCATTGATCTACTGGGTACTAAAAGGTCATATTTTACTGACCTGGAGTCCTTACTTTACAGAAGTGACCTATGGTTTTATATTATAGTTAGAAAGTTCCCAACTTTACCTTTGTTGATATAAATATTAGGAAAGTCTCTGGCCAGGAGTATTTGAAAAATGGATACTAAAGGAAAGAGCTTCCCTGGTAGCTCAGCTGGTAAAATATCCACCTGCAATGCAGGAGATTCCAGTTCAAACTCTGGGTCAGGAAGACCTCCTGAAGAAGTGATAGGTTACCCACTCAAGTATTGTTGGGCTTCCTTAGTGGTTCAGAGGGTAAAGAATCTACCTGCAATGAGGGAGACCTGGGTTCGATCCCTGGGTTAGGAAGATCCCCTGGAGGAGGGAACGGCGACCCTCTTCAGTATTCTTGCATAGAGAATCCCCATAGACATAGAAGCCTGGCAAGCTACAGTCCATGGGGTCACAAAGAGTTGGACGTGACTGGGCAGCTAAACACAACACTAAAGGAAATAATCAGTTTATAGGAAAACAGAAAATCCTGAGTGTCCTTTGAGAATTGGTTGACTTTCAAGATTTTTAAATTATAAATAGGTGTCAACTGATGTTATATGGAGGTTTTTTTAAATGTAACACTTTACAGCACTATTAATTCCAAAACACTTTGTTAAAAATAAGAGTTTTTAAAATTCACAAGCAGGTATCATTAGTGTTGTCAAGGGGCTTGTTAGGGATATTTTAACATACTTTCTTTCAGTGTCTCCAAAGCTACTCCTGAGAATAGGCAATATATAAAAGGAGGTAGCTTTAAAACAAATATTCTTTTAAAGTGTTACTTTCAGAAAACTCCACATAGAAATTTTGAAGTGAAGTGTCCACTAATGGCTTGTTTTTTTAAATATTTTTCTTACAAAGCAGTATGCAGAATCAATGCAATCTCAATCCAAACCCCAATGGCATTTTTCACAGAAATAAAACAAACAAACCTAAAATTTGTATGGAATCACAAAACATCCCAAAAGTTAAAGTATTCTTGAAGCTGGAGGCATCATATTCCCTGACATCAAACTATATTACAAAGTTATTGTAATTTAAAAAGAATGGCATTTGTATAAAAGAAGACACATAGATCAGTGGATCAAAATAAACAGCCTAGAAATAAGCCACCATATATGAATAATTAATTGATTACAAAAGAGCCAAGAATACAAAGTGGAGAAAGGATAATCTCTTGAATAAATTGTGTGAGAATGTTGGATAACCACAGGCAAAACGATGAATCTGAACCACTATCCTATGCCATACGCAAACATTAATTCAAAATGGATTAAATATTTCAATATAAGACTTGAAACTATAAAACTCTTAGAAGAAAACCTAGGTTGGAAATTGATTGACATTAGTATTGGCAATGGTTTTTTCTTTAATATGACACAAGAAACAAAAGCAAAAATAAATGATTGGGCTTATATCAAGATGTGAAGTTTCTGGAAAACACAGGAAAAAATGGTAAGGCAACCTCCTGAATGGGAGAAAATATTTTCAAATTGTATATCTGATAAGGGGTTAATATCCAAAATATATACAGAACAATAAAAAAAAAAGGCTAAACAAAACTAAAAATCTACCAAAAACCAAAACCCCAAATCAATACAATTTAATCATGAACAGAGAATATAAATAGACATTTTTCCATGATGTACAGACCAACAGGTATATGGAAAAATGCTGTGTCATTGATCATCAGGTAAATGCAAAACATAACCACAAAAAAATATTACTTCATACTTGTTAGAACAGCTGTCATCAAAAATATAGAAATAGCATGTGTGAGGGAGATACTGCAAGTTTTTGGGAGAATGGGATGGAATCTTGTGGACTGTTGGTGGTAATATAAATGAGTGCAGGCACTATGAAAAACAGCATGAAAGTTCTTAAGAAATTTCAAAGTAGACCTATCATATTATCTAGCTATTCTACTTCTGGGTATTTATCTGAAAAAGAAAAAAAAGGAAAAACTTAAAAAGGTATATGCTCTCTCATATTTATTACAGAATTATTTACAAAACCAAGATATGAAAGCAATCTAAGTTTATATGGATGAATGAATGAATGAAGAAATCTTCATATAACATATACCATCCCAATAGGTATTTAAAGTATAAAAAGACAAACATAAATAAGACTACAACAATACATTCTATATTATAAATTTTGATTGAGTCCATTTAGTCATCAGTATTATTTCTGCTTTTTGCTTTTCAACAATAAAATTTTTAGCAATTCACTAACATTTCTTCTTATAGTTTTCTGACATATATAATATATATAATATACATATATATATATTATATATATAATAAAATAAATTTAAGGCTTCCTTAGAGGCTCAGTATTAAAGAAACTGGCCATCAAAGCAGGAAATGTGGATTTGATCCCTGGGTCAGGAAGATCCCCTGGAGAAAGAAATGGTAACCCATTCCAATATTCTTGCCTGGGAAATCCCATGGACAGAGGAGCCAGGCTACGTACATGGGGTTGCAAAAGCATTGGACATGTCTTAGTGACTAAACAACAAAATATAACTATGCTAAGATAAATGCTGTATAAATACTAAAATGACTAAGCTCATTATTTATATTATTATATAAAACCCATATCTATTAATTGTATTTGTATTTTATAATACATTTTTAATGGGAAATTCACCTTTATAATTTAAAATACTGTTTTGAAGCTGAAGGAAATATGTTTTTGTATAGTTAGAAGATAGAAAGTTACAGATGATAGCTAGATATCAACAGATCATAGAGTTTTAATGGCTATTATCCTGGATTGTAAAAATAAAAAAAATAATTTTAAAATGCACATGACACAATCTAATACATAAAATGGGAATCTTTGACTAAGAGTTACACATAAAACATATTAAAAGTTTAAAGTGCTCCCTACTAAAAAGTAAATAAAAGACTACACTGCTGCAGACTAAGATTAGACTCTAAAATAAAATATTACATCTGCCACATTCTTTCCTCTTTTATTGTTTTGTGACCCTGGACAGGGAAGTTTTGAAAGTTATTGCTGATTCACACTCCTGGGAGCCTTTCACCTCCACCTACTGAACCACTTCATCAGCTTTTATGGCAAGGAGAAGATAAAAAGACGTTTGAACGAAAGCAAAGTTACTGGTATATGACTGGAAAGACTTTTAATCAGTCTGGAAAAAAATAGTGGTAGAAGTCGTCTCTTCCATCATATGTCTAATTTCAACAACTCTGAGAACAAAAATGTCCAAGTATTAATCATAAATTAGTTGTAGTCTG
This sequence comes from Nanger dama, assembly GCA_917880005.1. NCBI lineage: Eukaryota > Metazoa > Chordata > Mammalia > Artiodactyla > Bovidae > Nanger > Nanger dama. Next base: position 11,045,485 of record CAKJTW010000014.1, read on the forward strand.
ATCATCATTGACAGGTAAAACCTAAAGACTGTGTTCTAAGTTACAAATTAATTGCCTATTTTTTTTATTTCAGTAAAATAAATCAATATTGAATGTTTTATTTTTAGAAATATTTAAGTAAATGAAATATTGAGAGATGAATAATAAACTACGCATTTTTCTTTTTCTATTACTTTCTTATACTAGCTAACATATAATTGCTTTTATGATTGTAAAGAAATGCAACTTCTTCAGTGAAACATTCTTACTCTTAAAACAAATGTCCTCCTACTGTTTCCTCTTTATTTTGCATTTTCCACAATTAAAATGTATAATTATTTAGAAGCTTGATGTTATTTTCCTCATCAAATAATAAATTATATGAAAAAAAAGACAGTTTTTAACTCCCTAGGATACTTTAAATGCTGAACACAGTTAAATGAGCATAGGAAATAATCAGTACATGTTTGCCATATGAATATACCTACTTGTTTATGGTCCTACAGTAAAAATGGAAAGTAGATACAGTTTAGCTTTATAAAATAACCAGAGCGGAAGAAGATTATAATTATCAGAATGCTACTTCATATTTGATACATAATTTCATTATTAAAAGCACCTTTACATTTCTCTTAGAGGAGAGGACTCTCAGAAAGACTGATGTTGGGGGAGGGTGAAGTAATGAGGGCCTCTCAGTGTGATGAGAGTCTCAAATTCTTGGTCAAAAGTATGACATAAAGAAAATGTTCTAAAACACATTGTTAATTGAATTCAGAATTGCATGAGCAAATATGTCAGACTTCGAGCATTAGATTGTGTTAGATAAAGCGACATGGAAAACAATTATTTTTAAAAATAATTCCAACCTTGAAGCATAGATAGGATTTAGTTAAAAAGTTAAAAGTCCATGCATCAATCAAGAAAAGACAACTTTCATTCATTTTTATAACAGAAGCCTTCAAATTGATTTTTGGTTGTTTTTTAGAAACAAACAAGAAATAATTTCTGTTTTTTAGAAATAAGTTTGGCACAAAGTAGAATTCAATTAGTTTTTCCAGTCTATATCCAGGATTGATCTGAACGATTCAGCAAGAAGATTCTTGATCACTTTGTTTAACCTGAAGAAAATTAACAATATGTATAAACTATTTACAAATAATTGAAATATTTTATGTAATAGTATTCTAATAATTATATTGTAAATGCCTTTCATAAAATAATAATGAATGCAGTTTGGCTTACTGTGATCTTTCTTAAAACCTCTTAAGATATTAATTTTTGTTGAAATCTGGCAAATCGAGAAACAGTTTTCAGTTTTTAATTTTGATCAAGACTGAACAGGGGAGAATCTAAAGATGGTGAAGAAATAGGACAAGGAGAAAACTCTCCCTCACAAATTCATCCAAAGGTCATTTCAACATTGAGCAATATCCACAAAACTTCTGAACGCTGGTGGAGGACACCAGGCTGCCAGAAAGCAGCCCACTCTCTTCCAAAGGAGGGATTTGATTACCAGCTTGATTACTCTCTCCCCTTTTGATGCTCTGTTTTCTCCTCCAGGTCATCTGTATCACCTCCCTCCCTTTCTCTTCTTTACATAATTTGGTGAATCACTCTGAGTGTTGGGATGTGGAGAGCGCTTACAGATTTGATTACTGGCTAGATTACTCCCTCCCCTTTTGACACCCCCTTTTCTCCTCCTGGTCATCACTATCACCCTCTTCCCACTTCTCTTCTCTGTATAACTATGTGAGTCTCTCTGGGTGTTCCTGTCTGTGGAGAATGGCTCCACCAATAACCTAGGGGTTTTATCTTCTCAGTTCAGTTTAGTCGCTCAGTCGTGTCTGACTCTTTGTGACCCCATGAATCGCAGAACGCCAGGCCTCCCTGTTCATCACTATCTCCTAGAGTTCACTCAAACTCACGTCCATCAAGTCCGTGATGCCATCCAGCCATCTCATCCTCGTCGTCCCCTTCTCCTCCTGCCCCCAATCCCTCAAAGCATCAGAGTCTTTTCCAATGAGTCAACTCTTCACATGAGGTGGCCAAAGTACTGGAGTTTCAGCTTTAGCATCATTCCTTCCAAAGAAATCCCAGGGCTGATCTCCTTCAGAATGGACTGGTTGGATCTCCTTGCAGTCCAAGGGACTGAGAGTCCAAGTCCATTGAGAATCCAACACCACAGTTCAAAAGCATCAATTCTTTGGTGGTGCTCAGCCTTCTTCACAGTCCAACTCTCAAATCCATACATGACCCCAGGAAAAACCATAGCCTTGACTAGACGCACCTTACTTGGCAGAGTAATGTCTCCACTTTTGAATATGCTATCTAGGATGGTCATAACTTTTCTTCCAAGGAGTAAGCGTCTTTTAATTTCATGGCTGCAGTCACCATCTGCAGTGATTTTGGAGCCCCCAAAAATAAAGTCTGACACTGTTTCCACTGTTTCCCCATCTATTTCCCATAAAGTGATGGGACCGGATGCCAGGATCTTCGTGTTCTGAATGTTGAGCTTTAAGTCAAGTTTTCCCTCTCCTCTTTCACTTTCATCAAGAGGCTTTTAGTTCCTCTTCACTTTCTGCCATAAGGGTGGTGTCATCTGCATATCTGAGTTTATTGATATTTCTCCTGGCAATCTTGATTCCAGATTGTTTTTCTTCCAGTCCAGCGTTTCTCATGATGTACTCTGCATAGAAGTTAAATAAGCAGGGTGACAATATACAGCCTTGACGCCCTCCTTTTCCTATTTGGAACCAGTCTTTTGTTCCATGTCCAGTTCTAACTGTTGCTTCCTGACCTGCATACCAATTTCTCAAGAGTCAGTTTAGGTGGTCTGGTATTCCTATCTCTTTCAGAATTTTCCAGTTTATTGTGATCCACACAGTCAAAGGCTTTGGCATAGTCAATAAAGCAGAAATAGATGTTTTTTTCTGGAACTCTCTTGCTTTTTCCATTATCTAGCGGATGTTGGCAATTAGATCTCTGGTTCCTCTGCCTTTTCTAAAACCAGCTTGCACATCAGGAAGTTCACGGTTCATGCATTGCTGAAGCCTGGCTTGCAGAGTTTTTAGCATTACTTTACTAGCATGTGAGATGAGTGCAATTGTGCGGTAGTTTGAGCATTATTTTGCATTGTCTTTATTTGGAATTGGAATTAAAACTGACCTTTTCCAGTCCTGTGGCCACTGCTGGGTCTTCCAAATTTGCTGGCATATTGCTGGCATATTGCAGCACTTTCACAGCATCATCTTTCAGGATTTGAAACAGCTCAACTGGAATTCCATCACCTCCACTAGCTTTGTTCATAGTGATATCTTCCAGGCTTATGTATCTCCAGCTTAGAAGATAAAAGTCTCAAGGCTGTTGAAAGAGAAGGAACAAAACCCAGAGGCAGGAGGCTTAATTCCAAAACTTTAGAACATGAAAGAACTCCTGACTCCAGGGAACTTTAATAGATAACAGCTCATCGAAAAGTCTTCACAAGTACACTGAAACCAAGCTCCACTCAAGAACCAACAAGTTCCAGTGCAAGATATATGACTTTAACTCTTCAGCAAAACAGGAGTACAACTCTGAAACTTTAAAGATGGACTGCCCAAAGCCATGCCAAACTATAGACACTCCCAAATCACTACCGGACACCTCATTGCACTCCAGAGAAAAGAGATTCAGCTCCACGCACCAGAACACAGACACAAGGTCCCCCAACCAGGAAACTTGCACAGACCATTAGTCCAAACCCACCCACATGGAGCAGACTCTGCAATTAAGAGGAACCACGAAATTCCAGCCTGTAGAAAGGGCACCAGAAACACAGTAATCTAAACAAAATGAAAAGGCAGAGAAATATTCTGCAAGTGAGAGAACATGTTAAAAACCTACAAAACCAAATAAAAGATGAGGATATAGGAAGTCTACCTAAAAAAGAATTCAGAATAATGATAGCAAAGATGATCTAGAAGTTTGAAAACACAATGGAGTTATAGATAAATAGACTAGAGACAAAGATTGAGATGAAGCAAGAAATGTTTAACAAAGGCCTAGAAGAAATAAAGAAGAATCAATCAATAATGTGTAATGTAATAACTGAAATTAAAAAAAAAGCACTCTGGAGGAACCAGCAGAATAACTGAGGCAGAAGAGAGGGTAAGTGAGGTGGAAGATAGAATGATGGAAATAAATGAAGCAGAGAGGAAAAAAAAAAAAAAGAATTAAAAGAAATGAGGATAAACTCAGAGAGCTCTGGGACAATGTTAATCACCCCAACATTCAAATCATAAGTATACCAGAAGAAGAAGACAGAAAGAAAGTTCATGAGAAAATACCTGAGGGGATAATACTCAAAAAATTCCCAAATATGGGGAAGGAAATAGCCACTCATGCCCAAGAACCCAGAGAGTCCCAAACAGGGTAAACCCAAGGCAAAACACCCCAAGACACATATTAACCAAGCTAACAAAGATCAAACACGAAGAGCAAATATTAAAAGCAGCAAGGGAAAAGCAACAAATAACACACAAGAGGATCTCAGTAAAGATAACAGCTGACCTGAAAGGTCAGCTGTTATCTTTATTGGGAACACATGTACACCCGTGGTGGATTCATGTTGATGTATGGTAAAACCAATACAATATTGTAAAGTAATTAGCCTCCAATTAAAATAAATAAATTTATATTTAAAAATATAAATAAAATCATCAAAACATAAAAATAAATAAATTTAAATTAAGAAAAAAAAAAAAGAAACTCTTCAGGCCAGAAAGGGATAAATGGCAGGACATATTTAAAGTTATGAAAGAGAAAAACCTACAACCAAGATTACTCTACCCAGCAAGGATCTCATCCAGATATGAAGGAGAAATCAGAAGCTTTATAGATAAGCAAATCTTCCCTGGTGACTCAGAGGTTAAAGCATCTGCCTCAAATGCAGGAGACCCAGGTTTGACCCTTGGGTTGGGAAGATCCCCTGGAGAAGAAAATGGCAATCCACTCCAGTATTCTTACCTGGAGAATCCCATGGACGGAAAAGCCTAGTAAGTTACTGTCCATGGGGTCACAAAGAGTTGGACACGACTGAGAGACTTCACGTCACCTTATAGATAAGCAAAAGCTTTGAGAATTCAGCACCACAAAACAAGTTCTTCAACAAATGCTCAAGGATCTTCTCTATACAGGAAAAAAACGGTAAAAGTTTATAAAAATGAACCCAAATCAACAAAGTAAGTGGTAACAAGATCATACTTATCAATGATTACCTTAAAGGTAAATGGCTTAAATGCTCCAACCAAAATACAAAGACTCACTGAATGTATCCAAAAGTAAGACCACTATATATGCTGTCTAAAGAGGCCCACCTCAAACCCAGGGACACATATAGACTGAAAGTGAAGGGCTGGAAAGGCATTTAATGCAAATGGTGTCTGAAAGAAAGCAAGAGAGGCAATACTCATAGCTGATTAAAAAAAAAAAAAAAACAACAACAACTTTGAAATAAAGACCATGATAAGAGACAAAGAAGGAAACTACATAATGATCAAACAGTCAATTCAAGAAGAACATGTAACATTTATAAGTATGTTTTCTTCCAACATAGGAGCATCTCAATGCTTACAAGTGTTAACAAGTATGAAAGGGGAAATTAACAGCAACACAATAGTATTGGGGGACTTTAATATCCCACCCACACCTATGGATAGATTTAACCAAACAGAAAATTAGCAAGGAAACACAAACTCTAAATGATACAAAGGACACATTAGACCTAATTGATATCTATAAGGCATTTCAACACAAAACAATGGAATTCACCTTTTTTCTCCAGTGTCCACAGAACACTCTCCAGGATAGATCACATCCTGGGTCATAAATCTAACCTTGGTATATTAAAAACAACAACAACAACAACAAAATTATTTCAAGCATCTTTCCAGTCACAATATGATGTTTAGATGTCAACTACTGGAAAAACTATGTTAAAACTACAAACATTGAGACTAAACAATGCACTCCTGAATGGCCAACAGATCATGGAAGAAATCAAAATGGAAATCAAATTTGCATAGATACCAATAAAAATGAAAACACGACAACCCCAAACATATAGGATCCAGTAAAAGCAATGCTAAGAGGGAGGTTCGTAGCAATACAAATCGAGTTCAAGAAATAAGACAAATATTAAATAAACAACCTAACTCTATACCTAAAGCAACTAGGAAAACAAGAAAAAAATAACCCCAAAGTTAGTAGAAGGAAAGAAATCATAAAAATCAGAGCAAAAATAACTGAAAAAGAAATAAAGGGAACTATAGCAAAGAACAACAAAACTCAAAGCTAGTTCTTTGAGCAGATAAATGAAATAGACAAATAATTAGCCAGACTCATCAAGAAAAATAAAGAGAAGAATCAGATCAATAAAATTAAAAATAAAAATGGAGAAATTACAACAGAGAACACAGAAATACAAAAGATCATTAGATACCGCTATGAGCAATTATATGACAATAAAATGGACAACTTGGAAAAAAAAAAAAAGTATAACCCTCCAAAACTAAACCAAGAAGAAATTAAAAAAAAAAAATCTTAACAGACGCATCACAAGCAAGGAAATCAAAGCTCTAATAAAAATCTTCCAATGAATAAAAGCCCATGACCAGATGGCTTCACAGGTGAATTCTATCAAACATTTAGAGAAGAGCTATCCCCCATCCTACTCAAACTCTTCCAGAAAATTGAAGAGGAAGAAAAACTCCCAAACTCATTCTATGAGGCCACTATCAGTCTAATAATAAAACCAGACAAAGATGTCACAAAAAAGAAAACTACATGCCAGTTTCACTGATAAACAGAAATGTACAAATTCTCAACAAAAATCTAACAAACAGAATCCAACAACATATTAAAGATCATACATCATGACCAAGTGAGCTTTATAAATAATCACAAAGCAATCAGTGTGATGCACCATATTAACAAATAGAAAGATAAAATGATATGATCATCTCAAGTGGTGCAGAGAAATCCACTGACAAAATTCAACAGCCATTTATGGAAAAAAAAAAAAATCCAGAAAGCAGGCATAGAAGGAATTTACCTCAACATAATAAAAGCCATATATGACAAAACCACAGCAAACATTCTTCTCAATGGTAAAATATTGAAAGCATTTCCTCTAAAATCAGAAACAAGACCAGGATACCCACACTCAGCACTACTTTTCAACATCTTTGAAAGTCTTACCCAAAGAAATCAGAGAAGAAAAAGAAATAAAAGGGATCCAGATCAGAAAATAAGAATTAAAACTCTCACTGTTTGCAGGTGACATGATCCTCTATATAGAAAACCCTAAAGATACCATCAGAAAATTACTAGAGCTAATCAATGAATATAGTGAAGTTGGAGGATATAAAACCAATACACAGAAATCCCATGCATTCCTATACATTAACAATGAGAAAACAGAAAACAGAAATTGAAATTAAGGAGACATTCCCACTCACCACTGCAATGAAAAGAATGAAATACTTAGAAATAAAATTTACCTAAAGAAACAAAAGAACCATACATAGAAAACTAGAAACTACTGATGAAAGGATTCAAAGATGACAAAAATAGGTGATAAATATACCATGTTCAAGGATTGGAAGAATAAATATAATGAAAATGAGTATACTACCCAAAGCAATCTAAAGATTCAGTGCAATTCCTATCAAGCTACCAAGAGTATTTTTCATAGAACTAGAACAAACAATTTCACAATTGGTATGGAAACACAAAACCCCTTAATTTTTCAAGATTCTCAAAGCAATCTTGAGAAAGAAAAATGGAACTGGAGGAATCAGCCTGCCTGACTTCAGACTATACTACAAAGCTACAGTACTCAAGACTGTATGTTTCTGGAACAAAGACAGAAAATAGATCAGTGGAACAAAATAGAAAGCCCAAAGATAAATCCGTGCAGCTCTGGACACCTTAACTTTGACAAAGTAGGCAAAAATATATAACGGAGAAAAGACAATCTCTTTAACAAGTGATGCTGGAAAAACTGGTCAACCACCTGTAAAAGAATGAAACTGGAACACTTACTAATACCATATACAAAAATAAACTCAAAATGTTTGAGTTTGTAAGTGTAAGACCTAAACTATAAATATAAATAAGAAAGAACATTTTTGGTCTCTAATTGTAAGACCAGACACTATAAAACTCTTATAGGGGAACATAGGTTGAGCACTCTCTGACATAAATCACAGCAAGATCCTCTGTGGCCCAACTCCCAGAGTAATATAAATAAAAACAAAAATAAATATATGGGACCTGATTAAGCTTAAAATCTTTTGCACAATGAAGGAAACTACATGCAAGGTGAAAAGACAACCTTCAGAATGGGAGAAGATAAGAGTAAATGAAACAACTGACAGAGGATTAATCTCCAAAATATATAAGCAACTTTGGAGAAGGTAATGAAAACCCACTACAGTACTCTTGCCTGGAAAATCCCATGGATGAAGGATCTGGTTGGCTGTAGTCCATGGGGTTCCTTAGAGCTGGCTGAGAGACTTCACTTTCACTTTTCATTTTCATGTATTGAGAAGGAAATAGCAACTCACTCCAGTTCTCTTGCCTGGAGAGTCCCAGGGATGGGGGAGCCTTGTAGGCTGCCATCTATGGGGTCAGACAGGGTCAGACATGACTGAAGCGACTTAGCAGCAGCATTCAAGCAGCTTATGCAGCTCAAAACCAGAAAAAATAAAATCAGCCAAAGAGCTAAACAGATATTTCTCCAAAAAAAGACGTACAGATAGATAACAAACACATGAAGAGATGCTCAACATCACTCATTATTAGAGAAATGAAAATCATAACCATGAGGTACCATCTCATGCTGGTCAGAATGCCTGTCATCAAAAAATATACAAAGAATAAATGCTGGAGAGGATATGCAGAAAAGGGAACCCTCTTACACTGTTGGTGGGAATGCAAACTAGTACAGCCACTTTGGAGAAGAGTATAAAGATGTCTTAAAAACCCAAACTAGAGCTGCTATATGACCCAGCAATTCCATTGCTGGGCATACACACCAAGAAAACCAGAATTGAAAGAGACACAGTACCTCAATATTCCTTGCAGCATTGTTTATAATAGCTAGGATATGGACACAAAAAAGATGGATAAGAAAGTCGTGGAAGATATACACAATGGAATATTACTCAGCCATAAAAAGAATGCATTTGAGTCAGTTCTAATGAGGTGTATGAAACTGGAACTTATTAACAGAGTTAAGTAAGTTAGAAAGAGAAACAATACAATATATTAATGCATAAATACGGAATTTAGAAAGATGGTAACGATGACTCTATATGCTAGACAGAAAGGAGAAGACACATATGTAAAGAATAGACTTCAGGACTATGTGGAAGAAGGTGAGGGTGGGACGATTTCAGAGAATTGCATTGAAGCATATTTATTCAGTTCAGTTCATTTCAGTCATTCAGTCATTCTGACTCTTTGTGACTACACAGACTGCATCATACCACGTTTATCTGTCCATCACCAACTGCTGGAGTTTAATCAAACTCATGTCCATCAAGTCAGTGATACCATCTAACTGTTTCATCCTCTGTTGCCCTCTTCTCCTCCCACCTTCAGTGATTCCCAGCATCAGAGTTATTTGAAGTGAGTCAGTTTTTCACATCAGGTGGCCAAAGTATTGGAGTTTCAGCTTCAGTATCAGTCCTTTCAATGAATATTCAGGACTAATTTTTTATATGGTTGACTGCTTGGATCCCCTTGCAGTCCAAGAGACTGTTAGGAGTTTTATCCAACACTACAATTCAAAAGCATCAATTCTTCAGCACTCAGCTTTCTTTATGGTCCAACTTTCACATCTGTACATGACTACTGGAAAAACCACAGCTTTGACTGGATGGGCTTTTGTTGCCAAAGTAATGTCTCTTCTTTTTAATATGTTGTCTAAGTTGTTCATAGCTTTTCTTCCAAGAAGCAAGCATCTTTTAATTTCATGTCTGCAGTTATCATGTGCAGTGACTTTGCAGTCCAAGGAAATGAATTCTGTCACTGTTTCTGTTGTTTTCCCATCTATTTGCCATGAAATGATGGGACTGGATGCCATGATATTAATTTTCTGAATGTTGAGTTTTAAGCCAACTTTTTCACCCTCCTCTTTCACTTTCATTAAGGGGGCTCTTCAGTTCTTCTTCACTTTCTGCCATAAGGGCAGTGTCATCTGCATATCTGAAGTTATTTATATTTTTCCAGGCAATCTTGATTTTAGAATATGTTTCATCCAGCCTGGCAATTCACATGTTGTAATCTGCATATAAGTTAAATAAACAAGGTGACAAAAGCTTTTATTTGTTCCTTTCCCAATTTGGACCCAGGCCAGTGTTCCATTTCCAGTTCTGTTTCTTCTTGACCTGCATACAGGTTTCTTAGGAGGCAGGTCAGATGGTTAGGTATTCCCATCTATTAAGTATTTTACACAGTTTGTTGTGATCTACACAGTCAAAGGTTTTAGTACAGTTAGTAAAGCAGAAGTATATATTTTCTGACAACTTTCTTGCTTTTTCCGTGATCCAATAGATGTTGGCAGTTTTATTTCAAAAACGACAGAATGATCCCTTTTCATTTCCAAAGCAAAACACTGAATGTCACAGTAATCCATGAGTCTTCCCCAACAAGTAATGCTGAAGAAACTGAAGTTGAAAAATTCTATGAAGACCTATAAAACCTTCTGGAACTACACCCAAAATAGATATTCTTTTCATTACAGGGGATGAGAAAGCAAAAGTAGGAAGTCGAGAGGTGCCTGGAGTAACAGGCAAACTTGGCTTGGGAGTACAAAACGAAGCAGGTCAAAATCTAACAAAGTGTTGAGAAGAGAATGCATTGGTCATAGTAAACACCCTCTTCCAATAACAGAAGGGAAGAGTCTACACATGGACATCACAAGATGGTCAATACTGAAATCAGATTGATTATATTCTTTTCAGCCAAAGATGGAGAAGTCCTATAAAGTCAGCAAAAATAAGACAGGAGCTGACTGTGGCTCAGATCATGAACCCCTTATTGCAAAATTCTGACTGAAATTGAAGAAACTAGGGAAAACCACTAGACAATTCAGGTATGAACTAAATCCCTTTCGATTTTACAGTGGAAGTGACATACAGATTCAAGGGATTAGATATGATAGGTTGCCTAAAGAACTATGAATGGAAGTTCATGATATTGTACAGGAGGCAGGGATCAAAATCATCTCCAAGGAAAATAAATGTAAAAAGACAAATGTTTGCCTGAGGAAGCCTTAAGAAGAGTTGAGAAATGAAGAGAAGCTAAAGGCAAAGGAAAAGAGGAAAGATATACCCATTCGAATGCAGAGTTCAAAAGAATAGCAAGGAGAGATAAGAAAGCCTTCCTTAGTGATCAATGCAAAGGAACAGAGGAAAATAATAGAATGGGAAAGACTAGAGATCGCTTCAAGAACATTAGAGCTACAAAGGGAATATTTCATTCAATGATGGGCACAATAAAGAACAGAAATGGTATGGACCTAACAGAAGCAGAAGATATTAAGAAGAGGTGGTGAGAAAAACACAGAACTATACATGACCCAGATAATCATGATGGTGTGATCACTCATCTAGAGCCAGACATCCTCGAATGTGAAGTGTGGTGGGCCTTAGGAAGCATCAATATGAACAAAGCTAGTGAAGGTGATGGAATTCCAGCTAAGCTATTTAAAGTCGTAAAAGACGATGCTGTGAAAGTTCTGCACTCAATATGCCAGCAAATCTGGAAAACTCAGCAGTGGTCACAGGACTGGAAAAGGTCAGTTTTCATTTCAATCCCAAAGAAAGGCAATGCCAAAGATTGTTCCAACTACCACACAAATTCACTTATCTCACATGCTAGCAAAATAATGCTCAAAATTCTTCAAGCCCAGCTTCAATATTAGATGATCCACATACTTGCAGATGTTTAAGCTGGATTTTGAAAAGCCAGAGGAACCAGAGGTGAAGTTGCCAACATATGTTGGATCATCGAAAAGCAAGAGTTCCAGAAAAACATATTAACATATGTAAAACAGATGACCAGTGCAAGTTTGATGCAAGAAGCAGAGCACTTAAAGCTGGTACCCTGGACAACCCAGAGGGATGGGGTGCGGAAGGAGGTAGGAGGTCAGGATCTGGGGACACATGTACACTCGTGGCTGAATTGTGTCAATGTAAGTCAAAAATCACCACACTATTGTAAAGTAATTAGTCTCTAATTAAACTAAATGAATTTTTAAAAATATGCAAAATAACCACATCTCTTTTGTTCTTGGATACAATTTATACAGAAACATAAAAATATAAATATTCAAATAAGTTAATTTTGTTGAAATATAGGTATAGCTAAATGCAAAACATCATAATTAAAAATGAATTATGCTCTGAGGAAGTAAAGTGGTAGCCAAGTTGAACAGTACTGTGACTGAAAATCTTGGGCAGAGATTAAAAACCACATACTTTTTCACAGTGAAGATGTCAGTCTATAGTGCCCTTCCTAGATCCCTTGTTTGCAACAATGAAGAAAAGATGCATATACAGGTAACAGGAATGAACCTGGCTCTGATACCCAGAATAAGACAACGTAAGACTATGTGTGGCTTAGATGGTAAAGAATGTGCCTGCAATGCAGGATATCTGGGTTTAATCCCCGGTTTTGGAAGATCTCTTAGAGGAGGGCATGACAACCAACTTCAGTATCCTTACCTGGTGAATTTCCATGGACAGAGGAACCTGTCAGGCCACAGTCCATAGGTTCACAAAGAGCCAGACACAGCTGAGCAACCAGTCCATAGGTTCACAAAGAGCCAGACACGGCTGAGCAACTAAGCACAAAACTAAGAGTGAATCTTAAATCACCATGTACAAGGAAACCTTCTGACTTTTGTGGTAGAGTGAATTATAATATTTTACTTACAAAGATAAGGTTATGGTTTTGTTTTCCCAGTTTTCAGGTTTGAGGTTTAGAATAATCATATGCACAGAATACTTCCTTGTGAAATGTTGCTGCTGAGAGCTCTGTGGTATGCCAGGATTTGTACCCTTTGGAGGAGAGGATTTTGATCTGAGGCTAGAGACCAGGCTTGACCACTGGAGCTTTTTGTGTAACATAATTTTATTAAAGTATAAGAGAGATAGAGAAATCTTCTGATATAGACATCAGAAGGGGGTAAAGAATGCCCCCTTGCTAGTTTTTAGCAAGGTGTTTTATATCTGTCAGGAAGCTATTAATCAGATAAGAGAGATACCTCAAGGCTGAGGGAGTTTCACCAGGCCCATCTTCCACAATAAGCATTTTTGAGATAGAATGACCTCAGATGTGTCATCTCTGGCCATAGAACAGTTGACATGAATAGTGGTTTGTTGAGCCATTAACAGCCCAAGATTTGAGGGGGAAAAAAAAAGGTCTTAGATGGAACCTTTGAAGAAAGGCAAATTCCAAAGCAAATACACAGTTCATTAACATAGCTTAAGAAAAATATTTCCATAGAAAAATGCATTGATTAGCTTAAGGCAGAACCAGGTGTTATCAAGAAGCCTCCTTTAATTTTGTGTAGAGAAGGAAAAACAAAACCAAAAACGTCTGCCACTTGCAGTTTATTTCCTCCTGCCTCTTGGGGACCTCTGGCCTTCCTATCTGTTACCCTCTCACATGTGACCTGAAACAGTCCTTGGCAAATTCCTGAAATATTTTCTTTCAAACTGATTCTCATGTAAAATATAATGTCATTTAAGATGAATATTTACAAAAATGAAATAGCTCATGTTCTTAACAACGATGCTACATGAAAAAAGAGGGAACAAAATTGATCACTCAGCATTAGATTTGACTTGTAGTGAAAAAGATCTGAACAGTAATTATTTAAAATAATAGTGAGTTTCTGTAATATGAACATGTGAGTGCTAAGTTGCTTTGGCCGTGTCTAACTCTGTGCAACTCTATGGACTGTAGCCCACTAACCTCCTCTGTCCATCAGAATCTCTAGGCAAGAATACTGGAGTGGGTTGCCATGTCCTTCTCCATGGGATATTCCCAACCCAGGGATCAAACTCGTGTCTCTGATGTCTTCTGTATCAGGAGATGAGTTCTTTACTGATATCGCCACCAAATATGCATGCTCACAGGATAGTTTCAGGATAATCAGAGACTCCAGTAGTCTACCTTTGTATAACTGGAGTAACTAAATAAAACTTATATTGAAAGATAAGCATAGCAAGAAAATGGAGATAAACAAATAAAAACTAGAGAGATTTTCTCATAATAAAGAAGAGTGAATGTATGAGGATCCTGAAAAATTAATCCCTTCTAGTATGTTGTAAAGTTAATTGATTTCAAAAATACATTTTAATGTGTCTTGTTCTGCAAAGCAAAAATAATGTGTTATTTACAAAAGCTTAAAACAATTATAGCTGGTCCTAGCCTTCTCCAGAGCAATTGTCAATGCTAGTAGTGCAACACTTTTTACACATCTTCAGGGAAAACAAATAAACAAGTGATCCAAGAATTTTACACATTTCCTAACTAAATAAAACCAACAGAAAATCATTTTGACTTTGTAATAACAGATGATTGTTATCCCCAATAAATTATTAATAAATCTCTTAGACTGAGAGAAGCAAGAGATAATTAAATAAATTTTAAAATAATTTAAAAAACCCAGAAATACTGGTAGTAAGTATTTAACCTATCTAAATGAATTGGCAAAAACACAAACACTATGATTTTGAGTTCAGAATTGAAATAGTAACACAATCTAAATGCTATCTTCCCTAACAAAATAATTGAACACACAGAAAAAAAGAAGAAAATATATAATATAATAGTTTAAAAACTCATTTTTTATATTTTGCTTTTTAGTTTCTTTGTATTTCTTAGATCTGTGGTTTGGTATTTTTCATTAATTTTGAAAGTCCACAGTTAATATCTGTTCATTTTTTCCTTTACTTCATTGTTTTTCTTTCATTATCCAGATATTAATACATATATGTTGGATAATTTTCCATTTTATTGGTGCTAGACTTATGATGGAGATTAAGGATTTCTTGACTCCCTTTTTCTAGTCTGTCATAGTTTGGTTCTGTGAGCTTGCACCTCCAAAATGAATCTTCCTAAGTATTGATGCCCCAACCTCTGCCTGTAACCCAGGACAGGGTCTAAGGTACGTGTGAATTTTCTGTCCTTCACCCTGCAACAGTGTAACTCTGGTTTATATCAGTGGGTTCTTGTGATCATCATTTCTAAATCTTCCTATAGAAGTAGTATACTTTTGTTTTGAATCACTACAAGTGATTCAAATCAATGATTCAATCAGTCATTGACCCTGAATAGATTTTACGCCCTTGGTCCTTTACTATTATTTGGCTTTTGTTAGTATCACTACCACTTATGGAAGGGTGCCAGCTAACATTCACACGGTATTGGGTAAGGGACTGGGGATGTGAGTAGGTTTTCTTTATTCCTTTGAGTGGTAGTTGATCTTCACCTTATTTGAGAGAAGGGTCTAATTTGGGGCAAAGGAATGTTGTTTGTTCTTTTCATAGTAGAAATTTTCTTTGGTTATTTTTTTTAAATTAAATTTATTTATTTTTTTAATTACAATATTGTATTTGTTTTGCCATACATTGACACGAATCAGCCATAGGTGAACACAATCGCCCAATGCCGAAGCCCCCTCCCACCTCCCACCCCACATCCTCTACCTGAATCGTCCTGTGCATCAGCCCCATGCATCCTGCATCCTACACCAAACATAGATTAGCGCTTCGTTTCTTACAGGAAAATACACATGCTTCACTGTCATTCTCCCAAACCATCCCACCCTTTCCCTCTCCCTCAGAGTCCAAAAGTCCACTCTATACCTCTGTGTCTCTTGTTGTCTCACATATAGGGTCATCATTACTGTCTTCTAAATTCCATATATATGTGTCAGTATACTGTATTGGTGTTTTTCTTTCTGGCTAACTTCACTCTGTATAATCGGTTCCAATTTCATCCATCTCATTAGAACTGAGTCAAATTTATTCTTTTAAGGGCTGAGTAGTATTCCATAGTGTATATGAACCACAGCTTTCTTATCCATTCATCTGCTGATGGACATCTAGGTTGCTTCCATGTCCTGGCTATTATAAACAGTGCTGCAATGAATATTGGGGTACATGTGTCTTATTCAATTCTGGTTTCTCAGTGTGTATGCCCAGCAGTGGGATTGCTGGGTCATAAGTCAGTTCTATTTGCAATTTTTTAAGGAATTTCCACACTGTTTTCCATAATGGCTGTACTAGTTTGCATTCCCACCAGCAGTGTAAGAGGGTTCCCTTTTCTCCACACCCTCTCCAGCATTTATTGCTTGTAGACTTTTGGATCGCAGCCATTCTGACTGGTGTGAAATGATACCTCATTGTGGTCTTGATTTGCATTTCTCTGATAATGAGTGATGTTGAGCATCTTTTCATGTGTTTATTAGCCATCCGTATGTCTTCTTTGGAGAAATTCCTATTTAGTTCTTTGGCCCATTTTTTTATTGGATCATTTATTTTTCTGGAGTTGAGCTGCATAAGTTGCTTATATATCTTTGAGATTAGTTGTTTGTCAGTTGTTTCATTTGCTATTGTTTTCTCCCATTCAGAAGGCTGTCTTTTCACCTTGCTTGTAGTTTCCTTTGTTGTGCAGAAGCTTTTAATTTTAATTAGATCCCATTTGTTTATCTTTGCTTTTATTTCCAGTATACTGGGAGGTGGATCATAGAGGATCCTGCAGTGATTTATGTCGGAGAGTGTTTTGCCTATGTTCTCCTCTAGGAGTTTTATAGTTTCTGGTCTTACATTTAGATCTTTAATCCATTTTGAGTTTATTTTTGTGTATGGTGTTAGAGAGGGTCTAATTTCATTCTTTTACAAGTGGTTGACCAGTTTTCCCAGCACCACCTGTTAAAGAGACTGTCTTTACTCCATTGTATATTCTTGCCTCCTTTGTCGAAGATAAGGTGTCCATAGGTATGTGGGTTAATCTCAGGGCTTTCGATTTTGTTCCATTGATCTGTATTTCTGTCTTTGTGCCAGTACCATACTGTCTTAATGACTTTGGCTTTGTAGTAGAGCCTGAAGTCAGGCAAGTTGATTCCTCCAGTTCCATTCTTCTTTCTCAAGATTGCTTTGGCTATTTGAGGTTTTTGTATTTCCATACAAATCTTGAGATTATTTGATCTAGTTCTGAGAAAAATACTGCTGGTAGCTTGATGGGAATTGCATTGAATCTGTAGATTGCTTTGGGTAGTATACTCATTTTCACTATATTGATTCTTCCAACCCATGAGCATGGTATACTCCTCCATCTATTAATGTCTTCTTTGATTTCTTTCATCAGTGTTTTATAGTTTTCGATATATAGGTCTTTAGTTTCTTTAGGTAGGAATATTCCTAAGTATTTTATTCTTTTCGTTGCAATGGTGAATGGAATTGTTTCCTTAACTTCTTTTTCTACTTTCTCATTATTAGTGTATAGGAATGCAAGGGATTTCTGAGTGTTGATTTTATATCCTGCAACTTTACTATATTCACTGATTAGCTCTAGTAGTTTTCTGGTGGAGTCTTTAGGATTTTCTATGTAGACGATCATGTCATCTGCAAACAGTGAGAGTTTTACTTCTTCTTTTCCAATTTGGACTCCTTGTATTTCTTTTTCTGCTCTGATTGCTGTGGCCAAAACTTCCAGTACGATGTTGAAGAGTAGTGGTGAAAGTGGACACCCTTGTCTTGTTCCGGACTTTAGGGGAAATGGTTTCAATTTTTCGCCATTGAGGATAATGTTAGCCGTGGGTTTGTCATATATAGCTTTTATTATGTTGAGGTATGTTCCTTCTATTCCTGCTTTCTGGAGAGTTTTAATCATAAATGGATGTTGAATTTTGTCAAAGGCTTTTTCTGCATCTATTGAGATAATCATATGATTTTTATTTCTCAGTTTGTTAATGTGATGAATTACATTGATTGACTTGCGGATACTGAAGAATCCTTGCATCCCTGGGATAAAGCCCACTTGGTCATGGTGTATGATCTTTTTAATGTGTTGCTGGATTCTGATTGCTAGGATTTTGTTGAGGATTTTTGCATCTATGTTCATCAGTGATATTGGCCTGTAGTTTTCTTTTTTGTGGTGTCTTTGTCAGGTTTTGGTATTAGGGTGATGGTGGCCTCATAGAATGAGTTTGGCAGTTTACCTTCCTCTGCAATTTTCTGGAATAGTTTCAGTAAGATAGGTGTTAGGTCTTCTTGAAATTTTTGGTAGAATTCAGCTGTGAAGCCGTCTGGACCTGGGCTTTTGTTTGCTGGAAGATTTCTGATTACAGTTTCAATTTCCGTGCTTGTGATGGGTCTGTTAAGATTTTCTATTTCTTCCTGGTTCAGTTTTGGAAAATTGTACTTTTCTAAGAATTTGTCCATTTCTTCCAAGTTGTCCATTTTATTGGTATATAATTGCTGATAGTAGTCTCTTATGATTCTTTGTATTTCTGAGTTGTCTGTCGTGATCTCTCCATTTTCATTTCTAATTTTGTTGATTTGATTTTTTTCTCTTTGTTTCTTGATGAGTCTGGCTAATGGTTTGTCAATTTTATTTATCCTTTCAAAGAACCAGCTTTTTGTTTTGTTGATTTTTGCTATGGTCTCTTTTGTTTCTTTTGCATTTATTTCTGCCCTAATTTTTAGGATTTCTTTCCTTCTACTAACTCTGGGGTTCTCTATTTCTTCCTTCTCTAGTTGCTTTAGGTGTAGAGTTAGGTTATTTATTTGACTTTTTTCTTTTTCTTGAGGTATGCCTGTATTGCTATGAACTTTCCTCTTAGGACTGCTCTTATAGTGTCCCAAAGGTTCTGTGTAGTTGTGTTTACATTTTCATTTGTTCCGATGCATATTTTGATTTCTTTTTGATTTCTTCTGTGATTTGTTGATTATTCAGAAGGGTGTTGTTCAGCCTCCAAATGTTGGAATTTTTAATAGTTTTTCTCCTATAATTGAGATCTAACCTTAGTGCATTATGGTCAGAGAAGATGCTTGGAATAATTTCAATTTTTTTGAATTTATCAAGGTTAGATTTATGACCCAGAATGTGATCTATTCTGGAGAAGGTTCCGTGTGCACTTGAGTAAAAGGTGAAATTCATTGTTTTGGGGTGAAATGTCCTATAGATATCAATTAGGTCTAACTGGTCTATTGTATCGTTTAACGTTTGCGTTTCTTTGTTAATTTTCTGTTTAGTTGATCTGTCCATAGGTGTGAGTGGGGTATTAAAGTCTTCCACTATTACTGTGTTATTATTAATTTCCCCTTTCATGCTTGTTAGCAATTGTCTTACATATTGCGGTGCTCCTATGTTGGGTGCATATATATTTATAATTGTTATCAGAGAAGTTTGAGGAGCAAGTAAGTTTTACACTTATCTTTCATTCATGAAGGGTCTAGAACAAAGATGGACCAATGTAATTATACCAGTTCTATCCTCAAGTCTTAGCAAGACTTACAGCACCACTGAGAGTGTCTCTATCAGGCCCACCTTTCCTTGTTCCTGTCTTTGTAAGCACTGTATGGAATCCTGTGGGAAAAAGCTGGTGAGTGGAGCTTTTATTCCTTATGGTCAGGACTTCAATGGATACAGATTTGTCACTCTTAGGTTAAGCTCTGCTTCACTTAAGAATTTGTTAAAAAGCTGGTTGTTCTAATCTGTCTGAAAAATAGTACATTAGAACTCCAATGATAAAGAAACTGTTGTTTTCTTTTTAAAGTCTGCAACAGAAAATAAAATCAATGATATAAATGACCTAATAAGTGCTTATGAAAGAGTTTTTATTCTGAGATAATTTTATAACTTAAAAGGTTAGAGAAGAACTAAAATATATCCTTATCAAACTCTCCCAGAAAATTGCAGATGGAAGAACACCTCCAAGCTCATTCCATGAAGCAACCATCACCCTGATTCTAAAATTAGACAAATATATCACAAAAAATACAGATGCTAAAATCCTCAATAAAATACTCGCAAACATAATCCAACAGCATATTGAAAGGATCATACACCCTGATCAAGTAGAATTTACCCAGGAATGCAAGGATTCTTCAATATATATGAACCAGTCAATGTGATATACCATATTAACAAACTGAAGAATAGAAATCACATGATCATCTCAATAGATGCAGAAAAAGCTTTCAAAAAAATTTGATACCCATTTATGATAAAACCTCTTCAAATGGATATAAAATGTAACTCCTTCAATGTAATAAAGGCCATATTCAACAAATCCACAGCAAACATCGTTATCAGTGGTGAAGAAATGAAAATATTTCCTCTAAGTCAAGAACAAAACAAGGGTGTCCACTCTCACCACTATTATTCAGCATAGTTTTGGAAGTCCTAGCCATGACACTCGAGAAGAAAAAAAGAAATAACAGAAATTCAAATTGGAAAAGAAGTAAAGCTGTCATTATTTGCATATGATATAATAATACACATAGAAAATCCTAAAGATGCTACCAGAAAGTGACTGGGGCTCATAAACTTATTTGGTAAAGTTGCATGAAGGATACAAAATTAATATACAGAAATCTCTCATTCCAATGCACTAATAGCAAAAAATCAGAAAATGAGATTTAGGAAACAATGCCATTTGCGACTGCAACAACAAAAATACCTAAGAATAACTATGGGGTCAAATGATATGTACTCAGAAAAGTATAATATAATGATGAAAGAAATAAAAAAACGATGCACAGAAACTGAAAGATATAGCATGTTATTTGATTGGAAGAATCAATACTTTGAAGTGACTATAGTACCCAGAGCTATTTATAGATTCAATACAATCCCTATCAAATTGCCAATGGATTTTTTCACAGAATATAAATAAAATTTTACCATTTTGAATGGAAACACAAAAGACCTTGTATAGCCAAAGCAATCTTGAAAAAGAAAAAAAGAGCTGAAAGAATCAGGCTCCCAGACTTTAAACTATACTACAAAGCTACAGTAATCTAAACAGTATAGTACTGGCTCGAACATAGAAATAAAAATTAATGGAACAGGATAGAAAGTCTGGATGTAAACTCACACACCTATGGCCACTTATTCTATGACAACGAGGCAAGAATATACAATGAGGAAAGAGTATATTCTATAAATGATGCTGGGAAAACTGAACAGCTACATTTAAAACAATGAAGTTGGAACACTTCCTAATACCAAACACACACACAAAAATAAATTCAAAATGGATCAGAAACCTGAATTTAAGGCTGGACTCATTATATGACTCTTAAACAAAAGCATAAGGAGAATACTCTTTGGCATAAACTGCAGCATTATTTTTTGGATCCATCTCTTAGAGTAGTGAAAAGAAAAAACAAATATAAATAAATGGAATGTAATCAAAGTTAAAAGCTTTTTCAAAACAAACAAACAAAATGAGTAAACAAAAAAGTCAATTTCAGAATGGGAGAATTTGCAAATGAAGCAATAGACTAGGGATTAGTCATCAGAAATACAAACAGCTCATACAGCTCAATACCAAATAATCCAGTAAAAAATAGGTGGGAGATCTAAAATAGACATTTGTCCAAAGAAGACATACAGATGGGAAAAAAACACATGAAAAGATGGTAAACATCAATAATTCAGAGAAAAATGTAAATTGAAACTAAAATGAAATATCACCTCACACTGGTCAGAATGACCATTATCAAAAAAATCTACAAACAATAAACATTGGAGAAGTTATGAAGAGAAAAGAACACTCCTACGCTATTGGTGGGAATGTAAATTGATATAATCACTATGGAGACAAGTATGGACATTCCTTAAAACACAGGAAAAATAAATAGCATGAAAATGAAAGTGAAAGTGTCCAACTCTCTGCATCTCCATGGACTGTCGCACGCCAGGCTCCTTTGTCCATGGAATTCTCCAGGCAAGAATAATGGAGTGGGTTTCTATTTTCTTCTCCAGAGGATCTTCCTGATGGTATGACCTAGTAATTCCATTTTTATGCATATACGATAATAGAAAATGTACACAAGCATCTTCATATTCCTAAAATAAATTTATAATTTTAAAAAGACTACTATTCTTTTGGAAATTAACATCCCCAAACTAATTGAAAACAGAGGAATTTGAACTGCCTATTTATTTTTATATTGCATGAATATTGCCTGTTTCAATCTAACTCAAGGTAAAACAAGAATTTATTTTAAATTATTGTACTTATAATAAATATCAAATGATAATACGTTTTTCTGCCAGTTTAACGATTGGTTTTAATGCCAGCAAATTTGGAAAACTCAGCAGTGGCCACAGGATTGGAACATGTCAGTTTTCATTCCAATCCCAAAGAGGCAATGCCAAAGAATGCTCAAACTATCGCACAATTGCACTCATCTCACATGCTATTAAGGTAATGCTAAAAATTCTGCAAGCCAGGCTTCAGCAATACGTGAATCATGAACTCCCTGATGTTCAAGCTGGTTTTAGAAAAGGCAGAGGAACCAGAGATCAAATTGCCAACATCTGCTGGATCATAGAAAAAGCAAGACTGTTCCAGAAAAACATCTATTTCTGCTTTATTGACTATGCCAAAGCCTTTGACTGTGTGGATCGCAAGAAACTGTGGAAAATTCTGAAAGAGATGGGAATACCAGACCACCTGACCTGCCTCTTGAGAAATCTGTATGCAGGTCAAGAAGCAACAGTTAGAACTGCACATGGAACAACAGACTGGTTCCAAATAGGAAAAGGAGTACTTCAAGGCTATATATTGTCACCCTGCTTATTTAACTTCTATGCAGAGTACATCATGAGAAACGCTGGACTAGAAGAAACACAAGCTGGAATCAAGACTGCTGGGAGAAATATCAATAACCTCAGATATGCAGATGGCACCACCCTTATGGCAGAAAGTGAAGAGGAGCTAAAAAGACTCTTGATGAAAGTAAAGAGGAGAGTGAAAATGTCGGCTTAAAGCTCAACATTCAGAAAAGGAAGATCCTGGCATCCGGTCCCATCACTTTATGGGAAATAGATGGGGAAACAGTGGAAACAGTGTTAGACTTTATTTTTGGGGCTCCAAAATCACTGCAGATGGTGACTGCAGCCATGAAATTAGATGACGCTTACTCCTTGGAAGAAAAGTTATGACCAACCTAGATAGCATATTCAAAAGCAGAGACAGTACTTTGCCGACTAAGGTCCATCTAGTCAAGGCTATGGTTTCTCCAGTGTTCATGTATCGATGTGAGAGTTAGACTGTGAAGAAAGCTGAGTGCCGAAGAATTGATGCTTTTGAGCTGTGGTGTTGGAGAAGACTCTTGAGAGTCCCTTGGAGTGCAAGGAGATCCAACCAGTCCATTCTGAAGGACATCAACCCTGGGAGTTCTTTGGAAGGAATGAGGCTGAAGCTGAAACTCCAGTACTTTGGCCACCTCACACGAAAGTTGACTCATTGGAAAAGACTCTGATGCTGGGAGGGATTGGGGACAGGAGGAGAAGGGGACGAGCGAGGATGAGATGGCTGGATGGCATCACGGACTAGATGAACATGAATCTGAGTGAACTCCGAGAGATGGTGATGAACAGGGAGGCCTGGCGTGCTGCGATTCATGGGGTCGCAAAGAGTCGGACATGACTGAGCCACTGAACTGACTGAACTGAGCTGAACTTTAATATTTTCCTATTGATTTCATGAATTCTTAAGAGATAGTAACTTAATCTCAGAAATGACTTAGTCGTTCTTCCTTATATCTTTTTACTTTCTATCATGCTGGTGCTGTTTACTTATAGGCAATTGTTTTTGAATATTACTTATTAAAGAGATTGTAATAATATCTTTTTATTTTCAAATGTCACTATTCCATAAAATACCTATCAGAGTCTGTATCCTCATTTCTAGAATAACCAACTTTGCAGTAATTGGGTCATATTAAAAATGTTACATCAACTTTACTTATAATGAATATGCCATGGTTCGTAAAATGTCTAGATTTGCCACTATTCTAGTTGATTCAGTTTTTAGAAATATGTTTCTCCTAAGAAAGACAAAGGACAAAGCTTCTTTCCATCTTTAATTGAACTTTCATTAGAAGGGGAAATTGTCCTATCTCTAATTTAGGCACTTGCACATAGATATCTTTGTGTTTATGCTAAAATATTCAAGCCATTTAAGCTAGTTAATAATTGTATTTGGATTCCTATTGACACATTTCTACACAAATTTCAAGGGATTCCCTCATTAATTCTAACACAATAATCCATCCTTTTCAAAATCAGCTCAAAAGAGCCAAGTACAAACTACAGCAATTCCACTAGGCTTAACTGAAGTCCCCTTCATACTGCATTCTCCTCCTTGTCTCCTGCTGTGCACATTTACTTGACTCTGCTTTGGGGATTTGTTTGTTTTCCTTGCAATAGTCTTGGCTGCCTTTCTTTTGCTTTGCCATATGTTGTTCTTCATCATACAGTCTTTGAACTTTCTTTCATCAAATTCATTATTATGAGTTTTTGCTCATCTCCTATTTTATGCTGCTTATTTGACAAGATAACATACATTTTTCTCCTATGCTGGTCATGAGGTTCTTTTCCTCAAACTGTGCCTTTTTTGGGGATTGACTACATTGGGTTTACTTATTCCCAGTGTTTTCTGTTTGTTTTGTTGCCTCATTATCATTTGTCTTCTGGAAATAATTAGCTATCTCATCATGCACACTCCCTATACACCTTATGGGGGTGAAACTCACTCTTTTGATGAATCTTTCTAAGAAGAATTAATATATAGTTGTAATGAATGAAAATTGAGTGTTCAAGTCTCCCAGTCACTGGGTGGCTGAGACTCAGTATGGTATCTCACATTCATCAGTGCCTCTTTAGTCTCAAATGAAAGAAACAGATAAACAAGCACATTCTACAGAGCAGCAGGGCTTGTAACTAGGGAACACTTTCATCTATTTAAGATGATTTTTTTGAGAAGTGAATATTAATGGTATTTGACACACCTGTAATTGCGCATGAATGTCATTCCATATTGGGCAAAACATATTGCATTTTTTTGGTTTGGTTTGAATAACTCCAAAATATAAATAATTTACCAACCACTCATTAATGAAAAAAGAGTCAACTGAGAAGCCTTTAAGGATTTTCATAGCCCTCTGGCTTACCTTCCTTGTCTATTTAGAATAACAGCTGTCCACAGACATTTTTCTGAGTTCAATTGCCAAAGTAATGTTTGAGTGACTGAAATGTATGCAACATTAGAGATAATAAATCTCAACAAAGCACATTTTCTGTTCATAGTGGCATAAACGGAACTTTTACATAAATATTATTGCTTCTTTTACATAAAGGTAACATCACTGAAAATATGTGTGTATTTAGAAGTGTTATTTGAGGAATCATATTATAAATTATTCATATGGAAACAATGATATTCTTATAGGAGAAATAGTTCTGCTGATTAAGATATTGGAATTAATTATCTAAGTATAAAATGAATATACCATGAAAGAGGTCCTGTAAAAACATATGAAGAAAAATAAATTAGCTCTGGCTTGATTTCAAAGCTTCAACAGATCTTTAGTAGATGAATTCTATTACTTAGAAATGACTGATTATGAAGCCAAGAAATAAAGTCCATGTCCTCTGAAGCTGTTAACCAAGTGTAAGGTCACAATGGCTCCATCAAACTCTTTCCAGCCTCCTTGAGAATTCTGGTTATTGTGAATGACTGTTTAGTAAAATAAATTACCACTTTCAAAAAGTGCCATTTGATTTGCTATGATGACACTGGGGAACAATTGTATTCAGACCAGGCAGTTTACCTTACCAAATAATGCAACTATGTGTTCAAAATGGCATTGAAGCTGTCATCTAAATCTTTGGGTAAAATTTCAAATCATATGCTCGCTATCATTGTGGAGTATTCAATTCAGTTAAAACATTGCAGTTTCATTGTTTTGTAAAGTAAGACAAAAATACTATATTGATAATTATTTTATGTTATGAAACAATATGCAAATTATTAACTCTTTGAACAAGAAAATGATAGAAAAGAAAAATCTCTGCCTAGACTTTGAACTAAAGTAGAGATTGTGCAGATAGTTCTACTGGGGATACTATTTCTCAAATTAATAAAGAGAAAGACGTAATAAGAACCTGTGAGATTGTGTGAGGGTGCAAACTTACAATAGGGAAATGAAGAAATGAAAAGCTGTGTTTTTAAGATAAATATAAATACACCATTGATATTAAGCAATATTCATTTTTGTTGTTCAGTTACCCTGACACAATCGTGTCTGAATTTTTGCGACACTATGGACTAGGTGTCGCACACTAGGCCTCTCTGTCCCTCATCATCTCCTGAAGTTTGCCCAAGTTCATGTCCATTGCATCAGTAATGCCATCCAGCCATATCATCCTCTGATGCCCTCTACACCTTCTGCCCTCAATCTTTCCCAGCATCAGGGACTTTACCAATGAGTCAGCTGTTCACATCAGTTGACCAAAATACTGGAGCTTTAGCTTTAGCATCAGTTCTTCCAATAAATATTCAGGGTTGATTTCCCTTAAGATTGACTGGTTTGATCTCCTTGTTGCCTGAGGGACTCTCAGGAGCCTTCTCCAGCACCACAGTTCAAAAGCATCAATTCTTAGGCACTCTGCCATCTTTACAGTCCAGCTCTCACAATCATACATGACCACTAGGAAGACCAGAGCCTTGACTATATGGACCTTTGCTGGCAGAGCAATGTCTCTGCTTTTCAACACACTATGTTTGCCATCGCTTTACTGCCAAGAAGCATTTTCTTCTGATTTTATGGTTGTAGTCACCATCCACAGTGATTTAGAACCCAAGAAGAAGAAATCTGTCATGACTTTCACCTTTCCCCCTCTATTTGCCATGAAGTAATGGGTCAGATGCTATGATCTTAGTTGTTGTTGTTATTGTCTTTTAATAGTTTTAGGCCAGCTCTTTCACTCTTCTTCACCCTCATTAAGAAGCTCTTTAGTCCGTCTTTACTTTCTGCCCTTAAAGTGGTATCATCTGTGTATCTGAGGTTGTTGATGTTTTACTCAAGTACCTTGATTCCAGCTTGTAACTCATCCAGCTGGGCATCTTATGATATGATCAGCATAGAGATTAAGCAAACAGGGTGACAGCAGACAACCCTATATTACTTCCTTCTCAATCTTGAACCAATCAACTCTTCCATATAGGGTTTTAGTGTTTCTTCTTGACGCACATACAGGTTTGTAATATTCCTAGCTAACAGTTAATCATTAAGAAAAGACTGGATAGTGATTGTCAAATTTTATCTAAACATATATCTTTAAAATTTAATACATACTTTCTAATAAACAAACGAACAAACAAAAAAACCAAGATAGTAAACCAAGAGATAATGCCATGCGTCTATGGGCACCTTATTTTTGCCAAAAGAGGCAAGAATATACAATGGAAAAGATAGTCTCTTCAATAAGTGGTGCTGGGAAAACTGGTCAGCTATATGGAAAATAATGAAACTAGAATATGTCCTAATGATGTACATGAAAATCAACTCAAAATGGAATAAACGCTTACATGTATGCCAGAAACTATAAAGCTCTTAGAGGAAAACATAGGCAGTACACTCTTTGAGTTACTTTCTAATGCTTACCAAATACTAACACAAGGTAGAACAAATACAACCCACAGAAAAGAGAATTACACAACAGTTGCATGGAAGTTTTAGGCCCTCAGATATTTACAGGGGAAAAACATTGTGATGAAATAGATAATAGTGATAAATGGCAGCATGTAAGTCTTTAATACTTATATGACAGCATACAAGTCATATAATACTTCACAAATTTTATATTTTGAATTGTATTAATATTTATCTTTCCTTTCAGGAGTTCCATAATAAAAATTTTTCTTTGAAAAGTATTTATTTTATTTTCAACTTCAAGGGAGAATTAATTTTAAATTAAAAATTTAAAAATGTAATTAATTGCAAGGGGCTTTTGCTTTTAGATTTTGTTAAGTAATTTCCAATTTATTATACTGTGTGCAGCATTTGTAAATATTTTTAATTTTGGAACTTACTCTTGCTTTCTTCATGATGAAATATTTGATCATTCATTGGAATGTTTTATATTTGAAGGATAGGCACAGTTTCAATTAGCAGCATGTAAAGTTTAATACCTAGTGGTAATAATTTTCTTAAATTATGTTAGTTAAATTACTGTATTCTATAAAAGACTTGTTTACAGGATAAGATTCTACTATGTGTGACTTTTTACCTGGGGACTTTCTACATTTTTCATAGGGTGGTATTATGGACTCACATAAAAGGCACAGAATTACTTGCTTAAATAATTATAGTAGAGTGTGGGCCTTCAGAAACAGTTTAGAAATGAGAAATAAAACTTGGGAAAATGCCACTATAATTTGAATATTAGCTGCTCAATTTACTAGATCACACCTTAATTGGGCTTCCCCAGGGATTCAGTGTTAAAGAATCTTGCTTCAATGCGGGAGACAAGGGTTCAGTTCTATGATCAGGAAAATCCCCTGGGACAGGAAATGGCAATCCACTTAAATATTCTTGCATGGGAAAGCCCACAGACAGAGGAGCCTGCTGCACTATAGTACACGGGGTCACAAGTGTCAGACACCATTTAGTGGCTAAACTACCACCTTAATTATACATGTGAGAGAGAAATGCTAAATTTCCCACAGAAAAGCAATAGCCCCAAAGCCAAAAGAATATAAAGTTTTACATGCTTTCTACTTCAGGGTGACAGAGTTTAAATTTTTGTTCAACAAAGTTAGTACAGATAGCTAGTACAAAAATAAATATTTTAAGGAAAAAATAACAGAAAAAGGAGACTTCACAACATAACATCCAAAATGGTCAGTATATGATAAAAAGGTTAGACTTGAAAAGAAACAAGAAAGTGTATACCATTTGCAATCAATAAAAATATATATCAAAATAGATTAGATATAGGGATTTGAAGAAAATGAAACTTTTACAGGTCTATTAAATATCTGTTCAAGAACTTACAAGAAAAATATAACAATAATAAATAAAAATTTGGCTACTGTTAGCACAAAAATAGACAATATAAAAATTAACATATTGAAATTCCAGACCTAAAAATGAAATAAACTGCAAATTCCAACAGTAGGCCCTGATGATAGATTGAAAATGGAAAAAGAAACAAAAGAAAAGAAAAATTGGTTCAGTGATTTAAAATCTACATTAACATTAAACACATAATGTAAAAAGACTAAAAAAAAAGTAATTTAACGACTTAAAAGCATATCTTTAAACAAATATGTAACTGGAACACAGAAGCTTAGAAGAGAGAATGGGATTTTTTTTTCCAAGCTGTGTGGCATGCAAATCTTAGCTCCCAGCCTAAGGATTGAACTAGTGACCCCGTGCATTGGAAGCTCAGAATCTTAACCAGTGGAAGACAAGGGAAACTCCAATGGCAAGTTTTTAAAAAAATTCTGAAATTTGATTTGAAAACTAAACAGAAATGCATGCAAAATGTTCAGCTAATCAGGATTTCTACAAGTAAAGTAATAACTAGGAAATAAGAAACAGCAGAGAATAGTTGGCCAGCATAGAAAAACATCACATAACAATAAAAATCAGGAAAATATCAAAAGAAAAATAAAAATAAAGGGAATATATACAAAACAAACTCCAAGATGCAATAATTAAACCCATGATATATTAATCAGAGTGTGAGATGGATTAAAGGATAGAACCCAATCATATTTGCTAAAAAGAAACAAATTTTAAATTGAAAAACACAAGTAACTTGGAAGAAAATGGGTAGAAAAACACACAAAAAAATGAAATAATGAACAAAATATCTCTGTGGTAGCATTTAAGATTAAAGTAGACTTTCAACACAGATTATCACCAGAATTAAAGTGGCATATTATGCAAACAAAATAATTAATGTACTAGCAAGGTATAATAATACTAAATGTGAATATATCTAACCAAAACTCAAAACTCACAAAGCAAAATTTGATAAAACTAAAGAGAGAAACAAATTATCTCTAAAATATAAATCATAGAAAAGTAGAGAAAAACGACTTGCCATTAGATAATTTAATAAAACTACCACACAACTTGATCTAAATGATAAATACAAAAGTATCACTAACAATTGCAGAATATACATTTTAAAAAGCCTACATGGAACATTCACCAAGATAGAATATTTAGTAGACTATACAGCAATTATCAATAAAAGTAAGATAATTCCAGACATCCTGGACTTTAAAGTCAAATGGGCTTTATGAGGCATTACTACAAACAAAGCTAGGGTGGGGGGATGGTGACAGAATTCCAGTTGAACTATTTCACATCCTAAAATATGATGTCTTTAAAGTGCTGCACTCAATATGTCAGCAAACTGAGAAAACTCAGCAGTGACCAGAGGATTGGAAAAGGTCAGTTTTCATTCCAGTACCAAAGAAGAGCAAAGCCAAAGAATGTTTGACTACTATACAATTGCGCTCATTTCACATGCTAGCAAGTTTATGCTCAAAATCCTTCAAGCTAGGCTTCAGCAATGTGAGAACCAAGAATTTCCAGATTCACAAGTGGGTTTAGAAAAAGCAGAGGAACATCCATTGGACCATAGAAAAAGCAACGGAATCCAGAAAAACACCTACTTCTACTTCATTGATTATGAACAGACTTTAACTATGTGGATGAAAACAAACATGAAAATTCTAAAAGAGATGAGAAAATCAGACCGCCTTATCTGTCTCCTGATAAACCTATATTCAAGTCAAGAAGCAACATTTAGAACCAATATGGAACAACAGACTGTCTCAAAATTGGGAAAAGAGTATATCAAGGCTGTTTACTGTTACCCTGCTTATTTAGCTTATTTGAAGACTGGGCTTCCAGGGTTGTGCTAGTGGTAAAGAAACTGCCTGCCAAAGCAGAAGACTTGTAAGAGACGCAGCTTCAATCCCCGGGCCTGGAAGACCCCTTAGAAAAGGGAATGACAACCCACTCCAGTAATCTTTACTGGAGAATCCCATGGACAGAGGAGCCTGGCAGTCTACAGTCCATGAAAGTGAAAGTGAAGTCTCTCAGTCCTGTCCGACTCTTTGTGACCCGTGGACTGTAGCCCACCAAGCTCCTCCGTCCATGGGATTCTCCAGACAAGAATACTGGAGTGGGTTGCCATTTCCTTCTCCAGGGGATCTTCCCTATCCAGGGATCAAACCCAGGTCTCCCACATTGCAGGCAGATGCTTTAACCTCTGTACCACCAGGGAAGCCCCTACAGTCCATAGGGTCACATATAGTCAGACATGACTGAAGCGACTTAGCAAGCATGCACGGACATCATGTGAAATGATGGACTGGATGAATCCCAAGCTGGAATTAAGATTGCTGGGAAAAATATCAATAAACTCAGATATGCAGATGACATCACCCTTATGGCAGAAAGTGAAGAGGAGCTAAAAAGCCTCTTGATAAGGGTGAAAGAAGATAATGAAAAATATGGCTTAAAACTCAACATTCAAAAACGAGGATTATGGCAACTGATCCCATCACTTCATGGCAAGTAAGTGGGGAAAAAGTGGAAACAGTGACAAGTTTCATTTTCAACCAAAATCACTGCCAGTGGTGACTGAAGCCATGAAATTAAAAGATACTCGCTTTTTGGAATAAAATATATTACAAACCTAGATAGCATATTAAAAAGCTGAGACATCACTTTGCCAACAAAGACCTGTATAATCAAACCTATGGTTTTTCCAGTAGTCATATACGAATGTGAGAGTTGGTACATCAAGAAGGCTGAGCACCCAATAATTGATACTTTCAAATTTTGGTGCTGGAGAAGACTCTTGAGAGTCCCTTGGACATCAAGCAGATCAAGTCAATCCTAAAGGAAATAAACCCTGAATATTATTTGAAAGGACTGATGCTGAAGCTCCAATACTTTGGCCACTTGATGCAAAGAGCTAACCCACTGGAAAAGACCTTGATGCTGGGAAGACTGAGGAGAATGGGGCAACAAACAATGAGACGGTTGGATGGCATCATTAGCTTAATGGACATAAGTGTGAACAAACACTGGGAGATAGTGAAGGACAGGAAAACCTAGCATGCTCCCAAGTCCACGGGGTTACAAAGAATCAAACATGAATTAATGACTGAACAACAAAAGCAATTTTAGCTATAGACTAGATTTTCTAACCACAATGATAATAAAACTGGAAATAATTTACAGTAGCTGATTTAGAAAAAAAAAAACTCTGAAAATGTTAAATAATAGAAAGTAGTGTAATTGGGATGAATAAAGTAAAAGTAATATCAAAATCTGCATGATGCAGCAAAAACAGGACTCAGAGGAAAATGTATTTCCGAATGCTCATTGTAGGAAAGTAGAATGGTCTAAATGTAATTATCTAAGCTCTTTGCCTAAAAGGCAAGATAAAAATAAAGAGTATGACTCTTAAATAAGTAAAAGAATAAAATGATTTCTGAAAAATATAAAAAACTAGAAAAAGGGCAATAATAAATTTTATTCATTTATTCATAAAATTATTAACTATATGAAGGAAAGAGAGAAAAACACCAACCTAACAAAAAATGAGAGAATATTTTCAAGAAATCCTAGGGCAATAAATTTGAGAGCTTAGATGAAATGAAAACAAAAGTGTCCTAAAAAAGAGTTCTCAAAATTGATGTAAATTTTAAAATATCTAATAATTTTATGTGTTATAGATATCTAAAAAAATTCTAAAGAATAATTTTCAGGCTAAGACAGTGTTCACTGATGACTTATACCAAATATTTAAGGAAGAAATAATGGTAATCATATGCAAATATTTTAGAAGTCAAAAAGAAAAAATATTTCTCATTTTGATTTGTGAAGCTAATATATTAATGACACCAAAGACTGATAAATATATTATCAAAAAGAAATACATAGACTAATAGCCCTAATGAAGAGACCTACAAATGTTCTTGATAAAATATTTGCAAATAAAATCTGACAATAAATAGCAAGAATAATAAGCCATGGTCATGCAGAATTTATTCTAGGAAAGCTTGAGCTAAATATATTTATATATTGAAAAAAATCAAATTAAAGTTAAATTCAATTAATTTTTAAGTTAAAATAATTAAAAACAAGCATATGATCATTGTAAAATGTACAAAATATTACTTGACAATATTCAACAGTCAAGCAAAATAAAAACTTTCTGCCTCTGAAGAAATAAAAGAAACTTTTTAATGTGAGAGAGAGCAAAAGAGGAGTCTAAAAGGACAGCAACAGATGGTGGAGATAAGGGATGTGCATTCATCTCCTGTAACAGCACCAAAATCCAACTAGCTATTGAATAACCATTGACAGGAGAATGCTGGAACCTACCAAAAAAATATACTCTACGTCCAAAGACAAAGAAGCTGCAGCAAGATGGTAGGAGGGACACATATATGATGAAGTCAAATCCCATACCCACCAGGTGAGTGACCTGCAAACTGGAGAACAATAATACCAAATAAGTTCTCCCACTGTTTTGAAAGTTCAGAACCCCATATCAGTCTTCCCAGACTGGGGACCCAGCAAAGGGACTTGGAATCCCCAGAGAAACTGACTTTGAAGGCCAGCAGGATTTGATTACAAGACTTCCACAGGATTGGGGTAAACAGAGACTCCAGTCTTGGAGGGAACAAACAAAACTTTGCCTGCACCAAGACTCAGAAAAAAAGGAGCAATGACTCAGCAGGAAACTGAGCTAAAACTACCTGCTGGTGTTGGAGGGTCTCCTGTGGAGCAGGGGCTCACCGCAGGAACAGGGGGACTGACTACAGTTGTCTGAACAGGTTCCTTTTGGCATAAACACACTTGGTGGTCCCCATTAACCTGACCATAGAGCCCACAGACAATTGTATTAAAGATTTACTGAGTAAAAGCTTTAGTCTCATCACCAATCCCTCCTATCAGGAAGCTCTTATACAAGCTTCTTAGCCTCCTCCATCAGAAGGCAGACAGAAGAAGCAAGAAGACCACAATCCCACAAAACCACATTACAGAAAGTTAATCAGAATGAAAAGGCAGAAAGGTACATCCCAGATGAAGGGACAAGATAAAACCCCAGAAAAAACAACTAAATGAAGTGCAGATACACAATCTTCCAGAAAAAGAATTCAGAACAATGATAGTGAATATTTAGGACCACGGGAAAATAATGGAGGCAAAGACTGAGAAGATGCAAGCAATGTTTACCAAAGACCAACAAGAACTAAAGATCAAGCAAACCGTGATAAATAATACATTGGAAGGAATCCATAGCAGAATAACTGAGGCAGAAGCATAGATAAATGATCTGGAGGACAGAATGGTGGAAATCACTGCCACATGACAAAATATAGAAAAAGAATAAAAAGAAAGGAAGGCAGCCTAAGAGACCTCTGGGACAACATTAAATGTATGAACATTCTCATTATAGAGGTTCCAGAAGTAGAAGAGAGACAGAAAGGACCTGAGAAAATATTTGAAGAGATATTAGCTGAAAACTTCCCTAACATGGGAAAGGAAATAATCAACAAAGTCCAGGAAGCACAGTCCCAGGCAGGATAAACCCAGGGAGGAACACACCCAGACACATAGTTATCAAACTGACAAATATCAAAGACACATAAAATATTTAAAGCAACAAGGGGAAAATGACAAATAATATACAAGAGAACTCCTATCAGGTTATGAACTGTTTTCTCAATGGAAACTCTACAAGCCAGAAGGGAATGGCATGACACATTTACAGTGGTGAAAGGAAAGAACCTACAACCAAGAATACTGCCCCCAGTAAGGCCCTCCTTCAGATTTGATGGAGAAATCAAAAGCTTTCTAGACAAGCAAAAGTTACAAGAATCCAGCACCACCAAGCTAACTTTATAACAAATGCTAAAAGAACTTCTCTAGGCAGAAAATTAGAGAAGGAAAAGTCCTACCAACAGAAAAATAAACCCAAAACAATTAAAAAAATGGTAATAGTATCATACATATCAATAATTACCTTAAATGTAAATGAATTAAATCTGCCAACCAAAAGATACACTGGCTGAGCTGATGAAAGCATGTGCATGTATGCATTTCCATTTATCACATCATTCTGCTTGATCCCTCAAATTGTGTTATTTTTTTTAATTTTTAGCTTAATCATGTTCCATTATGGCTTGTAATTATAATTATCTTCTATTTTTTGTCTTATTATTGATTGTGAACACTGATAAACATATTTTACTATTGTGATTATGCAACCATTACCCACCTAATACCATTGTATCATGATTGGTTGAACAACAGAAAAATTATAAAATTCTATATCACCAAAAACACCATTTAATAGAAAAACCTCCTGTAATCACTTTTTAAAACACAGATGTATAACAGAATTATCTTGGAATTTTTGAAAGATACAAATGTCCAA
Organism: Nanger dama; assembly: GCA_917880005.1. Taxonomy (NCBI): domain Eukaryota; kingdom Metazoa; phylum Chordata; class Mammalia; order Artiodactyla; family Bovidae; genus Nanger; species Nanger dama. The sequence goes on from CAKJTW010000014.1 coordinate 11,081,038, forward strand.
GTATTGCTTTTTTTCTTTTACCTGAGCTCCAGATATGTTTCTAATGAACAGCCATGTTAAAAAAAAACCCAAAAACAAAAACCGGGCTATTTGAAGATCCTTTACTTTTATCTACTTTGTTTCCACTTTTCTATTTCATATTCAGTGCTCCCATTTAATTTAGTTTATATTTTCAACTTTTCCATCTCTTTTTTTCTGTTCTTTCTCAAGCCTTTATCAAGAGTAGTAGAAAACCTTTTGTACATATATATATATATATATATAATATGTGTAATATATATATCAGAAAACTTATGAGTTTTTGCTTAAGTAAAATATTTATGACCAACTTAACATATTGGAAAGCAGATCTAACCAGTCCATCCTAAAGGAAATCAGTTATGCATATTCATTGGAAGGACTGATGCTGAAGTTGAAACTCCAGTACTTTGGCTACCTAATGTGAAGAACTAACTCATTTGAAAAGACCTTGATGCTGAGAAAGATAGAAGGCAGGAGGAGAAGGAGATGACAGAGGATGACATAGCTGGATGGCATCACTGACTCAATGGACGTGCATTTGAGTAGACTCCAGGAGTTGGTGATGGACAGGGAAGCCTGGCATGCTGCAGTCCATGGGGTTGCAAAGAGTTGGACATGACTGAGAGACTGAACTGAACTGAACTGAATTGATTCTACTTGTTTAACTTAGTATGAACAGAATTCTAGATTTTGAATTAAAAAAAAAAAAGATGCAACAAGCAGCAAATATTTACTATATTGCACAGGGAGATATAGTCAGTATCTTGTAGTAACATATAATGGAAAATGATTTCAAAACTAACATATGTGCATATAAATACCGAATCACAGACACAACAAGAATTCTACTTCTTGAAATTTGGTAATGTTTATCTTTTTGCAAGTTTTTAAAATGTCTAACAACGTATGGGGTGGAAATTTTAAATATATTTTTGTAGGATATAATTAATATGAATTCATTAAGTACAAATATACTTAAATTATTAATGACATCATTCAAGATGCTCCTATTCTTATTTTTTCTGCACTTGATAAAATATTCTCAGAGAAATGTCAATATATCTCACTATGATTATATATTTTCTTTCCCCTTATATTTCTTCTGATTTTCGCTTTAGATATCTTTCTTTCTTTGTTGTTAAGGTGTCTAATATTTTATGACGTCTATTTTATTTGTGAATTATATCTTTTATTATTAAAAACATTCATCTTTTTTTTCAAAAAACAAGTCTTCTCCAGCAAATAAATAAATAAAAGCACAGCAACAGGTAACAGAATATTTAAATTTTGAGAAAATGTTTCCCTTGTAGATAGGTATTTCAGTGAACTGTCTACTTGAAGCACTTCTGTTCACATTGTACCAGAGGATTTTACCCAGTTAAACATTTCATGAAAAAATATTTTAAAGGAAGTGTGGAATTATCTCTGTCCTAGGATAACATTATCATTGGTGAAGAAAATCCCAAGTAATCTAGAGACCAACCAATAGAAATAACAGGAAAATTTAGCAATGTCATAGAGTACAAAATCAATTTATAAAATCATTTGCAGAAAACAGAATATTTTTACAGTAATGTTAATATATCATGTTACACTTAAGAATGTATTTAAGAAAGACCTGGAAAAATTCCACACTGAATGCTGCAATATATAACTGAGACAAAAAAAAAAAAAAAGGCAATACATCATTATGAATTGAAATTATCTCTTACTGCAGCTCTCTTCAAATAGTGTATTCAGGTCAATCCTAACCATAACCTCAATGGTTTTGCGATAGAAACTGACAAGGCTATTTTAAATGTATGTAAAATTTCAATGCATTTAGAATAAACAAAAAGTGGGTCAAAATTGGGGAATTTTCCTTAACTGACTTAAGAATTTCTACATAACCTTCAGAAAGAAGTCATGGAAGTAACAGTAAAATGATAAATTAGTCAATGGAACTAAATTGAGAGTCCAGATAAAGGTCTGCATTTATATAGTTTATTGACTTTTGACAAAGACAGTAAGCAACTCAATGCTTTTAAGTGTTTTTATATTGAAAAAATAATAAAAAGTGTTTCACTCTATTATACTGACATATCTGGATATCCATACGAGAAAGAAAAATAAAATCCAACTCTTTCCTCTTAATATATATAGAAATTCACTATATATAGTATACATAATATAATATATATATACCAGAATATAGTGTATATGTATGTGTTGTATATATGTAGTCTATATACTCTGTGCTATGTGCTCAGTCACTCAGTAGTGTCTGACTCTTTGTGGCCCCATGCGCTGTAGGTCTCCAAGCTCTTCTGTCCATGGGATTCTCCAGGCAAGAATACTGAAGTGTGTTGCCATTTCCTCCTCCAATATGCTATATATACAAGCATATATATGAAAAATGTATATATACTAATATAAAGTTGATATATATATCTATATATACTATATATGCAAGTATATAGTATACTATATATCCTAAGTTTATGGAAGTGTTATTAGTGATCTGTAGGTAAGGAAAGGTCTCTTATAACACACTAAACTCTCCATTGAAATGACTAAAATGAAAAGACTGAAGTAAAACAAAGGTTGACAAGGAATATGGAGCACCTGAAATTTTAATACATTAGTGAATGAAGTGTGAAATAATACAACTACTTTGGAAATAATTTAGTGATTTCCAATAAAATTAAGCCTGCACTTACCTATGACTTAGAAATTTCACTTCTAAGTATACATCCACCAAATTTAAAACACGTTTTAAAGAGACTTTTATATTTATTGCCATTTTATCCATGAAAATCAATAACTAGAACAGTCAAAATATATATCAATGAGAGAAAATAATGCAATTGTGGTATGAACATGCAATGAAATACTTAGTAATGAAAAACAAATTACAAATATCACCAACAATATGAGTAAATTTCATAGACATCGCATGCGTGTAAATAGCTTTAGTTGGGTTGACTTTGCAACCCTATGGACTGTAACCTGCCCGTCTCCACTGTCCATGCAATTTTCAAGGCAAGAATACTCTAGTGGGTTGCCATGCTCTCCTCCAGGTTATCTTCCTGACTCAGAGTTGGAATCCATCTCCTTCGTCTAATCTGCATTGGCAGGCAGGTTCTTTACCACTAGCGCCACCTGGGAAGCACTTTAAAAAAAAAATCATTGAATTGCTTTACTGTCTTGGACAAAATCAATAAACTATATAAAGGTAGGCTTTTATCTGGACTTTCAACTTAATCCCATTGACTCATTTATTATTTTGCTGTTACTTCTATGACTTGTTTCTGGAAATCATAGACATTAAACTGAGTGAAAACAGTCAGATGCAAACGAATATTGTACAAAGTACATTTATACAAAGCTCTATGACAGCTAAAACTAAAATACAATGCCAAAACCCAGAATGTTTGGTTGTTTTGGAGGATGCCTAAAAAGAGGCATGTACAACCATTTTGTGTTGGTGAATTATTTATAGACCCTGATAATTTTATGTATGCATATATTTGTTAAAATATACTGAAGAGGGCAACGGAGGATGAGACGGTTGGATGGTATCACTGATTAAATGGATATGAACTTTTGAGCAAACTCCGGGAAACGGTGAAGGACAAAGAAGCCTGGCTTGCTGCAGTCCATGGGGTTGTGAAGAGTTGGACATGACTTGACCACTGCAGTAAACAACAAGAACAACTAAATTTTGCACTGTTGATTTGTACCATTCAGTTTATAAATTTTATCTCAAAATAACAAAACTTATAAGAAAAATATTGAACTTCATCTATTAAGTTTGCTTTTTACAGTAGTATGGGTTACCAATTCTGACAGAACTCTTCTTTGTTCTAATCTTTAGCAAATGAATAAATACATATAGGACAACAGGAGACATTTTCTTACAGTTTGATAAATATCACAAGCATGTAAGAGGAAATAATTGAATGTAGCTGTGGTATTGAATTGGCATTGGAGGTATCAAAATGATATTTAACATATAGAGATAGATATGCACAGGAGTAAAGACCTATATCATCTATCTATCTATGTATTTATCTATCTATCATCAGCAAATTTTCTAGCGCTGTGTTGAGAGAACTGAGAAGCAATGACCCAGCCACAGTGAACTGCATATCCATCATCCAGATCTTGTTTTTTGAAAATGTTATCAATCTATTAGAATAACTAAGTTTCCTTGGAGAGAAAGCTCATTTCAGGGATAGAAAGAGAAATATAAATCCAGAAAATCATGTGGTACCAGGAAGTAAGGAAGTGATCAAAGAATGATGGGGATATCAAAAATACTGGCAAAATCTGTGACAATTTTAATACAAAAATAAACAGAAATTAATTACTTTAATGTATTGAAAAAGTATATTCCTTAAGTTGATTTTGAATTTTTAAGAAATTTGTTGCTATTCTAACTTTTTTATACATTCTGAATTATTAAAATTTAAAATTCAACTAAATAGGGTTCTCTGTGTATGCAATATGTTCTCATTAGTTATTTATTTTATGAATAGTTACAATGATATACATATGTCAGCTTAATACACTGTGGTGACCTGGATGGGAAGGAAGTTGAAAAGCAGGGGAAATATATATATGATTCACTTTGCTATTTAGTAGAAACTAATAAAACATTATAAAGAAACTATCATCCAATAAAAGTTAATTAAAAAAAAAACTTTGAAATCCCAAAAAAAGAAAATAATCGTTTCCTTTTATCTTTGTATATTGAATAAGCAGTCATGCATATAAAAATGGGAAATCATGCAATCAAATTGAACAAAAGAGAAAAACATTTAGGAATAGGTCTTTCTTTAAAAAAAAAGGATAATGAATACATCTGAAAAATATCTTGTTCAGGAACATAAAACACCATCTCCATAAATGATAAATCAGGACCTTCATAAATGATAAATAAGGAGAACACTGAACATTGAAAATATCAATATTTTCTCATAACATATTATACAATTATAATAAGAAATAAAGATAGCATACAATGTATTTTATTTGTTAGATAAGCAAAGATAATGGTCTTCAAATTTATAAGAAAAAGAGTCAATGTGTGGGAATAACCAAAAATTATGGAAATAGTAATAAAATATGGGCTTGGTTAAAAGGTTAAAAAATATTCTAATTTTCTATTATAATCAAAATAGAATGAGTTTAAAAATTAACCTAACAAATGTGTAAGTATGTGCTTAGTTGCTCAGTCATGTCCAAATCAATGTGATCCCATGGACTGGAATTTTCCAGGCTCCTCTGTCCTTGGAATTTTCCAGGCAAGAATACCAAATTTGGTAACCATTTCTTCCTCCAGGGGGTCTTCCTGACCCAGGGATCAAACCCCTGCTTCCTGCTTCTCTTGCATTGGCAGGAAGATTCTTTACCACTGAACAAGCATAAAAGAATATACGAGAGTAAATACAAGTTAACACATCTGTGCTATTCCCTATTCCCATCCTCTGGTAATCACCATTTTACTCTCTGTCTTTAGGAGTTTGACTTTTTAATTTTTTTGGCCACAGTGTTTGGTTAGGAGAATCTTAGCTCTCTGACCAGGATTGAATCATGCCTTCAACAGTGAAAATGCAGAGTGCTAATCACTGAGCCACCAGGGAATTCTTGAATTTTACTTTTTAAAATTCCAAATATAAGAAATATCATACAGTATTTGCCTATCTCTGATTTATCTCCCTTAACATAATATCCTCAAATGTTCTTTATAAATACCTTAAATATACACAATGTTATAACTAAAATATATATCAATAAAAAACTATGCAGTATCAAATATAATAAAAGTCCAAAAGCTAGTATATAGTTGAATTCAATATGCAAATATTGCAATTTATTGAGAAGTTATGCATTTTTCATGAATAATGAAAGCAAGACTGATTTCTGCTCTCACAATATATGCAAAAGTCTTTTCTATATAGATTAAATTTCCACCAATATTTATAAGAACTTCGTCAACAAAGGTCTGTCTAGTCAAGGCTATGGTTTTTCCAGTGGTCATGTATGGATGTGAGAGTTGGGTTATAAAGAAAACTGAGCACAGAAAAATTGATGCTTTTGAACTGTGATGTTGGAGAAGACTCTTGAGAGTCCCTTGGATGTAAGGAGATCCAACCAGTGCATGCTAAAGGAGATCTGTCCTGGATGTTCATTGGAAGGACTGATGCTGAAGCTGAAACTCCAGTACTTTGGCCACCTGATGGGAAGAGCTGCCTCACTGGAAAAGACTCTGATGCTGGGAAAGATGAGGGCAGGAGGAGAGGGGACAACAGAGAATGAGATGGTTGGATGGCATTACCGACTCAATGGACACGGGTTTAAGTGAACTGCAGGAGTTGGTGGTGGACAGGGAGGCCTGGTGTGCTGTGGTTCACGGGGTCACAAAGAGTCATACACAACTGAGCGACTGAACTGAACTGAACTGAATATTTAGAAAAATAAGAAAATTTTAGTTTTGGAAAATCTTTCAAAACAATATAAGCACTCAGAAACTATAAAGTAAATGATATACTTCTTTGCAATTTTTCAAAGTGATGACAAAACTTTCTCAGTTTAGCAAAACAGGATCAGCAGATTACAGAAATACAAAAGCAAGGTATACCTCTGTTCCCTAACTTTTGAAGAGCTAAGGATTACAAACAAAAAGCCATAAATATCCACAAAAGAATGGGAAATAATACAGAGATCATTTTATAAATTAAAAGCTATAAATGATCAATAAGGATATAATCATTCATTCCAAATAAAGAGAGTGGTAAACTACTCACAATCTATGAAAAGGAAAACAGTTTTAGATGCATCACAAAATTCAGCTAGTAATATTTTAAGAAAGTGTGTGTGCGTGTCTGCATAGAGAAAGTGAAATCAAGGAAAACAGTTGACAATTGGTCAATGGTTAATTGATATATGATTGGATTTCAGGACATTTGTATTTTATTCTTTTTTTAACCTTTTCCCAAAAAATGATTAAGTAAACGAAAACATAGTTAAGATATTTGCAATATGACATATACTATAATTAAATGGTCTAAAAATCATTTCCAGAAAATATTTTTTCTGATTTTACCTAAGCTTCACAGTGTAATGACAGCTGTATTTATGTAATTTTGCACAAATCAAGATGTTTTATGACTGAAATATATATTCGTTCATTCACTTATTCAAGCTTTTTTTTTTTTTTTTTACTTTATTTCGCTTTACAATACTGTATTGGTTTTGCCATACATTGACATGAATCTGCCACGGGTGTACATGAGTTCCCAATCCTGAACCCCCTCCCACCTCCCACTCCATATCATCTCTCTGGATCATCCCCGTGCACCAGCCCCAAGCATCCTGTATTCTGAATAGAACATAGACTGGTGATTCGTTTCTTACATGATAGTATACATGTTTCAATGCCGTTCTCCCACATCATCCCACCTTCTCCTTCTCCCTCAGAGTCCAAAGGCCATTCTATACATCTGTGTCTCTTTTGTTGTCTCACATAAAGAGTTATAATTACTATTTTGCTAAATTCCATATATATGTGTTAGTATAGTGTATTGGTGTTTTTCTTTCTGGCTTACTTCACTCTGTATAACCAGCTCCAGTTTCATCCACCTCATTAGAACTAATTCAAATGTGTTCTTTTTAATGGCTGAGTAATACTCTATTGTGTATATGTACCACAGCTTTCTTATCCATTCATCTGCTGATGGACATCTAGGTTGTTTCCATGTCCTGGCTATTAAAAACGTTTTAAAAATCTTCAGTTCAGTCACTCAGTCCTGTCTGATTCTTTGCGACCTGATGAATCACAGCACTCCAGGCCTCCCTGTCCGTCACCAACTCCTAGAGTTCACTCAGACTCGCATCCACTGAGTCAGTGATGCCATCCAGCCATCTCATCCTCTGTCGTCCCCTTCTTCTCCTGCCCCCAATCCCTCCCAGCATCAAAGTCTTTTCCAATGAGTCAGCTCTTTGCATGAGGTGGCCAAAGATATTAGAGCTATTTTAATGTGTCTAATAATAAGAAATATCAAAATACAAATGGAAAACTATGACTAATCAAAGGAAATGAAGTAATCTTATTGCCCACTGGTCTAAACTCATGTTTCACTTAACGACACATTTTTGTTCATAACCTATGTCATTTTCTCCCCTCTATCATGAATAGGGTTTGTAGCAATTCTTGCATGTAATCAGTAATCTCCTCTCCAAGATTAAGTAAAAATTTAGTAACATAATTTATGTAGGCATTTGTTATACTTACCTATTATTCCCTCTCTCATACATTGAAGCTCTAACATTTGTAAATTCCTATGCTATGTTTTTCATGATGGCCAGAACTTGTTACTCAGTTAGTACTGGTACTGGTATTTTTATTTGTCACTCCTAAATTTTTCTTTCTCTCTCACTCTTTCTTTTTTCTTAACATCTCTCATTCTTCCACATGTTTCCAGCTCTTTTCAAGTTCATCAGACTTTTAAATCTTGATTAAGTAAGCCTATATTTTAAACACTCAGAAATACATATATTTTTAAAATATAGTTAGTATATTAATATAAATGTATGAAGTATAATTAATAATATCTGCATTTATAATAATAAAACTTTTTCTTAAAATAATATATCCAGAAAAAAACAAATTTACCTATAATAACTAATAGTATGTTACTGTACTATTGCATAAATATCAGATACAGCTTTCATCTGATTGCTGAATGCATGCGAATTACCCGCTTACAATAATTACTTGAAAAAACACCTGTCTTGAACCCTGAGAGGACACATGTGACATTTCATAAAGTGTTGTGTTTTAAGAATTCCCATTCATATTTTACTTAAATTCATAAATGAAAGATTATCATTGTTACAGATTCTGACTAGAACTTATATTCCTTCTTTTGTATAAAACAGAATTAAGGCTCCTGTGATTTATTTACTTTTTAAATTTAAATTTATTTATTTTAATTGAAGGCTAATTACTTTACCATATTGTATTGGTTTTGCCATATATCAACATGAATCCACCACGGGTGTACACATGTGTCATGGAATAAGTAATCCTTAACCACAATGAAAAAAATCAAACTGAAAAAAAGTCGCTAAAAGAAAGATAACAGTCACTAACTTTGATAGACTGGATAAATTACTTAATCTCTGAGCCTTAATATGTTAATCTGTACTATTGAGGTTTTAGGATTCCTTTTATCACGGGATTTCTATGAGATCAAATGAGATAATATGTGTGAAAACTTTTAGAAACTACTGTGTAGATATTAATAGCTACTACTGTATCAGACTGTACTACTAGTGTACTACTATCGCCAGCATCCGCTGGATCATGGAAAAAGCAAGAGAGTTCCAGAAAAACATCTACTTCTGCTTTATTGACTATGCCAAAGCCTTTGACTGTGTGGATCACAATAAACTGTGGAAAATTCTGAAAGAGATGGGAATACCAGATCACCTGACCTGACTCTTGAGACATTCGTATGCAAGTCAGGAAGCAACAGTTAGAAATGGACATGGAAGAACAGACTGGTTCCAAATAGGAAAAGGCTGTATACGTCAAGGCTGTATACTGCCCCCTGTTTATTTAACTTCTATGCAGAGTACATCATGAGAAACGCTGGACTGGAAGAAACACAAGCTGGAATCAAGATTGCTGGGAGAAATATCATTCACCTCAGATATGCATATGACACCACCCTTATGGCAGAAAGTGAAGAACTAAAGAGCCTTTTGATGAAAGTGAAAGAGGAAAGCGAAAAAGTTGGCTTAAAGCTCAACATTCAGAAAACAAAGATCATGGCATCTGGTCCCATCATTTCATGGGAAATAGATGGGGAAACAGTGGAAATAGTGTCAGACTTTATTTTTTGGAGCTCCAAAATCACTGCAGATGGTGACTGCAGCCATGAAATCAAAAGACGCTTACTCTTTGGAAGAAAAGTTATGACCAACCTAGATAGCATATTCAAAAGCAGAGACATTACTTTGCCGACTAAGGTCCATCTAGTCAAGGTTATGGTTTTCCTGTGGTCATGTATGGATGTGAGAGTTGGACTGTGAAGAAGGCTGATCGCAGAAGAATTGATGGTTTTGAACTGTGGTGCTGGAGAAGACTCTTGAGAGTCCCTTGGACTGCAAGGAGATCCAACCAGTCCATTCTAAAGGAGATCAGCCAGGGGATTTCTTTAAAAGGAATGATGCTGAAGCTGAAACTCCAGTACTTTGGCCACCTCATGAGAAGAGTTGACTCACTGGAAAAGACTCTGATGCTGGGAGGGACTGGAGGCAGGAGGAGAAGGGGATGACAGAGGATGAAATGGCTGGATGGCATCACGGACTCGATGGACGAGAATCTGAGTGAACCCCAGGAGATGGTGATGGACAAGGAGGCCTGGCGTGCTGCGATTCATGGGATCATAAAGAGTCAGATACGACTGAGTGACTGAACTGAACTGAACTGAACTGAACTGTATCAGAAAACAACAAACCTGAATTTATATTGGATCTACTCTTTTAACTCATAACTTTTTGCCTGTTGCCTGTGCTTTAGTCATGCTGGCTCTTCACCTTTGTCTTGTCAATCAGTAAAATAGTGTTGCTTTTAGGCTGAAATGGACATTATAAGCCTCTTAAATCTCTGTCTCCCATGAATAACCTTTAAAATCATAACACTGGATTCATATAGAGATGAAAACTTGCAAAACAACTGTTTTGTTGAAGATTTTAAGGAACATTTTGACCAGACATAATTGGAATTGGACAGCTGAAGAACAGAGGATTATCACATCCCCTCAGGGTCTGGCCAGCATCAAGAAAATTTCAGCAATAAGCCATATTCTCTCCCTTTTTAGTATTAAAAATCCTAAATTCTAGCTTGGGTAAGATGGTTGTTTGGGATAATATTTCTCCTATTTTCTCTATTTCTCTTCTCTATTTTCTCAATCTGCTGAATTTCTAAATAAAGTTTCTATTCTTGGCCCCAACACCAAATTTCTCCTTTAATTAGCCTGTCATTGGGGGAACAGCAGGAGCTTAGTCTTGGTAACACTTCTACTGGTGTTAACCTGTTCTTAAATATTGATAATCAATTGATTAGATTTTACTATAAAGAAATTCTGCAAATATTTCAATCAAGCTTCAGCAAGTATTTGATAAGGAAACAGAGTTGTGTTAATCTTCAGCAATAATATTTTATAGAAGAGTGTGGAGACTTAAGGAACTGAGTTTTTGAAAACAAAATATGAGCTAGATATCTGAAAACTTTTATTGCAATTAGTCATATGACATTTTCAATCACTCAGTATTAAAAAAAAACAACTTTCTACATTTAAGAAAGCTAATGTGGGAGATAGTTATTTACTTTGTAAAACACAAAAAGATTAATACAGTGGTCTTTCTCAGCAAACATTAGAATTTAATATCAACATATTTTCAATGGAAAAGGTCCAGTGCGTACAAATGAATATATTTAGAGTAGATGTTATTCTTCAGTATTGAAACTGTTGAAGATTTCTAAAGCCTAAGGAGAGATAAAAACTATATTCACACAACTGAAATTTTTCAAGAGACTCTGTTTTAGTAGCAAACTTCAGACCTGTAAAGCTCAAATAGAGTTAAAATTAATTCAGAATCTCTTTTGCCTTCTAACGTGACAACATATTCTTTAAAGCAATTTATATGCTAATTTTTATTGGAAAAAGTACAAGATTATTGGGAATAAACACTCAACTCTACTGCATGTCAGTACCATTTTTAAAACTAAAGAAAGACTAATTCCATCTGCATTTATTATGCCTTGTTTTATATTTGACAGTTGTTTATTTGGTCATATAAGATTGTAACAACCAGATTTCTGAGTTTCACTTAGAGTTTACTTATTCAGAACAACTCATGTTTCATTGCTTCGTTATATTAAAGATATCTAACATGTTGCCTCTCTGGAAGTCACGTGGTGGTGGTGATTTAGTTGCTAAATCACCTGCCAGTCAGACTCCTCTCTCCATGGGATTATCCAAGCAAGAATACTGGAGTGGGTTGCCATTTCCTTTTCCAGGGATCTTCCCTACCCAGGAATTGAACCCAGGTCTCCTGCATTGCAGGCAGATGATTTACCAGCTGAACTGTGAGGGAAGCCCAGAAGTTAAGTAGAGGAAAGTAATATTTAAAGCTCTGCACAATGATCAAGAAATGTTAGTTAAATCAAATTGATTAAAAGATCCTGACAAAGTGATTGCAACATGTAGTGGCTAGTATCTTGCTACCTTCAGTCTCTAACTAAATCTAAGGAAGGGCATCAAGTCTAAAGATTGATTATATTCCTCTCAATTCATTATCTAATCCAGGAAAAGGAACTGATTAGCAAAGCATAATCTAGACTGTCTTATATTTGTTAAGTGTATCTTTCCTCAATTTCTTCAAGTGTTCCTGTTTCATTTGTTGCTTAATTTTGGCGATAGTCTCCAAATTCAAAAGCTGAAGAGAAGCTATTTCTTCCTTTTCTCATCATGCTTGAATTGAGAAATAAACCCATGATACAATGCTGATCAGTTGGAAACACCAAATACAGAAAGGGTATTCGAGTTTAGTAATCCAAGAATACATTATTTTTAAATTCTCCAAACTCTACCCCATCCTTCTGTTTCTTGATAAGCCTTCTTTATTCTCTGTCTCATGAATGAGAACACTCTCATACTGTGGTATATTATATACTTATTTATTTAAGTCCCTCTCACTAACATAAAAATTCCATGACTACAGGGCAGTTCATTCTTCATTCCTATATCCCCAGGACATAGAATAGTCTTTTATGCAAAACATTCCCTGAAAATACATTTGCTAGATAAATAAATAAATAAATAAATCATAAGTAGTGTCATTGTAATGGTAAATGTGTCATGGTATATGTAATAGCATCCTGGTTAGTCCTAGTGTTGTGAGGCTATATTTGGGGCTCTTGCATTGGTCTCCACATAGTTTATTAAGTTCACCAGTTTCCTTTTCTTTTCCTTATATTTACTTATTTATAAGTTAATTTATTTTGATGTTTTTGTTAAAGTACAGATAACATATAGCATTATATTAGCTTCAGGTATACAACATAAAGATTAAATATTGTCTATATATATTATATATATTACATATATGATATTTTTATTCTTTCATCTATTAATAGACACTTAGATTGTCTCCATATCTTGACTATTGAAAATAATTCAATGAACATAAGAATGCATGTATCTTTGCAAATTGGTGTTGCATTATCTTTGGATAAACAGCCAGCAGTGCAATGTGTTTGTGTGTCTGTGTGTATGCTCCTTTGTGTCTGACTGTGACTCCACGGCCTGTAGCCTGCCCGTAGACAGGATCTCTGTCTATGGGATTATCTTGGCAAGATTACTGGAGTGAGTTGCCATTTCCTACTTCAGGGGATCTTCCTGACCCAGGGATCAATCCCATATCTCTTTCATTGGCAGGTGGATTCTTTACCACTCTACAATATCTGTATCAAATGATACTTCTATCTTTAATTTCTTTAACAACTTGAATACTATTTTCCATAGTGAGTGCATCAGTATACATTCCCATCAACACTTCACAAAAGTTACCTTTATTCTGCAACCTCACTAACACTTATTTTTTATCTTGTTAATAATAACCATTCTGACTGTTGTGAGGTGATATCTCATTTTTTTAAATTGCATTTTTCAATTGACTAGGGAAGATGACCATGTTTGCACATGCCTGTTGACCATTTGTATGTCTTCTTTAAAGAAAAATCTCAGATCCTCGGCCCATTTTCAACAGGATAATTTTATCATTATTTCTGAATTGTGTGAATACTTTATTTTTTTGTAAATTAATTACTTATTTGCTATATGATTTGTAATTTTTTCCCATTCCATAAGTGGCCTTTTCATTTTGTTGGTAGATTCCTTCCTGTGCAGAACCTTTTTAGTTTGATGTAGACATACTTGCTATTTTTTCTTTTATTGCCTTTCTTTCTGGAAGAAGATGCAAAAAGTCATCTTCAAGGGCTATTTCAACAAGCTTACAGCCTAGGGTTTTTTTTTTTTTAATGATTTTATGTCTTTAAGTCTTTATTTTGAATTAATATTTGTATATGGTATAAGATCATTCCAGTTTCTTTTTTTTTTTTTTTGTATATGACTGTCCAGTTTTCCCATGATCATTTATTGAAGAGGCTACCTTTTTCCCATTGTATGCTTTTTTGTCTTTTATTGTAAGTTAATTGATCATATACATATGAACTTATTGGGGGCTCTCAATTGAAATCAATTGAACTATGTATCTGTTCGTTAAAAATACAACAATGTAGTATTAACTACACTTTATAAAATAGGTTGAAATTGGGGAGAATGATGTACCAAGCTTCATTCTTTTCTTACCTTTAATTAAGGTTTAGTTGACATATATTATATTTAAGTTGGGGGAAAATAATTGTGGCTTTAGACTATGAATTTTAAATCATTTTAACTAGACTCAAACACATTTTTATTAACCAAAATAGGAACAATTGTAATCAACACATTTTTACCAATAAGAAATGTTTGAATGTCTGTAGCATGCAAATCCATGCTGTGGGATTCAATGAACTCTTGAAAAGCATTTTCTGATTCCTGCTTGTTGTGGAAGCATGTTCCCTGCAAAAAGTCATTGAGATGCTTGGAGAAGTAGTAGGTGGTTTGCAAGAGGTCAGGTGACTATGGCTGATGAGGCAAAACTTCATATCCCAGTTTGTTCAACTGTTAAAGCATTGGTTGTGAGATGTGTGGTTGGGCATTGTCACAGAGAAGTACTGGGCCCATTCTGTTGACCAATGCTGACTACAGGTGTTGCAGTTTTTGGTGCATCTCATCGATTTGGTGAGCATACTTATATGTAATGGCATCACCAGTATTGTGAAAGCTGTAGTGGATCAGACAGGAAGCAGATCACCAGTGACCATGATCTTTTTGTGGTTTAAGTTTGACTTTGGGACATGCTTTGGAACTTCTTGATCCAGCCAATAAGCTTGTCATTTCTGGTTGTCATATAAAATCCTTTTAATTGCACACTGCAATCTGATCAAGAAATAGTTTGTTGTTTTTGTGTAGAATATGAATAGACATAGCAATGTGATTAATTTTTTTCCCCCAGTAAACTCATGAGGCACCCATTTACTAAGGTTTTTCACTTTTTCAATTTGCTTTCAATGCTAAGTGACCATAGAATGGTCAATGTTGAGTTCTTCAGCAATTTCTCATGTAGTTGTTAGGGGATCAGCTTCGATGATTGGTAACTTAACTTTTGATGGCCAGCCACTGCATTCTTCATCTTCAAGGCTCTCATCACTTTGCAAAATTTCACAAACCACCACTGCCCTGTGGTTCCATTAGCAATTACTGGGCCAAATGAAATGTTGATGTTGCCAGTTGTCTTCAGTGATTTTTGACCCATTTTGAACTCAAATAAGAAAATTCCTTGAATTTGCTTTTTGTCTAATATTATTTATGCCAGTTCAGTTCAGTTCAGTTCAGTCACTCAGTTATGTCCTGCTATTTGCGACCCCATGGACTCTAGCACACCAAGCTTCTCTGTCCATCACCAACTTCTGAGGCTTCATCACACTCGTGTCCATTAAGTCAGTGATGCCATCCAACCATCTCATCCTATGTTGTCCCCTTTTCCTGCCTTCAATCTTTCCCATAATCAGGGTTATTTAAAGTGAGTCAGTTATTTGCATCAGGTGGCCAAAGTATTAAAGCTTCAGCTTCAGCATCAGTCTTTCCAAAGAATATTCAGGACTGATTTCATTTAGGATTGACTATTCTGATCTCCTTGCAGCCCAAGGGACTCTAAAGAGTCTTTTCAACACATACATACATGACTACCTGACAAACTAAACCTTTGACTAATGGAAATTTGTTGGCAAAGTAATATCTCTTTAATATGTTGTCTAGGTTGGTCATAGCTTTTCTTCCAAGGAGCAAGTGACTTTTAATTTAATGGCTGCAGTCACCATCTGCAGTGATTTTGAGCCCAAGAAAAAAAAAAGGTCTGTCACTGTTTCTATTGTTTCCCCATCTACTTGCCATGAAGTGATGGGACCAGATGTCTAGATCTTTGTTTTTTGAATGTTGAGTTTTAAGCCAAGTTTTTCACTCTCTTTCACTTTCATCAAGGGATGTTTCAGTTCCTCTGTGTGTTCTGCCATAGGGCCATGTGTTCTGCATATCTGAAGTTATTGATATTTTTTCCAGCAATCTTGATTCAAGCATGTGGTTCATCCAGCCTGGTAGTTCACATGATTTACTCTGCATATCAGTTAAATGACCAAAATGAAAATATACACCTTTGACGAATCCCTTTCCCAATTTGGAACCAGTCTATTGTTCCATGACTGGTTCTAAGTGTTGCTTCTTGACATGCATACTTATTTCTCCAGGAGACAGGTAAGGTAGTTTTGTATTCCCATCACTTGAAAAACTTTCGTTTGTTGTGATCCACACAGTCAAAGGCTTTGACATAATCAATAAAGCAAAAGTAGATGTATTTCTCAAACTCTCTTTCATTTTATATGATCTAACGGATGTTTGCAATTTGATCTCTGGTTCCTCTGCCTTTTAAAATCCAGCTTGAACATCTGAAACTTCTTGGTTCATGTACTGTTAAAGCCTTGCTTGGAGAATTTTGAGCATTACTTTCTAGTGTAAGATGAGTGCAATTGTGTGGTATTTGAACATTCTTTGGTATTGCCTTTCTTTGGGATTGGAATGAAAACTGACCTTTTCCAGTTCTGTGAACACTGCTGAGTTTTCCAAAGTTGCTGGCATATTGAGTGCAGTACTTTAGCAACATCACTTTTAGGACTGAAATATCTCAGATGGAATTCCACCACCTCCACTAGCTTTGTTCATAGTGATGCTTCCTAAGGTCCTTTTGAGCATGAATTCCAGGATGTGTGGCTCTAGGTGAGTGATCACACAATCATGGCTATCTGGGTCATTAAGATCTTTTATTGTATAGTTATTCAGTGTATTCTTGCCACCTTAAAAATAAAATCTTCTGCTTTTGTTAGTTCCATGCCATTTCTGTCCTTTATTGTGTCCATCTTTGCATGAAATGTTCCCTTGATATTCCTAATTTTCTTGAAAAGATCTCTGGTTATTTTCATTCTATTGTTTTCCTCTATTTCTTTGCATTGATCACTGAGGAAGGCTTTCTTATATCTCTGTGCTATTCTTTGGAACTCTACATTCAGATGGGCATATCTTTCTTTTTCTCCTTTGCCTTTAGCATCTTTTCTTTTCTCAGCTATTTTTAAGGCCTCCTCAGACAACCATTTTGCCTTTTTGCATTTCTTTTTCTTGGGGCTGGTCTTGATCACTGTCTCTGGTACAATGTCATGAACCTCTTTCCGTATTTCTTCAGGCATATTGTGTATCAGATCTAATCCCTTGAATCTATTTTTCACTCCCACTATATAATTGTAAGGCATTTGATTTAGGTCATACCTGAATGGTCTAGTGATTTTCCCTACTTTCTTCAAGTCTGAATTGTGCAATTAGGAGTTAATGATCTGAGCCACAGTCAGCTCCTGGTCTTGTTTTTGCTGACTATATGGAGCTCATCCATCTTTGGCTGCAAATAATGTAATCTACCTGATTTCAGTATTGACTATCTGTTGATATCCATGTGTCGAGTCATTTCTTGTGTTGTTGAAAGAGGGTGTTTGCTATGATCAATGTGTTCTCTTCAGAAAACTCTGTTAGTCTTTCCCTTAGTTCGTTTTGTACTCCAAGGCCAAATTTTCCCTTTACTCCAGCTATTTCTTAACTTCCTACTTTTGCATTCCAGTCCCCTATAATGAAAAGGACATCTTATGGGAGTGTTAGTTCTAGAAGGTCTTGTTGATCTTCATAGAATTGTTCAACTTTAGCTTCTTTGGCATTAGTGGTTGTGGCATAGACTTGGATTACTATGAAATTGAATGGTTTGCCTTGGAAATGAACAGATCATTCTGTCATTTTGAGATTGCACCCAAGAACTGAATTTTGGACTCTTTTACTATGATGGCTACTCCATTTCTTCTAAGGGGTTCTTGCCACAGTAGTAGTTGATATGATGCTCATCTGAATTATATTCACCCATTCCTGTCCATTTTAGTTCAATGATTCCTAAAATGTTGATGTTCACTCTTTCCATCTCTTGTTTGAACACTTTCAGTTTACCTTCATTCATGGACCTTACATTCCAGGTTCCTACACAATATTCCTCTTCATAGCATCAGATCACTTCCATCAGTGTTCCCATCCACAACTGGACATTGTTTTTACTTTGGCTCCATATCTTCATTCTTTCAGGAGTTATTTTTCCATTCTTCTCCATTAGCATATTGGGCACCAACATACCTGGGGAGTTCATCTTTCATTGTCGTATCTTTTTGCCTTTTGCACTGTTCATGGGGTTCTCATGGAAAGAATACTGAAGTAGTTTACCATTCGCTTCTCCAGTGGACCATGTTTTGTCAGAACTCTCCACCATTACCTGTCCATCTTGGGTGGCCTTTCATGACAAGTCTCATAGTTCCTTTGAGTTAGACAAGGCTGTGGTCCATGTGATCTGTTTGATTAGTTTTCTCTGATTGTGGTTCTAATTCTGTCTTCCCTTTGATGAATAAGGATAAGAGGCGGATGGAAGTCTTCTGATAGGAGAGACTGACTGGGAAACTTAGTCTTGTTCTGATGGGAGGGGTCATGCTCATTAAATCTTTAATCCAATTATCTGTTGAAGGGTGTGGCTGCATTCCCTCCCTGTTGTTTGGCCTTAGGTCAAACTGTCAACACAGGTGTCCACTGGAGACTCTGGAAGTCTCACAGGCAAGTCTGACTCAGCCTCTGTGGGGACACTGCTCCTTTCTTCAGGCTCCTGCTACACACAAGGTATAACCCTTGGCATGCACAAGCATTATTTCCTAGTAGAAAATAAATACAAAATACACAACAAGTACTAATTATTTAGCACAAAACATAGTGACAAATGCACATTAAAAAACAAAACAAAACAAAACAAAAACCGGTAAGGAAAGGATTAACTTTGCCTGTCTCTTTATTTTCTTTCTTCCCATTTCCCTCTTTAGTCAACTTACCCTCCCTTTAATTGTGCATACAGTTACTATATTTCACTTTATGTCAAATTCTTCTGTATCTGAGCAATATGGATCACTTAGACGAAGTGAATTTTGAAGAAAACCTAAATCACTTGTTTCTTCAGTTGCTTTATCAGATATTGGGACTGATATATGATGGTAATGAATAGTATGATTCAGTTCAGTTCAGTCGCTCAGTCGTGTCTCACTCTTTGCGACCCCATGAATCTCAGCACGCCAGGCCTTCCTGTCCATCACCAACTCCTGGAGTTCACTCAGACTCACGTCCATCAAGACCGTGATGCCATCCAGCCATCTCATCCTCTGTCGTCCCCTTCTCCTCCTGCCCCCAATCTCTCCCAGCATCAGAGTATTTTCCAATGAGTCAAATCTTCACAAGAGGTGGTCAAAGTACTGGAGTTTTAGCTTCAGCATCATTCTCCCCAAAGAAATTCCAGAGCTGATATCCTTCAGATTGCATTGGTTGGATTTCCTTGAAGTCCAAGAGACTCTCAAGAGTCTTCTCCAACACTACAGTTCAAAAGCAGCTATTCTTCAGGGCTCAAGTTTCTTCACACTCCAATTCGCACGTCCATACATGACCACAGGAAAAACTATAGCCTTGATTAGATGGACCTTTGTTGGCAAAGTAATGTCTCTGCTTTTGAATATGCTATCTATGTTAGTCATAACTTTTCTTCCAAGGAGTAACTGTCTTTTAATTTAATGGCTGCAATCACCTTCTGCATATTTTGGAGCCCAGAAAAATAAAGCTAGCCATTGTTTCCACTCTTTCCAAATCTATTTGCAATGACATGATGGGACCAGATGGCATGATCTTCGTTTTCTGAATGTTGAGCTTTAAGCCAACTTTTTCTCTCCTCTTACACTTTCATCAAGAGGCTCTTTAGTTCTTCTTCACGTTCTGCCATAAAGGTGGTATCATCTGCATATATGAGGTTATTGATATTTCTCATGGCAATCTTGATTTCAGCTTGTGCTTCTTTCAGCCCAGCGTTTCTCATGATGTACTCAGCATATAAGTTAAATAAACAGGGTGATATTATAGAGCCTTGACGTACTCCTTTTCCTATTTGGAACAGTCCGTTGTTCCATGTCCAGTTCTAACTGTTGCTTCCTGACCTGTATACAGACTTCTCAAGAGGCAGGTCAGTTGGTCTGGTATGCCCATGTGTTTCAGAATTTTCCACAGTGGATTGTGATCCACACAGTCAAAGGCTTTGGCATAGTTGATAAAGCAGAAATAGATGTTTTTCTGGAATGCTCTTGCTTTTTTGATGATCAAGAAGATGTTGACAATTTGATCTCTAGTCCCTCTGCCTTTTCTCTATTTTTTATATTTTTTAATTTATATTTTATTATTATTTATTATTATTATTTTACTTTACAACATTGTATTGGTTTTGACATACATCAACATGAATCCACCACAGGTGTGCACCTGTTCCCCATCCTGAACCCCCTCCCTCCTCCTTCCCCATACCATCCCTCTGTGTCATCCCCGTGCACCAGCCCCAAGCATCTTGCACCCTGCATTGAACCTAGACTGGCGATTCGTTCCTTATATGATATTATACATGATTCAATCCCAAATCATCCCACCTTCTCCCTCTCTCACAGAGTCCAAAAGACTGTTCTATACATCTGTGTCTCTTTTGCTGTCTCACATACAGGGTTATTGTTACCATGTTTCTAAATTCCATATATCAGTTCAGTTCAGTTCAGTTCAGTTGCTCAGTCATGTCCGACTATGGCTTCATGAATCACAGCCTTCCTGTTCATCACCATCTCCCGGAGTTCACTCAAACTCAAGTCCATCAAGTCTGTGATGCCATCCATCCATCTCATCCTCTGTCGTCCTCTTCTCCTCCTGCCCCCAATCCTTCCCAGCACCAGAGTCTTTTCCAATGAGTCAACTCTTCTCATGAGGTGGCCAAAGTACTGAGTGTCAGCTTTAGCATCATTCCTTCCAAAGAAATCCCAGGGTTGATCTTCAGAATGGACTGGTTGGATCTCCTTGCATTCCAAGGGACTCTCAAGAGTCTTCTCCAACACCACAGTTCAAAAGCATCAGTTCTTCAGCGCTCAGCCTTCTTCACAGTCCAACTCTCACATCCATACATGACCACAGGAAAAACCATAGCCTTGACTAGATGGACCTTACTTGGCAAAGTAATGCCTCTGCTTTTGTATATGCTACCTAGATTGGTCATAACTTTTCTTCCAAGGAGTAAACATCTTTTAATTTCATGGCTGCAGTCGCCATCTGCAGTGATTTTGGGGCCCCCAAAATAAGGTCTGACACTGTTTCCACTGTTTCCACTCTTTCCCCATCTGTTTCCCATGAAGTGATGGGACTGGATGCCGTGATCTTCATTTTCTGAATGTTGAGCTTTTGGCCAACTTTTTCACTCTCCTTTTTCACTTTCATCAAAAGGCTTTTGAGTTCCTCTTCACTTTCTGCCATAAAGGTGGTGTCATCTGCATATCTGAGGTTATTGATATTTCTCCCAGCAATCTTCATTCCAGCTTGTGTTTTTTCCACTCCAGCGTTTCTCATGACGTACTCTGCATATAAATTAAATAAGCAGGGTGACAATATACAGCCTTGACGTACTCCTTTTCCTATTTGGAACCAGTCTGTTGTCCCATGTCCAGTTCTAACTGCTGCTTCCTGGCCTGCATACAGATTTCTCAAGAGGCAAGTCAGGTGGTCTGGTATGCCCGTCTCTTTCAGAATTTTCCAGAGTTGATTGTGATCCACACAGTCAAAGACTTTGGCATAGTCAATAAAGCAGAAATAGATATTTTTCTGGAACTTTCTTGCTTTTTCCATGATCCAGCGGATGTTGGCCATTTGATCTCTGGTTCCTCTGCCTTTTCTAAAACCAGCTTGAACATCTGGACGTTCACAGTTCATGTATTGCTGAAGCCTGGCTTGGAGAATTTTGAGCATTACTTTACTAACATGTGAGATGAGTGCAATTGTGCAGTAGTTTGAACATTCTTTGGCATTGCCTTTCTTTGGAATTGGAATGAAAACTGATATGTTCCAATCCTGTGGCCACTGCTGAGTTTTCCAAATTTGCTGACATATTGAGTGCAGCACTTTCACAGCATCATCTTTCAGGATTTGAAACAGCTCAACAGGAATTCCATTTCCTCCACTACCTTTGTTTGTAGTGATGCTTTCTAAGGCCCCCTTGACTTCACATTCCAAGATGTCTGGCTCTAGATTAGTGATCACCTGATCATGATTATCTGGGTTGTGAAGATCTTTTTGTACAGTTCTTCTGTGTATTCTTGCCACCTCTTCTATATGTGCTAGTATACTGTATTGGTGTTTTTCTTTCTGGCTTACTTCACTCTGTATAATCGGCTCCAGGTTTCATCCATATTAGAACTGATTCAAGTGTACTCTTTTAAATGGCTGAGTAATACTCTATTGTGTATATGTACCACAGCTTTCTTATCCATTCATCTGCTGATGGACATCTAGGTTGCTTCCATATCCTGGCTATTATAGACAGTGCTGTGATGAACATTGGGGTAAATGTGTCTCTTTCAATTCTGGTTTCCTCTGTGTATATGCCCAGCAGTCAGAATGCTAGGTCATAAGGCAGTTCTATTTCCAGTTTTTTTAAGGAATCTCCACACTGTTCTCCATAGTGGCTGTACTAGTTTGCATTCCCACCTGGATGTAAGAGAGTTCCCTTTTCTCCACACTCTCTCCAGCATTTATTGCTGGTGGACTTTGGATCAGAGCCATTCTGATTGGTGTGAACCAGCTTGAACATCTGGAAGTTTACGGTTCATGTATTGCTGAAGCTTGGCTTGAGGAATTTTAAACATTACTTTACTAACGTGTGAGATGAGTGCAATTTTTGTGGTAGTCTGAGCATCCTTTGGCATTGCCTTTCTTTGTCATTGGAATGAAAACTGACCTTTTCCAGTCCTGTGGCCACTGCTGAGTTTTTCAAATTTGCTTGCATATTGATACATATTATTAAAAGAGAGTAGTAGTTTTAAGACCTGACTTGGACAGTTAGTATTTCAATGAATTTAACATATACATTGCCATATGTAAAATAGATAACCAGTGGGAATTTGCTGTACTTCAAAAGAAATAAATATGATAAAGTAAGTTTTCCAAATAAACAAGTATCATATTCATATATCTGAAAATTTTCCTGTGATGTGATGTTGTCTTTTACAATGTGGGCAGATGATGAAATATAAATATTTATACTATGTATATTTTTCCTTTAACTTTTGTTTATCCATGAATTGGTGCATTTTGGAGTCATCTCTATTCACAAACACTCTGTAAGGCTTTAAAGGAAGTATCTAATGTTCATTATTTTGAAACATATTCACCTTTAATGTAAAACTAATGTCCATTACTCAAAAGTATTAAATGGGCTTAGAACGTTAAAAGCCATTGGAAATGTTTTTCCTATTATTGCAATTCAATTTATTAATGTAAGGATTATTGAACTTAATCTACTTTTGTTACTTAAATAAATGGTTTGGCAACATAAATTCTTTAACTATATTCAAGTACCCAGTTTTTACTTTTGTCATTTAGACTAAGAATTATCCCACAGTTAAATATAACAATTCTTCTATTTTTGTGATATAGATAGACTATTGTTATATAGGCATGCTTGAAAAAAGAATATTTGAGTAATCTGACAAAACATTCAGATTCTGAGAATTCATATTTTCTAAAGGACAAAAGTAATTTCAGCTTACATTGATTCCTCATCCTGGAGCATTTCTTTCTAAGTGTTAAACTTACTCCCTCTTATGTGTTGTGCATGTAATGAGAGCTACAATGTCAAACAGTTTGCTTGGAAACTTACCACCTCAGTGAGAAATCAGCGGGTGAGGATGATACTTACGAATTGTATTTGAAAGGTAGATTTCCAAAGCAATACACATTGCATTAATTGGGGTCCTGTTCAATCAAAATGCATATTGGAAGTAGCAGCATTATTTCTATGATATACAGTCAAATCCATATCACAAATAATTTTTAACCACTTTCTATTTGTCTTCAGAATGCTGCTGCTGCCGCTGCAAAGTTGCTTCAACCGTGTCCAACTCTGTGAGACCCCATAGACGGCAGCCCATCAGGCTCCCCCGTCCCTGGGATTCTCCAGGCAAGAATACAGGAGTGTGTTGCTATTTTATTCTCCAATGCATGAAAGTGAAAAGTGAAAGTGAAGTCACTCAATTGTGTCCGACTCCTAGCGACCCCGTGGACTGCAGCCCACCAGGCTCCTCCGTACATGGGAATTTCCAGACCCCCAGAATAAGAATGCTATAATTAAGTCATTCAGTGAGTTATCTAATGATGTGTTAGGTTATCACTGAAATTATTTCTATTTATTTAGACAGAATTTCCAAATTCTAATACCTTTTGTTCACATCTTATACTAAAATATAGAATATATTTTTGAATTTTAAAATTTTCATTTTCTTCTGCATCCACTAAGCAATTATTTATAGATTGCTTCTCTTTTTAATAAAAACTATTTATCTAGAGCTACATACAAATTACCAAAACATAGGAATTGTTTCAGTAAAACATGAACTTTTACCTTGAATTAGGCTTTATTATTAATTGTATGAATGTAAGTGTATAGCTTTCTAAGCAAGCTATTAAATTGGAAGACCTCTATAGGAGTAAACACCAATAAATCTTCTTGGGGTGATAGTTTCTTCATAGTAAATTCTTAAATATTTTATAACCTGAATATTTTCTTTTCATATGTTAGGTATTCTTTTTAACCATACCATGAACTTTACTATTTATCTTTAATACATAGCCTAATAAAAATAAGAATTCTATGCTATGATTAATATTCCCTATTCTACTATTATCAGTGATGTATTGAGGAGTATTTTATTCAGGTAATGTTTGGTAAATGAAACTACAATAATGAACTAACTGTAACTATAAAATATATTTTTAAAAGCCTAAACGATTTGAAATTATGTCACCTGTTGGACATGGAAATAATTTAGATAATGAAAAACTAAATATTTCTGGTAGAAATTCAGTGTGTGAGCAGCTTATTTAGCATGAACTCTTTGAAATAATATGAGAACTTTGTTTTACTTTTAGAATATTCAGTGTTTAGCTTCTTAACGGTTGTGGAAAGGACAGTTTACAGTAACCTGCTCCTTGAATATGTTTAATGGTGATTCACAAGGAGAATCATCACACAGTGCAATGGAAGCTCACTGACGACCTGCATATTTTGGCAGAATTATTGTTTGCTTTTTCCCTGAAACGGGCTCTAGAATAGCTTCTATTTTGTCAGTGCAAGATAGCAGACATCTAGATCAAAGGAATGCAGTAGAAGAGGAACTACCACAGATCACTTATTAGAGATGCATGCAGAAACCAGACATAACCGCTTTCATTAGCAAGTCAAGTAGATAGCTTTTCAAAAGCATACTGTAGGAGAGCAAACGCCTTGTTAAACAATAATTAGAAAGAAATGTATGTTTAAAGAACATAATTTGAGAGAGCCAATGAGGAAAGCCTAACAACTATTGCAATTTAGCAATGAGGGCTCTGAGTAAAGATACAATCATTCCTTGGTGGTTTTGATTAAAAGGATAGCTGAGATACCTGCAACCATATATATATATATGGGCAAAAAAAAAGTTATCTTTTTTGACCACAAAAAATTACTGTCCATAGAAAGTTACTGAATTGCTTTTATGGCTTCTTGGTGTATCTCATTTTATGTATCAATAACTATTGCTGATAGCAACTTCACGGTATGCTTT
This sequence comes from Nanger dama, assembly GCA_917880005.1. NCBI lineage: Eukaryota > Metazoa > Chordata > Mammalia > Artiodactyla > Bovidae > Nanger > Nanger dama. The sequence continues at coordinate 11,107,058 of CAKJTW010000014.1, forward strand.
TTAGTGAAAGTCTTTGTTTTCATAGCACAAGTAACAAATATTCATTGCAGAAATTTTAAAAATAAAATTAAATGCCAGACAAACTTCTCTTACCATGTAAGTATAACCCTTATAGCATTTTCCTATGTTTTAATGAAAATGGAAACACACATTTAATAATATTTCATAGTCTGCTTTGTTGTGTTTGTTTCAGTTCAGTTTAGTTCAGTCGCTCAGTTGTGTCTGACTCTTTGTGACCCCATGAACTGCAGCATGCCAAGCCTCCCTGTCAATCACCAACTCCCAGAGTCCACCTAAACCCATGTCCATTGAGTTGGTGATGCCATTCAACCATCTCATCCTCTGCCAGCCCCTTCTCCTCCTGCTCTCAATCTTTCCCAGGATCAGGGTCTTTTCAAATTAGTCAGCTCTTTGCATCAGGTGGCCAAATTATTGGAGTTTCAGCTTCAACATCAGTCTTTTCAATGAACACCCAGGACTGATTTCCTTTATGGTGGACTGGTTGGATCTCCTTGAAGTCCAAGGGACCCTCAAAATTCTTCTCCAACACCATAGTTCAAAAGCATCAATTCCTCGGCATTCAGCTTTCGTTATAGTCCAATTTTCACATTCATGTGTTTGTTTATTGAGATATATTTCACATACTAGGCACTGGTTCTGTTTTTAACTTATTGTAACAGTAATAGCATTGGCCACTCAGTCGTATGTGACTCTTTGCGACCCCACGGACTGTAGTCCAGGTTCCTCTGTCCATAGGATTCTCCAGGCAAGAATACTTGAGTGGATTGCCATTCACTTCTCCAGAGGATCTTCCTGGCTCAGGAAGTGGGTCTCCTGTATTGCAAGTGTATTCTTTACTGTCTGAGCTTACAGGGAAAATGTTTAACAGTAGGTTATTAATAATAATACAAGTTACTGTTATTTGTTGAACAAGACGCTAAATACTTTTACGTACATCATCATGTGCAGTCCTTCCAACAATCTGACTAGGTGAATATATACTATTATTTTCCCTGTTGTGTAGATGAAGGAACTGAGTCACAGAAAGGTGAAGTGGTTTGTCCAACAAAAACAGCAAAGACAATGTTTTAATCCGGTTTTGACTGAAAAACTGAGTTCTTAACCATTTTGTTATGACTTCTCTGTGCCGGACTATTTGGCAATTCAGAGGAATCTTGGAAAAGAATATGGGTAGGAGAGATCTCTTGGAGCTCAGAGTGGAAATGAGGAGATGGAATAGTTGTCATACAGGGTGCCATGAGCTCAAACCTTGGCAGGGTGCCAGAAGCCAGGGACTCAGTAAGATTAGGAAAGGCTGCTTGTGTAGGCTGAGGGGTGAGTGTAGACAGAGATGGGAATCAAGGCAGGACGGACATTTCTAGTGAGGAGGGGCCAGTCTGTGCAAAGTCTCAGGTACAAAGCTGAGTATCTCTGTCCTAGCTTTAAATCAAGTCTTCTCAGGGAATTCTCTAGTGCTTTGGTGGTTAAGACTCTGGAGACCCTGTGCTCTTACAGTGTAAGTTCCCTGGTGAGGGAACTAAAATCCCATACATCATGTGGCCAAAAAATAAAAATTAAAAAAAAAAGAAGTCTTCTCATTATCCTTTGGATAAAACCCTAACTCAGCATATCCTGCAGGACTCTTGTGACATTGATACTACTATTATTCAAATTTCATAGATGAGGAACCTGAGGCACAAGGGAGGTGAGGCCAGACTGCTTAGACTTGAACCCTGGATCAGTCACTTGAAGGACTGTGAATTAAAGGTAGACTTCAGTTAAATTTAAGGTCAATCACTTAAAGGCAGATGAATTCACCTCCCATGATTGCATAGCTGTCACTGACCTGAGACTTGATACCAAGGTTCATGCTGTACAGCCCTCACACTGGCAGTGGTAATTGTTTACTTGTCAGTCTCTCTGTCTAGACTCTGTTCTATGAGGTCACTGCTGGTGCCCCAGTTCAAGGTCATTGTTGAAATCCCAGTTAAATGAATGAATAATGCTGAGCAGCTCAGACATGTTATTCAGATGATGGAAGTGGTGGTAATTGCAGCCCGGCCTCCCCTGCAGCATGCTTTTAGAAATGCTTCAGAGTCTTCTACATAGTCCGACCCCTCTGCTGTACTCCATAGAACCTGTACCCCTACCATGATCTCAGCAAAAATGATATGAACAATAAGTGAAAACTTAATTGAAACACAGGATTAGTCTTTTGGCAGATAAATATATATTGGTCCAGGAGTCTGATAAACTCTTAGCTGGGAGAAAGCACAGTAGAAGTAGTGGACAGAATGCCACAGATAAGCTTGGCCCTAAGCAAGCCCTTTCTTGGGCTAGGCAGCCTCCCCTGACTTTCCTCTAATCCTCCCACCAGCAGCTGGCCCCAGTATTAAGGTGCCTGCCTGCAAGCTCCCTGTTCCAAGGAAGTAGAGCACCAGAGATGTTAGTGGCTTCTGCATTAGTGCGAACATCACCAGATGCCAGAGAAGTGAAGTGAAGTGAAGTCGCTCAGTCGTGTCTGACTCTTTACCAGAGAAGATGACATCAAATACAGGCCTGACCGGCCATGGCCTTGGGGAGACCCTCTGAATGGAGAAGTTAGATGCCCTGGAGGTCACTGTGAGAGGCAACACAAAGTGGAAACTGCCAGCTCAGCTCCTAGAAAATACATCTGATGGTTTTGTTCCATTCATTCTCAAGGACTCCATGACTTGAAATAGTTTTCTTTCTGAAACTACTGAAGTCAGAAATTATCTCTCTCTCTCTCTTTTTTTTTTTCCTTGCTAGTCCCTGATGCTGGGCAAGATTGAAGGCAGAAGGAGAAGAGGGTGTCGGCAGGACAACATCACTGAGATGGCAGGACAACATCACTGATGCAATGAACATGAACTTAGACAAACTACAAGAGATGGTGATGGAAGGCCTGGGGTTGGAAAGACTCTGACACAACTGGGTGACTGAACAACAACAACAATTTCTATTCAGAGCATCAGACCAGCATAAACTTGACAGGGTGACCTTTCAGAATTGGTGTCGTTCTACCTACAGCAAAGTCTGTATGGCTTTGATGTTAAAAAGAACTGACTTGATGGACTTCCTGGTGGTACAGTGGTTAAAAATCCACCTGTCAATGCAAGGGACATGGGTTCAATCCCTGGTCCAGAAAGATTCCATATACTTCAGAGCAACTAAGCCCATGCACCACAACTACTGGGCCCACATCATCCAGAGCCCATGCTCTGCAATGGGCACCACAATCAGAAGTCACCACAATGAGAAGTCACCACAATAAGAAGCTCACTCACCACAACTAGAAAGTAGGCTCCACTCACCACAACTAGGGAAAGACTCTGCAGCAACGCAGACCCATCACAGCCAAAAACAAAATAAATTAATTATAATTTTTTAAAAAGATTTTGAGTCCCATACTGCCTGGGTCCATCACTTGCCTAAAGTTTTATGATGATGGGAAATTTCCTGCAAAATTTGAGTTTGTTTCCTTATCTGAAAAGTAGAGGGAGAACAATATTTAGTGCACAGGATCATGGTTGGGATTAACGTGTATTCAGTGAGGTCCAATCATGTGGCAAGTTGTCACACCAGTAAGCAAACCATAGTTCCTGTCTCCACAGTGTCTGTCAAGGAAAGGCAGACAATAAACCAATAAATATTTAATACAATAGGTGGTGGGAAGTGACACAAAGATAGATAAGGCACAGTATGGAGGATAGAGTGTCAGGATGGGGAGGAGCTATTTCACTTCAGGATGGTCTGTGAGGGTCTTCCAGACAGATGACTTTTAAGCCAACCCTGAATGAAATAAAGAAATAGTTTATCTGGGTATAAACACTTTTAGACAGAGAAATGAATGTGTGCAAAAGTCCAGAGCCAGGGGCATGCCTGGCATATACACAGAAAGGCAGAAAGGTCAGTGTTGCTGGCATGAAGTGGGGAAAGGGACAGGTAGACTAGATGGCATCAGAGAGGAATCTGGGGACAAAGGTGTGTAGGATCTGGCAGCCTGCTGTCAGGACTTTGGCATTTACTGTGAGTGAGACTGGAACCACTGAGGATTTGGAACCCCAAAGGAAGGAGGTGAAATGTTTTAGAGGATTCCCCTAGCTGCCATGTGAGGATAGACTGTAGAAGAGCCAGGAAGCAGGGAGACCAGTAGGAAGGCTATTGCAACTGTCCAGGTGAGAACTAATACCTTTGATTGATTTGGAAGCAGTAGGAGGTAGGATGTGGTCTGCCGGGGGTCCAGCCCCCGCAGGATCCAGGGAAACCCGAAGGAGGAACGGCGTCGGTGATTGATTTAGAGAGGGAGAGAGACAGATAAGAATGTTGTAGATAAGAAAATAGAGGAGAGAAGAAAAAGAGGCTGATATTCCTTGGTTTATACAGAAAATCAATAAAGTCTCAAGACAAGAGGCTTGCACCGTCTATGTGAGGCTGCAGGTGCCTTCCCAGTCTCCCGAGGGAGTGAAGGCACAGGGGCCTTCCCGGTCAGGTCTTAGAAATCCAGGCAAATAAGTAGACACGGTGGATCTCTGTACTCCAGATGGGAACCAGCCTGAAAGAGAGAGTAAGAGGAAGAAAATGATTGACACGAGGAGATCAAGCTGCTTTGATAAGCAAGATCCATAGCTTTATTTTTAAACAGTACTTATATACCTTTTTGTACATAGAGGGAAGTGAAAGATGCAAGGTCATACAGAATCAGCCCAACATTCCAGCAGTTTTGCCCTTATCGAAACCATGATTTTTTCTGCATACCTTTTCCACAGAAATTGTTGTGTTTAGTATCTTCTGGCCTTGGAGGCCTGTGAACATTGTATGACCCTCTTTTGATAAAGGCTGCTCAACCAGAAAACTTATTTTCCCTCAAAGTGTTTTTCTTTATATTTCTAATCTATGTCAGCCTCAGAAAGTGCCAAAAAAGAGTTACGTTTTTCACAGAGCAAAGGTGCAGCAGTTACAAGAAAGAATCAATTAGCTCAAAAGTCTGATATGGTTAAATTCAAGGCTACATGTGTTTTTCTTGCATTCTCACTATGTTAACTAACACATTCCCAGGTGCACAGTGGATAAGAGATATGGGAACTTAGCAACAAGCATTGGCCCAATAATGAAATCCTACACCAGCACTAGCACTACTCTAATAACTTTTAACTCCTTCAAAGGCTCTGTGTCTTAGGCTTTGCATGCTTCTCACAGTTGGGAGGCTGTAAATAATTGTATGCATAGCTGCAAGAGTTTGGGTATATGTGCCAAGCAAGCTAGAATGCTAACAGAGGGGGTTGGGTTTGAGATATTTCTCTCATGTCCAGGAGACTTATTAGCTATAGCCCTAAGTGGATTTTCTTCAGAGAGAGGTGGTCAGGGTCAGCCCCCTGTTAATGTCAGAGGAGTTGGTGAAAGTCATGAAACAGTAAAACGGACAGATGCTGGTTTTGGGGTAGAATGCTTGAGAAAGCCTAGGGAGCCCCTTGAGCTCTGAAGTCTTGCTTAACAGTTCTCTTCCACATGACCTTGTCATGGATGGGATCTCCGTGGCAGCTCCCGGCAGTGGTCAGATTCTGGATAGGAATTGTATGTGTGAAAAAAAATTAATAAATAAGAAAGTAAAGTAAAATAAAATGTGTGTGGGAACTTCCCTGGGGAACCAGTGGTGAAGACTCTGTGTTTGCACAGCAAGGGGCATGGATTCAGTTTTGATGGTCAGGGAACTGGGATCTGACATGAGAGAGAGAGAGAGAGATCATAGATAATTCCAAAGTGTTTAACTTGAGGAATGGAGTCACCACTTACTGAGGTAGCGAAGACAGTTTATATAAAAGTGCTTACCATAGATGTGATCATGAAGAAATTTGTTGTTGTTGCTCAGTTGCTCAGCCATGTCCAACTCTTTGTGACCCTATGGACTGCAGCATGCCAGGCTTCCCTGTCCTTCACCATCTCCAGGAGCTTGCTTGAATTCATGTCCAGTGAGTTGGTGATGCCATCCAAACACCTCACCCTCTGGTGCCCCCTTCTTGCTCAGTAAATATTAGCAATTTGTTGTACTGACGAATTTGGTTTCCTGTGTCATCTAAACTCCATTACCCATGGCTTTGCAAATGCTGGGCAAACCTAGCAACAACATCATTGGTATCATGTCTGAGGAATTATTGTGTGCCAAGCATATGACAATCTTTACTTAGCAGTTAAAGTGGTAATTGCTCAGTCGTGTCAAACTCTTTGTGACCACGTGGGCTGTATGCTGCCAGCCTCCTATGTCCATGAGACTCTCCAGGCAAGAATACTGGAATGGGTTGCTATGCCATCCTCCAGGGGATCTTCCCAACCTAGGAAGTGAATCCAGATCTCCCACATTGCAGACAGATTAGTAATACCCTGAAAAAATGTATGAAAGTCCTATGAGAAAATAAATATTTGTTGAATTTTTAACATATCCCAGATATTGGGCATTTGTCACTTAATCCTGTCTCTAACACTGAATTGTAAATTGCATGAGGGAGCTCTTATGGCTCTTGCATAGTACTGTGTATACCTGGTACACAGTAGTCACTGTAGTTAATATTTATTAACTTAGCCATCATTACTATGAATGGAGTTTGAATAACTTCCTCAGGTGAAGCTGTGTCTCAAATTATTGTTTGTCAGATAAAGAGATGAATAAGTGCCTAAGTGCCTATTACATTCCCACTTTAGAGAAGAGGAATAGCCTGTGGGCAGATCAAATTCAAATTCAGGATTTTTGATCCTTAAACTTCCTTGGTGGCTCAGTGTTAAAGAATCTGCCAGCCAGTTCAGAAGACACAGGATCCATCCCTGGTTCAGAAAGATTCCATGGAGAAGGGAAAGACAATTCAGTCCAGTATTCTTACCAGATAAATCCCATGGACAGAGGAGGCTGGCAAGCTACAGTCCATGGGGTCACAAAGAATCTGACATGGCTGAACAACTGAGCACACAAACATACCAGAAAGAGCTTCCCTGGTGGCTCAGATGGTAGAGAATCCACTTGCAATTCAAGGGACCTGAGTTTGATCCCTGGGTTGGGAAGATTCCCCTGGAGGAGGGCATGGCAACCTACTCCAGTATTATTGCCTGCAGAATCCCCATGAACAGAGGAGCCTGGCAGGCTACAGTGCATGTGGTTGCAAAGAGTCAGACATGACTGAGTAATTAAACACAGCATAGCACAACTGCTAACATGTATAATAAAATGTACATATCTCAATTAAATATACATATTTAGTAATTTCAAACATTGGTTCTCAACACCATCAGATTGACTTTTAATGACAACTATTTGCTAATGTTGGCATATTTATCTTACATGCTTATTTTGTATAATAAAGAGAATGCCAAATAAAGTACATTTAAAAAGATCACAATAAACTTTGGAAAATTCTGAAAGAGATGGGAATACCAGACCACCTGACCTGCCTCTTGAGAAATCTGTATGCAGGTCAGGAAGCAACAGTTAGAACTGGACATGGAACAACAGACTGGTTCCAAATAGGAAAAGGAGTACATCAAGGCTGTATATTGTCACCCTGCTTATTTAACTTCTATACAGAGTACATCATGAGAAACGCTGGAGTGGAAAAAACACAAGCTGGAATCAAGATTGCTGGGAGAAATATCAATAACCTCAGATATGCAGATGATACCACCCTTATGGCAGAAAGTGAAGAGGAGCTAAAGGGCCTCTTGATGAAGGTGAAAGAGGAGAGTGAAAAAGTTGGCTTAAAGCTCAACATTCAGAAAACGAAGATCATGGCATCTGGTCCCATCACTTCATGGGAAATAGATGGGGAAACAGTGGAAGCAGTGTCAGACTTTATTTTTGGGGCTCCAAAATCACTGCAGATGGTGACTGCAGCCATGAAATTAAAAGACGCTTACTCCTTGTAAGAAAAGTTATGACCAACCTAGATAGCATATTCAAAAGCAGAGACATTACCTTGTCAACAAAGGTCCATCTAGTCAAGGCTATGGTTTTTCCTGTGGTCATGTATGGATGTGAGAATTGGACTGTGAAGAAGGCTGAGTGCTGAAGAATTGATGTTTTTGAACTGTGGTGTTGGCAAAGACTCTGAGAGTCCCTTGGACTGCAAGGAGATTCAACCAGTCCATTCTGAAGGAGATCAACCCTGGGTGTTCTTTGGAAGGAATGATGCTAAAGCTGAAACTCCAGTACTTTGGTCACCTCATGCGAAGTGTTGACTCATTGGAAAGGACTCTAACGCTGGGAAGGATTGGGGGCAGGAGGAGAAGGGGATGACTGAGGATGAGATGGCTGGATGGCATCACTGACTCGACGGATGTGAGTCTGAGTGAACTCTGAGAGATGATGATGGACAGGAAGGCCTGGCGTGCTGCGATTCATGGGGTAGCAAAGAGTCGGACATGACTGAGCGACTGAACTGAACTGAACTGAAAAAGATGGGAGTGTATTTGCCACTTAGGTGACAACTCTGAGGTAGACAGATGATGTGGTTCTGGTAGGCAACCCTAGTATGTTCTATCTTGCTTTTCAACCATTGTACGGTTTTTTTTTCCTCATATGTATGATAACATGACTGGTACTAATTTGCTATCATTCAAACCAAATTCCTGAAACACACACAAACACCTCGAACTTTAAAGATCGAAGCTTGATGTTTCTCATGTACATTCCACTCATTTCCCACTGGCAAAAACTTACAAAGAGACACAGAAATGCAACAAATTCTGTGTAATGTAATTTCTGCCTAAGTAGACAGTACTCTACTCTGGTTAACAATATTCTATTGCTAATGGAAGGTAAGAAAGGATATTATAGTTAAACAAATGGTCTCTGTCAAAACCCACTTTGCAGAGGTAAAAGAACTAGGTACAGAATTTAAAAGCTAAACTCTTTTGGTAAAATAATAGAAGATTTCAAAGTTAACATATAATAAAAGAATATGAATATCTGATTTCCAGAGGCATGTACCTTCATAAACCCCAAGTTTATAAAGAAACAACTTGGGAGCAGTCCTAAGATGGTAGAGGAATAGCAGTCTAAGATGGCACTGTCTCTCCTCAGAAATTCATCAAAAGAACATTTAAACACTGAGTAAATTCCACAAAACAACTTCTGAATGCTGGCAGAGGACATCAGGCACCCAGAAAAGCAGCCCATTGTCTTTGAAAGGATGTAGAAAAAAATATAAAAGACAAAAAAAAGAGACAAAAGAGATAGGGGTGGAGGTCCATCCCAGGAGTGAGTGAAGTCGCTCAGTCGTGTCTGACTCTCTGCAACCCTATGGACTGTAGCCTACCAGGCTCCTCTGTCCATGGGATTCTCCAGGCAAGGATACTGGAGTGGGTTGTCATTTCCTTCTCCAGCGACCTTCCCAACTCATGGATCGAACCTGGGTCTCTTGCATTGCAGGCAGACGCTTTACCGTCTGAGCCATGTAGTTCAGTTCAGTCGCTTGGTCGTGTCTGACTCTTTGTGACCCCATGAATCGCAGCACGCCAGGCCTTCCTGTCCATCACCAACTCCCGGAGTTCACTCAGACTCACATCCATGGATTCAGTGATGCCATCTGGCCATCTCATCCTCTGTCGTCCCCTTCTCCTCCTGCCCCAAATCCCTCCCAGCATCAGAGTCTTTTCTAGGGAAGTCTTAAAAAGAGAGAAGTTTCCAAACACCAGGAAACACTCTCACTGCTGAGTCTGGCTAGCCTTGGAACCACAGAGGGCAACATAAATGGGAGGGAAAATAAATAAATAATTAAAACCCACAGATTACATGCCCAACATTAACTCCCACAGCGGAGAGGCAGCACAGATGCTTGCACCCACCACTAGAAAGCAGGGGCTGGGCAGGGAGGCACGGGCTGCATTGCTTAGAGTAATGACCAGGCCTGAATGCCCCGAGGACAATCTGAGGGGACTAACTTGGGCTAGCAAACCAGATTGTGGGATAGCTACCACATGAAAAGGCCTAACCTAAGACACCGTCAGGCCCAATTACAGAACAAAGGACTGTACAGAGCTAGTCAGCTGCAGATTATCCCCCTCTGGTAACAGGCAGCCAGAGAGACATTGCCCCCAGAAGGGGGCAGTCATAGCCCCAGAGAGACATTATCTACCAAACTGCAAGCAGGCTTCTTTGCTAACTAAGACTTCTTGGGGTTCTGGACAGCCAACATCCGCCTGAGAAAGTGTGCCAGTTGTACACCCAGAAAACCAAGCAGCACAGACGGGGGAGGCAATAAGTCACAGCGACCATACTTGCCAAACACCTCATCACCTGAGCTGTTTGGACCTGGGAAGGGCAAAAATGCAGGCCCAACAGAGTCTGCGTCTCTGAGGACTACCTAAGTGCCTGAACCTGAGTGGCTTAGAACTGGGAGGTGCATGCAGCCCAGGGCAAGCCTCTGACAGTTTCCAGCAGAGCAACATAGAGCCTGAGCAGTGTGGGCAGGGAGGCCCAGTATGGCTGAGACACCGCAAGCACACTCCAGTGTTATTTGCTTGCAGCGTCCCTCCCTCCCCACAGAACCACTGAACAAGTGAGCCTAAGAAAATGTCCATCACCACCCCCTTGTGTTGGGTGGAAATCAGACACTGAAGAGACCAGAAACAGAAGAAGCTAAAACAGAGGGAACTGCCTTGGAAGTGACAGGTGCAATAGATTAAAACCCTATAGTTAGTAACGACTACATAGGCAGAAAGTGAACAGGAACTAAAAAGCCTCTTGATGAATGTGAAAGAAGAGAGTGAAAAAGTTGGCCAAAAGCTCAACATTCAAAAAATAAAGATCATGGCATCCGGTCCCATCACTTCATGGGAAATAGATGGGGAAACAGTGGAAGCAGTGTCATTGCAGATGGTGACTGCAGCCATGAAATTAAAAGATGCTTACTCCTTGGAAGAAAAGTTATGACCAACCTAAATAGCATATTCAAAAACAGAGTCATTACTTTACTGACTAAGACTCTTGAGCGTCCTGTGGACTGCAAGGAGATCCAACCAGTCCAATCTGAAGGAGATCAGCTCTGGGATTTCTTTGGAAGGAATGATGCTAAAGCTGAAACTCCAGTACTTTGGCCACCTCATGAGAAGAGTTGACTCATTGGAAAAGACTTTGATGCTGGAAGAGATTGGGGGCAGGAGGAGAAGGGGACGGCCGAGGATGAGATGGCTGGATGGCATCACTGACTCGATGGATGTGAGTCTGAGTGAAGTCCGGGATTTAGTGATGGACAGGGAGGCCTGGCGTGCTGCAATTCATGGGGTTGCAAAGAGTTAGATACTACTGAGTGACTGAACTGAACTGAACTGAACTGACATAGGAAGGGGCCTATAGATCTTAAGAAATATAAGCCAGACCAAGGAACTATCTGAAAATGAACAGACCCCACACTGCCCACAACACCTAGAGAAGATCCTTTAGCATTTGTTGAAGAGCTGGTTTGGCGGTGGTGAATTCTCCCCGTTTTTGCTTGTCTACAAATAGTAAAAGGACTATGTCAAGGCTGTATATTGTCACCTTGCTTATTTAACTTATATGCAGAGTACATCATGAGAAACGCTGGGGTGGAAGAAGCACAAGCTGGAATCAAGACTGCTGGGAGAAATATCCATCACCTCAGATATGCAGGTGACACCACCCTTACGGCAGAAAGTGAGGAAGAGCTAAAGTTCCTAGTGATGAAATGATGAAAGTGAAAGAGAAAAAAAAAAGAGAAGAGAAAAAAAAAAAGAAAGTGAAACAGAAGAGTGCAAAAGTTGACTTAAAGCTCAACATTCAGAAAACTAAGATCATGGCTTCTGGTCCCATCACTTCATGGCAAATAGATGGGGAAACAGTGGAAACAGTGTCAGACTTTAATTTGGGGGGCTCCAAAATCACTGCAGATGGTGACTGCAACGATGAATTTAAAAGACACTTACTCCTTGGAAGGAAAGTTATGACAAACCTAGATAACATATTCAACAGTAGAGACATTACTTTGCCAACAAAGATCCATCTAGTCAAGGCTTTGGTTTTTCCAGTGGTCATGTATGGATGTGACAGTTGGACTATAAAGAAAGCTGATCACTGAAGAACTGATGCTTTTGAACTGTGGTGTTGGAGAAGACTCTTGAGAGTCCCTTGGACTGCAGGGAGATACAACCAGTCCTTCATAAAGGTCAGTCGTGGGTGTTCATTGGAAGGACTGATGTTGAAGCTGAAACTGCAATACTTTGGCCACCTGATGCAAAGAGCTGACTCATTTGAAAAGACCCTGATGCTGGGAAACATTGAGTGCAGGAGGAGAAGGGGATGATAGAGGATGAGATGGTTGGATGGCATTGCTGACTCAATGGATATGGGTTTGGGTGGGCTCCAGGTGTTGGTGATGGACAGGGAGACCCAGCATGCTGAGGTTCATGGAGTCGCAAAGAGTCATACACGACTGAGTGACTGAACTCAATTGAAAGCTTTTGATTTCTCCTTCATATTTGAATGTGATCCTTGCTGAGTATAGTAATCTGGGTTGTAGGTTTTTTTCTTGCATATCTTTAATTATATCCTGCCATTCCCTCTGGCCTGAAGAGTTTCTATTGAAAGATAAGATGCTATCCTTATGGTAATCTCCTTGTGTGTTATTTGCTGCTTTTAATATTTGCTCTTTGTGTTTCATGTTCGTTAATTTGATTAATATGTAGAAACTCCAGTGCTTTGGCTACCTCATGTGAAGAGTTGACTCATTGAAAAAGACTCTGATGCTAGGAGGAACTGGGGGCAGGAGGAGAAAGAGATGACAGAGGATGAGATGGCTGAATGGAATCACTGACTCTATGGATGTGAACTCCAGGAGCTGGTGATGGACAGGGAGACCTGAAGTACTGCAATTCATGGGGTTGCAAGGAGTCGGACACGACTGAGCAGCTGAAATTAACTGAACTGAACTGGAGTGTTTTGTCTTCAGTTTATCCTTTTGGGACTCTTTGCACTTGGCTGGCTATTTCCTCTCCCATTGTAAGGAAGTTTTCAACTATTATCTCCTCAAGTATTTCCTCATGGCCTTTCTTTTTTGTCTTTTTTTTTTTTGTGACTCCTATAATTTGAATGTTGGAGTATTAACATTGTCCCAGAGGTCTCTGATTTTCTCATTTCTTTTAATTCATTTTTCTTTTTCCCTCTCTGCTTCATTTATTTCTACCATTATATCTTCCACCTGACTTATCTTATCTTCTGCCTCAGTTATTCTACAGTTGGTTCCTTCCAGAGTGCTTTTGATTTCAGTTATTACATTATTCGTTACTGACTGAATCTTTTTATTTCTTCTAGGTTCTTTTTATTCCTTCTAGGTCCTTGTTAAACGTTTCTTGCATCTACTCAATGCTTGTCTCTAAGTCTATTTATCTGTAACACCATTTTGTTTTCAAGAACTTGGATCACTTTTACTGTCATTATTCTGAATTCTTTTAAAGGTAGACTCCCCATTTCTTCTTCTTTTGTTTGGTTTAATGGGTATTTATTATATTCTTGCTGTTCCATGTGCCTGCTGAATATTTCTCTGCCTTTTTATATTGTTTAGATTGCTGTGTTTGGAATGGCCTTTTCTGTAGGCTGGATGTTTGTGGGTTTTCTCTATTGTGGAGACTGCTCCCTGTGGGTGGCGATGGACTAGTGGCTTGTCAAGGTTTCCTGGTTAGGGAAGCTTGCATCAGTGTCCAGGTTGGTGAAGCTGAATTACTTCTCTCTGGAATGCAATGAAGTGTCTGGTAGTAAGTTTTGAGGTGTCTATGGGTTTGGTGTGACTTTGGGCAGCCTGTCTTTTAATGTTCAGGACTGTGTTCCTGCATTGCTGGAGAAGGTATGTCTTGATCTGGAACTTGTTGGCCCTTGGGTGGTGCTTGGTTTCAGTGTAAGTATGGAGGCTTTTGGATGAGCTCTTGTCGATTAATGTTCTCTGGAGTCAGGAGTTTTCTCGTGTTCTCAAATTTTGTATTTAAGCTTCCTGCCTCTGGCTTTCAGTCGTATTCTTACAGTAGCCTCAAGATCTCTTCCATACAGCACAGATGATGAAACATCTGGTTTAATGGTGAAAATATTCTCCACAGTGAGGGACACCCAGAGAGGGTCACAAAGTTACATGTAGAAGAGAAGAGGGAGGAGGGAGATAGAGGTGACCAAGTAGAGAAGAGTTGGAATCCAAAGGGGAGAGAGTAATCTAGCCAGTAATAAATTCCCCATGTTTTCTCCACTATCTGGAACACCCAGAGAAGTTCATGGAGTTACATAGAGAAGACAAGAGAAGAGGGAGGAAGGAGATACAGGTAACCAGGAGGAGAAGACAGGGAGTCAAAAGGGGAGAGAGCAATCCAGTCAGTAATGAGTTCCCTAAGTATTCTCCACAGCCCAGGACATCCAAAGAAATTCACAGAGTTAAGTAGAGAAGAAAAGGTGGAGGGAGAAAATAGAGGTGACCTGAGGAAGAAAAGAGAGAGGCAAAAGGGGAGAGAGTAATCAGGCCAGTAATCACACTCCTAAGTAATAATGGATACTGAAGATTAGATTCTTAATGGTACGGAATTGATAATAAATAACAAAAAGCAAAGATTAAAAGTCTAGAGTAGAGTTTAGACTCTCGAAAATACAAAATAAAATAAATCACAAACATTATAAATATATATATATATGGAATTTGCTTTAAAAATAGGGTCTTTTTTTTTTTTACAAGGTAATAGGTTATACAAATGAAAATTAAATGAGCAATAGAGAACTTAAAAATAAAAAAAAATGAAAATAGTAAAAATATTCTAGGAATTTCTCAAGCTGCTGAGGGTGGTGTGGCGTCATTTAAGTTTCAGCCAGTTCCTTGTTCCAGGTTATACTTCTTCTTAAGGTCTATAGGCCCCTTTCAATGTTTAGTCAATGTCAACTACAGGGTTTTAATCTGTTGCGTGTCATTTCCAGAGTGTTTCCCTCTTCTTTGTTTATTTTGGATTCCTCTGTTTGAAAGTCTCTTCAGTGTCTAATTTCTGCCCTGATACAAGGTGGCAAAGGTGGCCACTTATTTAGGCTCATTTGTTCAGTCCTGCTGTGGGGAGGAACACTGCAAACAAATATTACTGACTTGTGTGGGGGAGTGTTTGCAGTGTATGGACCACACTGGGTTTGCCCCAGCTTATGGCTGTGTGTGCTTTCTGGGTCTACACTGCTCAGGCTCCAGGTTGCACTGCAGGGAACTCTCCAAAGCGGGCCATGCATTTAGTGCACTTCCCAGGTCTAAGCTGCTCAGGTTTAAGTTATAGGGTTTTCCACAAAGGCATAGACTCGTTTGGGCCTGTGTTTTGTGCCCTTTCTAGGTCTGAGCAGCTCTTGGCAAGCACACTATCCCAGGTGAGCTGTGCATCGTAATCACCTCCCTGGCCCCAGCCATTTGGTATACCAGATTTTTCAGGCCACAAGAACACCATCTCAGGTGTGCACTGTGTCTCTTCTGGGGTGCTGATCACAGGCTGTGACCCTCCTGGCAGATGTCAACCGTCCAGTATTCAAAAGCAGAGACATTACTGTGCCGACTAAGGTCCATCTAGTCAAGGCTATGGTTTTTCCAGGGGTCATGTGTGGATGTTAGAGTTGAACTCTGAATAAAGCTGAGTGCCAAAGAATTGATGCTTTTGAACTGTGATTTTAGACAAGACTCTTTTTAAAAAAATATAAATTTATTTATTTTTAAAATTTAAATTGATTCATTTTAATTGAAGGCTAATTACTTTACAATGTTGTATTGGTTTTGACATACATCAATGTGAATCCACCACGGATGTACAAGTGTTCTCAATCCTGAACCCCCCTTCCACCTCCCTCCTTGTACCATCCCTCTGGGTCATCCCAGTGCACAGCCCCAAGAATCCTGCACCCTGCTTCGAATCTAGACTGGTGATTTGTTTCTTATATGATATTATACATGTTTCAATGCCATTCTCCCAAATCATCCCACCCTCTTCCTCTCACACAGAGTCCAAAGACTGCTCTATACATCTGTGTTTCTTTGCTGTCTCACATACAGAGTTACCATTACCATCTTTCTAGATTCCATATATATGTGTTAGTATACTGTATTGGTGTTTTCGTTTCTGGCTTACTTCAGTCTGTATAATAGGCTCCAGTTTCATCCACCTCATTAGAACTGATTCAAATGTACTCCTTTTAATGGCTGAGTAATACTCCATTGTGTATATGTACCACTGCTTTCTTGTCCATTCATCTGCTGATGTACATCTAGGTTGCTTCCATGTCCTGATAAACAGTGCTGCAATAAACATTGGGGTACACGTGTCTCTTTCAATTCCGGTTTCCTCAGTGTGTATGCCCAGAAGTGAGATTGCTGGGTCATAAGGCAGTTCTATTTCCAAATGTTTAGGGAATCTCTACACTGTTCTCCATAGTGGCTCTACTAGTTTGCATTCCCACCAACAGTGTAAGAGGGTTCCCTTTTCTCCACACACTCTCCAGCATTTACTGCTTTTAGACTTTTGGATCACAGCCATTCTGACTGGCATGAAATGGTACCTCATTGTGGTTTTGAGTTGCATTTATCTGATAGTGAGTGATGTTGAGCATCTTTTCATGTGTTTGTTAGCCATCCATATGTCTTCTCTAGAGAAATGTTTGCTTAGTTCTTTGGCCCATTTTTTTAAATTGGGTCTTTTTTTTTTTTTTATATTGAGTTGCAGGAGTTCCTTGTATATTTTTGAGATTAGTTGCTTGTCATATGCTTCATTTGCTATTATTTTCTCCCATTCTGAAGGCTCTCTTTTCACCTTGCTTATAGTTTCCTTCACTGTGCAGAAGCTTTTAATTTTAATTAGGCCCCATTTGTCTGTTTGTTTTAGCTTTCATCATTTTAATTTTATTTTTTCAATTTTATTTTTACTTTATTCTACATTACAATACTGTATTGGTTTTGCCATGCATTGTCATGAATCAGCCACAGGTGTACATGAGCTCCCAATCCTAAAACCCCTTCCCATCTCCCACCCCATATCATCTCTCTGGATCATACCCATGCTCCAGCCCCAAGCATCCTATATCCTATATGGAACATAGACTGGCGCTTCGTTTCTTACATGATAGCATACATGTTTCAATGCCATTCTCCCAAATCATCCCACCCTTTCTCTCTCCCTCAGAGTCCAAAAGTCCAATCTATACATCTGTGTCTCTTTTGTTGTCTCACATACAGGGTCATCATTACTATCTTTCTAAATTCCGTATATTTATGCCAGTATACTGTATTGGTGTTTTTCTTTCTGGCTTACTTCACTCTGTATAATTGGCTCCGGTTTCATCCATCTCATCAGAACTGATTCAAATTTATTCTTTTTAATGGCTGAGTAATGCTCCATTGTGTATATGTACCACTGCTTTCTTATCCATTCATAAGGCAATTCTATTTCCAATTTGTAAAGGAAACTCCACACTGTTTTTCATAGTGGCTGTACTAGTTTGCATTCCCACCAACAGTGTAAGAGGGTTCCCTTTTCTCTACATGCTCTCCAGCATTTACTGCTTTTAGACTTTTGGATCACAGCCATTCTGACTGGCATGAAATGGTACCTCATTGTGGTCTTGATTTGCATTTCTCTGATAATGAGTAATGTTGAGCATCTTTTCATGTGTTTGTTAGCCATCCATATGTCTTCTTTGGAGAAATGCCTATTTAGTTCTTTGGCCAATTTTTTGATTGGATCATTTATTTTTCTGGAGTTGAGCTGCATAAGTTGTTTGTATACTTTTGAGGTTAGTTGTTTGTCAGTTGCTTCAATTGCTCTTGTTTTCTCCCATTAAGTAGGCTGTCTTTTCACCTTACTTATAGTTTCCTTTGTTGTGCAGACGCTTTTAATTTTAATTAGATCCCATTTGTTTATTTTTGCTTTTATTTCCAGTATTCTGGTAAGTGGATCATAGAGGATCCTGCTGTGATTTATGTTGGAGAGTGTTTTGCCTAAGTTCTCCTCTAAGAGTTTTATAGTTTCTGGTCTTAAGTTTTGATCTTTAATCCATTTTGATTTTATTTTTGTGTGTGGTGTTAGAAAATGATCTAGTTTCATTCTTCTACAAGTGGTTGACCAGTTTTCCCAGCACCACTTGTTAAAGAGATTGTCTTTACTCCATTGGATATTCTTGCCTCCTTTGTCGAAAATAAGGTGTTCATAGGTGTGTGGATTTATCTCAGGGCTTTCTATTTTGTTCCATTGATCTATATTTCTGTCTTTGTGCCAATACCATACTGTCTTAATGACTGTGACTTTGCAGTAGAGCCTGAAGTCTGGCAGGTTGATTCCTCCAGTTCCATTCTTCTTTCTCAAGATTGCTTTTGCTATTCAAGTTTTTTTATATTTCCATGCAAATCTTGAAATTATTTGTTCTAGTTCTGTAAACAGTACTGCTGGTAGCTTAATAGGGATTGCATTGAATCTGTAGATTGCTTTGGGTAGTATATTCATTTTCACTATATTGACTCTTCTGATCCATGAACATGGTATATTTCTCCATCTTTTAGTGTCCTCTTTGATTTCTTTCATTAGTGTTTTATAGTTTCTGATATATATGTTTTTAGTTTCTTTAGGTAGGTATATTCCTAAGTATTTTATTCTTTTTGTTGCAATGGTGAATGGAATTGTTTCCTTAACTTCTTTTTCTACTTTCTCATTATTAGTGTTTGGAATGCAAGGGATTTCTGAGTGTTGATTTTATATCCTGCAACTTTACTATATTCATTGATTAGCTCTAGTAGTTTTCTGGTGGAGTCTTTAGGATTTTCTATGTAGAGGATCATGTCATCTGCAAACAGTGAGAGTTTTACTTCTTCTTTTCCAATTTCAATTTATTTATTTATTTCTGTGCTCTGATTGCTGTGACCAAAACTTCTGCAACTATATTGAATAGTAGTGGTAAAAGTGGGCACTCTAGTCTTGTTTCTGACTTTAAGGGAAATGCTTTCAGTTTTTCACCATTGAGGATAATGTTAGCTGTGGGTTTGTCATATATAGCTTTTATTATGTTGAGATACATTCCTTCTATTCCTGCTTTCTGGAGAGTTTTTATCATAAATGGATGTAAAATTTTGTCAAAGGCCTTCTCTGCATCTATTGAGATAATCATATGAATTTTATTTTTCAATTTGTTCATTTGGTGAATTACATTGATTGATTTGTGGATATGGAAAAAGATATTCCATGCAAATAGAGACCAAAAGAAAGCAGGAGTGGCAATACTCATATCTGATAAAATAGACTTTAAAACAAAGGCTGTGAAAAGAGACAAAGAAGGCCACTACATAATGATTAAAGGATCCATCCAATAAGAAGATATAACAATTATAAATATATATGCACCCAACATAGGAGCACCACAATATGTAAGACAAATGCTAACAAGCATGAAAGGGGAAATTAATAATAACACAATAACAGTGAGAGACTTTAATACCCCACTCACACCTATGGACATATCAACTAAACAGAAAATTAACAAAGAAATGCAAACTTTAAATGATACAATAGACCAGTTAGAACTAATTGATATTTATAGGACATTTCACCCCAAAACAATGAATTTCACCTTTTTCTCAAGTGCACACAGAACCTTTTCCAGGATAGATCACATCCTGGGCCATAAATCTAACCTTGATAAATTAAAAAAATCAAAATCATTCCAAGCATCTTCTCTGACCATAATGCATTAAGGTTAGATCTCAATTACAGGAGAAAAACTATTAAAAATTCCAACATTTGGAGGCTGAACAACACCCTTCTGAATAACCAAAAATCACAGAAGAAATAAAAAAAGAATCAAAATATGCATAGAAATGAATGAAAATGAACACACAACTACACAAAACCTGTGGGACACTATGAAAGCAGTGCTAAGAGGAAAGTTCATAGCAATACAGGCATACCTCAAGAAACAAGAAAAAGTCAAATAAATAGCCTAACTCTACACCTAAAGCAACTAGAAAAGGAAGAAATAGAGACCTCAGAGTTAGTAGAAGGAAAGAAATCTTAAAAATTAGGGCAGAAATAAATGCAAAAAAAAAAAAAGAGAGAGAGAGAGACCACAGCAAAAATCAACTAAACCAAAAGCTGGTTCTTTGAAAGGATAAATAAAATTGACAAACCATTAGCCAGACTCATCAAGAAACAAAGAGAAAAAAATCAAATCAATAAAATTAGAAATTAAAATGGAGAGATAACGACAGACAACACAGAAATACAAAAGATCATAAGAGACTACCATCAGCAATTATATGCCAATAAAATGGACAACTTGGAAGAAATGGACAAATTCTTAGAAAAGTACAACTTTCCAAAACTGAACTAGGAAGAAATAGAAAATCTTAACAGGCCCATCACAAGCATGGAAATTGAAACTCTAATCAGAAATCTTCCAGCAAACAAAAGCCCAGGTCCAGACAGCTTCACAGCTGAATTCTACCAAAAATTTCAAGAAGAGCTAACACCTATCTTACTGAAACTCTTCCAGAAAATTGCAGAGGAAGGTAAACTCCCAAACTCATTCTATGAGGCCACCATCACCCTAATACCAAAACCTGACAAAGACACCTCAAGAAAAAAAAAAAAAAGAGAGAGAACAACAGGCCAATATCACTGATGAACATAGATGCAAAAATCCTTAACAAAATTCTAGCAATCAGAATCCAACAACACATTAAAAAGATCATACACTATGATCAAGTGGGCTTTATCCCATTTGTTTATTTTTGCCTTTTCCCCCAATATTCCCGGAGATGGATCATAGAGGATCCTGCTGTGATTTATGTCAGAGAGTATTTTGATTATGTTCTCCTTAGAGAAGACTCTTGAGAGTACCTTGGACTGCAAAGAGATCCAATCAGTCCATCCGTAAAGAGATCAGTCCTGGGTGTTCATTGGAAGAACTGATTCTGAAACTGAAGCTCCAATACTTTGGCCACCTCATGCGAAGAGTTGACTCATTGGAAAAGACCTTTATGCTAGGAGGGATTGAGGGCAGGAGAAGGGGATGACAGAGGATGAGATGGCTGGATGGCATCACCAACTCAATGGACATGAGTTTGGGTAAACTCCGGTAGTTGGTGATGGACAGGGAGGCCTGGTGCGATTCATGGGGTCACAAAGAGTCAGACACGACTGAGTGACTGAACTGAACTGAATGTAATCAAAAGCAAGCCTTAAACATGTTTACACATGTTAGCATTTTCCTATAATATGAAATTTGTTGATGCAAATAATATATTTTAAGGTATATTTTGATCTTTATGTGTGACAATTATACATGATCATGCTAATTTCTGTCAATAATATTAATGAGTTGGCACTTACATTCTCCTTGAAGAATGTGATTGTATGCTTTTGTGGAACAGAATATGACAACACTCTCATTCAATTATACCATAAATTCTGCTTATGAATGTATCATATAGATTTAAAAATGCTAGTATATGCATATTTGGCTTCAGAGTTTATAAAAGTTCATAAACTGTAGTATCATTAGATAGGAAGTTATAGGTAAACACAAAAATATCATTTTTTAGAAATAAGTCAATACAAATATATCTTTATTTTTGCATGGTTAAAATTTTATGTTCATGATAAAAATTGTATTAGACTTAATAGTATTAGACTTAAGTGTTAGACTTAGTATTAGTCTAATACTAAAAATAGTATTAGACTTAATCTCCATTATCACAAAGGGCTGGAGTTTGTGTGGGAGGAAGAGGAATTATTGGAAAAAAATTCAATGTCACTGTAATAAATGATATTTCATTCAGTAGAAATGCAATACAAAACCCTATCAAACATGCTACTCGAAATAGAAAAATGGTTAAGAACTGTATCTGCAAGTTTGTATAGACAAATGAAGATTTACTTCTTCTGCTGACCCAGGAAATAAGAAGTGTATGTCTTGAAATTCTATAATTTTAACAGGTTTTTGGAATCAATTTTAGTTTCTTAAAAATAAATCCATCTGGTGGATTCATGTTGATGTATGGCAAAACCAATACACTATTGTAAAGTAATTAACCTCCAATTAAAAAAATAAATATGTATTAAAAATAAAAATAAATCAAATACTCATGAAAACTTTTACATTATGATAGTCCAGTTCAGTTCAGTCACTCAGTCCTGTCCGACTCTTTGCGACCCCATGAATAGCAGCATGCCAGGCCTCCCTGTCCATCACCATCTCCCAGAGCTCACTCAGACTCACATTTATTGAGTCCGTGATGCCATCCAGCCATCTCATCCTTGGTTGTCCCCTTCTCCTCCTGCCCCCAATCCCTCTCAGCATCAGAGTATTTCCCAATAAGTCAACTCTCCTCATGAGGTGGCCAAAGTACTGGATTTTCAGCTTCAGCATCATTCCTTCCAAAGAAATCCCAGGGTTGATCTCCTTCAGAATGGACTGGTTGGATCTCCTTGCAGTCCAAGGGACTCTCAAGAGTCTTCTCCAACACCACAGTTCAAAAGCATCAATTCTTTGGCGCTCAGCCTTCTTCACAGTCCAACTCTCACATCCATACATGACCACAGGAAAAACCATAGCCTTGACTAGACAGACTTTAGTCGACAAAGTAATGTCTCCGCTTACCTGCTCAGGTGGAACCTGGACCTTCATATAGAGTCTAGTATTTGAAATACAATCAGTTCAGTCGTTAAGTCATGTCCAACTCTCTGCGACTCCATGCACCACAACACACCAGGCTTCCCTGTCTATCACCAACTCTTGGAGCTTGCTCAGTCTCAGGTCCATAGAGTCAGTGATTGCATCTGACCATCTCATCCTCTGTCATCCCTTTCTCCTCATTCCTTCAATCTTTTCCAGCATCAGAGTCTTTTCAAATGAGCCAGTTCTTCACATCATATGACCAAAGTAATTGAGCTTCAGCTTCAGCATCAATTCTTCCATGAACAACCAGGACTGGTTTCTTTAGGATTGATTTGTTGCATCTCCTTGCAGTCCAAGGGACTCCCAAGAATATTCTCTAATACCACAGTTCAAATGCATCAATCCTTTGGTGCTCAGCTTTCTTTATAGTCCAACGCTCACATCCATACATGACTATGGGACATGTAATAGCTTTGACTACATGGACCTTTGTTGGTAAAGTAATGTCTTTGCTTTTTAATATGCTGTCTAGGTTGATCATAGCTTTTTTCCCAAGGAGAAAAGTTCTTTTAATTTCATGGCTGCAGTCAACACCTGCAGTGATTTTGGAGCCCAAGAAAATAGTCTGTCAGTTTCCATTGCTTCCTCATCTACTTTCCACGAATTGATATGACCAGATGCCATGATCTTCGTTTTCTAAATGTTGACTTTTAAGCCAAATTTGTCACTCTCCTCTTTCACTTTCATCAAGAGGCTGTTCAGTTCTTTGTTTTCTGCCATAAGGGTGGTGCCATCGGCATATCTGAAGTTACTGATATTTCTCACTGCAATCTTGATTCCAGTTTGTGTTTCATCCAGCCCAACATTTCTCATGATGTACTCTGCATATAAGTTAAATAAGCACGGTGACATTATACAGCCTTGACATACTCCTTTCCTGATTTTGAACCAGTCTGTTGTTCCATGTCCAGTTATAACTGTTGCTTCTTGTTATGTGTACCGATTTCTCAAGAGGCATGTCAGGTGGTCTGATATTCCCACCTCTTGAAGAATCTTCCACAGTTTATGGTGATCCACACAGTCAAAGGCTTTGGCATAATCAGTAATGCAGAAGATTATTTTTCTGGAACTCTCTTGCTTTTTCAATGATCCAATGGATATTGTCAATTTGATTCCTGGTTCCTCTGCCTTTTCTAAATCCAGCTTGAACATCTGGAAGCTTACTATTTATGTACTGTTGAAACCTGGTCTGGAGAATTTTAAGCAGTATTTTGATAGCATGTGAGATGAGTGCAATTGTGTGGCAGTTTGAAAATTCTTTGACATAGCCTTTTGGGGATTGGAATGAAAACTGACATTTTCAAGTCCTGTTGCCACTGCTGAGGTTTCCAAATTTGCTGGCATACTGAATGCAGGACTTTCACAGCATCATCTTTTAGGATTTGAAACAGCTCAACTGGAATTCCATTGCCTCCACTAGCTTTGTCCATAGTGATCCTTCCTAAGGCCTGCTTGACTTTGCATTCCAGGATTTTTCTGGCTCTAGGTGAGTGATCACACCATTTTGACTATCTGGATCATGGAGTTCTTTTTGTATACTTCTTCTACCGAAATACAATAGTCACATGGATTATATCCAATGCTGCTATTTAATGTTAGATCAGACGTTTACTAACCATAGTAAAGATGACTAGGTAAGAATTTGACTTTTCATGAGCTTTTCAAAATTCTGATCCCCTCTATTCCCACATCATACCTGTCAGGACTTTGCCTCTTTTGGGTCTCTTTTTGTATTCTGTTGGTAAATCTGTCAACATCCAGTTTTTCTTATTCTTATGAATTTGCTCAAGACTTTTCCCCCAGAACCTAGTTCTGAGCTAGGTTAGACAAAAAACCACAGATATCTGAACTCTGAGTAAAAGGTAGCATTCTTAAGTAATTCAGTAACTTTTTTTTCAATGACAGCCTATCACACTGAAACACACAGTGTAAAATCTAAAGTAGTTAGAGTCTCACAATCTATCTCTCCCTTTATAAAGCACTTTTCCCTCCTAATTGTTTTTTATGTCTATGGCTCGGTCCTTGAAATATGAGACTTGCATTGATGATGCATGATATTGGATGCTTGGGGCTGGTGTACTGGGATGACCCAGAGGGATGGTATGGGGAGGGATGTGGTAGGGGGATCAGGATGGGGAATACGTGAATATCTGTGGTGGATTCATGTTGATGTATGGCAAAACCAATACAATTGTGAAGTAATTAACTTCCAATTAAAATAAATAAATTTATCTTAAAAAATATGAGACTTGAAGTGGGCAATGACCTTGTATGCTCCTCCTCAACAGCAGCTTGTTTCTTTTTAAATCTTGCTACTAAAAATGCTTGAATGCCTGTCCCCTAGAATTCACATTCAAAAGAATTGTCTCTGCCTACAAGTGTCTGTGAGTTTTCAGCCTGCTTCAGATAATGCATTTTCAAAGGTCAACTGCCTTCTACTGAGGCTTTGATGAAGGCTTTGAAAGAAGATTCTCAGAAACAGCCTGTGTGCAATGACCCAAAACTCCTGTTAGCTACCAATTGAAATAATCCGATTTCTCATTTCTGAGCTGCTAGTTTTCATGAAACAATTAGTTATATAGCCTTTCAACATATATATATATATATATATATATATATATATATATATATATATATTACGAGGGAATAACAAAATGAAATGTTTTCAATACTTCTAAAAATTGTGATATTCTGTTTCCAGAGTATACGCACCTCTTCAATGAATAGGTTTTGAGCTCATATACGGCATTATACAGTAACAGGAAAAAGCTGAGTCCTTGAACAGGTGAGACTCTAGGCAAGAATAGAATATATTATTGATGAATAGTCATGTTTTATAATATTACAGGTTATCTGTATTGATTCTTCTCTCATATTTAAGAGACTTCTTAATATTCAATGGATTCATGAATTCAAGTGAATAAGGCAGTCTATCCTGTGTTTTGATTTCTAGAAAAAAGGCACACACATGCGCACTCACACACACAAATATATATATAGTTTAACAAATAGATAATTGCTTAAAAGACTAGAAGCAGAAGAAGAGAAAAATAGGCCTTGAAAATCTAACTTCAAATACTGAAGATAAGCAACTTAGCTTCATCTGAGGTCAGGGGCAGTGGTCGAGAGTGCCAGTCTGTGACAGCACAGGAGCAGCCAAGAGGAGCTACCACTGTGCGAGGCCAGGGGCGGCAGCCTGGAGGAGCAAGCCCACATCCAAGGAGCAGTGGCTGCATGGGTGCAAGAGGGCCTAGAGGAACTGTTCCACATTCAAGGTTTGGAGGGGAGTCAGTGAGGAGATATCCCTCCTCCAAGGTAAGGAGCAGAAGCTGTTCTTTGCTGGGGCAGCCGTGAAGAGATACCCAACATCCAAGATAAGAGAAACTCAAGTAAGACAGTAGGTGTTACAAGAGGGCATCAGAGGGCAGACACACTGAAAACATACTCACAGAAAACTAGTCAATCTAATCATACTAGTACCACAGCCTTGTCTAAATGAAACTAAGCCATGCCCTTTGGGGCCACCCAAGATTGGACCAAGCAATATTGTATAGAAACTTGGAATGTCAGGTTCATGAATCAAGGCAAATTGGAAGTGGTCAAACAGGAGATGGCAAGACTGAATGTCAACATTCTAGGAATCAGCGAACTAAAATGTACTGGTATGGGTGAATTTCACTCAAATGCCCATTATACATCTACTACTGAGGGCAGGAATCCCTCAGAAGAAATGGAGTAGCCATCATGGTCAACAAAAGAGTCTGAAATGCAGTACTTGGATGCAATCTCAGAAATGACAGAATGATCTCTGTTCGTTTCCAAGGCAAACCACTCAATATCACAGTAATCCAAGTCTATGCCCCAAACAGTAACTTTGAAGAAGCTGAAGTTGAACAGTTTTATGAAGACCTACAAGACCTTTTATAACTAACACCCCAAATGATGTCCTTTTCATGATAGGGGACTGAAATGCAAAAGTAGGAAGTCAAGAAACACCTGGAGTAACAGGCAAATTTGGCCTAGAAGTGCATTATGAAGCAGGACAAAGACTAATAGAGTTTTGCCAAGAAAATGCACTGGTCATAGCAAACACCCTCTTCCAACAACACAAGAGAAGACTGTAAACATGCACATCAGCAGATGATTAACACCGAAATCAGACTGATCATATATACTTTGCAGCCAAAGATGGAGAATTCCTATATAGTCAACCAAAACAAGACCAGGAGCTGACTGTGGCTCAGATCATGAATTTCTTATTGTCAAATTAAGACTTAAATTGAAGAAAGTAGGGAAAACCACTAGACCATTCAGGTATAACTAAATCAAATCGTTTATGACTATACAGTGGAAGAGAGAAATAGATTTAAGGGCCTAGATCTGATAGATAGAGTGCCTGATGAACTATGGACGGAGGTTCGTGACACTGTACAAGAGACAATGATCAAGACAATCCCCATGGAAAAGAAATGCAAAAAAGCAAAATGGCTGCCTGGGGAGGCCTTACAAATAGCTGTGAAAAGAAGAGAAGTGAAAAGCAAAGGAGGAAAGGAAAGATATAAGCATCTGAATGCAGAGTTTCAAAGAATAGCAAGAAGAGATAAGAAAGCCTTCTTCAGCGATCAGTGCAAAGAAATAGAGGAAAACAACAGAACAGGAAAGACTAGAGACGTCTTCAAAAAAATTAGAGATATCAAGGAAACATTTCAGGCAAGGATGGGCTCAATAAAGGACAGAAATGATATGGACCTAACAGAAGCAGAAGATATTAAGAAGAGGTGGCAAGAATACACAGAAGAACTGTACAAAAAAAAAGCTTCACAACCCAGATAATCATGATAATGTGATCACCCATCTAGAGCCAGACATCCTGGAACGTGAAGTCAAGTGGACCTTAGAAAGTATAACCACGAAAAAAGCTAGTGGAGGTGATGGAATTCCAGTTGAGCTATTTCAAATCCTGAAAGATGATGCTGTGTGAAATTGCTGCACTCAATATGCCAGCAAATTTGGAAAACTCAGCAGTGGCCACGGGACTGGTAAAGGTCAGTTTTCATTCCAATCCCAAAGAAAGGCAATGCCAAAAAATGTTCAAACTACTGCACAATTACACTCATCTCACATTCTACTAAAATAATGCTCAAAATTCTCCAAGACAGACTTTAGCAATACATGAACCGTGAACTTCCAGATATTCAAGCTGGTTTTAGAAAAGGCAAAGGAATCAGATATCTAATTGCCAACATCCACTGGATCATGAAAAAAAGCAAGAGAGTTCCAGAAAAACATCTCTGTCTGCTTTATTGACTATTCCAAAGCCTTTGACTGTGTGGATCACAATAAACTGTGGACAATTCTGAAAGTGATGGGAATACCAGATGACCTGACTGGCCTCTTGAGAAACCTATATGCAGGTCTGGAAGCAACAGTTAGAACTGGACATGGAACAACAGACTGATTCCAAATAGGAAAAGGAGTACATCAAGGCTGTATATTGTCACCCTGCTTATTTAATTTCTATGCAGAGTACATCATGAGAAACGCTGGACTAGAAGAAACACAAGATGAAATCAAGATTGCCAGGAGAAATATCAATAACCTCAGATATGCAGATGACACCACCCTTATGGCAGAAAGTGAAGAGGCACTAAAAGCCTCTTGATGAAAGTGAAAGAGGAGAGTGAAAAAGTTGGCTTAAAGCTCAACATTCAGAAAACGAAGATCATAGCATCTGGTCCCATCACTTCACGGGAAATAGATGGAGAAACAGTGGAAACAGTGTCAGATTTTATTTTTGGGGATCCAAAATCACTGTAGATGATGATTGCTGCCATGAAATTAAAAGGTGTTTAGTCCTTGGAAGAAAAGTTATGAGCAACCTAGATGGCATATTGAAAAGCAGAGACATTACTTTGCCAATAAAGGTCCATCTAAGCAAGGCTATGGTTTTCCCAGTCGTCATGTATGGATGTGACAGTTGGACTGTGAAGAAAGCTGAGCACCGAAGAACTGATGCTTTTGAATGGTGGTGTTGGAGAAGACTCTTGAGAGTTCTTTAGACTGCAAGGAGATTCAGCTAGTCCATTCTTAAGGAGATCTGCCCTGGATTTTTGGAGAGAATGATGCTGTAGCTGAAACTCCAGTACTTTGGGCACCTCATGCAAAGAGTTGACTCATTGGAAAAGACTCTGAAGCTGGGAGGGGGTTGGGGGCAGGAGGAGAAGGGGGACAACAGAGGATGAGATGGCTGGATGGCATCTCTGATTCGAGGGATGTTAATCTAAGTGATTTCTCTGTGTTGGTGATGGACAGAGAGGCCTGGCGTGCTGCAATTCATGGGGTTGCAAAGAGTCAGACACGACTGAGTCACTGAATTGAACTGAATCATTCTCTTTATTACTATCAGATATTAGTCCCAATATCTGATAAAGCAACTGAAGAAACAGTGATTTAGGTTTTTTCCAAAATTCACTTCTTAGTGATCCACATTTCCCAGATAAAGAACTTGAAATAAAGTGAAATATAGTAACTGTGTGCACAGTTAAACGAAGGAAACAGGGTGGCCTGGCATGCTGCGATTCATGGAAACGCAAAGGGTTGGACACGTCTGAGCGACTCTACTAAACTGAAGTTGACCTAGAGAGGGAAATGGAAAAAGAAAAAAAAAAAGAGAGAGAGAGAGAGAGACAGGCCAAGTTAATCCTGTCCTTACCATTTTATTTTTCTCAGAAAAATTTTCATATGAGCCTGTTTATCAGTAAGCAATTGAGATTGAAATGTATCAACTTTAAGTAATTATGTCTTGAATTCTAATTTATCTTTGTGAGGTCATTTTAAATGTAGCAAATTGAACTGAGCACGAAAGATTAATAAATGTGAAATGGTAGTCATTCCTTTAATGTACTGCACACAGTGTGAACCAATTTTACCACTCCCTATGAGGAGAATTTTATCTATGATGTAACTGAAAAGATTAATCCACTTAGAAATAATGAACAGGAGGTTAGTGTCTTTTCATTCCACACTTAAAAAATTTTGTTTAAACCGGTTTGAAATCTAGATTTAAAAAGTCCGATAGTCAGCTCATATTTTAAAGTGAAAATCTGCTCGTCTGTCCCCACAGTTCACCTGTCACATAAGTGCACACGTCTCCCTTGGTGCTTCTTCTGTATGATTAACTATACTCCCCCCCACCCTTTAATATTGAACTTTTCTTTTACAGATCACAGCTTATCTGATCATATCTTTTTCTTTGATATCACATTAAACTGTCAGTTCTGACCTATCTAATCTTTTTGACTGGTTTATATCCATATTTTTGCACATTACATATTAGTGTGTACCACTGCATATTAATAGGCAAGCTGTTTCAGGATAACCATAACTTAGAAAATGGTAAATATTATACTTATTTCTGGTTTTAAAAGTTCCAGAGCCAAGGTTGCATGGGTACAAAACAAAAATAGATACCAAAATATAATTGTATTCTGTTCTGAAGGGAATTTTACATTTCTTAAAAAGTGAAATGGATGTATCATAGATAATCCTGGTTATTTCAAGGCAATTCACGAGCATCCCCTGATATAAAGTAGCATACTAAAGGTCTGCTGAAACTCATCATTCTTACAGTGAATAATTATATTCAATTTCCCCATTTGAAATATATTTGAACTCCCTTCTCCTACTGCTCAGGAAGTGAGAAGGCTCATTTTTTCTCCTCTCTACCTCCTACTGCCTGGAGAAAGAAATTCAGAAATACTGACTACAGAAAAAGAGGAAAAGGTGAGGACCTGAGAATCACTGGGAGTAGAGGAAGAACTTTTTTTTTTTTTTTTTGGTACAGATTTCCTACCATTCATTCTCTTTGTAACATCCTTTTTAATAATCAATTGATTTGATGTAAAAAGGAATCCAACAATAGTAATGCACAATTCCACTGAATCAGAAGGTAAAGCATGGCATGCCTGTGTCTAACTCTTCATGACCCTGTGGACTGTAGATCCCCAGGCTCCTCTTGTCCATGGAATTTTTCAGGCAAGAATATGGAGTGCACTGTCATTTCCTTTTCCAGGGGATCTTCCCGACCCAGGGATCAAAACTGTGTCTCTTATGTCTTCTGCAATGGCAGGTAAGTTCTTTACCAGCTGAGTCACCAGGGAAGCCCAAACATAGACAGATGATAAAATATAATGAAAGACAAATTACTTTTCAGGTAAGTAGAAGTTTTCCCTATTGGGAAAATAGGTCTACACAGCAAGTTTATTGGCAGGCAAGTGATCATTTAATAGGGTACTGATGCAAGCTATTGGGATAGTCAAGATTTCTTCTTAAGAGTTGAATTAGCTCCTAAAGTATGTGTTATTCAAATGTAAATGAGAAGGGCATTCTAGATGCCATAGAAATCCTTTTCATGTGTAACATGAATTATTTAGACAAAAGGGTTTTATCACAAGAATTGGATCTGGACCACAAATGTCCTTGTGGCTCAGCTGGTAAAGAATCCACCTACAATGCAGGAGACCTGGGTTCAATCCCTGGGTTGGGAAGATCCTCTGGAGAAGGGAAGGGCTACATCCTCAATTATTCTGGTCTTGAAAATTCCATAGATTGTGTAGTCCCTGGGTCACAAAGAGTTGGACACGACTGAGCAACTTTCATTTTCACAAGTGTCCAATGAGGAGAATTACTTTGAAGTCTCACATTGAGTGTATGGGATAGGGAAGAAGTGGAGGGAAATACTTTTAAGCAAAGTAAAAATAATTGGATCTGAGGATGAGTTTAGTTTTCTTTAACCCTAGAGGAAAAAAAAAAAATCAGGAAAGCAAGGTTGGTTAGGATTGTTTTACGATGAGACTCCTCAGTGGGGTAAGGTTTGTGGAGTGCTAAATGTGCATCAGATGGAAAGAGATAGGAGAAGACAGTTTTGGACAGGCCCAGAGAAGATAAGATGATCATCAGTAAATGACAAACAGTAAGAATCTAGAACAGGACCTGGCTTCCCCTCTAGATTTTGGAACTCAAGTATTTGAGATACTTTGATGAAATTGTGGAGGAGCAGATGCCTAGATAAAAAGTAATTTTAAATAATTGACTAAAGGAATATAACAAATATTGTATTCAAATTTAATTAAACTAAAAGTATACATTACTATAAATTTACATTATTTTAAAATTAGACATTATTATTATACATTAAATGATTTTTAAGGCATTAACTACTTCCAATAATGAGAGTGTAAAAATGTATCCCAGCCTCTCATAATATCATTTTTCAAATTTGTAGAAATTTGTATTTGCAATTTGCATAAAAATTTAGAGATTTAAATCCTGATTAGAGTGGATATTTGTTCCAATAGAACTGAAAAAATGTTATATATTGTATTCAAGGAAAGATTAGATGCCCATGCTGAAATTTACTTAGTAGGGCTGATATTGAGTCCTGGGTGAAATATCAGTTGCATCTTCTTGAGGGGAAGTTAGGAAAAGAGAGGAGCAGTGTTAGTAAGACTAATATCAGGGCTTGGGAAAAAAATGGAGGTAATAAGATTAAAAATGAGAAAATACTAAAATGGACAGTAAATGAAATAACATCAGACTTAATCTCCTCTTTCTATTTAACAAAATAAGTCAGAGGATATATATTAGTAAGGAGAGAAATCCAGGACATGAGCTCTGCATCCCTTGATCTCTATCCAGTGTTTAATTCATTGATCCAAACTAAGTTTGGAAGAGTGACCTTCTTGGGAACTTAATTCTCATCAGTTCTAGTATCACAGTTTTCTGAGACTAGAAACTAGACTAAGACTGTGATAGAACAGAAAAATTATTTCCAACAATTTCAGAAAGCCTCCAGCAAACAAAATGTAAGAGTGATTTCTACAACTATGAGCTGTTCTCTGGTAATTTTAACTTGGAAGGGGCTTAAGTCTCTAAATGCGTAATAACAAATACAAGCACAGAGCCTGTATGAAAATATAAAAGTTAGCTTTTAGGAATTTAAAATGAAAAACTAACTAGTTTGTCAATCATTAGATATCACCAGAGGAGGTAACCTTAATCTGCTCAGAAATTACTCAGAAGGTGATATTGCTTGGTAAAATTCATCAAAGTCTGGAAAATGCATCTAATTTACATAGTTCATTTGATACCCTACAGTTCTATGGATTAGAAAACATGAAATCATGCTAAGACAATTTTCCAAGAATTGTATAGAAAGCTATGCTTGTATGTATTACTTTTCATGATAGATCAAAGTTTCAGACTTATGCAAGGTATATTTAAGCCTAGCTCACAATTTCACTTTGTTTTCCAAGTATACTGTTGGTCTTAATATTCTTAGTGTTGTTTGATAAGCATGCAATCAGTTTACTAGGTGTATATTAGCTGATTCAAAAACCTATCTTCTGAGTTCTTTTTTAATAAATTTATTTATTTTTTTAATTACAATACTGTATTTGTTTTACCATACATTGACACGAATCAGCCATAGGTGAACACAATCTCCCAATGCCGAAGCCCCCTCCCACCTCCCACCCCACATCCTCTACTTGAATCATCCTGTGCATCAGCCCCATGCATCCTGTATCCTACATTGAACATAGATTGGTGCTTTGTTTCTTTCAAGAAAATATACATGTTTCATTGCCATTCTCCCAAACCATCCCACCCTTTCCCTCTCCCTCAGAGTCCAAAAGTCCACTCTATAACTCTGCGTCTCTTTGTTGTCTCACATATAGGGTCATCATTACTGTCTTCTAAATTCCATATATATGTGTCAGTATACTGTATTGGTGTTTTTCTTTCTGGCTTACTTCACTCTGTATAATCGGCTCCAGTTTCATCCATCTCATTAGAACTGAGTCAAATTTATTCTTTTAAGGGCTGAGTAGTATTCCATTGTGTATATGTCCCACAGCTTTCTTATCCAATCATCTGCTGATGGACATCTAGGTTGCTTCCATGTCCTGGCTATTATAAACAGCGCTGCAATGAACATTGAGGTACATGTGTCTCTTTCAATTCTGGTTTCCTTGGTGTGTATGCCCAGCAGTGGGATTGCTGGATCATAAGGCAGTTCTATTTGCAATTTTTAAGGAATCTCCACACTGTTTTCCATAATGGCTGTACTAGTTTGCATTCCCACCAGCAGTGTAAGAGGGTTCCCTTTTCTCCACATCCTCTCCAGCATTTATTGCTTGTAGACTTTTGGATCGCAGCCATTCTGACTGGTGTGAAATGGTACCTCATTGTGGTCTTGATTTGCATTTCTCTGATAATGAGTGATGTTGAGCATCTTTTCATGTGTTTGTTAGCCATCCATATGTCTTCTTTGGAGAAATGCCTATTTAGTTCTTTGGCCCATTTTTTAATTGGATCATTTATTTTTCTGGAGTTGAGCTGCATAAGTTGCTTATATATCTTTGAGATTAGTTGTTTGTCAGTTGGTTCATTTGCTATTGTTTTCTCCCATTCAGAAGGCTGTCTTTTCACCTTGCTTGTAGTTTCCTTTGTTGTGCAGAAGCTTTTAATTTTAATTAGATCCCATTTGTTTATCTTTGCTTTTATTTCCAGTATACTGGGAGTTGGATCATAGAGGATCCTGCTGTGATGTATGTTGGAGAGTGTTTTGCCTATGTTCTCCTCTAGGAGTTGTATAGTTTTTCGTCTTACATTTAGATCTTTAATCCATTTTGAGTTTATTTTTGTGTATGGTGTTAGAAAGGGGTCTAGTTTCATTCTTTTACAAGTGGTTGACCAGTTTTCCCAGCACCACCTGTTAAAGAGACTGTCTTTACTCCATTGTATATTCTTGCCTCCTTTGTCGAAGATAAGGTGTCCATAGGTGTGTGGGTTAATCTCAGGGCTTTCGATTTTGTTCCATTGATCTATATTTCTGTCTTTGTTCCAGTACCATACTGTCTTAATGACTGTGACTTTGTAGTAGAGCCTGAAGTCAGGCAAGTTGATTCCTCCAGTTCCATTTTTCTTTCTCAAGATTGCTTTGGCTATTCGAGGTTTTTTGTATTTCCATACAAATCTTGAGATTATTTGATCTAGTTCTGTGAAAAATACTGCTGGTAGCTTGATGGGAATTGCATTGAATCTGTAGATTGCTTTAGGTAGTATGCTCATTTTCACTATATTGACTCTTCCGACCCATGAGCATGGTATATTTCTCCATCTATTAGTGTCCTCTTTGATTTCTTTCATCAGTGTTTTATAGTTTTCGATATATAGGTCTTTAGTTTCTTTAGGTAGGAGTATTCCTAAGTATTTTATTCTTTTCGTTGCAATGGTGAATGGAATTGTTTCCTTAACTTTTTTTTTTTATAGTTATATATATTATTCACCAAGCATTTATTTATTACAGGACTTATCCTAACTGCATGATTTGTTATTGATATTTTCAACACTCATAACAACATTGGGAGATAAGTACATTTTTTTTTCTCTATTGTTGCATGTTAAAAACACAAAGCATATAGGATACTTAAGTAAATTGCTTTTTGGCTATGGTCAGTGTATTTATATTTATTATTGATTGACAACAAGAAAGGAAAAAAATTAGACCACTTAACTAAAGTACCAACTATGAAAAGGTGAGGAACATAGGAAATACTATTTGAAACCAAGCATTTGATCTCCACTAACAGATACAATTAACTATGGTTTGTTAAATCTCTCAAAAAATATTATTGATAAAGAATGACATAAATGTTAAGGACAATAAGCAAATACAGTGAAAATTTTTATACCATTTTTTCAAAATATTATATTCAAAATGTATTAATATTTTATATGTCAGAAAATAAAAAGCCAGCCCATAGATAATAATTTCTGTAAGAAACTAAAGCTTTCTAGAAAGTTCAAAATATTAGCCATGGATCTCTTAAACATTTCTGATAAACATATCCAAAGTTATACCCCAAACTGATAGTGTCAAGTTTATCTAGGAATAGGCATACTGCAGTCCATGGGGTCACAAAGAGTTGGACACAACTGAGCAGTTGAACTGAACTGAACTGAATGAACCTCAATCAAAATTTATTCAATAGACGTTTTATTTTTTGAACATGTTTATTCCTTAACTTCTTTTTCTACTTTCTCATTATTAGTGTATAGGAATGCAAGGGATTTCTGAGTGTTGGTTTTATATCCTGCAACTTTACTATATTCATTGATTAGCTCTAGTAGTTTTCTGGTCGAGTCTTTAGGATTTTCTATGTAGAGGATCATGTCATCTGCAAACAGTGAGAGTTTTACTTCTTCTTTTCCAATTTGGATTCTTTGTATTTCTTTTTCTGCTCTGATTGCTGTGGCCAAAACTTCCAGTACGATGTTGAAGAGTAGTGGTGAAAGTGGACACCCTTGTCTTGTTCCGGACTTTAGGGAAATGGTTTCAATTTTTCGCCATTGAGGATAATGTTAGCTGTGGGTTTGTCATATATAGCTTTTATTATGTTGAGGTATGTTCCTTCTATTCCTGCTTTCTGGAGAGTTTTTATCATAAATGGATGTTGAATTTTGTCAAAGGCTTTTTCTGCATCTTTTGAGATAATCATATGATTTTTATTTCTCAGTTTGTTAATGTGATGAATTACATTGATTGACTTGTGGATATTGAAGAATCCTGATTTTCTTTTTGTTCTTCTTAATAATAACTGAAATAGTACTTTTGTCACAACCATTATAGACCCATGGGATCCTCTGTCCATAGAATTCACCAGACAAAAATACTGGAGTGGGTTACCATGCCCTCCTGCAGGGGATCTTCCCAACTCAGGTATGGAACTCAAGGTCTCCTACATTGCAAGCAGATTCTTTACCATCTGAGCCACCAGGGAAGCCCTTGATTGAGGTGTCAATGGGTAGAGTTCAGAGTTGTATGATTTAACTAACAATAAATGGGAAAATCCCAGAAAGGAGGGAGTCAAAAATAAGGATTGAACTTAAAATTTTGTATGATAATAATAACACAAAGAAGGAGGTGGAAACAGGCACATATTTAAGTATATTTTTGTAGTTATTTTTTATTGAAATTAAGTATGTAGAATGTTTTATTTTACAATGTTAATTTTAATCCCCAGACAGTTGTTAAATAATTGAAACATATAATTTTTAAAAAAAGAATTAAAATAGTACAATAGAGAAAATCTATTGAAAATAAAAAGAGGCTGTAATGGAGATAAAAAAATAATAATAAGACACTCAGAAAACAGAGAAAATCATGGCTATAAGCCCTACATATTCAGTAATTATACTGAACACAAATTAATTGAACACTCCAATCAAAAGGCAAAAACTGTTCTGCTGCAATGTTTAAAACATTTTTGATCCAATCTATAGGCATTGTAAAAGACACATATTTAGGACTCAGAGATACAAGTAAGATTGAAGAATGGGAAAGATTAATACTAATCCTTTACAAAGTTTTCAAAAAAGGTATAGAGAAGACTTCCAAAGATATGCAATGTGCATTTTAATACTCTGATATAATAATCAAAAAGAAAATGAGAGATTTTAAAATTATTAACAATATTTAATATAAATGTGAACGTTCAGCAACATGGAAATAGATTGAAGATTATGACTGAATGGGATTTACCTCAAGAATGTAAAATGTGATTAATATATGAAGATCAATGTAGTGTGTGAAAGATACAAACCATATGACTATCTTGATATTTGCTGAAAAACACTTAACAAAATTCAGCATATATTCATGACAAAATTGATGTCAAGAAATTAGATGTAAAAGGAATGTAGATATGAAATCAACATATATGACAAACTCACAGCTCATATCATACTCAAAATGAAAAGCTTAAAGCTTTATCTATAATACAGAAACAAAATAAGAATGCCCACTTATGTACCCTAGTCCTAAAAGGTTAGACAAGAAATGAAGGTTGGGTAAGAAAAGAAAGGTGTCCAAATTGTAAAGATATAAATAAAAATTCTCCCTGTTCACAGTTAACATGACAGTATATGTAAAAAACCTTAAGATGCCATCAACATGTTTTTGGAACGAGGTAACAAATTCTACAAAGTTTCAGGTTAAAAAAATCAATGTGTTTTTGTACAGTAACAATGAATCATGAAACAAAAGAAAAAGAAAAATCTCACAATATCATCAAAACAATAAGTTAATCAAGAAATAAAATTAATCAAATTGGAAAATTGTACACTGGAAACTCCAAAACATTCATGAAGGAAATACAACAGTACACAAATAAATCGGAATATACCCTGTATTTAGGGACTCTAGTTGGCTTCAGTGCTAAAGAATCTGGCTGTCAGTACAGGAGACACAAGATACCCTAGTTCTATCTCTGGGTTGGAAAGATCCCCTGCAGTGGTAGTGGTGACTTAGTTGCTAAGTCATGTCTGACTCTTATTATCCCATGGACTATAACCTGCCAGGCTCCTCTGTCCATGGGATTTTCCAAGCAAGCAAACCGGAGTGGAATGTCATTTCCTACTCTAGGAAATCATCCCGGCCCAAGGATTGAAACTGTAGTCAGTGAGTAGGAAATAGCAACCTGTTCCAGTATTCTTTCCTGCAAAATTCAGTGGACAGAAGAGCCTAGTGACCTACAGTTGTTAGGGGCCCCAAGGAGTCAGAAATGACTGTGCAAATGGACACATACACCTTGCACTTATGGATTAAGAGAATTAATATGTCAACTGCTCATACTATCCAAAGTGACCAACAGTTTCAAAGAAAACCTTTTCAAAATGCCAATGCATTTTACACAGAAACAGAAAAAAATTCCTAAAATTTGTGTGGAACCCCAACTAGTTAATAAAATCTTAAGAAAGAAAAACAAAGCTAGAGGCATAATGCTTCTTAACTTCAAATTATATTGCCAAATTATGTTAGAAACTTCCATAATCCTATAGCTAAATAAATAAATAACCTGATTAAAAAATAGGCAAAATACATCATGCAAAATGCTGGGCTGGATAAATCACAGGTAGAAATCAAGATTGCCAGGAGAAATATCAACGACCTCAGATAGGCAGCTGATATCACTCCAATGTCAAAAAGAGAAGAGAAACTTAAAAGCTTGATGAGGCTGAAAAAGGAGAGTGGAAAATACTGGCTTAAAACTCAACATTCAAAACTAAGATTATGGCATCTGGTCCCATCAATTCATGGCAAACTATTGTAATTGGTCAGGCACTAAGTCATGTCTGCCTCTTTGCTACCCCCATGGAATGCAGCATTTCAGTCCTTCACCATCTCCTAGAGTTTGCTCAGATTCATGTTTTTGAGTCAGTGATGCCATCTAACCATCTTACCCACTGTCACCCTCTTCTCCTCTTGCACTCAATCTTTCCTAGCACCAGGTCTTTCCCAATGAGTTGGCTCTGCATCAAGTGGCCAAAGTATTGGAGTACCGAAGCGCAGATCCTTCCAATGAATATTCAGGGTTGGTTTCCCTTAGGATTGACTGGTTTGATCCCTTTGGTGTCCAAGAGGTTCTCAAGAGTCTTCTCCAGCAATACAGTTTGAAAGCATTAATTCTCCAGCTCTCAGCTATCTTTATAGTCCACATTTAACATCCATACTCAACTACTGGAAAAACTATACCTTTGACTATAAAAGAGGAAAATATGGAAACAGTGACAGATTTTATTTTCTTGGTCTCCAAAATCTTTGCAGATAGTGAATGCAACAATGAAATTAAAATATGCTTGCTCCTTGGAAGGAAAGCCTTGTCAAACATAGATAGCATATTAAAAAGCAGAGGCATCATTTTGCCAACAAAGGTCTGTATTGTCAAATCTATGATTTTTCCAGTAATCAGGTACATATGAGAAATGAACCATAAAGAAGGTTGATAAAATTATAAACCATTTTATAATACCTTAATCAGGGAAGTTTGTGTATGTTCCCAGAAAGAAGAAAATACCATTGATAAAAGTTGAAGAAGACCTAAGTGATAAGATATTCTGTTTAAATTAACTGAAAAGGTTAAAATTGTTAATATGACAACACTACTGAAATTCATACAGATTTAATATATCTACTATAAAATTTTGCACAGATTGACAAACTAATAGATAAAATGTAAATATAGAATAGTCACAGCAGTCTTGAAAAAGAAGAACATAGTTTGCAGATTTGCAATTTTCAAACTTATTACAAAGCTGTAGTAATGATGACAATGTGATACTAGAATAAGAAAAAACATGCAGAAGAATGGAATAAAAATGAGTATGTAAATAAAATCTTACATTTATGGTGAATTGATTTTTGTTAAGTACGCAAAGGCAGTTCAATGGAGAAAGCTTATTATATTTTCAATGATGGGACAAATGGATGAATACATCAAAAAGAGTGCACTAGGTACCTTGCCTTCCATAAGAGACAAAATTTAACTTAAAATGGATATAGCTCTAAATACAAGAGACTGAATTGTATCAATTGTAGAAGAAAACAGAAAGTACATTTTTGTGACTCAATTATTGCAATAATTCTAATAATGACAAGAAAACACAAGAACTAAAAGAAAAGTTAGATACATTTGAAAG
Organism: Nanger dama; assembly: GCA_917880005.1. Taxonomy (NCBI): domain Eukaryota; kingdom Metazoa; phylum Chordata; class Mammalia; order Artiodactyla; family Bovidae; genus Nanger; species Nanger dama. The sequence goes on from CAKJTW010000014.1 coordinate 11,147,325, forward strand.
TGAAAGTCACTCGGTCATGTCCAAATATTTGTAAACCCATACTGTCCATGGAATTCTCCAGGGCAGGATACTGGAGTAGGTAGCCATTAACTTCTCCAGGGAATTTTCCCAAACTAGAGATCAAACCCAGGTCTTCCTCATTGCAGGTAGATTCTTTACCAGCTTAGCAAACAATAGAAGAAAGAAGACCTTGGGACGTCACATTAGCCATGAAGAAGAAAAAGTGTCTACAACACTGTGCAAATAAAAAATAACTTAAAAGAGAACTCTATAGTCATTTTATTGACTTTCTTTATATATTTTCCTTCAATTCAGTTCAGTTCAGTTGCTCAGACATATGTGACTCTTTGTGACCCCATGGACTGCAACACGCCAGGCCTCTCTATCCATCACCAACTCCCAGAGCTTACTCAAACTCATGTCCCCTGAGTCAGTGATGCCATCTAACCATCTCATCCTCTGTCGGCCCCTTCTCCTCCCACCTTCAATCTTTCTCATAATCCGGGTCTCTTCAAATGAGTCAGTTCTTACCATCAGGTGGCCAAAGTAATGGAGTTTCAGATTCAGCTTCAGCATCAGTACTTCCAGTGAATATTCATGTCTGATTTCTTTTAGGATGGACAGGGTAGATCTCCTTGCAATCCAAAGAACTTTCAAGAGTCTTCTCCAACACCACAGTTCAAAAGCATCAGTTCTTCAGTGTTCAGCTTTCTTTATAGTCCAACTTTCACATCCATGACCACTGGAAAAATTATAGCCTTTACTAGATGGACTTTGTTTGCAAAGTAATATCTCTGCTTTTTAATATGCTGTATAGGTTGGTCATAACTTTTCTTCAAAGGAGCAAGTATCTTTTAATTTCATGGCTGCAGTCACCAACTGCAGTGATTTTGGAGCCCCTCAAAATAAAGTCTGTCATTGTTTCCATTGTTTCCCCATTTATTTGCCACAAAGTGGTGGGATCAGATGGCTTTCTATTAGTTTTCTGAATATTGAGTGTTAAGCTGACATTTTCCACTCTCTTTCATTTAATCAAGAGGCTCTTTACTTCTTCACTTTCTGCCATAAAAGAAAGTGGTGGTGTCATCTGTATATCTGAGGTTTTTGATATTTCTCCAGGCAATCTTGATTCCAGCTTGTGCTTCATCCAGTCCAGCCTTTCTCATGATGTACTCTGCATATAAGTTAAATAAACATGTTGACAATATACAGTGTTGCCATGCTCCTTTCCTGATTTGGAACCAGTCTGTTGTTCCATGTCCATTTCTAACTGTTGCTTCTTGACCTGCGTACAGATTTCTCAGGAGGTAGGTCAGGTGTTCTGGTATTCTCATCTCTTTCAGAATTTTCCACAGTTTGTTGTGATCCACACAGTCAAAGAATTTGGCATAGTCAATAAAGCAGATTTTTTTTTTTCCCTGAATCTCTCTTGTTTCTTTCCATGATCCTATGGATGTTGGCAATTTGATTTCTGGATCCTCTGCCTTTTCTAAATCCAGCTGGAACATCTGGAAGTTCATGGTTCATGTACTGTTGAAGCCTGGCTTGGAGAATTTTGAGCACTACTTTGCTAGCATGTGAGATGAGTGCAATTGTCCAGTATTTTGAAAATTCTTTAGCATTGCCTTTCTTTGGGATTGAAATGAAAACTGACATATTTGAGTTCTGTGGCCACTGCTGCATTTTTCAAATTTGCTGGCATTTTCAGTGCAGCACTTTCACAGTATCATATTTTTGAATTTGAAATAGCTCTTCTGGAATTCTACCACTTACGCTAGCGTTGTTTGATGTGATGCTTCCTAAGGCCCGCTTGATTTTGCATTCCAGGTGTCTGGCTCTAGGTAAGTGATCACACCATCGTGATTATCTGGATTGTGAATATATATATATAAATTTTTGTGTATAGATCATCTGTGTATTCTTGCCACCTCTTCTTAATATCTCCTGCTTCTGTTATGTCCATACCATTTCTGTCCTTTATTGTACCCAACTTTGCATGAAATATTCCTTTTTTATCTCTGATTTTCTTGAAGAGATGTCTAGTCTTGCCTATTCTATTGTTTTCCCTATTTCTTTGTATTGATCACTGAGGAAGGCTTTCTTATCTCTCCTTGCTATTCTTTGGAACTCTGCATTCAAATGGGTATCTTTCCTTTTCTCCTATGCCTTAACATCATATATATTCTCCTTAACTTATTGTAATTAGCCCTTTTCAGAAAGCTTCCCCTCTGTGTTTCCTTTTCTGTGTCACCAGCTATAATCTGTATTGTCAAACTCAACATCCTCTCTCTCTCTCGCTTTTTTTTTCTATTTAAATTATATTTTATTGAAGTATAGTTGCTTTACAATGTTGTGTTCGACTCTCTGAGACTCTGTGGAGTCTGAGGCTCCTCTGTCCATGGAATTCTTCAGGCAGTATTCTGGAGAGGGTTGCCATTTCGTCCTCCAGGAGATCAGCCAGGGTATCCTGCACTGCAAGCAATTGTTTACCGTCTGAGCCACTAGGGAAGCTCATGTTACTTTCTACAATATAGCAAAATGAATTAGTCATACCTATACATATAATCCCTCCCTTTTGGACTTTCTCCCCATTAGGTCACTACCGTGCATTAGGTAGATTTCCCTGTGCTATGCAGTATATTCTCATTAGCTATCTCACACATAGCACACATAGTATCAATAGTGTATATGTGTCAATCCCAGTCTCCAAATTCCTCCCTCCTCCTCCTTTGCCCCTTACACAAGAAAAAATGTATATATTTATTGTATACATACAAGAAAAACATATATATTTCTTGTATACATACAAGAAAAACGTATATATTTCTTGTATACATACAAGAAAAATGTATTTTTTTGTCTATGTCTGTGTCTCTTTTTCTCCTTTGCAAATAAAATATTCTATATCGTTTTTCTAGGTTTCTCTTGCTTGACTTCACAGCATAATATAACTTTGACCCTCCTTGCCAATTATTGAAACAATTTTACTGTCAGCTTAAGTAATGCACATTCTAGTTTTTGACTGTATCACAGGGCACTCTACAGTCATTCTTTTATAGTCCCAACTCTTTGCATAACTCTCTAAATATTTAAGGGGTGAGGCTCAACCCTCAACTCTTACTTTACAACTAGAGGGTGAATTAGTTTTCCTGTTTCAAACCTTCAGTGTACATCTCTCACTAGTTTGTATATTTCTTCAAGCATTCACCTTGACCTGGCCCAGAGAAGACTGCCAGAACCCATCTTTAACAAGAATGTTATTTCATGACAATTTTTAACATTTTAATAAATATTTATAATATGAGGCTAAACATAAGAGATACAATCTGTTGAAGTTCTTGATATTGATATTAATAAGCTTATTCAAATTTTGGCAGTTTGTTGGAATACGTGCCCTGAAAGATGAAATTAAGAACAAGTTTACTCACATTTATGACTTAAAAGTGTTTATGAGCATAGATATTTTATTTGATTGACATATTATTTATAGTTGATAAAATTATTTGACATATATTTGATAAATATGTATTTGATATATTTGATAAAATTATATATTTTATTGACATTTTATATCCACATATATTATTGTTATTATCCACTAGAAATTAGCAAAATACATCAATTATATCTGTTTTTATAACTGAAAAAGTACATTTTGAGTATGTAGAAGTATGATTAAATATATATGATTTATATTTTTTGTTCAAATCTATTTTTAATAATTGCTATTCTAAAAGCCTTGGTAAAATTGAATTTAAAAAGCAATATGGGCAAATGATATCTTATATATTCAGAATATGTTAGAACAAAGTACTTATTACTTTTATAATTTCTCTTAAGGTTATACAATATTGCCATTGTTTAAATTGCAGATTAAAAATGGATATTTTGGGTATCATTTGCTCCCAAATCTTCCCATATCAAAATATTTAAAAGTATCAATTAGGTTTAGCATTCAATTCCAAAAATATGTAAAGGTAGACTATGATTTATCTACCAATAAATGCACAAAATGAATATAAATGTTGCTAAATTGATTGTTTTCAATGGCCAATATTAACTTTTTTAACCAGTATTTTTAATAGTAATTGCTCCTTTTCACCCAGATGGTTATGTTTTGATATTACACAAGCAAGGGATTTTTATGCAGATTGCATTTATTTTTAGAAGCTTGACAGAGAAAGTAATTTTTGGCAATTTATATTCAATATGAAACATGATCAATAAATTTAATAACTAATATCACCAAATATACCCGTATCTTTTTAAAAAACTACATCATTTGTGGATAAAATGAATCTTAAACTCCTATAGAATCTTAAAAAAGTAAATAAAAGGCAATATCATTTCCTAACACAGAATCACTGATTAGAATATATATTATGTTCTAGATCATAACATTTTTAAAAACTCTCTTTGAGTAGTATGCTGAATTTTGCCATCATGTTGTACCTTAGGAATAAAATTTAATCTGTGTGGCTCTTTAGTTTTATTTGAAACAGTAGCAAGTCAGCTATCCAATATCTTATAGGAGTAAAAATCATCTAAATTCTACTACCTTCATTTGAATAAATGAGTTTGACTTTAAAAATTAATAGTCTCAGTTATTTATTTGGCCAGTATATATTCTTATAATATGATTTTATACTTACAACCAATAACCTTACCATACTGTATACATAAGTATACAAAGATTAATTAAATTTTAGTTCAACACTTCAATTTCCTAATACTATAACCAAGACCAAAAGAAGTTGTAGCCTGCTCAGGTTATAAAATTAATATTAACTGAAACTAATTCAGCATCCAAGATGTTTACCATACATTTATTTATCTGGGTATCCTTCAGTTTTGCTATTCTTCTATGTGTCTTTCTTACAACCAGTCTGCTAAATTTGAGACTTCCAAAATATGCCAACATACACCACATTCTCAAAAGCACTTTTTAGTTGCTTTTACTAATATTATCATTTGAAATATGGTGCATATTTTGGCTTTAGAGATAATCAAGGACTTCCCTGTAGATCAAAGGGTAAAGAATTTGCCTGCAATGCAGGAGACCAGGGTTCAATCCCTGGGTCGGGAAGACCTTCTGGAGAAGAAAATGGCAATCTACTCCAGTATTCTTGCTTGGAGAATCCCATGGATAGAGGAGCCTGGTGGGCTACAGTCCATGGGGTTGCAAAGAGTTGGATATGACTGAACAACTAACACACATAGGATTAATAAAACCAAGTCATTCATAAGGCCATGTGACATTAGACGCTAGGATAGTTACATCAGTTCATCAGTTCAGTCACTCAGTTGTGTCTGACTGTTTGCAACCCCATGAATTGCAGCATGCCGGGCCTCCCTGTTCATCACTATCTCCCAGAGTTCACTCAGACTCACGTCCATCGAGTCGGTGATGCCCTCCAGCCATCTCATCCTCAGTTGTCCCCTTTCCCTCCTGTCCCCAATCCCTCTCAGCATAAGAGTCTTTCCCAATGAATCAACTCTTCTCATGAGGTGGCCAGAGTACTGGAGTTTCAGCTTTAGCATCATTCCTTCCAAAGAAATCCCAGGGTTGATCTCCTTCAGAATGGACTGGTTGGATCTCCTTGCAGTCCGAGGGACTCTCAAGAGTCTTCTCCAACACCACAGTTCAAAAGCATCAATTCTTCAGCACTCAGACTTCTTCACAGTCCACCTCTCACATCCCTACATGACTACTGGAAAAACCATTGCCTTGACTAGATGGACCTTAGTCAGCAAAGTAATGTCTCTGCTTTTGAATATGCTATCTATGTTGGTCATAACTTTTCTTCCAAGGAGTAAGCACCTTTTAATTTCATAGCTGCAGTCACCAACTACAGTGATTTTGGAGCCCCCCAAAATAAAGTCTGACACTGTTTCTACTGTTTCCCCATCTATTTCCCATGACGTGATGGGACCGAATGCCATGATCTTAATTTTCTGAATGTTGGGCTTTAAGCCAACTTTTTCGCTCTCCTCTTTTACTTTCATCAAGAGGCTCTTTAGCTCCTCTTCCATTTTTGCCATTACGGTGGTGTCATCTGCATATCTGAGGTTATTGATATTTCTCCCAGCAATCTTCATTCCAGCTTGTGTTTCTTCCAGGCCAGCGTTTCTCAGGATGTACTCTGCATATAAGTTAAATAAGCAGGGTGACAATATACAGCCTTGACGTACTCCTTTTCCTATTTGGAACCAGTCTGTTGTTCCATGTCCAGTTCTAACTGTAGCTTCCTGACTTGCATACAGATTTCTCAAGAGGCACATCAGGTGGTCTGTTATTCCCATCTCTTTCAGAATTTTCCACAGTTTATTGTGATTCATACAGTCAAAGGCTTTGGCATAGTCAATAAAGCAGAAATAGATGTTTTTCTGGAACTCTCTAGCTTTTTCCATGATCCAGTGGATGTTGGCAATTTGAACTCTGGTTCCTCTGCCTTTTAAAAAACAGCTTGAACAACAGGGAGTTCACGGTTCATGTATTGCTGAAGCCTGGCTTGGAGAATTTTGAGCATTACTTTACTAGCGTGTAAGATGAGCGCAACTGTGCGATAGTTGAGCATTCTTTGGCATTGCCCTTATTTGGAATTGCAGTGAAAACTGACCTTTTCCAGTCCTGTGGCCACTGCTGAGTTTTCCAAATTTGCTGGCATATTGAGTGCATCACTTTCACAGCATCATCTTTCAGGATTTGAAACAGCTCAACTGGAGTTCCATCACCTCCACTAGCTTTGTTCATAGTGATGCTTTCTAAAGCCCACTTGACTTCACATTCCACGATGTCTGGCTCTAGATTAGTGATCACATCATCTTAATTATCTGGTTCATGAAGATTTTTTTTTTTTTTGGTACAGTCTTCTGTGTATTCTTGCCACCTCTTCTTAATATCTTCTGCTTCTGTTAGGTCCATACCATTTCTGTCTTTTATCAAACCAATCTTTGCATGAAATGTTCCCTTGGTATCTCCAATTTTTTTGAAGAGATCTCTCGTCTTTCCCATTCTGTTCTTTTCCTCTATTTCTTTGCATTGATCACTCAAGGAGACTTTCTTATCTCTTCTTGCTATTCTTTTGAACTCTGCATTCAGATGCTTATATAGTTACATACTTCACCAAATTTAAGGCAGTGAATTTTGAGCTATGTACATGCAGTAAACCACTTCTTCCATTTTATATGTTACAATCCATATCTACTTGTGCCTCTCTCCTCACCTACTACAATCTTTTATCTGTCAGCAATACATCTGATACCATACATTTGTGTTTCTCTTGTTCATTATCAATAGGTCAGGCAAATAACTAGTTCATTATTGTATATATTAACTAGTTAAAATTTCAAAGATTTTAATACAAAGCTAGAGTAGTTAATCTCAAGATGGCTTTATTTAAATGTTAGAGAAGTCAAAAACAACTAAACTGCCTAACCTTGAAGAGGTGGAGAAATTCTCATGAAAACCAACTTTAACTCTTTTACCATAGTAATCTACAAGGCCTGTTGATGTGGTAGTCGCCCACTTTTCCATTCATACTTTGCACCTTACTTTGGCTTTCTCACTCCAACTCCAGCCATTAGATCTCTTTTTAGCTCTTGTGCTGTGCTGTGCTTAGTGGCTCAGTCATGTCTGACTCTTTGAGACTCCATGGACAGTAGCCTTCCCGATTCCTCTGTGTATGGGATTCTCCAGCCAAAAATACTGATGTGGGTGCCATGCCCCCTCCAAGAGATCATCCCAACCAAGGGATAGAACTATGGCCGCTTGCATTGCAGGAGGATTCTTAACCATATGAACAACCGAGGAAGCCCTTTTATTCATTTTTCTTTTATTATTATTATTATTTTACTTTACAATATTGTGTTGGTTTTGCCACAAGTCAAGATGAATGTGCCGCGGGTGTACACGTGTTCCCAATCCCGAACCCTTTTCACTTCTTCCTCCCCCCATACCTTCCCTCCGGGTCATCCTAGTGCACCTGCCCCAAGCATCCTGTACCCTGCATCGAACCTAGACTGGTGATTCATTTCTTATATGATATTATACATGATTCCATGCCATTCTCCCAAATCATCACATCCTCTCCCTCTCCTAGAGTCCAAAAGACTATTTTATACATCTGTGTCTCTTTTGCTGTCTCACATACAGGGTCATCATTATCATCTTTCTAAATTCCATATATATGCATTAGTAGCTGGTGCACTAAGCGCAGGAGGTGGCAGTGGCAGCCAGCACATTAGCACAGGCTGTGGCGGCAGCTGGCGCACTGAGCACGGCCAAGAGCTACTCCACATCTGAGGTCAGGGGCAGCAGCCTAGAGTACCAGGCTGTGACGCTGCAGGAATGGCCAAGAAGAGCTACCCCGTGTCTGAGGTCAGAGGCGATGGCTGGGAGGTGATACCCCACATCCAAGGACAGGGATGGAGGCAAGGAGAAGCTACCTTGAGTCCTAAGTAAGGGGCGATGGCTGAAGAAGCCACCCCACGTCTGACGCCAGGGGCGGTGGCTGGGAGGAGCCACCTCACATCCGAGGCCAAGGGCAGCAAAAGGAAGGAGCAACCCCATGCCCGAGGCCAGGGCAGCAACTGAGAGGAGCAACCCCGCATTCAAGGAGTGGTGGCTGTGCAGGCACAGAGGGGCTAGAGAAGCCATCCCACATTGAAGGTCAGGAAGGACATCGGGAGGAGATACCCCTCATCCAAGGTAAGGAACAGTGGCTGTGCTTTGCTAGAGCAGCCATGAAGAGATACCCCCACACCCAAGGTAAGAGAAACCCAAGTAAGATGGTAGGTGTTGCAAGAAGGCATCAGAGGGAAGACACACTGAAACCATACTCAACGAAATCTAGTCAATCTATTCACACTAGGACCACAGCTTTGTCTAACTCAATGAAACTAAGGCATGCCCATGGGGTAACCCAATAAGGGTGGGTCATGGTGGAGAGGTCTGACAGAATGTGGTCCACTGGAGTAGGGAATGGCAAGCCACTTCAGTATTCTTGCCTTGAGAACCCCATGAACAGTATGAAAAGGCAAAATGATGGAGTACCAAAACGGGAACTCCCCAGGTCATTAGGTGCCCAATATGCTACTGGAGATCAGTGGAGAAATAACTCCAGAAAGAATGAAGGGATGGGCCCAAAGCAAAAACAATATCCAGCTGTGGCTGTGACTGGTGATAGAAGCAAGGTCCAATGCTGAAAAGAGTAATATTGCATAGGAACCTGGAATGTTAGCTCCATGAATTGAGGCAAATTGAAAATGGTCAAACAAGAGATGGCAAGGGTAAACGTCAACATTCTAGGAATCAGCGAACTAAAATGGACTGGAATGGGTGAATTTAACTCAGATGACCATTATATCTACTACTATGGGCAGGAATCCCTCAGAAGAAATGGAGTAGCCATCATGGTCAACAGAAGTGTCTGAAATGCAGTACTTGTATGCAGTCTCAAAAATTAAAGAATGATCTCTGTTTGTTTCCAAGGCAAACCATTGAATATCACAGAAATCCAAGTCTATGCCCCAACCAGTAATGCTGAATAAGCTGACGTTGAACTGTTCTATGAAGACCTACAAGACCTTTTAGAACTAACACCCAAAAAGAGATGTCTTTTTCATTATAGCGGACTGGAATGCATAAGTAGAAAGTCAAGGAACACCCAGAGTAACAGGCAAATTTGGCCTTGGAATAGAGAATGAAGCATGGCAAAGACTAATAGAGTTTTGACAAGAAAATGCACTAGTCATAGCAAACACCTTCTTTCAACAACACAAGAGAAGACTCTACACGTGGACATCACCAAATGGTCAACACCAAAATCAGATTGATTATATTCTTTGCAGCCAAAGATGGAGAAGCTATATACAGTCAACAAAAACAAGGCCAGGAGCTGACTGTCGCTCAGATCATGAACTCCTTATTACCAAATTCAGAATGAAATTGAAGAAAACAAGGAAAACTGCTAGACCATTCAGGTATGACCTGAATCTAATCCCTTATGATTATATAGTGGAAGTGAGAAATAGATTTAAGGTCCTAGATCTGATAGATAGAGTGCCTGATGAACTATGGACGGAGGTTCATGACACTGTACAGGAGAGAGGGATTAATACCATCCCCATGGAAAAGAAATACAAAAAAGCAAAATGGCTCTCTGGGGAAGCCTTACAAATAGTTGTGAAAAGAAGAGAAGAGAAAAGCCAAGGAGAAAAGGGAAGATATAAGCATGTGAATGTAGAGTTCCAAAGAATAGCAAGAAGAGATAACAAAGCCTTCCTCAGAGATCAATGCAAAGAAATAGAGGAAAACAAAAAAATGGGAAAGACTAGAGATCTCTTCAAGAAAATTAGAGATACCAAGGGAAAATTTCAGGCAAAGATGGGCTCGATAAAGAACAGAAATTGTATGGACCTAACAGAAGCAGAAGATATTAAGTAAAGATGGCAAGAATATACAGAAGAACTGCACAAAAGGATCTTCACAACCTGGATAATCACGATGGTGTGATCACTTATCTAGAGCGAGTGTGAAGTCAAGTAGACCTTAGAAAGCATCACTACGAACAAAGCTAGTGGAGGTGATGGAATTCTAGTAGAGCTATTTCAAATCTTGAAAAATGATGCTGTGAAAGTGCTGCACTCAATATGCAAGCAAATTTGGAAAACTCAGCAGTGGCCACAGAACTGGAAAGGTCAGTATTCATTCCAATCCCAAAGAAAAGCAATGCCAAAAAATGCTCAAACTATTGCACAATTGCACCACCTCACACGCTAGTAAAGTAATGCTCAAAATTCTCCAAGCCAGGCTTCACCAATATATGAATCATGAACTTCCAGATGTTCAAGCTTGTTTTAGAAAAGGCAGAGGAACCAGAGATCAAGTTGCCAACAGCCGCTGGATAATGGAAAAAGCAAGAGAGTTCCAGAAAAACATCTTTGTCTGCTTTATTGACTATGCCAAAGCCTTTGACTGTATGGATCACAATAAACTGTGGAAAATTCTGAAAGAGATGGGAATACCAGACCACCTAAAATGACTCTTGAGAAATCTGTATGCAGGTCAGGAAACTACAGTTAGAGCTGCACATGGAACAACAGACTGGTTCCAAATAGGAAAAGGAGTTCGTCAAGGCTGTATATTGTCACCCTGCTTATTTAAGTTCTATGCATAGTACATCATGAGAAACGCTGGACTGGAAGAAACACAAGCTGGAATCAAGATTTCTGGGAGAAATATCAATAACCTCAGACATGCAGATGACACCACCCTTATGGGTGAAAGTGAAGAGGAGCTAAAAAGCCTCTTGATGAAAGTGAAAGAGGAAAGTGAAAATGTTGGCTTAAAGGCCAACATTCAGAAAATGAAGATCATGTCATCCGGTCTCATCCCGTCCAGAATCACTGCAGATGGTGACTATAGCCATGAAATTAAAGATGCTTACTCTTTTGAATAAAAGTTATTACCAACCTAGATAACATATTCAAAAGCAGAGACATTACTTTGCTGACTAAGGTCCATCTACTCAAGGCTATGGTTTTTCCAGTAGTCATGCGTGGATGTGAGAGTTAGGCCATGAAGAACGCTGAGCACTGAAGAATTGATGCTTTTGAACTGTGGTGTTGGAGAAAACTCTTGAGCGTCCCTTGGACTGCAAGGAGATCCAACCAGTCCATTCTGAAGGAGATCAACCCTGGGATTTCTTTGGAAGGAATGATGCTAAAGCTGAAACTCCAGTACTTTGGCTACCTTATGCGAAGAGCTGACTCATTTGAAAAGACTCTTATACTGGAAGGGTTTGGAGGCAGGAGGAGAAGGGACAACCGAGGATGAGATGGCTGGATGGCATCACCAACTTGATGGATACCAGTCTGTGTGAACTCTGGGAGTTGGTGATGGACAGGGAGGCCTGGCATGTTATGATTCATGGGGTCACCAAGAGTCAGACACGACTGAGCGACTGAACTTAATTGCTTCTGTATTGGTGTTTTTCTTTCTGGCTTACTTTCACTCTCTATGATTGGCTCCAGTTTCATCCACCTCATTAGAAGTGATTCAAATGTATTATTTTTAATGGCTGAGTAATACTCCATTGTGTATATGTACCACTGCTTTCTTATCCATTCATCTGCTGATGGACATCTAGGTTGCTTCCATGTCCTGCTATTATAAACAGTGCTGCAGTGAACATTGGGGGTGCACAAGTATCTTTCAATTCTGGTGTCCTTGGTGTTTATGCTCAGCAGTGGGATTGCTGGGTCATATGGCAGTTCTATTTCCATTTTTTAAGGAATCTTCACACTGTTCTCCATAGTGGCTGTACTAGATTGCATTCCCACCTGGGTGTAAGAGAGTTCCCTTTTCTCCACACCTTCTCCAGCATTTATTGCTTGTAGACTTTTAGATCACAGCCATTCTTACTGGAATGAAATGGTACCTCATTGTGGTTTTGATTTGCATTTCTCTGATAATAATAATGTTGAGCATCTTTTCATGTGCTTGTTAGCCATTTGTGTGTCTTCTTTGGGGAAATGTTTATTTAGTTTTTAGCCCATTTTTTTATTGGGTCATTTATTTTTCTGGAATTGAGCTTCAGTAGTTGCTTGTATTTTTCTGAGATTAGTTTTTTTGTCAGTTTCTTCATTTGCTATTATTTTCTCCCATTCCGAAGACTGTCTTTTCACCTTGCTTATAGTTCCCTTTGTTGTACAGAAGCTTTTAATTATGTACCATTTGTTTATTTTTGCTTTTATTTCCAATAATCTTGGAAATGGGTCATAGAGAATTGCCAGGAGCCATCGTGAGGAACTCTTCCCATGGCAAAGGTCATGAGGAAGGATGCTTCGGCATACACAGAGGCATGATCAAGCCTCAGGAAACCCCTGTTCCAGAACATCTACCCCCAAAACCAGAGTTTACCTACTTTACTGTTTTATGCTCTCACCTACACCTCTGACTTTATGGGGGCTGTTCCCCACCAGTTCTCTCAGAGAAGGAGTAAACGTGCAGCTCCAAGTCAATACAAATTCCTGGGCATGACAAGAGTGTTTCAACTTAGGAACTCCTCTGAAGGTTATCTAGCCTGCCTATACAGGTTTGCCTGACCACATGTGATAGCTTATAGCCTCCCAGTCATGAGAGACATGAGATGTTTTAGACTTACTAAAGGCAGATTCTTTTGGGAAGTTAGAAATCATTATTATAGTGGGTTGGTAAGGGATTATATTGGTGAAGGATTTTTCATTTGTTGTGCTTATAATTACTGCTAATTCCCAGCCCTGGGTGTGACAAGGATGTCTCCGGTCAAACCTCTCTGCTGGCAGACTAGTTTGTGTGACAGGATTATCCATATTCCTGCCACTATGCACATGATTATTTACAACTTCTCAACCATAAATAGAACAGAGAGTGTGAAGTATTTTGAAAATCTTAATTAGCATAGGGCTTTTCTCATTGTTGAGTCAATGATTGCCGCCAAGCCTCCATATCCTTAGGCACCTGGGAATATATTAATCAATGTATTTGGAATATAGAAAAGGAAATATAATAATTTTTGATGTTAGCAATACTAGACTTTTTGAGTTAATAAATTTTCTCTTTTGTTATAGATCACTGTACTTTGATATAAATCACTGTGTCCTTGCTATGTAAAAATGTAACTTTATCACCATCTTAAGACTAAATAGATCTTAAGGGGAACATTGGTGAAAGGTTTTCTTTTGTTGGGCTGATGTTTGCTGCTAAATCTCCATATTCCTTGTCCTTATAATGAATATAACTAGCATATAGGAGAAATAAGTGTTAACTTTTAAGATTAATCATGTTAACCTTATGTTAAATAAATTCCTTTCTTAGTTGTAACCCATTACACCCTCACCCTATAGGAATGCAACTTTATCTGGTACCTTCAGAGGGTGGCACCTGGTTTAAGAAAAAACACCCTTGGAAAAAATAAGTTTTTCGGTTATCAGAAAAAAAGGGTTGTAAAATGTCAGCAGGCCTCATGGCCAGAAGATGATGTAAAACCCTAAGACCTTTTTTTTTATATACATTTATGTGAAGCACCTGATTTTTATAAAGGTCGGGACTGCTGACCCCTGTGTGACTGTATTCATCGCTATGTGTAACAAAAGTTATATAAGCAAACCTAAAAATAAAAAAATTCGAATCAGTTTCTGGAAGACTGATTCCCCATGTCGTTTCTTTCTTGCTCCCCGTTTTTCTGGCTGAATTCTCATCTGGAATGTGGGTGTTCACTAAGCCTGCTAATTCTGCCTGGGCTTCTAAGATTGGACCAGGGAGGCCTCAGTGCCTCCTCTCCTTTGGGAGAATGGAAAGACGCCTGTGGCCTACGTAGGTGGTGATTGGTATTGCACGTAAACCAAGTTATTCAGCCTCTTTTTCTCCACTAACTTTCCTACTACACTATCCATTTCTAATCTCTCTATATATCTGTAATTAAATAAGTTTTTTTCCTAGGACGCCGACTCCGTTTCACCTTCAAATTACCCTGGACCCAACAGGGCTGGACCCCGACAGAGAATTCTGCTGTGATTCATGTCAGAGAGGGTTTTGCCTATGTTCTACTCTAGGAGTTTTATAGTTTCTGGTCTTATGTTTAGATCTTGAATCCATTTTGAGTTTATTTTTGTGTATGGTATTAGAAAGTGATCTAGTTTCATTCTTTTACAAGTGGCTGACCAGTTTTCCTAGCACCATTTGTTAAAGAGATTGTCTTTATTCCATTGTATATTCTGGCCTCCTTTGTTGAAGATAAGGTGTCCATAGGTGTGTGGATTTATCTCTGGGCTTTCTATTTTGTTCCATTGATCTATATTTCTGTTTTGTGCCAGTACCATACCGTCTTGATGACTGTGCCTTTGTATTAGAGCCTGAAGTCAGGCAGGTTGATTCCTCCAGTTCCATTCTTCTTTCTCAAGATATCTTTGGCTATTTGAGCTTTTTTTTTTTTTGTATTTCCATACAAATTGTGAAATTATTTGTTCTAGCTCTGTGAAAAATACCACTGGCAGCTTGATAGGGATTGCATTGAATCTATAGATTGCTTTGGGTGGTATACTCATTTTCACTATATTGATTCTTCCAATCCATGAACATGTTATAGTTCTCTATCTATTAGTGTCCTCTTTGATTTCTTTCACCAGTGTTTTATAGTTTTCTATATATAGGACTTTTGTTTCTTTAGGTAGACATATTCCTAAGTATTTTATTCTTTTCATTGCAATGGTGAATGGAATAGCCCGTTTAGCTCCTGGTGCTGTTGCTGCTGCTAAGTTGCTTCAGTTGTGTCTGACTCTGTGCAACCCCATATATGGCAGCCCACTAGGCTCTTTTGTCCCTGGGATTCTCCAGGCAAGAGTACTGGAGTTGGTTGCCATTTCCTTCTCTAGTGCATGAAAGTGGAAAGTGAAAAGTTCAAGTGAAGTTGCTCAGTCATGCCTGACTCTCAGCAGCCCCATGGACTGCAGCCTACCAAGCTCCTCTGTCCATGGGATTTTGCAGGCAAGAGTACTGGAGTGGGTTGCCATTGCCTTCTCTGCTTCTAGCTCCTGCTGCTGGTAAGTTACTTCAGTAGTCTCTGATTCTGTGAGATCCCATAGACAGCAGCCCACCAGGCTCCCTCATCCCTAGGAAACATGAAATCTTAAAAAAGTTTTCTTTTTCCTTTTCTCTGTCTTTTACATGGGTGTATTCTATTTATCCTTTGCATGCTAGCTTAAATATCATTTTCACAGAACATTTTTAACCTAAACTTAAACTTCTTGTTGTAATATTTCACATCAACACATTTACAGAATCAGTGAAATTTGTAAACATATATCATTTTATTCATCTAATCATTGTTTAATATTTTTCAAAATAGAATGTGAGTACCAAGATGGTAGAAAATTAGTTTGTTTCTTTATTATTCATATGCAGCTTTTATGTTTAGCAAGTAGTATATATTAATTTTTTTCTGTTCTAGGAGATGAGTTATGGTTATATCCAATAATGAAATCCATTGTTTATTTCTGTTACCTATCTCCCTAATACAGAAAATGTATTCCAATGCTTTGGTTTAATCTACTAGTTAGTAGAACTATGTTTTAATATGTCTTGTTTCTGAATATAAAAATGTCCACTGAAAGGAGCTACTTCACACATCAGTTATACTTAATTCAATCAAAAATAAGATAATTCTCAGTTGTATATCATTACCTATAATTAATTTTGCATTATACTTTAAATAAGTAGTTTGAATACTTTAATGCCTGATTAGTTTCTATTATGGAAAAATACCCCTTTTTGAGTCCTGGGAAGATTTAGCTTATTTGATTGACTCTATTGTAATCATATGCAATTGAGGAGTTGATAAAAGTAGACATTAAACGGATGCCCAGAAACAAGCTAACTTCATAGTCTTCTGGAAATGTTTAGTTAAAATAGATTATCTCCTAAAAATGGAAAATTTGCCCTTAGAATACTATACCAGAAATAGCAAGCAGAACATTTCACTTTTATTGAACTAAGGTTCATTATTTAAAATAGTTAATTGTATTACATAACATGGGAAAAAATCAAGTTGCTTACAGACTACTTATAGAATGCAATTTCTTCTATACACTTATAAAGTGAGATAAAACCTCCAGATGCCATTACTTTAAAATATGTCATACAGCAAATTAGAACAGTTGTTTAATATTTTTCAAACCATGAAAGAGGGAAAGAGTCACTTGTCATCATCAAAAAGAGGTCTTGGTTGAGGGTGAGAGAAAATAATTAGCAATTTTATTCATTAGCATTTCCTTCCTCTTTAAAAAGAAATATTGGCTTTAATTTTGCAAAATGCATAAAATTGTACATAATATTGCAAAATACATAAAGTTTTTGGTAAAGACACCCTCATTCATGTAGTTTTTTTTTTTTTTTTTTTTTTTAGTTTCTTTAAGTACTAGTGATGTTTGTATTATGGTGCACAACATGAAATAAAAGAATTCATTATCAGCAGTATTACCCACCAAAAGGCATGGAATACTGCTTGGACTTATGCAAAGGATCTATTAAGAAAAAGTTGTCCAGGGGAAAGAATAGGGCAGGAGGAAAACACTCAAAATAATATACTGACATGAAACAAATAGACTGTCAGATGGTTTTCTGGCAAAAATGGGTTTATTGAAGATCAGCAGAAACTACAGTTATGCAAAGAAGGTGAGACATCTGAAATTCCTGCTCAGCAAGGGAAGGAGACCGCTTTTATAGAAAAAATGTAAGTGGGGAAGGTTGCATTAAACCAAGAGTCTATGGCTTTTCTTAATCTGAGTCCTTGCCAGGAGAGGAGTCTCTCTTCATGCTGTTTGGCTCTGCTATAACTGCAGGAAATGAGTGCACCCTTCAGTTTTTCCAACTTCATTTAATTGAATTTTCTATTATGTTGTACAGTATAAACAGAAAAGCAGAAGTTATAGTCAAGACAGGGAACATAGTCTTATTTATTCTTGCTGTTGTAGCCTCTTTCATTTCCAATTATCCCTTCTTCCCTGGTATTTTTACTTGATAATGGAAAACTATAATGATAGATCCTATTTTTCCAGAGACATGGAGTAATATTGTATAGATCTTATTAGTTTAAGACTGCCACAATAAATCCCCCTGGGAAGAAGATACTATTTTCAATTCAGAAAGTTAGCAGAATGTGAAATCGCTTCTGATTACTCTTCTATTTCATCCTGGTTCAATTAGCATAGGATATTGTATTTGTGAATTACCTGTCATCCAAGGCTTCCTGGTATGTTTATAATGGCAAATGAATTATATGCTAGGAATTTTCTATAATGTGCACATAAAGCTATTTATTATGTGATGCACAACAATTGTGTTGGAATATTAGCAAAAAAAAAAAAAGAGCTATATTCATTTATTTTACAATCAGTGTAATCTTTGCCATGTCATCAGTTTATTCACCATTAAAAAAAATTCTAGTAGGAATACAAAGTATTTTCATTGACAATTCAGGTAGAATTCTTAATAGATAAAATTATTAGGCTTAAAGAAGAAAATTATTAAAATCATCCATATTCAAATATGTTTTTCTGCACTGAAAATTTGTTAATAAAAGAAAAGAGAATAATTAGTGACTTTGTTCTTGCAACTGATATTTTTGCTATTTTATTTGATATATACTTGAGGTAAAATGTTGTGCTAGTTTCAGATGTATAGCAGTGATTAAGTTTTATATTTACATATATATATACATTATTTTTCAGATTTTTTTCCTTTATGGATTATTATAAAATAGTATAGTTTCTATACAGTACAGTGCTATACAGTAATTCCTTGTTGGTTATATGTTTTATATATAGTAAAATGCATATGTTAAACCCAAAGTCCCAGTTTATTTCTGCTCTCCTATCCACTTTGATAACCATAAGTCTGTTTTCTATTTAGGTGCGTTTATTTTTGTTTTGTAAGTAAGTTCATTCGTACCTTTTTTTGATCCCACATTTGGTCAATATCACTTAAAATTTGTCTTTGGTTTATGCACTTCGTGTGATAGTCTCTAGGTCCTTCTATGTTGCTATGAATGGCATTATTTCATTCTTTTTAATGGCTTAGTGATAGTCCATTGTGTATATGTATATAACATATTTTATTCATTCGTCAATGGACATTTATGTCACTTCCATGTTTTGTTTATTGTGAATATTGCTGCTGTGAACACTGGAGTGCGTATCTTTTTGAATTAGAGATTTTTCTGGATATATGCCCAAGATTGGGCTAGTAGGATCACTGGATCATATGATTAGTCTATTTTTAGTTTTTAAAGAAATCTTCGACTGTTTTCCATAGTGTCATACCAACTTATATTGCAATCAACTGTTAGAAGGGTTCCCTTTCCTCCACACCCTCACCAGCATTTATTATTTGTAGATTTTTTGATAATGCCTTTCTGACCAGTGTGAGGTAGTACCTCATTGCAGTTTCGATTTGCACTTCTTCCATAATTAGGGCTTCCCTGGTGGCTTAGAGGGTAAAGTGTCTACCTGCAATGTAGGAGACCAGGGCTCAATCCCTGGGTAGGGAAGATCCCCTAGAGAAGAGAATGGCACCCCACTCCAGTACTCTTGCCTGGAAAATCCCATGGAGTGAGAAGCCTGGTAGGCTACAGTCCATGGGGTCGCAAAGAGTCGGACACCACTTTCACTTTCTCCCATAATTAGTGATGTTGATCATTTTTCTTTGCACCTTTTGGCTAGCTCTATAACTCCTTTGGAGAAATGGCTGTTTAGATTTTCTGTGCATTATTTGATTTTTTTTTTCCTTTGGAGGGGGAGAGAGTTATAGCACTGTCTTAGCTGTTTGTATATTTTGGAAATTCATCCCTTTTTGGTCACATCATTTGCAAATATTTTCTTTTATTCTGTAGGTCTTCCCGGGTAGTCTAGTGGCAAAGAACCCACTTGCCAATGCAAGAGAAAAAAGAGATGCAGATTTGATCCCTGGAGTAGGGCTATCCCCTGGAGAAGGGCAAGGCAATCCACTTCAGTGTTCTTTCCTGGAGAATCCCAAGGACAGAGGAGACTGGAGGTCTATGAGCTATAGTCCATAGGGTTGCAGAGGTAGACATGACTGAAGTGACTTAGCATATTATAACGTTGTTTTTTCATTTGGCTGATGGTTTCATTTGTTGTAAAAACAAACAAACAAACTTTTAAGTTTATTTAGGTTCCATTTATTTAGTTTTGTTTTTATTTCCATTGCACTAGGAGACATCCAAAAAGATATTGCTGCAAATTATGCCAAAGTGTGTACTGCATATCTTATTTTCCATTCTGATTTTCATGGTATCTGGTCTTACATATAAGTCCCAGAAATAAGTCTATGGTCAGTTAATCTAAGACACAGGAGACAAGCATATACAATGGAGAAAGACAAGCTCTTCAATGAATAATGTTGGGAAAACTGGACAGCTACATGTGAAATAATAAATTTAGAACACTTTCTAGAATCATATACAAAAAATAAACTCAAAATTTATTGAATATATAATTATAGCTTATTTCTAACTGGATTCTGAAATTTTCAATGATTTTTATTTTTATGATTGTTGAAGCAAAGCAGTTAAGACTAATTTCTTGTTTCTACTAGTGACATGTGAAACAGAAGAATTTCCTCTATTGGGAAAACAATTATTTTCTTCTCTAGAGATCTGAATGCTGAAATCTCAAACAGTAAGTGTAACACTTTGAATGTATTCATGGTTGAGTAGTACTGAAAGCTCATGAGGGACTAGTGCATTATGGCAATTAAACTATCTAATATATTTTTAATATCCTAAAATGGCATATCATTTTATGTATGCATTTAACACTGCCCAAATGAAGAATAAGAACTTATTACTGAGGAGAAAACACAAAATTATTTGACTATCTTCAACACTTTACAAGTTATATAATATTTGATGTAAAGAAAAATAATCATTAGTTTTCTGTAATTTTTGATACTTGTCTGAATTATTTTTACTTTTTCAGTGAATATATTTTCTTCTTTCTTTCTTTCCTCTCTTCCTTTCTTTCCTTCTTCCTAGAGCGGATTAGAAATTAAAGGAGAAATATGTAACAGAAATATGAATGGTAAATATTTAAAATAATTAACATTATCCTAAATCAATGTAGATAAAGCTGAATTACTGAAGAAAAAGGAGACTTTAGGCTAACTTAGAAAATAAATTGCATCTTTGTGAGAAATGAAAATTTCTTCCATTCAGAGCATGGATCACTGTCAACAGGTGAAAAACAAAACAAAACAAAACAGATAATCATTTTCACTCTATCATCTCACTGAATAAATCATTGCTGGGAAATAATAAAACTTCCTGTCTTTAAAGTGGTACTTTTATTTTCTTCAGTACAAATTTTATTTCTTCTCCTGGAAGATTTTGATAGCTAAAATAGATATTTCCTTTCTTTGACTTTCTCAGGCAAGTTTGCTGGTTAACACTTCCCTAGATAAAACAGAAGTTGAAATGTGAGATTTTTGTTGTTCTGTTGTTCCCATATGCATCCAAACAACCTCTCAGAATCTTAGGATAAAATGTTGCAATATTAGAATCTACCAGCTATTTCCAATACAAGATAATGATCAATTGTCAATTAGAAAATGATGAGTTGACTACTTTTTTAAAATTTTCATTGTTTCAAACTCAGAACCAAGTGTATCAACTTTTAATTTTGCCTTACAAAGATATCATACTAGTTTAATCATTCAAATTTATTTTTCTGACCTATAAAATGGAAATAATACTATCTGGTGCCTGTCTTCTTTTTACGTTAGCATGGAATTGCTTGGTGGTTAATGGAAAGTATGTCTAGAATTCCATGCAGTTGAGGAATAAGTAACTTAGATTTATTTTGCTTGATTGGGTTTGATCTGATTGAAGGTGTTGGGAATGGTAATTTTTAAAAGCTCTTTTGTAAGTTAATTATAATATTAAATAATACTAGAAATTGAAGTTATAGTTGTAGAATTAAAGAAGAAGAAAAATATTTTTCAACATGACCACAAGTTTCATTTTTGCTGTAAAATTTATGAAGTTTTCTTATGTTTATCAAATGAATTTATGCATTCTACACTCATTTAATACTACTCTGTTGTATGACAGGCAAAGTGCTAAAGATAGAAAAAAATATGTTACTTATGTTTAGTCCTAGAAACATGAGAGAGAAATACAAATCAATAATTATGAACAGAAATCTTTGCTAAATGCTAAGAAAAATGCTAAGGATGAGAAATAAAACTAGAAAGATCTCCTAAGTGACCAGGGAAAGGTTAAATTTGGCCTGAGAGAATGATGAATGCAAATACAGAAGGTCATGGGCCAACATTATGCCTCTGGTATTAACAAGTATTTATTTAAGACTAGAAGACTTGGTGGGACTGGTGAAAGTTGCAACTAGATGTGAGGACAGGAACTAGAATATGAAAGACTAAATGTGCTTGATAGTAAGTATTTTATTCAAAATAAACTAGGAAGATCATCATTTGTGGTATACACTGGGGAATTTTGTTGAGGTTTTTGTTTGTTTATGTTTGGCTTTTTCCCTAAGGGGATTTTTTTGTTGTTGTTGTTATTGAGAATATTTAAAGATGCATTTTGGGATAGAGACCAGAATCATGAAGTTATATAAATTCTAAACAGACCAATTACAGAAAAATATTAAAAGTTATTGAAAAGCCCTGCTGTATCTCATAACTCAGTAGATTCTCCAACCTAGATGATTTCAAATCACACAGTTCCAGTACTATTGAAATGCTCCAATAAAGAGAGCAAGAAAATATTCAAAAACTTTTTAAATCAAAACAGGAATATACTTAAAAATTACAAAAGTAGCATTAAAAAACCTATCTTGTTTACAATTTACTTTGCTATGTAAAATGTTTCATATTTAATTAGAGCTCATTTGTTTATTTTTATTATTTTTCTCCATTACTCTAAGAGGTGGGTCAAAGGGGATCTTGTTGCCATTTTTGTCAAATAGTGTCTTGTCTGTATTTCCTCAAAGTTTTATAGTGTCTGGCCTTATATTTATGTCTTTACTTTGTTTTGAACTTATTTTTGCATGTAATGCTAGGAAATGTTTTAATTTCATCTTTTACATGTAACTCTCCAGTTTTCCTAACACCACTTACTGAAGAGGCTGTCTTTTTCTCCATTGTATATGTTTGTCCCCTTTGTCAAAAATGAAGTGCCATTCTCCCAAATCATCCCACCCTCCCTCTCTCCCACAGAGTCCAAAACCCGTAGCTGATTCATGTTGATGTATGGTAAAACCAATAAAATATTGTAAAGTAATTAGCCTCCAATTAAATGAACAAATTTAAATTAAAAAAAAATAAATGTACCACACACACACACAAAAGAAGTGCCCATAGGTGCATGAGTTTATAACTGGCTTTCTGTCTTGTCCTATTGATCTACATTTCTGTTTTTGTGCCAGTACCATACTGTCTTGATGACTGTAGCTTTGTAGTATATTCTGAAGTCAGGAAAGTTAATTCCTCTAGCTTTATTTTTCTTTCTCAAAATTGCTTTCTGTATTTGTGGTCTTTTGTGTTTTATACAAATTGTAAAAAGTTTTTTTCTAGTTCTGTGAAAAATACCATTGGCAATTTTATAGATGCTTCTTTGAATTGTTAGTGTAGTCATTTTATCAAAATCATTCTTCCAATTTAATGGAAGAATGGTAAAGCTCTCCATCTCTTTGTGTTGTCTTTGATATCTTTCATCAGGGTCATAGTTTTCTGCATATAGGTCTTTTGTCTAATTAAGTAGGTTTATTCCGAGGTAGTTTATTCTTTCTGTTGCAGTGGTGGAGTGAATTGTTAATTTATCTTTCTGACTTCTTCACTGTGAGTATATAGAAATGCAAGGGATTTCTGTGAGAAGATGACACTTGGAAGGGGAGAAAATAATTGCAGATAAAGCAACTGACAAACGATTAAACTCCAAGATACATAAACAACTCATGTAGCTTAATATTACGAAGACAATCCAATTTTTAAAAAATGGGTTATGGATGATACAGGGAGGGAAGAGGGAGGTGGGTTCAGGATGGGGAACACGTGTATACCTGTGGTGGATTCATGTTGATGTATGGCAAGACCAATACAATATTGTAAAGTAATTAACCTCCAATTAAAATAAATAAATTTATATTAAAAAAATGGGTGGAATACCTCAACACATACTCCTCCAAATAAATACAATGTTCCTTCTTTATAGCTTAGGCTGCTGCTAAGTCACCTCAGTCATGTCCAACTCTGTGCGACCACATAGACGGTAGCCCACCAGGATCTCCCACCCCTGGGATTCTCCAGGCAAGAATACTGGAGTTGGTTGCCACTTCCTTCTCCAGTACATGAAAGTGAAAAGTCAAAGTGAAGTCGCTCAGTTGTGTCTGATTCTTAGCGACATCGTGGACTGCAGACTACCAGGTTCTTCCATCTATGGGATTTTCCAGGCAATAGTACGAGTGGGGTGCCATTGCCTCCTCCATTCTTTAGAGCTAATAAACATTAAAAGATGCTCATTAATAGAGATATGCAAATCAAAGCTACAATGAGGTATAACCTAGCACCTGTCAGGATTACCACCATAAAAAAATCTACAAACAATAAATGCTGGAAAAGATGTGGAGAAAAGGGACTACTCTTGAATAGTTGGTATGAATGTAAATAGATACATTTACTATATAGAATAGTATAGATATTCCTTCAAAAAACTAGGAATAAAACTACCATATGAGCCAGTAATCCCATAACTGGACATATACCCTGAGAAAACCATGATTCAATAAGACAAATGTACCCCAATAGTTCTTCTTAGAAGAACTATTTACAGTAGCCAAGATATGGGAGGAAACTAGATGTCCATTAACAGATAAATGTATGAAGATTTGATACATATATACAAAGGAATATTACTCAGCCATAAAAAGGAATGGGATTGAGTCAGTTGTAGTGAGATGGATGAACCTAGAGTCTGTCATATAAAGCAACATAAGACAAAAGAGAAAAACAAATATTGTATATTAACACAAAGATATGGAATCTAGAAAATGGTACTGATGAACTTAATTACAGAGCAGGGATAGAGATGCAGATGTAGAGAACAGACTTGTGCACACAGCAGGGGGAGGAGAGGGTGGAACCAATTGAGAGAATAGCATTCACATATATACACCACTATGTGTACAATATACAGCTGGTAGGAAGTTGCTGTATAACACTGGGAACTCAACTTGATGTTCTTTGATGACTTAGAAGGGTGAGATGGGGTGAGATGAGAGGGAAGCTAAATAGGAGGGTATATGTATATACTTAGAGCTGATTCATATTGTTGTATGTGAGAAACTGAAACAAAATTGTAAAGCAAATATTCTCCAAGTAAAGAACACACAAAAGCAAACAAGAAAAATCAAAATAAGTCAAAAGGTTGAAACATTTGTATCCTAATAAAGTTGAATAATTTTTTATTTGGCATTAATTAAATAATAAAGAAAAACAAAAAAAATCCTAGAACTCAAAACACTCATATATATTTTGCCAAACTTCTAAACAAATAGAAAACAAAATCCTGTAGCATATCAATATTGATTTATGTGGTTCAATCTAGATTTGTAAAATAGTAGCATATACAGTTCAGTTCAGTCCCTCAATCCTGTTGAACTCTTTGCAGCCCCATGAATCTCAGCATGCCAGGCCTCCCTGACCATCACCAACTCCCGGAGTTTATTTAAACTCACATCTATCAAGTCAGTGATGCCATACAGCCGTCTCATCTGCTGTCGTCCCATTCTCCTCCTGCCTCCAATCCCTCCCAGCACCAGAGTCATTTCCAATGGGTCAACTCTTTGCATGAGGTGACAAAAATATTGGAGTTTCAGCTTTAGCATCAGTCCTGTCAATGAACACTCAGAACTGATCTCCTTTAGAATGGACTGGTTGGATCTAATTGCAGTCCAAGGGACTCTTATGAGTCTTCTCCAACACCACAGTTCAAAAGCAACAATTCTTCAGTGCTTAGCTTTTTTCACAGTCCAACTCTCACATTTATACATGACCACAGGAAAAACCATAGCCTTGACTAGACAGACCTTTGTTGGCCAAGTAATGTCTCTGCTTTTGAATATACTATCTTGGTTGGTCATAACTTTCCTTCCAAGGAGTAAGCATCTTTTAATTTCATGGCTATAATCACCATCTGCAGTGATTTTGGAGCCCCTCCCCCAAATAAAGTCTGACACTATTTCCACTGTTTTCCCATCTATTTCCCATGAAGTGATGAGACCAGATGCCATGATCTTAGTTTTCTGAATGTTGAGCTTTAAGTCACCCTTTCACTCTCCTCTTTCACTTTCATCAAGAGGCTCTTTAGCTCCTCTTCACTTTCTGCCATAAGAGTGGTGTCATATGCATATCTGAGTAAAATATTAGGAATTCTATAAACATAAATCATACTATTAACAAGTCAAATAAAAAAAAATCTTCATAATTCCAAGTAAGGCGTTTCATAAAACTCAGTAGCCATTATGGCTAAAAACTCACATTCACAAGGGAAACATAATAAAACAGACAAAAAGAGATAAATAAAAACTACCAATATTGCAAGCAAAAAATAAATAGATGAAAAGATAGAAACTGCTTTATCATGATGTTAGGTTTGTATGAATAAAAGCCATCAGTTTGCTTAATGGTGAAATTTTAGAAGGATAGCCATTAAGTCAGAATACCACTATTACATTATCATTTCATATTTTTCTGACTGATGCAATTAAGAAAGCAGAACGCAAGTCACCAACACTCATTAGGACGAGGATAAATAAATTGTGAAACATACATACAGAGGACTATAACTCAGGTTTAAAGTAATGAGTTGGTAGAAGTGAGCTAGTACTATATATCCTGATAGATATGTGCTGTATATGACAATAGCTAGATAAAGAAGAATATGTGCAATGAGCTTCCATTTCTTTAAAAAACATGAATATATGTAAATATGTTTATATAAGCATGGACAATTTCTGGAGTGATACACACACATATACAATGAACAAACTACTCTTCTTTAGTTTTGGGGCTGGAACTATTGAATGATAACAAAATTTATCTTTTGTTATACAATATATATCCTTTCTAATTTTTAGCCAAACCAATATAGCCAAACTAATTATTATTTATCCTTTTAATAGATTACTTACTCTATAAAAAATAAATTTCTTAAATAATCTGTTTTCTAGAATTTGAAATTTACGCAAAAATATCACATCTCCACACCACACTATGAACTACCTATCTCATATTCATTTTAGCAATATTAGCTTTTAGCAACCATGCATTTAGAAATATTTCTAAGTTGTTATTTTAAAGTCCATTTTTCTTAACTATTCTTATTTTATTTATCGTGGTTTAAATTTGAGACTACATTTGTTGTCTACAGGTTCCTTGGAAAGACATTGAGTTAAAGACTAACACTTTATCCTAAAAAGTGTTACTCAAGCAGAATTCAAAGTAAAAGCAATTACATTTTAAAATTTAACTTAGACATGATTGAGGATAGTGGTATTGAAAGTGAAAGTGAAGTCGTTCAGTTGTGTCCAACTCTTTGTGACCCCATGGACAGTAGTCTGTGCCAGGCTCCTCCATTCATGGGATTTTCTAGGCAAGAATACTGGAGTGGGTTGCTATTTCCTTCTCCTAGTGCTATTGAAGTGTTGTAGATTATGGCTTATATACTTATACAAATATGACCTTTAATTAGTATATAATAAAATAACTTACTCCTGTTATACATTTAACATAGGGCAAACTCTAATCTTATTATATGGAACACAGAGATTAAAGCAAAATAGATTAGTGCACACATAATTTGACTTCTGAACTAGAAGTTGTTTTTGAATGGCTCAAAAAAATTGTTGTTGATGACATCAAGAGGCAGAAACAGTAACAAAACAAATGAAATAGAACACAAATGATCTAAATAATTGAAGATGAACCATTGCCATTAATATTGACTCTTCTCTAGATTGTAAGACAAAAAGGGTCTCCATTCAACAACCATCTAGACGACTGACACCGAAAATGGATTTTTAAACATAAATAATCCTTATCAGTTTAACTGCATAGAGAAATGTTCAATTTTTACTTATACAATAATTTTTATAACAAGATTTCCTATAGAAAATTTTATTTCCTTCACAATGAAGCAGTAACAGTGGTAGTAATATCTCTAGGGCAATTTATTCTAAAATCATCAGCATAAACAAATAAGGTTTTCTGGAATACAGAAAATCGGAGGTTAAGCAAAAGGATGTTTTACTACTGGGCTGATTATCCAAGATTAATATGGATCACAATAATGGAACACTTTGTAATTAAGCTGTTGCTTCCTTTTTTCAATTGACTTTGATTTTCAAGTGTACTAATAAACATGTCAATTATATTAAATAGAGAACTTAGGTTTCAATAATTTTCAACAAATGTTCAAATGTTCTTACCATAATGATAACTGGTAACTTGGGTCCTAAAATAACAAATTACTTCTCCGTTGACTTTGGCTTTTTAACCTCATTGATTCTTTTAGTTATTTTCCTTCATCTAAGATGCAGATTCCATCATTTAAATAAGCTGCAGGTCAGGAAGGGTTTACTGTAGGTGCATTACTTATTTTTTTAAATAGATAAATGAATATGCCTGTTGATAATCTAATACTGTTAATTTTCATTTGCCTATGCTATTAGGAATTTCTCAAATATTGTAATTTCATAAAATTGTTATAGAGTGTTAGCTATACAAATCTCTTTGTAAAGATGAATATTAATACATTTGGCTGTTCTTTCAATAACTGATGTTCAATACTAAAAGAATGTGAAATAATATCACTCATCAATAGCTGCTGTTAGAATCATTTTTTATTATTGCTCCAATGTATGAACTTTTCTATTTTTAGGTTTAAAGTCTTGCCAATTTTCTTTCACTGTGACATTCTGATCGTATATGGCACATTAACTGCTCTATTAAGAAAACTGTTTATTAAAATAAAATTATTGTAAATAAAAATATGATAAAAGCCATGCTATCTACATGAGTCTATGAAAATATTGATGAAGTGGAATTATACTCGATAAACATAATTATACTTGATAAACATAAAATTTATTTCAGTTCAGTCACTCAGTCGTGTCCGACTCTGCAACCTCATGAATCGCAGCATGCCAGGCCTCCCTCTTCATCACCAACTCCCGCTAATATAACTATTTATTCATTGTTTTCACACATAGCTACAAGTGTATATCTAGGGTTCAGTTTATGAAATTTATAAAGATTAAGTTCAACAATGGGAAATATAAGGGAAGTAGAGGACTTCAAAGTCTGAGATATTCTTGGACCAGGGAGCTGTGAACATTATTTCCTTAGAGTTCTTTAGCAATTTTGATAAGGAAATTTACAATTAAAACCTGAGAAAAATATCGTGCTAAAAAAATGTAGAGCACTTGCTTCTTGATGAGTTAACGAAGGAAATATTTCAATGTTTTACAGTCTTTAGAATGTGTAGCTTCTTAGAAACATAGATGTTAGAAGTCTAGTGGCAAAATTCAGATTTGTTATATCATGTGTGGTTTAGGAATCTGCATTTGAACTAGTACCTCATTTGAGTCAGATAATGAGAAACAGTAGCCTAGGGATTTTTCTCAAATTTCCCACATTCGGTAATTGAATTTTTTCATTGCCCAAAGAAAGAGAAGCATATGAGACTTACTCTTGTGAAACAGATTCTCAACAAGCTAACTCATAAAATAAAATGATTAAGGCTTAAGAGCAACAAAAGACTTCCAGATATATTAGACTGGTTTGTCTTTACAGTATCTTCTACATAAGAAGCCAAATTCTTTCATATAAATATATTTCTAGGATCTTGGAATTTTAAAAGGAGTGTATCTTACTAGATAGATTTAAGAAATGGTGGTGGATAATGTGACCATATCCACAGGTCTGGCAGGGTTTTTCAAACTGTGCAAAATGTGAATATGAATCCAGGATGTCTTGATAAAACATAGATTTTAATTCTATAGGATAAGGCCCTATTTGTAACAAATAGCCAAGTAATGCAAAGACTGAAGGTGCTGATCTAGGGACCACACTTCAAGAAGTAAGGCACTGGTAGGATTCAATAAAATAAAATATTCTAGTCAGCCAGTGAATATATTTCCTGTAAGCTATAATTTCTTCACTCAATGAAATTTGTCCAGGCAAAACCACACTATAATTGAACATGCAGACATTTTTTCTTCTTGTAAGTTTCCCTATGTATATACATCTTTTCTGGAGCACAAATGAACAAAACTCTTAGCTAGAAGATTTAACTCTTGAACTGTGGTGCCAAGTGAATGGAGCATAAATATTTTCAACTTAGCCAAATAAAATTAATTTACTTTCTAAAGTTATACTATTATCACCTATGAGTAAATTGTATGTGCTGAACTGTATTTTATTGTAGTTTATATTAGTATTTCAATTTCATGAACCAGGTTGATAATTTCTCACTAATTTTATTTTCTATTATTTATTCTGTCATGCAATAATTTATTTTGCTCATTTTACTATTAAGTTGTCATTTTCTTGTTAATTTACAGAGTTTCTAATATAGATACTAATGATTCGTCTAATATGCTGCTGCTATTGCTAAGTCGCTTCAGTTGTGTCCGACTCTGTGCAACCCCACAGATGGAAGCCCAGCAGGCTCCCTGGTCCCTAGGATTTTCCAGGCAAGAGAACTGGAGTGGGTTGTCATTTCCTTCTCCAATGCATGAAAAGTGAAAAGTGAAAGTGAAGTTGCTTAGTCGTGTCTGACTCGTAGTGATCGCATGGACTGCAGCCCATCAGGCTCCTCTACCCATGGGATTTTCCAGGCAACAGTACTGGAGTGGGTTGCTATTACCTTCTCCATTTGTCTAATATAGATAGTAACAATTTACCTGCATGAATGGCAAACTTCCAGCTTGTTTTGTTCTTTTCTTATCTTTATGTTAGCCTCTGAAGTTTAAATATTATTGCTTTCAATGTTGTAAATGTCTATCTATCACCTGTCTCTTTTTAATATTTTTTACTTTGCTTGAAAACGTCTCTGAGCAAAACTAATTCAAATATTTTCCTATATTATAATTTTAAAAAACTCTAAAATTTTACCTTTCACAAATAAATCTTCATTCTTCCTGAAACTGATTTGTTTGTGGCGTGAAAAGCAACAATTCAGGTTTTTATTCTTTATTACACATAATCACAGTTTGACAAATTATCTCCCCACTACTCTGCAATGTCAATTTTGTTATGGATCAAGTTTTCACATGTGAGTGGGCCTGTTTATCAATTTTCTATCAGTTTCATAGAACAATTTAAGAATTCCACAATAAGCCCATTAGTGCAATTGATATGAGTTAGAACAGTTTTCCCCTCATGTTCTGTTTCTCCAGGGATGTCTCAAATATTCTTTACTGTCTTAATGAAAGTTCATGCATTTCAAATAAGCTTTTCCAAAAATGTATAAGACTCTGATGAATTTTGTGTGAACTGGGAAAGACTATTTTCATAATCTTGAGTCTTCTTAAAATCAGTGTAATTTCCCCCATTTTAAGGACTTCATTTATTGTTCTGTGATCAAAAGAAAACTATGAATGTAACTGGGTGTGATTTCCAGGGCTAGGATATAAAAGGGATTTCAGTCTCTGCCTTGGTCTCCAGATTTCTTATCATGGGAGCAGCCAGCAGTCATGCCATGGGGATGTTCATGAGGCACAGTGGAGTGACCCACAGGACAAAAAGAAGCTTGTTAATAAAATGGAAAAAAAAAAAAAAAAACTTGAAGATAAATCTTTTAGACTGTAGCCCCAGTGAACATCTGACTGCAATCTCACGAGAGAGGCTATCATAGCTGCCCAACTATATCACCTTTAAGTTACTGTCCCACAAAGAGTGTGAGATAAAAATTCATTATTGTTGTTTCAGGTCAGTAAACTTCTCAGTGATAAGATAGGCAGCAACCGATAAGTGATACAGTAATATAGTACTGATATATAATAATATAATGTATTATAGTTATTATATGATTGGTATTTATATTAATTTATTCATGTTTTATTATTATGTACAGCCCTTTGCCTTACTTTTCAGTTTTCCTTTTGTAAAAGACTGACTTTTCTTATCAAAGTATATATTTTAGAAGTGACACAAATGATCTCCAGGCTTAAATTTTCCTTTAGTTTTAATCTTTCTAAAATTGTGTTATTTTCTTCACATATTTGAAAGTAAGTTTGCTGAGCTACCATTTTACCAGTGAATTTCTGTTTATACAGGCCTAATTTACTTTATAGATTCCTGTTATGTTTTGTTTTCAGAATATAACAATAGAGTTAATTCTAACCTCACACTAATACAGCCATTATTCAAATTCTTAGAAGAAACATTTATAATATTTCTCCTAAATATTCAGATTGATATCTGACAGAGCTGTATAAGCCTGTGGTAGAAATATTATCATTGTTTGTTTTATTCTTTGTCTGAGTGCATTAAACATCTGATCTTAGACTCACAAATTTTTTTAATTAACTTTAGGTTCATGACGTGATTAAAAAAAAATTGAAGCTCTAATGTATTGGTGAAATATTAATAACTCTGATGCCTGCTGACCTTTCTAGTCACATTCTCCTATAAATCCTCTGGCTTTAGAAGAGTTATCATTTTGTTGGGTCATCTACACACTAAAAGCATTGTTACAGTATTTTTTATGACATTGTTACATGTTTTATAAGAAGAGTATTTTAGAATATCAGATTTACAATATTGCTATAGAGATTTCTGGAGAAGGCAATGGCAACCCACTCCAGTACTCTTGCCTGGAAAATCCCATGGATGGAGGAGCCTGGTGGGCTGCAGTCCATGGGGTTGCTAAGAATCGGACACAGCTGAACGAATTCACTTTCACTTTTCACTGTCATGCACTGGAGAAGGAAATGGGAAATGGAAAAGGATAGTGGAGCCTGGTGGGCTGCTGTCTATGGGGTCATACAGAGTCGGACACGACTGAAGCAACTTAGCAGCAGCAGCAACATAAAGAGTTCACTGACATAGACGACTGTAAGCTAATGTGATCATTCTTGCAATGTTATAGGAAATTATTTGGGAAAATAGATAAAAATTAGATTCAAGGACTTCAAATAGGCAAATTTTTAAAAGATGACAAAAGCCAAGGTTCAGATATGATACTTTGTGTCTCAGATAGATGATTGCCAGGTGTAGAAAGAGAATGCGTAATCATTTTAAAAATGTTTTCTGAAGAAGACCAGAAAAACAAAATAATAAATAATTTAGAACTTACAACCTAGATGTCCATCAGCAGATGAATGGATAAGAAAGCTGTGGTTCATATACACTATGGAATACTACTCAGCCCTTAAAAAGAATAAATTTGACTCAGTTCTAATGAGATGGATGAAATTGGAACCGATTATACAGAGTGAAGTAAGCCAGAAAGAAAAACACCAATACAGTATACTGACACATATATATGGAATTTAGAAGACAGTAATGATGACCCTATATGTGAGACAACAAGAGACACAGAGGTATAGAGTGGACTTTTGGACTCTGAGGGAGAGGGAAAGGGTGGGATGGTTTGGGAGAATGGCAGTGAAGCATGTGTATTTTCCTGTAAGAAACGAAGCGCTAATCTATGTTTGGTGTAGGATGCAGGATGCATGGGGCTGATGCACAGGATGATTCAGGTAGAGGATGTGGGGTGGGAGGTGGGAGGGGGCTTCAGCATTGGGCGATTGTGTTCACCTATGGCTGATTCGTGTCAATGTATGGCAAAACAAATACAGTATTGTAATTAAAAAATAAATAAATTTAATTAAAAAAAAGAACTTTAGATATTTTCTATCTTCTCCATAAATAGTGCTGTTAGAGAATTTGTGAAGAATGAAAGTAGCAGAATTGTGGAAATTTGGATGTTTTCTGCCACCTTGTTTAAGGATTGTTTAAGGATTATAAAGACTGTAAGTTTAAGGAAACTAACTAAATGTTAATTTAAAAGCTATAGTGTTTCTAAATGCCTAGTAACAGTTGCATAAAATGAATTTATTAATGATTATTTTAGATCATTTCTGTGGTTCTGAATTGCTGTATAATTGAGTGATCATCATGAAAGTGTAGAATTAGGAATTATGACAACAAATAAGGGCATGATTTTATACTTGGAAATCCCCAAGGTGGAAATGCCAAAGAGAAAAAAAGTGAAGACATAAAAGAAAAACCACACATACACACTGAATAAACTGCACAAGCTACACTTGCTGTTTAGTCACTAAGTCATATTTGCCTCTTTGTGACACCATGGACTAAAGCTTACCAGGCTTTCCTGTTTGTGGGATTTTCCAGGCAAGAGTGCTTGGAAAACTGCCATCTCCATCCCCAGGGGATCTTCCCAAGCCAGGGATTGAACCTGTATCTCTTGCATTGGCAGGTATGCACTCCACCACTGAAGCACCTGAGAAGCCCACACAATACACTGAAGGACTGTTTATTCAAGTTGAAGAATTTTGTGCCAGACTGTATGTATGGACAGTCTAAGTGAAAAATATAAAAAGCAAAATAATGATCTTGAGGAATATATTATTTTTTGGCTTTTTGCAGCTAAATAATATCATACCTAAAGAGCAATATTGCACAGGAACCTGGAATGCTAGGTCTATGAATCAAGACACACAGGAAATGGTCGAACAGGAGATGACAAGAGTGAACATTGACATTTTAAGAATCAGCTATATAAAATGGGCTGGATGGGTGAATTTAACTCAGGTAACCATTGTATCTACTACTCTGGTCAAGAATCCCTTAGAAGAAATGGAGTAGCCATCAGTCAACAAAAGAGTCTGAAATATAGTACTCAGATGCAATCTCAAAAATGACGAAATGATCTCTGTTCATTTCCAAGGCAAACCATTCAATATCATAGTAATCTAAGTCTATGCTCTGACCAGTGCATGAAGAAGCTGAAGTTGAATGGTTCTATAAAGACCTATAAGACCTTCTAGAAATAGCACCCCCCAAAGATGCATTTTTCATTATAGGGGACTGGAATGCAAAAATAGGAAGTCAAGAAACACCTGGAGTAACAGGCAAATTTGGCCTAGGAGTACAGAATGAAACAGAGAAAAGGTTAATGAAGTTTTGCCAAGAGAATGCACTGGTCATAGGAAACACCCTCTTCCAACAACACAAGAGAAGACTCTACACATGGACATCACCAGATGGTCAACACCAAAATCAGATTGATTATATTCTTTGCAGCCAAAGATGATGAAGCTCTATACAGTCAACAAAAACAAGACCAGGAGCTGACTGTGGCTCAGATCATGAACTCCCTATTGCCAAATTCAGATTTAAATTGAAGAAGATAGGGAAAACCACTAGATCATTTAGGTATGAACCAAATCATATCCATTCTGATTATACAATGGAAATGAGAAATAGATTCAAGGGATTAGATCTGATAGACAAAGTGTCTCAAAAACTATGGATGGAGGTTTGTTGTATTGTACAGCAGGAAGTTATCAAGACCATCTCCAAGAAAAAGAAATGCAAAAAGGCAAAACAGTTGTCTGAGGAGGTCTTACAAATAGCTATGAAAGGAAGAGAAGTGAAAGGAAAGGAGGAAAGGAAAGATATACCCATGTGGATGCAGAGCCAGAGAATAGCAAGGAGAGCTAAGAAATAATTCCTATGTGATCAGTGCAAAGAAAAGGAGGAAAACAATAGAATGGGAAATACTAGAATTCTTTCTAAGAAAATTAGAAATACCAAGGGAACGTTTCATGCAAACATGGACTCAGTAAAGGACAGAAATGGTATGGACCTAACAGAAGCAGAAGATATTAAGAAGAGGCAGCAAGAATACACAGAAAAAGTATACAAAAAAATCTTCATGAGCCAGCTAATCATGATGGTGTGATCACTCTCCTAGAGCCAGACATTCTGGAATGCAAAGTCAAGTGGGCCTTAGTAGGCATCACTATGAACAAAGCTAATGGAGGTGATGGAATTCCAGTAGAGCTGTTTCACATCCTAAAGGATGATGCTGTGAAAGTGCTGTACTCATTATGCCAGCAAATTTGGAACACTCAGCAGTGGCCACAGGACTGGAAAAGGTCAGTTTTCATTCCAATCCCAAAGAAAGGTAATGCCAAAGAATGTTCAAGCTACTGCACAATTGACCACATCTCACACGCTAGTAAATAGTGCTCAAAATTCTCCAATCCAGGATTCAACAGTACATGAATGGTGACCTTCCAGATATTCAAGCTAGATTTAGATAAGGCAGAGGAACCAGAGATCAAATTACCAACACCCAGTGAATCATCAAAAAAGCATGAGAGTTCCAGAAAAACATCTACTTCTGGTTTATTTACTATGCCAAAGTCTTTGACTGTGTGGACCTAACATAGTGTGGAAAATTCTTAAATAGATGGGAATACCAGACCACCTGACCTGCCTCTTGATAAATCTGCATGCAGGTCAGGAAGCACAAGTTAGAACTGGACATGGAACAACAGACTGGTTCCATATAGGAGAAGGAGTATGTCAAGGCTGTATATTGTCACCCTGCTTATTTAACTTATATGCAGAGCATGCCATGAGAAATCCTTGGGTGGATGAAGCACAAACTGGAATCAAGATTGCCATGAGAAATAATAACCTCAGAAATGCAGATAACACCAACCATATGGCAGAAAGTGCAGAACTAAAGAGCCTGTTGATGAAAGTGAAAGAGGAGAATGAAAAGGTTGGCTTAAAGCTCAACATTCAGAAAACTAAAACAATGGCATCTGGTCCATCCGTTCATGGCACATAGATGGGGAATCAATGAAAACAGTGACAGTGACAGGATCCAAAATCCAAAATCACTGCTGATGGTGACTTCAGCCATGAAATTAAAAGACGCTTTCTCCTTGGAAGAAAAGATGTGACCCGTCTAGACAATTTATTATAAAGCAGAGACATTACCTTACCAACAAAGGACCATATAGTTAAAGCTATGATTTTTCCAGTAGTCATGTATGGATGTGAGATTTGGACTATAAAGAAAGCTGAGTGTCAAAAGATTGATGCTTTTCAACTGTGGTGTTGGAGAAGACTCTTGAGAGTCCCTTGGACTTCAAGGAGATCCAACCTGTGCATCCTAAAGAAATAGGGTGCACAGTCCTGAATATTCATTGGAAGGATGGATCCTGAGACTGAAACTCCAATACTTTGGCCACCTGATGTGAAGAACTGACTCATTGGAAAATACCTTGATGCTGGGAAAGGTTGAAGGCTGGAGGAGAGGGAACAACAGAGAATGAGATGGTTGGATGGCATCACCAACAAAATGGACATGAGTCTGAGTAAACTCCAGGTGTTGATGATGGACAGGGAGGCCTGGCGTCCTGCAGTCCATGGGGTCTCAAAGAGTCAGAAACAACTTAGCACATGAACTAATCTTACTGAATATTCTACCATGATACTTTTTTTTTTAAATTTTACTTATTTTAATTGGAGGTTAATTATTTAAATATTGTATTGGTTTTGCTATACATCAACATGAATCCACCACAGGTATACACGTGTTCCCCATCCGGAGCCCCCTCCCTCCTCCGTCCTTGTACCATTCCTCTGGGTCGTCTCAGTGCACCAGCCCCAAACATCCAGTATCATGCATGGAACCTGGACTGGCGATTTGTCACTTTTTAAAATTAAGATACTGAAAACTCATAAAATAAGAAGCCATTTTGTTAAGAAAATGTAATAAAAATTTAGGAATCTTTATTTTTTTCCATCTGAGTTAATATGATTTACAGTTACAAAAATATATTAACATATCCAGAGGAAAAAATTCCATGGCATGGAAGAAATTCCCATGTCTAATATGTTGCTGATATGGAAATATTGGATATAAAATATTGTTTTCCAACACCTAGAGTCACATGAAGACATATTTTTCATTATAATTATGGGTGGTTGTTCACAAAATGCTTGTAGCCACACTTACTCAAGAGTAATAAACATTTTCTCACTCTTCCTATTTTTGAGTCTAACTTATTTATGAGTGACAGGAAATACTTATTATTTATCTTGTGTTTTATATCAATTCATCTTGGAAGTCTTAAAAATAAGGCAATAATTTCTTCTATTCTAGCTTAATGGAAACTTTTAATGGGAGTAGTGTTTGTGTGAATCAGCAGAAGTCAAGTAACATTAAGGTTCTATTCGGATAGGGTTTGGGCTTCACTGGTGGCTCAGTGGTAAAGCATCCACCTGCCAGTGCAGGAGATACAGGTTTGATTCCTTGGATGGAACGATCTCCTGGAGAAGGAAACTGCAACCTAATCCAGTATTGAGAAACCTCATGGACAGAAGAACCTGGTGGGCTACAGTCCATGGATTCAAAAGAATCAGACAAAACATAGCAACTAAACACCACAACAAAAACAGGGTAAGATTTAGGCAAGTCCCCAAGTGAATATTTCTTGACTAAGAAAATTGAACATCTTCTGACTTTGTAATTATATGCATACTAAATATAAGGTTGTTCAGTTACTAAGTCATGTCTGACTCCTAAGATCCCATGGACTGCAGCACAGCAGGCTTCCCTATCTTTCACCATCTCCTGGAGTTTACTCAAACTCATGTCCATTGAGTCCCTGATACCATCCAACTATCTCATTCTCTGTCATCACCTTCTCTTCCTGTCTTCAGTCTTGCACAGCATCAGGGTATTTTCTAATAGTTTGATTCTTCTAATCAGCTGACCGAATTATTGGACCTTCAGCTTCAGCATCAGTCCTTCTGATGAATATCCAGGGTTGATTTCCTTTAGGACTGACTGGTTTGATGGCCTCGCTGTCCAAGGCATTCTCAAGAGTCTTCTCCAGCACCACAGTTTGAAGGCATCAATTCTTCTGTGCATAGCCATTTTATTGTCCAGCTCTCACATTCATACATGACTACTGGAAAAAGCATAGCTTTACATGGGCTTTTATTGGCAAACTAATCTCTGCTTTTTAATACACTTTCTAGGTTTGTTCTTCATTATCTCCAAGAGTTTACTCAAACTCTGTTTGCTCATGTCCATTGAGATGGTGATAGCATCCAACCATCTCATCCTCTGTCGTTGCTTCTCTTCAAGGCTTCAGTCTTTCCAAGCACCAGGATCTTTATCAATAAATTGGCTCTTAGCATCAGGTAGCCAAAGTTTAGAGCTTCAGCATCAGTCCTTCCAATGAATATTCAGGGTTGCTTTCATTTAGGGTGGATTGGTTTGATCTCCTTCCTGTCCCTGGGACTATCAATAGTCTTCTCCAATGTCGCAGTTCAAAAGCATCAATTCTTTGTCAGTCAGCCATCTTTATGGTCCATTTCTCACATCAGTATATGACTACTGGAAAAACTACATGTTTGACTATGTGGACCTTTGTCAGAAAAGTGGTTTTTTTCTTTTTAATACTCTATGTTTTTCATAGATTTTTTTCCCAAGGAGCAAGTTTCTTTTAATTTAATGGCTAAAATCACCATCCACAGTGGTTTTAGAGACCAAGAAAATAAAGTCTGTCTGTCACTGTTTCCACTGTTTTCCCATCTGTTCTACATGAAGTGATGGGACTGGATGCCATGATTTTAGTCTTTTGAATGTTGAGCTTTAAGCCAGCTTTTTCACTCTCCTCTTTCACCTTCATCAAGAGGCTCTTTATTTACTCTTTACTTTCTGCCATCAGGGTGACATCATCTGCCATTAGGGTGGCATCATCTGCATATCTGAGGTTACTGATATTCCCCCAGCAATCTTGATTCCAGCTTGTGATTCATCTAGCCTGGCCTTTTGCATGATTTAAGTAAGCAATGGACAATGAGCCCCTTTGATGTACTCCTTTCCCAATTTTGAAACAGTCTGCTTTTCCATGTCTGGTTCTAACCGTTGTCTTGACATGAATACAGCTTTCTTGGGAGACAAGTAAGGTAGTCTAGTATTTCCATCTCTTTAAGTGTTTTCTACATTTTGTTTTGATCCATGCTTTCAAAGGCTTTAGTGTAGTCACTGAAGTAGAAACAAATGCTTTCCTGGAATTATCTTGCTTTCTCTGATTCAGTGGGTGTTGGTAATTTGATTTTTGGTTCCTCTGTCTTTTCTAAAGCCAACTTGAAAATTTGGAAGATCTCCATTCACATTCTATGGAAGCCTAGTTTGAAGGATTTTGAGCATAACCTTGCTAGCATGTGAATTAAGTGCTATTTTGTCATAATTTGAACATTGTTTGGCATCACCGTCTTTATCATTGGAATGAAAACTGAACTTTTTCAGTCCTGTGGCCACAGCTGAAATTTCCAAATTTGCTGGCATATTGAGTGCAGCAATCTCACAGCATCATCTTTTCAAATTTAAAATAGCTCAGCTGGAATTCCATCACTTTTACTGGCTCTATTTGTAGTAATGCTTCCTAAGGCCCACTTGACTTCACACTCCAGGTGAGTAATCACACCATCAGGATTATCTGGGTCATTAAGACCTTTATTGCGCCGTTTTTCTATGTATTCTTGCCACCTCTTCTTAATCTCTTCTGCTTCTGATGGGTCCCTACCATAAGGTAGATAAGTAAATAAACACTCTTGGAAAGACCACTGTTATAAAACTAGATAGAAATATCACATTTGGAATTAGAGCCCAAGTGGCTCATATGGTAAACAATCTACCTGCAATGCAGGAGACCTGATTTCAATCCCTGGGTCAGAATGATCTCTTTGAGAAGGGAATGGAAACTCGCTCCAGTATTCTTGCCTGGAGAATTCCATGGGCTGAGGAGCCTGGTGGGCTACAGTCAATGGGGTTGCAAAGAAGCAGACACGACTGAGTGACTAACACTTTCAAGGGTCAACACTTCTGAAAAAAAAAAAAACACAAATATTATAAAACAAGTAGATTATACCATGAACTTATTTATGAAATGGAAACAAATACAGACTTAGAGATCAAACTTGTGGTTGCCAAGGAGGAAGGTGGAGGAGGAGAGGGCTAGTAATGGAGGTTGGGTTATACATCCACACACTGCTACAGTTAAAATGGATGAATAAGGACCTACTGTATCACCCAGTAACAACCTAAATGGAAAAAGAATTTGAAAACATATAATAAAAATAAATAACGTGAGTAGTAGAAAATGAGGGTAAATCTCAAATAACATCAGCTTGCTTCTACGACTTAATTTTACAATCCCAGAAGGGTGCATTGTAAGTGTGTTTCTAGTCAACTTAACTGATCCAAGTTAAGACAAAGGAACACTGGATGTAGCTTTTCTTAGAGATTTAATAGATGCTCAGTACTTTTAAATAATGTTTTGTCAGTTATGAAAATTCAGATTTAATAGAATTTTTAATCTCTGAAATTATATCAAACAAGTTGGTGAACCCAAGCTTAAACATTTTAATCAATAAATGCAATAGTAGTTATTACTCCAAGAGAAAAATTATGGCTAAACACCTCTAATGCAGGACAGATCTTATTTTAATTTTCATTATTTCTTTTTGTCAGTATCTGAATATGCTAAAACTTCTTCCTATGGTTGCAGATACTGATTACTCGCATGCAAATAATAGGAAACTAGACTGTCAAACTCACTAGCATTTTCTCATTAAACCTGTGAAATGAATAGCAAAACCTTAATTTGAAATCTGTTTGAACAAGCAATGTAAAGGAGCAGATGATTAGACTTGCAAACTTTAACCTGCTGGCAAAAAAATGCTGTTTTCTAAACAGGTGCTGCTTTTTGTGATCTCCTGTGTGAGTGCCAGGTATATTCTCTTATGCAATTGCCAATTTTAAAACAGTTATACAGTGGTCATTGATAAACCAATGACTCATTAATATTTGATTTTACTATTATTACCAGAGGTGGTGGTGA
Organism: Nanger dama; assembly: GCA_917880005.1. Taxonomy (NCBI): domain Eukaryota; kingdom Metazoa; phylum Chordata; class Mammalia; order Artiodactyla; family Bovidae; genus Nanger; species Nanger dama. The sequence goes on from CAKJTW010000014.1 coordinate 11,188,869, forward strand.
CAGTTCTCAATTACAAAATATTCGAAAGAGAAGATAGTTTTTGTTGTTGTTGTTGTTGTTATTGTTGTTACTAGTTTCTTAAAGACATGAATATTATGATAGCTGCTATTTTTTAATAAGAGTAAAGACTAGGACAAAACTTGTAAACTTCTGAGAAAAACATCGATATTGAATTTTTACAACATTTAGTTAACCTCAGGAAACATCAGAAGTTATATATATATATATATATATATATATATATATATATGAACATTGTGTGTATCTTGATGATTCCTGACATAAATAAACTGAATATAGCTTAAAGTGTTTTAATAAATGCCTTCCATCTTTTATACTCTTCTATACAAGTGTAGAAAATAGACAGATGTCATAAAGATTAAGCAGAAAATATTCCAGATGGCTAGCATAATTTTTATAATTCACAACTTCCAAATTATATAAACACATAACATTAAGCTCAAATTAAAGCAGCAGAATATTTAATTGATTGATATGCACATGAAACATATGCTCCACCTTTTTCTTTAAAAAAAAATCTAAAGAATTACAAATGCTAAACAAACATCAGTATTCTTAATGTTCTCAGTGTCAAAATGTTGAATATTCCTGTTTCTTTCAAATATATTTTTCTCTAGAAAGGTACATCTCTTTAGTGGGACTGCCCAGGCTACAACATAGCTACCTTGTGGACTGCCACCTGTGACACATGGCAACTCGAGAAGAATTCCACAATATTTCACAACTTAAGTTAGGGAGAAATTTTAATGTGTAATAGGCATAATTACAAGTCATATATCATCAGAGAAGACATATGATACAATATGAAGAGTTTTAAATGAGCCCCTCAACCTGTCATTATTTTATGGTCATGCTAGTCTATGTGCAATTTGATGGATTCATTTAGTGAGTGCTTTTGTGTTTAAGTATAGGAATCTTTCACACTCTCCCATTGGTCTGGCCTTCTGTGTCACAAAGTAGGCATAAAAATAAACCTGATGGAGGATGAAATTCACACTCTTGTATCAGGATGCCTGGATATGGATGGTAGTTATTGATAGGAGTTAACCCAGAAATATCAGCTTGCAAATGCTAAGAGGCATTAGGCCAAAGGGAGAGATTTGGTCTCTTCAGGCATGAATAATGCCACAACTTTTCCAGGAAATTTAAGCTTGGTTCAACCTCTTTAGTAGATAAATGTACTCAAGATTTTTTTTTAACAACTGAGCTATCCCACGTTGAAAGTCAGGAATGGCAGTGGTGAGGAGATACCCTTCATCCAAGGTAAGGAGGAGCAGCTGTGCTTTGCTGGAGCAGCTGTGAAGAGATACCCCACACCAAAGGTAAGAGAAACCTAAGTAAAATGGTAGGTGTTGCAAGAGGGCATCAGAGGGCAGACACACTGAAACCATACTCACAGAAAACTAGTCAATCTAATCACACTAGGACCACAGCCTTTTCTAACTCAATGAAACTAAGCCATGCCCAGGGGGCAACCCAAGACTGGCGGGTCATGGTGGAGAGGTCTGACAGAATGTGGTCCACTGGAGAAGGGACCACAAGTACTCTTGCCTTGAGAGCCCCATAAACAGTATGAAAAGGCAAAATGATAGGATACTGAAAGAGGAACTCCCCAGGTCAGTAGGTGCCCAACACACTACTGGAGACAGAGGAGAAATAACTCCAGAAAGAATGATGGGATGGAGCGAAAGCAAAAACAGTACCCAGGTATGGATGTGACTGGTAATAGAAGCAAGGCCCGATGCTGTAAGAGCAACATTTCATAGGAACCTGGAATGTCAGGTCCATGAATCAAGGCAAATTGAAAGTGGTCAAACAAGAGATGTCAAGAGTGAAAATCGAAATTCTAGGAATCAGCAAACTAAAATGGACTGGAATGGGTGAATTTAAGTCAAATGACCATTATATCTACTACTGCGGGCAGGAATGCCTTATAAGAAATGGATTAACCATCATGGTAAACAAGAATCCGAAGTGCAGTCAGTCAGTCAGTTAGTTCAGTCGCTCAGTCATTTCCTACTCTTTGCGACCCCATGAATTGCAGCACGTCAGGCCTCCCTGTTCATCACCATCTCCGGGAGTTCACTCAGACTCACGTCCATTGAGTCAGTGATGCCATACAGCCGTCTCATCCTCGGTCATCCCCTTCTCCTCCTGCCTCCAATCCCTCCCAGCATCAGAGACTTTTCAAATGAGTCAACTCTTCTCATGAGGTGGCCAAAGTACTGGAGTTTCAGCTTTAGCATCATTCCTTCCAAAGAAATCCCAGGGTTGATCTTCAGAATGGACTGGTTGGATCTCCTTGCAGTCCAAGGGACTGTCAAGAGTCTTCTCCAACTTGTATGCAATCTCAAAAATGACAGAATGATCTCTGTTCATTTCCAAGGCAAATCATTCAATATCACAGTAATCCAAGTCTGTGCCCCAACCAGTAATGCTGAAGAAGCTAAAGTTGAGCGGTTCTATGAAGACCTACAAGACCTTTTAGAACTACCACCCAAAACAGATGTCTTTTTCATTATAGGGGGCTGAAATGCAAAAGTAGGAAGTCAAGAAACACCTGGAGAAACAGGCAAATTTGGCCTTGGAATACGGAATGAAGCAGGGCAAAGACTAATAGACATTTGCCAAGGACATGCATTGGTCATAGCAAACACCCTCTTCCAACAACACAAGAGAAGACTCTACACATGGACATCACCAGATGGCCAACAGTGAAATCAGATTGATTGTACTCTATGCAGCAAAAGATAGAGAAGCTCTATGCACTCAACAAAAACAAGACCAGGAGTTGACTGTGGCTTGGATCATGAACTCCTTATTACCAAATTCAGAATGAAATTGAAGAAAGTACAGAAAACCATTAGACTATTCAGGTATGACCTAAATCAAATCCCTTATGACTATACAGTGGAAGTGAAAAGTAGATTTAAGAGCCTAGATCTGATAGATAGAGTGCCTGATGAACTATAGACAGAGGTCCGTGACATTGTACAGGAGACAGGAATCAAGACCATCCCCATGGAAAAGAAATGCAAAAGAGCAAAATGGCTGTCTGGGGAGGCCTTACAAATAGCTGTGAAAAGAAGAGAGACAAAAAACAAAGGAGAAAAGGAAAGATATAAGCATCTGAATGCAGAGTTCCAAAGGATAGCAAGAAGAGATAAGAAAGCCTTCTTCAGTGATCAATACAAAGAAATAGTGGAAAAGAACAGAATGGGAAATACTACAGATCTCTTCAAGAAAATTAGAGATGCCAAGGGAGCATGTCATGCAAAGATGGGCTCGATGAAGGACAAAAATAGTTTGGACCTAACAAAAGCAGAAGATATTAAGAAGAGATGGGAAGAATACACAGAAGTACTTTACAAAAAGATCTTCACAACCGAGATAATCACGATGATGTGATCACTAACCTAGAGACAGATATTCTGGAATGTGAAGTCAAGTGGGCCTTAGAAAGCATCACTACGAACAAAGCTAATGGAGGTGATGGAATTCCAGATGAGCTGTTTCAAATCCTGAAGGATGATGCCGTGAAAGTGCTGCACTCAATATGCCAGCAAATTTGGAAAACTCAGCAGTGGCCACAGGACTGGAAAAGGTCAGTTTTCATTCCAATCCCAAAGAAAGGCAATGCCAAAGAATGCTCAAACTACTGCACAATTGTACTCATCTCACATGCTAGTAAATTAATGCTCAAAATTCTCCAAGCCAGGCTTCAGCAATATGGGAACCGTGAACTCCCTGATGTTCAAGCTGGTTTTAGAAAAGGCAGAGGAACCAGAGATCAAATTGCCAACATCCGCTGGATCATGGAAAAAGCAGGAAATTTCCAGAAAAAACATCTATTTCTGCTTTATTGACTATGCCAAAGCTTTGACTGTGTGGATCACAATAAACTGTGGAAAATTCTGAGAGAGATAGGAACACCAGACCACCTGACCTATCTCTTGAAAATCTGTATGCTAGTCAGGAAGCAACAGTTAGAACTGGACATGGAACAAAAGACTGGTTTCAAATAGGAAAAGGACTATGTCAAGGCTGTATATTGTCTCCCTGCTTATTTAACTTATATGCAGAGTACATCATGAGAAACGCTGGACTGGAAGAAACACAAGCTGGAATCAAGATTGTCGAGAGAAATACTAATAACCTCAGATATGATGATGACACCACTGTAATGGCAGAAAGTGAAGAGGAACTAAAGGCCTCTTAATGAAAGTTAAAGAGGAGAGTGAAAAAGTTGGTTTAAGCTCAACATTCAGAAAACAAACATCATGGCATCCAGACCCATCACTTCATGGAAAATAGACAGGGAAACAGCAGAAACATTGTCAGACTTTATTTTTGGAGGGGGCTCCAAAATCACTGCAAATGGTGATTGCAGCCATGAAATTAAAAGACACTCCTTGTAAGAAAAGTTATAACCAACCTAGATAGCATATTTAAAAGCAGAGACATTACTTTGCCAACAAAGGTCCGTCTAGTCAAGGCTATGGTTTTTCCAGTGCTCATGTATGGATGTGAGAGTTGGACTGTGAAGAAGGCTGATCACTGAAGAATTGATGCTTTTGAACTGTGGTGCTGGAGAGGACTCTTGAGAGTCTTTTGGACTGCGAGGATATCCAACCAGTCCGTTCTGAAGGAGATCAGCCCTGGGATTTCTTTGGAAAGAATGATCCTAAATCTGAAACTCCAGTACTTTGGCCACCTCATTGAAGAGTTGACTCATTGGGAAAGTCTCTGATGCTGGGAGGAATTGGGGGCAGGAGGAGAAGGGGACGACAGAGGATGAGATGGCTGGATGGCATCACTGACTCGATGGACGTGAACTCTGGGATTTGGACAGAGAGGCCTGGCGTGCTGTAATTCATGGGGTCACAAAGAGTCAGACACAACTGATCCACTGAACTGAACTTATTATTTTATAATCTTTTTCAGTGGAAATATGTTGCCTTAATTTATACTGGCTTCTAATGAATGATAGGGAGTTGATACACAGACAAAGAGATCACCTGATTAAATCACATTATCTGGCTGAGTGCTGAAGAATTGATGCTTTCAAACTACAGTGCTGGAGAAGACTCTTGAGAGTCCCTTGGACAACAAGGACATCAAATTAGTCAATCTTAAAATAAATCAATCCTAAGTATTCATTGGAAGGACTGATGCTGAAACTGAAGGTGTAACAATTTGGCTTCCTAAATCAGAGAGCCAAGTCATTGGAAATGACTCTGATGCTGGGAAAGATTGAGAGAAGAAGGGGACAACAGAGGATAAGATGGTTGGATGACATCGCTGACTCAATGGACATTAGTTTGAACAAATTTTGGGAGATCATGGACAAGAAAATACCGGCATGCTGCAGTTCATGAGGTTGCAGAGTTGGACATGACTTACTGATTGAACAACACCAATATCAGAAAGGACACAGATGTACTTGTATATGAGCCCTACAATCTGGATGGAAAACGAGTACTCTATCTAATTTACTGTTTATGCTTAACTGTATGATACGTGGGTTTTGCTAAGAGCAAAAATAAGAGCCCCAGATGTCTATGTCAAGAGAATAAATGTAAAGCAGAAAAAAAAAGATAGCCAAGAATCAAATTGTTCTCTTGAACAGAAAGAACCAAGAGAAATATTTTATTAACATCTCTTCTCTCTTAACCCTTGTAACAAGCATGACAACAAACAAAAATTCAAGAGCTCAATATTCATTCATGCTTGCACTGTTGAAAAAATTTATAGCATATATTAGCTTTTAAATATGTAACTCTCAGCTGGAGCATAAACTCACAATTTGATTTTTAAAAAAACACTCTAAGTTCCTGTTTAGCATCAAAGTTCTATTTGCCGCTGGCTGATATCACATCCTGTAATTCTAAGAATCACTGTTAACACTGAATTAGAGTTTTTAATTTTAATTTTGTGTGAAGATCTTTTATTAATGGAGTTGTATTTCATGCAGTTAGCTTATTAAATAGTCAACATGTGTTAGTAAATGATCCTTATATTGAAAAATATAGTTTTCACACTACTTTTTGCTTGGGAAAGTGAGACCCAGGAAAGAAAGATGACTGGTAATAATATTGTGATTAAAAGAGAGGATTGCATTGCAATGGTCCTTTTGAAAGAGCAAGCTAGAATTGTTCCTAAATATTATATCACTATTAAGTAATAAAAGCAGAGTAGATTTTTATTCTCTTTTTTAGCCACATGTAAATATATATGTGTATACACACCCAAACTCTATGTATGCATGTATTTCATATATTAAGAGAAAAGTAAGGGAAGAGAGATGAAAAGCCAATCTCTAAAATTACTTAATAACAGTCATGTATTTTATCACTTTATGAAGTAAAATTTTTCACATTTTAGATCTACACATGACATCTTAAAATAACTGTTAGCTACATGGCAGAGGCATCAAAATTTTAATTCCTGGTGATGTGACCAGACCATTCATTTCTCAAGAATTCAGTCATGAAACATTTAAGAACCAATTGTACAATGACAAGAAGTCCAGCTTATATCTGAAAAACTTTCAATTGAACATTTTGAGGGGAAATAAAAGGTTCAAAATTTGCAGAATTTGCATTAGAGGCTTTGAAGAATATTCTTTAGACTCATCCTCCAGGGGACTATAACAACTATCTGCTTGTAAGTATGTAGCATTTGATATGCAGTTAGCATAGATTAAAATATGATGTAAGCAAAACATATTCACCAAATCTAAAAAATGAGTATGTAAAAATAACATAAAATGTATCACATAACTTTTAAATTTCAGTTCAGTTCAGTCTCTCAGTTATGTCCGACTCTTCAAGACTTCATGGACTGCAGCACGCCAGGCTTCCCTGGCCATCACCAATTCCCAGAGCCTGCTTAAACTCATGTCCATCAAGTTGGTAATGCCATCCAGCTGTTTGATCCTCTGTAGTTCCCTTCTCCTCCTGCCTTAAATTTTTCCAAGTATCAAAGTTTTTACAGTGAGTCAGTTCTTCCCATCACGTAGCCAAAGTATTGGAGCTTCGTCTTCAGTATCATCTTCAGTATCAGTACTTCAATGAATATTCAGGACTGACTTCCCCTAGGATTGACTGTTCAATTTTCTTGCAGTCCAAGGAACTCCCAAGAGTCTTCTCCAACACCACAGCTCAAAAGTATCAATTCTTCAGCATCCAGCTTTCTTTATAGTCCAACTCACATCCATACATAACTACAGGAAAAACCATAGCTTTGATTACATGGACCTTTGTTGGCAAAGTAATGTCTTGCTTTTTAATGTGCTGTCTAGGTTGATCATAGCTTTTCTTCCAAGGATCAAGTATCTTTTAATTTCATGGCTTCAGTCAGCATTTGCAGTGATTTTGAAGCCCCCAAAATAAAGCCTGTCACTCTTCCATTGTTTCCCCATCTATTTGCCATGAAGTGATGTGTCCTGATGCCACGATCTTTGCATTTCGAATGTTGGATTTTAAGCCAGTTTTTTTTACTCTCCTCTTTCATTTTCATCAAGGGGTTCTTCAGTTCCTCTTCACTTTCTGCCATAAAGGTGGTGTCATCTTCATATCTGAGGTTATTGAAATTTCTCCCTACAATCTTGGTTCCAGCCTGTGCTTCATCCAGCCTGGCATTTCACATGATGTACTCTGCATATAACATAAACAAGCAGAGTGACAATATATAGCCTTGAGGTACTCCTTTCTCAATTTTGAACTAGTCTCTTGTTCCATGTCCAGTTCTAACTGTTGCTTCTTCACCTGCATACAGATTTCTCAGGAGTCAGGTAGGGTGGTCTGATATTCTCATCTCTTGAAGAATTTTCCAGTTTGCTGTTATCCATACAGTCAAAGGCTTTAGAGTAGTCAATAAGGCAAAAGCAGATATTTTTCTGGAATTCTTAAATTTTTCCTTTTTTTCCCCTGGAACTTTTAAATTTATTATTGATAAAAAGAAAATTTGGTTTATACTGTGATAAAAAGTACAATATTATTTAATTTAATATGTTGTGCATTTTAGTGTATTATAAATAAACAAAATTACATATGTTTCTCACATTATATTTCTATTGCACATGTTGCTTAAAACCACATGGAACATGTTTTTTTGAATGATGCTTCATCAAAAGCATTTTGATGGATCAGAATAAGATATTGCATAGAAAACATAATTGTTAATGATCTTGAGTCAATAACAATTCTGAAGTTTTGGAAAGTGAATGATAGTCGTTTGGGAGTTTTTATTTATTTATTTTTTTCTTCCCAAGACTTTGTGAAGTATGGCCAGCAATCAAATTCCAGCTATTACCAGTTTCTGTGGGGGGATATATATATATATATATATATATATATATTTATACATACATACATACATACATATATGAACACATGCATGTATTTTAGACTGAATTTTGTGTTTGTCTATGGGCACTTCTTGCTATGGTGGCAACTTTGAGTGGTTGTACTGAGACCTTCTGGTCACAGACTCTTAAATATTTACTATCTGACTTTACAGAAAATGTTTGCTAGCTTCTGCCTTAAGCAGTTTATTTTGTTTATTTTTAATTATTGCACAGAAATAATAAAATATATATGCATAAAATGTAAGTATGTAATGAATTCTTAATAATAAAATATCAGTAAGAGAAAATATGGGTAATTTGTTTAACATTTTTTCTGGGAGTTTATATTGCTATGTGTTCCTTAAAATGGATGCTTGGGGCTGGTGCACTGGGATGACCTAGAGAGATGGTATGGGAAGGAAGGTGGGAGAGGAGTTCAGGTTGGCAAACATGTGTACACCCGTGGCAGATTCATGTTTATGTATGGCAAAACCAATAGAATATTGTAAAGTAAAAAATAAATAAATAAATAAAAATAAACAAACTCATTGAAAAAGACATCAGATTTGTTGTTAATAAAGATGTGGATGAGAGAAGGATCAGAGGAAGGGTTTCAAAAATACAAGCTTCTAGCTATAAGATAAGTAAGCACCAGTAGTGTAATGTACAACACCATTAATATAATGAACATTGTTGAAAGTTAGATTAAAACCTAACAATTCTCATCAAAAGAAAGAAAACTTGTTTTATTTTGTATCTATATGAGATAATGAATGTCTCCTAGTGTTATTGTGATTATCAGCCTCATGCATATTATACATCAATAAAATTGGGGGAAAAGATACTATATGTTCTTATCAAGTCTTAGAATTGATGAATTGTGCTTATATCAATAATAGATGGTTTCCCTGTTTATATAAGTAAATATGAAAGTTTATACTCATTTAGTAAATAATTTTTGAGAGATTTCCATATATTATGCATTTAGGACAAATATGTATAATTAATTATATAGAATAAACTAATATTTAATTAGGAACATCATCTGGAAAAGAAACACAAATCACACAACTGCAGGTGTTAAAGTGCACATCAGTGAGAAAGAGAGGTTTCTCATTTTAGAGAGAAATAATAAGCTGTTTTAAAAATGATGTTAGATCAAGCAATTAGTCATATTGGGAAGTTAAATTGGATTTATGTCTCACAAAGAACATTATGAAAAATTCCAAAGAATCAAAGACATATTTTAAAAAGCAGCAAATCAAAATATATTTAAAAACATAACTTTTTAGATATTTTGGAAAGTGAAAACATTTTCTAAAGTTCAAAAAGTAGAAGTAGTAAGAAAGGCTAATGAATTCAACCAAAAATTATAAATGTAAGCATTTTTACAGGGAAAAATATACAATATCAAAAGGCAAATAACTTCAATTAAGAAAAAATAGTTGTAACTATTAATACAGAAAATAAGTGATATGAAGTATATGAAGTGAGAGATGTTAGAATTAGAGTGGCGAACAAGCAATTAGCTGAATTTGCAGTTAATACTAGAGGGAACAACACAGAGCAAACATAGTCGAAATTGGCACATGGTTCCTTTTAATTCTTTCCCTGAGTAAAATTAGTGCCCGCATCTTGTGAAACTCAATAAGACTGGACAAAGAACAACCATGAAACTGTAACATCAACAATTACCAGTGCACACGCAAGGCCAAAATGATGTTCAAGTTCTAGTCCATCAAATTAGAGAACTCACATTGAACATCTGGAATATTTAGTGGGTGAGTTCTTAGCAGTGTACATCTTCTAAATTGTACCATATAAATGTGCTAATGAAACAACCAAGCTCATCCTTTAAACAGTAAATATTTTCCAAAAATGTTTTTAGTACTCTTAAGGAAAAATAATACTATTTTGATATTCAACAGATTATTATTAGTGTGATTGAGATAATGGAATTAGAAGACAGTCTCAAATATCTCTCACAAATATACTCAAAGATTTAAAGAAAATTATAAATATAGGGGTGAGAGAATTTGCATTTTTAACTAATGAAAAATAAAACTTCTAAGTAAAAAGTAAAATATATGAAAATTTTAAAAATCACTGAATTCACCTAACAATTATGTACTGCAGGAAAAAAAAATCAATAAATTTTGCAGAGTAGAAATAGGAACAGTCCAAATTAAACTGTCCAGAACAGAGAGAAAAAAAATCTGAAAAAATTAAAAACATTAGTATTCTATAGCACCATTTGATAATAGAAATATATTAGGAAGAAAAAACAAAAGTTTGTTTGTTTTTTTCAAAAGTAATACCTTAAAATGCTCTGAACTTGATGGAAAGGTGATAAGCCCATACATTTAAGAAGGTAAATCAACCAAAAGCATTTAAATAAACACAAACAATGAAACATAGACAAGCTATAATTAAATTAACTAAACCAGAGAAAATTAAAGCATTGAAAAATCACTCAGAGAAAGTGGTGATTATACATACTTGAGAGCAAGAGAAGAGCTATTACTAATTTTTCATCTGAAAACGATGTCACTCTGAAGACAAGAAAATAATGTCTTTATCACACTAAAAGAAAGGCAAATAAACAAATAAAAACTGAATTAAATCTAGAATTCTATATTAAATATAAACTTACTTCAAAAATGAAAGCTAATTTAACATGCTTTTCAGACTAATATAAAGACATTTTCAAAGAAACACAAACTGAAAATTCTCTTTCTTTCTTTCTTTTCTTTTCTTTATAACCTATATCACTTTTCTATAAGACACACTGCTTTTCAGAGTATGGACCAGATGAAAACTGACATCTAATATAGGAAAATAAGGAGACCTCAAAATTAGCAATATACACATAAATATAAAAGTTTTTTACTCATCTTAAATTTTTTAAAAAATGTATTGGCTGATTGAAGCAACACATACAAAGTATTTTATATAATTCCAAAGATCTAGCATGTAATTAATAGGGATTCTGGAAAGCTATAAGAGAAAACATAGAAAGTTGAGGGAAGTAATTTTTCAATTAAGTAATGAACAGAGTGTCCAAAACTAAAGAACTCAAAGAACCCAAGTTTTTTGATTTAATGAGCATTTTGATTACTGATTTTGGACTAAAAAGAATAACGATGTCACATCACATAATTTATAAAGCAATGGGGAAAAATCCTAATTATTTCTAGAGAAAGAAAAAATATGAAAACTTACTTATAAATTTAAAGTAATTGAAATTCAACTGGTATCTATTAACTCTTACAACAGACCAATCCAGAAACATAGAAAACAATGTAGGAAATCTTCAAAGTTATGAGAGAAAATTATTTCTAAAAAATATATTATCAGTTAGCCAAACATTCAAACAAGTATAAGGGTTAAAAGAAGACAATTAGATGTCTTTGTTACATACGCAGAATTTAGATTCGTAGAGGAAAATCTATTTTATCTAGTTTTGGCATGAAGGGCTTCCCTGATAACTCAGTTGGTAAAGAAATCACCTGCAATACAGGAGACTCCAGTTTGATTCCTGGGTCAGAAAGATCTGTTGGAGAAGGAATGGGCTACCCATTCCAGTATTCTTTGTGCTTCCCTTGTTGCTCAGCTGGTAAAGAATCTGCCAGCAATGCATCAGACTTAGGTTCGATCCCTGAGGTGGGAAGATCCCCTGGAGAAGGGAAAGGCTACTTATTCCAGGATTCTGGCCTGGAGAATTCCATGGACAGTATAGTCTATGGGGTAGCAAAGAGTTGGGGCATCCCCCAAAAAATGTCCTTTTCATTATAGAGGACTGGAATGCAAAAGTAGGAAGTCAAGAAACACCTGGAGTAACAGGCAAATTTGGCCTTAGTGTACAGAATGTAGCAGGGCAAAGGCTGATACAGTTTTACGAAGAGAATGCACTGGTCACAGCAAACACCTTCTTCCAACAACACAAGAGAAGACTCTACACATGGACATCACCAGATGGTCAACACCAAAATCACATTGATTGTATTCCTTGAGCCAAAGATGGCTCTATACAGTCAGCAAAAACAAGACTGAGAGCTGACTGTGGCTCAGATCATGAACTCCTTATTGCCAAATTCAGACTTAAATTGAAGAAAGTAGGAGAAACCACTAGATCATTCAGGTATGACCTAAATCAAATCCCTTATTATTTTACAGTGAAAGTGAGAAATAGATTCAAGGGATTAGATCTGATAGACAGAATACCTGATGAAATATGGATGGAGGTTTGTGACATTATAAAGGAGACAGGGATCAAGAACATCCCCATGGAAAAGAAATGCAAAAAAGCAAAATGGCTGTGTGAGGAGGCCATACAAATAGCTGTGAAAAGAAGAGAGGTGAAAAGCAAATGAGGGGGAAAAAAAAAAAAGATATTTACATTTGAATACAGAGTTCCAAAGAATAGCAAGGAGAGATAAGAAAGTCTTCCTCAGCAATCAATGCAAAGAAATAAAGGAAAAGAACAGAATGGGAAAGATGAGAGATCTCTTCAAGAAAATCAGAAATACCAAAGGAACATTTCATGCAAAGATGGGCTGGACAAAAGACAGAAGTGGTATGGACCTAACAGAAGCAGAAGATATTAAGAAGAGGCAGCAAGAATACACAGAAGAACTGTACAAAAAAGATCTTCACAATACAGATAATCACGAAGGTGTGATCACTCAGCTAGAGTCAGACATTCTGGAATGTGAAGTCAAGTAGGCCTTAGAAAGCATCGCTATGAACAGAGCTAATGGAGGTGATGGGATTCCAGTTGCGCTATTTCAAAACCAGAAAGATGATGCCATGAAAGTGCTGCACTCAATATGCCAGCTAATATGGAAAACTCAGCAGTGGCCACAGGACTGGAAAAGGTCAGTTTTCATTCCAGTCCCAAAGAAAGGCAATGCTAAAAATGCTCAAACTACCGCACAATTGCACTCATCTCACATGCTAGTAAATAGTACTCAAAATTCTCCAAGCCAGGCTTCAGCAATATGTGAAATGTGAATCTCCAGATGTTCAAGCTGGCTGTAGACAGGCAAAGGAACCAAAGACCAAATTGCTAACATCTGCTGAATCATGAAAAAAGCAAAAGAGTTCCAGAAAAACATCTATTTCTGCTTTAGTGACTATGCCAAAGCCTTTGACTGTGTGGATCACAATAAACTGTGGGAAATTCTGAAAGAGATGGGAATACCAGACCACCTGACCTGCCTCTTGAGAAATCTATATACTGGTCAGGAAGCAACAGTTTGAACTAGACATGAAACAACAGACTGGTTCCAAATAGGAAAAGGAGTACGTCAAGGCTGTAATATTGTCACCCTGCTTAATTTAACTTCTGTGCTGAGTACTTCATGATAAATACCAGGACAAATATCAATAACCTCAGATATACAGATGACACCACCCTTATGGCAAAAAGTGAAGAGGAACTAAACAGCCTCTTGATGAAAGTGAAAGAGGAGAGTGAAAAAGTTGGCTGAAAGCTCAACATTCAGAAAACTAAGATCATGGCATCTGGTCCCATCACTTCAGGGGAAATAGATTGGGGAAACAGTGTCAGATTTTATTTTGGGGGCTCCAAAATCACTGCAGATGGTGATGACAGTCATGAAATTAAAAGATGCTTACTCCTTGGAAGGAAAGTTATGACCAACCTCCATAACACATTCAAAAGCAGAGACATTATTTTGCCAACACAGGTTCATCTAGCCAAGACTATGGTTTTTCCTGTGGTCATGTATGGATATGAGAGTTGGACTGTGAAAAAGCTGAGCGCTGAAGAATTGATGCTTTTGAGCTGTGGTGTTGGAGAAGACTCTTGAGAGTCCCATGGACTCCAAGGAGAGCCAGCCAGTCCATCCTAAAGGAGATCAGTCCTGGGTGTTTTCTGGAAGAACTGATGCTGAGGCTGAAACTCCAATACTTTGGCCACCTCATGCGAAGAGTTGACTCATTGGAAAAGACCCCGATGCTGTGGGGGATTGAGGGCAGGAAGAGAAGCAGGTGACAGAGGATGAGATGCCTGGATGACATCACAGACTCAATGGACATGAATTTGAGTGAACTCTGGGAGTTGGTGACGGAAAGGGGAGGCCTGGTGTGCTGCAATTCATGGGGTCACAAAGAGTCGAACACAGCGGAGAGACTGAACTGAACTGAATTGAAATGAATTGAGCTATTTTCACTTTAGGAGTGAAATCAGTTCAGTTCAGCTCAGTTGCTGTCATGTCCAACTCTTTGCGACCCCATGGACTGCATCACACCAGGCTTTCCTGTCCATCACCAACTCCAGAAGTTTATTCAAACTCATCTCCACTGAGTCATTGATTCCATCCAACCATATCTTCCTCTGTCGTCTCCTACTCTTCCTGCCATCAATCTTTCCCATCCACAGAGTTTTTCAAATGAGTGACTTCTTTGTATCAGGGGGCCAAATGCTTATAATTACCATTTACTTTACAATGCAATTTCCTTAAATTCAGACAAATTCATGAAGAGATTATAAAAATCTTAAGAAAACTACTGCAAATTATTTGTCATGATTTTTTTTTCTTCTAAAATACAGAACTTTTCATTTTATAATGGAATTTAAATTTTATTATTTTTAAATATAAATTTATTTATTTTAATTGGAAGTTAATTACTTTACAATATTGTATTTGTTTTGCCATGCATCAGCATGAATCCACCACAGGTATACACGTGTTCCCCATCCCAAACTCTCCTACCTCCTCCCTCCCCATACCATTCCTCTGGGTTGTCCCAGAGCACCAGCCCCAAGCACCCAGTATCATGCATCGAACCTGGATTGGCTATTCGTTTCCTATGTGATATTATACATGTTTCAATGCCATTCTTCCAAGTCATCCCACCCTCACCCTCTCCCACAGAGTCCAAAAGACTTTCTTATACATCTGTGTGTCTTTTGCTATCTCGCATACAGAGTTATCGTTACCATCTTTCTAAATTCCGTATAAATGCATTAGTATACTGCATTGGTGTTTTTCTTTCTGGCTTACTTCACTCTGTATAATAGGCTCCAGTTTCATCCACCTCATTAGAACTGATTCAAATGTATTCTTTTAATGGCTGAGTAATACTCCATTGTGTATATGTACCACAGCTTTCTTATCCATTCATCTGCTGATGGACATCTCAGTTGCTTCCATGACCTGGCTATCATAAACAGTGCTGCGATGAACATTGGGGTACACAAGTCTCTTTCAATTATGGTTTTCTCAGTGTGTATGCCCAGAAGTCAGATTGCTGGGTCATAAGGCAGTTCTATTTCCAATTTTTAAGGAATCTCCACACTGTTCTCCATAGTGGCTATACTAGTTTGCATTTCCACCAACAGTGTAAGAGGGTTCCCTTTTCTCCACATCCTCTCCAGTATTTATTTCTTGCAGACTTTTGGATCACAGCCATTTTGACTGGTGTGAAATGGTACCTCATTGTGGTCTTGATTTGCATTTCTCTGATAATGAGCGATGTTGAGCATCTTTTCATGTGTTTGTTAGCCATCCATATGTCTTCTTTGGGGAAATGTCTGTTTAATTCTTTGGCCCATTTTTTGACTGAGTCATTTATTTTTCTGGAATTGAACTGCAGGAGTTGCCTGTATATTTTTGAGATTAGTTGTTTGTCAGTTGCTTCATTTTCTATTATTTTTTCACATTCTGAAGGCTGTCTTTTCACCTTGCTTATAGTTTCCTTTGTTGTGCAGAAGCTTTTAATTTTAATTAGGTCCCATTTGTTTATTTTTTCCTTTTATTTCCAATATTCTGGGAGGTAGGTCATAGAGGTTCCTACTGTGTTTTATGTTGGAGAGTGTTTTGCCTATAATTTCCTAACTTCAATTGTGTATCACTATGATGTCTTCCCTGGTGGCTCTGACAGTAAAGAATCTGCATGCAATGCCAGAGACTTCTGTTCCATCTCTGGGATGGGAAGATCCCCTGGAGTAGGGAATGGCAACCCACTCCAATATTTTTCCTGGACAGAAGATCCTGGCAGGCTACAATTCATGAGTTTGTAGAGAGTCGTACACAACTGCATGACTAACACTTTCACTTTTTACATTTACATTTTTATTTTTACTTTAAAATACATTCAGTTTTAGATTTTATAATTGTTTGTCCTCTTACATGTGGAAAGAAAAACAGGTGGGAGGGGCTTCAGCATTGGGAGATTGTGTTCACCTATGGCTGATTCGTGTCAATGTATGGCAAAACAAATACAGTATTGTTAATTTAAAAAATAAATAAATTTAATAATTAAAAAAAAAGAGACTATTACTAGTGAGTTTTGCTCTATGACATTTACTCTGGATTAGGATATTTGAAACTTGGCACTCACTAATTGCATTTAGGGCCAAATAATTCTTTATGTGAGGATGCAGTATAGGATATTTAGCAGATTCCTTACCTCTACTCATTTGACGTCAGTGAAAATCGCCTGACCCCAACCACATGTCATGACAACTAAACATGTCTTGAGATATTTGTCCACTGGGGGATAAAAATCATCCCTGACTTGGAACCACTGCTCTGCATTTAAGAGGAATTTCAGGTCATTCAGCATTGAAATTTAACTGTTAGAACAAAATCACTATAACATGATTTAGAATACATTTTGGGTATTTAATTATGTTAATGCATATTACTATCCTGTGGATTATCATATTAAGACTTTTTCTATGAAGGACTCTTGCTTTTCTACTTTAGAAATAATTTTCATAATAGTTCTCTCTCAACTGCAAGGATAATCCAAATGCATAATAGAAATTAAACAGTGTCATTAAGAAAAAGTCATGATTTAGATCAATTTTTTCCCAGAAGCTTCCTGGCAAAACATTAACTTTATTCTCCGTCTTGCAGGCTTTTGTCAATCTCTTGAATTATTTAAGTGATTTAGGATTGCAAAGAGGAGATAATAATGAAATTATCTGACATTCATTTCAGAATTTTTCCTGATACCATGATTGCAGCTTGCAACATGTCAAATCCATAAATAGTTGATTTTAACTTGTTTATTGATGAATGGTAAAATTGATTGTGGTTAATATTGTTGGACTTGTTTAATATGTGCATTCTAGGCTATGGTTTATATAATGAACCATTTGATATCAAGCCCCGCACAGTGTGTCTCCCTTCTTGTTCTATGTACAAGCTCTGCCTCAATTTTACCTTACTTGCATGTTTGCTTTCAAGCATTATCAGCATATATGAATGGCCTAACCTCCAGCTAATACTTGATCGTTTTTTCTGACCTGAACAGCTTCATTATATTAGATTATCAACAAGAAACTTTGGCCCTCATAATGGTTGCTAACCTGATTAGTTGTGGGGGATGCATTCCTTTAGCAGTTCCCCTCGTAACCAGGAGTCTTCTGACAGCATTTCCCCTGTTACTGGTGTTCCCACTCTTCCTTGAGTAGCAAAAATTGCTGCTGTGTTCTTCATGTCCTCTGTCATACACACTGATGTGTCACTCCAAGACCTTTGCCTCTGACTTGTAATATTGCCTATTCAATAATCACTGAGAGCTCTGTTGCAGATTCCAGGTTCTTTCTTCAGTCTCATGGCTGGGCTGTTACAAAGACTGCAGGACCACAGGGTAAAGGATATGCACCAAAAAAATGGGGACATAACCAAAATATAAAATACATATAAACCAGAAAACAAGCACTCTAACACAGGAGAACAGGTGTGAAAATGATTTAGAAATCAATCAGTCCCAGACTGAAAATTAAAGAAATTTTGAGAATGTGGATTATAAGAAAAGTTATGTGACTAGGTAGCAAAGGAATTTTATAGGTCTATGGGAATGTTATAGTAAATTTAGCAATAGTAGCACAAAACCCAGTCCCGAAAAACAATGCTCAATTCCGGGAAAAGCAAAAAAGTAATTACAGTACCATTTTACTTAACCTGGTGGCTCAGAGTGAAAAGATTCTTCCTGTAGTGCCGGAGACCTCAGTTTGATACCTAGGTTGGGAAGATCCACTGGAGGAAGGCATGGCAACCCTTTCCAGTATTATTGACTTGAGAATCCCCATGGACAGAGGAGTCTGGCAGGCTAAAATCCATGTGGTCACAAACAGTCTGACATGACTGACTGACTAAGCATATATTCAACCTAGCACTGGATGATATCTACAAAACCATAACAATGAAACTTCTGGGTATTGTTAGCTAAAAAAAATTAAAGTTGTGATAAAATTATACTGAGGGGATGTAAAAAGGAAGTAGACGAGTTGTGTAAGATACTCAATCATTATCTATCATATTTGGAAGTTGTGAAAGCCATTACTAGTTCAGTTCAGTACAGTTCAGTCGCTCAGTAATGTCTGACTCTTTGCGACCCCATGAATTGCAGCATGCCACGCTTTCCTGTCCATCACCAACTTCAGGAGTTAACTCAAACTCACGTCCATCGAGTCGGTGATGCCATCCAGCCATCTCATCCTCTGTTGTCCCATTCTCCTCCTTCCCCCAATCCCTCCCAGCATCAGAGCCTTTTCCAATGAGTCAACTCTTCATATGAGGTGGCCAAAGTACTGGAGTTTCAGCTTCAGCATCATTCCTTCCAAAGAACACCCAGGACTGATTTCCTTTAGAATGGACTGGTTGGACCTCGTTGCAGTGCAAGGGACTCTTAAGAGTCTTCTCCAACACCACAGTTCAAAAACATCAATTCTTCAGCGCTCAGCTTTTTCACAGTCCAACTCTCATATCCATACACGACCACAGGAAAAACCATACCCTTAACTAGATGGACCTTTGTTGACGAAGTAATGTCTCTGCTTTTGAATATGCTCTCTAGGTTGGTCATAACTTTTCTTCCAAGGAGTAAGCATCTTTTAATTTCATGACTGCCATCACCATCTGCAGTGATTTTGGAGCCCCCTAAAATAAAGTCTGACACTGTTTCCACTGTTTCCCCAATCTATTTCCCTTGAAGTGATGGGACCAGATGCCATGATCTTAGTTTTCTGAATGTTGAGTTTTCAGCCAACTTTTTCATTCTCCTCTTTCACTTTCATCAAGAGGCTTTTTAGTTTCTCTTCTCTTTTTGCTATAAGGGTGGTGTCATCTGCATATCTGAGGTTATTGATATTTCTCCTAGCAATTGATTCCCTCTTGTGCTTCTTCCATCCCAGTGTTTCTCATGATGTATTCTGCATAGAAGTTAAATGAGCAGGGTGACAATATACAGCCTTGATGTACTTCTTTTCCCATTTGGAACCAGTCTGTTCCATGTCTAGTTCAATCTGTTGCTTCCTGACCTGCATATAGGTTTCTCAAGACGCAGGTCAGGTGGTCTGGTATTCCCATCTCTTTCAGAATTTTCCACAGTTTATTGGGCGTGTGTTCCCTAGTGCCCACTAATATCTGGTTCTCCCTACTTCTGAGCACAGAGAAGCCAATACTTTCATTCTCCTGAAGGTGAGTGGGGCCATCTAACTACTTTTAGTCAGTTGCTATGTGGTCTAAGAGCTTTCTTGTATCTAGATGAAAGCTTTAGATATCCCTGCAGCTTTCTTTTTTTCCCTCTCTAATGATCAGTGAGATCTTGGGTTAAAATAGCCGAACCACAAAATTCAAGCAGGCTGGAATTGTCTCATGGAATATAATTGTCCTGGAGATACTGAGTGGAATCTGTAATGGTGAAAGATAAGACTTATTGTGTTAAGTTACAAAAATGAGAACTGCTCTGGCAATCCAGTGGTTAAGATTCCACACTTCCACTGAAGGGAATGTAAGTTTGAGCAGTTCAGTTCAGTGGCTCAGTTGTGTCCTGCTCTTTGTGACCCCATGGACTATAGCATGCAAGGCTTTGAAGTCCATCACCAGCTCCCAGAACTTACTCAAACTCATGTCCATCCAGTCAATGATGCCATCCAACCATCTCATCCTCTGTCTTCCCCTTCTCCCATCCTCAGACTTCCCCAGCATCAGGATCTTTCCAAATGAG
Organism: Nanger dama; assembly: GCA_917880005.1. NCBI lineage: Eukaryota > Metazoa > Chordata > Mammalia > Artiodactyla > Bovidae > Nanger > Nanger dama. The sequence continues at coordinate 11,209,231 of CAKJTW010000014.1, forward strand.
GCATTTCTTCCCATCAGGTGGTGAAAACATTGGAGTTTCAGTTTCAGCATCAGTTCTTGCAAGGGACATTCAGGACTTCTTTCCTTTAAGATTGACAGGTTTGATCTCCATGTAGGCCAAAGGACTCTCAGGAGTCTGCTCCAACACCAGATCTCCTTGTAGGCCAAAGGACTCTCAAGAGTCTGCTCCAACATCACAGTTCAAAAGCATCAGCCCTTCAGAGCTCAGCTTTCTTTATAATCCAACTCTCACATCCATACATGCCTACTGGAAAAACAGATCTTTGACTACACAGAATTTTGTTGGAATAGCAATGTCTTTGCTTTTAATATGCTGTGCAGGTTAGTGATAGCTTTTCTTCCAAGAAGCAAGTATCTTTTAATTTCATGGCTGAAGTCACCATCTGCAGTGATTTTGGAGCCCAAGAAAATAAAGTCTGTCACTGTTTTAACTGTTTCCCCATCTATTTCCCATGAAGAGATGGGACCAGATGCTATGATCTTAGTTTTCTGAATGTTGAGCTTTAAGCAAACTATTTCACTCTCCTCTTTCATTTTCATCAAGAGGCTCTTCAGTTATTCTTTTTGTGCCATAAGGGAGGTGTCATCTGCATATATGAGGTTATTGATATTTCTCCCAGCAATCTTGATTCCAGCCTGTGTTTCCTCCAGCCCAGCATTTCTCATGATGTACACTGCATAGAAGCTAAATAAGCAGGGTGACAATATACAGCCTTGACATACTCCTTTCCTGATTTGGAACCAGTCTGTTTTTCCATCTCCAGTTCTATCTATTGCTTCTTGACCTGCATACAGATTTCTTAGGAGGCAGGTCAGGTAGTCTGGTATTCCCATCTGTTTAAGAATTGTCCACAGTTGTCCACAGTCAAAGGCTTTGGTGTAGTCCATAAAGTAGAAGTAGATGTAGAAATAGATGTGTCCTCCCTCCCTCACACCCCCGGAACTCTTGTGTTTTTATGATGATTTAGCAGATACTGGCAATTTGATCTCTGGTTCTTCTGCCTTTTCTAAATCCAGCTTGAACATCTAGAAGTTCACAGTTCACGTATTGTTAAAGCCTGTCTTAGAGAATTTTGAGCAGTACTTTGCTAGCATGTGAGATGAGTGGCAGTTTGAGCATTCTTTGACATTGTCTTTCTTTGTGATAGGAATGAAAACTGACATTTTTCAGTCCTTTGGTCACTGGGTGAGTTTTCCAAATTTGCTGAAATATTGAACACAGCACTTTCACAGCATCATCTTTTAGAATTTGACATTACTCGACTGGAATTCCATTACCTCCACTAGCTTGGTTCATAGTGATGCTTCCTAAGGCCCACTTGACTTCAAATGTCTGGCACTAGGTGAGTGATCACATCATTGTGGTTATCTGGCTCATGAAGATCTTTTTTGTATAGTTCTGTGTATTCTTGCCACCTCTTCTTAATATCTTCTGCTTCTATTAGGTCCATATCATTTCTGTCCTTTATGGTGCCCATCTTTGCATGAAATGTTCCCTTGGTATCTCCAATTTTCTTGAAGAGATCTCTCGTCTTTCCCATTCTATTGTTTTCCTCTATTTCCTTGCATTTATCACTGCAAAGAAATCCTTTGTCAGAACTCTCCACTATGACCTGTCTGGCTTGAATGACCCTGCATGGCTTGGCTCATAGTTTCATTTTGTTAGACAAGGCTATGGTCCATGTGATCTGTTTGATTCATTTTGTAAATTTGATACCTGGTTGTAAAACTAAGATCCCACATGCCATGTAGCATGGGCAAAAGAAAGTGAGCATGCCACCCCCACCCCAGCATAAATAATATGAGAGGAGGGGAAAAAAAAAAAAAAGAGCATGCCACTCCCAACATAAACAATAAGAGGAGGAGCTATCATCTCAATATCAATTAAAAATGATACTTGGCAAGATATCTTTATTAAGGAAGCAATGCTTTTTATTCATTCTAACCTAAGCTCCTTAATTCATTGATATTAGCACTGAGTAGCCTTGTCTAGTAGAAGAGGGTTTTAGGTATAATGTTTAGGAAGCACTCTGAGGTACAGATGTATTTATAAGTTCAAAAAATAACAAGAAAATCACTGTGGTCAGAAAATAATAAGAGTGAGAAGTAAAATGTAAATCTCCTTTCAAGGATAACTTTGGTTTGAGAGGGTGGACAAAAGAGGAATCAGAGAGACTAATTTAGATTACTGCAAATAATAGTACTGTATATTGATTGATTTACTAAGTAAATGATGGTATTATTTATTGAGAAGAGCACTGCTTGTGAAAACAAAGATGAAATCAAATGGCTTTCCTAACCAGTTGATTGAATTGTCTTGCAATTTAATGAGATGGGGGCCACTAGAGCAGTAAATATATTTGAGGAAACATGAAATCAATAGTATGCTTTTGGGCATGTTAAGTTGGACATTTTCATAAAAAGCCCATTGGCAATACCAAGCCATCAGTTGAATATAAGAGCATGAAATCCAGGTAGGAGGGCAGAGCAGGTGATCAAATTTATGTCACCATTATCTTGATAGTTTTTAAGATAATAGAAGTAGGTAAAGTAGCTTATTTAGGGAGTGGATGTGGTTGTAAAAAAGAACATGGCTTTCTAGTACATTATGTGCAGAAAACAGGAATGTTATTCCAAGAAAATAAAAAAAGTGTTTCCAGTAAAACAAAAGTAGATTCAAGAGATTTTGTTATATATCAGACTAAGTGTATAAAAGGGAAGCTTATGAAAATAAATTAGGAGGTAGATTAGGTATGAAATAAGAAACAGACTGGTCACTGTAAAAAATAGTACATATGTTAGATTTTAAAGCAATAAAGTTGCTTTTTAATATTCTCAAGTTTAGAGCCTCATCAGAAGCAATTATCATATAATGACTTTGCTATTATACTGTAAAGGTAATTTTTATTTCAGTATTTCTGTGAAGATCACATGCATATATTGAAAGGAATGGAGGAAATACAGGCATAATTTTCTGTAATGGATTGAGTCTAGGGTGTCCATTTTTAATAACAAATCATAAAAGCTGAAATAAATGTTTATAAATTTCAAGTATCCATAACTCTGACACATTGGGACTCAAATTGATGCTACATGTAGGCGGCATAAAAATTATAAATGTATATTTTGGGGTATCTTGAGCAGTTTATACTAAGTACAGAGGCTTATGCAAGTATTCTATAGCTTCATTACTTCTTCCTCAGCACTAAGCTTTACTTCTACTTCCTGAAGGAATTCAGTGGTTAATAATATCTAACAGGTGGATGATGAAATATATTGTGAACTGCATTTATAATAATGGTATTAAATTCTATACAAAATGAGGATGCAGGCAATATTCCATCTATTCTGCTAGGATAGGTAACCATGATTTGATGAGATTAGTTATTTGTTAGAAAACAAGTTGAGTCAACAGTGGAATTTTAAAATTAATTTAATAAATATTTGCTGCTATGTTCCATATTTTTGCTATGTTTGTGCTCAGATTTGGCTTTAAAGAGTATGTGAAATAAGAATGTTTTTGTCCAGCTAGCATCTCATTAGGCATAGCTACGACCTAGAGAGAAGGTTAAAATTTGTTGTTGTTCAGTTGCTCTGTCATGTCTGACTCTGTGACTCCATGGACTGCAGCACACCAGGCTTCCCTGTTTTTATTTTCACCTGAAGTTTGCTCAAACTCATGTCCATTGAATTGGTGACGCCATCCGATGATCTCATCTTCTGTGGTCCTCTTTTCCTCTTGCCTTCTATCTTTCCCAGAATTAGGGTCTTTCCTAATGAGTTGGCTCTTTGCATCAGGTTAGATTAGAATACTTGCAGAATTGATTGCTATTACATCTGCTTCTAATAACCAGTTAGTGGTAGATCTCTCTCTCTCTCTCTCTCTCTCTCTCTATATATATATATATATATATATATATATATCCTAATCAAATTATTATAATAATCCTGCAATACAATTATCTTCATTTATAAATGAGAAACTAAGATTCTGTGAGTTTACTGAGATCATTCAGTTAAAACATGAAAGTGTTTCATTAGATAGAAGAAGTGATTTTTTCAAACCTGCTTGAAGGCTTGAAGTCCAGGTGAAATTAAGTCATACAAGCAATTGAATTTACAGTCATTGGTAAACTTGAAAAGATGGTGTTCATACAGTCAAATCACTGATGAACTTGATAAGAATAGTTCTTTTAGAGCCAAGGTAGTAGTCATTCAAAGACTTATAGAAAGATGTCACAAGGAAATGAAAACCTGATTAGAGAGGATTAAAGACAGAATGAGAGGTAGAGAATTTGAAAAAGGAAATGTAAACAGATTTTGTGGAAACTGTCTATAAAATGGAACAGATAATTGTTCAATTGTCAAAGCTGCTTAAAGTGTAAGGTCAAGGGAATGAATGTTTAATAAAATTGGACAATTGTCTTGTGTTTATGCTAAAATTAATGTGTACAATAGAGAATAAATACAGTGATGCAAAAATAACAGAGATAAGTGCAAGAATGGAAGTTTTACTGCTAAGATGTAATGAGTTATAATGACATACTAAAATTTTGGACTCAGGCAGGCAGAAGAAGAGTTTTGAGTTTCAAAAAAGAGAGGACAAATATATGGGGATATAGTGTAGAAACTGAAAATGTTTCATTAATAATTAGATTACTTTTACTTTCATAGAGAAGTACAAAGTGGAATCATAGAGGAAGTTAATTATTCTTTGACTAGAATGAGAAAGTTAATCTATCAGGGCAAAAATAGTACTATAAACTCAAAGAGTTCACTTGAAATTTGTGGCTTTAAAAGTGAAGTGAAGATGATCTGCATTGGTGTGTATTACTCCAAATTAATTTATCTGAGCTGGTGTAGGCCTTCTTGCTCTATTCTAATTTTAGAGAAAGTGAATTTAGCTTAAATAGAATTTTTGGCTCAAAGAAGGGAAAGGGCTAATGAAGAAATAGTATTTGCAATAAATTGGCTATGGTGAGGCTATGAAAAACAAGATGGGTAATGAGTGAAGAAGGGCATGAGGTGATAATGACTGAAAGTAACCACCTATGTAAAACATTTTGACACAGAGAATAATTTAAAAATTGGAAGTTAGGAAATGACATTCAGAGAATGAGATTCTTGAAATGCTATATTGTGAGTTGATGTACTTATATTTGATTTTGAATGTCTATGAAAGGACCAAGGTCAGAATGAGAGGCTGAGCTGAGGTGAAGAACATGATCTTCAGAAGTAATGAGGTCAAAGGGACAGAGACCCTGGATGCTGTTTATATCTTCCCCACAGAAGGTGAAGTAGTGAAGAATTAGCTCAGCTAAATCATTTATTTTGAGGTTGGAGGGAGAACTGAAAGTACGGAAGTGGATAACAAAAAGCTGAGGGACATAGGAAACAATCAGCACATCTTCAAGTTGTTTAGCATGCAATGGTGGAGGACTATAAGTATCAACCTGAGAAGGCTGGATGAAACTAGTGTCTTCAGTGGGCACTTGGAGTCACTTGCAGCAAGAAGAATGTAAGGAACTTTGGAGAATAGATGATAGATATTTTACAGATAATATTTTATAAGTTCTCTAGGACATAAGATGATTCTGGGGGAGTTAAGGCCAGTGTAGGAGAGGATGTCTGGTCAAAGGAAAACAAAAACTATCTTGATGCGAGATAAGCTGTTAATGCCTGACCTGAAACGTTTATAATTCTGATGATAATTTATTTTAAAAAGTGATGGGATAAATCAGAGTGATTTCTTAGTGGAGACTGAGTTATTGGTTTCAGCTCTTACTCTTTTAGTAAAGCATTTCCATTAATCTTTAGCACTGAAGGCAGGGTCAGGGGCAAAGTCTTTGGCATGTGAGTGGAAGCAGGATATCAGGGAATCAATATCTGAAGGCAGGGAAAAGAACAAGTGTAGTATAAAGCAAAGTAGGAGGTTACATCAAAGTCAGAGAGGATCCAAAAGTAATACTGACAGACAGCCGTTCTGTTGACATGTTAGTGATATATCTTTGCTGAAGATTCCCTCCTTAACATAGTGTTTATTCATAACTTAAGAGCACTAATGAGTCCATCAATAAATAATGGGAATTGAGTGTCATTTGTTCGAATGCTATAGTAATGAAGGAGAAGAAGCTCAACTCCTTTTCTATTTCCTTTTCTTTTGCTCCTTTCCTAGAATGCCAATGAGTTGCTGCTCTAGATAATCCACATCAAATTCTTTGATATCTTGATGCTTTTCCCCATGGCAACAATGTTTTTAAAAGCTAAATATATTACTGAAGAAAGTACTAACAGTAATGCTATAACGTATCTCATATGCATTTCACAAAACAAAAAGTTTCTTACTTATTACACTGTATTTAGTTTATTTATCTATATTTTTATGAAGGCATAATTGGTTTACAACATTATACTAGTCTCAGGTAGAAAACATGGTGATGGGTTAGTAGACAATGACAACATAATGATTCAAAATTTTTATAGATTATGCTCCATTAAAATTTATTATATAATTTTGGCTATATTCCTTGTGCTGTACAATATTTCCTTGTATCTTCTTTATTTTATACATAATAGTGTACACATAATGTCCTAATCTCATTTCCCTATTTGGCCCGTACCTTCATCCCTCTCCCCTCTGGTAATCACTGATTTGTTTTCTATATCTGTATGTCTATTCCGGTTTTGTTATATTCATTTTAATTTTTAGCCACATGCAAGTAATAACAAAGTATTTATGTTTCTCTGTATGACTTATTTCACTAAGTGCACTCCAAGTTGATCCATATTATTGCAAAAGGCACAATTTCATTCTTTTCTATGTTTGTATAATATGAAATTGTATATACACCACATCCTATTTATACATTCATTTGTTGATGGACACTTATGTTGCTTCAGCTTGATTATTGTAAATATTGTTACTATGAACATTGAGATGCATTTTTCTTTATGAAGTAGTGAGGTTTCTTTTTGTTTGTTTATTTGTTTATTTTCTTTGGTTATATACGTAGAAGTGGAATTTACTGAATCTTGTGGGAATTTTGTTTTTAACTTTTGGGAAGTCTCCATACTCTTCCATAATGTCTGCACAAATTTATATTCCCACCGTCAGTGTACTAGGGTTCATGCTTCTCTATAGCCTCACCAAAATTTGTTATTTGTTAGCAGTTCTGACAGGTATGAGGTGATGTCTCATTTGAATGTACTTGCATTTCCAAGATGATGAGTGATATGAGCATATTTTCATGTACCTGCTGGCCATCTGTAAGTCTTATTAGGAAAAAAGTCTTTTTAGTTATTCTTCACATTTTTAATGGTGTTATGTGCTTTTGATGTTTTGTTGTATGAGCTATTCATATATGTTGCCTATTGACCCCTTATCAGTGATGTCATTTTCAAATATTTCCTCCTGTTTGTTAGAGTTACTTTTCGTTTTGGAGATGGTTTATGTTGTTGTGCAAAAGCTTTTAAGATTATTTAGGTTCCATTTGTTTATTTTGGCTTTTTTTTTTTTTTTTTTTTTTTACCTGAAGAGACAGATCCAAAAATTATTGCTATGACTAGTTTAAAAGAATGTTCTTCTTATGTTTTTTCTAGAAGTTTTAGTTTCTGGTCTTTATAAGAGAGTTTTTTTTTTTTTTAATCCAGTTTGAGTTTATTTTTGTAGATGGTATGATAAAATGTTCAAATTTCATCCTTTTCCACATAGCTGTTCAGTTTTTCAAGCACCATTTATTGAAGAAACTGTCTTTTCCACTTTGTATATTCTTTCATCTTTTGTCATGGATTAATTGACCATAGTTGTCTGGCTTTATTTCTGGGCTCTCTATTTTGTTCCATTGATTTTGTGTCAGTTTCTTTTTTTTTTTTTGCCAACATCATACTGTTTTAATTACTGTATCTTTGTAACACAGTCTAAAGTCAAAGAGGGTGATGATTCACTGTTTTTTTTTTTTTTTTTTTTCCAAGATTACTATGGTTGTTTGGAGTCTTTTGTGATTCTATACACATTTTAAAAATACTTGCTTTATTTCTGTGAAAATTGTCATGGATAATTTGAAATGGATTGTGTTAAATTTATAGAATGCTTTGTGTAGTATGGACATTTTAACAATATTAATTCTTCCGATCCATGAACAAGGGTTATTGTTCCATCTCCTTTGAAGATTTCGTCTTCCAAACATTCTCTTTTGATAGTTCATTATTACTGTATAGATAAATGACATATTACTTTCTGTTAAACTTGTGTTCTGGACATTTACAGGACTCATTTATTAGTTTTAATCATTTTTAGGTGGAAACTTTAGGGTCTTTATATATAGCACCATGCCTATTGCTAAATAGTGAGAGTTAAAATTCTTCCAATTTAGATGCCTTTTATTTAAATAGCTAGCCTGATTGTTGTGGCTAGGACTACCAGTACTATGTTAAATGTAATGTGCATCTTTCGCTTGTTGCTGATTTTTAAAGAGTGTGATTTCTGCTTTTGATCATGAAGTATGATGTTGTTTGTGAATTTGTGTCTTAAATGGTCTTTATTATGTTGGGATGTTTTCCCTCCAAATCATTTTAATTTTGTCAAATGATTTTTCAGTACTTATTGATAAAAACAATGTGATTTTATCGTTTGTTTTGTTAATATGGTGTATCACCTTGATAGACTTGCTGCTACCATAGTTGCTCCCTGGAATAAATGTTACTTGATCAAAGTTTATGATCTTTTATATATTGAATTCAGTTTGTTAATATTTTTTGAGGATTTTGTTTCTATATTTATCAAAGATAGTGACCTGTGATTTTTTGTAGTGTTTTCTTTTTGTAGTTTTATTTTTTCTCTATTTTCTGTGTGTGTGTGTGTGTGTGTGTGTGTGTGTGTGTGTGTGTGTGTACGTGCGTGTGCGTTTGTGTTTGGGGAAATTACAGAAAGCTGGTTAGAGACCCAGGCAGTTTTAAATCTGCTTCCTCCATGGTTTTCTATAGAATAAGCAGGCATATGCACAAACTCTTTGTTCTGAGCAGTTTGATTCCTACAGCTCTCTGTTAAGTCCTACGAGTTTTTAAACCAGAAAAGGGGATTCATTATTCCCAGTGTCAGATCCTAGGGTTGATGTCTCAATTTCTGGCTAGAACCTCCACTCCCTAGGAAAGATTTCTGAGCCTCTGATATCACCCCTGTGTCCCCTGCTAAGGATGTGGGTCTTGATCCAATCACTTTTCTTCCTTTTCTACCCGAGTTGGCATGGATCTTTATTTTTCACAGCCTTGATTGTAGATGAAACTTTCTGCCAGTCTCCAGGTGGTTTTCAGGGAGAGTTGTTCCATATGTAAATGTGTAGAGGGAGGAGAGCTCAGTCATCATACTCCACCATCTTGATCTCCCATACAGACTGTTTATTTCTATAATATTTTTCTAGTTATAATAACTTTTTTCATAAAGAAGTAATGATAGAATAGTGTTGCTATAGAAACATGAATTTTTAAGAAACAGAAAATACATAGTTTATGATAAATTTAATTATTTTCAAAATTTATGATTTATATTTAAATAGAGTCACTTAGTAGATTTTTGTTACCATTATTTTAAAAATTTGTGTTAATATTTACTTAATGGTGAGTTAATAAATCTAGAACACTAACATTTAAACGTGTATACCTGTGGCAGATTCATGTTGATGTATGCCAAAACCAATACAATATTGTAAAGTAATTAAACTCTAATAAAATAAATAAATTTATATTAAAAAATAAATAAATTCTTGATAGCATTTATTTATAAAGAACCATGTTTTTATACAGTTTCATTATCTCAAGTAGTCTATATGTATTTGTCACCAAAATTTAAAAGGATGAATTTACACTTGTAAGGAAATGCAAATGATATTCTTATAACAGTTTGCCTTATAAAATCGGATTATTCTTTAATTAAACAGCTTTAGAAGCACACAAATAAAATAATTTTTAATGTTAATATAAAGTGTATAAAGTTCATTACAAGTATAAATTTCAGAAAATTTATTTTATTTTTGTAAGTATTATGTACTATAAAATAACATAATATGCAAGATAATTTAAAATTTTTTTCACTTATTATTTAAGTGACTTATTGGCTCATATTGATTTTTAATTAAGTATGTGGGACAGGTATCATAGTCCAAGTTTAACCTCTGCAGTTTTACATTATTTTTTTTTTTTTTTGACTCAAGGAAAGCATTTATTACTCTTATGTTTTCACTTGCTCTGTAGATTCTTTTGGATATTTTTCTCCCCCCGCCTTTTTATCTCCCTCTGTTGTAGTTGTTGATTTTATTGGCACTATGAAATCTAATTAAGTTTTTGAACTTTTTTCTTTTTCCTCAGTCACATTTTTATTTATTTATTTATTTATTTTAAAAATTACAATACTGTATTTGTTTTGCCATACATTGACACAACACAGCCATAGGTGAACACAATCTCCCAATGCCGAAGCCCCCTCCCACCTCCCATCCCACATCCTCTACTTGAATCATCCTGTGCATCAGCCCCATGCATACTGCATCCTACATTGAACATAGATTGGCGCTTTGTTTCTTACAGGAAAATATACATGTTTCATTGCCATTCTCCCAAACCATCCCACCCTTTCCCTCTCTCTCAGAGTCCAAAAGTCCACTCTATAACTCTGTGTCTCTTTTGTTGTCTCACATAGAGGGTCATCACCACTGTATTCTAAATTCCATATATATGTGTCAGTATACTGTATTGGTGTTTTTCTTTCTGGCTTACTTCACTCTGTATAATCGGTTCCAATTTCATCCATCTCATTAGAACTGAGTCAAATTTATTATTTTTAAGGGCTGAGTAGTACTCCATTGTGTATATGTACCACTGCTTTCTTATCCATTCATCTGCTGATGGACATCTAGGTTGTTTCCGTGTGCTGGCTATTATAAACAGCACTGCAATGAACATTGGGGTACATGTGTCTCTTTTAATTCTGGTTTCCTCAGTGTGTATGCCCAGCAGTGGGATTGCTGGGTCATAAGGCAGTTCTATTTGCAATTTTTTAAGGAATCTCCACACTGTTTTCCATAGTGGCTGTACTAGTTTGCATTCCCACCAGCAGTGTAAGAGGGTTCCCTTTTCTCCACATCCTCTCCAGCATTTATTGCTTGTAGACTTTTGGATCACAGCCATTCTGACTGGTGTGAAATGGTACCTCATTGTGGTCTTGATTTGCATTTCTCTGATAATGAGTGATGTTGAACATCTTTTCATGTGTTTGTTAGCCATCCGTATGTCTTCTTTGGAGAAATGCCTATTTAATTCTTTGGCCCATTTTTTTATTGGATCATTTATTTTTCTGGAGTTGAGCTGCATAAGTTGCTTATATATCTTTGAGATTAGTTGTTTGTCAGTTGGTTCATTTGCTATTGTTTTCTCCCATTCAGAAGGCTGTCTTTTCACCTTGCTTGTAGTTTCCTTTGTTGTGCAGAAGCTTTTAATTTTAATTAGATCCCATTTGTTTATCTTTGCTTTTATTTCCAGTATACTGGGAGGTGGATCATAGAGGATCCTGCTGTGATTTATGTCGGAGAGTGTTTTGCCTATGTTCTCCTCTAGGAGTTTCATAGTTTCTGGTCTTACACTTAGATCTTTAATCCATTTTGAGTTTATTTTTGTGTATGGTGTTAGAAAGGGGTCTAGTTTCATTCTTTTACAAGTGGTTGACCAGTTTTCCCAGCACCACCTGTTAAAGAGACTGTCTTTACTCCATTGTATATTCTTGCCTCCTTTGTCGAAGATAAGGTGTCCATAGGTGTGTGGGTTAATCTCAGGGCTTTCGATTTTGTTCCATTGATCTATATTTCTGTCTTTGTGCCAGTACGATACTGTCTTAATGACTGTGGCTTTGTAGTAGAGCCTGAAGTCAGGCAAGTTGATTCCTCCAGTTCCATTCTTCTTTCTCAAGATTGCTTTGGCTATTCGAGGTTTTTTGTATTTCCATACAAATCTTGAGATTATTTGATCCAGTTCTGTGAAAAATACTGCTGGTAGCTTGATGGGAATTGCATTGAATCTGTAGATTGCTTTGGGTAGTATACTCATTTTCACTATATTGATTCTTCCAACCCATGAGCATGGTATATTTCTCCATCTATTAGTGTCCTCTTTGATTTCTTTCATCAGTGTTTTATAGTTTTCGATATATAGGTCTTTAGTTTCTTTAGGTAGGAATATTCCTAAGTATTTTATTCTTTTCGTTGCAATGGTGAAATGGTGAATGGAATTGTTTCCTTAACTTCTTTTTCTACTTTCTCATTATTAGTGTATAGGAATGCAAGGGATTTCTGAGTGTTGGTTTTATATCCTGCAACTTTACTATATTCATTGATTAGCTCTAGTAGTTTTCTGGTCGAGTCTTTAGGATTTTCTATGTAGAGGATCATGTCATCTGCAAACAGTGAGAGTTTTACTTCTTCTTTTCCAATTTGGACTCCTTGTATTTCTTTTTCTGCCCTGATTGCTGTGGCCAAAACTTCCAGTACGATGTTGAAGAGTAGTGGTGAAAGTGGACACTCTTGTCTTGTTCCTGACTTTAGGGGAAATGGTTTCAATTTTTCGCCATTAAGGATAATGTTAGCTGTGGGTTTGTCATATATAGCTTTTATTATGTTGACGCAGTTTTACATTATTGAACATGCACAGGCTTCAGTTTAACATTTTGTGTATTTACAAAATAATTAAAATAATGCATATATTAAATAGTTACTTCTCTAATGAATTTTACTTTTAGTGGCCTGGTAGAGGAATCTTCACAGACAGCTTATATATCCCTAGCTTTCCATTATACTCCAAGGTATTTGTACTCAAAATTCTTCCAGTATATCAGCATTTAACTATTTTTCATTGAATGTATTACTGTCCTCTGGATTTCCTTAGATATTAAAAAGAACTCCTGAAAAGAATGCCTTGTATTCTCCTCATTTGACTTTTTGAAAATATATCTTCTTCTTGATAAGTAGCACCTGTATATCTGTGGTATTCTTCTGAGAAAGTTGAGGTTCTCAGGCAACAAGTTGTCTCATAGGTCTTGGAAGCTTAAATAAATGAGAAAGAGAGGAAGGGAGAGAAAGAGGTGAAGACTTCACCTAAATTCATGTATTTTCTCCCAGATCTTCACTAAGTTTGGTGATTTCCTCAATTTTTCTCACCAAAGAATAGAGATCTTACTAGTAAGCATTATATCACATCTATGTTTATTCAGTTGTTTTAAAATATTTTATAAGCATCTGAGATGTATATCTGTATACATATATGTTTTATAATAAACAATATAGTTAAGCACTATTAATATACTGATGATTGTTAGAATATAATATTACTTTGTAATATATTGGGTTAAACTATTATTTTATCTTTTTAACAGATTTTATATAGATAATTTTATTTTTTCCTGATTTACTTATGAAAAAATTAAATATTTAATTGATTATGTTAGTTACAGGAAATAGAGCCAGATTTATGCACTAGTCCCATTCTTACTTCAGAGTTAACTAACTTCAAAATTTATGTTATATCCACTATGAAACATTATTAAACACGAGACTAGGCTTTGTGGTGTATTCATTATACTATCTCACAATTTTGTACTCAAATGTATAATAAACTCCATTCATTGTTTATCCATTTTATTATTACTTATTGCTTGGTAGTTTCACAGTAAGAAAACTAAAGAAGCATATGTTTAATTAGCTTAACATGTGGGGCTTTTTCGTCAGTTATATTTGCATCAGTTCAATTCAATTGCTTAGTCGTGTCCAACTCTTAGTGACCCCGTGGACTGCATCACACCAGGCTTCCCTGTCCATTACCAGCTCCCAGAGCCTGCTGAAACTCGTGTCCATCAAGGTGGGATGTCATCCAACCATCTCATCCTCTGTCATCCCCTTTTCTTCCTGCCTTTAATCTTTTCGGCATCAAGATATTTTCCAATGAATCAGTTTTTTGCATCGGGTGGCCAAAGTATTGGAGTTTCAGCTTCAACATCAATTCTTCCAATGAATATTCAGGACTGATTTCCTTTAGGATTGAGTGGTTTTATCTCCTTGCAATCCAAGGGACTCTCAAGAGTCTTTTCCAACACCACAGCTCATAAACATCAATTATTCAGTGTTCAGTTTTCTTTATAGTCCAACTCTCACATCCACACATGACTACTGGAAAAACCATAACTTTGACTAGATGGACTTTTGTGTATGTAAATATTGTAGCTTTGCATAAAATATTTTTGCATATTATGCTTTAAAGTAGATAATAACTCTAAATCCACATCTATGAATACAAAGTGACTAAGAAGGGAAAAGTTGAATTTCAAGTGTTATATAAAAGAATAATTCACATATGTTCTGAGTGTTCTTTACTTTAAGCATCTGTCACTACTTAGTACAAAGAATGAAAGTTTTCAATTGTTGTAATTAAAAATTCAAAGATACAAAATATATAAAGTAATTATGGGATCAATAAAATATTATTTTAAATAAAGTCTCAGAAGCTCAAGTCATAAGTTCCAGGTTTTGATAATGTAGCATTTTTTTGTCATATGTGTCATACTCCAGTCTCCAGTGGATCAATTCACTAAGCTGTAAAATAAAAAGTGCTTGAAAAAGCTGTATGTAAAGTGGTCTGAAATAACCAGCTAATGAATTTATTAAAAGTTTAAGCATACTTCAAATAGATACAGATTGTTGAAGTCTATATGGAAAATTTAAGAGCAAGAAACATATAAAACAAAACTCTGATGCTAATAAAATTCAAAATGTATTATAAAAATTATTTTAGGGGCTAATGAATATAATGAAAATAGAATTCCGTGCTTTTTAATTTAAAATATTTCTCTGAACCAATTTTTGACTTAGTGTGTTTATTGTTTATCTCATCCCATTACAACAACCTGACTAATTTGTTTTGTAGGAAACAAGTTTAATGTGAAAATGCAATACTACTTTAAACAGAAGTAGTATAGATAGATAGATAGATAGATAGATACACACACACACACTCACTCATTTATAGGACATTATTCCTGATTTTGAAAAAATAATATCACATAAATCTTATACATCAAAATTGTTTTGATATTCAGAACAACTTCAAAAGCATTTCATGATATTAGTGCCATTGTGGGTGATTTGTCAGATAAATTTCCAGGCTCCATACTTCTTTTCCTATACAGGGCTTCCTTGGTGGCTCAGATGGTAAAGAATATGCTTCCGATGCTGGAGGCCCAGGTACAACTGCTAGGTTGGGAAGATACCCTGGAGAATGGAATCACAACCCACTCCAGAATTCTTGTGAGGAGAAACACATGGACATAGGAGTCGATGGGCTATAATCCAGGGGGTTGCAGAGTCGGACATGACTGAGCTACTTATGCTGGTCTTGCCTATATAAAATATTTCTGTTCAATAGACCACTTCATTTATTAAATTCAATTGTACTTTATGACTCCTTAAACATGTGCATTCTCTGAACGTTCCCTTGTTACTTCTAGGCTCAGTTATTCATGACGCCTTGGTTTCCCTAGTGTTCTTTCTTTGCATTTTAGCACAGAGTTTATCATATAGTAGTCACCTTCTGAATGATCTATGGATTCAAGCAAATTTTAGTATAAAAAGGCCAATGCTTAGATTGCATTCAGAGAACTACACAATATTCTAAGGAGGGATTAGTTAATCCTGCTTTAGGTCAAGCCCTTCTCAGGAAAAGCTTTTAAGCCTAAGTTTAAATTTTAAATAACTTCATGTTTTTTAGTTTATTTGTCTATGTTTTATCTGTTGTAATTAGGAGACAAAGAAAAAAAAACTTTAGGGCATACTCAATATCTGGAGATATAAAAATGTATTATTCATATACAATATTCTGCCATAATAAAAAGAGGGTATAGCAGGAAATAAAGTGAAAGTGGTAGGCAGAAACTAGTCAATACTAGTAATTTTAATTTTTGTTGTTGCTGTTATTAGCAAGTTTTGGTTCGAGACAGTATTCCTAGACAGGTATTTAGCAAAATAAAAGAGGCACTTGAAACTTGTTTAAGTCTTTTCACTTAAGGGAAGGATGAAAGAAGGAAAGAAGTTAGGATGGAAACAAAGAAGGAAAGGCAGAAAGAAGAAAAGGAGGGAAGGGAGAGTAACTGATTATTACTTAATAACTATTATTATGGTGATATTATTATTTGTTTACTAGCATTTTTAGCAACTAGGAATAATGAAGCATTTTTTTTTCTAATAAGCTCAGATTTTAGAAAAAGAAAATGAATTAATATTATTGTCCATACATCATGTGTCTAATCATGTCCGACTCTTTGTGACTCTATGGACTGTAGACAGCCAGGTTCTCTGTCTATGGAATTTTCCAGGCAAGAATACTGGAAGGGGTTGGCATTTCCTCCTTCAAGGGATCTTCCTGACCCAGGGATTGAACCTGTATCTCCTAAATCTCACAGGCGGCTGCGAGAGCCGGGTGAGTGCACTAAGTGCAGCTGAGAGGAGCTATCCCATGTCCGAGGTCAGGGGCAGCAGCCTAGAGTGCCAGGCTGTGACAGTGCAGGAACGGCTGAGAGGAGCGACCCTGTGTCTGAGGTCAGGGCGGCTACCGAGAGGAGCTACCCAGCGTCCCAGATCAGTGGCTACCAGGAGGAGCTACCCTGTGTCTGAGGTCGGGGCGGCAACCGAGAGGAGCTATGCAGCATCCGAGGTCAGGGCAGTGACCAGGAGGAGACACCCCACATCTGAGGCCAGTGGCGACCAGGGAGGAGACACCCACGTCCAAGGTCAGGGCAGTGGTCGGGAGGAGACACCCCGAGTCCAAGCCAGGGGCAGCAGCTGGGAGGAACCACCTGGCGCCTGAGGCCAGGGGTGGTGACCCTGAGGAGCCACCAGGAGCCTGAGGCCAGGAGGGCAGCTGGGAAGAGCCATCCGAGGAGCTGTGGCTGCGCAGGTGCAAGAGGGTCTAGAGGAGCTATCCCACACTGAAGGTCAGGAATGGCGGCAGTAAGGAGATACCCCTTGTGCAAGGTAAGGAGAAGCGGCTGTGCTTTGCTGGAGCAGAAGTGAAGCGATACCCCACACCCAAGGTAAGAGAAACCCAAGTAAGATGGTAGGTGGTGCAAGAGGGCATCAGAGGGCAGACACACTGAAACCATACTCACAGAAAACTAGTCAATCTAATCACACTAGGACCACAGCCTTGTCTAACTCAGTGAAACCAGGCCATGCCTGTGGGGCAACCCAGGACGGGTGGGTCATGGTGGAGAGGACTGACAGAATGTGGTCCACTGGAGAAGGGAATGGCAAGCAACTTCAGTATTCTTGCCTTGAGAACCACATGAACAGTATAAAAGGCAAAATGGTAGGATACCAAAGAGGAACTCCCCAGGTTATTAGGTGCCCAATATACTACTGGAGATCAGTGGAGAAATAACTCCAGAAAAAACGAAGGGATGGAGCCAAAGCAAAAACAATACCGAGTTGTGCATGTGACGGGTGATAGAAGCAAGAATCAATGCTGGAAAGAGCAATATTGCATAGGAACCTGGAATGTCAGGTCCATGAATCAAGGCAAACTGGAAGTGGTCAAACAAGAGATGGCAAGGGTAAATGTCAACATTCTAGGAATCAGCAAACTAAAATGGACTCGAATGGGTGAATTTCACTCAGATGACCATTATATCTACTACTGCAGGCAGGAATCCCTAAGAAGAAATGGAGTTAGCCATCATAGTCAACAAAAGAATCTGAAATGCAGTACTTGGATGCAATCTCAAAATGACAGAATGATCTCTGTTCGTTTCCAAGGCAAACCATTCAATATCACAGTTATCCAAGTCTATGCCCCAACCAGTAATGCTGAAGAAGCTGAAGTTGAAAGGTTTTATGGAGACCTACAAGATCTTTTAGAACTAACACCCAAAAAGGATGTCCTTTTCATTATGGAGGACTGGAATGATAAAGTAGGAAGTCAAGAAACATCTGGAGAAACAGGCAAATTTGGCCTTGGAATGCGGAATGAAGCAGGGCAAAGACTAATAGAGTTTTGCCAAGAAAATGCACTGGTCATAGCAAACACCCCCTTCCAACAACACAAGAGAAGACTCTACACATGGACATCACCAGATGGTCAACATCAAAATCAGATTGATTATATTTTATGCAGCCAAAGATGGAGAAGCTCTATACAGTCAACAAAAAGAAAAGGACCAGGAACTGACTGTGGCTCAGACATGAACTCCTTATTACCAGATTCAGACTTAAATTGAAGAAAGTAGGGAAAACAGCTAGACCATTCAGGTATAACCTAAATCAAATCCTTTATGATTATACAGTGGAAGTGAGAAATAGATTTAAGGGCCTAGATCTGATAGATAGAGTGCCTGATGGACTATGGAATGAGCTTCATGACATTGTATGGCAAACAGGGATCAAGACCATCTCCATGGAAAAGAAATGCAAGAAAGCAACATGGCTGTCTGGGGAGGCCTTACAAATAGCTGTGAAAGAAGAGAGGCAAAAAGCAAAGGAGAGAAGGAAAGATATAAGCATCTGAATCCAGAGTTCCAAAGAATAGCAAGAAGAGATAAGAAAGCCTTCTTCAGTGATCAATGGAAAGAAATAGAGGAAAAGAACAGAATGGGAAAGACTAGAGAGCTCTTCAAGAAAATCAGAGATACCAAGGGAATATTTCATGCAAAGATGGGCTCAATAAAGGACAGAAATGGTATGGAGCTAACAGAAGCAGACGATATTAAGAAGAGGTGGCAAGAATACACATAAAAACTGTACAAAAAGTATCTTCACGACCCAGATAATCATGACAATGTAATCACTCATCTAGAGCCAGACATCTTGGAATGTGAAGTCAAGTGGGCCTTAGAAAACATCACTATGAACAAAGCTAGTGGAGGAGATGGAATTCCTGTTGAGCTGTTTCAAATCCTGAAAGATGATGCTGTGGAAGTGCTGCATTCAATATGCCAGCAAATTTGGAAAACTCAGTAGTGGCCACACGACTGGAAAAGGTCAGTTTTCATTCCAATCCCAAAGAAAGGCAATGTCAAAGAATGCTCAAACTACCACACAGTTGCACTCATCTCACATGCTAGTAAAGTAATGCTCAAAATTCTCCAAGTCAGGCTTCAGCAATATGTGAACTGTGAATCTCCAGATGTTCAAGCTGGTTTTAGAAAAGGCATAGGAACCCTAAATCAAATTGCCAACATCTGCTGGATCACCGAAAAAGCAAAAGAGTTCCAGAAAAACATCTATTTCTGCTTTATTGACTATGCCAAAGCCCGGACTATGTGGATCACAATAAACTGTGGAAAATTCTCAAAGAGATGAGAATACCAGACCACCAAATCTGCCTCTTGAGAAATCTGTATGCAGGTCAGGAAGCAACAGTTAGAACTGGACATGGAACAACAGACTGGTTCCACAAAGGAAAAGGAGTACTTCAAGGCTGTAGATTGTCAGCCTGCTTATTTACCTGATATGCATAGTACATCATGAGAAACACTGGACTGGAAGAAACACAAGCTGGAATCAAGATTGCTGGGAGAAATATCAATAACCTCAGATATGCAGATGACACCACCCCTATGGCAGAAAGTGAAGAGGAGCTAGAAAGCCTCTTGATGAAAGTGAAAGAGGAGAGTGAAAAAAGTTTGCTTAAAGCTCAACATTCAGAAAACGAAGATCATGGCATCTGGTCCCATCACTTCATGGGAAATAGATGGGGAAACAGTGTCAGACTTTATTTTTGGGGCTCCAAAATCACTGCAGATGGTGACTGCAGCCATGAAATTAAAAGATGCTTACTCCTTAGAAGAAAAGTTATGACCAATCTAGATAGCATATTCAAAAGCAGAGACAGTACTTGGCCAACTAAGGTTCGTCTAGTCAAGGCTATGGTTTTTCCTGTAGTCATGTATGGATGTGAGAGTTGGACTGTGAAAAAAGCTGAGCGCTGAAGAATTGATGCTTTTGAACTGTAGTGTTGGAGAAGGCTCTTGAGAGTCCCTTGGACTGCAAAAAGATCCAACCTGTCCTTTTGAAGGAGATCAACCCTGGGATTTCTTTGTAAGGAATGATTTTCAAGCTGAAACTCCAGTACTTTGGCCACCTCATGAGAAGAGCTGACTCATTGGAAAAGACTCTTATGCTGGGAGGGAATGGGAGCAGGAGGAGAAGGGGACGACCGAGGATAAGATGGCTGGATGGCATCACGGACTCAACGGACATGAGTCTGAGTGAACTCCGAGAGATGGTGATGAACAGGGAGGCCTGGTGTGCTGCAATTCATGGGGTCAAAAAGAGTTGGACACGACTGAGCAGCTGAACTGAACTGAACTCCTAAGTCTCCTATATTGCAGGTGAGTTCTTTACCACTTGTACCATTGGGAAAGCCCCTAATATTATGGTAGGATAGACCATCTTGTGGTAGGCAATTTCTAATAGTGCCTCAGTAATATCCACTTCCAGGTATTTACAAATTTATGTGATACTCTCCTTTTGAGTATGGATTGGAACTAGTGTTGTTTTTGTTCAGTCACTCAGTCATGTCTGATTCTTTTTGACCCCATGGACTGCAGCACACCAGGCTTCCCTGCCTTTCACTATCTCCCTGAGATTGTGCAAACTCATGTCCAATGAGTTGATAATGCCCTCCAACCCTGTCTTCCCCTTCTTCTTCTTCCTTCAATTTTTCCTAGCATCAAGGTCTTTTCCAATGAGTTAGCTCTTCGCATCAAGTGACCAAAGTATTGGAGCTTCAGATTCAGCATCAGTTCTTCCAATGAATAATCAGGGTTGATTTCCTTTAGGATTAACTGATTTGTTCTCCTTGCAGTCAAAGAGACTCTCAAGGGTCTTATCCAACTCCACAGTTCAAAAGCATCAATTCTTTGGTGTTTACCCTTCTTTATGGTCCAACTCTCACATCTATACATGACTACTGGAAAACACATAGCTTTGACTATGGGGACCTCGTCAGCAAAGCCATGGCTCTGCTTTTTAATATACTGTCTAGGTTTCTCATAGCGGTTTTTTTTTTTTTTCCTAAAGAGCAAATGTCTTTTAATTTCATGCCTGCATTCACCACCTGCAGTAATTTTGGAGAGCAAGAAAATAAAATCTGTCACTGTTTCTATTGTTTGCCATCTATTTTCTATCAAGTGATGGGACTGGATGCCTTGACCTTAGCTTTTTGAATGTTGAGTTTTAAGCTAGCTGTTTCACTCTCCTCTATCACCTTCATCAACAGGTGAAGTTCCAATACTCTGGCCACCTGATGCAAAGAACTGACTTGTTGGAAAAGACCATAATGCTGGGAAAGACTGAAGGCAAGAGGAGAAGAGGATGACAGAGGATGAGATGGTTGGATGGCATCACCGACTTGATGGACATGAGTTTGAGTAAACTCTGGGAATTGTTGATGGGAACTTCACTAGGGAAGCCTAGCATGAAGCAGTCCATGGGGTCGCAATGATCTGGACATGACTGAGTTTCTGAACTGAACTAAAATGGGTGGGAATGGGCGAATTTAATTCAGATGATCATGATATGTACTTCAGAATCAGCAAGAGTCAGAAATGCAGTACTTGGGTGCAGTCTCAAAAATGACAGAATCGTCTTGGTTTGTTTCCAAGTCAAACCATTCAGTATCACAGTAATCCAAGACTATGCCCCAACAACTAATTCTGAAGAAGCTGAAGTTGAATGGTTCTATGAAGACCTACAGCATCTTCTAGAAATAATGTAAAAAAAAAAAAAAAGTCCTTTCATCATGGGAGACTGGAATGCACAAACAGAAAGTAGTGACTTCACTATAATGAGTAATAAAAGTGTTAGGATGCCACTTCTGAAATTGATTTACATAAAAGCTATTTTATTTTCATAAAACTATTCTACTTTATTGTGTCTCAGTTTTCTCTTGTTCTGAGACATTCATAATGTTATTTTTAAAAATTGACATATAATATTATATGTTTAAAGTGTATGATATGTTGATTTCATACATTTATATATTGCAGTATGCTTATCATAATAGAGTTAGCTAGTATCTTTATTACATCACACAATTTCCTCTAATTGTTGAGAAAAAATGAGAGCTAGTCTCTGTGGAATTTCGAAGTTTATAGTATAATATTGTTGATTACATTTTAATCTTTCTGGGACATGTACATGGCAAGGGCTAGGCATTTTTTGTCAATAGCCAGTGAGGACAAGAGTCCTGCCAACAACTACTTCAAGATCAATTGTGTCTTCTCCTATAGTTGAGTTTCAATATAACTGCAAGCCCTGGGTAAAAACTAAATTGTGATTTTGTAAGAGGTCTTGAGTTTGATGAATCTAAGCTAAGTCTTAACAGCACCTGAACCCTGATTCACAGAAATTGAAATAATAAAAATCTGCTAAGTCACGTGTGTGTGTGTGTGTGTGTGTGTGTGTGTGTGTGTATCAACTACTCAGTCTTGTCTGACTTTTTGCAACCCCATGTAGTCCAGCAGGCTCCTCTGTCCTTGGAATTCTCTTGCCAAGAATACTGGAATGGGTTGTCATTCCCTTCTCCAGGAAATTTTCCTGAACCAGGCATAACACCTGTGTCTCCTGCATTGCAGATAGATTCTTTACCACATGAGCCACCACGGAGTATGGCAATAGAAAATTAAAATGTATTTGTTGTTGTTGTTGTTGTTGTTGTTGTTGTTGAGATGCCAAATAGCTTTTGATTTTCTTTCTCTTCAGTCACAATATCTTGGGCCACACGGTTGCTCTTGGCTCAGGGATAGGAATTGTCTGCACTAGTCAAAACCAGTGTTAAACTTGCAGAGTGTGGTAGCAAACATTTGGATGTCTATAGAAGAATGACTTTGGACAACGCCAACTTTAGAAATCCATATATACAATGAGTATTAGCCATAAAAAGTAACAAATCTGAGTCAGTTGTAAGGTGGATGAACCTAGAGCTTGTTACATAGAGTTAAGTACATTAGAAAGAGAAAAACAAGTATTGTACATTAACACATATATATGGAATCTAGAAACATAGTACTGATTAACCTATTTACAGAGAAGTAATGGAGCCACAGACATAGAGCATGGACTGGTTGATACACTGGGGAAAGGCGAGAGTAGGGCAAATTGATAAAGGAGTATTGACATACACACACTATCATTAATAAAACAGATAACTAGTGTTAAGCTGCTGTATAACACAGGGGGCCCAGAATGGCACTCTGTGATGACCTAGAGGGATGGAATTGGAGGGGAGAGACTCAAGAGGGAGAGGATATGTATATAATTATGACTGATTCATGTTGATGTACAGCAGAAACCTTTGCAGCATTGTAAAGTAACTGTCCTCCAATTTAAAAATTCAATTAAAAAAAAAATGAAAAAAAGCCAAAGACAAAGAAAGGAATGAAGATCTTGAATCCTTCCATTTTTATAATTGAATACTTTTTCCTACTAAGAAACTTCTGATATGATCCCCTTTAAAGTATACCATGACCAAGAATGCATGCAAAGTATATCAGATCTTTTCTAAAAAAAAAAAAAAAAAAATCTGTAGAAGCTAATATGTATAATTATCAGCTTTCTGGGGAAAATAATTTAACTGTTTTAATGGAAGAGGGCATGTGTTACTTTGTTATGGATGCCATAACAAAATAGCTCAGACTTGGTAACTTAAAACTTTGCCTTGGATTTGGTACTAGGAAGTCTAACATTAAGGTTTGGTCTCTTCCAAATGTTCTCCCCTTGTTTTTCAGCTGGCTGCCTTCTGCATGTGCTCTCACCAACTTGCCCCTGGTGGATGTGCACATATCTGATGTCTTTCTCTGTGTGTGTTCTAATCTCTTCTTTCTTTTTTTTTAATTTTTTAAAATTTTTTAATACTTTATTCTACATTACAATACTGTATTTGTTTTGCCATACATTGACATGAATCAGCCACAGGTGAACATGATCTCCCAATGCCGAAGCCCTCTCCCACCTCCCACCCCATATCATCTCCCTGAATCATCCTGTGCACCAGCCCCATGAATCCTGTATCCTGCATTGAACATAGACTGGCGCTTCGTTTCTTACAAGATAGTATACATGTTTCAATGCCAATCTCCCAAATCATCCCACCCTCTCCCTCTCCCTCAGAGTCCAAAAGTCCGTTCTATACCTCTGTGTCTCTTTTGTTGCCTCACATAGAGGGTCATCATTACTCTCTTTCTAAATTCCATATATATGTGTCAGTATACTGTATTGGTGTTTTTCTTTCTGGCTTACTTCACTCCATATAATCAGCTCCAATTTCATCCATCTCATTAGAACTGAGTCAAATTTATTCTCTTTAAGGGCTGAGTAGTACTCCATTGTGTATATGTACCACTGCTTTCTTATCCATTAATCTGCTGATGGACATCTAGGTTGGTTCCATGTCCTGGCTATTATAAACAGTGCTGCAATGAACATTGGGGTACACGTGTCTCTTTCAATTCTGGTTTCCTTGGTGTGTATGCCCGGCAGTGGGATTGCTGGGTCATAAGGCAGTTCTATTTGCAATTTTTTAAGGAATCTCCACACTGTTTTCCATAGTGGCTGTACTAGTTTGCATTCCCACCAGCAGTGTAAGAGGGTTCCCTTTTCTCCACATCCTCTCCAGCATTTATTGCTTGTAGACTTTTGGATCACAGCCATTCTGACTGGTGTGAAATGGTACCTCATTGTGGTCTTGATTTGCATTTCTCTGATAATGAGTGATGTTGAGCATCTTTTCATGTGTTTGTTAGCCATCTGTATGTCTTCTTTGGAGAATTGCCTATTTAGTTCTAATCTCTTCTTTCATAAAGACAGCAGTCATACTGGCTTAGGACTTATCCTAAATGAGATCATTTCCCTTAATTACTTCTCTGAATGTCCTATCTCCACATACAGTCACAGTATGAGGCATGAGGAGTTGGGACCTCAACACAGAAATTTTAGGGGGTATAACTGAGTCTATAACAGGGCCTCAGACAAAAATTCAGGTTTTGTTTGTTTGTTTTTATTTTTAATTTCAGTAATTGGGCATTCAGGTTACATGCTTGCCTATATGCGTTCTATGAAAGGAGGGAAACTGTAATCCTATTTAAGACCCACAGAGTTAACTGGCCTTACTTTTCAACTATCTTTACAGTGTGATGAACTAGTGACAGGTCAATTAATCAAGAAACATTTGTAGAAAACCAAATTTGTTCAACGGAAATATTCACCCAAATGTTATGGCTAGAGAAAACATATAAACATATTATCCTATCTTTATAAATAATCACTATTAAATTCTTTTTACAAAATTGAGATAATAACAGTTTTTAAAATTATTATGATTAGTGAGTTTGTAATGCTGCTCTAAACAAATATGAACATCTATTCCCACTTTTTATTTGATATGAAACATGCAATGAGGAGATAAATAGAGAATTGTACATTTGTGGGTATATAGTGTGCATCTCATTCTATTTATTTTAACTTAGGCTTTGAAATGGCTTGGAATGCTGAAGAGACTTAGTTTAAGATTCTTGTCTATTTACTGGTTGTAATGTCTTTAGTAATTAACTTAATTTCCCTAAATACTGACATCTTCATCTTTGAAAGAAAATATAATTATGTGAAATTTGTAGCAGTTATATGTGGAAAAAGAGTTTGTGAACATACTGAGAAATGGACGAGTGTAGAAAAAATAAGCTGGAAAGGTAGAAAATTACTAAAAATATTTTAAAAATCAGTTATTTACATGTCTTTCTTTAAAATTGCTTTGTCAAGTAATGTACCATGTATTACAGAAACCTATAGCAATATTATATGACAAAATGAGTGAAAGAGTGAAAAGCTTTACTTTACTCAGAATTCCTGAAGCATTTTCTGTTCTCTAGGAAATATTGCCTTGATATGCTAAATAGAAAAGCAATATGTTTAAAAGTCATTAATCTCAATTAGCTTTATATTCCACCAGAAAGTTGTTCAAATGACCTTACCTGTGCAAATTAGGCCTAATTACTTTCAGTAAAGGGGCTAAGGATATCCTGGAGTTTAGCCAGTGTTATTTTGTCCCAAATATTTCAAACCTTCAGGAACTAATTTAATATTTCTTTTAACAAAATGCCCTTTATGGCACCCAGAATGTATAGAACTGGTGATACAACTTAATTTGTAATTTATTGTGTTTTACTTTTCAACATATCTTTATCATGGCTTCAGTTCAAGCTAAACTGGTATAATAATAGGTCCTGCCAAAAGCAGCAGCACAACTTCACTTCAAAACTAGGAAATAATACAATGGAAATCATGAATGTGATTGCTTATAAAAGAAAAGTGAGAATTTTTAGAAGCATTAATTTAATACTTCTATCTTGCTGCTACTGCTAAGTCACTTCAGTCATGTCTGACTCTGTGCAACCCCATAGACAGTACCCCACCAGGCTCCCCCATCCCTGGGATTCTCCAGGCAAGAACACTGGAGTGAGTTGCCATTTCTTTCTCTAATGCATGAAAGTGAAAAGTGAAAGTGAAGTCACTCAGTCATGTCCGACTCTTCACAACCCCATGGACTGCAGCCCACCAGGCTCCTCTGCCCATGGGATTTCCCAGGCAGGAGTACTGGAGTGGGGTGCCATTGTCTTCTACCTTACTTGTCTTAATACCAGGGCACCTGTTTGTATACTGTTAAGAAAGTTCTGGGACCCACAACAGATTTTCCAACATGGGGATCTGGCAAAAGGACTGAGAACCTGCTCAGAATTTGACTTTGGAGGCCAGTGGGATTTGATTACAGAACTTAAATAGGACTGGAGAAACAAACTCTGGGAGGGCACAGAGAAAACCTTGTGTACACCAGGACCAGGAGAAAGGAGCAGTGACCCCACAAGAGACTGACCCAGACTACCTGTGGGTGTCCAGGAGTCTCCAGCAGAGGTGTGGGTCAGCGATGGCCTGCTGTATGGTTTGGGGCACTGAGTGAAACCCTCTATGCATGGGACCTTGTGGAGGATGTCACCATTGTCTTCATCGCCTGCACCATAGTTTGGTCACATGTCAAACAACAGGGAGTGAGCACAGTCCTGCTCATCAATAGAAAATCGGATTAGTTTTACTGAGCAAGTTTTACCCAGTAGAACAAGATCCAGTTTCCCCACAGACAGTCTCTCTCATCAGGAAGCTTCCATAAGCCTCTTATCCTTATCCATCAAAGCACAGATGGGATAAAAACCACAAGCACAGAAAACTAACCAAGCTGATCATTTGGGCCACAGCCTTGTCTAACTCACTGAAACTATGAGCCATGCTATGTAGGGCCACCCAAGATGGACCCAAGATGGATCATGGTGGAGAATTCTGACAAAATTTGGCCCACTGGAGAAGGGAATGGCAGACCAGTATTCTTGCCTTGAGAACCCCTTGAACAGTATGAAAAGGCAAAAATATATGACAGTGAAAGATGAACTCCCCAGGTATGTAGGTGCCCAATATGCTACTGGAGAAGAGTGGAGAAATAACTCCAGAAAGAATGAAGAGATGGAGTCACAGTGAAAACAACACCAGGTTGTGCCTGTGACTGGTGATGGAGGTAAATTCTGATGCTGTAAAGAGTAGTATTGCATAAGAACATGGAATGTTAGGTTCATGAATAAAGGTAAATTGAAAGTGGTCAAACAAGAGGGCAAGAGTGAATATCAACATTTTAGGAATCAGTGAACTAAAACAGACTGGAATGGGTGAATTTAATGCAGATGAGCATTATATCTAATAATGTGGGCAAGAATCCCTTAGAGGAAATGGAGTAGCCCTCAAGGTCAACAAAACAGTCTGAAATGCAGTATTGGATGAAATCTCAAAAATGACAGAATGATCTTTGTTTGTTTCCAAAGCAAACCATTCGATATCAAAATAATCCAAGTCTGTGTCCCAAACATAAATGCAGAAGAAGGTGAGGTTGAAAGGTTTTAGGAAAACCTAAAAGACCTCCTAGAGCTAACATACAAAACAAAAAGATGTCCTATTCATCATAGGAGACTGGACTGCCAAAGAAGGAAGTTGAGATACCTGGAGTAAGAGGCAAATTTGGCCTTGGAGTACAAATTGAAGCAGAGGAAAGGCTAACAGAGTTTTTTTTTTTTTTTTTTTTTTTTTTTTGCCAAGAGAATGCACTGGTCATAGCAAACACTTTCTTCCAACAACACAAGAGAAGACTCTACACATGGACATCATGAGATAGTCAACACCGAAATCTGATTGAATATATTCTTTGCAGCCAAAGATGGAAAAGCTCTATACAATTAGCAAAAACAAGACTATGAGCTAACTGTGGCTCAGATCATGAATTCCTTATTGCAAAATTCACACTTATATTTTAGAAAGTAAGGAAAACCACTTGAGTATTCAGGTATGACCTAAATCAAATCCCTTATGATTATACAGTGGAAGTGACAAGTAGACTTAAGAAATTAGATCTGATAGAGTGCCTGAAGAACTGTGGGCAGAGCTTCATGACATTGTACAGGAGGCAGTGACCAAGATTATTCCCAAGAAGAAGAAATGCAAAAAAAAAAAAAAAAGTTTGTCTGAGGAGGCCTTACAAATAGGTGAGCAAAGAAGAGAAGCAAAAAGCAAAGGAGAAAAGGGAAGAGATACCCATTTGAAAGCAGTGTTCTAAAGAATATCAAGAAGAGATAAGAAAGCCTCAGTGATCAATGTCATGAATTAGAGGGAAAAAGTAGAATGGGAATGACTACAGGTCTCTTCAAGATAATTACAGATACCAAAGGAATATTGCATGCAAAGATGGGCACAATAAAGGGCAGAAATGGTATGGACCTAATAGAAGCAGAAGATATTAAGAAGAGATGGCAAGCACACACAGAAGAACTATACAAAAAATATATTTATGACCCAGATAACCATGATGGTGTGAGCACTCACCTAGAGCCAGACATCCTGGAATGTGAAGTCAAGCGGGCCTTGGGAAGCAACACTATGAACAAAGCTAGTGGAAGTGATGAAATTCTAGTTGAGCTATGTCAAATCCTAAAATATGATGCTGTGAAAGTGCTGCACACAACATACCAACAAATTTGGAAAACTCAGCAATGGCCAAATGACTGGAAAAGGTCAGTTTTCATTCCAATCCCAAAGAAAAGCAATGCTAAAGAATGTTCAAACTACTTCACTATTGCACCTATCTCACACACTAGCAAAGTAATGCTCAAAATTCTCCAAGTGAGGCTTCAACAGTACATGAACCATGAACTTCCAGATGTTCAAGTTGGACTTAGAAAAAGCAGAGGGACAAGAGATCAAATTGTCAAAATCTATTGGACATTGAGAAAGCAATAGAATTCCAGAAAACCATTTACTTTTGCTTCATTGACTACACTAAAGCCTTTGACTGTGTAGATAACAACCAACTGTGGAAAATAATTCAAGAGATGTGAATACCAGATCACTTGACCTACCTCCTCCAAAATTTGTATTCAGGTCAAGAAGCAGCAGTTAGAACCTGACATGGAACAATAGACTGGTTACATATTGGGAAAGAAGTAGGTCAAGGCTGTTTATTGTCACCCTGCTTATTTAACTTATATGCAGAGTACAGCATGAGAATACCTGACTGGATGAAGCACAAACTGTGATCAAGATTGCTAGGAGAAATATCAATAACCTCATATATGCAGATGACACCACTCTTATGGCAGGAAATGAAGAGGAACTGATGAGCCTCTTGATGAAAGTGAAAGAGGAGAGTGAAAAAGCTGGCTTAAAACTCAATATTCAAAAAATGAAGATCATTGCCTCTGTTCCCATCACTTCATGTCAAATAGATGGGGAAACAATGGAAACAGTGAGAAACTTAATTTTCTCGGGCTCCAAAATCACTGCAGATGGTGACTGCAGCCATGAAATCAAAAGACGTTTGATCCTTGTAAGAAAAGCTAAAACCAACCTAGATCACATATTAAAAAGCAGAGACATTACTTTGCCAAAAATTGTCTAAATAAAAGCTATGTTTTTACAGTAGCCATGTATGGATATGAGAGCTGGACTATAAAGAATGCTGACCACCAACGAATTGATGCCTTTGAACTGTGGTGTTTGAAAAGACTCTTGAGACTCCTTTGGACTGCAAGGCGATCAACTCAGTCCATCCTAAAGAATATCAGTCCCGAATATTCATTGGAATGACTGATGCTGGAGCTGAAACCAATAATTTGGCCACCTGATGCAAAGAACTGACTCAATGGAAAAGACTCTGATGTGGGAAAGATTGAAGGTAGGGTGAGAAAAGATGACAGAGGATGAGATGGCTGGATGGCATCACTGACTTCAGTCCATGGGGTCTCAAAGAGTCAGACATGACTGAACTACTGATATGATGGTTTGTGCTGGGGACATACACTGAAATCTTAACAATACTGTATAATGATAGTGTGTAATTTAAAATGTCAGACACAGTTTTTGTGTATGCATGTGCAGGATTAATATCCTAGGTACTAAAAATAGGCATTCAAGATTTGACACTTAACTGTAATATTCTATCACCATGGATTTTCCTCAGTTTTTAAATTAACCTCAGTTTTTCTCATGTTTGAACTTGGAACAATAATAATACCCTAGCATTCAATCAGAATGAAATGTAATAGCTCATGGAAATGCTTAGCGCAATGTTTTATATAGGCAGCCATTATTATTGCTATGTTATTTGACATCCTTGTCAGGGTCAATGAGTGCTTAATTTTGTTTTCTGAAGCATATCTTTGACATACAGTTACTGAGCATACATAGAATTCAGCAAATACAAACACATAAAATGTACAAAACACATTGACTGTTTCAGGACAATTATGCTTCTAACAATGCAGATAAAAATACATGGAAAATAAACAAAAATGTCTCAATTCTGTTAACCCAAAAATTTGGCATTACTTTTGTAAAATATTGACTATTGGAGTGCTGTCAAACCAACAGATGATTTTGCATGAAAAGATGTTAGCCTCCTCCATCTTTTTCTCATAAATCTAAGAACTGTCCATATTGTATAGGAGATGACAAAATGCTTTATAATCACCTTAGCTTTCACTGCCCTAGAAATAATGCTATTGTTGAGATTAGTTATAATAAAATGCATCTGGAGAAGCTGCATTTTGTTGGATAAAATTGAAATTACAGCTAAAAGCCCTTAAAAGCTCTTAAATCTCTGCTACATACTTTGATTACCAGTTTATAGCTTTTGTGACAGCAAAACAATAAAATTTCCTTTTTCTTATAGAAAAAGAAATTCCATCTCAAGACCTTAAGGTCATTTTGTTGTTTCTTGTGATACATAGAGAAATACCCTTAGCAAAGATGCTCATGTCCTAATCCTCACAATCTTAGACTGCAGAAGGGACTTTGAAGATGTAATATGGTTTTAGGACATGAAAATAGACATTATCCTGATGGGCCCAATCTAATAACCTGAGCCTTTACTATCCAAGAACTTTATCTGACTCAGGGCAGTGGAGTATATAAGACAGGTGGAGAAATTCGGGACAGCTGAAGAATATAAGACACTTGACCATCTGTTGTTGGAACTGAAGGCAGAGGAATATGGACATAGCCAAAGAATATGAGTATGCTCTAGAAGCTGAGAATCACCTAAAACCAACAGACAAGAAATGGAAACCTCAGTCTCACAACCTTAAGGAATTGAATTAGGTCAACAATTTGAAATGGCTTGGAGAGGATTCATCACAGAGCCTCTGAAAAGAATACAGTTCTATTGATACTTTGATTTCTTTCTTGTGAAAGCTGTACCAGAACCCCTTGAGCTAAGTCATGCCCAGGGTTCTTTTCTGCAAATTGTGAGACAATAAATGAATGTTGTTTTAAACTGCTGAATTTGTGGCGATAATAGAAAATTAATAAATTTGTTTACTATCTTTATATTCTGCATCTGTGATGCTAATATTTTTGAATCCAGTTAGATTTGGAAAGGAAAATTGAGACTTTCGTTTCCATTTCATAACTGCCCTCTTTTCATCTGGTTTCTGAAATCCCTGCTTGAATTTGTCTTCTTCTTTTCTCCAAACATGTGATATTTATTGCTGCTATTTAGTTATTACAATTCTTGGGACCAGTTAATCCTTTAAAAAAATAGCATGAATGAATTCTTGCACTGAGCATCTCTTTCTGTTCTTGACTGAGTGACCTTGTGGCTAGAATACTGCTTCTGTGATTTGAAAGTATGCTCTTTCCCAAACGCTGGTTGTGTCCCAGTGAACGGGAGGTTTGGTCTAGCGTGGCCGAGGTCTGTTGTCCTCAAGCTTCGGGGAGCATGGTGGTGGGAGGTGGCCCTGGCCTGTGGGGTCGGGGGTACTCTCTCGGACAGGGTGCCAGGGGGTCCAGAGCCTCTCCTCAGGGAAGCCGGGGTGAGCTGTGGCCAGGCTGGTGGCCTGGTGGGGTGGACGTGGCTGCCCCGCCATGTTTCTGGAACCAATGCAGGTGGCCTGAGTGCCTTCTTCCTGGGTGTGGACTGTTCCCCAGCCTCTGCCCTGCAGGGCGCCCTGGACGGGGGTCTTCCTTTCCTCACCTCGCATGTTCTCCTGCTTGTCTAGCTGGTTCTGGCTCCAGGTCTCCTGTGCTTTAGGCATCCCCCCTTCTTCCCTGGACAGTCAGCCTTCTTCCTTTTCAGCTTGGCTTCCGCCTCCAAGACCTCTCCTGGGATCTCAGCTCCTTCTGCGTCCCTGTATGTGGTCCAGCCCCCAGCCTTGACCTGTGGGTCTGCCCCCTGGCCCTCGGTCCCCTGCCATTCTGACTGCCTGTGACTCACTTTCGCGTAAAAGTTTTGTCTTCATCCCATATCCTGCCAACAATCTCCCAATCCGACTTCTCCTAACATGTTACTGCAGTAACGTGACTCCGTTTATCCAATGTCAGATCTCAGGCCCATGTTAAGTGATTTGCTTTAAAGTATTTAATAGATGCTTACTAAATTCTACCTCTTCTGTGAATTAAATTGGGCTTTCCTGGTGGTGCTGCGGTAAAGAATCCTCCTACCAATGCAGGAGACATAAGAGATGCTGTTCGATCCCTGGGTCAGGAAGGTCCCCTGGAGAAGGAAATGGCAACCCACTCCAATATTCTTGTCTGGAGACTCCCATGGACAGAGGAGCTTGGTGGGCTACAGTTCATGGGGTCGCAAAGAGTCTGACAGGACTGGGCGCATAGCACGCAAATCCCTACTGGAATACATTTGTTTCCCAGGAGCACACAATTCTAATACTAGAATATGGAACCTAACTGTTGCAGACAATGCAAGCTGGCTTCCATTACCCAAATTTCTGATATTCGTGTTCTTTGTATTATTTTATTCTCCTTTAAGTAAGTGAGAAATATGCTTCAAGTATGACAAGTAGAATATAATAAAGTGAGTTTTGTTTTTTTTTTTTAATAGAATCACATTACATACATTGCAATATTGACCTTGGTAAGGAGTCTCTCTCCTTACTAGATTTGAAAAAGCAAGCAGGCTGCTAATTTGCCAACAACACTGTTATATAGAAGTAGATAACAATTTAACATCCTTATTTAGATGAATAATAATGCTAAATGACACCTATTGCTTCTACTCAGAAAACACCAGAAGGAGAGGGCCAATGAAGGTACCCATTAGCTAAGTAAGTACCTCTATAATGAATTTCCAAATTAATAAATAAACTGGTCAATTTATCCAGATAGAACTGTATTTGGAATATGTTTATATTTGTATCAGCTGGTATAATTAATTATTATATTTAATCAGTAAAGAGTTTCATTTAGAGCATAATTGAAGCACCAGCCTTTTAATGAAGTTAGGTTGGACAAGGCAGATTGAATCTAGCTTTCTCAGTAGTGAAGAAATCAGAAGGAATAGGGCAAAGACAAGAAGAGAGAGAAACAACAATGATAAACTCAGGGTTAGTGAGGATATAGAGCTTCCCAGATGGCTCTTGCAGTAAATAACTCACCTGCCAATGCAGAGGATGCAAGAGACATGGGTCCAGTTGCTGGATTAGGAAGATCCCCTGGAAGAGGGAATTGCAATCCAGTCTTATATTCTTTCTTGGAGAATCCCATGGACAGAGGAGCCTATGGGCTACTGTTTACAAGATTGCAAAGAGTTGAATGTAACTGAAACAACTTGGCATGCATGCAAGGAGGAGATAGGCCTTGATGAAAAATAACGTTATTTAATGATAGAGTTTAAATAAAATTATATGTATTATTCTTACTTCAAAAATCTTCAGTAAAACTTAAAAAAATAATAACCAGGGTGTGATTTGAGATTATTTTGTCAGTGAAGACACTGAAGCTGCTGAATTTATATCAAAGATTTTTTGAAGCTTATATTCTATTAACCCACAAAGACATTGTATTTAAATTTTGTTTACCTTGATGATTAATTACTAATGACTTATTTAAAATGAGGCATCCTGCTAGTATATTTGGTATCCTAGTATATATAGAATAATAAGACTAGATGTTTAGAGTTAGTTAATATCTCTGAGCCATAGTTTAGTTAATAAAAAGTTAAATAATATCTCTGAGCCTTATTTTAATTAATGTATAGTGAAGTCGATTAGTCGTGTCTGACTCTGAGACCCCATGGACTGTAGCCCACCAGGCTCCTCCGTCCATGGGATTTTCCAGACAATAATACTAATTAATACTAATTAATGTACAGACACAATATTTTCTTTATTAGATTATTGTAAAGATGAGATGAAATAAAAACAAATTAAGTACATAATATATTATTTACTCTAGGCATTATACTATAAAGCAGTTCTCTATAATGAATTAATTTTGCATAATTGAAACTTTTATTAATTCAACAATTCCTCATTCACCCTATTTTCCTGGTTTGACCTTTTTAAAAATTGCTAATCCAATGTATTTTTTTTTTCCTGCTTCTGCGTATGTCAGGTAACATCTGAATGCATGTAGGACATTTTGGCAGCTCCATTTTTCAAAGTTTAATTTGTTATCTCATCCCTAAAGGGAGTGTTCTGCTTGTTGTGTAGGCAATTTATTTCCAAGTAGTTCATCTTGATCCTACAGAGTCTTGATTTCCAGATTTGTTAGGACTTGTCTAGACAGTTTTTACCATATGGATAGGATAGCTTTACTCCTGGTAGATAGACTTTCAGGGACCTTAACTGAATATCAAGGGTGGAACAAGGTTTGTTTGTTTGGTAGAACTTTATCATCTCTAAGAACTCTTATATCGTTGGCATCTGCATGTACCTCACAACCTGTTGTGTGTCTCTGCCAGAGCTTGTGGGATCTTTTGCTCATCATTTAGAATTTAATATGGGCCCAAATAATCAAAACGGTCCTCATGTAGACTTCTGAAATTTCTGCTCCATGTTGCTGTTTTTCATACTTGGCCCTTCAAATTAGTCATCTAATTGCCATCGAGTCTGGTATATTCCCTTTGCTCAGCATACCAACTGTTCTTTGGGGGCTCTATGTTTCTATTCAGTGATACATTAATTTCCTTCATTCCTCATTTTCTTCTCTTCATTTTATTACACTTCACAGATATTGTGTTTTTCACAGATTGAATATTTGTGGCAACCCTATATTCAGCGGGTCTGTAGGCATCATTTTTTTTCCAATAGCATTACCTCATAGTACATCTCTGCCCCACATATTTGTAATTATCACAATATTTCAAGCTTTGTCATTATTATCACATTTTATCTCTGTGATCAGAGATCTTTGACTTTACTACTACAGATTGCTATAGTCTCAGATGATGGTTAGCATTTTTTAGCTTTAAATTATTTTAAAATTAAGGTATACATATTATTTTTAGAGCTTTCTGGGTAGCTAAAATGGTAAAAATCTGCCTGCAATGCAGGAGACATGAGTTCAATCTCTGGTTGAAAGGTTCTACTGGAGAAGAGGAAGGCAACCCACCTCAGTACTCTTGCCTGGAGAATTCCATGGACAGAGGAAGCTGGTGGGCTACAGTCCACCAGGGGTCACAAAGATTTGGACACAACTGAGCAACTAACACATACACATTTTTTAGAAATAATGCTACTGTACTTTTCTTTTGTGATATTTGCTTCACTGTGGTGGTCTTGAACTGAACCTGTAATGTTTCTAAGATATACCTTTATTGTTCATATCATGTGTTTTCCTTTTCTCAAAAATAATATCCCTCAATATGTTTTCAATTATAAAAATGATTTATCCTTATATTTTTCTAAAATTATTTCATGTATTCTGTTCTAAAATTGAATATAATAGGGGGACCAGAGCTTTCCTTGTGGTACTAGTGGTAAAGAACCTGCCTTTCAAAGCAGGAAACATAAGAAACGTAGGTTCTAACCCTGGTTGGAAGATGGAGGAAGGCACGGCAAACCACTCCAGTATTCGTTCTTGGAGCCTAGCAGGCTACTGTCCGTAGGGTCACAAAGAATAGGTTACAACCCAAAGCCACTTAGCATGCACACACGCAGGGGGCCACTCCAATACATATTATTTTGTTTATATTCAGCCACTGTCTACAAATCAGTATAAGTTCATATCAATGGTAATTTTTTCATCCAGGAAACTGGGCAGTAAGATATATTGTTCAAACTGTTTCCTGCTGGGAAAGCTTTCCATCTGTGCTGCCATTTAGAAGAAACCTTGTGTGATTCTATAATGTTAGCATTTTACACCAAACCATAAAAAAGCCAAAACCAAGATCTTTTAATGCTTTAGCCATAAGGGGATTACTGATAAATCCACGAGTGCATAGACAACTAGAATATAATTCAGGAGGTGGAGATGTTTGAAGTTATAAATTATCTACATATATAACTTATTATGTATTCTAATCTTGCTCATAAAATGTATAGATGGAGATTTATATTTTATATAAATTATATAAATTTATAGAATTTATTCTCAATCATAGAATGCTGATTATTGTGGGGCCCTAAATGGGAAACCTTAAAAACAAAGGGGCTAGCTTTGCAGTTGAAAACCTAAGATGGCGCCTGGATGGAAGAGATGGGGGCAGGGTCTATGTTGTCTGTCAAAGTTTTTAATTGGCTCTCTTGATTTCTGTGCACATAGACAGTGTGTGATCTCTATAGACTCCTGTTATAATGAAGGTGACAATTTGACCTTTAATGTGATTGGTGCAACTATGGAAAGTCCCTCCTAAAACCCTCCTGTTTGTCTATATAAGTTGGGAGTTTGCAACAATAAACCGGAACTGCTTCGACGGAACCCCTGTCGCGTCTGATTGCTCTCGCTCGCCGAGGGGCTGGGTTGGTGGACAGCAGGCTCACCTCTCCTTGGGAACCCCTCGGCTTTGCTGAGGGAAGTTCCACTGCCTCCGCTCTTTCTGCGGAGTGCGCCCTCCGCAGAAACTGGCGCCCAACGTGGGGCATGAAGCGGACGGACGGAGGTGGTGTCACCATGCGGCTCTGAAAGAGGAGCGACGAGGGACCCTAGGCTGGTCACAGCACGGAGCTCCCTTTAGAGAAGCATCACCCGAGGTAATCCAGATTTCAAGGTGGGCCCCCCTCCTTTATGAGGGAAGTGCCAAAAACTCTCTTATTTTCCTTCTCCTCTTCTTTCCTGATCTGGCCTTAATTCTTTTTTTCTGGAGTTTCAGTGAACAGGCGAGCGGTTGTGGAGGCAACTGATGAGTCCTGGCTAGGGCCACTCTCTGGCGGACTTTGAAGGCCCCGCAACAGGTAAGCCTCAGTAACTAGAGCCCGACCGGGTGAAACTCCCCCTTTAATCATTCTTAACTGAGGACGTGGCCTAGAATCTTCCCTGTGGGCACGGGTCAGGCACTTAAAGGCCATTAGGGCGCCTGCCACTTGAAGACTCCCGTGACAGGATAAGGGGGGTCACGGAACGGGCTAGAAACCTCTAGGGTGCCCGCCCCCAGCAAGGAAACTTCCGTGCAACGACGCAGGCACATAAACGGTTCCAAAAGCATACCATAAGCCCAACTTTCTGGCCGCCACCACTCCCGGTAGGATTTTTGGTGGCTGTCCTCAGTGACTTTTCTTTCTATTCTCTTTCGGCAAAATGGGAAGTAACATTAGCAAGTCTGATGAGCCTGCCCTCAAGGCACTGAGATATATGCTCATCAGCAGGGGACTTGAGATTTCTGACGCTCAGGCCATTAAGGTCTGGGGGACCATTGTACGGTTGGCCCCCTGGGTTGCTTCAGCTAATCTGTTCTCTTGGGACACTTGGGATCGAGTACAAACCCTTGCTAGGCAGAGAGAGGCTCGATACGGTGAGGAGCCCCCTTAGGGTTCTGTCTGATCATTTCGGCCCTCAAGCTCTGCTTTTCACAGAGCGAGGAGCATGTCATTGATACGAGTGCCCCCAAATCAAAATCAGAAAAACAATGGGAAAAATTTGATGAGGAACGAGTCTTGTCAGACCAGGATATAGCAAAAGACACTGCAGGGAATAAAGACTCTAGAGCAAATAGTGAGCCATGGGAGCCTTTCGGGGATGATAAAAGGGCTGAAGAGAATAGAGACTCCTCTGATGCCTCAGGACCGGGAGCCCAGGGAGAGATCTGTGCCCCTCCCTGCCTCCCCCATTTGAGGAAGTTTCGGGAGCACCTTGGGTGGGAGAGACAATGAGGTCACCTTGGAAAGGGAGAACCTACCCTGGGGACCCTTGAGGATCCCCACTGCCCTTTACTGGCCTGACTCAAGCCTTTTCTGTGAATGTTAACCTGGGGGGAATAGGCCGGCAGCCTGGTACCCCTGGGAGGCCAATGATTTAAAAGAGCTCAAAAGGCAGTGGCAGAGGATGGCCCGAACTCCCTGTGGGCAAAAACTGTTCTCCAGGGCCTGGCTCATCAACCACAAGAGGGACACTTTAAGGAGTGCCCTCAAGGCAGGGGAAGACCTACCAGTCAGAGACCTCCCACTATCCCATTTATGTACACCATCTTAGGGGTCATCAAGATTTACCTGGATTGCTTTCAATGGGAAATTCCCTGGCCGATACAGCAGCCTCCCCTTACAATCCAAGCTTGTAACTTACAAGATGCCTATGATCTTCACGATCTTACTCATATAAATTGGAGAGGGCTACATAAAAGGTTCCCACAGATCCCTATTAGAAAATTAAAGAAAATTATACATACTTGTAAATCCTGTCTTATTTACAAGTACTGCCTTTACAGCCCCCAGGAGTAAACCCTCGAGGGCTAAAACCCAATGTGCTGTGGCAAACTGATGTAACCCATTATTCCCTTTTGGAAAACTTAAGTATGTCTTTGTGTCTATTGACACTTACTCTCATACCTGCTGGGCTACTGCCCACACAGGAGAAAAAGCAAAACATGCTCAGAGCCATTTTTTACAATGTTTTGCGACGCTGGGCCTTCCCCATCAAATGAAAACAGATAATGGCCCTTGTTTCATCAGCCAGAGCTTACAGAAATTCTTCCAACAGTGGCACATTCGGAATAACACCGGAATCCCACATAACCCCCAGGGACAAGCCATAATTGAGCGTCATCATCAAAATTTAAAGGCTCAATTACAAAAACAAAAAGGGGGAATAAGCCCTCACCAGCAACTTGGAATGGCACTCTTTACTCTAAACATTTTAAATTTTTCAAAAAATGAACCGATGCCATGTTTTCAAAAACATTGGTCTAATCAAGAAATAAAACCTGAAATACAAGTGAGATGGAAAGACCCCATCACCGGTCAGTGGAAGGGGCCTGATCCACTCCTTACAATGGGGAGAGGATTCGGATGCATATTCCCCATTGGGGACCCCAGCCCTATATGGGTGCCAGCAAGGAATCTTAAATTTACACCACAAGAGAGAGATCAAATCTCAAAACCTGACACAGATTAAAGAGACATTCACATATTGAGCCCAAGAACAAAAAGTTCTTGAGGCGATCTTTCTTCCCTTTCAGATCATCGATGCAACGACCCTGCTGGACACTGCTCCTGGTGATCGTCGGATTACCTAACCTCTCCGTGCTGACCTTCCTCATTACCGTGGCTGTGCAACAGTTTTTAAAATCTTTGAAGCCTGGGTTTAACGACACAAGGCCATCAACCATGAGGGTACAACAGTGTCAGCATCCGTGCTGGGAGTTCAACAAGCTCAGACCATCGAAGTTATAAACAACACATCCACTGCCTCTGCTCAAGGATTTCAAACCAGCTTGAACACCTGAGATCTGCTATGATGGGACTCCAACAACAGCTTGATCTCCACGGCTCTCCACGCCAGAGCAATCGAGACGTTGAGTGTTCTGGTGCCCATAGACTGCGACGTGAGATACCCCAGCTTTTGTCTGACAGCTTTTCCAATGTTAAATGAGACTCTTAACAGGTAAAAAGGGATCATTGGATCTATGGGACTGGATACAAACTTCATTCACCTGGTTTAAAAATGCCTTCTATTTGCTTGTTTTTGTTATTCTGCTTGTTGTAGTGTTAAAAAGGTTATGCTTGCCCAGGTCATGAAGGAGGAGCCCCACGTTGGGGACCCACAAAACCCCTGGATTAATTTAGCCCTTCAAGAGATTAACCGAGACAGATAAATAAAAATAAGAGTTCTAGATGCCCATCATCTAGAGAGATTCCGCCTAGCCCCCAAGAGGTGGCTGGATAGCCAATGACGGGTAAGACCCTCAGAGGAGGGCAATCTAAGACAGGCACAGCCACGAGAGGGGCTGGCAAGGCTGGAGGTTGGCCGCCTGCAGCTTTATGCCTTACTCTACAGAACAGCAATACAAATGTCTCGAGGGCTTGAATAAAATAAAATAAAATAAAAGGGGGATATGTGGGGCCCTAAATGGGAAACCTTAAAAACAAAGGGGCTAGCTTTGCAGTTGAAAACCTAAGATGGCGCCTGGCGGAAGAGATGGGGGCAGGGTCTATGTTGTCTGTCAAAGTTTTTAATTGGCTCTCTTGATTTCTGTGCACATAGACAGTGTGTGATCTCTATAGACTCCTGTTATAATGAAGGTGACAATTTGACCTTTAATGTGATTGGTGCAACTATGGAAAGTCCCTCCTAAAACCCTCCTGTTTGTCTATATAAGTTGGGAGTTTGCAACAATAAACCGGAACTGCTTCGATGGAACCCCTGTCGCGTCTGATTGTCTCTCACTCGCCGAAGGGCTGGGTTGGAGGACAGCAGGCTCACCTTTCCTCGGGAACCCCTCGGCTTTGCTGAGGGAAGTTCCACTGCCTCCGCTCTTTCTGCGGAGTGCGCCCTCTGCAATTATAATTATGAGGCACCTAATCAAATAATGGTTTGGTGGGTCATGTCCTCATTCATGATGTGCAGTTTAGTTCACATGATTATATTGTGTCCTGTGGTTCAGTAAGAATCTATTGCATAAAATGATAAAAGTTGCTTGTAGAAGATAACTTGATTTCACTACAAAGTTTTTATATCCTGACTTCTATTACTGAGGCATGTCAGAGGCTCCACACAGCATTCTTGTATGTAGAGACACTTCTTATACCACTGAGACTATTGGATATTAAACCAAGAAGGGCACCATGGACGACTTCAAATTATTTTTCTACTCTGGAAAGCTTTAAAATTTAGCCTCTGAATTGAAACAAGGTTCAACATACCATGAACCATCTGTTCTTGTTGATAAAGTTTTACTGGAATACAGTCATATGCATTTGTTTATGCATTATTTATGGTCGTTTACACATTACAATGACAGAGTTGAGTAGTGCAGACAGAGATTATATGCCAAAAGTTTTAACTATTTTCTATGTAGCTGAGAAACAAAACTGTTGGCTCTCAGTTAGACCTTCAAAGAAAATATGTTAAAATAGGCCCAGCAAGTGATATATCTCACTCTAAGTATTTGATGGGACAATACTCACCAACTATATTTTTCACTTTGTGGAGGCTATTCCAATGCATTCCACACTGTAGATCCCATGAAATTTAACCAGTCAATGAAGCTTATAAAATTAATGTAGCTAGTGACAAAAGTAATGGATTAAACAATTAAGAGAACAGAGAATATGAGACCAAATAAAGAAATGAGTCCCAACTATATTTTGTCTGCATAAGTTGCACTTTTTATTGCTTTAAATATGCAAGTAAATTGAAAGTAAGACAGCTGAAAAAAGATATATCATGCAAATAGCAATCACAAGAAAATCTGGAGTAGCTATATTAGTGCCAGGAAAAACTGAAGTTAATAAAAGTGTTACTTAAGATAAGGAAGGCATTTCTAAAAATAAAAGGGGAAATTTATCAAACAATAAAAGATATATACCCCTGATAAGCAAATGACAAAAATATGTGACTCAAAAACTGATAGAAATGAAAGGATATTAGATAACTCAGTAATTTACAATACTAATCACATGCTTCACACTTCAATTCCAATAATAAGTAGAGTAACTACAGCAAGAAATAAGAGACTTGAATAACTTGAGTGACCTAACAAACATCAACAGAACACTCTACACTCTAGTGGCAGACTATAAATTATTCTAAGGTCCACGCCCAAGGAGCAGTGGCTGAGTGGGCGCAGGAGTGCCTAGAGGAGCTATCCCATATTGAAGGTCAGGAAGGGCAGTGGTGAGAAGATACCCCTCATCCAAGGTAAAGAGCAGCAGCTGTGCTTTGCTGGAGCAGCCATGAAGAGAAAACCCACGCCCAAGGTAAGAGAAACCCAAGTAAGATGGTAGGTGTTGCAAGAGGGCATCAGAAGGCAGACAAGCTGAAACCATGCTCACATAAAACTAGTCAATCTAATCACACTAGGACCACAGCCTTGTCTAACTCAATGAAACTAAGCCATGTCCATGGGGCAACCCAAAATGGGTGGGTCATGGTGGAGAGGTCTGACAGAATGTGGTCCACTGGAGAAGGGAATGGCAAATCACTTTAGCATTCTTGCCTTGAGAACCCCATAAACAGTATAAAAAGGCAAAAATGATAGGATACTGAAAGAAGAACTCGCCAGGTCAGTAAGTGCCCAACATGCTACTGGAGATTAGTGGAAAAATAACTCCAGAAAGAATGAAGGGATGAAGCCAAAGCAAAAACAATACCCAGGTATGTTTGTGACTGGTGATAGAAGCAAAGTCCAATGCTGTAAAGAGCAATATTGCATAGGAACTTGGAATGTCAGGTCCATGAATCAAGGCAAATTCGAAGTGGTCAAACAAGAGATGGCAAGAGTGAATGTCGACATTCTAGGAATTATCAAACTAAAATGGAATGGAATGGGTGAATTTCACTAAGATGACCAGTATGTCTACTACTGCGGGCAGGAATCCCTCAGAAGAAATGAAGTAGCCATCCTGGTGAACAAAAAGAGTCCAAAATGAAGTACTCAGATGCAATCTCAAAAACGACAGAATGATCTCTGTTCATTTCCAAGGCAAACTATCCAATATCATGGTAATCCAAGTCTATGCCCCTACCAGTAATGCTAAAGAAGCTGAAGTTGAACGGTTCTATGAAGACCTACAAGACCTTTTAGAACTAACACCCAAAAAGATGTCCTTTTCACTATAGAAGACTGGAATGCTAAAGTAGAAAGTCAAGAAACACCTGAAGTAACAGGCAAATTTGGCCTTGGAATGTGGAATGAAGCAGGGTAAAGACTAACAGAATTTTTCCAAGAAAATGCACTGGTCATAATTTTTCCAAGAAAATGCACTGGTCATAGCAAACACCTTCTTCCAACAACACAAGAGAAGACAGTATGCATGGACATCACCAGATGGTCAACACCAAAATCAGATTGATTATATTCTTTGAAGCCAAAGATGAAGAAGCTCTCTAAAGTCAATAAAAACAAGACCAGAATCTGACTGTAGCTCAGATCATGAACTCTTTATTACCAAACTCAGACTTAAATTGAAGAAAGTAGGGAACACCACTAGACCATTCAGGTATGACCTAAATCAAATCCCTTATGATTATATAGAGGAAATGAGAAATATATTTAAGGGCTTAGATCTGATAGATAGAATGCCTGATGAACTATGGGATGAGGTTTGTGACATTGTGCAGGAGACAGGGATGAAGATCATCCCCAAGGGAAAAAAAACGCAAAAAAGCAAAATGGCTGTCTGGGGAGGCCTTATAAATAGCTGTGAAAAGAAGAGAGGCAAAAAACAAAGGAGAGAAGGAAAGATAAAAGCATCTGAATGCAGAGT
This sequence comes from Nanger dama, assembly GCA_917880005.1. Classification (NCBI taxonomy): domain Eukaryota; kingdom Metazoa; phylum Chordata; class Mammalia; order Artiodactyla; family Bovidae; genus Nanger; species Nanger dama. The sequence continues at coordinate 11,253,505 of CAKJTW010000014.1, forward strand.
TCCAAAGAATAGCAAGAAGAGATAAGAAAGCCTTTTTCAGTGACCAATGCAAAGAAATACAGGAAAAGAACAGAATGGGAAAGACTAGAGATCTCTTCAAGAAAATTAAAGATACCAAGGGAACCTTTCATGCAAAGATGGGCTCAATAAAGGACAGAAATGGTATGGAGCTAACAGGAGCAGAAGATATTAAGAAGAGGTGGCAAGAATACACAGAAAAACTGTACAAAAAGATCTTCACGACCCAGATAATCATGATGATGTGATCACTCATCTAGAGCCAGACATCTTGGAATGTGAAGTCAAGTGGGCCTTAGAAAACATCACTACGAATAAAGCTAATGGAGGTGATGGAATTCCAGTTGAGCTATTTCAAATCCTAGAAGATGATGTTGTGAAAGTGCTGCACTCAATATGCAAGCAAATTTGGAAAACCCAGCAGTGGCCACAGGACTGGAAAAGGCCAGTTTTCATTCCAGTTCCAAAGAAAGGCAATACCAAAGAATGTTCAAACTACCGCACAATTGCTCTCATCTCACATGCTAGTAAAGTAATGCTCAAAATTCTCCAAGGCAGGCTTCAGCAATACATGAACCATAAACTTCTTGATGTCCAAGCTGGTTTTAGAAAAGGCAGAGGAACCAGAGATCGAATTGCCAATATCTGCTGGATCATGGAAAAAGCAAGAAAGTTCCATAAAAATATCTATTTTTACCTTATTGACTATGCCAAAGCCTTTGACTGTGTGGATCACAAAAAACTGTGGACAATTCTGAGAGAGATGGGAATACCAGACCACCTGACCTGCCCCTTGGCAAATCTGTATGCAGGTCAGGAAGCAACAGTTAGAACTGGACGTGTATCAACACACTGGTTTCAAATAGGAAAAGGAGCACGTCAAGGCTGTATATTGTCATCGTGCTTATTTAACTTGTGCACAGAGTACATCATGAGAAACACTGGACTGGAAGAAACACAAGCCAGAATCAAGATTGCTGGGAGAAATATCAGTAACCTCAGATATGCAGATGACACCACCCTATGGCAGAAAGTGAAGAGGAACTAAAAAGCCTCTTGATAAAAGTGAAAGAGGAGACTGAAAAAGTTGGCTTAAAGCTCAACATTGAGAAAACGAAGATCATAGAATCTGGCCTCATCACTTCATGGGAAATGGATGGGGAAACAGTGGAAACAGTGTCAGACTTTATTTTGGGGGTTCCAAAATCACTGCAGACGATGACTGCAGCCATAAATTTAAAAGACTCTTACTCTTTGGAAGAAATCAACCTAGATAGCCTATTCAAAAGCAGAGATATTACTTTGCCCACTAAGGTCTGTCTAGTCTAGGCTGTAGTTTTTCCCGTGGTCATGTATGGCTGTGAGAGTTGGACTTTGAAGAAAGCTGAGCACTAAAGAATTGATGCGTTTGAACTGTAATGTTGGAGAAGACTCTTGAGATTCCCTTGGACTGCAAGGAGATCCAACCAGTCCATTCTGAATGAAATCAGCTCTGGGATTTCTTTGGAAGGAATGATGCTAAAGCTGAATCTCCAGTACTTTGGCCACCTCATGCAAAGAGTTGACTCATTGGAAAAAGTCTCTGATGATCGGAGGGATTAAGGGCAGGAGGAGAAGGAGACCACAGAGGCTGAGATGGCTGGATGGCATCACGGACTCAATGGACGTGAGTCTGTGTGAACTCCGGGAGTTGGTGATGTACAGGGAGGTCTGGCATGCTGCGATTCATGGGGTCGCAAAGAGTCAGACACGACTGAGCAATTGAACAGAACTGAAGGTACATTTAAGACACTCTGCAGTCTGTAGTTAGATTATACTCTAGGACACAAAACAAAACAAACTTCAGTGAGTTTAAAGAGATAGAGAAATATATAAAACATTCTCACACCGTATTAAACATGTTCTCATACCAATTAAAAAATGAATTAATTTAGAAATCCATTACAAATAAATTTGAGTCATTAATATGTAGAAATGAAACAGCCCAGTCTTAAATAACCAGTTATCACCTCCATTAGCATTGAAATTTCTATATTTCAACTTTTACATTTCTCAACTGATTAAAATTTTGGAAGGGAGTCTCAAAAGTGTTTAATAATATTGAAGAGGTTAATGTGTGTGTAATTAGCATACCAGAAGTAAGAGAGAATGTTGTAGAATATATATGTGAAGAAATAATAGGCAAGAATTCTCTGTAATTACTGAAAGAACTAAACTACAACTTTAATAACTTATGTGTGTTTATATACATACTTTGTAGTGTATCAGATTCTCTCCTATAAATAGTCATTAAAAAATGTGTAAAAGAAGTATGTCAACAGTCGTAAGCAAGAATTTTTATAGTAGTGCTTTTCATGGTAAACCAACATTGGGGAAACTAAAATGACTAACAAAAAGACTAGATAACCAAATTGCCATTATGGTCTTTCAGCGGAGCAATATGCAGTAATAAACTGGACATGAGTTAGTAACTGAACAACAAAAACACCACTGTTAAGTGAAAAATAAATAAATATATGCTATATATAAAATAAATATTCAAAAATATATAAAATGAAAAATAGATATCCAATGAGAACTGATTATGTAGAATAAGAAATTATACGGAATACACTGTAATATAAAAGAGAAGAGAATACAAAAAAGTGTATATATATATATATATATATATAACTGAGTCTCTTCTTTTATAAACCTAAAACTTACAAAATATTGGAATTTAACTATATTTCAAAGAAAATTTCTAAAAGAGAAGCTACAAATTACAAAATATTGATAATATCATTTACATATAATTTACAAACAATTAATTTGTTATATTTAAAGTCAGAGTAGTGTTCCTCTCTGTGTAAGAGAGGGTTATGATTAGACATTGTCATGAAGGACATTATATAGTCCTAAGTTTTTACATGTTACTGTATGTATGTGATATTGCAGTAACAAAGTTTACTAGAGAAAGTAATACTTAATATGTATTTTATTGTTCCCTTTTTGTATTTATGCTAGCTGGAACTTTATAAATATTATTTTGATATTATTAAAGAACTCTGTTTGTCACAAGAATTGACTTGATTACGTTTGATTTTCTAATTCATTAATTTCTATGTTATCTTCATGTTTTGTCCTTCACTCTTAGATTATTTTTCTAATAACCTTTCAACCTGTGAAATGGAATTGGTTAATTTTTTTTCTTTTATAAATGAAAAGGGCCAATGTTTTCTTCTAAGAGTTTATAGTTTCTGATTTTACATTTAGGTCTTTCATCCATTTTCAGTTTATCTTTATGTATGGTGTTACAAAATGTTCTAATTTCATTATTTTGCATGTAGTTGTCCTCTTCTTCCAGCACCACTTATTGAAAAAACTATCTTTTTCCCATTTATATTCTTGCCTACTTTGTCAAGGAAAAGCTGTGCATATGAGTGTGGGTTTGTCTTTGGGTTTTCTATTACTCTTCCGTTAGTCTATACTTCTGTCTTTGTGCCTGGACAATATTGTCTTGATGTCTGTAGCTTTGTAATATAGTCTGCAATCAGGTGAGTTGATTCCTCCAGCTATTTCTTCTTTCTTAAAACTGCTTTGGCTACTTGGGTCCTTTTGTGCTTCCATACAAATGGTGAAACTTCTTGTTCTAGTTCTGTGAAAAATGCCGTTGGTAATTTGATACGGATTTCATTGACTCTGTAGATTGCTTTTGGTAGAATAGCATTTTCACAATATTGATTCTTTCAATGCAAGACATGAGATAACCCTCCATCCTTTTATGTTGTCTATGATTTCTTTCATCAGTGTCTTATAGTTTTCTGTATAAAACTACTTTGTCTACTTAGGTAGGTTTATTCCTAGGTATTTTATTCTTTTAGTTGCATAGGCAGAACACTGTGACATAAATCACAGCAAAATTCTTTATGATCCACCTCTTAGAATAATGGAAATTTAAACAAAAATAAATAAATAGGACCTAGGTAAACTTAAAAGCTTTTTTACAGCAAAGGAAACTATAAACAGAGTGAAAGGACAGCCCTCAGAATGGGAGAAAATTATAGCAAATGAAACAACAGACAAATAATTAATTTCCAAAATATACAAGCAGTTCATATTAACTCAATATCAGGAAAAAAAAAAACAGCCTAATCAAAAAGTGCACAAAAGACCTAAACAAACATTTATTTCCACAGAAAATATACATAATAAACACATGAAGAAGTGATCAATGTCACTCATTATTAGAGAAATGTAAATCAGAACTACAATGAGATATCACTCCACCCCAGTCAGAATGGCCATAATCAAAATATCCACAAACACCACGTGATAGACAGATTGTGTAGGAAAGGGAACACTTGAAGGCAATATGGAGATTCCTTAAAAACTAGGAATAGAACCACCATCTGACAAAGCAGTACCACTTTTGCTTTGAAGAAACTAAAACTAAAAAGACACATAATAAAACGTTCATTGGAGCCATATTTACAATAGTCAAGACATGGAAGCAACCCAGATGTCCTTCAGCAGATGAATGGATAAAGCAGCTGTGGTACATATATACAATGGAATACTACTCAGCCATAAAAATGAGCACAATTGAGTCAGTTCTAATGAGATGGATGAACCAGAGCTTATTATGCAAAGTGAAGCAAGTCATAAAGAGAAAAACAAATATTGTATATCAACACATATATATATGGAAGGAATCTATAAGGATGATACTAATGAATCTGTTCACAGAACAGCAATGAGGATACAGACACAAAGAACAGACTTATGGACAAGGAAAGGAGAGAAAAGTAAGAGAGTGAGATAAATGGAGTAAGTAGTATGATGCATATACAAAAATATACGTAAATAGATGGGCAATAAGAATTTACCATATGACTCAGGCAACTCAAACTGGGGCTCTGTAATAACCTAGATGGATGGGAATGTGTAAGAGGCGGGCAGGAGAGTCAAGAGGGACAACGCATATGTACATTTATGGTTAATTCATGTGGATGTATGACAGAAATCAACTATTATTGTAAACCAATCATCAATCAATTAAAAATAAATAAATATTTCTTCTCCTCAACATAATAAAACCTATATATGACAAACTCACAGCAAACATTATCCTCAATGGTGAAAAATTGAAAGCATTTCCCCTAAAGTCAAAAACACAACAAAGGTGCCCACTTTCACCACTACTATTCAACATACTTCTGGAAGTTTTGGCCACAGCAATCAGAGCAGAAAAATAAATAAATAAATAAATAAAAGGAATCCAAACTGAAAAAGAGAAGTAAAACTCTCACTGTGTGCAGATGACATGATCCTCTATATAGGAAACCCTAAAGATTCCACCAGAAAATTACTAGAGCTATTCAATGTATAAATTGATTCATTCATTCATTGTAGTAAGGTTACAGGATATAAAAGCAACACACAGAAAATTTGTTGTATTCCTATACACTAATAATGAGAAAATAGAAAGAGAAATTAAGGAAACAATTCCATTCACCATTGCAACGAAAAGAATAAAATACTTAAGAATATATCTACCTAAAGAAACTAAAGACCCATATATAGAAAACTATAAAACACTGGTGAAAGAAATCAAAGAGGACACAAATAGATGGAGGAATATACCATGTTCATGGATCAGAAGAATCAATATAGTAAAAATAAGTATACTATCCAAAGCAATCTATAGATTCAATGCAATCCCTATCAAGCTACCAGCAGTATTTTTCACAGAACTAGAAAAATAATTTCACAATTTGTATGGAAATACAGAAAACCTCGAATAGCCAAAGCAATCTTGAGAAAGAAGAATGGAACTGGAGAAATCAACCTGCCTGACTTTAGGCTCTACTGCAAAGCCACAGTCATCAAGACAGTATGGTACTGGCACAAAGACAGAAATATAGATCAATGGAACACAATAGAAAGCCCAGAGATAAATCCATGCACGTATGGACACCTTATCTTCAACAAAGAGGAAATAATATACAATGGGGTAAAGACAATCTCTTTAACAAGTGGTTGTGGAAAAACTAGTCAACTACTTGTAAAAGAATGAAACTAGAACACTTTCTAATATCATACACAAAACTTAAAATTGTTTAAAGATCTAAACATAAGACCAGAAACTATAAAACTCCTAGAGGAGAACATAGGCAAAACACTCTCTGACATACATCACAGCAGAATCCTCTATGACCCACCTCCCCAGAATACTGGAAATAAAAGCAAAAATAAACAAATGGGACTTAATTAAAATTAAAAGCTTCTGAACAACAAAGGAAACTATAAGCAAGGTGAAAAAGAGCCTTCTGAATGGGAGAAAATAATAGCAAATGAAGCAACTGACAAACAACTAATCTCAAAAATATACAAGCAACTCCTGCAGCTCAATTCCAGAAGAATAAATGACTCAGTCAAAAAAATGAGCCAAAGAACTAAACAGACATTTCTCCAAAGAAGACATACAGATGGCTAGCAAACACATGAAAAGATGCTCAACATCATTCATTGTCAGAGAAATGCAAATCAAAACCACAATGACGTACTATTTCATGCGAGTCTGAATGGCTGTTGTCCAAAAGTCTACAAGCAATAAATGCAGGAAGAGGGTGTGGAGAAAAGGGAACCCTCTTACACTGTTGGTGGGAATGTAAACTAGTACAGCCACAATGGGGAAAAGTGTGTGGATTCCTTTTAAAAAAATGGAAATAGAACTGCCTTCTGACCCAGCACAATCCCACTGCTGGGCATACACACCAAGAAAACCAGAATTGAAAGAAACACATGTACCCTGATGTTGATCACAGCATTGTTTGTAATAGCCAGGACATGGAAGCAACCTAGATGTCCACTAGCAGATGAATGGATAAGAAAGCTGTGGTACATATGCACGATGGAGTATTACACAGCCATTAAAAATAATACACTTGAATCAGTTCTAATGAGGTGGATGAAACTGGAGCCTATTATACAGAGTGAAGTAAGTCAGAAAGAAAAACACCAATACAGTATACTAACGCATATATATGGAATTTAAAAAGGTGGTAACGATAATCCTTTATGCAAGATAGCAAAAGACACACAGATGTATAGAACAGTCTTTCGGACTCCGTAGGAGAGGAAGAGGGTGGGATGATATGGGAGAATGGTATTGAAACATGCATAATATCATATATGAAACGAATCGTCAGTCTAGGTTTAATGCAGGATACACGATGCTTGGGGCTGGTGCACTGGGATAACCCAGAGAAATGGTATGGGGAGTGAGATGGGAGGGGGATTCAGGATTGTGAACACATGTACACACATGGTGGATTCATGTTGATCTATACCAAAACCAATACAATATTGTAAAGTAAAAAAATAAAATAAAATCTGGAGAGGATGTGGAGAAAAGGGAACCCTCTTACACTGCTGGTGGGAATGCAAACTAGTACAGCCACTATGGAAAACAGTGTGGAGATTCCTTAAAAAATTGCAAATAGAACTGCCTTATGACCCAGCAATCCCACTGCTGGGCATACACACCAAGGAAACCAGAATTGAAAGAGACACGTGTACCCCAATGTTCATTGCAGCACTGTTTATAATAGCCAGGACATGGAACCAACCTAGATGTCCATCAGCAGATTAATGGATAAGAAAGCAGTGGTACATATACACAATGGAGTACTACTCAGCCCTTAAAGAGAATAAATTTGACTCAGTTCTAATGAGATGGATGAAATTGGAGCCGATTATACAGAGTGAAGTAAGCCAGGAAGAAAAACACCAATACAGTATACTGACACATATATATGGAATTTAGAAAGAGAGTAATGATGACCCTCTATGTGAGACAACAAAAGAGACACAGAGGTATAGAACAGACTTTTGGACTCTGAGGGAGAGGGAGAGGGTGGGATGATTTGGGAGAATGGCATTGAAACATGTATACTAACTTGTAAGAAACGAAGCGCCAGTCTATGTTCAATGCAGGATATAGGATGCATGGGGCTGGTGCACAGGATGATTCAGGGAGATGATATGGGGTGGGAGGTGGGAGGGGGCTTTGGCATTGGGAGATCATGTTCACCTGTGGCTGATTCATGTCAATGTATGGCAAAACAAATACAGTATTGTAATGTAGAATAAAGTATTAAAAAAGTAAAAAAATAAAATGTTTTCAAAGGAAAAAAATAAAAAAATCTGAAAAAATTAAAAATAAATATTAAAAATTAAAAGAGCTTTTTCTAATTTCTAGAAAAAATGGTGTTTACAGTTTGAGTTAGTCCTCCATTTCATTAAAAAATGTTTCATTAGAGTAAAGTGACATAGATTATATTACACCTTTATGAGAGAAAGTTGGCCCAATGAAAGCAGACTCCAAGTAAAATTTTTCTACAATTTTCCATGTTTACAGCTCCTATAAGTTTTCACTGAGCTGGAGAAAACTTTAAGACTATTTGGGAAAGGCTGTTGTATTTAGAAGTATTAGACAAAACAAAGCAATATGTAAGGTAGTGTTAGTTACAATGCTAGGAATATGCTCCAGACTCTTAAATAGTTAGAAATATGTAAATTATCAAGGACATGTTTTAAGAGGAAAAATAAAAACAGTAGAGATATAAATCTTTAATCTTTATGAATTATTCATATTTTCTTAAAGTTTTAAGGAAAATTTTAACATATAGGACTCAATGAAAATAATTGCTTGAAAAATTACTATAAATCAAATATGCATGTATACACACAATATGTAATATTAACTATGGAATGTATTCTTCTAAAAGTTTATACCCAAAAGAGTTGTGGAGAGATAAGTGGTTACAGTATGGTCAACAATAACAAGATTTTAGTCAGGCATGCTAAATCAAAATAAAATCCATATCAAAATTCTCAGGATGTACTAATAGTAAATGTTCTTTTAGGGCTTAGTATACAATTTTTATATGATCTGTGCCTTGATACTTTCCAAACTTGCATGACTACTATGAAAAGAGCCAAGAAAAAGTTTAAGACAAAAAGTTATATTTCATTATAAAGAAAATTGTGTTTATTTTTCTAATATTATCCCTCTAGCTGTTTCATTTTGCCTATAATGACCCATTATTGTCAAAATTTAAACTGCACTGGAGTTTTAGAGATTATCTCCCTCAGTCAACGTATTTTGTAAGTGAAGAGGCTGAAATCTAGATATAATTAATAGATCTACTCATTAGGTATTTATTCAAATATAAAGGAGAATTAGAATCTGAGGCTCACATACTTCAGTGAAATTCTATCTGCTACTACGAAGAAATACCTCTTTAAATTTTTGTCATCATATTTAAAAATGTATACATTCCAAACTACAGTGGATATATATCTACAATAATAAAAATTTAAATACTGAAATGTGATTGTCATTTTTAAAATTTATGCTGTAATAAAAACATGATCAAGATTCACTTGCTGTACAACAGAATCTAAAACAGCACTGTAAATCAATTATAAATATACTCCATTAAAAACTAAAAAATAAAGGAAAAACAATGACCCACTATCAGCAATATATAATACTAAAGCTTTTTCTGGTGTGTGTGTGTATTTCATGTCCTCTATGAATTTTCTGTTGTCTACTGAAAGTTTATTGATATTTACAGTTCTTAATTTAAGATTGGGCCCTGTCCAGAGAGAACGCATTACTTGTTTTTGGTGTTGTTGTTTGGTCACTAAGTTGTTTTTGACTCTTTGGTACTCCATGGATTGTAGTGCACCGGGCTTCTATGTCCTCACTATGTGCCAAGGTTGCTCAGATTCATGTCCATTGAGTTTGTGATGATATTTAACCATCTCATCCTCTGCCACCCCCTTCTTGCTTTGTCTTCAATCCTTCCTAGCAACAGGGTCTTTTGTAAGGAGTCACGTCTTTCATCAGGTGGTCAAAATTTTGGATTTTCAGCTTCAACAACAGTTCTTTCAATGAATATCCAAGGTTGATTTCCTTTAGGATTGACTGATTTGATCTTGTTGCAGGCCAAAGGACTCTCAAGAGTCTTCTCCAAGACACTATTCGAAAGTATCAATTCTTTGATGCTCAGCATTTTTATGACTCAACTCCCACATCCATACATGATTACTGGAAAAGCCATGGCTTTGACTACACAGACCATTGTCGGCAAAATGATGTCTCTATTTTTTAATATGTTGTCTAAGTTTGGCATAGGTTTCTTTCCAAGGAGAAAGCATCTTTTAATTTCACCATCTGCAGCAACTTTGGAGCCTAAGAAAATAAAATCTGTCACTGTTTCTACTTTTCCCCCTTTTATTTGCCATGAAATGATGGAAACTGATGCCATGATCTGAGATTTTTAAATGAGTTTCAAGCCTGATTTTTTACACTCCTCTTTGTCCTTCTTCAAGAGGCTCTTTAGTACCTCTTCAATTTCTGCCATTATGCTGGTATTATGTTTATATCTGATGTTGTTGTTATTTCACCCACCAATCTTGATACCAACCTGTGATTCATCCAGCCTGGCATTTGATATGATTTACTCTGCATAGAAATTAAACAAGCAGGGTGACAATACACAGTCTCATCATACTCTTTTTCCAATTTTAAACCAGTTTATTGTTCCAAGTCTAGTTCTAATTGTTGTTTCTTGGCCCTCAAACATGTTTCTCAGGAGACAGGTAAAGTGTTCTTCAAAATTTTCCAGTTTGTTTTGATCCACACAGTCAAAGGCTTTAGTACAGTCAGTAAAACAGAAGTAGATATTTTTCTGGAATACTTTGCTTTCATCATGATCCAACAAATGTTTCCAATGTGATATCTAGTCCCTTTGCCTCTTCAAAACCCAGATTGTGCATCTGCAACTTCTCAGTTCATGTACTACTGAAGTCTAACTTGATGGATTTTTAGCATAACCTTGCTAGCATGTGCAATGAGTGCAATTGTACGGAAGTCTGAACTTTCTTTGGCTTTGCTCTTCTTTGTAATTGGAATAAACAATGAACTTTTTCAGTCCTATGGTCACTGCTGAGTTTTCCAAATTTCCTGGCATATTGAGTGCAGCACTTTCACAGCATCATCTTTTAGGATTTGAAATAGTTCAGCTGGAATTCCATCACCTCCACTAGCTTTGTTGGTCATAATGCTTCCTAAGGTCTCCTTGATTTCACTCTCCAGAATGTCGAGCTGTAGATGAATGACCACACCATCATGCTTATCTGGGTCATTAAGATCTTTCTTATATAGTTCTTCTGTGTATTCTTGTCACTTCTTAATCTTTTCTGTTTCTGTTATGTCCTTATCATTTCTGTCCTTTATTGTGCCCATTTTTGTATAAAATTTTCCCCTGATATCTCTCCAGTTTTCCTGAAAAGATCTCTAGTCTTTTCCATTCTATTGTTTTCTTTTCTTTGTACTGTCCTTTTAAGAAGGGCTTCTTATCTCTCCTTACTATACTCTAGATTCACTTGGGTATATCTTTCTCTTCCTCTGTTACCTTTCACTTCTCTTCACTCTTCAGCTATTTGAAAGCCTCCTAAGACAACCACTTTGCCTTCTTGCATTTCTCTTTCTTTGGGATAATTTTGATCACTGCCTCCGGTACAGTGTTATGAACCTCCATTCATAGTTCTTCAGGCATTCTCTCTACCAGATCTAATCCTTTGAATCTATTCTTCATCCTCACTGTATAATCATAAGGAATTTAATTTAGGTAATACCTGAATGGCCTGTGCTTCCCTGATAGTTCAGTTGATCATGAATCTGCCTGCAGTGCAGGAGACTCTGGTTTGATTCCTGGGTCTGGAAAATACACTGTAGAAAGTATCAGCTACTGACTCCAGTATTCTTGGGCTTCCCTTGTGACTCAACTGGTAAAGAATCCGCCTGCAATGCAGGAGATGTGGATTCTAGCCCTGGGTTGGGAAGATCTCCTGGAGAAGGGAAAGGCTGCCCAATCCAATATTCTGACCTGGAGAATTCCATGGACTGTATAGTGCATGGGGTCACAAAGGGTTGGACACAACTGAGCAACTTTTACTGTTGCTTTCACAGTGAATGGCCTAGCAGTTTTCCCTACCTTCTCAAATTTCAAGCTGCATTTTGCAATAAGGAGCTGGTGATCTGAGCTACAGTCAGCTCAAGATCTTGTTTTTGCTTGCTCTAGAGTTTCTCCATCATTGGCTTCAAAGAACATAATCAATCTGATTTCAGTATTGAGATTATCTGGTAATGTCCATATGTAAAATCAGCTTTTGTCTTGTTGGAAAAGGATGTTTGCTATGACCAGGGTATTGTCTTGACATAACTGTTAGCCTTTGCCCCACTTCATTTTTTACTCCAAAGCCAATTGTGCCTGTTACTTCAGATATCGCTGGAATTCTTACTTTTGCATTCTAATCCCTATAATGAAAAAGACATCATTTTTGTGTATGTTACTTCCAGAAGGTATTGTAAGTCTTTATAGACTGGTTAACTACAGTTTCTTCAGCATCAGTAGTTGAGACATAGACTTGGATTGCTGCAATGTTTATTTGGAACTGAACCGAGATCATTCTGTCATTTTTGAGATTGAACCCAACTACTATATAACATAATCTTTTGTTGACTATGAGGGCTACTCCAAGAAGACCTCAGTAGTATATATAACAGTTATCTCTATTAAATTCATTCATCCCCATTCGTTTTAGTTCATTAATTCCTAAGATGTTGATGTTCACTCTTGCTATCTCCTGCTTGACCACACCAATTCACCTTGACTCAAGGACCTAACATTCCAGATTCTGATGTAATATTTTTTTACAGCTTCAGATTTTACTTTTCCTTCCAGAGGCATCCACAGCTGAGCATCATTTCTGCTTTGGCCCAACTTCTTCATTCTTTCTGGAGCTATTAGTAATTGCCCTCTGCTTTTACCCAGAAGCATACTGGACACACTCCAACCTAAGCGCTCACCCTCTGGTGTCATATCTTTTTGCTTTATTCTACTGTCCATGAAGTTTTCCAGTCAAGAATACTGGAGTAGATTGTCATTTCTTCTCCAGTGGACCACATTTTGTCAGAACTCTTCACTGTGATCCATCCATCTTGTGTGGCCCTGCATGACATGGTTCATAGCTTCATTGAGTTACACAAGCCCTTTCACCAGGACAAGGCTGTAATCCATGAAGAATGGATGATGGAATACCTCTTAAAATCCATGCTTGGAAGTGGCACACATTCCTTTTGCCATATTGCCCTGTCCAAAGGATATATCTGAAGCATGATGAAAATTGATGGCAAAGGGATAGCAAAATATATACCTATTCAAATAATGTCAGAAATTATTTTGAAGTGTGTGATTTTCTACAAAAATGTATAGTGAAATATAAGGAACTGAAAAGAATCAAAGAGTACCTGTAGTGACTTTTCACATATTCATAAACCCATGAATCGATCCCTCAAATCAAGATACAGAGCACTCTGCAAGAAATTTCTCATGCTCTTTTGAAATCCTGATTACCTTTCAACTCTATCACCAGGCAACAAATTTCAGTCACTAAATTTAGTTCACATTGTCTAAATTTATGTATAAATGTAATTGTATAGGATGTACTAGTTTTATTTCATTAATGTAGCATAGTATTATAAGTTAATCTCTTTTAGTTGCATCTTTTAATATTATCTGTTATTGTTCAATAGATTGTTTTGGATGGATATACAAAACGCCATCTGTAAATAATAGACATTTGGGTTGTCTCAAGTTATTGCTAATATGGTTAACACTGATAAAAACACCCAAATAATCATCTGAATCATCACATTTCGATTCATTTTGTGGAAATACCTTTGAGTAGCATAACTGGGTTACATGGTAACTGTATATTAACTCTACAATAACTATTGTATGGTGCTTCCCTCCTGGCTCAGTGGTACAAAACCTGCCTGCAATGCAAGAGACATGATCCCCTGGAGAAGAACCAACTTTAGTATTCTTGCCTGAGAAATCCCATGAACAGAGGAGCTTGTTGGGCCACAGTCCTCGGGGTCACAAAAGAATCGGATACGACTTAGCTGCTAAACAACAACTACAACTTTACTGCATATTAATAAATTTGCAATCTTCTTGCCAAACTGGTGATACACTTTCTCATTTAATTAGCAATATTTGAGAATATTGGAACTGTTCTATCTTCTTGACAGACTTGGAGATAATCAGTCTTGTCCATTGTAGCCATTTTAATGATTATGATTTTAATTGAAATTTATTTTATGTTGGCCATTTTTTTCATTAGTTAATAACACTAATTTCTTTAATAAAGAGATATTCAGATTTCAATTTTTTCTATATCAATTTTGACAAGATATATTTCAAAATGTTTGTTTTATTGGAAGTGTTAAAATTGTCATGAATTTATTTATAATTTTTATTATTCTTTAATAATTTAATTTCCCTTAGAATTACTACTGATAATTTCATCTACTTTGAAACTGGTATTTTGTGTTCTCATTTTTACTTGATCATTTAACTTTGAGGCTTTTTAATTTTGTGGATTTTTTAAAATATAAGCTTGTTGCTTTGATAAAATATAAAAGTTTTTATTTTATATTTCATTGAATTTCTGCAATAATTTTACTCTTTCATTGCTTTTGCCTTTTGAGTTTACTTTGCTCTTACTTTTGTAGCCTAATATGGTGATGAAACAGAGCAAGACACTCTAGTCTTTGCCCCATACCCCCTCCATGTTCTTAGACTGCTTTTTGTCTGTGGAAAAAAATTTAGCCAAAGAATAAGTTTAATCGGAGAAGTGGAAAAATGGAGAAATAAAGGAAAACAATGAAAGGAGACCATGTAATAATAATGTAGTCATTAAGCTTAGTAAAGGATTTTTAATTCCTTCTTGAGGGCTACAGATATCATTCTGAACCATATCCTGTGAGCTGTCTTATATATACTGAAATCGTTAATAGGTGGAAGAAGCTAACTATATGATGACCAGACTGTAGCCATGACATTGTTGTTGTGGTTCAGTCACCCAGTATTTCTGACTCTGTGTGCCTTCGTGGCCACAGCACACCAGGCCTCCCTGTCCCTCACAATCTCCCAAAGTTTGCCCAAGTTCATGTTTTTGCATCGGTGATGCCATCCAGCCATTTCATCCTCTGACACCCTCTTCTCCTTCTGCCCTCAATCTTTCCCAGCATCAAGGACTTTCCAAATTGTTTGTTCACATCAAATGACCAAAATATTGGAGATTCAGCATCAGTCTTTCCAGTGAATATTCAAGATTGATCTCTTCACTCTCCAAAAGACTTTCAGGAGTCTTCTTCAGAACCACAGTTTGAAGGCATCCATTCTTTGTCACTCTGCCTTCTTTACAGACCACCTCTCTCAACTGTACATGACCACTGGGAAGAAACTAGCCTCAACTATATGGACCTTTATCAGCATCATCTCTGCTTTTGAACACCCTGTCTAGATTTGTCATAATTTTTCTGCCAAGAAGTAGTTATCTTCTGATTTCATGGCTGCAGTCAACATAGGCAGTGATTTTAGAGCCCAAGAAGAGGAAACCTGTCACTACTTCCACCTTTCCCCCTTCTATTTGCCATGAAATAATGGGGTCAAATGTCATGATCTTAGTTTTTATTTTTATTTTTTTAATATTTAGTTTTAAGCTAGCCCTTTCACTCTCCTTCACCCTCATTAAGATGTTCTATAGTTCCTCCTCATTTTCTGCCATTAGATTAAAATCATCTACATATCTGAGGTTGTTGATGCTTCTCCCAGCTCCTCGATTTCAGCTTGTAACTTATCCAGCCTGGCATTTCTCATGATAAGCTCAGCATGTACATTAAATAAGCAGAGTGACAGCAGACAGTCCTGTTATACACCTTTTTCAGTCTTGTTTGAATCAGCTGTTCCATGCAGGGTTCTAACTGTTGCCTCTTGACCCACATACAGATTTCTCAAAAGACAGGTAAGATGGTCTGGTATTCTCATCTCTCAAAGAACTTTCCACAGTTTGTTATGATCTGCAGTTAAAGGCTTTAGTGTAGTTTATGAAATAGAGTTGATTCATCCCTAGAATTCCCTTTCTTTCTCTATGATCCAGTGAATGTTTTCAATTTGATCTCTGGTTCCTCTGCCTTTTCTAAACCATGACATATTCTGCCATAATTCCAAGACCTGACCTCAAGGAAACAGGAACAAAGTGACCCTGGAACTGAAGATAAACTATACTTAAACTCACCAAAATGACACAGGTCAGAACACTGATGACCAATTTCAAGATGACTATCAGAGCTAACTGTGTTGTTTTTACAGGTAGGCCCATCTGTCTGTCTATAGAACTCTTGCCACTCGATTGTTGTGGGGAGAGGGTAAGTCATCCTTTGAATAAGCACCCATCCTTCTCCAACTCCAGTTGCCAGTATCCAAAATAAAGCAAACTTTCTTTTCTACTAACCTGGACTTATTAATGGCTTTTGAGCTAGCAGTTAGTCTTTACTTTGGTAACTGTGGAACACTGGGTCACTGGTTATAGACATTTTTTTCTAAATAAGCTAAACTTTCTCCTACAAGAACTGCATTAATACTAGAAGTTTTACATGTATTTTTTGATTAATTTTTATTGAGTATAATTGTTTTACTGAATTTTGTTGTCTTCTGTCAAATCTCAACATGAATCTATAGGTATACATATATCCCCTCCCTTGTGAAGCTCCCTCCTATCTCCCTCCCCATTCCATTCCTCTAGTTTGATACAGAGCTCCATTTTGAGTTTCCTGAGTCATATAGCAAATTCCTGTTGGCTATCTATATTACATATGGTAATGTAAGTTTCCATGTTACTTTTTCCATACATCTCACCTTCTCCTTCCCTATCCCCATATCCATAAGTCTATTCTCTATGTCTGTTTCTCCATCATTCCCTATAAATAAATTATTCAGTACCATTTTTTCTAGATTCCATGTGTATGTGTTAGAATAAAGATCTTTTTCTTTCTGATTTACCTTACTCTGTATAATAGGTTCTAGGTTCATCCACCTCATTAGGACTGACTTGAATGTGTTACTTTTTATGGCTGAGTAATGTTTCATTGTGTATCTTTATCCATTAATCTGTTGATGGACATCTAAGTTGCTTCCATGATCTAGCTTTTGTAAATAGTGCTGTAATGAAAAATGGGACACATGTGTCTGTTTCAACTTTTGTTTCCTCAGGGTGTATTTTTAGGAGTGGGATTGCTGGGTCATATGGTGGTTTATTCCTAGCTTTTAAAGGAATCTCCATATTATCTTCCATAGTGGCTGTATCAATTTATATTCCCACCAACAGTGTATGAGCTTTCCCTTTTTCCACACCTTCTCCAGCATTTATTGTTTCTAGACTTTTTGATGATGGCCACTCTGACCAGTGTGAGGTGATATCCATTTTACTTTTGAGTTTTCTTTCTCTAATAATGGAAGAAGCACAAGCTGGAATCAAGATTGCTGGGAGAAATACCAATAACCTCAAATATGCAGATGACATCAATCTTATGGCAGAAAGTGAAGAGGAACTAAAAAGCCTCTTGATGAAAGTGAAAGACGAGAGTGAAAAGTTGGCTTAAAGCTCAACATTCAGAAAACTAAGATCACGGCATCTGATCCCATCACTTCAAGGGAAATAGATTGGGGAAACAGTGGAAACAGTGTCAAATTTATTTTGGGGGACTCCAAAACACTGCAGATGATGATTGCAGCCATGAAATTAAAAGATGCTTACTCCTTGGAAGGAAAGTTATGACCAACCTAAATAGCATATTCAAAAGCAGAGACACTACTTTGCCAACAAAGGTCCATCTAGTCAAGGCTATAGTTTTTCCAGTGGTCGTGTATGGATGTGAGAGTTGGACTGTGAGGAAAGCTGAGTGCTGAAGAATTGATGCTTTTGAACTGTGGTGTTGGAGAAAACTCTTGAGAGTCCCTTGGACTGCAAGGAGATTCAACCAGTCCATTCTAAAGGAAATCAGCCCTGAATATTCATTGGAAGGACTGATGCTGAGGCTGAAACTCTAATACTTTGGCCACCTCATACGAAGAATTGACTCACTGGAAAAGACTCTGATGCTGAGAGGGATTGGGAGCAGGAGGAAAAGGGGATAACAGAGGATGAGATGGATGAATGGCATCACCGACTCGATAGACGTGAGTTTGAGTGAAGTCTGAGAGTTGGTGATGGACAGGGAGGCCTGGTGTGCTGCGATTCATGGGGTCACAAAGAGTAGACACGACTGAGCGACTGAACTGAACTGAACTGAACTGAATGATAAAATTTTGTGGCTAATGTTTAAAAGGCTATGATATCTCTTTTTGATTTTGAATATTCCAAATTAACTGAATAATGAGAATATAAAACGAAAACTCTCTCTTGTGGCTCAACTGATAAAGAATTTGCCTGCAATGTGGGAGACCTGGATTCGATCCCTGGGTTAGGAAGATTCCCTGGAGAAGGGAAAGCCTACTCACTCCACTGTTTTGGCTTGGAGAAATCCATTGTCTACAGTTCATGGAGTTGCAAAGAGTCAGATACAACTGAGTGACTTTCACTTTCAATAAGAAGAAACAATTTTATATAAGCAATTGAAATCTTGTGATCTTCCTCCCTCAGAACTGACATAGTGCTAACTGGTGGAACAATTTGATATATGCTGCTAAAAGATGTTTTCTAACTGGATCTTTTTCACAAAATAATTTGTCTGATTTTAAACCACAAACAAAGCTTCAATTTTAAGGACATTTATCTTTATGTGCTATAAAAATATAGCACACTTTATATAATTAAAGTCAAGAAAATATTGAGCTGAAGGGTATGAATGTGTTAGTGCAAGAGCCACAAACTAGTTTGGGAAAACATTTCCATGGAATTTCGTGCTTTTCAACTGAGGCACTAAAACTAAAATTTAGTCCTGTTGACAACAACATGGCTTTAACTACACTCATTCTTTCTACCCATGCTGCTTTAGGAAGCTGGCAACCAAGATTTTTGTATCTTTTCAAGTCAAGGTAAGAATAAGGAAAATAATATGTATCTGATTATTGAATGCATCTTGAGTGTACTTCTGCTTACCTCTCAAGTATTCTTGCCTGGAGAATTCTATGGATGGAGGAGCCTGGTGGGCTACAGTCCATGGGGTCACAAAGAGTTGGACACAACTGAGCGACTTCACTTTCACTGAAGTTTATCTCCCCTTAAGCCTCTCTTGCATACATGTTGTGCTCTTGTTATGGCAGAATACTAGGTTTCCCAACATTTGTTTCATTTATGTGACTCTGGACACATTTTCCCATTGAAAAGTCTTCTCTTCTGAACCTTTCTTCCTTGGGAGTATATTGGAGTGAGGTGATATTAAGAAAAGTGCTATAACAAGTCAGTCAAAAGAATATGGTAGTTCAACTTGGATGGTAATTCAACTTGGGTGGTATAGAGAGGAGATGACATTTTAAGTTAAAATATCAGGTTTGCTTATGGCCCAGAGATTATGTCTCAGAGTGAAGAAGGAATTAAAAATAACCTTGAAGTTCTGGCTTGAAAAACTGTGTGAGAAGTGGTGCCATATATTAAGATATTGAAGAATGGAAGAAAATATGACTTGGGAAGGGAAACCAAGTGTTCAGTTTTAAACATACTGAGTTTAGAACATATTCAGTTATTGCCAGTAATGCAATATATATATTGCATTATATATATATATATATATATATATATATATATATATATATATATATATTTAGGGGGTTGTGGTCCAAAAGTTTGTATCTTAGGTACTAACTGTGAATTCCCAGAATATATAAAGAAATTGATTAGATCATTTAAGGACAAAAAGCAGAGAATGGATAGAAAGTGTCTTAATAATATGCTTACTATTTTCCATTCACAATCACTTTCCTTCCACTCAGTATTATCCTGAGAAGATTATTATTCCCTGACTGTCAAAGTAATTCAGATAATATGTTGATTCCAGTACTTATTATAACTTTATTATTATATGCATTTGCATAACTATATAATGTCTATGAATATGAAGACATATATCTCAAATGGAGATATATCTTTAAGTGCCTATAAGTAACAAAATGAAACACATTATTGTTACTTAAACATCACATTTCCTTGAGGACCTGATAAACTGTATCTACAAAATTTGTCATGCTTTCTCTGAAAATTCTATCATTAAGAAGAGAAATAAGTTAGACATGACTTTGCACTTAGGCCAAAAAGTGATCATTAAGCTGACATTTTCTCCTTGTTATGTATACGAAGTTATTTTACTGCAAATTATTTAAATATTTATGTAAAAGTTGTAAGAAAATACAGAAACATTTCAACTATATTTACACATAGAATTCTTGATATTTTGAAAGCTGTTAATTTGTTTCTCTGCAGAGGAAATGAAAAGTGAGGGGAGATATCTGAAATAGATTCTCTAAGGACAATGCATGATTGCTATCTTGCATTCTCATTTACATGTTTTCTCAATTATATATTCTTCAATCAATTAGGTATGTCAAATTTTCAAGTATAATAGTGCTAAAGAAGAGAAATTACCCACTAAAACAAATTTTCCAACACTTACTTTACCTAATTTTTCTACGTTATATGCAAGTGTGTACATATATATATATATATATATACATTTATTTATTTCTATGCACATGAAAACACACTCTCACACAGACACATACATGCACACACATACACACACATAGCCAAGGTTTTCATTCATAAGTTCTAAAAATATTTTTTTGTGGAAATGCTTCATGAAATTTATTTATTTTTGTTTTATTTATTTATTATTATTATTCTTTTACTTTACAATATTGTAATGATTTTGCCATACATCAACAAGAATCTGCCACGGGTGTACATGTGTTCCCAATCCCAAACCCTCCTCACACCCCAACCCCACACCATCCCTCCGGGTCATCCCAGTGTACCAGCCCCAAGCATCTTGCACCCTGCCTAGAACCTAGATTGGCAATTCATTTCTTAAATGATATTATACATGTTTCAATGCCATTATCCCAAATCATCCAACCCTCTCCCTCTCCCACAGAGTCCAAAAGACTGTTCTATACATCTGTGTCTTTTTGCTGTCTCTCATAGAGGGTTATTATTAACATCTTTCTAAATTCCATATATATGCATTAGTATACTATATTGGTGTTTTTCTTTATGGCTTACTTCACTCTGTATAATTGGCTCCAGTTTCATCCACCTCATTAGAACGGATTCAAATGTATTCTTTTTAATGGCTGAGTAATGCTCCATTGTGTACCTGTACTACATCTTTCTTATCCGTTCGTCTGCTGATGGACATCTAGGTTGCGTCCATGTCCTGGCTATTATAAACAGTGCTGCAGTGAAAATTGGGGTACATGTGTCTTTTTCAATTCTGGTTTTCTCAGTATGTATGCCCAGCAATGGAATTGCTGGGTCATAAGGCAATTCTATTCCTGTTTTTTTATGGAATCTCCACACTGTTCTCCATAGTGGCTGTACTATTTTGCATTTCCACCAGCAGTGTAAGAGGGTTCCCTTTTCTCCACACTCTATCCAACATTTATTGCTTGTAGACATTTGGATCACAGCCATTCTGACTGTCGTGAAATAGTACCTCATTGTGGTTTTGATTTGCATGTTTCTGATAATGAGTGATGTTGAGAATCTTTTCATGTGTTTGTTAGCCATCTGTATGTCTTCTTTGGAGAAATGTCTGTTTAGTTCTTTGGCCCATTTTTTGATTGGGTCATTTATTTTTCTGGAGTTGAGCTGCATAAGTTGCTTGTATATATTTGAGATTAATTGTCAGTTGCTTCATTTGCTATTATTTTCTCCCATTCAGAAGGCTCTTTTTTTCACCTTGCTTATAGTTTCCTTCGTTGTGCAGAAGATTTTAATTTTAATTAGGTTACCTTTGTTTATTTTTGCTTCCAGTATTCTGGGAGGTGGGTCATAGATGATTCTGCTGTGATGTATGTCAGAGAGTGTTCTGCTTATGTTCTCATCTAGGAGTTTTATAGTTTCTGGTCTTATGTTTATATATTTAATCCATATTTTTGTGTATAATGTTAGAAAGTGATCTAGTTTCATTCTTTTACAAATGGTTGACCAGTTTTCCCAGCACCACTTATTAAAGAAATTGTCTTTAATCCATTGTATATTCTTTCCTCCTTTGTCAAAGGTAAGGTGTCCATAGGTGCATGGATTTATCTCTGGGCTTTCTATTGTGTTCCACTGATCCATATTTCTGTCTTTGTGCCAGTACCATACTGTCTTGATGACTGTGGCTTTGTAGTAGAGCCTGAAGTCAGGCAGGTTGATTCCTCTAGTTCCATTCTTCTTTCTCAAGATTGCTTTGGCTGTTCAAGGTTTTTTGTATTTCCATACAAATTGTGAAATCATTTGTTTCAGCTCTGAAAAATACTGCTGGTAGCTTGATAGGGATTGCATTGAATCTATAGATTGCTTTGGGTCATATACTCATTTTCACTATATTGAATCTTCCTATCCATGAACATGGTATATTTCTCCATCCATTAGTGTCCTTTTTGATTTATTTCTCCAGTGTTTTATAGTTTTCTATATATAGGTCTTTAGTTTCTTTAGGTAGATACATTTCTAAGTATTTTATTCTTTTCTTTGCAATGGCAAATGGAATTATTTCCTTAATTTCTTTTTCTATTTTCTCATTATTAGTGTATAGGAATACAAGGGATTTCTGTGTATTGATTTTATATCCTGCAATTTTACTATATTCATTGATTAGCTCTAGTAATTTTCTGGTGGAGTCTTTAGAGTTTTCTATGTAGAGGATCATGTCATCTGCACACAGTGAGAGTTTTACTTCTCTTTTCCAGTTTGGATTCCTTTTATTTCTTTCTCTGCTCTGATTGCTGTGATCGAAACTTCCAGAACTATATTGTATAGTAGTGGTGAAAGTGGGCACCCTTGTCGTGTTCCTGACTTTAGGGGAAATGCTTTTAATTTTTCACCATTGAGGATAGCATTTGCTGTGGGTTTGCCGAATATAGCTCTTATTACGTTGAGGAATGTTCTTTCTATTCCTACATTCTGGAGAATTTTTATCATAAATGGATGTTGAAATTTGTCAAAGGCTTTCTCTGCATCTATCGAGATAAACACATGGTTTTTATTTTTCAGTTTGTTAATGTGGTGTATTGCATTGATTGATTTGCAGGTACTGAAGAATCCTTGTATCCCTGGGATAAAGCCCACTTGGTCATGGTGTATGATCTTTTTAATGTGTTGCTAGATTCTGATAGCTAGAATTTGGTTAAGATTTTTGCATCTATGTTCATCAGTGATATTGGCCTGTAGTTTTCTTTTTTGTGTGGCATCTTTGTCAGGTCTTGGTATTAGGGTGATGCTGACCTCATAGAATGAGTTTGAAAGTTCACCTTCTTCTACAATTTTCTGGAAAAGTTTAAGTAGGATAAATGTTAGCTCTTCTCTAAATTTTCAGTAGAATTCAGCTGTGAAGCCATCTGGACCTTGGCTTTTGTTTACTGGAAAATTGATTACAGTTTCAATATCTGTGCTTGTGATGGGTCTGTTAAGATTTTCCTTGTCTTCTTGGTTCAGTTTTGGAAAATCGTACTTTTCTAAGAATTTGTCTATTTCTTCCAAGTTGTCCATTTTATTGGCATATAATTGCTGATAGTAGTCTCTTATGATCCTTTGTATTTCTGTCTTGCCTGTTGTGATCTCTCCATTTTGATTTCTAATTTTATTGATTTGACTTTTCTACCTTTGTTTCATGATGAGTCTGTCTAATGGTTTGTCAATTTTATTTATCCTTTCAAAGAACCAGCTTTTGGCTTTGCTGATTTTTGCTATGGTCTCTTTTGTTTCTTTTGCATTTATTTCTGCCCTAATTTTTAAGATTTCTTTCCTTCTACTAACTCTGGGGTTCTCCATTTCTTCTTTTTCTAGTTGCTTTAGGTGTAGAGTTAGGTTATTTATTAGACTTTTTTGTTTGTTTGTTTCTTGAGATATGCCTGTATTGCTATGAACTTTTCCCTCAGCACTGTTTTTACTGTGTCCCACAGGTTTTGGGTTGTTGTGTCTTTATTTTCATTCTTTTATATGCATGTTTTGATTTCTTTTTTATTTCTTCTGTGATTTGTTGGTTATTCAGAAGCGTATTGTTCAGCCTCCATATGTTGGAATTTTTAATAGTTTTTCTTCTGTGATTGAGATGTCAGAAAAGATGCTTGGTGTTATTTCGATTTTTTTTTTTTTTTTAATTTACCAAGCCTAGATATATGTCCCAGGATGTGATCTCTTCTGGAGAAGGTTCTGTGTGCACTTGAGAAAAAGGTGAAATTCATTGTTTTGGGGTGAAATGTCCTATAGATATCAATTCGTCTATTGTATCATTTAAAGTTTGCGTTTCTTTGTTAATTTTCTGTTTATTTGGTTTACCCATAGGTATGAGTGGGCTGTTAAAGTCTCCCATTATTATTGTGTTATTGTTAATTTCCCCTTTCATTATTATTAACATTCGTCTTACATATTGTGGTGCTCCTATATTGGGTACATATATATTTATAATTGTTATATCTTCTTCTTGGAGTGATCCTTTGATCATTATGTAGTGTCCTTCTTTGTCTCTTTTCACAGCTTTTGTTTTAAAGTCTATTTTATCAGATATGAGTATTGCTACTCCTGCTTTCTTTTGGTCTCTATTTGCATAGAATATCTTTTTCCAGCCTTTCACTTTCAGTCTGTATGTGTCCCTTGTTTTGAGGTGGGTCTCTTGTAGACAACATATATAGGGGTCTTGTTATTGTATCCATTCAGCCAGTCTTTGTCTTTTGGTTGGGGCATTCAACCTATTTATGTTTAAGATAATTATTGATAAGTATGATCCTGTTATCATTTACTTTATTGCTTTGGGTTCAGGTTTATACATCTTTTTGTGTCTTCCTGTCTGGAGAGCATCCTTTAGCATTTGTGGGAGAGCTGGTTTGGTGGTGCTGAATTCTCTCAGCTTTTGCTTGTCTTTAAAGCTTTTGATTTTTCCTTGATATTTGAATGAGATCCTTGCTGGGTACAGTAATCTGGGCTGTAGGTTATTTTCTTTCATCACTTTCAGTATGTCTTGCCATTCCCTCCTGGCCTGAAGAATTTTTATTGAAAGATCAGCTGTTATTCTTATGGGGATCCCCTTGTGTTATTTGTTGTTTTTCCCTTGCTTCTTTTAATATTTGTTCTTTGTGTTTGATCTTTGTTAATTTTATTAATATGTGTCTCGGGGTGTTTCACCTTGGGTTTATCCTGTTTGAGACTCTCTGGGTTTCTTGGACTTGGGTGATTATTTCCTTCCCTATTTTAAGGAAGTTTTCAGCAATTATCTCCTCAAGTACTTTTTCATGGTCTTTCTTTTTGTCTTCTTCTTCTTTGGCTCCTATGATTCGAATACTGGAACATTTAATATTGTCCTGGAGGTCTCTGAGATTGTCCTCATTTCTTTTAATTCATTTTTCTATTTTCCTCTCTGACTCATTTATTTCTACCATTCTACCTTCTACTTCACTAATCCTATCTTCTGCCTCCATTATTCTACTTTTTTTTTTTTTTTTGCCTCCAGAGTGTTTTTGATCCTATTTATTGCATTATTCATTGTATTTTGACTTTTTTTTTATTTCTTCTAGGTCCTTGTTAAACCTATCTTGCATCTTCTCAATCCTTGTCTCCAGGCTATTTATCTGTGATTCCATTTTCATTTCAAGATTTTGGATCATTTTCACTATCATTATTCATAATTTTTTAATCAGGTATATTCTCTATCTCGTCCTCTTTTGTTTGGTTTGGTGGGCATTTATCTTGTTCCTTTACCTGTTGGGTATTCCTCTGTCTCTTCATCTTGTTTATATTACTGCATTTTGGGTGGTGGTTCTGTATTCTGGCAGTTTGTGGAGTTGTCTTTATTGTGGACTTCCCTCACTGTGGGTGGATTTGTATCAGTGGCTTGTCAAGGTTTCTTGTTAGGGAAGTTTTTTCACTTTTTGGTGGGTGGAGCTGGATTTCTCCTCTTTGGAGTGGAATGAAGTATCCAGTAATGAGTTATGAGATGTCAGTGGTTTGGGGGTAACTTTGGGGAGCCTGTATATTGAAGCTCAGGTATTTGTTCCTGTGTTGCTGGATCATTTGTGTGGTATGTCTTGCTCTGGAGCTTGTTGGCCCTTGGGTGGTGCTTGGTTTCAGTGTAGGTATGGAGGCGTTTGATGAGCTCCTATCAATTAATGTTCCCTGATGTTCTCAGGATTTGGAATTAAGCCTCCTGCTTCTGGTTTTCAGTCTTATTTTTATAGTAGTCTCAAGACTTCTTCTATACAGCACCATGGATTAAACATCTATGTTAAAGATGAAAAGTTTCTCCACAGTGAGGGACAACCAGAGAGGTTCACAGAGTTAAATGGAGACGAGAAGAGGGAGGATGGAGTTAGAGGTGACCTGAATGAGATGAGGTGGAATCAAAAGAGGGAAGACCAAGCTAGACAGTAATGATTTCCTTATGTGCATTACACAGTCTGGACCACTCAGAGATGTTCATGCAGTTATACAGAGAAGAGAAGAGAGAGGAAGGAGACAGAGGTGGCTAGGAGGATAAAAGAGGGAAATGAAAAGGAGAGAGGCAGATCCAGCCAGTAATCAGTTCCCTAAGTGTTCTCCACCGTCTGGAACACACAGAGATTCACAGAGTTGGATAAAGAAGAGAAGAGGGAAAGAGGAGACAGAGGTGACTTGGTGGAGAAAAGGAGAGTCCAAAGGAGGAGAGAGCAGTCAAGCCAGTAAACTTGCTCCCAAATAAAAATGGGTACTGAAGATTGGGTTTTTAAAGGTACAAAATTGATAACAAATACAAAAAAGCAAAGATTAAAAATCTAGAGTAGAGGTTGGATTTTCTTAAATACCATATTCAAGAAAAGAAGAAGAATAAAAAAAGTCACAAAAATTATTCTTAAAAATATATGCAGTTTGCTTTTAAAATAGGGTCTTAAAAATGAAAATTAAAGGAGTAATAGCGGATTTAAGAATTTTAAAAAGTTAAAAAAAAAAACAAATGATTGTAAAAATAGTAAAGATATATCTAGGACTTTCTCTAGTGTTGTTGTGGGCAGTGTGGGGTCAATTCATTTTCGGATAGTTCCTTGGACCGGCTTATATTTCTCAAGGTCTATAGGCCCCTTCCTATGTAGTTGGTAGTAACAACAGGGTTTTAATCTATTGCACCTGTCACTTCCAATGTGGTTCCCTCTGTTTTAGCTTCTGTTTACTGGTCTCTTCAGTGTCTGATTTCTGCCCTGACACAAGGTCGGTGGTGGAGAACACTTTTTTAGGCTCACTTGTTCAGTCGCACTGTGGGGAGCGAGAGACACTACAAACAAATAACGCTGGCATGTACTCACAGTGTCTCAGCTGCACTGGGCCTGCCCCCTGCTCACAACGGATACAGCTCAGGCTCTAGGTTGCTCTTGTGGGAACCGTCTGAGGCTGGCCCTGGACTGCATGCACCTCCCAGGTCTAAGCCGCTGAGGTTCAGGCACTCAGGTAGTCCTTAGAGGTGCAGACTCAGTTGGGCTTGCATTTTGTGCCCTTCCCATGTCCAAGTAGCTCAGGTGTTTGGCGAGTGCGGTCGCTGTGACTTATCACCTCTCCTGTCCCTGTCGCTCTGTGTTCTGGGTATACAACTCAGGCACCCTCTCAGGAGGCTGATGACTGTCCAGAACCCCAAGAAGTCTTAGTAGCAAAGGAGCCTGCTTGCAGTTTGGTAGATAATGTTTCTCTGGGGCTGCGATTGCCCCCTTTAGGCCCTTTGGCTCTGGCTGCCTGTCACTGGAGGGGGATGGCCTGCAGCCAGCTAATTCTGTCCTATCCTTTGTTCTGTGCCTGGTCTTGGTGGTGTCTTTTGTTACAGCTTTTTGCGTGGTAGCTATCTCACAGTCTGGTTTGCTAGTCCAAGTTAGTTTGCTCTGATTACACTAGGAATATTTAGGCCGGATCCTTGCTCTACGCAATGCAGCCTGCACCTCCATGCCCAGCCTCTGCTTACTAGTGGTGGATGCAGGTATCTGTGCTGCTTCTCCACTGGGGGAGTTACTGTTGGGCTCATAATCTGTGAGTTTTAAGTATTTATTTATTTTCCCTCCCTGTTATGTTGCCCTCTGCCTTTCCAAGGCTTGCCACAGACTCGGCAATGAGAGTGTTTCCTGGTGTTTGGAAACTTTTCTCTTTTTAAGACTCCTTTCC
The DNA here is from genome assembly GCA_917880005.1 of Nanger dama. Classification (NCBI taxonomy): domain Eukaryota; kingdom Metazoa; phylum Chordata; class Mammalia; order Artiodactyla; family Bovidae; genus Nanger; species Nanger dama. Next base: position 11,281,801 of record CAKJTW010000014.1, read on the forward strand.
TAAGGTGGAGCTCAATCCCTACCTCTTTTGTCTATTTTTTGTCTTTTATATTTTTTCCTACCTTTTTATAAGAAAATGGACTGCTTCTCTGGGTGCCTGATGTCCTCTGCCGGCACTCAGAAGTTGTTTTGTGGCATTTACTCAGTGTTTAAATGTTCCTTTGATGAATTTGTTGGGGAGAAAGTGGTCTCCCTATCCTATTCCTCTGCCATCTTAGGACTGCCTCTATGAAATTCATTTTTAATCTAAGTATTTGCCATTCTTTCAAATCTCAAATACTATAAAGTAATAAATCCCATGGATATAAGACATTGAGAAATTAATCCATTACATTTGCTCTTGGAAGTCTACCTAACTGAATCAAATAAACTTTACAATAAAAGCATAAGTTACAGATAAGAAAATACAGTAGTGCTGACACTATAGGACAAATAACCAATGAAATAGAAGTTATATTTAAATGAAGAGACCTATTTAGTTATCCACTTCATATAAAATGACCATTATAAATTATGTATTTATGATGGTTGCCAACAAACTGGTAAAGTATAATGTTTTATTTAATCTGAAATCCCCCACCTTGGTTATGCTTCCTTTTAATAAAATTAATTTTATCCTTGGTGATATGATGCTGTTTCATCAGAAGGGGATCACTTATCAGGCAAAATTAAATTCCTGCTCAATTTCCACACAATAACTCAAGAGCATGGGTATTTGAGCTCTAGGACTCAAAGATAATTTATTACAAGTCAGAAAAGAAATTGTATCTGTATATGCAACATATTTTAATGAATATTAAAATATTGTAAATGATTATAGAGTACATATCAGTGCTAAAACACTTAAGATTATGTTGAGCAAACAAATGCCTCCCATTCCAATTATCAGGTACATATTGCTATTTCTTCTCATCAAAAAAGAACAAATTACTGAGATTATTTCAGTTTTTATATTCTGTGCTACTGATTTCATTTCTTTATATGAGTAAAATAAAATTTAAAATAATTGAATCGATTATTGGATGCAAAAAAAAAATAAAGCAAGCACAGGAGAAATCATTTTGTAATAGTTATATATCTAACAATTTACTAAAGTATGTAATTGATCACATATAATATACTAATATACTGATACACTAACGATCCAGCACTAGATACATTATTATTAAGAAACTAATATATCCAATATGAATATATAGTACATAATATACTATATATATATATATATATATATATATATATATATATATATATATATATATGGAATGATGCTGAAGCTGAAGCTCCAGTACTTTGGCCACCTCATGCGAAGAGTTGACTCATTGGAAAAGACTCTGATGCTGGGAGGGATTGGGGCAGGAGGAGAAGGGGACGACTGAGGATGAGATGGCTGGATGGCATCACGGACTCAGTGGACATGAGTCTGAGTGAACTCCGAGAGATGGCGATGAACAGGGGAGGCCTGGCGTGCTGCGATTCATGGGGTTGCACAGTCCGACTCGACTGAGCGACTGAACTGAACTGAACTGATATACATTTCCCATCAATTTCACTGGACAGTAATTTAGCAGAGGTTCTCACATCATGCTGGAATCCTCGCAGCTCTTTATGAGAAGTAATTTTTTTTTTAAATTTAAGGAATATAGCTGAGGTTATCCTGTGTATGGGGGAAGTTTGCCAACATCAAGAATTATAATCCCTGTCTATGAGTTTTACTGATTTATGCATCTGTGAACTCAGAATTTTTGTTTTAGTCTCATCTTGCATTTACTTAAAATTAAAAATCTATTTTAAAAGACAAAACTTGCTTCATTTTTATTCAAAAAAGTGATATAACATTGGTAAAAAGAAGTCATATAATATTTGTAATTTAGCCTGTTTTTCCATTTCACTAGAAATCAAATGGACTATTCTCACTTAAGTTGCTCTCAAGCTTTATTTGTTCCAGAACACTTATCCCTAATCTTGCATGAGGATACATTGTTTTAAGGATGTAGGGAAGTAGGTAAAACTGACTTCATTAATAAAAAATGTAGTAACCACTGTAGAAAATTATAGCAAACCCTGGTTTATGACCAATAATTCAAAAATGTAGTTTATGTAAATCAGTAAAGGCTTAACAGGGGGTTTTCTAGGTGACACAATGGTAAAGACTCCACCTGCCAAAGCAGGGGATGCAAGACATGAGTGTTGCCTGGGCCAGGAAGATCCTCTGGAAGAGCAAATGGCAACTTGCTCCAGTATTCTTGCCTGAAGAATGGATGGAGAAGAGTGACATACTATAGGCCATGGTTTTGCAAAGAGTCAGACATGACTGAGCAGACACACACACACAAGGGCTTATCAGGTATGTCCTTTTTATAGTGGGAGGTGGAACCTTGAATGCTATTGTGATACTTATGTCAACTAAATGCAAAAATTGATAGTGAATTATTGGGTTTCAGTCTTCATTAACCAAGCAAAACTCTTCAGACACTTTGTGAAAAACTGGAAAGCAAAGATTGGAGCTTGATAAATGTTAATCAATTCATTGGTCATTTGCTGGATTGGTAGTATATTGAAGTATGAACAACTTCAACCATCAACAAGAGCACAATTTTAACTGATGTTTCAACACAGACCAATATTATGTGACCTTAACCAGTTCAACTGTGTAATAAGAGATATTTAAGTAATACTCACAGTGTTCAGTAGAATATTGTCCTCTGAAATTCATCAAATGAGGAAATGATTTAGCTTGATTGTCTAAGTTACCACCTTAGAATTTTGATATGTCATAAACCACATGAAATGGTCAGAGGCCTATTTAGTGGAGTGACTGGAATAATTGTGATAAATAATTATAAGTAATTCATCAAATAAATGAAAAATATGAATTTAAATAGTGCTAAAAGAAAATAAAACCTTATAAAGCCACTCCATTGTGCCAAAAAATCTATTAACTACTCTAATTGCATTGTACTTTTAATATCAAAAACAAAGATCATAAGATTAAATATGAATATAGTGTATAGATAATTAATAAGTACAATAAGAAAAAATAAAGTAGGGTAAGAAGATAGTAATTTTACATGATGAGAGAAACATTCCTGAAGGTGTGGCATATGAATAGAGACATGCATAAAGTAAGGAAACTGTTGATGAAAATGGTTTGCAACTATCAGTCAAGGAAACTAATGTATGACAAAACCAACCCCAAATTCTATAATTTAAAACCAGATGGGATATATCTTACTCATGGATTACCTTAAATCAATCTTATGCCTAATGTTTTTCAATATAACCCAATCTTATTGAGAATAAATACCAAAGTCTATAAAAGAGCTTCACAGATTCAACATAATCATCAATTTTTCCTCAGCCTCAAATTAAACTATGCTTCCATTTACTCTGCTTTCTACCTATAGTAACTTTCTTCTTTTAGTTTCATGTATGTATTATAGTCAGTCTCCCTGCTTCCATACTTTGTCATACATTGTTCTGCTTTAACATTATTTTTCATATTTTTCTATCATGAGCACATACACGGATGCACAATTTGTATCTATAACTTCTATTAACTAAAAGGCAATAAGTATTTAACATGAACTGAATACTACTAATTGTGAAATCTTGGCTACGGTTATTTGTCAAGTCATATCTCAATATCACTTTCTCTAGGAAGAATTCTCTGCCCTTTTCATTCTTCTACAACAGAATAAGTAAGCTTTCCTTATTATAAATTTCCTTGAAATATGGTTTTTAATGACCCTTATCACAAGCCTCATTATTTACTTTGCAATAGATTTCTTCTTCATAAGATTGTAAGGTCAAGCACCACTGAATTCATAACAAAAGCATATGTAGACACTTGAAGTCTTTAACTTGGATATAATAACCATAATAAAATAGGATATTTAAAACATATATTTTTGAAAATAAATCTAGCATTTAAGAAAAAATAAATATGTTATGTTTGATTCTTTACAAATTCCCTCATTTTCCTTTGTTGTTTTAATTCCCTTAAAGAAAGAACGCAGATTATGATATGATCTGAGCATATTAGCTTGAAAATATTTTAATCAATTGGATTTCACTGATTAAATGTTGCAGAGCTTTTAAAAAACAGACAAAACAGAAATATTCAACATAAATTATAGCATTTCTTTGGGACTATTACAACAGATTTGCAAACAATGGATATCAGTTCAGTTCAGTTCAGTCACTAGTAGTCTCTGACTCTTCACGACCCCAAGAATTGCAGCAGGCCAGGCCTCCCCTGTCCATCATCAATTCCTGGAGTTCACACAAACTCATGTCCATTGAGTTGGTGATGCAATCCAGCCATTTCTTCCTATGTCGTCCGCTTCTTCTCCTGCCCCCAAGCCCTCCCAGCATCAGTCTTTTGCAATGAGTCAACTCTTCACATGAGGTGGCCAAAGTACTGGAGTTTCAGATTTAGCATCAGCCCTTCCAGTGAACACCCAGGACTGATCTCCTTTATTTATTTTTAATAAAAACAATTTTTTTTTTTGTCTTGCAAAACTACAAAATTAGAAAGGCAACTGTAGAAACAAATCAGGACCCACTTGATCTTCTTTAGAAAGGACAGGTTGAATCTCCTTGAAGTCCAAGGGACTCTCAAGAGTATTCTCCAACACCGCATTTCAAAAGCATCAGTTCTTCAGCACTCATCTTTCTTCACAGTCCAACTCTCGCAGCCATATATGACTACTGGAAAAAACGATAGCCTTGACTAGACGGACCTCTGTTGGCAAAGTAAAAGTAATGTCTCATCTTTTGAATATGCTATCTAGGTTGGTCATAATTTTCCTTCCAAGGAGTAAGCGTCTTTTAATTTCATGGCTGCAGTCACCACCTGTAGTGATTTTGGAGCCCACAAAAATAAAGTCTGACACTGTTTCCACTGTTTCCCCATCTATTTCCCATAAAGTGATGGGGCTACATGCTAAGATCTTAAGTTTCTGAATCTTGAGCCAACTTTTTCACTCTCCTCTTTCACTTTCATCAAGAGGCTTTTCAGTTCCTCTTCACTTTCTGCCATAAGGGTTGTGTCATCTGCATATCTGAATTTATTGATATTTCTCCTGGCAATCTTGATTCTAGCCTGTGCTTCTTCCAGCCCAACATTTCTCTTGATGTACTTTGCATATAAATAAAATAATAGGGTGACAATATACAGACTTGATGTACTCCTTTTCCTATTTGGAACCAGTCTGTCGTTCCATGTCCAGTTCTAATTGTTGCTTCCTGACTTCCATATAGGTTTCTCAAGAGGAAGGTTGTCTGGTATTCCCATCTCTTTCAGAATATTCCACAGTTTCTTGTGATTCACATAGTCAAAGGCTTTGGCATAGTCAATAAGGCAGAAATAGATGTTTTAATGGAACTCTCTTGCTTTTTTGATGATCCATAGGATGTTGGCAATTTGATCTCTGGTTTTCTAAAACCAGCTTGAACATTGGAAGCTCACAGTTCACGTATTGCTGAAGCCTGGCTTGGAGAATTTTGAGCATTACTTTACTAGCGTGTGAGATGAGTGCAATTGTGTGGTAGTTTGAACATTCTTTGGCATTGACTTTTGGTTATAAACAAATCTTATAATTCAAATTACAATATTAAATAAAAACCAGTAAGAGCTTTTATTTCTGAGATTGCTATAAAAAAACATAGTATGCCATCTAAAAAAGCTAGATAAACTAGGAAAATCACATAATTAATGGTACCAGATAACTGTAGAAACAACAAAGAAGAGATGAACTAAATTTCAAATAAATTTCAAAAGAATTCTTACATGAACTTACATTGCAAGTTCCCTTTCCCTGAGGGTATTGCCCATAGGATCTGCAGACTAAGGAAATGATAACTGAGTTTAAATAGGGTACAGAAATCTTTAATATGATGATTTTTTTGCTAGATATCTGCTATGTTGGAGGCTTTATAGAAAACAAGTGGAACCAGCCAAGAGACTCTACTGGCAACATGAAATAACCTACGGGTTCCTGGTGCATCAAAAACTGTCAAATACAAACATACATACATACATACATATATATATATATATATACACACACACACACACACACACACACACACATACACACACACAGAGATATATAATATAGAAATTTAAATATGTTGAACAAAATTCTAAGTATATTTAGGTTCTATGCTTGAAAAAGATGGAATGAGTCTTCACTCGCTTATAACATTCAAAATAATTGTTCATATCTTCAAAATAACTTGATATTGAATCCTATAGTCTACTAAAATTTATTTAATAAAGACATTTTCAAATATATAAAAAATCAGACAATTCACCAAGAAAATTCTTCTAGATGATAACCAGAAGATATATTCTTACAAAAATAAAATTAAATCTAGAAGGAAATTGATAAGAGAAAGGCAAAGCTGATGGAAGATGAATTTCCATATATGGGTAAAGGAAGGGACTGTCAGTGCTGCACAGAAAGAGAGAAAGGAAAAAGGGAGTAAGGGAGAGAGAGAGAGAAAGAAAGAAGAAAGGAAAGAGAGAAAAGGGCTAAACAGAGACACACATGCACCCACACTCACACACCCACATCAGAAATTATAACTGAAAAGAATTGTGGTCAAGAATTTTAGGTCTAGAAATTGATCAATGATAAAATCAATAATTTAATTAAAAGACACTTACTCCTTGGGGGGGAGTTACGAAGAACATAAACAGCATAATAAAAACCAGAGACATCACTTTGCTGACATGTACAGATGTGAGAGTTGGACCATACAGAAGGCTGAGTATTGAAGAATTGATTTCTTCAAACTGTGATGCTAGAGAAAGCTCTTGAGTGTCCCTTGGACAGCAAGGAGACCAACCCAGTCAATCATAAAGGAAATCAATCCTGCATATTCATTGGAAGGACTGATGCTAAAGATGAGGCTGAAGCTAAAATGCTATGGCCATCTGATGCGAAGAGCCAACACATTGAAAAAGACTATGGCCTCACAATTGCTAAAAATTGTAGTTTTACTGCTTGACTGAAAAACAAGGAGTTCTACTGCCAGTGAGTGCAGATTCAACTCAGTGTGAGAGTGGGACATAAATACCCAAGGCTTCGTCAACTAAGAGTGGTAAAAATGATAGGGAAATTGTCAGAGAAAACTTATTAATTTGCACTTTCAAAGTTGTGATGTTGATTGGGGTAAATAATGGGTAAGCCAAAACTTTAAAGACCTTGGAAATGAGAGAGTCATATTTCAATTTGACTGAATTGTGTTCCCCCATATGTTGAACTCCTACCCCCAAGAATGGGGCTCTATTGGACATGAGACGTCCTTCAAAGGAGTAATTAAGATTAAGTGAGTTCATACAGGCAGTTCCTAAATCAAAATGACATATGTCCAAATAAGGGGAAGTTAAAGACACCAAGTATGCACTCCCACATAGAAAAGACCAGGTGAAGACACATGAGAATATTACCATCTGAAAACCAAGGAGAAAATGAAACTGCCAACACTTTGATCTTGCACTTCTAGCCTCCAGTATTGTGAGAAAATTAATTACTGTATTTCATGCCACCTTTAACAGAGTATTTTGTTATGGTAGCTCTAGTTACCTGGTTATCTGAAGGATTAAGTTCCTGAACAAGTTACAGATAAAGAAACCAGTGAATAGTGAAGGTAAAACTGGATGAACTTTCCATATGCTTCTCAACTTCCACCAGATCAATCAGTACTTTACAGAAGGCTTTCAGGCTTGAGGAATGTGAGCAAAGCTTCAGCTGAAATTAAGAATTGGCAACTTAACTAAATGATGAAATATGTGACCCCTCAGGTTTTCTACGTTAAAAAAGAAAAGAAAAAAACACACAGTAATAATAATAATAATAATAATAATAATAATAAACCAATTAGGTATATCAAAGGTTATATACCTTTGAGAGGAAGCAGAGTTTGCAGTTTTATTCCAAGTCAGTCTCTGCAAATACCAATAACAATTAGAAACACATGTAAAACAAAACAAACAAAAAAAGATGATTCAACACACTATTTAAGATGTACAATTTTGAACAAAATTATATAAAGGGTAAATCATACTCAGGAATTTGATTATAAGGTGCTCTGATATTGAAATATCTAACAAAGATTTTAATACATGCTTTATAAACCTGCTAAAAAGTTAAAGATCTATGTTAAAAATCTATGTCTAAAGGAGGGTTTCTCAGGTCGTGGTAATGGTAAAGAATGCTCCTGCCATTGCAGGAGACATAAGAGACACAGGTTCAATCCCAGGGTCAGGAAGATCCCTTGAAGGAGGGCATGGAAACCTTCTCCAGTATTCTTGCCTGGGAAATCCCATGGACAGAGGAGCCTGGCAGCCAACAGTCCATTGGGTTGCAAAGAGTATGAAGTGACTGAAGTCCAGTCCTGTGGCCACTGCTGAGTTTTCCAAATTCGTTGGCATACTGAGTACAACACTTTAGCAGTAGCATCTTTTAGAATTTGAGTACACAATGAAGTATTACTCAGTCATTAAAAAGAATGTATTTTAATCAGTTCTAATAAGGTAGATGAAACTGGAGCCGATTATACAGAGTGAACTAAGCCATAAAGAAAAACACCAATACAGTATACTAACGCATATATATGGAATTTAGAAAGATGGTAATGGTAATTCTGTATGGGGCAGTCTTTGGACTCTGTGTAAGAGGACGAGGGTGAGATGATTTGGGACAATGGCATTGAAACATGTATATCATATAAGAAATGAATCGCCAGTCTAGGCTTGATGCAGGATACAGGATGCTTGGGGCTGGTGCACTGGGATGACCCAGAGAGATGGTATTGGGAGGGAGGTAGGAGGCGGTTCAGGATCAGGAACATTTGTACACCTGTGGTGGATTCATGTTGATGTATGGCAAAATCAATACAGTATTGTAAAGGAAAATAAAGTGAAAAAAAAAAAAAAAAAGGAATGGAATTCAACTGGAATTCCATCACTGCTGGGAGCCACCATGGGAGATCCCACCCATGACAAGGTTATGTGGAAGAGAACTGTTAAGCAAGGCTTCAGAACTCAAGAGGCTCCCTAGACTTTCTCTAGCATCTACCCCAGAACCAGAATTTGTGTGTTTTACTGTTTCATGACTTTCACCAACTCCTCTGACATTAACAGGGGGCTAACCCTGACCACCTTTCTCTGGAGAAAATCAACTTAGAACTATAGCTAATAAGTCTCCTGGACATGAGAGGAATATTTCAAATCAAACCCCCTCTGTTAGCATTCTAGCTTGCTTGGCAGGTATATCCAGACTCTTACAGCTACACATGTGATTATTTACAGCCTCCCAACTGTGAGAGGCACGGAAAGCCTAAAACATAGAGCCTTTGAAAAAGTTAAAAAATTATTAGAGTAGTGCTAGTGCTGGTGAAGGATTTCATTGTTAAGCCAATGCTAGTCGCTAAGTTCCCATATCTCTTATGCACTGTGCACCTGGGAATGCATTAGTTAACATAGTGAGAATGCAAGAAAAATAAGTGTAGCCTTGAATTTAACCATATCAGACTTTTGAGCTAATTGATTCTTTCTTGTAACTCACTGCATCTTTGCTCTGTGAAAAAAGTAACTCTGTCTGACATTTTCTGAGGCAGACATAGATTAGAAATATAAAGAAAAAACACTTTGAGGGAAAATAAGTTTTCTGGTTGAGCAGCCTTTATCAAAAGAGGGTCATAAAATGTTCACAGGCCTCCAAGGCCAGAAGATACTGTACACAACATCATTTGTGGAAAAGGTATGCAGAAAAATCCTGGTTTCAATAAGGGCAAAACTGCTAGAATGTTGGGCTGACTCTGTATGACCTTGCATCTTTCATTTCCCTCTATGTACAAAAAAGTATATAAGTATCTTTTGAAAATAAAGCTATGGATCTCGCTCATCAAAGGTGCTTGGTCTCCTCGTGTCAATCATTTTCCTCTTACTCTCTCTTTCAGGCTAGCTCCCATCTGGAGTACAGAGGTCCGCCGTGTCTACTTATTTGCCTGGGTTTCTAAGACCTGAATGGGAAGGCGCCCTGCACCTTCACTCCCTCAGGGAGACTGGGAGGGCACCTGTGGCCTTACATAGATGGTTCAAATCTTTTGTCTTGAGACTTTATTGATTTTCTGTATAAACCAAGGAACATCAGCCTCTTTTCTTTTCTCCTCTATTTTCTTATCTACAACATTCTTTCCTTATCTCTCTCTAAATCAATCGCTGATGCCATTTCTCCTTCGGGTTTCCCTGGATCCTGTGGGGGCTAGACCCCAGTACATCATCTCCACTAGCTTTGTTCTTAGTGATGCTTCCTAAGGCCCACTTGCTTCACATTGCAGGAGGTCTGGCTCTAGGTGAGTAATCACTCCATTATGGTAATCTGGGTCATGAAAAGCTTTTTGTATAGTTTTTCTGTGTATTCTTGCCACAACTTGTTATTATCTTCTGCTTCTGGTCCATACTATTTCCATCCTTTATTGGGTCCAACTTTGTGTAAATGTTCCCTTGGTAACTCTAATTTTCTTGAAAAGATCTCTAGTCTTTCCCATTCTATTGCTTTCCTTTGTTTCTTTGCATTGATCACTGAGGAAGATTTTCTTATCTCTCCTTATTATTTTTTGACACAATGCATTCAAATGGGTATATGTTTCCTTTTCTCCTTTGCCTTTCATTTCTCTTCTTTTCTCAGCTATTTGTAAGGCCTTCTCAGACAACCATTTTGCCTTTTGCAATTCTTTTTCTTGGGGATGGTCTTGATCCCTGTCTCCTGTACAATGTCACAAACCTATCCATTCATAAACAATACAAGGGTTTAAGGTTGCCAGTCTAAATTTTTGTGTCAAAAGAGCCAAACTTGTATAGTTTTAACAGCAAAAGAGATACAGATGTATAGAACAGTCTTTTGGACTCTGTGGGAGAGGGCGAGGGTGGGGTGATTTGGGAGAATGGCATTGAAACATGTATAATATCATATAAAATTTTTGCTACCTCTTCTCTGAAAATATTTTTCTTAAAAAACAAAATGAATAGAATATTTGTTACTTTGAATAGTCATAGGACTGTTTTTTCAAATTGTGTATTCATCATCTCTAAATAGATTTTACTTGGAAAACATATCTAGTGGTGAAAGGATAAGAAATTTGGCGTTCAAGATAGCTTATATATATATATATATATATATATATATATATACACACACACACGTAGATGAACTATGTGAATTTTTATAAGAAAGATAACATTTTGGTGTTTCCCAAATGTATATGATCACAGAAGCTTGTTTTATAAACAAAAGCATTGTAGTGAGCATATTCTGAGAATGTGCATTATTGCTAATCACTGTTATGTGTTTAGCACTGTAAAATAATTTGACTCTGAAATATGTTGTTTTAATATAGTCTACATTCCAGGAATTAGTTATCAAATATATATGAATTATTTATTCTAGAACTAGAAAGGGGCTCAAAGTTTATTTCTTTGTAAACTCTTTGTCTCTCACTTTTTTTTTTAGCATTTAACGTACTTCATTTTTAAAAAACAATTTTAAATTTACAGAAAATTTGTGAAGATGGGCCTAAGAATTCCCATATATCTCTTACTCAATTTCCCCTATTATTAACACTTTATAGAATTATAGTATAAGAATTACAGTTAGCAAAACAATGTTAACACATTATAATTAACTAATGTTTATACTTTCTTTCACTTTCTTTTATCTTTTTCTGATGGTCTCTTTCTAATCCAGAACCCATCCACAATATCACATTTACATGTAGTCATTGTTTCTTTATGCTCTAATTTAGAGATGGCAATTTCTCAGATTTTCCTTTTTTTTTTTTAATACTTTATTCTACATTACAATACTGTATTTGTTTTGCCATACATTGACATGAATCAGCCACAGGTGTCCACGATCTCCCAGTACCAAAGCCCCCTCCCACCTCCCACCCCACATCCTCTCCCTGAATCATCCTGTGCACCAGCCCCATGCGTCCTGCATCCTGTATTGAACATAGACTGGTGCTTCGTTCTTACAAGATAGTATACATGATTCAATGCCATTCTCCCAAATCATCCCACCCTCTCCCTCTCCCTCAGAGTCCAAAAGTCCGTTCTATACCTCTGAGTCTCTTTTGTTGTCTCACATAGAGGGTCTTCATTACTATCCTTCTAAATTCCATATATATGTGTCAGTATACTGTATTGGTGTTTTTCTTTCTGGCTTACTTCACTCTGTATAATCGGCTGCAATTTCATCCATCTCATTAGAACTGAGTCGAATTTATTCTTTTTAAGGGCTGAGTAGTACTCCATTGTGTATATGTACCACTGCTTTCTTATCCATTCATCTGCTGATGGACATCTAGGTTGGTTCCATGTCCTGGCTATTATAAACAGTGCTGCAATGAACATTGGGGTACATGTGTCTCTTTCAATTCTGGTTTCCCCAGTGTGTATGCCCAGCAGTGGGATTGCTGGATCATAAGGCAGTTCTATTTGCAATTTTTAAGGAATCTCCACACATGTAAGACCAGAAACTATAAAACTCCTAGAGGAAAACATAGGCAAAACACTCTCCGACATAAATCACAGCAGGATCCTCTATGATCCACCTCCCAATATACTGGAAATAAAAGCAAAAATAAACAAATGGGATCTAATTAAAATTAAAATCTTCTGCACAACAAAGGAAACTATAAGCAAGGTGAAAAGACAGCCTTCTGAATGGGAGAAAACAATAGCAAATGAAACAACTGACAAACAACTAATCTCAAAGATATACAAGCAACTTATGCAGCTCAACTCCAGAAAAATAAACGAACCAATAAAAAAATGGGCCAAAGAACTAAATAGGCATTTCTCCAAAGAGGACATACGGATGGCTAACAAACAAATGAAAAGATGCTCAACATCACTCATTATCAGAGAAATGCAAATCAAGACCACGATGAGGTATCATTTCACACCAGTCAGAATGGCTGCGATCCAAAAGTCTACAAGCAATAAATGCTGGAGAGGGTGTGGAGAAAAGGGAACCCTCTTACACTGCTGGTGGGAATGCAAACTAGTACAGCCACTATGTCTCTCACTTCTTTTAAGCTCTCTATATTTATTCATTTCTGTATCTGAAATGAATCTTATCAGATGAATAACTGGCCTCATTAGGTGAAACTAAAGTAATGTATGCTCCCTATGACAACAAAGGTACTCAGTTTCTTAAATTATTGAACATCAATTTAAACACTGCCAATTAGCCTCCTCTGTCCTTAAATCTTCTGGAGTTCCCAGCTGTCACTATACGTTACTCTTTCCCAGCTATGACTTGAATCATATTGTTGATAATGTGCCATTCTCAGTAAGTGATTAGTTGGAAAGGAGCAACTCATTAAGAGGTTGAATTCCTAAGTACCAACAGATATAACAGTCATCTGACAGATCATCTGGCAAAAAAAAAAAAAAAAGTATATCTTTGTATCCAAGAAAAATAAAATGCAGGTTCATCAGTAACAAGAACCTTCCCTTTCTTGTTCTATTCACTACATGTCAAGATTTTCTTGGATAGAGAGAAACTACCTTCTCCCCTACAACATGAATCACTTCTCCATAAAATTATAATGCTATTTGGTAGCAGTACTTTTTCCTGGAAAATCCCATGGGCGGAAGAGCCTGGTAGGCTGCAGTCCATGGGGTCACAAAGAGTCTGACATGACTGAGCAACTTCACTTTCACTTTTCACTTTCATGCACTGGAGAAGGAATGGCAGTCCACGCCAGTGTTCTTGCCTGGAGAATCCCAGGGACGGGGAAGGCTGGTGGGATGCTGTCTGTGGGTTCACAGAGTCAGACATGACTGAAGCGACTTAGCAACAGCAGTAGCAGCATAATATTAGAAGTTGAAAATGTATTCTAATATTTCTTTTGAAAATATGAAAGTCAGTCATCTCATGAATATCAAACCTGAATTTATTTTATAATTACTAATTTAATTATGAAAATAATTATCATCATTCATGAAAATATAAAAAAACATTTTCATATAAAAAGCAAAAAATATCATTTATTGCTGTAATGTATTGCAGAATATTGAAATCTTACTATCTTTTTAAAGAGAAGAATATAATAGTAGTAAAAAAGATTATGATTATGGTGCAACTGTCAGTAAAAATATAGTCCATTAAGTATGATCATTGTAGTTGTTACCTCCTAAAACTACTCTTTGACAATCATAAGGATTGCTCACATTTAAATCAACTTATCATATTATATCATGGGCAGAGGAGCCTGGTAGGCTGCAGTCCATGGGGTCGCTAAGAGTCAGACATGACTGAGCGACTTCACTTTCACTTTTCACTTTCATGCATTGGAGAAGGAAATGGCAACCCACTCCAGTGTTCTTGCCTGGAGAATCCCAAGGACGGGGGATCCTGGAGGGCTGGCCTCTATGGGGTCACACAGAGTCGGACACGACTGAAGTTACTTAGCAGCAGCAGCATATTATATCACATAACTAATACAATTAAATTTTTGTTTGGTGTACCTTCATTTTAAAACTTTAGCAAATTTGTCCTTCAAGCTAGGCTTCAGCAGGCTGTGAACTGATAAATTCCAGATATACAAGGTGGATTTAGAAAAGGCAGGAGAACCAGATATCAAATTACAAACATCCACTGGATCATTAAAAAAAGCGAGAAATCCCAGGAAAAAAATCTACTTCTCCTTCACTGACTGCACTAAAACCTTTGATTGTTTGGATTACAACAAAATGTGAAAACTAGCCACTTTTCAATTGTGCAGTTTTAATATGTGATTTGTGGTTATGCATTGGACATATGCAAATATAAAATGTGTTTAACATAAATGTAATACTATAATATAATTCATCCTTTTTAGAAAATGAAATGTGTCTTTTATATGCACCATCAGTAGTTCTGGGGCTTTGATCCAACCTGAAGATGTATACACAAATGGGAACAAAGATATACTTCTGGGTTAAAGTATTACAAACAGCAGACATACCTAACTTCATATTCTAGTGTAGGTTTAAAGCAGTTCATGAATTCATGGTGATACAAGTGCCTACTGAGTCACAAATTTGTATCAAGATTACCAACATTGACATTACTGCCATGTCATTGGAACCATGCTCAGATCACAGCTGAGGGCCAAACATATCCATTATGTTACAGTTGGAGCTTTGGAGTCTTTGCAAAGGCCTTCCCTGAAACCCTGCCATATGCCAAGTTGTTGCAGAAGTGTCAACCCACTTATTCCTGCAGGCGAGTGCATAAGTATCTTGTAAACATTTCTCAGAGCAGATAAGAACCCCATCAGGTTGGAATTAATGCAGATGGTGCTCTCTGACTAGGTGCTTTCCAAGTCATAAGCAGGAATCAGTGAGCTCACGCAACTGCATTCACATATTAAAAATGTATCAGTACCTATATCAGCTTTTAGCCACAATAACCAGTGAATTAGTATGGATTCTCCAGAGAAGCAAAAATAATTGGATACCTATATCTGTATCTTTCACTTCTACTCAAATAGAAAACTATTAGTTAACAATAGTTAGAAAACTGTTACAATTTTTAAAGTAGGATATAACGAAGCCCTAAATATAAGTATGGACAGGGCTGTTGATAAGTCAGCCCTGAGACAGTGTGAAATTTTTCTGAGGATAAAAAATAAATATTTTCAACCACATGGAGTAGACTCCCAGGAATCTAGAATCTGGCTATTATGTACTATACAAAAACTGTCTTCATGACCCAGATAATCATGATGGTGTGATCACTCATCTAGAGCCAGTCATCCTGGAATGTGATGTCAAGTGGACCTTAGGAAGCATCACTAAGAACAAAGCTAGTGGAGATGATGGAATTGCAATTAAGCTATTTCAAATCCTAAAAGATGATGCTGTGAAAGTGCTGCACTCAATAGACCAGTAAATTTAGAAAACTCAGCAGTGGCCACAGGACTGGAAAATGACAGTTTTCATTTCAATCCCAAAGAAGGGCAATGCTAAATAATGTTCAAACTACTGCACAATTATACTGGTCTCACACACTAGCAAAGTAAAGCTCAAAATTCTCCAAACCAGGCTTCAACAGTACATAAACCATGAACTTCCAATGTTCAAGCTGGATTCAGAAAAGGCAGAGGAACCAGAGATCACATTGCCAAAATCCACTGGATTATTTAAAAAACAAGAGAGTTTCAGAAAAATATATACTTTTGTTTTATTGACTATGCCAAAGCCATTGAGCATGTGGATCACAACACTTGGAAAATTCTTAAAGAGATGGGAATACCAGACCACCTTACCTGACTCCTGAGAAAGCTGCATGAAGGTCAAGAAGCAACAGTTAGAAATGGACATTGAACAACAGACTGGTTCCAAATAGGGAAAGGAGTACATCAAGGCTGTATATTGTCACCCTGCTTATTTATCTTATATGCAGAGTACATCATCAGAAATGCCGACCTGAATGAAGCATAAGCTAGAATCAAGATTTCAGGGAGAAATATCAATAACCTCAGATACACAGATGACATCACCCTTATGACAGAAATTGAAGAAGACCTAAAGAGCCTCTTGATGAAAGTGAAAGAGGAGAGTGAAAAAGGTGTCTTAAAGCTCAACATTCAGAAAACTAAGATCATGGCATTTGATCCCATCACTTCTTGGCAAATAGATAGGGAAGCAATGGAAACTGTGAGGTGTTGTTTTTTGTTTGTTTTGTTTTTTTTTTTTTTTGGGGGGGGCTCCTAAGTCACTGTAGATGGTGCTGCAGCCAAGAAATTAAAAGACACTTCCTCCTTGAAAGAAATGGCCAACCTAGACAGGATATTAAAAAGCAGAGACATTACTTTCCAACAAAGGTCTGTCTAGTCAAAGATATGGTTTTTTCAGTAGTGATATATGGATGTGAGAGTTGGACTGTAAAGAAAGCTGAGTGAGCACTGAAGAATTGACGCTTTTGAGCTGAGGTGTTGGAGAAGACTCTTGAGCATCCCTTGGACTGCAAGGAGATCCAACCAGTCCATCCTAAAGGGAATCAGTCCTGAATATTCATTGGAAGGACTGATGTTGAAATTGAAACTCCAATATTTTGCCACCTGATGCAAAGAACTGACTGATTGGAAAATATCCTGATGCTTGGAAAGTTTGAAGGCTGGAAGGGAAAGGGTCGACAGAAGATGAGATGCTTGGATGGCATCACCGACTCAGTGGACAAGAGTTTGAGTAAGCTCCAGGAGTTGATGATGGACAGAGAGGCCTGGCATGGTACAGTTCATGGAGTTGCAAAGAATTGGACATGACTGAACAAATGAACTGATCATGTACTCTGTTAGCTTCTGAATGTAGCAGTGCAAATCTTTTCAATGGAGTCAAATCTGGCACAAATTTTAAAAATTTAGTTATTCTTGACTATGATTCCAACGCTTTCATTACTTGTTCATGCAGATAATATTACTGTTATCAGTAGTCATTCTGAAAAGCAACAACCTCTGAGCATCAATGTATTTTTGAGACTTATTTTAATTGACACAAAATTCATCTCATTGTCTATTAGATAGTAAGAAGTGTTTTGCTCAAAATCAAAACATCCAGAAGAGAAGCAAAATAAATAAAAGAAAACAGAAAATATGCCCATCTGAATCCAGAGATCCAACTAACACTTAGGAGAGGTAACAAAGCCTTCCTCATTGATCAATACAAAGAAATAGAGGAAAAGAGTATAATGGTAAAGATGAGAGATCTCCAGAAAATTAGAGATACCAAGGGAACTGTTCATGCAAAGATGGGTGAAATAAAGGACATAAATGGTATAGACCTAACAGAAGCAGATGATATTAAGAAGTGCTGATGAGAGTACATAGAACTGTAAAAAGAGATCTTAATGACCCAGAAAACCATCACAGTGTGCTCACTCAGCTAGAACCAGATATCTTGGAGGGTAAAGCCAAGTAAGCCTTAGGAAGCATCATTATGAAAAGCTAGCAAAAGTGATAAAATTCCAGTTGAGCTATTTCAAATCCTAAAAGATGGTGCTATTAAAGAGCTGCACTCCTTCAGTTCAGTTCAGTCGCTCAGTCGTGTCTGACTCTTCGCAACCCCATGAATCGCAGCATGCCAGGCCTCCCTGTTCATCATCATCTCTCGGAGTTCACTCAGACTCACGTCCATCGAGTCCGTGATGCCATCCAGCCATCTCATCCTCTGTTGTCCTCTTCTCCTCCTGCCCCCAATCCCTCCCAGCATCAGAGCCTTTTCCAGTGAGTCAATTCTTCGCATCAGGTGGCCAAAGTACTGGAGTTTCAGCTTTAGCATCATTCCTTCCAAAGAAATCCCAGGGCTGATCTCCTTCAGAATGGACTGGTTGGATCTCCTTGCAGTCCAAGGGACTCTCAAGAGTCTTCTCCAACACCACAGTTCAAAAGCATCAATTCTTCAGCGCTCAGCTTTTTCACAGTCCAACTCTCACATCCATACATGACCACAGGAAAAACCATAGCCTTGACTAGAGGGACCTTAGTCGGCAAACTAATGTCTCTGCTTTTGAATATGCTATCTAGGTTGGTCATAACTTTTCTTCCAAGGAGTAAGCGTCTTTTAATTTCATGGCTGGAGCCCCCCAAAATAAAGTCTGACACTGTTTCCACTGTTTCCCCATCTATTTCCCATGAAGTGATGGGACCAGATGCCATGATCTTCGTTTTCTGAATGTTGAGCTTTAAGCCAACTTTTTCACTCTCCTCTTTCACCTTCATCAAGAGGCCCTTTAGCTCCTCTTCACTTTCTGCCATAAGAGTGGTGTCATCTGCATATCTGAGATGATTGATATTTCTCCCAACAATCTTGATTCCAGCTTGTGTTTCTTCCAGTCCAGGGTTTCTCATGATGTACTCTGCATATAAGTTAAATAAGCAGGGAGACAATATACAGCCTTGACGTACTCCTTTTCCTATTTAGAACCAGTCTGTTGTTCCACATCCAGTTCTAACTGTTGCTTCCTGACCTGCATACAGATTTCTCAAGAGGCAGGTCAGGTGGTCTGGTATTCTCATCTCTTTCAGTATTTTCCAAAGTTTATTGTGATCACACATTCAAAGGCTTTGGCATAGTCAATAAAGCAGAAATAGATGATCTTCTGGAACTCTCTTGCTTTTTTCGATGATCCGGTGTATGTTGGCAATTTGATCTCTGGTTCCTCTGCCTTTTCTAAAACCAGCTTGAATATCAGGAGGTTCATGGTTCACATATTGCTGAAGCCTGGCTTGGAGAATTTTGAGCATTACTTTACTAGCATGTGAGATGAGTGCAATTGTGTGGTAGTTTGAACATTCTTTGGTATTGCCTTTCTTTGGAACTGGAATGAAAACTGACATTTTCCAGTCCTGTGGCCACTGCTGAGTTTTCCAAATTTGCTGGCATATTGAGTGCAGCACTTTCACAGCATCATCTTTCAGGATTTGAAACAGCTCAACTGGAATGCCATCACCTCCATTAGCTTTGTTCATAGTGATGCTTTCTAAGGACTACTTGACTTCACATTCCAAGATGTGTGGCTCTAGATAAGTGATCACACCATCACTTATCTGGGTTTTGAAGATTTTTTTTTGTACAGTTCTTCCATGTATTCTTGCCACTTCTTCTTAATATCTTCTGCTTCTGTTAGGTCCATACCATTTCTGTCCTTTATCGAGCCCATCCTTGCATGAAATGTTCCCTTGACATCTCTAATTTTCTTGAAGAGATCTCTAGTCTTTCCGATTCTGTTCTTTTCCTCTATTTCTTTGCATTGATCGCTGAAGAAGGCTTTCTTATCCCTTCTTGCCATTCTTTGGAACTCTGGATTCAGATGCTTATATCTTTCCTTTTCTTCTTTGCTTTTTGCCTCTCTTCTTTTCACAGCTATTTGTAAGGCCTCCCCAGACAGCCATTTTGCTTTTTTACATTTCTTTTCCATGGGGATGGTCTTGATCCCTGTCTCCCTTACAATGTCATGAACCACTCATGCCAGCAAGTTTGGAAAACTCAGCAGTGACCACAGGACTGGAAAAGTTCTGTTCTCATTCCAGTCTCAAAGAAGGGCAATGCTATAGAATGTTTGAACTGGGAAAGTTTGAAGGCAGGAGGCAAGGAGGATGACAGAAAATGAGATAATTATATAGCATCAGTGAATCAATGGACATGAGTTTGAGCAAGCTCTGGGAGATGCTGAAGGACAGGGAAGCCTGGTGTGCTACAGGCCGTGGAGTCACAAAGAGTCAGAAATGACTGAGTAACTGAACAACAACACCAACAAAGCAGGCTCAGTCAAGTTTTGGTCCATCATCTAGAATATTTTCATCAAGAAAAAGGATATCCTTTCTTTCACTCCATTTTCTTTGATCAGCATAAAATTAGATGTCTACATCCACTTACCTACTCTTCCTTTGTGATTGCATAATATGTATACTCGCATACTTGCTTGGGTACGTGCTCTGTGTGTATAATTGAATTTACATTTTTGCATTTGTGTGTAACTACATGTGAAATTTTTATATCCTCATGCATATATACACAACTGATGACTGGAAGTATGTATGTATGTATTATATTTTGAAAAGGATTGCTGACTGGCAGTAATTCATATTAGGTATGCTGCTGTTGCTGCTAAGTCGCTTCAGTCATGTCCAACTCTGTGTGACCCCATAGAAGGCAGCCCACCAGGGCCCCCATCCCTGGGATTCTCCAGGCAAGAACACTGGAGTGAGTTGCCATTTCCTTCTCCAAGGCATGAAAGTGAAAAGCAGAAGTGAAGTCGTTCAGTCATGTCCAACTCTTAGCGACCTCGTGTACTGCAGCCTACCAGACTCCTCAGTCCATGGGATTTTCCAGACAAGAGTACTGGAGTGGGTTGCCATTGCCTTCTCCAATATTTGGTATGAGCCCCTGTAAAATACTTTTACAAGGAGTGTATTCACAAGACATGTGGTAAATGCCCAGGGGTCGAATTAATTATTATTCTAACCTCATCAATTCTTGGTTTTCAATAAATTAGTACTGATAAATGTTTACCTTCAAAAAAAGTAGTGGGTAGACTCCAAATGTGACAATGTAGCTTCCTATCCCAGTTCTGATGTTTACTAACCAAGCTTGCCTGAATCTCAGCTACTTCCTGCAAAGTGGAGTTACTAAGAGTCCCTATTCCACGTTTAGGTTTTAGGCTTTCAGTAATTAAGCCTAATGGATGAATAATTATGTCTACTGTAACTGAGGAGAAGAGAAGTTACTTTGCCCAAATCCATAAAGTCATTTTTCAGAAATAGGCCCTATGCCTACTTTTGAACAAATAATTTTGGTTAGAAGCACGAGCTAACCTTATTACAACATACCTGCAGTGTTCACTTTTGAGGAGAGCATGTTGACATAAATAACAACTGAACCACAATTCTGCCTGGGCTAGTTACTCAAAATACGTTATTCAAAGAAACTTCCAGACAGTATTGTTTCAAAAAGAAGTTGAATGATGTTGAGTGTTAAAAACAGTATTAACTGGCCACAGAAGAGTTGCCATAATTCTATAAATCTTAAATAGAGAAAGTTCTGACAAGAGCAATATAGATGACATTCTTGTAACTATTGCCAAATAATATAGAGAATAATCTACTGAAATTGATTTATCTTTAAATTTTTACACACAGGTATGCACATGTTCCCCATCCTGAACCCCCCTCCCTCATGGCAAAACCAATACAATATTGTAAAGTAATTAACCTCCAATTAAAATAAATTTATTTTAAAAATTATACACAGTGAATAATACTCTAAATCTGTTAGTAAAGACATATTATTAAAAACATCAAAAACAGTGAAATGATTGAAATTACAGTCTGCCTATACACCTGAAATTAATAAAATATTGTAAATCAACCATACTTCAGTTTTAACATTATGTGTAATAATATTTAGAAACAACTTGTACTTTTATAAATAAGATGTAATAAACTAGCACACAATGTATAGCATCATTTTTTCTCTTATTGTAATAAGCACCTGAATACATTTCAAAGGTTTATGTGTAATCATATCAATGAGGCATTTGCTAAATGTTTCTGTAATTTGTGTGGTATCTGAGAAAAATTAATTCAAAGCAAGATGTTGGGTTAAGAGATCAATACAAATTTAAATTAAAATATTAGGGAACCACACACAATCTGTGTCCTTAGCCTGTGGCAAACTTGTACCACATCATTCCTTCAAAGCACAACAGATTCATTTCTGAGACATATATCTGAATTTATATACAATTGAGAAAATTTTAATTTCTTTTAATGAATTCAAAGGAGAATAAACAATACAGTAAACTAACAGAGAATACATACACAGTGTTTGCGTGTTTGTATAGAGAGAGAGAGCTTGAGAGAGACTGAGAGACAGAGATAAACAGAGACAGAGAGAGATACAGAGCTAGTTGAGGATATCACTTAATGGGAGAAGAGCCAAAAGTAATAAAGTTCAATTCTTTTCTTGTGAAGATGACTATTAATCTCAACAATCAAGAGAGAAGTTCTATAAATTTGCCAGCTCAGGTAATTAACAAATTATATCTACATGTAAAATAAGATAATAAATAATTATAGTAACTTCCTAGACAGTGTCTGGAACATTTAAATAATTGTAATTCTCCACAGCAAGCACTGTGACTGTCCATATAGGCTCTCAATGCTACTGGTAAAAAGGGAAATTTTTACTTTGAATGTTTTTGTCTCTCACTCTTTCTTTTGAATGTTCTCAATTATCATTTTTATCTCTATAAAAC
The DNA here is from genome assembly GCA_917880005.1 of Nanger dama. Classification (NCBI taxonomy): domain Eukaryota; kingdom Metazoa; phylum Chordata; class Mammalia; order Artiodactyla; family Bovidae; genus Nanger; species Nanger dama. Next base: position 11,304,626 of record CAKJTW010000014.1, read on the forward strand.
ATTTACCCAATTACAACTACATGTATTAATTCACCAAAGGTTTTAATTTATGTCCTATGCCAGGACAATACGATACAGTTCTGTATCTTTTCAACTTAAAGTGTCTTTTCTAAAATACTGCTAAAATAATGTTTTTAAAATATTTTAATACTCTTTTAATAAAAATACGTTTGTCTACATAAGCAATATAATATTCAGTGTGCAAGAATGCTAGATAAAAATTTTTTTCTCAGGTTTCTCTTTAACATGTACATCCCTCTCTAAGAAATACAACTCAGAAGAGAAAAAGATTGTTAAGACAGTGATAAATTTGTATAATTTAAATAGTTTGACCAAGGAGAGTATCAGAACTAAAATTATAAGAGTAAGAATAAGAGGAGTTGAGTTAAAAGACATTTTATACACAGAAATCACACAAATATTAACTTGCACTGTACTGATGATAATCAAAAGGAACAAGACAGAATATTTCTAGTCTCAAATAGAAAAATAAACATTGGTTCCAATAAAAATATGAAAACTTATCCATGGTAATGTAAAAATGCAAACTCTATTTTTTAAAAAATATCTATATCTATTAAATTGATGATCAGTCGTAGTAATTATAAAAAATGGCAAACTCATATTTGTGGACCTCAGTATGAAAAGTTATGTATTAATGCTAGCTGTTTTATTCATTGTTACAATAAAATTATTTCACAATATATTACTTCTGTTGCTATAGCTGTCATTTTTTAGTTTACAAAGGTAAATGTGAAAAAAAATGATTGCCAAGTAATGATGAAAGCATGTAATATATCTTGATGTGTTATTATAGTTTATAGAATTTTGTAGCATGTTCTTTTACCAGCATAATGGAAAAAAAATAACTTTGTGAGTAGAAAATTTTTCTGCAGTAGAAGAAAGTCATTCAAAAAGCTTTGAAAACTCCAGGCAAAAATTCCTTGGGTGAAAATTTAGGGATGGATTTTCTGAAGCTTTTATCTTTTATTACCTCAAATTTCCTTTGTTTTAAAGAATGTAGTTTTGTCTGCAGGACTAATTACTATTAACATGTTCAAAAAATTTTAATTGAGTGTGGTTATATTTTATCTAAATTAGGTCTTGAGATCTTTTGCTTAATATTATTGCAATCAAATCTTAAAGCCTGTACATCACTGAAGTAATATTTTAAAAATCATCATGATTATTAACCATTACAATAGTTGCATTCACTTTTTTAAAGTGAGGTAAAATCTATCCAATAATCTTATGAATAAAAACAGTATATATTAATATATGCATACATATATACATAAATGGGCTTTCCTGATGACTCAGATGGTAAAGAATCTACCTGTAATTCAGGAGACCTGAGTTCAATCCCTAAGTCAGGAAGATCCCCTGGAGAAGGAAATGGCTACCCAGTCCAGTATTTTTGCCTGAAGAATTCCATGGACAGAAGAACCTGGCAGGCTACAGTCCATGGGGTCACAAAGAGGACACAACTAAGCAACCAAGCATATTAGCATGTTAGGAGTCACCTTGTCTTTCACATCATCCAAACAGTTCATTCTGAAGGAGATCAGCCCTGGGTGATCTTTGGAGGGAATGATGCTGAAGCTGAAGCTCCAGTACTTTGGCCAACTCATGCAAAGAGCTGACTCATTGGAAAAGTCTCTGATGCTGGGAGGGATTGGGGGCAGGAGGAAAAAGTGACGAAAGAGGATGAGATGGCTGGATGGCATCACCGACTCGTGAGCTTGAGTGAACTCCGGGAGTTGGTGATGGACAGGGAGGCCTGGCATGCTGCAATTCATGGGGTCATGAAGAGTCAGACACGACTGAGCGACTGAACTGAACTGATATTCAGGCTTTTTTAAAATCTTAAATCTTACAAATATTAAAGCTTGTCAGGCTTTTGATTGTTATCTTTTCAAATATTATGTCTGTCTTTCTTTTTTCTTTCTGAGACTCCTATTATGCATATATTACCGTGTTTGATGGTTGTGGTTGTTATTAAGTCACCCAGTAGTCTGACTCTTTGTGACCCTATGGACTGAAGCATGCCATGACTCTCTCTCCCTCACCATCTCCCAAAGTTTGCTGAAGTTCATGTCCATTGCATCGGTGATGCCATCCAGCAATCTCATCATCTGTTGCCTTCTTCTCCTTCGCCTTCAATCTTTCCCAGCATCAGGGACTTTTCCAATGAGGTGGCTGTTCCCACCAAGTGACCAAGACACTGGAGCTTCAGTGTCAGTCTTTCAAATGAGTTTTAAGGTTTGATTTCCATTAAGATCCAATGGTTTGATCTCCTTTCTGTCCAAGGGACTCTCAAGAGTCTTTTTCAGCACCACAGTTCAAAGGCATCCATTCTTAGGCATTCTGCTTTCTTTAAAGTCCAGCTCTCACAACCGTAGGTGACCACTGGGTAGATCATAGCCTTGACTATATGGACCTTTGTTGGCAAAGTAATGTATCTACTTTTTAAAACACTGTCTAGGTTTGTCAGTGCTTTCCTGACAAGAAGCAATTGTCTTCTGATTTCATGGCTGCAGCCACCATCAGTAGTAATTTTAGAGCCCAGGAAAAGCAAACCTGTCACTACTTCCACCTTTTCCCCTTCTATTTTCCATGAATTAGTGTGACAGGATGCCATGATCTTAGTTTTCTTTTAATATTTAGTTTTAAGCTGACTCTTTCACTTTCCTCTTTCATGCTCATCAAGAGGCTTTTAGTTTCTCTTTGCTTTCTGCCATTAAAGCAATAGCATCTACATATCTGAGGTGTCTATGTTTCTCTTGCCTATTTTGATTTCAACTGGGAACTCATCCAGTCCAGCATGTCTCAAGATGTGCTCAGCATATAGGTTAAACAGTGTGATAGCAGTCAGCTCTGTTGTACTCCTTTCTCATTCCTGAACCAATCAGTTGTTCTGTCCTGGGTTCTAACCTTTGCTTCTTGACCACGTACAGGTTTCTCAAGAGACAGGTAAGATGGTCTGGTGTTCCCATTAGTTTTAGAGCTTTCCACAGTTTGTTGTGATCCACACAGTCAAAGGCTTCAGCCTAGTCAATGAAACAGAGGTAGAATTTTTTTTTCCTGGAATTCCCTTGCTTTCTCTATGATCCAGCAAATGCTGGCAATTTGATCTCTGATTCCTCTGCCTTTTCTAAGCCCAGCTTTGATGTCTGGAAGTTTTTGGTTTGCATAATGCTGAAGCCTAGCATGCAAGATTTTAAGCATGACATAACTAGCATGGGAGATGAGTGCCATTGTCCAGTGGTTAGAACATTCTTTACTTCTACCCTTCTTAAGAATAGGGATGAGTATTTACCTTTTCCAGTTCTCTGGTCACTGCTGGGTCTTCCTGATTTGCTGGCATATTGAGTGCAACATTTTGATAACATCACCCTTGAATAGCTCTGCTGGAATTCTATCACACCCACTAGTTTTGTTAGCAGCAGTGTTTCCTAAGGCCCACTTGACTTCACACTCCAGAAAGTCTGGCTCTGGGTCACTGACCACACCATCATAGTAATCCAGTTCATTAAGATTTATTTTATTTTATTTTATTTTTAAATTTTGTGTTTTTTTTTAATTTATTTATTTATTTATTTATTTTTAAATTACAATACTGTATTTGTTTTGCCATACATTGACACGAATCAGCCATAGGTGAACACAATATCCCAATGCCAAAGCCCCCTCCCACCTCCCACCCCACATCCTCTACTTGAATCATCCCGTGCATCAGCCCCATGCATCCTGCATCCTACATTGAACATAGATTGGCGCTTCGTTTCTTACAAGAAAATATACATGTTTCATTGTCATTCTCCCAAACCATCCCACCCTTTCCCTCTCCCTCAGAGTACAAAAGTCCACTCTATACCTCTGTGTCTCTTTGTTGTCTCACATATAGGGTCATCTGTTCTTCCATGTAGTCTTTCCATCTCTTCTTGATCTCTTCAGAGTTTACTGAAGAGATCTGAGGAGGCTTTATAAATAGCCAAAGAAAGAATAGACATGAAAAGTAAGGGAGAAAGGAAAAGGTATATAAAACAATGGAAAAGATAATTTCAAAAATAGCAAGGAGAGACAAAAAGTCCTTCTTCAGTGAATGGTGCATAGACACAGAGGAAAACAACAGAAGGGGAATGACTAGAGATTTCTTCAAGAAAATGGGAAAAGGCACACTTCACCCAAAGATGGGCACAAAAAGAACAGAAATGGTAGAGCTCTAGTAGATGCTGAAGAGATCAAGGAGAGATACTTTGCGGGTACTGCTGCTGTTGCTTCTAAGTCACCTCAGTCGTGTCCTACTCTGTGCAACCCCATAGATGGCAGCCCACCAGGCTCCCCCATCCATGGGATTCTCCAAGCAAGAACACTGGAGTGGATTGCCATTTCCTTCTCCAATGCATGAAAGTGAAGTTGCTCAGTCGTGTCCAACTCTTAGCAACCCCATGGACTGCAGCCTACTAGGCTCCTCCATCCATGGGATTCTCCAGGCAAAAGTACTGGAGTGCCTTGCTATTGCCTTCTCCATGAGGGTATTGAGGCTCTAAGAATTATTTTCCATTCCTTTTCTTTCTGTTGCTTTTGTTGGATACTCTGAATTGATTTTTCCTTAAGTCCGCTAATTCTTTCTTCTGCCAACTCATATTTCCCACTGAACCTCTTTAGTTAGTCTTTTCAGTTATTCCAAACCTAAAATATCTGGAACATACAATAACTAAAATATAAATCATTCTTGTATACATCACAACAAAATAATTATGTTCAAATTATATACTTTTGTATTAATATTCACTATTTTGTTAGACAAAGTTTCTCCACTTTCTCTCAGTTATTTAGACATGGTTTTCTTTAGTTCTTTGAACAAATTTTTAACTGTTGATTTGATATTTTTTTCTACTTAATTTGACATCTGGTTTTGTGCAGAAAAGGTTTTCCAGCTGCTTTGTTGTTGTGTCTGTGTATCTTGACTTTTTTCTCTGAAATGACATTTTGAGTAGTATGTGATGGCTCTGGAATTCCTACCAACCCCTCAAACTTTGCAGCTATTCTTCCTATCAAGTGTTTGGGTTGATTTTATAAGGTTTATCATCTGTGATCAGTGACATCTGTGCTTGGTTAGTTTAGTACATGATCAGTTAACTGGACCAAAATTTCCATAAATGAGTTAGTTTTCCACACTTTGCCTACATGTTTGTGTGCCTATGTTAGTGCACACTTTTAACACTCCTGCATATTTCTGACTTACCCTTTACCTTTTGTGTATGCAGTGTCTCAGTGTTAGCTCTAATTGAGATATTTGACCCTCCTCAGATCTTTCTTTGGCATAGTCCCAGCCCTCCTTATAACTAGAAATGTGTTAGATCTATTCAACATAGGGCTTCCCAGGTGGTGCTAGTGGTAAAGAACCTGCCTGCCAATGCAGAAGACATAAAAGATGTGAGTTCCATCCCTGGGTGGGGAAGGTCCCTCGGAGGAGGTAATGGTAAACCAGTCCAGTATTCTTGTGTCCAACACGACTGACATGACAACATGCATGCACCAGTATTTCCTTCTCTAGATCCTCCTTTTGTTTTTTGGTCAGGCTCTTGTTTGCCCCATCTGGGATTATGCCTCAGGCAGCTGCAATGTTAAACAATTAACATTGGTTATTATTATTAAAAAAAAAAAAAGCCCTGAAAATAATACTTTTCCCATTAGTGAGGTTTTGAGTTAGTCCAATGAAAAGAAACCCTGTGTAGGAAACTTCTGGATGTTTCTGAACAACCCCAAACCTGGTTCTCTTCCTTCAATGGCTTATAAATTACTGTTTTCATAGCAACAATGGTTGAAATGCTCCTTATTTTCAAGGCTATCTGGCCGTCACGTGCTCAATCATGTCTGACACTTTGCAACCCCACAGACTGAAGCCTGCAGGCTCCTCTGTCCATGGGATTTCCTGGCAAGAATACTCAAGCGGGTTGCCATTTCCTCCTACAGGGAATCTTCCCCACCCAGGGATCAAACTCACATCTCTTGTGTCTCCTGCATTGCCGGTATGTTCTTTACCACTTGAGCCACTGTGGAAGCCCTTTCAAGGCTATAGAAAAGCTAAAAAAAAAAAAAAAAAAGCATAGAGCACTTTTAACCGCCACAAAGCTCACTGTATTTATTAAGATTTAGCAATTTTTCTTGAATAAATACTTCTCTGATTTTAAAAGTTATTGGTTACTTTAGAGAGTTCTTTAAAAGTTTATTTTGAATATTTCATTAATCCGCTAGTGTTCTATGGTCTTTTGAACCATGTTTTTTGCCATTCAGGTAGTCCCATTAGCATTTCTTAATTTAAAAAGCTATGAAACCTCCTCAGTTATTATACAGAATTTCTCTATTTCAGATACTCAGTAGAGATTTAAGCAGGAACAGCATGTAATTTTCTTAAACAAAATTCTGTCTAAAGGAACAAATGTTTCAGGTACCTGATCAAATGAACATGCATTTCATACATTCCTCTAGGATTTATAAATTATTTATTTTATTAGTTCAAAGAGCCTGAATACCACTGACTTGTACACCAATAGCATATACCTCGGTAGAATCACTTATTTGAGTCATAGTTCATTTTTATCAGTATAAGATTTTTGGACAATTTAAAAATAAAATTTTTACAACCTGTCTGTAATCTATTATAAAACTGGTTTTAGCATGTCTCTGTACCATTGTGTGCATGCATATGTGTGTGTTTACCCTTCTGACTACCTTCACTCAGAAAAAGAGAGGGAATTTGTTCCATGGGGGAAATATGTCTTGAAATGGGATGTTAGTTTTTTTACTGTATTTGATAATATTTTCTTTTATATAAAATGAGATGGAAAATGATGAGAGAATTTACTGAGTTACTCTAAATTCTAAACTTTTTGAATAAGATATAGATTGATAAGATTGAGAGAAATGTATATTTACTTTTATAATTAGTGATATAAATGCAACAATATGATGAATTTTCAGGGAGCTTAGAGTTAAGAGATGATGACAACAAGCACATAAGGAAACATTTTATAAAGATTTTGACTCATAATAGGAATGGAAAAAAATTCAGACACTCTCTATTTTAATTGCCTGGGTTGCTCTTCACATACTTATTATTTGTTCAATTCTATGGAAAAATTATGTTAAATAAAAAGATGTCAACTAACTAATTAATTAGATGTTGATTCATAAATATGGAGAACTTTGAGAGTTGGGCTTGGGAAGAGAGTTGGGCAGTGGTTTAGAGCTTAGTGTTTAGGGTATAATGTTTAGAGTTTCCTCATTTCATTTCAACATATTTTAGTCCAGATTTAATTGCCTTTTATTTTAAAATCAGTCTTCATTTGTTTTAATGTTTCTTGATCATGTGAATACTGTTTTCCATAAAAATGTGAAGCAATCTGTGTTTATACAAAAGCACTGGAGTAAATTAATCATTGTTTATAACTAACAGTTTCCTAGAAAGTGAATATATTTTCTATGAGACTGAGTGATGATTTTTCCTAATTCTTTTTATATCTTCCACTAAATACCCTGCATTAGAGGAAATTTACTACAAACTCTTACAACCAGAACTCAAAACTCAATAATCTCTTAATGTTTAGTCAAAAAGAATTTAGTTAAATTCAACATCAAAGAACTTTTACCAAGGCCAGTAGATTGTATTTAATTTTTTAAAATATTTTTTATTATTTTTCAGACTACTTTCAAAACACCAATTAAGATAGAGTCATGCTTTCAAAACAAAAATTAGAAAAAAAAAATTTGTATTTGGAGGTGAACAATGTAAAACTTGATCAGTTAATTAATGCAGTAATTTTTGATAATTAGGAATAATTAAATAGAGAAATCACTTACTTGTTAATGGGAAAAAGCCTACTTTGCAGTGCAACTTGGCCCTAGACCATTTATCTTCAGCTTGATACTAAACTATGACTAAAAATCAGTTATTCACTAATTTATACTTTATTCCTTAACTCATATGAATCCAGGCAAGCATTTTATATTAGTTTAATTTGATATAATTTTATATGATTAGAAATAAACTTTTTTTCCTCTTTCTTTTTGATAGAAAACATGTCAGGAGATAAGATAATCAGTACATATATATATAAAAAAGACAGTCATTTATATTAACAAAGCTGGATTACAGTAATAGAGAATATCTATTACATCTTCATTTTATGTATAGAATGAATGGTGATAGATTTTATTTTCGTGGGCTCAAAAATCACTGTGGATGGTGACTACAGCAGTGAAATTAAAAGACACTTGCTCCTTGGAAAGAAAGCCATGACCAATCTAGACAGTGTATTAAAAAGCAGAGAAATCACATTGGTGACAAAGGTCCATATAGTCAAAGTTATGGTTTTTCCAGTAGTCATGTATGGATATGAGAATTGGTCCATACAGGAGGTTGAGTACTGAAGAACTGATGCTTGTGAATTGCAGTGCTGAAAACTCTTGAGAGTCACTTGGACTAAAAGGAGATCAAACCAATCAATCCTAAAGGATATCAACTCTCAATATTCTTTGGAGAACTATTTCTGAAGCTGAAGCTCCAATACTTTGACTAGTTGATGTGAAGAGCTGACTCATTGGGAAATATCCTAACGCTAGGAAAGATTGAAGACCAAAGGAGAAGGGGAATGCAGAGGATAATATGGTTAGATAGTATCACTGACTCAATGGACATGAATTTGAGCAAACTGCAAGAGATAGTAGAGGATAGAGAAGTCTGAAAGTCTACAGTCCATGGGATTGCAGAGTCAGACACGACATAGTGACTGAACAATAACAGTGGTCTGAATATGTCTCCCTAAAATTTGTGTGTTGAAATCATAACCCCCAAAGATGATATCACAAACAGGGCCCTTTTGGATGTGATTAGCTAATGAAGGTGGTGCTCTCATGAGTTAGTTTGGTGCCCTTACAAGTGAGACTTCCCAGAAATCCCTAACCCCTTCCACCATGTGAGGTCATAGTAAGAAGTTATGGGCAATGAGCCAGGAAGATTGTCTTTACCAGAAAGAAACCATATTGGTACCCTTGATCTTGGAGTTTTAGATTCAAGAACTATGAGAAATAAATTTCTGAACTTTATAAGCTACCTGTTCTATGTAATTTTGTTATATCAGCTCAAATGAAATAATACAGCTTAAATATTTCTGATTTATTCTCAGGAAAAGATAATTATACCAAAACAATATTAATTAATGAGTACTCAAAAGGATTGAAGCTACTGATGTCTACTATTCGCCTTCATTCTGACTGTTTCAGGTTTGGTGATGTGAAACAAGTTTATTCTAATTCACTCTGAAAGTTCCCTACTTATCCAGTAAAAGTTAAACAATATGTGATTTTCCACTGAACCAAAATTATGAGCTGCTAAACACCATTAGGCTGATAGCCAAAGAATTGATGCTTTTGAGCTGTGATGTTGGAGAAGACTCTTGAGAGTCCCTTGGACTGCAAGGAGATCTAACCAGTCCATTCTGAAGGAGATCAACTCTGGGATTTCTTTGGAAGGAAAGATAATAAAGCTGAAAGTCCAGTACTTTTACCACTTCGTGCGAAGAGCTGACTCATTGGAAAAGACTTTGATGCTAGGAGGGATTGGGGGCAGGAGGAGAAGGGGACGACCGAGGATGAGATGGCTGGATGGCATCACTGACTCGATGGACGGGAGTCTGAGTAAACTCCGGGGAGTTGGTGATGGACAGGGAGCCCTGGCGTGCTGTGATTCATGGGGTCGCAAAGAGTCGGACACCACTGAGCGACTGAACTAAACTAAGAACTAAACACCATTATTTGGGTTCTTTAATCAGTAGGAGCCCTAAAGAGTTAGTTTTACGGATTGAACCAAAGGCTACAATATGAGGTTTAAAGAGAGAGATTTAAATAAGGATGAAGAGAGCACATGAATTTGAGTGACTGTCTTACTTGGAGAAATAGCATATTTATAATAATTTAATATTACACTTACATTAAAAGAAAATTTATGTAATTTTATGTCAGCTATTGCTTTAATTAAAGGTAAAATGCAGGTATTTATTTTGCAGTGTACACATTTTCTGCAACAGCATATAGCATAGGACCCAGATAGGACTAGGGAGAAGACAGTATTTCAAGATTTTCTCAGCTTTGTGATTCTCTTTGGGGTAAGTGATTTTTGACTTAGAAGCTCAAGAACCTGTACTTAAGTAAATGTGAAATTATGAATGAAATATACTTTTTATTCAGGCAAAATAATATGTTATTAACATACTATTTAATAGTATATTGCATTATTAAATAAAAGTATTCAATATAATTAAAATGATTATTTACTAATTTACTTTATTGACTTTAATTTAATATATTATTAAATAATGTTAATACATAAAATGTGATGAGGCATCTGGATGAATATTCTTAAGGATTTTGGTAAGGCAGTTATTGGTAAGTTCAAAAAAATTACAGAAGCAGACCACCCATATCTAACATGAACATTTCACTCGGCAATTCTGATATTGGGTGGCCTCAGACTGCAGAGGCTTGCAGCAAATCTTTGGTTCCTGACCAGAAACTGAGGTCAGCTCACAGTGATGAGAGCATTGAATCCTACCTAGCCAGTTGTCAGTGACAAGGTCCTGGCTCTTTAGTTTTGCAGAAAAGAATTTCCACAAAGATGGAATGTAGTGAAAAATAGTAGAGAATGTATAGAAGACACACAAGCAGTCTCAGAGAGAGGAAGAAAGTCATGCCCTCATGGTTGTTTAAATCACTTATATAGAGCAATTATTCTGGGTTTCTTTTGACAAATCATTTTGATTTTTCTGGTTCAGAGTCCATATTTAGTGTATCACAGGGCCTTCCCATGTGTGCGCATGCATCTCTTAGCCAAGATAGATTCTACTGAAGAGACCTATGTGTAGTTAGCGTCATTTTGGGTCACTCCCAGTTTGAGTTCCTAGGATATTTGTACATGTGTTGTCGGGGAGGTCTGCTGACTTCAAGAATGAGAAATATGTGGTCTTATCTAAATATCTTCTATCTGGGCAGTCTCAATCTCTTCCTTTGATTGTCCTGCTTTTTGTATTGGAACATTAGTCCACAGAAAACCATTTCCAATTGTTCATTTTGGGATCCCATCTATTTCCTGCTTCAGTTTGATTTTACAGAAATCTCTCTACTACAAAGTAATTATACCTTGCATTAATCTGGATTCCCCAGAGAAACAGAACCAACAGGATGAGTATTCAGGGGCATACTGAAGCATCATATCCAGAGTGTCAGAATAATTGCTGCATTTGACTCTCACACAGAAGAGAAGCAAGCACAACACCTGGTAAATGTCTTCAGATTCCAGATACAACAAATTTCACATTTAGCAGTGTTGTTCTGACCTGTATACTGAATGACATGAAAAGCTGCTACCTTGACTGTCACCTAGAACAGAAAAAGATTCTAGAGTAATTTCAGAGTATTTCTGGCACCACATTTGGGTAAATTAACAGTGTGGTAAAAAGCACTCCTGGAAACCATTAAAAGACATAGTATGACCAAAAATATTATATCAGAACTGACTGTGTGCCAAATAAAATATCTCATAAAGCTTAATTGTTCCTTCAGTTTATTTCACCTTAGCCACATGACCCAAATTCTCTTAGTGGCTCCACCTAGCTAACTCAGAGAAATGCGATAGTGGGAGGGAGGTTCAGGACTGGGAACATGTGTACACCTGTGTCGGATTCATGTTGATGTATGACAAAACCAATACAGTATTGTAAAGTAAAATAAAGTAAAATAATAAAAATAAAAGGAAATAGAATTTAAAATATTACACTTCTGGAAAATGCATTCAAATATATATTTCAAAGCACATTGCAAGCAGCCCTTTGAGGGGCTAAGGTGGCATTCACGCATGTTATATACCTTGAAGTCTAAGCTTCGTTAGTTTTCTGATAAACCTACCTCGCTCATTGTCCTTTATTACTTGAAGCAATTTATTATCCTCTGAAATTATTTGATTTGTTGTATAAAGAAAGGAATAAATGACCTTGAAAGCTTTTCCTTTTTATAAGATCCACAAATAATAAATTACATTTCTCATTCTGAAATCAATACTTTAATTAAATTTAATTTCATCTATTAATAATACAGTTTGAGGCAGAACACTTACTGGTCTTATAGCAATGTTTATTATATATTTATTAGCTTGGTGTTTTATTTTGTTTAATTTGACCTATTATCAGAAGCACAAATTAATCAAACTTTAACTGGGCAATCAAGTCATAGAGAATAAACATCACAAGCAAAACAAAGTCTCAAGATAAATTAACATAGAACTAATAAAAATGTATCACATTTTGTGACATATTTTTATTCGTGTCATATCCAATGCATAACACTAAGAAACATTCCAACTTTTTGACCCCACTAAGAAAATAACTAATGAAATAGCATAGATAATAACATATATAAGACAGCATTCCAAACATGCTTACTTAACAAATCTGCAATAGCTCCCATCTATTTGAATGATAAAAGGAGACTAAAATGAAACAAATTTATTAGTTTAGCTAAGTAGTAATAAGTGAAGTCACTATCACTCTGCATTTGAGGCAGCTACTATCTTCTGAATCCTAATAACTTAAAGGCAGGTATTTTTGTGCATTAAACTTAAAATTAATCTTACACACAGAATATATAATATAAACACCTAAATTGCATTTCATTTTTCCAAGTCAACTAGAATCTACAATATTGAAAATTACAATAATTTGAAAGAGTTGTATATAAGAAAATAAAAGTGTACTTTGTCTCACAGCTCCAAAAATAGAACAAGATGGTCTAGTAAAAACATATCCTCATAGTAGCCGTAGTATATATTTTCTTCACCATTAGCTGGCTGACAATGTATTTAACCTATTTAGATAGGTAGATGAGATTTAAGCAGATTGAATGATCTATTATATATCTTTCTTAGTTCTATAAACATCTCTAAATATTGTTTTGGATGTAATTGTTGAGGAAATATTGCTGCCTCTGAGAAGTTAAAGAGCATTATTTCCTTGGACATCTTAAATTTTATATAGAATTATATTTTCTTTTTCTTGCAGGTCAAGAGACACAGCATTAAGTTTATGGACTAATTTGAGCACAATAGTTTCATTATTTCCTGAATTTGAACAATAACTTCCTAATTTGTTTCTCTGCATCTTCGTTTCCTTAAAAGAATAGTGCTTCTTCATCCTTGACATTTGCACTTCCATTGGTCAGAGTGCAAAGGGATCTCAGAATTCCAGATTAGTCACATTCTTATGTTTGAAGTTCTTGGAGGAAATTTACTTTTTAGTTAATGCTGTCGGAATACCACCATGACTAACGTTTAAAAACCTTGTCGTGGATTCCTGCAGTTGCTAGAAGTGTGGCCTGATCACCTGTTAGCATTGAGCATGATCCTAGGAAGTTTATCCCAAAATGGAATTTTGAAGCAAAACATTCAGAACTATAGCCTAATGGAAGACACATCAATGATCAAATTTAAATTGTAATTACCCTTGGCATGTTATAGAGATGCACTTGTTAAAATTCTTCCTGTGTGAATTGATATAAGACAGATATAGAAAAGAAACTGTGTTAAGGGAAATGTCAGCCTTTTGGGAGGTTCAACAGAAGCAGTAATTGTAAATAATATGAAATTGATAATCCTCACTGGATGTTATTGATTCAGTGCAGAAAGGTTATGAGTGATTAACAAGCCATTTTTTCTCATCTGATTATCAAGGTGGTAGAGCTCCAGCAAAGGTTGAATTCTCAGCCCCAGAAAACACATTGTGCCAAAATCATAAACCTGATTAGAAAATGCTTAGATTCTTCATATCATTCTGGGAATATATGGGTGCATGCACTTAAAGTCTGAATTTCCAGGTTTAGTCAAAATCATTTGGGCCTGCAGAAATTACTTACTGCTCATTGTTTAAGATAATACACTCCATTGCTTGAATACCATATAGAAGTCCCTTCCTTGCAAGAGAAAACATGATTTCTCAAGAAAATACCACTCCTTCTTGGTAATCAGACTAATAGCTAGAGTAATGTCACTAGATAATCCTGTTGAGAAAGTGAAATAAATCATGAGTTTGTAAAGGAATTTGTCAACTGAAAAGAAGTGCACCACTTAAAAATTGAGAATTATGATTTATTTCAAAAGCTTTCTGCAGACTCAAGACCATGAGGCAGCCTCTCAGTCAGTCTGAATGGCTTCTCTGGAGAAGTTAAGGGAAGAGCCAGGATATATAGCAATTTTTGCAACAAAAACCAGGTAGCCAGAACATCAAAAGATTACTGTTAATAAAGAAAATCTGATGCCTCTGTTTAGTAAATTTAGTACTTTTCTATATATGGAAAGATGCAAGAACCTGAACTCATTGAAAGCTTTCCTCTGATATGCATCTTAAATGCTAGGGCTAGCTTGAATTCTCTCAGGTTGCACCATTGGGGGCAGCTGCAGTGGCTGATGGTTTGAGAGTTGCTATATCATTTGTTTACTGATATGACTGGTGGCATTTTCATCCACTGACTCTACACCAAAGGAACTGTAGAGCATAGTGTTTAGAGCTCTAGAGTGATAGAGAGGCTGGATCACTGCATGGAAGGATAGGAAAATACCCTGTTGTTATTGTTCAGTTACTCAGCCATTTCCAACTCTTTGCAATGATAGACTGCAGCATGCCAGGCTTCCCTGTCCATCACCAACTCCAGGAGTTTACCCAAACTCATGTCCATTGACGCATCTTGTCCTCTGTTATCCCCATCTCCTTCTGCGTTCAGTTTGTCCCAGCATTCCAATGAGTCAGCTCTTCACATCAAGTGGCCAAAGTAACAGAACTTCAGCTTCAGCATCAGTCCTTCAAATGGATGTTTAGAATTGATATTCTTTAGAATTGACTGATTTAATCTCCTTGCAGTCCAAGGAAATCTCAGAGTCTTCTCCAACATCGCAGTTCTAAAACATCAATTCTTCAGTGCTCAGCATTATTTATGGTCCAAATCTCACATCTATACATGATTACTGGAAAAAAAAAAAAAACAACACATATATATCTTCGACTATACCAACCTTTTTTGTAAAAGTAATGTCTCTACTTTTTAATACTCTGACTAGGTTTGTCATAGCTATTGTTTCAAGGAACAAGCATCTTTTAATTTTATGGCTGCAGTCACCATATGCAGTGATTTTGGAGCCCAAGAAAATAAAGCCTTTCATATTTCCACTATTCCCCAAACAATTTGACATGAAGGGTTGGGACCAGATGCCATCATCTTAGTTTTTTGAATGTTGAGTTTTAAGCCAGCCTTATCATTTTCCTCTTTCATTTTCATCAAGAGGCTCTTTAGTTCCTATTTGTTTTCTGCCATAAGAGTGGTGTCATCTGCATATCTAAGGTTATTGATATTTCTCCTGGCAATCTTAATTCCAGTTTTTGCCTCATCCAGCCCAACATTTTTCATGATGTACTCTGAATATAAATTTAATAAGCAAAGTGACAATGTGCATCCTTGATGTACTCCTTTCCCAGTTACCAGTCCGCTGTTCTATGTCTGGTTCTAACTTTCTTCTTGACCTGCGTACAGGTTTCACAGGAGGCAGGTAAGGTGGTTTGGCAGTTCTCTCTTGAGGAATTTTCCACAGACTTCTGTGACCCACACAGTCAAATACTTTAGTATAGCTAATATAGCATTAGTAGATGTTTTTCTGAAATTCCCTTGTTTTGTATATGATCCAACATATGAATTGGCAATTTGATCTCTGGTTCCTCTGCCTTTTTATATCCAGCTTAAACATTTGTAGGGGCTTCCCTGGTGGCTCAGAGGTTAAAGCATCTGCCTGGAATGTGGGAGACCCTGGTTCAATCACTGGGTTGGGAAGATCCCCTGGAAAAGGAAATGGCAACCCACTCCAGTACTCTTACCTAGAGGATCCCATGGAGGGAGGAGCCTGGTAGGCTACAGTCCATGGGGTCGCAAACAGTTGGACATGACTGAGCGACTTTACATACTTACTTAAATATCTGTAAGTTCACATACTGTTGAAGTCTCACTTGGAGGATTTTGAGCACTACTTTGCTAGCATGCGAGATAAGTGCAATTGTGCAGCAGTTTGAACATTCTTTGGCATTACCTTTCTTTGGGATTGAAATGAAAACTGACTTTTTCCAGTCTTGTGACCATTGTTGAATTTTCCAAATTTGCTAACATATAGAGAGGAGAACTTTCACATCATCATCTTTTAGGATTTGAAATAACTCGGATGGAATACCATCACCTCTACTAATTTTTTCCATCACCTCCACAACACTGTACACAAGAATATATGTTCTGTGCTGTGTGCTCTGCTAAGTCACTTCAGTCATGTCTGGCTCTGTTATCCCATGAGCTGTAGCCTGCCAGCATCCTCTGCCCATGGAATTCTCCAGGCAAGAATACTGGAGTGGATTACCATTTTCTCCTCCAGGGGATCTTCCCAACCCAGAGATTGAACCTGTATCTCCTCCATTGTAGATGAATTCTTTATTACTGAGCCACCAGGGGAACCCTAGCAAGAATATATAATAATGATTAATCCAATTATTTCTCAAAGGGATTTATAGCTGTTGAATAGTGTAACAATAACCTAGAAAAGAGGAATACTCAAAGACTACACAAACTTTAAGATGAAATAAATGGCTTGGTGTTCACTTCAGTTCAGTCGCTAAGTCGTGTCCAATTCTTTCTGACCCCATGAATTGCAGCACACCAGGCTTCCCTGTTCATCACCAACTCCCAGAGTTCACTCAGACTCATGCCCATCGAGTCAGTGATGCCATCCAGCCATCTCATCCTCAGTCGTCCCCTTTTCCTCCTGCCCCCAATCCCTCCCAGCATCAAAGTCTTTTCCAATGAGTCAACTCTTCACAGGAGATGGCCAAAGTACTGGAGTTTCAGCTTTAGCATCATTCCTTCTAAAGAAATCCCAGGGCTGATCGCCTTCAGAATGGACTGGTTAGATCTCCTTGCAGTCCAAGGGATTCTCAAGAATCTTCTTTAACACCACAGTTCAAAAGCATCATTTCTTCAGTGCTCAGCCTTCTTCACAGTCCAACTCTCACATCCATACATGACCACTGGAAAAACCATAGCCTTGACTAGACGGACCTTAGTTGGCAAAGTAATATCTCTGCTTTTGAATATGTTATCTAGGTTGATCATAATTTTTCTTCCAAGGAGTAAGCATTTTTAATTTCATTTCATGACTGCAATGTTGGGTACCTGGAAAAGTGAATTGTCATTTTAGCCATCCTCCCCATTAAGATATGCAGAGGTCATTGCCAAAGGCATTCAAACCATATAATAAATAAAGCCCTAGAACAAGCATGGCTCACAGGGGCTAACAGGTCTACAGAATTTCTTGATGGTGATTTCCTTGGTATCAAAATGCATAATCCTTGCTGGTTTGTATCCCTGTGCATATACAGAATTCCCACATTGTGTCCTTAATCTGTAAGGTAAATAATTCTAGGGAAAAGTCCAAGTGAAAGTCTCAGAAATGAGCCTTCCTCCCATGAAGATAGTAAATCCAGAGCAATACAGGGACTAAAGCCACTTTTTAGGCCTAATGGATGCTAAAATTGTGGCCTTATTATTTTTCCATTCATTCAATAATCTGGCACCTACAAAAGTCAGATATATCCTTCAGTTCAGTTCAGTTCAGTTCAGTCGCTCAATCATGTCCAGCTCTTTGTGACCCCATGAATCACAGCATGCCAGGCCTCCCTGTCCATCACCATCTCCCGGAGTTCACTCAAAGTCATGTCTATCAAGTTGGTGATGCCATCCAGCCGTCTCATCCTCTGTCATCCCCTTTTCCTCCTACCCCCAATCCCTCCCAGCAACAGAGTCTTTTCCAATGAATCAACTCTTCGCATGAGGTGGCCAAAGTACTGGAGTTTTAGCTTCAGCATCATTCCTTCCAAAGAACACCCAAGGCTGATTTCCTTTAGAATGGACTGGTTGGATCTCCTTGCAGTCCAAGGGACTTTCAAGAGTTTTCTCTAACACCACAGTTCGAAAGCATCAATTCTTCCGTGCTCAGCTTTCTTCACAGTCCCACTCTCACATCCATATATGACTACTGGAAAAACCATAGCCTTGACTAGACGGATCTTTGTTGGCAAAGTAATCTTTCTGCTTTTCAATATGCTATCTAGGTTGGTCATAACTTTCCTTCCAAGGAGTAAGCATCTTTTAATTTCATGGCTGCAGTCACCATCTGCATTGATTTTTGGAGACCCCCAAAATAAAGTCTGACACTGTTTCTATTCTTTCCCCATCTATTTCCCATGAAGTGATGGGGACCAGATGCCATGATCTTAGTTTTCTAAATGTTGATCTTTAAGCCAACTTTTTCACTCTCCTCTTTCACTTTCATCAAGAGGTCTTTTAGCTCCTCTTCACTTTCTGCCATAAGGGTATATCTTTACAGGTAGCAAAGTGCAGTATCACAAACTCAAATGTCTGCCTTAATCACAGTACGTGCTCCAGTGATGTTATACCCACTGAAGAATAGGAACAGATTCCTGTAGTTTGTATATGTGTGCTGTGCTTAGTCACTCTGTCATATCCGACTCTTTGTGACTGCATGGACTGTAGCCCACCTAGCTCCTCTGTCCATGGGGTTTCTTATACTGGACTGGGTTGTTGTGCCCCTCATCTGGGGGATTTTCTCAACCCAGGGATCGAACCTTGGTCTCCCATATTACAGGCAGATTCTTTGCTGTCTGAGCCAATTAACTAGGCAAATGAGTCCTGTTTCATTGCAGTCACATGATTCAGAAGAAGCAAAAGCAATTTGCATCTATATGGTGTATTAGTTTTCTGGGGCTGCTTTAACATATCACCACAAATTTGGTGGCTTAAAACAACAGAAACTTACTCTTTCATAGTTCTGGAAGACTGAAGTCTGAAATGAAGGTGTCAGCAGAGTTGGTCATTTCTAAAAGGTCTGGGAGAGAATCAGTTCCATGTCGCTTCCTAGATTTTGGTGGTTACTGCAGTATCTCATTTCTTGGCTTATAGATGCCGTCACTCTTATAAGTTCAGTTCAGTTCAGTCATCAGTCATGTCCGACTCTTTGCGACCCCATGAATCTCAGCATGCCAGGCTTCCCTGGCATCATCAACTCCTGGAGTTCTCTCAGACTCACATCCATTGAGTCAGTGATTCCATCCAGTTCTGTATTTACATGTTCAAAACTATCTCTGTTCCTGTTTTTATAAGCATAGCAGTTATTGGATTAGAGCCCACCCTGATCCAGTTAGGACCTTATTTTAACTTACTAATCACATTTATGAAGATTCTGTTTCCAGATAAGGTAACATTCTGATGTCCTGGATAGCCATGAAATTTAAGAGGCTTATTAGTCAACCTAGAACACTTGATATTGTTTGCAGTATACATTTTCAGTCCTGACCTGGTAAAATTTTACTACTAAGGGAAATTCTGCCACTTAGAAATTTCAAAAAATGCACATCCATTGTTTGATAGTATGGGTAACACAATTTGCTGAATGATAGCATCTTCTTGAAAGACTGTGTTTGCTATGACCAGTGCATTATCTTGATAAAACTCTGTTAACCTTTGCCTTGCTTCATTTTGTAGATGAGAACAAGTGTAAAGAATGGCAGATTTTATTTTCTTGGGCTGCAGAATCATTGCACATGGTGACGGAAGTGATAAAATTATAAGACACTTGCTTCTTGGAAGAAGAGCTATAACAAACCTAGACAGTATATTCAAAACTAGAGACATCACTTTGACAACAAAGGTTCATATAGTCAAAGCTATGATTTTTCCTGTAGTCCTGTATGGATACGGACGTGGACCATATAAAAGGTAGAGTGCCAAAAGAAGAATTGACTCTTTTGAGTTCATTGCAGCACTGTTTAGAATAGCCAGGACGTGGAACCAACCTAGATGTCCATCAGCAGATGAATAGATAAGAAAGCTGTGGTACATATACACAATGGAGTATTACTCAGCCATTTTGAATCAGTTCTAATGAGGTGGATGAAACTGGAGCCAATTATACAATGTGAAGTAAGCCAGAAAGAAAAATACCAATACAGTATGCTAATGCATATATATGGCATTTAGAAAGATGGTAATGATAACCCTGTATGTGAGATAGCAAAAGAGACACAGATGTATGGAAGTGTTTTGGACTCTGTGGGAGAGGGAGAGGGAGAGGGTGGGATGATTTGGGAGAATGACATTGAAACGTGTGTAATATCATATATGAAACGAATCACCAGTCCAGGTTTGATGCATGATACTGGATGCTTGGGTCTGGTGCACTAAGACAACCCAGAGGGATGGTATGGAGAGGGAGGAAAGAGAGGGCTTCAGGATGGGGAACACGTGCATACCTGTGGCAGATTCATGTTGATGTATGATTGGCAAAACCAATATAGTAAAGTAATTAACCTCCAATTAAAATAAATAAATTCATATTAAAAAAAAAAGAAGACTCTTGAGAGTCCCTTGGACTGAAAGGAAATCAAACCAGTGAATCCTAAAGGAAATCAACCCTGAATATTCATTGGAAGGGTTGATGCTAAAGCTGCAGCCCCTATATTTTGGCCACCTGATGCAAAGAACTAACTCATTGGAAAACACCCTGATGCTAGGAAAGATTGAAGACAAGAGGAGAAGAGGGTAGCAGAGGATGAGATGGTAAGCTAATATCACTGACTCAATGGACATGAGTTTGTGCAAACTCTGGAA
The DNA here is from genome assembly GCA_917880005.1 of Nanger dama. Taxonomy (NCBI): domain Eukaryota; kingdom Metazoa; phylum Chordata; class Mammalia; order Artiodactyla; family Bovidae; genus Nanger; species Nanger dama. Next base: position 11,325,446 of record CAKJTW010000014.1, read on the forward strand.
AACAGTGAAGGACAGGGAAAAGCCTGGCATGCTGTAGTTCATGGAGTTTCAAAGAGTCGGAGATGATTTAGTGACTGAAAACAGCATGTTGTTGTATAAGCAAGAAATAACAAGAATATTTGAGTCTTCTGAAATACATATGTGCTTCATACAGTGGGAACTGAGCTCTATGTAATTTTGGAGGGTAACTTTATTTTTAGGTTTTAGTTAATTTTTAAATTGAAGTGTAGTTGATTTGGTCTTGCCTGGTAGCTCGGTTGATAAAGTATCCGGAGTTCAATCCTTGAGTCATAAAGATCCCCTGGAGAAGGAAATGGCAACCCACAGCAGAGTTCTTGCCTGAGAAATCCCATGATCAGAAGAGCCTGGCAGGCTACGGTCCATGGGGTTGTAAGAGTTGGCCTCAACTTAGCAACTATACCACCACCACCACCATAACTGATGTACCACATCATATTACCTACATATTACCTACCATACCAATCACATTCTTATTGTATAACAACTCAGTATTTTTATAGATTATACTCCATTTAAAGTCACCACAAAATAATGGCTATATCTTCCTGTGTGGTACATCTCTATAGCTTATCCATTTTATACATAGTATAAAATACCTCTCAATCACCTACTTTCATCCCAACTTTCCCCTCACTTCCTCCCTCCCTGATCCCACTGGTAACTACTAGTCTGTTCCATATACCTGTGAATCTGTTTCTGCTTTGCTATATTCATTATTTTCTTTTATATTTTTTAGATTCTATCTATAAGTGATAACATACAATATTTGTCTTTCTCTGTCGGACAAATTTTATTAAATATAATACCCTTTCAGCCCATCTATGTTCTTTCAAATGGCAGAATTTCTTTCTTTTATATGATGGTATATTATTTCCATTATATACATTTGTTGATGGATACTTAGGTTGATTCCATATCTTCACTATTGTAAATGATGCTGCTGTGAACATTAGAGTGGATATTTCTTTTGAATTAGTGTTTTCTTTTTCTTCAAATATACACCCTAGAATTGCTGTATCATAGGGTAGTTCTATTTTTAGTTTTCAAAAAAAAATGATAATGGAATATTTCCTATCATATCAGTAAACCAAGAAATCTCAGTCATCAACAATTGCAGCCCTACAACTTGAGCCACTGAGCCCTGATAAATTCAGATACGAAAAGCACACCTGAAATGTAGCAGCCATCAGACTGTAGCCACTCCCTATTATGAACCCTTAGAAAACTCAGGGTGTGAAAACACAGGATATTGGATGAAACAAGTGAGGTGCATATCAAAGGAATGATTGCAGTAAGCACAGACACTTTCATCTTACCATACATAGAAAAGCACTAAATATTTTAACTTGACATACCTAGTTTCTTCAGTTAACATTAATATTTTGATGTTCCTGACTACCTACCCTTGCAGGAGCTGCAAAGCACCTATACATCCTAGTTCCTTGCTCATCTCCTCAGAGTAGCTTCTGACAGTTATCTAATATGCTGTCTCCTGAACTGCAGTTCTCATTTTGCTGCAAATAAAATTTAGCTCACAACTTTCACATTGTGCATTTGTATAAAAGCCAATAGGAACCTCCATGCTATTTTCCATAGTGGCTGCACCAATATACCTTCCCAACAACAGTATATTAGGATTCCCTTTCTCCACATATTCACCAAAGTTTCTTGCTTGTAGACTTTGTGAAAATAGACTGTATAACAGGTGCGAGATGATATCTCATTGTAGTTTTAATTTGCATCACTATGATTACCGAAAATGTTGAGCAACTTTTCATGTGCCCATTGGCCATCAGTGTATTTTCTTTGGAAAAATGTTTGTTTAGTCCCTTTGGCCATTTTTAAATCAAACTGTTTGTTTTTTTGAGGTTCAATTGTATACATTTTTAGGTTTTAGTCATGTAAGTAATGGAGAATGCAGAAACATTGTATCCAGAGAAACACATTAACAATAACAAAAGCTAACTATTGAATTTCTCAGTCCCTAAAGTTGGCTTAAAGCTCAACATTTAGAAAATGAAGATCATGGCATCCAGTCCCATCACTTCATGGGAAATAGATGGGGAAACAGTGGAAACAGTGTCAGACTTTATTTGTTTGGGCTCCAAAATCACTGCAGATGGTGCCTGCAGCCATGAAATTAAAAGACGCTTACTCCTTGGAAGAAAAGTTATGACCAACCTAGATAGCATATTCAAAAGCAGAGACATTACTTTGTTGACTAAGGTCCGTCTAGTCAAGGCTATGGTTTTTCCAGTGGTCATGTATGGATGTGAGAGTTGGACTATGAAGAAGGCTGAGCGCTGAAGAATTGATGCTTTTGACCTATGGTGTTGGAAAAGACTCTTGAAAGTCCCTTGGACTGCAAGGAGATCCAACTAGTCCATTCTGAAGGAGATCAGCCCTGGGATTTCTTTGGAAGGAATGATGCTAAAGCTGAAACTCCAGTACTTAGGCCACCTCATGTGAACAGTTGACTCATTGGAAAAGACTCTGATGCTGGGAGGGTTTGGGGGCAGGAGGAGAAAGGGACGACAGAAGATGAGATGGCTGGATAGCATCATTGACTCAATGGACATGAGTCTGAATGAAGTCTGGGAGTTAGTGATGGACAGAGAGGCCTGGGGTGCTGTGATTCATGGGGTCACAGAGTCGGGCATGACTGAGTGACTGAACTGACTGACTGACTGACCAATAAGATGTAATTCTATCTTGAACTCTCTAAAGGTGGCATATGTCACACTTGGTGAGGCACTTCTAATCTATTTGTCAGGTTTTTAAAAGGCCTACAAGAGAAAGTCATTCTACTACAGACCAATCTGTGGTGCAAGTAGCTTGCCTGTTGGGAAATAATCACCTTTCAGACTCTGTAAATGTAAAATTGTGTGTGGTGAATATACGTGTTATGTGGAGCTCATATTGTTGTTCTTCAGTTTCTAAGTAGTTTCCAACTATTTCTGACCCCATGAACTGCAACATGACAGGCATCCCTTTCTTCCATTATCTCCCAGAGATTGCTCAAGGTCATGTCCATAGAGTTGGTGAGTCTTTCTAACCATCTCATCATCTGCTGCCCTCTTCTCACTTTGCCTTCAATCTTTCCTAGCATCAGGGTCTTTTCCAATAATTTGATTCTTCATATTAGGTGACCAAAGGACTGAGGCTTCAACTTCAGCATCAGTCATTCCAAAGAATATTTAGGGTTGATTTCCTTTAGGATTGACTGGTATGGAACTCACACACAGCAAGACAAAAATAGCAGAATCAAAAGGGAGACACCTAGGTATTTTAAAAAGCAGCAGAAGACTAAAAGCTTTTGTAATAACACAGAAATACAGATAAAGAGCATGAAGAGTGTCACAGGAAAGCTTTTCTGGCAAATAAATTCTCAGGCAGAAATTAAAATACAATAGACTTACCAGAAAGGATTCTATGGAAATTAATCTATAAAGGATTGAGGAAAAAATGACTGGGTATAAAGGACAGATGAATGTCTACACAGTTAAAACAGAGTCCACAGTTATTGTAATAGGGAGCTATGGAGATGGGTTCAGTCAGTCAGTCAGTCAGTTCAGTTGCTCAGTCGTGTTCAACTCTATGTAATGCCATGAACTGCAAAACACCAGGTTTCCCTGTCCATCACCATCTCATGAAACTTGCTCAAACTCATGTCCATAGAGTCAGTGATGCCATCTACCATCTCCTCCTCTGTCATCCTCCTCATGTCTTCAAATTTTCCCAGCAGGCTCTTTCTAATGAGACAGATCTTCACTTCAGGTACCCAAAGTATTGGAGCTTCAGCATCAGTTTTTCCAATGAATATTTAGGACTGAATTCCTTTAGGATTGACTGGTTTGATCTCCTTGCAGTCCAAGGGACTCTCAAGAGTCCTCTCCAACACCACAGCTCAAAAACATCAATCCTTCAATGCTCAGCTTTCTTTATAGTCCAGCTCTCACATCTATACATTACTACTGGAAAAAAAACATAGCTTTGACTAGATGGACTTTGGAGGCAAAGTAATGTCTCTGCTTTTAATATGATGTGTAGGTTTATTATACATTTTCTTCCAAAGAACAAGCATCTTTTAATTTCATGGCTGCAGTCACCATCTGCAGTGATTTTGGAGCCTGAGAAAATAAAAGTCTGTCACTGTTTGCCCATCTGTCTGACATGTAGTAATGGGACTGGATGATCTTCGTTTTTTTAATGTAGAGTTTTAAGCCAGCTATGCCACTCTATTCTTTCACTTTCATCAAGAGGCTCCTAAGTTCCTTTTTGCTTTCTGCCATAAGGTTGGTGTCATCTGCATATGTGAGGTCACTGATACTCCTTCTGGCAATCTTGATTCTAGCTTGAGCTTCATCCAGCTCGGCATTTCACATGATGAGCTCTGCAGGTAAGTTAAATAAGCAGGGTGACAATATACAACCATGATGTACTCCTTTTCCAATTTTGAACCAGTCCACTGTTCCAAGTCTGGTTCTAACTGTTGCTTCTTGACCTGCATACAGATTTCACAGAAGGCAGGTCAGATGGTCTGGTAGTCCCATCTCTTGAAGAATTTTTCACAGAAATTGTAATCCAAAGTCAAAGGCTTTGGCATAGTCAATGAAGCAGATGGTTTTTCTGAATTTATCTTGCTTTCTCTATGATACAGCAAGTGTTGGCTATTTGACCTCTTGTTCCCCAGCCTTTCCTAAAAGCAGCTTAAACATCTGAAGTTCTTTGTGTACACACCATTGAAGCCTAGCTTGGAGAATACTGAGCATTACTTTGCTACTGTGTGAAATGAATGCAATTGTGCAATGGTTTGAATGTTGTTTACCATATATTTTCTTTGGGATTGGAATGAAAACTGACCTTTCCCAGACCTGTGACCACTGCTGAGTTTTCCAAATTTCCTGTCTTATTTAGTGCAGCACTTTCACAGCATCATCTTTTGGGATTTGGAATAACTCAACTGGAATTCCATTACCTCCACTAGCTTTGCTTATGCTGATGCTTCCTAATGCACACTTGACTTCACATTCTAGGATGTCTGGCTCTAGGTGAGTGATCATACTATCGTAGTTATCTGAGTGGTGAATATCTTTTTATATAGTTCTTCTGTGTATTTTTGCCACATCTACTTAATATCTTTTGCTTCTGTTAGGTCCATACTGTTTCTGTACGTTATGGTGCCCATCTTCCATGAAATATTCCCTTCAGTTCAGTCACTCAGTCCTGTCTGACTATGCTACCCCATGGACTGCAGTACGCCAGGACACCCTGTCCATCAGCAACTCCAGGAGATTACGCAAATTCATGTCCATTGAGTCGGTGATGCCATCCATCCATCTCATCCTCTGTCATCCCCTCTTCCTCCTAATTTCAATCTTTCCCAGCACCAGGATCTTTTCAAATGAGTCAATTTTTCACATCAGGTGGCCAAAATATTGGCGTTTCAGCTTCAGCATCAGTCTTTCAATGAACACCCAGAGAGATCTCCTTTAGAATGGACAGGTTGGATCTCTTTGCAGTCCAAGGGACTCTCAAGAGTCTTCTTCAACATCACAGTTCAAAAGCATCAATTCCTCATCACTCAGCTTTCTTTGTAGTCCAAATCTCACATCCATACATGACTACTGGGAAACAAACAAACAAACAAACAAACATAGCATTAACTAGATGGACCTTTGCTGACAAATAATGTCTCTGCTTTTTAATATGCTATCTAGGTTGCTCATAACTTTCCTTCCAAGAAGTAAGTGCCTTTTAATTTCATGGCTGCAATCACCATCTGTAGTGATTTCAGAGCCACCCCAAAGTAAAGACAGCCACTGTTTCCCCATCTATTTTCCATGAAGTGATGGGACCGGATGTCATGATCTTTGTTTTCTGAGTGTTGAGCTTAAGCCAACTTTTTCACTCTTATCTTTTACTTTCATCAGGAGGCTCTTTAGTTCTTCTTTGCTTTCTTCCATAAGGGTGGTGTCATCTGCATATCTGATGTTATTTATATTTCTCCTGGCAATCTTGATTCCATCTTATGTCTTCTTCCATCCCGGCATTTCTCTTGATGTACTCTGCGTAGAAGTTAAAAAAGCAGAGTGACAATATACAGAATTAACGTACTCCTTTTCCTATGAGGAACCAGTTTGTTACATGTCCAGTTCTGACTGTTGCTTCCTGACCTGCATACAGATTTCTCAAGAGGTGCGTCAGGTGGTCTGGTATTCCCATCTCTGTTAGAATTGTCCACAGTTTGTGTGGTCCAGTCAAAAACTTTGGCATAGTCAATAAAGCAGAATTAGACGTTTTTCTGGAACTGTCTTGTTTTTTCAATGATCTCATGAATGTTGGCAATTTGATCTCTGGTTCCTGTACCTTTTCTAAAACCATATTTAACATCCAGAATTCCCCAGTTCACGTATTGTTGAAGCCTCTCTTGGAGAATTTTGAACATTGCTTACTACAGTTAGAGATTAATGGAACTGTGCAGCAGTTTGAGCATTCTTTGGCATTGTCTTTCTTGGAGATTCCCTGGTGGCTCAAACGATAAAGCATCTGTCTACAATGTGGGAGACCAAGGTTCCAATCCCTGGGTCGGAAAGATCTCCTGGAGAAGGAAATGGCAACCCAATCCAGTGTTTTTGCCTGAAAAATCCCATGGATGGAGGAGCCTGGTTGGCTACAGTCCATGGGGATGCACAGAGTCCAACACAACTGAGTGACTTCACCTTAACTTTCAGTTTTCTTTGAGACTGGAATGAAAACTGATATTTTCCAGTCCTGTAGCCACTGCTGCTTTTTCCAAATATGCTGGCATATTGAGTGCAGCACTTTCACAGCATCATCTTTCAGTATTTGTGTTCGCTCAACTGGAATTCTATCACCTCCACTAGCTGTGTTCATCATGATGCTTCCTAAGGCCCATCTGACTTTGCATTCCAGGATGTCTGGCTCCAGGTGAGTGATAGTTTTCTGGATCCTTACAATTTTTTTTTTGGGGGGCGTATAGATTTTCTGTGCATTTTTGCTACCTCTTATTATCTTCTGTTTCTGTTAGGTCCATACCATTTCTGTCCTTTATTGTGTCCATCTTCTGTCCTTTATTGTGTCCAAGAAAATTCTTCAGCTTATCTCTAATTTTCTTGAAGAGATCTCTAGTCTTTCCCATTCTATTGTGTTCCTCTATTTCTTTGCATTGACCATTTAGGAAGGCTTTCCCATGTCTCCTTGCTATTGTTTTGGAACTATGCATTCAGAAGGATATATATTTCCTTTTCTCCTTGCCTTTTGAGAAACAAGTACTGGGTCGATAGGAAACATTGCTTTATTCAGGAGGCAGGCAACCTGGGGAGAAGGCAGATTCCTATCCCAGAACAAACTCTGAAGATTCTGCATCAGCTCAGCCAAATATTCTTAAGATGTCACTGCTGTTAACGTGCTGCCATTCAGTTTTCTTTTCTTCTTTCCTTAATATGTTTCAGAGCTGCATGGTAAGATGCTCATTCTCTCAGTCTTCCCATGGTCCCTCTATATTTCCCATCACAGAGGGTTCCCATAATAAATGTCTTACATGTCCTTCTGGACTAACACACCCTCCCCTTGGCATCACTGTTTCTTTCTTTCTTCCTTTTTATGGATTTTTAAAGGAAAAAAATTTCAATGTAGATCATTTTTAAAGCCTTTAATTCATTACAATATTGTTTGTGCTTTTGGTTTTGGCTTTTTGGCCATGAGGTAAGTGGGTTTTCGCTCCCTGACAAGGGGTCAACCCCACACCCCTGCATTGGAAGGCAAAGTCATAACCCCCTGAACCACTGGGAGGTCCCAGCATCACTCTTTCTAACACCTCAATTAAAAGTGTTTAACCTTACTAGGACTTATAATTATTTGACTTCATAACCAATCCCTGACTTCCATTGTTATGCAATTCCCAGTATCCTTATTTATATTCGTTCCCTTGGGTTTCCCCTGTGGCTCAGTTTTTGGTAAAGAATCTGCCTGCAGTGCGTGAGATCTGGGTTCAATTCCTGGGTTGGAAAGATCTTCTGGAGAAGGGAAAGGCTATCCATTTCAGCATTCCTTTCTGGAAAATTCCATGGACTGTATAGACCATGGGGTTGCAAAGAGTTGGACATGACTGATCAACTTTCACTTTCACTTTGTATATCCTCAAATTTTATCTTCCTTATATCAACTCAGTCTCTGGATTACATCATTCCTCAACGTATGACTTTAAATATCATGCCTCTGCATATGTATACCAACCTTAAGCTACTTTCTTTGTGAATCCAATAACATTGAAGAATTTTCCCTTCTACTGTCTAATAGAGATAGCAAATTTAATACATTAAAAATTGAATTCTTGATTCAGCTGACAACCTAATTCTCTTACAATCTTTCTGATTTTTAGTAATTAGCAATTTAACTTATACAGCTGCTTGGACTGAAATTATTCTTTTCTTTCATATCCTGAAATTTCAAAATCTGACCAGTTTGCAGCCTCTTCACTGTTACACACCAGTCTAAAACATGACAATTTCTTACCTTCATTACTATAATCACTTCCTAATTAGTATGCTTTGTTCTACTCTTGCCTTCCTAAAGTCTATCCTCATCACTGTAACCAGAGTGATCCTCTTGGAATGGAAGTTAGATAACTTCTCTGCTTAAATCTTTCCCAAGGAGTCCCCTTTCAAATCTCCTTAAAGACGAGATCCTTCAGATAATCTGTGCCGTCTTGAGACCAGTCTCTCTGACTAGATCTCCAACTACTCCTGCCTCTTTCATTTACCCCTAAAACACAGGACTCCTTGATATTACTGACATACACTGGGTATATTTCTCTTCTTAGGTCTTTGCACTTACTCTTTTCTCTGAATAATGCTTTTTTCTTTGAATATTCATATTGCTACCTCCCTATCTTCTTTAAGGTTTTCCTTAAATCTTATCTTCAATGATATTTCCTAAAAATTGTTATAAAAATCACTCTTCTAGCCTAAGATTTTGCATGATGTACTGTGTATAAGTTAAATAAGTTTAACTTATGAGCTTATAAGTTTATTTAACAGGGTGATAATATATAACTTTGATGTTTTCCTTTCCCAATTATAACGAGTCTGTTGTTCTATGTAAGGTTCTAACTGTGGCTTCTTGACCCACATACAGTTTTCTCAGAAGACAAGTAAGGTGGTCTGGTATTCTCGTCCCTTTAAGAATTTTCCACAATATGCTATGATTCACACAATCAGGCTCAGATGGTACAGAATCTGCTTCCAATTCGGGAGAGCTGGGTTTGATCCCTTGGTCAGGAGGATCCCCTGGAGAATGAAATGGCAACCCACGTCATATTCTTGGAAAATTCTGGATAATTCCATGGACAGAGGCGCCTGGTGGGCTGCAGTCAGTGAGGTCACAAGAGTCAGATACCGTTTGGCAACTAAGACTTTCACTTTCACTTTTTGTGCAAAGGCTTTCTTATAGCCAATGAAGCAGAAATAGATGTTTGTTTTTTTCTGGAATTCCCTTGCTTTGTCAATGATTCAACAATTGTTGGCAATTTGATCTTTGTTTCCTCTGCCTTAAGATCCATCTTGAACATCTTGAAGTTCTCAGTACATATACTACTGAAAGCTAGCTTGAAGGATTTTGAGCATAACCTCACTAACATGGGAAATGAACATATTTGTTTGGTAGTTTGAACATCCTTTGGCATTGCCATTCTTTGGGATTGGAATGAAAACTCCTTTTCTAGTCCTGAGCCACTGTTGAACTTTTCAAATTTGCTGGCATATTGAGTATGGCACTTTAATGACATCACATTTTAGAATTTGAAACAGCTCACCTGGAGTTCTGTTACCTCTATTAACATTGTTCATTGTTCACAGTATTGCTTCCTAAGGCCCACTTGGCTTCACAATCCCAGATATCTGTTTCTAGGTAAGTGACTATGCCGTCATGGTTATCCCAGTCATAAGGCCTTTTGGTATAGTTCTTCTGTATATTCTTGCCACTGTTTCTTAATATCTTTTTCTGTTAAGTTTTTACTGTTTTGGTCTTTGATCATGCCCATCCTTGTATAAAGTGTTCCCTTGATATTTCCAACAATTTTCTTGAAGAGATCTTTCATCTTTCCCATTCTATTGTTTCCCTATTTGTCACCTCCATTGTATAATCATAAGGTGTTTGATTTAAGTCATATCTGAATGGCCTAGTGTTTTCCCTATTTTCTTAAATTGGAGCTTGAATTTTCCCATAAGAAGCTGATAATCTGAGTCACAGTCAGCTCTACAGCACTTGTTTTTGCTGACTGGGTACAGCTTCTCATTTTGGGGTGCCAAGAACGTATTCATTCTGATTTAGGTATTAACCATTTGGTGATGTCCATGTGTAAAGTCATCTCTTGTGTTGTTGCAAATGGTGTTTACTATGGCCAGTGTATTCTCTTGGCAAAGCTCGGTTAGTCTTTGGCCTGCATCATCTTGTACTCCAAGGCCAAACTTGCCTTTTACTCCAGTTACCTCTTGACTTCCTACTTTTGCATTCTTGTCCACTGTGACAAAAAGGACATCTTTTATGGTGTTAACTATAATAGGTGTTGTAGGTCTTCATAGAACTAGTCAACTACAAGTTCTTCAGCATCAGTGGTTGGGGCATAGGTTTGAGTTACTGTGACGTTGAACAGTTTGCCTTGGAAATGAACTGAGATCATTCTGTCATTTTTGAGACTGCACTCAAGCACTGAATTTCAGACTCTTTTTGTTGACTGTGAGAGCTACTCCATTTCTTCTAATGGATTCTTGCTCACATTATAGATATAATAGTCATCTGAATTAAATACACCCATTCTCATCCATTTTAGTCCACTGATTCTTAAGTATAACTTGAAGTAAAAATAATTATATCTCAATAAAACTCTGAATTCCATTTTATAGACATAGATGCACTAACCATATGAAAATTATGTGAGTCTCAGTTTGCTCAACAGAAATTTATCTACCAACAACGCCTAACTATCCTTTTTACAATTGATCTAGTGAGGATTAGTAAAATGAAGATGATAACAAAAATAATTTTTAAAAAGTGTCAAAATGCCCATACATATGTTTCAAAGGCAGTTCAGTTTTGCATCTTTTGGTAGTACATTTCAAGAAAGTCTATTCCAAGATGAATTATTATCTCTGTGGTTAGGTTTCTTTAGTTTCTTATTTTTATTTGATGTTTTATAGAGGTACAAACAAAATATTTAAGAAAAATACTACTGGAAATATTTATTTGAAATCACAAGAGTAGTCAGAAAACAAAATAATTTCTATCTTTATCATCTCTTGAAAGCCTACAGTAATTTCTTTCCTGCAGCATATCAGTGACTACCTTTGCTAAGTAATTTAGTGTTAAAGAAGATACCAAGAAAACAAAGAAGTGAATGATCAGTGTTAGTAAAGGGATTAGAAGAAAAGAAGAAGTAAGACACTGGGCATAAAGGGAATAGTGACAAGCAGAAATTAAGATATTAAAGCTTCAAAGAAAAACAGACACATTCTAAAAGAAGAAAACCAAACCAAACACACACACACACACTTCAAAATAAATCTTATTAGTGAAAATTATAAAATTATTTTTCAATGGGCAGAATATGTTTTATAACCATACTTCTGAAAAATCAATATTACTTACTCCCATGTATATACTTAAGTGGATATTTTATAGTACATTTCATACAGGTATATTTTTTAAAAATTCTATTTAAAACATGTCAATATTTAAAATATAATGCTTACCAAATTTTAAATGCAATTAAAATTATTTATTTTTCCAGTACTTCAATTACACACAATTATACATTTAAATTTTCAAATGCTAAATCCAAATGTCACTTTCTTGCAGAATAAATTTAAAAAAATTCAACATAATAGCTATTGTGGACATTGTTATAGTATATATTTTAATTAACTAAAATAGCTATTTTAACATACTCTTTTAATTATCTATGAATTTTTGAAGAAAATTCTAATAAGTATCTGTTTAGGAATCTACAATTAAAAAATGAATGTGTACCAGTAATTTTCTTTCTTTGGTAGGCAATTTAATATCACTAAAAGAAAACACTGTTAGGGATAAGGAAAGGATGAGATTGAAACCCTATGTTCAAATGTTTGCATTCTAAATAAAACAATAATAATCTTTCTTTTGATTACCATAGAAGAAAGTGATTGCTGTCAGTTCCTTTTTGCATAAAACTATCAGTGTTTCATTTTCTTTCCCCAGACACCTAGTCATTGCCTATCCTTCAAAAAGGATCTCCTTTTGAAAATATAATGGCTACCTAAGATTTTAATTATTTCTAATCAAAATAAAATGATTATGTAATTCCATTAGCTTTCTAGTCTTCCTCCTTTTCCTTCATTTGTCTACACCTCTCTGCTAATGGTCTACTTGAAATGAGGAAATCTTATAACTTGACTGTAATAGACACACAAATAAGGAATAGAAAGATAGGGATACTAAAATCAGAAAAAAAAAGTGGAAAATCTTTATAATTAAATCTAGGAACAGAAGATCAAAACATCCTTGTATAAATCATAGTATATGTTAATAATCTATGCATAGCTACAGTATCTCAAAGTATGAAATATGCTTCCCTTTTTTCAGACGAAAACCTTATGTTAACATCTTATATTTCTGTTTTTCTACCATAATATTCTCTACTAACTTCTTTCCCACCTCTGGTATTTTCTTTGTCTTTTATTTCATTAAAAGAAATACATATTAAAGTGTGTATTTCTGTGTGTGTGTGTGTTGAGAAAAGATCAATACAGCCTTAAACTAATAGGTTAGTTAAATTAGAAAATATAAATACTCGGCATAATTTAGAAAGACACTTCAATAGTTGAGGAAACATAAATGAAGGCTGATTTAGTAGTAGGGAATATTAGAGAAATCATCATAGTAAAAAACAAAAATTATTCTGTAGTATTAGTTGCTCAGTTGTGTCCAACTCTTTGCAGCCCCTTGGTCAGTAGCCCAACAGGCATTTGTGTTCTTAGAATTCTATAGGCAAGAATACTTGAGTGGGTTGCCATTCCCTTCTCCCGGGTACCTTCCTGACCCAGGGACTGAACCAAAGTTTCCTGCATTGCAGGTATATTCTAAGCCATGAGCCTAAATTACTAAGACTGAATTAAGATTTTGAAACTGAGAGTCAAAATGAAAGGAGGAATAAAAAGTTAAAGATTAAACTTCCCTGGTGGTCCAGTTGTTAAGAATCCACCTTCCAATTCATGGATTACTGTCCCTGGTTGGAAAACTAAGGTCCCATATATCTCCAGACAGCTAAACCCACATGCTGCAATTAGAGAGCCCATGCAATCTGGAGTGTGTGTGAAACAACTAGAGAGAAGTGTAGCAGTAAAGGTCCAGCAGCCCAAAACTAAGACTCAAGACAGCAAAAACAAACAAACAAACAAACAAACAAACAACAAAAAAAAAAAACTCAGAGGAACTGAGTAAAGAAAGCAAAAGGGCAAATGGTGTTCGTTCTATCTTATTATGAATCAAAATTGCAAATCGTAGTTTCATCACTTTTGAATTTTGTTTTTTACATTGATAAGGGCTTTCCTGGTGGCTCAGATGGTAAAGAATGCTTCTGCAATGTGGGAGACCCAGGGTCAATCCCTGGGTGGGGAAGGTTCTCTGGAGAAGGGAATGGATACACACTCCAGCATTCTTCCTGGAGACATTCATCAACACAGGAGCCTGGCAGGCTACAGTCCAGACTCTAGGATCACAAAGAATCAGACAGCACAGAGCCACTAACACTATCACTTTCTCTTGTCTACTATAAGATTCCTTTTACTAATCTGTAAAATGTTGATAAAATATCTATCTAACAAGGTTGGTTGTAATGGGGATTGCATGAGTTAGATTTCCTAAATGGTATATTAAATCATCCACTGATTGATTAATAATTATTCAATAGATAATAGTTAAAACATTCTTGTCAAAAATTAGCAAGTGAGGGATTCAGGGAAGGAGTAAAGGGGATGACAGAGGATGAGATGGTGGATGGCATCACTGACTCAATGGACATGAGTTTGAGTGAACTCTGGGAGATGGTGATGGACAGGGAAGCCTGGCATGCTGCGATTCATGGGGTCGCAAAGAGTCGGATATGACTGAGCGATTGAACTGAACTGACCTGAACTGAAGACAAATGTGTGTGTGCATGCCAAGTCGCTTTAGTCATGTCTGACTTAGTGATGCTGTGGACTGCAGCCTGCTAGGATTTGTACATGGGAAGCTCCAGGCATGAATACTGGAGTGTGCTCCTCCAGGAGATTTTCCCCACCCAGAGACTGGACCTACATCTCTTAGTTCTCCTGCAGTAGCAGGAGGTTTCTTTACCACTAGCATCACTTGAGAAACCCTAAGGCAAACAACTTTCTGTGAAAGTAATGAAGATCAGAAATGGTGGTAGTAAGGAGATACCCCTCGTTCAAGGTAAGAAACAGCAGCTGTGCTTTGCTGGAGCAGCTGTGAAAGATACCTCACGCCCAAGGTAAGAGAAACCCAAGTAAGATGGTAGGTGTTGCAAGAGGGCATCAGAGGGCAGGCAGACTGAAACCATATTCACAGAAAACTAGTCAATCTAATCACACTAGGACTACAGCCTTGTCTAACTCAAGAAACCAAGTCATGCCTATGGGGCAACCCAAGACGGGTGGTTCATGGTGGAGAGGGCTGACAGAACGTGGTCCACTGGAGGAGGGAATGGCAAGCCACTTCAGTATTCTTGCCTTGAGAACCCCATGAACAGTATGAAAAGGCAAAATGATAGGATATCAAAAGAGAAACTCCCCAGGTCAGTAGGTGCCCAATATGCTACTGGAGATCAGTGGAGAAATAACTTCAGAAAGAATGAAGGGAGGAAGCCAAAGCAAAAACAATACCCAGCTGTGTGTGTGACTGGTGATAGAAGCAAAGTCCGATGCTGTAAAGAGCAATATTGCATAGGAACCTGGAATGTCAGGTCCATGAATCAAGACAAATTTGAAGGGGTCAAACAAGAGATGGGAAGGGTGAACATCGACATTCTAGGAATCGGTGAACTAAAATGGACTGGAATGGGTGAATTTACTTCAGATGACCATTATATCTACTACCGTGGGTAGGAATCCCTCAGAAGAAATGGAATAACCATCATGGTCAAAAAAAGAGTCCAAAATGCAGTACTTGGAAGCAATCACAAAAACAACAGTATGATCTTTGTTCGTCTCCAAGGCAAACCATTCAATATCAGAGTTATTCAAGCCTATGCTCCAACCAGTAATGCTGAAGAAGCTGAAGTTGAATGATTTTATGAAGACCTACAGGACCTTTTAGAATTAACACCCAAAAAAGATGTCCTTTGCATTATAGGGGACTGGAATGCTAAAGTAGGAAGTGAAGAAACACCTGGAGTAACAGGCAAATTTGGCCTTGGAACATGCAACCAACCAGGGCAAAGACGAATAGAGTTTTGCCAAGAGAATGCACTGGTCAAAGCAAACACCCTCTTCCAACAACACAAGAGAAGACTCTACACATGGACATCACCAGATGGTTAACACCGACATTAGATTGATTATATTCTATGCAGCCAAGATGGAGAAGTTCTATACTATCAACAAAATCAAGACCAGGAGCTGGCTATGGCTCAGATCATGAACTCCTTATTACCAAATTCAGGCTCAAATTGAAGAAAGTAGGAGAAACTGCTAGACCATTCAGGTATGACCTAAATCAAATCCCTTATGATTATACAGTGGAAGTAAGAAATAGATTTAAGGGCCTAGATCTGATAGAGTGCCTGAAGAACTATGGAATGAGGTCTGTGACACTGTACAGTAGACAGGGATCAAGACCATCCCCATGGAAAAGAAATGCAAAAAATCAAAATGGCTGTCTGAGGAGGCCTTGCAAATAGCTGTGAAAAGGAGAGAGGCAAAAAGCAAAGGAGAAAAGGAAATATATAAGCATCTGAATCCAGAGTTCCAAAGAATAGCAAGAAGAGATGAGAAAGCCTTCTTTAGCCATCAATGCAAAGAAATAGAGGAAAAGAACAGAATGGGAAAGACTAGAGATCTCTTCAAGAAAATTAGAGATACCAAGGGAACATTTCTTGCAAAGATGGGCTCAATAAAAGACAGAAATGGTATGGACCTAAGAGAAGCAGAAGATATTAAGAAGAGGTGGCAAGAATACACAGAAGAACTGTATAAAAAAGATCTTCATGACCCAGATAATCATGATGATGTGATCATTCATCTAGAGCCAGCCATCTTGGAATGTGAAGTCAAGTGGGCCTTAGAAAGCATCACTATGAACAAAGTTAGTGAAGGAGATGGAATTCCAGTTGAGCTGTTTCAAATCCTGAAAGATGATGCTGTGAAAGTGCTGTGCTCAGTATGGCAGCTAATTTGGAAAACTCAGCAGTGGCCACAGGACTGGAAAATTTCAGTCTTCATTCCAATTCCAAAGAAAGGCAAGGGCAAAGAATGCTCAAACTACTGCACAATTGCACTCATCTCACATGCTAGTAAAGTAATGCTCAAAATTCTCCAAGCCAGGCTTCAA
The DNA here is from genome assembly GCA_917880005.1 of Nanger dama. NCBI lineage: Eukaryota > Metazoa > Chordata > Mammalia > Artiodactyla > Bovidae > Nanger > Nanger dama. The sequence goes on from CAKJTW010000014.1 coordinate 11,342,072, forward strand.
CAATACATGAACCGTAAACTCCCTGATGTTCAAGTAGCTTTTAGAAAAGGCAGAGGAACCAGAGATCAAATTGCCAACATCCACTGGATCATCGAAAAAGCAAGAGAGTTCCAGAAGATCATCTATTTCTGCTTTATTGACTATGCCAAAGCCTTTGACTGTGTGGATCACAATAAACTGTGGAAAATTCTGAAAGAGATGGGAATACCAGACCACCTGACCTGCCTCTTGAGAAACTTGTATGCAGATCAGGAAGCAACAGTTAGAACTGGACATGGATCATCAGACTGGTTCCAAATAGGAAAAGGAGTACGTCAAGGCTGTATATTGTTACCCTGCTTATTTAACTTCCTTGCAGAGTACATCATGAGAAACACTGGACTAGAAGAAACACAAGGTGGAATCAAGATTGCTGGGAGAAATATCAATAGCTTCAGATATGCAGATGACACCACACTTATGGCAGAAAATGAAAAGGAGCTAAAAAGCCACTTGATGAAAGGAAAGAGGAGACTGAAAAAGTTGGCTTACAGCTCAACATTCAGAAAACTAAGATCATGGCATCTTGTCCTTTCACTTCATGGGAAATAGATGGGGAAACAGTGGAAACAGTGTCAGACTTTATTTTTTGGGGCTCCAAAATTACTGCAGATGGTGACTGCAGCCATGAAATTAAAAGACGCTTACTCCTTGGAAGAAAAGTTATGACCAACCTAGATAGTATATTCAAAAGCAGGGACATTAGTTTGCCGACTAAGGTCCATCTAGAAAAGGCTATGGTTTTGCCTGTGGTCATGTATGGATTTGAGAATTGGAATGTGAAGAAAGCTGAGTGCCAAAGAACTCATGCTTTTGAAGTGTGGTGTTGGAGAAGACTCTTGAGAGTCCCTTGGACTGCAAGGAGATCCAACCAGTCCATTCTGAAGGAGATCAATCCTGGGATTCCTTTGGAAGGAATGATGCTGAAGCTGAAGCTCCAGTACTTTGATCACCTCATGCGAAGAATTGACTCAGTGGAAAAGACTCTGATGCCTGGAGGGATTGGGGGCAGGAGGAGAAGGGGATGACAGAGGATGAGATGGCTGGATGGCATCATAGACTCGATGGACGTGAGTCTGAATGAACTCCAGAAATTGGTGATGGACAGGGAAGCCTGGCGTGCTGCAGTTAATGGGATTGCAAAGAGTCACACAGGACTGAGTGACTGAACTGAACTGAACTGAACTGAAGAAGAACCTTCTGACTAATCTTGTTATATTAAGAGGTATGTAGTAGGGGTGGGTGTGATAAGACCTTTTTATTGTTAGTTCTAATCTTGTTATTTTAAGTTGCATCTTGTGGGACTGGGTCTGTTGAAAGTATATAAGGCATTGATAAGACTAACCAGTAGGAGCACTTGGTAGGTGCCCAATATCCTACTGGAGATCAATGGATAAATAACTCCAGAAAGAATGAAGGGATGGAGTCATAGCAAAAACAACATCCAGTTATGGATATGACTGATGATGGAAGCAAGGTCCGATGCTGTAAAGAGCAATATTGCATAGGAACCTGAAATGTCAGGTCCATGAATCAAGGCAAATTGGAAGTGGTCAAATAGGAGATGACAAGAGTGAATGTCAACATTTTAGGAATCAGCAAATCAAACTGGACTGGCATGGGTAAATTTAACTCAGATGACCATTATATCTACTACTAGGGGCAACAATCCCTTAGAAGAAATGGAGTAACTATCATAGTTAACAAAAGAGTCTGAAACGCAGTACTTGGATACAGTCTCAAAAACAACAGAATGATATCTCTTAGTTTCTAAGGAAAACCATTCAATATCACAGTAATCCAAGTCTATGCCCCAACCAGTAATGCGAAGAAGCTGAAGTTGAACAGTTTTATGAAGACTTAACAAGACCTTTTAGAACTAACACCCAAAAAAGATGTCCTTTTCATTTAGAGGACTGGAATGCAAAAGTAGGAAGTCAAGAAACACTTGAGGTAACAGGCAAATTTGACCTTGGAATACAGAATGAAGCAGGGCAAAGGCTAAGTTTTCCCAAGAGAATGCACTAGTCAAAGCAAACACCCTCTTGCAACAACACAAGAGAAGACTCTACACATGGACATCACCAGATGATCAACACCAAAATCAGATTGATTATATTCTTTGCAACCAAAAATGGACAAACTCTATACAGTCGACAAAAACAAGGCCAGGAGTTGACTGTGGCTCAGATCATGAACTCCTTATTGCCAAATTTAGACTTAAACTGAAGAAAATAGGGAAAACTGCTAGACCATTCAGGTATGACTTATATCAAATCGCTTATGATTATACAGTGGAAGTGAGAAATAGATTTAAGGGCCTAGATCTGATAGATAGAGTGCCGGATATGCCAGCAAATTTGGAAAATTCAGCAGTGGCCACAGGACTGGAAAAGGTCAGTTTTCATTCCAATCTCAAAGAAAGGCAATGCCAAAGAATGCTCAAACTACCGCATAATTGCACTCATCTCACATGCTAGTAAAGTAATGTTCAAAATTCTCCAAGCCAGGTTTCAGCAATACATCAACTGTGAACTTCCTGATGCTCTAGCTGGATTTAGAAAAGGCAGAGGAACCAGAGATCAAATTGCCAACATCTGCTGGATCATGGAAAAAGCAAGAGAATTCCAGAAAAAAAAAAATCTATTTCTGCTTTATTGACTATGTCAAAGCCCTTAACTGAGTGGATAGCAATAAACAGTGGAAAATTATGAAAGTGATGGGAATGTCAGACCACCTGACCTGTTTTTTGAGGAACCTATGTGCAGGTCAGGAAGCATCAGCTAGAACTGGACATGGAACAACAGACTCTTTCCAAATAGGAAAAGGAGTATGTCAAGGCTGTATATTATCACTCTGCTTATTTAACTGATATGCAGAGTACATCATGAGAAACGCTGGGCTGGAAGAAGCACAACGTGGAATCAAGATTGCCGGGAGAAATATCAATAACCTCAGATATGCAGATGACACCACTCTTAGGGCAGAAAGTGAAGAGGAACTAAAAGGCCTCTTGATGAAAGTGAAAGAGGAGAGTGAAAACGTTAACTTAAAGATCAACAAATTTGAAAATGAAGACCATGGCATCTGGTCCCATCATTTATGGGAAATAATTGGAGAAAAAGTGGAAACAGTCTCAGACTTATTTTTTGCAGCTCCAAAATCGCTGCAGATGATGATTATAGCCATGAAATTAAAAGATGCTTATTCCTTGGAAGGAAAGTTATGAACAACTGCTGGGAGCCAACGTGAGGAACTCCGCCCATGGCAAAGGTCACGGGGAAGGAGGCTTGGCATATGCAAAGGCGTGATCAAACCTCAGGAAATCCCCTGTTCCCAAGCATCTACCCCCAAAGCCAGAGTCTAGTTAGAAATTATTAGTATAGTGGGTTGGTTAGGAATTATATTGGTAAAGGGTTTTTCATTTATTGTGCCAATAATTGCTGCTAATTCCCTGCCCTGGGTTGGACAAATGTGTCTCAGGTCAAACCTCTCTGCTGGCAAACTAGCTTGTGTAACAGGATTATCCATACTCCTGCCACTAGGAACATGATTGTTTACTACCTCTCAACCATAAACAGCACAGAGAATTTTAGAGTATTTTGAGAGTCTTAATTAACATAGTTTAATTAACAGTGCATTTCTCATTGTTGAGTCAATGATTGCCGCCAGGCTTCCATATCCTTAGGCACCTGGAATATATTAATCAATGTATTTGGAATATAGAAAAGGAAATATAGTAGTTTTTGATGTTATCAATACTAGACTTTTGAGTTAATAAATTTTCTCTTTTGTTATAGATCACTGTACTTTGTTATAAATCATTGTGTCCTTGCTATGTTAAAATGTAACTTTATCACTATCTTAAGACTAAATAGATCTTAAGAGGAACATTGGTGAAGGGTTTTCATTTGTTGGGCTGATGGTTGCTGCTAAATCTCCATATTCCCTGCTCTTATAATGAATATAACTAGCATTTAGGAGAAATAAGTATTAATCTTTAAGACTGATCATGTTAACCTTGGGTTAAGTAAATTCTTTTCTTGGTTGTGACCCATTACACCCTCACCCTATAGGAATGCAACTTTATCTGCTACCTTCAGAGGGTGGCACCTGGTTTAAGAAAAACATCCTTGAAAAAAATAAGTTTTTGGTTATCAGAAAGAAAGGGTCTTAAAATGTCAGCAGGCCTTATGGCCAGAAGATGATGTAAAACCCCTAAGACCTTTTTTATGTAAAGCACCTGATTTTGATAAAGGTCAGGACTGCTGACCCCCGTGTGACTCTGTATTCATCCCTATGTGTAACAAAAGGTATATAAGCAAACCTAAAAAATAAAGAAATGGGATCAGTTTCTGGAAAGACTGATTTCCCCCTTCCTTATTTCTTTCTTGCTCCCCGTTTTTCTGGCTGAATCCCCATCTGGTACGAGGGCACTGAACAAGCCTGCTAATTTTGCCTGGGCTTCTCAGATCGGACTGGGGAGGCCTCAGTGCCTCCTCTCCTTCTGGAGAATGAAAAGATGCCTGTGGCCTATGTAGATGGTGATTGGTATTCCACATAAACCAAGTTATTCAGCCTCTTTCTCTCCGTTAATATTTCCTACTACACTATCCATTTCTAATCTCTGTATATATCTGTAATTAAATAAGTGTTTTCCTAGAACGCTGATTCTGTCCCCACCTTCGAATCACCCTGGATCCACCGGGGCTGGACCCTGGCAACCAACGTAGACAGCATATTCAAAAGCAGAGACATTACTTTGCCAACAAAGGTCTGTCTAGTCAAGGCTATGGTTTTTTCCATTGGTTTTGTGTGGATGTGACAGTTGGATTGTGAAGAAGGCAGAGTGCCAAGGAATTGATGCTTTTGAACTGTGGTGTTGGAGAAGACTCTTGAGATTTCCTTTCACTGCAAGGAGATCCAATCAGTCCATTCTGAAGATCAGTCCCGGGTGTTCTTTGGACGAATGATGCTAAAGCTGAAACTTCAGTACTTTGGCCACCTCCTGCGAAGAGTTGACTCATTGGAAAAGACTCTGATGCTGGGAGGGATTGGGGGCAGGAGGAGAAGGGGATGCCAGAGGATGAGATGGCTGGATGGCATCAGTGACTCTATGGATGTGAGTCTGAGTGAACTCCGGGAGTTAGTGATGGACAGGGAGGCTTAGCATGCCACAGTTCATGAGGTTGCAGAGTGGGACACGACTAAGCAACTGTACTGAACTGATGTTTTATTTTCTTCTTTATTCAGTTCACAATATATTTTAATTTTTGTTCTAAGTTTTATTTTGATATGTGGCTTATTTTAGAAGTATTTTATTTAGTTTGAAATATTTGGAAATTTTTCAAATAATTTTGTTACTAATTTCTAACCATAACTTTCTAATTATGGTCAAACATCACACTTTTCATGACTAGAATTATTTTAAATTTATTGAGACCCTTTTATGGTCCACCATATTTTGGGAAATATTCTAAATATTGAAGAGAATGTATACTTTATTGTTGTTGGGTGAAATATATTATAAATGATATTTAGTTCAGATTGATTGATAGTGTTATTCAAATTTACTATATACTTATTGATTTTCTCTTCACCTCTTCTATTACTTATTTAGTAAAAAGTGTTAAAATATTTTATGAAAGTGGTAGATAAGACTCTTTCCCCTTAAATATTTAATTTTTCAACTTATCTTAAATCTCTGTTACTAGGTACATTGATATTCATGATTTTGTCCTTAAGTGAATTGATTCCAGCATCATATTTAAAGACCTTTTTTTTCCCCCTTGGTCACATTATTTTCTTTGGAATTCTTTTTTTTTTTTTTTTTAGCATCAATGTAGTCATTGCACTTTTTCTTTTGATTAGCATTTCCATGGCTTCGTTTGTTTTTGTTCTTTTCCTAATTTGTGTTTCTCTTTATATTTAAGTGGATTTCTACTGTTTTGATAGTTTGGGTTTGAATTTTTTGTTTTTGCTTTATAAAATGGAATTAAATTCTCTCTCTCCCATTTAATTATTAGATCACATATATTTCTCTGGAGAAGGAAAGGACAACCCACTCCAGTATTCTTGCTGGGGAAATCCCATGGACAGAGGAGCTTGGCAGGCTACAGTCCATGGGGTTGCAAGAATCACACATGACTTAGTGACTAAACCACCACCACCACCGACTTACATTTAACGTTATTATTGATATGGTTGAATTTAAATCAAATATATGATCTCATTTTCTTTCCATTGGCCCAATTCTTGGTCATTGTCATTTTCCTTTTGGATTTTAATTAAATGCTTGCCTTTGTAATATTATGTCATCTCATCTGTTGAGTAATTGGGTTAAAACATTTGCTTTACTGATCCAGTGATTCCTGAAGTGTTTCTAAGAAACATCTTTAACTGACAATCTACCATCAAGTAATATTATGCTACCTCACATATGAAGTAAGAATTTCAATAGTTTCATTTTTTATTTTAACTTTTATATTGAAGCATAGTTGATTTATAATAGTTTCAGGCATACAGCAAAGTAATTCAGTCATATAGGGAAAATAATGTGTCAAGGCTGTATATTGTCACCTTGCTTATTTAACTTATATGCAGAATACATCATGAGAAACAATGGGATGGAAGAAGCACAGGCTAGAATCAAGATTGTTGGGAGAAATATCAATAACCTCATATTGTTATGCCCAAGTTGTGAAATCTCCCAGTGAGCACCAGGAAGCCAATATCCAATGCAAAAGCAAGAGAGTTTTTATGACCAAGCTCGAGCTAGAGTTCCCACTGATACCGAAGCAGCGGCTATAGGGAGGATCCCTGGGTTTTGGATTATATTTCTTATATAGGGAGTATACATGGGAAAAGAAAAAAAAAGGATTTCTAGCTAGGGGAATGTCTGATTGGTCACTTTCTTTCAAAGGGTTGTATGTTGGTTCTTGATTGGTCCCTATTTTCTAGGTAGACCACAAGTTCCTGAGCATTAAGTCAGGAGATTTGGTCTGAGGTCCGATTGGCTCATGGGCAGTGGGGTGAGGTCAGGGGATTTCCAAAGTCTCTTGGATTTCCAAAGGCTATTTTCCCAGAATCTTACAAAATGGAGTTTTTCTGTTAACAAAATGGAGTAGCTTAGATTCTTCATTCCCCCCGTTCTCTAGGATCCAGGACAGACCTAATCACATGTCTAGGTTCAGCTCTATATTGTCTCCTACTAAGGGGACCGTTGCCAAGGCCATGTATTGGGATCTGCCCACCATGAGCTGCACTGCGTTGATGCAGCTTTTAATGAAGGCCACCAATTAGTTTAGTAAGCATGGCCCGAGGGTGAGTAGCAGTAACAAGATAATCAGGGGCCCTACCAAGGAAGATATGAGAATTGTGAACCAGGGAATGAGTTGAACCAGGATTCAAGCCAATTTTGAGACATTTCTCTTTCTCTTTTTCTCTGACGCAGCCCTTCTCTTATCTTGGCCAGGAACTCCCTGAGTACCCCCAAGCGATTCACGTAAAAACAACGTTCTTCCCCTAACACAGCACATAGGCCCCGTGAGAGACTTCATACTCAAGATACTTCTTGGAAATTGGGTAAGAGGTCTCTTTCTTCTGTAACTTCTTCCTGCTGTGCCTGGGCGTAGGCCTGCCTAGCAGAGCAGAAATCTCTCTCAACCTGATCTAAGTTGGGTTTTCCACATCTGAAACCAGCTTTTATCCTTGTAGTAACAGCAATTTAGTTGGCCCCTCTCAGAGATGAAATAGACTAGGGCCAAACAGGAGACCTAACAGAATGGTCGTCTCTGGTCCCCGGAAACAAAAGGCACCATTTGGGGTGAGGGTTGCAGGGTTTGTGACCCCTTCTGATTGGTTGGTGGCGAGGCAACTGAGCTGTGCTCTAAGAGTCTTGTGTTCAGTCTGAAGTTACCATCTTCCACCTGGGTGGGGGGCTCAAAGACATTGTTATGCATATTTATTTGAGTAGGAACAAGGACTCTGTCTGGAAGCTGTACCAACCTTTGTTTCTGTTTCTGTATTCTCTCCCTTCCCTGATTAGCAATTGTTTGAATCCATGCTTTGGAATTCAGGGAAGGTCAAGGAGGCTGAACAAAGTCTATATCCTACAGATAAGAAATGGAGAACACAGAAGAGATCTGTACTCTAGAGCCTCACATAGTCCCGCTCAGTTTTAATTTTAGGGAAGTAGGCAAATAGACACTGAGTTGGAAGTATTTCTGAGTTCCAAGTTCTAGATCTGAGTCTTGTATGATTAAAATCCTAATCCCTTGGTCTGCCATTTTGGTGTAACAGACCCAATTAGAAGTAGTTGGAGGAGTGATAACTGGAATTTAGTAGGCAAAATAAATTTAATTTGTTTTTAGAAGAATAGGCCTGAAACCCAGTCTGGACCTGGCAATTCAGCGAGACTTGTAGCCATGTAGCCAGTTGCCTAGTTTTATAAAAGTAAGGTTACTAGCTTCCAGCAGACATTGTTTTGAAAATGGTGGCATCCAAGCCTGACACAACTCAGAAAACTCAATTGTTTAGCAATACAAGGTCTAATCTGAAAGTATATCCATAGCATCACCTAGTTATTTCCCAGGATATCATAACCATAGCTACTCTATTTTGACTTTTAATTGTAAACATTTCCTTAATAGCCAAAGCAGATTTCAACATTAATGATGTCAGTGTTTCTATAGTTATGATAAGATGGAAGAATTGGGACTCATAAAATCTTCTCCTGAAAAGATCTAACTATCTGAAGGCCTGTTCTGCCAGTTTCTCCCAGAGCACAGAGTGCCTCATTCCTGATTTTCACCCTGAACTCCTTTCAGGGGTGTTGAAAGTCAGCAGTTGCAGCGGCCATGATTTAATCTTTGTAGATGTAGATGGCAAGTGTCAGTCTTCAGTTGGCAGAGCCCCTTTTTGCTCATAAACTTGACCATGATTTTGGGGGGGGCATTTCATGACCATTTTATCCCATGGTGCTGAGAATGTCCATTTTCAGGTTTGGCAAAGATTCTGTTGACAGGCCACTCAATGCGCTGTTATTGGACTAGGCCATAAAACAGTATCCAAAATTCTCTGGACCACCTGTCTTAATAGCTTCTTGGTCCAGAAAAATATTCCCTCTTGTTGCTTCTTGCCATATCTAGAGTTACACTGTTACCATCATCGATCTTATATGGGACTATACATTATTCTATTAGAGGCCTCACACACATATTTGACAGTGTAAAAAACAGCAATTTTGTAAAACAGGTGAAATACAAATAACATAGCCAGCAGTATTAGTAAAGTCACAAGTAAGACATGTTAAGAACTTCCAATAGATGTAGCCCAGTATATCTTCAGGTCATCTGATTTAGTCTGCTCTGTAGAATCTTTATCTTCCAGGGAAATTATATATTGGCACCATTTATAAGGCACATAACCCAGTTTTCTAGTGTTACTAGACAGATTATCTTTAGTATGATTTATTATTATTATTTTCCAACACAGAGGAGACAAACTTAAATTACTGTAGCCTGGTGTTATCTATATAAATCCATCCCATAATTGTGGGAGATTTTCCCCTCCTTTGTGGAAACTTTTCTTGTTCTGATTGAGCTTGTGTAATGGAAAAAAAAGCTCAAATTTATAGCCAGAGTCAGAGCAGGCATTATTAATTGGCCCAGTGAAGGGATCCTATCTAGTGATATCACAGTGACCTGAATATGACTATAATTTTTTAAATAAATTTTCTTAGGGCCAACCAGTTAGAGTCTGGTAGTAGAGAAATTTACCAAGGTAACCCAGAACTAGACACAGATAATTGGCCACAAACCCAACAATTGGATTGATTTTTAAAACTAGCATAGGATCAGGCCTATAATAGAAAAGCATTTGACTTATATGCAAAGGTCTAAGAAGTCAAGAAAACATAAATGATCATATGAATCAGGTCCAGCATCTTGGGGAAGCTGTCTACCTCTGATGTTGCCGTCTTCTCATCCTGGTGTAGTGTAGTTTCTCCTGATAAAAAGTCCTTCCATCCATGTTGGAGACAGTCCCTTAAATTATGTCTTTTACCAGTCCTGGTTACAGATCATGAAGCATCTGATCTTCATCCAAAGATCGATTACTGAGATAAGCTTCAGAAACAAACTTAGGATGTTCTTAAAGAATTCAATTAAATTTTACATTAATATCACATAACAGCAAAGAACTATCTGAGACCTCCATCAACAAACTGGTATTTAACATTTTGAAATATCTTTCTCCTTAAAGTTACCCTTATTTTTATTAAATACAACCAAATTAAGGCTAGCTTGTTTGTAAAATAGATCTGTTCTCACTGATTTTGGTCTGATGATTTTTATAATCATAATTGATTACAGGCTTTTTATTTTGCTGAAACATTTATAGAGTCTCACACTGAACTTTTAAAATAAAACAGGGCTGGGAAGCTCACACCAAAGGCTTATCACAGATTTTGCCTAACAAATCTAGGTGAATTCTTCCCTTTTAAGGTCTCAAAAATTTCTTGAGATTTTTGTACCCATGAGATAACTTTCCTAACTCATTTAATAAACTTACTGGAAACCTAAGAACCTCCAATTTTAGAGGAGTCAGAAAATATAATTGTTTTGTTTATAATGTTTAATTTCATCAAAGTGTTATCACAGTTAGTTTGAGAGAAAGATTTTCCCTACTCCCTGAAAACATAAGATTCAAACCCATAATTTTTCAGATAGAAACCATAAAAGTTATAAGCATATTCGCTGGTTCATTCAGTCCTTTTGTTAACTTTTGTGAAGTCATCAGGTTTTCCATTAAAATACCAGGACATACCAGAATATTAAAAACTCCATATAATTTCTAGGATATCTGTATTAGTTATTTTACCATATATTATAACATGAACGGATTTATTACTGATTTGATAATCTTTTCCATGTAATTTAACCAACCAAATAAACAGTTTAATATCTCTCTTTGGGATGCTCCAGGGGCCCTCTGAAGCATCCCAAAGTTAGCTAGAGATATAAAAGCTCATATCTCATTTACATTTTTAGAAGTTTTTTCACTTGAGGTAATTTCCTTGACAAACTTGCAACAGATATAATATTTAACTTATATTAAACCTAGGTACAATGAAAATAGTCTACTTAATGTTAATTACTCTAAGACATATCTATATTAGGTCAACAAACAATCATTAATATCAGATATTTAACATTGAATATTTCCCAGTTCACATGAACCTGGAATTTATTGTTAAGCGTAGAATTACTTGATTTGTAAGCACTTACCCTTTTTTTTAAGCCAAATAAATAGAGTTCATATACAAATTAACCTCAAAAATATTACCCAGAGACAGAGACATACCAAGACATATTTAGACAGACACAGTGCAAGATCTAGCTTCAAGTCTTTTTTCCCCCCCTCTTCCTCAGTGTCAGGAGTTAGAGATGATCTAGATAAGTGTTCCTCAGAGCCCTGGTATCAAGGCACAGGGAAAGAAAAATCAAGTTCTAACAAAATTGTGGCAGGTCTAAACCACATGGTGGCCAGACAAAGCAAAATGGCCATCAAAAATCACAACACAGATCACAGAGTTAAAACACATAAAAACCTGGCAGTCCTCATTAAAGTAAAAGAGAAGTCGCTCAGTCGTATCCAACTGTTTGTGACCCATGGATTGTAGCCCACCAAGCCTTTCCGTCCATGGGATTCTCTAGGCAAGAATACTGGAGTGGGTTGCCATTTCATTCTCCAGAGGATCTTCTCGACACAGGGATCGAACCCAGGTCTCCCATATTGCAGGCAGACGCTTTAACCTCGGCTCCACCAGGGAAGTCCTTAAATACAAAAATACAGTCTCTCAGAAAACCTCCTACAGAGACACAGAACTTCAGATCTAAGTACTAACATCAAAGATTTCAAGGGAGGAAAGGAAGCCAGGTTGAAAAAGAAGGGGGAGGAGGTGAGAGAGGGGGCAAAAAGGTGGTCTTACAGATGTCTCCTGCCTCCTACAGATACCCAGGCGTTATGGGACTTTTCCCTGGGCCTCCAGAGAAGGGAGGACTGGAACTCGGCCCTACCAGAAATCAGAACTGTAATTCTAGTTCTCTGCCAAGAGGAGGTGATCAGTCTCCACTCCTCAGCTCAGGCTGAGGCCCCTTTGACCAGATTCCTGCATCCAGGACTGGGGGACTAGAAAAACAGGGAAGGATAGGAAGGGTTAAGGAGAGGAAAGAGAGAGGGAAGGGGAGAGAGATCAATAAAGTATTTTGTTCTTTACTGGTTGGGGCACTCTGGCCAGTTGTCTGCATCAGAAGGAGACCAGGGACAAAAGGGTCTCAGTTGCAGCCACTGGGTCTGGTCCATTGGCAGGCAAGCTGGCCTCTGAGTACTCCAAGTGGTCAGGATGTCAGTCTTCTTCAGAAGAGTCCCACCAGAATCACCATTTGTTGCATGAAGAGGGACCCCTTCCAGGGCCTGAAACTGGGCTCTTGTCTAACAGTCGGAAATGAATTGTCTGAGGAGACACATGTGCTGACAAAGCAAGAGATTTTATTGGGGAAGGGCACCCGGGTGGAGAGCAGCAGTGTAAGGAAACCCAGGAGAACTGCTCTGCGGCGTGGCTCACAATGTTGGGTTTTATGGTGGTTCTGGGAAGTGGACAGACATGCAGTGTCTCCTTTAGACCTTTCCCAAACTCTTCCGGTTGGTGGAGGCTTATTCGTTCTGTATTCCTTATCAGGATCTCCTGTCATAAAACAACTCATGCAAATGGTTACTACGGTGCCTGGCCAGGGTGGGCGGTTTCAATCAGTGTACTTCCCCTAACAATTCCCCCCTGAAGATGGGGAATAGTGGCACTGTTGGTTCAGGCTCCTTGGGATTCTTCGGATTCTTTCCTACATGTGTCGCCAACACCTGAGTGGTAGAAAATCCCTGTTGAGGCAAAAAAAAGGTTTTACCCTGGGGGGGTGCAATATGATATTTTCCCATACTATGATATAGGGAATTTGGTCAGGGTGCCCAATCCATAGTCAGAAGATGATATCTCGGACTCGGTGTACTGTTCCCAAGTCAAAGGTGCCTTCTGAGGGCCAGCCTACATGGAAGGTTGGCCATTCTGGGCTGCAAAAAGTGATTAATTTATTCCTTTTAATTTATACACTGAGGTCATGAGCATGCATCTTGAGCTCCTTAAAATTATCAGTAACCAAGGACAGAGGTGTGGGGCTAGAATGGCATTGCCCCATTCGCCAGGAGCCAGCGTGAGGAATTACATCCATGACAAGGTCATGCGGCAGAGCTCTGATGGCAAGGCTAATCAGACCTCAGGTTTTCCCCCTGGTATTTCCTGAACATGTACCCGAAAAAATAAGAATCTGCCTGCTTTTCCACTCTTCTGATATTCTCTGGAAAAAGTCAACTCAGGGCTTTAGTCTTCTGCATTTGAAAGGGATGTTTCAGTTAAACCCCCTCTGATAGCTCTCTAGCTTACCTAACAGGTTCCCCCAGACCTCTTACAGTTTGTGAATTGCTTACAGCAACCCCCTTCCCCAACTGTGAGAGGCACAAAGCTTAAAAACATCTTAAAGATACAGACCCTTTTCTAGAGAGTTAAAAATCATATTGGTGATGGGTTTTCACTGTTGACTCAATGATTGCTGCCAGGCCTCCATATTCTTTATCTTTTAGGCACTTGGGAGGATGTTAATCAATGTAAATGGGATATGAAAAAGATATATAGTAGTTTTGATGTTAGCAACACTAGACTTTTGAGTTAATTACTTTTCTTTTGTTATAAATCACTGTACTCTTTTTACTTGTTATAAGTTGCTGTATCTTTGCTATGTAAGAATGTAACTTTATTTAGTGTTTTTCTGAGAGTGGCACCAGACTTTGAAAAGAGCAACACAAATAAGCCTCCTGGTTAACAAACCTTATCAGAAAAGGGCTGTAAAATGTTAATTGTCCCTTTTGGCTGGAAGATGATGTAAGTTATCTAAGACTTGTATATACAACTAGGTATGCAGAGAGAAAAGTCTGGTTTTGATAAGAGTCTGGGCTGTTAACACTGCATAACTTTGTATTACCCATTGATCTATATGTATAATTAAAAAGGTATAAAAGGCCTTTCTAGACAATAGAGGCCAGGCCAATCATTGGAAGGACTGGTTTCCCCCGTGTCTCCCTCTTTACTCTAATTTCAGGCTGAATTCCCATCTGGGGCGTGGAGGCTCGCCATGTCTACCTACTTGTCCTGGCTTCTAAGATCCATGAGAGAGAGCCCCAGGCGGGGCACTCTCCGACATTCAAATGGGCGTTGGCGGCCCAGTGTAGATAGTGCAATTCCTTGTCTGGAACTTGATTGGTTTTCCACATACACCAAGTTTTTCAGCCTCTTTTCTCCACCTAATTTTCCTACTATACTATTATTTCTTAATCTAATCTTATACTAATAAATAAATAAGTTTTTCCTCGCCTATCTGTCTCCTCTTCAAATCACCCTGGATCCACCGGGGCTGCACCCCAGCACCCCCATCATCCCTGGATCAATCAGATGTTGGTAAATTAACACAGACAATACGAACAGCCACACAGACAGACAGAGAGAAAGGAGAAATACACCTCTGGGAGTCTGGGGAAAAAAGCTAAAGACAACAGCCTCCAGCCGTTCAGTAGGAGCGACCCGCTATTGTCTACAGAGAACAGGGGCACTCCATCCCCTCCGACGGGGTCAGGGACGTCCAATGACCCCCACCAGTGACCCGTCAGCGCATCCGCCTAAGTCATATGCTGGTCTCAGAAAATAGGCCCTGTCAGAAACGAAAAGAAAGACAGAAAAAAGCTTACCGGTTGGAAATGACTCTCTGGATTGGTCTTCCCATGGAGCTGGTGGGAGAACCAGGATGAGCCCCCAAATGTTATGCCCAAGTCGCGAAATCTCCCAATGACCACCAGGGAGTTGATATCCGATGCAAAAGCAAGAGAGTTTTTAATGGCCAAGCTCAAGCTGGGGCTCCCACCTCTACCTATATGCAGCAGCTATAGGGAGGGAGCCCCGGGTTTTGGATTACATTGCTTATATAGGGAGTATACACGGAAAAAATGGATTTCTAGCTAGGGGAACGTCTGATTGGTCACTTTCTTTCAAAGGGTTGTGTGTTGTTTCTTCATTGGTCCCTATTGTCTAGGTAGACCACAAGCTCCTGAGAGTTAAGTCAAGAGATTTTGGTCTGGGTTCTGATTGGCTCGTGGGCGGTGGGGTGAGGTCAGGGGATTTCCAAAGGCTCTTGAATTTCCAAAGGCTCTTTTCCTGGAACCTTACAAAATGGGGTTTTTCTGTTAACAAAATGGAGTAGCTTAGATTCTTCAAAATATGTAGATGACACCACCCTTATGCCAGAAAGTGAAGAGGAACTAAAAGGTCTCTTGATGATGAAAGTGAAAGAAGAGAGTGAAAAAGTTGGTTTAAAGCTCAACATTCAGAAAACTAAGATCATGGCATCTGGTCCCATCACTTATGGGAAATAGATGGGGAAACCATGGAAACAGTGTCAGACTTTATTTTTTCGGGCTCCAAAATCACTGAAGATGGTAACTGTAGCCATGAAATTAAAAGATGCTTACTCCTTGGAAGAAAAGTTTTGACCAATCTAGAGAGCATATTCAAAAGCAGAGACATTACTTTGCCAACAAAGGTCTGTCTAGTCAAGGCTATGGTTTTGTATGGATGTGAGGATGTATGGATGTGAGATTTGGACTGTGAAGGAAGCTGAGCGCTGAAGAACTGATGCTTTTGAACTGTGATGTTGGAGAAGACTGTTGAGAGTCCCTCAGACTGCAAAGAGATCCAGCCAATCCATTCTAAAGGAGATTAGCCCTGAGTGTTCTTTGGAAGGACTGATGCTAAAGCTGAAACTCCAGTACTTTGGTTACTTCATGCAAAGAGTTGACTCAATGGAAAAAACTCTGATGCTGGGAGGGATTGGGAGCAGGAGGAGAAGGGGACTCCAGAGGATGAGATGGCTGGATGGCATCAGCGACTCGATGGACGTGAGTCTGAGTGAACTCTGGTAGTTGGTGATGGACAGGGAGGCCTAGCATGCTGCAATTCATGGGGTCGCAAAGAGTATGACACCACTGAGCGACTGAACTGATATATATATATATATATATAATTACAAACAGTTTTATATAGGCATATATCCTTTTTTTCAGTGTCTTTTCCTTTATAGACAATTACAGAATATTGGTTAGAGTTTTCTATACCATACAGAATGGTATACCATAGGTCTTTGCTGACTATCCTAATATATATATATATATATATATATATATATATATATATAGTGTGTGTACACACACACACACACACACACACACACACACACACACACATATATATATATATATATTAGTATGTATATATTTATCCCAGACTGCCAATTTCTCATTCTTCCCCACATTTCCACTTTGGTAGCCATACTTTTTCTTAATTTTTATTGAGATATAGTTGTTTACAATTTTGTGATAATTCCACATGTACACCAAAATGGATCAGTTATAGGTGACATATATACACGCTACTATTTTAAGATTCCCATAGTGGCCACTACACAGTATTAAGTAGAGCTCCCAGTGCTATACATTAGGTTCTTATTGGGTGTCTATTTTATATACAGCAAAGTGTATATGTCATTCCCAATCTATTAATTTATCCCCTTCCTCCTTATCCCTTGGTAACCAAATTCTGTTTTCTACATCAGTGACTCTACTTCTGTTTTGTAAAAAAATCATTTGTACCATTTTTTTTAGATTCATTATGTGAATGATATCATGAGACATGTTATCTTTCTCTATCTGACTTACCTCATTCAGTATGACAATCTCTATGTCCATCCATGTTGTTGCAAATGGTATTATTTTGTTCTTTTTATGGCTGAGTGATATTCCATTGTATTTATGTACTGTGTGCTGTGCTGTGTTTAGTTGCTTAGTTGTGTCCAACTCATTGCGACTCTATGGACTGCAGCCCACCAGGCTCCTCTGTCCATGGGGATTCTTCAGGCAAGAATACGGGAGTGGGTTACCATGCTCTCCTTTGGGGGATCTTACCAACCTAGGGGTGGAACTCAGGTCTCCTGCATTGCAGCAGGATTTTTACCATGTAAGCTATGAGGGAAGCCCAAAATGCTGAACTGAGTAGCCTATTCCTTCGCCATGGTAACTTCACAACTCAGGAATTAAACTGGGGTCTCCTGCATTGCAGGTGGATTCTTTACCAACTGAGCCACCCAGGAAACCCCATATATGTACTATATCTTTATCCATTCTCCTGTTGAGGGACATATAGTTTGCTTCCACATCTTGGTTATTGTAAATAGTGCCACAATAAACACTAGAGTGCCTGTATCTTATTTTCTCCAGGTATATGCTCATGAATGGGATTTCTGGGTCATATGGTAGTTTTATTTTTGTTTTGTAAGAAACCCCATACAGTTCTCCATACCAACTTACATCCCCACCAGTAGTGTAGGAGGGTTCTCCTTTTTCCACACCTTCCCCAGCATTTATTATTTGAATATTCTTTGATGGTGGCCATTCAAATCAATGTGAAGTGATGCCTTATTGCAGTTTTGATTTATATTTCTCTAACTAATGACATTGAGACTCTTAATGTTCTCTTTGGCCTTGTGTCTTCTATAAGTGGTGCTGGGAAAACTAGATAGCTACAGGCAGAAAAATTAAATGAGAATACTCCCTAACACCACACAAGAAAATAAACTCAAAATTGATTAAATACCTAAACATAAGGCCAGACACTATAAAACTCTTCTAGGAAAACATTGGCAGGATACTCTTTGATATAAATCACCACAAGATATTTTTTGATTCACCTCCTAGAGTAAGAAAAATAAAAATAAACAAATGAGACTTAATTAAACTTAAAAGCTTTTGCTCAGCAAGGGAAATAAAAAACAAAATGAAAGGACAACCACAGCAGCCAACAAAGGGTTAACCTTAAAAATATACAAACAGGTCATACAACTCAATATTAAAAATAAATGCAAAAATGAACAGAAAATCTAAATAGACATCTATCCAAAGAAGATATATTTTAAGTTTCTTTTGAAGGCTACCTCTTTCTATTTTGAAAATAATTTCATTTGTATCATTTTTTAAGAATCCTCATATACATGATATCATGTAATATTACCTTCTTCATCTGACCTACTTCACTTTGAATGATAATCTCTAGGTCCACTATGTGACTGCAAATGACATTGTTTTGTTCATTTTTTATAGTTGAATAATATTCCATTGTGTGTATGCCCCCATCTGCTTTACAACAGTATGCGTTTATTGTTGTCATGTGTTTCAAGTAAATATTTTTATAAAACTCATATTACACTATTACTAATTTTGCTTTAGTAGTTAGCCAGTTGTCTCTTAAAGAAATTTAAATGATATATTTTAAAATTATTTTTCTTTCTTATAAGTACATAGTAAACATTTTGTTTTGTTCTTTTTAATTCTGATTTTCATTTTTATCAGTTTTCTTTCTTCCTAAAAACTTTACTATTTCTTAAACTGTGATTCTGCTGGAAATTATTTTCTCTGGATTTCACACATCTGAAAATGTATTACTGGAAATACTTCCTCTATTTAAATATATTTTAACTGTGTACAGAATTCAAGGTTGACAGGTTTCTGCTGTTGTTGGTTTTCTTTCATCACTTTAAAGATTTTGTTCCATTGTCTTCTGGCTTATATTGCTTGCAATCAAGAGTTAACTATAATTCTTATCTCTTTGACTCTATACATTATGCATTCCCCTTCCTTCTACCTCGTCCTGACCTATTTTAGCCATTGTTTAGATTGTTAATCATTAGTTCTGAGGAATTAGATTATAATATGTCTCAATTTCATTTTTTTCTTATTTTTTGAACTGCTTTGATTTCAAATTTTGAAATTTTTGCTGCTATCTTTATGTTTTTTTTTTTTCCTGTCCTCCTTCACATTACATATTTATTAAGCTGCTTGCTTACATGTTTTGGTTCACTCACTGATATTCTGTTAACATTTTTTTTGCCATCTTTTTCTCTGGTTTCTCTTTGGGGTTGTTTCTTGCTGTGTATTCAAGAATAATAATTTTTTTTCTTTTGTAATATCTCATCAGCTATTAATTACCTTCAGTATATTTTCCATCTGATACATTTCAGCTTTTGCTATGGACTGAAAATACTTTATGGACTTTAAGAGATTAAAATTCATGTTCTGAAGTCTAATTCACACTGTGTTAGTGTTTGGAGGAGGAGTCTTCAGGAAGTGATAAGGTCATGAACATGGGACTCTCATGATGATGCTCACATCACTTTTAAAAGATACCCTAGGGAGCTCACTTGCTCCTTTCCACCATGTGAGAATACAGTGAGAAATGATATTCATCTATGAACCAGATGTGCTTTTTGCTCTTGGATTTCCTGTTCTCCAGAATTGTGATTAATAAATCCTTGTTTAAACCAATCAGTCTATGGCATATTCTCTTATATTGGAAGTATGTAAAATGGTATTTTTCTTTTTTTTTCTTTTTTTTTTAAACATGGGGGCCATGTACTTTGTTTAAAAAATCGATGTATATCATGCTGTGAAAATATTTAGCAAGCATACTATGGTAAGGAAAACATGATGATATGTAAGAGAACTAGTGTAAGACAGTTTTTAATTCTTAAAATTTGAACTGGGTAATTTTTCTATCTTCACATTTAATTTTCTCCTTTGTTCTTAAACTTTTAGAATATAGAGATATAATAACTGTTAATGTCTTTGTCTAATAATTCTAGTTGTAAAACTTCTGAATATCTCTTTCAATCTATTACTTTTTCTTCTCAGTATAGGTTATTTTTTGGGTAATTTTCTACTTATTTGCATGCCTGGTGGGACTTTTTTTTATTTTTTTACTCTTTTAGATGTAAAATGTTTTTGTGTTTCTGTAAGCATTATTGAGGTTTGTTAAGAAATATAGCTCAATTACTTAGGAATAATATACTTCCTTCTTGCCTTTTGTTATTGCCATTGTTAACTTTTATTTAGACATCGTTTAGATGCACAAGAGACTTGCAGTGTTACTAAGGAGAAATGCTGTTTAGCTCTAACTCATTTTCTACTAACATATTACAAAATTACAGTGCAATTATCAAAATTTAAATTATAATATTTGTAAAATATTATTAACTAAACTATAGAAGTTATTCAAATTTCACCAGTATTATCACTCTTTTTTTTTTTCCCCCTCTTTCCAGGTACCATTCAGGATGTCTAATTTTTTATTTTAATATTTCTCAGGCAGAGCTGAGCAAGTTTAGTTTAGGACTAATATTACCCAACTACTGAGTCAATTGGAAAAGGAAATGACAACCCTCTCCAGTGTTTTTGCCTGAAAATCCCACGGTCAGAGGAGCCTGGTGGGCTACAGTCAAAAGGGTTGCAAAGTGTCAGACATGACTGAGCGATTAAGCACTGAGTCGATGCTCTTTGCCATTTGAGCCATTAGGAGAGCCTGGGAAACCATCTTAACTGTCTCCTGAGAAACAGGAGCGTCAGGAAGCAGCAGTTAGAATCCTGTATGGAACAACTTGTTGGTTCAAGATCAAGTAAGGAGTACAACAGTGTTGTCTGATGTCACTGTTTGTTTAACCTATATACTGAGCACATCATGAGAAATGGCCTGATGGATGAGTTATAAGCTGGAATGAAGATAGATGGGAGAAATATCAACATCCTCAGATATGAGGATGATACCACTCTAATGGCAGAAAGTGAAGAGAAACTAAAGAGCATTTTGATGAAGGTGAAGGAGGAGAGTGAAAATGCTGGCTTAAAACTAAATACTAAAGAAACAAAAACAAAGAAAAAGAAAACCCAAGATCATGGCATCCAGTCCCGTGACTGCATGGCAAACAGAAGGGGGAATGGTGAAAGTAGTGACAGATTTCCTCTTCTTGGGCTCCAAAATTATTGCAGACAGTGACTCCTACCAATGAAATCAGAAGACGATTGAATTTGGGCAGGAAAGCTACAACAAACTTAGACAGTATGTTGAAAAGCAGAGACATAACTCTGCCAACAAAAGTCCATATTGCCAAGGTTATGGTCTTCCCAGTGGTTATGTGTGGATGTGATAGCTGGACTGTAAAGAAGGCAGAACACCAAAGAATTGATGCCTTCAAACTGTGGTGCTGGAGAAGACTCCTGAAAGTCCCTTGGACAACAAGGAGATCAAATCAGTCCATTTTAAGGGAAATCAAACCTGAATATTCACCAGAAGGACTGATGCTGAAGCTGAAGCTCCAGTATTTTTGTCATGTGATGCAAACAGACGACTAATTGGAAAAGTCCGTGATGCTGGGAAAAATTGAGGGTCGAAGGAAGAGAGGGCTTCAGAGGATGAGATGACTGGATGGTATCACCAAGTCAATGAACATGAACTTGGGCAAATTCTGGGAGATGGTGAGGGACAGGGAGTCCAGGTGTACTGCAGTCCAGGTCACAAAGAGTCAGACATGGCTGGATGATGAAACAAGAACAACAATAATCTATAGAGTATTCTGCCCAATAATCCTATTTTATAAGATTTAGCACACTGGTTGGGATAAAAAGGAGCTATAATATTCCCTATGTGTGCTTTGGAGTTTGTTTGCTCTAATTGTTTTGAGTTATTTCCTCAGAGTGTAGTAATTTTCTCATATACATATACTCTACTCAGCTGCAGACACAAGGAGAGCCCTCCTCAGATCTCTGAAGCTTTATTTCTAATACTCTTTTCTTTGAAACTCACCACTATGAAATCTAATCTTGGTCTTTGCATATATCCATCTCATCTAATCACCTCAGTGAGAAGATCAGCTGTCTTGGAATCTTCCCATATTGTAGCCTGGAAACCCTCCAGGCAGTAACCTTGGGCAATAGTTTCTCATTGTGTGTGTGTGTGTGTATGTGTGTGTCCTATTTCTCAATGATCACTGTCTTCCCTACCTAATATCCAATGTCTATAAAATCATTATTTTGTATATTTTAATTGTGTTTTAGGTTTTTAAAGGTAGGTTGTTAAATTTGATCTTTATTAGCCCATGTTGTAAAGAAGCAAATATCTGCTTTAAATTTACATCCATCCAAATGATGCATATGTCTGCTTCTGTCAGGCACCAAAAGATTATTCAGATTAAATATTAAACTTGGTTTTAGGGGAATACACAGTGTCAAATCAAATTCAAGTGAAGGTGTCTCATATCTTCCTCTACAGGAAAGTATACTCAGAATTAAAATGGGAGAGAGTTTAATCTGATCTTCCACCCTGCTAGTATCCAAAATTGCCTTCTCACTGTATTTTATTTAATTCTAACTCCACATCTTTTGGGATTGACAAATTACTAGTGAAACAAATTAATTCTTTCTTATCTATTTTCAAATATAAGATTTTGTTTTAGAAGTTGCCATGAACTATCATCAGGCAGATAAGTGATAACAAACAGTGATGTCGCTGTGTAGAAAATAAAATCCTTTCACTATTGGTGGGATTGTAAATTGGTACAAACACCAAGGAAAATATAAACTTTCCTCAAAAAAACAAAACAAAACAAAACAAACAAAAAATATATACATATAAATATCAGATGATCCAGTAAATCCACTTCTGGAAATATAGCTAAAGGAAACAAAAACATTGTGTCAAAGAGATACCTGCACTTCCATTTTCAAAGCAGCAATATTTTCAATAGCCAATAAATGAAAACAAAACACACAAAAACTAAAAATCCAAAGCATCCATAGACAGAAGAACCATTAAAAGAAATGTGGAGTATTATGGAATGAAACATTATTCAACCATAAAAAAATAAATCATCTTGCTTTTGACAAAATGTTTTGACTTTGAGGGTGTTATACTTAATGAAAGAAGTCAGAAAAAGACAAATACTTTACCATTACTCTTGTGTGTAGAAGCTTTTTCTCTTTTTTTTTTTTTGTAAGAATGAAATAAATAGACTTGTGTCAAGAGATAAGATGTGTTGTTACACGATGCAGGGCATGGAAGGAGAAGGAATTAAATTAAGGTGGACAAAAGGTACAAAATTCCAGTTATAAGATAAATAAGTACTAGGAAAGTAATACACAACACAATGACTATATTTAGCACTTTTTAAAAATTTTGCAATTAATTTTATTTTAGTTGGAGGATAATTGCTTTACAATATTGTGATTTTTTTTGCCATACATAACCATGAATTGGTCACAGGTGTACATGTGTCTCCCCTATCCCTACCCCTCTCATTTCCCTCCACACCTTATCCTTCTGAATTGTCCCAGAGCGCAATCTTTGGGTGCCTTGCTTCACATATCAAACTTGCACTGGTCATCTACTTTACATATGGTAATGCACATGTTTCAGTGCTGTTCTCTCAAGTTATCCCACCCTCGCCTTCTCCAACAGTCCAAAAGTCTGTTCTTTGTGTCTGTGTCTCCTTTGCTGCCCTGCATATAGGATCATTGGTACTATCTTTCTAAATTCCATATATATGTATTTATATACAGTATTTGTCTTTCTTTTTCTGATGTTGCTTTGTATAATAGTCTCCAGGTTCATTCACCTCATTAGAATGGACTCAAATGTATTACTTCTTATAGCTGGGTAATATTCTATTGTGTATAGTACCACAGCTTCTTATCTATTCATCTGCCGATGGCCATCTAGGTTGCTGCCATGTTCTAGCTGTTGTTTATAATGCTGCAATGAACATTGGGGTACATGTGTCTCTTTCCATACTGGTTTCCTCAGTGTGCATGCCCAGCAGTGGGATTGCTGGGTCATATGGCAATTCTGTTACGAGTTTTTTTTAAGAAATCTCCAAATTGTTCTCCATAGTGGCTATATCAATTTGCATTCCCAGCAACAGAGTAAGAGAGTTCCCTTTTCCTCATACCCTTTCGAGCATTTATTGTTTGTAGACTTTTTGATGATGTGCATTCTGACCACTGCAAAAATAATACCTCATTGTAGTTTTGATTTGCATTTCTCTAATAGTAAGTGATGTTGAGCATCTTTTCATGTGTTTAATAATCATCTGTATATCTTCTTTGGAGAGATTTCTGTATGAGTCTTTTGCCCATTTTTTGATTGGACTGTTTTTCTGGTATTGAGCTGCATGAGCTCTTATATATATTTTGGATATTAATTCTTTGTCAGTTGTTTGCTTTGCTATTATTTTCTCCCATTCTGAAGGCTGTCCTTTCACCTTGCTTATAGTTTCCTTTGTTGTGTAAAATCTCATGCCTGTTATCCCAGCTACCCAGGACACTGAGGCTGGAGGATCCCTTAAGCCCAGGATTTCTGGGCTGCAGTACATTATGTTGACTGGATGTCTGCAGTAAGTTTGGCCTCAATATGGTGACCTCCTGGGAGTGCAAGACCACTAGGTTGTCTAAGGAGGGGTGAATGCCTAAGGAGGGGTGAACCAGCCCAGGTCGGAAAGGGAGAAGGTCCAATCTCTGATGCTGAACAGCACACTGCTTTCTGGTATACACAAGTGTGAGCAAACTCTGGAAGGTAGTGAAGGACAGGGTAGCCTGGCGTGCTGAAGTCAATAAGATCACAAAGAGTAGGACATGACTTAGTGATTGAACAACTTTGTGGATAAATACTAAGGGTTCACATCACAGGAAAAATATTTTTCTTTCTTTTTTTCTTGCGCTTAAAAGATATACAGAAATAATGTATTGTGATAATCATTTTACAACATAAGTAAGTCAAATTAATTTGACTATAACAAACATACAATGCCATTATAAATTTTATTTCAGCAAAACTGAAAAAAATTAAAATAAACTAGATAGCCATGAAGCAATAAAAAATGCATTGTACACAGTATATAACATATGTAATATGCATACATATAAATTAGATTGCATATAATTATATACTTTTTATAATATATCATATATAATAATATAAAATGCATCATCTACATTACATACATATTACATGTAAAACATTATACTACATGAATATGTATATAATTTAATTGTGTATTCAATATATAATTACTACATACATCTGTTACATATATGTCATATGTGCCATATATGTCATATGTCATATGGACAAGATGGATTCCCCAAATATTTAATCTGCAAAAGAGAAAATCATAAAACCTTTATATATTTTCGAATGCTAAGACATCTTAATGGCACCCCACTCCAGTACTCCTGCCTGGAAAATCCCATGGATGGAGGAGCCTGGTAGGCTGCAGTCCATGGGGTCGCTGAGGGTCAGACACGACTGGGCGACTTCACTTTCACTTTTCACTTTCATGCATTGGAGAAGGAAATGGCAACCCACTCCAGTGTTCTTGTCTGGAAAATCCTAGGGGTGGGGGAGTCTGGTGGGCTGCCATCTATGGGGTCACACAGAGTCAGACACGACTGAAATGACTTAGCACCAGTAGCAGCAGCAAGACGTCTTTAGTCTCTGAGTGAGAAGTAACGGAGCAAATATTGTGGCATGACAATTTATTTTGTTTATATATATTGCTGGTTTTATCTTCCTAATAATTTAATAACTTCTGTATATATTTCTATAACTGAAATTGGTTTTGTCTGATTTTTATAACAACTCATAAAAGACTGGAATAAGTTTGTAGTTTTTTTTTGCAACCAAATTCAATTCATAAAATGTATAAGGTTTTATAAATTTGGTATAGATTTTAATTTCAGTCTGAGAAATAATTTTCCCAGAAACTCTCCTACATAGTTTTCTTTTTCCCTATTTAATTTGAGATTAATTGGATTAACTATATTTTAAATGCAATGCCTTTACTCATACATGTGTATATGTATTCATATAGTATTATAGTATTAATACTATCTTCATATACAAGTATTCATATATGTATATATTTTTATATGTTTTCTATATATAATGGAATTACTTAGCAATACAGTTCTTTCTCTAGATCTCTTTCTCTACACATATATCCCATGTGCACATTATGCATATTCAAAAGTAAGTATTCTAGAAATATTCACTTTGATCTAGAACAAACATTTTAAAATTAATACAACATTTACTAAACTCATCAACTTAAAATTGTCCTTCCACTTTGGGCACAATAATCTGTTCTTAGAATGTGGCACTAATTGCCCAATAGAGATATGAAAACATCTCTACCTTTTTCTTCTCTCTCTCCCTCACATGTATACTACTGTTGTCAAATTCTACAAATCAAATTATTTTCCAAATCACAGCCTACAAATTTACAAATCCCTGCCATTTTCTTCATCATCACTACCATTTCTTATGGTTCTTATGAAGCATTTATTAATTTCCAACTCATTTTTTACAGTATAATTATAGGGACCTCCCAAACTTCCAATTTTATTATATCATTCTCTTCATTAATTTGTTCAGAGCTTTCATATTCCTTTATATAAAGTTCTCCATGAAATCACTGAATTACTTCTCCAGCTATTCCTTACATCTTATATATTTGCCATGATCTCATCCAAATAAAGCTTCATGATGAAAGTCAAATCAAGACTGTCATCAAGTTCTTTCTTCTTCATGTACACTACCTCCTCAAACTCTATTTCATCGTTATTTACTTGAAATATATTCAGACAAGTCTCTCTGATATTTTATATATAATATAATACTATAGAGGAAAGAAGAAATTGTCACGGGCTAATGTTTCAGGAAAGACTTTACAGAGACTGTTTTTAGTTGTCTATTGGGCACTGAGTGATAAGTAGATTATGAAAATAAGGGCATGTGTAAACCTGGGAAGAGAACTTATTGTACAAAGTTGATATAATATATTCCACATATGGGAATAAAAAATGGTTTGGCTGGAATATGAATATTGTAAAAAGAACTAATTGGGGAGAATATATTTGAAAATAAATTTTTAATCACATTTAGAAGTTATTGAATAATTAAATGATGAATAGGAATTTATAGGAGCCAGCCGAGAATTTGGGGGAAGAAAATTAAATCATTATCAATTCAAAATACTGATGTGAGATTATAAAAGTTCATATATGTTTATATATATATATGGTATAAACATTACCCTTGATTTCTTTTGAGATGTAATTTGCAGACCATATTATTCCCAAATTTCTTTGCAAGCATATTCATGTGGGTAATTCAAAAACATATCTTCTTGACACAGATAATATTCTTTAGAAAAGAAGCTAGTATCCCTCCAACTCTAAAATATAAAAAAAGGTTTGATGTGAAATATAGGAATAATTGGCCAATTCTTCACTGTAGGAATTTTCTCCTTGGTAAGACATAGTCAGAAATTTCAAATTATTTGAACTGCAATTAATAACTTATAGCAGTATAGAGATAAATCCAAAAAAAAAAAAAAAGAAGCTACCTTAGTGACTTCACATTTTCTTTGCAAAGCAGTCTTTGGGAAAACAATTATGTTAATTAACTCAAATAATGTTTTGCTGGTGCCAGAATCTAAGGCACACAGGCTGTTCTGGGACTCCTCGGAACACTGTGGAAGCAGCAGTATGCATTTTAACAAAAGCTTTTGAACAGCAGGTGTGATATGCAGAACAACGTACACCATAAACACTGGGCAAGATGAACGAGATAACTTGAGATCCATCTATCAAGCTGAACATCCTTTGCTATATCTAAATAATGGTACTTGAAAAAATGACTTACAGTGACTTCTCCCTATAAAAGTTCAAAATTTGCAGTTCTTCCTTTAAGATCTTTAATCCTACTTCTGAAGAGTTTTGATAAAATTTCATAGAAATAGTGAACAATAGTGCATCTGCTATGATTCCACTTTAGAAGTTACCCATTTAGAATAGTTTAAAGGAGTTGGGATTTTAGATTGGAAGAATGACATAACTAAAATGTCTGAGAAAATAACATATATATGTACATATTTTGGAGAAGGAAATGGAAACCCACTCCAGTACTCTCGCCTGGAAAATCCCATGGATGGAGGAGCCTGGTAGGTTACAATCCATGAGGTCACAAGTAGTTGGACATCACTGAAAGATTTCACTTTACTCCCCTCACTCACTTCATACTTTATCGCTGGAGAAGGAAATGTCAACCTACTCTAGGGTTCTTGCCTGGAGAATCCCATGGAATCCCATGGACAGAGGAGCCTGGCGGGCCATGGTCCATGGGATTGCAGAGAGTTGGACACGACTGAAATGACTGAGCACTGAGCACACATGTACATATTTATATATAAAATGATATTAAGTACAAAGTAGTGAACTAGCAATTAAGACACAGAAATATGAATAAAAATGGCTCTCTCAAAGAACTTTAAATGAGATCAAATGAAAAGATACTAATTCCTAAAAATCAAATATCCATAAAATTATTTCAAAACAATAGCATATTGTATAATATGGTATCTGATTAGTTGCAATGATTCTGGATAAATGAGAAGAAAACATTTTAATTTTAAGAAAATTGTTCATCCAGTAATTATTTACATTGATAAACTATTATCTGAGCTATTCTTCAAAAAATATGCCTCAGTTCAGTTCAGTTCAGTCGCTCAGTCATGTCTGACTCTTTGCGACCCCATGAATCACAGCACGCCAGGCCTCCCTGTTCAACACCATCTCTCGGAGTTCACTCAGACTCACGTCCATCGAGTCAGTGATGCCATCCAGCCATCTCATTCTCTGGCATCCCCTTCTCCTCCTGCCCCCCAAATGCCTCCCAGCATCAGAGTCTTTCCAATGAGTCAACTCTTCCCATGAGGTGGCCAAAGTACTGAAGCTTCAGCTTCAGCATCATTCTTTCCAAAGAAATCCCAGGGCTGATCTCCTTCAGAATGGACTGGTTGGATCTCCTTGCAGTCCAAGGGACTCTCAAGAGTCTTCTCCAACACCACAGTTCAAAACCATAAATTCTTCGGCGCTCAGCCTTCTTCACAGTCCAACTCTCACATCCATACATGACCACAGGCAAAACCATAGCCTTGACTAGATGGACCTTAGTCGGCAAAGTAATGTCTCTGCTTTTGAATATGCTATCTAGGTTGGTCATAACTTTTCTTCCAAGGAGTAAGTGTCTTTTAATTTCATGCCTGCAGTCACCATCCACAGTGATTTTGGAGCCCCCAAAATAAAGTCTGACACTGTTTCCACTGTTTCCCCATCTATTTCCCATGAAGTGATGGGACCAGATGCCATGATCTTCGTTCTCTGAATGTTGAGCTTTAAGCCAACTTTTTCACTCACTCTCCTCTTTCACTTTCATCAAGAGGCTTTTTATCTCTTCTTCACTTTCTGCCATAAGGGTGGTGTCATCTGCATATCTGAGGTTATTAATATTTCTCCCAGAAATCTTGATTCCAGCTTGTGTTTCTTCCAGTCCAGTGTTTCTCATGATATACTCTGCATAGAAGTTAAATAAGCAGGGTAACAATATACAGCCTTGACATACTCCTTTTCCTATTTGGAACCAGTCTTTTGTTCCATGTCCAGTTCTAACTCTTGCTTCTGACCTGCATACAGATTTCTCAAGAGGCAGGTTAGGTGGTTTGGTATTCCCATCTCTTTCAGAATTTTCCAGTTTATTGCCTAGTATGATCTAAACTACTTACTCATAGGCTGTCATTGTCATGTAGTTAATGTTATCTAATTGTCATTTTCTTTACTTTTATCTTCTTCATTACTTTTGACACCTATTGTATTCTGGTTAGAAAGCAGATTACATATTTATGGATATTCTGGCAATGTTAAAGATTAAGAAAGTAAGAATTAATCAGAAAATTTCTCACTTCTTTACCTCCCTACTTGCCAGCATGTGCAAAACTAGGGATAACTGATTTTCTTCTTGGAGAAGGTAAGATACTTGACTTCAGGCCTCTATCTGTGTTTCAAAGAACTGTTTTCCCAGTTTTGAGTATAGAGCCTGGAATATTATTGGAGTTCAACTAATAGTGTTGAATGAATAAAATTTAATACTCCAAGCATGCGTTTATAAGAACCTAGATTATAGTAAGTAAAAAACTAAACAAGGACCAGGCAGTCTTGATAATGAAATCAAATTTCATGCTATATGTTGAGAGAAGGGAAATTACTAAAGAAAATGCTAGGTTTAAAATATGAGAAAGTATAAGAAAGATGATATTAATAATAAGGACTAATCAACTTATAGTTCATGGTAGAAAGCTGAAGATAAGTTTGAGCATGTTGATTGGTGAAAAATGGTGTAACATTTAGTGGAAATTCTCTAGATGCATCTTACAAAGAGGAACTGGGTTTCAGAAGAGAGGTAAGACTGAAAATACAAATGTAAACTTATTATTATTATTATTTTAATATATTAAGGATATATGAAGTTTAAAAAAAAAGAGATGAAAAGATGAAAAATAGATGAAAAGAGAGTGTGTCGATAGCAATAGGGGCCTTAACATTGAGAAAAGTCTGTGTCAAAGGTGAAAAATGAAGGAAGTAAAGCTTCCGGGATGGCGCTAGTGGTAAAGAACCCACCTGCCAATGCAGGAGACATAAGAGACTCAGGTTTAAACCTTGGCTCTGGAAGATCCCCTGGATAAGGAAATGACAACCCACTTTAGTATTCTTGCCTGGAGAATCCCGTGAACGGAGGAGCCAGGCAGGCTACAGTCCATAGGGTTGCCAAGAGTGGGACATGAATGAAGTGAATTAGCATGCACACTCAAAGAAAATAGAAACACTAATGGTGAAATAATGGGGCAGGTTCAGAGGAGAGTAAAAGGTTCTACTTGATTTCTCTGGAAAATGAGGTCAGTTATATAAAAAGAGAGTCACTGGGTAGAAGCAAATATAATAATTCTAATCGTTTTGCCCTGGGCACAAAATACTTAGTGTCAATATGTGTGGCCTCACAGCCTGTCTGCACTTTTTAAGGCCTAGGAACAGATAAAGCAGGTGGAAAAAAAAAGAAGAAAAATAATTATAAAAGCTACAGTTTTGTGAACTGAACATAATAACTTTGTTTTGGTTGATCTTGGCATGAAATTTGCATTACTTTTGACTCATTCTCTCATATCTTTAATCTTAAAATCAATGTGATTTGCAGCCCCCTGCAGTTCTGATTGCCTTTTCCTCTTTTGTACCTTTAAGCTGCTTGACTGTAGGGATTTTGTTTTCAGATAAGCCCCAATTCCTCTAAAATAAAGAGTGAATTAGCAGAGGTTTATAAATAATGACATTATAATGTGTTCGAACTTCAGAAGAAACATTTGATTGTAGCATTTATTAAAAAAAAAAAAAACACCTCTCTAAAAACAGTGAACTACTGTTCAGTCCAAAGTTAGGACTCTTGGTCATTAAATGCTTCTTATGAAAATATTTTTAAATAATTGAAATAACTACATGCATCATATTTCAAATAAAGTTCTTATGACTGATTTGATTAGTAAATCAAAAGTATAAGTATACAGAATCTTTTGTGTCAAAAAAACAAATAATAAAACTTACATTTTTTGAATTACAAATTTTTGCATAGTAAGTGTCATAACTCAGTTTTGTGTAAGAATATATTTTTGTAGGGTACTCCAGTGAAAAAAGAAGAAAGCATATATACACAGAGGGAGAACTTGAGTTGCTAAGAAGTTCCACAGGAAACTCTGGAGGATCATTCCAAATTGAACGGAAAAATCCCAGGTCTTTGTACCCCACATCACCCAGTCAAAGGATGTGATTTGCCCCACAGAAGTGTTGACTTTTGAGTAAATTAAAATTCCTTTGGGAGCAATTTTTGAACAAGATTTCAGCTGTGTGCCAATGTAAGGCAGAATTCCCTACAGCAGTAATGATTCTCTCAGTTTTTAAGGTCTCTACATCATAGAATCTCAAGTTAATAACTCTGAATTTCCTGTTTTTAAAATCTTGCCTTGCAAGTCAATTTTTAAAGAAAAATTTCCTTCCTTTTTCTTTCTATGATAGACTAAGTAAATAAGGAGCTCACTTTTCTTTTTATGTTTCTCTATCAAGAATTTAGAATATCCCCTCTTTTTTAATCTGGGGTGGCCTCTGACTGTTTCAATCAATAAAATGCAGTGAGTGTTACCCAACGATGGTTCCAGGTCCAGCCTTTAAGAACACGGACAGGTTTTGTCTTGTTCCTTAAACATCTAAGTTGCCATGTGAAAAGTCTGACCAACTGAGGAAAACCTTAAGGAGGTTCTCTAAACATAGTCTTAGGACTAAATGAGTGTTTAATTCATAGTGTTTTCATGAATTCTCTTTCTGATAGTAGTTCAGTTCAGTTTAGTTCGTTCATTCAGTCATGTCTGACTCTTTGCGATCCCATGAATTGCAGCACGCCAGGCCTTCCTGTCCATCACCAACTCCGGAGTTCACTCAGACTCACTTCCATCGAGTCAGTGATGCCATCCAGCCATCTCATCCTCTGGCGTCCCTTCTCCTGCCCCCAATCCCTCCCAGCATCAAAGTCTTTTCCAGTGAGTCAACTCTTCACATGAAGTGGCCAAAGTACTGGAGTTTCAGCTTTAGCATCATTCCTTCCAAAGAAATCCCAGGGCTGATCTCCTTCAGAATGGACTGGTTGGATCTTCTTGCAGTCCAAGGTACACTTAAGAGTCTTCTCCAACACCACAGTTCATTTCAGCATCCACTAATTCTTTCTTAGCAAGAATAGCAAAAATATGCTATAAAGATACTTTATCATTATTCCTTATCCGCTGCCATGCTGGCCCTCTTTTCTGCTCATCCAGTAAAATCTATTGCTGAGAATTGCCATTAGTTTTTACATCAGTTAAACTAGAGCCTACTGTGAGAGAGGGAGAATCTGTGTACACTATTAAAGATATATAGAGAGAGATAGGAAGACAAATGGTATTCAGAAACTCATTTTATTTGCTGATTCTTATTTATCTCAATTTATTTTATGTGCTATATGCATGGTCTGGCACTACACAGCCATGTCTTCCAGAATCACACTGAAGTTCCTTTTGTTTTCAAGTTTTCATTTTACATAATGTTATCATAAACCTTCGGAGAAGGCAGTGGCACCCCTCTCCAGTACTCTTTGCTGGAAAATCCTATAGATGGAGGAGCCTGGTAGGCTGCAGTCCATGGGGTCGCTAAGAGTCGGATTCGACTGAGCGATTTCACTTTCCTGCATTGGAGCAGGAAATAGCAACCTACTCATTGTTCTTCCCTGGAGAATCCCAGGGACGGCGGAGCCTGGTGGGCTGCCGTCTATGGGATCGCACAGAGGCAGACACGACATCATAAACCTTAGTGTGCAATTGCAGTGGTATTTCAAGTAAAATGTTACACAACAAGATTTTTTTCTCTTCTCCATTTCACAAAGCTGTTCTCGTTACAGCGTCTAGTCATTCAGTGTCCTATTCCTGCACTTTCTCCGGTCAGACTTACCACTGGCTCCTGACTGGCATGAAACAGGGCTGTCCCAATGTCTTTGGACTGAAAGCCACCTCTAAAGTGTCAGAGACAAGAAAAAGAAGACTCACTATGAGAAGTATTTTATAATATCATCTTTTAAGATTTGAATATTTGATGGCAAGAATTGATGTGTCAAATATTACTTGAGTTAATAAAAATTATATTATTAATGCTGTCAATAATTTGCTTGCATCAAAATAATTTGTGTGAAAGACTACCTAAAATTTACTTTAGAAAATTGTATTTTAACATTTTGTTGTAGAAAATTTCAATCCATATGTACAAAGAAAGATTAGGTTAATGAACTTCCATGTATACATCCCAAAGCTTTCATAATCATCAAATTCAGCCATTCTTTCTCCTTTTAATCCCTATCTTTCCTTCATGGCTCAAATTATTTTGAAGAAAATCCAACACTTCACATCATTTCATACACAAGCATTACCATATGCATATCTAAAAATCTTTCTTTCTTAAAATTATAGCCATGATATCATTAACATGCACAAAAAAACTATTTCATGCAGCACTAGGCAGTACTCATAATTTCTTATCACATAAATGCTGTATTTTTGAAAGTTTAGTTGAGTCATGATTCAAATATTTTAAATATATCTTGTCTTTAAATCTGCAAATATGTCTTCTCTTTCTCTTGTGGTTTACCTGTTGAAAAATTCGGTTGGTTTCCTAAAAGACCAATTTCTTTCCTAGAGGAAAAAAATGAATGTGACCTAGTAAGTTTATATTCCAATCATCCACCCTTTCATCTCTCCATATATTCATTCAAAACTTAATATGTTTGTATATCTCTGTCCATCTATTTATCTATTTTAGCTATGGTGTATCAATTAATGTTTCAGCATGATTACACAGAAAATCATGATATGACTCTAAAGGCAATGGCAGATTATGTTCTGATGATATGCTGAGGTTTGTGTTTTTGAGAGCAAATCATTTATAATGTAAATATTCCTAGACTTTCCATTAACCATGCCAACCTAAAAGGTTCTGTCTTTGCTTACTTGATATTTTTCTTATTTCTCAAATGTTGAGAAAAATTACCCTTGACAATTTTCTGAAGGAGTTTTCTCTGATGCAGAAAATGGAAGAAATGATTAAGTATAAAATTAAAGTGTTTAAAATCTAAGGATGGTACCGAGGTAGTCCAAGGGATGGATTATAGGTTTTATAGTAAGTTAGAAAACTATTAAATGCTGTCAGAAGCTAATATACAGTGATAAATTAGTTAATAAATACTTCCTTCAGTAATTTTGAAGGACACTTTTGTTGTGGGTAAGAAATTAATAGTCTGAAAGAATGTAAGTTTATGGATAAATACCATTTTAAAATTCTAGTATATGAGGAAGAGCACTTCTGTATGATAACAAAATATAGATTAAATGTGCATTTGAAAGATTTGAATGGAAAGAAGTTGAAGATCCTATAATTTGAGCAAGTCAAAGACTTTGAGCTTCTGTTGAATGAAGCATCCTTGGAGGAACAAAGTCTCCAGCTATGGTGCATGAGCCAAGGATATAAATGAGACAGAAGTTGCACAGTAAAAGATATAAGAGAACAAAACAAACAACAACAATACAATGTCCTAAAACTTTACGACAACAGATTATAAAAGGGATGGAAAAATAAGAAAAGACAATTTCCTTGCTTCTGAGAGACGTTAAGTGTAGGAGTGTCAATGGATTGCACCTAAATTGGGGTTTCAGAAGAGCCTGTTGCTTTACACTAAAGGCAAGATTCAACTAAGGTGAGTGACGACTAAGGTGAGTGATTATAAGAAGAAACAATTAAGATATCAAAGACACAATTAAATTTATAATGTGAAAGGGAAAGTGTTTATCACTGTTGTGTGGAACTCTTTGTGACCCCCAAGGACTATAGCCCACCATACTCCTCAGAGGTCCATGGAATTCTCCAGGCAGGAACACTGGTGCCGGTTGCCATTGCCTTCTCCAATGGGTCTTCCCAACCCAGGAATAGATCCCAGGTCCCCTGCATTGCAGGCAGATTCTTTAGTGTTTGAGCTACTAGGGTAGCAAATTTATAATGAAGAATCTTAAATATCATTCCTCCTGCTATCATTCTGGCTCTAGTATTTAAATGATAAGCTCTGGCTATTGTCACTTCACTAGAATAGTGTTCTCCACTTTTGCTATACATTGGAATCATCTGATGATGTCTGATTTGCAACCTCAGATTCTGGTTTTAATTTACCTGGTGTACAGCCTGAATCTCAGAACCATTGAACCACTGTGTGTATTCCTAGTGACTAACATACTTACTGAAGATCTAATATCAGCCTAGAATAAAATAATCATTAAACATACATGTGCTTTTGAAATTATTATAGAAAACTTACCTAGATGAAACCCTGGATCTAGTACGTACTGAGAAACCAATAGTTATCATGATGAATGAGATTGTTACTTTCTCTTTTGGATTATATTGGGTTGATTTAAGAGAAACTTTTGGTCTCTCTATCAGTACACAGTTTTAAAATATTGCACTGAAAAGTCTACTTGTTTCTACCTAAAACTAAAAATTGGTTTTAGCTCTTCAGCTTTTGACATTTTGTAAGATGCACATTGATTATAACAGAATTTGACAGGAAAAAAAATTCATAGAATTTCAATCCATAATCTAAACATTATAATGTTCTAAATTAGATATAATCAACAAATTCCACAAAATATGAAGCTTATTATATAAAAGCTCTTATTAGAGATTTAGATTAAAACATAGTGATTAGCAAAATACTTAGAATATAGATTTTAGAGTCAGACAACTTTATTTAAATTCAGTTGTGTTACTTTCCAGTGGGAAATGTATATCATATCTACATCTTTTCCTAGCTTGTAAAATGACACTATGAATGTATCATTTATTTAACTGTTATGAAAGCTAAATGATATATGTAAAGCAAATTAGTATCATGATTAATAAGTATTAAATTCTCAACATTAAATATATATACAAAAAAAAAAGTTAAACTCTAAATGCAAGTAGCATAGAATTACTATTTCCCAAAGTGTTTCTGATTAACTGCAGCAATATTTATAAAGTACTTACACAAAATGCTTTGCTTTCATGAAACTACATCCTAGTGGAGAACACAGAAAGTAACTGTAAAATTGTAAAAACACATAATTAAATGTTAAGTGAACAACCTTGATGCAAGCAAAACAAAAGGATTTCTATAATAGAAAGTAGCAAAATAACTTGAATTTAATTATGTGTGGATAAATAAAAGTTTTTCCTCTAGGAGACAAAGTTCATGTTAAACTATAGAATTGAATAAGAGCTCAATAAATAACCGACTGATGGGTGTTTGTGTGTGTGCACTCACGCACACATGTGTTTTCCAGAAAGTACTTGAGTCTTGTTTTCTGAAAAATAACTTTTGTAATGCACATAGTCTCAAAAATAAAGTTGAGGAATCCTCAGTTTTCAAATGTCCTATCTGAGTAATTTTCAATATTGATTGGAAAAGACAGATAAAATAACTATTGAGAAATGGAAAGTCTAATTGGAAAAGAATTGAGAACATTAACAAAGACAAGATTATGATGTGAATCTAAAGATAAATATGAGGAGAAAAAAAAATGGTATTCACATTGGGAAAATACAAGTTACTATATACACTGCTGTGCTGTGCTTAGTTGGTCAGTTGTGTCCAACTTTTGTAATCCCATGGACAGTAGTAGCCTTCCAGGCTCCTGTGTCTGTTGCTTCTGTGTCTAGCCTGAGATACTCCAGGCTAGAATACTGGAGTGGGTTGCCATGCCCTGAACTTCCCAAGCCAGAGATCAAACTCAGGTCTCCCGCATTGCAGGTGGATTCTTTACCATTTAAGCCACCAGGGAAGCCCTGAGGTGGTTTTTAAACGCTGTAATGAATTCTTCCAAAGTGATGGAAATTAAAACCTAAATACTAGGCAAGACTTATAACATTAATTCTTTATGACTTGAGCATAAATATCTTTGCCTGTCGTAACGTGGATCTGGTCATCATCTTCATCAAAACTTCACCTATGTTTCTGAAATAATTAAAAAAAAATTCCCCTACTTGTTGTTGTTCAGTCACTAAGTCGTGTTCAACTTTTTGTGACCCCATGGACTAGAGCACACCAGGCTTCCCTGTCCTTCACTATCTCCCAAAGTTTGCCGAAATTCATGTCCATTGAGTCGGTGATGCTATCTAACCATTTCATCCTCTGCTGCTCTCAATCTTTCCCAGCATCAGGGTCTTTTCCAATGAGTCAGCTCTTTGCATCAGGGGGCCAAATTATTGGAGCTTCAGCATCAGTCCTTCCAATGAATATTCAGGGTTAATTTCCTTTATGATTGAGTGGTCTGATGTCCTTGCAGCCCAAGGGACTTTCAAGAGTCTTCTCCAGCACCACAATACGAAAGCATCAATTATTTGGTTGCTCAGCCTTCATTATGTGAGCTCAGCCTTCGTTATGATCACATCCATACATGACTACTGCAAAAGCCATAGCCTGAACTATACTGACCTTTATCAGCAAAGTAATGTCTCTACTTTTTAATACACTGTCTAGGTTTGTCATAGCTTTTCTTCTAAGGAAATTAACACTAACTTAGAGGTTGTAGATTTTGCATTAAAAGATTGTCTGATATGCATATATTTTTGATGATAATATTGATTTCTATTAAATCTTTGAAAAAATAAAGAAAAGAAGGCATTTTCTTCATCATAAAATTGCAACCATCACTGGGATAGCATATAGCAGCTGCCTAACAGCTCTGCAGTCTGGAAACTACAGGGAGAAATTTGGCAGGTGGAATGCAATTACCCAAACTGGACCTCATCCAGATGTACAGGGCAAACACCCTTTCACTATTACAGATTGCTTTCAAATCTTTAAGGGTCATACAAAAATTAGTTATTTCATTTTTATATCTCACTCAAAATATACCTAGCTTTTTCACATTAAAATAAAATTAAAATAAACTGTCTTTTGCTAAAAAGCAAGTCTAATAATACTACTTCACTGTTGGAGTGCACTCATATAATAAAGTATAGATGTGTTTTGTGCTTTTAATTAAATGCTGAATTTTGCTCTCATTCCACATTTCCATCATATGCTGAAAACAGTATATGATGAATGGCAAAAATTTCTTTTCCTTGTGAGACTGAAACATAATCTATTCAAATTAAGTCACTCCTCACAAGGAGTATATTTTTTTAACCTTAGATTAATAGGAAACAAATGTGTTAAAATTTTACATTTATTTATTTTATAGTGGTTCATATCTTAACAATTAATTCTCTCTTCTTCTATACCATTACTTATTTAATTCTAACTCAGAAAAAAATATGTGATATCTGGATTTTGGAGAAAAAAATAAACACCAACAAATCTTGGTTTTGATCAAGTGTTTGTTATATGATTTTGGAGCAGATTTTTCAGATTTCCTGTCTACTTAACCATGCTGAAGTCACTCAGTCATGTCCGACTCTTTGCAAACCCATGGACTACTGTAGCCTATCAGGCTCCTCTGTCTATGGGATTTTCCAGGCAATAGTACGGGAGTGGATTGCCATTTCCTTCTCCAGGGGATCTTCCCGACCCAGGGATCGAACTCGGGTCTCCCTCATTGTAGACAGACTCTTAACCGTCTGAGCCACCAAAACTTTCAGACCCTCTCATTTTATGTTCTTTTTTTTTTTCTGACCATGGTATTTATTTATTTATTTATTTTTAAATTTTTTATTTTTTTAATTACAATACTGTATTTGTTTTGCCATACATTGACGTGAATCAGCCATAGGTGAACACAATCTCCCAAAGCCGAAGCCCTCTCCCACCTCCCACCCCACATCCTCTCCCTGAATCATCCTGTGCATCAGCCCCATGCATCCTGCATTCTACATTGAACATAGAACATAGATTGGCGCTTCGTTTCTTACAAGAAAGTATACATGTTTCAATGCCATTCTCCCAAACCATCCCACCCTTTCCCTCTCCCTCAGAGTCCAAAAGTTCATTCTATACCTCTGTGTCTCTTTTGTTGTCTCACATAGAGGGTCATCATTACTATCTTCTAAATTCCATATATATGTGTCAGTATACTGTATTGGTGTTTTTCTTCCTGGCTTACTTCACTCTGTATAATCGGTTCCAATTTCATCCATCTCATTAGAACTGAGTCAAATTTATTCTTTTTAAGGGCTGAGTAGTATTCCATTGTGTATATGTACCACAGCTTTCTTATCCAATCATCTGCTGATGGACATCTAGGTTGCTTCCATGTCCTGGCTATTATAAACAGTGCTGCAGTGAACATTGAGGTACATGTGTCTCTTTCAATTCTGGTTTCCTCAGTGTGTGGGCCCAGCAGTGAGATTGCTGGGTCATAAGGCAGTTCTATTTGCAATTTTTTAAGGAATCTCCACACTGTTTTCCATAATGGCTGTACTAGTTTGCATTCCCACCAGCGGTGTAAGAGGGTTCCCTTTTCTCCACATCCTCTCCAGCATTTATTGCTTGTAGACTTTTGGATTGAAGCCATTCTGACTGGTGTGAAATGGTACCTCATTGTGGTCTTGATTTGGATTTCTCTGATAATGAGTGATGTTGAACATCTTTTCATGTGTTTGTTAGCCATCATATGTCTTCTTTGGAGAAATGCCTATTTAGTTCTTTGGCCCATTTTTTTTTATTGGATCGTTTATTTTTCTGGAGTTGAGCTGCATAAGTTGCTTGTATATCTTTGAGATTAGTTGTTTGTCAGTTGTTTCATTTGCTATTGTTTTCTCCCATTCAGAAGGCTGTCTTTTCACCTTGCTTATAGTTTCCTTTGTTGTGCAGAAGCTTTTAATTTTAATTAGATCCCATTTGTTTATCTTTGCTTTTATTTCCAGTATACTGGGAGGTGGATCATAGAGGATCCTGCTGTGATTTATGTCGGAGAGTGTTTTGGCTATGTTCTCCTCTGGGAGTTTTATAGTTTCTGGTCTTACATTTAGATCTTTAATCCATTTTGAGTTTATTTTTGTGTGTGGTGTTAGAAAGAGGCCTAGTTTCATTCTTTTACAAGTGGTTGACCAGTTTTCCCAGTACCACCTGTTAAAGAGACTGTCTTTACTCCATTGTATATTCTTGCCTCCTTTGTCGAAGATAAGGTGTCCATAGGTGTGTGGGTTTACCTCAGGGCTTTCTATTTTGTTCCATTGATCTATATTTCTGACTTTGTGCTAGTACCATACTGTCTTAATGACTGTGGCTTTGTAGTAGAGCCTGAAGTCAGGCAAGTTGATTCCTCCAGTTCCATTCTTCTTTTTCAAGATTGCTTTGGCTATTTGAGGTTTTTTGTATTTCCATACAAATCTTGAGATTATTTGATCTAGTTCTGTGAAAAATACTGCTGGTAGCTTAATGGGAATTGCACTGAATCTGTAGATTGCTTTAGGTAGTATACTCATTTTCACTAATGACTCTTCCGACCCATGAGCATGGTATATTTCTCCATCTATTAGTGTCCTCTTTGATTTCTTTCATCAGTGTTTTATAGTTTTAGATATATAGGTCTTTAGTTTCTTTAGGTAGGAATATTCCTAAGTATTTTATCTTTTTCGTTGCAATGGTGAAATGGTGAATGGAATTGTTTCCTTAACTTCTTTTTCTACTTTCTCATTATTAGTGTATAGGAATGCAAGGGATTTCTGAGTGTTGGTTTTATATCCTCCAACTTTACTATATTCATTGATTAGCTCTAGTAGTTTTCTGGTCGAGTCTTTAGGATTTTCTATGTAGAGGATCATGTCATCTGCAAACAGTGAGAATTTTACTTCTTCTTTTCCAATTTGGATTCCTTGTATTTCTTTTTCTGCTCTGATTGCTGTGGCCAAAACTTCCAGTACGATGTTGAAGAGTAGTGGTGAAAGTGGACACCCTTGTCTTGTTCCTGACTTTAGGGGAAATGGTTTCAATTTTTCACCATTGAGGATAATGTTCTGTGGGTTTGTCATATATAGCTTTTATTATGTTGAGGTATGGTCCTTCTATTACTGCTTTCTGGAGAGTTTTTATCATAAATGGATGTTGAATTTTGTCAAAGGCTTTTTCTGCATCTATTGCGATAATCATATGATTTTTATTTCTCAGTTTGTTAATGTGATGAATTACATTGATTGACTTGCAGATATTGAAGAATCCTTGCATCCCTGGGATAAAGCCCACTTGGTCATGGTGTATGATCTTTTTAATGTGTTGCTGGATTCTGATTGCTGGGATTTTGTTGAGGATTTTTGCATCTATGTTCATCAGTGATATTGGCCTGTAGTTTTCTTTTTTGTGGTGTCTTTGTCAGGTTTTGGTATTAGGTGATGGTAGCCTCATAGAATGAGTTTGGAAGTTTACCTTCCTCTGCAATTTTCTGGAATAGTTTCAGTAAGATAGGTGTTAGCTCTTCTCGAAATTTTTGGTAGAATTCAGCTGTGAAGCCGTCTCGACCTGGGCTTTTGTTTGCTGGAAGATTTCTGATTACAGTTTCAATTTCCATGCTTGTGATGGGTCTGTTAAGATTTTCTATTTCTTCCTGGTTCAGTTTTTGAACGTTGTACTTTTCTAAGAATTTGTCCATTTCTTCCAAGTTGTCCATTTTATTGGCATATGATTGCTGATAGTAGTCTCTTATGATTCTTTGTATTTCTGAGTTGTCTGTCGTGATCTCTCCATTTTCATGTCTAATTTTGCTGATTTGATTTTTTTCTCTTTGTTTGTTGATGAGTCTGGCTAATGGTTTGTCAATTTTATTTATCCTTTCGAAGAACCAGCTTTTTGCTTTGTTGATTTTTGCTATGGTCTCTTTTGTTTCTTTTGCATTTATTTCTGCCCTAAGTTTTAGGATTTCTTTCCTTCTACTAACTCTGGGGTTCTCTATTTCTTCCTTTTCTAGTTGCTTTTGGTGTAGAGTTAGGTTATTTATTTGAGTTTTTCTTGTTTCTTGAGGTATGCCTGTATTGCTATGAATTTTCCTCTTAGGACTGCTTTTATAGTGTCCCAAAGGTTTTGTGTAGTTGTGTTTTCATTTTCACTTGTTTCGATGAATATTTTGATTTCTTTTTGATTTCTTCTGTGATTTGTTGATTATTCAGAAGGGTGTTGTTCAGCCTCCAAATGTTGGAATTTTTAATAGTTTTCCCCTATAATTGAGATCTAACCTTAGTGCATTATGGTCAGAGAAGATGCTTGGGATAATTTTGATTTTTTTGAATTTATCAAGGTTAGATTTATGACCCAGGATGTGATCTATCCTGGAAAAGGTTCCGTGTGCACTTGAGTAAAAGGTGAAATTCATTGTTTTGGGGTGAAATGTCCTATAGATATCAATTAGGTCTAACTGGTCTATTGTATCGTTTAACGTTTGCATTTCTTTGTTAATTTTCTGTTTAGTTGATCTGTCCATAGGTTGAGTGGGGTATTAAAGTCTCCCACTATTATTGTGTTATCATAAATTTCCCCTTTCATGCTTGTTAGCAATTGTCTTACATATTGTGGTGCTCCTATGTTGGGTGCATATATATTTATAATTGTTATATCTTCTTCTTGGATTGATCCTTTAATCATTACGTAGTGGCCTTCTTTGTCCCTTTACACAGCCTTTGTTTTAAAGTCTATTTTATTGGATATGAGTATTGCTACTCCTGCTTTCTTTTGGTCTTTATTTGCATGGAATATCTTTTTCCAGCCCTTCACTTTTTGTCTGTATGTGTCCGTTGTTTTGAGGTGGGTCTTTTGTAGGCAGCATATATAGGGATCTTGTTTTTGTATCCATTCAGCCAGTCTTTGCCTTTTGGTTGGGGCATTCAACCCATTTACATTTAAGGTAATTATTGATAAGTATGCTCCTGTTGCCATCTACTTTATTGTTTTGGGTTCGGGTTTATACGTCCTTTTTGTGTTTCCTGTCTAAATTCTATCATTTAGTATTTGTTGGAGAGCTGGTTTGGTGGTGCTGAATTCTCTCAGCTTTTGCTTGTCTGTAAAGCTTTTGATTTCTCCTTCATATTTGAATGAGATCCTTGGTTGGTACAGTAGTCTTGGCTGAAGGTTATTATCTTTCATCACTTTAAGTATGTCTTGCCATTCCCTCCTAGCCTGAAGAGTTTCTATTGAAAGATCTGCAGTTATTCTTATGGGGATCCCCTTGTGTGTTATTTGTTGTTTTTCCCTTGCTGCTTTTAATAATTGTTCTTTGTGTTTGGTCTTTGTCAGTTTGATTAAAATATGTCTTGGGGTGTTTTGCCTTGGGTTTATCCTGTTTGGCACTCTCTGGGTTTCTTGGACTTGGGTGATTATTTCCTTCCCCATTTTAGGGAAGTTTTCAACTATTATCTCCTCAAGTATTTTCTCATGGTCTTTCTTTTTGTCTTCTTCTTCTGGGACTCCTATAATTCTAATGTTGGAGCGTTTCATATTGTCTTGGAGGTCTCTGAGGTTGTCCTCATTTCTTTTAATTCGTCTTTCTTTTTCCCTCACTGATTCATTTATTTCTACCATTCTATCTTCTATTTCACTAATCCTATCTTCTGCCTCTGATATTCTACTATTTGTAGCCTCCAGAGTGTTTCTGATCTCATTTATTGCATTATTCATTATATGTTGACTCTTTTTATTTCTTCTAGGTCCCTGTTAAACCTTTCTTGCATCTTCTCAATCCTTGACCCCAGGCTATTTATTTGTGATTCCATTTTGATTTCAAGGTTTTGGATCATTTTCACTATCAGTATTCGGAATTCTTTCTCAGGTAGCTTCCCTATCTCTTCCTCTTTTGTTTGGTTTGGTGGGAATGTCTCCTGTTCCTTTACCTGCTGGGTATTCCTCTGTCTCTTCATCTTGGTTATATTGCTGCGTTTGGAGTAGCTTTTCTATATTCTGGGAATTTGTGGAATTCTCTTTATTATAGAGCTTCCTCTCTGTGTTTGGGGTTATATCAGTGGCTTGTCAAAGTTTC
Organism: Nanger dama; assembly: GCA_917880005.1. Lineage (NCBI taxonomy): Eukaryota > Metazoa > Chordata > Mammalia > Artiodactyla > Bovidae > Nanger > Nanger dama. Next base: position 11,386,579 of record CAKJTW010000014.1, read on the forward strand.
TTGATTAGGGAGGCTTGTGTTGGAGTTCTGGTGGGTGGAGCTGGATTTCCTCTCTCTGGAGTGCTGTGACATGTGAAGTAATGGGTTATGAGATGTCAATGGTTTTGGAGTCTTGTGAGTTGCCTGTGTATTGAAGCCCAGGGGCTTGTTCTTGTGTTGCAGGAGAATTTGCGTGGTATGTCTTGCTCTGGAGCTTTTTGGCCCTTGGGCAGTGCTCAACTTCAGTATAGGTATGAAGGCATTTGATGAGCTCGTATTGGATAATGTTCCCTGTATTCAGGAATTCTTTGATGATCTCAGGATTTGGAATTAGGCCTCCTGATTCTGGTTTTCAGATTTATTTTTACAATAGCCTCATGATTTCTCCATCTATTTAGCACTAATGTTAAAACATCTAGGTTAATGATGATAGGTTTCTCCACCTTGAGGGTCATCTCTAGAGGATCGGTGAGTTACTTGGAGGAGAGAAGAGGGAGGGAGTAGTTAGAGGTGAGTGGAATGGGATGAGGTGGAATCAAAAGAGGGAAAAGCAAGCTAGCCTGTAACCACTTTCTTGTGTGCACTCCGAAGTCTGGACCGCTCAGAGGTGGTCACAGAGTTATACATGGAAGAGGAGAGGGAGGAAGTAGATAGAAGTGGACAGGAGGATAAAAGAGGGAGATGGGAAGGAGGGATCCGGCCAGTGACCAGTTCCCTTAGAATTCTCCTCCTCATGTAGAACTGGGTACTGAAGATTAGGTTTTTAAAAGTACAAAATTGGCAACAAATACCAAAATGCCAAGCTTAAAAATCTGGAGTATAGATTGGATTTTCAAATATAGATTATTGAAGAGAAGAAGAAGAAGGAGAGAGAAATAAAAAAAAAATAGAGAAAAAAAGTAAAATATAATAAAAGACTCCAGAATTATTAAAAGGCAACTTCCTCCACCAATAGGACTATATACGGCATTTGTTTTAACGATAGGGTTTTTTTTTTTTTGAAAAGTAATATTAGGTTATAAAAATAATAAATAGAAATGTAGAAGACTTAAAAATTTAAGCAAGTTTAGGGAAAAAAGATGAAAAAGAAAAGAAAAACAAATTTAAAAAGGAAAAAATAATTTTAAAGAAAGAAAAAAATTCTTAAAAAAAAAAACTCATGCTTCCACATCATCCCCCAAAAAAAATTTTTTTTGATCATAAAAGTAGTAACGGTGTATCTGGCGCTTTCTCTGTTGTTGAGGACTGTGTGGGGTCGCTACCAAGGCAGTTCCCTCTGTTTGACTTCCTCTGTTTGCTGGTCTCTTCCGTGTCTGATTTCTGTCTTGCCACAGGGAGGGTGGTGGTGAGCTCTGCACTGGGCTTGCCCCTTCTCATTCCGTGGGATAACTGTGTGGGGCCTGCCCTATGCTTCATGCAATTCCCCGTCTAAGCCGCTCAGGATTGGCGCTCAGGAAGTCCCCTCCGGGTGCCCGGTTTGGTTCCAAGTCCCAGTGGCTAGGGAGTTTGGCGGGCACTATTGTTGCATTTTCTGGGCTTCCCGGGTCGCTCAGTTTTCTGGGAGCTCCGCCAGGGCTCTTTCTCAGGCAGATGATGACTGTTCAGAGACCCCAGAAGTCTCAGTAAAGAAGCCTGCTTGCAATTTGGTAGGTAATGTCTCTCTTGAGCTGTGACTGCCCTCTTCCAGCGCTTAAGGCTCTGGCTGCCTGTCGCCAGTGGGGGATGGTCTGCAGCCGGCTATTTCCGATCCGTCCTTTGTTCTGTGCGCGGGCCTGTCAGTGTCTTATGTTCGAGCGTTTCGAGTGTTAGTTATTCCCCAGTCTGGTTTGCTAGTCCGGGATAATTCATTCTATCCACGCGTTGACCCGATTCTGGCCCCGTTACGCCCCGATTCTCGAGAAAAGTCCTGCAGCCTACGTCTCATGCGGCCCAATTCTTAGAAAGCACTGTCGCGGGCACGCTCCTCCCTGCCCAACCCCCACTGCTGTCGGATGCAGGCGTTTGCGCTGCTTATCCGCTGGGGGTTATACTGTTGAATTTGTAATCTGTTGGTTTTAATTAATTATTTATTCTTCCTTCCTGTTATGTTGCCCTCTGTGCTTCCAGGGCTCGCCCCATGCACAGCTGTGAGAAAGTTCCCCAATTTTAGGGAATCTCTTTTTAAGAGTCTTTTCCTGGGATGGGATTCCCTTCCCCGTGCCGGGGTTCCCTCCCTACCTCCTTTGTCTCTATCTTTGTTCTTTAAAATAATTCCTACCTGGTTTTGAAGCCAATGATCTCCTTTGTTGGATGCCTGATGTCCTCTGCCAGCAGTCAGAAGTTATTTTGTGGAATTTACTCAGCTTTGAAATGTTCTTTTGATGAGGTAGAGAGGGAGAAAGTGTTCTCCCCATCCTATTCCTCTGCCATCTTTTTCTGACCTCTCATTTTATGTTCTAAATATTATTATTTGCTACTTTCAGGGGGAAATTAATCAATATATTGGGTTTATGTTGATTTGGTGAACAATAGTAAAGCAATACTTGTGCTCAACAAGTTATTCAATTAACCTTAGAAGTTAAAATAAATAAAGATTTAATACAGATATTGGTCTCTATTTGGATTTAAAATCAGGCGGTTCACTTTTTTTCACAAATGAGAAAAGGCCTCATTTTTCTGATTATATCTCACTTAGATTTCTTTGGACATTGTCCTGTCTAGCATTTGACCTTTATTTAATGCTTATTTAAAATTTTATTTCACTGAGTACACTAACTTGTACTTTTCCAATATGAGTTTCATTTTGTTTCTCTCTACTCATATTTGATACATTTAGTTACATTATATTCCTGTCTGTGTCAGTGTTCTCAATTCTTCTCATTATTATATGGAATTTGGTAATTTTAAGTACAGATTTGATATTATCACATCAGCAACTTACTAAAATTTTCCTAAATTGACTTCATGTATAGAATTTTTACTTCTGCTCAAGTTTTGAATCAGTCTCCTTCTCTAAGGGTACTATATATGAAGTAGATGTTATTTTAACATCTAGAATGGTAATGCTTACAGCAATTGTATTACAGTATATGTTAATCTGTTAATATTACCACCAACAGGCATTTTTCCCTATTAAAAGTGAAATTAATTGCAGTTTTCTATCCTCTCAAGTTATGCTTCATTCTGAGTTTGCAAATTTTCATCAGAGCAGCATCAAGTGGTTCAAGACGTGTCATTCTTGTTCAGTCACTAATTCATGTTAAACTCTTTGAGACTCCATTAGCTGCAGCACACCAGTCTCCCCTGTCCTTCACTATCTCCCAGAGTTTGCTCAAATTCATGTCCATTGATTCGGGGATGCCATCCAACCATCTCATTTTCTGTTGATCCCTTATTCTCTTGCCCATAATCTTTCCCAGCATCAGGGTCTTTTCCAATGAGTCAACCTTTCTCATCAGGTGGCCAAAGAATTGGAGCTTCAGCTTCAGCATCTATCCTTCCAGTGAATATTTAGGATTTATTTCCTTTAGGATTAACTGGCTTTATCTCCTTGCAATCCAAGGGACCTTCAACAGTCTTCTGTAGCACCACAATTTGAAAACATTGGTTCCTACGCACTTAGCCTTCTTTATGGTCCAACACTCAGACTCATACCTGAGTAACTGAAAAACTACAGTTTTGGCTATATGGACTTTTGTCAATAAAGTGATGTCTTTGCTTTTTAATATGCTGTTTGGCTTTGTCATAGCTTTCCTTCCAAGGAGCAAGCATCTTATGATTTCAAGGCTTCAGTCATCATCCACAGTAATTTTGGAGCTCCCCAAAATAAAATTTGTCACTGTTTCCACCTTTGCTCTCTCTATTTGCCATGAAATGATGGGACTAAATGCTATGATCTTAGTTTTTAATGTTGAGTTTAAGCTAGCTTTTATACTCTTCTCTTTCATGCTCATCAAGAGAAATTGAAAGAAAGAATTGAAAGAACTTGAAGAAAACACAAACAAATGGAAAGATGTCTTGTGTTCATGGATTAGAATTGAAATATTCATAAACCCAAAGCCATCAGTAGATTTAATTCAACACATCAAATTTTCAATTATTTTTAAACAGAAATAGAGGGGGAAAAAATGTTCTATAATTTGTACATAACCACAAAAGACCCCAAATAACTAAATCAAGTTTTATAAAGAGCAAAGTTGGAGGGTTTGGTCAATTAATGTACAAAACAATGAAGCAAGACAGTCTCTTCCATAAGTGGGGAAAAGTGGACAGGTGCATGTAAAACAATACAATTAGAACATTTCTTCATATAATTCAAAAACAAACAAACAAATACCTAAGGGTAAAATTTCAAACCATAGAATTCTTAGAAGAGAACATACCCAGGACATGTTTGGACATAAATTGTAGCAATATTTTTTGGATCTGTCTTCTAAGTTAAATGAAATAAAAATGAAAAAATAAGCAATGGGACTTAATAAAACTAATAAGGTTAAGCCTAATTAAAGCTAATTAAACTTTGAACAGCAAAGCAAAGGATCCACAAAATGAAAAGACAACTTATAGAGTGGGAGAAAATATTTGCAAGTGATATACTCAACTGAAAAGTGAAAGTCAACTCAGTCATGTCCAACTCTTTGGGACCCAGTGGACTGTACAGTCCATGGAATTATCCAGGCCAGAATATTGGAGTGGGTAGCCTTTCCCTTCTCCAGGGGATCTTCCCAACCCAGGGATTGAACCCAGGCCTCCTGCATTGCAGGAAGATTCTTTACCAGCTGAGCCACAAGAGAAGCCCAAGAATATTGGAGTGGGTAGTCTCTCCCTTCTCCAGGGATCTTACCATCCCAGTAATAAAACTGTTGTCTCTTGCATTACAGGCAGATTCTTTACCAACTGAACTATCAGGAAAGCCCTATAACTGACCAGAGATTAATAACCAAAATATGTGAAAAGTTCATACAACACAAAATGGAAAAAAAAAGCAAATAACCTGAATAGAGATTTTTTTTTCCCCAAATAAGACATATAAATGGTAAACAGGCACAGGAAAATATTGTCAGCATTCTTAATTATTAGAGAAATGAAAACCAAACCCCCAATGTGATATCTCCTCACATCAGTCAGACAGAATGGCTACCATCGAGAAAATATCTACAAATAACAAATGTTGGTAACATTATGTAGAAAAGGCAACCCTTGTACATTTTGTGGGAATGTAAATCAGTGCTGTCAGTATGGAAAACACAGGATGGTTCCTAAACAAACTAAGAATATAACTACCATATGATACAGTGCTTCTACTCCTACATATATAACCAGAAAAATGAAAACACTAATTCAAAAGATACACATACTTTAATGTTTATAGCAGCACTATTAAAATAGCCAAGATATGGAAGCAATCTAAGTATCCATAATTAGATGGATTAATAAAGAAAAACATATAAATTATATATAGATATATGCAATGGATTATTAACTAGCTATAAAAATGGAAATCTCCTATTTTCAGGAATGTGGATGAATCTAGAAAATATTATGCTTAGTGAAATAAGTTAGAGAAAGAAAAATGCTGTATAGTGTCTCTTAACACTTGGAACCTAAAAAAATAGCACAGAGAAATTATATAACAAAGCAGAAACAGCTTCACAGATATAGAAAAGAAGCTAATTGTTACCAGAGTGGAAAGGGAAGAGGGGAGAGTCAAGTTAATGGAATATGAAAGTACAGACTACTATGAATGAAATCGACAAAACACAAGGATATATTGTATGGCACAGGGAATTGCTGCAATTACCTTGTAATGCCTTTTAATGAAGATACTCTACAAAAAATTACTGAATCACTATGTTGTACACTTGAAAATAATATTGTAAATCAACTACATTTAAATAAAGAGAGCTATGTAAAGAAATAATCTTTAAAGGTGAAAAACAAAAAAATTGAAAAGTTGGAGGCCTGACTAAAGGGCTAATGGTGATTACCTAATATACAAACCAACAATCTAACATTTTTGATAAATTTTTTTCTTGCCTGAAGAAGTGGGATAAAACCTTTCATAAGGTATATAGAGAGAAAAGCAAAACGAACTCTAATGCCACATTATTAATTTTCTGAACCTGATAATCAATTCTGTTTCCTCCACACTTTACCTTCTCAGTGTAATGTATAGCAACACAGATAGAAGATCCCACTGAAAAACTCTACAGAAACCCTCCACTTGCTATTTCATTATTCATGACCTCAGTATAGTTTTTGAATTACTTCCCCTTTATTCCTGAGCCACCATATTTATCTTATTTCACCAATCATTCCTAATCCCAAGAATAATCTATAGATTGTTGATTGACTTTGGAAACTACAACTTAAACCTTGACACTTCTGGAAATGTTACATTTTTTTACTGAGTTCAGGTGAACAGTCTTCCCTTCTTTCCTTCATCTCTTCGTCTGCCTTCCTCCTTTTTCTGCACCTCATCTATCTTTTCTCTGTCTTATCTTTGCTTTTCAAGCTGAGAAAACAAAGTTAACCCAAAGGGAGTGACTGAAAAAGTTTGAATATAGTAGGATTCTGAGAAAAACTGAGATTTTTTTTCCATGTAAGTCTGTCAAACTACAGCCAGGGGAGTAATAGACTCCAAGCTATCCTATTTTTTTTTTTTTTAACTGCATAGCCATTTTCTGATTGAGCTAATGGAGACTTTAGAGTGATGACTTGTCAGGTGAGCATATTCCTGCTGTATATCACATCATTTTTCTTTTCAAAAAAAAGCTACAGATCAGTCATGCAGGTTCATTTGTAAAATAAGTGAGAAGATGAATGGTGATAATTTTGATTCATATAAAGAGAAAAAGTTATAAATATTTAATATAGCAGAATATGAAATGTCCTCAAAAAGACAAATATTGTGAATATGAAACAGTCAAATTAAGATTCAAAATAGATAATTTCAACCATATTAAATAAAAGTGCAATATATAAGGATTTTTTTTAACATGATATCTGTTTCTCTGTGTCTAATATTTTCCACAGGATTGTGCCTTGTTTCAAATTCGCCCTCAGTGTATATTTTTAAAAGAATAGTCCTGAAGATAAAGCAAGTGTAAATGATTAGCTCACCTCCTAAGGCGTCAATGTGGAAGTCTCCTTAAGATGTCCAAGTATAACAATTTAAGAAACATATTTTGTGAGTTAAATCCAAGATATAAATTAGTATTGATTTATGAATATTCTTTAATTAAACCTAGTTTCAGTGAATTCTTATCAATCTGGATAAATATAAAGTCTATGCAGATAAGTCTACATGCAACAACTAAAAGCTTCACTGTACAGTCCCCTTCTGCTACTCCCCATAAACTGTGCCCCAAACTGGTTTGCGATTTCATATGACACCACTTCTTTTACCTGTCCTAGGTGCTTTCAAGATGTGTTACATTGTTTTTTTATGGTAAATAAGTTAACTATCTTGCATCTATGTTTTCAGCCTTGTTTTCCAATATTTACTAAAATTACAAAGTCACTTTCACAAATAAAAAAAATAAAATCACCAATATACTCCAAAACACTCAGTTGAATATAGGCAACACAAATTTATTTCATGTAACATATTTATTGTGGTCTAACATTCATAGTTAACTCTTCACTTGTGCACTAAATTTATTCACTATTCATATGCCATAAAACAGATATATTAATATTGATGGGTCATACATAAGAATATCCAATTGCGTGGCAAATGGAATCATAGTCTTCTGCTCCTGAACTAAGAGTTTAGAAACAGAGAGCAAGTCATTAAATGAGCAGCATAAGTCTGCTGTTACCTTTCCATGTAAAATTATCCTATCTAATACTGATAAAATGTACACATCTAGTAGGCCACTAAATATGACACTCCATTTGGATGGAAAAGAAAATTGCATTCTTTGAGTGCACAAATTCTGTAACTATTTTTTCCTGGTAAACCAGTGAATAATTTAAATTCAGAAAATATCATACCTGGGGTGTGCATTAGTACTGCCCTAGGGTAGCTCCTAGGTAAAAGTCCATGAACATGCATGCATGCTAAGTCACTTCAGTTGTGTCTGACTCTGTGTGACCTCTGGACTGTAGCTTGCCAGATGTCCATGGAATTCTCTAGGCAAGAATACTGGAGTGGCTTGCCATTTCCTTCTCCAGGGGATCTTCCCAAGCCAGGGATCGAACCTGTATCTATTATGTCTCCTGTATTGACAGGCAGGTTCTTTACTGCTAGTGCCACTTGGGAAGTCTGTAAAAGTATATGAGACAATATAAAAAGTCAAATATTCTAAATAATCACCACAAATATTAACAAGAGAGATAAGTAAATCATAGGTCATGAATCTTGACCAGTAGCCAGAGAATCAAGTCAAGCAAGATGTCAGCAGTGGAGATGGAACTGTAGCAAACATCAATTTAGAACATTGGAAAGTGTGAACAAGCAGAGAAAGAACAGAGTACTGGTGAGCTCAGTAACAACCAAAATATCTTTATATTTGAAGTACCTTGCATAGTCCTTATCAAAAAGCTTCCACTATAATATGTTCAGTCTACATGTACTGAGCATACCTACACAGGTCAGACTCACTATAAAAAAATGTGTAAAAATAAAAATCATAAGACATAATAGGTTATGATGTTTGCTTGTCCTTGTGATTATTAAAACATAAGTTACAGAAATGAGGTGCATGGAAAACAAATGTTACAAGTATGGAATATGTTTAAGGAATTTCAAAAGAGTATTAATCTCTTCCACGCAATCAAATTCATCCTAAGTATGCCCTTTTAAAATCACTTTTAAAATTTTACATTTGTGTCTCTTTTGCTGTCTTGCATACAGGGTTATCGTTATCATCTTTCTACCAAATTCCATATATATGCATTAGTATACTGTATTGGAGTTTTTCTTTCTGGCTTACTTCAGTCTGTATAATCAGCTCTAGTTTCAGCCACCTCATTAAAACTGATTCAAATGTATTTTTTTTTATGACTAATACTCCATTGTGTATATGTAGTGGGATATTATCTTTAGCCCAGAACCCTGCAAACATCTGGTGGTCCAGCTTCTTCAGCAACAGTCACTACATGAGAACATATCAGCCTTAAATATGAGAAGCTTAAGTACATTCCTCTCAATTGTGCTGTGAACTGAAAACAGGTATATAATTAAAATTTTATTGGAAAAAATGAACAAGGTAAAGGCTATAAACAAGTAAAGCAATAGACTGTTGAGAGAAAAAAAATGTACAGGAGAAAGAGGAATAAGTATCATATAAGAAACTGATTTAAGGGCAATGTTTAGCTTAAGAAATACTGAAGCTTAATGGACTGCCCTTCTTTGGAATGTCAATTATTGTGATAAAAGAGATGATACCTCACTGTCAACCCTGTTTCCCAAGAAACAAATAAAAACTAAAATACTTAGCTATAATAATATGTGTCTGCCAAAGGCCTACAAAATCATCTTCACATTCAAGAATGAAACAGTGTGCTAATAAAATCAGTTACAAAATCCATAAAATACTTGGTACTAATCATTAAAAATTGCTATCAATATGTTTTTAGTCTATAGACTGTTTATGGAACCATTTTTTTTCTTTTATAATTTTTAAACTAGCTAGGATACCATCTGTATAGGAAGGAAAATAATTAATAAGGGATGAGAAAAAGCAAATATAAGCCATAGCCACATGTACATCTATCTGTTCTGCTTTGGCAGCAAGTGACATTTGAATCCTCTCTATTCAACAGCAGCAGTATATTAATCTAGGTATGTGTGCTTTTCCAGAAAAAACATTTTTTCAGTTTAAGAAATAAATGGTACTTTAAGATCTTTTAGAACACAGTGATCTTTTAATTCTAGATTTAGAATTTATATCAGAAATAGAAGACAATAAAGAGAGAGAGAAAGATCATTTTAAACTCTTGTCTAAGAACAATCTAATCCAAAGGTTGGAAGAAATGGGCTTGGTCAATTGTGTGTGTGTGTGTGTGTGTGTCTGTGTGTGTATGTATGTGTGTGTGTACTCACATACTTTCAAAATGCTGAAAAAGGTGTCAAGCTAGTACTTTCCAGAAAAGTATTGAAATGTTCTAGTGAATGGACGCTAATGAGCCCAACAAGGAAAACACATTTTATTGACAGCTGTGATTCCTTCAAGGAAATAACTCAATTAAACACACTAGTGAGGCCCATCACTTTGATATGCTTGACATATTCACACAAAACTTTCATCCAAGTATAAGCAGACATTTGAAAAACAGCAGTAAGTTGAAAAAGAGAGAATAAGAAACAAACATGGTGAGGGGAAAGAAAGAATGTGGTGGAAACTGAAGTATAGGGCCAGAATGGATGGAGGAAAGCATACGTCTTCTTCTTTGAGATATATGCAAAGTGGAGATGCTGAAAATCTCTCCTTCAAAAACAGAGCTAAATATTTTAGATATGATAATAGGAAACATATGTTTGAAAAAATAGATGACTTCCAAGAAAGTAAGCAAAATTATTTGAGGTTAAGGAAAGAGAAAGAATAAGATATCTAGAAATTTTCAGATGTTTAAGAGAAAACTGAGAAGTTCTGTGCCTGGAGATTGACTAGATTCTATATCCTAAGTCATGTTTCTATGTCTCAGCTTTCAGAGAGTAAAGCTCTTATATAAAAAAATGCTCCATGAAAACAAAATGTAGAACAGAATATGCTTTCAGTCGTTAAGTCATGTCCGACTTTTTGCGACCCCATGAATTGCAGCACGCCAGGCCTCCCTGTCCATCACCAACTCTCGGAGTTCACTCAGACTCACGTCCATCGAGTCAGTGATGCCATCCAGCCATCTCATCCTCTGGCGTCCCCTTCTTCTTCTTCCCCCAATCCCTCCCAGCATCAGAGTCTTTTCCAATGAGTCAACTCTTTGCATGAGGTGACCAAAGTACTGGAGTTTCAGCTTTAGCATCATTTCTTCCAAAGAAATCCCAGGGTTGATCTCCTTCAGAATGGACTGGTTGGATCTCCTTGCAGTCCAAGGGACTCTCAAGAGTCTTCTCCAACACCACAGTTCAAAAGCATCAATTCTTCGGCACCCAGCCCTCTTCACAGTCCAACTCTCCCATCCATACATGACTACTGGAAAAAACATAGCCTTGACTAGACAGAACTTAGTCGGCAAAGTAATGTCTCTGCTTTGGAATATACTTTCTAGGTTGATCATAACTTTTCTTCCAAGGAGTAAGCATCTTTTAATTTCATGGCTTCAGTCACCATCTGCAGTGATTTTGGAGTCAACCAAAATAAAGTCTGACACTGTTTCTCCATCTATTTGCCATGAAGTGATGGGACCAGATGCCATGATCTTCGTTTTCGGAATGTTGAGTTTTAAGCCAACTTTTTCACTCTCCACATTCACTTTCCTCAAGAGGCTTTTAGTTCCTCTTCACTTTCTGCCATAAGGGTGGTATCATCTGCATATCTGAAGGTATTGATATTTCTCCCGGCAATCTTGATTCCAGCTTGTGTTTCTTCCAGTCCAGTGTTTCTCATGATGTACTCTGCATAGAAGTTAAATAAGCAGGGTGACAGTATATAGCCTTGACATACTCCTTTTCCTACCTGGAACCAGTCTGTTCCATGTCCAGTTCTAACTGTTGCTTCCTGACCTGCATACAGATTTCTCAAGAGGTAGGTCAGGTGGTCTGGTATTCCCATCTCTCTCAGAATTTTCCACAGTTTATTGTGATCCACACAGTCAAAGACTTTGGCATAGTCAATCAAGCAGAAATAGATGTTTTTCTGGAACTGTCTTGCATTTTCCATGATCCAGCGGATGTTGGCAATTTGATCTCTGGTTCCTCTACCTTCTAGAATACTATGAAGCAGAGGCAAAGTACTCCATAGAAAGGATTACAAAGAAATTGTTTTATCTTGAGTTTGCTTCTTAGAGAGGCTATGAAAGATGTTTTTCATAACTATTCATTAATACAGGGGACTATGTTGGTATGCTTGAAATTGTCTACAAAAATTTAAAATGAAATAAATGAAAGGAAAGCTATGACAAACCATTGTAGTGTCTTAAAAAGCAGACATCGCTTAGTCAACAAGGGTCTGTATAGTCAAAGCTATGGTTTTTCCAGTAGTCACATACGGATGTGAGGGTTGGACCAAAATGAAAGCAGAGCGCCAAAGAATTGATTGTTTTGAACTGTGATGTTGGAGAAGACTCTTGAGAGTCCCTTGGACTGCAAGGAGATCCAACCAATCAATCTTAAAGGAAATCAGTCCTGAATATTCATTGGAAGGACATATGCTGAAGCTCCAAAATTTGATCACATGATGTGAAGAACTGACTCACTGGTAAAGACCCAGCTGCTGGGAAAGATTGAAAGCAAAAGGAGAAAGGGTGGTTTGAGATGGTTGAATAGCTTCACTGACTCAATGGACATTGTAAGAAAACGCCGCTGGAAGAAAAAGCCACCTCTAGGGACTGTTAGTAAAAAGGCCTTTATTCGGGCGGTCGCTCCCGGGCAGAACTCCCAGGGGCAAGCAAGCAGGGGAACGAGGGGAGTCTGCAAGGTGGGGAGGGGTGTGGGAAAGTTTTATCTTGAGAGCTAGCCCGCGGGTCACGGTTTTCTCCACCGAGGTAGCATTTGCAGACTACAGCGGTGATTGGTGTCTATGGTTTCCTGTTGTCCTCTGATTGGATCGGGGCTTTAGGGCCAGCCCCCAAGAGGCCGGTCTTCTTCCCGGCTCCGGCTGACTGACGTCAGCCAGCTTTTGGGACCAGCCATTCTTCCCGGCTCCGGCTGACTGAGTCAGCTAGCCTTCGGGACTAGTCGTTCTTCCCGGCTCCGGCTGACTGAGTCAGCCAGCTTTCGGGACTAGCCGTTCGCCCTATCAGACATGACTGAGAAAACTGTGAGATAGTGTAGGAAATGGAATGCTGCAGTCCATAGTGTCACAAAGCATGAGACATGACTTAGTGACTGAACAACAACATTTGTACTAACATATAAAAAATCAATAATTGATTATAAAGGGAAAAAGTCCTAATGTTTGACCAGTGTGACATCTATTCTTTTTTTTTTTTTTAATTTTTATTGGAGTGTAGTTGATTTGCAATGTTACATTAGTTTCAGGTTTATAGCAAAGTGAATCAGTTATACATATACATATACATATATATATGTTGACCCTTTTTAGATCCCTTTCCCATATAGGTCATTACAGAGTACTATGTAGAGTTCCCTGTGCTATCAGTAAGTCTTTATAATATATCTATCTTATATATGATACTGTGTATATGTCAATCACAATCCCCCAATTTATCCCTACCCTCTTCCCCTTCCTTTCTTAATAAAAATTCTTAGCAAACTAGCAAGTAAAGAAAATGTGCTTAATCTCATAAAAGTTTTCTCTGAAACAGAAAACTTGATTCTTAATGATGAAATATCAAAGTATTTCCCTGAGAAAAGAAAAGAAACTTGCCAACTCTCACAGCTTTTATTAACAATGTACTTGGGATATGAATCAGTGAAAGAAATTCCCATTATGACTTTGACTTAGGTAATGATAGCTTAAGTGAAACACATGTATTCTTATACAGCTAAATAAATAAATATGAAGAATGAAAAATAAGAGATAAAAAATCATATTATTTAAAGATTGCATTATCCTATGCATTAAAATATAAAAGGAATGCCCAGGAAAACCATTCAAATTAATAAATATATCTATCAAAGTAAATGACAGCAAGTCATATTTTTCTTCCAGTTTTATTGATATGTATTTGACATAAGCACTGTATATTTTAAGGTATACAGCAGATTTTAAGGGTATGACAGAGGATAAGACGGTTGGATGGCAACACCGATTGGATGGACATGAGTTTGAGCAAGTTCCAAAAGCTGTTATTGGACAGGGAAGCCTGGCATGCTGCAGTCCGTGGAGTCACAAAGAGTTGGACACAATTGAGGGACTGAACTGAACTAATATAGCATAATGATTTGACTTACATACATCATGAAATTATTACTGCAATAAATTTATTGGACATCTATCATTCCATATAGATAAAAAATTAAGTATGAAAAATATAGTTTCTTTTTATTGAGAGCTCAAATCTTACAATCTTAACTTTCGTATGTAACATACAGTGTTAGTCACTTTTCTGATGATGTACATTGTATAATATACTTTGTTGTTGTACTCATTTATCTTAGAATTGGAAGTTTCTAATTTTCGACTATCTTCCTCTAATCCCCCATCCTCTCACCTCCGTTAATCACAAGTATGATCTCTTTTTCTATGCGTTTGTTTTAAAAGTATAATGAACCTAACACTATGTTAGTTCCTGTTATAAAACATAGTGATTGGATATTGCTATACATTTCAAAATGGTCACATGATAAGTTTAGTTACCATATGTCACCATGCAAAGTTATTACATAGATATTTACTACACTCATCATGGGTACATTTCATACTCACAACTCACTTCAATTTTTGCAACTGAAAATTGTACCCCCTTTGATGAAACTGGAGACTATTATCCATAGTGAAGTAAGTCAGAAAGAGAAATATTAATATAATATTTTAAAACATATATTGGAACTTAGAAAGACAGTAACTAGGACCCTATGTGCAAGGCAGCAAAAGAGACAGAGACTTTTAAACTCTGTGGGAGAAGGCAAAGGTAGGGTGATTTGAGAAAATAACATTGAAACATGTATATTACCATATTTAAAATAATAGACCATTGAACAATGCATGAAGCAGGGCACTCAAAGCAGGTGCTCTGGGACAACCCAGAGGGATGGGGGGAGGGGGAAGGAAAGTCGGAAGGGGGTTCAGGATGAGGAGACACATGTGAACCCATGGGTGATTCATGTCAGTGTATGGCAAAACCCACCACAATACTGTAAAGACATTATCCTCCAATTAAAATTAATTAATTAATTTAAAAAATTGTATGTCTTAATCTATTGTGAAATTCATTTTTAAAAAGCATTTGTAGTTCTTCATATAAGCAGCAAACCTTTATAAAACAATTTATACAGAATATGTGCTTCAGTCTTGTCTGACTCTGTGTGAACCCATGGACAGAAGCCCACTAGAATTCTCTGTCTGTGGGATTCTCCAGGCAAGAATACTGGAGTGTGTTGCTATGCCCTTCTCCAGGGGATCTTCGGGCACCCAAGGATCAACACACAACTCCTACCTCTCCTGCATATCAGCAGCATTATCTTTTATACATCTAAGAATAAATTAAATACTGAAGACTTCTATGAAGAATTAAAATAGCCACAAATTAATTGATTCTTTTCTCACTTAAGTGAGTTCATGTCTCTTCTCCATCACCTTGGGTGACTGCTTTGATCAATGTAAAATGGTAGAAGTAACACTTTTACCAGTTTCTAGACCTAGGTCTTAAAGACTGGTAACTTCTAGTTCTTGTCTCATGGAATACTTGCTCTTGGAAACTAGCTATCATGCTGAGAGAAAGACCAAGCATGCCAGTGGAGGGGCTCAACCACACTCTCAGCTGATAGACATCAACAACTAGAAAACAGTGTTATCAAGCTACTTTGGAATTGGCCCGGATAGGGCTACCTTGAGGAACAGCAAGTTCATTTTACAAGTTCAATTCAGTTCAGTTTCTCAGGTGTGTCTGACTCTTTGTGACCCCATGGACTGCTGAAAGTCTGGCTTCCATGTCCATCACCAATGCCCAGAGCTTACTCAAATTCATATCCATCAAGTCAGTGATGCCATTCAGCCACCTCATCCTCTGTTGCACCCTTCCTCTCTTACCTCCAACTTTCCCAGCATCACGGTCTTTACCAATGAGTCAGTTCTATGTATCAGGTAGCAAAATATTGGAGTTTCAGCTTCAGCATCAGTCCTTCCAATGAATATTTGGGACTGATTTATTTTTAAGATGGAGGGGTTGGATCTCCTTGAAGTCCAAGGGATTCTTAAGAGTCTTCTCCAACACTACAGTTGGAGTTCATCTTTCTTTGTAGTGTTCATCTTTCTTTATAGTGTTCATCTTTAGTGTTCATCTTTCTTTATAGTCCAACTCTCACATCCATGCATGACTACTGGAAAAACATAGCTTTGGCTAGATGGACCATTGTTGGCAAAGTAATGATTCTGCTTTTTAATATACTGTCTAGGTTGGTTATAACTTTTATTCCAAGGTGCAAGTCTCTTTTAATTGCATGGCTAAAGTCAACATCTGCAGTGATTTTGGAGCCCCACCCCTCCAAATAAAATCCATCACTATTTCTATTGCTTCTCTTCTATTTGCCATGGAGTGTTGGGACAAGATGCCATGATCTTAGTTTTCAGAACGTTGAGTTTTAAGCCAACTTTTTCAGTCTCCTCTTTCACTTTCATCAAGAGGCTCTTTAGTTCTTCACTTTCTGCCATAAGTGTGGTGTGTCTGCATATCTGAGATTATTAATATTAATCTCAGTGATCTTGATTCCAGCTTGTGCTTCATTCAGCCCAGCATTTTGCATGATGTAATCTGCATATGTTATATAAGCAGGGTGACAATATGCTGCCTTGATGTATTCCTTTTCCTATATGGAACCAGTCTATTGTTCCATGTCCAGTTCTAACTGTTGCTTTCTGACCTGCATATAGGTTCCTCAGGAGACAAGTCAGGTGATCTGGTATTCCCATCTTTTTAAGAAGAGGACACTAATAGATGGAGAAATATACCATGTTCATAGATCAGAAGAATCAATATAGTGAAAATGAGTATACTACCCAAAGCAATCTACAGATTCAATGCAATTCCTATCAAGCTACCAGAGTATTTTTTCACAGAACTAGAACAAATAATTTCAAGATTTGTATTAAAAAAAAAAAAAAAAAAAAAACTCGAATAGCCAAAGCAATCTTGAGAAAGAAGAATGGAACTGGAGGAATCAACTTGCGTGACTTCTGGCTCTACTACAAAGCCACTGTCATCAAGACAGTATGGTACTTGCACAAAGACAGAAATATAGATCAATGAAACAAAATGGAAAGCCCAGAGATAAATCCACACACCTATGGACACCTTATCTTCGACAAAGGAGGCAAGAATATTCAATGGAGTAAAGACAATCTCTTTAACAAGTGGTGCTGGGAAAACAGGTCACCCACTTGTAAAAGAATGAAACTAGATCACTTTATAACACCACACACAAAAATAAACTCAAAATGAATTAAAGATCAAAATGTAAGACCAGAAACTATAAAACTCCTAGAGGAGATGATAGACAAAACACTCTCCAACATACATCACAGCCAGATCCTCTATGATCCACCTCCCAGAATACTGGAAATAAAAGCAAAAAGAAACAAATGGGAGCTAATTAAAAGTAAAAGTTTCTGCACAGCAAAGGAAACTATAAGCCAAGTGAAAAGACAGCATTCAGAATGGGAGAAAACAATAGCAAACGAAGCAACTGACAAACAACTAATCACAAAAATATACAAGCAACTTATACAGTTCAAGTCCAGAAAATAAACAACCCAATCAAAAAATGGGCCAAAGAACTAAATAGACATTTCTCCAAAGAAGACATACGGATTGTAACAAGCACATGAAAAGATGCTCAATATCACTCATTATCAGAGAAGTGCAAATCAAGACCACAATGAGGTACCATTTCACACCATTCAGAATGGCTGCGGTCCAAAAATCTACAAGTAATAAATGCTGGAGAGGGTGTGGAGAAAAGGGAACCCTCTTACACTGTTGGTGGGAATGCAAACTAGTACAGCCATTATGGAGAACAGTGTGGAGATTCTTTAAAAAACTGCTTTATGACCCAGCAATCCCACTGCTGGGCATATGCACCAAGGAAACCAGAATTGAAAGATACACATGTACTCCAATGTTCATGGCAGCACTGTTTATAATAGCCAGGCCATGGAAGCAACCTAGATGTCCATCATCAGACATATGGATAAGAAAGCAGTGGTACATATACACAATGGAGTACTACTCAGCCATTAAAAAGAATAAATTTGAATCAGGTCTAATGAGATGGATGAAACTGGAGCCGATTATACAGAGTAAAGTAAGCCAGAAAGAAAAACACCAATACAGTATCCTGACACATATATATGAAATTTAGAAAGATGGTAATGATGACAGCTTATGCGAGAGAGCAAAAGAGACATAGATGTATAGAACAGACTTTTGGTCTCTGAGGGAGAGGGTGGGATGATTTGGGAGAATGGCATTAAAACATATATACTATCATGTATGGAACAAAGCACCAGTCTATGTTCAATGCAGGATGCAGGATGCTTGGGGTTGGTGTGTGGGGATGATCCAGAGAGATGATATGGGATGGGAGGTGGAGGGGGTTTTGGATTGGGAGCTAGTATGCACCCGTGGCAGATTCATGTCAACGTACGGCAAAGCCAATAGAGTATTGTAAAGTAAAATAAAGTAAAAATAATTTTTAAAAGAATTTTCCACAATTTGTTGTGATCAACAATTCAAAAGCTTTGGAATAGAGTTAATAAAGCAGAAGTAGATGTTTTTCTGGAATTGTCTTTCTTTTTGATGATCCAGTGGATGTTGACAATTTCATTTCTGGTTTCTCTGCCTTCTATAAATCCAGCTTGAACATCTGGAAGCTCACAGATATTCACAGAATTGCTGAAGCCTGGCTTGGAGAATTTTGAGCAGTACTTTGCTAGAGTGTGAAATGAGTGCAACTGTGCAGTAGTTTGAGTATTCTCTGACAATGCCTTTCTTTGGGATTGGAATGAAAACTGAGCTGTTCCAATACAGTGGCCACTTCTGAGTTTTCCAAATTTGCTGAACATATTGAGTGCAGCATTTTCACAGTATCATCTTTTAGGATTTGAAATAGCTCAACTGGAATTCCATCACCTCTAGTAGCTTTAGTCTTTATATGTTTATTATTTAAGAAGAGTTGTACCTACAGAATTACTTTGATGAGAACAGCTGATTCATTGGAAAAGACCCTGATGCAGGTAAAGATAAAACACAGAAAGAGAAGAGGGCAACAAAGGATGAGATGGTTGGATGGCATCACCAATTCATTGGGCATGAACTTGAACAAACTCTGAAAGATGATGAGGGACAGGGAGACATGGCATGCTTCAGTCCATGGGGTCACAAAGAGCTGGACACAACTTGGCAACTGAGCAAAAACCACAACACCACCACCAATTAGATTATTTATTAGAAAGGTTTGTAGTTTCTTTTCTACACATTTTTACAACATTTCTACTACTAAGATTTATCAATTGCATAAATATTTTATTCAATTCAGTTTATCACTACATAGAAAATATTGTTTTAGGAAATTTTGCTCAACTTCAGATGTGAATTTCCACAGGAGGCTGCAAAGCAGACTAAGTGGACTAAAGATATTCCCAAACAAAGTAATAATGCATTTTAAACCCAGTACTGAAAATCTGTGTCCATATTGAGTTAGATTTAAACAGAGAGGACAGAGAAAATAAAGTACAAAAAAAATCTGTGCATTTGCTAAAACCTATAGAACTTTACAGACTGAATCTTAATTTAAGAAAGGCAATGGCAAAGACTGCTCAAACTATCACATGATTGCACTCATCTCATATGCTAGCAAAGTGATGCTCAAATTTCTCTAAGCCAGGATTCAACAGTAGGTGAACCATGAACTTCCAGATGTTCAAGTTGGATTTAGAAAAGCCAGAAAAAAAAGAGATAAAATTGCCAACATGTGCTTGATAATCAAAAAAGCAAGAGATTTCCAGAAAAAACATCTACCTCTGCTTTATTGATTATGGCAAAGCCTTTGACTGTATCACCACAAACAGTGGAACATTCTTCAGGAGATGGGATTACCAGACCACCTAACTTTTCTCCTGAGAAATCTGTATGCAGGTCAAAAAGCAACACTTAGAACTGAACGTGGAACAACAGACTGGTTCCACATTGGGAAAGGAGTATGTCAAGGCTGCATATTGTCACCTTGCTTATTTAAATTATATGCACAGTACATCACACAAAGTGCTGGGCTGGATGAAGCCCAAGCTGGAATCAAGACTGCCAGGAGAAATATCAATAACCTCAGATATATAGATGACACCACCTTTATGGTAGAAAGTGAAGAAGATCTAATGAGCCCCTTGATGAAAGTGAAAGAGGAGAGTGAAAATGTTGGCTTAAATTCAATATTCTTAAAACTAAAATTTTGACATCCAGTTCTATCACTTCATGGCAAATAGATGGGGAAACAGTGGAAATAGTGACAGACTTTATTCTTGGGGGCTCCAAAATCACTGCAGATGGTGACTGCAGCCATGAAATTAAGAGACACTTGTTCCTTTGGGGGGGTGGACTATTACCAACCTAAACAGCCTAGACATTACTTTTCTAACAGAAGTCCATCTGGTGAAAGCTATGGTTTTTCCAGTAGTCATGTATGGATGTGAGAGTTAGACTATAAGGAAACTGAGCACCAAAGAATTGATGCTTTTGAACTGTGGTGTTGAAGAAGACTCTTGAGAGTCCCTTGGACAGCAAGGAGTTTCAACTAGCCCATCCTAAAGGAAATCAATCCTGGGTTGTCATTGGAAGGACTGATGCTGAAACTAAAACTCCAATTCTTTGGCCACCTGATGTGAGGAAGTGACTCATTGAAAAAGAGCCTGATGCTAGGAAAGATTGAAGGCGGGAGGAGAAGGGCATGGTAGAGGATGAGATGGTTGGATGGCATCACCGACTTGAAGGACACAAGTTTGATTAATCTCTGGAAGTTTGTGATGGACAGGGAACTCTGGTGTGCTGCAGTCCATGAGGTGGCAAAGACTTGGCAATGACTGAGCACCTGAACTGAACTGAACTCAGTTGAATTAAAAAAAAAAAAAAAAAAAACCTGAAAAGAGTTTAATGTATCCTAGGATACAAAGTGGAATGTTTACATGTTTGTGAAATAAACTAACTGAAAGGATTCAGGAAAAATAGTACCACCTGAAATATCTCTAGATAATTGTGTACTCTAATTCACATTTCTTTCCCAAGGGATTATGGGTTCATAGTTCTAACACACACATTCATGAATACTGAAATTGAACAGTTAAGTAAATCAATAGTGTTTAGGTAAATGAATGGAGTAAGATTTTAAAATAAGCAAGGGAGAAAGCTAGAATGATCCATGCAAAAATAAACTGCAGTTAAGGACATTACTAGTCATGTTTAGCTTTAGAAAGATACATGTGATCACATATGACATATTTATGATATATATGTGTACCCAAGCTAATATATATCATACATGGCCTTGCCTTGTTAGCTTAGCAGGCCTAGAAATAATATCTCAGTGTGTTCGTTTCCAAGGCACACTATTCAATATCACGGTAATCCAAGTCTATGCCCCAAACAGTAACGCTGAAGAAGCTGAACTTGAAAGGTTCTATGAAGACCTACAAGACTTTTTAGAACTAACACCCAAAAAAGATGTTCTTTTCATT
Source organism: Nanger dama (assembly GCA_917880005.1). NCBI lineage: Eukaryota > Metazoa > Chordata > Mammalia > Artiodactyla > Bovidae > Nanger > Nanger dama. The sequence goes on from CAKJTW010000014.1 coordinate 11,408,049, forward strand.
AAGGGGACTGGAATGCAAAAGTAGGAAGTCAAGAAACACCTGGAGTAACAGGCAAATTTGACCTGGGAATGCGGAATGAAGCAGGGCAAAGACAAATAGAGTTTTGCCAAGAAAATGCACTGGTCATAGCAAACACCCTCTTCCAACAACACAAGAGAAGACTCTACACATGGACATCACCAGATGGTCAACACCAAAATCAGATTGATTATATTCTATGCAGCCAAAGATGGAGAAGCTCTATACAGTCAACAAAAACAAGACCAGGAGCTGACAGTGGCTCAGATCATGAACCCTTTATTACCAAATTCAGACTTAAATTGAAGAAAGTAGGGAAAACCGCTAGACCTTTCAGGTATGACCTAAATCAAATCCCTTATGATTATACAGTGGAACTGAGAAATAGATTTAAGGGCCTAGATCTGATAGAATGCCTGATGAACTATGGAATCAGGGTCATGACATTGTACAGGAGACAGGGATCAAGACCACCCCCATGGAAAAGAAATGAAAAAAAAAGCAAAATGGCTGTCTGGGGAGGCCTTACAAATACCTGTGTAAGGCCTTACAAATACCTGTGTAAAGAAGAGACGTGAAAAGCAAAGGAGAAAAGGAAAGATATAAGCATCTGAATGCAGAGTTCCAAAGAATAGCAAGAAGAGATAAGAAAGCCTTCTTCAGTGGTCAATGTAAATAAATAGAAGAAAACAACTGAATGGGAAAGACTAGATATCTCTTCAAGATTATTAGATATATCAAGGGAACATTTCATGCAAAGATAGGCTCTATAAAGGATAGAAATGTTCTGGACCTAACAGAGGCAGAAGATATTAAGAAGAGGTGGCAAAAATACACAGAACTGTACAAAAAGATCTTCATGACCCGGATAATCACGATGGTGTGATCACTCATCTAGAGCCAGACATCCTGGAATGTGAAGTCAAGTGGGCCTTAGAAAGCATTACTATGAACAAAGCTAATGGAGGTGATGGAATTCGAGTGGAGCTCTTTCAAATCCTGAAAGATGATGCTGTGGAAGTACTGCACTCAACATACCAGCAAATTTGGAAAACTCAGCAGTGGCCACAGGACTGGAAAAGGTCAGTTTTCATTCAAATCCCAAAGAAAGGAAATGCCAAAGAATGCTCAAACTACCACACAATTGCACTCTTCTCACATGCTAGTAAAGTGATGCTCAAAATTCTCCAAGCCAGGCTTCAGCAATACGTGAACTGTGAATTTCCTGATGTTCAAGCTGGTTTTAGAAAAGGCAGAGGAACCAGAGATCAAATTGCCAACATCCACTGGATCATGGAAACAGCAAGAGAGTTCCAGAAAAACATCTATTTCTGCTTTATTGACTATGCCCAAGCCTTTGACTGTGTGGATCACAATAAACTGTGGAAAATTCTGAGAGATCGGAATAGCAGATCACCTGACCTATCTCTTGAGAAATCTGTATGCAGGTCAAGAAGCAACAGTTAGAACTGGACATGGAATAACAAACTGGTTCCAAATAGAAAAAGGAGTGCATCAAGGCTGTATATTTTCACCCTGCTTATTTAACTTCTATGCAGAGTACATCATGAGAAACGCTGGACTGGAAGAAACACAAGTGGAATCAAGATTGCTGGGAGAAATATAAATAACCTCAGTTATACAGATGATACCACCCTTATGGCAGAAAGTGAAGAGGAACTAAAAACCTCTTGATGAAAGTGAAAGAGGAGAGTCAAAAGTTGGCTTAAAGCTCAACATTAAGAAAACAAATATCATGGCATCCAATCCCATTATTTCATGGGAAATATATGGGGAAACAGTATAAACAGTGTCAAACTTTGTTTTTGGGGCTCCAAAATCACTGCAGACGGTGACTGCAGCCATGAAATTAGATGACGCTTACTTCTTGGAAGAAAAGTTATGACGAACCTAGATAGTATATTCAAAAGCAGAGACATTACTTTGACGACTAAGGTCTGTCTAGTCAAGGCTATTGTTTTCCCAGTGGTCATGTATGGATGTGAGAGCTGGACTGTGAAGAAGGCAGAACATCGAAGAATTGATGGAGAAAATTGTTGGAGAAGACTCTTGAGAGTCCCTTGAACTTCAAGGAGATCCAACCAGTTCATTCTGAAGGAGTTCAGCTCTGGGATTTCTTTGGAAGGAATGATGCTGAAGCTGAAACTCCAGTACTTTGGCCACATCATGCGAAGAGTTGACTCACTGGAAAAACTCTGATGCTGGGAGGGATTTGGGGGCAGGAGAAGAAGGGGATGACAGAGGATGAGATGGCTGGATGGCATCACTGACTCGATGGATGTGAGTCTGAGTGAACTCTGAGAGTTGGTGATGGACAGGGAGGCCTGGCATACTGCAATTCATGGGTTCGCATAAAGTCAGACAGGACTGAGTGACTGAATTGAACTGAACTGTGTTTCAAGTAATGATTTCATTCCAAACAATACAGTATGACAAGGAAAATAATTTTTTTTACAGTGAAGAAACCTGATAAACACTACCTCAGGCAAACTGTGAAGTTCCACATCCACAATGATAAATCCTATTAAGATTATGTACATTTGACAAGATGTGATGAAAATGAAACTTTATTTTTGCCACGTCTTCCCCTAAATATATAACCCCAGTGTAAGCTTGAGAAAAATATCAGACAAATAGCAACTGTGGCACATTTTACAAAATATCTGACCAGTATTTCTTAAAACTATCAAAGTCAAGTGAAGCAAGGTAACACTAAGAAACTATTACAGCTAAGAAGAACCTAAGGAGAGATGATGAGTATGCATAATATGGTATCTTGGATGGGATCCTGAAACAGAAAAAGATCAGGTTAAAAAAAGAAAAGGAAATCTAAATAAAATAAAATGCATAGTTTGTTTAAAAATAAATTATTAATTTTGGTCTGTTGATTGTTATAAATGCAGCATACTAAAGCAAGATATTAATACTAAATGGGTATTATTACAGCATAATTGGAACCTCTGGAACTTTGCAACTTTTTTATAAATCTAAAATAACTCTAAGATGTTTTAAATTTAATTTATTGATCCCTTTTTAAAGTAAATAATATTTTAGGGCTTAATCAGTTAATGATTATATGTATAATTACAATAGTGTGAAGAAAAGTAACATTCACTTGCTTATAAACCAAGCTAATTTGTAGATTTATTGTCTTGAATCAAATCTCCAAAACAACTTTGCAAAAATAGATAAAACTATAATATGTAGAGTATTGATGTTCTAATATACATAAAGAACTATTCTAAATTGTTTACACACACCATTTCACTTATTTCTTATAACTCTATGAAGTGTATCATATATTTGCTAATGAACGCATTGACACTCTGAAAGCTTAAAGAAACAATACTATAAAATGGGCTAATTCTTGTGCATAATTCAAACAATGCTGTCTAATTTCCCTTTATTCTTAAAATTTGTGCAATACGATCTAATTTAATCCTATGGCAGTCCTTAGATTTAGACATTAATTTTATCCAAAATAATTTTTATGTAGATTTACAGAAAAGTGAATTTTTCAAGAACACACTCCGAGAAACTTTTGTTCTAAAATCTCTACTTATTTTTCCCTACTCTTCTTGCCTGAACCATTAGAGAGAAGGCAGATTTCTCTAATCTACAAAATAATCTGGTATATACTTTTAGGACAAAGATATATACCAGTCATAGATTCTGCACTACTGAAATGTGTGTGTTACGTACCATATATATATATATATATATATATATATCAGTTAGAATTAAGTTTACTTACAAATGATGCAACCGAAAATAGTAGCGACATAAACAAAATAGATGTTTTGGTTCAGTTCAGTCGCTCAGTCGTGTCCGACTCTTGGCGACCCCATGAATTGCAGCACGCCAGGCCTCCCTCTCCATCACCAACTCCCGGAGTTCACTCAGACTCACGCCCGAGTCAGTGATGCCATCCAGTGATCTCATCCTCTGTCATCCCCTTCTCCTCCTGCCCCCAATCCCTCCCAGCATCAGAGTCTTTTCCAATGAGTCAGCTCTTTGTATGAGGTGGCCAAAGTACTGAAGTTTCAGCATCATTCCTTCCAAAGAAATTCCAGAGCTGATCTCCTTCAGAATGGACTGGTTGGATCTCCTTGCAGTCCAAGAGACTCTCAAGAGTCTTCTCCAACACCACAGTTCAAAACCATCAATTCTTCGATGCTCTGCCTTCTTCACAGTCCAACTCTCACATCCATACATGACCACTGGAAAAACCATAGTCTTGACTAGACGGACCTTAGTTGGCAAAGTAATGTCTCTGCTTTTGAATATGCTATCTAGGTTGGTCATAACTTTTCTTCCAAGGAGTAAGCATCTTTTAATTTCATGGCTGCAATCACCATCTGCAGTGATTTTGGAACCCCCCAAAATAAAGTCTGACACTGTTTCCATTGTTTCCCCATCTATTTCCCATGAAGTGATGGGACCGGATGCGATGATCTTCGTTTTCTGAATGTTGAGCTTTAGGCCAACTTTTCACTCTCCATTTTCACTTTCATGAAGTTTAATCTCTCTTAAATAGAAGAGATAAAAATAAACAAAAACTTAACGACCTTCAATAGTGCGAGAGTTATAGCTTTTTCCCATCTTTACTCTCGTATTCACCTAATAGTCTTATATAACTATTTTGGCTCAAGCACTTACATCTCAAATTCCAACTAATAAAACTTAGGAACAAGAATAGAAAAGCACAATGCTTTTATTTAAACGTGTATGGTGAGTTTGAGATGATTATGGTGTACTTTTGTAGCAGTAGTTGAGAGTTACGATGACTCAATAAAGAGGTTAGGACTAGAAACATAGATGTTTGAGCTGAGGCTAAATTTCAAGCATTATTAAGAATTCTGTTAAATAGAAAAGACCCTAAACTAAACAGTTAAGCTAGATGGTTGTTGTGCAATCGCAAAGTAGTGTCTCGCTCATTGCGACCCCATGAACTGCAGCATGCCAGCCTTCTTTGCCCTTCACTATCTCCTGGAGTTTGCTCAAAATCACGTTCTTTGTAAAAGTGATGCTATCTAACCATCTCATCCTCTACCACCCCCTTCTCCTTTTGCCTTCCATCTTTCCCATCATCAAGGTCTTTTCCAGTGAGTCAGCTCTTCTCATCAGATGGCCAAAGTATTGGAACTTCAGCTTTAGCATCAGTCCCTCCAATAAATATTCAGGGTTGATCTCCTTTAGGGTTGATTGGTTTGATTTCCTTGGCCTCAAAAGACTTTCAAGAGTCTTCTTAAGCACCACAATTCAAAAGATTCAATTCTTTATGGTCTAAAAATTAGACAGAAACAGTGTTAATTTCTATACATCTGTGATTCTTTTGCTGTCTCCCATACAGGGATATTGTTGTCATCTGTCTAAATTTCATATATATGTGTTAGTATACTGTACTGGTATTTTTGTTTCTGGCTTACTTCACTCTGTATAATCGGCTCCAGTTTCATTCACCTCATTAGAACTAATTCAAATGTATTCGTTTTAATGGTTGAGTAATACTCCATTGTGTATATGTACCACACCTTTCTTATCCATTTGTCTGATGATGGACATCTAGGTTGCTTCCATATCCTGGCTATTATAAACAGTGCTGCCATGAACATTGGGGTACATGTGTCTCTTTCATTTCTGGTTTCGTCAGTGTGTATGCCCAGCAGTGGGATTGCTGGGTCATAAGGCAGTTCCATTTCCAGTTTTTTAAGGAATCTCCACACTGTTTTCCATAGTGGCTGTACTAGTTTGCATTCCCACCAACAGTGTAAGAGGGTTCCCTTTTCTCCACACCCTCTCCAGCATTTATTGCTTGTAGACTTTTGGGAACTCATGTACATCCATGGCAGATTCAAGTTGATGTATGGCAAAACCAATACAGTATTGAAAAGCAAAAATAAAATGTTTTAAAAAAAAAAGAAGAAGCTGTGTTAATTTAACATGGATTAGAGTTAGAATTTTTAATATGTGAGACAACAAGAGACACAGAGGTATAGAGTGGACTTTTGGACTCTGAGGGAGAGGGAAAGGGTGGGATGGTTTGGGAGAATGGCAATGAAACATGTATATTTTCCTGTAAGAAACGAAACGCTAATCTATGTTCAATGTAGGATGCAGGAGGCATGGGGCTGATGCACAGGATGATTCAAGTAGAGGGTGGGGGTGGGAGGTGGGAGGGGATTCGGCATTGGGAGATTGTGTTCACCTATGGCTGATTCCTGTCAATGTATGGCAAAACAAATACAGTATTGTAATTAAAAAAATAAATAAATTTAATTAAATAAAAAATAAAAAATAAAAATAAAATAAAATAAAATAAAATAAAAGAATTTTTAAAATATATTAAAACTTTTAGAACTTTGAGACATAATGTGACTGGTGATTTCAATGGGATCTCTAAGCTTCTATCACAGTGAGAGGACACAGCCTAAAGAATCTAGTGTTAATCAAATTGACTGAGATTTATTGATCCAAGCCATTTTTATTATTTATCCAACATTTGTGTTTTTGCCTACTATGTGCAAATCATATTGTAGGTACTAGAAATATAAACATGAAAAGACTGTAAAAAATCCAGAAATAGAAAAATTAAAATCACTAGATTAATAAAATGGTATTTGCAGTTTATTATAAGAACAGTTAGCAAACTGGGAGCTTTCAAATTCAAAACTGACATGAATGTGAAAGGCATAACGATACAGGTTGGCTTAGGAAGTGAAACTGTGGAAACTTTTATTTTTACAGTTGGTTTGTACAATGGGGGTTTCCAGACGACCAGGGATAGATTAAAAATGATCATCTTATACCACTTCTGAATCATGACTGAAGTTTCTTTAAGGTTATCAGCGTTTCTTACAAAATATAACCTAAGTTAAACTTCACTTATATTCATGACATAAGCTAGATTTAGTTTTACTTATGTGGTTTAAATGATTTCATCTATTTAGAAAATTTTCAAGTCCAGTCTCCTCTTTGTATTTAATGTTAGCAATTGAAATAATCCCTATTTTTTAATGTTTTTGTTCTTCAATGTACAGAGGTATAGTGGACTTCGGGGATAATTAGAATCGGTAGCTTATTAATAACCACAAAGTGGCCAGACTTAGTATAATATTCATCTTACAGTAGATTTTCTGTTGTTTGGGTCTGCCAAGCACGTATCAGGCTGCATACTTCCTTGACTTTGTCAACGTCAAGATCCAGAGAAAGGAAAGAAACTTAAATTATTCTCATAATATTAAGAAGCTATTCCTTTGAAAATCCTAGTATATTTTTACCTGTATCACATAGATCCTACCTAGCTCAATACCCACATACATAAAGAATAACTGGAGAGAATTGCATATAGTTTTTATAAACTCAGAGAAAATCTTGACTTTAACTTAGAATGAAGTCAGATACTCATAAATTGTGGATTAATATCAGAAATTATATTTAAACTACAAGAGAAGAAGGAACTTCTATTGTGACAGCAAGCATAATGCTCATTATCAATGGTGAGTGAAGGTTCTCAGAAGAGGTGACACATAAGTTGAGATCCTGATTAAAAGAAGGAGCTATGTAAATAAAGATCAATTGGAATAATCAGAAAGAAGAGTTCTCACTACCAGTAAGGTAGGAAAGCACTTGGTGTTTTGAAGCAACTAGTAAAGAGCAGCATTGTGAATAAAGGAGAAAACAGTCGGAAGTAAGAAATGAGGTTGGATATGAAGGAAAAGATAAAACAAGTAAGCCAATGCAAAAAGTTGTGATTTTTATTCTCATTGCAATAAGAAGCTATTGGAATATTTCAAGCAAGATAATAACAGAATCAAGAGATTTTGTTAGTTACCCATGTTGGAAATACCCACAAGTCCCAAATGGTATATATTGCATAAGAGGTCAAATAATTATCTGAAGAGTGACCTTATTTTGAAAGCAGAATATTTTTAATGCTGCCTCAGATGTTTTTCTTTTATTTTTGTCCTTTTTATCATTCTTTATTTAAGTTGTCAGCACCTTACCTCACTCCATACAAAATTATTGTTAACAAATAAGTACAGTAAGTCCCCTCCATACGTACCTTCAAGTTGCAAGCTTTCAAAGCTATAAACATGTGTTCACATGTCCAATCACCTAAGTTAGTTTACGTGTCTGGCATACATTGTCATGTATATACATCATCATGCACATACATCCCCTACAAGTGGTTGCCCTTTATGTACTTTACTGCTCAGTACTGTATATAGTATAACACTATCTTTATTTCAAGCCCAGGATGTCCAGAAGTAAATGTAAAGGCAATGGTGATGTAGTTGGGATCATTGTAGTTTTCAAGGTACTGTACTATGAGATTAAAAATGTTTTATTTTTTGTGGTGTTTCTTTTTGGTATATTATTTGTATGAAAAGTATTACAAACCTATTACAGCACAGTATTATATAGCTGACTGTTCTAGTTAGATACTACCTAGACCAACTTTGTTGAACTTACTAACAAATTGGACCTATGAACATAGTCTTAGAAAGAAATGCATTTGTATGTAGGGAATTTACTTATTAGAGGATGTGGTGTTGAAAACATAAGCATATAAGTCCCCACTTATTTTCAGCATAAGCCTAATTTTTTCTTAGATTTTTAAAAATCTCCTTTTTCCATGCCTCAGCATATGCAGTCATATATAATACACACAATATAATATAATGAAAATGCAAGCAACTGCTTCATATCATGCATTGAAATTCATTTTAGGTTATATTTTTTCTTAAACATTTTGGAACAAGAATAAAATTTGGAAGAAAAAAATCCATGGAAACTGCTTTAAAGTCATCTTGTCAAAGTAAGAACAAATACAAACAGCCTACCAGTTAGACATTTACCATACACTTGGCAGTGACGGTAAATTAGTTCAGTGTAACTTGATTTTTCTCCAGGTTCTCAACCAGATATCTACAAGAGATAAACCATCAAATAGAAAAGAGCTTTCTCCTAAAAATATTCAATGCTTTGTTGGTTGAAAATAAGACAATGAAAGCTAAGTCACTATGAGGACTTCTTTTTGACTTTTAAAACAGATTCAAGACTTTGACAAGATAGAATTTTGTTGAAAAGTGTAGCATCTCAATATTACTATTCATAGAGTTAACTCACAGGAAACTCATGCACTTATAGTAGCTGTTTATTGATACAAAACACATGATTCAGATTACAGATCCACATATATCCTGAAACATGTTATAACTGGTTATGTATCAGGATCCCTTTCTTAAGTATAGAAATCATTAATGGTTTTAACTCTCATTATTATTACAAAATTATTATTATATTATGATAATAATGTAACTTTAGATAATCAAAATAAAATGCTTTATAAATCTAACTGGAAATAACTAAATGAGCTAGGTGGTAATGTTTCAACTTACATTAATGGAATACAAAATGATTTAAGTATAATGAAATATTCCAATTATATCTTTCTCAAAGTGGCTTTTTATTTAAAAATATTCAGCACAGATGTTAGGGTGGATTTATTGTACCTATCTGAAATTTCTAGGCTGTTCACACAGCTTAACTTTCTATTACTGAATTTGCCTTCAGTTCAGGCTTCTGCATTTTACTCTTTATGACCAAATGGTTTTCTCTTTCTTCTACACACATTTAAATGTGTGGTAATAAAATGTAATGAGGGAAGAGAATGGTAATTGTGAATGAGTACATGTGGTAGCCAAACTGACTAATTGCATGTATATTTGCATAGATTATAACTAGATATGCAGAAAGAGGAACAATTACAAAACACTTCTTAAACAGCTTTCTGCAGATATATATTTTTTTACTTCTACCAAGTAAAACTATCAATTTTTACATTTGTCATTAATATATGGGGATCATATCTTCATTTTTTTCTGAATTATATTCTGATTAAATTTATACTTTTTAGTCATATTAAATTGAATAAACATGGAAAAATCTAAAGGATTTATTTTAATCTTTTAAGTTAAATCACTGAAAACTTTACTTACATGTTTGCAAAGTATATAAGACAATGTTTAACTAGTAAGATAAGTTTCCTGATTATATCTATATAGTATTGTAACTTGGGGATGGTGTAGAAAGGTTACTGATTCTGTATTGGTTCTAATGTAGTTAGATGTTCAATTTTGGTGCCAGACTGGAGTTCAAATTCCCAGTGGTTCACTTTCTAATATGCAGTTCTTGACAGCTGACCTAACTTCTTTTGTCTCATTTTTCTCATCTGTGTAATGGGAATGGGATTCTAGACACAGTAAAAAGTGGACAAAAGAAACTTTAAGCATTTATATTGGAATGAAAGAAATGAAATTATCTTTACATGGAAATGTAATTTCCTAAGTAGAAACAAAGAATCTACAAAATAAATAAATAAATAATGTTTAGCGCTAATAATTAACTTTTTAGTAAGACTGCAGGATTCAAATCAGTCTCCCAAGCCTACATTTATTTCCATTCACTAACAGTGAGAAATTAAAAACTATTAAAAAATATATAAAGTGTTTACTTATAAGTAAAACTTAGTTTTTCTTTGTTAAAACTAGAAAAAAATACTATACATGTATGATACAATGCACATACAAATGCACATACACACACTCAGATGCACACAGATTGTCAGTGTTCCCTTTACTTTTGGCAATTACATCTGTGTGCCCTTATTTAAACATTTTATCACCCACTCAGTAAAATACACACAAGTCACTGGGGAAGATGAACAAACTATTTTATTTTATTTATTTTTATTTAATTAATTTAAATTTCAGTATATCTGATTTAGGGACTCACATCAATATAGTGGAGTAAGAGAATGTGTAACTCATTTTTCCTGCAACAAACACACCAGAAATATATCTGTCTGATGAAAAATTCTCTTCGAAAACTAAGGTAAAACTAGGAGAAAGACTCCTCTATGACTAAGATTATAAGAAAAACACATGTAAATCAGGTAGGAAGGAAAGAGAAGTGATCAAATTAGAATTTATGTTCCTGGGAAGGACTTAGAGAAAAGGAAGTTTAGACAGACAGAGACGTTCCCTGAAGACTGAAAGGTTCAAGCCACATACGGGGCACTATAACCATTTGCTGTCATTCGATTGCTAAGCCATGTCAGATTCTTAGCGACCCTGTGGACTACAGCCAACCAGGCTCCTCTATCCTCCAATATTAAGTTTCCTCAAATTCATGTCCATTAAGTTGGTGATGCTTTCTAACCATCTCATCCTCTGATTTTGCCAGGACCATAGGGTCCACCAAAGGGAAGAGGAACCTTCCTTAGCTGGTTGGAGAATGGATTGACAGAACAGGCAGATTTTCTTATTTCAAAGCAGGATGTAACGAGCAACCTGAGACTGCATGTGGCTAGCTGATGATTGGTTTCTTGTTATGACCTCAACACATACATTAGCCAGAACCTAGTGTATGTGCTCCAGCACCCTTTGCTTCATTTGCAGCTCCAGACTAGAGTAAGAACTACAATAATTGAGGAAAAAACTTAGCTACAAGTTACTGAGGTGGTTCAAACCCTAAGCAGCATTGGAGCAAAAAGATGATAACCATTGTTGGTGATTACACAGTCAGACAACAGAGCATCAGAGAAAGTCTTGATATCCACTTGCAGTCAGACTGACACACTCCACAACTTGACCCTAACCAAATAGCCACATCAACTCCTCTTGCTCTTTACTGCCTTCTGGAGTTGAGAATGATGGTGTTTGGTAAAGGCAGAAAGCATACTTGAGGGAAACAAGACAGCATGGACCTGCTCTAGCAGGTTAAGCTATGATACTTTGCCTCATAGGGTGGGAGTGGCAACAGCAACCAATAACAGGAGAAACCCCAGACACATCTCCTGATAGTCCTAATCCTTTTGCTGTAATCTCCTCAATCTATAATGAAAGTGGAAAGAATAACAATGGATAAAAGACAGTCTCTTCAATTAGTGGTGCTGAGAAAAGAGGATAGTAATATGTAAAAGAGTGAAATTAGAACATATTTTTTACCCTATACAAAAATATAATGGATTAAATTTCTAAATGTAAAATTTGTAGAACAAAACAAAGAATTCTCTTTGACATACATTGTCTATCCAGACAAGGAGAAGAGGCAAAATTAAAGAAATGAGAGCTTGGTGTTCTTCAGTTGCTAAGTCGTGTTTCACTCTTTGCAATGGCATGGACTGCAGTATGCCAGACACCCATCCTTCATTATTTCCCAGAGTTTGTTCAAATTTTAAGGTCATTGAGTTAGTGATGCTTTCTAACCATGTCATCCTCTGCCACTTCCATTTCCTTTTGCCTTCAGATTCAGTTATCAGAGTCCTTTCCAATGAGTAAGCTCTTCTCATCAGATGGCCAAAATATTGGAGCTTCAACTTCAGCATCTGTCTTTCCAATTAATAACATGGTTGATTTTCTTTTTACTAATTTTTTAAAATTTATTTTTTTGTGGGTGTCCTCTTTGTATTATTATTATACTGTATTGGTTTTGCCATACATCAACATGAATCCACCACGGGTGTACATGAGTTCCCAATCCTGAACTCCCCCTCCTACCTCCCTCCCCATATCATCTCTCTGGGTCATCCCAGTGCACCAGGCCCAAGCATCCTGTATCCTGTATTGAACCTAGACTGTTGATTCGTTTCTTACACGATAGTACACATGTTTCAAAGCCATTCTCCCAAATCACCCCACCCTCTCCCTCTCCCACAGAGTCCAAAAGTCTATTCTATATATCTGTGTCTCTTTGCTGTCTCTCATAAAGGGTCATCATTACCATCTTTCTAAATTCCATATATATGTGTCAGTATACTGTATTGGTGTTTTTCTTTCTGGCTTACTTCACTCTGTATAATAGGCTCTAGTTTCATCCATCTCATTAGAACTGATTCAATTGTATTTTTTTAATGGCTGAGTAATACTCCATTGTGCATATGTACCACTGCTTTCTTATCCATTCACCTGATGATGGACATCTAGGTTGCCTCCATATCTTGGCTATTATAAACAGTGCTGCCATGAACATTGGGGTACACGTGTCTCCTTCAATTTTGGTATCCTCGGTGTGTATGCCCAGCAGTGGGATTGCTGGGTCATAAGGCAGTTCTATTTGCAATATTTTAAGGAATCTCCACACTGTTTTCCATAGTGGCTGTACTAGTTTGCATTCCCACCAACAGTGTAAGAGGGTTCCCTTTTCTCCACACACTCTCCAACATTGATTGCTTGTAGACTTTTGGATCGCAGACACTCTGACTGACGTGGAATGGAACCTCATTGTGGTCTTGATTTGCATTTCTCTGATAATGAGTGATGTTGAGCATCTTTTCCTGTGCTTGTTACAATCCGTATGTCTTCTTTGGAGAAATGTCTCTTTAGTTCTTTGGCCTATTTTTTAATTGGGTCATTTATTTTTCTGGACTTGAGCTGCATAAGTTGCTTGTATATTTTTGAGGTTAGTTGTGTGTCAGTTGCTTCATTTGCTATTATTTCCTCCTATTCTGAAGGTTGTCTCTTTTCACCTTGCTTATAATTTCCTTTGTTGTGCAGAAGCTTTTGATTTTAATTAGATCCTTTTTTTTTTTTTTTTTTTTTACTTTTACTTCCAGTATTCTGGGCGGTGGGTCATAGAGGAATATGCTGTCTAGGTTATTCAAATTTTTTTCTTCCAAGGAGCAAGCTTCTTTTAATGTCATGGCTGCAATCACCATCTGCTGTGATTTTGGAACTCCTCAAAATAAACTCTCCCATTATTTCCATTGTTTCCCCATCTGCTTGACTTGAAGTGATGGGACCAGATACCATGATCTTAGTTTTCTGAATGTTGAGTGTAAAGCCAGCTCTTTAACTCTCCTCTTTCACTTTCATCAAGAGGTTCTTTAGTTCTTCTTCACTTTCTACCATAAGTGTGGTATCATCTGCATATCTGAGGTTATTGATATTTCTCCTGGAAATCTTGATTACAGCTTGCACTTCATCCAATCCAGCATTTCTCATTATGTTCATGGATTGCTGAAGCCAGGCTTGGAGAATTTTGAGTGTTACTTTGCTAGTGTGTAAGATAAGTGTAATTGTGTGGTAGTTTGAGTACTCTTTGGCATTGCCTTTCTTTGGAATTGGAATGAAAACTGACTTTTTCTAGTCCTGTGCTACTGCTGAGCTTTCCTGATTTGCTGGCATACTGAGCACAGCATTTTTAAAACATCATCTTTCAGGATTTAAAATAACTCAACTGGAATTCCATCACCTCCAATGGTTTTGTTCACATAATGTTTTTTGTTTGTTTGTTTGTTTTGTTTTCTTTGTTATTATTATTTTATTTTTACTTCATTCTACTTTACAATACTGTATTGGTTTTGCCATAAATTGACATGAATCAGCCACAAGTGTATACGAGCTCACAATCCTGCATCCCCCCTTCCACCTCCCACCTCATATCATCTCTCTGGATCATCCCCATGAACCAGCCCCAAGCATCCTGTATCCTGTATCGAACACAGACTGATGATTCATTTCTTACATGATAGTATACCTTTTTCAATGCCATTCTCCCAAATCATCCCACCCTCTCCCTCAGAGACCAAAAGTCCATTCTATACATCTGTGTCTCTTTTGTTGTCTCACATAAAGGGTCATCATTATCATCTTTCTAAATTCCATATATATGTGCCAGTATAATGTATTGGTGTTTTTCTTTCTGGCTTACTTCACTCTGTATAATCAGCTCCAGTTTCATCCATCTCATTAGAACTGATTCGACTTTATTCTGTTTAATGGCTGAGTAATACTCCATTGTGTATATGTACCACTGCTTTTTATCCATTCACCTGCTTATAGACATCTAGTTTTTTTTCTATGTCCTGGCCACTATAAAAGTGCTGCAATGAATATTGGGGTACACGTATCTCTTTCAATTCTGGTTTCTTTGATGTGTATGCCCAGCAGTGGGTTTGCTGGGTCATAAGGCAGTTCTATTTGCAATTTTTTTTTAAGGAATCTCCAAAATTCTACAATCAGAATCCAACAACACATTAAAAAGATCATACACCATTACCAAGTGGCTTTATCCCAGGGATGCAAGGATTCTTCAATATCTGCAAATCAATCAATGCAATTCACCACATTAACAAATTGAAAAATAAAAGTCATATGATTACCTCAATAGATGCAGAGAAGCCCTTTGACAAAATTCAACATCCATTTATGATAAAAACTCTTCAGAAAGCAGGAGTAGAAGGAACATACCTCAACATAATAAAAGCTATATATGACAAGCCCACAGCTAACATTATCTTCAATGGTGAAAAATTGAAAGCATTTCTCCTAAAGTCAGGAACAAGACAAAGGTGCCTACTTTCACCACTATTATTCAATATAGTTCTGGAAGTTTTGGCCACAGCAATCAGAGCAGAAAAAGAAATAAAATGAATCCAAATTGGAAAAGAAGAAGTAAAACTCTCACTGTTTGCAGATGACATGATCCTCTACATAGAAAATCCTAAAGACTCCACCAGAAAACTACTAGAGCTAATCAATGAATATAGTAAAGTTGCATGATATAAAATCAACACTCAGAAATCCCTTGCATTCCTATACACTAATAATGAGAAAGTAGATAAAGAAATTAAGGAAACAATTCCATTCACCATTGCAATGAAAAGAATAAAATACTTAGGAATATATCTACCTAAAGAAACTAAAGACCTACATATCAAAAACCATAAAACATTTATGAAAGAAATCAAAGAAGACACTAATAGATGGAGAAATATACCATGCTCATGGATCAGAAGAATCAATATAGTGAAAATGAATATACTACCCAAAGCAATCTACAGATTCAGTGCAATCCCTATAAAGCTACCAGTGGTATTTTTCACAGATCTAGAACAAATAATTTCAAGATTTGTATGGAAATACAAAAAACCTCGAATGGCCAAAGCAATCTTGAGAAAGAAGAATGTAAATGGAGGAATCAACTTGCCTGACTTCAGGCTCTACTACAAAGCCACAGTCATTAAGACAGTATGGTACTGGCACAAAGACAGAAATGTAGATCAGTGGAACAAATAGAAAGCCCAGAGATAAATCCATACACCTACGGACACCTTATCTTTGACAAAGGAGGCAAGAATACACAATGGAGTAAAGATAATCTCTTTAACAAGTGGTGTTGGGAAAACTGGTCAGCCACTTGTAAAAGAGTGAAACTAGATCACTTTCTAGCACCACACACAAAAGTAAACTCAAAATGTATTAAAGATCTATACGTAAGACTAGAAACTATAAAACTCCTAGAGGAGAAGATAGACAAAATACTCTCCAACATACATCACAGCAGGATCCTCTATGATCCACCTCCCAGAATACTGGAAATAAAAGCAAAAATAAACAAATGGGATCTAATTAAAATTAAAAGCTTCTGCACAGCAAAGGAAACTATAAGCAAGGTGAAAAGACAGCTTTCTGAATGGGAGAAAACAATAGCAAATGAAGCAACGGACAAACAACTAATCTCAAAAATATACAGGCAATTTATGAAGTTCAACTCCAGAAAAATAAACGACCCAATCAAAAAATGGGCCAAAGAACTAAATAGGCATTTCTCCAAAGAAGACATACAGATGGCTAACAAACACATGAAAAGATGCTCAACATGACTCATTATCAGAGAAATGCAAATCAAGACCACAATGAGGTACCATTTCACACCAGTCAGAATGGCAGTGATTCAAAGGTCTATAAGCAATAAATGCTGGAGAGGGTGTGGAGAAAAGCTAACCCTCTTACACTATTGGTGGAAATGCAAACTAATACAGCCACAATGGAAAACATAATGCTTCCTAAGTCCCACTTGACTTTGCATTCCAAAATATCTGGCTGTAGGTGAGTGATCACACCATCATAATTATCTGGATCATGAAGATTTTTTTGTACAGTTC
This sequence comes from Nanger dama, assembly GCA_917880005.1. NCBI lineage: Eukaryota > Metazoa > Chordata > Mammalia > Artiodactyla > Bovidae > Nanger > Nanger dama. Next base: position 11,425,042 of record CAKJTW010000014.1, read on the forward strand.
TTCTGTGTATCCTTGCCACCACTACTTAATATCTTCTGCTTCCGTAATTCCATACTTTTTCTGTCTTTTATTGTGCCCATCTTTGCATGAAATGTTCCCTTGGTATCTTTAATTTTGTTGAAGAGATTTCTAGTCTTTCTCATTCTATTGTTTTCCTCTTATTTCTTTGCACTGATCACTGAGGAAGGCTTTATTATCTCTCCTTGCTAGTCTTTGGAACTCTGCATTCAAATGGGCATATCTCTCTCTCTCTTTTTTTTTTTTTTTCTTCTCCTTTGCCTTTCAGGTTTCTTCTTATTGTAGCTATTTGTAAGTCCTCCTAAGATAATAATTTTGCATTTTTGCATTTCTTTTTTGTGTATCATCTTGATCACTGCCTCCTGTAGAATGTCAGGATTCTCCATCCAAAGTTCTTCAGGCACTCTGTCTATCAGATCTTATCCCTTGAATCTATTTGTCACTTCCCTATATAATCTTACTGTTTTTGATTTTGGTCATATGGAACAGGCTAGTGGTTTTCCATACTTTCTTCAATTTCAGTCTGAATTTGGCTATAAGGAGTTCACCACAGTCTTCTTCAGAGATCTCTTCAGAGATCATTCTGTTTTTGAGATTGCATAAAAGTACTGCACTTCAGGCGTTTTTTGACGCTGATGTCTACTCCATTTCTTCTAAGGGATTCTTGCCCACAGTAGTAAATATAATGGTCATCTGAGTTAAATTCACCCATTCCAGTCCATTTTAGTTATCTGATTCCTAAAATGTCGATGTTCACTCTTGCCATCTCCTGTTTAACTATTTTCAATTTGTCCTGATTCATGGACCTAACATTCCAGGTTCCCATGCAATATTGCTCTTTACAGCCTCTGACTTTACTTCCATCACAGTCACATCCACAGCTGGATGTTGTTTTTGTTTTGTCTCCATTTCTTCATTCTTTCTGGAGTTATTTCTCCACTGGTCCACTACTGAATGTATAAGTGAAAAGGAAAATATTAATTTTAAAGATGCATGGACCCCAAAGTGCACAACAGCATTATTCACATTCGACATGATATGTATGCAACAGAAGTGTCCATCCACAGATGAATATTTTAAGAAAACATGGTGTATATATACAATGGGAATGTTACTTAGCCATTAAAATTCTAATACTTTTCATAATATTTGTGGACCAATAGAATATTATATTTGATGAAATATTTAAAACAGAAAGAAAAACACTGTATTATCACTTATATGTGAAATCTAAAAATAAAACCAAGGAGTATATATTTTAAAAAAGGGGGGCACCAGAAACAGACTCACAGATATAAAGAATAAGACGGGAGTTATTAATGGAAAAAGGAAAGTGAGAGAGTTGAGAGAAGGGTATTGGAATTAACTGATACAGACAGCTATGTAAAGAAAAAAAAAAGGCAAGAAGAATATTGTATAACACAGGAAAATATAGCCATTATTTTGCAATAACTTAAAGTAAAATGCATAAAATAGTGAATCACTAAGTTGTACACCTAAAACTAATATAGAATTTTTAATAACATATTTTAAAAAATAAATTTTATCTATTATTTTATTCATTTTATTTATTGGCTGTGGTGGATCTTTATTGCTAAGCAGGCTTTCTCTAGTTGAGGTGAGTTGGAGTTCCTATCTAGTTGCTGTTATGGGCTTCTCACTGGAGTGGCTTCTCTTGTTGCAGGGAGTCTAGGCATGTGGGCTTCAGTAGGTGTGGTGCACAGGCTCAGTAGTTGCAGCTCAGAGGCTCTAGAATATGATCTTCAGTAGTTGTGGTGCATGGGCTTAGTTTCCCTGTGAGATGTGAAATCTTCCAAGACAAGGGGATTGATCTCATGTCCCCTGCATTAGCATGTGGATTCTTATCACTACCTTACATGTAGCTGCCCAGTTTTCCTAGCATGACGATTGGAAGAGACTTTCTTCCCCCAGTTTGTATTATTATTTGTCATAGGTTAGGCACAAGGGCTCAGTAGTTGTGGTTCATGAGCTTAGCTGTTCTGTGGAATTTGGGGATCTCAAATCCTTAAACTGAGATTTAACCCATATCATCTACATTGCAATATGGAATGTTAACCACTAGACCATCAGAGAAACCCACGTTTAATATATTGTTGGATTTGGTTTGTTAATATTTTCTTGAAGATGTTTACATCTATTTTTATCAAAGAATTTTTTTTAAGTTTTTGATTTGTTTTCCTATTAAGGTAATGGAAACATTGTAAAGTTAACTTGGGAATATTTCATCATCTCCAATTTGGGGAGAGAGTTTGAGAAGAATAATTTAATGCTTTCACTTGTCCACTAGAATTCACCTGTAAAGCTGCCCATTCTTGGACTTTTGTTTGATGGGAGTTTTTGATTACTAATTCAGTTTCATTTATAGGAATCAGTCTGTTCAAAATATATATTTATTTCAGATTCAGTAGTGAAAGATTTTATATTTTAGGAGCTTATCTAGTTATTCTAATTTGTCCAATTTGTTGGCATATAACTTGTCAGTATTCTTTTATTTTTTTTTTTAATCTTTATGTTATTATTTGTCATTCTCTTTTCTAATTACCTATTTTGTTTATTTAGGCCCTTTTTCCTTTTATTCCTTTTTCCTTTTGTCATAATGATCCAGGACAAATTTTGTTGATTTATTTTTTTAATTCAGTAGTTGATTTCATTATTTTTTGTGTGCTTTCGTTTTTTTCATTTTTTTGCCCTCTATTTTACCAATTTATTTTTTGGTCAATAATAGTTTCTTCCTTCTTCTAAATTTAAACATTTTTTTGCCTTTTTTTTTTTGTAACTCCTTTGGGTGGTAAGTGGGGTTGTTTATTTGAATCTTTTTCTTTACTCTTGAGGTAGGCCAGCATCCCGCTTAGAACTACTTTATATCTGTCAATATTTGCTTTACAGAGTTAGGTGTCCCCATGTTAGGTGCATTTGTGATAGCTAATATTGTATTCTCTTCCATGATCACTATGATCCCTTTATCTTTATATAATGCCTGTCCTTGTCTTTTGTTACAGAATATTTTTAAAGAAACTTTTTGTCTAATATGTTTATTTCATCTCTATTTGCATATGTGTTTCATTTCCTTTTCTACTCCTCACTTTCAGTCTGTGTGTTTCTTTAGCTTTGAATGGAGTATCATGTAGGCACCAAATAGATGGGTCTTGTTTTTCTATCCAATCAGCACCATATGTCCTTTAATTGGAACACTTATGCCTATTAAAGTTAAAGAATTATTGATAAGCATATATGTTTAATGCCATTTTGTTATTTGTTTTCTGGTTATATCTACTGATGACACCAAAGACTTTGACTGTGTGGATCACAACAAACTGGAAAATTCTTAAAGAGATGGAAATATCAGACCACCTTAACTGCCAACTGAGAAATCTGTATCCAGATCAAGAAGCAACAATTAGAAATGGACATGGAAGAATGGACTGGTTCCAAATTGGGAAAGGAGTACAGCAAAGCTGTATATTGTCACTCTGCTTATTTAACTTACATGCAGAATGCATCATATGAAATACTGGGCTGGATGAAACACAAACTGCAATCAAGATTGCCAGTAGAAATATTAATAACCACAGATACACAGATGGCATCATCCTTATGGAAGAAAGCGGTAGAGAAACTAAATAGCTTCTTGATGAAAGTGAAAGAGAATAGTGAAAGAGCTGGCTTAAACACAACATTCAAGAAATTAAGACCATGGCATCTTGTCGTGTCATTTCATGCCAAATAGATGCGGAAGCAATGGAAACAGTGAGAGACTTTATCTTTTCTTGGGCTCCAAAATCACTGCAGATGGTGATTGCAGCCATGAAATTAAAAGATACTTGCTGTTTGGAAGAAAACCTGTCATCAACCAACACAGTGTATTAAAAAGCAAAGACATTACTTTGCTGACAAATGTCTGTCTAGTCAAAGCTATGTTTTTTTTTTTTTTTTTTCCAGTAGTCATTATGGATATGAGCACTGGACCATAAAGAAAGCTGAGCACTGAAGAATTGATGCTTTTGAACTGTGCTGTTGGGAAAGATTTTTGAGCTTCCCTTAGGCTGCCAGGAGATCCAATCAGTCAATCCTAAAGGAAAACAATCCTGAATATTTATTGGAAGGGCTGATGTTGAAGCTATAGCTCCAATATTTTGGCCAACTGATGGAAAAAAAAAAAAAGACTCATTGGAAAAGACCCTGATGCTGGGAAAGATTGAAGGCAGGAGGAGAAGTGTGTGACAGAGGACAAAATGGTTGGATGGTATCACCAACTTGATGGGCATGAGTTTGAGCAAGCTCCAGGTGTTTGTGATAGACAGGGAAGCTTGACATGCTACAGCTCATTTGGTCCAAAAAGTTGGACATGACTACGCAACTGAACTGAACTGTTTTTCTATCCAATTGGTACACTATGTCAACAGTAACCCTGTATGCAAGACAGCAAAAGAGACACAGATGTATAGAACAGTCTTTTAGACTCTGTGGGAGAGGGTGAGGGTGGGACGATTTGGGAGAATGGCATTGAAACATGTATAGCATCATATGTGAAACGAATCACCAGTCCAGGTTCAGTGCATGATACAGTATGCTCGGGGCTGGCACACTGCGATGACTCAGAGGGACGGTACGGGGAGGGAGGTGGGAGGGGAGTTCAGGATGGGAAAACGTGTACACTCGTGGCAGATTCATGTCAAAGTATGGAAAAACCAATACAATATTGTAAAGTAATTAGCTTCCAATTAAAATAAATACATGAAAATAAACTCAAAATGGATTAAAGACCTAAATGTAAGACCAGAAACTATAAAACTCCTAGAGGAGAACATAGGCAAAACACTCTCCGACATAAATCACAGCAGGATCCTCTATGATCCACCTCCCAGTATAATGGAAATAAAAGCAAAAATAAACAAATGGGATCTAATTAAAATTAAAAGCTTCTGCACAACAAAGGAAACTATAAGCAAGGTGAAAAGACAGCCTTCTGAATGGGAGAAAACAATAGCAAATGAAACAACTGACAAACAACTAATCTCAAAGATATACAAGCAACTTATGCAGCTCAACTCCAGAAAAATAAACGATCCAATCAAAAAATGGGCCAAAGAACTAAATAGGCATTTCTCCAAAGAAGACATACGGATAGCTAACAAACACATGAAAAGATGCTCAACATGACTCATTATCAGAGAAATGTAAATCAAGATCACAATGAGGTATCATTTCACACCAGTCAGAATGGCAGTGATCCAAAAGTCTACAAGCAATAAATTCTGGAGAGGGTGTGGAGAAAAGGGAACCCTCTTACACTGTTGGTGGGAATGCAAACTAGTAGAGCCACTATGGAAAACAGTTTGGAGATTCCTTAAAAATTTGCAAATAGAACTGCCTTATGACCCAGCAATCCCACTGCTGGGCATACACACTGAGGAAACCAGAATTGAAAGAGACACATGTACCCCAATGTTCATGGCAGCACTGTTTATAATAGCCAGGATATGGAAACAACCTAGATGTCCATCAGCAGATGAATGGATAAGAATGGTGTGGTACATATACACAATGGAGTACTACTCAGCCCTTACAAAGAATAAATTTGACTCAGTTCTAATGAGATGGATGAAGCTGGAGCCAATTATACAGAGTGAAGTAAACCAGAAAGAAAAACACTACAGTATACTGACACATATATATGGAATTTAGAAGGATAGTAATGAAGACTCTCTATGTGAGACAACAAAAGAGACACAGAGGTATAGAACGGACTTTTGGACTCTGAGGGAGAGGGAGAGGGAGAGGGTGGGATGATTCGGGAGAATGGCATTGAAACACGCATACTATCATGTAAGAAATGAAGCACCAGTCTATGTTCAATAAAGGATACAGGATGCTTGGGGCTGGTGCATGGGAGGATCCAGGGAGATGATATGGGGTGGGAGGTGGGAGGGGGCTTTGGCATTGGGAGATCATGTACACCTGTGGCTGATTCATGTCAATGTATGGCAAAACAAATACAGTATTGTAATGTAGAATTAAAAAAATATATTAAATAAATTTAATTAAAAATAAAATAAATAAATTTATATTAAAATAATAAAGAACACACACAAATAATTATTGACAAGTATATATTTTCTCATGCCACAGTTGTTGGTGAAGACAACCAGTTAATATTAAATGCCACCGGGATCAAGGAAGGGAGTGTAGGAGAGCGGGGAAAGTGAGTAGAAACTATGTAAAAGAAAATGAAGTCGCTCAGTCGTGTCCAACTCTTTTGTGACCCCATGGACTGTAGCCTACCAGGTTTCTCTGTCTATAGGATTTTCCAGGCAAGAGTACAGGACTGGGGTGCCATTTTCTTCTCCAAAGAATTTTCCTGACCCAGGGATCGAACGTGGGTCTCCCACATTGCAGGCAGATGCTTTACTGTCTGAGAAATCAGGGAAGCTCCGGTATATATTTAGTGCCATTTTGTTACTTTTCTGCTTGTATTTGTAGTTCTTCTCTGACTTATGTTCTTCTGGTTTCTTTCTTTGTGGTCTAATGATTTCTTTAGTAGTGTGATTGTGTTCCTTTCTCTTGTTATGGTAGTTTTCTATTTGTGGTTATCATGGGGTTTGTGTATGTTGACTGTATTTATTTCTACTTGTTTTAAACTGATGGTCATTTAAGTTGAAATATATTCTAAAACATACTCCCTTCTCCCACTTTCTGTGGTTTTGGTATCATATTTTACATCTTCATGTTTATATTTTAATGGTTTATTTTTTTCTCTAGTTGATTTTACAATATTGGATTTTAATCTTCATATTTATTTATTTCAATAGTTGACTTACAGCTTTTCCTACACATTTGTCTTTATTAGTGAGATTTACAATCTGAGCCACTAGGGACTCTCCATAAATTCTTAAGTTCTCCTTATAGCATTTTCTTTTCCTCTTAGACTCTTTAACTCATTTCATATGGTTAGTTTAGTACTAAAGAAATCTTAGTTTTTGCTTGTCTAAAAAGTTTTTTAAATCTCTTTCAATTCTTAATGACAACCTTGGTTGGTAGATTATCCTAGGCTTTAGCTTTTTCCCTTTAGATTGTTAAATACATTATCCCACTCCCTTCTTGTCTGCAAAGTTTCTGCATGGAAAAATCAGCTGATTTTTGTTACTGGGGTTCTGTTGTATATGGAAGTTTTTCTCTTGTTGCCTTTAGAATTCTTTAATTTTAACTTTTGGTCTTTTAATATACCTATTAATACTAATTTGGAGCTCTTTGTGATCATCTTCTTTGGGACTCCCTGTGCTTTTTATAACTAGAAATCTGTTTCTGTGTATATTGGTTTAGTCATAGGAAATCAGCTAAAGCCCCAGGCAGTTTTTAGTCTGCTTCCTCTGCCTTGTTTCTGGGAGTGAAGATGTATGCTTACTTTTTATGAGCAGAGACTTGGTTTCTTACAGCCTTTTGATAAATCTCATTTCTTTCAAATAAACTAAAGGAACTCATCTCCCTGGTGTTAGATACCAGAGCTGCAGTACCTAATATGCGACTGGAAACTCCCACTCTTCAGGAAGTATCTCAAGCTCATGATATTCTCATCTTCTGTGGCCCCTGCTGGAGGCATGGGCCCCTACCTGGTGGCTTCTTCTCTCTTCATACTCAATTCTGTGTAGATCTTTCTTTTCTTTAATTAATTTAATTGGAGCATAATTACTTTAAAATATTGTGATGATGCTATGTACAAACATGAACTGGCCACAGGTATATGTGTCTTCCCCATTCTGAAACCCCCGCCAACATCCCTCCCCACCTGATCCCTCTGGGTTGTCCCAGAGCACCAGCTTAGGGTGCCCTGCCTCATGCATCAAACTTGCACTGACCTTCTATTTTTCACCTAGTAATGAACATATTTCAATGCTATTTTCTCGAAATATCTCACCCTTACCTTCTCCCACTGAGTCCAAGTCTGTTCTCTACATCTGTGTTTCCTTTACTGCCCTGAAAGTAAGATCATCAATACTGTCTTTCTAAATCCCATATATATGCATTAATATACATTATTTGTCTTTCTCTTTCTTTGTCTTCACTCTGGGTAAATAGGCTCCAGGTTCATCCACCTCATTAGCACTGACTCAAATGCATTCCTTTTTACAGTTGAGTAATGTTCCATTGAGTATATATACCATACCTTCCTTATCCATTCATCTGCCGATGGATATTTAGGTTGCTTCCATGTCCTAGCTATTGTAAATAGTGTTGCAATGAACACTGGGGCACATGTGTCTCTTTCAGTTCTGATTTCTTCTGAGTGTATGCCCAGCAGTGGGATTGCTGGGTCATATGGCAGTTCTATTCCCAGTTTTTTTTTGTTTTGTTTTTGTTTTTTTTTAAGGAATTTCCACACTCTTCTCTATAGTGGCTGTACCAATTTGCTTTCCCACCAATAGCCCACACCTTCTCCCACATTTATCTTTTGTAAACTCTTGATGATGGTCAAGATTTTTTTTAAACTCTTAATGATGTGTGAGATGATAATCATTGTAGTTTTGATTGCATTTCTCTAGTAATGAGTGATGTTGAATATTTTTCATGTATTTGTTAGCCATCTCTATGTCTTCTTTGGAGAACTGTCTGTTTATATCTTTTGCCAACTTTTTGACTGGGTTGTTAATTTTTCTGATATCAAGCTGCCTGAGCTGCTTGTGTATTTTGGAGATTAATTTATTGTCAGTTGTTTTCTTGCTATGATTTTGTACCATTTTGAGGGTTGGCTTTTCACCTTGTTATAGTTTCCTTCCTTGTGCAAAACCTTTAACAGTAATTAGGTCCCATTTTGTTTAGGCCTTATTTTTATTTCCTTTACTCTGAGGGGTGAGTCATAGAGGATCTTGCTGTAATTTATGTCAGAATGTGTTCAACCTATGTTTTCCTCTAAGAGTATTATAGTTATGGTCTTACAATTAGGACTTTAATCCATTTCTTTATTTCTGTGTATGGTGTTAGAAAGTGTTCTAGCTTCTTTCTTTTACACATAGCTAACAGACTTTATTTTTTTGAGCTCCAAAATTACTGCAGATAGTGATTGCAGCCATGAAACTAAAAGACGTTTACTCCTTGGAAAGAAAGTTATGACCAACCTAGATAGCATATTCAAAAGCAGAGACATTACTTTGCCAACAAAGGTCCATCTAGTCAGGGCTATGCTTTTTCTACTAGTCATGTGTGGATGTGAGAGTTGAACTGTGAAGAAAGCTGAGGGACTAAGAAATGATGCTTTTGAACTGTGGTGTTGGAGAAGACTCTTGAGAGTCCCTTGGACTGCAAGGAGATTCAACCAGTCCATTCTAAAGCAGATTACTCCTGGATGTTTATTGGAACGACTGATGCTAAAGCTGAAACTCCAATACTTTAGCCACCTCATGTGAAGAGTTGACTCTTTGGAAGACTCTGATGCTGGGAGGGATTGAGGGCAAAAGGAGAAGGGAACGACAGATGGCTGGATGAAATCACTGACTCGATGGACATGAGTTTGAGTAAACTCCTGGAGTTGGTGATGGACAGAGAGGCCTGGCATGCTGCGATTCATGGGATCACAGAGTCAGACACGACTGAGAGATCGAAATTAATGAATGATCTGAACCAGTTCTCCCAGCACTGCATGTTGAAGAGACTGTCTTTTCTCCAGTGTATAATTTTGTCTTCTTTGTCAAAGCTAAGGTGTCCATAGGTGTATGGATTTATCTCTGCTGCTGCTTCTGCTAAGTCACTTCAGTTCTGTCTGACTCTGTGCAACTCCACAGATGGCAATCCACCAGGATCCTCCATCCCTGGGATTCTCCTGGAAAGAATAATGGAGTGGGTTTCCATTTCCTTCTCCAATGCATACATGCATGCTAAGTCGCTTCAGTCATGTGCAGCTCTGCAACTCTGTGGACAGCAGCCCACTAGGCCCCTCTGTCCATGGGATTCTCCAGGCAAAAAATACTGGAGTTGGTTGCCATTTCCTTCTCCAGGATTTATCTCTAGGCTTTCTATTTTGTTCCATTGATCTATATTGTGTCTGTGCCAGTACCATAGTGTCTTGATGACTGTAGCTTTGTAGTATAGTCTGAATTCAGAAAGTTTAATTTCTCTAGTCCCATTCTTCTTTCTCAAAATTGCCTTAGCTATTTGGGGTATTTTGTGGTTCCATAAAAATTGTGAAATTATTTGTTCTAGTTCTGTGAAAAAATACCATTGTAGTTTGATAGAAATTGCATTGAATATATAGATTGCTTTGGGTAGTATACTCATTTTCACTATATTGATTCTTCCAATCCATGAACACAGTATATTTCTCTATTTGTGTCATCTTCGATTTCTTTCATCAGTGTTTTATAGTTTTCTGTATAGAAGTCTTTTGTTTCTTTAGGGAACTTTATCCCTAAGTATTTTATTATTTCCATTGTAGTGGTGAATGTGATTGTTTCCTTAATTTCTCTTTCTGACTTTTCAGTGTTAATATATAGAAATGCAAGGGATTTCTACATAATAATTTTATATCCTGAAACTATTTTATGCATTGATTAGCTCTAGTAATTTTCCACTGGCATCTTTAGTGTTTTCTATGTGTAGATCTTTCTTTACAGCCTTGATTATACAAAAGCCTTTATGCTACCCTCCAAGTTTGTTTCAACTTATGCAGCTCAACTCCAGAAAAATAAATGATCCAGTAAAAAAATGGGCCAAAGAACTAAATAGGCATTTCTCCAAAGAAGACATACGGATGGCTAACAAACACATGAAAAGATGCTCAACATCACTCATTATCAGAGAAATGCAAATCAAGACCACAATGAGGTATCATTTCACACCAGTCAGAATGGCTGCAATCCAAAAGTCTACAAGCAATAAATGCTGGAGAGGGTATGGAGAAAAGGGAACCCTCTTACACTGCTGGTGGGAATGCAAACTAGTACAGCCATTATGGAAAACAGTGTGGAGATTCCTTAAAACATTGCAAATAGAACTGCCTTATGACCCAGCAATCCCACTGCTGGGCATACACACTGAGGAAACCAGAATTGAAAGAGACACATGTACCCCAATGTTCATTGCAGCGCTGTTTATAATAGCCAGGACATGGAAGCAACCTAGATGTCCATCAGCAGATGAATGGATAAGAAAGCTGTGGTTCATATACACTATGGAATACTACTCAGCCCTTAAAAAGAATAAATTTGACTCAGTTCTAATGAGATGGATGAAATTGGAACCGATTATACATAGTGAAGTAAGCCAGAAAGAAAAACACCGATACAGTATACTGACACATATATATGGAATTTAGAAGACAGTAATGATGACCCTATATGTGAGACAACAAGAGACACAGAGGTATAGAGTGGACTTTTGGACTCTGAGGGAGAGGGAAAGGGTGGGATGGTTTGGGAGAATGGCAGTGAAGCATGTGTATTTTCCTGTAAGAAACGAAGCGCTAATCTATGTTTGGTGTAGGATGCAGGATGCATGGGGCTGATGCACAGGATGATTCAGGTAGAGGATGTGGTGTGGGAGGTGGGAGGGGGCTTCGGCATTGGGCGATTGTGTTCACCTATGGCTGATTCGTGTCAATGTATGGCAAAACAAATACAGTATTGTAATTAAAAAAATAAATAAATTTAATTAAAAAAAAAAGAGTTGCTCAACATTTTGATGTATTTTTTGAAGTAGGTGACCTTAGCACACTCTTAATTTTCTATCTTGATTTCCAATCCCTGAAAAAACTGTTTTACTTTTCCTAAAAGGAATAATAATTAATTCAGTTAGGGAAACAAAATGTGAATAAAACAGCCATTAATCCATAACACCAGCATGTCATAGTGAGATCAAACTCAAATCTGTCGTCAGAGTGTGTGATTTTCTTAGTGGTTACTTGTTATGTTGCTTTGCAAAAAATGCTTATGTCTGCAGTAAAACAGTCATTCTCTAACATTTATTGACCAAAGAAGGGGAAATAAAGAGATTATGGTCCCCTAATCTTTGAAGGAAGGTGAAGGTGAAGTCTCTCAGTCATGTCCAACTCTCTGAGTCCCTGTGGACTGAAACCTACCAGTCTTCTCCATCCATGGGATTCTGCAGGCAAAAATACTGGAGTGGTTTACCATTTCCTTCTCCAGGGGATCTTCCCAATCCAGGGATCGATCACAGGTCTCCTGCATTGGAGGTCGTTGCTTTAACCTCTGAGCCACCAGGGAAGCCCTATCTCTGAAATCCTAATATAATAGATATGAGATTGGGACCCAGAGTTCAATTTCATCAAGTGTTATTTATGATTCTGATGAAGTATTTCTAAGGCAGCACTTTGGGAAACAATGAATTATTTCAAAAATAAATTGTGAGTACCCATCTCTCTATTGATATGAACTATTTAATAATCTATGAACCATAGCATTTCATTTATCTATTTAAATTTCCATCTTTCTAAACAATCATCACATCTTTATTCATTAATATTTTTACAAGTCCCCGGCATGTAACTTTCAATTACTAAATATGTAGCTTTGGGTTTAAGCCTATATACATCTAATCTTATCTACTCTAAAGAGAATTAATAAATATATAAAATATTTAGTTGGGGGAAATATTAGTTATAGTTAGAGGATCATGTCATGGTTTGTGAAAAAGTTGAGAGAATAATATGTATGATTTTAGTTATTAATTGAAGAGGTATTTGTGAAGGGAATTTTAGCTGAAGGCAGAGGGTGTGAAGAAAACACAGGAAAGTTGAAATTTATATTCAGAGACTAAAAGCTCAATATGCTTTGAGTATAGTAAGCAAATGGCAAATAATGGAATCTATACACTAAGTGCATTTCTATAATAGATAGTAAATGGTCTCAATATTAAATAAAGGAATTTATGATCCACTTAATTACATAATTAAAGGTTTTTGAGCTGGGAAATTCCTTCTATTATTCATATTCTGTTAGAAAGTCCTTGGTAATTTAGACTACACTATATTTTAGAGCATCTCAAGGTGGGAAATGAGGATCGACACAACAAGTCTTAAATTGTTTGACTATAAGCTTAAGTAGCAACTAGTAGATTTGTCTCAACCCTATGATATACAAAGGCATTTTCTTTCAAAAAGACCCAATGAAAATTCATATGGTAGATGTTTTTAAAATGTATTTTGCAAAGATATTAAATGGCTTGTTCAAACTCAGAGACTGAAAAATGGCATACGAGGATTGACATCTGGTTTCTCATACATTTTCCTATAATGTGTGTTCCATATTAATGGACTTTTCCACTATTCTTATATTCTAAAGATGATAGTATAAACCCTGGTTTTGTTTTATTTTAATATCTGTATTTGCTTTTCTGACAAGTGTTTCTAGGATGTATCTCTTGCTTCAGTCCTTGTGGTATTACTACCATTTGTATTCTTGGTACAGTATGCCTAGCAAAATGTTTTTGCCAAAAGTCCCACAGACCAGCTGCCTCTCACAGGCTGGAGGTTGGCAATGTTCATAGAAAGCAATACAAACATCTTCAGGGACAATCTATGTGGCAATCAGGATGACAGCTAGCATTCTTCTTGTTCCTGCAAAGTTTTGTTTTGTTTTCCTATGATATAATTTCAAAAGCATCAGGAAATATTAACTTTCAAAATTGTTTGTGGAGACTATGGAAGAAAGGGGCTGGCATATGTTCAGATCTTTTTCTGACAATGCTATCAGAACTTTGAATGCACCTTTGTTAGTATCTAACTTGATAGTTATGGAATTTCAATTTAAAATCAACTGAAGTCCAAAAGTAATTTTAAAAAAGTCATTGTCGAAAGCATTAGTCATAACTTTTCATTTGTTTGGATTTTCCTTCTAGAAAATACCACCTGATCATTTCATATTTCTCAAGTCAAATCTTTTGAAGATGTTTTTTTCTTGATTAGCTGTGAAAAACATTGTAATTCAACGTTATCTTGGTGTAAATATATTCAAGAAAGGAAATTAAAGGACAGATTCAGAACACCTGCCAGATCCTGATAAAGATAGCAAAAATGATTTAGTCTGACTCATTATCTCCCACTCTACCTCAGAGCTAGTCAACCCACTCAATCATAGTTTGAATAGTCAGTCAAATGGAGTCTGACACTTTATTTCATTTTCTATCAAACATTATTTTTTTCTCACTGTCAATCTGTGGCCTCCTTAGTTCTCATTTTAATTTTTATTATGAAAACACACCCAGTTCCACAAGTATTTTTGTGGTTAGTAGAAATGCAATTAAATTGCCCATTTATTAATTATTAATCTAGTGTAGGTGACTAATGCCATTAAGTAGATGTTCAGTTCAGTTCAGTCACTCAGTCATGTCCAACTCTTTGTGACCCCATGGACTGCAGCATGGACTGCATGCATCAATTAAGTAGATGGCTTAGAGCTTAAATTGAGCAAGACCCCCTCCCATGTGTAGTTTGGTGAACTTAGGCTACAGATCAGATTTTCAGCATACAGATAGATGCTAGTTTTGAAAAGTATGCTCATATACATGTACCACTTAGCAATATACATGTAAGTGTTGAAATACAGTGCTAATATTTTACAAAACATATTAAGGGAACATCTTTAAATTACTATAATTCGTAGGAGTGGAGTTGCTTTTCTTTCTTACAAAAGATTATATATCTTTCCCATAGATAATATAACTTTAATTTGGAAAAAGATATTTCAAAAGAAGTAAAGATAACAATTTTAGTATGTGTACAAATGTTTTGACACTTCAATGCAAACTATATATTTAGTGCCCAGTTTCATGCTTTATAATTGCAGTAAATATTGATCAGTATAAGCTAAAGGCAAGATGAGGAATGAGATTGAATAAATTTTAAGTTTCACACAAAGTGCTTTCTTGTCTTATCCTAAATTATATTGACTTTGACCATATGACTGGGATAAAAGAAAATAACCCTACAAATATACTTTTCTACTCCAGAAAAGTTAGGAGATTCATAGAATTCTGGGTTATTAGGAGGAACATTCACAAATCTATCTATGAACAATTAGAGAATGTGAAATATTTGTTCTTTTACTTATTCTCTGTTAAAACTAAGCATAAACTAAAATAAATTATGAGGACTTGTCATAACATTTTCAGTGTTCTTGACTATTTTGCATTTGGGGTGTGTTGGTCAGGAACTTCAGGAACTTCCCAGATGTAATCTGAAACCAACCCCTGTGATGGAGAGCATGGAGAGATCAAAAAAGAAGCAAATCACTCCAGAATTTTAGGTGGCAAGTTTAATGAGCAAAGGAATTTACATAAAGAGGTCTGTGTGGGAGACTGCAAGACAAACAGTTCTCCACAACTGCTCACCAGAGTCTTTAAATATATGTGGAGCTCTTGTGGCTTCCTAGGAGATACAAGAGGCTTGGGTTCAATCTCTGGATTGAGATGATCCCCCAGAGAAGAAAAATGGCAACCCAATCCAGTACTCTTGCCTGGAAAATGCCATGGACAGAGGAGCTTGGTGGGCTACAGTTTGTAAGTTGCAAAAGTGTCAAACATGACTGAACATAGCAGAGAGCCCTTGAGGTTACTGTCAAGTATATAGCCCATCTGTATACACAATTCAGCAACACATTACTCTCTCAAGATTTGATTATTAAAGAGCTCAAGCCTGGGGACAATGGGTAGAATGCAAATTCCTAGGACAGGGCAGAGGGTAAAGTGTATCTAGTTGCCTGGTTCCAGTTCACAGGTCAATCATTAGTCACATGTTCCCCATGATCGCTCCCAACACTGCACCCTTACTGAATGGATTTTATAATCTTACAGGCCTCCTCTTCTGCAGTGTGCCCTGAATGCTCAGTGAGGAGTTTCACTAGCATGGAGGTGACTTGTTTGCCACTGTCTAGCTGCACTGGAGGTATATGACACAGAAGGATATAGGCACATGCAAGAGAAAGTACCAATTAAGACAAAGATTCCCAAATAGGTAGCAGTTTTATAAAGAGTCTCATGATTTAGACCAGTGAATTATTAAATTCCCTGGGCTGGAGATTGGATCACTCAGGGTGTTTTCTTGTATCCTTGGGTATTCAAGGGGTATTTGTGCTTTATAAGTCAGAATGTGGAAAACAGGTCTGCCTTAGGCTCTTGCTGGTGGACTTAAATGTCTCTCCACACACCCTGACCCTGTTGCTGCTGCTGCTAAGTCACTTCAGTTGTGTCTGATTCGGTGTGACCCCATAGATGGCAGTCCGCCAGGCTCCTCTGTCCCTGGGGTTCTCCAGGCAAGAATAATGGAGTAGATTGTCATTTCCTTCCCCAATGCATGCATGCATGCTAAGTTGCTTCAGTCGCGTCCGACTCTCTGTGAACCTATGAATAGCAGCCCACCAGGGTCCTCTGTCCACGGGATTCTCTAAGCAAGAATACTGGAGTGGGTTGCCATTTTCTTCTCCTCACCCCTGACCCTGCTGCTGCTGCTAAGTCACTTCAGTCATGTCCGGCTCTGTGCGACCCTGTAGACGGCAGCCCACCAGGCTCCCCCATCCCCGGGATTCTCCAGGCAAGAACACTGGAGTGGGTTGCCATTTCCTTCTCCAATGCATGAAAGTGAAAAGTGAAAGTGAAGTCGCTCAGTCGTGTTCGACCCTCAGCGACCCCATGGACTGCAGACTTCCAGGCTCCTCTGTCCATGGGATTTTCCAGGCAAGAGTACTGGATTTGGGTGCCACTGCCTTCAAGGCTTTATTCATGATCATCCACCCCTCACTTTCCCAGTGTCTAAACCATAAGGTTAATCCCTTTGGAGTTAGACCAAGTGTCAGTTCAAAGGGTTAATGGCCAAGGTTCATTGTAATCACCAGCCAAACTGCTCTGAATTCTGTCCACAGAGGGATAAAGTTTCTCTGTTTTTAGGCATCTGTATGCCAACCATTAGTGGAAAGTGGCCCCACTCCCTCCCTACAGGCCAAAGGCACTACATTTGTAGACAGTGAGCTGAAACACAAGATGCTCCTCTGCTGCAAATAGGCTGCCACTTAGTTAAAGCTGAGATTTGAACAATGGCAGAGGTGTGTTGATGGAACATATTCTCATCTCACCCCTTGATAAGAGGGAAAGTTCTTACCATGATATGCTGTTCCTTTGTGAGAGGTTCTACCTGGAGGAATGCTATGCACTGCTAAGAGCTATTGCTCTATAGGGATATATTAAGTTTCTGCCCCCTTCCAGACCTAAGACTGAAATCTTCTAAACTCATTCAGATGTCTGGCACAGTGCCCAACACAAACAATCTGTAGTCACAGACACATCTTACTCAAATGGTAGTCCTGTTTAGGAGATGCCCAGGGCTTTGATCTGACTCACTGTATCTTTGCCTTCTCAAAGGTGGATTGATGCTCTGATCCCAAGTCCCACACGTGCCCTTTAGGTCTTGGAAAACCTCCCTATCCCTAACTTGCAACTTTTTTTACATTGTTAAGGGTTTGATAGGCTTGAAGTGAAGTGAAGTGAAGCCACTCAGTCGTGTCTGACTCTTTATGATCCCATGGACTGTAGGCTGCCAGGCTCCTCCCTCCATGGGATTCTCCAGGCAAGAGTACTGGAGTGTGTTGTCATTTCCTTCTTCAGGGGATCTTCCCAACTCAGGGACTGAACCCAGGTCTCCCACATTCCAGGCAGACACTTACATGATAGGTTTACATGTTAGCAATCACAGATTCTGGGACAATTGAGTTCTTATCCAAACAAAGGACTCCCCCAAATTTTAAAACAGTGCCTGGGCCTTGAATTTCCTATGAAATTCTACTGCCCATCTTCTTCCTTGCAGATATCCCAGCCAAATCTTCAGAATGTCCTCCAGAAGAGGCAAGTCTTCACATGATAATGTTATAGATTCAATGTAATGGGCTGATGTTGATGTGCAAAAAGAACAGACATATCAGGTTGATATCCCATGACATATTGTTGGGATTTAGGAAGCCCTTCAAAAGTCATTATTGCCCTGCTAATGTGAACACAAATTGATCTTATTTATTATAAATGTGTACTTGTCAGAGTCTTTTCCATGAATCTTGAAGACAAAGCACTTTTGCAAGAACACTTCTGCTAAAGCAAAGAGTAAAACAATTATTGCAAAGAAAAATAGCTAAATAGTTTTAGTTTTATGTATGTGTATGATCGGTTTCAAAGGATTACTTCTCTTTAAGTGAATTAAATAGAATTCTTTTCCAAATTAATTTTTACAATATTTTCTGAAAATAGACATTGCATGTACATAACATACATCTAATGACCTACATAGATATGCAAAACCAGATAAATTTAGCTTTTATTCCAAAAGCCTTTGATGAGTAATGTTATGGCGTCTGTGGACTAGTTTGTTCAAGGAAGTTTCATGGCAGTCTGTATTTTTATTAATAAAAACCTCTCTCTCCCCTTTTTTCTTTCTTTCAGTCACAATGGAGAACATTTGCATTTCAAAGGCATGGCAAGGTTTACAACTTTAATGTCAGAGGTAGGTTTTTCCAAGAGTTTACGAGTATATTTCTCTATTGTCAGATGTCTAAGGCAACTACTACATAGGATTTTCTTTTATCTTAAGGATCAAACAGTGTAGACCATTCCATCCATTTACTGTCAATTACCACATCCTCCCTTCTCTCTCCTCTGTTGCCTGGAGATTCTTCCTTTTGGAATCCTAATCAGACTTCAGTACAATACTCAGATCTTAATCCTTCCTAACCTCACAAAATGGGACACTAAGCTCTTTAAATTACTCTCCTCTCCTCATATCTTGTTTGCCAACCTTTAAGCTAGCAGAGCAATGAATGAGTCTTTCTCTAACTTCAGCTCATCTTCCAAATTTCTAAGTTAAGATTCAGCCTCTAGTTGAGCATTGGTGGCCAGCTGAATTGCCCACAGTAGAGGCCAGCTCATTTCAGCAGTCATTGGTGTCCCTTCTTTGCCATGGTACACTATGAGCAGTTCCTCAAATAAAAACATTAAGCCAGCCTGTGTTTTGGGATTGTCTCTCAACTTGTGTGACAGTCCTCAAACATCTAATGTATTGGTCACCTGTCCCCACATGCAAGGTAGTAGCTAATGTGAGATCTTCCACAGGGATGCCTCTCTTCTAAAGCCTATTTCTTTGCCGTCTTAGCAACCTCTACAGCTGTTGATTGGAAACCTTGGGACCTTCCTTGGTATAAATTGAAACCAGTACCTATACAAAGAGGGAATAGAAGACTCTGAAAGAAGGAAGACTACTCTAGACTGATAGGTGGCAAGTTAATAAGGAATGAGATTTACTTAAACTTTCATGCTAAATCTTAAAAGCCAATATAGGGGAGCTAACTGGGTTCAGTCATGTATACCATCCAGATGATATGAATAACATATTGCTCCTTCAAAGCTGCATCCTGGAAAATGTCTCTAAATTGTGTATACACTTGAGGGAACATTATCTTCTAAGCACAAAGAAGGGATATGCTCATGATCAGTGGCTTCAGTTGTGTCTGACTCTTTGGGACGCCATAGACTGTAACCTACCATGCTCCTCTGCCCATGGGATTTTTCTCAGCAAGAATACTGGATTGGGTTGGCATGCCTTCATCCCAGGAAATTTCTGACACAGAGATTGAAACCATGTCTTCTGTGTCTCCTGGATTTCAGGCATATTCTTTTCCACCAAGCCAGGGAAGACCAAGAGAGGAATGAGGAGATGTCAACTGTTCAGGTCTAGTTCTCAGATGTGCTAGCAGTCACGTCCTCTTGATTATGATCTCCTCCCACAGTGTGATTGCAAGGAATCATTGAGTTAAATACTCATATCTAGAATTACAGCTTTCTACCTTTTTCTTGTTCCTTCAGGGCTAATAATATCTTATTTTTTTATATGCAGCCTTTATTGTATACACATTTTTGTGTTTTAGTTAGCAACTTGAGAGTAAAGACGATGGTCTAGTCAATAAGTCTAAAATTAACAGCTGAATAAATGTATCCAAGTAAATAATTAACATTTCCTAAAAAAAAAAAAAATTTGAAACAGCAAAGTACTATAAATGTTGTTATCAAAATAAGGGTCAACCAACAAAATTTTAAAAGAACTTGAAAGGTGCAAATCATATAAAAATTGAAAGATGCTTGCTCCTTGGAAGAAAAGTTATGACCAACCTAGACAGCATATTAAAAAGCAGAGACATTACTTTGCCAACAAAGGTCCGTCTAGTCAAAATTATGGTTTTTCCAGTAGTTGTGTATGAATGTGAGAGTTAGACTATAAAGGAAGCTGAATACCAAAAAACTGTGGTTTTGGAGAAAACTCTTGAGAGTCCCTTGGGCTGCAAGGAAATCCAATCAGTCCGTCCTAAAGGAAATCAGTTCTGAATGTTAATTGGAAGGACTAAGGCTGAAGCTGAAACTCCAATACTTTGGCCACCTGATGCGAAGAACTGAGTCATTAGAAAAGACCCTGATGCTAGGAAAGATGGAAGTCAGGAGGAGAAGGGGATGGCAGAGGATGAGATGGTTGGATGGCATCACCGTCTCAATGGACATGAGTTTGAATAAACTCTGGGAGAAAATGTTGGACAGGGAGGCCGGGTGTGCTGCAGTCCATGGGGTTGCAAAGAGTTGGACACGACTGAGAAACTGAGCTGAAATAACAAATGCCAGTCACTTCAAATTCTAATTTTCGAAATTAAACCAATACATTTAAACAATATACTTTCTCCATTTGTAAATAGCTATATGAATCCTGTATTTGTGAATCACAGAACAGTAGATGGCAAATGTGTACATTATCTGAAACAATGTGCTGATCATTTTTCTCTTTTTAATATCAATGTTCAGAAAATCCTCAGATATCTTGAGATCTAGGAGAAAAATTATTTGAGAGAGGATCCAGGTCCAAATTAAGAAGTTGGCTCTTCCGATAAAGTGGTGAGGGTTCTGAAAATAATGGCTGGGTTTCCTCCACTACAAACTAGTACAACAGGGTAATCATACATTCCACACATTCACAGAAACACACACACACACACACACACACACACACACACACACTTAGGGTGAGAAACATAAGGGTAGCACAGGTTAAAGGGAATGGAAAAGTGTTCATTTAAGTACTTATGATTCTGAAACCAAGGTAAGAATTTGTGGTCCTGAATAGGTGTAAAATAAAATAAATCACATGATATGCAATCACAAATTCAGATTCATAGTATTATTTTTTGTTGTTCAGTCACTAAGTCACGTCCCACTCTTTGCTACCCCCATGGACTACAGCACATCAGGCTCAGCTGTCCTCATTGATCTCCCAGAGGTTGATCAAATTCATGTGCATTGAGTCAGTGATGCTATCTAACCATCTCATCCTCTGTCATCCTCTTCTTCTCCTCCTACCTTCTATCTTTCCCAGCATCAGGGTCTTGTCCAATGAGTTAGCTCTTTGCATCAGGCGGCTAAAGTATTGGAGCTCCAGCTACAGTTCTTTAAAGGAATACTCAGGGTCGATTTCCTTTAAGATTGTCTGATTTGATCTCCTGACAGTCCAAAGGACTCTTAAGAGTTTTCTCTATCACAGTTTGAAAGCATCAACTTTTTTGGTGCTCAGCCTTTTTATGATCCAACACACATCTATATATGACTACTGGAAAAAAACATAACATTGACTATATGGACCTTTGTCAGCAAAGTGATGTCTCTTTATTTATACCTTGTCTAGGCTTGCCATAGAGCAAGTGTCTTTTAATTACATGACTACAGTCACCATCCACTACTGTAAAATTTCACCAGTTAACTTTTACTGAAATATGATTGCCAATAAAGAAACAGAATTATAATCTTAATTAAATTTTGATTCAATTGATTTTTCATTCCATGAAGGAGGTGAACTTTGAAGTGTAAGGAAAATCAGTATTTTCCTAGTAAAAATTCAGAAGAGGCTAGTTATGTCTCCTTGTGGGCTACAAGTACTCATAAAAATATACTGACTAGTTGGGGTATTCTAATATATATATATATACTTCTTTATATTAGAGAATAGTTTCATTGAGACTTTCAAAATATTGTAATAACAAGATGTTCAGTAAATCCAAATAATCCATGATATGGGTAGAGAGTTTTTCAGTCTGTAATTTTGTATATTTAAGAAGATATTAGGGATTATTTGGCAAATAAAACCAGAGAAGAGATAGATATTTCCTGAATATTTGCTGTTTAAAGAGTGACAAGTGGTTATCTGAACAACAGATAACAGTTATCTGAATATTTCTCACTTGTGTGTCATTCAATGCACGACTGAGTGGCTTCACTTCACTTTCAATATTACCAGGGTCTTTACAAGGAGATGCTGCTGCCAAGTCATTTCAGTCGTGTCCGACTCCCATAGACAACAGCCCACCAGGCTCCCTTGTCCCTGGGATTCTCCAGGCAGGAGTACTGGAGTGGGGTGCCATTTCCTTCTCCAATGCATGAAAGTGAAAAGTGAAAGTGAAGTCGCTCAGTCGTGACCGACCCTCAGCGACCCCATGCACTGCAGCCCACCAGGCTCCCTCCATCCATGGGATTTTCCAGGCAGGAGTACTAGAGTGGGATGTCATTGAGATGAGATTACAGCAAAGACAGAGGGAAACCATGTGAGGACACGGTGATATGGTAGCCATCTACAAGTCAAGGAGAGAGTCCTCAAAAGAAATCAAACTTGCCAACACACTGATCTTTGAAGTCTATCCTCCTTTGAATTGTGAAAAAAATACATTTCTGTTGTTTAAGTCACTAGTCTAGAGTTCTGTTATGGCAGCCCTAGGATACTAACAAAATCATTTAAGTTTTGTACACAGTCTAAAATGAAATACATTATTCTTTCATAAAGTTACCATTTATTGAAGCAGAATGATTCACAAAAATTGTTTCAAGTTTCAGTTTTCTCACCATGACATTGTAATAATTGTAAAACTATTGCATATCATGGTTTTGATATGAATTATATAAATGCATATAATGGACATAGTTCATTGGCTTTCACATAGTCAGTTTTTGACAAATGCTGCCTGTTTCCTATTACCTTCATATTTATTCACATGTAGTTGATTTCAGGTTAAAAATAGGGTGTTTATAACATTTTCTCTCTGTGTTGAGTGTTGTCTGAACTTTTATCCACTTATTAATGTTACAAAATAGAATGTCATAAATGTTATAAATATTATTCCATTTATCATTTTACATTTTGTCATTTTTTTACTCATATTAAAATTTTTGTGACTTATACACTCATCAAAAATGTGTTATTTTTTTAAGTTTTTACTTTTATATATTAGATATTATTCTATTCACTGGAGATAACAAAGTGTCTTCACTCATAAAATATACACAAAATACAGAGAAATAATGTTCTGCAACACTATGCAATAAATGTGCTTATGACAGGATATCTAAAGACAAAACAAAATATGCAATAAATCAAAAAAATACGATCAAAATTATATTCCTGAGGAATAACAGAAATTTATATTATTCCATAGAAATGTTTTTCTCACTTCTCTCATTGACTACTCATAAAAATCTGAAAGCCTCTGTTTGAATGTTCCTTTGAAATTTAACGTCCTTCTAGCTTAATTTCTCATGAGACACATGGATTATCAATTTTCAATTGCTCTTACATAAATAAATAAGGAGAAACTGAGGGTTTAGTTTTTTGAATCTATATTTCATGTATCATCTGCACAGTTTATATATATATATATATATAAATCCAATGTGTGAAGGAAGGAAGCAAAGAGGAAATAAAAAGAAAATACAATTTGAATAGTGGTCATTATTGTTTAAATCCTTAAAGGCAGATAGATAAGCTTGACTGAGAACAAAGTGGAGAATTGAAGAATAGAAAGCATCTAAAATATCCTTGAGAAGATCGATAATCCTTTCTCAAATAAGTAATATTGAAGCTAAAACCAAAAATTAATCAGACAATCTAGAAATCTTTAAAATTTCCTGACAAAGTTTGTGGAAATTTGGAAGATCCAGAAGTGGTAGAAATCATAATATTATTGATAAGATTTTTTTTTTTAATTCAAGATGGTTGACTGTTTATTGTGAGGTGTAGAGAGGCAAAATATAAGGCTATGATTAACGTGATCCATGTTTGTTTACAATCTTATTTCTTATCTCCTCTACTAGAACAAATTCTAGGAGAAGGAAAAGTTTTTGAACACTTTGCTTGCTATAATATACTCACTAAAATATGGTTATTTCCATGGATAGTACCTGTTTTTATGTTATCTGGTTGGGATCTCCTTTCCATTGACAAAATGTCCCAATTTGGACAGAGAATATTGTGGCTATCTTATATAGCATTTACTCAAAAATTATCTACTGAGTGGATGAGTGACAGCAACATTCCCTTCAGTTCAATCGATCAGTTGTGTCCGACTCTTTGTGACCCCATGGACTGAAGCATGCTAGGTTTCCCTGTTCATCACCAACTCCCAGAGCCTGCTCAAATTCACGCCTATCGAGTTGGTGATGCCATCCAATCATCTTATCCTCTGTTGTCCCCTTCTCCTCCCACTTTCAATCTTTCTCAGCATCAGCGTCTTTTCAGATGTGTCAATTCTTCGCATCAGGAGCCCAAAGTATTGTGGTTTCAGCTTCAGCATCGGTCCTTCCAATGAATATTCAGGACTGATTTCCTTTAGGATGGACTGGTTGGATCTCCTTGCAAACCGAAAGACTCTCAAGAGTCTTCTCCAACACCACAGTTCAAAAGCAGCAATTCTTCAGTGCTCAGCTTTCTTTATAGTCCATCTCTCACATCCAGAGATGTATAGTGTTGACTAGATGGACTTTTGTTGGCAAAGTAATGCCTCTGTTTTTCAATACGTTGTCTAGGTTGGTTATAACTTTTCTTCCAAGGAGCAAGCATCTTTTAATTTCACGGCTGCAGTCACCATCCATCTGCAGTGATTTTGGAACCCCTCAAATAGTCTCTCATTGATTTCATTGTTTCCCCATCTATTTATCATGAAGTGATGGGACCAGATGCCATGATCTTAGTTTTCTGAATGCTGATTTTTAAGTCAACTTTTTCATTCTCCTCTTCCACTTTCATTAAAGGGCTCTTTAGTTCTTCTTCACTTTCTGCCATAAGGATGGTGTCATCTGCATATCTGAGATTATAAATATTTCTCCCTGCAATCTTGATTCCAGCTTGTGCTTCATTCACCTCAGAATTTCTCATGATGTACTCTGCATGTAAGTTAAATAAGCATGGTGACAATATACAGCCTTGATGTACTCCTTTCCTGATTTTGAACCAGTTTGTTGTTCCATGTCTGGTTCTAACTATTACTTCTTGACCTGCATACAGATTTCTCAGCAACATTGTGAGGAATATAAAATTATACAGTATTATTTCTTATTTATTAGTTTAAAAGTAAAGATATTCATATATATATGAATTTTGTCTATATATATTTTTATATAAATATATAAAAATAAATTATATATATTATATTTTATTTATTTATATATAAATTGTTCTACCAGAATGGTGATGGTGGTTTATAGTTTGGATTAAATGGATAGCAAAAAAATTTGAAAAAATGTTTACTGGACCCATGATACTTTTGGGGAAAATTAATGATCCATGATTACTTAAAGATGTTATGTAAATTCTGAGCTTGTGCAAGTTGATGGAATGTTGGTATTTGGAATAAGGAACACAAGAAAGATTCTATACTAGAGGAATTTTTTTTTCTTTGTCATGTGTTTATTTTTTTAAATATAAATTTATTTATTTTAATTGGAGGTTACTTACTTTACAATATTGTATTGGTTTTGCCATAATTAATTAACTTCACATACACTGGGATTGAGATACTTCTGAAAAATCTGAAATGTCAGATAGGCAGGTGGCAAACTGTTAAGGAAATTGGATGTGTAAATCTATGCACCATTTGCACATTTTTGTAACATATCCTGCAGGAACATATACAATTTACTCCAGAGATGAAGTACAATGAAAGTTAGTATTGTCTTTGAACTTAAGTAATTTCAGCTTTTAATGCTATGTAAAAGACAAGCAAATGAGAGAAAGATACAGTAGGTAAAAGGTTGAGGACAAAGAAGATTTATCATGGAAGCCAAATAAGAATATTTCAACATGGAAAAGAACTGAGGTCTTAATGCTGCTAAAAGAAAAAGTAACTTAAAGCTTGAAAAAAGTCAGTTCGATCTAACATATGGAAAACATTGATTACCTTGTATTAAGACCTGTGGAAATGATGAATATCATCCAAACAAGCACAAAATGCATTGAGATTGAGTCTGGTTGGAAGGAAAAAAAAAAACAACAGAGAATGAATGTAAATAGGCTCCTCAAGAAACCTGATTTTAGAGAGGAGATGAATAGAGAATTAAACATAAGAGATGAAATGATATGAAACATTGGAAGGAGGTAATTGAATATGATAAGACTGAAAAATATTATTTTTAAGATTTTCAATTTAAAATGGAATCTACTGATTCTTCTGTGAAAAGAAAAAAATTGAATTAAATAAAATAATAATGGCTTGGATATTTGGGCAGTTATACTAGAAAAAATGAGAAGAAAAAGACATTAAAAACATTGTTAATAATGTTACTAAAATCAAAATCTATGGAAGCTAATCTGAGTAAAAATGAAAGTGAAAAAGACATAGTTAATTATTTGGAAATATCTAAGAATGGCCCAGACTTCCCTGGTGGCTTGGACTATAAAGAATCTGCCTGCAATGTGGGAGACCTAGGTTTGATCACTGGGTTGGGAGGATTCCCTGGAGGAGGGCATGGCTACCCACTCCAGCATTTTTACATGGAAAATTCCCAAGAAGAGAGGAGCGTGGGAGGATACAGTCCATGGGATCACAAAGAGTCGGACATGACTGAATACAAAACACAGCACTGCACAGCAAGAATGGCCCACTGATTCAAGGTCTAACCAAGTTTTCAAATGAACAAATGAGTTAACAATATTAGTGTAAGAAGAATCTTTTGCCGAAAAAAATTATCCTTTGAAGTAGTGATTTTCTAGTTGAAACCATTATAAGTAATGACAAGATCCAATGTGTGATCATGGCCATTAGGGACTGATGCAAAGCACAGGCAAGATCAAATACAGATAAAAACTTCAAAGCACTGGAAGTTACAGATAGTTAACCATGTGACGTTTATAGTATCACATGACTGTGGTAGGGCTTAAGGATTAAAGGACAATGAAGAGGAGTAAAGGTGAATAGGATGTGCATGCCATGCTAAGTCGCTTCAGACTTGTTCAACTCCTAGTGAGCCTGTGAACTATAGCCCACCAGGCTCCTCTGTCCACGGGATTCTCCAGGAAAGAATACTGGAGTGGGTTGTCATTTTCTCCTCCAGGGGTTTCCCAACTCTGGGGTTGAACTCGTGTCTGCCTGTGTGTCCTGCATTGCAGGCAGATTCTTTACCTACTGAGTGACCTAGGGAAGTCCCAAAATATCATTCCAAAAAGGCAACAAAAGTATCATCAGCTATACCTCCTAACACTGAGTTATATGTAACCTAAGAAATCATATAAAAACAACATAAGATGGCTATAAAGATTTTTTAATGAAAACATTTGAGTCTACTCTCCTAGCAGATTACAATTATGCATTACAGGATCATCAACTACAGTCACCATGTTTTGCATTAGATCTTCAGACCCTCTTTATAAAGATAGAGTATTAAACTACTAGAAGAATTATGTTTCAGATAAGGCATGGAATTAATGCCTTCAGGAAAATGGTTGGAAAATACTTATTTTTCTGATCCCCATCCCTTAAGAACTGAGTAGGTGCAAGAGAGACCCCTGGCCCACAAAATCTATTTACTAGCTCACCCTATTCAGAAAAAGTTTTGTTTCATTTTTTCCCTTTTACTTATTTTTGGATGGAGAAAGATGTATTAACCTTGTTTTTGTCCAAAAGAAACAATGTGTGTGTGTGTGTGTGTGTGTGAGAGAGAGAGAGAGAGAGAGTGTGCCTGTGCTTAGTCGCTCAGTCATATCCAACACCTGTGACCCCATAGACTGTAGCCTGCTAGACTTCTCTGTCTATTGGATTCTCCAGGCAAGAATACTGGAGGTAGTTGCCATTTCCTTCTCCAGGGGATCTTCCCAACTCAAGAATCGAGCCTGGGTCTCCTCCATTGCAAGCAGACACTGACTGACTGAGTTATGAGGGAAGCCCTAAAACAAACAATGGGTGAAATCTTCTTGTGATATTACTACATCATTCAGTCGTGTTTGACTCTTTGCAATTCCATGAACTGTAAAGAATCAGATTTATTTCCTTTAGGTTGATTAGTTTGATCTATTTGCAGTCCAAGGGAATCTCAAGAGTCTTCCCTAACACCACAGTTCAAAAGTATCTATTATTTGGCACTCAGCCCTCTTGGTGGTCCAACTCTCAGTCCGTACATGACTACTGGAAAAACCATAACTTTGACTATACAGATATTTGTCAGAAAAATAATGCCTTTGTTTTTAATATGTTGTCTAGGGTGATCATAGCTTTTCTTCTAAGGAGCAAGAATCTTCTTCTTCTTCTTCTTCCTTTTTAGTGGCTGCAGTCACCGTCTGTAGTGATTTTGGAGCCCAAGAAAATAAAGTCACTCACTGTTTCCACTGTTTCTCCATCTATTTGCTATGAAGTGATGGGGCTGGATATCATGATCTTTGTTTTTTGAATATTGAATTTCAGCCAGTTTTTTCCTTTCTACTTTTTCATCCTCATCAAGAAACTCTTTGGTTCTTCTTCCCTTTCTTCCATAAGTGTGGTTTCATCTCCATATCTGAAGTTATTGATATTTCTCCCTGCAATGTTCATTCCAGCTTTTGCCTCCTCTAGCCCAGGATTATCTTTTAGGATTTGAAATAGCTCAGCTGGAAGTCCATCATCTCTATTAGATTTGTTCATAATGTTGCTTTCTAAGACCCACCTGACTTCACATTCAGTGACTGATCACATCATCATGCTTATCTGGGTCATTAAGGTCTTTTTGTATAGTTTGTCTGTGTATTCTTGCCATCCCTTCTTAGTATCTACTGCTTCTCTTAGGTCCATACTATTTCTGTCCTTTATTATGTCCATCTTTGCATGAACTATTCATCTGGTATCTCTAATTTTTTTGAATGATCTCTAGCCTTTCCCATTCTACTGTTTTCCTCCATTCCTTCACATTGTTCAGTTAGGAAAACTTTCTTATCCTTCCACGCTCCTCTTTAGAATTCTGCAAAAAGAGGTATCCTTGTGATGCCTTCTTGTTAAACTCAATGTCATAGTCTTTCCTATTTTGAAATATAAGTTACAGTGCTGGTGATGTTAATATGTCATGTCAGCTTAGTCATTCAGAAACTGAAGGTGAATCAAGCATAAAAAAAATCTAAAGAAATAACTGTGGTAAATGTTCTCCAAGAGGACTTTTGTTGTGTTTTTAAATCAGGGTATAGTTGTTTTCCAGTGTTGTTTCAGTTTCTGCTGTACAGTGAAGTGAATCAGTCATGTACACATATGTCCCTTCCTTGTTGAACTTCTATCCAGCCCATCTACATCACCACAGAGCACCAAGCTGAGCACCCTGGATATGCAGCTGGTTACCAGTAGCTATCTGTTTTACATGAAGCAGTGCACATAGATCATTTCCAGTCTCCCAATTTTTTTTGTTCCTCCTTCCCCACCCCACCACCCAAAGTCCACACATCCATCCTCTGCATCTCTACTCCAGCCCTGAAAATAGGTTCATCTGTACCATATTTTTTTCTGCTTATGTAAATTGTTCCAACACTGGTTGAACCTGGTTTTCCATTCTCTTTGTTGCCTCCTTCATGTATGACACTTCCAACTGTTTAGTTGGGAATGTGTGCTCTCTGTTTTTAGAATCTCGATGGAAATGAATTTATGGCAGATAAAAATTCCCTTATGCATTGAACTTTCTTTTAATGTGACAGTCTATATTTTCTCACTGAAGCCATCTTTACTATACTTTTTCTGTGAAATATTAAGTTGCCCCTGAAGCTCACCATTTCATTATGTCCATATGTAACTTGAGGGACATTTGTGATACTCATTAAGAATTTACATTAATAATGGCAACAAAACAAAATTTATATAATAAATATATGAAAACACTTGAGAATTAATATTTTGTTACTTCCTTCTACTTTAAACTTTGTTTACTCAAACTTTATTTGTTACAAGTTTAGCACTTATAATAGCTGGCAACATTAACTAGTTTGGTGAAAATAGGATATTTATATATATTTATATATATATATATTTCTTTTTCTTTATAATTTTATTTAGTTCTAGGAATGTGTATGCTTGAATTTTTATTACCACCGTCTTTTAAAAAATCAGATATCTTCAAGACTTTATTGTATACATACACGTTTATTCCATTTTCATCAAATACCTACACTGGTAAACACTGTGGTAAACCTTTGTTGTAAGCAATGAATAACTGGCAGAATTTTTCTTTTTATTTCCATGTTAACTAATGGTACAGGTATAGACAGAGACCATACATAATTAAGACAAATAACCTGAAACATTCTATGGTTTATCTATAAGGTGCTAGGGCTTATAAGTCTGGTTTACAAAATACTTTATATCAAGTTATGGACTCTAGATGTTTTATTTCATTTTAAGAGCTTTAAAATATCATTTATTTTGTTTTCTTAACTAAATTTTCTTGCCTACTAATAGTAGCATTTTCTGATAAGATATATATATATATATATATATATATATATATATATTTACTGATATAATCTAGAGTGAGGTTGCATGTCCCTGGTCTTTAACAGAAGTTAAATTGCCAACATCCACTGGATCATGGAAAGATCAAGACAGTTCCAGAAAAGCATCTATTTCTGCTTTATCGACTATGCCAAAGACTTTGACTGTGTGGATGACAATAAACTGTGGAAAATTCTGAAAGAGAGGGGAATACCAGACCACCTGACCTGCCTCTTGAGAAACCTATATGCAGGTCAGGAAGCAATAGTTATAACTGGACATGGAATAACAGATTGGTTCCAAATAGGAAAAAGAGAACATCAATGCTGTTTATTGTTACCCTGCTTATTTAACTTCTATGCAGAGTACATCATGAGAAATGCTGGGTTGGAAGAAGCCAAAGCTGGTATCAAGATTGCCAGGAGAAATATCTTTATCCTCAGATATGCAGATGACACCACCCTTATGGCAGAAAGTGAAGAGAAGCTAAAGGGTCTCTTGATGAAAGTGAAAGAGGAGAGTGAAAAAGTTGGCTTAAAGCTCAACATTCAGAAAACGAAGATCATGGCATTTGGTTCCATCACTTCATGGGAAATAGATGGGGAAACAGGGCAAAGAGTGGCAGACTTTATTTTTGTGGTTCCAAAATCATGGCAGATGGTGATTACAGCCATGAAATTAAAAGACACTTACTCCTTGGAAAGAAAGTTATGACCAACCTAGATAGCATACTCAAAAGCAGAGACATTACTTTGCCAACAAAGGTCTGTCTAGTCAAAGCTATGGTTTGTCCAGTGGTCATGTATGGATGTGAGAGTTGGACTGTGAAGAAGGTTGAGCGCCAAAGAGTTGATGCTTTTGAACTGTGGTGTTGGAGAAGACTCTTGAGAGTCCCTTGGACTGCAAGGAGATCCAACCAGTCCATTCTAAAGGAGATCAATCCTGGGATTTCTTTGGAAGGACTGATGCTAAAGCTGAAACTCCAATACTTTGGCCACCTCATGCGAAGTGTTGAGGAAAAGCCCTTGATGCTGGCAGGGGAGTGGCGGGGGGGGGGGGGAGAAGAAGAGGATGACAGAGGATGAGATGGCTGGATGGCATCACCGACTCAATGGACATGAGTTTGAGTGAACTCCAGGAGTTGGTGATGGACAAGGAGGCCTGTGTGCTGCAATTCATGGGGTCACTAAGAGTTGGACACAACTGAGTGACTGAGCTGAACTAAACTGAGTACCTAATTACATCATAATACATACAAGTATAGTTAGTCTATGATCAAATGAAGTTCCGTGTTTCTTGAACAATTCAAAGTTTTCTGAATATTTGCAGAAAATAAAATATGCTTTTTTTTAACTCCAGAAATCATTAGGATTTATTAGAAAATGAATAGATTTTGATAGAATGCATCCAGAAAGATTCTTCCCAGCACTATTAAATTAATGTATTGTGATTATATTGCTTTTTCCGTTTCTTCATGCATAGCACTCTCAGTCTCCAGAAAGCCTCCTTCTAAATAACACCTACAAGATGATAAAGAACATGACAACTTTTACACCTGTGTTTGGGAAAAATAATTCTAGACTTTGAAAGACCTGTGTTAGCCTCCTGGGTGTTGCATATTTAGATTAGTTCTCTGCACAGCATTATGCCTTGCAACTATATCATCACCAGTGGGAGAGATAGCACTTCTGAAAGTAGAATTTGTTGCAGAAGCAAGGGATTATTAGAGAAGATCATCTCCATTAACAAATGTTAGAATTGTGTAATCTTCTTCAGCTAACATCTGCAAAGGTGGAAGCATAATTTTCCTGTCTACAGTTGACCTCATTTTTTACAAAAGATAATCACAATAAAAAATTTTTTTGTCTTAAACTTGATCTGATTTATTTACATAAGTGCATGATTTTTTTATTTATTTTAATTGGAGGTTAATTACCATACAAAATTGTATTGGTTTTGCCATACATCAACATTAAAGACTCCTTTGTTGAAACTCTTTATAAGGAGTTTTAGAAGTAAACTCTCAAATGTCTGAGTCCTTTGTTTCTGATTGTTTCATGCTGTAAGGAAAACAGATCCCTGATGAATTTATACAAATAGGTATATTCTCCTGAAAATAAGAATCCTCACTGATATGAGCACTTAGTTTGCTTCTATGCTTTGGATATTATAAGTAAAGCTGCTATAAACATTAGAGTGTGTCTGTCTTTTCTAATAAGTGTTTTATTTTCTATATAAAAACCTAAGGAATGGAATTGCTAAATTGTATGATAATTATCTTTTAAGGTTTTGAGAAACCACCAAATTGTTTTCCATAGTAACTGTGCCAATTTATATTCCCACTAATAGTATTCTAGAGTTCTCTTTCTCCACATTTTTGACATCCCTTCTTAGTTATTATCTTATAATAGTCATTTTGACAAGTGTAAGGTAAAGTTTCATTGTGGCTTTGGCATTTATATGATGATTAATCAGTTTATGCATCTTGTAGGTGTCTGTTTTCTTTTTTTGGCTAATGTCTAAAAGTTATAGTCATCAAAAAAAGTATAGTACTAGCACAAAAACAGAAACATAGAACAATGGAACAGGGAAGAAAGCCTAGACAAAACCTGTACACCTACAGTCAATTAATTGACTACAAAGGAGGAAAGACTAAAAATACAATGGAAGAAAGATAGTCTCTTCAATTAATGGTGCTGAGAAAACTGGACAGCTACATATAGAAGAATGAAAATAGAAGGCTCCATAATACTATGTGCAAAAATAAGTTTAAAATGGATTAAAGACCTAAATATAAGACCAGAGACTCATTTAAACTCTTTTATATTTAATTGTGTGAGTTCTTTTCATATTTTTTATACTAACCATTTATCAGATATATTGTTTGCCAATACTCTTATGTGGAAAGAACTTAAATACCCCTTGCTAGATAAATGGACAGAGAAGATGTGAAACACATGATATATATGAACATAACTAAAACATAACAAAGAATGAAATATTTCCATATGTGACAACATGTATGGAACTGAAAGTTATTATGCTTAGTAAAATAAGTCAGAGACAAAAAAAAATCATATGTCTTGCATACATATGTAATCTGGGAAAAATCAGTGAATAAAATAAATAACAAATAGATTCACATATACAGAAGAAAAAAAGGTATTGGTTACTAGAAAGGAAATGGGAAGAAGAAGGGATGAAATAGAGGAGTTGCTAACTACCAGATATAGAATAAACTAGTCACAAGAATGTAATGTACTGCAATAGGAATTTAGTCAATATTTTACAATTATTGTGTATGGTCAGTTGAGTTCAGTTCAGTTGCTGAGTCATGTCTGACTCTTTGCGACACCATGAATCTCAGCACACCAGGCCCCTCTGTCCATCACCAACTCCCTGGATTCATGCAGACTCACGTCCATCAAAACAGTGATGCCATCCAGCCATCTAATCCTCTGTCCTCCCCTTCTCCTCCTGCCCACAATCCCTACCAGCATGAGTCTTTTCCAGTGAGTCAACTCTTCGCATGAGGTGGCCAAAACACTGGAGTGTCAGCTTTAGCATCATTCCTTCCAAAGAAATTCCAGGGCTGATCTCCTTCAGAATGGAATGGTTGGATCTCTTTGCAGTCAAGGGACTCTCAAGAGTCTTCTCCAACATTACAGTTCAAAAGCATCAATACTTCCGGTGCTCAGCCTTCTTCACAGTCCAACTCTCACATCCATACATGACCAGGGGAAAAATCATGGCCTTGACTAG
This sequence comes from Nanger dama, assembly GCA_917880005.1. Lineage (NCBI taxonomy): Eukaryota > Metazoa > Chordata > Mammalia > Artiodactyla > Bovidae > Nanger > Nanger dama. The sequence goes on from CAKJTW010000014.1 coordinate 11,459,604, forward strand.
ATGGACCTTAGTCGGCAAAGTAATGTTTTTGCTTTGGAATATGCTATCTAGATTGGTCATAACTTTTTTCCAAAGAGTAAGCCTCTTTTAATTTCATGGCTGCAGTCACAATCTGCAGTGATTTTGGAGGCCCCCAAAATAAAGTGTGACACTGTTTCCACTGTTTCCCCATCTATTTCCCATAAAGTGATGGGTCCAGGTGCCATGATCTTTGTTTTCCTAATGCTGAGCTTTAAGCCAACTTTTTCACTTTCCTCTTTCACTTTCATCAAGAAGCTTTTTAATTCCTCTTCACTTTCTACCATAAGAGTGGTGTCACCTGCTTATCTGAGGTTATTGGTATCTCTCCTGGCAATCTTGATTCCAGCTTGTGTATCTTCCAGTCCAGCATTTCTCATGATATACTCTGAATATTAGTTAAATAAGCAGAGTGACAATATACAGCCTTGACCTATTCCTTTTCCTATTTGAAACCAGTCTGTCGTTCCATGTCTAGTTCTAACTGTTGCTTCCTGACCAGCATACAGATTTCTCAACAGGCAGGTCAGGTGGTCTGGTATTCCCATCTCTTTCAGAATTTTCCAAAGTTTATTGTGATCCACACAGTCAAAGGCTTTAGCATAGTCAATAAAGCAGAAATAGATAGTTTTCTGGAACTCTTTGCTTTATCCATGATCCAGCAGATGTTGGCAATTTGATCTCTGGTTCCTCCTCCTTTTCTGAAACCAACTTGAACATCAGGAAGTTCACAGTTCACATATTGCTGAAGCCTGGCTTGGAGAATTTTGAGCATTACTTTACTAGCATGTGAGATGAGTGCAATTGTGTGGTAGTTGGAGCATTCTTTGGCATTGCCTTTCTTTGGGATTGGAATGAAAACTGATCTCTACCAGTCCTATGGCCACTGCTGAGTTTTCCAAATTTGCTGGCATATTGAGTGCAGCACTTTCACAGCATCATCCTTCAGGATTTGAAATAGCTCCATCGAATTCCATCACCTCCACTAGCTTTGTTCATAGTGGTGCTTTCTAAGGCCCATTTGACTTCACATTCCAGGATGTCTGGCTCTAGGTGAGTCATCATTGTGATTATCTGGGTCGTGAAGATCTTTTTACAGTTCTTCCATGTATTATTGCCACATCTTCTTAATATCTGCTGTTTCCAGAACATTTCTGTCCTTTATCGAGCCCATCTTTGCATGAAATGTTCTCTTGGTATCTCTAATTTTCTTGAAGAGATCTCTAGTCTTTCCCATTCTGTTGTTTTCCTCTATTTCTTTGCATTGATCACTAAAGAAGGCTTTCTAATCTCTTCTTGCTATTCTTTGGAACTCTGCATTCAGATGCTTATATCTTTCCTTTTCTCCTTTGTTTTTCACCTCTCTTCTTTTCACAGATATTTGACCTCCCCAGACAGCCATTTTGCTGTTTTGTATTTCTTTTCCATGGGGATGGTCTTGATCCCTGTCTCCTGTACAAAGTCACAAACCTCATTCCATAGTTCATCAGGCACTCTGTCTATCAGATCTAGGCCCTTAAATCTATTTCTCACTTCCACTGTATAATCATAAGGGATTTGATTTAGGTCATACCTGAATGGTCTAGTGGTGCTCCCTACTGTCTTCAATTAAAATCTGAATTTGGTAATAAGAAGTTCATGATCTGATCCACAGTCAGATCCTGTCTTGTTTTTGTTGATTGTATAGAGCTTTTCTATATTTGACTGCAAAAAAAAAATAATCAATCTGATTTTGGTGCTGACCATCTGGTATATTGACCATCTGTATATGGTATAAAATCAATAAAAATATAAAATCAGCATTCTGTACACATGAAACTAATATAATATTATTTGACTATTTACTGCAGTACATTTTTAAAGAAATAATACTGATATTTCTAAATTTTAGAGGCATCAAGTGGTAGAGAGCAAAAGCAAAGTTTTCATCTTTGTTCACAAATTTAGTTTACCAAACTGTTGATAGAGTAACAGAAAATAAATCTTTAAATTTGGAAATTCATTTAAAAAATAAAATTTTAAAAGGATAACAAATAAAAATTATAAATATCTCATCATTTCATTAGGCCCCATGTCAATTTTTTTTTTTTCTGCTGATTTCTGTTTTCCAGTAATTCCCTGGACCTTGCATAATTATTGAGGGTGATGGATGCAGTAATAGTTCCAAAGACATTTTAAGGTTATTGTCAAGGCTTATATGAACTGCCCAGAAAAATAGGTATCTTGACCACTGGAGATAGTGTAAGATGTACCACAAGTGGGAAACTTATTTTCTCAGAGAATTTTTATTTAACTATTGTGAAATTATGAGTTCTGAGGCACGGGAAGTCTTCAATGCACCTGGAAGATATATATATGATAAAATTAAAAAAAAAAAGAATAAGAAGAACCATATACATAACACATTAAGTGGCTTTTAACTGAAGTCCAAATTTTAAAAGATACAGAGAAAGAAGGTGTGGTATATCAAGGCACAAAAATAGTTTTTATTAATTGCATTATCTTGAGTGAAAATGCAAAAACTGAAAAATGGGTTTTTCCAAAGATCCAGAGGAACAAAGTGGACTTCTTGTGTTTACATAGCCCTGGCTGTCCTTCAATCTCTCCGATATAGGAGATCACTATTTGCCATGTTGCAAGGACATCAGAAGGCAAAAATTTGGTTACAAAAGTTTCTTTTTCTTTTTTTCTTTTTTGCAAAACAGAATAGAGTTCATCCATATGTGCCATAATCTTTATAGATTCTATTGCTGCTGCCTTTGCATGAAAGTTAGCTAAAGCATTTTCCTGATACCTGAGTTCAGTTCTTTTGATGTGTCTCAGTTTTCATGCCAGCCATTTCAGAAGTTTTTATAATTATAAGCAAACAACTTTTTAAATTTTCTAGTGGTAAATTTAAGTTATCAAATATCTGATAAACTTGGAATTATTTTGGAAAAATACAGAATCCCTGTTTTGTAGGCAGGCTACTTTAAAAGATAAACATTTCATTTTATTATTATTATTACTATCAAGAGAAGACCAAAAATTCAAACAAATTATGACAGCTTAGGAAAGGAAGAAAATTCATTTCAGTTCAGTTCAGTCACTCTGTCATGTCCGACTCTTTGTAACACCATGAATTGCAGAATGCTAGGCCTCCCTGTCCATCACCAACAACCAGAGTCCACCCAAGGCCAGGCCCATTGACTCGGTGATGCCATCCAACCATCTCATCCTCTGTCGTCTCCTTCTCCTCCTGCACTAAATCTTTCCCAACATCAGGGTCTTTTCCAGTGAGTCAGCTCCTCGCATCAGGTGGCCAAAGTATTGGAGTTTCAGCTTCAGCATCAGTCCTTCCAATGAACACCCAGGACCGATCTGCTTTAGAATGGACTGGTTGGATCTCCTTGCAGTCCAAGGGACTCTCAAAAGTTTTCTCCAACACCATAGTTCAAAAGCATCAATTATACAGTGCTCAGTCGTCTTCACAGTCCAACTATCACATCCATACATGACCAGTGGAAAAACCATATCCCTGACTAGATGGACCTTTGTTGGCAAAGCATATCTCTGCTTTTTAATATGCTCTTTAGGTTTGTCATAACTTTCCTCCCAAGGAGTAAGTGTATTTTAATTTCATGGCTGCAGTCACCATCTACAGTGATTTTGGAGCCCAGAAAAATAAAGTCAGCCATTGTTTCCCCATCTATTTGCCATGAAGTGATGGGACTAGACCCATGATCTTAGTTTTCCAAATGCTAGGATTTAAGCCAACTTTTTCACTCTCCTCTTTCTCTTTCATCAAGAGGCTCTTTAGTTCTTCTTTGCTTTCTGCCATAAGGGTGGTATCCTCTGCATATGTGAGGTTATAGATATTTCTCTTGGCAATCTTGATTCCAGTTTATGCTTCTTCTAGCCCAGCGTTTCTCATGATGTACTCTGCATATCAGTTAAATAAGTAGGGTGATGGTATACAGTCTTGACGTCCTCCTTTTCCTATTTGGAACCAGTCTGTTGTTCCATGTCCAGTTCGAACTGTTGCTTATTGATCTTCATACAGATTTCTCAGGAGGCAGGACAAGTGTTCTGGTATTCCCTTCTCATTCAGAATTTTCCACAGTTTATTGTGACTCACACAGTCAAAGGCTTTGTCATAGTCAATAAAGCAGAAATAGATGTTTTTCTGGAACTCTCTAGCTTTTTCCATGATCCAGCGGGTGTTGGCAATTTGATCTCTGGTTCCTCTGCCTTTGCTAAAACCAGTTCACTGTTCACGTATTGCTGAAGCCTGGCTTGGATAATTTTAAGCATTACTTAACTAGTGAGTAGGATGAGTGCAGTTGTGCTGTATTCTTTGGCATTGGAAGGAAAACTAACATAATTTTATGTAAGTAGACAACTTACATAAGAATAAGTAGTGAAAAGAAGGAAAAAGCAAAGGAGAAAAGGAAAGATATACTCATTTGAATGCAGAGTTCCAAAGAATAGCATGGAGAGATAAGAAAGCTTTGCTCAAAGTTCAGTGCAAGGAAATAGATGAAAACAATAGAATGGGAAAGTGTAGAGATCTCTTCAAGAAAACTAGAGATACCAAGGTAACATTTCAGGTAATATGGGCTCAATAAAAGACAGAAATTGTATGGACCTAACAGAAGCAGAAGGCATTAAGAAGAGGTGGCAGGAATACACAGAAGAACTGTGTAAAAAGATCTTCACTACCCATATAATCACGATGGTGTTTTCACTCACCTAGAGCCAGACATCTTGGAATGTGAAGTCAAGTGGGCCTTAGAAATCATCACTACAAAGAAAGCTAGTGGAGGTAATGGAATTCCAGCTGAGTTATTTCAAAACCTAAAAGATGAAGACATGAAAGTGTTGCACCCAATATACGAACAGATTTGGAAAACTCAGCAGTGGCCACAGGACTGGGAAGCGTCAGTTCATTCCAATCCCAATGAAAACCAACGCCAAAGATTGCTCAAGCTACTGCTCAGTTGCACTCATCTCACATGCTAGTAAAACAATCCTCAAAATTCTTCAGGCCAGACTTCAGCAGTATGTGAACCTTGAACTTCCAGATGTTCAAGCTGGGTTTAGCTTTGACTAGATGGACCTTTGTTAGCAAAATAACGTCTCTGCTTTTTAATATGCTGACTAGGTTCAAAGTGTCTTTTTTTTACAAATTTTCTTCATAGAAAACTAACCAAACTGATCACATGGATCACAGCCTTGTCTAACTCAATGAAACTATGAGCCATGCTGTGTAGGGCCACCCAAGATGGAAGGGTCATGGTGGAAAGTTCTAAGCAAATGTGGTCCACTGGAAAAGGGAATGGCAAACCACTTAAGTATTCTTGCCTTGAGAATCCCATAAACAGGATGAAAAGCAAAATAGACCATCAGTTTAGTTCAATTCAGTTGCTCGATCATGTCTGACTCTGCAACCCCATCGACTGCAGCACGACTAACTTCCCTTACCATCATGAACTCAAGGAGCTTGCTCAAACTCATGTCCATTGAGTTGAGGATGCCATTTAGCCATCTCATCAGTTCAGTTCAGTTCAGTTCAGTCACTCAGTAGTGTCCGACTCTTTGAGACCACATGAATTGCAGCACGCCAGGCCTCCCTGTCCATCACCAACTCCTGGAGTTTACTCAAATTCATATCCATCAAGTCAGTGATTCCATTCAGCCATCTAATCCTCTGTCCTCCCCTTTTCCTCCTGTTCCCAATCCCTCCCAGCATCAGAGTCTTTTCCACTGAATCAAAGTCAACTCTTCACATGAAGTGGCCAAAGTATTGTATTTTCAGTCTCAGTATCAGTCCTTCTAATGAACACCCAGGACTGATCTGCTTTAGAATGGACTGGTGAATCTACTTGCAGTCCAAGGGATGCTCAAGAGTCTTCTCTAACGCTACAGTTCAAAAGCATCAATTCTTTGGTGCTTGGCTTTCTTCACATTCCAACTCTCACATCTATACATGACCACTGGAAAAACCACATCCTTGTCTAGATGGACCTTTGTTGGCAAAGTAATGTTTCTGCTTTTAATATGCTACCTAGTTTGGTCATAACTTTCCTTCCAAGGAGTAAGCATCTTTTAATTTCATGGGTGCAGTCACCATCTGCAGTGATTCTGGAGCACCAAAAATAAAGTCTGACACTGTTTCCTCATCTATTTCCCATGAAGTGATGGGACCAGATGCCATGATCTTCAGTGAATATCAAATCTTCATAGGTCTAATATGTTCAATAGTACTACAACTTCTTCCCTTACTCACTACCAAGGAGATTAAATTAGGTATGTAAAAATCATCTTCAGGCAGGGGCAGTCCAAAGATGGTGGAGGAATAGGATGGGGAGACCACTTTCTCCCTCACTAATTTATCAAAAGAACATTTCAACGCTGAGTAAATTCCACAAAACAACTTCTGAATGCTGGCAGAGGACATCAGGCATCCAGCAAAGCAGATCATTGGTTTCAAAAACAGGTAGGAAAAAATATAAAAGACCAAAAAAAAGACAAAGGAGGTAGGGAGGGAACTCCATTTTGGGAAGGTAATTCTGTCCCAGGAAGAGACTCTTAAAAAGAGAGGTTTCCAAGCACCAGGAAACTTTCTCAAAGCTGAGTCTGTGGTGAGCCTTGGAAGCACAGAGGGCAACATAACAGGAAGGAAAAATAAATAAATAATTAAAACCAACAGATTACGAGCCCAACAGTAAATGCCCCAGCAGAAAAGCAGCGCAGATGCCTGCATCCACCACTAGCAAGTGGGGGTTGGGCAGGGAGGAGTGGGAGGCGCAAGCGGCAGTGCTTTCTAAGAATCTGGCCATGGGAGACACAGGCTGCAATGCTTTTTATGAGAACTGGGCTCTAATACCCCACGTGTGGCCAGTGCGAACTAACTTTTGCTAGCAAACCAGACTGTGGGATAGCTACCACGTGAAATGCTCAAACATAAGACACCGCCAGGACCTGGCACAGAACAAAGGATGGATCAGAAATAGCTGGCTACAGATCATCCCCCTCTGGTGACAGGCAGCCAGAGCCTTAAGGGCTGGAAGGGGGCAATTGCAGCCCAAGAGAGACATTACCTACCAAACTGCAAGCAGGCTCCTTTACTAACTAAGACTTCTGGGGGATCTGGACAGTCATCATCCACCTGAGAAGGAACCCCAGCGGTACACCCAGAAAACTGAGCAGCACGGAAAAAACTCCCTAGCTACTCGGACCTGGGAAGGGCGCAAAACGCATGCCCAACTAAATCTGCACCTCGGAGGGCTTCCTGTGCACCAAGCCTGAGTGGCTTAGACCGGGAGGTGCATGAAGCCTAGGGCCAGCCTCAGATGGTTACCCGGCAGAGCAAGGTAGAGACTGAGTGGTGTGCACCGCCAGCAGGGGCAAGCCCAGCGTAGAGTCCACCACCGCCCTCCCTGTGTCAAGACTGAAATCTGACACTAAAGAGACCAGCAAACAGAGGAAGTTAAACAGAGGGAACTGCCTTGGTAGTGACCCCACACAGCATACAACGCCAGAGAAAGGGAGAGCTACACCTTTACTACTTTTATGACCAATCTTTTTTTTTTTTTTTTGAGTTGATGTGGATGCGTGATTGTTTTTTCTTTCTTTTTAATTTTATTTTTTTCTTCTTTTCTTTTTCATATTCTTTTTTAACTTTCTTAAAATTTTAAGTCCTCTATTTCTCTAATTATTATTTTTATAACCTATTATTACTTTTCAAAAAAAACTATTTTTAAAGCAAATGCTGTATATGGTCCTTTTGTGGTGGATGTTGTTGTTTTTTAGTAATTCTTGTGGCTTTTTTGTTTGTTTTTTTTTTGTTTTTTTCTCCTTCTTCTTCTTTTCTTTAATAATGTATTTTTTAAAATCCGTATTTGTTGTCAATTTTGTATATTTAAAAACTAAATCATCAGTATCCAATTTTACCAGAGAGTGAGATTACTGGCTTGACCACTCTCTCCTCCTTTGGACTCTCATTTTTCTCCACCAGGTGGCCTCTGTCTCCTCCCTCCCCCTTCTCTTCTCTACCCAACTCTGTGAATCTCTGTGTGTTCCAGAAGGTGAAGAACACTCAGGGAACTGGTTACTGACCAGATCTGTATCCCTCCTTTTCATCTCCCTTTTTATCCCCCTGGCCACCTCTGTCTACTTCCTCCCTCCCCTCTTCCCTGTATAACTCTGTGAACACCTCTGAGAAGTCCAGACTGTGGAGCGCACATAAGGAAGTGATTACTGGCTAGCTTACTCTCTCCTCTTTTGATTCCATCTCATCTCATTCCAGTCACCTCTAACTACCCCCTCCCTCTTTTCTTCTCCATGTAACTCAGTGAATCTCTATGGGTGACCCTCAATGTGGAGAAACCTTTCATCTTTAACCTAGATGTTTTAACATCAGTGCTGTATAGATGGAGAAGTCCTGAGGCTATTGTAAAAATAAAACTGAAAACCAGAATCAGGAGGCTTAAGTCCAAATCCTGAGAACATCAGAGAAATTCTGAATACAGGGAACATTAATCAATAGGAGCTCATCAAATGCCTCCATACCTACACTGAAACGGAGCACCACTCAAGGGCCAACAAGTTCCAGAGCAAGACATACCACGCAAATTCTCCAGCAACACAAGAACACACCCTTGAGCTTCAATATACAGGGAGCTCAAAACTACTCCAAAACCATTGATGTCTCATAACCCATTACTGGACACTTCACAGCACTCCAGAGATAAGAAATCCAGCTCCACCCACCAGAACTCCAACACAAGCCTCCCTAATCAAGAAACCTTGAGAAGCCACTGATACAACACCACACACAGTGAGGAAGCTCCATAATAAAGAGAACTCCACAAATTCCCAGAAGATAAAGCCCACCCCAAATGCAGCAATATAACCAAAATGAAGAGACAGAGGAATGTCCAGCAGCTAAAGGAACAGGAGAAATGCCCAACAAACCAAACAAAAGAGGAAGAGACAGGGAATCTACCTGAGAAAGAATTCCGAATATTGATAGTGAAAATAATCAAAAATATTGAAATCAAAATGGAATCACAGATAAATAGCCTGGAGACAAGGATTGAGAAGATGCAAGAAAGGTTTAACAAGGACCTAGAAGAAATAAAAAGAATCAACATATAATGAATAATGCAATAAATGAGATCAGAAACAGTCTGGAGGCAACAAAGAGTAGAATAATGGAGGCAGAAGATAGGATTAGTGAAATATAAGATTGGTTCCATTCAGTTCAGTCACTCAGTTGTGTCTGACTCTTTGCAACTCCATGAATCTCAGCACGCCAGGCCTCCCTGTCCAGCATCATCTCCCAGAGTTCACTCAGACTCAAATTCACCGAGTCCATGATCCCATCCAGCCATCTCATCCTCTGTCGTCCCCTTCTTCTCCTGCCCTCAATCACTCCCAGCATCAGAGTCTTTTCCAGTAAGTCAACTCTTCGCATGAGGTGGCCAGAGTACTGGAGTTTCAGCTTCAGCATCATTCCTTCCAAAGAAATTCCAGGGTTGATCTCCTTCAGAATGGACTGGTTGGATCTCCTTGCAGTCCAAGGGACTCTCAAGAGTCTTCTCCAACACCACAGTTTAAAAGCATCAACTCTTTGGCGCTCAACTTCCTTCAAAGTCCAACTCTCACATCCATACATGACCACTGGAAAAATCATAGCCTTGACTAGACGGACCTTAGTCAGCAAAGTAATGTCTCTGCTTTTGAATATACTATCTAGGTTGGAAATAACTTTTCTTCCAAGGAGTAAGCATCTTTTAATTTCATGGCTGCAGTCACCATATGCAGTGATTTTGGAGCCCCCAGAAATAAAGTCTAACACTGTTTCCACTGTTTCCCCATCGATTACACATGAAGTGATGGGACTGGATTCCATGATCTCTGTTTTCTGAATGTTGAGCTTTAAGACAACTTTATCGCTCTCCTCTTTCACTTTCATCAACAGGCTCTTTAGTTCTTCTTACTTTCTGCAATAAGGGTGGTATCATCTGCATATCTGAGGTTATTGATAGTTCTCCCAGCAATCTTGATTCCAGCTCTTCTTCCAGTCCAGCGTTTCTCATGATGTACTCTGCATAGAAGTTGAAGAAACAGGGTGACAGTATACAGTCTGACGTAATCCTTTTCCTATTTGGAACCAGTCTGTTGTTCCATGTCCAGTTCTTACTGTTGCTTCCTGACCTGCATACAGATTCCTCAAGAGGCAGGTTAGGTGGTCTGGTATTCCCATCTCTTTTAGCATTTTCCACAGTTTATTGTGATCCACACAGTCAAAGGCTTTAGCGTTGTCAATAAAGCAGAAATATATGTTTTTCTGGAACTCTCTTGCTTTTGCCATGATCCAGTGGATGTTGGCAATTTGATTTCTGGTTCCTCTGCCTTTTCTAAAACCACCTTGAACATCTGGAAGTTCACGGTTCGCATATTGCTGAAGCCTGGCTTAGAGAATTTTGAGCATTACTTTACTAGCATGTGAGATGAGTGCAACTATGCGTAGTTTGAGCATTTTTTGAGATTGGAATGAAAACTGACCTTTTCCAGTCCTGTGGCCACTGCTGAGTTTTCCAAATTAGCTGGTGTATTGAGTGAAGCACTTTCACAGCATCATTTTTCAGGATTTGAAACAGCTCAACTGGAATTCTATCACCTCCACTAGCTTTGTTCGTAGTGATGCTTTCTAAGGCCCACTTGACTTCACATTCCAAAATATCTGGCTCTAGATTAGTGATCAAATCATCATTATTATCTGGGTCAGGAAGATCTTTTTGTACAGTTCTTCCTTGTGTTCTTGCCACCTCTTCGTAATATCTTCTGCTTCTGTTAGGTCCAGACCATTTCTGTCCTTTATCAAGCCCATCTTTGCATAAAAATGTACCCTTGGTATCTCTAATTTTGTTGAAGAGATCTCTAGTCTGTCCAGTTCTGTTCTTTTCCTCTATTTCTTTGCATTGATTGTTGAAGAAGGCTTTCTTATCTCTTCTTGCTATTCTTTGGAACTCTGCATTCAGATGGTTATATCTTTCCTTTTCTCCTTTGCTTTTTCCTTCTCTTCTTTTCACAGCTATTTGTAGGCCACACCAGACAGCCATTTTTCTTTTTTGTATTTATTTTCCATGGGGATGGTCTTGATCCCTGTCTCCTGTACAATGTCACGAACCTCATTCCATAGTTCATCAGGCACTCTATCTATCAGATCTAGACCCTTAAATCTATTTCTCACTTCCACTGTATATTCATAAGGGATTTGACTTAAGTCATACTTGAATGGTCTACCGGTTTTCCCTATTTCTTCAATTTGAGTCTGAATTTGGTAATAAGGAGTTCATGATCTGAACCACAGTAAGCTCCTGGTTTGTTGTTGTTGTTGTTGTTGACTGTATAGAGCTTCTCCATCTTTGGCTGCATAGAATATAATCAGTCTGATTTTGTTGTTGACCATCTGGTGATGACCATGTGTAGAGTCTTCTCTTGTGTTGTTGGAAGAAGGTGTTTGCTATGACCAGTGCATTTTCTTGGCTAAACTCTATTAGTCTTTGCACTGCTTTATTCCACATTCCAAGCCAAATTTGCCTGTTACTTGTGTTTCTTGACTTCCTACTTTAGCATTCCAGTCCCCTATAATGAAAAGGACACCTTTTTTGGGTATTAGTTCTAAAAAGGTCTTGCATGTCTTCATAAAACCTTTCAACTTCAGGTTCTTCAGCATTAATGTTTGGGGCATAGACTTGGATAACTGTGATACTGAATGGTTTGCCTTGGAGACAAACAGAGATCATTCTGCCGTTTTTGAAGTTGCATCCAAGTATTGCATTTCGGACTCTTTGTTGACCATGATGGCTATTTCATTTCTTCTGAGGGATTCCTGTCCCCAGTAGTAGATATAATGGTCATCTGAGTTAAGTTCACTCTTTCCAGTCCATTTTAGTTTGCTGATTCCTAGAATATCGACGTTCACCTGACATTCCAGGTTCCTATGCAATATTGTTCTTTACAACATTGGATCTTGCTTCTATCACCAGTCACAGCCACAGCTGGGTATTGCTTTTGCTTTGGCTCCATCCCTTCATTCTTTCTGGACTTATTTCTCCACTGATCTCCAGTAGCATATTGGGCACCTAATAACCTGGGGAGTTCCTCTTTTGGTATCCTATCATTTTGCCTTTGCATACTGTTCATGGGGTTCTCAAGGCAAGAATCCTGAATTGGCTTGCCATTCCCTTCTCCAGTGGACCACATTTTGTTAGACCTCTCCACCATGACCTGCCTGTCTTGGGTTCTCGCGCAGGCATGGCTTGGTTTCACAGAGTTAGACAAGGCTGTGGGCCTAGTGTGATTAGATTGACTAGATTTCTGTGAGTATGGTTTCAGTGTGTCTGCCCTCTGATGCCCTCTTGCAACACCTACCATCTTACTTGGATTTCTCTTACCTTGGGAGTGGGGTATCTCTTCATGGCTACCCCAGCAAAGCACAGCTGCTGCTCCTTATCTTGGACGAGGGGTATCTCCTTACTGCTGCTGTTCCTGACCTTCAATGTGGGATAGCTCCTCTAGGCCCTGATAGAATGGTAAAAATAAATGAATCAATGAGGAAAAAAGAAAAATGAATTAAAGGAAATGAGGACAACCTCAGAGACCTCCAGGACAATATGAAATGCTCCAACATTCGAATTATGTGTCCCAGAAGAAGAAGACAAAAACAAAGACCATGAGAAAATACTTGAGGAAATACTATGAGAAAATAATAGTTGAAAATTTCCCTAAAATGGGGAAGAAAATCATCACCCAAGTCCAACAAACCCAGAGAGTTCCAAACAGGATAAACCCAAGGCAAAACACACCAAGACATATATTAATCAAATTAACAAAGACCAAACACAAAGAACAGGTGTTAAAAGCAGCACGGGAAAAACAACAAATAACACACAAGGGGATCCCCATAAGAATAACTGCAGATCTTTCAACAGAAACTCTTCAGCCCAGGAGGGAATGGCAAGACATATTTAAAAATATGAGAGAAAATAACCTACAGCCCAGACTACTGTACCCACCAAGGATCTCATTCAAATATGAAGGAGAAATCAAAAGCTTTACAGACAAGCAAAAGCTGAGAGAATTCAGCACCACCAAACCAGCTCTCCAACAAATGCTAAAGGATAGACTTTAGACAGGAAACACAAAAAGGGCGTATAAACCCGAACCCAAAACAATAAAGTAAATGGCAATGGGATCATACTTATCAATAATTACCTTAAATGTAAATGGGTTGAATGTCTCAACCGAAAGGCAAATACTGGCTGAATGGATACAAAAACAAGATCCCAATAAAGGCTGCCTACAAGAAACACACCTCAAAACAACGGCCACATACAGACTGAAAATGATGGGCTGGAAAAAGATATTCCATGCAAATAGAGACCAAAACAAAGCAGGAATAGCAATACTCATATCAGATAAAATAGACTTTAAAACAAAGGCTGTGAAAAGGGACAAAGAAGGCCACTACATAATGATTAAAGGATCAATCCAATAAGAAGATATAACAATTATAAATATATGTATGCACCCAGCATAGGAGCACTGCAATATGTAAGACAAATGCTAAGAAGCATGAAAGGGGAAATTAATAATAACACAATAATAGTGGGAGACTGTAATACCCCACTCACAACTATGGACAGATCAACTAAACAGAAAATTAACAAAGAAATGCAAACTTTAAATGATACACTAGACTAGTTAGACCTAATTGATATCTACAGGACATTTCACCCCAAAACAATGAATTTCACCTTTTTCTCAAGTACTCACAGAACCTTTTCCAGGATAGATCACATCCTGGGCCATAAATCTAACCTTGATAAATTCAAAAAAATCTAAATCATTCCAAGCATCTTTTCTCACCATAATGCGCTAAAGTTAAATCTCAATTACAGGAGAAAAACTATTAAAAATTCCAACATTTGGAGGCTGAACAACACCCTTCTGAATAACCAACAAATCACAGAAGTAATCAAAAAGAAATCAAAATATGCATAGAAACAAATGAAAACACAAGTATACAAAATCTGTGGGACACTATAAAAGCTGAGCTAAGATGAATGTTCATAGCAATACAGGCATACCTCAAGAAACAAGAAAAAATCAAATAAATAACCTAACTCTACACCTAAAGCAACTAGAAAATGAAGAAATAGAGAACCCCAGAGTTAGTAGAAGGAAAGACATCTTAAAAATTAGGGCAGAAATAAATGCAAAAGAGAGAGAGAGAGAGAGAGAGAGAGAGACTATAGCAAAAATCAACAAAGCAAAAAGCTGGTTCTTTGAAAGGATAAATAAAATTGACAAACCATTAGCCAGACTCATCAAGAAACAGGGAGAGAAAAAATCAAATCCATAAAATTAGAAATGAAAATGGAGAGATCACAACAGACAGCACAGAAATACAAAGGATCATTAGATACTACTATCAGCAATCATATGCCGATAAAATGGACAGTGTGGAAGAAATGGACAAATTCTTAGAAAAGTACAACTTTCTAAAACTGAACCAGGAATAAATACAAAATCTTAACAGACCCATCACAAGTATAGAAATTGAAGCTGTAATCAGAAATCTTCAGCAAACAAAAGCCTAGGTCTAGACAGTTTCACAGCTGAATTCTACCAAAAATTTCAAGAAAAGCTAACACCTATCTTACTGAAATTCTTCCAGAAAATTGCAGAGGAAGGTAAACTACCAAACTCATTCTGTGAGGCCACCTAATATCAAAACCTGAAAAAGATGGCACAAAAAAGAAAACTACAGGCCAATATCACTAATGAACACAGATGCAAAAATCCTTAATAAAATCCTAGCAATCAGAATCCAGCAACACATTAAAAAGATCATACACCATGACCAAATGGGCTTTATCCCAGGGATGCAAGGATTCTCCAGTATCCGCAAATCAATCAATGTAATTCACCACATTAACAAATTGAAAAATAAAAGTCATATTATTATCTCAATAGATGCAGAGAAGCCCTTTGACAAAATTCAACATCCATGAAAAAAACTCTCCAGAAAGCAGGAATAGAAGGAACATACCTCAACGTAATAAAAGCTATATATGACAAACCCACAGCAAACATTATCTTCAGTGGTGAAAAACTGAAAGCATTCCCTCTAAAGTCAGGAACAAGACAAAGGTGCCCACTTTCACCACTATTATTCAATATAGTTCTGGAAGTTTTGGCCACAGCAATCAGAGCAGAAAAAGAAATACAAGGAATCCAAATTGGAAAAGAAGAAGTAAAACTCTCACTGTTTGCAGATGACATGATCCTCTACATAGAAAATCCTAAAGACTCCACCAGAAAACTACTAGAGCAAATCAATGAATATAGCAAAGCTTTAGGATATAAAATCAACACACAGAAATCCCTTGCATTCCTATACACTAGTAATGAGAAAGTAGAAAAAGAAATTAAGGAAACAATTCCATTCACCATTGCAATGAAAAGAATAAAATACTTAGGAATATATCTACCTAGAGAAACTAAAGACCTATATATCAAAAACTATAAAACACTGATGAAATAAATCAAAGAAGACACTAATAGATGGAGAAATATACCATGTTCATGGTCAGAAGAATCAATATAGTGAAAATGAATATACTACCCAAAGGAACCTACATTTTCAATGCAATCCCTATCAAGCTACCAGTGGTATTTTTCACAGAACTAGAACAAAAAATTTCAAGATTTGTATGGAAATACAAAAACCTCAAATAGCAAAAGCAATCTTGAGAAAGAAGAATGGAACTGGAGGAATCAACTTGCCTGACTTCAGGCTCTACTACAAAGCCACAGTCATTAAGACAGTATGGTACTGGCACAAAGACAGAAATATAGGTCAATGGAACAAAATAGAAAGCCCAGAGATAAATCCACACACCTATGGACACCTTGTCTTTGACAGAGGAGGCAAGAATATACAATGGACTAAAGATAATCTCTTTAACAAGCTGTGCTGGGAAAACTGGTCAACCAATTGTAAAAAAATGAAACTAGATCACTTTCTAACACCACACACAAAAATAAACTCAAAATGGATTAAATATCTAAATGTAAGACCAGAAACTATAAAACTCCGAGAACATAGGCAAAACACTCTGCGACATAAATCACAGCAGAACCCTCTATGATTCACCTCCCAGAATACTGGAAATAAAAGCAAAAATAAACAAGTGCGATCTATTTAAAATTAAAAGCTTCTGCACAAAAAAGGAAACTATAAGTAAGGTGAAAAGACAGCCTTCTGAATGCGAGAAAACAATAGGAAATGAAGCAACTGACACACAACTAACCTCAAAGATATACAAGCAACTTACACAGCTCAACTCCAGAAAAATAAGCAATCCAATCAAAAAAATGGGCCTAAGAACTAAATAGGCATTTCTCCAAAGAAGACATATGGATGGCTAACAAACACATAAAAAGATGCTCAACATCACTCATTATCAGAGAAATGCAAACCAAGACCACAATGAGGTATCATTTCACACCAGTCAGAATGGTTGTGATCCTGAAGTCTACAAGCAATAAATGCTGGAGAGGATGTGGAGAACAGGGAACTCTCTTACACTGTTGGTGGGAATGCAAACTAGTACAGCCACTATGGAAAAGTGTGGAGATTACTTAAAAATTTGCTAATAGAACGGCCTAGAGGAGCTATCCCACACGGAAGGTCAGAAAGGCAGCGGTAAGGAGATACTCCTCGTTCAAGGTAAGGAGCAGCAGCTGGGCTTTGCTGGAGCAGCCATGAAGATACCCCACGCCAAAGGTAAGAGAAATCCAAGTAAGATGGTAGGTGTTGCAAGAGGGCATCAGAGGGCAGACACACTGAAACCATACTCACAGAAAACTAGCCAATCTAATCACATTAGGACCACAGCCTTGTCTAACTCAGTGAAACCAAGCCATGCCTATGGGTCAACCCAAGACGGGAGGGTCATGGTGGAGAGATCTGACAAAATGTGGTCCACTGGAGAAGGGAATGGCAAGCCACTTCAGTATTCTTGCCTTGAGAACCCCATGAATAGAATGAAAAGGCAAAACGACAGGATACTGAAAGAGGAACTCCCCAGGTTATTAGGTGCCCAATATGCTACTGGAGATCAGTGGAGAAATAAGTCCAGAAAGAATGAAGGGATGGAGACAAAGCAAAAACAATACCCAGTTGTGCATGTACTGGAGATAGAAGCAAGGTCTGATGCTGTAAACAGCAATATTGCATAAAAACCTGGAATGTCAGGTCCATGAATCAAGGCAAATTGAAAGTGGTCAAACAAGAGATGGCAAGGGTAAACGTTGACATTCTAGGAATCAACGAACTAAAATGGACTGGAAAGAGTGAATTTAACTCAGATGACCATTCTATCTACTACTGAGGGCAGGAATCCCTCAGAAGAAATGCAGTAGCCATCATGGTCAACAAAAGAGTTTGAAATGCAGTACTTAGATGTAATCTCAAAAACGACAGAATTATCTCTGTTCGTTTCCAAGGTAAATCATTCAATATCACAGTTATCCAAGTCTATGCCCCAACCAGTAATGCTGAAGAAGCCAAAGTTGAATGGTTCTATGAAGATCTACAAGACCTTTTAGAACTAACACCCAAAAAAAGATGTCCTTTTCATTATAGGGGACTGGAATGCTAAAGTAGGAAGTCAAGAAACACGTGGAGTAACAGGCAAATTTGGCCTTGGAATGCAGAGTGAAGCACTGCAAAGACTAATAGAGTTTTGCCAAGAAAATGCACTGGTCATAGCAAACACCCTCTTCCAACAACACAAGAGAAGACTCTACACATGGACATCACCAGATTGTCAACACTGAAATCAGATTGATTATATTCTATGCAGCCAAAGATGGAGAAGCTCTATACAATCAACAAAAACAAGACCAGGAGTTGACTGTGGTTCAGATCATGAACTCCTTATTGCCAAATTAAGACTCAAATTGAAGAAAGTAGAGAAAACCGCTAGACCATTCAGGTATGACCTAAATCAAATCCCTTATGATTATACAGTAGATGTGAGAAATAGATTAAGGGCTTAGATCTGATAGATAGAGTTCCTGATGAACTATAGAATGAGATTTGTGACACTGTACAGGAGACAGGGATCAAGATCATCCCCATGAAAAGAAATGCAAAAAGCAAAAAGGCTGTCTGGGGAGGCCTTACACATAGCTGTGAAAAGAAGAGAAGCAAAAAGCAAAGGAGAAGAGGAAAGATATAAGCATCTGAATGCAGAGTTCCAAAGAATAGCAAGAAGAGATAAGAAAGCCTTTTTCAGCAATCAATGCAAAGAAATAGAGGAAAACAACAGAATGGGAAAGACTAGAGATTTCTTCAAGAAAATTAGAGATACCAAGGGAACATTTCATGCAAAGATGGGCTTGATAAAGGACAGAAATGGTCTGGACCTAACAGAAGCAGAAGATATTAAGAAGAGGTGGCAAGAATACACAGAAGAACTGTACAAAAAGATCTTCAAGACCCAGATAATGATGATGATGTGATCACTCATCTAGAGCCAGACATCCTGGAATGTGAAGTTAAGTGGGCTTTAGAAAGCATAACTACGAACAAAGCTAGTGAAGGAGATAGAATTCTAGTTGAGCTGTTTCAAATCCTGAAAGATGATGCTTAGAAAGTGCTTCACTCAATATGCCATAAAATTTGGAAAACTCGTCAGTGGCCACAGGACTGGAAAAGGTCAGTTTTCATTCCAATCCCAAAGAAAGGCAATGCCAAAGAATGTTCAAACTACAGCACAATTGCACTCATCTCATATGCTAGTAAAGTAATGCTCAAAATTCTCTAAGCCAGGCTTCAGCAATACATGAACCGTGAACATCCTGATGTTCAAGCTGGTTTTAGAAAAGGCAGAGGAACCAGAGATCAAATTGCCAACATACGCTGCATCATGGAAAAAACAAGAGAGTTCCAGAAAAATATCTATCTCTGCTTTATTGACTATGCCAAAGACTTTGACTGTGTGGATCACAACAAACTATTGACAATTCTGAAAGAGATGGGAATACTAGACCACCTGACCTGCCTCTTGAGAAATCTGTATGCAGGTCAGGAAGCAATAGTTAGAACTGGACATGGAACAATAGGCTGGTTCTAAAGAAACGGAGTACATCAAGGCTGTATATTGTCACCCTGCTTATTTAACTTCTATGCACAGTACATCATGAGAAACTCTGGGCTGGAAGAAACACAAGCTGGAATCAAGATTGCTGGGAGAAATATCAATAACCTCAGATATGCACATGACACCACCCTATGGCACAAAGTGAAGAGGAACTAAAAAGCCTCTTGATGAAAGTGAAAAAGGAAAGCAAAAAGTTGGCCTAAAGCTCAACATTCAGAAAACGAAGATCATGGCATCCGGTCCCATCACTTCATGGGAAATAGATGGGGAAACAGTGTCAGATTTTATTTTTCTGGATTCCAAAATCACTGCAGATGGTGACTACAACCATGAAATTAAAAGACGCTTACTCCTTGGAAGAAAAGTTATGAACAACCTAGATAGCATATTCAAAAGCAGAGACATTACTTTGCCGACTAAGGTCTGTCTAGTCAAGGCTATGGTATTTCCCGTGGTCATGTATGGATGTGAGAGTTGGACCGTGAAGAAGGCTGAGCGCCATAGCATTGATGAATTTGAACTGTGGTGTTGGAGAAGACTCTTGAGAGTCCCTTGGACTGCAAGGAGATCCAACCAGTCCATTCTGAAGGTCAACCCTGGGATCTCTTTGGAAGTAATGATGCTAAAGCTGAAACTTCAGTACTTTGGCCACCTGATGCAAAGAGTTGACTCATTGGAAAAGACTCTGATGCTGGGAGGGATTTGGGGGCAGGAGAAGAAGGAGATGACAGAGGATGAGATGGCTGGATGGTATCACAGACTTGATGGACACGAGTCTGAGTGAAGTCAGAGAGATGGTGATGAACAGGAAGGCCTGACGTGCTGTGATTCATGGGGTTGCAAAGAGTTGGACACGACTGTGCAAATGAACTGAACTGAACTGATCTATAACCCAGCAATCCCACTGCTGGGCATATGCACCAAGGAAACCAGAATTGAAAGAGACACATGTACCCCAATGTTCATTGCAGCATTGTTTATAATAGCCAGGACATGGAAACAACCAGATGTCCATCAGCAGATGAATGGATAATAAAGCAGTGGTACATATACACAATGGAGTATTACTCAGCCATTAAAAAGTTTAAATTTGAATCAGTTCTAATGAGATGGATGAAACTGTAGCCGATTATACAGAGTGAAGTAAGCCAGAAAGGAAAACACCAATACAGTATAATAACACATATATATGGAATTTAGAAAGATGGTGATGATGACCCTGTGTGTGAGACAACAAAAGAGACACAGATTTATAGAATGGACTTTTGGCCTCTGAGGGAGAGGGAGAGGGTGGGGTGATTTGGGAGAATGGCATTGAACCATGTATATTGTCATGTAAGAAGTGAAGTGCCAGTCTATGTTCGTAACAGGATACAGGATGATCGGGACTGGTGCAGGGGGATGATCCAGAGATGATATGGGGTGGGAGGTGGGAGGGGTTTCAGGATTGGGAGCTTGTGTACACCTGTGGCTGATTCTTGTCAATGTATGGCAAAAGCAATGCAGTATTGTAAAGTAGATTAAAGTAAAAAAATAAAAAAATTTAAAAAGACCAAAAAATCATCTTCAAAATTTTATTGTTTCTTTACCAGAATAATGTTATATATTTCTTCTATATCAATACTCTTATTTTTAATACCTGGGTGCCAGGGGCCAGTTTGAGGAACTCTGCCCATGGCAAAGGTCATGAGGAAGGAAACTTGGCATACACAAAGGCATGATCAAGCCTCAGGAAACCCCCTATTCCGGAGCATCTATCCCCAAAACCAGAGTACTTTATGGGGGGTTCTCCCCCATAACCATTTCTCTCAAAGAAGGAGTTAACTTGCAGCTCCCAAGTTAATAAAAATTCCTAGACATGACAAGAGTGTTTCAACTTACAATCTCTGAAGGTTATCTATTCTGCCTGTATAGGTTCATCTGGCCACATGTGATTGTTTACAACCCCCCAACTGTGAGAGGCACTAGATGCTTTAGACTTACTAAAGGCAAATTCTTTTGGGAAGTTAGAAATTATTAGTAGAGTGAGTTGGTTAAGAATTATATTGGTGAAGGGTTTTTCATTTGTTGTGCCAATAATTACTGCTAATTCCCTGCCTTGGGTGGGACAAGGGTGTAGCAGGTCAAACCTCTCTGCTGACAGACTAGCTTGTGTGACAACCTCTCAACCATAAATTGCACAGTGAGTTTTGGAGTATTTTGAGAGTCTTAATTAGCATAGGGCTTTTCTCATTGTTGAGTCAATGATTGCTGCCAGGCCTCCATATCCTTAGGCACCTGGGAGTATATTAATCAATGTATTTGGAATATAGAAAAGGAAATATACTAGTTTTTGATGTTAGCAATATTAGACTTTTTGAGTTAATGAATTTTCTCTTTTGTTATAGATCACTGTACTTTGTTATAAATCATTGTGTCCTTGCTATGTAAAAATGTAACTTTATCACTATCTTAAGACTAAATAGATCTTAAGGGGAACATTGGTGAAAGGATTTTCATTTGTTGGGCTGATGTTTTGCTGCTAAATTTCCATATTCCCCACCTTTATAATAAATACAGCTAGCACATAGTAGAAATAAGTATTAACCGTTAAGATTGATCATGTTAACCTTGGGTTAAATAAATTCCTTTCTTGATTGTAACTCACTGCACCCTCACCCTATAGGAATGCAACTTTATTTGGAGGGTGGTGCCTGGTTTAAGAAAAAACACCCTTGGAAAAAATAAGTTTTTTGTTATCAGAAAGAAAAGCCTTGTAAATGTCAGCAGGCAGAAATGGCCTGAAGATGATGTAAAACCCCTAAGACCTTTTATTTTTTTATGTAAATCATCTGATTTTGATAAAGGTCAGGACTTCTGACCCCCATGTGACTCTGTATTCACCCCTATGTGTAACAAAAGGTATATAAGGAAACCTAAAAATAAAAGAAAGGAGATCAGTTCATGGAAAGACCGATTTCCCTATGTCATTTCTTTCTTGCTCCCCGTTTTTCAGGCTGAATTATTCAGCTTCTTTTTCCACTAATATTTCCTATTACACTATATGTTTCTAATCTCTCTATATATCTGTAATTAAATATGTATTTTTCCAAGGACGTCGACTCTGTCCCCACCTTCGAATCACCCTGGATACACCGGGGCTGGACCCTGGCACCTGCGCATGTTTGACAATTTAGTGGAATCCATTTCTTTTCTAGGTCTTGCACTGTGTTTTGCTCTTTATTTTTTTAGGGTGAGGAGTTATTTTATTGGGAAACAGGAAAATATATATATAAATTTCATTTAGAATGTTCCCTATTAGGTGATCCATTTTTAATCCTCAATTATATCTTCTTTTCTATATATCTTACCCAGTGTTATTATCATCTTTTCAGTTCAGTTCAGCTCAGTTCAGTTGCTCAGTTGTGTCCGACTCTTTGCAACCCCATGAATCGCAACACGCCAGGCCTCCGTGTCCAACACCAACTTTCGGAGTTCACCAAGACTCACGTCCACTGAGTCAGTGATGCCATCCAGCCATCTCATCCTCTGTCATCCCCTTCTCCTCTGCCCCCAATCCTTCCCAGCATTAGAGTCTTTTCCAATGAGTCAACTCTTCTCATGAGGTGGCCAAAATACTGGAGTGTCAGATTTAGCATCATTCCTGCCAAAGAAATCCCAGGGCTGATCTCTTTCAGAATGGACTGGTTGAATCTCCTTTCTGTCCAAGGGACTCCCAAGAGTCTTCTCCAACACCACAGTTCAAAAACATCAATTCTTTGGCATGCAGCCTTCTTCACATTCCAACTCTCACATCCATACATGACCACAGGAAAAACCATAGCTTTGACTAGATGGACCTTAGTTAGCAAAGTAATGTCTTTGCTTTCGAAAATGCTATCTAAGTTGGTCATAACTTTTCTTCCAAGGAGTAAGTGTTTTTTAATATCATGGCTGCAATCACCATCTGCAGTGATTTTGGAGCCCCCCAAAATAAAGTCTGACACTGTTTCCCCATCTATTTCCCATGAAGTGGTGGGACCAGATGTCATGATCTTCATTTTCTGAATGTTGAGCTTTAAGCCAAGTTTTTCACTCTCCTCTTTCACTTTCATCAAGAGGCTTTTAGTTCCTCTTCACTTTGTGCCATAAGGTGGTGTCATGTGCATATCTGAGGTTATTGATATTTCTCCCAGCAATCTTGATTCCAGCTTGTGTTTCTTCCAGTCCAGAGTTTCTCATGATGTACTGTGCATTTCAGTTGAATAAGCAGGGTGACAATTTATAGCCTTGATCTACTCCTTTTCCTATTTGAAACCAGTCTGTTGTTCCATGTCCAGTTTTAACTGTTGCTTCCTGACCTGCATACAGATTTCTCAAGAGGCAGGTCAGGTGGTCTAGTATTCCCATCTCTTTCAGAATTGTCCGGTTTATTGTGATCCACACAGTCAAAGTCTTTGGCATAGTCAACAAAGCAGAAATAGATATTTTTCTGGAACTCTCTTGTTTTTCCATGATCCAGCGGATGTTGGCAATTTGATCTCTGGCTCCTCTGCCTTTTCTAAAACCAGCTTGAACATCAGGATGTTCACGATTCATGTATTACTGAAGCCTGGCTTGGAGAATTTTGAGCATTACTTTACTAGCATGTGAGATGAGTGCAATTGCGCTGTAGTTTGAACATTCTTTGGCATTGACTTTCTCTGGGATTAGAATGAAAACTGATCTTTTCCAGTCCTGTGGCCACTGCTGAGTTTTCCAAATTTGCTGGCATATTGAGTACAGCACTTTCACAACATCATCTACCAGGATTTGAAATAGCTCAACCGGAATTCCATCCCCTCCACTAGCTCTGTTCGTAGTGATGCTTTCTAAGACCCACTTGACTTCACATTCCAGGATGTCTGGCTCTAGGTGAGTGATCACACCATCATGATTATCTGTGTCATGAAGATCTTTTTATACAGTTCTTCTGTGTATTCTTGCCACCTCTTCTTAATATCTTCTGCTTCTCTTAGGTCCATACCATTTCTCTTTTATTGCGGCCATCTTTGCATGAAATGTTTCCTTGGTATCTCTAATTTTCTTGAAGAGATCTCTAGTTTTTCCCATTCTGTTCTTTTCCTCTATTTCTTTGCATTGATTGCTGAAGAAGACTTTTTATCTCTTCCTGTTATTGTTTGGTACTCTGCATTCAGATGCTTATACCTTTCCTCTTCTCCTTTGCTTTTTGCTTCTCTTCTTTTCACAGCTATTTGTAAGTCCTCTTACTGTATATCATCTCTTACTGTGTATCATCTTACTGTATATCATCGTTTACTGTATTTCAATTCACCCTTAAGTTACAAGTAACTTAAAAGAGCAGTGACTATTTTTCTCAATAATCTGCAATTTGGACAAGACCTGATGAGGAAGGGGCTCACCTCTGCTTAACATGGTTTCAGTGAGGGCAGCTCAGCTGGGATTGGAGGATTTTTTCTAAAGTAGATCTTTCACATATCTGACAAGTATTTGCTGGCTATTTTACAGTGACTCCATTTCTTTTCACAAGGCTCTCTCTATGGGGCGACCTGGATATGACTGGATTGTGTTTCAAAACACAGTAACAGAAACCTGAAACGTGACATTATTCAGAGCTGCAGAGCAAGAGGTAGCTCCCAGCTTCTGATGTCCTGGGGTCACAGATTGGCAGTTATTCACCTCTGTCATATTCTAATTGTAGAGCAGTTATAGAGCTCACACAGATTTAATTATTGGGTACATGGAACACTCACTCCTTTTGGGGAAGAAGTGTCAAAGAACTTGCAGTCTTTAATCTACCACACACCAGGCAAAAAGGATTTACTTCCCCCTCTGTGAAAAATACATTCATTTCTGTCATGGCACCTTCTAATTCCATCTCACTGAATCTAGGATCTTGATATCTAAACCAGGTCTAAATGTAAACAAGCCTTCTTGGGTGTAGCCTTCTTTATATTATTATGAAGACATTTGAATTAAAGGGAGCAGCTGTCTGCTCCCATATATTTAGCACATAATGTTGCAACTGTATGATAGTAATTGATTAGACAGGCAAACTATTACTCTCAGGAGGAAATGGAGGCCAAAACTATATGGAAGTCATGGGTTGAAGAAATTTGGTTAATCTTCCAAATGTTTTGAGGAGGGCTCAGTCCTGCTATCTATGATTCTTTGCACTTACTAACTCAGTTCTGGGAAATTTTTATTCTTTCCTTCCCTCAGTAATAGCCCATTTTGCAACTGAGTAACCATTTTGAGGTTGGAGGTAGATGATGCCCCAGGCTGAGCAGCTGGAGTCTCTCTTTATTGGCAACTGGAGCTTGTTTCTCACTAAATTTTTTTGGAAAAATATATTGGGATGATAAAAGAGGAAATAATATCTGCTGGGATAGACAGACAAGATGATCACATCTATTATTCTTGAGGTCAAGGAGACCTCCTTAGCTATATATAAATAGAAAGGTTCCTCAAGGGTCATAAAAGGAATGGGCACAAGTTGATATGTTCTGCTAACCTCCCAGAGATCCTCATGCTAGAACCAGCTTTGGCTAAAATATACAAATGCACGTTAGAGAGGACCTTGCATCATATCAGATATGGGCTTTGAGCAAGGTGATGAGCCAGAGGGAACAAAGAAAACTGAACCTATATGAGTGATCTAAACACCATTTTGTTGGTCCTCACTATTGATGTCCATGCTGGTCTTTGAGAGTGTAGCTCTGATTTGCTGCTGTCTGAAATAAATTGCTGCTTTCTGTGCTCTCCCATACATTCTCTGCTTCTAATACACTACATGCCTGTTTTGCTATCTTGATCTCTTTGTAAAATTCTTTTCCCAAAGAATACAAGAGCCAGGGCTCTACTTCTTGCCACTAGTCTCTGGAGGTCTACTGGCTAGGATCCCTGGTTTTCACCCAGGTAACACAGGTTCAATTCCCAGGCAGGAAATTAATTTCTAGATTCAAGCCTCTGTAGACTGCTGGCATACTGAGATCAGTTTTAGCCTGTTACCTCCTCCTAGAAGGTTGAGGATATATATATATATATATATGCATATATATATGCATATATATATATATATGCATACATACATACATACACACACACAGAATAGCAAGGAAAGATAAAAAATTCTTTCTCAGCAATCAATGTAAAGAAACAGAGGAAAAGAACAGAATGGGAAAGACTAGACATCTCGTCAAGAAAATTAGAGATATCAAGGGAACAGTTCATGCAAAGATAGTCTCGATAAAAGACAGAAGTGGTATGGACCTAAGAGAAGCAGAAGATATTAAGAAGAGGTGGCAAGAATACACAGAAGAACTCTATAAAAAAAAAAATCTTCACAACCCAGATAATCATGATGGTGTGATCACTCACCTAGAGCCAGACATCTTGGAATGTGAAGTCAAGTGGGCTTTAGAAAGCATCACTACGAACAAATTTAGTGGAGGGGATGGAATTCCGGTTGAGCTATTTCAAATCCTGGTAGATGATGTTGTGAAAGTGCTGTACTCAATATGCCAGCAAATTTGGAAAACTCAGCAGTGGCCACAGGACTGGAAAAGGTCAGTTTTCATTCCAGTTCCAAAGAAAGTCAATGCCAAAGAATGTTCAAACTACCTCACAATTGCACTCATTTCACATGCTAGTAAAGCAATACTCAAAAATCTCCAAGCCAGGCTTTAGCAATACATGAACCATGTACATCCAAATGTTCAACCTGGTTTTAGCAAAGGCAGAGTAATCAGCGATCAAATTGCTAACATCTGCTGTATCATGGAAAAAGCAAGAGAATTCCAGAAAAAAACACCTATTTCTGTTTCATTGACTATGCCAAATCCTTTGACTGTGTGGATCACAATAAACTATGGAAAATTCTGAAAGAGATGGGAATATCAGACCACTTGAATTGCCTTTTGAGAAACTTATATGCTGGTCAGGAAGCAACAGTTAAAACTGGACATGGAACAACAGACTGGTTCCAAATAGGAAAAGGAGTATTTCAAGGCTATAAATTGTCACCCTGCTTATTTACCTGATATGCAGAGTACATCATGAGAAACACTCGGCTGTAAAAAGCACAAGCTGGAATCAAGATAGATGGGAAAATTATCAATAACTTCAGATATGCAGATAACACCACCCTTATGGCAGAAAATGAACAGGAACTAAAGAGCCTCTTGATGAAAGTGAAAGAGGAGAGTGAAAAAGTTGGCTTAAAGCTCAACATTCAGAAAACTAAGATCATGGCATCTGGTCCCATCACTTCATGGGAAATAGGGAAACAGTGGAAACAGTGTCAGGCTTTATTTTGGGGGCTCCAAAATCAGACTGCAGCCATGAAATTAAAACACGTTTACTCCTTGGGAAAAAGTTATGACCATCCTAGATAGCATATTGAAAAGCAGAGACATTACTTTGCTTACTAAGGTCTGTCTAGTCAAGGCTATGGTTTTTCTGGTCATCTGTATGGATATGAGAGTTGGATTGTGAAGAAGGCTGAGTGCCAAAGAATTGATGCTTTTGAACTGTGGTGTTGGAGAAGACTCTTGAGAGTCCCTTGGACTGCAAGGAGATCCAACCAGTCCATTATAAAGGAGATCAGTCCTGGTTGTTCATTAGAAGAACTGATGATAAAGCTGACACTCCAGGACTTGGCCACCTCATGCAAAGAGCTGACTCATTGGAAAAGACTCAGATGCTGGGAGGGATTGGGGGCAGGAGGAGAAGGGGACGACAGAGGATGAGATGAATTGATGGCATCACTGACTCAATGGGTATTAATTTGAGTGAACTTTGGAAGTTGATGACAATCAGGGAGGACTGGCGTTCTGCACTTCATGGGGTTGCAGAGTCAGACACAACTGAGTGACTGAACTGAACTGATATATATATATATATATATATATATATATATATATATACACACACACACACACATACACACATACATATATATATATATACACATATATATGTATGTACTATTTTATAATCTGTCCTTTTCGATCTAAGCTAGTAAAATATGTCAGATTTTAGGTTGTAGGTGGCACCTTAACACTTCCTGGTACAACAAATCCATTCTAGGTATCTATTTATCTATCTAGTTATCTATCCATCTAGTTATCTATCTGCTGCTGCTGCTACTGCTACTGCTGCTCCTAAGTTGCTTCAGTCGTGTCCGACTCTGTGCGACCCCATAGACTGCAGCCCACTGGGCTCCCCCGTCCCTATGATTCTCTAGGCAAGAATACTGGAGTGGGGTGCCATTGCCTTCTCCAGTTATCTATCTAGTTATCTGTAAAAATAATTCCATATTGAGTTGGTTTACACAACAGCAATTATTTATTTTGCTCAGGAATCGGAGTTTGGAAGATCTTTTCCCCAAATGTAACAATGCTGTGCTCCCTGTAGAGTCAGCTGGAAAGACTGACAGAACAAAAAGGTTGACTGTAAAGGTAGCTTAGTTCAAAGAGTGGGAAATACATGCTTGCTAATTCCCAGAGAGCTCAGCTAGGTAGGCAGGCAAGGGTCCTTCTCTCATTCTCATCTCAGGGTCCTACAGGAGGATTTCTTTTTTCCTCCAGTTTGGTAGCTTGTTAAGTGGAAGTTACCAGTATTTTCTTATCTTTCACTATTAAAGATAAAATGATTTTATCATTTGGACTGATGTCTCTTTCAGCTACAGAAGTGAACATATAATCCAGTCTGGCCAGTAAGAACCTTGTAACTCCCTAGCAATGTTGATTCAGGCTTGAGCATGTGCCTTAGTTGAAGCCAAGTAAATCATAAACAAAAATTATAGCCAAATATTCGAAAAGATGCTATTTATAGTTAAAAGATGTTTGAATTTTTAGGGAATAGCTATGTAACTATTTGCAGAGTGTCTCTGGCAATTACAGCAACAGACAAAAAAGTTGTCACTAGAATAAAAATTATTTTGTAATAATGTGTATCTATCATTGCCTTAAATAAATGCTTACTCTAGATTTTTCAGTTCTGGGAAAATACATTCTTATTTTGTAACAGTTCATTAAGCTTGCTTGAGCTGGACTTACTGTCCCTTTCAAGAGATTGAGTCTTGATTAAAAATGTTTTGTTTCTTACCATCAATCTCTAATATGTTTATTTATTACACAATTTTCAGAAATATTTAGCAAAAAGGTGAAGCTTATCTAAAGACTTTCCTGGCAGTGCAGTGGTTAAGACTCTGTTTCCACTACAGTGGGCACAGGTTCAATCCTGAGTCAGGTGACTAAGATCCCACACACTGTGTGTCATCTTTGCATGCATGTTTATTTGCTCAGTTGTGCCTGACTTTTGCAACACAATGAACTGTAGCCCACCAGGCTCCTCTGCCCATGGGATTCTCCAGGCAACGATACTGGACTGCATTGCCATTTTCTCCCCCAGGGGATTTTCCTGACCCAGGGATCAATTCTGCATTTCCTGCATCTCCTGCACAGGCACACGGATTCTTCACCACTGAGTCAGCTAGGAAGCTCATGCTGTGTGGCACATTTAAAAAAAAAAAAAAGATAAAGCTAATAAAAATTTTAACCAGCTTATATTTTTAGTCTTATTTCTATTATATCAATTATTTATCCATAGAATAATTCTATATTCAATTAAAGTTTTAATTTATTTAATGCATTTTGCAAAATTGTAACTTTAGCTGAGATAGCTCTTTCCATACTTACTCATAAAGGAAAAACCTACTCATCTTTCAGCCAAACCTTTAACTAAATCTTCAGCTTATCTAAACTTTGGCTTAAGTATTAGTCATCTGTGAAAGATTTAATACTATCAAGAGAAATGGGGTATTTCATCTATGTTGCTTTCACTCTTATTTTATATCTTTTATTTTGTTAATAGCACATGTTACAGAAACTGTATGTTATTAATTAATTTTTACAAGGCTATTGTTGAAAATTAAGATCAGTAAGATTTGAGGCATCATTTTCTCTAAATGTTTATTTGGAAGTCAAAGTATTCTTTTTGATTGTTAGAGTGCTTGCATCTAAATAATAAATTCAATATGGACAATACTGTTGAAAAAATTTGGATACATGATATATATTAACTAGGATATTGTGGAAATAGAGTAATGCTTTGAAAATTTAAATATACCCTCAGAGACTAAAAATTCTGTAATATAACAGAGTAGTTGAATATTGGCTTAATCTTTATTCTTGTTTCCTTTTCTTTAAGAGTCATTGAAGAATTTTCTTGTAATAACTTTTCTAGTCTCAATGTTTACCCTCATCTCAATAATTTCAATAACTTTATCTTTCTTTATATATATTAAAAATTTAGTTTTTCCATTCTTAGAATAAATGCATTAATGTATCAAAGTTTATGTAGTCATTATCAAGGTGAATGCTTCAGGTAGTGTATTTCAAAGACTTGTGAAAATATTCTCCATTACAATGGGAAAAGAATAAACTATACTTTCCTTTATTTTCTGATTGTATATACAGGTGACATTGTTAAAATTAGTAAAGTTAATCCATGAAGAAAGATAAAAATATTACAGTTTTTGTGATGGTTGGAAACATCTGTACATAAATTTTTGTGAGTTTAGGATTAGTATTTTCAAGAGGGTATTTAAATACTGAAAAAATATTCCATCTTCAATAGAAAGGAAAAACAAAAGAAGTGACTTAAGGGAATGATCGAACATTTTGTCTTAAGCATAGTGAATTTGATGTGATAGAAAGATTTTAAGTAGATATGTCTGGGTGACAGAGAATGTTATGGGACTAGTCTGAAAGAAAGGGGTCAGAAATAGGAGAAATCTTTCACTCATTGTAGATAGGAAGCTGAGGGGGAAATGAGAGGTTTAACCACATGATTATAGGTACGTAAGAAATCTGAGAAAATTTCATAAAATATAAAAGCAATTACCAGTAGCACCCCCAATGCATGCTTTTTGTACTGAAAATATTTATATACTTTTTCGCAATTCATGAAAAGCTTTCACAGGCATTCTATAACTGCAATAATGTGTGTAAGAGTGATAATTATAATTATTTTGTAGGCAATAGTGGTCTGGTCTATTGATTTACCAGCTATATTTTTAATAAGTCACAACTGTCCCTAAATATGTCCCAGATAAACTGCTTAGGAAACAATTTGATAGAGAATGCATTTGATGAAGGTTATATTACTTCTTTCTTTACTGTAATGTTCACTTCCCCCAGCCAAGTAATATGCTCAATATTATTGTCCACCTGCTAGCCCCAAAATTTTGCCCACCTCCAATGTAAACAATGTTAACTTTCTGCAAATTTTTGAGCAAGTCTTGTTTTCACTCAGCCAACTATAATAATAGCAAACAATTACATAGTAACTGAATGCCTATGGATATTGTATGTTTTTATGGACAATGAAATAATCCAATAAGTTAGTAATAACTATTATCATTAAGAAGTTGAGGCACAGATAGGATAAGTGATTTTCCAAGATTACACAGGTAGTAAATGTCATAATTGGAATCTGATACTTGGCTTTCTCTGTGTATGTGTGTATGTTTGTATCTGTGCATGCTTCACCAAGAGATGGTGATTCTTAAAAATGGACAGTAAGTAATTTACTGCTCAATAATTTAAAGTTTTGGTTTCATATAATACAAAGTTTCATTTATTCCACTCATAAGCATCTTCTATGTGACAGACACATAGTATATAAAGGTAGTGCCTGTAAAGTATCCATCTGCAAAGTAAGAGTCCTAGATTTGATCCCTGGTTTGGAAAGACCCCTGGAGAAGGGAAAGACCACCCACTCCAATATTCTGGCCTGGAGAATTCCATGGACTGTCTAGTCCATGGGATTGCAAAGAGGCGGACACAACTGAGTGACTTTTACCTCACTTCCAGGCATCTTCTATGTGATGGACACATAATGTATACAATAGTGCCTGTGCTTATCCACTCAGTCATGTCTGACTCTTGACCCCATAGACTGTAAACTACCAGGATCCTTTGTCCATGGAACAAAGATTTGAGTCTATGGTAGCCCTAATCTATTCCATAAAATGACCCTGACATTTTTTAACTAGGTGCTAATTAGACTTATTGTGGTGATAATTTAACATATTTTGATATACAAATATTGAATCACTATGTTGCACAATTGAAACTAGTATAATGTTATATGTCAATTATATCTCAAAAAGGTCCAAAAAAAAAAAACACACTGAAAGTAAAGTACATGCAATATAATATATATACGTGTCAAATACTAGTATAATGTAGTTATTATTTTTAATTCACAAAATTTGCTAATTTAATAGTGTCACTTGTGAATAGAAATCAAAAGGTTAAAGATAGAGTAGTTTCATCCTTTTACCACTATAAGAGATAAAAGTTACACTAGTCTTTGAAATACATTACCTGAAATACATACACACACAAATACACACACACATATATAAATTAACAATTACAATGGGAAAGGGAAAAATACCTACTAGCAGACAGTTCACAAGAGATGATATAAAATGGCCAGCAATCACAGAAGAAAAGGTATTTAGTACCATTAGTTATTAGAAAACTGCAAATTAAAACTTCAATTAGCTACTACTTCCATTCACTGAGAAAGTTTTTTAAAAAGATGACAGTAGCAAATGTCATGAGGATATGGAACAAGTGGGACTCTGATACCTTGACAGTAGGAATGAAATAAAGTATAAGTACATTAGAAAACTGTTTTTGAAAAAAAAAAACACCTTAATATTTTAAAAAGAAACAAAATTAATGGATAAGAAAGCTGTGGTACATATATACAATGGAGTTTTACTCAGCCATTAAAAGAATACATTTGAATCAGTTGTAATGAGGTGGATGAAACGAGCCTATTATACAGAGTGAGGTAAGCCAGAAAGAGAAACATCAACATGGTATACTAACGCATATATATGGAATTTAGAAAGATGGTAACAATAACCCTGTATACGAGACAGCAAAAGAGACACAGATGTATAGAACAGCCTTTTGGACTCTGTGGGAGAGAGAGAAGGTGGGATGATTTAGAAGAATGACATTGAAACATGTATAATATATATGAAATGAATTGACAGTCCAGGTTCGATGCATGATACTGGACACTTGGGGCTAGTGCACTGACCAGAGGGATGGTACAACCCAGAGGGATAGTATGAGAAGGGTGGAGGGAGTGGGGTTCAGGTTGGGGAAGATGTGTATACCTGTGATGGATTCATGTTGATGTATGGCAAAACCAATACAATATTGTAAAGTAATTAACCTCCAATTAAAATAAATAAATTTATATTAAAAAGGAAAAAGAAACCAAGTAAAGCAAGATATACACTGGAATTCACAGAGCATATTTAATTCATAGTGTCCAAAACTTGGAAATATTCTCCATCAATACAAAATTAAATACATAGTTTATGGTTTAAAAAACACTGAGTGCTGGAGAATTGAAGCTTTTGAACTATAGTGCTGGACAAGACTCTTGAGAGTCCTTGGATTGCAAGGAGATCAAAGTATCAATCCTAAGGGATTGGAAAGACTAATGCTGAAGCTGCAATACTTTGGCCACCTGATGAAAAGATCTTGGAAAAGATCCTGATACTGGGAAAGATTGAGGGCAGGAATAGAAGGGGGTGACTGAGGATGAGATGGTTGGGTAGCCTCACTGAATCAATGGGCATGAATTTGAACAAACTCCAGGAAATAGTGTAGGACAGGGAAGCCTGGCATTCTGCAGTCCATGGGGTCTTGAAGGTCAGACACGACTGAGCAACTGAACAACAACAAGAACCAAAAGAATGGAAAATTCATCAGCATTTACCTGTGGTGGATTCATGTTGATGTATGGCAAAACCAATACAATATTGCAAAGTAATTAACCTCCAACTAAAATAAATAAATTTATATTAAAAGAGGAAAAAATTGAATAAAATCCCTAATAAAATAAATAAAAAAGAACAAACAACAACACTGCACAAAATCTCAAAAGCATTGTTCTCAGCAAAATAAGCCAGGTAGATAAAATTATATACAATGTTACTCATTCTACATGAGATCCAAATACAGGCAAGCTTGAAACAGTTTTATGTTTATAAATATTATGTAGTGGTTCTGAAAATTATAAGAATAGGGATTTGAGAAATGGGATATTAACTGGATAAGGAATTTCCTAGGGGAAGAACAAAGAGCAATTGAGAAAGAGAAGGTGAAATGTTTTATATTTATTTTGGGTAGTGGCTACTCAAGTGTACACAACTGCCAAATTTCCACTGAACAGTTTATTACACATTGACTATGTCTCAATAAGGAACAATTTGTTATTCATATAACAGTCTTACCAAACTCATGTTCCGCTGCTCACTGCTTGAAAGTCAATACTTGAGAGACGTGTGTGGATAGGTAAGGAAAGGTTGCTTTATTTGGGAGGTTGGCAACCTAGGAAGAAAGCAGATCCATGTCCCAAAGAACAAATTCCCCACTGCCTATCAGGGGGCAAGAGCTTTAAAGGGGGGATTTTCAGGAATGTACAAGTAGAGGGAAGGGACTGTGTACAGAATGCCACAGTCAGCACTGACGATCATTTCAAAATTTGTCATGTAGTGGTCTAGTCACCATCAGCTTGATTGTTTTAAGCACAGTTAAACTTCAGTTCCACAGCTGGTTTGTATCCACTCCCTTGAGGCCAGTTCTCAGAATTGTGTAAGATGGAGCAGGTCATGTCATAGCTACAGTGGGGTCATCATGTGGTTAACTTCATCCACCTGGCAGAGGCTTCAGTGTTTGTACCCTTTTAGTTCAAGGTTCTAGACTTTGGTTAATGGCTAAACTGTTATTATTTTGTCTTTTTTTTTTTGCTTTCCTTAGATTTTGCTGTTTCTCATTTCTTGGATTTAAACTTATTCTTTGACTAAAGAATCTTTACAGACAAGGGGTAGGCAGAGGACAAGGAGGATATCTCCTGGAAAGGCCCCATATGGGGCTACTCCATTATCATGGATTCATAAATTTCAGTTTATTTCTGATTCTTTAATACAGCGATTTTTTTTTGCACTAGAGTCATGGAGTTTATTACTACTCTCTTCAGCTCAGAGTACTATGTTAAAAACTTGACAAAGCATGAGAAATATTATAAATTGATATTGATTATAAGCTACCAACAAGGAAATCACTTAAAATCAGAACTACTGCTGCTGCTGCTAAGTTGCTTCAGTCGTGACCGACTCTGTGAGACCCCATAGATGGCAGCCCACCAGGCTCCCCTGTCCCTGGGATTCTCCAGGCAAGAACACTGGAGTGGGTTGCCATTATGGTTAATGTTATTGGCTATAGGATAAGACTTTCCATTAAAATCCCTGTTCTACTGCTTAGTAGCTGTGCAATCTTTGTCACACTCCTGACAATTTTTATGCCTCAGATTTTATTTGTTAAATGAGCCAAATGATATTTTTTGTCACACAGAAATCCATAAACAGAAAAAGGTTGTTTAAATAGACACTATTCTATATATGATATATAGGTCAATTCATCTTGGCTATCAAGGCCTTTTGTGATTTTAGCTCATTCAGTGATGGCCATTTATTCTCTTTTGCTTCCTTATTAGAAGTTACTTATTCTGTTTGTAGACTACATGATTTTAAATATTGAAAATCTTAAGGAATCTATTTAAAAACATAGCTAAGAAACAAATACAGCAAAATTGTAGGATACAAATGCAACATTCAAATGTATTTTTTTCCCTATACACCAGCAATGAAAAATCTGGTAATAAAACTTATATCGAAAAAATAGTTGCATTTTATATAACATCAAGAAAGAAGAAAATGTTTAGAAATACATTTAAGCAATAACAAGCCATACATTCAATATTACAAAACACTACTGAAATAGATCTACAATTATGTGATTAAAAAAAAAAAAACTGTTGATGGGGTGGCAGGCTTACTAAATTTGAAGGGCCAATGTTTCCAAACTGATCTGCAATTCAATGTAATCTTTTCAAAACTTCAGCTGTCTCATTTTTTTTCAACTGATACGAAAACACATGTGAAAATTAAAAGATGCTGAGTAGTCAAAATAATATTTCAAGATAAAGACAAAGTTAGAAGGGTCTTACTTTACAATTTCAAAACATTTTACAAATTCACTGTAATCAGGACAATGTGCTAATGACCAAAGAATAGACATATAGATTTGTGAAATAGAATAGAGAGTCCAGAAATCAACTCATGAGTCCTCATATTTAGTCAGTTGATTGGCATCAAGAGTACCAAGAACACTCAATGAGAAAAAATAAATAAATGGAAAAAATAAACATAGTGTGGGCAACCTATATTTCTGGGACAACTGGATATCCATCTGCAAAAGAATGAAGTTGGATTATTGTGATGTACCATTTACAAAAATTAAGATGGATCAAAGACCTAAAAGCAAAACATAACGGTATTAAATTCTTAGCAGGAAATCAGTAAAAATTCTTCATGTCTTAGGTAAAACTTTCTTAATGCACAAAAGCAAAAAGACACAAACAGGCAAATTGAACTTGGTTAAAATTAAAAACTGTTGTTTATCAAAGAATATTATGAATTAAGGTGAAAAATCAAAGAATGGAGAAAATTTCCATAGATTATATTTCAGATAAAGATCTAGTTTCTAGAAATACATGGAAACATCAGTTACAACTCAATAATAAAAAGGCAAATAATCTAATAAAGGTGGACAAAATATGTGAATAGACATTTCTCCAAAGTTTATATATAAATGGTCAATAAGCTTATGAAACAATGCTTAATTCCATTACTTATCAGGGAAATTCAAATCAAACCCACATCAAGGTATCACATAATATCTATTAGGCTAATTTTAGACTAATTTAAAAGAATTCGAATCGTATGAAGTATAATATCACATCAAGTAAAACTAAAGGCTAACAAGAGAAAGAAATTTGGAAAATTCACAAACAAGTTG
Organism: Nanger dama; assembly: GCA_917880005.1. NCBI lineage: Eukaryota > Metazoa > Chordata > Mammalia > Artiodactyla > Bovidae > Nanger > Nanger dama. Next base: position 11,496,817 of record CAKJTW010000014.1, read on the forward strand.
AAAATAAGCAAAACACAACTAAACTAACAAATGAGTCAAAGTAGAAGTCACAAGTGAAAATGGAAAATACTTTTCAGTGATTGAAAAATTAAGATAGAGTATGTCAAAATACAAGCGATGCCACTAAAGCAGTGTTTATTTTTATTTATTTTTTTTTTTGAAGGCAGTCAGTAGAGAATTTTTATTTTATTTTTTTTGTTTTTTTAAATTTATTTTTTAAATTACAATACTGTATTTGTTTTGCCATAGATTGACACGAATCAGCCATAGGTGAACACAATCTCCCAATGCCAAAGCCCCCTCCCACCTCCCACTCCACATCTTCTACTTGAATCATCCTGTGCATCAGCCCCATGCATCCTGCATCCTACATTGAACATAGATTGGCGCTTCGTTTCTTACAAGAAAATATACATGTTTCATTGCCATTCTCCCAAACCATCCCACCCTTTCCCTCTCCCTCAGAGTCCAAAAGTCCACTCTATACCTCTGTGTCTCTTTGTTGTCTCACATAGAGGGTCATCATTACTGTCTTCTAAATTCCATATATATGTGTACCACATTAAAAGAGAGGAATGATCTGACTTCCCTGGTGGTCCAGTGGTTAAGCATCTGCCTGCCAATGGAGAGGACACAAGTTTGTTTGACCCCTAGTCCAAGAAGATCCCAAACGCCACAGGACTAGGTTCATGAACCAAAACTACCAAAGTCTGCATGCCTAAAGCCCGTGCTGTGCAACAAAAGAAGCTACTGCAATGAGAACTTATGCACTGCAACAAAGAGTAGCCCCATTCATTGCTACTAGAGAAAGCCTGCATGCAGCAACAAAGACAAAGTGACATAAATAAATAAATACATAAAATGAAAATCACATTTTAAAAAGAAAAAAAGTGACCTGAAGTTAACAACCAAATATTTTCAAATAGGAAAAGGAGTATATCAAGGCTATATATTGTTACCCTGCTTATTTAACTTCCATGCAGAGTACATCCTGAGAAACGCTGGGCTGGAGGAAGCACAAGCTGGAATCAAGATTGCCGGGAGAAATATCAATAACTTCAGATATGAGATGACACCACTCTTATGGCATAAAGTGAAGAACTAAAGAGCCTATTGATGAAAGTGAAAGAGGAGAGTGAAGAAGTTGCCTTAAAGCTCAACATTCAGAAAACTAACATCATGGCATCTGGTTCCATCATTTCATGGCAAATAGATGGGGAAACAATGGCTGACTTATTTTTCTGGGCTCCAAAATCACTGTGGATGGTGATTGCAACCATGAAATTAAGACATTTACTCCTTGGAAGGAAAGTTATGAGCAACCTAGACAGCATATTAAAAAGCAGAGACATTACTTTGTCAACAAAGGTCCATCTAGTCAAGGCTATGGCTTTTCCAGTGGTCACCTCTGGATGTGAGAGTTAGACTGTGAAAAAGCTGTGTGCCAAAGAATTGATGCTTTGAATTGAGGTGTTGGAGAATATTCTGGAGAGTGCCATGGACTGCAAGGAGATCCAGCCAGTCAACCCTAAAGGAGATCATTCCTGGGTGTTCATTGGAAGAACTGATGCTGAAGCTTAAACTCCAATACTTTAGCCACATGATACAAAGAGCTGATTCATTTGAAAAGACCTTGATGCTAGGAAAGATGAGGGCAAGAGGAGAAGGGAACAACAGAGGATGAGATGGTTTGATGGCATCACCGACTCAGTGGACATGGGTTTTGGTGGACTCCAGGAGTTGGTGACGGACAAGGAGGCATGGCATACTGTGGTTCATGGGGCTGCAGAGTAAGACATTACCGAGCAACTGAATTGAGTGATTTCAATCTTAGGTAATTGAAAAAACAAGACTAAACTAAACCCAAAAGAAACAAAAAAGTACATAATATTGATTTCAGTGGAAATTAATGAAATAAGATGTAAAAATGAGTAGAGAAAATCAATAAAACTAGGAAGTCATTCTTTGAAAATAATTAAGAAACTAATAAATTTTTAGCTAAAATGATCAAAAAAATATAGAATGGACTTTTGGACTCTGAGAGAGAGGGAGAGGGTGGGATGATTCGGGAGAATGGCATTGAAACATGCATACTATCATGTAAGAAATGAAGTGCCAGTCTCTGTTCAATACAGGATACAGGATGCTTGGGGCTGGTGCATGGGAGGATCCAGGGGAGATGATATGGGGTGGGAGGTGGGAGGGGGCTTTGGCATTGGGAGATCGTGTACACCTGTGGCTGATTCATGTCAATGTATGGCAAAACAAATACAATATTGTAATGTAGAATAAAAAAATAATAAAATTTAAAAAAACAACAAAAAAAGAGAGGTGAGTCAATTTTTTTACTAAAATTGGCAATGAAAGTAGGATATGACTGCTAACCCTGCAAAATTGAATAAAATAATAGTATTTTAATATGAATATGATCAATTATGAAATGGTTGGATATATGCACCAGAGTAATGATAAAATGCAAAAGTAGGAAGTCAAGAGATAACTGGGAGTAACAGGCAAATTTGGCCTTGGAGTACAAAATGAAACATGTCAAAATCTAGCCGAGTTTTGACAAGGTAACATGCTGAAAATGGCAAACATTCTGTTCAAATAACACAAGAGATGATGCTACATATGGACATCACCAGATGGTCAATAAAGAAATCAGATTGATTATATTCTTTACAGCCAAAAGTGGAGAAGCTCTATACAGTCAGCAAAAACAAGACCAGGAGCTGACTGTGGCTCAGATCATGAACTCCTTATTGCCAAATTCAGACTTAAATTGAAGAAGTAGGGAAAACCACTAGATAATTCAGTATAATCTAAATCAAATCCCTTATGATTATACGGGGGAAGTGATAAATATGTTCAAGGGTTTAGATTTGATAGATGGAGTGCCTAAAAAACTATGGAAAGAAGTTTGTGACATTGTACAGGAGGCAGTGATCAAGACCATCACCAAGAATAAGAACTGCAAAAAGGCAAGATGATTGTCTGAGGAATCCTTACAAAGAGCTTAGAAAAGAAGAGAAGTGTAAGGCAAAGGAGAAAACGAAAGACATATCCATCAGAATGCAGAGTTTCAAAGAATAGCAAGGAGGGATAAGAAAGCCTTCCTCAGTGATCAATGCAAAGAAATAGAGAAAAATAACAGAATGGTCTCTTCAAGAACGGACTTTTGGACTCTGAGGGAGAAGGAAAGGGTGGGATGGTTTGGGAGGATGGCATTGAAACATGTATACTATCTTGTAAGAAACGAAGCACCAGTCTATGTTCAATGCAGGATGCAGGATGCATGGAGCTGGTGCACAGGATGATTCAGGTAGACGATGCAGGGTGGAAGGTGGGAGGGGGCTTCAGCATTGGGAGATTGTGTTCACCTGTGGCTGATTCATGTCAATGTATGGCAAAACACATACAATATTGTAATTAAAAAAATAAATAAATAATACAAAAAAAAAAAAAAAAAAGAAAATCAGAGAAACCAAAGGAATTTTTCATTCAGAGATGGGCACAATAAAGGACAGAAATGATATGGACCTAACAAAAGCAGAAGATATTAAGAAGAGGTGGCAGGAATACACAGAAGAACTATACAAAAAAGATCTTCATGATCCAAATAATCACGATTGTGTAATCTCTCACCTAGAGCCAGACATCCTGGAATGTGAAATCAAGTGGACCTTAGTAAACATCACTACGAACAAAGCTAGTGGAGGTGATGGAATTCCAGTTGAGCTCTTTCAAATCCTAAAAGATGATGCTGTGAAAGTGCTGCACTCAATATGCCAGCAAATTTGGAAAACTCAGCAGTGTCCACAGACTGGAAAAGGTCAATTTTCATTCCAGTCCCAAAGAAAGGGAATGCCAAAGAATGCTCAAACTAGCACACGATGGCACTCATCTCATGCACTATCAAAGTAATGCTCAAAATTATCCAAGCCAGGCTTCCACTGTATGTGAACTATGAACTTCCAGATGTTCAAGCTTGATTTAGAAAAGGCAGAGGAACCAGAGGACTACTTGCCAACATCTGTTGGATCATAGAAAAAGAGAGTTCCAGAAAAAAATCATCTATTTCTGCTTTATTGACTATATCAATGCCTTTGACTGTGTAAATCACCACAAACTGTGGAAAATTCTAAAAGAGATAGGAATACCAGACCACATGACCTACCTCTTGAGAAAACTATATGCAGGACAAGAAGCAACAGTTAGAACTGAACATGAAACAAGAGACTGGTTCCAAATCGGGAAAGGAGTGTTTAAAGATTAGAATACATCATGTGAAATGGTGGGCTGGATGTAGCACAAGCTGGAATCAAGGTTGCTGGGAGAAATATCAATAATCTCGGATATGTAGATGACACCACCCTTATGGCATTAAACAAAGAAGAACTAAAGAATCTCTTGAAGAAAGTGAAAGAGGAGAGTGAAAAAGTTGGCATAAAACAACATTTAGCAAACTAAGATAATGACATCTGGCCCCATCACTTCATGGCAAATAGATGATGAAACAATTGAGACAGTCAGATAATTTATTTTCTTGGGCTCCAAAATCACTGCAGATAGTGACTGCAGCCATTAAATTTAAAGATGATTGCTCCTTGGAAGAAAAGCTCTGAGCAAACTGTACAATGTACTAAAAACAGAGACATTACTTTTCCAGCAAAAGTTCGTCTAGCCAAAGCTATGGTTTTTCCAGTAGTCATGGACAGATGAGTTGGACTATAAAGACAGCTGAGTGCCGAAGAATTGACGTTTTGAACTGTGATGTTGGGGAAGACTCTCTAGAGTTTCTTGGATTTCAAGGAGATTCAGTCAGTCAATCCTAAAGGAAATTAGCCCTGAATATTCACTGGAAGGGCTGATGTTGAAGCTGAAACCCCAATACTTTGGACACCTGATGCGAAGAACTGACTCATTAGAAAAGACCCTGACGCTGGGAAAGATTGAAGGTGGGAGGAGAAGGAGATAACAGAGAATGAGATGGTTGAATGGCATCAATGACAACTGCCATGAGTTTAAGCAAACTCTGAGAGGTGGTGATGGACACGGAAGCCTGGCATGCTGCAGTTTATGGGGTTGCAAAGCGTTGTATATGACTGAGTGACTGATCTCATTGAACTGAATGATAAAATATATTCTTGCAAAATTTATACATGGATTTTTATTAAAACATTATTTTAAAGGTGAAAAATTGGAAATGATTCAAATATCTATCAATTGATGAATAGATAAATACAGTGTAGTATATATCTGTTTAGTGATAGTGATTCAGCAATAAAATATCAAAGCTCTGTGTCATGCTATGATATGGGAAAAAAACAACTTGAAACTTATACTAAATGAAAGAAATCAGTAACAAAAGACTTTATATTGTATGACCCCATTTACATGAAATGTCCATAATAAGCAGATCTGTAGAGACAGAAAACAGAGTAGTGATTCCTAGAGTCAGAAATAAGGATTTTAATGGTGACTTCAGGAGGGTTGATTATAGTGTACAAAGTTTCTTTTTGATCTGAGGGAAATACAACCATCCCTCACCATCTCTCATCTTCCCTCTGGCTCAGCTGGTAAAGAATCCCACCTGCAATGTGGGAGACCTGGTTTCAATCCCTGGGTTGAGATGTTTCCTTAGAGAAGGGAAGAGATACCCACTCCAGCATTCTGGCCTGGAGAATTTCACGGACTGTATAGTCCTTAGGGTCTCTAAGAGCTGGACATGATTGAGCGACTTTCACACTTTCTCAGTCTCAGACAAGAGTTGGTTCTGGATTCTAGAATCTGCATGCTCTCATAAAACGGTGTAGTTTCTGTGGGTTTTGCATCTGCGGATAGGGAGAGCTGACTCTGTTCTAAAACTGATGGAGTGATAGATACCATACTCTGAATATACTAAAAATCATGATGTTGTGCACTTCATAAGGATGGATGCATGCCAGTGAATAATATCTCAAACTGTTAAAAATTAGCAAGTATACATATAAATAACCACTATAATGATTTGACAAAACAAATGCAAAGATGTTTAACAAATAAAGATGTTTTCTTATTGTTTGTGGAAAGATGGAGATTCGAGAGAGAGAGATGCAAATAAAAAGAAGCAAATAAACAAAAAGCACTGATGGTACTGCGTTGTAGAACTAAGGATAGAACTGTCTCAAAGCTCTGTGCCTGAGACCCAAATAAATAATAGGAGGTAAATGATATTACACTATGAGGATTAAATGAGCTACAAAGTGTCAGGCACAGAGGAGGAATTGAAGAGATGGAAACTATCATCATGATTAGTTTTATTGTGAAAACAGAGAGAGGGAGAATGACCTTCAGCATCTTAAGGCTTCTGGAATCTATTTCTTAGCTCACAGTGAATGCCTGCATGCTCAGCAACTTCAGTCTTGTCTGACTCTTTGTGACCCTATGGACAGTAGGGTCATGGCACCTCTGTCCATGGGATTCTCCAGGCAAGAATGCTGGAGTGGGCTGCCATGCCCACTCCTCCAGGGGATCTTCCTGACTCAAAGATAGAATCATAATCTCTTATGTCTCCTGCACTGGCAAGCGGTCTTTATCACTAGCGTCATCTGGGAAACCCTCCATATATATGTATATGTACATATATATTTATATATTATGTGGTTATTGGAAGGTTATATAAACCTTGCAAAATCATTTATGATTTTGACCAAAAATATTTCCTTATTTTAAATTGTAAGGATTTGATAAAATTGTAAGCTCCTGTCACTTTGTAGATACTAAATACCTTCTATCATGTAATTGTCATAATCAGACAAACTATTCTGAAATGTTTAGCAGATCCTGTGTAGCAAACTAAATTTGCTAAGTATTTGTAAAAATATAAGACATTTCTATAAAAATGAATAAAACATATGTTTTCTGTGGCAAAACTTTCTTTGAGGCATAATAAATGGAAAATATCATAAATCACAAATAAATTATGCAAACTATAGGTATAATGGATTTGTAAGTACAGAGTAATTACAACCATGATTAGAATGTGAGAAATTCTGAAAATAGTCACTATATTAAGCCTATAATCATACAACATAGAACTACTTTGGTATTTGCATTTCCACTGACACAAATGATGAGCTTTAAAATCAAAGTTGACAGTTTTATGCCTACCTAAGGCTACGACTGTTCTACACTTACAGATTTTTTTCTTTGAACTTATTTTCTTAAAAGTCCTATTATTTGTTCTTAAATCACTTTTTTCTCTCTCATGAAATGATTGCTTTTAAATATGACAGTTAAAATAGCTACATTTTATTAATGGTATTTCATCATTCTCTGTCTCCACTATCAGCATTTGATTATATAAGAAACTACCTATCATTCAGTAGTCATGTATACATATGAGAGTTAGATTATAAGGAAAACTGAGTGTCTAAGAATTGGTGCTTTTGAACTGTGGTGTTGGAGAAGACTCTGAGAGTCCCTTGGACTGCAAGGAGATTCAACCAGTCCATCTTAAAGGAAATCAGTCCTGAATATTCACTGGAAGGACTGATGCTGAAGGTGAAACACCAATATTTGGCCACCTGATGTGAAGAATTGACTCATTGAAAAGAACCTGATGCTGGGAAAGACTGAAGGCGGGAGGAGAAGGGGACGACAGAGGATGAGATGGTTAAATGGCATCACCAACTCAATGGACATGAATTTGAACAAGCTCCAGGAGTTGGTAATGGACAGGGAGGCCTGGCATGCTGCAGTCCATGGGGTCACAAAGAGTCATACATGACTGAGAAACTGAAATAAACTCATCTATCTTTCATCTATTTATCTAGAAAACTTATGTAGGTATCTGTATCTATTTAAATAGTTTAATAAAAAGAGAGCACATACATGTGTGTGTGTGTGAGTGATGCACTAATAGACGCTGATAGGTTTCTATGGGAATGTTAGCAGATGGGTTACCTTTAGATTTCTGCATTTTCATTACCTTTGAGCAGAGCAGTTTGTCTTTTATCTGTTCATTCATTTTCATACTTTCACACAGAATCACTTGAAGAAAGGACACCCAGATGAAAAATAATGTTTGAAATCATCTCCTTTAGAAGATTAACTTTCTTGTTAGCATGCACCTGCATCTTACCATATCCTAGCATGGAATGATCAGAGGTTTGAAAAATAACAGCTTCCTCTTGGCTTGCAGAAATACCACTAAGCTCTTAGGATAGAATTTTCCTGATTTAACAAACTCATTAAAAAGGTACAGAAACCATTACAGAGCTTTTAATTAAAAAAAAAAACACAGGAAATAAAGGAAAAATCCTTCAGGTATATTTCCATTTTATCATAATTACAGAGAATTCCTGTGTTAGTAAGATTTATATATAACTAATGATAAAGGCTTAATCTGAAAAAAAATCTAAGAATCTTTTAGATTTGTGTTCAGGAGTCAAACTTTCTATAGATGAAATATTTCCTTTTTTGTTCTTCTAGAAAGCGTGTAAAGTAGCAAAAATACAACTAAACTAGATTCTGCTTACATTTCAGTAAGATAATATTTATTTTTTTAATTGATTACACATAAATATTATGTACAAATATAAAAGAAACAATAATCTTGAGAATCAATCACAAATCATGAAAAAAGTTTTTCTTTAAAGCAAATATATATATGTAAGATAAATAGAGATAAGTATACAATTTTATTTTGCCAGCATATTTGTTCAATTTATTAGTTGAGGCCATTCTATGCTATCAAAATAGGCAACATTCATATCTTAACTGAATGTTCAGCCATCTATCGTGACATTATATATAAAGCTCAGTCAAGCATAAAGGATGGCATAGGGTAAGCTCTTTAATTAGTTGAGAGGATCTGTTCAGGAGTTCTGGAAGACAAGCATGTCAGCTGTAGAGTTAACGTGGCACCTTAAGCAGCTGATAAGTTTACATTGTAGCTATATCCTAATTGACATAATAAACACCTCCCATCAACAGGCGAATGGCACGAAAAACCTGTGCAGGTGGGTTCTGGCCTTAGCTTGACCTTTTAATGAAGCTAGAGAGCTCAGTATCAGAAACTGTTGATTCCTGACCCTGTGAACAATAGCATGCTATATCTCACATCCCTACTCAAAGAAGCACAGTCAATAAACCACCAAGAGAAATGAAGGAGATTTTTGACCTCAATTCCACAAGTATTTTCATCTTATTTCTGAAAGCTTCCCACAGTCACTAGGCTGGCCACATGTGTGGCAGCTGAATTCCCCTAGCAGGTGCTTTATGGTGAACTAAAGCCTGGCTGGTAAGTAGGAGAAGCAGTTTAAGGGCACTAAAGCAGAAATTAAAGTGGCACAGTACAGTGGCTTGTCTGCTGGGAAATAAGGGAGCAGCAGATGGAACAGACGAGAAAGCAGCAATCAAAGCAGTATACCATCAAAAACCTGGGGAAGATACTGATACAGAGCAAGAAGAAAAGCAAATTTCACCAGGCTCTGCAAAATGTGACTACCATCATTTGACAATTCTCCTGGGTTCTTGTGTAACTTTTCCTCATTGATTGTATTAGCATAGCATTGCACAAATAGATGAGGAGAGATTGTTTGAAATCCTATTCAGTATTTTAAATTCAGAAAGCACTAGTCTAAGTCTTGGGAAGAATCAAAATAAAAAAAGCAATCCATATCCTCAAGTACAACCCAGAGGGAAATGCAAGACTTCTGCAGGACTATGTTCAATTACTATATGGATTATTTCTTCATCTATACTCTTAGACTAATACTGACAGGAAGGACTAATGTGGAAACATATTTTTAAAAACCTGATACACAATAGCCTGCTGCATGGAACCTCATTTCTAAAGGAGATCTGACTTCCTGGGAATGATTTTGAAGATAAGATGTGTATAAGAGCTTCCTAGGTGGCGGGACTGGTAAAGAACACGCCTGCCAATACAGGAGACATAAGAGATGCTGATTGGATCCCTGGGTCAGGAAGATCCCCTGGAGAAGGGAATGACTACCCACTCTATTATTCTTGCCTGGAGAATCCCAAGGACAGAGGTGTCTGGTGGGCTATAGTCATAGGCTCACAAAGAGTCGGACTTGACTGAAGTGATTTAACATTCATGTGGCTGTATCATAGGAGAGCTGAAATAAGCTATCAATATATCATACTCGGCAGAAGGAACAGAAATTATTCTTAAATATTATGCACACAACAATTTTAGCGACACTGAAAATGAAATGAAGATAAATATACCAGGGTCTAGTTCTACAACATTCAGTGATAAAGTCTAAATATGAAATGAAACAGTTAAAGAGAGCTATAAATGAGTTTTGTTCAAAATAGAAAGTATTCAGGAAAATATATTTTGGAAAGTACATAGATTGAATCAGGCTTTGACTATTAAGCAGCAATTCACTAGGGAAGGAATGGAAAGCTACCACTTCAGGAATATCTCACAGGAAGTAGAAAAGCAAAAATATTAAATATCCCACCACTCAGTTCTTCAATATGCTTGTTAAAAACTACTTCTAATTTTTTTCTAGTTTGAATTATGTTTTTGTAAGTGTCTATTATGTTTTGTAAGTGTCTCTAGGTTTTTTAAATTAAGGCAAATGTTATAGCTCCTGTATTTAGTACAAGTTTCTCATGTAACACATGTTTGGTAAATATTTTAAATAATGAATAGAAGAGTGAAATTTTCACTTTGGTCCCCTAATGTTTACTTACGTCACCATCCATATGAAAATACTAGCTTATTGGATGACATAAATGCTAGGTGCTCTAGTGGATAAACCTCAAAATATCAGTGGTTTCACACACTTCAAGTATGTTTCTGCTCAAATCACATATTGCAAAGCAGGTGTATCTGACCCACAGCTTACCTCTGGGAGATGCAGAGCACTAAAATTTGTTCCAGCTTGTGGATGTTTACTATCTTCTCCTTATGGCTCCCAAGGTTATCCTGAATATTTAAGTACATTTGTGCCAGCTAGAAGAGGAAATGGAAGTGGTGGGTTATGTATGAAGCTTTTTGTTTCAAGTGAGAGGATTAAAAGTAGTGTATATTCAGTGATGTCCTGAAGCTGGCTTGTAAAGTCTCCGGAGAGCCAACTGTGCAACTCTCTTTCCAACTCTGTGTTCAGTTCATGTTGTTAGTTTGATATTGGCCATAGTGAGACTATTTAAACCACGGAGATGGGCCAGCTCCACAAATGCAGGTTGTTATTATTTACTATAGTGTTACTAATCTTATTTTACAAAGAGCCTATTGCAAATCAGCCTAATATTACTTCAATTCACTTTTTATTGATCTAACAAAGTAATACAATGTAGGATGTCCACTGATATTTAAATTTCAAACAAAGAATGAATGTGTTTTATAGTATAATTGTAGATGTCCCAAATATTTCATGGAACATATTTGTACTAAAAACATATACCTGTTTATTTAAAATGCAAATTAAAATGTATCTCCTGCAATTATGTACACATGAAGGGAGCCGGGAAAGTGGTTTACCTATGTCCTCAGGTAGACTAGGACAGAAATTTTAGCTAACATACAGCGTATGTGTCATACTAATTTAAATTTGTTTCATATGTATAGACTGATTTTTTTTTTTTTTTTTTTTTTGCCTTTCCAGATAAATTTCCCCTATCTTCACCCTGCCCTGTTTTTGGATTAGACTGTAAATCCTCCTCCACCACATACACACACAGACATGCGTTTTTTGCCCTCCTGCTTCTGGATGAATGTGGTCATTAGGAGAAAGAGGAAGGAGCCTGAAGAATCAGAACGAATTTGAATCTGAATATTTATTCTTAGCCATGTCATCATTGCTTGTCTCCATTCCCTTACTGAAGACCACAGTTCTGTCAAAAAACTTCTCTTTTATATGTACATGGCAGTTTTTAAACCTATTTTCATCAGCTCCTCTTTTCATATGTATACACTTTGAAAGCATTTTCTGAGATTTAGAATTAGCAATTAGATATCTACCATTGTCCTCCTAGGAACATAGACCATGTGGCTGAGAATCTTGAAGCCCCAAATATCTCTGAACTTTCTTACCAGAAGAAAAGAACTCTATTGCTCTGAATAAAAGTATTGCCTCTTGGATAAATAAACAAACACTATCAATGATGAGATTTGAGGATATAACCTCGCAAGGATACATTTGTCCTCAGAAGTCATATTTAGCAACACTGTTTTCCATAAAACAAATAGTTTAGGGTACAGGAGTCACAGGAGCATAAAGGAAGTGCATCTTAACGGTTTGACAAGGTAAGCCTGAAAGTCAAAAGTTTTATATATATATATATATATATATATATATATATATGTAAAATTGTTAAAAATAGTGAAAAAATATATGAACATACACACTCGTGTGTATGCACAAACACACACACACACAAATCTCTCAAGAACATGATTTCTTTCTAAGTAGCCTGTAAGTCCTAGTCTTGTGTAAAAAAAATTAGCCTTTTATTTCTGCTGTGTCAGGTATATCTTAGATTTGTATGGCAAAATTGACTTTTAATAAATTATAATTCTCAACAAAATGCAATAATTTTGATTGTTCGGATTAGTTCAGTTCAGTCACTCAGTCATGTCTGACTCTTTGCGACCCCATGAATCACAGCACGCCAGGCCTCCTGTCCATCACCAACTCCCAGAGTTCACTCTGATTCACGTCCATCGAGTCAGTGGTACCATCCAGCTATCTCATCCCCCGTGGTCCCCTTCTCCTCTTGCCCCCAATCCCTCCCATCATCAGAGTCTTTTACACTGAGTCAACTCTTCGCATGAAGTGACCAAAGTACTGGAGTTTCAGCTTCAGCATCATTCCCTTCAAAGACATCCCAGGGCTGATCTCCTTCAGAATGGACTGGTTCGATCTCCTTGCAGTCCAAGGGACTCTCAAGAGTCTTCTCCAACACCACAGTTCAAAAGCATCAATTCTTCAGTGCTCAGCCTTCTTCACAGTCCAACTCTCACATCCATACATGACCACAGGAAAAACCATAGCCTTGACTAGACGGACCTTTGTTGACACAGTAATGTCTCTGCTTTTGAATATGCTATCTAGGTTGGTCATGACTTTTCTTCAAAGGAGTAAGCATCTTTTAATTTTATGGCTTCGATCACCATCTGCAGTGATTTTGGAGCCCCCAAAATAAAGTCTGACACTGTTTCCACTGTTTCCTCATCTATTTCCCATGAAGTAATGGGACCAGATGCCATGATCTGTGTTTTCTGGAATGTTGAGCTTTAAGCCAACTTTTGCACTCTCCTCTTTCACTTTCATCAACAGGATTTTTAGTTCCTCTTCACTTTCTGCCATAACAGTTGTGTCATCTGCATATATGAGGTTATGGATATTTCTCCTGGCAATCTTGATTCCAGCTTGTACTTCTTCCCACTTAGCGTTTCTCGTGATGTATTCTGCATAGAAGTTAAATAAGCAGGGTGACAATATACAACCTTGACATACTCCTTTTCCTATTTGGAGCCAGTCTGTTGTTCCATGTCCAGTTCTAACTGTTGCTTCCTGAACCTGTATATAGGTTCCTCAACGGGCCAGTCAGGTGGTTTGGTATCCCCATCTCTTTCAGAATTTTCCACAGTTTATTGTGATCCACACAGTCAACGGCTTGGGCATAGTCAATAAAGCAGAAATAGATATTTTTCTGGAACTCTTTTGCTTTTTCCATGATCCATCATATGTTGGCAATTTGATCTCTGGTTCCTCTGCCTTTTCTAAAACCAGCTTGAACATCAAGATGTTCACGATTCATGTATTGCTGAAGCCTGGCTTGGAGAATTTTGAGAATTACTTTACTAGCATGTGAGATGAGTGCAATTGTGTGGTAGTTGGAGCATTATTTGGCATTGCCTTTTTAGGATTGGAATGACTGAGCTTTTCAAGTCCTGTGGCCACTGTCGAGTTTTCCAAATTTGCTGGCATATTGAGTACAGCACCTTCACAGCATCATCTTTCAGGATTTGAAATAGCTCCACTCGAATTCCATCACCTCCACTAGCTTTGTTCGTAGTGATGCTTTCTAAGGCCCACTTGACTTCACATTCCAGGATGTCTGGCTCTAGGTGAGTGATCACACCATCGTGATTAACTTGGTCATGAAGATCTTTTTTTTTTCTGTAATTCCTCTTTGTATTCTTACCACTTCTTCCTAATATCTTCTGCTTTTCTTAGGTCCATATTTCTTTCCTTTATAGAGCCCGTCTTTCCTTGAAATGTTCCCTTGGTATCTTTAATTTTCTTAATGAGATCTCTAGTCCTTCCCATTCTATTGTTTTTCTCTATTTTTTTGCATTGATCACTGAGGAAGTCTTTCTTATCTCTTCTTGCTACTCTTTGGAACTCTGCATTTAGATGCTTATATCTTTCCCTTTTCTCCTTTGCTTTTCACTTATCTTTTCTCAGCTATTTGTGGGGCCTCCTCAGACAGCCATTTTTATTTTTGCATTTCTTTTCCATGGGGATTGTCTTGATCCTTGTCTTCTGTACAATGTCATGAACCTAGGACATCAGTCACTCTATCTATCAGATCTAAGCGCTTAAATCTTTCTCACTTCCACTGTATAATCATAGGGGATTTGATTTAAGTCATACCTGAATGGTCCACTGTTTTTCCCTACTTTCTTCAATTTAAGTCTGAATTTGGCAATAAGGAGTTTATGATCTGAGCCACAGTCAGCTCCTGGTTTTTTGTTGTTGTTGTTGTTGTTGACTGTATAGAGCTTCTCCACCTTTGACTACAAAGAATATAATCAATCTGATTTTGGTGTTGATCATCTGGTGATGTCCATGTTTAGAGTCTTCTCTTGTGTTGTTGGAAGAGGGTGTTTGCTATGACCAGTGCATTTTCTTGGCAAAACTCTATTAGTCTTTGCCCTGTTTAATTCCACATTCCAAGGCCAAATTTGCCTATTACTCCAACTGTTTCTTGACTTCCTACTTTAGCATTCCAGTCCCCTATATTGAAAAGGACATCTTTTGGGGCGTTGCTTCTAAAAGGTTATGTAGGTCTTCATAGAACCAGCATTATTGGTTGTGGCATAGACTTGGATAAGTGTGATACTGAATGGTTTGCCTTGGAAACGAACCAAGATCATTTTGTCATTTTTGAGATTACATCCAAGTACTGCATTTCGGACTCTTTTGTTGACCAGGATGGCTATTCCATTTCTTCTGAGGGATTCCTGCCCACAGTAGTAGATATAATGGTCATCTGAATGAAATTCACCCGTTCCAGTCCATTTTAACTAGCTGATTCCTAGAATGTCAACTTTCACCCTTGCCTTCTCTTGTTTGACCACTTCCAATTTGCCTTGATTCATGGACCTGACATTCCAGGTTCCTATGCAATATTGCTCTTTACAGCAGCAGACCTTGGTTCTATCTCCAGTCCCATCCACAACTGCATATTGTTTTTGCTTTGGCTCCATCCCTTCATTCTTTCTGGAGTTATTTCTCTACTGATCTCCAGTAGCACATTGGACACCCACTGACCTGGGGAGTTCGTCTTTCAGTATCCTATCATTTTGCCATTTCATACTGTTCATGTGGTTCTCAAGGAAAGAATAGTGAAGGGGTTTGCCATTCCCTTCTCCAGTGGACCACATTCTGTCAGACCTCTCCACCATGCCCACCCATTTTGGGTGGCCCCACAGGGCATGGCTTAGTTTCATTGAGTTAGACAAGGCTGTGGTCCTAGTGTGATTAGACTGACTAGTTTTCTGTGATTATGGTTTCAGTGTGTCTGCCCTCTTGCAACACCTACCATCTTACTTGGGTTTCTCTTTCCTTGGACCTGGGGTATTTCTTCACAGCTGTTCCCGCAAAGCGCAGCCACTGCTCTTTACCTTGGACTAGGGGTATCTCCTCACCACCACCCCTCCCAAACTTGAACGTGAAATAGCTCTCTGAACGTGGAATTTTGATGGTAGTCTTTATTTTATTTGTATTTTATTTAAAGTAGTTGATTTGCAATATAATGTTAGTTTCAGGTATACAACACAATAATTCATTTATATGTTTATACACATATAACTCAATATGTATATATAGATAAAATGAATATGCATATAATACATGTAACTGAATATGTATGTATACATATAACTGAATTATCATCCTGTGTAATATATTGTTATATGCATATATATTTTATGTATTATAGGTTATGTATGTAATATATATTTATACTCTTTCAGATTCTTTTCCCGCATAGGTTACTACAAAAGTTTGAGTGTAGTTTCCTGTGCTGTATAAAAGGTTTTGCTGATTATTTATTATATATGTATAGTAGTATATGTATGATAATTCTAATCTCCTAATTTATCTATTTCATCCCGTTTTCCCTTTGGTAATCATAACTTTGCTTTCTATGTCTGTGGGTCTATTTCTGTTTTGTAAATAAGTTCTTTTTTTTAAGATTTCTCATATGAGTGATATTATGTGATATTTGTCTTTCTCTAGCTTAGTATGACAATCTCTAGGTTCTAGGTCTATCCATGTTTCTGCAAATAGCATTATTTTATTATATTTTATTGCTTCAAGCCTTGGGTATTGTAAATACTGTTGCAATAAGCATTGAATTTCTTGTGTCTTTTTGAATTATAGTTTTCTGGTTATACGCCCAGGAATGGGCTCTCAGGATTATATGATGACTCTATTTTTAGTTTTCTACTACTACTGCTAAGTTGCTTCAGTCATGTCCGACTCTGTGCGACACCAGAGACGGCAACCCACCAGGCTCCCCGTCCCTGGGATTTTCCAGGCAAGAACAAAATGAAAGTGAAGTCGCTCAGTCGTGTCCGACTCCTAGCTACACCATGGACTGCAGCCTACCAGGCTCCTCCATCCATGGGATTTTCCAGGCAAGAGTACTGGAGTGGGGTACTGTTCACAGCAGCTGTACCAATTTACACTTCCACCAGCAGTGCAGAAAAATACCTTTTTCTCCACATCCTGTATAGCATTTATTATTAGTAGATTTTTGATGATGGCTATTCTGAATGGTGTTAAGTGATTACTCACTGTAGTTTTAATTTACATTTCTCTGGTAATTAGCGTTGTTCAGCATATTTTCATGTGCCTCTTGGCCATCTATATCTTTTCTGTGGAGAAACGTCTATTTAGGTTTTCTGCTTATATTTTGACTGCTTAAACTTTTTACTTTGTATTGGGGTATAGATGATCAACAATGTTGTAACAGTTTGGGTGAATAGCAAAAGGACTCAGCCATAGGTATACATGCATGCTTTCTACTTAGAGCACATTAAACTCTGCTTACTGTTGTCACAGCCTGGATGAGAGGGGAGTTTCAGGGAGAATGGGTTGATTGTTTTTTAAAATATTAAGCTCTATGAGCTTCTTGTATATTTTGGAAATTAAATTCTTATCAGTCACATTGTTTGCAAATATTTTCTTCCATTCTGTAAGGTGTCTTTTCATCTTGTTTATGGTTTCCTTTGCTATGCAAAAGGTTTTAGTTTAGTTACGTCCAAATTTTTAAGTTTATTTTTAATTTCCATTATTCTAGGAGAGAGAGCTAAAAGATATTACTGTAATTTATGTCAAAGGGTGTTCTTCCCATGTTTTCCTCTAGGAAATGTATCATATTCAGTCTTACATTTGAGTCTTGAATCTATTTTGTTTTTATTAATGTACATGGTGCTAGTGTTCTAATTTTATTCTTTTATGTATAGCTGATCAGTTTTCCAAGCATCACGCATTGAAGAGACTATCGCTTCTCCATTTTATTAATATATTCTCATCTCCTTTGTCACAGATTAATTGGCCATAGATGCATAAATTTATGTCAGAGCTTTCTGTCCTGTTCCACTGATATGTATCTATGTTTGTGCCAGTACCATGTTGTAATTTAATGTTTATTAAAAAGATGGAATAGAGGCAAATATGGGACCAAAGGATGTTATGACATGTTAATAGTGAAATATTCTCTTGGTTATTGGCACAATATTTTATTCTTCTCTTACTAACTGTGCTTGAATTAAGCTTAAAAATATTAATAACATGAGTGGAAAAACACTATCTTATTTTAGAATAACTATTGATATTTTAAGGAAGATATGATACTTTGAATTAAGATTTAATTGCTCACCTTCAGTTAAGACACATACTTGCACTGACTTTTCTGATAATTTCTGTTTAGAAAATAAAAATTAAATTGATTATTACATTAGTAAATTTAAAAAGATTTGAAATTCTATATTAATACTTCACCTGACATACAACTGGAATGACTGCATATCAAATTTTTATAATGTAAACAAGTATATTCCTTATATCTGATTAAGCTTGGATAAGTTTACAAACTGCACATTTTCTAAATGTCAGACTCGAAATAAAATGAACTAAACTGCTTCCAAAGAAAACAAGATATCAGTAACCGGAGGAATCAATCACAGGCTTATGATCGTTAAAGGAAGAACACGTCATGACCATTCAAGCATTAGTCATTCTGTTGATTTCAGGTACTTTTAAGACTGCTCTGATTATATATTAAGTTTCTTTATTCTTCTTTCCATGGCCCATATAAAAAATGTAACTGTTAGTTAAATAGGCATTGACAATCCCCCAAACTTTCATTCAAATATAACTTAGATAAAATTTGTAAATGCACAAGGAAATAAGTTACATAGTCTTCTGATGAATTCTGTGGAAGACAGTACAATTTACTAAAAAGTGTATGTGACAAGGAGGCTTTTCTCAGTTTAAAAACACATACAACTCTTTCCTATTTTTTATATTTGATTATCTGTTCTTGTATATACAAGTGGTCAGTCACTCGAAGTGCATTTTTTTTAATCTATCCTGTACATTGTCTGTTTTGTGTATATTATGAAGATAGCAAGTTATATACTTTCCTCAAACTTTATTTCTCTATAGAAAGACACGAAATATAGCTCAGAAACATATGTACTAGGAAGCCCACATTGAATTTCTAGATGGATTTAATAGTTTTATTTTGTGCTCAAAATTACGTATCCATAGTTCTATAATTGATTTACTATATTTCATGAAAGTATTTGCCTGTTTCACCAACTAACCTATTGGTTAGGAAGGCAAGAGACTCATTTTATATCTTTCAAAAAAAAACATATTTGTGTCTTTAAAAATGAAAATACCCTAGAACAAATGATAGAATATGTGTACATGTGCATGCATGCTCAGTCATGTCTGACTTTTTGCGACTCCAGGGACTGTAACCCACCAAATTCCTCTGTCCATGGAAATTTTCAGGCAAGAATACTGGAATCGGTAGCCATTCCCTTCTCCAGGGGATCATCCTGACGTGGGGACTGAATCCACATCTCCTGCCTTGCAGCAGATTCTTTACTGTTTGAGCCATCAGGGAAGCCCCAAGTAAGAATAAAAGAAGCTAAATGAATTACGTCTATACAGTTCAAGGGGTTGCAAAGCTGTCATTTGGTTCTTGCAAATGGAAGGAACTGGAAGAAACTAGAGAAATAGAGGCACATAAAATAGAGATATTTTTCTTCCAGTCCTTAACTCACTACTTCTATGATGCAAACCTCACCAGAGCTGTTTTCTTGGGTTTACACCAACTATGTGCCCTTTGTTTTTCAAGTATAAAAGTTACATGGCTTTCTCTGTTTCCAGTCCCCAAGTACTGGTTCAACCTTTATTAGGTTTCTGATGTTTCCCCAAAGCTGGAAATTAAAGCAAGCTAGTGGTGCAGTTAAAGAATCTTCCTGCCAGTGCAAAGGATGCAAGGGACCAGTGTTCAATCCCTGGGTCAAGAAGATCCTCTGGAGTAGAAAATGGCAACCCATTCTAGTATTCTTGCCTGAAGAATCCCATAGGCAGAGGAGCCTGCTGGACTACAGTCCATGGGGTGGCAGAGAGTCAGACATAACTGAAGCAACATGGCATGCACAACACATATGCAGAGCTACCACTCTATTCCCTTTTTATATGCCTCCATCTCTCCAGTTTCTTCCCACTTCCTTCCATTTGCTGGACCAAAGGACAGCTAGAGAGCACGTCTGTTTGGATCGTCTTTTGAGTGAGGAAAAAAGTAGAATGGAGAAGTGTAAAAATGTGAATATAGAGACAATAGAAAATACCCATCACAATGCTATGTTAAATCGTGTGTGAGTGCTCAGTCACTAAAGTATATCTGACTCTTTGCAACCCCACGCACTGCAGGATTTCTCTGTCAGATTCCTCTGTCCACAGGATTTTCAAGGCAAGTATACTGGAATGGATTGCCATTGCCTCCTCCAGGGGATCTTCCTGACCAAGGATGCAGACTCATCTTTGCGTACTTAAATAATGATACTTAAAGAAAAGTGTAGTTCTACATTAGGATTTACTGAAACATTATGGATCATCGGATGCAAACCTACAATGTTCTCAAAATTAAGCTGTTATCTTTTTTTAAAATATATAATCCTGTAGACATCTACTGCAAAGGAAAAGAGAACTATGAAAAGAAAATACAGAGAAAGAAAAAAAGAACTCTAAAAAATTTAAATGAACTTCCATATAATAGAGACAGACCATTGAAAAGGGAAAACATCTACAGTATTTGAAAAGATATAAAAGCTCGATAGTCCAAAGATCCATAATGATACTTAAAGAAAAGTAAAGTTCTCCACTAGGATTTACTGAAATACCAATTATCTAGAAGATAGATAAATAAAAGGAAAGTTTCAAGTATTTATATTACTTTGCTAGGTAAACTATGATTCAGAATAACCAAATAATCAAGAAAGCTTTTCATATTTAGAAAATTTGACTTTAAAAATGAAGAATTTTTATTATTGTCTTTAACTATAATGAAACAATGTTGTTTAGTTGCTAAGTTGTCTAACACTTTTTTTAATATAAATTCATTTATTTTAATTGGAGGCTAATTACTTTAAAATATTTTATTGGTTTTGCCATGCATTGACATGAATCCACGGGTGTACATGTGTTCCCCATCCTGAACCCCCCACCCATATCCCTCACATACCATCCCTCTGAATCACCCCAGTGCACCAGCCCCAAGCACCCTGTATCATGCATCAAACCTGGACTGGTGATTTGTTTCATAAATGATAATATACATGTTTCAATGCCATTCTCCTAAACCATCCCACGTTTGCTCTCTCCCACAGAGTCCAAAAGAATGTTCTATATATCTGTGTCTCTTTTGCTGCCTCGCATACAGGGTTATCATTACCATTGTTTTAAATTCCATATATATGTGTTATTATACTGTATTGGTGTTTTCCTTTCTGGCTTACTTCACTCTGTATAATAGGCTCCAGTTTTATCCACCTCAGTAGAACTGATTCAAATGTATTTTCTTAATGGCTGAGTAATATTTCATTGTGTATATGTGCCACAGCTTTCTTATCCATTCATCTGATGATGGACATCTAGATTGCTTCCATGTCCTGGCTATTATAAACAGTGCTGTGATGAACATTGGGGTATGCGTGTCTTTCACTTTTGGTTTCCTCAGTGTGTATGGCCAGCAGTGGGATTGCTGGGTCATAAGGCAGTTCTATTTCCAGTTTTTTAAGAAATCGCCACACTGTCTCCATAGTGGCTGTGCTAGTTTGCATTCCCACCAACAGTGTAAGAGGGTTCTTTTTCTCCACACCTTCTCCACCGTTTATTGCTTGTAGACTTTTGGATCACAACCATTCTGACTGGCGTGAAATGGTACCTGACTGTGGTTTTGATTTGCATTTCTCTGATAATGAGTGATGTTGAGGATCTTTTCACGTATTTGTTAGCAATCTGTATGTCTTCTTTGGAGAAATGTCTGTTTAGTTCTTTGCCACATTTTTTTGATTGGGTCATTTATTTTTCTGGAATTGAGCTGCAGGAGTTGCTTGTATATTTTTGAGATTAGTTGTTTGTCAGTTGCTTCATTTGCTATTATTTTCTCCCGTTCTGAAGGCTGTCTTTTCATCTTGTTTATAGTTTCCTTTGTTGTGCCAAAGTTTTTCCATTTGTTTATTTTTGCTTTTATTTCCAGTATACTGGGAGGTGGGTCATAGAGGACCCTGCTGTGATGTATGTCAGAGAGTGTTTTGTCTATGTTCTCCTCTAGGAGTTTTATAGTTTCTGGTCTTATGTTTAGATCTTTAATCCAGTTTGAGTTTATTTTTGTGTATGGTGTTAGAAAGTCTTCTCAGTTCAGTTCAGTTTAGTTGCTCAGTCGTGTCTGACTCTTGGCGACCCCATGAATCGCAGCATGCCAGGCCTCCCTGTCCATCACCAACTCCCGGAGTTCACTCAGACTCACATCCATTGAGTCAGTGATGTCATCCAGCCATCTCATCCTCTGTGATCCCCTTCTCCTCCTGCCTCCAATCCCTCCCAGCATCAGAGTCTTTTCCACTGAGTCAACTCTTTGCATCAGGTGGCCAAGTACTGGAGTTACAGCTTCAGTATTGTTCCCTCCAAAGAAAGCCCACAGCTGACCTCCTTCAGAATGGACTGGTTGGATCTCCTTGCAGTCCAAGGGAGTCTTAAGTGTCTTCTCCACACCACAGTTCAAAAGCATCAATTCTTTGGTGCTCAGCTTTCTTCACAGTCCAACTCTCACATCCATACATGACCACTGGAAAAACCATAGCCTTGACTAGATGGACCTTTATTGGCAAAGTAATGTCTCTGCTTTTCAATATGCTATCTAGGTTGGTTATAACTTTTCTTCCAAGAAGTATGCTTCCTTTACAAGTAGTTGACCAATTTTCCCAGCACCACTTGTTAAAGAGATTGTCTTTTCTTCATTGTATATTTTTGCCTACTTTGTCAAAGATAAGGTGTCCATAGGTGTGTGTATTTATCTCTGGGCTTTCTATTTTGTTCCATTGATCTATATTTCTGTCTTTGTGCCAGTTCCATACTTTCTTGATGATTGTGGCTTTATATTAAAGCTTAAAGTCAGGCAGGTTGACTCCTCCAAGTCCATTCTTCTTTCTCAAGATTGCTTTGGCTATTCAAGGTTTTTTGTATTTCCATACAAACTGTGAAATTATTTGTTCTAGCTCTGTGAAAATTACCATTGGTAGCTTGATAGGGATTGCACTGAATCTATAGATTGCTTTGGGTAGTATATTTTCACTGTATTGATTCTTCCAATCCATGAACACGGTATATTTCTCATTTACTTGCGTCCTCTTTGATTTCTTTCACCAGTGTTTTATAGGTTTCTATACATAGATATTTTGTTTCTGTGTCTAACTGATGTGCACCCTCTTAGATTGTAGCTTACCAGGCTGCTCTGTCCATTGGATTTCCCAGGCAAGAATACTGGGAGTGGGTTGTCATTCCAAGGAATCTTCAGGGGATTTTCCTGACCCAGGGGTCAAACTTGCCTCTCTTGTGTCAGCAGGCAGATTCTTTACCCCAGAGACACTAGGTAAACTCCATAATGAAATAATAAACTCCTGAAATTATCATCAGTGCCAGTTAAACTGTTGGGTAAGTGAGAGATGGGGAAATTTATTTTGAATAGATCAAGCTGAAAATTCTTGATATTATTTCTGGAGCAATGGACAAATAGCACTGTGAAGATTATCTTGTTATGCAATAGACTGTAAACCATACAAATTGTGTATTTTTATTGCCAAATAAAGAACTTTAATGAAATAACTTTCCAATAGGATTTAAAAAATATTATTCAGTTGAGGAAAAAGCTAAACAGCTATATGAAGAAGTCACTCACAATTTGAGGGAAATCTTCCAACAAAAGACCCATTTTTATCAGGCATGATATAAAAATGGCATGAAAAATGGAGAAATAAAATATATTTAAAATATTAAATAAACATGACACATATCAGCTCAGTAAAACCTATGAACCCTTTCATGTTTTAACACTGTGTTAAAGATCCTATCCTATTATGTTTGAACATTTCTATTGTGAAAGTGAAAAAAATAAGGAAAATAAACATTTTAAATACTATGTAAAAATGGATTATAAGATATTTCAAGCAGGGAAATGGGAAGTTACTGAAATTACCTCAAAAAGAGAAGATGGTGAAAAGGAGAAGGGGAAGGAAAAGAAGAAAGATGAGAAGGATAAAAATAAGAGGTAAGGAAGAAGTGGAGAAAGGAGGAGAATAACATTTCAAAAAAATCCAAATGTATAAAATTAAAATTCAGTGTTTAGATATATGTAGCTTTAGCCACCCTAGCAAGGTAGAGACTTAGTTCTTTCAAGGTAAAAGGTATTTACCAGATGAAATAGCTTTTAGTAACCATTTGAGGATTGCTCTTTACTTTTCTTTCTATTGGATTTTGTAGTAGATAAAGAAAAAAAGTTCAATCATGTATGTGTGTGTGTGTGTGTGTGTGTGTGAAAATGACCTTTGATATGTTTGAAATCATGTTGTATGTTCCTTTCCAAGTTTTTTTGGGCCAAGCTATAACTCCAAACATCCATGGTCAAAGTAAATATTCTTACTTTTATCTAAAATGGGTGCTGTTTTTTTGATGTCTAAAGATTACAACATTTCCTTTTGTGTCCCTTTGAAAGCAGTGAGAACATTTTTATATTAAGGAAGTGATCACAATCAGTCAATTTGCAGTATCTTTTCAATTTTTACTCAAATTTGAAAATTTCTTTATACTACCTTTAACTGAGGATCATTATCCTTCAAAAGCATTATTTCAACTCTGTTTTGGGTTGTCCTGCAGACATTTAAAAAATTGCTGTGGTAGCAATATTAGTGACTTGCAATTTTGCACAGAGAAATTATGAGCACTATAGGTAGAAACTATTTATTTTACTATTGCTTTTTTCTTACATCTAGTTCTCTCAAGCATTTGCCACCTATTTCCTTTTTCTGAATATTCTTAAAATTAAAAACACCACTGCATCCAACATTATCTTGATTATATTTTTGGTTTTGAACATTTTGCTCCCAGGATATTTGTCTCATGATATCCATACAAATTGAGGTAGACAAAAAAAAAAAAAAAAAAAGATATTTCTTTATTCATGTAATCATCTAATAATCTGATATCATTTTATTTTGATTGTTTTTAAATGAAGTTTCATAGATATTAACTATATCTTATTCTGCATCTTCTTATAAATTATTTTCTTACATTTATCAGCAAATATGTATTGGTGATACTTTTGAGTGAAGGTTTACCAGTCTGAAGAATAAAAAGGAAAATGGTAAGTGAATTTGCTTTTACTTCTTCAAGCCAGTAATTTCAGTTTCTGTTTCAATTAAGATTTTGTATAATTATCACACAATTGCATATTAATAGTAGAGATTTTATAACCCTTAATGGAAGTTTGATAGTCTTCTCTATTATCTTATATCAGCAAAATACAAAGTTATATAATTCTCCATAATTTCTAATTTTAATGGATTTAGTATGGTACCTGAATTGTCAGGAAAACATTATATTTTGCAGCTTAAATATTTTTTCACTTTTTGAATTTTCTTTTTCTATATTCAGTTTCAAAAAACACATTTTTTTAAAAATCAGTCTTTTTCTTTTAAATTTATTTTCTTTCCCTAACAGATACTAACCTACTGTTTTCCTTTCTTGATTGACAGCAGTTTGTTCTATGATATAGACTCTAAATTAGTGATTTACCACCTGAAATTCTGTTCTGATTGTTTCCTTAAATTGTCAGCTAAGGATTACGATTGTCCCAAATAATAATAATAACTGACAAATACTTTTGTTTAATTTGTTCCAGGCACTGTTAGAAGCATTTAGTAATAGACTAAGTCTTAATTAAAGAAATCCCTCAGACAGAGTCATCTTTAATAGGTACTTTATATATTTATCAATATATATTGCAGGTATACAGGAGGTTTCAATTCTCTATCAGCCAGAAGTTAGTTATGGCTGTGTGATTTACTTCAGTCAATTAGATGTGAATGAAAATAATTTGCTACACTCAAAGACAGGATTATTTAACTGGCTGAGTTCAACTCCTCAGTTTCCTCATGCAAACCGTGCTTTCCTGTGATATTACGGAAATACTATAAATTCAAAACAATCTTGGATTCTAAGCCCACCTATGGATAAAAGTAGCCCTGATAAGTCACCCAAACCAGTAATAGACTTTGTATAAAGGAAGAATAAACTTTAGTTGTATTAATTTATTGAGGATTTGATGTGAAGGTCTAATGTACCTCAGATATTTTCAAAGAATTATCTGAAAAATAAAAACTCTTTGATATTTAAAAGCCCTACATACACATACATAAAAATCACTGATATGTATTAATAGATGATATTTAAAGCCATGAGATTGGAGAAGATCTTCAAGAGAAAAGGATAAAGACTGAGGCATGCAAACACTCCAAAATTAAGAAATCAAAGAACAGAGAACAGTAAAGGAGTAAGAAAGGAGAAACAAAAATGTAGAATCAATCAGGTCAAAATCTTCTGATAACTAAAACAAATTTATATTCAAGATTTAGTGATAGTACTTGGCAAAGGTGGAATGTTGGTGACTTGAATGAAACATATAGAGAAGAGTAATATGCAGAAAAAATAATTTTCAAGTAAATGCATAGTAATAAGCTACACTACATGTTAGGGAACTCATTTCCATAACATAACTAAATCATTGATATACAAAATATTTGTTTAAAATTACAATTTGAGTATATAATTTAGGTATTTTTTATTGACCACTTGAACTGGAAAAAAATCTGTTGCAATCAAAAAATAATGTGAGAACAGATTTGAAACACAGATATAAACATTCACATATACCAAATTTTACATAATTGATGCAATTTGTAAATAATACTAGCATATGCTATAGCAATCAGGTATGAACTAAATCAAATCCCTTACAATTATACAATAGAACTGACAAATAGATTCAAAGGATTAGATTTGATAGAGTGCCTGAAGAATTATGGATGGAGATTCCTGACATTGTACAGAAGGCAGTGATTAAGACCAACTCAAAGAAAAAGGAATGCAAAAGGCAAAACGGTTGGCTGAGGAGGACTTACAAATTGCTGAGAAAAGAAGAGAAGCAAAAGGCAAAGGAGAAAAGGAAAGATATGCCCATTTGAATGGAGAATTTCAAAGAATAGCAGTGAGAGATTTAAAAAAAAAAAGTCTTCCTCAGTGATCAATGCAAAGAGATAGAGGAAAACAATAGAGTATTGAAATACAAGAGATCTCTTCAAGAAGACTAGAGATACCAAGGGATCATTTCATGCCAAGATAGTTACAATAAAGGACAGAAATGGTATGGACCTAGCAGAAGCAGAAGATATTAAGAAGGGGGTGGCAAGAATACACAGAAGAACTATACAAAAAAATATCTTCATGACTCAGATAACTATGATGGTGCACTCACCTAGAGCCAGAATCCTAGGGTGCAAAGTCAAGTGGGCCTTAGGAAACATCACTATGAACAAAACTAGTGCTGGTAATGGAATTCCAGTTGAGCTATTTCAAATCCTAAAAGATGATGCTGTGAAAGTGCTGCACTTAACATGCTAGAAAATTTGGAAAACTCAGAAATAGCCACAGGACTGGAAAATGTCAGTTTATGTTCCAATCTCTAAGAAAGGCGATGCCAACGAATGTTCAACCTACCCCACGATTGCACACATCTTACATGCTAGCAAAGTAATGCTCAAAATTCACCAAGTGAGGCTTCAACAGTACATTAACAGAGAACTTCCAGATGCTCAAGCTGGATTTAGAAAAGGCAGAAGAATCAGAGATTAAATTGCCAACATCTGTTGGATCATAGAGAAAGAAAGAGTTCCAGTAAAACATCTACTTCTGCTTTATTGACTATGGCAAAGTCTTTGACTGTGTAGATCACAACAAACTGTGGAACATTCTTAAAGAGATGGGAATACCAGACTACCTGACCTGCCTCCTGATAAATATGAATTCAGGTCAAGAAGCAAGAGTTAGAACTGGCCATGGAAAAATTCACTGGTTCCAAATCAGGAAAGGAGTATGTCAAGGCTATATATTGTCACCCTGCTTATTTAACTTATATGCAGAATGCATCATGCAAAACCTTGGGCTGGATGAAGCACAAGCTGGAATCAAGACTGCAGGAGAACTATCAATAACCTCAGATGTGCATAACCACCCTTAAGGCAGAATACGAAGAGGAACTAAAAAGCCTCTTGATGAAAATGAAAGAGAGAAGTGAAAACTCTAGCTTAAACCTCAACATTTAGAAAACTAAGATCATGGCATCCAGTCCCATCACTTCATGAAAAATGGAGTAACAATGGAAACAGTGACAGACTTCATTTTCTTGGGCTCCAAAATCACTGCAAATGATGACTGCAGCAATGAGATTAAAAGATGCTTGCTCTTTAGAACAACAGCTCTGACCAACATAGACAGCACATTACAAAGCAGAGACAGTTCTTGGCCAACAAAGTCTATCTATTCAAAGCTATGGCTTTTCCAGTAGTCATATATGGATGTAAGAGTTGGAGCATAAAGAAGGGTGAGTGCCAAAGAATTCATGCTTTTCAACTGTAGTGTTGGAGAAGACTCTTGAGAGTTCCTTGGTCTGAAAGGAGATCAAGCTGGTCAATTGTAAAGGAAATCGGTCCTGAATATTCATTTGAAGGACTGATGCTGGAGCTGAAACTCCATTACTTTGGCCACCTGATGTGAAGAACTGATTCACTGGAAAAGATCCTGATGCTGGGAAAGTTTGAAATCAGGAGGAGAAGGGGTGACAGAGGATGAAATGGTTAAGTGGCATCACTGATTCCATGGACATGAATTTGAATAAGCTCTGTGTGATGGTGATGGACAGGAAAACCTGGTATGCTGTAGTCCATAGGGTCGCAAATAGTTGGACACGATGGAGTGACTGTACTGAACTGAACTGCAATAACTTTCAAATCATACTAAGATGCATTTTTCAGTCTCTATAGATATGAGTAATATGAACATCTTACCAAAAACCCCTAATTTTTGGCCAACCCAATACATACATCTTTGGAAACACATAGCTTTGTAGATAAAAAATGCAGGTGGTAAAGAGCCAAACATCTTGAACAAGTGACAGAATTACAAAAATCAATCAATTAATAAAATAATGATATTAAAATTAACTTTAGCTCATCCTGTTTCTAATGATTTGGAAAGCAGTGTGAGATCGGGAATTGCTCAGGTTATCCTTGGGAGCAAATGATATTGATAGATTAAATGTGAGAATTCTTATTATTCAAGTCAAAAATGTATTGCCTTTTATTTATGCATGATAATGAGAACACTACTTGCGTCGATAGAGACTTGAAACTATTCTCACGCTACAGGTGATGTTAAAAATTATAACTTTAATTTATTTTAGCATGAGATTTTGAGATATGGATCATAGTATTGAGGAAACAATACACTTTCTGAGCACACTGTAGAAAGAATTAGTTTGGTTTAGTGTTCTCTTATTCAAAATATATTCATTGTCTACCTATTTTGTGCATACAGCATTCTATGTTTGCAAGCATTTACATATAAGCCCACTTTATTTTATTTTAATGATATGCAACTACATATACCAAATAGCACATATTTGATAAATTACAATAACTATTTATACATTTCCAGCTCTTTGTGACCCCATGGACTGCAGTATGCAAAGCTATTCTGTCCTTCACTATCTCCTGGAGTTTGCTTAAACTCATGTCCATTAAGCTTGTGATGCCATCCTACCATCACATCCTCCTTCATCCGCTGCTCCTCCTGCCTTCAATGTTTCCCAACATCAGGGTCTTTTCCAATGAGTTGGCTCTTCACATCATCTGGGCAAAATATCAGAGTATCGGATTTAGCATCAGTCCTTCTAATAAATATTCAGGTTGAATTTACTTTTGAATTGACTGCATTTCATCTCCTTGTCCAAGGGAAACTCAAGAGTCTTTTCCAGCACTACAGTTCAGAGGCATCAATTCTTCAGTGCTCAGCCTTTTTATTGTCCAAATCTAACATCTATACCTGACTACTGGAAAAACCATAGGTTTGACTCGATGGATATTTGTTGGCAAATAATGTCTCTGCATTTTAATACACTGTCTAGGTTTGTCTTTGTTTTTCTTCCAAGGACCAAGCATCTTTTAATTTCATGGCTACAGTCACTGTCCACAATAATTTTGGAACCCAAGAAAATAAAGTCTCACTATTTCCATTGTTTATTTGCCATGAAGCCATGGGATCAGATATCATAATCTTAGTTTTTTGACTGTTGAGTTTTAAGCCAGCTTTTTCACTCTCCTCTTTCATCTTCATCAAAAATTTTACTGATTCTTCTTAACTTGTTGCCATAAGGATGGTGTTATCTGCCTATGTGAGGTTATTGATATTTCTCCTGGCAATCTTGAGTCCAGATTGTGCTTCATCCAGCCTGGCATTTCACATGATGTACTCTGCATATGAGATAATGAGCAGGGTGACAACTTATAGCCTTGATGTAGTCCTTTCCCAATTTGGAACCAATCAATTGTTCCATGTCCTAATGTTCTAATGTTGCTTCTTGACCTGCACATAGGTATCACAGGAGGCAGTAAGGTAGTCTGATAAGGTGGTCTTGTAGAATTTTCCAGTTTGATGTGGTCCACAAGGTCAAAGGCTTTAGCATATTTAATGTAGCAGATGTGTTTTTCTGGAGTCCTCTAGCTTTTTCTAGGATCTGATGGAAATTGGCAATTTGATCTATTTTCTCTGCCTTTGGTAAATCCAGCTTGAACTTCTGGAAATTCTCAGTTGAAATACTGTCGAAGCCTAGCTTGAAGAATTTTGAGCATAACTTTACCAGCACATAAAATGAGTTTAATTCTGTGGTAGTTTGAACATTCTTTGGTATTGTCCTTCTTTGTGATTGTAATGAGAACTGACTTTGTCCATCACTATGGTCACTGCTGAGGTTTCCAAATTTCCTGGCATACTTAGTTCAGCACTTTGACAGCATCATATTTTAGGATTTGAAATAGCTCAGGTGGAATTCTATTACTTCCACTAGCTTTTTTCATAATGTTGCTTCCTAAGGCCCACTTGACTTTGCATTCCAAGAGGTCTGTTTCTAGGTGAGTGATCACACCATCATGGTTATATGGGTCATGAAGACATTTTTATAGTTCTATGTTTTCTTTCCACCTCTTCTTAATGTCATCTGCTTCTGTTAGGTCCATACCATGTCTGTCCATTTTTGTCCCAATTTGCATGAAGTGGCCCTTTGGTATCTCTAATGTTCTTGAAGAGACCTTTAGTTTTCCCCATTCTATTGTTTTCCTCTTTTCATGGAATAGTTTACTTAGGAAAACTTTCTAATCTCTCCTTGTTATTTTTTGGAATTCTGCTTTCAGGCAGGTGGATATATATTTCTTTTTCTTCTTTGCCTTTTGCTTCTCTTTATTTTTCAGCTATTTGTAAGTCCTCGTCGGACAACCATTTTGCCTTTTGCATTTCTTTTTACATATAGTTTTCATCACTGCCTCTTGTACAATGTTATGAACCTCTGTTCATAGTTCTAAGGCACTCTATCACATCTAAACCTGTGAATCTATCTGTCACTTCCACTGTACAGTTGTAAGGGATTTAACTTAGGTCATATCTAGTGGTTTTCCCTACTTTCTTCAAGTTAAATCTGAATTTTGCTATAAGGAGTCCATTATCTGAGCCATAGTCAGCTCCTGGTCTTGTTTTTATTGATTGTATATAGCTTCTCTATCTTTGGTTTGCAAGAACATAATCATTCTGATTTAAATATTTACCACTTGGTGATGTGCTTGTGTAGAGTCATCTCTTGTGTTGTTGGAAATGGTATTTTCTATGACCAGTGCATTCTCATGGCAAAACTGTTAGTCTTTGCACTACTTCATTTTGTACTCCCAAGCCAAGCTTGCCTGTTAACTCCAAGTATTTCTTGCCTTCCTACTTTTGCATTCCAGTCCCCTATGATGCAAAGGACATCTTTTGGGTATTAGTTTTAGGTCTTGTAGTTCTTCATAGAACCATTCACCTTCAGCTTCTTTGGTGTAGTAGTTGGATTACTGTGATACTGAATAATTTGCTTTGGAAATAAACCAAGAATATTCTTTCATTTTTGAGACTGTGACCAAGTGCTGCATTTCAGACTCTTTTGTTGACTCTGAGGGCTACTCCATTTCTTCAAAAGGATTCTTGCCCACAGTAGTAGGTATAATAATCATTTGAATTAAATTTGCCCACTCCTGTCCATTTTTGTTCACACTGAAAATATCCTTTTCTAATTGACTCTGTGTAACCCTTTGGACTGTAGCCTGTCAGGCTCCTTTCTCCATGGTCTTCCAAGTGATCTCCATGACCCAGGGATCAAACCTACATCTTTTACATCTCCATATTGACAGGTGGGCTCTTTACCATCATCACCACATGGGAAAACTACTAAATATACCAAATAGTATATATTTGATGAATTATAATAGCTATGTATACATTGAAATAGCCTTGTTCTAACAAGTAGATCAAAATATTGCTGTCTCTTCTTCATTACAAGTTGGAAAATAAGAAATTTTTAGTATACCAATAAATGGTAGGAGTGATTATGATAAAATTTTGCATGCTATAATTGTAGAAACAAGAGTGCTAAATAGATTCACTGTGTTTATTAGTACTTTTTAAAAAAGTTGAATTTTATCTATGAGCATCTAGTTACAAACTTTTCAGTATATTATTCTTAAAAGCATTACACAATCTAGTACTTTTCTGTAATTTCTATTTTCTCTGCAAAGAGTACGAGAACTCAGTTGTCTTGAAAGTGAGCTCAGTGAGAAATCTGAACACTAGTCAACAAATATTTGTCATCATAATCATATTAAATAACAGAAAGCTTGTGAGCCTGTGTTGAAAAGGGCAAAGTTAAAGTTTTTAATGCATTAGACATAACAACAACAACAACAACAACAACCAACTGCAACTCTAAAGTAAGATCTAGATTCTCTGTGACAATTGAAAAATAAATGTACTTGGTCATCTGTGGAGAACTTTGTTAATAATGAGCAATTTACAGATAAAGCTAGGTTAAGTGTTTGCACTAGAGCAAAAATGAAAGCTGAACAACATACTATAAATCTCTTTATAGACTACTGAGAGAGAAAAATAATGGTTTCCCCCTGTTTTCTTGTTTTCTACTACTGTGTGTGTGTGTGTGTGTGTGTGTGTGTGTGTGTGTGTGTTATGTATGCTCAATTATGCCTGACTCTTTGTGACCCCATGGACTGTAGTCTGTCAGGCTCCTCTTTCCATGGAAATTGGGGATTTTGTCAAATATGAGTAAAGGAAACTAAATGAATTGTTTATACTTCATTCTGACAACTAAATTTACAATGAGAAAAAAATTCAATGATAATAAGATTATTTCTTTTTCAGTTTTTATGAGCAAATTATCGACTAATTAATCTTTTTGCATATTTCTCTTTGATTCTCCTTTCCTTATAATTCTATCTAATAAGCAATAGTAATCATTGGAAAAAGTCTAAGGTGAATTTCAAATACTGCATGATATTTTGATTACTGTATACCTTCCTAATTGATATCATGAGAAATGCTGGGCTGGAATAAGCACAAGCTGGAACCAAGATTGCCTGAAGAAATACCAATAAACTTCAATATACAGATGACACCACCCTTATGGCAGAAAGTGAAGAGGAACTAAAAAGCCTCTTGACGAAATTGAAAGAGGAGAGTGAAAAAGTTGGCTTAAAAGTCAGCATTCAGAAAATGAAGATCATGGCATCTGGTCCCATCACTTCATGGAAAATAGATGGGGAAACAGTAGAAACAGTGTACCAGACTTTATCTTTTTGGGCTCCAAAATCACTGCAGATGGTGGCTGCAGCCATGAAATTAAAAGACGCTTACTCCTTGGAAGAAAAGTTATGACCAACCTAGATACAATATTCAAAAGCAGAGACATTACTTTGCCAACAGAGGTCCATCTAGTCAAGGCTATGGTTTCTTCAGTGGTCATGTATGGATGTGAAAGTTGGACTGTGAAGAAAGCTGAGCACCGAAGAATTGATGCTTTTGAACTGTGGTGTTGGAGAAGACTCTTGAGAGTCCCTTGGACTGCAAGGAGATCCAAGATCAGCCTTGGGTGTTCTTTGTAAGGAATGATGCTAAAGCTGAAATTCAAGCATTTTTGCCAACTCATGTGAAGAGGTGACTCATTGGAAAATACACTGATGCTGGGGGCATTGGGGGCAGGATGAGAAGGGGACGACTGAGGATGAGATAGTTCAATGGCATTACCGACTTGATGGATGTGAGTCTGAGTGAACTCCGGGAGTGGGTGATGGACAGGGAGGCCTGGTGTGCTGCAACACATGGAGTCACAAAGAGTCGGACACGACTGAGAAACTAAACTGAACTGAACTCAATTGTTATCTACTCTGTACAAGGTAGGTTCATCACAATTTGCAAAAGCAGAAATGTTTTTCTTTCTAAGGCGCTTCAGTTCAGGTCATTTCCAGTCATGTCTGATTCTTTGTGACCCCATGAATCTCAGCACTCCAGGATTCCCTGTCCATCACCACTCCTAGAGTTCACTCAGACTCAGGTTGATTGAATCAGTGATGTCATCCAGCTATCTCATCCTCTGCTGTCCCCTTCTCGTCCTGCTACCAATCCCTCCCAGAATCAGAGTCTTTTCTAATGAGTCAACTCTCCGTGTGAGGTGGCCAAAGTACCGGAGTTTCAGCTTTAGCATCATTCTTTCCAAAGAAATCCCAGGGCTGATCTCCTTCAGAATGGATTGATTGGATTTCCTTGCAGTCCAAGGGACTCTCAAGATTCTTCTCCAAAACCACAGTTCAGAAGCATCAATTCTTCGGTGCTCAGCTTTCTTCACAGTCCAACTCTCACATCCGTATATGACCACAGGAAAACCCATAGCCTTGACTAGATGGACCTCTGTTGGCAAAGTAATGTCTCTGCTTTTGAATATGGTATCTAGGTTGGTCATAACTTTTCTTCCAAGGAGTAAGCATCTTTAATTTCATGGCTGTAGTCACCATCTGCAGTGATTTTGGAGCCCCAAAAATAAAGTCTGACACTGTTTCCCCATCTATTTCCCATGAAGTGATGGGAGTGGATGCCGTGATCTTCATTTTCTGAATATTAAGATTTAAGCCAACTTTTTCACACTCCACTTTCACTTTCATCAAGAGGCTTTTAGTTCCTCTTCACTTTCTGCCATAAGGGTGATGTCATCTGCATATCTGAGGTTATTGGCTTACAGTATGTTGAAGAACAGAATAAAGTGTGATAACAGACTTGCATACATACATAGGCAAGAACTTACATGATACTGTTATAAAGTGATACTATAATTCAGAGGAGTGACGGATCACTTAGAAATTATTTCCTATGAGAGAAGAATTTCTAAATTTAAACCAATGTGCTACTGACTCCAGAGAAGGCAATGGCAACCCATTCTTGTACTCTTGCCTGAAAATCCCATGGACCAAGAGGCCTGGTGGGCTGCAGCCTGTGGGGTCGCTAGGAGTCGGACACAACTAAGTCACTTCACTTCCACTTTTCACTTTCGTGCATTGGAGAAGGAAATGGCAACCCACTCCATTGTTCTTACCTGGAGAATACCAGGGACGGGGAGCCTGGTGGGCTGCAGTCTATGGGGTCGCACAGAGTCGGGCATGACTGAAGCAACTTAGCAGCAGCAGCTGCTGACTGAAGAGGTGATACTGGAGAAATCAGAATAGTCCAAATCATGAAATTCTTGTAAGAAGCTTTGTAATGTTTAGAGTTTATTCTGATAACATTAGAGAGGTAGGGAAGGATTTTTAAAAATAATACACGATGAAATCAAATGCAAATATTAATATATTATCCTTCTTTCCTGACCAATGTGTGTGGTTCTTTATAAAAATTTGTTAATTCACAAAGCAAAAAGATCTTCACTTAGTGCGAGAGTTACTTATTTTTGATGAGGTTTTCAAGATAGCAACACGGATTTTTATGATAGCAAATCATCAGGGATTATTTTTGGAATACAATCATCAACAATGAGCCAAATGGATAAGGATCACCTGAGTCAGAGAAACCTTCATTTGTTGGATTGTTTAAGATTTTAAATCTTGCAGTTTTAGAATTAATGATCTCCAGTAATCTAGAGTAACTTCATCTGCTCCATTCTGGCTGCTGAGTATAATTTAAAAAATAGTCAAGTGTGGGTATACACTTTGTGTTGAGTTCACTATGGGTGTACTCCTATAAATTCTTTGAATCTTTGTTAGGATTGATCAAGGGTCCAATAATGGAAAGCTGCTGAATTTAGAGGAAAGGGCTAGATAGGAGTTAACTATAGACTCTCTTCTTCCAAATAGAGACTTCATATTTGCAACAATATAAGAAATGGACACAGAGGTGCTAACCTAAATAAGGTAATGAAAGTGAAAGTGAAGTCGTTCAGTCGTGTCCGACTCTTTGTTACCCTATGGACAGTAAGTAGCCTACCAGACTCTGCTGTCCATGGGATTTTCCGGCAAGAATACTGGAGTGGGCTACCATTTCCTTCTCCAGGAGATCTTCCTAACCCAGGTATCGAGCCTGGGTCTCCTGCATTGCAGATAGACAGTTTAACATTTGAGCCACCACAGAAGGCAAAATAAGGTAATATCAACTAGAAAAATAAATTTATATGGTTGAGAGAGTTAATGCTTAGGTAGGTTGATAAGAAGTCCAGGGTCTTCAAGGAGGAAAAGGGGCCCAAGACCCTTGAGAAGGAGCAAGGGGTCCAGGACTCTAGAGGAGGAAAAAGGGATAACGTTTCTTTCTTTCTTTCTTTCTTTTCCCTACATTGCTTTGTCTTAGTCACTGAAGACATTTTTTCTTAAACTCTGAGTTGTTATGACAGCAATCTTTAAGACTAAATTTCTTTAAGCCCAAAGCTAATGATTACACAAAAGAACAATTCATCTTGCACAAGGATATGTTTTTCTTTAAGCTCTGTACTAATGATTATACAACAACAGTGTATTTGAACATTTTTTTTTCTCCCCAGGTCAGGAGCAGCAGCCAGGAAGAGCAACCAAAGAGTGGTGGCTGCACTGGTGCAGGAGGGCCTAGAGGAGCTATCCCTTGTTGAAGGTCAGGAAGGGCAGCAGTGAAGAGATACCCTTTGTCCAAAGTAAGGAGCAGCAGCTGCGCTTTACTGGAGCAGCCGTGAAGAGATACCCCACACCCAAGGTAAGAGAAAACCAAGTAAGATGGTAGGTGTTGCAAGAGGGCATCAGAGAGCAGACACACTGAAACCATACTCACAGAAAACTAGTCAATCTAATCACACTAGGACTACAGCCTTTTCTAGTTCAATGAAACTAAGCCATGTGTGCGAGGCCACCCAAGACAGGCGGGTCATGGTGGAGAGGTCTAACAGAATGTGGTCCACTGGAGAAATGAATGGCAAACCACTTCAGTATTCTTGCTTGAGACCCTCAGATGACCATAATATCTATTACTGTGGGCAGGAATCCCTCAGAAGAAATGGAGTAGCCATCATGGTCAACAAAAGAGTCCAAAATGCAGTACTTGGATGCAACCTCAAAAATGACAGAATGATCTCTGTTCGTTTCCAAGGCAAACCATTCAATATTAGCGTAGTCCAAGTCTGTGCCCCAACCAGTAACACTGAAGAAGCTGACGATGAACAGTTCTATGAAGATCTACAAGACCTTTTAGAACTAACACCCCAAAAATATGTCCTTTTCATTATAGGGGACTGGAAGTCAAGAAAAACCTGGAGTAACAGGCAATTTTGGCCTTGGAATATGGAAGGAAGTAGGCAAAGACTAATAGAGTTTTGCTAAGAAAATGCACTGGTCATAGCAAACACCCTCTTTCAACAACACAAGAGAAGATTCTACACATGGACATCACCAGATGGTCAACACTGAAATCAAATTGATTATATTCTATGCAGCCAAAGATGGAGAACCTCTATACAGTCAGCAAAAACAAGACTGGGAGCTGACTGTGGTTCAGATCATGAACTCCTTATTGCCAAATTCAGATTTAAATTGAAGAATTAGGGGAAACCTCTAGATCATTCAGGTATGACCTAAATCAAATCAATTATGATTATACAGTGGAAGTGAGAAATAGATTTAAGGGCCTAGATCTGATAGATAGAGTGACTGATGAACTATGGACAGAGATTTGTGACATTGTACAGGAGACAAGGATCAAGACCATCTCCATAGAAAATATATGCAAAAAGCAAAATGGCTGTCTGGGGAGGCCTTACAAATAGCTATGTAAAGAAGAGAAGTGAAAACCAAAGGAGAACAGGAAAGATATAAGCATCTGAATACAGAGTTTCAAAGAATAGCAAGAAGAGATAAGAAAGCCTTCTTCAGTAATTAATGCAAAGAAATAGAGGAAAAGAACAGAATGGGAAAGACTAGAGATCTCTTAAAGAAAATTAGAAATACCAAGGGAATATTTCATGCAAAGATGGGCTTAATAAAGGACAGAAATGCTCTGGACCTAACAGAAGCAGAACATACTAAGAAGAGGTAGCAAGAATACACAGAAGAACTGTACAAAAAAGGTCATCACAACCTGGAAAATCACGATGGTGTGATCACTCACCTAGAGCCACACATCCTGGAATGTGAAGTCAAGTGGGCCTTAGAAAGCATCACTATGAACAAAGCTAGTGGAGGTGATGGAATTCGAGTGGAGCTATTTCAAATCCTAAAGATGATGCTGTGAAAGTGCTGCACTCAATATGCCAGCAAATTTAGAAAACTCAGCAGTGACCACAGGACTGGAAAAGGTCACTTTTATTCCAATTCCTAAGAAAGGCAATGCCAAAAATGCTCCAACTACCACACAATTGCACTCATCTCACATGCTTGTAAGTAATGCTCAAAATTCTCCAAGCCAGGCTTCAACAGTATG
This sequence comes from Nanger dama, assembly GCA_917880005.1. Lineage (NCBI taxonomy): Eukaryota > Metazoa > Chordata > Mammalia > Artiodactyla > Bovidae > Nanger > Nanger dama. The sequence goes on from CAKJTW010000014.1 coordinate 11,535,774, forward strand.
TGAACAGTGAACTTCCTGATGTTCAAGCTGGTTTTAGAAAAGGCAGAGGAACCAGAGATCAAATTGCCAACATCTGCTGGATCATGGAAAAAGCAAGAGAGTTCCAGAAAAACATTTATTTCTGTTTTACTGACTATGCCAAAGCCTTTGAATGGGTGGGTCACAATAAACTGTGGGAAATTCTGAAAGAGATGGGAATACCAGACCACCTAACTTGCCTCTTGAGAAATCTGTATGCAGGTCAGGAAGCAATATTTAGAACTGGGCATGGAACAACAGACTGGTTCCAAATAGGAAAAGGAATACATCAAGGCTGTATACTGTTAACCTATTTATTTAATTTATATGCAGAGTACATCATGAGAAACTCTGCACTAGAAGAAACACAAGCTGGAATCAAGATTGCTGGGAGAAATATCAATAACCTCAGATATGCAGATGACACCACCCTTATGGGAGAAAGTGGAGAAGAACTAAAGAGCCTCTTGATGAAAGTGAAAGAAGAAAGCGAAAAGGTTGGTTTAAAGTTCAACATTCAGAAAACAAAGATCATGGCATCCGGTCCCATCACTTCATGGGAACAGATGGAGAAACAGTGGAAACAGTGTCAGACTTTATTTGGGGGGCTCCAAAATCACTGCAGATGGTGACTGCAGCCATGAAATTAAAAGACGCTTAATCCTTGGAAGACAATTTATGACCAACCTAGATAGTATATTGAGAAGCAGAGACATTACTTTGCCGAAGAACATCCGTCTAGTCAAGGCTATGGTTTTTCCTGTGGTCATGTATGGATGTGAGAGTTGGACTGTGAAGAAGGCTGAGCACCAAAGAATTGATGCTTTTGAACTGTGGTGTTGGAGAAGACTCTTGAGAGTCCTTTGGACTGCAAGGAAATCCAACCAGTCCATTCTAAAGGAAATCAGTCCTGGGATTTCTTTGGAAGGAATGATGCTAAAGCTGAAACTCCAGTACTTTGGCCACCTCATGAGAAGAGTTGACTCATTGGAGAAGACTCTGATGCTGGGAAGGATTGGGGGCATGAGGACAAGGGGACGACAGAGGATGAGATGGTTGGATGACATCACTGACTCAATGGATGTGAGTCTGAGTAAACCCGGGAGATGGTGATGGACAGGGAGGCCTGGCATGCTGCGATTCATGGGGTTGCAGAGTCAGATACGACTGAGCGACTGAACTGAACTGAACTGAAGGCATTGATAACGCTAACCAGTAGGAGCACTTGGTAGGTGTCCAATATGCTACTGGAGATCAACGAAGAAATCACTCCAGAAAGAATTAAGGGATGGAGTCAAAGCAAAAACAACATCCAGTTATGGATGTGACTGGTGATGGAATCAAGGTCCCATGCTGTAAAGAGCAATATTCCATAGGAATCTGGAATGTTAGGTTCATGAATCAAGGCAAATTGGAAGTGATCAAATAGGAGATTCCAAGAGTGAACGTCAACATTTTAGGAATCAGCAAATCAAACTGGACTGGCAGGTGAATTTAACTCAGATGACCATTATATCTACTACTAGGGGCAACAATCCCTTAGAAGAAACGGAGTAACCATCATAGTCAGCAAAAGAGTCTGAAACGCAGTACTTGGATACAGTCTCAAAAACAACAGAATGATATCTGTTCGTTTCTAAGGAAAACCACTCAGTATCACAGTAATCCAAGTCTATGCCCCAACCAGTAATGCTGAAGAATCTGAAGCTGAATGGAGACCTACAAGACCTTCTAGAACTAACACCGAAAAAAGATGTCCTTCTCAAATAGGGGACTGAAATGCAAAAGTAGGAAGTCAAGAAACACCTGGAGTTATAGGGAAACTTGGCCTTGGAGTACAGAATGAAGCAGAGCAAAGGCTAGTAGAGTTCCGCCAAGAGAATGTACTGGTCAGAGCAAACACCTTCTAAGAACACCACAAGAGAAGATTCTTACACATGGATATCATCACATGGCCAACACTGAAATCAAATTGATTATATTCTTTGCAACCAAAGATGGAGAAGTTCTATGCAGTCAGCAAAACAAGACTGGGAGCTGACTGTGACTCAGATTATGAAATCCTTATTGCCAAATTCAGACTTAAATTGAAAAAAAAAAAAAAGTAGGGAAAACCACAAGACCTTTAAGGTATGACCAAAATCAAATCATTATGATTATATACTGGAAGTGGGAAATAGATTTAACGAGATCTGATGGACAGAGTGCATGAAGGATGATGGACACAGCATTGTAAAGGAGGCAGTGATCAAGGTCATACCCAAGAAAAAGAAATGCAAAAAGGTAAAATGGTTGTCAGAGGAGGCCTTAAAAATAGCTGAGAAAAAAAAAAGAAGCAAAAGAAAATGAGAAAAGGAAAGATATATCCATTTGAATGCAGAGTTCCAACGAATAGCAAGGAGAATTTAAAAAAAAAAAAAAAAAAAGCTTTCCTCAGTGATTGGTGCAAAGAAATAGAGGAAAACAATAGAATGGGAAAGACTAGAGATCTCTTCAAGAAAATTAGATATATCAAGGGAACATTTCATGCAAACATGGGCTTAATAAAGGAAATAAATAGTATGGACCTAAGAAAAGCAGAAGATATTAGGAAGAGGTAGCAAGAATACACAGAAGAACTGTACAAAAAGATCTTCATGACCCAGATAATCATGATGATGTGATCACTCACCTAGAGGCAGACATCCTGTAAAGTGAAGTCAAGTGGGCCTTAGGAAGCATCACTATGAACAAAGCTAGTGGAGGTGATGGGATTCGAGTGGAGCTATTTCAAATCCTTAAAGATGATGCTGTGAAAGTGCTGCATTCAATATGCCAGAAAATTTGGAAAACTCAGCAGTGGCCACAGGACTGAAAAGGTCAATTTTCATGCCAATCCCTAAGAAAGGCAATGACAAAGAATGTTCAAACTACTGTACAACTGCATTAATCTCACATGCTGGTAAAGTAATGCTCAAAATTCTCCAAGCCAGGCTTCAACAATATGTAAATTATGAACTTCCAGATGTTCAAGCTGGTTTTATAAAAGGTAGAGGAACCCAAGATCTAATTGCCAACATCTGTGGGATCATCAAAAAGGCAACAGAGTTCCAGAAAAAAATGTCTATTTCTGCTTTATTTACTATGCCTAAACATTTGACTGTATGAATCACAATAAACTGTGGGAAAATTCTGAAAGAGATGGGAATATCAGACCACCTGACCTGTCTCTTGAGAAACCTTTATGCAGGTCAGGAAGCAACAGTTAGACTGGACATGGAACAAAAGTTTGGTTTCAAATACAAAAATAAGTACATCAAGGCTGTATATTGTCACCCTGCTTATTAAACTTTTATTCAGAGTACATCATAAGAAATGCTGGGCTGGAAGAAGTGCACGCTAGAATCAAGATTGCTGGGAGAGATATCAATAACCTCAGATATGCAGATGACACCATCCTTATGGCAGAAAGTGAAGAACTAAAGGGCTTTTTGATGAAAGTGGAAAATGAGAGTAGAAAAAGTTTGCTTAAAGCTCAACATACAGAAAATTTAAGATCATTGAATCTGGTCCCTTTACCTCATGGCAAATAGATGGAGAAACAGTGGAAACATTTGCAGAATTTATTTTTTTGACTCCAAAATTACAGCAGATGATGACTTCAGCCATGAAATAAAAAGATGCTTACTCCTTGGAAGGAAAGTTATAACCAACCTAGACAGCATATTGAAAAGTGGAGATATTTCTCATCTCATCAAGGCTATGATTTTTCCAGTGGTCATGTATGGATATGAGATTTGGACTATAAAAGAAAGCTAAGTGCTGAAGAATTGATGCTTTTGAAGTGTGATGTTGGAGAAGACTCTTGAGAGTCCCTTGGACTGCAAGGAGATCCAACCAGTCCATCCTAAAGAAAATTAGTCCTGAATGTTCATTGGAAGGACTGATGCTGAAACTAAAACTCCCGTACTTTGGCCACCTGATGTGAAGACCGGCCTCATTAGAAAATACCCTGATGCTGGGAAAGATTGAAGGCAGGAGGAGGAAGGGATGAAAGAGGATGAGATTGTTGGATGGCTTCACCAACTCAAAGAATATGAGTTTGAGTAAGCTCTGGGAGTTGGTGATGGACAGGGAGGCTGGCATTCTGTGGCCCTTGGACTCGCCAAGAGTCAGACATGACTGAACAACTAAGCTGTGGGAGTCAGTCTGGTGAAAGTATAGAAGGCCTTGATAAGACTACTCAGTAGGGGCACTTTCCTTCCTCTTCTGATGTTTATGTCAGAATCTTTCTATGTTCCTTTTCACTGTAATATAACTTCTTCCACACAAAGCTCTGAGTGATCAAGCCTGGTCCCTGATTCTGAAGCTAAATCTTCTTTAGAGATCATGAATCCACTATAAGTGATCATATCCAAGAGGTAGAATCCATAGGAACTAGTTCTTGGTAAGTGTTCATGGAGAATTTATGGAAATAATAAAAGATTATAATATCTATGGTTCTATGCTAATAATTGGATGAATGGATATAATTAATTGGTATATAGAATATGGATAAGGTGATACAAGTTGGTATCAAAAATAGGTAATCTGAAATAGTAATTAGTTGAATTCAAAGAATTCTAGGAAACTGTCAAGCATTTTGGTGTGAATAAAACATTAATTCATAATTTTAAACATTCTTAGTAGAAACTGATCAATTTCTTAGTTAGCTAATAAAGTCTTTATAAAAGGAAAATTCAATCAGCATATAATTAGCAAATATTAAATTTTAATATTGCCTACTTCCAGCTGTATAATGATGGATTAACTCATATGTGTCTCTATGAATATTTATTTCAAAAAAAGCTGAATTATGTCTATAAGAATCTACTGACAAATTTACTTTTAATTGAAAATGTCCATATTTCATATATCCTTTATTCTTAAAAGTACTACTCCATACATAAAATTTATGGTATACTTGTCTAGAATCTAACCTCTGCAACATAGAATTGCTAAAGTGCATGAGAAATGGTGGTGACTGTATTGTAAGAGGTTAAATTCCAGACATGTTCAGCCAAGAGATGGGAGATTCATTTCCTATATCTAGCATCCAGGTGTGACAAGTCAAGAATATTGGGCCCTGATTTCTCTCAATCTGAAACATTGATAAATGGAAAGTAAGGGACACTATAACTATTGAAGTTAAAATTTAATAAGCATGAGAAATAAAATGCTGCCAAAAATATTACAGAATTCTAAGTAAAAGGGAAATCTCATTTTCTTGCCTGCCAGTAGTAAATAACACAGATTTGGTGATACTCAAACTTGAGTTGTAACTTTTAGTTTAAGTCAAATAAAACACATCTTTTCTGCCTATGTATTTTTGGGTAGTTTTTCAGCCTCTTTTTATTTCTTCTCTAATGTGGGGGATAATATTCCAGACTATAATACTGGGAAGTGTGGTACATCTCTGTTAGTTTTGATAAGCAAGATAAAAATGTTTTGTTTCTCTACCATACTGTTACTGTTTTATTTACTTTTGCAATAGATTGTTTGAAGCTCTTGGAGACATTTCAGAACCATGCAACTATCCTTCTCCTCATGATTTTAGCCTCTTTTTCTGCCTCTGAAAGCACTATATATTTTTGTAACGCACATGTTTATGTAAGTGCCTTTCTTAACAGAGTAACAGAATATGTAATATGTAGAATATTTGATGATGGGTAATATGCTTTGAACTTCTCCCATGGTTCAGTGCTAAAGAATCTGTCTGCAATGCAAGAGCCACAGGAGATGTGGGTTTAATCCTTGGATCAGGAAGATTTCCTGGGGAAGGAGATGTCAATCCAATCCAGAATTCTTGCCTGGAGAATCTGATGAACAGAGGAGCCTAATGGGCTACAATCCATGGGGTTGCAATGAGTCAGGCACGATTGAATTGACTTGGAATGCATGCATAATATGCTATATTCTTCTTTGCACCCCTACTGCCTAATTTCGGTCCACTCCACTAGCCTACAATGTGCATGTTTAAAACATGTTTAAGAATAAATAGTTGTTCATTAGTATTAATTAAGTGAATATAAGTTAGCTTTGTTTTAATTGTCTAAACTTTAATCACCAGTGATAATTGCCTAACAAGTAAAATAAATACTATTAATATAGCCTTTACAATTTGTCATTAATAATCAGTTTTGTGCTACTTTTACACGGTTATAAGCATTATGGGTATAAAAATAACTTTTTCAATATTCATTATTTTATTTTATTCATTAAGACTTGGGGAGGTATATTTTTCACTATATTGTATCTTCTGTGCCTATTCTTCCAAATTTTTCTCTCCTGCATCTCTACAGTTTCAAATTTTACATCTATTTCAAGATTCATCAAGTCTACATTTCTTTATTATTAACGTTAATTTTAATCTTCAGTTAAGTTCAGTTCAGTCACTCAGTCATGTCTATTTGCGACCCCATGAATCGCAGCAAGCTAAGCCTCCCTGTCTGTCATCAACTCCCAGAGTTCACTCAAACTCATGTCCATTGAGTTGGTAATGCCATCCAGCCATCTCATCCTCTGTCGTCCCCTTCTCTTCCTGCCTCCTATCCCTCCCAGCATCACGGTTTTTCCAATGAGTCAACTCTTCGCATGAGGTGGCCAAAGTATTCAACTTTAGCATTAGTCCTTTCAATTACCCTACTCTATAGCTTGTAATTCCATATTCCAGTAATAGTATGTTGCCCTAATTATAATCAAATTACATAGAATATATACTAGATTGTTTGATGGCATATCCTACATCAAATAAATCCTTTAAAATTCCCACAGTGTTTGAAAGATTATTATACAAAATATTTTGTACTTAATGTGATACTTTAGTTTTAAGTAAATTAGCAAGTATGGCATTATATTAGTATACATAATTCATAGTATTATGCTAATAATAATAATAATAAACATTTTTAATATGATGACAAAAAGTACTTCACATGCTTATGATTTACAAATGGATAGTATAGACTACTATGATTAGTTAATATGCATGGATTCCTTATTAAAATAAGGACAGAGTTATTTTTGTTTTTTATAACAGATAAATATGTGATGTTTTGAAATGTTTATATTTCAAGGAATCCAATAGCACTTAGATAGCATCACCGATTTAATGGATGTGAGTCTGAGTGAACTCCGGGAGTCGGTGATGGACAAGGAGGCCTGGTATGCCTGAAGACGTGGATCAAAATCAAATCACAAATTTTATCTTCTAAACCACCTTTGGTAAACCAGATATCACGATAATTATTAATTTATGAAAACAGCAACATAGATAAAAAATAGCCAGTCTATGTTCAATACAGGATGCAGGACGCATGGGGCTGGTGCACGGGATGATTCAGGGAGAGAATGTGGGGTGGGAGGTGGGAGGGGGCTTTGGCACTGGGAGATCGTGGACACCTATGGCTGATTCATGTCAATGTAAGGCAAAACAAATACAGTATTGTAATGTAGAATAAAGTATTTAAAAAATAAAAAAGAGAATAGATTTGCAGCATGTGTTCCCAAATTTCAGGCTTAAAGAAGACTTCTATGGAATTATTAAAAGCAAATGTAGTTTCTTTATTTATTAATGCTTTTTAAAGACAACCTTCTTAGAAAAGGGAAAAAAAAACCACAGCATACCTTCATTTACTTTTCTAAAAAAAAATTGATATTGAGGATTCATTACGAAAGAAATGTAGAAAAGCCTCAGTTCAGTTCAGTTCAATCACTCAGTCATGTCTGACTCTTTGCCACCCCATGAACCACAGCATGTCAGGCCTTTCTGTCCACCACCAACTCCTGGAGTTCACCCAAACTCATGTTCATTGAGTCGATGGTGCCATCCAACCATCTCATCCTCTGTTGTCCCCTTATCCTCCTGCTCTCAATATTTCCCAGCATCAGGGTCTTTTCAAATGAGTCATTTCTTCTCATCAGGTGGCCAAAGTATTGGAGTTTCAACTTCAACATCAGTCCTTCCAAAGAACACCCAGGACTGATCTCCTTTAGGATGGACTTATTGGATATCCTTGCAGTCTAAGGGACTCTCAAGAGTCTTCTCCAACACCACAGATTGAAGCATCAATTCTTTGGCACTCAGGTTTCTCTGTAGGCCAACTCTCACATCGATACATTTCTGAAAGAGATGGGAATACCAGACCATCTGACCTGCCTCTTGAGAAATCTGTATGCATGTCAGGAAGCAACAGTTAGACTGGGCGTGGAACAACAGACTGGTTCCAAATAGGAAAAGGAGTACGACAAGGCTGTATATTGTCACCCTGCTTATTTAACTTATATGCAAAGTACATCATGAGAAACGCTGGGCTGGAAAAAGCACAAGTTGGAATCAAGTTTGCCAAGAGAAATATCAATAATCTCTGAAACACAGATGACACCACCCTTATGGCAGAAAATGAGGAACTAAAGAGCCTCTCCTCTTGAAAGTGAAAGAGGAGAGTGAAAAAGTTGGCTTAAACCTCATTATTTAAAAAGTTATGACCAACTTAGATAGTATATTCAAAAGCAGAGACATAACTTTGCCAACTAAGGTCTGTTCAGTCAAGGCTATGTTTTTTTCTGTGGTCATGTATGGATGTGAGAGTTGGACTGTGAAGAAGACTGAGTGCCGAAGAATTGATGCTTTTGAACTGTGGTGTTGGAGAAGACTTTTGAGAGTCCCTTGGATTGCAAGAAGATCCAACCAGTCCATTCTGAAGGAGATCAACCCTGAGATTTCTTTGGAAGGAATGACGCTAAAGCTGAAACTTCAGTACTCTGTCCACCTCATGCGAAGAGTTGACTCAGTGGAAAAGTCTCTGATGCTGGGAGGGATTGGGGGCAGGAGAAGGGGACTACAGAGGATGAGATGGCTGGATGGCATCAGGGACTCAATGGACGTGAGTCTGAGTGAACTCCAAGAGATGGTAATGAACAGGGAGGCCTGGCGTGCTGTGATTCATGGGGTCACAAAGAGACGGACACAACTGAGCGACTGAACTGAAGATCATGGCATCTGGTCCCATCACTTCATGGCAAATAGATGAGAAAACAGTGGAAATAGTGGCTGACTTTATTTGGGGGGGGCTCCAAAATCACTGCAGATTGTGATTTCAGAAAGTTATGACCAAGCTAAGCAGAATATTAAAAAGAAGAGACATTATTTTGTTAACAAAAGTCCATCTAGTCAAGGCTATTGTTTTTCTAGTAGACATGTATGGATGTGAAAGAACCGCCTCAGTACATAGTAATTGGTTTAAGTTTCAAAATGTACTTTATATAATTGAGAATGAGAATATTTATTACAAGATGCTTAAATAAGTCTGGAATATATTTAGAAGACAAATAATACATAGTATTTTTATCAAAATTACTGAGAAAAAAATAAAAGCTCTATTCCATTCAATCTCAGTTTCTCCATCTATAAAATGTAATTCATTCTTTTTCTTAAATAATTCTTATTCCACATAACTTTTTTCATAAAAATAGTATGGAAAGTTACAGGACTTGAGAAAAAAATTATGACATTGGAAATGATGAATTTCATGCAATAGTTTTTTGGTTTTGCTAGCTTTTGAGGTTTTAATATTAGATAATGAAAAATCACTATTTTTTATTATGCAATATTAATAACTTCTACTTTGGCATTTACTGAAGAGCTTTCAGATTCTGTGAGCTTTTATGCTTACAGATTTTTCCTTCACTCTTTCCTTCTTCCTCCCTTTCTTTTCTCTCCCTTTCACTCTTTTCCTCTCTCCCTCCCTCCTACTTTCACTCTTCACCTTCATTTATTCAAATGTGAAAGCATTAGTCGCTCAGTCGCGTCCCACTCTTTTTGACCCCAGGGACTGTAGTCGACCAGGCTGCTCTGTCCATGTGATTTCCCAGGCAAGAATATTGGAGTGAGTTTCTATTTATTTCTCAGGGATTCTCCCCTGTTCAGGAATTGAACCCACATCTCTATGTCTCCTGCATTGGCAGGAGGATTCTTTTCCACCTGGTCAACAGGAAAGCCCTCATTTATTTAAAGGGTACTTACTAAGTGAATGCTCAATGTTAAGTGCTAGTGAAGAAATGGCTAAAAATAAAGTCAGAATTTGTGTACTTGTCAAGTTTAAATTCTGGTGACAGAAATAGAAAAAAAATTAAACAGAAAACAAATATAAAAATTATAGAGTAAGATAAGTGCTGGTAAGGGGAAAAAAGCATATAAAAATATGAAACAGTAACTGGAGGTGAGTTGAAATATGTATTTATTGTGTGATTAGAAAGTCTCAGTGGAATTTAAACTGAAAAACAGAAGGAGGTATCATTGTACGTTTTGAAGAAAGTGTTAAACACAGAAAAATGTGAAAATTAAATAAAACAGCCAAGAGCTTGGATTTTTGGAGGCACTAAGAAAGGCAAGGTGGGAGTTTCCTGGCAATACAGTGGTTAAGCATGGCAAGGGTTTGATCCCTAGTCAAGGAACTAAGATCCCATATGCTTTGCAATACAATCAAAAGAAAATAATAATAATTAAAGAACACCAAGGTGACAAAAGAGAGTTAAGAGGTATTGGAGGAAAACACCACAGTAAGATTTAAGAAATTTTAATTCTGTTCTGTGGCGTTAAGGGGAACACTGAATAAATTTAAGCAGGGGTATGATAGGGCACACTACAGGACTTGTGTAATGTGCAGATAATATCCATTCAGACTTAGTAGTTTTCACATAGCATGGAGGAAGCAATATTTTTGTACCAATATCAATGTAATAGGGTACGAAGTATTAATCACCAGCCAATACATTAAATTTCACACATATTTTATTACAAAAATTAAGATCACTAACCCTCACTGAAAATAGAACATTGATTTGAGATGCAACATACACTTTAGCCTGTGTTACAAACAAGAGATCCAGATTTTGTCTCTCCCTCAACCTGTGGAAATACAGTGTTCTACTCTTTTGAGGAGTTCTTCTTATCTGTCCCTGTAGCCCTCTAACAAGATTCAAGATGATTGAAGCTCAGTTCTTTCACACATGATCCACACTTGTTTGTTATCAAAGCAAACATTGAGAACACAGGCTAAACCCCATGCAGTGTCCAATCTTACTTACCAGGGCATCAGAAAGCACATTAGTCATTAACTCCATGTTTCTTAAAATGAGACACACAAGGATCTTTTAAATTCTACAAAACGTAGGTTACAACTCTTATGCTATCAGAGTAATTACCTTAAATCCTATTTCTCTGAAAGTTAGATGAAAAACAAAGCTTGTATTTTCCACTAGTAAAAAGTGGGAGAAAAGCACAGCACTTCAAAAATGTCATTCTAATCTTCATCTTATCCATGGGTCTACCTTTATAAATTTAGTTACGGAGGCTGCAGATAGATCATTTGTTAAACGGAAAACTGGTTCTTCAAGGTGGTTGTATATTTAATGTTGGATTTATAAATACACGTAATATATTCTATATATATATATATATATATATGATCTTCACTCAAAAAAGAGACTAAAAGAGTTCAATTTCACTTCAGTTCAGTCAGTTCAGTTCAATTGCTCACTCGTGTCTGACTCCTTGCGACCTCATGAATCGCAGCACACCAGGCCTACCTGTCCATCACCAACTCCTGGAGTTCACTCATACTCATGTTCATCGAGTCAGTGATGCCATCCAGCCATCTCATCCTCGGTCGTCCCCTTCTCCTCCTGCCCCCAATCCCTCCCAGCATCAGAGACTTTTCCAATGTGTCAACTCTGCGCATGAGGTGGCCAAAGTACTGGAGTTTCAGCTTTAGCATCATTCCTTACAAAGAAATCCCAGGGCTGATCTCCTTCAGAATGGACTGGTTGGATCTCCTTGCAGTCCAAGGGACTCTCAAGAGTCTTCTCCAACACCACAGTTCAAAAGCATCAATTTTTGGCGCTCAGCCTTCTTCACAGTCCAACTCTCACATCCATACATGACCACAGGAAAAACCATAGCCTTGACTAGATGGACCTTAGTCGGCAAAGTAATGTCTCTGCTTTTGAATATATATTATCTTGGTTGGTCATAACTTTTCTTCCAAGGAGTAAGCGTCTTTTAATTTCACGGCTGCAATCACCATCTGCAGTGATTTTTGAGCCCCCAAATATGAAGTCTGATACTGTTTCGACTGTTTCCCCATCTATTTCCCATGAAGTGACAGGACCGGATGCCATGATCTTCATTTTCTGAATGTTGAGCTTTAAGCCAATTTTTTGCTTTCCTCTTTCATTTTCATCAAGAGGCTTTTAGTTCCTCTTCACTTTCTGCCATAAGGGTGGTGTCATGTGCATATCTGAGGTTATTGATATTTCTCCCAGCAATCTTGATTCCAGCTTGTGCTTCTTCCAGTCCAGAGTTTCTCATGTTGTACTCTGCATGTAAATTAAATAAGAAGGGTGACAATATACAGCTTTGACATACTCCTTTTCCTATTTGGAACCAGTCTGTTGTTCCATGTCCAGTTCTCACTGTTGTTTCCTGACCTGCATACAGATTTCTCAAAAGGCAGGTTAGGTGATCTGGTATTCCCATCTCTTTCAGAATTTTCCACAGTTTATTGTGATCCACCCAGTCAAAGGCTTTGGCATAGTCAATAAAGCAGAAATAGATGTTTTTCTGGAGCTCTTTTTGGGTTTTTTCCATGATCCAGCAGATGTTGGCAATTTGATCTCTGGTTCCTCTGTCTTTTCTAAAACCAGCTTGAACATCAGGAAGTTCATGGTTTATGTATTGCTGAAGCCTGGCTTAGAGAATTTTGAGCATTATTTTACTAGCATGTGAGATGCGTACAATTGTGTGGTAGTTTAAGCATTCTTTGGCATTGCCTTTCTTTCAAATTGGAATGAAAACTGACCTTTTCCAGTCCTGTGGCCACTGCTGAGTTTTCCAAATTTGCTGGCATATTGAGTGCAACATTTTCACAGCATCATCTTTCAGAATTTGATACAGCTCAACTGGAATTCCATCACCTCCACTAGCTTTGTTCTTAGTGATGCTTTCTGAGGCCCACTTGACTTCACATTCCAGGATGTCTGGCTCTAGATTAGTTGTCAGGGTCCAGCCCTAGTCGATCCAGGGTAATTCGAAGGTGAAGATGGAGTAGGTGTCCTAGAAAAAAGCTATTTAATTACAGATATATAGAGAGATTAGAAACGTGTAGTGTAGTAGGAAATATTGGTGGAGAAAAAGAAGGTTGAATAACTTGGTTTACATGGAATACCAATCACCACCTATGTAGGCCACAGGCATCTTTCCGTTCTCCCAAAGGGGAGGAGGCATTGAGGCCTCCCCGGTCCAATCTTAGCAGCTTAGGCAGAATTAGCAGGCTTGGTGAGTACCCACATTTCAAATGGGAATTCAGCCAGGAAAATGGGAAGCAAGAAAGAAACGACATGGGGAAATCAGTCTTTCCAGAAACTGATCCAATTTCTTTATTTTTCAGGTTTGTTTTTATACCTTTTGTTACACATAGGGATGAATACAGAGTCATGCAGGGGTCAGCAGACCTGACCCTTGTCACAATCAGGTGCTTCATATAAAATTATACAAGGGTCTTATGGGTTTTTACATCATCTTCTGGCCATGAGGTCTGCTGATATTTTATGGTCCTTTCTGATACTGGTCAGTTAACCAGAAAACTTATTTTTCCAGGGGTGATTTTTTTTCTTAAATCAGGTGCCACCCTCCAAAGAAAGTTGCATTCCTATAGGGTGAGGGTGTAGTGAGTTACAACTAGGAAAGGAATTTACTTAACCTAAGTTTAACATGATTAATCTTAAAGGTTAATACTTATTTCTCCTATATGCTAGTTATATTCATTATAAGGGCAGGGAATATGGAGATTTAGCAGCCAACATCAGCCCAACAAATGAAAACCCATCACCAATGTTCCCTTTATGATCTATTTAGTCTTAAGACAGTGATTAAGTTACATTTTTACATAGCAAGGACACAGTGATTTATAACAAAGTGCAGTGGTCTATAACAAAAGAGAAAATTCATTAACTCAAAAGTCTAGTATTGCTAACATCAAAAACTACTATATTTCCTTCTCTATATTCCAAATACACTGATTAATATATTCCCAGGTGCCTAAGGATATGGAGGCCTGGAGGCAATCATTGACTCATCAATGAGAAAAGCCCTATGCTAATACTCCAAACTCTCTGTGCTGTTTATGGTTGAGAGGTTGTCGCACAAGCTAGTCTGTCAGCAGAGAGGTTTGACCTGAGACACCCTTGTCACACCCAGGGCAGGGAATTAGCAGTAATTATTGGCACGACAAATTTAAAAAAAAAAAAAAAAAACCCTTCACCAATATAATTCATAATCAACCCACTAATAGTATACTAATGATCTTCTAACTTATCAAGAGTCTGTATTTAGAAAGTTTTAAAGCATCCCATGCCTCTCACAGTTGGGAGGTTGTAAACAATCACATACCACAAGATGTACCTGATCAGGCAGGCTAGAGAACCTTCATAGTTCATAAGTTGAAACACTCTTGTCATGGCCAGGAATTTTTTTTAACTGGAGCTGCAAGTTAACTCCTTCTCCGAGAGAAATGGTTATGGGGGAAAGCTCCCCATAAAGTACTCTGGTTTTGGGGTAGTTGCTCAGGAACAGGGGGTTTCCTGAGGCTTGATCACGCCTTTGCGTATGCCAAGCTTCCTTCCTCGTGACCTTGCCATGGGCAGAGTTCCTCACGCTGGCCCCCGCCAATTAGTGATCACATCATCATGATTATCTGGGTCATGAAGATATTTTTTGTACAGTTCTTCCGTGTATTCTTGCCACCTATTGTTAATATCTTCTGCTTCTGTTAGGTCCAGACCATTTCTGTCCTTTATCGAGCCCATCTTTGCATAAAAATGTTCCCTTGGTATGTCTAATTTTCTTGAAGGGATCTCTAGTCTTTCCCATTTTGTTGTTTTCCTCTATTTCATTGCATTGATCGCTGAAGAAGGCTTTCTTATCTCTTCTTGCTATTCTTTGGAATTCTCAATTTAATATTTATTTAATATCAAAATAAATAGCACCCCACTCCAGTAGTCTTGCCTGGAAAATTCCATGGACAGAGGAGCCTGGTGGGTTGCAATCCATGGGGTCGCTAAGAGTCGGACACGACTGAGCGACTTCACTTTTACTGTTCACTTTCATGCACTTTCGCTTTTCACTTTCATGCATTGGAGAAGGAATTGGCAACCCACTCCAGCATTCTTGCCTGGAGAATCCCAGAGATGGCCGAGCCTGGTGGGCTGCCATCTGTGGGGTCCCACAGAGTCAGACACGACTGAAGCTACTCAGCAGCAGCAGCAGCAGCAGCAGCAAAAGCTATAATGGTGTTTTTGAACAAAGGAAACATTCACTTTACTGAAAGTTTAGATTGTGAATGATTAAGATAGCTAATTGAATTTGAAAAGATGATTTTTATAATTATCCAATTAAATGAAAGTTAAATACTAAGAAATTCTGAGGTACTGAGAACTGTTCAGGGTACAGATAAAAGTGAAAGTGTTAGTCACCCATCGTGTCCAACTCTTTGCCATCCCGTAGACTGAACTGTTCATAGAATTCTCCAGGCAAGAATACTGGAATGGGTTGTTATTTCCTTTTCCAGGGCATCTTGCCAACTGAGGGATCCCACCTTTCAGGTAGATTCTTTACAATCTGAGTGACCAAAGAAGCCACTGGGCACAGATAACATACCAATAACCAAGATCACTCTTTTACATTATAATCTACTCTGCGAATATATGTACCAACAGATTCTAGAAGATTCACATGAAACGTTTGGAGATAGATACACATATCTATCTAAATACGTATATACATATATAAATATATGGAGAGAATACATATATACATACACACACATACCTATATAAGTGATAAAAGTAGGACTAGTTCAGTTATCAGTGCTGTCTGACTCTTTGTGATCCCATAGACTGCAGCAGGCCAGGATTCCCTGTCAATAACAAACTCCCAGAGCTTGTTCAAACTCATGCCCATGGAGTTGGTGATGCCATCCGAACATCTTGTTATGTCATCCCCCTTTCCTCCTGCCTTCACTCTTTCCCAGCATTAGAGTCTTTTCCAATGACTCAGTTCTTTGGATCAGGTTGCTAAAGTATTGCAGTTTCAGCTATAAGATTGAGCCTTTCCAATGAATATTTAGAGGTGATTTCCTTTAGGATTGACTGGCTGGATCTCATTAAGTCCATGGGACTCTCAAGAGTCTTCTCCAACACCACAGTTCAAACGCATCTGTTCTTCAGTGCAAGATTCTTTATGGTCCAACTCTCACATCGATTCATGACTATTGGAAAAGCCATAGCCTTGACTAGACAGATAATAAGAAGAGGTGGCAAGAATACTCAGAGGAACTCTACAAAAAGATCTTCATGACACAGATAATCAAGATAGTGTGATCACTCACCTAGAGCCAGACATCCTGGAATGTGAGGTCAAGTGGGTCTTAGGAAATATCACTATGAACAAATCTAGTGGAGGTGATGGAATTCCAGTTGAACTATTTCAAGCCTTGAAATGTGATACTGTGAAAGTTCTGCACTCAATATGCCAGCATATTTGGAAAACTCAGCAGTGGCCACAGGACTGGAAAAAGGTCAATTTTCATTCCAATTCCAAAGAAAGGCAATGCCAAAGAATGCTCGAACTACAACACAATTGCACTCATCTCACATGCTAGTAAAGTAATGTTCAAAATTCTCCAAGCCAGGCTTCAGTAATACAAGATCTGTGAATTTCCAAATGTTCAAGCTGGCTTTAGAAAAGGCAAAGGAACCAGAGATCACATTGCCAACATCCGCTGGATCACAAGAAAGCAAGAGAGTGCCAGAAAAACATCTAATTTCTTCTTTAATGACTTTGACAAAGTCTTTGTCTGTGTGGATCACAATAAACTGTGGAAAGTTCTGAAATAGATGGGAATACCAGAACACCTGACCTGCCTCTTGAGAAATCTGTATGCAGGTCAGGAAGCAACAGTTAGACTGGACACGGAAACACTGGCTGACTTTATTTTTCTGGCCTCCAAAATCACTGCAGATGGTGATTGCACCCATGAAATTAAAAGACTCTTACTCCTTGGAAAGAAAGTTATGACCAACCTAGACAGCATATTAAAAAGCAGAGACATCACTTTGTCAACAACAGTCCATCCAGTCAAGACTATGATTTTTCCATTGGTCATGTATGGATGTGAGAGTTGGACTATAAAGAAAACTGAGCACTGAAGAATTGATGCTTTTGAGCGGTGATGTTGGAGAAGACTCTTGAGAGTCCCTTGGACTGCAATGAGATCAAACCAGTCCATCCTAAAGAAAATCAGTCCTGGGTGTTCATTGGAAGGACTGATGATGTTGTAGCTGAAACTCCAATACTTTGGCCACCTGATGTGAAGAGCTGACTCATTTGAAAAGACCTTGATGCTGGGAAAGATTGAGGGCAGGAGGAGAAGGGACGACGGAGTATGACATGGTTGGATGTCATCGCCGACTCAATGGACTTGGGTTCAGGTGGACTCCAGCAGTTGGTATTGGACAGGGAGCCCTGGCATGCTGTGGGTCATGGGGCTGAAAAGAATCAGACACGACTGAACGACTGAACTGAACTGAACTGACTAGACTGATCTTAGTTGGAAAAGTAATGTCTCTGCTTTTTAATATGTTGTCTAGTTTGGTCATAACTTTTCTTTCAAGAAGTAAGTGTCTTATTATTTCATGGCTTCAGTCACCATCTGCAGTGATTTGGGAGCCCCCAAACATAAAGTCTGCCATTTTTTCCTCCATCTATTTGCCATGAAAGGGTGGGACTGGACACCATGATCTTAGTTGTCTGAATGTTGAATGTTAAGCCAACTTTTTCACTCTCCTCTTTCATTTTCATCAAGAGGTTCTTCAGTTCCTCTTTGCACTCTGCCATGATGTCCATGTCACCTGCACATCTGAAGTGATTGATATCTCTTCTGACAATCTTGATTCCAGCTTGTGCTTAATCCAGCCCAGGATTTCACATCATGTACTCTGCCTAGAAGTTAAATAAGCTAGGTGACAATATACAGCCTTGACATCCTCCTTTCCTTACTTGGAACTAGTGCATTTTTCCATGTCCAGTTCTAACTGTTGCTTCTTGACCTGCCTACAGATTTCTCAGGAGACAGGTAAGGCAGCTTGGTATTCTCATCTCTTTAAGAATTTTGCACAGTTCGTTGTGATCCACAAAGTCAAAGATGTTAGTAATCAATTAAACAGAATTAGATGTTTTTCTGGAATGCTCTTGCTTTTTATTTGATCCAGAAGACATTGGCAATTGGATCTGTGGTTCCTCTTCCTTTTCTAAATCCAGTTGAACATCTGGAATTTCTCTGTTCATCTACGGTTGAAACATTGCTTGGAGAATTTTGAGCATTACCTTGCTGGTGTTTGAGATGAGTGCAGTTGTGCAGTAGTTTAAACATTCTTTGATGAAAACTGACCTTTTCCAGTTCTGTAATCTGTGCTGAATTTTCCAAGTTTATTGACATAGTGAGTGCAGTACTTTGACAGCATCATCTTCTAGGATTTGAAATGGCTCACCTGGAATTCCATCACCTCCACTAGCTTTGTTCATATTGATGCTTCCTGAGTCCCACTGATGTCACACTCTGGATGTCTGACTTTAGGTGAGTTATCAAACCATCGTGATTATCTTTGTCATTAAAACCTTTTTTGTATAGTTCTTCTGTGTAGTTCTGCCACCTCTTCTTAATGTCTTCTGTTTGTGTTCGATTCATACTGTTACTGTCCTTTATTGTGCCCATCTTTGCTTGAAATATTCCCTTGATATCTCTAACTTTCTTGAAGAGATCTCTAATCTTTCCCATTCTATTGTTTTCCTCTATTTCTTTGCATTTATCACTTTAAAAGATGTTCTTTTCATCATAGGGGTACAGAATGCAAAAATAACAAGTCAAAAGATACCTGGAGTAACAGGAAAATTTGGCTTATAGCACAAACTAAAGCATGGCAAAGACTACCAGAGTTTTACCAAAAGAATGTGCTGGTCATAGCAAACACCCTCTTTCACCAAGACAGTAAACAACTCTATATATGGCCATCACCAGGTGATCAGTACAGAAACCAGATTAATTATATTCTCTGTAGGCAAATATGGAGAGGCTCTATATAGTCAGCAAAAACAAGACCAGGAGCTGACTGTGGCTCAGATCATGGACTCCTTATTGCCAAATTCAGACTTAAATTGAAGAAAGTAGGAAAAACCACTAGACATTCCATGCTACGCTATGCTATGCTATGCTATGCAAAGTCGCTTCAATAGTGTCCGACTCTGTGCAACCCTACAGACAGAAGCCCACCAGGCTCCCCTGTCCCTGGAATTCTCCATGCAAAAGACCATTCAGATATGACCTAAATCTAATCCCTCACAATTATACAGTGGCTGTGACAAATAGATTCAATGAATTAGATCTGAAAGAAAGATTGCCTGAATCACTGTGGACGGAGTTTCCTAACATAGTACAGGAGGTGGTGATCAAAACCATATGCAAGAAAAAGAAATGCAAAAAGTCCAATGATTGTTTGAGGAGGCCTTACAAATAGCTGAGAAGAGAGTTTTGTTTGTTTGTTTGTTTTTTCTGGGGAGAATCACATTCCCAAAGATGATTTCATTTATTTTTTAATACTTTATTCTACATTACAATACTGTATTTGTTTTGCCATACATTGACATGAATCAGCCACAGGTGTCCACGATCTCCCAATGCCGAAGCCCCCTCCCACCTCCCACCCCACATCCTCTCCCTGAATCATCCCGTGCACCAGCCCCATGCATCCTGCATCCTGTATTGAACATAGACTGGCGCTTCATTCTTACAAGATAGTATACATGTTTCAATGCCATTCTCCCAAATCATCCCACCCTCTCCCTCTCCCTCAGAGTCCAAAAGTCCGTTCTATACCTCTGAGTCTCTTTTGTTGTCTCACATAGAGGGTTATCATTACTATCCTTCTAAATTGAGAAGAGAGTTTTGAAAGTCAATGGGAAAAGAAAGATATATCCATCTGAATGCAGAGTTCCAAAGAATAGCAAGGAGAGAGAAGAAAACCTTCCTAAGTAATCAATGCAAAGAAATAGAGGCAAAGTAGGACTATGATAAGGAAATAGTAAGTGTTTGAAAAGCACTTAAAATATATACATTCCTGAACTGCAGGGCCTTGAAAAAATTTAACCTTTTTAGTGAAGACTATTATACAAATATGTTATGCAAGTTGTTATTGTTCATTTACTAATTTGTGCCTGACTCTTTGTGACCTCATGAACTGCAACCTTCCTGGCTTGCCTGTCCTTCACCATCTTTGAGAGTTTACTCATGTCTATTTAATCAGTTATGCTATCTAACCATTTTATCCTCTGTTGCCCCTTCTCATCTTGCCCTCAATGTTTCCCAACATCAGGTTTTTCTTATATTTTGGCTTCATTATTTCAATATTAATATTTCTTACAATTATCTACTTATCTTTGGCTATTATATGTTTATCAAAGAAAATCACCATGCTAATCTAATCAGCAAATTGGTGAGCCAACGTTTTATGCCAATTTAATATAACAAAGCACACTCTATTACCAAGAAACTTACAAGAAAATGGCATTACCTGTAAAAGGCAAAAGTGGTACAGGAATAAGGTGCTTTAAAACCAAAAGATATTTGCATAAAATTTTTTAAATTTCTATATTTTTTATGTGATAAAATCATCTCATGATACATTGACTCTAGAAATTCCTTAAGCATTGATTCATATCAAGATTTAAGTGAGAATAACACTATTATGAAAGTATTATTATCCAAATATTTACATGTTGATAAATTGATTTCCTCTGGAAACAATACACAAGGTAATTTTTTTTTAATTTATCCTTTGGTTTTTAAATGTTCTTGATATTAATTTTGCTGGGATTTATGCCATTGTTAATTAACTTTTAATAGTCTGAGTTCATATGATTATAAAACTCATGGCAAAGAGTCAGACACAACTGAAGGACTAACACTAACATGATTTTTGATTCTTGAATATCTATGTTCATTTATTTAAATACCTTTAGAAGTTTGGTTTCCATTTTAAGATATTTGTGATAGAAGAAAAATAATTTTACCACTGTGAAGTTAAAGGCCAATTGCAAATAAATCCCTACAGCCACATGTATCTCTGGACTACTTCATCATCATTGCCATTGAATAATATAGAAGTTATCTGAAAGACTATATATTGCTAAGTTTGTGTTTTATTTAGTTTTTTTCTTGAGGGGAGAATCTTTTTTTTTTTTTTTCTTCCTCAGTACATGATCAAGTACTACTGACACATGGGGCCATGAAAACTTGTATATTTCAAAATAATTTTGGGGTAACTACTACAAGAATCAGAAAGTGATCAATATTATGGAGAGTACTAAATTTGAGGGAAAATGTAACTTTAATTTGCAGTTTGGTATAATAGCATTTATCATAATATATCAAGATTAAATAAAATGCTTTAAAATATTAATATATCTCATGGACTTCCTTGGTGGCTCAGATGGTAAATAATCTGCCTGCGATGTAGGAGAGCCAGAATTGATCCCTGAGTCAGGAAGATCCCCTGGAAAAGGAAATGGCTACCCATTCCGGTATTATTGCCTGGAGAATTCCATGGACAGAAGATCATAGTGGTCTACAGTCCATGGAATTGCAAAGAGTCAGACAAACCTGAACAACTGTTTTATTTTTATAAAAACCAGATAGCAATGATTTTATGTGGATTGGAAGTATCTGCTTAAATGCATGTCACTTTTTATCTTCTCATAGTTATTTTTCTAAGATAACTCTTGCTTTAATTTATTTCTTTCCTGGTGTCAGCATACATAGAATCAGTACCAAGGAGAAGCAGTATGGTTTGCTCCAACAATACATTGAAACTATTTTCTACTGAAAGGATACAGGACTCGTTGGCTCCTTATTTAGTAGAGGAGAATTAAAGATGATCCTGATATTTTGCGATTGTCAGAAATCAAGATTTTGCTGACAGGTAGCAGGATTTCATTGAATACAACTACCTCAGCATCATGTACAGAGAGGTGATGTAGTGACAACTTGAGAATCCAAAAGAAAATAATGACAGCTAAGTGTATCCAGATGGGTCTGTATCATAAGTTTGTGATACTCTACGGAATACACAGATATAAACTGTACTGGAAATAAGCTCATGTTCCTAATTCTTGCAGTAAATATGAGGAACAAAACATTTGAATGATCAATAAATTTGAAAAGCTGTAAGTTATAAAACCATACAATATCTTTCTTACATGAGAAAGTCAAAATAAATGTTACAGTGAAATGATAATACATTTAATTTGTTTTCTTCCTAAAACATATGAAGTAATAAATTTTAGAAACATTCTCTAATATATATGGTTTTGTTTCATTTTGCCTTTATTTATATAGTTACTTATATTTCACCTTTCTCATCTTTGCTATTCAGTTGCAGTTTTTCAACTGCTTTCCATTTTCAGAAATTTTATGGTTCTTCACTTTTCCACTTTTCTTTCCTATCTCAGAAAACAAACAATATCACGAAATTAGTGTATAATATTTCTGTTTTATTATTAATTGTGCAATCATCTTAAATAATAATATGTCACCTCTTGTTTAAATACAAAAAGTGTTCTAGCATAAATGCAATGAAACAAAATGATCTTTTTATTAGTATAAAATTTTAACAAGATAAATAGCTGCCAAAGCTAGAGATAGAATTTCTGTCTCTTTTGTGACCTCATTTGGGCATGAAATATGAACTAGAGTAATGTATGCAAATTTCTTGTTTAAAACAACATCAGTTGGTCTAGAGTCCCTCTCTTCTACTCTTTCTCTAAACTTTGCATCTGGCTTATCTTTAATTAATGCTGCTTGCAACTGGATGGGCAAGACTGTCCAGTTTAGAGTGTGATTAGTCCATTTAGGTGCACACATAAGTGTGCCTTTCATTTATGCTTTAGTAGTCATTTCTCTGAATACTTAAAATATATCATTTGACTTCTTGTTCAGACTTTTGGTAGGGAAGAAAAGATTTTACACTGATCTCTCACCCTATGTGGCAAAGTTTAAAAATCATGATTTGTTACCCATTGCTTCCATATCCACTTAGATTTTAACGACTCTATCTAGGATATGTACATTTGAATTTTTGCTTCTAAGTTTACATTCTTCAATTTTTCTTCCCTCAGTTTAGTTTCCTCAACTAGTTCACATATTTACCAAGAACAATCCAAGTGTTTCTGCTGCAAAGTGTACAACTTTCAAAAACTTCAAGTATATAAATGTTCTCATAATAATATTATCAAGCAAGATAAGATTTACTAGTAAGAGTTATCTTCACAGTAAAAAATGGTTTAAAAGTTAATTTTCACAGTCTTGTTAGACTCTGTAAACCTGTCAAATGGTAGCCAAGGATGTTAATCAAGTTATTTAAATATTTTTATTAGGATCATAAACGTCTTTAAACAGCATATTAAGCCGTCTTTTCCAAAGTAACTAAGATTTATTAGGCATATGCCAAACACCATGCCAAGTACTTTATCCATATCACTGAGTTTATTTCTTCTAGAAATTATATGAAGTAAAGATAATAGCTTCATTTTATGGAAAACTAAGATATAATTAGTAAGTAACTTTCATAAATTTGTATAGTTGGTAAATAGACAGCAGATACTGAAATCCTGATTTTACTCCAGAGTATGTTCCTTTAACCAGTATATTCCTTCATAAATATTTGGTGTTTATATGTATTTTGGCCTCACAAAAGCATTAATTTAAAATAGCTAGCAACATTTTAATATATTAAGAGAGCTTTAGAAATCCTGGGTCATTCTCAGTTGTGGTAGAGTGCATGTTTGTGAATGTGGCAAAAAAAGATTAGGAATTTGGAATTAGGCTACATTAGAATTGAGGAAAATTGTAAGAGATGATTATCTGAGGGTATGAGGACATGACTGTTTTTGGCATCTTACAGACAATAGATAATTCAATGAAGAGCTTCATAAAACAGTGCAAATGATATGTTTTAAAAAATAATACCTTTTTTTCAATTTCCTTTTTAGCATTTGTCATTGTTGGAATGAATGAATATTTCAGAGGGATCAAAGAGGAGGCCACGTGGTGAGTGACATCAACAACAATTTCATGGTGATCAGTTCTGGAAACTATAATTAATCTGCTATTCTGTATCATAAATGACAGCTTTAGCCAGAAGGGATAGGTTAATTGTTAAATAATAATGAAATAAAAGCAGTTCATTGCAGAGGGATTACCCCTTATACCTTAGGTTACATAATGAAGTATTTGGTCTACAAAACAATTTTATAACCTAAAAACTGCATGAAACTTTCTGCAGATGAATTTGATGATGCTTAATTGGCATTGTGAAATTAAATTTACAAATAAACATATGGGAATTAGCTTCATGATGTTCATAATTGACATGGTCAGAAATTTTACACACAATGTAAAAACATTTTAAAAATCAATATTCCTATTTTGTTCTCTAGAGTAAATCATTAATATTGTGGATAAAAATTTAAATATAGTTGCTTACTTAATGTGTATTTGACAAAATATGCTTTATGTTTTATAGTTTCTGAGGGTCTTGTTTCTATAATAAAAGTTACACATAAAGATGTGCTTTAATAGTGAAATCATAGAGCAGTTTCTGAAAATATGCCACCTTAATCTCAATATTGTGCATTTTAAAAATTCCAACTGTATGGTCATATCTAATTGAGGAGGCATATTACATTAATGTAGCACTATCTGCTATAAATTCAATATTAAGTTGGCTATCAGAAAGTTTTTCATTAACACATTGCATATAAAATTATTAATACATTAAAACAGCATATTCCTTTTTAATACTCAGTTATGAGATCTAAAATTTAAGAATTTTGTTTCAGAAAACCAACTTCTTTAGAAACTGTCTTTAAAGTTATTCATTCAATTTTAGACCTATGTGAATGTTATCTAATAATCAGATGAAAGGCATATTAGCATAATAGATAGTGTTTACTATAAGAACTTTATTCTTCATCTTTGAGTTTGATCTCAGAAGTAAAATGAGAACACAATTACTGGGTAATTTTATTCTATCATTCACTTCAGTTCAGTTCAGTTCAGTGGCTCAGTCATGTCCGACTTTTTGTGACCCCATGAATCGCAGCATGCTAGGCCTCCCTGTCCATCACGAACTCGCAGAGGTCACTCAAACACATGTCCATCGAGTCAGTGATGCCATCCAGCCATCTCATCCTCTGTCAGCCCCTTCTCCTCCTGCCCCCAATCCCTCCTAGTATCAGAGTCTTTTCCAATGAGTCAACTCTTTGCATCAGGTGGCCAAAGTACTGGAGTTTCACTTTCATTATCAGTCCTTTCAATGAACACCCAAGAATGAGCTCCTTTAGAATGGACTGGTTGGAATTCCTTGCAGTCCACGGGACTCTCGAGAGTCTTCTCCAACATCACAGTTCAAAAGCATCAATTCAATGGCACTCAGCCTTCTTGACAGTCCAACTCTCACATCCATACATGACCACAGGAGAAACCATAGCCTTGACTAGATGGACCTTTGCTGGCAAAATAATGTCTCTGCTTTTCAATATGCTATCTAGTTTGGTCATAACCTTCCTTCCAAGGAGTAAACATCTTTTAATTTTATGGCTACAGTCAACATCTGCAGTGATTTTGGAGCCCCCAAAATAAAGTCTGACACTGTTTCCACTGTTTCCCCATCTATTTCCCATGAAGTAATGGGACCAGATGCCATGATCTTCATTTTCTGAATGCTGAGCTTTAAGCCAACTTTTTCACTCTCCTCTTTCACTTTCATCAAGAGGCTTTTGAGTTCCTCTTCACTTTCTGCCATAAAGGTAGTGTCATCTGCATATCTGACATTACTGATATTTCTCCCAGCAGTCTTGATTCCAGCTTGTGCTTCTTCCAGTCCAGCGTTTCTCATGATGTACTCTGCATATAAGTTACATAAGCTGGGTGACAGCCTTGATGTACTCCTTTTCCTATTTGGAACGAGTCTGTTGTTCCATGTCCAGTTCTAACTGTTGCTTCCTGACCTGCATACAGATTTCTCAGGAGGCAGGTCAGGTGATCTGGTATTCCCATCTCTTTCAGAATTTTCCACAGTTTATTGTGGTCCACAAAGTCAAAAACTTTGGCATAGTCAATAAAGCAGAAATAGATGTTTTTCTGGAACTCTGTTGCTTTTTCCATGATCCAGCAGATGTTGGAAATTTAATCTCTGGTTTCTCTGCCTTTTCTAAAACCAGCTTGAACATCTGGAAATTCACGGTTCACGTATTGCTGAAGCCTGGCTTGCAGAATTTTGAGCATTACTTTACTAGCGTGTGAGGTGAGTGCAACTGTGAGGTAGTTTAAGCATTTTTTGGCATTGACTTTCTTTGGGATTGAAATGAAAACTGACCTTTTCCATTAGTGAGAGAATGTATAAGAGGTTATATAGAGAGAGCAGTTCAGTTCAGTCCCTCAGTTTGGTTCAGACTCTTTGCGACCCCATGGACTTCAACACGCCAGGCCTCCCTGTCCATCACCACCTCCCAGAGTTTACTCAAACTCATGTCCATTGAGTCCATGATGCCATCCAACCAGCTCATCCTCACTCATCACCTTCTCCTCCCACCTTCAATCTTTCCCAACATCAGAGTATTTTCTCATGAGCCAGTTCTTTGCATCAGGTGGCCAAAGTATTGGAATTTCAGCTTTAGTGTCAGTCCTTCCAATGAATATTCAGGACTTATTTCCTTTAGAATGGACTGGTTGGACCTCATTGCAGTCCAAGTTACACTCAAGAGTCTTCTCCAACAGTTCAAAAACATCAATTCTTCAACACTCATCTTTCTTTATAGTCCAAGTCTCACACTCATACATGCTTACTGGAAAAACCATAGCTTTGACTAGATGGACTTTTGTTGACAAAGTAATGTCTCTACGTTTTAATATGCTGTCTATGTTGGTCATAACTTTTTTCCAAGGACCAAGCATCTTTTGATTTCATGGCTGAAGTCACTCTCTGCAATGATTTTGGAGCCCAAAAAAATTAATAAAGAAAGTATACTAGGTTAAAATTTTATATATGTTTCCAGTGTATATTTACCTTTAATTTTAAACCTCTAAAAATAAAATTACCTTTCCTTAAAGTTCAAGAATTGATGCCGCTCAGTCTTGTCCAATTCTTTGCGACCCCATGGACTGTAGCCTATCAGGCTCCTCCATCCATGGGATTTTCCAGGCAACAGTGCTGGAGTAAGTAGCCAATTCCTTCTCCAGAATTTACCTCCAATCAAAATAAATACATTTATATTTTAAAAAGTGAAAAAAAAAAGAATTTACCACATAATCTATCTTAAATAAAGATTTGGAGTACCAAATGAAGCAGGGAAAAGGCTAACAGAGTTTTGCCAAGAGAACTCACTGGTCATAGCAAACACACTCTTCCAACAACACAAGAGACAACTCTACACATGGAATCACCAGATGGTCAATACCAAAATCACACTGATTATATTCTTTGTAGTCAAAGACTGAGAAGCTCTATAGAGTCAACAAAAACAAGACTGGGAGCTGACTGTCACACAGAACTTGAACTCCTTATTGCCAAATTCAGACTTAAATTGAAGAAAGTAGGGATAACCACTAGAGCATTCAGGTATGACAAAAATAAAATTCTTTATGATTACAGGGTGGAAGTGACAAGCAGATTCAATGACATAGATCTGATAGACAGCCTGACTGAAGAGCTACGGATGGAGGTTTATTATATTGTACAGGAGGCAATGATGAAGACTATCACCAAGGAAAAGAAATATAAAAAGGCAAAATGGTTGTCTGATGAGGTATTACAAATAACTGAGAAAAGCAGAGAAGCAAAAGGCAGAGGATACAAGGAAAGATATACCCACTTGAATGCAGAGTTCCAAAGAATAGCAAGGAGATAAGAAAGCCTTCATCAGTGATCAATCCAAAAAAATAGAAGAAAACAGTAGAATGGGAAAGACTAGCCATCTCTTCAAGAAAATTAGAGACACCAAGGCATTATTTCATGTAAAGATGGGCACAATAAAGGACAGAAATGGTATTGACCTAACAGAAGCAGAAGATATTAAGAAGAGGTGGCAAAAATACCCAGAAAAACTATACCAAAAAGATCTTCATGACCCAGATAACCATGATGGTGTGATTACTCACTTAGAGCCAGACATGCTAGGGTTCAGTCAAGTGGACCTTAGGAAAAATCACTATGAACAAAGCTAGTCGACATTTCCAGTTGAACTGTTTCAAATCCTAAAAGATGATGCTGTGAAAGTGCTGCACTCAATACGCCAGCAAATTTGGAATACTGCCACAGGACTGGAAAAAGTCAGTTTTCATTCCAATCTCAAAGAAAGGCAATGCCAAACAGCCTTCAAATTACCACACAATTGAACTCATCTCACACACTAGTAAAGTAATGCTCAAAATTCCCCAAGCCAAGCCTCAACAGTACATGAACTGTTAACTTCCAGATGTTCAAGCTGGATTTAGAAATGAAATGGCAGAGGAACTAGACATAAAATAAACAACAATCCGTTGGATCATTAAAAAAGTAAGAGAGTTCCAGAAAGCATCTAGTTGTGCTTTATGGACTATGATAAAGCCTTTGAAGGTGGATCACAACAAGCTGTAGAAAATTCTTAAAGAAATGGGAATACCACGCCACCTTTCCTACCTTCTGAGAAATCTGTTTGCCAGACAAGAATCAATAGTTAAAACTGGACATGGGACAGCAGACTGGTTCCGATTAGGGAAAGCAGTGTATCAAGGCTGTATATGGTCACACTTCTTACATTGTCACCTTTCTTATAGTCAGAGCACATAATGTGAAATGCCAGGCTGTATGAAGCACAAACTGGAATCAAGATTGCCAGTAGAAATATCAATAAACTTATATATGCAGATGACACCACTTTTATGGCAGAAAGTGAAGAAGAACTAAGGAGCCATTTGATGAAAGTGAAAGAGGAGGGTGAAAATGTTTGCTTAAAACTCAGCATTCAGAAAAGTAAGATGATAGCATATGGTTCCATCATTTCATGGCAAATAGATGGGGAAACAATGGAAACAGTAACAGACTTTCTTTATTCAGTTCAGTTCAGTCACTGAGTCATGTCCGACTCTTTGCGACCAAATGAATCGCAGCACGCCAGGCCTCCTTGTCCATCACTAACTCATGGAGTTCACTCAGACTCATGTCCATCAAGTCAGTGATGCCATCGAGCCATTTCATCCTCAGTAATCTCCCTTCCCATCCTGCCCCTAATCCCTGCCAGCATCAGAGTCTTTTCCAATGAGTCAACTCTTCTCATGAGGTGGCCAAAGTACTGGAGTTTCAGCTTCAGCATCATTCCTTCCAAAGAAATCCCAGGGCTGATCTCCTTCAGAATGGATTGGATCTCCTTGCAGTCTATGGGACTCTCAAGAGTCTTCTCCAACACCACAGTTCAAAAGCATCAAAGTCTAACTCTTACCTCCATACGTGACCAGTGGAAAAACCGTAGCCTTGACTAGATGGATCTTAGTCGGCAAAGTAATGTCCCTGCTTTTAAATATGCTATCTAAGTTGGTCATATCTTTTCTTCCAAGGAGTAAGCATCTTTTAGTCCAACTCTCATATCCATACATGACCACTGGAAAAACCATAGCCTTGACTAGATGGATCTTAGTGGGCAAAGCAATGTCTTTGCTTTTGAATATGCTATCTAAGTTGGTCATAACTTTTCTTCAAAGGAGTAAGCATCTTTTAATTTCATGGCTGTCAAAATCTGCAGTGATTTTGGAGCCCCCAAATAAAGTCTGACACTGTTTCCACTGTTTCCTCATCTATTTCCCATGAAGTGATGGGACCAGATGCCATGATCTTCATTTTTTTGAATGCTGAGCTTTAAGCCAACTTTTTTACTTTCCACTTTCACTTTCATCAACAGGCTTTTTAGTTCCTCTTCACTTTCTACCATAAAGGTAGTGTCATCTGCATATCTGACATTACTGATATTTCTCCCAGCAGTCTTGATTCCAGCTTGTGCTTCTTCCAGTCCAGCGTTTCTCATGATGTACTCTGCATATAAGTTACATAAGCTGGGTGACAGCCTTGATGTACTCCTTTTCCTATTTGGAACGAGTCTGTTGTTCCATGTCCAGTTCTAACTGTTGCTTCCTGACCTGCATACAGATTTCTCAGGAGGCAGGTCAGGTGATCTGGTATTCCCATCTCTTTCAGAATTTTCCACAGTTTATTGTTAACCACACAGTCAAAGGCTTTGGCAAAGTCGATAAAGCAGAAATAGATGTTTTTCTGGAACCCTCTTGATTTTTCCATGATCCAGCAGATGTTGGCAATTTGATTTCTGGCTCCTCTGCCTTTTTGTAAACCAGCTTGATCATCTGGAATTTCATGGTTCACATATTGCTGAAGCCTGGCTTAGAGAATTTTGAGCATTATTTTACTAGCATGTGAGATGAGTGCAATTGTGAAGTAGTTTGAGCATTCTTTGGCATTGCCTTTCTTTGGGATTGGAATGAAAACTGACCTTTTCCAGTCCTGTGGCCCCTGCTGGGTTTTCCAAATTTCCTGGCGTATTGAGTGCAGCACTTTCACAGCATCATCTTTCAGGATTTGAAATAGCTCTATTGGAATTCCATCACCTCCACTAGCTTTGTTCGTAGTGATGCTTTCTAAAGCCCACTAGACTTCACATTCTAGAATGTCTGGCTCTAGATGAGTGATCACACCATCGTGACTTTCCAGGTTGTGATGACCCTTTTGTACAGTTCTTCTGTGTATTCTTGCCACCTCTTCTTAATATCTTCTGCTTCTCTTAGGTCTATATCATTTCTGTCCTTATCGAGCCCATCTTTGCATGAAATGTTCCCTTAGTATCTCTAATTTTCTTGAAGAGATCTCTAGTCGTTCCCATTCTATTGTTTTCCTTTATGTATTTGCATTGATTGCTGAGGAAGCCTTTCTTATCTATCTTTGCTGTTCTTTGGAACTGTGCATTCAAATGAGTATATCTTTCCTTTTCTCCTTTGCTTTTCACTTCCCTTCTTTCACAGCTATTTGTAAGGCCTCCTCAGACAGCCATTTTGCATTTTTACATTTCTTTTTCTTGGGGTGGTCTTGATTATTGTCCTCTGTACAATGTCATGAACCTTCATCCATAGTTCATCTGGCACTCTGTCTATCAGATCTAGTCCCTTAAATCTATTTGTTACTTTCACTGTATAGTCATAAGGGATTTGTTTTAGGTTATACCAAAATTGTCTACTAGTTTCTCCACTTTCTTTAATTTCAGTCTAAATTTGGCAATAAGGAGTTCATGATCTGAGCCACAGTTAGCTCCCAGCCTTGATTTTGCTGACTGTATAAAGTTTCTCCATCTTTGGCTGAAAAAATATAATCAATCTGATAATGCTGTTGACCATCTAGTGATGTCCATGTATAGAGTCTTCTCTTATGTTGTTGGAAGAGTTAATTCGTTTCAAATTCCCACTCTGATATGCTAGCTGTGTAAAGTTATTTAAGGTACTGTTTTCTTATCAGTATAAATATGACTATAATTTTCATGTAGTGGTTAAAATAATATGTGCAGGGTGACTAGCACAATGCCTGACACATAGTGAACAATTACTGGATAATAAAGATATAATGTATTTATTAAAAAGCATACTTTATAAAAGAAATTCACTGAGAATTTTATAACTTTTAAAGAAAAGACCTCAGATGTTGGATGATGGTTTAATATTTCCTTTGAAAATCTATCTTAAAAAAGTATTTTTCAATTTAAGGCTAATGTAAAGTGAACTAAAGATGTGAATCAAATTTATGACATTTGCTGCTGAAATATTGGACTTTGAGTATTAGATATAAAGCATGATGTGTTGATGTGTCTAAAATAGCTCTTCCAATGTGTAATAGAAAATGACAGTCTCTGTCATGCTTTTATCCACCCACATGCCAGAAATATTAATGACATATTTTGGACCCAAATCTGAATGTCTTTCTCTAAACACATAGAGATAATTTAAACAGTGACTATATTTAAAACCCCTGGAGAAGGAAATGGCAACCCATTCCAGTATTTTTGCCTGGAGAATCCCATGGACAATGGAGCCTAGGAGGCTACAGCCCATGAGTTCTCAAGAGTTTCACATGACTTAATGACTAAATCATGCAAAGAACAGTGACATTTTCTACCATGAAAATTGTATAGAAGAGTGAAATTTTTCAAATTTTGGCAAGCTGACAATGCCAAAATTAGGTTTTGGCTGCATAAACAAAAGAGAAATAAAGGAATAGAGGTGTTAAGAAAGAGACTGTTGTTGTTTAGTCACTAAATCTTATTCAACTATTTTATGAGTCCATGGATTGTAGCTTGCCAGTCTCCTCTGTCCATGGGATTTTCTAGACAAGAATACTGCAGAGGGTTGCTATTTCCTGCCACAGGAGATCTTCCCTGACCCAGGGATCAAACGCAGGTCTCCATTGGCAGGGGGATTGTGGCTTTACTACAGAGTCACCAGAGAAACCCAAGAATGGGGTTAGAGAGATTGCTAAGTAATAAAAGATTTGTTACATGATGAATTATATAATCAGGTAAGTTTATGTTCAGCTCTAAGACATGAATTTAGTTGAATGTCCTAAATTCAAAATATACTAATACCAAAGAATGCTTAAACAAGCAGGTAGAATCTAGGAACATTTTTAAAGGAATATTGTATCTAAATGATAATTTCAGTGTGTAGGCAAGAACTGTTGCTTTGATATTCTTAATATAAACTCAAATGTTCTAAAAAAAAAAAAATATATATTCTAATTTAATTCCTATTCAAACATTCATTTAAATGTTTTCTACCATTCTTTGCAAAAGTATAAGCCACCCATTTTGAAAAAATAAAAATAATAGTCAATTAAATAGATTTGGGAGACCAGAATAGCAAGCTCTTGTGCCCTGAGATGATAGCTGAGCCCAAGGGGAAGAAGAAAAACACTATATTCCTGGCAGGAACTCAGTCAATGAAAAACCATGGATTCTGTTTACTATAAATTATCAATTTTTTTTTTCTCCTCTATAAAAGCATTCCTCTTTTCTTGCCTTGGGGAATCTTTTCACATGGATTGTCATGTTTGCAGTCCCCAAGTTGCAGTTTTCTGATGATGCCTAATAAACCCATTCATGTTTAAGAAATATTTAGTTGGTTTAGGTCAAAAATTTGTAACTAACTATATATAAGAAAAGAGCAGTTCACAATGATGTCTCGATTCCAACTTTGACATGAATGTATTTCATTAATATATTTATGTAAAAGAAAAAATCATCATAAAGATGAAAACTTTGCTAAAAATATCAAATATCAGAATTTTTTTCACAAGTTAATCAATGACAGGATCCTCTTTACAAGGAAAGATGATTATACTTATTTTCTTAAAAATTGGATAAAATTAGTGGAACATTGTTTTCTAGTCTGCTAAAATGGAGAATAGATTAGGATCATGATTCTTTAAAAAAATAAAGAACTGTTTTTCTATTTACAATTTGAAAGTTGCATCAGTGTCCTTTAGATATTATAAGTAAAGCACTTTCTATGCTTTAATATTATAAAATAGTTATTCTGGATTAGAATGAAAATAATAATATATAATGCTAAATATTAATTATCCATTTTTTCATTCACACTTCTAACAATGGACTTCTAAATTCTAAGTTTTCTCATCCTCAATAAAATTGGTTTTATGGTGTCCAAAGTCAACCGGAGTTCTAATGATTTCAAATACATTAATAAGTCTTGTCTTTTTCTTTCTTTCTTTCTTTTTTTTTTCTTTTCTTTTTTTTTTTTTGTAGCAGTATGCACAAACTTTAGTCAGGGGATGGTTTTCTAAACTTTTCCCTAGTTAAACACTTTAAAGAGTTGCCAAGATTTTGACCATAACAGAATGTAAAAGTAATTGGTGTAATATTTTCTAACATGTCCCTAAGTGTTTCTGGAATGATATCATTACAACTGATTTTCAACTCTGAAATGTATAAGGTTATACAAATCTTTCCAGAAGCTGTTCTCTGTCAATATCATTTTCTTGGAGCCACAGAGCTCTACATTATGTGACTTTTCACATTTGTAGCTTTTAATAGCATGCTGATATTCTATCAGTGGTTTTGAGTGTTAGTGGCACAATGCATTAAGAAATAAAATCTAATCTCATATAATTAAAGTTTAAGTATATTCCATAAAAACATATCAGTGCACTGTAATTTTGTTGGGCTGATTTATCTGGAAGGTTTCATGTGGGCCAAAAGGAACAAAAACAAATGAGATGAACTAACTGGTGGCAAGCCTTTATTTTTGATGATACATATGATTTTACTTGTTGAGTGAATCCATGTAAGAATTGTCAAGAGATTTGCTTTTTATGATGACATGACTATCATTAATATGTATTCAGAAAACTGATTTAGACATTTGAGAAAAAGTATAAAAATGGAATAAGCTTCATTTTGATTCAAAGTCCTCTATAAACTACATATGTAGGACATTAATCATATATTATATTGTGCTTACTCAGTTGTGTCCAACTCTTTGCAACCCCATCGACTGTAGCCCACCAAGCTCCTCTATCCATGGAATTTTCTAGGCAAGAATACTAGAGTAGGTTGCCACTTCCTTTTCCAGGGGAACTTTCCAACACAGGGATCAAACCCATCTCTTGCATCTCCTGCATTGGCAGATGGATTCATTTTTTACCAATAGCATCTGGAGTATGAAGTAAAGTGGGCCTTAGGAAGTATCACTCGAACAAAGCTTGTGGAGGTGATGGAATTCCAGGTGAACCATTTCAAATCCTAGACGATGATGTTGTTAAAGTGCTGCACTCAATATGCCAGCAAATCTGGAAAACTCAGCAGTGGCCACAGGACTGGAAATGGTCAGTTTTCATTACAATCCCAAAGAAGCGCAATGCCAAAGAATGCTCAAACTACTGCAAAATTGTACTCATCTCACATGCTAATAAAGTAATGCTCAAAAATACCCAAGTTAAGCTTCATCAGTACGTGAACTGAGAACTTCCAGATGTTCAAGCTGGTTTTAGAAAAGGCAGAGGAACTAGAGATCAAATTGCCAACAAAGGTAGTCATAAAGCATATTCATTTATAATTCTATTTTTGTGTGTCAACAATATTTTTGTAATGACAAATGTATGTTTCTTTTAAAACCCACTCATAAAAAGCTTTTTTCCCCCTCAGTTGCCCTCAAGAAACTAAATACAGTGATACTTTAATTTAAATGAATGATTTCAAATTAAGCTTGAATTTATCAAAATTAGATAAATACTATATATATATATATATATATATATATTCCAAGAGAAAAAAAAAATCCACCCTGCTTCAAACTCCTTTCAGGTATTGTAATTATTTCTTAATTTTTATTGTCTGAAATTTACTTCCAAATCACTATAGAAAACTCAATCAATAATTTTTGCTAAGAAAATATATTTGAATGTTTCATTCAACTAAAAATATGATTAAGGAAATATATATATATAATTGCAAAATGACATGGGCCGTCTAAATTTCTTGTGTATACACACAAATAGTTGTGTGTATATGTGTATGTGTGTGTATGTGTGTGCATTTCATTTAGTCTAGAAGTTCAGAAGTAGATATATCAGTTCATTTTGGTTATAAACTTAAACCTAGGTTATTTTAAAATGCCATCTGATTTAGCTATTTGTATTACACTTTTTCCAAGGTGGCTTTTTTCATGCCTGGTGCATCTCTGATTGCTGCCAAATAATTTCTCTCTTATCTTTCCCAGAAATGTAGACTGCCATGTCTTTTGAAATTTTCTGGTCTGTACATACATCATTACATGATCTTCATTAGCCAGCTTGTATAAATATCAGTCAAATTTAGGATTTTCTGTAGATTGTACTAGATGAGAAATTTATTTTTATACTTGGATTTGATTTAATAAGAATAATATTCCTTATTAATTTATCCATAAAGTGTACAATGTTTTATATACATTTCATTTTTAATTAGCTGGATGTATAAATATATAATTTATATATCATTAGACAATTTGCTTAAGAACTATTTTTCCCCTTTAAAATGAGAACATACTTTTCTGCTTCATGAATGAAAGAAAAAAAATGGAACAAAACATTCAGCACTAGAATTGGATGCAATAAATATGATCCTTAAGTAAAAAGATATTGAACGTATTTAGTTTTATGTAAAGAATTCAGTTGAGGTATTTTAAAGGGAAAAATTAAATAGTATAAATAAGTCTCAAAGGACTGGCAACAAACAAAGAATACTTATTACAGAAAAGTCTGTTATTCTCTTGTAACATGGCAATGTGTAAATGAATTTAAAAAGATTCTATTTATCTTTATCAGTATTTCAAGAACTAAATGTGGGCCTAGATTTCCATGTTATAAAATATTTAATATCAATACTATTATAACATAATCCTGGAAAGACATGCATAAATTATTCTTCAGAAGAGAAAAATGGTACTATCTATATATATATATACATTGAGGTGAGCATAATTTTAGCTCAGAAAAAAAAATAAAATTCATTCTTTTGGATTGATTTTTCTCATTCACAAAGTCAAATAAATAATTGCAAGATTTTCACATTACACATTTGATAACTGATTATTTTCCTACCTTGGGCCTAAATAGAAATAAAATATTGCTCATCTTGAGTCTTCTGCCACTTGAAAATAAATAGGTTGTCACTTATTATATGTAATAGCCAACATATATTTTATATACATAAGTAGAGATCCTTTCTAAAGGATCTCATAATTTATCATTTATTTTGCCTTTTATTATTTACTTATCTTGATATAGAAGTTAGCTTTTGTTATGTATCTATAGACAAAAATAATATGTTAGCTAAATTTTGAAATCCTTGTTTCTTTCATTTTTAAAAATTAATTAATTCATTCATTTTTTGGAAGCTAATTGCTTTACAATATTGTATTGGTTTTGCCATACAGTGATATGAATCCACCACAGGTGTACATGTGTTCCCCATCCTGAAACCCCTCCAACCTCCCTCCCCATCCCATCCCTCTGGGTCATCCCAGTGCACCAACCCCAAGCACCATGCATCATGCATCAGACTTGGACTGGCGATTCTCTTCTTGTATGATAATATGCAAGTTTCAATGCCATTCTCACAAACCATCCCACCCTCGCATTCTCCCACAGAGTCCAAACGACTGTTCTATGCATCTGTGTCTCTTTCACTGTCTCACATACAGGGTTATCATTACCATTGTTCTAAATTCCATAAATATGCATTAGTATACTGTATTGGTGTTTTTCTTTCTGACTTACTTCATTCTGTATAATAGGCTCCAGTTTCATCCAACTCAGTAGAAGTGATTCAAATGTATTCTTTTTAATGGCTGAGTAATACTCCATTGTGTATATGTACCACAGCTTTCTTATCCATTCATCTGCTGATGGACATCTAGGTTGCTTCCATGTCCTGGTTATTATAACAGTGCTGCAGTGAACATTGAGGTACACATGTCACTTTCAATTCTGGTTCCCTTGGTGTGTATGCCCAGCAATGGGATTGCTGGATCATATAGCAGTTCTAGTTCCAGTTTTTTTTTAAGGAATCTCCACACTGTCTTCCATAGGGGCAATACTAGTTTGCACTCCCACCAACAGTGTAAGAGGGTTCCCTTTTCTCCACACTCTCTCCAGCATTTATTTCTTGTAAACTTTTTGATTGCAGCCATTCTGATTGGCTTGAAATGGTACCTTATTGTGATTTTGATTTGCATTTCTCTGATAATGAGTGATGTTGAGCATCTTTTCATTTGTTTGTTAGCCATCTGTATGTCTTCTTTGGAGAAACGTCTGTTTAGTTCTTTGGCTCATTTTTGGATTGGATCTTTTATTTTTTTGGAATTGAGCTACAGCTATTGCTTGTATATTTTTGAGATTAATTCTTTGTCTGTTGCTTTGTTTACTATTATTTTGTCCCATCCTGAATTTTTGTCTTTTCACCTTGTTTATAGTTTCTTTTGTTGTGAGAAAGCCTTTAATTCAATTAGGTCACATTTGTTTATTTTTGCTTTTATTACCAATATTCTGGGAGGTGGGTCATAAAGAATCCTGCTGTGATTTATGTTGAGAGTGTTTTGCCTATGTCTTCCTCTAGGAGTTTTTTGTTGTTTTGTTTTGTTTTGTTTAGTTTCTGGCCTTACATTTAAATCTTTAATCCACTTTGAGTTTATTTTTTTGTGTGTGGTGTTAGGAAGTGTTCTAGTTTCACTTTTTACCAGTTGTTGACCAGTTTTCCCAGCACCACTTGTTAAAGAGATTGTCTTTTCTCCATTGTATATTCTTGCCACCTTTGTCAAAGATAAGGTGACCTTAGGTGAGTGGATTTATCTCTGGGCTTTCAATTTTGTTCCATTGATCTATATTTCTGTCTTTGTACCAGTACTGTACTTTCTTTATGGCTGTGGTTTTGTAGTAGAACCTGAAGTCAGGCAGGTTGATTCCTCCAGGTCCATTGTTCTTTCTCAAGATGGCTTTGGCTATTCGAGATTTTTGTATTTCCATACAAACTGTGAAATTATTTGATTTAGTTCTGTGAAAAATACCGTTGGTAGCTTGATAGGGATTGCATTGAATCTATAGATTGCATTGGATAGTATACTTATTTTCACTATATTGATTCTTCTGATCCTTAAACACGGTATATATTCTCCATCTATGTGTGTCCTCTTTGACTTCTTTCACCAGTGTTTTATAGTTTTATATATAAAGTTCTTATTTTTTTAGGTAGGTATATTCCTAAGTATTTTATTATTTTCGTTGCAATGGTGAATGGAATGGTTTTCTTAATATCTCTTTCTCTTTTCTCATTGTCAATGTATTAGAATGCAAGGGATTTCTGTGTGTTGATTTTATACCCTGAAATTTACTATATTCATTAATTAGCTCTAGTAATTTTCTGGTGGAGTCTTTAGGGTTTTCTATGTAGTGGATCTTGTCATCTGCAAACAATGAGACTTTTACCTCTTCTTTTACAATCTGAATCACTTTTATTTCTTTTTCTGCTCTGACTGCTGTGGTCAAAACTTCCAAAACTATGTTGAATGTTAGTGGTGAGAGTGGGCACCCTTGTCTTGTTCCTGACTTTAGGGGAAATGATTTCGATTTTTCATCATTAAGGATAATGTTTGCTGTGGGTTTGTCATATATAGCTTTTATTACGTTGAGGTATGTTCCTTCTATTCCTGCTTTCTGGAGAGTTTTTATCATAAATGGATGTTGGATTTTGTCAAAGGCTTTCTCTGCATCTATTGAGATAATCATATGGCTTTTATTTTTCAATTTGTTAATTTGTTGTATTACATTGATTGATTTGTGAATATTGAAGAATCCTTGCATCTCTGGGATAAAGCCCACTTGGTCATGATGTAGAATCTTTTAATATGTTATTGGATTCTGATTGCTAGAATTTTGTTAAGGATTTTTACATGTATGTTCACCAGTGATATTTGCCTGTAGTTTTCTCTTTTATTGTGGCATCTTTGTCAGGTTTTGGTATTAGGGTGATGGTGGCCTCATAGAATGAGTTTGGAAGTTTACCTTCCTCTCCAATTTTCTGAAAGAGTTTGAGTAGGATAGGTGTTAGCTCTTCTCTAAATTTTTGGTAGAATTCAGCTGTAAAACCATCTGGTCCTCGGCTTTTGTTTGCTGGAATTTTTCTGATTACAGTTTCAATTTTTGTGCTTGTGATGGGTCTGTTAAGATTTTTCATTTCTTCCTGGTTCAATTTTGGAAAGTTGTACTTTTCTAAGAATTTGTCCATTTCTTCCAAGTTGTCCATTTTATTAGCATATAGTTACTGATAGTAGTCTCTAATGATTCTATTTCTTTGTTGTCTGTTGTGATCTCTCCATTTTCATTTCTAATTTTGTTTATTTGAATTTTCTGCATTTGTTTCTTGATGATTCTAGCTAATGGTTTGTCAATTTTACTTAACTTCTCAAAGAACCATTTTGGCTTTGTTGATTTTTGCAATGGTCTCTTTTGTTTCTTTTGCATGTCTGCCCTAATTATTGAGATTTCTTTCCTTCTACCAACCCTGGGGTTCTTAATTTGTTCCTTTTCTAGTTGCTTTTGGTATAAAGTTAGGTTATTTATTTGATATTTTTCTTGTTTCCTGAAGTATTTCATATATATTCACTGGTTAAGTATTTGTGGTTCTATTTAATACATTTAAATATGTGTACTTTCCAGTAATTCACTTCTAAATAATCTTCATGAATTTATTTATGGATGTATGGCATTAATGTGCATACATTCCCAGATTATGCAGTGGTAAATAATTCACCTGAAAATGCAGGAGACACAAGAGATGTGCATTTCATCCCTGGGTCGGGACTATCCACTGAAGAAGGAAATGGCAACCTACTCCAGTATTCTAGCCTGGAAAAGTCCATGGACAAAGAGGGGCCACAAAGAGTTGGAAACTCTTTGTATGCTCACTCATACACACACACACACACATATGCCATTAATGTGCATATGTATGAATATAAGTACAATCACTCTCTTGTTACTCTGCTAAAGAATGTACCACATATTTCATATTTAGTCATTGAGCAATTGCAAGTATGTGTGGTATATAAGCATATATATATATATGTTATATATGTGTTTTACATACATAAAAGAGTTTTATATGCATACTTATGCATACACTTTTATGAAAAATATATAAGCATCAAGTTATTTAAATATATATAATATATACACTTTGTTCCTTTATCTAACGCATTGTATCAGATTCTTTTTTCTTTGGTCTTGGCTTAAGGTACAGTAAAAGGTATAAATGGGTTATAAATAATGATATAGATTTAAATTTTCAGTATAATATATTTTAAAATTTGTATAGAAATAGATGCAACTATATATTTAATGTATCATAGAAACATATTATATACCTATCCTACAAGATATGAACTCAATATAATACTTTGGTTCAGCTACTTGTAGAAAAGCTGATATATAAGAATAAAAATATATTTTAACAATGAGGGTTAGGTAATAATATTTGCAAAAATATGATTTTATATATAATATTTTATAATGAGACTTTACAAATTGAAATCAAAATTACTTATACAATATAACTTGAGTGTTTAATGTGATCATTTACCTTTTACATAAATATATATCACTTATAATAAGATAAGACTATACTTACAAACAAACATCATCATGAGAAACGCCGGACTGGAAGAAACACAAGCTGGAATCAAGATTGCTGGGAGAAATAACAATAACCTTAGATATGCAGATGACACCACCCTTATGGCAGAAAGTGAAGAGGAATTAAAAAGCCTCTTGATGAAAGTGAAAAAGAGAGTGAAAAAGTTGGCTTAAAGCTCAACATTCAGAAAACAGAGATCATGGCATCTAGTCTCATCACTTCATGGGAAAATAGATGAGGAAACAGTGGAAGCAGTGTCAGACTTTATTTTCTGGGCTCCAAAATCACTGCAGATGGTGACTGCAACCATGAAATTAAAAGACACTTACTTCTTGGAAGAAAAGTTATGACCATCCTAGATAGCATATTCAAAAGCAAATACATTACTTTGCTGACTAAATTCCATCTAGTCAAGGCTATGGTTTTTCCTGTGGTCATGTATGGATGTGAGAGTTGGACTGTGAAGAAGGCTGAGTGTCGAAGAATAGATGCTTTTGGACTGTGGTGTTGGAGAAGACACTTGAGAGTCCCTTGGACTACAAGGAGACCCAACCAATCCATTATGAAGGAGATCAGTCCTGGGATTTATTTGGAAGGAATGATGCTAAAGCTGAAACTCCAGTATTTTGGCCACCTCATGCGAAGAGTTGACTCATTGGAAAAGACTCTTATGCTGGGAGGGATTGGGGGCAGGAAGAGAAGGAGACAACAGAGGATGAGATGGCTGGATGGCATCACCAGCTCGATGGACGTGAGTCTGAGTGAACTCCGGGAGTTGGTGATGGACAGGGAGGCCTGGCGTGCTGCAATTCATGGGGTCGCAAAGAGTTGGACATGACTGAGTGACTGAACTGAACTGAACTACAAGCAAACATCTTGCAGTTGCTAAATCTACAGCTTTGTTTGTACAAAAGTTATCTGC
Organism: Nanger dama; assembly: GCA_917880005.1. Classification (NCBI taxonomy): domain Eukaryota; kingdom Metazoa; phylum Chordata; class Mammalia; order Artiodactyla; family Bovidae; genus Nanger; species Nanger dama. The sequence continues at coordinate 11,578,169 of CAKJTW010000014.1, forward strand.
ACAAGTTTTTCTTTTTTTTTTTTTAATTTAAATTCATTTATTTTAATTCGAGGCTAATTACTTTATAATATTGCATTGGTTTTGCCATACATCAACATGAATCCACCACGGGTGTACATGTGTTCCCAGTCCTGAACCCCCTCCTCTCTCCCTCCCCATACCATCCCTCTGGGTTTTGCGTGAGTCACTCAGTGGTATCTGACTCTTTGTGACCCTATGGACTATAATCTGCCAGGCTGGCTCCTCTGTCCATGGAATTCTCCAGGCAAGAATACTGGAGTGGATAGCCATTCCCTTCTCCAGGGGATCTTCTCAACCTAGAGACTGAGCCCAGATCTGTTTCATTGCAGGCAGATTTTTCACTGTTTGGGCCACTTAGGAAGCACTACATTTTTATGAATGACGTGAAAGGGAATATTGTTAGCTTTTGAGAAATACATTAAAATCAGAGGGATTTCCCTCCCATTTTTATAATCCACTTTTAGCTGTCATTTCTTTCTAAAATTTAATTGGTAAACAATTTATCAAAATGTTAATACTTCTTATTTAAAACCATTCATGTTCAAAAGTACAATATTTTATGAAAAATTTCCAACAGTCTGAATCAAATACTAACAGGCTTGAACAATTTGTTAAAATCTTAATTGAAATCCCTCTCATTCCTGGTCAAGAGAACTTTTCTTGTATTACTTTTAGTCCTTGTCCATTTTAAAACAAAGCTAGAGTAAAAATCATGCCATATAACTAAGAGCTCAGATTTTTGAAGTACAAGAATTTACTAATAAAGTAAAGAGAAAAAATCTTTTAAATGAATGAGCTTCAGATGCTAAAATAGAAGTGTGTGTAACTCATGATGAATTTTAAAAATTTCTTAATTTCATGATAATATCCACTTAAAATTACCTCAATATTGATTAAAATACACTATTTTGCATTCTGAATTATAAATATAAAGATAAAGCAAAGTACTTTTGGGAAACTGTAAAAAGATGGAAGAAAAACTTCCGGGCATATAGAATTTATTCCACATTTAAACATATATATAATTGTTTAGTTTCACAGAGAAATACGTATTTATGTGTTGTTTTTTCTTTTCAAATAGGAGTCATCCTAGCATATGATAGATCTTGAGTGTAGTATTTCATAGCAATTCTAATTGGTTCAATGCTTTTCTTGACTTAATTAAAATCCTATTTTCCCATGTTGTTGTTCAGGCACTAACTTTCATCTAACACTTTGTGACCCCGTGGACAGCAGCATGTCAGGCTTCCTTATCTTCACTATACTTTGGAATTTCCTCAGACTCTTGTCCATTGAGTTGATGATGCTATCAAACGATCTTATTCTCTGCTGCCCCCCTTCTTATCTTGCCCTCATTTTTTCCCATCATGAGGGCCTTTTCCAGTGAGTCTGCTCGTTGCATCAAGTGGCCATGGATATTCAGCTTCAGCATCAGTCCTTCCAATGAATATTCAGGGTTGATTTCCTTTAAAAGTGACTAGTTAAATCTCTTTGTATTTCAAAGAACTCTCAAGAATTTTCCCCAGTACCACAATTTGAAAGCATCAAATCTTCAACACTCAGACTTATGTATGGACCAACTCTCTCACACACATAGTAATACTGGAAAAACTGTAGCCTTGTCTGGTTCTAACTGTTGCTTTTTCACCTGTATACATGTTTCTCAGGAGACAGGTAAGGAGGTCTGGTATTCTCATCTCTGTCTATTGTGATTTATGCAGTCACAGTGACTTCACTTTCACTTTTCACTTTCATGCCTTGGAGAAGGAAATGGCAACCCACTCCAGTGTTCTTGCCTGGAGAATCCCAGGGACGGGGGGAGCCTGGTGGGCTGCCGTCTATGGGGTCGCACAGAGTTGGACACGACTGAAGCAACTTAGCAGCAGCAGCAGCAGCAGGAGTAGTCAATGAAGCAGAGGTCAATTTTTTTTTTTTTTTTAATTCCCTTACTTTCTATATGATCCAACAAATGTAGCAGTTTGATCTGGAAATCTGCCTTTACTAAACTCAACTTGTACTTCTGCAAGTTCTCGATTCAGGTACTGCTGAAACCTCACTTAGAGGATTTTGAGCATTACTTTGCTAGCATGTGAAATGAGAACAATTGTACAATAACTTGAACATTCATTCCTTTTCTACTTAATTGATTTTATTGTCTTTTGTATTGGAAATATAGAAGCCATTTTTGTATCATTGTTTCATAATGTGCATCAAAGCTTTATTAATCATTCAGGTTTACTAACTATCACTGTCTCATCTTAGATGGACAGTTTCAAATTGCATATTTTTGATGCAACTATTTAAAAACGTGTCTACTCAGATTAAAAAAATAATATATGTAAAATGAGACCAAAAATATCTGCCTATGAGAATGGCAGAGTATATTGCCATTTACAATAACTTTTTGTCATGAACAATGAGAAAAGAAATGAACAAAATAAAAAAGTGCATCAGACACTTGTCAAATAAATAGAAAATTAGTTCATCAGAAACAAAGAAATATATCTAGAGGAGCAAGATTAACATCTGGGCTAATTTAACCTTTAAGGAGTTTTCTATTTCCTAAGATAGTAACACAACAATGAGAGGACAGAATGCTTGATGGATGCATGAGTCAGGTACAAAATAAAGTTTAGAGCTCACTGAAGTTTGAAGATCCTAGTAAAATCCTAAGTTTTCCTGTGGAATCCCGAAATGCCAATGAGCAGACTCTCCAGGATTGACACGTATATTCAAATTGTTTTTTGTTTCCTGCATTAATTTAGGGTTATTAGATAGTTAAAAGATAATTTTGACTAAAAACATGAAATATATTTTCATTTTGTATATATTGACCAAAACTCAATAGAAATATCAAGTTGACTAAGAAGATGAGATAGAAACAAAAACCTAGGAAGCATACAAACCATCGGAACAGCCTCTTGTCAGATGATAATTTCAGAATAACTTTTCAGTAATATAAACAGGTAGTTTTAATACCCTAATGACTGCTAGAGAAAATGAAAATTCTAAGAAAAACAGTAGAAAATTTAAAGCTAAAATGTAAAATTCAAAATAACATTTTAATGATTCAGTTATAAATTTAATAGATTAAGCAGAGCAGTAGAAAAAATTAGAAAACAGAAAGAGATAACTGAACAAATATTTAGAGTGAAGCACAGAGAAATAAAATGTTAGAAAACATAGAGTATAAGGTTTATATGAAATGAAGTTACAAATTTATTTGTGATATTGGCTCAGACAGTAAAGAATCTTCCTGTAATGCAGGACATGGATTTGATCCCTGGGTCAGGAAGATCCCCTGGAGTAAGGAGTGACACCCCATTTCAGGTTTCAGTATTCTTGGCTGGAGATTCACATGGGCAGAGTCAAACACAACTGAGTGATTAATACACTGACACACACATGAATTCCAAAAATGAGAGGAAAAGAACTGGTGCCTTAAAGAAGAAATTGTACCCCAAATATGATTACTTTGGAGAGACAGCCTGTTAATTCTGTCTTAGCTTGCCATATTAGAGATTTCTAATGACTTGTTAACATTCAAGTGTTACAAAGTATGTGAGTATGAAGCTTATGACAATCTCAGATATAGGGAGTTTTCCACACATTTCCTGGTGATTCTTTCAGGAAGAACACCAGAAATTTCTTGGAAATGTGTGGGGAAAAGTAGAGCTTAATTCCTTTCTCTTTGAAAGTGGACAGTACATAATGACTTGCTTCTAATGAGCAGAATATGAAGTTATAAGTATAAGTAACCTTACTGTGCTAAAAATCAAGGTGCACTTTGCTTGTAAAAAGATATAAAAATTTATATCATCTAACACTTGATGTGAAGCAAAAAGATTTCCTTACTTTGCATACCTTGCTATGTACTTTCCCACAATATTTTATGCTTTAATAAAACATTAAAGATAAAAGTAAGAAAAAAGTAATATAAAGTTGTTAAGTCACCAAGTTGTGTCTGACTTTCAAGCCCCATGGACCACAGGATGGCAGGGTTCCCCATCCTTCAATATCTCCCAGAGTTTGCTCAACCTCCTATACCTTGAGCTGGTAATGTTATCCAACCAACTCATCCTCTGTCATCCCCTTCTCATCCTGCCCTCAGTCTTTTGCAGAATCTTTCACTATGAGTCAGTCAGCTCTTCACATCAGGTGGCCAAAATAATGTCACACAAAATATACACAATACACTTGTGTGAATTTGAAGACAACTTTTTTGGGGGTGAGGGAAGGCTATTTTAATAATATATAATTGCTAATTTCTCCCATACAAATATGAAAATTTACTTTGGCCACCTCATGCCAGTTGACTCACTGGAAAAGACTCTGATGCTGGGAGGGATTGGGGGCAGGAGGAGAAGGGGAAGACCGAGGGTGAGATGGCTGGATGGCATCACGGACTCGATGGATGTGAGTCTGAGTGAACTCCGAGAGATGGTGATGAACAGGGAGGCCTGGCGTGCTGCGATTCATGGGGTCACAGAGTCAGACACGACTGAGCGACTGAACTGACTGACTGACTGAGTGTAATCCACATATAAACAGAAGTGAGTTTTATTCTTTATCCTAGGTATTGTAAAATAATTCTGTTGTTCACATAGAGAACCAACATTAACATCCAATATTAAAAGATATTTAATAAAGAGGTCAGTGAAAGAGCAAACATGTTTCACAGGAGTTAAAACATTTCTAAGGCTCTATAATTAAAGCAGCATAGTGGCTTATGAAAAGATGGACTATAAGGGTAAAATATACAAAGCCTAGAAACAGAAACAAGCAAAATAGGAAATCCAATACCTGTTTAGTGCTTTATGGAGAATATTAAATTGTTAATATGCTAAGATGGGATATTTTGATAGTCATTTAAAAACCTGACATAATAAATTCAAGAAAACATTGGTACTAGTAAAAGACATAAATAGTTTAAAAATAAATATCTTAATTAAAAACATCAATTAATTGACATATATTCATATAGTGAAAGCCTTCCAGCTATGGTTCAAATTGAGATTTAAAAAGACTGATAATTTAGATTATAATATTCTAGAAAACATTTCATGATAAAACCATAAACAATGCCAAAAATAAAATTTTAAATGATCTGAAAAGGTTTTTGCTCTCTCTCTCTCTCTATATATATATATAGCACAATTTTTAAAGGGGCTATTTTCTCATATATGTGTCACATATATGTGTATATGTGTATAGTACATAAATATTTTCAAAAATTCAAGGGAATATAAAGCAAAGAAAATGAACAGATTGCACATAAAAGTATACAAATGACTCAAAAGTGAACAGCAATGAAAAGCAAGCTTTACATTACTCACAATAAGAGGAAACAAATTAAATTACATTGACGTGTCACTTCTGAATTATTTCTTTGGAAATATTGAAACACCTGATGCAAAGCTCTTTTAATGAGACAGCAGGGAAGATAAGTACTCTTATAGAGTATAAGTGAGAATGAAATGCAGTAAAACACCTGCAGGGGAAAATTTGGCAATATCTAACTACATATGCATTTATCAGGGCTAATATTCTGATAGTGATAAAAGCTGTAAATATTCAAGATGTTACCATTGGGAGAAACTAAGTCCAGGATGCTTAGTACTTCTCTGTTTCTTACAACTGCATGTAAATCTACAATTCTTTCAAGGTAAAAAGCTTAATAAGGAATAATATCTCGACCTAATGATTACATTTTGGAAAAGGAGTAGTCTAGTAAGGAGAATAATGAGATTCTGAATTATTGATAATTTTCTCTTAACAATCTGAGTTATGGTAAAAATAGCCATTATTAGATAAGTCACTGAGGTGAACAATTATTAAATTTGGAATATTCTATATGTTATATTTCAATTCAAAAAATAATAATAAAAGCAAACTTGGCAAAATACCTGAACTTGCTAGGCATTTTTGACTTGTTGATAAGACTCAAAACAAGAAAAGTTGGTAACATGAGTGGACTCTAATAAGTGGGGTGTAGAAATGGAGTGATTTACCCTTTAAATTTATTTATACACAAAAAGGGTTTTTTAATTTAATTTTATTTTATTTTGCATTTATTTTAATTGGAGGCTAATTACTTTACACTATTGTATTGGTTCTGCCACACATCAACAGGAATCCACCATGGGCGTACATGTGTTCCCCATCCTGAACCTCCCTGTACTATCCCTCCGGATCATCCCAGTGCACCAGCCCCAAGCATCCTGTATCAAACCTGGACTGGTGATTTGTTTCTTATATATTATACATGTTTCAGTGCCATTCCCCCAAATCGTCCTACCCTCTCCCTCTCCAAGAGAGTCGAAAAGACTGTTTTATACATCTGTGTCTTTTTGCTGTCTCACATAGAGGGTTATTGTTACCATCTTTCTAAATTCCATATATATGCGTTCAGTTCAGTTCAGCTGCTGAGTCATGTCGACTCTTTGGGACCCCATGAATTGCAGCATGCCAGGCCTCCCTGTCCATCACCAACTCCTGGACTTCACTCAGACTCATGTCCATCGAGTCAGTGATGCCATCCAGCCATCTCATCCTCTGTCGTCCCCTTCTCCTCCTGCCCCCAATCCCTCTCAGCATAAGCATCTTTTCCAGTGAGTCAACTCTTCACATGAGGTGGCCAAAGTACTGGAGTTTCAACTTTAGCATCATTCCTTCCCAAAAAATCCCAGGGCTGATCTCCTTCAGAATGTACTGGTTGGATCTCCTTGTAGTCCAAGGGACTCTCAAGAATCTTCTCCAAGACCACAGTTCAAAAGCATCTATTCTTCAGCACTCAGCTTTCTTCACATTCCAACTCTCACATCCATACATGACCACTGGAAAAAACATATCCTTGACTAGATGGACCTTTGTTGGCAAAGTAATGTCTCTGCTTTTCAATATGCTGTCTAGGTTGGTCATAACTTTTCTTCCAAGGAGTGAGTGTCTTTTAATTTCATGGCTGCAGTCACCATCTGCAGTGATTTTGGAGCCCTCAAATATATATATACATATATATATATATATATATATATATATATATATATATATATGCATTAGTATACTGTATTTGTGATTTTCTTTCTGGTTTACTTCACTCCATACAATAGTCTCAAGTTTCATCTTCTGATTGGCTCTGACATCACTATTTTAGTTGTAAAGAGACCACTGATAATCCAGACCACGATTTGAGTTTTTGTTGTTTAGTTGGTAAGTCCTGTCTGACTCTTTCAGATCTCGTGAATTGCAGCAGGCCAGCCTCTGTCCTCCACTCTGTCCCAAAGCTTCCTCAAATTCATGTCCATTGAATCAGCAACGATATTTAACCTTATCTCATCCACCACTGCCCCCTTCTCCATTTGCTTTCCATCTTTCTCAGCATCAGGGTCTTTTCCAATGAGTCAGCTCTTTTTATCAGGTGGCAAAAGTATTGGAACATCACGTTCAGTAACAGCATTTCCAATGAATGTTCAGAGTTGATGTCCTTTACAACTGACAGGTTTGATCTCCTTGCTGTGTAAGGGTCTCTCAAGAGTCTTCTCCAGCACCAAAATTTGAAAGCATCAATTCTTCAGCACTCAGCCTTATGGATCACTTCTCATATTCATATATGAGTACCAGGAAAAGCACAAGTTTGACTATATGAACCTTTGTTGACAAACTGATGTCTTTACTTTTTAATACACTAAGGTTGTCATAACTTTCCTTCCCATGAGCAAGTGTCTTATAATTTCATGGCTACAGTCACGATCCACAGGGTTTTTGGAGCCCAAGAAAGGAAAATCTGTCACTGCTTCCAATTTTCTCCTTTTGTGAAATAATGGGAATGGGTGCCACGATCTTAGTTTTCTGAATGTTGAGTTTTAAGCCAGCCTTTTCACTCTCCTCTTTCACCCTCATCTAGAGGCACTTTATTTTCTGGAGGTTCCTCTTCACTTTCTGCCATCAGAGTGGTATCATCTGCATAGCTGAAGCTGTTGATATTTCTCCCAGAAATCTTGATTCCAGCTTGTGATTCATTCAGCCCAGAATTTGGCATGATGTACTCTGCATTTAATTTAAATAAGCAGGATGACAATACACAGCCTTGTCATGCTCCTTTCCCAATTTGGAACCAGTCCATTGCTCCTTGTCCAGCGCTAACTGTTGCTTTTTCATCTGGTCCTTAACACAGGTGTCTCAGGAGACAGGTAAGCTGGTCTGGTATTCCAACCTCTTTAAGAATTTTCCACAGTTTCTTGTGATTTGAACAGCCAAAGGCTTTATTGTAGTCAATGAACTTGAAGTGTATGTTTTTCTGGAACTCCCTTGCTTTCTCCATGATTCAGTGGATGTTGGCAATTTGATCTCTGGTTCCTCTGCCTCTTTTGAACCGAGTTGTACAGCTGGAAACTCTCAGTTCACATACAGCTGCAACCTAGCTTGAAGAATTTTTGCATAAATTTATTAGCATGTGAAATAAGTGTGATTTCATGGCAGTTTGAATATACTTGGTATTGACCTTCTTTGGGATTGGAATGAAAAGCAACATTTTCCAGTCCTGTGGCCACTGCTGAGTTTTCCAAATTTGATGACATATTGAATGCAATGCTTTAACAGCATCATCTTTTAGAATTTGAACTAACTCAACTTGAATTCCATCACCTCTGCTACTTTCATTGGTAATAATGCTTCCTAAGGCCCACTTGACTTCATACTCCATGGTGTCTGGATCTAGGTGAGTTATTACATCATCGTGGTTATTTGGGTCAAGATATTTTTAATAAAGTTCTTCTGTGTATTCTTGCCACCTCTTCTTAATGTCTTCTGTCTCTGTTAAGTCTTTACCATTTCTGTCCTTTACCATGCCCATCTTTGCATAAAATGTTCCTTTGATATCTCACATTTTCTTGAAAATATCTCTAGTCATTCCCAGTCTATTTCTTTCCTCTATTTCTTTGCAATCTTCATTGAATGAAGATCTTCTTATCTCTCCTTGCTATTCTCAGGAACTCTGCATTCAGTTGAGTATATCTTTTCCTTTCTCTCTTGCCTTTCTCTTCTCTTCTCTCCTCAGTTATTTGCAAAGCCTCCTCAGACAATCACTTTACCTTCTTGCATTTCTTGTTCTTTGAGGTGGTTTTTGTAATTGCTTCCTGTACAGTGATACAAAACTGTGTCCATAGTTCTTCAGGCACTATATTAGATCTAACCCCTTGAATGTATGCATCACCTCTACTGTATGTATAGTCACATGTGATTTGATTGGTGGCTCAGACAATAAGGAATTTGCCTGCAATGTGAGAGACTTGGATTTGATCCCTGTGGGGCCCTAAATGGGAAAACTTAAAAACAAAGGGGCTAGCTTTGCAGTCGAAAACCTAAGATGGCGCCTCGCGGAAGAGATGGGGGCAGGGTCTATGTTGTCTGTCAAAGTTTTTTGATTGGCTCTCTTGATTTCCATGCATGTAGACAGTGTGTGATCTCCATAGACTCCTGTTATAATGAAGGCACATGATGATTTGACCTTTAACGTGATTGGTGCAACTATGGAAAGTCCCTTCTAAAAACCTTCCTGTTTGTCTATATAAGCTGGGAGTTTGCAACAATAAACCGAAACTGCTTTGACGGAACCCCTGTCATGTCTGATTGTCTCTCACTTGCCGAGGGGCTGGGTTGGCGGACAGCAGGCTCACCTCTCCTCGGGACCCCTCGGCTTTGCGGAGGGAAGTTCCACTGCCTCTACTCTTTCTGCAGAGCACCTGCCACAATCCCTGGGTTGAGAAGATCCCCTGGAGGAAAGTATGGAAACTCACTTCAGTATTCTTGCCTGGATAACCCCCATGGAAAGAAGAGTCTGCCAGGCTACAGTCCATGGGTTCACAAAGAGTCAGACATGACTGTGCAACTAAGTACACACACACATACCTGAATAGCTTAATGATTTTTCCCTACTTTATTCAGTTAAGCCTGAATTTTCAATAAGGAGCTCATAATCTGAGACACAGTCAGCTCCAGATCTTGTTTTTGCTGACTGTAGAGAGTTTCTCCCTCTTTGGCAGCAAAGAACATATCATTGATCACCTATTGGTGTGCACTTGTTGAGTCATGTCTTGGTTATTGGCAATGGAAAAGGGTATTTTCTATGATCTGCATGTTCTCTTGACAAAATGTTGTTAGTCTTTGCCCTTTTCTATTCCAAGAATAAACGTGACTTCTCCTTTTGCATTCCAATCCCCTATGATGAAAAGGGGATTTTTTTCATGGCATTATTTCTAGAATATGTTGTAGGTCTTCATAAAACTGGCCAACTTCAACTTCTTCAGTATCTGTGTTTGGGGCATAGACTTGGATTACTGTGATAATGAAGGTTAGCTTTGGAAACAAACTGAGATCATTCTGTTGTTTTTGAGCTTGCATCTAAGTATTACATTTTGGACTCTTTTCTTGACTATGAGGGATATTCTCTTTTTTTAGAATTTATTTTTAATTTAATACTTTATTCTATGTTACAATACTGTATTTGTTTTGCCATACATTGACACGAATCAGCCACAGTTGTACACGATTTCCCAATGTCAAAGCCCCCTCCCACCTCCCACCCCCTCCGATTATACAGAGTGAAGTAAGCCAGAAAGAAAAACACCAGTACAGTATACTGACACATATATATGGAATTTAGAAAGATAGTAATGATGACCCCGTATGTGAGACCAAAAAAAAAAAAAAAAGACACAGAGGTATAGAATGGACTTTTGGACTCTGAGGGAGAGGGTGGGATGATTTGGGAGAATGGCATTGAAATTGGTATACTATCACATAAGAAACGAAGTGACAGTCTGTATTCAATGCAGGATGCAGGATGCTTGGGGCTGGTGCACGGAATGATCCAGGGAGATGATATGAAGGATATTCTATCTCTTCTAATGATTCCTCCCCACAGTACTAGATATAATGATCATTTGAATTAAATTACCCCATTTTTGTCCATTTTAGATTATTGATTTCTAAGATATTGATGCTCAATCTTTCCATCTCCTGCTTGATTGCATCCATTTACCTTGATTCATGGACCTAAAATTCCAAGTTCCTATGCTCTATAAAGAAATATCGTTCATTACAGCATCTTACTTTTCTTTCACCACCAGACACATCCACTGTGAAGTTTCTTTTCTACTTTGACCAGAAGCTTCTTTCTTTCTGGAGTTGTTAATAATTGCCCTCCACTCTTCTCCAGTAGCATATCGGATACCTTCCAACTTGGACTCATCTTCTAGGATCTTGTCACATATTTTTGCCTTTTATACAGTTTATGGTGTTCTCCTGGCATGAATACTATAGTGCACTGACAGTTCCTCCTCCAGTGGACCATGTTTGCTCAGAACTCTTTTCTATGACTTATGCATCTTGTGTAGTCCTGCATGGTATGGGTCATAGCTTCTCTGAGTTATACAAGCCCCTTCACCACAAGTCTGTGATACATGAAGGAGAGATTTGACAGTAGAAATAGACAAAATTGCACTCTTGGATACAAATAATCATACATTTATAAGAAGCAGGACTTCTTGATGACACATTTTTAAATATTTTTTGTCAAAATAATAGTATATGAGATAAGCTGGGTGATCTGAATGTCACAGCAGAAAGTGGGAAAGCTGGAGCTCTACGATTCAAGTTCCCAGATCAAGAACTACATAAATGACATGGAAGTTTCTTTATCTTCCCTGAAATTAACCCTGAAATTTCTCTTATAGACACAGAGTGAGACTGACAAAACCCAAGCTCAGAATTTTACTCTGAAAGTTGCTAAATTGCAGCAAAATAAATTCCCAGCCTTAAACGTGTTTCAGGAGAGGAAAATGTCATGTGATGATCATACCTGCAGGAGTCCTTAGGACTTCTTGTCACATGAGGATTCTTGGCTTCATTCAGGAAAGAATTTGAAAGTGAGTCAGAATAAAGGGAAAAGTAAGCTTATTTAGAGATAGGCATTCCATAGACAGAATGCAGATCATCTCAAAAGTGAGAGTGGTCCCAGAGTATGGAATCATAGGTTTATGGATTAAGTAATTTCATAGGCTAATTCTTGTTCAGTTCCCTAGTCGTGTCTGAATCTTCAAGACCCTATGGACTACAGCACGCTAGGCCTCTCTGTCCCTCACAATCTCCCAGAGTTTGCTCAAACTCATGTCCATTGAATCAGTGATATCATCCAACCATCTCATCTTCTGTTACCCTCTTCTCATTCTGCCTTCAATCTTTCCCAACATCTGGGTCTTTTCAAAGAGGTACCTGTTCAAATCAGGTGGCCAAAGTACTGAAGCTTCAGTTTCAGCATCAGTCCTTCCAAAGAGTATTCAGGGTTGATTTTTTTTTTTTTTAGATTGAATGGTTTTATCTTCTTGCTTTCCAAGAGAGGAATTCAGTCTGAGACCAGTAATGAGGCTTGATCACTCAGAACTTTTTGGGTAACAAAGTTTATTAAAGTGTAAAAAGATAGACAAAGCTTCCAACATATTCATCTGAAGGGGGCAGAAAGAGTGGCCACCTTGCTAGTTTTAGCAAACTATTTTATGTCCGTTAGAAGGCTATTAATCAGTTAACAGATACACCTCAAGGCTGAGGGAGTTTCACCAGGCCCCTCTTCCACAATATGCATTTTTGAGCTATGATGGCACAAGGGGGGGTCATCCCCCAGCCATAAAACTATTGATATGAATCCTGGTTTGTTGAGCTATTATCAGCCCAAGGTTTGAGAAAAGAAAAAGTTAGTCTTAGGTGGAACCATTCTGAAGAAAGGCAAATTCCACAGCAAATACATAGTTTCATTAACATAGACTAAGAAAAACAATTCCATAAGAAAAATGTGTTGATTAGCTCAAGGTTTGAGAAAAGTTAAGTTTAGATGGAACCAGGCGTCATCATGGCAACACAAAATTTAAGAGAAACCTCCTTTTAATTTTGTATAGAGAAGGAAAAAAATCTGACACTTGCAGTTTGTTTCCTCCTGCTGCTTAAGGGAGAGGTTTTTTTAAAAAAAAAAAAAAAGTCTGACACTTGTACCTTATTTCCTCCATTTGGAGACCTCTGGCCTTCCTGCCTGTTACCCTCTCAGTCTCACTGAGCAGAGATTCTGTATTTACTGTTCTGTTAGAGTTAGAAAGTGTTCTAACTGGCTGCTTGCTTGATTGAAACATGAACCAAAGAGTAGCTCATAGTGAGTGAGTTAGAAAGGCCAGGCATGACTTGGTTTAATGTAGAGAACAGAAATCAAAGTCTTAGAGGGTTGGCACGTTAGTGTGGATTTGTTATTAACTTACTTACACTGACTTACACTGGTAGGGTCCAGAAGGCTCTTATCACTTTTCAAGTCCTTGAAATGCTCTGTTATTTTTTTTTTTCTCTGTAGCCCTGATCTTCAAGTGAAAACTAAAGACTCTGAATTGCGATATCTAAATACAATAAGAGAATTAGATCCCTGGGTCACAGGGCCCAAGTGGTGGCACTGGACCACAAAGGCAAGGAAGTCATAATTACCCTAGTGGAGAGAAGAGTGAAAACAGCAATCAGAATAGTTTTGATGCCAAACTTTCAGCCTCTGTGCACTGGTGCGAAGTCAAATCTCAGAGATAGAAGTTTGGGGTGAAGTATAAAAGAATAGCTTTATCGCTTTGCCAGGCATAGGAGGACACAACAAAATCGAGCCCTCAAAAACTGTATCCCAACCCAGGGGAATTTGGTGAGGAATTTTATAGTAACGGTTCAAGGGCAGGGTTGCTGGTAAGGATCAGAATGTTTGCAGGACCTGCATTCTTTTAATCTAGCCTCAGATGGTCTCTTAATGACGTTCTGTAGTTCTCTAGGATACAAACTATGACCTTCTCTCTGGAATACAGATTGCTTAATCAAGCAGTTCATTTTCCATTTGTTAGGGTTTTAGTTCTGTAGAAGAGTTTAAAGAGACTGTTATGTGTATCACTCAGAAATTTTCCCAAAGCTGCATTAATTTTTTTCTTATTTAAATAATTTTATTTATTTATCTATTTTATTTTGCTTGTGCTGCGTCTTCATTGCTGTGTGGGCCTTTTTCTAGTTACAGCAAGCAAGGGCTACTCTCTAAGTGAGGTGCATGGGTTTCTCATTGCAGTGGCCTCTCTTTTGGAACACAGGCACTAGAACACTTGGGTTTCGGTAGTTGTGGCACATAGGCTCAATAGTTGTGGCTCCTGGGCTCTCTAGCACAGGCTCAATAGTTTCTGTGAACAGGCTGAATATTCCACAGTATGTGGAATTTTCCTGGATCAGGGAGCGCATCTGTGTCTCCTGCATGGGCAAGTGTATTCTTTACTACTGAGCCACCAACAAAGCCTTCATTATTAGTTTCTGTCTATCCTTCCCTTGTCGCAACACTGTTTCACTGATTAATAATTGTTTTAGTCTGTCCTTTGAAACTCAGGAAGGTCATGAAAACCTATTTCCTACATATAAGAAATAGGGGACACAGAAAATCTTCTGTACCCAGCAGCTCCACATGGTCCTGTTCTGTCTTGATCTGACTTGCACAGAACTTTATCATTGGCTACTTAATTACATTGTTCCTTGAAATGAAATTGATAGAAAGTCTGCCAAAGTACTTCTTGATCTATATAAGCAGAAAAATTGCAGGCCAAATGAGCGTAAGCCTAAATTGAATCATAAAAACCATGAGTCATGGCCACTGAGTCAATTCTCAGTCTTAAGCCCCTTGAAGGAAAGGGAGGCTAGATCTCCTTCAGAAAAGACTTCCTTACACAACCAAAATTTATACTTTTAATCTTTCTCATAGTATTCCCGAAAATGACCTTTGACCTACTACATGGGTAACTGCATTGGGGAAGAGGAAATGATCAAACCATTTGGGGACTACTGGACACTAACTATGAATTAACATTAATTCCATGAGAAACTAAATGCCACTGTGGTCAACCAGTAAGAGTAGTTTATAGCAATCAGTTGATCAATTAAGTATTAGTTCAGATCCATCTCAGAGTGAGCAGAGTGAGTCCCATGGGTCATCAGACCCATTTTGAAGTTATTTACTCAGTTAAGCAATGTAAAATTGTAATAGACATATTGAGTGGTTATCAAAATCCCCAGTTGGTTTCCTAACATGAAGAATTAGAGATATTATGTGAAAAAGGCTAAGTGGAAGCCACTAGAACTGCCTCAACCTAGGAAAACAGTAAATAAAATGTAAAACTGCATTCCTTGGAAGGTTAGAGATTAATAGTACCATGAAGAACTTGAAGGGGTGATGATTTTATGACATTTTCATTCAGCAGGCTTATGTGTCCAGTGTGGAAGACAGATGCATATTGGGAACAATATTATATTATCATAAGCCTATCCAGGTTGTATTTTTATTGGTGCCAGATGTGTATTTATTACCTGAGCAAATAACAGATTCCCTTGTACTTGATATATGGCTATTGATCTTGCAGATGCTTTTTAAAAATCTACCCATGTTAAAATAAACAAACACCAGAAACTGTTTGCTTATAGCTTGTAAATCAAGCAATATTGTAAGTTGAGCAATACACTTTCATTCTCCTTCCTCATGGATATACAAGCTCTCTAGCCATATGCTCTAAATTAGGTTGTAAGGCTCTTGATTGGCTTTCCTTTCTCTGGGATGTCACATTCCTGTTACATTAATAAGATTATGCTGACTAGGATTAGTGAACAGTAAGTAATAACTAATCTAGACCTATTTCTAAGATATTCATGACCAGTAAAATAAAATAAATTTAAAAAATCGAGGATCTTCTACCTTACTAAAATTTCTTGGAGTTTAATGATGTAGGGCAAGTGAAGATAATCATACAAAGGTGAGGATAAGTAGCTGCATCTGATCTTTCTATAACCAAAAAAGGAGACCCATGCCTATCGGGCCTCTTTGAATTTTGGAGACAACATATTCTTCATTGGAGTATGTTACTCTGGCCCATTTACAAAATCCTCTGAAACATTGGTAGATTTAAATGGGGACCAAAAAAAGGGAAGACAGTACTAACAGGTCCAGACCATAATGCAAGCTGTTCTACCGTTCAGGTCATGTGATCCAGCAGACTCAATGATACTTGAAGTATCAGTGGCAGATAGAAATGGTGTTTGTAGCATTTAATAGACCTTTATGGAGGAATCTGAATTTAAGCTCTTAGCACTTTATTAGCAAAATTCTCTGCTACTCCACAGACCTCTGCTCTCTTTCTTGAGAAACATTTCTTAGTTTCCCCAGTGGGACTTAGTAGAGACTAAGTGCTTAACCATGGGCCATCAAATTACCAGGCAAAGTGATTTGTCTATTGTGAACTGAATGTTATCTGACCCACTGAGAACTACATATTGCCATATAGAGCAGTATTCATCTGTAAAGTGATAATAATGATCACACCTGTGTTATAAGTAAATTGTGATAAACATTGTGTTGGACAAAAGTTTTATTTGGTTTCTTCCTTAAAATGATGCTAGTAGTTCTTAGTTTTAACTTCATTTGACACAATTTCATTAGATTGCATTGTGTTGTGACAGCTGTCACATTAGTGTCAATTTTTAAAAATCAGAAGTCATGCAGAAGTTTGTGCAGCCATTTTAATATTGAAGGTAGAATTTTTAAAAAGCAACACTTTCAGTATAGTATGCTTTATTATTTCAAGAAAGGTAAAAACACAATTGAAACACACAAAAATATTTGTGCAGTGTATGGAGAAGGTGTGATGACTGATTGAATGTGTCAAAGATGTTTTGTGAAGTTTTGTGCTAGAGATTTCTCATTCAACAATGCTGCAAGGTCTAGTAGACTGGTTTAAGTTTATTCATTTATTAAGTCGCTTGCTCAGTCGTGTCCGACTCTTCGCAATCCCATGGACTGTAGCCCATGGACCAGGCTCCTCCATCCATGGAATTCTCCAGGCAAGAATACTGGAGTGGGTTGCCATTTCTTTCAGCCTAGGGATCAAACCCAGGTCTCCTGCATTGCACGCAGACATTTTAACCTCTGAGCTACCATGGAAACCCTTAAGTTGATAGGGAACAAATCAAGATATTAATTGAGAAAAATCAATGCTATACCATGTGGGAGATAGCTGGCATACCCAAAATATTCAAATCAAGGTTTGGAAATCATTTGAGCCAGCTTTGTTATATTAATTGCTTTGATGTTTGAGTTCCACATAGGTTAATTGAAAGAAACCTTACTTAAACATAACAAAAGTATTCTGGTTTTAAGACAAATGGTGGCAGGCAGTGCAAAATGGGTATTGTAAAACAACGGGGAACAGAATAGGTCATGGGGCAAACAAAATGAACTACTACTGATCACATCAAAGGCAGGTCTTCATCCAAGGAAGTGATGCTGTGTAGATATTGGTAATGGATGGGAGTCATCCATCATGAATGCTTCCTGGAAAACCGAAGAATTAATTTCAACAAGCATTTCTCTCAGGTTGACCAACTGAAAGCAGCACTTTATGAAATCATCCAAAATGAGTCAATAGAAAATATATAATATTTCATCAGTATAACACAAGAGTGCATGTTTGTTTGATGACCAGGCAAAAGCCATTACAGCTTGGCTGGAAAGTTCATCTAATTCATTAGACATTATACCTCCAGATTTCCATTTATTTTGGCCTTTACAAAATTCTCTTAATGAAAAACTTGCAATTCCCTGGAAGACTGTAAAAGGCACCTGGACTAGTTCTTTGCTCAAAATTTCAAAAGTTTTGGGAAGATGGAATTATGGAGTTGCATGAAAATGTCAGAAAGTAGTAGAACAAAGCTGTAAATATGTTCTTCAATAAAGTTATTAGTGGAAATAAAAAGTGTGTCTTTTATTTTTAATTAAAAACGGAAGAAACTTTTGGCCAACCCAATAGATCATGAATAATGCATATATAAAGGAATTTAGAAGAGAGTTTGAAACAATTACAATATAAGTGTTAATTATTATCATAAACTGGACACTTATTTTATCAGAAATCTGATAGGACTAAAACGTATATGCAAGGAGATCCAACCAGTCCATTCTGAAGGAGATGAAACCTGGGATTTCTTTGAAAGGAATGATGCTAAAGTTGAAACTCCACTACTTTGGCCACCTCATTCGAAGAGTTGACTCATTGGAAAAACTCTGATGGGTAGGGATTGGGGGCAGGAGGAGAAGGGAATGACCAAGGATGAGATGGCTGGATGGCAAACTCCAGGAGATGGTGATGAACAGGGAGGCCTGGCATGCTGCAATTCATAGGGTCACAAAGAGTCGGACACGGCTGAACAACTGAACTGAACTGAACTGAACTGAAAAGGTATATGAAAAACTCAATCAATACTCTTTCAAACAGTAAAATGTATGAATCTTCAAGTAATTTCTGAATAATTTTCCCAAGTAAGTTTACCTAAAGCAAAGTCAGTTAGTTGGATGAGTACATAGTCTTGTAGGAAAAAATAAAATTTAAGATATGTTATAGTAAAAATGTTAGACATAATTCTAAATTTATTTGTCTGATTCTGTGGGCTCTAAAAATCCTGCACGTTCAGCCAAATTTGAGCTGACTGTTTAATATCCCTCATTATATTTCAACATGAATGTCTGTTCATGAATTTCCAAAAATAGCATTCATGGGTCAATGGAGATATAAACTGCTCACACTTGTTCCAAGCATTGATGCATTACAAGTGTAAATAAAATACATTGGTCAAAAGGAAAACTTTGACACTACCCCATATGCCACAGTAGTATTTTTAAACTCTGAGTTATAAGATACAGTAATTTCTTCTCATTATTTTTTGCCAACTTTCTGAAAAAAATCTTTGCACGCTTTTATTTTTTTCTTGCCTTTTTCTCAGCTATTACTTCATTCAACAAATATTTATCAAGCAACTACTACCTATCAGGCAGTCTTCTATATACTGTTAAAGCAAAATATAACAAATAAAAACGTGATTCAGGAGGATTTTATATATAAATGTGAAAGAGAAAAATATTATACAACACACAATGTTATATAATGGTAAGACTTCAGGAGAAAAAGCAAAGAAATGTGATTCAAAGTTTGGGAAACTCATCCACTGAGCTTTTATTTAGGTGATCAGGAAAGAATGAATCAGTTAGAGAGTTTATGGAAAATTATAGTTAGGTAAGAATCCAACAAAGTATGTGTAAGACCTGTTGCTGAATAAAATAATGATGAAAGAAATAAAAAATTGAAATAAATGTATGTGGTGGTTTAGTCACTGATTCATGTCAGACTCTTGCAACCCTATGGACTGTAGCCTGCTAGGCTCTTCTGTCCATGGGATTCTCCAAGCAAGAACACTGTAGTGGGTTACCATTTCTTTTTCCAGGGGATCTTCCTGATCCAGGGATGGAATCCAGATCAGTTGCAGATCAGTTGTACTGCATTTGATCTCCTGAACTGTAAGCAGATTCTTTACCAACTGAGTCAACAGGAAAGCCTCAAATAAATATAAAGATATACTATTTTCATGGATTTGAAGATGCAAATTCATATATAGATTCAGACATAATCGAAGAACTATATTTGTAAAAGAAATAGATGTTTATTTTAAAATCTATAAGAAAAATAAGAAAAGCAACTTTTCACTGAACCAATTATAAGCATTTAACATATTATAGTCCAGTTTCTATATAAATTTTCAGATAAGTTTGACAATTATCAAAGGAAAAGTTCCCATAATATGAACTTGCTAGCAAATATAGAAAATATTGCAATATATATTATAATTATACAAATCATATTTGTTTTATATTAACAAATATAGAAAACTTCACAAATACAGAAAATCAGCTAAATCTATTCATAAAGGTAAAACACTGAACAAAGAATCAATACCAAATATAAACTTATAATTCTCAAAATAGTCAAAATTCCTGCATGAATTTATATATATATAAAAGCATTAAAGAGAATATAAAACTGATAGACTATGACTAGTTCTACTAAAGATTTTCTGGATAAATGGAAGGAACTCTATTAGTACAAATAAGATAAGCAAATTAAAATGCCCGCAGATATAAATAAGCTATTGATATATCCAAAATATTTTCTAAATTTAAAAGAAAATACTCTAACATGTGCATCTTCACATGAAAATTAAGGAAAGTGACTAATAATATTAAGTTTGTATCTTTTAAAATAGCTATATTATAGTTAATAATAATAATAATAATTAAGCTATTAATTTAAAAATGCTGTTATTAAAAACAGTGATAATTCTGGAAGATATTTCTAGTACAATAAAGCAGATAGAAAATAGCTTCTGGAAAATTCACATGAGGGTTATGTAACTCTGAAGAATACACATATTTTTAAAAAGTAATATATATCCATGACCAAATTGAAAATCAATTTTATAGTATCTAAGTCTTTCATCACATGATAATCTCAATTGGAGGGAGTTTGCTTGATTTTTACAAACTTTGGAAATGAATAGCCATTGTTTCAGAGAAGGCAATGGCAACCCACTCCAGTACGCTTGCCTGGAAAATCTCATGAGTGGAGAAGCCTGGTAGGCTACAGTCTATGGGGTCGCAAAGAGTCGGACACCACTGAGTGACTTCACTTTCACTTTTCACTTTCATGCATTGGAGAAGGAAATGACAACCCACTCCAGTGTCCCTGGAGAATCCCAGGGAGGGGGAAATTGGTGGGCTGATGTCTACGGGGTCGCACAGGTTCGGCTATGACTGAAGTGACGCAACAGCAGCAATTGTTTTGGAGATTTTGCTCTTAGATGAAATTTAGTTTTTAAGGATTTAGCCTTAATGAAAAGGGGTAAGCAATGTATGATTTCTCACAATTTAGGAAAATTGGCCCCCTTAGGAAATGTCTCACTTTTATATGCCTTATGAATCCTTAACAATGTGTGTACATGTATTTATGTGTGTACACAGATGTGTGCATGTGCAGTGAGGGTGGGTAAATGGAACAATGAGTATTCACATGTGTGTTTATTCCATGTATATTTATATTAAATTCTTGAGGAATAGATCTAAATCATTTAACAACTAATATGTTTCAATTCTATAATTCCTCATTGACTGATACCTTAGAGAAACACCTGCCATGAGGCCTACTCTCAGACAATAGATGCAGTTAAGATTGTTGCTTGACAGCTCTATTATACTGATTTTGAGAGCGCTTCACAGTTCGTTGTGATGCTACTGTGCTAATACTGAGGAAGAAATCCTTGTATTGAATCACCACCATCATCCCAGCCCTAGTATTTTCCAGTGCTATATATATAGATATACCACTTAACATTGACAGGTGGAAACTGAAAATCATACAGGCTTCTCCAAGACATGATAAGACTTTTCTTCATTCTTTTACATTTTTCTACCAGTATTTTTCAAACTGTGTTCATTTGAACCATAAAGTTCAACTGGCTTAGGGATGATAATGATCTCAGATATTAGCTGTTTATTTCCTGCAGAACTACATAATATTTGGGGGCAAACAGTTGCTTTTAAAAAAGAATAAATAAAATCCTTACATTAAAGTGAACAAAAATTAATCTCTTCATGATCATCAGGATCAAAATATAAAGCTATATCACTCAATGAAGTATGATAGTGACATGAAGATTAACAATTAGACCAACATGTAGAATAGATTCTAGAAAAAATCACCCATTCATATAATTTATAACATGTGACCCTGGCATAAATTATAGAAATGGTCATTCTAATAATTGTTCTGGACCAACTTGATGTCTATATGGGAAAAAAAGATAAATCTGGATTTCTATTATGCATTATATACAAAAGTAAATTCATGATAAATTGTAGATACAAATTCAGATGGTAACATCATGAAGCTTCTAGAAGAAAAGTCATAGACCTGGCTTAAAAATAGCTCCCTTTTAAAGCAATCAAAATCATGAAGATAAAATATGTAGTTTAATATATTAAAATTTATTACATCTGTTTTAAAAACACCTGATATTAGAAAAGTACTTCACAAAGTGAGAGGGAATACTTCCAATGCACACACATGATATAAAAATTCAGAAAATAAGCCAGCTTTCAAAAACCAAAATGAAAGATCAAACAATCCAATAAAAATGGGCATGATAGTCGAGAATGTATTTTTCCAAACAGAATATCAAATAAGCCAGTAAGTATATGCAATGATTCTGTCTCTTTAGTTTTAGAAAAATTAAAGAGTAAGACAACGCCACCACCAAAAGCACAATGTGACACCACAACATATAGCATGGAATGGAGATTATAAACTAAAATACAAAAATAGATATAAATATTGATAGATTATAAATAAACATATAAATGAAGAGTAAAGTGCATTTTAGAGTGTGGATAAACAAGAACAATCACAGGCTGCCAGTGAGATATAACTGATACAACCATTTGGAAAAGCTGTTTGGCAAATTCTACCTAGTCTGACTAAATTAAAAACTATTGCTGCTGAAATTTTGGTCTTTGTACATTGGCACCAAATCAAAATCACAGAGACAGTTTCGGGTAAAGAAGCAAAGAGTAGCTTTACTTGTTTGCCTGTCAAAGGAGGGAAAAGCAAACTAGTGCCCTGAAGAATGTGTCAAAATGTTAGCTCAAAATAGGGTTCTTGATAAGGATCAGGGAAGGGGCCAGGCAGTGAAATATACTTTGAGATGATATGATAGCTATTACATATAGAATTATTGGGAACTGATTTGAGAAATGAAGGTTTAGAAAATTTGCCTTTGGATAAAATTTGCATTTAACTTACAAATAATTTGTAATAAATATTAATTGTGAATACTATTTGAATTCAAATTACATTTAAATAATTATTCTCTTCTGGAGTGAAGAATGCTTACAAAGAAGAGGAGTAGTAGGTAGTGTTTCAAAGAGGAAAAACACCAGATGTTTGACAGAGTTTTAACTAAGATGTGTTGCTTTAAGTAATTAGGTGCAAAGGAATCATTCCCTAAAGAAAGAAAGAAAGGAAAATCACACAAAGAGGATTTGCAAAGTGAAGCATCAGGTCACAGATCTAGCTAGTCCAGTCAGTTTTGGCTCTGACACTAGGACCTAGTGAATCCATGTCTAAATAAATATTCAACAGAAACTTATGCATATGTTCATGAAAAATCCATATGAGACTGTTCATGGGTTTATTATTTGTCATAGGTCCAAGCTAAAAACTAAACAATTTTACATGGACACTGGAAAAATAAATGAATTATAACATGTAATGAAATGCCATGCCCAGATGAGAATAAAGGGTCACAAACATAAAATCAAATAAGTAAAGGCAAACGTGAAAGTGTGCATGCTATATGATTGTATTTACAGAGTGTAAAACAGGAGATTGACTTTATTAGAAGTCAATATAAACTTTAAAGGTATGAGTTACTGACTAGAAAGGAAGAGGTGCCTTCTGTGGTATTAGTAATGTATATTTTTATTTATAAATGTTCAGTTCAGTTCAGTTCAGTCCCTTAGTCGTGTCTGACTCTGTGATCTCATGAATTGCAGCACGCCAGGCCTCCCTGTTCATCACCAACTCCCAGAGATCACTCAAACTCATGTCCATCGAGTTGGTGATGCCATCCAGCCATCTCATCCTCTGTTGTCCTCTTCTCCTCCTGCCCCCAATCCCTCCCAGCATCTGAGTCTTTTCCAATGAGTCAGCTCTTCGCATGAGGTGGCCAAAGTACTGGAGTTGCAGCTTTAGTTTCAGCTTTCCTTCCTTCCAAAGAACACCCAGGACTGATCTCCTTTAGAATGGACAGGATGGATCTCCTTGCAGTCCAAGGGACTCTCAAGAGTCTTCTCAAACACCACAGTTCAAAAGCATCAGTTCTTTGATGCTCAGCTTTTATAGTCCAATTCTCACATCCATACATGGCCACTGGAAAAACCATAGCCTTAACTAGACGGACTTGTGTTGGCAAAATAATGGCTCTGCTTTTAAATATGCTATCTATGTTGGTCATAACTTTACTTCCAAGAGGTAAATGTCTTTTAATTTTATGGCTGCAGTCACCATCTGCAGTGATTTTGGAGCCCCCAGAATAAAGTCTGACACTGCTTCTTCTGTTTCCCCATCTGTTTGCCATGAGGTGATGTGACCAGATGCCATGATCTTAGTTTTCTGAATGTTGAGCTTTAAGTCAACTTTTTCACTCTCCACTTTCACTTTCATCAACAGGTTTTTCAATTCCTCTTCACTTTCTGCCATAAGGGTGGTGTCATCTGCATATCTGAGGTGACTGATATTTCTCCCGGCAATCTTGATTCCAGCTTGTGCTTCTTCCAGCCCAGTGTTTCTCATGATGTACTCTGCATATAAGTTGAATAAGCAGGGTGACAATATACAGCCTTGATGTACTCCTTTTCCTATTTAGAACCATTCTGTTGTTTATAGAGGTTACACAGGTGTAAAGTTTGTGAAAGTTCAGTGATCTATACTGTCACATGGGCATAATTTGAAGTATTTTGTATTTTAAAAATGCTAAACTTAATTCCCTAGTTTGTACTAGATTTCTCAGAGGAACAAATATGAGGCTTTTAGTCTTTAGCTGAAACACTAAAATTACTGAAGATGCCTATTTTTTTATTATAAAATAAACTACATTTATAATGAAATATGATGGTTCTGCTGACAGATGTAGATATTTTTTCTATGATAGAAAGGTGGCAGAAAGCTTACTTTGAAAAATTCCAAACTAAATATGATCACCTTGAAATCCCAAAGCACTGGACATTATTTGCGGACCAGAATACTTCTAAAATCTTTTCAATTTCATTTCCATAATTGTCAGCTTTTCATTCAAAATAGTATTCAAAATTAATATTTCTTATGAAGTCTTTGTAAGTTAAATGTAAATATTATCAAGAGGAAAATTTTCTACACCTTAATTTCTCAGATCAGTTCCCAATAATTCTATCTGTAATAGCTGTCATATCATCTCAAAGTATATTTTTCACTGCATTATTGACTCCAATATATTTTGTCTAGAGTTTAATTTATAGAGCTTAAGTGACAGTGGAACATTTGTCTGATTTTTTTCTACATACATTTATGTACAGATAATTCAAATTATTTTACATAAATCTTGCCTATGAATGAGAAAAGTATTTTAAAAAAATGAATGTATATGTGTACATAATCAATAGATCAGGCACTATTTTATTATAATAAGAACAAATAATTTTAGCAACAGTTTGCTGCTGCTGCTGCTGCTGCTGCTGCTGCTGCTGCTGCTGCTAAGTCGCTCCAGTTGTGTCCAACTCTATGCAACCCCATAGGTGGCAGCCCACCAGGCTCTGCTGTCTCTGGGATTCTCCAGGCAAGAATACTGGAGTGGGTTGCCGTTTCCTTCTCCAATGCACGAAAGAGAAAAGTGAAAGTGAAGTCACTCAGTCGTGTCCATTCAGCGATCCCATGGACTGCAGCCTATCAGGCTCCTTCGTCCATGGATTTTTCCAGGCAAGAGTACTGGAGTGGGGTGCCACTGCCTTCTCTGAGCAACAGTTTAGTAAAATTCAATATTTTTTTAAAGAATGTATAAAATTATAAAGTCCAAAGGAAAAGACTGCTAAGAAGATGAGCACTGAAATAAATATTAGGCCTCTTTGTAGTAGTAGTGATATTGCAAATTATATGAACTCTAAACATTGCAGATTATTTGCTATACACTGCAAACCTACTGGATATGTATCTCTGTTTTCCAAAAGTGGAGATACATATTATTCCAGAACTGGCTGAATCTAATGTCCTTAATCTTGATTTCATGTTGCCTGATATGTGCTAGTACTTCGAGCAACAAATAAGAGCATTTCAAACATTAGATAATGATGTTCACTCCCACTATAAACATTTTTTGAAAGTATTTTTTTGTTTTTATTTTATAAATTTATTTATTTTAATTGGAGGTTAATTACTTTACAATATTGTATCGGTTTTGCCATACATCAACATGAATCCGCCACAAGTATACATGTGTTTCCCATCCTGAACCCCCTCCCTGTACCATCCCTCTGGGTCGTCTCAGTGCACCAGCCCCAAGCATCCAGTTTCATGGATTGAACCTGGACTGGCTATTCATTTCATATATGATATTAGGCATGTTTCAATGCCATTCTCCCAAATCACCCCACCCTCTCCCTCTCTCACAGAGTCCAAAAGACTGTTCTATACATCTGCATCTCTTTTGTTGTCTCTCATACAGGGTTGTAGTTACCATCTTTCTAAATTCCATATATATGCATTAGTATACTGTATTGGTGTTTTTCTTTCTGGCTTGCTTCATTCTGTATAATAGGCTCCAGTTTCATCCACCTCATTAGAACTGATTCAAATGTATTCCTTTTAATGGCTGAGTAATACTCCATTGTGAAAGTATTTTAAAAAGTTTTAGTCATTTGTGTTCAGCAACTGATTCCTTAATACAGACTCAGACATCACATGGGTAATGTAACATATAACTTTAGAGCCCCTCCCAATCCTGATGTTTTTGTTGATGTTATTGTTCAGTCATTCAGTCATGTTGGACTCTTTGGGACCCCATGGACTACGTTAGGCCAAGCTTTCCTGTCCTTCAGTCTCCCAGAGTTTGCTCAAACTCATGTCCACTGAGTTGATGAAGCCATCCAAATCTCATCCTCCATTGCCTGCTTCTTCTCCTGCCCTCAATCTTTTCCATCATCAGAGTCTCCTGCAATCCTAATGTTAAATGTGTGCATCATTGTGTGGCCCACAGTTTTTTCTTGAGTGGATATGAAGTTCTGGAAGATATTAACCAAGGATATGGTCCAGGCCTGACAAGCTGTTTCACAGTATATGTTGAGGGCTGAAGATGAACAGGAAAGGAAAAGGAAAAAGCAAAATCAGACATACCTTAAAAATTCAAAACAATCAATTTCTGGTTTGTGTGTGTCAAATACTGAAAGTGAAAATGAAGTCTCTCAGTTGTGTCCAACTCTTTGCGACTCCATGGACTGTAGCCTACCAGGCTCCTCCGTCCATGGAATTTTCCAGGCGAGAGTACTGGAGTGGGTTGCCATTTCCTTCTCCAGGGGAGGTTCCCAACCCAGGGATCAAACCTGGGTATCCCGCATTGCAGGCAGACGATTTACCATCTGAGCCAACAGGGAAGCCTGTCAAATACTGAGTTGTATCTAATGTTATTTCACAAAAGCTCTCAATAATTTCAAGTAGTTCTAAGGAATCTCATTTTACTAAGAAGGAAACAAACTCCAGGAGGTAAGTGAACTTTCCAAAGATACAACTACTGTCAAGGATTATAAGGGTCCATATTCAAGTATCTTTTGAGTAGGCACTCACCTTTTTAATGATGTATACTTTATGTATCAGGCTTCCCTAGTGGCTCAGAGATAAAATCTGTCTGCCAGTGTAAGAGACATAGGTTCTATCTCTGATCTGGGAAGATCCCTTGGAGTAGGAAATGGCAATTTACTCTAGTATTATTGCCTGGACAATCTCATGGGCAGAGCAGCCTAGTGGGCTACAGTCCATTGGGTCACAAAGAGTGGGGCACAATCTAGTAACTGAACAACAATATTTTATATACAGTGTTAGAATAAATATGTTGTGATTTCTTGAACTTGAATTTTAATTCATATGATGACAGAGGGTCTGGCTGCTAAGTCACTTCAGTTGTGTTCAACTCTGTGCAACCCCACAGACATCAGCCCACCAGGCTCCCTCATCCCTGGGATTCTCCAGGCAAGAACTCTGGAGGGGGGTTACCATTTCCTTCTCCAATGCATGAAAGTGAAAAGTGAAAGTGAAGTCAGTCAGTTGTGTCCGACTCTTAGTGAGCCCATGGACTGCAGCCTACCAGGCTCCTCCATCCATGGGATTTTCCAGGCAAGAGCACTGAGGTGAGGTGCCATTGCCTTCTCTGGACTAAAGGTCTGTCAAAACTCAATTACCAAATTCCTAGTTCTCACTGATATTTAAGACTTAAAAAGTGAGATATTTTCCATTGATCTGTGATATATCTTAACTTATACACAGTAGACTTGTTATGGGTCTCCTGACTTTAATGCCCTTGGCATCAGACTAGTAAAATATGTGTTAATATTAACATAAAATCACATTATTATAAATCTACCAGTAAGGGTAACCAAAGCATTTGGGATACCTTCAAAAGTAATTTTTAATATTTAAACTAAAATTATTATGCAAGCATCATTATTGTTTTGCCATTAGTTAAGAATCCAGAGCTAGGAATTACTTCAGTGTATAATTTAGTAATATTTTCTATATTAAAATTATTGACATAAGAGACATTCTATTTATATAATTTTTCATATTTTAAAAGTAATTTTTCCATCTAGATGTATTTGTACTCCCTAGGCAGAGGAACTACAGATCAAATTGCCAACATCCACTGGACCATGGAAAAAGCAAAAGAGTTCCAGAAAAACATCTATTTCTGCTTTATTGACTATGCCCAAGCCTTTGACTGTGTGGATCACAACAAATTGTGGAAAATTCTGAAAGAGATGGGAATACCAGACCACCTGACTGTCCTCTTGAGAAACCTATATGCAGGTCAGGAAGCAACAGTTAGAGCTGGATATGGCACAACAGACTGGTTCCAAATAGGAAAAGGAGTACCTCAAGGCTGTATATTGTTACCCTGCTTATTTAACTTGTATGCAGAGTACATCATGAGAAATGCTGGACTGGAAGAAACACAAGCTGGTATCCAGATTGCTGGGAGAAATATCAATAACCTCAGATATGCAGATGACACCACCCTTAGGCAGAAAGTGAAGAGGAACTAAAAAGTAAAAGAGGAGAGTGAAAAAGTTGGCTTAAAGCTCAACATTCAGAAAATGAAGATCATGGCATCCGGTGCCATTACTTCATGGGAAATAGATGGAGAAACAGTGGAAACAGTGTCAGACTTTATTTTTGGGGGCTCCAAAATCACTGCAGATGGTGACTGCAGCCATGAAATTAAAAGACGCTTATTCCTTGGAAGAAAAGTTATGATCAACCTAGATAGTATATTCAAAAGCAGAGACATTACTTTGCCGAATAAGGTCCATCTAGTCAAGGCTATGGTTTTTCTTGTGGCCATGTATGGATGTGAGAGTTGGACTGTGAAGAAGGCTGAGCGCCATTGAATTGATGCTTTTGAACTGTGGTGTTGGAGAAGACTCTTGAGAGTCCCTTGGACTGCAAGGAGATTCAACCAGTCCATTCTGAAGGAGATCATCCCTGGGATTTCTTTGGAAGGAATGATGCTAAAGCTGAAACTCCAGTACTTTGGCCACCTCATGCAAAGAGTTGACTCAGTGGAAAAGACTCAGATGCTGGGAGGCATTGGGGGCAGGAGGAGAAGGGGACAACAGAGGATGAGATGGCTGAATGACATCACGGACTCAATGGACGTGAGTCTGAGTGAACTCCGGGAGATGGTGATGGACAGGGAGGCCTGGCGTGCTGTGACCCCAGGCCTGGGATCGCAAAGAGTCAGACATGACTGAGCGACTGAACTGAACTGAACAGTGAGATATAGATAGCGTTTTTCTTTTACATTGTATCAAACATAGAGAAAATTACAAAGATTCATGGTTTAAATCTCAAAGATATGCAGAATGTTTATGTTGTTTTTTATGACTTTATTTTTATTTATGCTATATTCTGAGTGTGATTAGAATAATTGTCCCTGTTTAAGTAGCCATCAGAAAATTTCCTAGGAAAAACACTGATTAAATTGAAGCCAGACTACAAAATTTCAGATACTCAAATCTTTATAAGCTACCCTCACTATGTGTCATAGTTAAGTACACGTCCAAAGGCCTTGGGGGTTTATAAACGTTATGATTCCTCTTTCAGACATACCGTTTTTATCTATACTGTCTGCTGCTGCTAAGTCGCCTCAGTTGTGTCCAACTCTGTGTGACCCCATAGATACCAGCCCACCAGGCTTCCCCGTCCCTGCTATTCTCCAGTCAAGAACACTAGAGTGGGTTGCCATTTCCTTCTCCAATGTATGAAAGTGAAAAGTGAAAGTGAAGTCGCTCAGTCGTGTCCAACTCTTAGAGACCCCATGAACCGCAGCCTACCAAGCTCCTCCGTCCATGGGATTTTCCAGGCAAGAGTACTGGAGTGGGTTGCCATTGCTTTCTCCACTATACTGTCTACAAAGTAGAAATTATTTGATTTAATATTTACTACAGAGGACAAATTAGCATATCCCTTAAAGTACGGGTTAATGCTCATACATGGTACAGTCCATCCCTTTCTCTCCTTTCTGTTATCTAAACTGATCAATGACCCATTGCTCCTGGAGTTTAGAAATTTCCCTATAAATCTAAAAATAAAAGCTACAGTTCCACAATAACTTCTAACAGTCTTTTAGTCAGGTCTCTTTTAAAAATTATCAATTATAACATATTAGAAGTTTGATATTAATATAAACACACTAATATATATATATATGTGTATATATATATATAAATAAAATATAATCAACAAGGACCTGTTCCATAGAAAAGGGAACTCTACTCAATATTTCATAATAGCTTATTAAGAAAAAGATTCTGAAAAAAATAGATGTATATGTAGTATAACTGAATCACTTTTTTATAGTCCAATAAAAAATAAATAGAATTCAGCTACTTGATATATTTGTTTCATATATAACATAGTAGTGAATTAGAGTATTTCTAGCTAGATATTTCATTTGGAATAACACTGTAACAATTGGGAGATTCTTTAATTTCATTAGACTTTTATTATTATTTTTTATTTTTTATTGTTTTTTTAATTTTTTTAATTACAATACTGTATTTGTTTTGCCATACATTGACACGAAGCAGCCATAGGTGAACACAATCTCCCAATGCTGAAGCCCCCTCCCCACCTCCCACCCCACATCCTCTACTTGAATCATCCTGTGCATCAGCCCCATGCATCCTGCATCCTACATTGAACATAGATTGGCGCTTTGTTTCTTACAGGAAAATATACATGTTTCATTGCCATTCTCCCAAACCATCCCACCCTTTCCCTCTCCCTCAGAGTCCAAAAGTCCACTCTATACCTCTGTGTCTCTTTGTTGTCTCACATGTAGGGTCATCATTACTGTCTTCTAAATTCCATATACATGTGTCAGTATACTGTATTGGTGTTTTTCTTTCTGGCTTACTTCACTCTGTATAATCAGTTCCAATTTCATCCATCTCATTAGAACTGAGTCAAATTTAATCTTTTTAAGGGCTGAGTAGTATTCCATAGTGTATATGTACCACAGCTTTCTTATCCATTCATCTGCTGATGGACATCTAGGTTGCTTCCATGTCCTGGCTATTATAAACAGTGCTGCAATGAACATTGGGGTACATGTGTTTCTTTCAATTCTGGTTTCCCCAGTATCACTGATGAACATAGATGCAAAAATCCTCAACAAAATCCTAGCAATCAGAATCCAGCAACACATTAAAAAGATCATTAGACTTTTAAAGATACCAATTTACTTTGATTTTTATTGATCCAAGTTCTCTTATTGAAACACTTTGGGCCAGATATATTTCCAATTGAGACGTTTTCACATTTAATAGATAGATCAAAGTTTACATGATAGTGTATACTATTCTCAGCATGGGCTTAGACAGCAATTTCTACTTATTTTAAACTGTCTAAAAATATTATTTAAAATATTAATTATAAAGGTAGAATTCAAATACTCTTCAGTTCAGTTCAGTTGCTCAGTCATGTCAAACTCTTTGTGACCCTATGAATCATAGCATGCCAGGCCTCCCTGTCCATCACCAGCTCCCGGAGTTCACTCAAATTCATATCCATCAAGTCGGTGATGCTATCCAGCCGTCTCATCCTCTGTCGTCCCCTTCTCCTCCTGCCCGCAGTCCCTCCCAGCATCAGAGTCTTTTCCAATGAGTCAACTCTTCGCATGAGGTGGCCAAAGTACTGGAGTTTCAGCTTTAGCATCATTCCTTCCAAAGAACACCCAGGGTTGATCTCCTTCAGAATGTACTGGTTGGAATCTTTGCAGTCCAAGAGACTCTTAGGAGTCTTCTCCAACACCACAGTTCAAAAGCATCAATTCGTCAGCACAGATAGTCTTACATCATTTCAAAGTGTGTTTTCTATCAAATGAGTTCAAACAAGTCAGTACCCTTTTGCATCAAAAGGGTACTTTTTAAAACTTTACTACTTTATAAAAGAAAATTTTAGAACTTGGTAGTGAGGATTTGATTTTTTATAGTCTGCATAAATATTTCATATATGGTCAGGAGGTCTAAAACCCAGTTGCTTTTAAATGCAAAATAAAAACACCCAAACAATAGCAAATAAATTACTAGTCAATAACCTAGCAAGCTCTTAACCCATACCCTTGAATTTTCAAAGTGTCTTTTCTTTGCAATAAAAAGGAAAATGCCTTTAACTGCCAAGTAAAATTGCTTTTAGATCTACAATTCATCCAGCATTTTAAAAATTGAATAATGCATCTGTCATAAACAATTGAGTTTTATTTTTTGTTGTTGTTGTTTTGTTGGGTTAAGAATGTGGAACACTTTTGTATGAGTGTATTATTCATCTTCCTTTTTGCCCTATGTGTCAAGTGATATGAATTATGAGTCTAAGTCTCAGAAAGACTGTAAACATCTCAAGTCTGTTCAGTTAGTACATGAAAAAGTCAGAACTAGAAATGCCAGAGCATTGATAAATGCATTTTTGAATCTTATGCTTTACCTAAACAGTATTAGAATATAAATAAGATAGGTAGCTTGATTAAAAGGGGAGAGAGAGAGAGAGAGAGAGAGAGAGAGGAGGCTCTGTGGTCATGATTATCTGAGTTTGAATTTATACCTATCTCTTTGAAACTAGATAATCTTGGGCAAAGTACTAATACTCACTTAATCTTATTGTGTTCCTTCTTTTTACTCTTTGCATGTTTTAATCAAGACCTATTTTAATATCCCCTTCACATGCTTTCGGAGAAGGGAATGGCAACCCACTCCAGTATTCTTGCCTGCAAATTCCATGGACAGAGGAGCCTGGTAAACTACAGTCTATGGAATTACAAAGAGTCGGAAAGGACTAAGCAACTTTCACCTTCACTTCAGTTCAGTTCCGTTCAGTCGCTCAGTCATGTCGGACTCTTTGCGACCCCATGAACCGCAGCATGCCAGGCCAGCCTATCCATCACCAAATCCAGGAGTCCACGCAAACCCATGTCCATCGAGTCAGTGATGCCATTCAGCCATCTCATCCTCTGTCGTCCCTGCCCTCAATCTTTCCCAGAATCAGGGTCTTTTCAAATGAGTCAGCTCTTTGCATCAGGTGGCCAAAGTATTGGAGTTTCAGCTTCAACATCAGTCCTTTCAATGAACACCCAGGACTGATCTCCTTTAGGATGGACTGGTTGGATTTCCTTGCAGCCCAAGGGACTCTCAAGAGTCTTCTCCAACACCACAGTTCAAAAGCATCAATTCTCCGGCGCTCAGCTTTCTTCATAGTCCAACTCTCACATCCATACATGACCACTGGGAAAACCATAGCCTTGATTAGACGGACCTTTGTGACAAAATTATGTCTCTGCTTTTTATATGCTGTCTAGGTTGGTCATAACTTTCCTTCCAAGGAGTAAGCCTCTTTTAATTTCATGGCTGCAATCACCATCTGCAGTGATTTTTGAGCCCCCAAAATAAAGTCTAACACTGTTTCCACTGTTTCCCCATCTATTTCCCATGAAGTGATGGGACCAAATGCTGTGATTTTAGTTTTCTGAATGTTGAGGTTTAAGCCAATTTTTTCACTTTCCTCTTCACATGCTTTAAAAATATGATTCTTTCTCTTCCAATTTTTTTTCATTTCTTTCAATTTTTAAATATATTTTCATATCTGTGGATTTCCTGATGTGCTTTGTCATTTTGCCTGTGAAATTAGTTTAAGTGGAAGTTGCTCTCTGATGAAGAAATCAGTCCTTCCGTAAGTCATCACTGCATATCAGTAGTTAGAAAGATAAATGATCACTAAACAAATTATTATCTTAAATGAAATAATACTATTCTACTGGAAAGAAACCAAAACCTTTAAGACATGTCATTAAAGTTTCTTTCAGATCCTACCCCCACCCCACTTATTGACAATGCCAAAGTTTTCATCAATCTACCAAAGTTTTATAAGGTTCTTTCCTCTTTGCTGTCCCCAAGAATATGAGGATATTATATATCTATATATAAAAGAAAAGCTGAAAATATAATTAAGAAAAGATTTCAATCACTGGTTTGTAAGTATGCTTATCACCTTCCTTAGGCAATTCATGTGTGTCTGTATATATATATATAGACACATATATATGTATACTTTTACATGTATTTATATGTTACATATATATGTAAGCATTTTGCATGTACATATATATGTGTGTGTATGTGTGTGTGTGTGTGTGTAAAATCTGTAGGTTTTATTTTCCACAACACTTTCATGGGAATCAACCATATATCATGAGATGTGTTGTTTACAGTTAGAGAATTTACACATTTCATATTTATTTTACCAGACTCTATAGGTTTCATGAATTGTTGATCCCTTTCTTTTCTCTCTCATTTTTGGTTTGTTTGTGGTTTGGTTTTAAATCAGAATTTCTGTGCTGGCAAGTGGTAATCAGGATTCAAAACTTATTCAAAGAACAGACTTTGAGTTCTTTTTTTTTCCTTTCTTTAACTCTTCCCATTGAAAGAAAATATATTACAAAAATTTTTGCACAAACATCACAAAGAGCACATTTTTCCTCAACTATTTACAACTAAATTGCCAATATAAGGCCAAATCATTTCCATATATATTTTAATGTGTAGGACATATATAGGACATATATAAGACATATATAGGACATATATAAGACATATATAGGACATATATGTAGGACATATTTTTATGCTGTAGGACTCTGCTGCATAATTACATTGTAATCATCAAAGCCAATAAATTAATATTGATATAATAAAACCAATATAGTTTCACAGATCTTTCCAATAATGTCTTTAAAACAAATGTATCCAGACAAGAATCATGTTTGTATAAAGTCTGAATGTCCTCATGTCCTCATTAAAATACAGAAAAATTTCTGTTTTTTCATCTTTCATGATGGTGATCATTCCACTGGTTACAGGCCGTGTGTGTGTGTGTGTGTGAAGTCACTTCAGTTGTGTCCAGCTCTTTGTGACCCAGTGGTCTGTAGCCCTCCAGGCTCTTCCATCCTTGGGATTCTCTAGGCAAGAATACTGTAGTGGGTTGCCACACCCTCCTCCAGGAGATCTTCTTGACTCAGGGATCTAACCTGCATCTCTTATGTCTTTTGCTTTGGCAGGTGTGTTCTTTACCTATAGCGCCACTCGGGAAGACAGTGTGTAGAATATTTCTCAGGCTGAGCTTGTTAGACACAGATTTTACATCTTTAGCAGTAACATCATACAATGATGCTGTATTATCATTGAATTATATAGGTAGCATGAGTTATTGTATTAACTTTTATCTTATTTTCAGTGTTGTTAAATCTGCAGATTTGATTTGGCTAATATATTCACGTAGTTCAAAATCAAAAAGTACATTATAAAGATTTTCCTTGAGATGGTTAACTCATTAGCTGCCCAGGAAGAAATCTGCATCTCATGTCCTTTGCTCACTCAACCGACTTTGATTCCAATCTTCTTTTTCCTGCTTATGATACCCCCATATTTGGTTAATCCAGGGAAATATTTGTGATTGGTCTAAACTACTTGAGTTAATAGATACATCTAGGGATGAACACTCTTGCCCGGAGAATCCCATGGATGGAAGAGCCTGGTGGGCTGCAGTCCATGGTGTCACAGAGTTGGACATGACTAAGAGACTTCCCTTTCACTTTTCACTTTCATGCATTGGAAAAGGAAATGGCAACCCACTGCAGTGTTCTTGCCTGGAGAATCCCAGGGATGGGGGAGTCTGGTGGGATGCCATCTATGGGATCACACAGAGTCAGACACTACTGAAGTGACTTAGCAGCAGCAGCAGCAGCAGCAGGAATAAGCATGTGATATGATTCTGGCTAATAAGAAGTGTGAAAAGACTTCTTGGCATGTAATTTGGGAAAGTTCTTGTTTTTCTGAAAAAGAAAAGAGGAACACAGCATTCAAATTTTTTCCCCTTCTCTCATTTTCTTCCTGTTTAGAATGCCTATTTCATGGTTGGAAGTGTAACAGATATCTTGGAATCCTAAACAATGAAACCAGTATGACTGTACAGAAAAACAAAAAGACTGTAAGACTGCTCTGAAATCAATGTTTTCATAGCTACATTTGACAACCATAAACTTGTTTGCATAAGATACAAACACCCAAAAATCATTCCCAGAAAATTTTAAAAATTTTAAATAAGCTAATCCACTTAAACTGAATTTTCACAGTACTTTATACATGCTATATGATCACTATGTTAGCTATTTTATTCTTGTTTTTATTCCAGCTTATGTTATCATAAGTAGAATAAATAGCTTAAAAACTGTTGCTGCTGCTGCTAAGTCTCATCAGTTGTGTCCGACTCTGTGCGACCCCACAAACGGCAGCCCAGTAGGCTCCTCTGTCCCTGGGATTCTCCAGGCAAGAATACTGGAATGGGTTGCCATTTCCTTCTCCAAGCTTAAAAGACTAACATGACATAAAAATATAAGAAATAAAATGTACAAAAATATAACACTTGCCCTTAAGAAACCCACAATTTAATGAATATTGATTTTAACATTAAATCAAATCATAAATGATTTTCTTTCTTTCACCCATACTTTAGTTTGAGGCTACCTATTGTTGATTCACAGTTATTTGGATGTCACACTTTGCCTAAAGCATTTTCTTATAGAACTATAAGATCTGCCAACTATACAATAGGATGAACACTCCTATACTTATAATGTAACACGTTTTGATTTTGCCATAGAGTTTGCTGTTGATTTAAATATAATTTGCTGATATTTTAAAATTTTTACATCTGAGATTAACAAATTAAATAATTAAATAGTACTTCAAATTCCACTCCCTCTCCCCATCCCTCTCCCTCTGCCCCTCTTAATGGAGGATTTCCAGGCAACTTACCCCATTATTCTGAGTTTTAATAGGATAGATTGGTTTTAACTAGTTTTATAATAGACATTTTATAGCAACCAACTCTCGTATTCTTGCCTGGAAAATCCCATGGACAGAGGAGCCTGGCAGGTTATAGTCCCATGGGTTGGCAAGAGTTAGACATGACTTATTGATTAAACCATCACTGAAATAGCTATAAATGGAGGTATGGAGTTTATATTTGTTAATATCTGGCTTCTCTCAACATCAATTTTGTGAAATTTATTTATACTAATGCACATAGTTGTCAATTTGTTCTCATTGCTATATACAGTCTATTTCCTAAAAGCACACACAATCCATCCTTTATGTATACTCTTGATGGATACTTGGGTAAGGTTCCACTTCTCAGATATTCCAAACGGTATCACCATAATCATCCTACTACATCTCTTTGCTGAACATATGCTTTCATATATGTTGGATATATGAATATTTAGTGTTTTATATATATGCATATTTATATACACAAAAATTTTTGGTCACAAATTTATATATATTATGGTTTAATAGGCACTTCTAAACACTTTCCTAAGTGGTTATCAATTTATTTGCTAATGAATTGTGCATGAGGATTTCAGTGACTCAACATTTTTGCTAATGTTTAAGGTTGACAGCCTTTTTTATTTGTTTTTAATTTTTGTTTTTGACCAATACTGTTTGTTGTTTTGTTCTGTGATATGTGGTTTTAATGTGTATTTTTCTAATGTTAAAATATTAAAAGTTAAAAAAAGAGAAGGGAAATTATGTAATGAATATATGTCAAGAATTTTATCACTTTCATTAGTTCATGAAGAAAATGTACTGTGGTGAAACTAGTTAAAAGTTCATTTGAGCTGTATCTACAATCTAATAAAAGAATGTAAGATAAAATTAGATTTTTAGATCCAGAGCTCATTTATGTCCTTAAGACAATATATTGTAATCTTTAAATTCATCTTTTTAGCAGGCACACATTTTTTTGTATATTTACTTGAAAATAATCTACAAAATAAAACTTCCTTATAGAATGTAAAATAAACCAGTCAGCAGAAAATCAGTCTAAAGGTACAAAATCAGAAATATCCTAAAAGAATAACTAATAATCTCTTCTGC
Source organism: Nanger dama (assembly GCA_917880005.1). Taxonomy (NCBI): domain Eukaryota; kingdom Metazoa; phylum Chordata; class Mammalia; order Artiodactyla; family Bovidae; genus Nanger; species Nanger dama. Next base: position 11,616,441 of record CAKJTW010000014.1, read on the forward strand.
TTATTACCATGTGCAGAAAACTTCTGACAGTCTCCCACTGCCCTTTTGATAAAAATCTCCAAAGATCAATCTTAATTATGTTAATCATCTCATAAGATTTAGGCTGATTATTACACATATGAATCCAACAGGTGTTAACTAATTATATATAGTTCTTTGATCATGGACTATTGAACAAATCAATACCAGAGAATTCACTTTCATCTAGAAATTTTCATATGGAATTGAGATTGCACATCTAAAATCCTCTATTATTTGTTTTTGTGTATTGAGGCTAGAAAACTACGGATAAAACCCCCTCTCTACTTGTTTATATCTACTAAGTTGGATAAATTACATTCTTTCTGAGGTTTTCAAAGTTTGCTATAGTTTAAAAACTTCCTTACCACTTGTGACACTGAGATCTTGAATATCAAATACTGATATGTCAGTGAAAACATCACAAACAATATTCCAAATAAAATAAGAATCACAATCTCTCACTAGTTCATTCAGTTTTGTGGAATTACTTTTGGGTTATCTGATTATGAGTCATTAGTCTCTCTGATTATGAGTTAAATTCCCAAAATTCTAACAGTGACTAGTTGCACAGTTAAGAGCTGTACGTGCAGTGAGAGTTGGATAGCTTGCACAAAGTTGCCTATTTTCTGATATGTGAATCTTTCAAAGGGCATGTTGCAATTCTTTGCACAGAGCTCTGAAGCTGTGAAGACAGTTTCTAAACTACAGTGGGGAATATACACGAACTATATAGGGAAGCAGAGATCTGTTCGATTTCAAGACTGAATGGCTGTAGTAATTTACTTTAGTAAAGGGCTTTCCTCATAGCTCAGTTGGTAAATCATCTGCCTGCAATGCAGGAGATCTGGGTTCGGTTCCTGGGTTGGGGAGATCCCCTGGAGAAGGAAATGGCAACCCACTCCAGTATTCTTGCCTGGAGAATCCCATGGACAGAGGAGCCTGACAGGCTACAGTCCATGGGATCACAAGAGTCGGACATGACTTGGCGACTAAACCACCAACCACCACCACCAACTATATAAAAATGGACTATTGTAATTTTGGCTTTGAGTTATAATACATAACTATTTAATAAGGATGTTATTCACGTTTCTTTGAAGGTCATATGGAAGGTATGGATATACCCAGTGCCCTCCTCCACCACTTATGAAGCATATAGTTTCTGAAGTATTTATATTAACAATATTCAGCCTTAGAAGCTTGACTTAGAAACAGGTGATATGTCTTCCAGTTTCACAGTTTTTCCCATGCAGCTCCTCCAATAGCGATGAGATAACATAAAATATATACTTTATGCATATGAAACGATCCTGGCGTCTTTTATTGCATAGTGATTTATTGCATTGTGATTTCAAGGGCCTCTGAGAAATTCTAAAGATAGTTTGTGGTGAAAAAGCTCTTCCCCCTACCCCCCTCAAATATAGAATCAAACACTGGAGGAACACTATTGTCAGAGAATTGTAAGGGAGTTGTCAGAGAATGTATGATCCTTTGACTAAGAATAATAAATGCAAGGGAAAGCACTTGATTGCCATAAAAGTGAGTGACAAATATACAAAACAAACAAACAAAAAACTAGAACATAGCTGTTCTGTCACCTTTCACTTGTTAGGGTACAGATTTTCATCATCCATCTAACAAAAATATCCAAATTATCAGACTAAAAATCAAACTCTGAATTATAGTCACATTGGGAAGTAAGTTACTGGATGTGTGTGAACTAGTTGCCAAAAACAAAAGGAAAGGAAGAGGAAAAGAAAGAGGTAAAGGAAAATTCTGTTGCTTCTCAGATTTACCACCACTGGAAGTCAAGAAAGAAAAAGATGTGCCTGAACTTACCCAGCCAATGACATGCTCTTTTCAAGCAACAAAGTATACTTGACCACATCAGATAAATCCATTGTGGTAACAAAATAGGATATACAAAACTGAAAATATAAAACAATATGTATCAAAAGTTTTATTAAAATAATATATTAATAAGGAGATATTAAGACCAGTTCAAAATGCATAGTGAAGAGCTGGGTATTTGTAGATAATGCCATAAATGCATATTAAGACAATAAACAATAATAATTTTGGTTATATTCCCCAGTGGCAGAAAATATTTGGATTTTTCTCACTTGTTAAAAATTTTAAAATTAACATATTTATATTGACTTATAAAATATGTAAATATATCAAGGTTGCAAGTACTAAATTATACTTCACTGCAAAAAAGTTGAACAATCTCTTTAGTGTATTTCCAAGTTTCAGATTATTTTTCAAACAATCTTCTTATTAAATTACCATTTATCAATACATCTTTCATGAAGAAGCATCCTAATTTTATTTCAGCTGCAGTCTTTATTTTTCATATTGATATTTAGAATGAATGTATGTGTACTTGTATATATACATTTCTTTTCTGTTTTTGCCCTTTTTCATTTTTAAAATTAAATAAGGTTTTGATTGAAGCAGTTGATTTACAATATTATATTAGTTTCAGGTGCTCAACACAGTGATTAAATATTTTTATATGTTGCACTTCATTTAAAGTTATTACAAAATAATGATTATACATCCTTGTGCCATACAGTACATATCCTTGCTGTTTTCAATTTTATGCATAATAATTTATGCCTCAGTCACATACTCCTCAGTTTTCCCTTCTTTCTCTCTACTGGTAACCACTAGCTTGTTCTCTATTTGTCTTTTTAATACAAATTTATTTTTACATTCCACATGTAAGTAATAATAGAGTGCATTTTTCTGACTTATTTCACTAATTATTTCTAAGTTTTCATACACATTGTTCCAAATGGAAGGATTTTACTCCTTATGTCTGAGTAGCTTTCCATTTTGTGTGTGTGAGTGTATCACATCTTATTTATCCATTCATCTAACCTAAATTTATGGGCGCTTAAGTTGCTTCTGTGCATGGGCAATTACAAATAATGCTGATATGAAAATTGGGGTGCATCTATTATTTTAAATTAGTTTTTTTTTTGTTTTTCTAGATCTATATCTAGGAGAGAAATTTCTGGATCTGATTGTAGTTCTCTTCCTTAATTTTTCTGAGGAAACTCCATACTATTTTCCTTAGTGGTTACACTGATTTACAACCCCACCAAGAGTGGGTTCCCTTTTACCAAATGTGGAAAATCATTTGTTATTAGTAGACTCTTATCAACTTTTGTTATTACTAGACTCTTTGATGATAGCCCATTTGACCAAAGTGAGGGAGATATCTCATTTTGGTTTTGATTTGTATTTCTCTGATAATTAGCAATGTTAAGCATTGTTCTCACATGCCTGTTGGTTATCTGTATATCTTCTTTGGGGAAAAAAGTCTGTTTCAGTCTTCTGCCCATATTTTAATTGGGTTTTCAGCTTTTTGATATTGAATTGTATGAACTGTTTCTATATTTTGGATATTAAACCCTTATTGGTAATATAAATTACAAATATTTTATCTTATTAAGTTGCCTTTTTGTTGTATTGATGGTTTTGATTTCTGTTGTGATCATTGTAGCTGTATAGTTGAGTTTAAAATAAGTGAACATCATACCTCCAGGTTTGTTCTTTATTCTCAGTATTTCTTTTGCAATTTAGTGTCTACTACAGTTTCATATAAACCTTAGAATTATTTGTTCTAATTCTGCGAAAAATGCCATGGCTATTTTGGAAGGGATTGTTTTATATCTATAGATTGCTTTGGTTAGCACGGATATTTTAACTATATTAATTCTCTATTGGAGAGTATTAAATAAAAGTGATGAGAGTGGGCATCCTTCTTGTTTGAGATTTTAGAGGAAAAGCTTTCAGTGTGTCACTGTTGATCATGATGTTGGCTGTGGGTTTGTCATAAATGACTTTTATTCTTTTGAGATATGTCTCCTCTATACTCACTTTGATTAGAGTTTGCATCAGAAGTGAATGTTGAATTTTGTCAGATGCTTCTTGTGCATCTATTGAGCTAGCCATGAGATTTTTTATCCTTCCTTTTGTTAATGTGGTCTGTTGTATTGACTGATTTGTGAATACTGAATCATCCTTTCTGCCCTTGAATAAAATCCACTGATCAGTGTATTATTATTTTAATATATTGTTGGATTTGATTTGCTAATATTATTTTGATGCTTCTTTCATATATTTCTATCAAAGATATTGGTCTGTAATTTTCTTTTCCTTTTTTATAGTACTGTATCTGATTTCAATAAGAGTAAGGGTGGCCAAGAGCCAAGTAAAGTGAATATGAGAGTGTTTCATTCTCTTCAATTTTTGGACTATTCTGGAAAGCATACTTATTGGCTCTTCTTTATATGTTTGGTAAAGTTTCCCAGTGATGCTGGGAAAAGTCCAGTCCTGAAGTTTTGTTTGGTCTGTTCAGATTGTCTGTTTCCTCCTGATTCAATATTGGGAGGATGTGTGTTTCCAGAAATTTGTCCATTTCATCTAGATTTTCCAATTGTTGGTATACAAGTATTCATAGGATTTTCTTCTGATTTTTTTTTAATCTCTGTGGTATTGTTATTCCTCCCTTTTTTTTTTTTTTTTAATTTGGGTCATCTGTCTTTTCTTTTTGATGAGCTTGACTAAAATTTTGTCTTTTTAAATCTTTTCAAAGAAATAATGCATGATTTCCTTGATTCTGGGTTCTTTCTTTTTTTTGGTCTCTATTTCATTTATTTCCTCTCTAATCTTTATATCCTTCCTTTTGCTGACTTTCAGCTTTGTTTTCCTTTTTCAAATTCTTTTAAATAGTGTTAGATTTTTAATTTGAGATTTTTCTTATTTTTTGAGGTAGATTTGTCTCACTATAAACTTTCCACTGAGAACTGCTTTTTCTGTGGTCCATGGATTCTGGAACGTTGTACTTTTATTTGTTATACTGGAATTTGTCAGGTTGTTTCCTGATTTCTCATTTAATTTCTTCATTGATTCATTAGTGTCTTAATAGTATGTTATTTGGTCTCCAAGTGTTTGTGTTTTTCCCAAATTTCTTCTTGTAACTGATTTTTATTTTCATATGACTGTGGTTGGGAAAAAGATATAATTTCTATCTACTTAAATGTGTTGAGACTTATGTGGTGGCCTAGCAAGTTTATGATCTATACTGGAGAACATACATTTCACATGAAAAGAGTGTATATTCTGCGGTTGTTCAATGGAATGTCCTATTTAGTCCAACTTGTTTATTGTGCTCTTTAAGACTATTCTTGCTTTATTAATTTTCTGTCTGGATGATTAGCCCATTGATAACAGAGGGTTTTAAAGTCTTCTATTATATGATTGTACATTAATTCATCTTTTATGTCTGTTATTATTTGCTTAATAGATTTAGTTTTTCCTGTATTGGGTTCCTGTATGTTAATGAGTCTAATATTCTCTTGTATTATTCTTTTCTTTATAATAAATGTTCTTCATTGTGTTTTGCTAAAGATGTCATCTTCCTCCTTTTTTTTATTTGAGTATTACTACACCTGGTTTCTTGTCATTTTCATTTGCATGAATTATATTTTTCCATTTCCTTATTTGCAGTCTGTATGTGTCTTTAGTTCTGAAGTGAATTTCTTGTAAGCAGCACATAGATGTCTTATTTTTAAACCAATCCACCACCCTATGTCTTTTGATTAGGACATTTAGTACACTGACATTTAAAGTGATCAGTAACATGTATGTATTTAATATCATTTTATTAACTTTTTTTTTTGTAGTTCTTCCCTATTCTTTTATTCTTCTTTTAGTTTCTTACCTTGTGTTTGATGATTTTCTTTATTGATATGCTAGTGTTGTTTTCTCTCTTGTTTTGTTCATCTATGGTCTATGGTAAGCTTTTGATTAGTAGATACCATGGGGTTTATATATGTGACCTACAAATATATATATTTGTTTTAAACAAGCAGTCTTTTAAGTTCAAACATACAGCCCTTTAAAGTTCAAACATTCAAAAATATCTACACTTTCTAGTCTTTCGACTGATACTTTGTGTTTTTGATGTCATATTTTACATCTTCCTGTTTATCCATTTACTTATTATTGTAGTTTTATTATTGTTTAAGTTGGTGACACATAGATTTTTTTCTTTTCTATGGATGCATTCTTGTCACAGCCCTTTCTTATCTGCTTAAGGAAGACCATTCAACATTTATTTTTCAGTAGGTTTATTACTGATAAATGCTTTTGGTTTCTGTCTGAGAAATTCTTTATCTTTCAGATCTAAATGATAATTTTACTGGGTGGAGTATCACAGTTTTCAGATTCCCTCCATCTCTTTTTAGCATTTTGAATATTGCCATGCATTTCTGTCCTGCAAAATTTTGTAGAAAAAATTATCTTGGAGTCTTACAGAAGTTTTCTAGTATATGACTTTTTTTTAAACTGCCTTTAACTATTTCTCTTTATGTTTAATTTTTTCCATTTTCATTATGAAATGTCTTGATGTGGGTCTGTTTGGTTTACCTTATTCGATCCCATCTGTGTTTACTATACCTTGATATCTGTTTCCTTCTTCAGGTTTGAAAAGTTTACATCTGTGATTTCATCAAATATATCCTTTTCTCTTTCTTTTTCTGGGATTCCTATAATGCTGATTGTGGTACATTTGATGTTATGTCAACAATCTCTCAAAAACTGTTATCATTTTGTAATTAATTTATGTTTGTTGTTCTAATTAGTTGATTTTCATTACTCTGTCTTCCAGGCTACTGATGCACATTTTTGTATCACCTAATCTGCTGTTCATTCTATCTAGTGTGTTTTTCATTTCAATTGCTATATTCTTCATTATGATTGGATCTTTTTATATCTTCTAGTTCCTTGGTAAAATTATCACTGTGCTGATTATTATTTTTCCTAATACAGTTATTATTCTTATTACTAATGATTTGAATTCTTAATGGTAAATTATTTATTACTATTTCAGGAGTTGCATTTTGGTAGTTTTTCTTGCTTTTTCAATTGAGGCAAATTCCTTTTTCTTCTCATTTTCTTTATCTTTGTCTATATGAAATTAGGTGAAATGATTAAAAATTATTTATTGAAGAAGTGTCCCTCACATATAGTGAGGACATACTACATATAGTCTACAGTAGTCTACAGTAGCTATATAGTCTACAGTATCTATATAGTCTACAGTAGCTCATTGCTGGTGTGAGAGCTATATTTGATGTGACCACTAGTCACAGCCTTTCTCTGGCAGCTGACAGATGTGCTGCCAGCTATCATCTTTGTTGGAAGTAGAGTTGGAGTTGGAGGGGCTATGACAGAGCTGGGTGTGAGGTGGAGCTTTCCCTCTGCTCAGTATCTGTCACACCCTATTTGTGATATCTTCAAGTCCTGAGAAATCTGTATGCAGACAGCAGCAGATAGAACCTTACATGGAATGACCGACTAGTTCCAAATTGGGAAAGGAGAATAACAAGACTGCATATTGTCGCCCTGCTTATTTAATTTCTATGCAGAATACATCATGCAAAAATGCCTGGCTGGATGAATCACAAGACGGCTGGGAGAAATATCAACAACCTCAGATATGTAGATGATACCACTCTAATGTCAGACAGTGAAGAGGAACTGAAGAGTCTTTTGAAAGTGAAAGAGTAAAGTGAAAAAACTGAACTAAAATTGACATTCAAAAAAATAAGATTATGGTATCCAGGTCCTTCACTTCATGGAAAATATAAAGGGAAAAAGTAGAAGTAGAGACAGGTTTTCTTTTCTTGGGCTCCAATATTACTGTGGATGGTTAATGCAGCCATGAAATTAAAGGAAACTTGCTCTTTGGGAGAAAAGCTATGAGAAACCTAGAGAGCATATTAAAAAGCAGAGACATCACTTTGCCATCAAAGATTCATCTAATGTTTTTTTTTTCCAGTAGTCATGTATGAATGTGAGTGTTGGCATAAGGAAGGCTAAGAGCTGAAGAATTAATGGTTTTAAATTGTCATTCTGGAGAAGACTCTTGATATTCCCTTGGACTGAAAGTAGATAAAACCAGTCAATCCTAAAGGAAATCAACCCTGGATATTCATTGGAAGGACTGATGTGGAAGTTCCAATATGTTAGCCATCTAATGGGAAAAGCCAACTCACTGGAAAAAAACCTCTGATGCTGGGAAAGATTGAAGGCAAAGGAAGAAGGCAGGAGAGGATGAGACAATCGGATAGTATCACTGACTCAATGGATATAAATTTGAGCAAACTCTGGGAGCTACTGAAGGACAGGGAAGTCTGACATGCTGCAGTCCATGAGTTTGCAAAGAGGCACAACTTAGTGACTGAACAGTTTCGAGTTTCTGGGGAAGAAGCCCTGAGTATTGGGTGAGAGTTGGTTCATTAATCCCACAAGCGTGTGCTTTTCACCCTCCCAGTACTGGCATCCTTGACCAGGGGAGAGCAGTACCCAAGCTGATGTGAGAATTTACAATGGTCTGTGGAGCGCTTAGCTGCCATCAGTGATCCAGACTTCTGATTTGCTGACTGTGCAATCACCAGTAATGGCTGCTTTCTACTTCTTCAGATGCCACTTAGGGTTTGAGCTGCCTCAGCCTCTAATGGCTGAGGTTTTCCCTAGGATGTAGCAGCCTTTGCTTCATCATGGAACTACAACATGAGGAGAACACTGTTGTAGTATTCAGCTCGCTCAGGCTGGGGCATAACACTGAGGTTGCAATAAGCCAGTCAAAACCCCACGCAGTTTCAAACCATTCTATGTGTCTTGCTTTTGGTGTCCACAAGCATTCTTCACTCCTCATAAGTGTAATCTAGTCTTTCCACAGCCCTCTATTAGTCTCATCAGCCCTCCAACCAGTCAAGGGAGCACATGTTCCTTTTATTGTATCCAAGGGCCAGTACCAAAAATACAAATCACTCAGTCCCCAGTGAAGTTTCCATCCATGTAACCCACTATTAATCTTTTATCTGATTCCCTTCTTGAGCTACAGGTCTGGGTCTTTTCCCTTCTTATCCTATTCTGTGTGGAATTTTCTCATAGCCTTTGTTGTATAGAAGTATTTCTGCTAGTACCTAGTTAATTTTCAGTGACCACTGTTCCATATGTAAATGTATCTTTATGTGTTCTTAGGGGAGGTGAGCCTGTTATTCAATCATTTTGATTCAAGTCCATTCTTTTATCTGTGCTACAACACTTTGACTAACAGTCATTTTCAAAGGTTTCATTTTTGTTTCTTACTGATTGTATAGTACAGCAACAGGAAACTAGATGGTCTGATTTACAGAATCCTAAATGGGAGACAAAGGAAATATTTCCTATACCAGTTAATCCAACAAAGCTATGTTAACACAAGAATTCAGACTTGTATTTAGCATATCTGAGTCTTGTTTTAATACACTGGCATTGTTTTGAATAGCTCTATTCTCTGAGCTTTTATAGAGTCAATTATGCAGGTGGGAAAACTATACATTTTATAAACTATTATAGTTTTAAATGTGATTCATATCAAGAACTGGGAATGAAAAGTCCCATGGCATGTTTATAGGGTATAGCTTCATATAATCCTACCTCTTAAAATTCCATTTTATCTTAATGATTAAGGGAATATATTTAATATAATTTTCTAATAGCAATACCAAGGAGAGATGCATGGTAGACTATAAAACCAAATTAAAAATGCATCATTTTGAGGAGAATATAAAATAACTAGACAAAGAGAAATTATGCAGATGCTGTTCTAAATATCTATTCAGTGTTAAGTACTATTATCAATGTCAAAATATTACTTGATACCATTTTAGAAATATTAGGGATCCATATATTCAAGACAATATGAAAATTACTAGGTTAGTAAATACATGTGAAAAATTAGAGCAAAAATTGTCAGAGTGTACGACATGATAATAGAAGATTTTATTTGGTCTGTTGTCCTATCTAGAAAATGTCTTCTAAGAAGGCTAAATTCAAGTGTTCTAAATTCAAGGGGAGCTTTACCATTTATAATGCAATTTTATTGTCATTTTTATTTATTTTTATCTTTATTATCAATATAAATTTAATAATATGTTTAAATAAATAAGATACTGTGGTAAGAGCCAACTAGTCTAAAATTAGTAATAGTATTTAATTAGGTTAATTTTACTAAGTTTTTAGTGCATGAACTACAGTTGAACTTCTTAAAAATTTGTTCAACACCTTTAAATACCACCAGCTTACAATTTTGGCAACAAAAATATTATAAAGAGGTTTGCCATTATGTTTCTTATGTATTCGTAACATAATGCCACATAAAAATACATCAGACATAGATATGTACATGTAACAGAAATAAATCTGCACACAAATTATATGTTTCTGTAATTCAATATAGTCAAGTACCTTGGAGACTATTAGCTCCCAGATAAATGTACATATGTATTTGTATTTGCAGCAGTCTTCTTTAAAGGTTCTGTATGATACCATTACAGTGTTTTTGTTCAAAGTATATATTGAGCCAATAGTAGTGTTTGAGGAATACTATATTATGAAGCAAAAAGAAGAATAAACTAAAAGTATTCATTAAAGAAATTTATAATCCCTGAGTCACAGGGGCCAAGTGGTGGTACTCAACCACCAAGGCAAGGTGATCATAATTACCTTAGTGGACAGAAGAATAAAAACATCAGTCAGAATAGTTTTGATGCCAAACTCTCAGCCTCTGTGCACTGGTGCCAAGTCAAATCTCAGATACACAAGTTTTAAGTGAAATTAAAAAAAAGAATAGTTTTATTGCTTTGCCAGGCATAGGGGGCACAACAAAATCAAGCCCTCAAAAACTGTATCCCAACCCAGGAGGATTTGTTGAAGAATTTTATAGTAATGATTCAAGGGCAGGGTTGCTGGTAAGGATCAGAGCGTGTGCAGGACCTGCATCCCTTTGATCTGGCCTCGTGTGGTCTGTTAATGACCTTCTGTGGTTCTTGAGGTTGCAAACTATGACCTTCTTTCTGGAATAAAGATTGCTTAATCAAGCAGCTCATCTTCCATTTGTTAGGGGTTTTAGTTCTGTAGAAAAGTTTAAAGATACTGTTATGTGTATCACTTGGAACTTTTTCCCAAGGCTGCACTATTTTTTTTTTTTTTCTTATTGAAATAATTGTATTTGTTTATTTTATTTTTGGCTGTGCAGAGTCTTCATTGCTGTGTGGGCTTTTCTCTACTTACAGCAAGCAAGGGCTGCTCTCTAATTGAGGTGCATGGGTTTCTCATTGCAGTGGCCTCTCTTTTGGAACACAGGCACTATAACACTTGGTTTTCAGTAGTTGCAGCACATAGGCTCACTAATTGTAACTTCCATGTTCTAGAACACCAGCTCAGTAGTTGTGGTGCACAGCATGCTTTGGTCCACAGCATAAAACCATTACACTGTTTCTATTCAAAATATATATTGAGACAATCAGTTCAGTTCAGTTGTTCAGTTGTGTCTGACTCTTTCGACCCCATGGATTGCAGCACACCAGGCTTCCCTTTCCATCACCTACCCCTGGAGCTTGCTCACATTCATGTCCATTGAGTCGATGATGCCATCCAACCATCTCATCTTCTGTCGTCCCCTTCTCCTCCCACCTTCAATCTTTCCCAGCATCAGGGTTGTTTCCAATGAGGCAGTTCTTCGAATAGGGTGGCTGAAGTGTTGGAGTTTCAGCTTCAGCATCAGTCCTTCCAATGAATATTCAGGACTGATTTCCTTTAGGATGGACTGGTTGGATCTCCTTGCAGGGCAAGGGACTCTCAAAAGTCTTTTCTAACACCACAGTTCATAAGCACAAATTCTTTGGTGCTCAGCTTTCTTTATATTCCAACTTTCACATTCATACATAACTACAGAAAAAAACATAGCTTGATTTTGATTCATGTTTCTCGGCAAAGTGATATCTCTGCTTTTTAATATGTTCTCTATGTTTGTCATAGCTTTTCTCCCAAGGAGCAAGTGTCTTTTAATTTCATGGCTGCAGCCACCATCTGCAGTGATTGTGGTGCCTCAGAAAATAAAGTCTCTCAGTGTTTCCATTGTTTCCCCATGTAGTTGCCATGAAGTGATGGGACCAGATGCCATGACCTTCATTTTCTGAATGGTGAATTTTAAGCCACCTTTGAAACTTTCCTCTTTCACTTTCATCAAGAGGCTCATCAGTTCCTCTTCACTTTCTGACATTAGGGTGGCTTCATGTGCCTAATCTGAGGTTACTGATATTCATCCGGCATTCTTGATTCCAGATTGAGCTTCATCCAGCCCGGCATTTCCCATTATGTACTCCACATATAAATTAAATAAGCAGGGTGACAATATACAGCCTTGATGTACTCCTTTTCCACTTTGGAACCAGTCTGTTGTTTCATGCCTGGTTCTAACTGTTGCTTCTTGATCTTCATACAGGTTTCTCGGGAAGCAGGTGAGGTAGTCTGATTTTCCCACATCTTTAAAAGTTTTACACAGTTTGCTGTGATCCACACAGTCAAAATCTTTAATACAGTCGAAGCAGAAGTAGACTTTTTTTCTGAAATTCCATTGTTTTTCCTATGATCAGATGGTTGTTGGTAACTTGATCTCTGGTTCCTCTGCATTTTCTAAATCCAGCCTGTACATCTGGAAGTTCTCGGTTCCTGTCCTGTTGAAGTGCAAGTTGAAGGATTTTGAGCATTACCTTGCTAGCGTGTGAAATGAGTGGAATTATGCTGTAGTTTGAACACTCATTATGGGAAAATATACATAATATAATCATGAGTCAAAATTATAAATAAATTTTTCCACATATAAAGCTACAAGTATAAGATATCAAAGCCTAAACTATAGCCTTTTGGATTTTACTAAATAACTGAATTTATTAGGAAATAAAGGAATTATTAGGAAATAAATAAAGCCAATATTAGGAAATAAAGTTTATTTCCTTTCTCAGTGGCTTTGCTCTGTTCACTCAATGTTTATACCTTATCAATGTCTGAATGAGTGTTATGTCGCTAGTGTGGTGGTACTTAGTTTGTTCCTTTAACTGAGTTCTAGAAGAAACTGCGATTCTTTCAGTTCTACAAAGAAGTGAAAACAAATTCCATTACCGTATAATTATTTCAAAATGAAATTAAGTTTTTGGTGCTTGTAGTGTTGCCAAAATTATTTTTGACAATTTCATTTTATGATAGCTCCTAGTGTATTAAGTGAATTACATAAAACCAACTCATTTTAATAGACATTTTATAGATTAGAACCGATTATAGTAGATGAAGAATTAGAATGGGTACTCTCTAGATGGCACAATTTAGGGACACAATTCTGCACTGTGTATTTTTAATATATAACTTTCAACAGTAGGCTATGTTGCAGATTAGTATATAACTGTCATTTTAAGAATGTCTTTCAATATATTCTTCAAATTCTGTTTAAAAACATTTTCAAAAATTTAATTTGTGCTATTCATTGAATTCTTTGACAAAGAACCATGTGGAGTCATTTCACACCTCCTAAACTCTCATCTCTTCTCATTGTCTGTTCATGAAAGTAAAATAATTATTCCATTTTTTCTCCTTTTTCTTTTCTTCATTTCTCTTTCAGGAAAAATATCAACCATTAGGCAAAACCACACATAAGGAAGCAATGTATAGAAAACTTAATGATTTAAATGATCAGCAAGCAAATATGAAAATAATTGGCTAATACAAAAGGAAAAATGTGAGATTAAAAGACTGGTAAAGAGACCAAAAGATACAAAAAACATACAACGAGTATATGAATATATGTTGAAGTGAATAAGCATCAGTGTCATGGTGGAGAAAATAATATAATCTTATTAAAAGTGAAAAATGTGATCATTAACTTTCTGAAAGATAAGACATTTCTATAGCAAATTATATTTTGTAAATGCATCAACACAACCATTAATTTCTTGTGATATATCCAAGCCTGCTTTTCAAGATAATTTTTTTTTTTTTTTTGCAAATGCCTACCCATTCCTATATGGATGGAAATTTGTAACCAAGTCATCTTGAACCTTTTATACCTTGAGCATTTTGTTCTTTCTTCCATACAAACAGTTAATCATGTTATGCCTTGAACTTAAATTTCTTACATAAACACTTAACCTAGTTTACCTATATTCATCCTCAAATATCATTTCATATTTTGACAGTATTTGTCACAGAGAGGCTCTGCCTCTTTTGTTCCAGAATATGTTAACCCTGCTATAGTCTCCTAATAGAGATATTTTCAGTTCAGTTCAGTTCAGTCCCTCAGTCATGTCGACTCTTTACGACCCCCTGAATCGCAGCATGACAGGCCTTCCTGTCCATCACAAACTCCCGGAGTTAACTCAGACTCACGTCCATCGAGTCAGTGATGCCATCCAGCCATCTCATCCTCTGTCATCCCCTTCTCCTCCTGCCCCCAATCCCTCCCAGCATCAGAGTCTTTTTCAATGAGACAACTCTTCGCATGAGGTAGCCAAAGTATTGGAGTTTCAGCTTTAGCATCATTCCTTCCAAAGAAATTCCAGGGCTGATCCCTTTCAGAATGGACTGGTTGGATCTCCTTGCAGTCCACGGGACTCTCAAGAGTCTTCTCCAACACCACAGTTCAAAAGCATCAATTCTTTGGTGCTCAGCCTTCTTCACAGTCCAACTCTCACATCCATACATGACTAGACAAAGAGATAATTTAGCAGTTGTTAAATGTATCCCACCTTATCATAGCTTCTCATTTAACTATTTGTCCTCCTTATAGAGGTTTTTAAGAAGAATGTGTTTATTTTTCTCTCTTTTATATCATCAAAAATAAATACATTGCTTAGAATAATCTTCAGATATTATTTATTGTATTAGTTGGTTAAAGTGAGAATTTTACTCATGGTATATAACTTTTGGTTGTGTGTAAAAATGCAAGTTTATCTGTAAGTGCTATTGGCTAGACAACAGATGCTTGAATCAAGTCATGCTTTACCAAAGACTGATGCTACATAGGTTAGAAAATGATGATATGATGTTTTTCAAATTCTTGTTTTATCTCATCTGAGACCCATACTGTCTATTGCTGGTGCAGTAAATCCTTTAACCCACAGAGGATACATAGAGTATTTGCACATGAAAGCTAGCAAAAGAATCAACACCTATCTAAAGTTTCACTTTAATCAAATAAACATTTTATATATTCTATTAATTATAAGACATATATTTCTGAAAAAAGATAGTATGGAATATTGCCAATAAATGTTCATTACACTTAGTACAGATTATCTAAAATTGTATTAGGTATAGAGAAATGAAAGATGTAAAAGTAAAAAAAAGGTGTATCAGGTATAAAGAAATGAAAGAAAAAGTAAAAATTGTATTAGGTACAGAGAAATGGAAGAAGTAAAAAATTTTAAAAATGGTCAATTATTTGTTAAAAACTGTCTGTGTCAAAGATGCAGCATTCAACAAGAAAATATAAAAATACTTTATATAAGCATCAAATTACCTTGTTGTTCAGTCACTCAATCGTGTCTGACTCTTTGCGATCCCATGGACTGCAGCTCACCAGTCCTTTACCTGTCCTTTACCATCTCCCAGAGCTTGCTCAAGCTCATGTCCACTGAGTTAGTGATGCCACCCAAACATCTCATCCTCTGTCATCTCTTTCTCCTCTTGCCTTCAAAGTGTAATGTTTACCTGGAAATTCTATACTTAATCACTTTCCCAGCATCAGGGTCTTTCATGAGTTGACTCTTTTTATCAAGTGGCCAAATATTGGAGCTTCAACAGCAGCATCAGTCCTTCCAATGAATATTCAGGACTGATTCCTTTAGGATTGACAGATTTGATCTTTTTACAGTCCAAGGGACTCTCAAGAGACTTCTTCTTTCACCCAACAGTTCAAATGCATCAATTACTTGGCACTCATCCTCTTTATGGTCCAACTCTCACCTCCATACATGACTACTTGGAAAAAAAATATCTTGACTATACAGACCTTTGTTCTCAAAGTGATGTCTCTGCTTTTAATATGCTGTCTATGTTTGCCATAGCTTTCCTTCCAAGAGGCAAGTGTCTTTTATTTTCATGGATGCAGTTACCACCTGCAGTGATTTTGAAGCCCAAGAAAATAAAGTCTATCACCGTTTCCATTGTTTCTCCATCTATTTAGCATGAAGTGATGGGACCAGATGCCATAATTATTTTTTAAATGTTGAGTTTTAAGCCACCTTTTCATTCTCCTTCTCATCTACATCAAGAGGCTCTTTAGTTCCTCTTTCCTTTCTGTCATAAGGATGGTGTCATCTGCATGGCTGAAGTTATTTAAATTTCAAAAATACTTGAAGTGGACTGAAATTTTTTTATTAGCTGTCTATATTAATGGCACATTTTAAAAGTTAATTATGTAACACTTTCATAAACTGAGATTGCAAAATGATCTTAATTTGATAATCTTAAACTCTGAGAATGAAAATAGAGGAATTCTATTTATTCTCAGTTATTGAAAATTATTGACATCATAAAACAAAATTAGTTTTATTTCTTTGGTTCTATATTCCAAACATCATTTTGCATGCCATTCCTTGAACATTCTTATTAGGAAAGTAACATTTTATCCTTTTCATCTTTTAAATATTCAATTTTTTTTATTTTAAATATAAATTTATTTTATTGGAGGCTAATTACTTTACAATATTGTATTGGTTTTGCCATACATCAATGTGAATCTGCTATGGATGTACACGTGTTCCCCATCCTGAACCTCCCTCCCAATTCCCTCCCCATACCATCCCTCTGGGTCATCTCAGTGCACCAGCCCAGAGCATCCTGTATCATGCATCAAACCTGGACTGGTGATTCATTTCACATATGATATTACACATGTTTTAATGCCATTCTCCCAAATCATCCCACCCTCACCCTCTCCCACAGAGTCCAAACTTCCCTTATATTCACAGATTTATGTGTGTTCTTGACCTCTCTATTTAGCTCAACATTGAAAACTTACTGATCAACTTAAAGGCATTTAGAAAGAAAAACTATCCAGTGACATAATTTTATTACCTAAGGTAGAAAGGTCAAAAAGATCATAATAGAGATATTGATGTTTTTGATGCCTAGCCATTCAGTCTTTTCAGAGTTGAACATACGTCAGTTCAGTTCATTCGCTCAGTCATGAACATACTTACATATAAAGTATAACTTATGTAGTAAGAAGATACATAACATATAAGCTAAAGGAAGAGATGAAGTAGTTTTGTCTGGGCCCACAACTTTTCATATTATATGTCAAGAACAAGTTTTGAACATAAAACAGGGAAATTCAGATTTAATGATAAGTCTCTATATAACTGATTATTTCAGATACCAGGGTAGAAATGTTGTTTTTCTGAAAATTGTGTTCAGACTAATAAGTAAGGACAAAATTACAGATTAGCTTTCTCATAAGTCTTATCACTAACTAACAGAAAGATATTTAAAAGGCCTGGTTATTTCATTTGAGGATAAAAAGATATAAGCCTTAATTTTTAATAAATTAAGTATAAAACTTCCAGGTAAATATAGTACTTTGAAGACAGTCATTAAATCTCTCTCTCCTTTTGAATTCCTGGGACTAAGTTAATATACAAACTATGAAAGGGGAATCCAACTATTGTGTTATTTATTCACATAGGTTATCATAAAAATCAGTGTGAATATTTTTGCTATTCACCTAAAACTATCACAACATTGTTAATTGTATATACAGTAATAAAAAATAAAAAGTAAATAAATAAATAAATAACAGTGTGATGAAAAGTCTGGACCATGTAGTCAAACCAACCTTAACTGAGGTTTGGATTTCTTTTTTTTTCTTTTTTTAATACTTTATTCTACATTACAATACTGTATTTGTTTTGCCATACATTGACATGAGTCAGCCACAGGTGTCCACGATCTCCCAATGCTGAAGCCCCCTCCCACCTCCCACCCCATATCATCTCCCTGAATCATCCCGTGCACCAGCCCCATGCATCCTGCATCCTGTATTGAACATAGACTGACGCTTTCGTTCTTACAAGATAGTATACATGTTTCAATGCCATTCTCCCAAATCATCCCCCCCTCCCTCTCCCTCAGAGTCCAAAAGTCGGTTCTATACCTCTGAGTATCTTTTGTTGTCGCACATAGAGGATTTCTTACTTAATAAAAGTGTAACTGTAGCTACATGCATGCTCTGTCACAACTGACTCTCTGAGACCCTATGAACTATCACCCCAAGAAACTCCTCTGTCCATAGGATTTTTCAGGTAGAAATACTGGGTTGGATTACTATTTCCTCCTCCAGGTGATCTTCCTGACCCAGGGACTGAAGTCATGTCTCCTGCAACTCCTACAGGAGGTGGATTTGTGGGGATATTCCTTACCACTGAGCCACTTAGAAATCCCAACTGTAGTTAAGTTACATAATAAAGCTGCTTCTGAATCTCTACATCAATAAAATGAAGATACAAGACTTTCAGACTAATTCAGGGTTTCAAATTAGTTTGTATATGCAGAGTACTTAGGACAATGTCTGGCAGATAGCCACCATTTAATAATTGAATCTACTGTACTTTGTACTCTATGGCAAATGTATGAATACAAAATGACATATGACTGAAATGCTAGAACATGGATAACAAAATAAGCTAAATAAAAATTTAAAAAAAGCAAAAATAACACTCTACAGTAAAATATTGAAATCTCTCAAATGTTTTAAGAAAGCAGTATATTGTACAATAATATTTCAAAGAATAGATGAGAAAGTAATATAGTTTCCCAAAATTTTGCACGAGAATGACATAAACATGAAATCAAAATCTGACAGATACTAAAAGAATGAAAATCATGAAGCTTTTTCCAAAAATATATAATAAAATAGAAACAATTAAATCTCATGGTGGTTGTTTAGCTGCTAAGTAGTGTCTGACTTTTGCAACCTCATAGACCATAGCCTCCCAGGCTCCTCTGCACATGAGATTTCTCAGGCAAGAATACTGAAATGGGTTGCCATTTCTTTCTCCAGGGGATTTTCCCTACCAGGGATCCAAATCTGGTCTCCTGCATTGCAGGTAAATGCTTTACTGACTGAAGTACCAGGGAAGTCCAAACCTGCTGCTGCTTCTGCTGCTGCGTCACTTCAGTCATGTCCAACTCTCTGTGACCCCATAGACAGCAGCCCATCAGTCTCCCAACAACAAATAAAAATATTAAATGATTGAATTTGCTTTATCCTGTTAAAGTAATGTGGCTTAAATTTTGAAATATAATGAACACAATCATTATATTAAATTTTACACACAAATTTGTAATTAAAAGTTATATTATATCACTTAAAGCAGAAAAGATATTCAACATCTTTATATCCCATTTTGGATAAAACTCACAACAAATCAACAGTAAGAAGGACCTCCTAGGTAAAAACCTATAGCTAAACAACAACAAAACTAGAGCTAACACAAAATATAATGAAAAGATACTGGACATATTCTTTATGAAATCAGAAAAAGACTTTCTACCATCACCACTTCTACTTATTATTCTTCTAGAAATCGTACTATAATGAATATTTTAAAAGGCACAACTTTAAAAAAAAAAGTAAAACTAATAGATTGATCTGTATATCATTATGAAATAACTTGCTTTGTCTCTAGAAATGCTTCTCACATTAAAATCTCCTTTGTCTAGTATTAGCATTGCTAGCTCAGCTTTCTTTTGTTTGGTATTTTCATAATATATTTTAAAATATTTTACTTATATCAAGGAGTGTGTTTTGTAAGCAGCATATAAGTGGTTGACAATTTGTGACTTTTCATTGGAGTATTTAGTCCATTTCACTTATTGTAATTACTAATATATTTGTGTTTATCACTGCCATCAAACACTTCATTTTTTGTTCCTTTGCTTTCATTACTTATATCTTTTGGAAAGTAATAAAATATTTTATTATGTCAAAAAAAAAGGCACAATTTGAAAAAAAAGTAAAACTCTCTGGATATAGAGACTTTAATATCAAAATTTTACAAAATCATTTTTAAAATATAAATTTATTTGTTATAATTGGAGGTTAATTACTTTACAATATTGTATTGGTTTTGCCATATATCAACATTAATCTGCCACAGGTATACACATGTCTCCCATCCTGAACCCACCTCCCTCTTCTCTCCCCATATCACCGCTCTGGGTCATCTCAGTACACCAGCCCCAAGCATCCAGTATCATGCATCGGACCTGGACTGGCAATTTGTTTCATATATGATATTATACATGCTTCAACGCCATTCTCCCAAATCATCCCACCCTCTTCCCCTCCCACAGAGTCCAAAAGGCTGTTCTATATATCTGTTTCTCTTTTGATGTCTCACATAAAGTGGTATCATTTCCATCTTTCTAAATTCCATATATATGCATTAGTATACTGTATTGGTGTTTTTCTTTCTGGCTTACTTCACTCTGTACAATTGGCTCCAGTCTCATCCAACTCATTAGAACTGATTCAGATGTATTTTTTTTTAATGGCTGAGTAATACTCCATTGTGTATATGTACCACAGCTTTCTTATCCATTCATCTGCTGATGAACATCTAGGTTGTTTCCATGTCCTGGCTATTATAAACAGTGCTGCCATGAACATTAGGGTGCATGTGACTCTTTCAATTCTCATTTCCTCAGTGTGTATGCCTAGCAGTGGGATTGCTGGGTCATATGGCAGTTCTATTTCCAGTTTTTTAAGGAATCACCACACTGTTCTCCATAGTGGCTGTACTAGTTTGCATTCCCATCAACAGTGTAAGAGGATTCCCTTTTCTCCACACCCTATCCAGCATTTATTTCTTGTAGACTTTTGAATCACAGCCATTCTCACTGGTGTGAAATGGTACTTCACTGTGGTTTTGATTTGCATTTCTCTGATAATGAGTGATGCTGAGCATCTTTTCATATGTTTGTTAGCCATCTATATGTCTTATTTGGAGAAATGTCTATTTAGTTATTTGGCCCATTTTTGGATTGGGTCGTTTATTTTTCTGAAACTGAGCTGCTTAAATTGCTTGTATATTTTTGAGATTAGTTGTTTGTCAGTTGCTTCATTTGCTATTATTTTCTCCCATTCTGAAGGCTGTCTTTCTACCTTGCTTATAGTTTCCTTCATTGTGCAGAAGCTTTTAAGTTTAATTATGTCCCATTTGTTTATTTTTGCTTTTATTTCCAATAATCTGGGAGGTGGGTCATAGAGGATCCTGCTGTGATGTATGTTTGAGAGGGTTTTGCCTATGCTCTCCTCTAGGAGTTTTATAGTTTCTGGTCTTATATTTAGATCTTTAATCCATTTTGAGTTTATTTTTGTGCGTGGTGTTAGAAAGTGATCTAGTTTCATTCTTTTACAAGTGGTTGACCAGTTTTCCCAGCACCATTTGTTAAAGAGATTGTCTTTAATCCATTGTATATTCTTGCTTTCTTTGTCAAAGATAAGGTGTCCTTCTATGCGTGGATTTATCTCTGGGCTTTCTATTTTGTTCCATTGATGTATATTTCTGTCTTTGTGCCAGTACCATACTGTTTTGATGATTGTGGATTTGTAGTGGAGCCTGAAGTTAGGCAGGTTGACTCCTCCTGTTCCATTCTTCTTTCTCAAGATTGCTTTTGCTAGTCGAGGTTTTTTGTATTTCCATACAAATTGTGAAATTGTTTGTTCTAGCTCCGTGAAAACTACCATTGGTAGCTTGACAGGAATTACATTGAATCTGTCGATTGCTTTGGGTAGTATACTCATTTTCACTATATTGTTTCTTCTGTTCCATGAACATGGTATATTTCCCCATCATCCTCTTTGATTTCTTTCACCAGTGTTTTATAGTTTTCTATATATAGGTCTTTAGTTTCTTTAGGTAGATATATTCCTAAGTATTTGATTCTTTTCATTGCAATGGTGAATGGAATTGTTGCCTTAATTTCTCTTTCTATTTTCTCATTATCAGTGTATAGGAATGCAAGGGATTCCTGTGTATTGATTTTGTATCCTGCAAATTTACCATATTCATTGAATTTTTCTAGTGATTTTCTGGTAGAGTCTTTTGGGTTTTCTATGTAGAGGGTCATGTCATCTGCAAACAGTGAGAGTTTTACTTCTTTTCAATTTGGATTCCTTTTATTTGTTTCTCTACTCTGATTGCTGTGGCCCAAACTTTCAAAACTATGTTGAATAATAACTGTGAAAGTAGGCACCCTCGTCTTGTTCCTGACTTTAGGGAAGTGGTTTCAATTTTTCACCACTGAGGATAATGTTAGCTGTGGATTTGTCATATATAGCTTTTATTATGTTGAGGTATGTTCCTTCTATTCCTGCTTTCTGGAGAGTTTTTATCATAAATGGATGTTGTATTTTGTCAAAGGCTTTCTCTGCATCTATTGAGATAATTATATAGCTTTTACTTTTCAAATTGTTAATGCAGTGTATTACATTGATTGATTTGCAGATATTTAAGAATCCTTGCATCCCTGGGATAAAGCCCACATTGTCATGGCATATGATCTTTTTAATGTGTTGTTGGATTCTGATTGCTAGAATTTTGTTAAGGGTTTTTGCATCTATGTTCATCAGTGATATTGGCCTGTAGTTTTCTTTTTTGTGGCATCTTTGTCAGGTGATTGCAGCCATGAAGTTAAAAGACGCTTACTCCTTGGAAGGAAAGTTATGACCAACGTAGACAGTATATTAATAAACAGAGACATTACTTTGTCAACAAAGGTCCAAGGCTATGGTTTTTCCAGTAGTCATGTATGGATGTGAGATTTGGACTATAAACAAAACTAAGTGCTGAAGAATTGATGCTTTTGAACTGTGGTGATGGAGAAGACTCTTGAGAGTCCCTTGGACTGAAAGGATACTCAACCTAATAGGATAGTCCATCCTAAAGGAAATCAGTGCTTGGTGTTTACTGGAAGGTCTGATTTTGAAGCTGAAGCTTCAATACTTTAGCCACCTGATGTGAAGAGTGACTCATTGGAGAAGACCCTGATGCAGGGAATATTGAGGGCAGGAGGAGAAGGGGGTGACAGGATGAGATGGTTGGATGTTCTCACTGACTCAGTGGACATGAGTTTGGGTAAACTCTGGGATTTGGTGATGGACAAGGAATCCTGGTGTGCTGCAGTTCATGAGGTTGCAAGGAGTCAGACACAACTGAGCAACTGAACTGAACTTAACTGATGAAAATCAATTATTTCTATATATAAAGTATAAAACACAGAAATAAAGGCAACACCAAAGAATGTTCAAACTACCACACGAATGCACTCATTTCACTTGCTAGCAAAGTAAGGCTCAAAATTCTACAAGCCAGGCTTCAACAATACACAAACCTTGACCTTCCACATGTAGATGTTCAAACTGGATTTCAAAAAGGCAGAGGAACCAAACATCAAATTTTCAACATCTGTTGAATCATAGAAAAAGCAAGAGAATTCCAGTAAAGGATCTATTTCTGCTTTATTGATTACACCAAAGCCTTTGTGTAGATCACAATAAACTGTGGAAAATTATTAGAGATGGGAACACTAGACCATCTCACCTGCCTCCTGAGAAATCTGTATGCAGGTCAAGAAGCAGCAGTTAGAACTAGACATGGAAAAACAGACTGGTTCCAAGTTGGGAAAGGAGTATACAGAGGCTGTATATTGTCACTCTGCTTATTTAACTTATATGCGGAGTACATCATGCAAAATACTGGGCTGGATGAAGCAAGCACAAACTGGAATCAAGATTGCTGGGAGAAATATCGATAACCTCATATACACAGACGACATCACCCTTATGACAGTAAGTGAAGAAGAACTAAAAGAATGAAAGTGAAAGAGGAGAGTGAAAAGCTGGTTTAAAACTCAACATTCAAAAATGAATGGCATCCATTCCCTTCATGGCAAATAGATGGGGAAACAATGGAATCAGTGACAGATTTTATTTTCTTGGGCTCCAAATTCACTGCAGATGGTGATTGCAACCATGAAATTAACATACGTTTACTCCTTGGAAGAAAAGCTATTGAACCTAGTCAGCATATTGAAAAGCAGAGAAATTACTTTGCCAGCAAATGTCCGTCTAGTGAAAGGTATGGTTTTTCTGGTAGTCATGTATGGATGTGAGAGTTGGACTATAAAGAAAACCGAGCACCAAATAATTAATACTTTTGAATTGTGGTGTTGGAGAAGACTCATTTTATTTATTTATTTATTTATTTTAATCATTCCCAACTCTGAGAATTACTGATTTAAACTCTTGTCCTTCAACATCTGCCCAGCTGCTCAAACTCTTGGGTGAACTCCAGGAGTTGGTGGTGGACAAGGAGGCCTGGCATTTTGCAATTCATGGGGTCACAAAGAGTCATACACAACTGAGTGACTGAACTGAACTGACACAATGGGCATTATTGGTAGCAGGAATGACATGAACTCATTGCAAGAAGAGGAACTTTTTCTAAATTTGTTTCAAGTTTAATAAGAAAGGTAAAAGATCATATTCATTCTCTGTGAAGTAATGATGAACTTAGAGAATAGAAATACACCTGGAAAATGTGACTGCAAATTCCCAACAAGGACCTAAGTCCCTTTAAAAAAAAAAAAAAAAAAAAGATAAATGGAAGTTGTTTTTTTTTTTAAATAAATATACTTGAATTTAATAGTTTGAGCTATCTCATTTAAAGCAAACTATTTTTGTGTTTTTGTTTCTCTTTTAAATTAACAAACTCTTGATAGAACTGAGGAATAAAAATATCTCTGATGGAAACAAAGACAAGCAAATGCAGACAAATGGCATCAACCTTATTCATAACATCTCACCATGTCCCTACAACATGTCTTCCTAGGGACCTGAGGAAGAGGGCACCTCCTTAGGCCAATGATCCTCAACCCTGATTGCGTACTGGATTCACCGAAAAATTCTTATATTTTACCTCACCTCACAGGAGGTAATCAGGAATTTCTAGCCGTGGGACACCAGATGACTTAATATTCCACCAACTCTGAGAATTACTGATTTAAACTCTTGTCCTTCAACATCTGCCCAGCTGCTAACTCTTACGTTTAAAAATGCTTTTCAAGAATCATACATAATCAAAAGAGGTCAACAATATCTTGAAAAGACAGATAAGTAATATGCAATCACTTTCTTATTTCTATTATCATAGTCCATTGTGGGTGTATAGTAATAATTTTTAATTGAGGTACAATAGTATAGGCCATTATATAGGTGCTCTTAATGTAGTCCAGTTGCTAAGTCATGTTTGACTCTTTGCAGCCACATGGATTGCAGCACACCAGGCTCCTCTGTCTTCCACTGTCTCCCAAAGTTTGCTCAAATTAGTGTTCATTGAGTTGATGAACAACAGTGAAATTTGTATTTGACATCTGTACCACTTATAAAATGGTCATTCCTAAAGATCAAGTTGCCAACCACCTCTGTACATTTGACTTCCTTGACCTTTTTCACTTTTCCTTCAAAAACTAGCACTCTTTTCTCTGTATCTGAGTTTGTTTCTGCTTTTTTTGTTTGTTTGTTTGTTTTGTTTTGTTTGTCTGTCTAAATTTCACATGTGAGTGAAGTCATAGTTGTCTTTTCTGTCAGATTTATTTCCCTTAGAATAATATTCTCAAGGTTCACACACATTGTCACAAATGGCAAGTTTCATTTTTTATGACTGAAAAGTACTCACATATATATTATATATGTGTGTGTGTGTGTGTGTGTGTGTGTGTGTGTGTGTAAGCAAACATTTATAGAGCCTATTAGAGATTCCCATACTTTCATGCAACTTTTAAAAATATGATCTTAACAGAAAGCCCGTGAAAGAGAAAGGAATTTTTTATCATTATCTTATATCTAAGGAAACTGAATCTCAGCATTTCTACAACAGTCTTACAGCCCTACAATTGGTAACAAAGCAGAGCCCTCATATAGTTTATCAATCTATTACATTTTCCATAATAGCTCACAGTTCTATGAGTATTTGCTGATAACATTTGAAACAGAGATTAGAGACCTTCCAAATAACATTTAAAAGAGAGATTTAGAGCAATTTTTATCATATCTTACTGCTTTCAGAATCCAAACTAAACTTACTTTTATTGCTACTTATGTAGTATAATTTTATTGTGGTGCCTTTTTCTTCTTATGATTACATATTATTTTCTCCTAGGAATTAGAACACTTTGCAGATATTATCCAATTAAACCTCTCAAATTTCCCTCTGAGGTGATATGAAATAACTATTAATCATTTTCTCTTCTATATTTATATTTCTGTTAAGAACTATAGAAAGTTTAGTGAACTAATAGTTTATAACTTCTTAGATTTAAAAGGGAACAAATTCTCATAATACCAGGGCAGCCTCCACTAAACTTATATAATAGTAATATAAAAGGAGAAGCTTGGAAATGGCATAACAGTACAAAAGATGAGAAAGCTGGCATGTGGAGAAAATGTCACTATTATTTCTGGTTATAAAAGGTTTTTTGTGGGTTTTTTTTTTTTTTTTTTTTTCCAAACTGTTCATGGGGTCCTCTAGGCAGGAACACTGAAGTGGTTTCCCAATCCTTACTCCAGTGGGCCACCATTTGACAGAATGCTCCACTATGACCCGACCATCTTGTGTGGCCTTGCATGGGATGGCTCATAGCTTCGTTGAGTTAAACAAGGCTGTGATCATTTCGGTTCAGTTTATGTGTGTGTGTATGTTTTGTTTTGTTTTGTTTTGTTTTGTTTTCCCTAGAGGCCATGGAATTGTAGTTCTTGCTTCTGTCTGCCCTCTGATAGATGAGGATAAGAGAGTTGTGAAAGCTTTCTGTTGGGAGGGACTGGTTGTGGGAAAATTTGAGTCTTGCTTTGGTGGACAAGATGATGCTCAGTAAATCTTTAATCTGATTTCCTGCTGA
Source organism: Nanger dama (assembly GCA_917880005.1). Lineage (NCBI taxonomy): Eukaryota > Metazoa > Chordata > Mammalia > Artiodactyla > Bovidae > Nanger > Nanger dama. The sequence continues at coordinate 11,643,324 of CAKJTW010000014.1, forward strand.
TTGGTGGGGCTGTGTTCCTTGTACTTTGGAGCCAGATCCTAGAGTCTGAAGACTCTATGGTAGGTCTAAATGTGAACTCTAAAAGAACTTATGCCATCATGTGCCTCCAGGACTCCTGCTGCCGGTGGCCCTCCAAAATCACTGCAGACAGTGACTGCGGCCATGAAATTAAAAGACACTCCTTGAAAGAAAAGCTATGACAAACCTAGACAGTGTATTAAAAAGCAGAGATATCACTTGGCCTACAAAGGTCCATATAAACCAAGTTATGGCTTTACCAGTAGTCATGAACACATATGAGAGATGGACCATAAAGAACGTTGAGCACTGAAACAGTGATGCTTTCAAACTGTAGTTCTGGAGAAGACTCTTGAGAGTAACTTGGACAACAAGGAGATCAAGCCAGTCAATCTTAAAGGAAAGTAATCCTGAATATTCACTGGAAGGACTGAAGCTGAAGCACCAATACTTTGGCCTCCTTATGCAAAGAGCCAACTCACTGGAAAAGACCCTGATGGTGGGAAGGACTGAGGACAGGCAGAGACGGGGGGTGGCAGAGAATGAGATTGTTGGATAGCATCACTAAATCAGTGGACATGAGTTTGAGCATACCCAGGAGTTAGTGAAGGACAGGGAAGTCTGGCATGTGGCAGTCCATGGGATCACGAAGAGTCAGACATGACTTAGCAACTCAACAACACTGATAGTAAGCTTACAGTTTTTGCATTATATTTTTCTTTTAATGCATGTACCAAATACAAAAACTTATATGAAATTTCTTCAAATTGTATAACAGGTACTATGTAGTCTTCTGACATTTGATAAATTATAACGTGAGTTTTCTAATGCTACAAACAAAACACTCTGATTAAATGTTTCATATTTAGCCATCCTGTGTCTTATTTTATAAATATCAAATGATAGCATGTTTATTTTGGGAATGTTATTGCCAAAGTCCAACTAGTTGTTTAACTTCTAAATGTTTAAATATCTAGTTTCCCATTTGATACCTGGACTATACCTATGGTTTGGCGGTTTTCTTGTTTTTTTTCTGTTCAAAAGCAGATACTATTTCCATATATCTATGCTATGACCACTCCATCACATTATCTATGCTTCATTTTTCTAATACATCATCTATTCTGTTACCTAAGAATTTTCTTGAAGACCGTTTTATATGTTAAATCTGTGTGTATTTGTCAACATCTAAGATTTCAAGATATGAGCTGTATATATTGGAATACTTAATCATGAACTTATAGGGAGATGATTTTGTTGCAAGCAAATATGATTCAGCTCATCGCTTGTGAGAGTATTATTTTTCCACTTTGACACACCATGGTGTCTTGAATAGTTATCTCTATTTATTAGCATCATAAAGCCAAAAGCCATAAGTTTAAGGTACCACATCCAGTCTAGACCTGAAGAAACAAAAGAGAGGAGTTACTGAAACTTGGACACAACAGTTCTTTGAAGAAGATTGATCTTCTGTACCTAGGTGCAACAAATCTGCTACAAACTATCAGAGATGGAAACAAAATTAATGTCCTATCCTCCTTCCTCACACACTGTGTCCCCCAGTGATGCCTTGTATTAACAAATTCCAGCAAAAGACATATGGTAAAGAACCTTATTCCTATATCATAAATGAGCCATTCCTTAGCAGCATATAGCAGGATGTGGGAAGGTGGAGTGTGGATGTGGGGTAGCAAATAAGAAATATATAACACAAGGAATTTTAATGTATCTTTATTATGTATTCTGCTGTCATGCCTGAGGTATTATATATAAAACACATTATATTATGATTTACTTTTCTCTCATTTCTCCTTTATGCTTCTTACAGTTTCACAGTAATTGTTTCAGTATGTGGCGAGAAGTAGGTTATATAATCTATGAAATACTTTAACAAGATGTAAAGAGAGTGCTAGAAATTAATGAGACAGGCAAAGTGAGAACCACATTTTGCAGATTATTAAAGCTAATTGGTATAAATAAGTCTAAAATCTTAAGTTGAAAACTTTTCACTGGCTTTGAAAGATTTGAATAATCTAGACCACAACTGACAAAGCTTTGATCTAATCATTTGCCCTCCCTACCTTTTATCTTTTTGTGACTTAACTCCATGGAGCTTTTTCTTCATCCTCTAGGTTTGATCTCTATTTTTGTTTGTTTGTTTGCTTTTGTTTTTACATCTTTTTTAGATTGATGTCCTCTGGAATGTGTAATAAGTATCTTGAGACTCTCAGACTATCGATCCTTTATTCCTACGAATCTTTACTGCTGCATTAGGCTCCTTCCCCTGCAGAAGATAATTTCTACTTCTGTCACTATGGTTTCTAACCTACTAGAAATGATAGCATTTCAGTCAACTCAGATACTATCAGAGTTCTCATTTATTTTCAATGTTCACAAATGTAATTGAGACACAGTACATCATTTGTTTGTTAGTTGTCTTTGACTCTTATCTTTATATCTGCCTTTACACATTCCCCTAGATATCACCTGAGTCTAGAAATCTGAAAACTACATTGTTCATACTGTCTTGCCAGTTGGGAGTCACTAATGAAAGATTTGAAGATGCGAGAGAAATAATCTATATATATATATATATATATATATATATATATATATATATGGAGAAGACTCTTGAGAGTCCCTTGGACTGCAAGGAGATCCAACCAGTCCATTCTGAAGGAGATCAGCCCTGGGATTTCTTTGGAAGGAATGATGCTAAAGCTGAAACTCCAGTACTTTGGCCACCTCATGAGAAGAGTTGATTCATTGGAAAAGACTCTGATGCTGGGAGGGACTGTGGGCAGAAGGAGAAGGGGACGACAGAGGATGAGATGGCTGGATGGCATCAGTGACTCGATGGACGTGAGTCTGAGTGAACTCCGGGAGTTGGTGATGGACAGGGAGGCCTGGCGTGCTGTGATTCATGGGGTGGTAAAGAGTCGAACACGACTGAGCGACTGAACTGAACTGATATATATATATATATATATATAGATAGATAGATAGATAGATAGATAGATAGATAGATAGATATATTTTTTTCCCCTTTCCGATTCTGTTGACACGTCCCATGGCAGCAACAGCAACTTCTTGCTTAGGCAGTGTGGTGTCACTACAAGCATGACGGAGCCCCGGCAGCCTCAGCCAGCAGCAGAGCTGCCATAGGCTCCTCAGACAGTGACAGCAGCAGCAGTGAGTATATAAATCCCTGAGCAGAGCAAACACTGACTGGCTTCTACAGCAACAAAGCAGTAAAAGTTTTAGGCAATTGAAACTAAAAAGCCTGTCTGGTATAGTGGAACTGGAGAGTACTGGCTCTCATTGTTGGAATAACAATGGGAATTCCAGCAGCCACAGCCTCTGCACGTGCTCCAGAAGCCTCTGGGACAGGGATCCTTCCTGGGGCCAGTATTCCTATCACGGTCCCTTCCGTGAGGGAAGGTAGTATTCCCTACAGTTTTTTGTCCTTGGGTTACCACCCATTTTACACTTACATCCTTTCTAACACTTTTATATCTCATTTTGTGCATTGAAATTTCTGCAGTGCTTAGAGTGATATCTGCTATTCTGATGGCATACTGACAAACGTATCTTTCCTTAATTCTCCTTTCATTTGATAATTTTAGCTATATTTAAAATAAATTTTCATATTTAAAATAAATTTTATATAATGTATGCTATATAATTTGAACACAATTTAGTCCCTCTGGCATTGTCTTCCCTAAAGAACTTAAACAGCTGTCTTCTCTTTCCTAACATTTGATTGAAACACTTTTTATTTTTTCTCATCTGTGGATTCAACTATTTCCCTACTTATGCTGGCCTCCTGTAAATAATTTAGAATTGTTTTAATGTAATGTTGTATTTTCCAGCAGGCTCAAATTAGGAGTTGCTTACTCTCAAAGGCCTGAACATAAATTTATTTTGAAATTATTAAGTCATTATCAGAGATCATTTATCAATGAAGATGTTATTAAACATTAACATTATTTATTGATATATAGCAAAATTCCGGTACTTTGACCACCTGATGCAGAAAGCTGTCTCACTGAAAAGACCTTGATGCTGGTAAAGACTGAGGGCAGGAGGAGAGGAGCTTGACAGGGGATGAGATGGTTGGATGGATGCATCACCAACTCAATGGACATGAGTTTGAGCAAACTCTGGGATATAGTGAAGTATAAGGAAGCCTGGTGTGCTGCAGCCCATGGGGTTGCAAAGAGTTGGACATGATTTAGCAAAGGAATGGCAACAACAACAACAACATAAAATTTATCTTCTTTAATTAGTATTCACATATAAAAATTTGCAAAATTTCTCTTGCCTTTAACTACTGAAATGGTGGCATTCATTAAATTTAGTGTTCTTTGGAATTATGTTTTAAATATCCATGCACTCTAGCCTGGGTAAAAACTTTAAACTTACTACAGACTTAAATGCACTTGAGAGTACTATAGGGTGAAAAAAATATATATATATATATATTTACAAATGAATAGTGTCTATAAAAATAATCAGTGTGAATTGTCTCACACTGAATTTTTACTACAAGCGTTGTTAATGTAAGTTTCTAACACCTGCAATTACTGCACATATCTCACACATGTTAATAGGTTTTTTAATGTACTTTATAGAATTTTGTTATTCATAGAAAATCACATCTATGTTTGAACACACATGGGACTGAAACAACAGGCTCAGCCAAGTCTTCCTTTGTAATTTATTTGCCATCGTAAAAGTTTTATTACAGTTAGAAAACTAAACTGACAAAGATTTTAAAACACTGGTTTATATCAAAATGCTTCCCTATAATTCACTTACTTCTTTCATTTACTAACCTTCATTGTGTTTCTATGGATTTCATTTAATTTCCTAATTTCTCACAAAATCAATCTTAAACTCTTTCTTATCTTAGTGTCCTATTATTTCAAGTCCATTCATGGATAAAATAATAAATTGCTTTCCAAGCAATGTCTGGTACTCTATATCTCAGTCATTTTTCTCCTGTATTAATATAAGTACAAATGGCATAATTTTGCCATGATAATAACTGTTAATTTGCTTACAGTTGAATGCATATCCATCAGTATACAGGAAGCATTCTGTGATATAATTTATGCAAATGGGAAATCTGAGAGAATACATTATTGCTTCATTTCCCCATCCAATGATGTCATCCTTTCTATTTCTTATTGCTATATACAAATGGGCTCTTTTTGCTGTGTGTGTTCTTCTGTAGAGTGATTATTTTATTATAATTCTCCTTTGACAGCGTATTTTATCTGAGATAACCCACAAACACTTATGCAAATATTTCAGTACTATACCGAGCCCGCAGAATTGTATCTTTTCCCCAAATTTGAAAATGTTACATTAACACCTTATTTTCACTAAAGGATTCAGTATTCTTAGAGATTTGCTCAAAGTTACACAGAGATGATTTCACTTTATCATCTGTATTTTCAGTTCACTTGACCATACAGGTACATAGGATAAGCAGTGAATTTGCTTTATCAGCCACAGTGTAAATGCCTCAACTTATCCATAGGTCAGTAGGGTCACAAAGTATTGACTTTTCAATTTTAAATTTATAAGAAATAAGGTAAAAGTGAAAATAAAAGCAAAATGGTGCATAGGAAAAAAGTTTCAGAAAATATTTTAACAAAAAGTACAAAAAAATATAAAGAGAAATATATAAATGTATCAAATATATAAATTTTATAAATCGAGTATTTCCAAGCAATCTTTGCTTGTGAGGTTATCCTAGTACTGAAACTCTATTCAAAGATTATGTAAATATGCTCACTTCAAAAACATAAGGGGTATAATATAAAGATGGGAAACAGTTTTTGCTTAATATTCATGATTAAATTCTTACTGTTTATCCATCAATATTGATTTGTTTTATTTGATTCTTCTATTAGTTAAAAGAGGTTGATTTTCTGGAATACTTTCCAACAAAAATTAATTTTTCTGAAATTTTTCTTCCCTTCAAAGTCCGATAGTGACCTTAACACTACAAAGTTACAGGCATAATATCTAAAAAGATAATTTCTCATTTCTTCTAAATGCTCAGAGATTTAGTTTCTCACCCAAATTCTATCATTTTCTAAGATCTGGAGAAAAAGGTATTTCTTATCAGTCTTCAAAAAGCATGCAGAGTTTTCCTACCTTATATATATTTTTGGCCTTGCGTACTCTTTGGAACAAGAACTTTAGGTCTTTGTAATATCAGATTTTTTTTTTTTTTTTTAGCTACAAAATCACTGCAGAAGGTGACGCTAGCCATGAAATTAAAGATGCTTACTCCTTGGAGGAAAAGTTATGACAAACCTAGATAGTATACTCAAAAGCAGAGATATAACTTTAACAAAGTCCAAATTAACAAAAGTCTGTCTTGTCAAGGCTATGGTTTTTCAAGTGGTCATGTATGGATGTGAGAGTTGGACTGTGAAGAAAGCTGATCGCCAAAGAATTGATGCTTTTGAAGTGTGGTGTTGGAGAAGACTCTTGAGAGTCCCTTGGACTGCAAGGAGATCCAACCAGTCCATTCTGAAGGAGATCAACCTTGGGATTTCTTTGGAAGAGATGATGCTAAAGCTGAAACTCCAGCACTTTCACCACCTCATGTGAAGAGCTGACTCACTTGAAAAGACTCTGATGCTGGGAGGGATTGGGGGCAGGAGGAGAAGGGGATGACAGAGGATGAGATGGCTGGATGGCACCACTGACTCAATGGAAGTGAAGTGAAGTCGCTCAGTCCTGTCCGACTCTTTGCGATCCTGTGGACTGTAGCCTACCAGGCTTCTCTGTCCATGGGATTCTCCAGGCAAGAATACTGGAGTGGGTTACCATTTTCTTCACCAGGGGATCTTCCCAACCCAGGGACATGAGTTTGATTGAACTCTGGGAGTTGGTGATGGACAGGGAGGCCTGGCATGCTGCAATTCATGAAGTTGCAAAGAGTTGAACACGACTGAGCGACTGAACTGAATTGAACTGCATATAGAGTCAAGGGGCTTTCTTGGTTGCTCATTGGTAAAGAATCTGTCTGCCAATGAAAGAGATGCAAATTCAATACTTAGGTCAGGAAGATCCCCTAGAGAAGGAAATGGCAATCCACTCCAGTAATTTTGCCTGTGAAAACCCATGGACAGAGGATCCCGGTGGGCTGAAGTCTATGAGATCACTGAAGAGTTGGACATGACTTAGTGACTAAACAGCAACATATAGAGTTAGATCATAGATATATACATACATAAACTACAGAGTTAGACCGCCAAGTTTAAATCTAAGTCCTTTTAATACTTGCTTTCATAAGCAATTTATTATGATCTCTAAATGTAATATTCTTATCTGTGCAATGAAGATAATAGATATACTCTTGGATTTGTTATTAGAATTAGATTATGTTATATATTGCTGTCTGATTCACATTACATTTTATCCTTTCTTATACGTACTCCAAAATTTGATGAATTTTAAGTTCTTTGATGTGTGTGCTCAGATGCTCAGTTGTGTCCAACTCTTTGTGATGCTATGGACTTTAACCCACAAGGCTCCTCTCCCTTGGAATTCTCCAGGCAAGGATATTGGAGGGAGTTGTCATGTCCCATTGCAGGGAATCTTCCTGATGCAGGGATGGAAACTCTATTTCTTAAGTCTCCTGCACTGGCAAGATAAATTATCAATAATAATTTACTCTTTAGTCAACTTTTTAATTTTCATTATGCTTGAAGTTTTTTTAATGAACATTATTTTTATTAAACAAATATGATTATCTTTACATGTGCAGTGTACCAAAATGAGAACACTCTACAAAAAAATCCGAGGCTTTTGTTGTATACATAAACTTAATCAACATGTAATATCTCAGTAGAGAACAGTTATTTGATCCAATTAATTATAGGTCAAGAGTCAGATACAACTTAGCTACAGAACAACAATATTTTAAAAAGTGTAGTATTTCGTCCCTTCAGGCTTATCTTGACTACTTCCTTTCAGTGATTTTTATGTAATTCAACAGAACTTAAATAAATTTAGAAATATCACTGTGGAATCAAAGTGTTTTCACTTATTTGATGTGGCTTACATGCCTAATTACCACCTCTAGAATTTTATATGTGTGATGATGTAACAGATGCTCTCATGGACTTCATCCATGTAGAAAATTATTTTTAATGAGTTCTCCTTTGTAAATGGCTTAAGTGTGAAAACTTTTAAAGTGTTCATTTTTCAAATGAATCATTGTTTCATTGGGTTCAAATATTTCTGACATTAAGGCTTTGAAGTCATTGATTTTGCTTCTACATGATTTTAAGGGTTTATAATTTGCATTCACAACCCGATTGCTTTTGGAAATTACTCCTTTGTGTGTGTGTGTGTGTCTGTGTGTGTGTGTGTATCCCAGTACTGCCAAATTATTGTGATGTGCAATTTCCTATACTATGTCAACATATTTCTATTGTTCTCTCTTGTAGTCTTTTCACTATGTCTGGCTGCTTTAATTTATGACTGTAAGATAATACCACCAATATTGTTACATGATTAGAAAATGAAGGCTTCAGACTTCTCTGTAGGTCCAGTGGTTGAGAATACATCTGCCAATGCAGAGGACACAGGTTCAATCCCTGGTCCTGGATGATTCCACATGACACAAAGCGATTAAGCCCATGCACCCTGACTGTTTAAGCCCATGCTCTCCACAGCCCACACTGTACAAGAGAAGCCCTCCACAGTGAGAAGCCCACTCACCACACATAGAGAGTAGCCTCTGCTCTCCACAACTAAAGCAAGCCCGTAGGGACCAACAGAAACCAGTACAGCCAAAAATAAATAAATAAAATTTTAAAAGAAAAATGAAGGCCAAACTAATCAGATAATATATTTTCATAGACATTTGGAAGATATTGGTTAAATGCAAACACTTGACTATGGTGGCCAGTAATTTAGGTGCTATGAACAAGACATCTACAGGGAAGGAGACATACTATAAAAAAGAAAAGTTTACTTTGCATACACTTCCAGTAAGCTCTTCATTTACATATTAAGCTCATATTCATTAAGTGCCTATATTTTATATCAGACACTGCTTTAGACACCAGGAAAATGAATCAATAGGATGATGAAAATTTCTGCTCTCGAGATGGAAATTCTACAGGTAGATACCAACAATAAAATTAAATGTAATGCCAGGAGTTCCCTGGTGTCTGAGTAGATGGGATTATGGACAGTCACTGCTATTGCACAGCTATAATCAATTGGGGAAGAGAGATCATGCTGGTCACATGGCAGTGCCAAAAATAAAGCATGAAAGTTAAGAGTTAGTGGTCTGAAAGAAGAGGATGAGTGATGTTATGAGGGAAAAACACAGTGGGAAAGTGGATAAGAACAGAAAAGGATAGCTTTCTTGAGAAAGTTGACATTTATGAAAAAACTTGAATAAAGTGAAAACCACAAAATACAAGAACATACTAAGTGCAGGAAACACATTTGCATGCCTAATATGTTCCAAAAACAATAGAGAAGACAGTTTAGCCAAAGGGAATGTTGAAGGACATGAGATCAGAGTACTATGAAAATAAAAATCATTCAGAGTTTTTCAGGCTATTGTAATTTTCTGTTTGTTTTTACTCACAGGAAAATTAGAAACTATTGGAAATTTCTATAGGGAGAAATGATAGTTACTGATGAAGATTTTAGAAACATCTCTCTGACAAATGCATTGGGTATAGACTGTAGGAAATTAAAGCTAAAGATGGAAAGTTAGTGTCTTTTGCAATATCTCAAGGGAAAGATTACACGGTGGATTATACAGTAGATTATACAGTGGAAGCGACAAACAGATTCAAGACATTAGATCTGATAGGCAAAGTTCCTAAGTTCAGTTCAGTCACTCAGTCATGTCCGACTCTTTGCAACCCCATGAATCGCAGCACGCCAGGCCTCCCTGTCCATCACCATCTCTTGGAGTTCACTCAGACTCACATCCATCGAGTCCGTGATGCCATCCAGCCATCTCATCCTCGGCCGTCCCCTTCTCCTCCTGCCCCCAATCCCTCCCACCATCAGAGTCTTTTCCAATGAGTCAACTCTTCGCAAGGTGTCCAAAGTACTGAAGTTTCAGCTTCAGCATCATTCCTTCCAAAGAAATCCCAGGGCTGATCCTTTTCAGAATGGACTGGTTGGATCTCCTTGCAGTCCACGGGACTCTCAAGAGTCTTCTCCAACACCACAGTTCAAAAGCATCAATTCTTCAGCACTCAGCCTTCTTCACAGTCCAACCCTCACATCCATATATGACCACAGGAAAAACCATAGCCTTGACTAGACGGACCTTAGTCGGCAAAGTAATGTCTCTGCTTTTGAATATGCTATCTAGGTTGGTCATAACTTTTCTTCCAAGGAGGAAGCGTCTTTTAATTTCATGGCTGCAGTCACCATCTGCAGTGATTTTGGAGCCCCCCAAAATAAAGTCTGACACTGTTTCCACTGTTTCCCCATCCATTTCCTATGAAGTGATGGGACCGAATGCCATGATCTTTGTTTCCTGAATGTTGAGCTTTAAGCCAACTTGAAAGAGGTTCTTTGCAGAGGAGGATGTGATCAAAACTATCTTTAAGAAAAATAAATGTCAAAAGGCAAAATGATTGTCTCAGTAGGCCTTACAAATAGCTGAGTAAAGAAGAGAAATGAGAGGTAAAGTAGAAAAAGAAAGACATATCCATGTGAATACAGAGTTGAAAAGAATAGCAAGGAGAGATAAGAAAGCCTTCTTCTGTGATCAGTGCAAAGAAACAGAGGAAAACAATAGAATGGGAAAGACTGGAGTTCTCTTCAAGAACATCAGAGATACCAAGGGAACATTTCTTGCAAAGATGGGCACAATAAAGGACAGAAATGGTATGGACCTAACAGAAGCATAAGATGTTAAAAGAGGTGGAAAGAATACACAGAAGGACTATACAAAATAGATCTTAAAGATCCATATAACCACAGTGGTGTGATCCATTAACCTAGAGCCAGACATTTTGGATTGAAAGTCAAGTGCGCGTTAGGAAGGATCACTATAAACAAGGCTAGTGGAGGTGATGGAATTCCAGTTGAACTGTTTCAAATCCTAAATGATGATGCTATGAAAGTGCTACACTCAGTATGTCAGCAAATGTAGAAAAGCCAGCAGTGGCCACAGGAATGGAAAAGGTCAGATTTCATTCCAGTCACAAAGAAAGGCAATGCCAAAAAATATTCAAACTACTTCACAATTGCACTCACCTCATATGCTAGCAAAGTAATGCTCAAAACTCTCCAAGCTAGGCTTCAACAGCACGTGATCTGAGAACTTCCAGATGTTCAAGCTGGATTGAGAAAAGGTAAAGGAACCTGAGATCAAATTGCCAACATCCACTGGATCATAACAAAATCAAGAGAAATCCAGAAAAGCATCTACTTCTGCTTCATTGAGTATGCTAATGACTTTGACTATGTGGATCACAACAAACTGGAAAATTCTGAAAGAAATGAGAATACCAGACCACCTGACCTACTTCCTGAGAAACCTGTATGCAGGTCAAAAAGCAACAGTTAGGATGGGACATGAAACAACTACTGGTTCCAAATTGCTAAAGGACTATGTCAAGGCTGTATATTGTCACCCTGCTTATTTAGCTTATATGCAGAGCACATCATGAGAAATGCTGGGTTGAATGAAGCATAAGCTGGAATGAAGTTGCCCGAGAGAAATATCAATAACTTCAGATATGCAGTGACACCACCCTAACGGCAGAAAAAGAAAACAAACTAAAAAGCCTCTTGATGATAGTGAAAAAGGAGAGTGAAAAAGCTGACATAATACTCAGTATTTAAAAAATTGAAGATTATAGATTTAAGTCTCATCACTTCATGGCAAATAGATGGGGAAACAATGGAAACAGTGACTGACATTGTTTTCTTGGACTCCAAAATCACTGCAGATGGTGACTGCATCCATGAAATTAAAAGATGCTTATTTCTTGGAAGAAAAGCTATGAGTAACCTAGACAACATATTAAAAAGCAAAGGCATTGCTTTGCTGACAAAAGTTATCTAGTCAAAGCTATGGTTTTTTCAGTAGTCATGTATGGATGTGAGAATTGAACCATAAGGAAAACTGAACACTGAAGTATTGATGCTTTTGAACTCTAGTGTTGGAGAGAACTCTTGAGAGTCCCTTGGACTTCAAAGAGATCAAACTAGTCCTGAATACTAATTGGAAGGACTGATGTTGAACCTGAAGCTCCAATATTTTGGCCACCTGATTTGAAGAACTGACTCACTTGAAAAGACCCTGATGCTGGAAAAGATTGAAGGCAGAAGGAGAATGTGGCAACAGAGGATGAGATAGTTGGATGGCATCACTGACATAATGGACATGAGCAAGCTCTGGGAGTTGATGATGGAGACAGAGAAGCCTGGCATGCTGCAGTCCCTGTGATCGCAAAGAGTCAGACACAACTGAGTGACTGAACTGAGCTGAACTGAAAGAGATATTATGTGGCTTGGATGTTTAGTATTGCTGAAGATATTTATGTAATTTGTAATTTATTTCAAATGTAAAGCTAAGAGAATGTTGATTGGTTGAAGAGGTTATGTGAATTAAAGATGAGAAGTGAGGAGGATGCCAAGACTTTTGGTCTAGGACCTGTAAGAAGGGTGTTTTAATTACTGTGATTGGGAATTCTACAGGTGAAGTACATGGGAGAGTACATGAAAGTATGATATTTAGTGTAGAAAAAGTTAAATTAGAGGTGTCTCCAGCACCAAAGTTCAAAAACATCAGTTCTTCAGTGCTCAACCTCCTTTAAATTCCAACTCACATCCACATATGACTACTGGAGAAACAGGATTACTTTTTAACTAATAGTAACTGAAGAAGGGCTTCCCTGGTGGTGCAGCAGTAAAGAATCCACCTGCAATGAAGGAGACTTGAGTTTGATCCCTGAATCAGGAAATCCCCAGGGGGAGGAAATGACAACATGTTCCAGTATTCTTGCTGGGAAAATCCCGTGGACTGGGGCTATAGTTCACAAGGTCACAAAGAGTTGGTCACAACTGAGCAATTAAGCACACATTCACTAGTAAGTGCATTCTCAAGCATAAATCTTGAGGAAAGTTATTTTGTATGATTTTCATTTTACATAATTATAGATCACAGTTATTTTGCAAAGTTTTTGCCTTTGAAATTAATAGCACCATGTGTAGTAGAAAAGACAGCTTTTGGTCTCCATTACAGTGATGGAGAAATAAGGATTTAAGAGAGATGATTCAGCAAATTACAAACAAAATGTAAACACATGTCACATGGCTCAGAACAATGACATTTCTACTGTAATCTCATGCAGTAGTCCATAGAGTTACAGAGTTGGATAGAAATTAGTGACTGAACAACAGCAAACTTTTTTTTTTTTTTAATCAGGGGTAATTGCTTTTCAACATTGTATTAATCTCTGCTGTAAACAATGAATGAATCAGACAATGAATATGTCCCCTCCCTCTTGGACCTTTCTCCCACTCTCTCCCCATCCCACTCATCTATTGAAAACACTGTTCACAATTACCATGACACAGAAGAAAATTAAATATCCATCAACAGATTAATTGGATAAACAAGTAATCTTTAAAATACCTGGCCATCTAAAGATGATATTGCGCCAAAAAAGAAGCACAAGTTTTAAAATTATCTTTTCTCTATTCAAAAATCAAAAGTTTCACTATCAAAACTTTTGAATTTAGCACATAGACATTATAGGAAACAAAATAGCTTTGAAATTTGACTTACACTTTCACTTTTCTCTATTTAAAAATCAAAAGTTCCATTATCAAAACTTTTGAGTTTAACACATATACACTACAGAAAACAAAATAACTTTGAAATTATTTTTACTATAAATGTTTTAATTCAATAATTTAATTCCTTAGTTGCTAACAGAAATACTTCAACTTTTATATTTGGATATTATGCTACTAGTATCATTTGAATATGATTTACAAAGCATATAAAGCTGGTTAGCACAAATAAGTATACTATTTTTAAAGAGGAAAAGTAAATCAATAAACAACGTACATGGATATTGTTATATTATTTTTTTAACTGTCTCAGTTTCTCTTTAGGAGCAAGTAGTATACAGAAATTCAGTGATAATAACAGTATACAATAATTAGCTGTTTGCTGTTGGATTTTTCTGGAGTTTAATATAGCACTATGTATTTCCTTGCCTTGAATACATTGTATTGTAATTATTGCGTTTCCTTTTCAGAGCTCTATTTGTAAATACCAATAAAAGGAGAAATGAATCTTTGCCAACAGAATAAACTAAGTTCTGACATTCCATACTAACTGTTAGGTAAAATAGAAAAAGGAGTCCACGGTGGCTAAAAAAAAGAGAAGGAAAAAGCCCAAGAAAATAGAACAAAGGAAGCTCCAAGGACTGGTGTAAGGACCTCACCTAAAACAAACAGCCCTCCTGGCCCCAATTTATATAGGGCAGGCTCAGGGGGAGGAGAAAAAAAAAAAATATATAAAAAGAGGAGCCAAAATAGGCCGGGGGCTTCTCTTCTCTTCGAGTCTTTTGAGTTGGCCTGCCCTTATGCCTCAAGGTTGTATTTTCCTTTGCTTGCCAATAAAAATGAACTATAACACTGGTGTGACTATTGCTTCAGATTTTTGCTGCAGTGAGACAGAACTGAAGAAATTACAAACTCCCCCAACACTAGCCACAAATTCATTGGCACTTTAAACATTTTTGGCATTTCTTCAGTGGAGATCTGTGATATGAATGGGTCAGTAGACAAAAGAAATAATTGAGCAAGTCTGAATTGCCTGCCAGATTATTAAGAGATAACCGGTTAATGGACATGTTTAATTATGAGAAAGAAGGTAATACAATCTACTGAAGAACAAACAACACATTTGCTCTCAGTTAAATTTTCTAATACATTGATTTTTTCAATCCTTCTTTCAGTTAGACTCAGATATAAGATGAAAAAAATCCATCATGTCTTATAAAATGGAAATGTCCAACTCACTAAATTGCCTGAAGAAAAAGTTCCAAAATTAGATAAAAAGTGAAATGTACAACTAAAACTATCAGAGTGTTTGTGAACAAGGCTATCTTCACATTCCAGGCATCATAGTTTGGTAAAGTTGGAAGTAAACTTACATGTAACAAGAAAGCATTATACATTTTGAAAAATTAGAAAATGAAGAATATAAATGTCCTCAAACATGGAAACATAACAAAAAGTGAAAGTTCTGGATATACGCCTGCTCATAAATCTTCACAGCAAGAAATGTCATCTTTTACACTGTAAGATTTGCTAAAAAGCCAATTACATCTATGTGGCAAGGGAGTTAGTTTTAGATTCTCTGTCAGTTGAAAATATGATATCTTAAAAGGGCATTGAACATAGAATGGCCTGAAACACAGAGATTTTGAATCAAGAGAAAATGGAAATGTAAGACCTCACGGCCTTTTCTCAGGAAGCGTCGCCACAAAGACCACAGTGACTCGAATTCGATGCAATCAGCAGGAGGATTTATTTAGCCAGCGCGCCGGGGGTTCAAGCTCCCGTTTCCAGGAGTGAACCCCCAACATTCACTGAGAGGGATTTTTATGTAGAAAGATCAAAGACAACTGGGAATGAGATCGAAATGTAGGGAACAATGTGATAAGGGGGTCTAGGGATGAAGTGGAGACATTTGATTGGTGGGGACGGTTTACAGGTGATTTAGTAGAGACAGTTGACTGACCACCCGGCGGTTACGGGAAATGCATCCTTGAGGAAAGGTCAGTTACACAGCGGGAACTAAGTCATAAGGTATCAGTTAAGAATAGGGGGCAGTCAGGAGGCTCTGAGTCATCAAGATAAGGGGGAAAGCTATGCGGCACATTCTGCCTTCCA
Source organism: Nanger dama (assembly GCA_917880005.1). Taxonomy (NCBI): domain Eukaryota; kingdom Metazoa; phylum Chordata; class Mammalia; order Artiodactyla; family Bovidae; genus Nanger; species Nanger dama. The sequence continues at coordinate 11,659,281 of CAKJTW010000014.1, forward strand.
GGTTTAACTTTTAACCTAGGAGTTTCCAGTGCCCTTCTCAGAAAGCACTAAATGAAGTTACATTCTTACAGAAAGACGAATACAATGATTTATAACAAAGAGAAATTCATTAACCCAAAGAGCCTTGTTTTTCTAACATCAAACTACTACAATTTTTTTTTTTAACCTAAAGATTCTAAAAGTTCTTCAGAAAATCCTAAAATCCTTTAAAAATATGAAATCTTTATTCTTGTCCTCACTACTGAAACTCTTCAATGTTTACATATATATATATATATGTATATATTACAAAAGGGTCACAGAAAACAGATTTCTGCTTTTGTATATCACAGATTCTGTGGTATGAATGTAACTTGGTTATGCAAAAATCCATTCAAAATAATCTTTATAACTAGAATTGTTCAACAAACATATGTTGTGTGCTTAGGATGTTCTTAACCCTGACTTGGTCCCTAATTGTCATATGAGCAAATCACTGTACTAGCACTATTTGCTGTCATATGGAGACACAGATAGTGATTGAATATTCAGAAAAAATAAATTGAATACCAGAAAGTGCCATGGGATTATTCAGTACAGGAAAGAACCAGGATCCAATTCTAAAGCCTAGGCCTGTAACTAGTATTTTTATAAATCCTGGAATCTTGCTACAGGGTTGGACTTTCAATTCTATTAAGATCTCTGACCCAGTTCACTCACTTATATGAAGTGCCCTGATTAGAAACAATTCTTTTTTTTCCATTCTGCTATTCTTACTTCTTACTGTTAGATTTTATAGCTCTTGCATATCTATTTAACATAAGACTGCTGCTGCTGCTAAGTCGTTTCAGTCGTGTCCGACTCTGTGTGACCCCATAGATGGCAGCCCACCATTCTCCCCCCGTCCCTGGGAATCTTCAGGCAAGAACACTGGAGTGGGTTACCATTTTCTGTTCCAATGCAGGAAAGTGAAAAGTGAAACTGAAGTCACTCAGCCGTGTCCGACTCTTCAAGATCCCATGGACTGCACCCTACCAGGCTCCTCCATCCATGAGATTTTCTAGGCAGGAGTACTGGAGTGGATTGCTATTGCCTACTCCGAACTATATGTATGGGTTCAGTTCAGTTCAGTTCAGTTGCTCAGTCGTGTCCGACTCTTTGTGACCTCATGAATTTCAGCAAGCCAGACCTCCTTGTCCATCACCAATTCCCAGAGTTCACTCAACTCATGAAGAATAATGATGACATAAATACTTTTAAGTGAGAGTATAGTTTAGAGGTTCGGAAAGTGGCTTATAGGAATACACTGCTTAGTTTCAAAGAATATATTTTACTTAACAGCTATATAAGCCACTGCACCTCAGTTTCCTCCCTGTTAAATGATGATCATATACCATTTCATATAAGTTTGTGAAGATTCAATGAATTTGTATACCTAAAGCACCTAGTAAATCAACTGGTACATTGTAAGAACTGAAATACTACTGAAAGTTTTCATTATTTTTTTCCCAGCTTTATTAAGATATAATTGACAGATAAAATTGTATATATTTTAGATCACAACATGATTTGATACATTATGAGATCATTATCATAATACAGTTAATTATCACATCTTTTATCTCAGATAGTCATGATTTTTTTTTTTAGTACACTTAAGATCTAGTCTCAGCAACTTTCAAGTACACAGCATTATTAATTATAGTCACCATGCTGTACTTGGGATTCCTAGGTGGAACAGTGACAAAAGAATCCATCTACCAAGGCAGTACAATTGATTCCCTAGAATCCACCTACAAATGTTGTACAACTCTAGAATTATTTATCTTATAATTGAAACTTTGTACTCCTTGACCAACATCTCCCCATTTCCTACACCCTTAATCCCTGGCAACCACTTTCTACTCTGCTTCTACAGACAGACTATTTTAGATTCCATGTATAAGTGACATCGTGCGTTATGTGTCTCCTTGTGTGTCATTTATTTCCCTTAGTATAATTCCCTGAAAGTTCGTCCAAACGGACTGTTGTAATGACAAGTTTTCATCTTTTTATGGCTGAATTAGATATATATATATATATATATATATTTCATAGTTTCTATATCCATTGCATCCATTCATCTCTAGTTGAATACTTAATTTCCATATTTTGCAATTACCTGTAATGTTACAATGAACATGGGGATGCATATAGCTCTTCAACTTTATGTTTGAGTTTTCTCATGAAAAATACGCAAAAATAGGATTATGGACTATATGGCAATTGTATTTTTAATTTTTGAGAAATCTCCGTGTTGTTTTCCATTATGGCTGCACCAATTTACAGTCTTATTCCACAAGATTTTCCTTTTATCCATATCCTTAACAACACTTGTAATTTTTTTTTTTTGGTAATAGAAATCTTAAAAATGTGAGACAATACTTCCTTGTGGTATGACTTACATTTTTCAGATTAGTGATATTGAACATCTTTTTATTAACTATAAGCCATTTATATGACTTCTTTGGAAAATTCAGATCTCCTGCTTGTTTTTATTTGGATTGCATGGTTTTTGCTACTGAGTTTTATAAATTCTTTATATATTTTTGTTATTAAATCAATCCTTTTTATAGATATGAAAATGTTTCTACTATTCTGTAAGTTGCCTTTTCATTTCATTAATGGCTTTCTTTGCTATGCAGAAGCTTTTTAGTTTGATGTGGTCCCACTTGCTTGTTTTTGTTTTTATTGTCAAATCCAAAAAAATCACTGCTAAGATCAATACCAAGGAAATTTGCTCTTATGTCTTTTCCTAGGACTTTTGTGATTTCAGATCTCACATTTAAGTATTAATTCATTTTGAGCTTATATTTTTATGTGATATCAGGTAGTGGTCTTGTATCATTCCTTTGCATGTGGTAACACTGCTCGTTGAAGAGATTACCTTGTTGTATAATCTTGGATCTTTTGTAATAAATTGACCATAGATGGGTGAGTTCATTTCTGGGTTGTCTTTTATGTTCTATTGTTCTTTGTGTCTGTTTTAACTATTATAGCTTTGTAATTAGAGTTACAGATCAGGGAACATAATGCCTTCAGCTTTGCTCTTTCTCACGATTGCTTTTATGTAGGACCTATGTGGATCCATACAAATTTTAGGATTGTTTGTTCTAATTCTGTGAAAAAAGTCATTGAAATTTTTATGGATTGCATTGAATCCATATGTTGTTTCTTTAAGTTTTATATAGCACATTTTTATCACAAAGAATAGTAGCATAGTAGTTCATATACTAATTTTTTGTTTGTTTGAAGAAATAAAGTTAAACAATATTGAGTTCTTGCTCTCAGTAAAAAACACTTGGAAAACATAATCAGTAAAAAAAAGTACATAGGCTTATATTTTTATTTTCTGTGATAAAGATATATTCAGGATGGTGATAAGAAAGATGAGAGTAGAAAACTTAACCCAGACTTTGTAGTTTAAATCTGAGGTTATGAACATCTCCCAAAAGACTCTCCTCAAATAGATTTCCTTCTTGTGTTCTTTAATCCCATTTTATTTTTTTGGGGGAGGGCAGGACCCAAAATACCAGTAGTTCTGTGTAAGTGTGAATGTTTGTTTGTTTGTTTTTGAATCATTTTTTCCACATTCAGGTTATAAATTTCCAGAAAATGTGCATTTCATTTTTTTTTTTAACTTTTGTGTCAAGAGTGAATAATATAGATGTTGGCAAGTGTTAAGGCTTACCAGGTGTCTCAGAAGGTTAAAAAAAAATCCATTTCCAAAGAAGGAAACCTAGGTTCAGTCCTTGGGTTGAGATAATCCAGCCCCTAATTTTTGATAAAAACAAGGCAAAAATAGAGGGAAACTATATTGAACTGAAAACGAGCATTTATGAAAAACCCATAGCTATTACCACACTAAAATGTGAAAGGATGAGTCTTTGATGCTATGATGAAGAATAAAATGAGAAAGCCAACTCTCACTACTTAAGTAAATGCTAGATTAGATGCTCTAATCACAACAACTACAAAAATAAAAAGTAAAATTATCGACATCACTAAAAATGACCCAATTTTGTTTCTCTTTGTGTCTGAGCAATAGTCCATTGTGCATATATATCATATCCTCTTTATCTATTCGTCTGTCGATGGACTTTTTGATTGGTTTCATGTCCTGGCAAATAGTGCTGCAGTGAACACTAGAGTTCATGCATCTTTTTAAATTTATGATTTTGTAGTGATGTAGATGTGAAAGAGGAGAGTGAAAAAGTTGGCTTAAAGCTCAACATTCAGAAAACTAAGATCATGGCATCCGGTCCCATCACTGCATGGGAAATAGATGGGGAAACAGTGGAAAAAGTATCAGACTTTATTTTTGGGGGTTCCAAAATCACTGCAGATGGTGATTTCAGCCATGAAATTAAAAGACACTTACTCCTTGGAAAGAAAGTTATGACCAACCTAGACAGCATATTAAAAAACAGAGACATTACTTTGTCAACAAAGTCCATCTAGTCAAGGCTATGGTTTTTTCCGGCAGTCATGTGTGGATGTAAGAGTTGGACTATAAAGAAAGCTGAGCATCAAAGAACTGATGTTTTTGAACTGTTTTGTTGGAGAAGGCACTTGAAAGTCCCTTGGACTGCAAGGAGATCCAACCAGTCCATCCTAAAGGAGATCAGTCCTGGGTGTTCATTACAAGGACTGATGGTTGAAGCTGAAACTCTAATACTTTGGCCACCTGATGAGAGGAGCTGACTCATTTGAAAAGACCCTGATGAGAGGAGCTGACTCATTTGAAAAGACCCTGATGCTCGGAAAGATTGAGACAGGAGGAAAAGGGGATGACAGAGGATGAGATGGTTGGACGGCATCACCGACTCAATGGACATGGGTTTAGGTGGACTCTGGGAGTCGGTAATGGACAGGGAGGCCTAGTGTGCTGCAGTTCATAGGGTTGCACAAAGTCAGACACGACTGAGTGACTGAACTGAACTCAGTGGTGTAGATGAGCCAGGGTCTACCATGCAAAGTGACTATCAGAAAGAGAAAAACAAATATTGTATATTAATGCTTATATATGGAAATTTCATGGATCATTGCCTTGTTTTGGCAAAGGGACTTGTGTAATTCAATGAAGCTATGAGCCATGCCATGCAAGGACATGAAAGATAAATGGGTCGTAGTGGAGAGTTATGACAAAATGTGGTCCACTAGATGAGGGAATGGCAAACCATTCCAGTATTCTTGCCAAAAGAATCCCATTTACAGTATAAAAACTCTAAAAGATATGACTCTAAAAGATGAGAGCTCGTCCGCCCCTGCCAGGTTGGAAGGTTTCAGATATGCTACTGGGGAAGAGTGGAAGACAATTACTAATAGTTTCAGAAAGAATGAAGCAACTGGGCCAAACGATGCTCAGTTGTATGTGTGTAGTGGTGAAGCTAAAATCTGATGCTGTAAAGAATAATACTGCATAGGAACCTGGAATGTTAGGTCTTGAATCAAGTATATTTGATGTGGTCAAGCAGCAGATGGCAAGACTGAACATCAATATCTTAGAAATAAGTGAGCTAAAATGGATGAGAATGAGCAAATTTAATTCAGATGACCATTATATCAATTCCTATAGAGGAATTGGAGTAGCTTTCATAGTCAACAAAATAGTCCCCAGAGTGGTACCTGGGTGCACTCTAAAAACTGAAAGAATGAGCTTGGTTCATTTCAAGACAAACCATTCAACATCACAGTAATCCAAGTCTATGCCCCACCACTGATGCTGAATAAGCTGAAGCTGAATAATTCTATGAAGACCTATGAAGACTTTTTATAACTAACACCAAAAAAAAAAAAAAAAAAAGACGTCCTTTTCATCACAGGAGATTCGAATGCAAAAGTAAGGTGTCAAGAGACACCTGAAGCAACAGACAAGTTTGGCCTTGGAGTACAAAATGAGGTAGGGCACAGGCTAACAGAATTTTGCCAAGAGAATACACTGGTTGGAGCAAACACCATTTGTCAACAACCCAAGAGATGACTATACACAGGGATTACCAAATGGTCAATACTGCAATCAGACTGATTACATTTATTGCAGCTGAAGGTGGAGAAGCTCTGCAAAGTCAGCAAAAACAAGGCCTGGAGCTGACTGTGGCACAGATCATGAGATCCTTATTGGAAAATTCAGGCTTAAACTAAAGAAAGAGGGTAAAACGACTAGGCTATTCAGGTATGGCCTAAATCAAATCCCTTATGATTATACAATGGAGGTGACAAATAGATTCAAAGGTTTAGATCTGGTAGACAGACTGCCCGAACTGTTATGGATAGAGGTTTGTAACATTGTACAGGAGGCAGTACCCAAAACCATCACAAAGGAAAATAAATGCAAGAAGGTAAGATGGTTGTCAGAAATGGCTTTACAAATAGATGAGGAAAGACAAAAAGACGAAAGCAGAGAGAAAGGGAAAGGTATATACAACTGAATGGGGAGTTCCAGAGAACAGTAAGGAGAGATGAGAAGGCTTTCTTCAATGAACAATGCAAAGAAATAGAAGAAAACAATAGAATGGGAAAGACTAGACATCCTTTCAAGAAAATCTGAGATAGAGAATAAACATTTCATGCAAGGATGAGCATAATAAAGGACACAAATGGTAAAGATTTAACAGAGACAGAGGAGATTAAGAAGTGGCAAAAATACACAGAACTTTTTTATTTTTTTAATTTTTTTAAATTTATTTATTATTTTTTTTTAAATGCAAACTAGTACAGCCATTATGGAAAACAGTGTGGAGATTCCTTAAAAAATTGCAACTAGAACTGCCTTATGACCCAGCAATCCCACTGCTGGGCATACACACTGAGGAAACCAGAAGTGAAAGAGACACATGTACCCCAATGTTCATTGCAGCACTGTTTATAATAGCCAGGACATGGAAACAACCTAGATGTCCATCAGCAGATGAATGGATAAGAAAGCTGTGGTTCATATACACTATGGAATACTACTCAGCCCTTAAAAAGAATAAATTTGACTCAGTTCTAATGAGATGGATGGAATTGGAACCGATTATATAGAGTGAAGTAAGCCAGAAAGAAAAACACCAATACAGTATACTGACACATATATATGGAATTTAGAAGACAGTAATGATGACCCTACATGTGAGACAACAAGAGACACAGAGGTATAGAGTGGACTTTTGGACTCTGAGGGAGAGGGAAAGGGTGGGATGGTATGGGAGAATGGCAATGAAACATGTATATTTTCCTGTAAGAAACAAAACGCTAATCTATGTTCAATGTAGGATGCAGGAGGCATGGGGCTGATGCACAGGATGATTCAAGTAGAGGATGGGGGTGGGAGGTGGGAGGGGATTCGGCATTGGGAGATTGTGTTCACCTATGGCTGATTCGTGTCAATGTATGGCAAAACAAATACAGTATTGTTAATTAAATAAATAAATAAATTTAATTTTAAAAAAAAAAAAAAAAAAAAAATTTTAAAAAAATAAAAAAACCAACAAAAAAAAAAATTTGGTCGGCACCTCCCCCCCACAAAACATAAGAAAAAAAAAAAATTGTGCCTAAAAAAAAAAAAAAAAAAAAAAATTGGTGGGATGGAATGTCCTAATAACCAAATTAAAAATAAAAAAGAATGAAAGTAAAAGATGGGGGTTGTTGAATCACGACGCCGGGATTCTTGGCCCCCGGAGGAGAAGAATTCAATCCGGGGCCAGAGACGAGGCTGGATCGCTCAGAGCTTTTGTGTAACAAAGTTTTATTAAAGTATAAAGGAGATAGAGAAAGCTTCTGACATAGGCATCAGAAGGGGGTAGAAAGAGTACCCCCTACTAGTCTTTAGCTGGATGTTATATAGTCATCAGCAGTTTGTTAATGAAAGAAAGGAATGTCTCAAAACTTAGAATGGCACCAGGCCCCTCACCCATAAGATGTATTTTGGGATAACTTTGGCTCTAAATGGTTTATCTTGGGCCATAAAATGATTAACTTGAATCTTGAAGAAGGGCAGATCACCATACAAATAGTTTCATTTACATAGATTAGAGGAACAATATCGGAGTATAACATACTGGTTTATCAGGTAGGTCTGAGCCCAAAAGGCAGAACTGACTTGAAGACAGAGCTTGGGGCAAATACATAGTACATTAACATAGCTTAAGATAAACATTTCCATAAGAAAAAGGCAATGGTTAACTTTAAGTGAAACTAGGTGTCATTATAGCAACACAGAATTTTAAGAGAAACCTCCTTTTAAATTTGTATAGAGAAGGAAAAAGTATCGCTAGTTTTGTTTCCTCCTGCCGCTTAAAAGAGATAAAATGTCTGACACTTGCAGGCTATTTCCTCCGTTTGGAGACCCCTGGCCTTCCTGCCTGTTAACCTCTCATTCCCCCTTCTCTTTTAGGAGAATTATGTTGCCTAGGGAAAAGGGGCGTCGTTTTCATTCCGTAACTGCTTCTGAGCTGAGAAGGGGCGTTGTCCCTAAATTGGGGAGGCAACATATTCTCCTAATCCTCATATTGAGGATATCTGATCCAGGGGCCCCAAATAGTAGTTGGAGGCAGCTGCAGCAATAGCAGGAGTTTGAGCAACCATTTGTAACTTGAAAGCTTTTATGCGGCTAGAAACAAATCCAGTTATACAGTTACAGACACAGGGAGCAAATAGCAAAAACAAAACAATCAGAATTATTGTTGTTAAGATAGTTGTCCACCATGGGGAACTAGTTAACTTTTCCCAAAGTGAGGCAATTGAGGCTTCTGGAGTATCCATGGCCTCAATCATTGTAATTAAGTTGTTGGCTAACTTTTGGGGATGGCTCTGTTTGTTCCCAGCATATAGGGGCAGTAGATATTAAACGTCCTTTTTCAGGAGTTAGCCACATAACCTCATCCCATATTTGATAAACATCAGGTAAGAACCCATTAGATCTAGACCTATTTGCCTTATGTGTAACAAAGTAATCATTGAACCGAGACAATGTATAATCAAAATTAAAAGTCACATTATGTCCATAGTTAAGGTACAAAGTGTTGCACCAGTCCATTTTAGGGTTGGTAGATGTCATCAAATGAAGAAGAGGCATCGCATGTGATTGTTGTCGAAGGTATTTACACACTTGGAGAAAGTCTTTTCCTTGAAGTGGAGATGTCCACCATGGGAAGCCTTCCACTGATGAAGAGGGGAGTGCTCCACAGACCCAGCAGTTAGAACGATTGTGGAATTCAGCATAGGAGTGAGCCCAGGACAGGAAGGCATTGTCTTGAGGATCAAACAGCAGACTCAGGACTTTTGGAGTCAGCAGAAGTAAGCTCACACAGGTTATCAGGCCCATCTGAAAAGTACAAAGTCAGAGCATAGAAAGTAAAGACATAAAAAGATGTCACTTAGTTTTGGTCAGGGTGCCACCTCTTAACTCGAGTGTGATGTATCCAGGAATCAATTCCTGGCACTTTGACAGCTGTGGGAGAAGAAAGAATAACCTGGTAAGGGCCTTCCCAGAGGGGCTCCAGGGATGGGCCCCCAGATCCCAAAGTTTTTATGAGGACCTCAGTTCCTGGCTCAAATAGAGGCTTGCTTGACTCAGAGGCAGGGTCTGGAGTCGTCTCCCGGAGTTCTGTTAATGCCTGTTGAAAAGCTGAGAGCTGAGTTACATAACTAGTTAATTCCAAGGCTTCAGGGTCTATAACAATGTCTGTGCGTAAGAAAGGCCTTCCATAAATACATTCAAAGGGGGACAGTCCCTCCTTTCTGGGGGCAGTTCGAGCCCTCATTAAAGCTATGGGTAGGACTTTAATCCAGTTGTCCTGCGTCTCTTGAGTTAATTTGCGCAGATGTCTTTTGATAATGTCATTAGCCTTTTCAACCTTCCCTGAGGATTGGGGTCTCCAGGAACAGTGTAAGTGATATTCTATTCCTAGAGCTTTAGACACCCCCTGAGTTACAGCAGCTTTAAAGGCGGAGCCATTGTCACTCTGAAGGCTCCGTGGCAGCCCAAATCTGGGGATAATTTCATGGATTAAAATCTTTATAACCTCCTTAGCCTGTTCACTACGACAGGGAAAAGCCTCAATCCATCCAGTAAAAGTATCCACCCAAACTTGTAAGCAAGAATATCCATTAGCTTTTGGCATATGAGTAAAATCAATTTCCCAGTCCTCTCCAGGATATTTCCCACTTCTTTGTAATCCAGATTTTGCAAGCTTTTCAGTCTTTGGGTTATTTTTCTGACAAACCTCACACCTCTTGATAATATTTTTTAAAGTTTTCATTACATTTTTACCTTCAAACAAACGAGAAGCCATTTGATAAGTACTCTCTGCACCCAAATGAAAACTCTGATGTAAACCCTTAAGAATTTTCCATTGAGCATTTTCAGGAATTATTAATCGTCCATCCTCAGACTGTAACCATCCTTTATCAGTAATCTGTGCTCTTCTTTTTCATATCTTTCTAATTCTTCCTCAGTATATTGTGGTTTTTCCTGTTCCACAGGACCTGTCCAGATCAAAGGCGTCTGCAGTGAAGGGGTTTCATAAAGTGCCGCTTTTCTGGCTTGACAGTCAGCCAGCTGATTACCTTCAGCTACTTTACTCCCATCCCTGCTGTGCCCTTTGCAATGCATAACAGCTACTTCTTTAGGACAGTATATAGCATTTAAAAGTCTCTCGATCTCTCTGAAATGCTTAATAGGTTCACCTGTTGCTGTTTTAAACTGTCTTTCTTTCCATATTGCAGCATGAGCATGCAAAGTCAAATAAGCATACTTAGAATCCGTGTAGATATTCACCCGCTGTCCTTTGCTTAACTCTAGAGCTCGGGTCAGAGCCACAAGCTCTGCTAACTGAGCACTGGTTCCCTGGGGGAGAGATTTTGCTTCCAAAACCTCTTCAGCAGTCACCACGGCATAACCTGCTTTACGCTTTCCATCCTGAACAAAAGAACTGCCATCTGTAAATATTTCCAGGTCGGGATTGTCCAATGGGGTATCCATTAGATCTTCCCGAGCTGCATAGTTTAAAGTTAGGAATTGAGAACAATCATGATCAGGTGTTTCATTTTCCTTTTCAGGAAGGAAAGTGGCAGGATTTAAATTTCCACAAACTTTAAGCTTAGTTACTGGTCCTTCTAACAACAATGACTGATATTTAAGAAGCCTACTGTCTGTCATCCAAATATTAACCTTAGAATTTAAGATTCCACTCACATCATGAGAAGTCAGTACAGTAAGGTTTCGTCCATTGATTATTTTTAAAGCTTCAGGTGCTAATAAAGCCGCTGCCCCAATTACTCTTAGGCAGTGGGGCCACCCACGTGAAACCACATCTAATTCTCTGCTTAGATAAGCAATAGGTTGCTGGTGAGGCCCTCGGGGTTGTGTCAAGACTCCCAAGGCCATGCCTTTCCTTTCAGTGACAAACAAATTAAAGTCTGACCCTGTGGGCAAGCTCAGAGCAGGAGCTTGCAGAAGAGCAGTCTGAAGAACCTTAAAAGCCTTTTGAGTTTCTGGAGACCAAACCAGTTTGTCAGTTTGGGCCTGCTGAGTTTCAGCTATAAGTTTATATAAAGGCCGGGCAAGTTCCCCATAACCTGGAATCCAAATGCGACAGTAACCTGTGATTCCCAAAAATCCTCTCAATTGTCTTAAAGTCATAGGTAGGGGATGATTTAGTATAGGCTTAATTCTCTCAGGGCCTATGGCCCTAGTCCCTTCTGATATAATTAGACCCAGATATCTAACTGATTGTTGACAAAGCTGAGCCTTTTCTCTTGATGCCTTGTAACCACAGCCTGCCAGAAAGTTTAAGAAATCTTCTGAGGCTCATGAACAAGCTTCCTCTGTCTCTGCACAGAGCAAAATATCGTCTACATATTGTAACACCACCGCTTCAGAGCTATTAAAGTTTTGTAGATCTCGTGACAAACTTTGTCCAAATAAGTGAGGACTGTCACGAAATCCCTGGGGTAAAACTGTCCAGGTTAACTGAGAAGCTGGCTGCGTAGGGTCTTCAAAGGCAAATAGAAATTGACTTTCTTCCGCCAAAGGCACTGAATAGAAGGCATCTTTTAAATCAATTACTGAGAAATATTTGGCTCGTTCAGGAATTTCAGACAATAGAGTATAAGGATTAGGCACCACGGGGTGTAAAGGAATTACAGCCTCATTTATTATACGTAAATCTTGAACTAGTCTCCATTTACCATTTGATTTTTTTATACCCAAAATAGGAGTGTTGCAAGGACTGTTACAGGGAATTAATAATCCCTGTTCCTTTAAATTTTCAATGATGGGTTTTAACCCCTTCCTTAACCTCAGGTTTCAGAGGATACTGTTTCTTATGTGGAAATAAGTGTGGGTCTTTGAGCTTGACAACTACAGGAATAGCATTTTGCGCTCGACCCACAGATTTTCCATCAGCCCATACTCTAGGATTTACATTTTGTTCAACTAGAGGGAGAGAAAGGGAGGGCTCCATATTCATAAAAACAGAGGCATGGACCTTGCTCAGTATATCCCTCCCCAAAAGGGGTGAGGGAGATTCTGGCACGATCAGAAACTCATGCGAAAATAGCACAGAATCCCAGTTGCAAGATAAAGAATAACTGAAATAATACCTTTTGGCTCGTCCAGACAGTCCCATTACGGAAGCGGATCGGGAAGAAAGTGGGCCAGGGGCTTCGGTAAGCACAGAGTAAGTGGCCCCAGTATCTAAAAGGAAATTGACGGATTGGCCCCCCACAATTATTAATACCCGGGGTTCCTCAGGTGTAATTAGGACGGGAGCTTGTGTGGGGACCCCCGGGCACCTTCAGTCCTGATCGTCTTGAGAGTCCGACCCCGGAGACCTACGCCTCTGAGGGCAGTCTCTCTTCCAGTGTGGTCCTTTGCAGACCGGACATGGAGCCGGGGGCGGCTTAGATGCCTGAGGGCAATCTCGCTTGAGGTGCCCCCTCCTTTCCACAGGAATAGCAAGCCCATCCCTTTTCACCTGGGTCCCTCTGGGCATTTTTCTCTGGCTGTTTAAGAGCATTTTTCATAGCCATTGCGAAGGCTTCCGCCTTTTCCTTTGTCTTTCTTTGCCTCTCTTTCTTTTCCTCATATTCCCTACCGTAATAGACTGTCTGAGCCAGTTGTAACAGAGTATCTAAAGACTGATTTGGTCCATACGCCCGTTTTTGTAGCTTATGGCGGATATCTGGAGCCGCCTGAGTGATAAATCTATCTTTTAAGATCACTTTTCCTTCTTCACTTTCGGGATCAATCTCAGTGAATTTGCGAAGAGCTTCTCTTAGTCTATCTAGGAATTTACCAGGAGCTTCCTTCTCCTCCTGTTCTATGTCTGCCAATTTGCTATAGTTTAAAGGCTTAGAACGCGCCTGCCTGAGTCCTTCAAGAATACATCTGACTAAATGACTCTGATCCCATCTTCCTTTAGCTGTGTTGTAGTCCCAGTCTGGTTCTATAGTAGGGACCGCCTGATTCCCAGTGGGGAGGGCCGCTATCTCGTCCTCCCTCTTCCCTACTGATTCATTACCAAGCCATTCATCTCCATAAGCAACCGCTTTTCCCAAAACTCGAGTCTTTGAGTCGGGAGTCAGCGTTTGTCCCAAGATATACATCACATCCTTCCAAGTAAGGTCATAAAGCAGAGTAACACCTTTAAAAGCTCTAATATATTTTTCTGGGTCCTCTAAATAGTCTCTCAGATCCTCCTTGATTCTTTGTATTTCTTGATAAGAAAAAGGCTTACTAACCCTCATGGACTGATTATTTCTCCCGGTGGGTGTTTCATAAAGAGGCAACAGCTTGTGTGGCTGTTCCTCAGTCTCTCTGGCTGTTCTGCGCATATGGGGCCCCCCCCCTTCGCAGAGAGAAAAAGGGCAACACATATGCTACTTCTACCCATTTCCCTTGTTCCTTACAGAACCGGTCTAATTGTAAAAGAGTATTATACTTAAGAGACCCTTCAACCGGCCACCGTTCGCCATCCTCCAATGGATACTGTGGCCATTCAGTATCGCATAGGAAGACCAGGTGTGTCTTCTTTAAGCCCTGGGGATCGAATCTATCCCAGTTTTTCAGGATACAGTTCAAAGGAGTGAGGCTGGATTTGTTAGCTCCCATCTGTAAGAGAGAAAAATGCGACCAGTGCCTGTGACCAGCGCCATTTTTCTACCGGAGGCGTCCCTCCCTGCTCTAGATGGGGGTGTAGACAGACTTTACACCAAAAGCTTTTCCTTCCTGGTCGGACTTAGTCTGTCCCTTACCGACGCAGGCGCCGTCTCGACCCTCCCGGTTCTACCACCGAGACGGGGTGGGGATGTACCAGGGGTAGACCTGATAGCATCTCTACCTGATGTCCAGCTCTTCACCTTTAACCTTGCTTGCCTCTGATGCCACCCGGGGTGCAATCAGAGTAACCTTCCGGAATGCCTCCCAAGCTAAGACCACTGGGGAAACATTCGTCACCTGAGTGCCTGTGCACGACCCTGAGTATATTCCTGACCACAATAAGACCGATACGAGCATAAAGCTGAGAAGTTCTTTTTAAGCATCACCACACCAGTATGAGAGCCTCCTCTGTCCACTAAGAGCCAATGTTACCAAAGAAAAAAACCCATTGCAGTCCCAATCTGAGTAACCTTTAACCTCTGAGATGTTTTTGGGCTAAAGCTCCATCTAGCTTCCAAACTTTCTATTCCTAGCGAGGCTAGGCGTTTTCTTGACTACCAATCCAAGTTTGCCACAGTACACAGTAACAGTATAGATCACAAGTCCCTTGAAAGTGTATGACCTGATAGATTAGATTAGTACTTCTAATTCCCAAGGAGTTATGAAATGGTCAAAGAGACCGAAAAGTTTGACCGAGAAAGGAGAGTTCGGTCCACACGCTTTGCCCATTTCTGGTCAGTTCCCAAAGGAGATCTTGGGTGCCTCTTGGCCTTGGCAGGATGGTAGAAACCCCCGACAGGTTTCTGCCATAAGCCACATGAGATCACCATGGAACCGCAGAGCAGGGCTCTTTACTTGCTTCGCACAGGGCATGTCATTCATTCACACAAGCACACCGTAGTTAGTAAAGCACAGCAGAAAACGTGTTCGCTAAGAGAACAAAGAACTAGAGCTCCAAGCATCCTTACCTTGTCCTGAAGGATCCCGGACGAGCCCCCAAGATGAAAGGTTGTTGTTGAATCACGGACGCGGGATTCTTGGCCCCCGGAGGAGAAGAATTCAATCCGGGGCCAGAGACGAGGCTGGATCGCTCAGAGCTTTTGTGTAACAAAGTTTTATTAAAGTATAAAGGAGATAGAGAAAGCTTCTGACATAGGCATCAGAAGGGGGTAGAAAGAGTACCCCCTACTAGTCTTTAGCTGGATGTTATATAGTCATCAGCAGTTTGTTAATGAAAGAAAGGAATGTCTCAAAACTTAGAATGGCACCAGGCCCCTCACCCATAAGATGTATTTTGGGATAACTTTGGCTCTAAATGGTTTATCTTGGGCCATAAAATGATTAACTTGAATCTTGAAGAAGGGCAGATCACCATACAAATAGTTTCATTTACATAGATTAGAGGAACAATATCGGAGTATAACATATTGGGTTATCAGGTAGGTCTGAGCCCAAAAGGAGGAACTGACTTGAAGACAGAGCTTGGGGCAAATACATAGCACATTAACATAGCTTAAGATAAACATTTCCATAAGAAAAAGGCAGTGGTTAACTTTAAGTGAAACTAGGTGTCATTATAGCAACACAGAATTTTAAGAGAAACCTCCTTTTAAATTTGTATAGAGAAGGAAAAAGTATCGCTAGTTTTGTTTCCTCCTGCCGCTTAAGAGAGATAAAATGTCTGACACTTGCAGGCTATTTCCTCCGTTTGGAGACCCCTGGCCTTCCTGCCTGTTAACCTCTCAATAGGGGGGGGGGGGGGGGGGGGGGGGCCCCCCCCCCGGGGAAGGGGGGGGGGGGGGGGGGGGGGGGCACAGGGGGTGATCAAGCCTCAGGAAACCCCCCTGTTCTGGAGCATCCAACCCCAAAACCAGAGTCTGTTTTATGCTCTCACCTACACCTCTGACTTGGGAGAGCTCTCCCCCATAACCATTGGCATCCGGGTCCTCCCCCCCCCCTCCCCCCCCGGGGGGGTCTCTCTTGGGAATAGGAGCTTAACTTGTAGCTCCAAGTCAATAAAATCCTGGGATGACAAGAGTATTTCAGGCTAGTGGTGTCCAGACACCTGTGATTGTTTACACCCTCCCAACTGTGAGAGGCGTGAGATGCTTTAAAACTTTTTATACAGACGCTTTTGTGAAGTAAGAAGACTATTAGTAGGGCGAAATGCTTTCAATTTTTTACAATTGAGGATAATGTTTGCTGTGGGTTTGTCATATATAGCTTTTATTATGTTGAGGTATGTTCCTTCTATTCCTGCTTTCTGAAGAGTTTTTATCATAAATGGATGTTGAATTTTGTCAAAGGCCTTCTCTGCATGTACTGAGATAATCATATGGCTTTTATTTTTCAATTTGTTAATGTGGTGAATTACACTGAATGATTTGCAGATATTGAAGAATTCTTACATCCCTGGGATAAAGCCCACTTGGTCATGGTGTATTATCTTTTAATGTGTTGCTGGATTCTGATTGTTAGAATTTTGTTAAGGATTTTTGCATCTATGTTCATCAGTGATATTGGCCTGTAGTTTTCTTTTTTTGTGGCATCTTTATCATGTTTTGGTATTAAGGTGATGGTGGCCTCATAGAATGAGTTTGGAAGTTTACCTTCCTCTGAAATTTTCTGGAAGAGTTTGAGTAGGATAGGTGTTAGCTTTTCTGGAAATTTTGGTAGAATTCAGCTGTGAAGCCATCTGGACCTGGGCTTTTGTTTGCTGGAAGATTTCTGATTACAGTTTCAGTTTCCACCAGCAATCCTACTGCTGGGCATACACACTGAGGAAACTAGAATTGAAAGAGACACATGTACCCCAGTGTTCATTGCAGCATTGTTTATAGTAGCCAGGACATGGAAACAACCTAGATGTCCATCAGCAGATAAATGGATAAGCAAGTTGTGGTACATATACACAATGGAGCATTACTCAGCCCTTAAAAAGAATAAATTTGAATCAGTTCTAATGAGATGGATGAAACTGGAAGTGATTATACAATGTGAAATAAGCCAGAAAGAAAAACAGCAATACAGTATACTGACACATATATATGGAATTTAGAAAGATAGTAATGATGACCCTGTATGTGAGACAACAAAAGAGACAAAAATGTATAAAACGGACTTTTGGCCTCTGAGGGAGAGGGAGAGGGTAGGATGATTTGGGAGAATGGCATTGAAACATGTATACTATCATGTAAGAAACAAAGCTCCAGTTTATATTTGATACAGTATACAGGATGCTTGGGACTGGTGCACAGGGATGATCCAGAGAGATTATATGGGGTGAGAGGTGGGAGGGGGTTTCAGGATTGGGAACTCATGTACACCTGTGGCTGATTCATGTCAATTTATGGCAAAACCAATATAATATTGTAAAGTAGAATAAAGTAAAAATAAAATTTAAAAAAGAGTATTAGTATAGTATTAGTGAGTTGATTAGGAATTATATTGGTGAAGGGTTTTTTCATTTGTTGTGTCAATAACTGCCGCTAATTCCCTGCCCTGGGTGAGACAAGGGTGTCTCAGGTCAAACCTCTCTGCTGACAGACTAGCTTGTGTGACAACCTCTCAACCATAAACAGCACAGAGTTTGGAATATTAGCATAGGGATTTTCTCATTGTTGGGTCAATGATTGCCGCCAGGCCTCCATATCCTTAGGCATCTGGGAATATATTAATCAATGTATTTGGAATATAGAAAAGGAAATATAATAATTTTTGATGTTAGCAATACTAGACTTTTTGAATTAATGAATTTTTTCTTTTGTTATAGACCACTGTACTTTGTTATAAATCACTGTGTCCTTGCTATGCAAAAATGTAACTTTATCACTATCTTAAGACTAAATAGATCTTAAAGGGAACACTGGTGAAAGATTTTCATTTGTTGGACTGGTGTTTGCTGCTAAATCTCCAAATTCACTGCCCTTATAATGAATATAACTAGCATATAGGAGAAATAAGTATTAACCTTTAAGATTAATCATGTTAACCTTAGGTTAAGTAAATTCCTTTCCTAGTTGTAACTCACTACACCCTCACCCTATAGGAATGCAACTTTCTTTGGAGGGTGGCACCTGATTTAAGAAAAATCACCCCTGGAAAACATAAGTTTTCTGGTTAACTGACCAGTATCAGAAAGGACCATAAAATGTCAGCAGCCCTCATGGCCAGAAGAAGATGTAAAACCCATAAGACCTTCGTATAATTTTATATGAAGCACCTGATTGTGACAAGGGTCAGGTCTGCTGACTCCCGTGTGACTCTGTATTCATTCCTATGTATAACAAAAGGTATATAAACAAACCTGAAAAATAAAGAAATCGGATCAGTTTCTGGAAAGACTGATCCACCCATGTCGTTTCTTTCTTGCTCCCATTTTTCAGGCTGAATTATTCAGCCTCTTTTTCTTCACTAATATTTCCTACTACACTGTCCGTTTCTAATCTCCCTATATATCTGTAATTAAGTTTTTTCCTAGGGTGCTGATTCTGTCCCCACCTTCAAATCACCCTGGATCCACCAGGGCTAGACCCCAGCAATGGTGTTAAAATGTTGCATTCACTATTCCAAATTTGCACTCAGCAAATTTGGAAAACCTAGCAGTAGTCACGAGTCTGATAAAGTTCAGTTTTTATTCCAATTCCAAAGAATGGCAATGCTAAAGAATGTTCAAACTACCAGACAATTGTACTCACTTCCCATGCTAGGAACATCATACTCAAATTCTTCCAAGCTAGGCTTCAACAGTACTTGAATTGAGATATTCCAGATGTACAAGGTGGGTTTAGCCAAGGTAGGGAAACCAGAGATGAAAATTGCCAGCATTTGTTGGATCATAGAGAAAACAAAGTAATTTCAGAAAAGTGTCTACTTCTGCTTCACTGAATGCATGAATACTTTTTTTGAACTTTATTTTTTAAATTTCTTTTTATTAAAAAAGAAAAAAATGAATACATGAATACTTTTGACTGTGCAGAACATAAAAAAACTGTGGAAAGTTCTTAAAGAGATGAGAATACCAGACCACCTTACCTGTCTCCTGAGAAACCTGTATGTGGGTCAAGAAGCAACAGTTAGAACATTACATGGAACAGTTGACTGGCTCAAAATTGGGAAAATAATATAATAAGGCTGTATATTGTTACCTGTTTATTTAACTTATATGTAGATTACCTCATGTGAAATGCCGTGCTGAATGAATCACAAGCTGGAATCAAAATTGCTAGAAGAAATATCAACAACCTCAGATATGAAGATGCTATCACTATAATTGCAGAAAGCAAAAAGGAACTAAAGAGCCTCTTGATTTGAGTGAAGAAAGAGAGACAAACCCCTGGTTTAAAACTAAACATTTACAAAACTAAGATCATGACATCTGGTCCCATCATTTCGTGGCAAAAAGAAGGGAAAAACTGGAAGCAGTGACAGATTTTCTCTTCTTAGGCTCCAAAATCACTGTGGATGGTGACTGTGGCCATGAAATTAGAAGACATCTGCTTCTTGGAAGGAAGGCTATGACAAACCTTGACAGTGTATTAAAAGCAAAGAGACTGCTTTGCCAATGAAAATTCATATAGTCAAAGCTATGATCTTTCCAATAGTCATGTATGGACGTGAAAGTTGGACCATAACAAAGGCTGAGTGCTGAAGAACTGATAGTATCTAATTGTGGTGTTGGAGAAGACTCTTGAGAGTCTCTTGGACTACAAGGATATCCACTTAGTCCACCTTAAAGAATATTAGTCCTGAATATTCATTGGAAGGACTGATGATGTAGCTCCAATACTTTGGCCACCTGATATGAAGAACAAATTCATTGGAAAAGATCTTGATGATAGGAGAGATTGGAAGCAAAATGAAGATGGCAGCAGAGGATGAGATGGTTGGATGGCATCACTAATTCAATGACCATGAACTTAGGCAGACACCAGGAGATGGTGAGGGACAGTTGAGGCCTGGTATATTGTAGTCTATGCAGTTGCAAAGAGTTGTATAAATCTTAGAGACTAAATAATGACAACAATATATGGAAACTAGAAAATGGTACTGATGAATGTATTTGCAAGGCAGGACTAGAGATACAGACATAGACAACAGACATGAGGACGTGGTATGGGGAAGAGAACCTAGGACTGATGGAGAGAGTAGCATTAAAATATACACTCCATGTGTAAAATAGGTAGCTAGTAGGAAAGCTGCAACGTAGCACAAGGAGCCTAGTTCTGTGCTCTGTTATGGTCTAGAGGGATGGAATGAGAGTGAAAAGGATGTCTCAAGAGGTAAGGGATAAATAATTTTATATATAAAAATGTGTCTGTGTGTGTCTTTGCTCAGTTGTGTCTAATTCTATGAACCCATGGACTCCTATCAGCCTCATTTGTCCATGGGATTTTCCAGGCAATACTGGAATTTGCTATTTCCTTTCCCACCAAATCTTCTCAACCCAGGGATTGGATCTGCATCTCTTGTGTCCCCTGCATTGGCTGGTGGATTCTTTACCAATAGCGCAACCTAAGAAGTATATATGTATGTATACATATACACACACATACCTAATTCATGTTGTTGTACAACAGAAACAAACACACCATTGTAAAGCAATTATACTCAAATAAACAAATAATATAAAACAATAAAAATAAAATTAAAGGTATTTCAGTTAGAAGGGAGAAAGTAAAGATACGTCTATCTTTGATTACATGACACTATGTATATCAAAGACTTGCCGTTTGGTACATGCATATACAGTACTTTGCTAAAAGAAATTAAAGAAGACCTAAATATACCAGAAGACATAGCATATTCATGAATCAGAAGTATTAATATTGTTTAGATAGCAATAATTCCCAAACTGATCAGTAGATTAAAACAATCTCTATCAAAATCCCAATTGATTCTTGGAGGATTACTATTATGATGATTTTATAATTCATTTGAACATTCAAGAGGAACCAACAATAGCTTAAACAATTTTGATATAGAAGAGATTTGGAGGATTCAGATTTTTTGATTTCAAAACCTCTTACAAATTTACAGGAAAACCAAGATGGTGTGGAAATGAAACGTTAGACATAGATCTCAAATATAATTTGAACTTCAGAAATAAAACTTTGCATTTATAGTCAGTTAACTTTTGGCAAAGATTCTAAGATAATTCAATGTGAGAAAGAATAATCCTTTCAACAAACAGTCCAGGTCAGCTACAAATTCACCGTTAAAAATTAAATACTATTCTATATTGTATACAAAATTGACCTAAAATGGATAAACTAGAAGACTTAAACTATTCAAATCTTGGAGGAGAATATATACCATAGTTATGCAAAGTTGGACTAGGCAACAGTTTCTCAAATGACATTCAAAGAACAAGCAGAAATAACAAAAAGATAAATTAGACCTCAACAAGTTTAGAAGAGTTTACCTCAAAGGACATCATTGTGAAAGTTAAAAAGCCATAGAATGGACTGAAATTATTTGAAAATCATACATCTGATAAAAGGTTTGTACTTAGAATATGTAAAAAGTAGCATTTATATATACACTACATGTGTATTCAGCAATAAAAATAACACATATGAAAATGAGTATAAGCTGAATAAACATTGTTCAAAAGAAGATACAAAAATGGTCAATAAATCAAATGAAAAATGTTTAACATCATTATTTGTCAGGGCAAAGCAAGTTAAAACCACAGTGAGATTTCACTTCACAACCACTAGGATAACTGTATTCAAAACAGAGTAAGTCTTGTGAGGTTGTGAATAAACTGGAAGCATCTTACACTACTCATGGGAATGTAAAGTGGTGAATCCACTTTGGAAATAGCCTAGCAGTTCTTCAGAGTATTAAACATGGAGTTACCTGTGGCTCAGTAATCCAACTCCTTCCTAGGTATATAAGTCAAAGAAATGAAACCTATATCCACATAAATCTTATAAATATTTTTCACATGAATATTCATAGTCATAATAGCTCAAAGGTGAAAATGATCCAAATGTTAATGAACTAATGAATGGGTAAATAAAATGTGATATCTTCGTAAAACAACATAGTATTGGTAGTTGCAAAGGGCTGGGCAAGGAAAGGAAGGCATGAAGGGAAAGATGAGTAACTCTGATGGCTATTGAATTTGGGGGAGGGAGGTGATTATGAAAATGTTCTTAAATAAAGTGTTTTAGTGAGAATAGCACAAAGTTGTGTATGTACTAAAATCATAGAATTGTATACTTACACAGGGGTAAATTTGATATATTTAATATATCACAAAAAAGGAATTTTTGAAGAGATTTATAATTCAGAGATGATAACTTAGTGTTAGATTATGGAGACACATGCTCCAAGTTAAGGCTGCTATGTCTGATATCTAAAACTGAATTAATTAAATGCTTTATATCTAATACAATTAATGTCAGAAAATAATTTTAACTGGTAGACTAGAGTAGCTTGCCTACCAGGCTTCCCTGGTGGCTCAGATGGTAAAGTGTCTGCCTACAATGCAGGAGACCTGGGTTCAATCCTTGGATCAGGAAGATCCTCTGGAGAAGGAAATGGCACCCACTCCAGTACTCTTGCCTGGAAATTCTCATGGATGGAGGAGCGTGGTGGGTTACAGTTCATGGATTCACAAAGAGGTGGACATAACTTAGCAATTTCACTTTTCACTTTCAAAGTAACTTGTTAATCAGCATGATATGTATTAGAAAGAATTTCTCTTGGACTTCCCTGGTGGTCTAGTGTTTAAGAACTCACCTGCCAGTGCAGGGGATTCTCTGTCAATGTAGTTCCATCCTGGTCCAGAAAGATTCCACATGCAGTGGGGCAACTAAGCCCTTGCATCATCAGCTAGTGAGCCTATGCTCTAGGGGCCACACACTGCAGCTACTGAAGCTGGCATACCTAGAGCCTGTGTTCGCCAAGAAGGGAAACCATCACAATGAGAAGTCCATGCACTGCAACTGAAGGATAGCCCTTATTTGCCTCAAGTACAGAAGGCCCTATTGCAGCAGCAAAAATTCAGTTCTTCCAAAACTAAATAAGTAAAGATTTTTAAAAAGGAAGCAAGTTCTGATTTGTGATGTTAAGGTAATCCATTACACATAGATTAACTAAAAATGCTTTGGTGATTGCATTAGTCTTACATAAACATGTGGGAAAAATTTCATGAGGCCTACAAACAATTACCTAATTGAAACCTAAATA
Source organism: Nanger dama (assembly GCA_917880005.1). NCBI lineage: Eukaryota > Metazoa > Chordata > Mammalia > Artiodactyla > Bovidae > Nanger > Nanger dama. The sequence continues at coordinate 11,682,646 of CAKJTW010000014.1, forward strand.
TCCCTCTGTCCAAATATTCTTTTAAGGGTTTTTTTTTTTTTTAATATTGGCTGTTAAAAAGTAAAGGGATAATTGATTGAATGTTATCATTTCTACTTTCGCATAAGAGGTAGTCTATAATTTTAAGGATTGAAAATATTTATTTGTTCAATAGATGGCTGATATACGAGGACAGAATTTGTTCTGAAGTTTGGTTTCATTACATGTTATTCTCACATTTTAGAATAGCTACTCACCTCAAAACCACTTGGAGATAATCATTGTCTAACAAAGTTAAGCTGCACATAGCAAAACTAGTTTTGGTTTATTCCTACAGATAGGAGAAAATTGATTTGATGACCTAAGGAATTAACTGAAATATAGATGAACTGCAGAAAGGGTTTGCTTTAAAAAGTCAAGAGACAGATTGACAAGGGGGCAGAGTTCATATTTCAGTTATGAACAGGTAAGCAAAGTAAGATCTAAAACATCTTTGCTTGGTTTAAAATCTAAATGAATACTGATGCATAAGACACTAATTTTTCAAGATACAAAATATTTTATTATTATGTATCTTGAATATAAATAAATAAATAAATAAAAATAAATAACTGAATATAAATAAGTAAAGTAAAGCCAATAGGTCATTTTCTCTCTTTTAAGTTTTCTCCTCTTCAAATGCTATATCCTTTGGTTTTAGCTTTATTTAAATTAAGGGTGCATTAAAATAGGTGAAGTTCATGATCTAGAATTCTATAAAGAAGTCTGTATAATATCTACAAATTCTATAAAGAGGTCTACAATAAAGGTCTATATAATATCAAAGATTTCTAACTCCAAATAAATAAGATTTATTATCTAGACCAGTGTAACCAACATTGACTGACTACTGTTAAAAAGATGTTCTTGATCTGTCTTAAAGGAACCTAGAATTTTTATATTGTTTTTCAAATTGATTCAGTTTTTAAAGAATTAGATTATCTCTTTTGATCAATGACTTTTATGATCAAACTCACATGCAATGAACTTTTTATGAAAAATAAAATAAATAAATAAAATTGTATTTCTTAATGAATCAGTCACTTCATAGAATTATGATAACAGACCAGCTGTTTTTCAAATTTTTGGAAAATGTTTTTTCAATATAGAGTATTTAGTTATAAATTAAATTTGATCTTGTTGTTTGTATAGTCCCACTAAAAGTTTAACAAGCCTCTATTCAAAATGAATTTACATATATCAACTTGAATTTTAAAAGTATGAAAAAGATTCAAAAATTACTCAATTTTAAAGTTTTAGATTATAAATAGAGTGATATAGGTGAGTTCATGAAATTTTGAAAGATCGCACACAGACATTCCACTCAGTTCTTCAGTTTGCCACATTTATGACTTTAAAGAGGTTATTTACTAGCCTAACCTCAGTTTTATCATCTGGTTGCAATTTTAGATAATGAAATAGATGATAGTTTTGAAGGAAAAATTGATTCAGCTCAATCACTTGCAACTCTCTCACACTGACTTTATATTCATATCAGAGAACTGCTTGTTTTGTTGTTGGCAATTCTATTTAAAATGCTTCAATATGGAGAGTGTTTGTATTATATCAGTTTTAGATTAATTTCAGCTTTATTCTCAGTAGAATCTAATATACTAACCAAAACTTTATGGTTAAGAGTAGCCAGCCGCTTTTATCAAAAAGTTCAAATAAAGGATTATTAAAAGTATTTGCCTATATATATATTTTTTGAATATATGAGCCAATGTCTTCAATTATAGACAGGTCTCATTGATTAAATAGGGGGCTGTGTCAAAAATCTTTTAGGAGATGGGTAAAAATATTTTAAAGATAATCTCCATCCTTGAATAAATCAGAGTGTAAGGATCTTTTGTAATTATCTTTAACTTCCAAGTTGGTGTGTGATATTTGATTTCTAAACTGTTGTGTGCTCAGAGACTACCAACTGCCAATAGCATTCTGCTTCCAGTATATTTTTTTTTTTTTCAGTTTTGTTAATAAGTGCCTCCAAATTACCCCACTATATCAATTTGAAAAGTTTAACTACAAGAAAATTCCTTTTTTTTTCCCTGTTCATTTACCTAATTGTGTAATGGTAACTTATCTCTTACCCAATGGGCTGCAGAGTATTTGATGACACATTGAGTCTGGACATTCACATAAATTTAGATCATTAAATGTTCATCCAGTTTTAAACTCCAAATTGATATTTAATTCTCAACTTGTCCACTCTTGTCAGGGACGTTCAACTTTAAGGGATCCAATATGTCTTCTTCCTTTGTGTGCCATTTCTCAAGGACTCTCTGTTCCTTATCAGTTCTTGGAAAACAGGAATGAGCAGAGCTGCATGCAGTTCTCAAGACTGAAATCATGGGAAAGAGCACCTGCTTGGATTCCCTTCAGTGGCAACTCTCTTCAGTGACCTTTACTTAAAGGACTATCCATTTTGTTGCAACTGGTGGAATTTCATTCTTTTTATTGACTGAGTAATCATTTTATTGAAGATACATAAGCATGCATTTCTGCAAATAAAGAACCCTTGTTTCACTCGAGACTTGGGTCCCCTGTGTCCTTCTTCTCATCAACTCCAGTCCCCAGGTTCCAGTCTCTGAAGATCATGAGACACTCTTACACACACATTCTATTTGTTCCACTTGCTCCTTCAGTTCCTGATGAAAGGAAGATGATGTGCTATTTTCTGCTCTGCTTTCTTCCTTCTTGGAATGAAGGTGTGGTATTTGATTTGGTCCTCGGTTAATTTCACCCTATATAGTTGTAAGATAAGCCCTTCTGGTACACATATGGAAGCTTAGGGGCAGGTGAGAAAAATGAGTGTTTCATTAAAAAGTTTAGTTGATGGCTGGTCACGTTGCTTCTCTCATTATTATTACTGAAACATTGTGCTCTAGGTTGAAGACAGAAATGGTTTTCTTAGAAGAAGTCAGATTATTTACAGAATTATCAGAGGTGTATCAAATCCTTCTGGTATCCTTTGTGTCCTGACACAAGCAGTACACTTTTCTGTAGTTTTCTTGTTCAGCTGCTAATTTTCCAAATGGATGATTAACACAAAGACACTCTTAAATGCTTTTAGTGCCAATAGATAGATAGTCTTATGAGCAACTCCATTGTCATAATGCATGTACATTTTTAAAAAGTCTTCTATTTATCAAATATTAGATCTGTGATCTAAGTCAGCTGTCGATGCAGAATTCCAGCATTAAAAAAAAAAAAAAAGTCAATCAGAATTCTACTGGCACTGAAAATCTCCAATAGTAGTATTCTTGCAGTCTCCTTATTTTACCTTATCCTGAGATAGACAAAACGAGGGAGAGAATCAGAGTACTCCATTTTGGGCCCCAAAATGAAGATACTTTTTAAAGTCTTTTGTTTGAGTAATGTTTGGGATTGTCAGACTGTGTAAGTTCACCTTTGAAGAGCATTAAGGTCGGTCAACACTGAAATCAGATTAATTATATACTTTGCAGCCAAAGATGGAGAAGCTGTATACAGTCAAGAAAAACAAGACCAGGAACTGACTGAGACTCAGATCATGAACTCCTTATTACTAAATTCAGACTCAAACTGAAGAAAGTAGGGAAAACCGCTAGACCATGCAGGCATGACCTAAATCAAATCCCTTATGATTATACAGTGGAAGTGAGAAATAAATTTAAGGGCCTAGATCTGATAGATAGAGTGCCTGATAAACTATGGAATGAGGTTCATGACATTGTACAGGAGACAGGGATCAAGACTACCCGCATGGAAAAGAAATGCAAAAGAGCAAAATGGCTGTCTGGAGAGGCCTTACAAATAGCTGTGAATAGAAGAGAGTCAAAAAGCAAAGGAGAAAAGGAAAGATATAAGCATCTGAATGCAGAGTTCCAGAGAATAGCAAAGAGATAAGAAATCCTTCTTCAGTGATCAATACAAAGAAATAGAGGAAAAGAACAGAATGGGAAAGACTAGAGATCTCTTCAAGAAAATTAGAGATATCAAAGGAACATTTCATGCAAAGATGGACTTGATAAAAGACAGAAATGGTATGGACCTAACAAAAGCAGAAGATGTTAAGAAGAGGTGGCAAGAATACACAGAAGAACTGTATAAAAATATCTTCACAACCCAGATAATCATGATGGTGTGATCACTAATCTAGAGCCAGACATCTTGGAATGTGAAGTCAAGTGGGCCTTAGAAAGCATCACTATGAACAAAGCTAGTGGAGGTGATGGAATTCCAGTTGAGCTGTTTCAATCCTGAAAGATGATGTTGTGAAAGCGCTGCACTCAATATGCCAGCAAATTTGGAAAACTCAGCAGTGGATACAGGATTGGAAGAGGTAAGTTTTCATTCCAATTCAAAAGAAAAGCAATGCCCCAAAATGCTCAAACTACTGCACACTTGCACTCATCTCACACTCTAGTAAAGTAATGCTCAAAATTCCCCAAGACAGGCTTTAGCAATATGTGAACCATGAATGTCCTGATGTTCAAGCTGGTTTTAGATAAGGCAGAGGAACTAGAGACCAAATTGCCAACATCCACTGTATCATGAAAAAAGTAAGAGAGTTCCAGAAAAACATCTATTTCTGCTTTATTGACTATGCCAAAGACTTTGACTGTGTGGATCACAATAAACTGTGGCAATTCTGAAAGAGATGGGAATACCAGACCACCTTACCTGACTCTTGAGAAATATACATGCAAGTCAGGAAGCAACAGTTAGAACTGGACATGATACAACAGACTGGTTCCAAATAGGAAAAGGAGTACGTCAAGGCTGTATATCATCACCCTGCTTATTTAACTTATATGCAGAGTACATCATGAGAAATGCTGGACTGGAAGAAACACAAGCTGGAATCAAGATTGCTGGGAGAAAAGATTAATAAAGCTAAATCTCCAATACTTTGGCTACCTGATGAGAAGAGCTGACTCATTTGAAAAGACCCTGATGCTGGGAAATATTGAGGGTAGGAAGAGAAGGGCATGCCAGAGAATGAGATGGTTGGATAGCATCACTGACGTGATGCACATGGGTTTGGGAGGCCTCCGGGAGTTGGTGATAGCCAGGGAGGCCTGGCATCCTGCAGTTCATGGGGTCGCAAAGAGTCGGACACGACTGAGTGACTGAACTTAACTGAGCCATGCTAAATGTCTACATAATTAATTCAGCTTAAAATACAAAGTTTATATCCTTTGACTAATATCTCTTCCTTTTGCCCACTTCAGTCATTTAAAAACAATATTCTACATTTCTTTCCTGAGTTTGGCTTTTCTCTATTTTACATGTAGATGATGCCATATAGTATTTGCCTTTCTGTGTGTGGCTTATCTCATTTAGCATAATGTCCAGATTTGTCCATTATGTCACAAATGACAGTATTTCTTTATTTATGGCAAATAATATCCTATTATACCCCATATATGTACACAAGCATATATGTGTGCATATATACACACACATATATATCCCAGTTTGTGTACATGTGTGTATATACAAATATATATATATATATTTAATAATATATAAGCATGCAGTTACAATGTACTCATATACATGAATGCTTGTGTGCTAAGTTGCCTCAGTCATGTCTGACTCATCCCCCAACCCTGGGATCAAACACACATCCCTTATGTCTCTTGCATTAGCAGGCATGTGCTTTACCACTTATGCCACCTGAGAAGCCCCATGCTTATAACACATAATGATATAATAAAATCTATTATAGTATTATGGTATAAAATATTCATTTTCTTCATGCATTGACCCAAGTCATTTCCATGTCTTGGCTATTGTGAGTAATATTGCAACGGACATGGGTGTGCATATATCTCCTCAATATACTGCTTTTATTCTCTTTACATGTATACACAGATATGGGACTGCTGGAAAAAAAATGATAGTTTTATTTTTAAAATGTTTTTCAGATCTCTGTATTGTTTTCCATAGTGACTAAGCTAATTTATATATCTACCAACATAGGACTTCTTTTCCTTTACACAATCACCAACTCTTATTATATATGTGTACACCTAGTTCATTTCTTTCTTTATTAGTTTGTATAGTATTACACATAAATATTCCACAGTTCATTGATTAAACCCCTTTAGTGTACTTCTATGTCATATCTATTTTTATATAAATATATTTTATGCGTCATCATGTATATATGTAAGAGATTATTAAAAGAAAAATCTCCAGAAGTAAAATGAGTATGGCATTTAACATGAGTATGTTAAACTTTATAAATAGAGCACATTTTTCCTCAGAAAAATGAAGTTTTTGAAAAGTACAACTTTTGTTTTAATTCACACTATATTCTCAACATCTCAAGGAGCGTCACTTGCAGGCTGGAAGAGGAGAAGGAGAAGGAGGAGGAGAAGAAGAAGGAGGAGGAGGGAGTGTTGGCCCCTTCCATTGTGGCCAGATTGACCTGCCCTTTTGCTTGCAGCCTGTGCCCCACTCCAATGGCTGCTGTGTCAGGCTTCCTGGCCACAGGTACCAGCAAACAGACCTAAACCCAGAAGCCTGAGATGTGACAGATTTGCACTTCCTCTGGCCCTGCACACAATTCAAACTACAGCACAATTGCACTGATCTCACACACTAGCAAAGTAAGGCTCAAAATTCTCCAACCAAGGTTCAAAAGTACGTGAGCCAAGAAATCCCAGATGTTCCAGCTGGATTTAGAAAAGGAAGACGAACCAGAGATCAAGTTGCCAACATCTTTTGGATCATAGAAAAGGCAAGAGAAGTCCAGAAACACATCCTCTTCTGCTTTGCTGACTACATCAAAGCCTTTGACTATCTGGATCACAACAAACTGTGGAAAATTCTTTAAGAAATGGGAATACAAGACCACCTGACCTGCCTCTTGAGAAATCTGTATGCAGGTCAAGAAGCAACAGTTAGAATTGGACATAGAACAAGAACTAGTTACAAATTGGAAAAGGAGTATGTCAAGGCTGTATATGATCACCTTGCTTATTTAACTTATATGCAAAATATATTACATGAAATGCCAGGCTAGATGAAGCACAAGGTGGAATCAGTATTCCAGGGAGAAACATGAATAACCTCATATAGGCAGGTGACACCATCCTTATGGCAGAAAGTGAAGAGGAACTAAAGAGCTTCCTGATGAAAGTGATAGAAGCAAGTGGGAAAAAAAAAAAAAAACAAACCCAGACTCAAAACTCAAAATTCAAAGAAACTAAGAATCGTGGCATCTGGTCCCATTACTTCATGGCAAGTAAATGAGGAAGCAATGGAAACAGTGACACACTTTATTTTCTTGGGCTCCAAAATTACTGCAGATGGTGACGTATGCATGGGATTAACAGATGCTTGCTCCTTGGAAGATAAACTATGACCAACATAGACAGCATATTAAAAAGCAGAGACATTGCTTTGTCAACAAATGTCTGTATAGTCAAAGCTATGGTTTTTCCAGTAATCTTGTATGAATGTGAGAGTTGGACCATAAAGAAAGCTGACTGCTGAAAAATTCAGCAGTGTTGGTGTTGGAGAAGACTTTTGAAAGTCCTCTGGATTGCAAGGAGATCAAAGAAGTCAATCCTAATGGAAATCAGTCCTGAATATTCATTGGAAGGACTGATGCTGAAGATGATATTCTACTATACTACTTTGTCCACCTGATGGGAAGAAATGACTCATTGGAAAAGACCCTAATGCTGGAAAAGACTGAAGGCAGGAGAAGGGGACAACAAAGGATGAGAAGGTTGTATGGAATCCCCAATTAGACATGAGTCTGAGCAAGCTCTGGGAGTTGGTGATGGACAGGGAGGCCTTGTGTGCTGCAGTCCATGGGGTTACAATGAGTTGGACATGAGTGAGGGACTGAACTGAACTGAACAGGAAGTGCCCAGCACATGATAGGAATTAAATCAATATTTGCTGAATGAATAAATGAACATTGATCATAAGTAGTGATTTTCAGATCTACTCTCTCTATTTCCTTTTATTAGGGAAGGAGTACATAAAGAAATAGGACTTACTAGGTGTCTCACTGGTAAAGACTCCATCTGCCAATGCTGGAGACATAGGAGATGCGAGTTGGATCCGTGGGACAGGGAGGAGGAAATGGCAGCCCACTCCAGTGTTCTTAATGCAAAACCCAATGGACAGAAGAACCTGGTTGGCTACACTCCAACGGGTCACAAAATGTCAGATACAACTAAACGATTTAGCTCACATACATTCAATGTGTCTAAATATTTAAAAGTTTTAATGAAGTTACTGAATTGTTAGATTAAACAAGTTCTATTCTTCCATCTTGACAAATACATTTTTCAAGTGGCCTGAGTTCCCAGATGCTCCTTAGATACGTAGCTCTCTAGAAAACTATATCTCTCCCACTAACTGCAGGCAAGTATTTTGTCCCATTTGCTTCAACAACTTGGGGTGTATGTTTTAGCTTCTCTCACACATATATGGACACTCTAGTCCACAAATTTGTGTTTAACAGGACCTGAAACTTGCCATTTAATCACTTTCAGGGTAAGGGATGCACAAATTAGGGATATAATCTGTCCTTGTGAGGTCAGACCTGGGGAAGAGCTTAACAGAAGACCTGGAAGTGGTCTGAGAACTTTTTGGTTCAGAAGTCAAAGTTCCTAGTTTCCAGGAGACTTGTTTAGTAGAGAAGAATGTGGATTTCTGGAGGAAACATCCTCAGTTCTTTTTCTTCTGAGAAAGTATTTGGCAGGAAGAGGGACAGAGAAGGTGCCCTTTTAGGTACTGTTTAAACATCTGTGATAGTCAACAATTTTTTTTCTAATCTGTTTTCTTTATTTTTAATTAGTTAATTTATTTTATTACAGGACAATTCCTTTACAGTATTGTGATGATTTTTGCTATGCATTGACATGAATCAGCCATGAGTGTACATGTGTCTCCCATCCTAAACCCCCCTCCCACCTCCCTTCCCACTCCATCTCTCTGAGTTATCCCAGAGCACCAGTTTTGAGCCCTGCTTCATGCATGGAACTTGCACTGGTCATCTATTTTACATATGGTAATATACTTGTTTCTCTAAAATCATCCCTCCCTTGCCTTCTCCCACATAGTCCAAAAGTCTGTTCTTTACATCTGTGTCCCCTTTGCTGCCTTGAATATAAGATCATCATTTATCTGTTTTATTTTGATTGTAACAAAATTATTTCCTAAAAGATGAGTCAACATCAACTGGATCATGGAAAAAGCAAGAGAGTTCCAGAAAAACATGTATTTCTGCTTTATTGACTATGCCAAAGCCTTTGACTGTGTGGATCACAATAAACTGTGGAAAATTCTGAAAGATGGGAATACCAGACCACCTAACCTGCCTCTTGAGAAATCTGTATGCAGGTCAGGAAGCAACAGGTAGAACTGGACATGGAACAACAGACTGGTTCCAAATAAGGAAAGGAGTACGTCAAGGCTGTATATCGTCACCCTGCTTATTTAACTTGTATGCAGAGTACATCATGAGAAACGCTGGACTGGAAGAAATACAAGCTGGAATCAAGATTGCCGGGAGAAAAGATTAATAACCTCAGATATGCAGATGATTCCACCCTTATTGCAGAAAATGAAGAGGAGCTAAAAGCCTCTTGATGAAAGTGAAAGAGGAGAGTGAAAAAGTTGGCTTAAAGCTCAGCATTCAGAAAACGAAGATCATGGCATCCGGTCCCATCACTTCATGGGAAATAGATGGGGAAACAGTGGAAACAGTGTCAGACTTTATTTTTTTGGGTTCCAAAAGCACTGCAGATGGTGACTGCAGCCATGAAATTAAAAGACGCTTACTCCTTAGAAGAAAAGTTATGACCAATCTAGATAGTATATTCAAAAGCAGAGACATTACTTTGCTGACTAAGGTCTGTCTAGTCAAGGCTATGGTTTTTCCTGTGGTCATGTATGGATGTGAAAGTTGGACTGTGAAGGAGGCTGAGCACTGAATAATTGATGCTTTTGAACTGTGGTGTTGGAGAAGACTCTTGAGAGTTCCTTGGACTGCATTCTGAAGGAGATAAACCCTAGGATTTCTTCGGAAGGAGTGATTCTAAAGCTAAAACTCCAGTACTTTGGCCACCTCATGAGAAGAGTTGACTTATTGGAAAAGACTCTGATGTTGGGAGGGATTGCAGGCAGGAGGAGAAGGGGACGACTGAGGATGAGATGGCTGGTTGGCATCACGGACTTGATGGACGTGAGTCTGGGTGAACTCCGGGAGTTGGTGATGAACAGGGAGGCCTGGCGTGCTGCGATTCATGGGGTCACAAAGAGTTGGACACGACTGAGCGACTGAACAGAACTGAACTGAGTTAAAAATTAAAAAAATATACAAATTGCAAGCAGATTTATTTTAACTATAAGATCCTACACATAGGAAATCACATTTCAATAAATGCAATCAGAAAAAAATGTAACAGAAAACTAAACATTGTTCACTGAAAGAGCACAAGCATACACAGGCATTTAATGCTGGGAGTAAATGTTATACTTGAAATGTTTTGTCATTCTGCAATTATACTTAGAAATTATCATCGAGACAACGACTTCCCATATTAAGTGTATAGACACACTTTGAATATACACTGTGTCAATGCTTAAAGTAGTTTAGCGTAACAATGAGTTTCTTGCTCATTAATTTATCTAATCTTAGACTGATGATAACGGCATTCACAAAGGATAATGAATATTTAAATTGTTTCTATGTCTTGTTTCAATATCATCCAATGAATAAACATCATTCTCATGCATATATGTTGATGATATTAAAAGAAGAGATTTAATGTAATTTATTCACATGAAAAAAATAGTGCTGTATTTTCAAAATTTGTCTGTTAGTTGCTAATTCTAGCTACCTCATTTGTAAATTATATTTAAATATACAACTTTTCATGGAAAAAAATGATTTGGGGTTCATATATTTTTGCATGTTTTCTTTTAATGCATAGAAAATTTTAAATTTCCATAATTTCCATTTTAATGGAAAATAAAATTTTAAGCAATTTATCAACTTTGTAAAGTGTTCAAATGAAAGTGATAACTTTCAATTATCATCACCTTCTTTGATAATGATTGTTAAAAATTATGAAGCATATGGTAAGAATCTAGTGAAACTGTGTTTTTTTACTTTTATTTTCATCTTTGGATATTTTTATTTCTCAATTAAAAAACACATTCCCATGCTTGTATGAAGGCATTAAATTATTAAAAAATACAAAATGTAAACAATGAAGCAAGTATGAATGTCCAGTTTCTATCATTAAAATGTTAAGAACAGTCTGGTTCCTTACTTTGCGTAAACACAACTGCATAACGTTTTGTAGTTCAAAATTCTTACCATAAATTATCTCCTAAATAACCAATGTGACATTGCATGTACCTCTACAAAGGTGTATGATATACTTTCACACAAAAAAAAAAGAGAGAGAGAGAAATTTGAAATGTATTAGCTGTGAATATTTCACAAGTTTTATTATGTTACTAAACACTGTTTTGTTGCTTCTTTTATTTATTTATTTGTTTGAGAAGGGTGAATAATCAGGGAGATAATTTTTTTCTCTATGCAAAAAGCAGTGTATTGATTTATATACAGGCTGCTGCAACATGAGGAAATCTCTCTGCAAAAAAAGAATAAATACCAAAGAATTTTTACACACAATGAGACTATATTTGATAAATTCATTTTAAGATATTAAACATTGCAAAAAGGTTCTACTATGATTGTCTAATTAACAGGTGATAGAAGCTCCTCAATATTATTTTAACAAAAACTAACTTATTTTATACTCAGGATGTCACAGCAATGTCAAATTGCTTTAAAAATGTTAAACACTTATTGTCAGTGCTTAGATTACTAAATTGGCAAAGCACATAGGGTAGTCTAAACCTTTAAATTTATGAATCTTGATTTTGATTTTTATTTTTAATGATACAAAACTTTCATATGCTAAATATTCCCTTTTCATGTGTATCTTTGGATGCCCTTTAAAATACAGATAGTCCTCGACATATAACGGTGTTATGAATGGCTTGCTTTCAAATCAGTGCATTGAAGTCAAAAATTGCAAGTCAAATCATCATATGTAGGGGACTATCTGTATGTGAAAAATATATTGATAATTTTGTATAATACAGACTTGTTGTGTTGGTTGTCATTAAAACTGAACAAAGAATGTATAACTCTTAAGAGTTCCTAGGGAAGGGGATACCTGTGCATTCAGTTCAGTTCAGTTCAGTCACTCTGTTGTGTCCGACTCTTTGTGACTCCATGAATCACAGCACACCAAGTCTCTCTGTCCATCACCAGCTCCTGGACTTCACTCAAACTCATGTCCATCGAGTCAGTGATGCCATCCAGCCATCTCATCCTCTGTCGTCCCCTTCTCCTCCTGCCCCACAATCCCTCCCAGCCTCAGAGCCTTTTACAATGAGTCAACTCTTCGCATGAGGTGGCCAAAGTACTGGAGTTTCAGTTTTAGCATCAGTCCTTCCAATGAACACCCAGGACTGGTCTCCCTTAGGATGAACTGGCTGGATCTCCTTGCAGTCCAAGGGACTCTCAAGCGTCTTCTCCTACACCACAGTTCAAAAGCATCAATTCTTCGGCGCTCAGCCTTCTTCACAGTCCAACTCTCACATCCATACATGACCACAGGAAAAACCATAGCCTTGACTAGACAGACCTTTGTTGGCAAAGTAATGTCTCTGCTTTTGAATATACTATCTAGGTTGGTCATAACTATGCAGGTCAGGAAGCAACAGTTAGAAATGGACATAGAACAATGGACTGGTTCCAAATAGGAAAAGGAGTACTTCAAGGCTGTATGTTGTCACCTGCTTATTTAACTTATATACAGAGTACATCATGAGAAACTCTGGGCTGGAAGAAGCACAAGCTGAAATTAACATTGCCAGGAAAAATATCAATAACCTCAGATATGCAGATGACACCATCCTTATGGCAGAAAGTGAAGAGGAACTAAAAAGCTTCTTGATGAAAGTGAAAGAGGAGAGTGAAAAAAGTTGGCTTAAAGCTCACCATTCAGAAAACTAAGATCATGGCATCTGGTCCCATCACTTCACAGGAAATAGATGGGTAAACAGTGAAAAAAAGTGTCAGACTTTTTTTTTTTGAGCTCCAAAATCACTGCAGATGTTGATTGAAGCCATGATATTAAAAGATGCTTACTCCTTGACTAGCAATTAAAAATACTATGCTAATTTTTTTCCCATTGAGTTGGTTTGCCACATTACTGTTTGGTTTTTTTAATATATTAAAATACAGTGTCACTGGAAACTTTTTTCCTGTCATGCTTTGTTTCTACAATGTCAAGATAACATTTCTGATACAGTCTTAGGCTAATGTTGACAGTTTATTTTTATATATATTAATATAAATGTTTAATATCATCATTGGAAACTATACTTTTAAGAAATCACAAACCTCTATTATTTTATGTAAAATACTGAACATTTGATTAGAATGTTTTTAAAACTTTTATTGAGATACAATTTAAATACTATATAATCACATTTAAAGTGTATAGTAATTTTTTAGCATATTCAAAGCTGTGTAATCTTCACACTAACATTTTTGAAAACTGTTATCATTCCAACAGAAGTCCTATTTCCTTTAGAAGCCTAAATAATATTTATTTGCCATCCACTATGCCAGAAGTTAAAACCAATTTACTATATGTCTTCACAGATATGTCTATTCTGGACCTTTCATATAAATAGAATCGTAAAATATATGGCATATTGGCTTCTTTGTCTTAACATATTATTTTTAGGATACCCATATTGTGGCATTAATAATTTTCATAATTTTTATGACTACATCAGTGACTATTCCATATTCTTTTATGCAATTGAGGGACATTTAGTTTGTTTCATCTTTCTGCTATTGTGAGTAATAATGCTATGAACATTTGTGTCTAAGTGTTTGCATGGACAGGGCTTCCCTTGTAGCTCAGCTCATAAAGAATCTGCCTGCAATGCAGGAGAACCTAGCTCAATTCTTGGGTTGGGAAAATTCCATAGAGAAGGGATAGGCTACCCACTCCAGTATTCTTGGGCTTCCCTGGTGGCTCAGTAACTAAAGGATTCACCCACAGTGTGGGAGACCTTGGTTTGATTCCCGGGTTGAGAAGATCCCCTGGAGGAGAGCATGGCAACCCATTCCAGTGTTCTTGCCTGGAGAATTCCCATAGACAGAATAACTGAATGACGAAGCACAGCTCAGCACAGTTTGCATGGACATTTGGTATTATATCTGCTTCCTTGGTGGTTCAGACAGTAAAGAATCTGCCTGGAATGTAGGAGACACAAGTTCAATCTCTGGGTTGGGAAGATACCCTGGAGAAGGGAATGGCTACACACTCTAGTATTCTTGCATTGCAGGTTATAGTCCATGGGGTCACAAAGCATGGGACAACACCAAACACTTCCATTTTTTCAGTTTTCACTTTCTCATAGAATTTGCCAAAAGTAGATTTCCCAGGTTTTATATATGTCAAATTTATGTTTAATATTTTAAGGAATGCTGTCTAGAATATCTATGTCTTTTTATATCCCTACTAGCAAATGCACGAGTGTTCCAAATTTTCCATATTACTTCAATCACCAATTATTGTCTTTAATTGTAGTCATGTCAGTAGATGTGATAGGGTATCTCACTGTGATTTTGATTTGCATTTTTAAATCACTACTGAATTTGAGAATACTTTTGTCAGTTTATTGACCATTCATATATTTTCTTTAGAGAACTATCTATTTGTATCATTAGCCCATTTTTTAATTGGCCTTTTTATATTACTGAATTATCTGGGCAATAGTCTGAATTGTAATTTGCATATTACTGAGTTCTTTATATCTTGTATGCACAAGTTTTGTTACCAGGAAGGATTAATTTTGAATTGATACTGGAATTGCTTCTGTGACTATAACCCTTCTCTTGCCACTTTTGTAAGCATACATCATGGCCTACCTCAGAAAGATAACTCGAGCTGCCCACCTGTGAAGGACTGTAAGAAAGTGAAAATGACACATTCCTGTGCCTGAGTCTTACCATTCCAAAGGAGATATACAAGGACGGAATAGTTTTTTCTTTCTTTCTTTCTTTCTTTGTCTGTTTCTTTGTTTCTTTTTGTTTCTTTCTTTCTTTCTTTCCTTTGTTTCCTCATCTACCTCCAGCCCATCTCTGATCTATAAAATAACCTAGCAACCAGGCCCCAACAAGATGGTTCTTTTGAGGCACTATCTTGCCATCTTCTCAGTCAGCCAGATTCCAAATAAAATCCCTTTACACTTCCAACATCTCTTTTCAGATTCATTGACTTATTGTGCAGTAATCAGAGTAAGTTTGGACTCAGTACCATTATCTTATCAGATATATTATTTACACATATTTTCTTTCTTTCTTTTGGTTGCCTTTTGGTATTCTTAAAAACAGAGACCTTTCATTTTTATGAAGTCCCCTTTATCTATTTTATGTTTTGTTGCCATACTTATAGAATCTTCTATTATAATCCATAGTCTATTCAATGTCATAAAAATTTACCCCTATTTTTCCTTTTTTTCAATTTTTGCTCTTAAGCATAGGCTTATTATCCACTTTGTGTTAATTTTTATATATGGAATAATATAGAAATCCAAATCAGTCTATTACTTGTAGATACTATATTTCCCAACACTGTTGATTGAATGGACTTTTTTTTTTTTTTTGGTTTGTTTGTTTGTTTCTTCATTGAATTGATTGTCAGCCTTTTCCAAAGATGTTAAACACTTATTTCTGGATCTCAAATTTATAAATCTATCCTTATGCCAGATGGATTCTAAACAGCTACAAATCTGATTGCATTATGTTAAAAAAAGTCATCAAAAAACTCCCAATGTAAAAATCCAAACTTGTAATTTATGTAAAGAATGATTTAGCCTGAGAGTAATACTAATAATATGCTGATAAAAATAAAGAATAGAAATTTTACTTATAACATAGCAATGATATTAAACATTATTGTTCAGTCATTCAGTTGTGTCCAACTCTTTGAGACCCTCTGGGGTGCAGCACACCAAGCTTCCCTGTCCTTTACAATCTCCTGGAGATTCTCATCCTGTATACCCCCCTTTCCCCATGCCCTCAGTAATTCCCAGCATCAAGGTCTTTTCCAACAAGTCAGCTGTTTAAATCAGGTAGCATCAGTGCTTCCAATTAATGTTCAGTGTTGTTTTCCTTTAGGACTGACTGGCATGATCTCCAAGGGACTCTCAAGAATCTTCTCCAGTACCATGGTTAGAAAGCATTATTCTTGGTGCCAAGCCTTCTATATGGTTGAATTCTCACATCTGTACATGAATACTGAAAAAAATATAACTTTGCCTATATGGATCTTTGTCAGCAAACTGATGTCTCTGTTTTTTAGTATGATGTCTAGGTTTGTCATGGCTTTTTTTCCATGGAGCAAAAATTTTAATTTCATGTCTGCAGTCACCATCCACAGTGATTTTAGAGCTCACAAAAATAAAATATGTCACTGTTTTCATTTTCCCCCATTTATTTGTCATGAAGTGATGAGACTAGATGACACGATTTTAGTTATGTATATATGCATACATGTATATATATATATGTATATATATAATTATATTTGACATAATGTTTCAAGTGAACAGCAAGGTGATTAAGTTATACAAATATATATATGTATTATTTTGAAATTATTTTCTGTCATATGTTGTTATAAGATTTTGACTATAGATCACTATGCTATACAGAAAACTTTTGTCCTTGTTGCATATCTATTTTTAAGTTAGAAATCTAGCATTCTATTCACATTAAGTTTAACAAATGAAATCAAAACATCATAATTTTTAGTCAGAATTTGTAAGTGTTCTAAAATATATATGTTATATATAGAATATATATATATGTATTCAAAGGATAAATAGAGCAAGATAGCAGAGTAAAAAAACACACAATCATATGCAACATGAACTCCAAAATATTTTGCTTCTCCCATATTCATAAGTTTATGCATATACATTGCATATAAGTTAAATAAGGAGAGTGATAATATACAGTGTTGACATATTCCTTTCCTGATTTGGAACCAGTAAGTTGTTTCCTGTCTGGTTCTAACTGTTGCTACTTGACCTGCATACAGACGTTCTTGATCTGTTTGATTTATGGATGATATAAGTCAAATTCCTTATGATTATACAGTGGAAGTGACACATAAATTCAAGGGATTAGACCTGATAGACAGAATGTCTAAAGAGCTATGTATGGAGGTTTATTACATTGTATAGGAGGCCATGATCACGACCATCCCCAAGAAAAAGAAATGCGAAAAGGCAAAGTGGTAGACTGAAGAGGCCTTACAAATAGCGGAAAAAGAGAAGCTAAAGGCAAAGGAGAAAAGGAAAGATAGGCCTATCTGAATGCAGAGTTCCAAAGAATAGCAAGGAGAGATAAGAAAGCCTTCCTCAGTGATCAATACAAATAATTAGAGGAAAACAATAGAATGGGAAAGACTAGAGATCTCTTCAAGAAAATTAGAGATACCAAGGCAATGTTTCATGCAAAGATGGGCACAATAAAGGACAGAAATGGTATGGACCTAAGAGAAGTAGAAGATATTAAGAAGAGGGGGCAAGAATATACAGAAGAACAATACCAAAAAGTTATTCATAATCCAGATAACCACGATGGTGTGGTCACTTACCTAGAACCAGACATAGTGAAATGTCAAGTCAAGTGGGCCTTAGGAAGGATCACTGCAAACAAAGTTAGTGAAGGTAATAAAATTCCAGCTGAGCTATTTAAAATCCTAAATGATGATGCTGTTAAAGTGCTGAATTCAATATACCAACAAATTTGGAAAACTCAATAGTGGCCACATGACCAGAAAAGGTCAGTTTTCATTCCAGTCACAAAGAAAAGTAATGCCAGTGAATGTTCAAACTACCACACAAATGCAATCATCTCACACACTAGCAAAGTAATGCTCAAAATTCTCCAAGGTAGGCTTCAACAGTACATAAATCATGAACTTCCAGATGTTTAAGCTGAATTTGGAGGAAGACAAACCAGAGGAAAAGACAGAGAAACCAGAGGTCAAATTGCCGTTATCCATTGGATCATAGAAAAAACAGGAAAGTTCCAGAAAAACATGTACTTCTGCTTTATTGACCATGTCAAAGCCTTTGACTGTGTGAATCATAACAAACTGTAGAAAATTCTTCAAGAGATGGGAATACCAGACCACTTGACCTGCCTCCTGAGAAATATATATAAAGGTCAAGAAGTAACATTTAGAACCAGACATCGATCAACGGACTGGTTCCAAATAGGGAAAGGAGTATGTCAAGGATGTGTAATCCTGCTTATTTAACTTATATGCAGAGTACATCGTGTGATATGCCAAGCTGGATGAAGCACAAGGTGGAAGCAAGGTTGCTGGGAGAAATATAAACAACCTCATATATGAAGATGACACCAACCTTATGGCAGAAATTGAAGAACAACTAAAATGCCTCTTGATGAAAGTGAAAGAGGAAAGTGGAAAAGCTGGCTTAAAACTCAACATTCAAAAAATGAATATCATGGTATCTAGTGCCATCACTTCAAGGCAAACAGATGGGAAAACAATGGAAATAGTGACAGGCTTCATTTTCTTGGGCTCCAAATCAGTGCAAATGGTGATTGCAGCCATGAAATTAAAAGACGTTTCCTCCTTGGAAGAAAACCTACGACCAATTTAGATAGCATGTTAGAAAGCAGAGACATTACAAAGGTCCATCTAGTCAAAGCTATAGTTTTTCCAATAGTCATGTGTGGATGTGAAAATTGAATGATAAAGAAAGCTGAGCCCCACAAAATTGATGCTTTTGAACTGTGGTGTTGGAGAAAACTCTTGAGAGTCCCTTGGACTATGAGGAGATCAAAGCAGCCAATCTTAAAGGAAATAAAATCCTGAATATTCATAGGATAGATTGATGGTGAAGCTTAAACTCCAAATCTTTGGCCACCTAATACAAAGAACTTATTTATTAGAAAAGACCCTGATTTGGGGAAAGATTGAAGGCAGGAAGAGAAGGAGATGACAGAGGATAAGCTGGTTGAATGGCATCACCAACTCAATGGACATGATTCTGTGCAAGCTTCAAGAGTTGGTGATGTACAGGGAGGCCTGACATGTTATAGTCCATGGGGTTGGACTGTATGGAGTCCAGCCATTATTATGGTAAGGAGTTGGCCATAACTGAGCGACTGAACTGAGCTGATTTATGCAAAAGTTTTTCTCCTACACTTGACAAAGCCTTGAGAAAGAGCATTAAAAAAACAAAAAGAATAGATGGAAAAATTGGAGAACACAAACTAAATGAAATTGGACCACTGAATATGAAATAGAAAACGTGAAACAAGCTAGGTAAAAGTAAAAGCTTATCATGTAATCTAGGCGTTTGAAAATATGGCTGCTCACTGGAAACATACCTGGAGCTCTGGATAAAAAAAAGCAATACCAGAGTATTTGCAGTTTTTAAAAAATTTCAATATAATTCTGATACACATCTGGATTTTATTTTATTTTATTATCTCAGTTTTATTTACTTTACAATATTGTATTGGTTTTGCTATACATTGACATGAATTCTCCATGGGTGTACATGTATTCCCCATCCTGAACCCCCTTCCAACTCCCTTCCCATCCCAAAGGGATGTGCACCAGCCCCAAGCACCCTGTATCACACATCAAACCTGGACTGGCGATTTGTTTCACATGTGATACTTTACATGTTTCAATGCCATTCTCCCACATCATCCTGCCCTTGCCCTCTCCCACAGAGTCCAAAAGACTGTTCTATATATCTGTGTCTCTTTTGCTGTCTTGCATACACGGTTATCATTACCATCTTTCTAAATTCCATATATATGCATTATTATACTGTATTGGTGTTTTTCTTTCTGGCTTACTTTATTCTGTATAATAGGCTCCAGTTTCATCCACCTCATTAGAACTAATTCAAATATATTCTTTTTAATGGCTGAGTAATATTCCATAGTACATGTACCACAACTTTCTTGTCCATTCATCTGCTGATGGACATCTAGGTTGCTTCCATGTCCTGGCTATTATAAACAGTGCTGTGATGAACACTGGGGTACATGTGTCTCTTTCAATTCTGATTTCCTCTGTGTGTATGCCCAGGAGTGGGATTGTTCGGTCATATGACGGTTCTATTTCCCATTTTTTACGGAATTGCCACACTGTTCTCCATAGTGGCTGTACTAGTTTGCATTCCCACCAACAGAGTAAGAGTTTTCCCTGTTCTCCACACCCTCTCCAGCATTTATTGCTTGTAGACTTTTGGACAGCAGCCATTCTGACTGGTGTGAAATGGTACCTCATTGTGGTTTTGATTTGCATTTTTCTGATAATGAGTGATGTTGAGCATCTTTTCATATGTTTGTTAGCCATCTGTATGTCTTCTTTGGAGAACTGTCTGTTTAGTTATTTGTCCCACTTTTTGATTGGGTCATTTATTTTTCTGGAATTGAGCTGCAAGAGTTGCTTCTACATTTTTGAGATTCTTTGTCAGTTGTGTCATTTGCTATTATTTTCTCCCACTCTGAAGTTTTTTTTTCACCTGGCTTATAGTTTCCTTTGTTGTGCAGAAGCTTTTAATTTTAATTAGGCCCTATTTATTTTTGCTTTTATTTCCAATATTCTGGGAAGTGGGTCATAGAGGATTCTGTTGTGGTTTATGTCAGAGAGTGTTTTGCCTATATTTTTCTCTGAGAGTTTTATAGTTTCTTATCTTACATTTAGATCTTTAATCCATTTTGAGTTTATTTTTGTGTATGGTGTTAGAAAGTGTTCTAGTTTCATTCTTTTACAAGTAGTTTACCAGTTTTCCCAGCACCACTTGTTAAAGAGACTGTCTTTTCTTCATTGCTACAGTGTCTGTAGGTGTGTGGATCCATCTCTGGGATTTCTATTTTGTTCCATTGATCTATATTTCTGTCTTTGTGCCTGTACCACACTGTCTTGATGACTGTGGCTTTGTAGTAGAGCCTGAAGTCAAGCAGGTTGATTCCTCGAAGTCCATTCTTCTTTCTCAAGATTGCTTGGCTATTTGAGATTTTTGTATTTCCATACAATTTGTGTAATTTTTTTGTTCTAACTCTGAAAAATACTGTTGGTAGTTTGATAGGGATTGCATTGGATGTATAGATTGCTTTGGTAGTATATTGATTCTTCCTATCCATGAACACAGAATATTTCTCAATCTATTTGTGTCCTCTTTGATTTCTTTCACCAGTGTTTTATAGTTTTCTATATATAGGTCTTTTGCTTCTTTAAGTAGATATATTCCTAATTATTTTATTCTTTTCACTGCAGTGGTGAATGGAATTGTTTCCTTAATTTCTTTCTGTTTTCTCATTGTTAGTGTACAGGGATTTCTCTGTGTTAATTTTATATCTTGCAACTTTACTATATTCATTAATTAGCCCTAGTGATTTTCTGGTGGAGTCTTTAGTGTTTTCTTTGTAGAGGCTCATGTCATCTGAAAACAGTGAGAGTTTTACTTCTTCTTTTACACCCTGGATTCCTTTTATTTCTTTTTCTGTTCTGATTGCTGTGGCCAAAACTTCCAAAACTATATTGAATAGTAGTGGTGAGAGTGGGCACCGTTGCATCTGGATGTTAAAAAGTGACTACAGGTTTTTCTATTAGATCTTAGTTTTAATGATATAAATTCTGTTATTTTTCTGTTGCCCAATCATGAGACAATGTTATTAAGTGAGTAATACTTATATAATCACAGTAGTAGCAAATGTTTATCAGCTTTAACCATCAGTAGCCAGACAAAAAATAAGACTATTACAATTGCAAACCGTAATGGGAACATGATTAACTTAGCAATATAAAATAACTACACACAATTTGGGAGGGTCAAGCAGAATCATATGGTAAGTGGAGATGCATACACGCACATGTTTTCATCCATCCAGCCCATCTATTTCATTTGGTTGGTGTATTTAATCCACTTACATTTAAGGTAATTGTTGATATGTATGACACTATTACAGTTTTCTTGTTTGGGATTTATTTTCTATAGTTCTTTCCCTTTTTTGTGTTCCCTGCCTAGAGAAGTTCCTTTAGCATTTGTCGTAAAGCTTGTTTGGTGGTGCTGAGTTCTCCTAACTTTCGGTTTTCTGGAAAGCTTTTGATTTCTCTATCAAATCTGAAGGAGAGTCTGCTGGGTAGTCTTATTTATAGGTTCTTCCCTGTCATCACTTTGAATATTTCACCCTCTGACTTGTAGAGTTTCTGTTGAGAAATCAGTTGGCAGCCTGATGGGAGTTCCCTTTTATGTTATTTATCATTTTTACCTTGTTGTTTTTAATATTTTATCTGTCTTTAGTTTTCATCAGTTTGATTACTATGTGTCTCTGTGAGTTTCTCCTTAAGTTTATCCTTCCTAGAACTCTCTGTGCTTCCTGGACTTGGTTGACTATTTCCTTTCCCACATTCTGGAAGTTTTTAGCTATTGTCTCTTCAAATATTTTCTCAGGTGCTTTCTCTCTCTCTTCTCCTTCTGGGACCCTATAATATGAATGCTGGTACATTTAATGTTGCCCCAGAGGTCTCTTAGGCTTCATTTCTTTCTCATATCTGTTTATTCCTTAGTTCTTGTAGATCTTTGGCAAACATTTCTTGCATTTTCTCAATCTTTGTCTCCATTCTTTTTCTGAGATCATGGATCATCTTCACTATCATTATTCTGAATTCTTTTTCTGGAAGGTTACCTATCTCCATTTAGCTGTTTTTCTGGAATTGTGATTTGTCCCTTCATCCAGGACATAGGTTTTTGCTTTTTTTTCATGATTAACTTTCTGTAAAATGATTTTAGTTATGATTTTTGTCAGCCCTGGGCTCTATGGTAGGATTAATACCCACCAAGAGATTTTTAGGGAGACGTTTAAGGGGACCCTTCCAGTGCCCCAGTCCCAATGGTGAGCCCCTGCTTACTCATGCTTCCACAGAAGGCCTTCCAACAGTAGCAGGTAGTTTTGATTCAGTCTCCTGTAGGGCCACTGCTCCTCTCTTCTCGGTCTTGGTACAGACAATATTTTGTTTGTACCCTCCAAGACTGGAGTCTCTGTTTCCCTCAGTCCTCTGGAAGGCCTATAATCAAATCCCACTGGCCCACAAAACCAAATTCCTGGGGATTCCCAGGCCTTCTGTTGTATCTCCAGGTTGGGAAACCTGATATAGGGTTTAGAACCTTTACAAGAGCATGAGAATTTCTTTGTTATTATTGTTATCCAGTCTGTGGGTCAGCCACCCAAAGGGTATGAGATTTGATTTTATTGTGATTGTGCCCCTCCTACCATCTCAATGAGACTTCTTCTTTATCTTTGAAGATGGGTTTTTTGTTTTTGTTTTAAACAGGTTTCCAGCGTCCTCCCCTCAATGGTTGTTCAACAGCTAGCTGTAATTTTGGTGCTCTCAAAGGAGTAGGTGAGTGCACGTTCTTATAATCTAACATCTTGAACCAGAAGCCAATCTTGGCTTTTTGAATGTTGGGTTTTAAGCCAATTTTAACATGCTCCTCTTTTACTTTCATAAAGAGGCTCTTTAGTTCATCTTTTCTTTCTGCCATTAACCTAGAAGCTGATATATTTTAACCATTTCACTAAATACTCTTCATTGTGTCCTGCTTATTTAATGACTAAATTATTCCTCATAAAAACTTAATACGCTAAATGATATTTATTTGTCATCATGTTCATTTATAGATAAGGAGAATAAACATTAAGATTCAAGATAAAGGAATTCATGTTAATGTTTATCTAATACAAAAAAAAAAAAAAACACTTTAAAAATGCAGAAAACTTCCAGATGTTTAAGCTGGTTTTAGAAAAGGCAGAGGAACCAGAGATCAAATTGCCAACATCTGCTGGATCATGGAAAAAGCAAGAAAGTTCCAGAAAAACATCTATTTTTGCTTTATTGACTATGTCAAAGCCTTTGACTGTGTGGATTAAAATAAACTGTAAAAATTCTGAAAGAGATGGGAATACCAGAGCAGCTGACCTGCCTCTTGAGAAACCTATATGCAGGTCAGGAAGCAACAGTTAGAACTGCACATGGAACAAAGACTGGTTCCCAATAGGAAAAGGAGTATGTCAAGGCTGTATACTGTCACCCTGCTTATTTAACTTATATGCAGAGTACATCATGAGAAACGCTGGACTAGAAGAAGCACAAGCTGGAATCAATATTTCTGGGAGAAATATCACTAATCTCAGATATGCAGATGACACCACCCTTATGGCAGAAAGTGAAGAGGAACTAAAGAGCCTCTTGATGAAAGTGAAAGAGGAGAGTGAAAAGGTTGGCTTAAAGCTCAACATTCAGAAAATGAAGATCTTGCCATCTGGGCCCATCGCCTCATGGGAAATAGATGGGGAAACAGTAGAAACAGTGTCAGACTTAATTTTGAGGGGCTCCAAAATTACTGCAGATGGTGACTCTAGCCATGAAATTAAAAGACCCTTACTCCTTGGAAGGAAAGTTATGACCAACCTAGATAGCATATTTAAAATCAGAGATATTACTTTGCCAGCAAAGGTCCGTCTAGTCAAGGCTATGGTTTTTCCAGTGGTCATGTATGGATGTGCGAGTTGGACTGTGAAGAAGGCTGAGTGCCGAATAGTTGATGCTTTTGAACTGTGGTGTTGGAGAAGACTCTTGAGAGTCCCTTGGACTGCAAGGAGATCCAACCAGTCCATTTTGAAGGAAATCAGCCCTGGGTGTTCTTTGGAAGGAATGATGCTGAAACTGAAACTTCAGTACTTTGGCCACCTCATGGGAAGAGTTGACTCACTGGAAAAGGCTGTGATGTTGGGAGGAATTGGGGGAAGGAAGGGAAGGGGACAACTGAGGATAAGATGGCTGGATGGCATCACAGACTCAATGGACGTGAGTTAAGGCAACTCAGGGAGTTGGTGATGCACAGGCAGTCCCGGCATGCTGCGATTCATGGGGTCACAAAGAGTTGGACATGACTGAGTGACTGAACTGAACTGAACAATAAATAAAATTGCAAAGTATAGTTGTAGTTTATATTATCTCTTTTTTTTTCAGAAAATCATTGTAAAATAATGTATAACTGAGACTCAGAAATAGAATATGCTAAATAAGTTAGCAATATGAAAAACTGATTTTTGGAAGCACAGTGAAATTTATTATTTATGAAGACATTATCTGGTATTGAGACTAAAAACATAGACTTTGCTATGCAAAAGACTGTGTGACCTTCAATAAGCTACTCATCCCCCTTTTTTAATATGTAAATTGAATGTAAACAAAACAAAACAAAACAAAACAAACTGACCTGATAGTGTTGTTGCGAGAGATTCATTGAGATAATATATGCTAAAATTCAGCACAGCTACTGATATCTAACGTAGACTGATCAGATGATGAATTTTAATAATGGTTAAATAATAAGGTAAGATGGACTGATAATAAAGTAATATTACCATTTATTTAATTCATTCAACAGACACATATTGAATGCCTCTTACTTGTTTGCAATTGTGCCCAAACTGCAAAGATAAAATGAATGAAAAACTTGAAATATCTTTTTCAGAGTTCAAAATACAGTTAACACAATAGCAGTCATAACTACAATACCTTAAGTGCTATATGTTAATATATAACAAGATGTCATGACTAAGTATGAAGAATATAAGGTGATTTTTAATAAAATGATGGGATCCAGGATAGGTCCAAGGTACAAAAGGTTTTTTACATTTTATATGAGAAAGTATACATTTTAGGTTGAATAGTATAAATGAAGGGTTACGTATAATGAAGGTATAATCATAGAATTATCAAGTATTAATAATCAAGTTTCAAGAATCAAGTGAAAGTTTCAAAACAGGAACTGTCAGAATAAACTTGGAAGCAGATTATATACGGTCTTAAATCATTTTTAGGAGATTAAGTGGAAATATAGGCAATGGAAAAACAGCAAAAGTCATGCAGTTAAGTGTATATTACATGCAGATAAATTTTATGGAAATGTTAATGAAAAAAATTAGGAGACACTGGTGAATGGGAAATCTAATAAAAGTTTATTTAAACAGCTCAGAAAACAAATGATGAAAAAAGGGAATTGTAATATTATAAAAGGATTTGTAAAGTGATAGTAAATCTTATGAGTATAGGGGATTTATCCTAAATTGGATTTAATGTTGCAATGGATTTGGAGGCTGACCATAGTGATTATGGGGCTACCATCAGGGTTTCTTGTCCAGAAAATGAAATGACTGATGATGCTATGTAATCACATTTTAAGGGTCATTTATTTGGAGGCAAATTGAATAATGGGTTGTTTTACCTATGTTGAGATAATCACTAAAATATCCAATGAGAATTTGAGATACAGTAATGAAATTTAGAGTATTGGAGTTGTAATTACAGATCTGACAATTGTCTTTTTAATATAGATTTATTTATTTTAATTGGAGGTTAATTGCTTTACAATATTGTGTTGGTTTTGCCATACATCAACATGAATCCACCACAGGAAGTTGTAGCATGGAAATGAGCCATACTGTGTAGGCAGAATGCTTAGGAAGTTATGACAGAAACTAAATGGAAGCTGGGGCTCCCCAGGGTGGTTCAGTGGTGAAGAAAACACCTGCAGAGCAGGGAGATGTGGATTTGATCCTTAGATCAGGAAGATCCCCTGGAGAAGGAAATGGCAACCCACTCCATTATTTTTGCCTGAGAAATCCCATGGACAGAGGAGCCTGATGAGCCACAGTCCCTGGGGTCATAAAAAATCAGACATGACTTAGTGACAAAACAACATGAAACCTACAAGAAATTCACCAGTGCTTTCTTATCTTCTTAGTTATTCCTAATATGTACAACTCATGATAGAGGATTGATGTTGGATACAATTGAACTTAGCTAAAGAATTGATACTGCGGTGTTGGAGAGGATTCTTGAGAGTCCCTTGGACTGCAAGGAGATCCAACCAGTCAATCCTAAAGGAAATCAGTCCTGAATATTCACTGAAACAACTGATGCTGAAGCTGAAGCTCCAATACTTTGGCTACTTGATGTGAAGAACTGATTTATTGGAAAATACCCGATGCTGGGAAAAATTGAAGGGAGGAGGAGAAGGGGATTACAAAGGATGAGATGGTTGGATGGCATCATCGACTCAATGAACATGATTTTGAGCAAGTTCCAGGAATTGGTGATGGACAGGGAAGCCAGGCATGCTGCAGTCCATGGGGTCACAAAGAGTCAGACACGAATGGGTGACTGAACTGACTGACTGATGCTAAAGAGTAGAAAAATTTAATTGCCTCCTTTATTTCAATCAAATGTTTTGCAAGTATTTTCCTTACTATTGATGACTTTCATATATATATATATATATATATATATATATATAATCTTCCCTGGTGGCTCAGACTGTAAAGTGTCTGCCTACAATGTGGGAAACCTGGGTTCAATCCTTGGGTTGGGAAGATCTCCTGGAGAATGAAATGGCAATGCAGTCCAGTATTCTTGCCTGGAAAATCCCATGGACAGAAGAACCTGGTTAGGCTACAGTCCATGGGGTAGTAAAGAGTCAGACACAACTGAGTAACTTCACTCACTCATATATATAAATATAAATATAAATATAAATATATATATATATATATATGTATGTATAAACTATTCCACTAACTAAAATAAAATATAAATACCCTTATTGGCTTCCCCAGCAAATATTTTAAAACTCCCACATTCCAAGCATTTGTATTTTCTAAACCAGTAAACACACACACACACACAGTCAGAGACACTTTTGAGACAGCCATCAAATTAGCTATTTTATTTTGCCAAGTAGTAATCCTAAAGGAAAAAAGGAAGCATGGCATAGACTAAAAATCTGACATTTACTTTAATTATCATTTGCAAAAGATTTTAATATTCCAAAAAGAAGAAAGACATAATCTCCAGATAAGAAGAGTTTTTCTCAGTAAAGGGCAATTATAAATCTTAAGTCAATGAATCCTTTGTCCTTGCTTTATTCATCTTAGAGTTTTAACTCCTTTCCAAGTGTAAGACGCTTCCTGTTTTTCCACGAGGAAGAGTCCACAGTGCTTTTGCCATTTTCTCCTTGAGGATAGCTTCTCCAAAACTAATAACGTATTCATGTGTAATGTCCAGTCTAGATAAAACTAATGAGTAAATCATTGTTTTAAGTTTTTTCTTCTTTTTATTATTGTTTGCATTTTTTAAGATATGTATTATGATGTGTAATCTGATGAAATACTATTTCTGGCATTTCTTCATGGCAATAGTCATTCTGTCAAGTTTAGCCTCTTGTTTGTGTATTATCATATCTAAAGTACTAAATTTCTTTTAAGTTTAATATTTTTAATTAAAGGATAATTGCTATACAGTATTGTGTTAGTTTCCACCAAATATTAACATGAAACAGCCATAGGTTTATACATGTCACCTCCCACTTAAATATTCCTCTCACATCCCTCTCACATCCCTACCATCTCACCCCTCTGAAGAGGTGTGTATGATTTATTTTGTATTCTCTTCAGTGCCTGTAACAATACATCTAAATTGAGGGAAAATAATTTATTTCTCAGGGAAAAAACTCAAGATAGTTATTGTTTGCAAACATATTCTAAAAGAAATATTAAAGGAAATTCTTCAAGCAGAAGAAATATGATATAGATCAAAATCTCACATCTAATTTTAAAAAAATTAAGAGTGTTGGAAATGGGAGTAACATAAAAGTAATTTTACTTCATTCTTAATTGCTTTTAAAAATAACTCCTGAAATCAAATATAGTAGTTTTGTGCTTTTGTCTTATGAAGGATAAAATTTATGAGCACAATAGCACAACAAGTAGGAGAGAGAAATAGGTAATATACAATTATAAGGTCCTTACATAGCATACATGTCATTATAATGTTGTTTAAAGGTAGATAATTATTATATTAAAGTGTGTATCTTACAGTACTCTAAAAATTAAACAATAAGAAAAACAACCTGACTTAAAAGCCAAAAGTTTTATGAAAATATATGGATAGGGCAAATAAACAGGTGAACATAATTAACAGCATTTAATCATTAGGTAAATGCAAATTAAAGCTGTATAGAGCAGATCTGCTTTGCTAACAAAAATGTAAAATGGTCCTATTTTACCAGTTAAGACAGTTTGACAATTTCTTAAGAAATTAAGTATAAATTTACCATATGAGATGAACTTTCACAAAGATGGAGTAAGGACCTTCCGATACTAACTCCTCTAGAATCCAATGAGAAATTTTGTCCTAACAGTTATAATCAAAAGTTTCCATCAATCTAAGAAGCATTTATCTAAATTAAAAAAAAAAAAAAAGAATCTTGGGATGAACAGTGAGCTTTTGACATTTTATCCTTTCTCCATCTTAAGGAGTCCTGTGCTTACCTCCATGGTATCTTTGAAAACTATTATCTTGGAAACACAGTAGCCCTGAAAATCAACAACCTAGTATTCAGTGTGGAAGCAGAGTGGGTTTGGAGCTACCCAAAAGCTCAGACTCTACAGATTTATCACTTTTTGAGTTGTCTGGCAGTTCCCTGGAAAATTGCTGTTCTCAGTGATTTTCTTTGTCATTGTAACACAGAAATTGTTCAGAGTTAAGCCCTCTCCCTAAGGACTTTTGTTTAAAAATCTCAATAGCAATTGTTTAACATTGTTGCTCCCTGGGGTTATGACATTAGTTGGAAAAAATAAGACAGATAAACTTACCTGAAAGATACACACAGAAAGACCTGAGAGGGTCTCATTTCTTTTTGAACTTGAGGCTCCTACACAAGGCAGTTAAGTGAAGGTCAAAAGCAAGTTGTATAACCTACTTGTCTATTTAAGGCCTATATCTCAAAACACGGAGAGCACTAGAGCAAAGGTTCAGAGACATTGCTTCAGGACATTTAAGACATCTCTGTTCGTTACTCCGTTCATCATTACCGATGGCCAGTAAGCTATCCATACAGACTTCAGTGACGATAAACAGCAGAGCTTGCAGACACTGTAGAAGGAGCACCGGGATTCGTTAAATAACCAACAAGAATATGCAAAGACTGACACCAAACTGGAAACAAACCAAATGTTCATTAGCTGGTGAAGATATCTACAGAAAATATTATACCCATACAATGGAATACTGTTAAGCATTAACAAAGACTGAAGTTTTGATTGCATACAGCAATATGTTAAACTCATTAACTGGAAAAAAAAGGACAAAAAGACCATATGTTGCATGATTCCAATTAATGAAATCTGTAAAAAGGCAAATATAGAATACAGAAAGTGGATTACCAATTGTCTAAAGTGGAAGATGGTAATAGAAAATGACTGGAAAAGTACACAATGGATTTGGGGGGTCTGTTATAGAAATGGTAAAAAATTGTATTACAGTAATGGTTATATAGCTTTGTAAGCTTACTAAAATCCATCAATGTATATACTTAATATATTGAGTGATCTGTAAATTATATCTCAATATAATTTTCAATAACAAAACATACATACAGATGCACACACATATTGAGATACCATTCTATCTATTAGAATGGCTAGATTAAAAAAAAAAAGAATTACAACAAAGCATGTGTGAGGATATGAAGAAACTGGCACTCTTACATACTTCTGAAGAAATATTACACCTTTAGAAAACAATAGTTAACATACAGTTAGTTATGTTATAGTTAGTACCTGTAGGTTAAACATGTAGTTATTATATGATCCAGTTATTTACATCCTAGATATTAATAATAAAAAATAATATCATATGTCCATATAAAACTCTCATGTGGATATTCATAGAAGTTTTATTTGTAATTGCTCCAAGTGGGAAATACCCAAATGATAATCAATGGAAAACAGATAAACATTTGATGGTATATTTATACAATTGAATACTATTCAACAATAAAAAAATGAATGAATGATACATGCTCAATATAAATTAATCTCAAAATAGTTATATTGAGGGAACTAGGACATACTTATTAGTTCATTTCTATAAAATTCTAAAATTCAATCTTTACTAACAAAAATTCAGATTATTTGGAAAGTTAAAAAGGGAATAAAAATGAGCATAAAGAAAAATTTGGAGTAATTAACATATACATTGTTTGATGTTGAAGTTGATTACACAAGGGCATTCATCTAAGAATTCAAAACTTTATCAGTACTTTTAATAAATACCTCCAAAATGTCCCCAGAATCCTTCAAAAATAATGTTTGCTTTTTTTTCTCCCTTTCTTTAGGACTACTGTTCATTACACAGTAATTTATATTTTAAGCCTGATCTTCATAGTTGTATTATTTTCAACTACTACAGCTGTTCTTTCATATGTTAATTGACCTAGTCTTTTAACTTAATGAGAATTTAGTACCCATTTATCCAATGTATTTAATTAGCATTTTATAATGTTAAGGTTTTTCATATATAGTATGCTATTTGATCCTCATGGGTTTTTTAATTATAAAAACATTAACATACTTAAAAACATAACATAAAATTAACATCTATTTTTGATCAGTAGATAAAATTTCTAAATATAGATGTAATTAATATTTTATAAACTCAACTTATCACATCACTATTGTTTTTCAGTCTTTTATTCCATCATTACTCTATGCTTTTATTATCCATTAAAGATTTAATAGAATTACCTATTGTGCGTTGTATTGTTACTGTTTTCCTTCGCTACTGCTAAATACTTTATATTTATTATCATATTTAGTACTTATGATACTATTCTAAAGTAAGGCATCATAGCTTCATTTTATAAATGAGGAAACTGAAGGTCATTACAGGTGAAATAATGTTCTTCAGTTATGCAGTATACATATTTAATTTGGCTTGATTTGAAGATCCAATGCTTTTAAATTCTAAGGTATTATTAAGTCATTTTAACTCTTTCAAACAATATTAAACTGCATATCTACTATCCAATGCATTCTGTTTTTTCTCAGGTTTTGAACTTTTCTTTAGAGATCCTTCTACTTTAAGACTTTACTTTTTCTTCCATTTTTAACCATAGTCTTGGCCAGATGATCTCCAAAGTATTTTATTTCATATTTAGTCACTATCAATAAGTTATACTTATCTTCTCACTTAAGCTCCCTTTTCAATAGCCTCCTTTACCAGATTTTCCTTTCAAGCCCCTTAACACAATACTGTCAATCCTGTTGTATTTGATATGTGAGAATCTGATTTCTTTTGAAATATCTATTGAATAGATATTTCTATTTAATTTTGTATACTATTAAATAGGTTCTTTACCTACTGCTTTCTGCTTTCCGTTCAAATTATCATGTTTTATGGTTTTCTTCACTTTATCAGTTATATTTTCTTTAATCAGTGATGAACAGACCAAAATGAAACACACATAATAACCATTATGAGGCCAATCACTGTCTTAAAATCTTTAAATATCTCTTTAATTAAAATCTATAGTGAACCTAAGAAAAAGGTAGTTATGATCGGCCTCAACTTTATAAATTAGAAAAAAAATGAAAAATTATGCATATTGTTCAAAATTACCCTAGCAGTAAATGGTGAAGTTGAAGTTGAAATCTAAACTGTCTCCAGTTTCTATGCTTCTAATATCTTTACTTCCCTGGTGGCTCAGACGGTAAAGCGTCTGTCTACAATGCAGGAGACCCAGGTTTGATCCCTGGATTAGGAAGATCCCCTGGAGAAGGAAATGGCAATCCACTCCAGTACTATTGCCTGGAAAATCCCATGGACAGAGGAGCCTGGTAAGCTCCTGGTAAGTCCATGGGGTCACAAAGAGTTGGACATGACTGAGAGACTTCACTTCACTTCAATATCTTTATTATGCCATTTCTCATTATTAGAAAAATGCATTTCCTATTTATGTTTTCAATTTGCTTTTCAACAAATTATCAAAGCATTTTGTCTTTTTTCTTATAAGGATGTAGAATTTTAAAGGCTATTCTCAATTTTTTCTGGGTTCTAAGAAAATGACATAAAATATGATTTCATCTGCATAGACTACAAACTGTCCCATTCCAGATACAAACACTTTGATTAAAAAAAAAAATCCAAATATCTTCCCTTATGCTAAATGCATCTTGACTCTGTCTTTGTTATACTTATTTTAAAAAAATCAGATTAACTCATCCTTCTTTTTCCCCTCCTATTTACTTGAACGTACATGTATTATATTCCAGAATACTGATGTCAGAAAATAGGTATTCTTCTTACCCTAGTAGTGAATCTCCAAACCCTTGCCTGACAAAACTTGTCCAGATTTTTAAAAATTCTACTTTAGCAAGCTATATGCAAAAGCTTCTCACCATTTTTCTTCTATGTTTTTGTTCTTAATACTCTTTTATATTCCCTACTGTTACAAGTCTGTAGTTTGCTTTGATAACTAATGCCATTTTTTTAAATTTTGTTTTTCTATTATGCATTAAAAACAATGACCAATCCTTAATTTTTTTTTTTTAATTCTCAGATATCTGTAGCATTCAACATTGAGCCCTGTCAGAGAAATGCTTCTTTTCACAGGCAATCACATTGTTACATCAATTATTAAGCTTTCAAAATTTTTTCATTAAAACATCAGAGAGAACAATAGCAAGACAGATACACAGGAATGATAAAGCATCTAGTTCACATCACTAAAACTTGGCCTGAAGCTTGTAAATGGCTTCCTCCAGTCTCTCCAAACTGATTGCATTATACATTTATAGCTGGGATGCATTTTTCCTGGAAAGGCATGCATAAATACACAGTCCCTTTGCCTGAATGACTTACCTAGTTCCTGAAATATCTCCCAGAAGGTAGTAATATTTAACATTTATATTTCAACTTGTACTTCCCAGGCAGCTTAACCATTTCAGCATGAAGTATAACCCTATTCTCCAGGCCAACAGAGATATTTCCACTTCTCAAATTTGGACCCATGAGACACATAACTTTTCAAAGTAATCATTACTCTAAATGAACTATAATTTAAAATGTAGAATTGAGTGTATACTTGAATGATATGCAATATAATATTTATTTCAAACAAGTTTTTATTTTTGAATTTTAAATGAAATTTATATATAGAGTTATAAGATGTAACAATGAGGTTGCTGCTGAGTCGCTTCAGTCATGTCCGACTCGGTGCAACCCCATAGATGGCAGCCTACCAGTATCCTCCATCCATGGGATTTTCTAAGCAAGAGTACTGGAGTGGGGGTGCCATCGCCTTCTCTGAACAATGAAGTTATGACCTAATAATTTCATTTCAAGTCAAACTAACAGTCATGTTACTTTAGATGTTGAAAAGTATAATATGGCTTGTAACTACTCAAAAGAGCTCTAGAATAAGAAGCTCATGGTATAGATGAATTTATAAATATACACCAGTATATATAGAGTTAAAGCTAAATAGAATGATGATGTTTTGTTCCCATCCTTAAAATAATTCCTGCATTTATGCTTCTTGTTTGATTACATAGAATGTCAGATCAATGATATTGGAAATTATTTAGAATTCTTAATCTGTTGCTGTTTTACTGAAAAGCTTTTAGTGTTTAATATTGATATAGAAAATATTTACCTGTGGTAGATTCATGTTGATGTATGGCAAAACCAATACAATATTTTAAAGTAATTAACCTCCAATTAAACTAAATAAATTCATACTTAAATTTAAAAAAGCAAATCTTAAAAAAAGAAAATATTTATTACTTAAATAATCTTTTCTTTCTACAGTGAAATAACTTTATTTTTAGTAGTGTTATTTTAACTTTGTTAAATGCCAAATGCTTTTTATTAATTATATGTAAGAAAACCATAAATGCTTTACTTTAAAGTTTTTATATGTTTTTAAAATAGAATAATGAAAAAAATAATAATGTTTTTGATAATGCATATCACCATAAACAAGTTTGCTATGTGACTTTTGAGCTCCTCTCATCAAAAGGAAGAGTTTAATTCTCCATTCCTTGAATCTAAGCTTAGCAATAACTTGCTTTGGCCAATGGGACATTAAAGAATAGGAAGCAAACAAAGTCCAGGAAAGTTCTTTTGCTTTGAGCTTGCACTATTTTGAGTTAGAAATCCTACAACACCATACAATCAAGCTTAGGCCATCTTCCTAAAGGGTGAGACCACATGAATAGAGGTCCCAGCTATTCTGACTAATATGGCTTTCTACTCAGACTAGCTAAGGCCACAGAGCTGTGAATGATGTCAACCTAGAACTTCTACTAATAGCCAAGACAGACCAGAAGAAACACTTGAGCACACTATAGAATTATAAAGAAAAAAGAAAACTTCATTTATTTATTATTTATTTTTCTTTCAGCCACTCAATTTTGAGGTGGTTTATTACATAGCAAACATTAATTGATAGAAATACTTGATACTTTGTATTTTTTAATTAAATCTTTTTTATTAGGATTTTGTTGTTTCCCTATGTTAGAACCTTTTGTGTAGTTATTTTATAACATTCCAATAGCTCATTTTAAACTATATTTTCTCTTTTTTTCAAATATCATTTTGATTCTTCATGGCTATTCCCTTGTAAGGTGTAAGCTTAATGGATAGATCTATGTAAAAGTTTCCTTTCACCAAGCCTGTCCAACTTTGAATAGAAAAGATATAAACTTTATTTAAGGAGAATCTTTCATGTTTAGATCTTTTAATTAGCACTAGTTTTGTTTTTAGAGTATTGAATATTTTCTACATTTTAACAATTTATTGTTAATTGCATCTCTATGTATCCTAATCTCTTTGGGGTGATGTTGATTCTTTTAATGACAGGAAATGATGAGAACAGTCAAGAAAATATACTGCCACATTTATTAACAAATTGAGCCAAACTGTTTAAAAGACCTCTTAAGGAGAATGAACTTGATTCTCTTCAAGTCTGAGGGTTGCTTTCAGTGCAACAGCCACTTGACAGAGTTTATGAGTATAAGGAGTGTCCCCTAATATGTATGTTTCCTGATTCATCAGGATTCTTGCTAACTGCAGGCTTGACAAGCAAAGAATGATTGGCTAAATGAGATTGAGGTGTAGTTGAGAAGAGGGCTCAGAGAAGACTTACTAAAGTGGTCCAGCAAGGGGTCATTGTCATTATCTCAGTAAAGTTAAGAGAGGCACTCTAACTGGGAAATTGGCAATGGTACCTATAAGTTTCCATCTTTACTGGACACTAAGCTCTATTTTGTTAAACTATAATTGCATCTTTTGTTCACTTCAGTGTTAGGAATGTGAACTCTCTGTGGCCTCTTAACTGTCCTGTTAATTTTGTCTATTTTCTCTTAATGTTTATTCTAACTTTATGGACATAACACATATTATTTCTACAAGTTGAATTTGATACATTTTGCTCCTACAGTATAATTGTTTTCTCCTCTAGTCAATATTACCTAAAATTTGCCTGGGATTTTTTTTTTAATTTATACAGTTAATATCTTGATGTTTGTTGTTGCTGTTCAGTCACTGAGTCGTGTCCAACTCTTTGCGACCCCATGAAGTGCAACGCACCAGACATCCCTGTCTTCACTATCTCCTGGAGTTTGCTCAAACTCATACCCATTGAGTCAGATACCCATTGAGTCGGAGATGCCGTTCAACCATCCCATCTTCTGTCAACTTCTTCTTCTGCCTTCAGTTTTTCCCAACATGAGACTGTTCTTCACATCAGATGGTCAAAGTGTTGTAGCTTCAGCTTTAGTATCAGTTTTTCCAGTGAATATCTAGAGTTAATGTTTGTATTAACTACATATAGATCTGTAAGAAATTACCTCAAAGCTTTCCAATTTAAAACAGCAAACACTTGGAGCTACATTTCTCTCTCTGATGAAGGAAAGTCCATTTCCAAGATAAATAACATGATTGACAGCAGACATTCATTTCTTAGCTGAACATTAACAAAAGACTTCTCTCTGTTCTTTGCCATATGGTCCTCACCATGGACCGCTCATAAATTGGACGTTGTTTGTTTGTTTTTCTCCTACTGAATGGAAACTAAGAGAAAAAGTGAGATCAAGCATTTAAGACAAAGCCATATCTTTTTAATTTTTACCCAATCCTCTAAAGTGTTATCAGGGTCTTTTCTAAAAGGTTAGCTCTTAGCATCAGGTGGCCAAGTACTGGAGGTTCAGATTTAGTAGCAGTCCTTCCAGTGAATATTCAGAATTGATTTCTGTTACATTTGACTGGTTTGCTCTTGCAATCCAAGGGACACTCAAGAGTCTTCAGCATCACAGTTCAAAAGCACGAATTCTTCGGTGCTCAGGTTTCTTTATGGTCCAACTCTCACATCCATACATGACTACTGGAAAAATCATAGCTTTGATTATAGTGACCTTTGTCAGCAAAGTAAAGTCTCTGCTTTTTAATATGTTGTCTAGATTGGTCATAGCTTGTCTTCCAAGGAGCAAAGATCTTTTAATTTCATGTCTGCAGTCACCAACTGCCATGATTTTGGAGCCCTAAAAAATAAAGTCTGTCACTGTTTCTGTTGTTTCCACACCTATTTTCCAGGAAGTAATGGGGCCAGATGCCATGATCTTCGCTTTTGAATGTTGAGTTTTAAGCCAGCTTTTTCACTCTCCTCTTTCACATTCATCAAAGAGCCTCATTAGTTTTTCTTCGCTTTCTGCTATAAGGCTGGGGGGCATCTGCATATCTGAGCTTATTGAAATTTCTCCCTGAATACTTGATTCCAGCTAGTGCTTCATACAGCTTGGCATTTCACATGATGTACTCTGCATAGAAGTTAAATAAGCAGGGTGACAATATACAGTCTTGATGTACTCCTTTCCTGATTTGGAACCAGTGTGTTGGTCCATGTGTGGTTGCAACTGATACTTCTTGACCTGCATACAGATATTTCAGGAGGCAGGTAAGATGGTCTGATATTCTCATCTCTTGATGAATTTTCCAGAGTTTGTTGTGATCCACACAGTCAAATGTTTTAGTGTAGCCAATGAAGCAAAAGTAGATGTTTTTCTGGAACTCTCTTGCTTTATCTTTGATCCAACAGATGTTGGCAATTTGATCTCTGGTTCTTCTGCCTTTTCTAAATCCAGATTGTACATCTGGAATTTCTCAGTTCATGTGCTGTTGAAGCCTAGCTTGGAGAATTGTGAGCATTACCTATCTAGTGTTTGAAACAAGTGCAATTGTGCAGTAGTATGAACATTCTTTGGCATTGTCATGTTGCACAAGTCCTCTTGGAGGAGATCACCATTAACCCATCATAGAGCTGCTGAGCAGACAAACCACAAACTGGAGAACAATTATACCAAAGAAGTTCTCACACTGTTGCAAAATTTCTAGGGCCCAGAACAGATTTCCCAAGCTGGGGTTATGGCAAAGGGACTGAGAACACTCATGGAATTTGAAGGCCAGTGGGATTTCATTACAGAACTTCCACAGGACTGGGGAGTCAAACTTTTGGAGGGACAAACAAAACTTTGTGCACATCAGGACCAAGGAGAACAGAGCAGTGACCCCACAAGAGACTGAGCCTGAGTTGCCTGGAAGTGTCCAGGAGTCTCCATTGGAGGCATGGGTTGACAGGGGACTGGTATCAGGTCAGAGGCATGGAATGCAGGAGTCCTGAGAGTGGAGGCATGCTGGCATACGTTTTTTTGAAGGAGGTTGATATTTGTCCTTAGGTCAAACTACAGGGAGAGAACACAGCCCTACCCATCATCAGTTAATTGCATTAAAGTTTTACTGAGCATGTGAAGAGGAATTAAAAGCCTCTTGATGAAAGTGAAAGAAGAGAGTGAAAAAGTTGGCTTAAAGCTCAACATTCAGAACACTAAGATCATAGCATCTGGTCCCATCATTTCATGGGAAATAGATGGGGAAACAGTGGAAACAGTGGCAGACTTAATTTTGGGGGTCCAAAATCACTGCAGGTGGTGACTACAGCCATGAAATTAAAAGACGCTTACTCCTTGGAAGGAAAGTTATGACCAACCTAGATAGCATATTCAAAAGCAGACATATTACTTTGCCAACAAAGGTCCATTTAGTCAAGGCTATGGTTTTTCCAGCAGTCATGTATGGATGTGAGAGTCAGACTGTGAAGAAAGGTGAGCACCAAAGAATTGATGCTTTTGAACTGTGGTATTGGAGAAGACTCTTGAGAGTCCCTTGGACTGCAAGGAGATCCAACCACTCTGCCCTAAGGATACCAGTCCTGGCTGTTCATTGGAAGGACTTATGCTGAGGCTGAAACTGCAGTACTTTGGCCACCTCATGTGAAGAGATGACTCATTGGAAATGACCTTGATAGTAGGAGGGACTGGGGAGAGGAGAGAAGGGGACGACAGAGGATGAGATGGCTGGATGGCATCACTGACTCAATGCACATGAGTTTGGGTGAACTCTGGGAGTTGGTGATGGACAGGGAGGCCTGACGTGGTGTGATTCATGCAGTCACAAAGAGTAGGGCACGACTGTGTGACTGAACTGAACTGAGCA
This sequence comes from Nanger dama, assembly GCA_917880005.1. NCBI lineage: Eukaryota > Metazoa > Chordata > Mammalia > Artiodactyla > Bovidae > Nanger > Nanger dama. The sequence continues at coordinate 11,722,254 of CAKJTW010000014.1, forward strand.
TGGCCCCGCTCATCAGAGCAAGAATCAGTTCCCCCACAGCCAGTATCTCCCTTCAGGGAGTTTTCACAAGCCTCCTGTTCTTATCCATCATAGTCCAGATAGAATGAAAACCAATCAAACTGAAAACTAAAGTTATGACCAACCTAGAGAACATATTAAAATGCAAAGACATTACTTTGCCGGCTAAGTCCACCTAGTCAAAGCTATGGTTTTTCCAGTAGTCATGTATGGATGTGAGATTTGGACTGTAAAGAAAGCTGAGCACCAAAGAATTGATGCTTTTTAACTGTGGTGTTGGAGAAGACTCTTGAGAGTCCCTTGGACAGGAAGGAGATCCAACCAGTGCATCCTAAAAGAAATCAATCTTGAATATTCATTTGAAGGATTGATGTTGAAGCTGAAACTCCAATACTTTGGCTGCCTGATGGGAAGAACTGACTCATTTGAAAAGACCCTGATGCTGGGAAAGATTCAAGGCTGGAGGAGAAGGGGAAAACAGAGGAGATGATTGGATAGCATCATCGACGCAATGAACATGAGTTTGAGTAAATTCCAGGAGTTGGTGATGGATAAGGAGGCTTGGAGTGCTGCAGTGCATGGGGTCACAAAAAGGTGGACACGAATGAATGACTGAACTGAACTGAACAGGTGGTGAAAGTAAGGTCCAATGCTATAAAGAACAATATTACATAGTAATCTGGAATGTTAGGTCCTTGAATCAAGATACATTGGAAGAAGGGAAAAAGGTGATGGCAAGAGTGAACATCAACATTTTAGTAATCAGTGAACTAAAATGGACTGGGATGCATTCATTTAATTCAGATGACCATTTTATCTGCTACTGTGGGCAAGAATCCCTTAGAAGAAATGGAGTAGCCCTCATAGTCAACAAAACAGTCCAAAATGCAACTCTCAGGTGCAATCTCAAAAATGACAGAATGATCTTTGTTCATTTCCAAGGCAAAAATTCAATATCACAGTAATGCAAGTCTATGCCTCAATCACTAATCTGACATATACAAATATTTATTTTATATTATCTTATGAAGCTTCACTTTTTCTCTACAATCATTTCCATCGTCTTTAAACTTGCCAAGTCACCTGAAATATATGATGAAACCACTTTCCCTCCTTCCCCCCACCTTTTTTGTCTCTTTATACTCATTTTCATTTTCTTTTGTAATAATTGAAATATGTCAATTTGAGGGTAGTTGTCTGAAATTTTTAGCCAGTCAAACCAATTTCTGCTATTTTTTAATGAAAAAAAAATTGTTCTTTACCTCATATGCATCGCCTTTGCCATAACTCATTATCTTACATATAAGGTTTTATTCATTCTTATTTCCCATGCTTTAAACTATGATATCTGCTCTTATAATACATGTTAGAATTGTTGCTTTTAAATTGGCTTATACCACGTTACTAGAGTGTTGATTTATTTCCTTCCTTATGAATGCCACAATTCTCATTTAAACTTCTTTGCATTCTTCCTCCTTTTGAATCAACATCCAGCTTTCTTTTTCTAAGCATGCCCTTCTCTTCCTTTTATTTATTGAGATTTTACAAACCAAATGGAAAACCTGGAAAACCTCCTCTCCCATATGCCAAATTTTCTAATAATTTGGATTGTTTTAGATTTACAGTTATACTATTATCATTATCTTTGCATTCCACCTATTAATTTCCCTAGGCAATTATTAACTATTTTCTATAGCTCTTAGACAAATATGTACTCTGTATGACAAGTATTCCATTGTTTCACAAAGGACATCTTTACCACAGTGTAGAACAGATTGCCAACCCTTAGTGTCTACCTATGTTTTATCTTTTCTGGTAGCTAAGGGGGTAGAATTTATATCTTTATCTAAATATAGATATATCTTTTCAAACTCTTCTCTGTTTAGGGGTATAAGACAAGTGTCCTAAGAACTATATTTCATTTATTTTTAAATAGTGAAATGAGTGGCCTCCTTTACTGTGTACTTTTAAGGCCCAGGTAAGTGTTTCCCTGAAAGAAATTTAATGGAGTGTCCTATTACCCCTAATAGATAATGTTATTTATATATTAAGGAGAACATTTGGAATTTATCAGGACAATTTTATAAGGATAAAGTTAGGAACAGGATAATATAAAATAGGAAAACAGTATATAATGGGAAATGATACAGTTGTGCCATGTTAACCTCCTCCATGTTCTTCAAGTAACTATGTCCAGTAAACTTTTTATACTCTTGATGTGAGAATTTTTATCAGAAACATCGGTGAAGTGGTTTATTTGGGGTCAATGTGGTAAGAAATAAAATAAAATACTGAATTGTAACCTTAGATACTAAAGAGAGAAATAAAATAGGAGAAAATAATATTTAAGTTGTATATTATAAAATTCTAATAGTAATTGCATTTACCTAGACATGTCATTCTTGATCCAGTCTACTCAATAGATAATAGTTAAAACTAATAATTCAAGTCAGTTCAGTCACTCAATTGTCTTTGATTCTTTGAGACCTCATGTACTACAGCACGCCAGGCCTCCCTGTACATCACCAACTCCAAGAATGCTCAGACTCATGTTCATTGAGTAAATGATACCATCCAACCATCTCATTCTCTGTCGTTCCCTTCTCCTCCCACTTTCAATTTTTTCCAGCATCAGGGTCTTTTCCAGTGAGTCAATTCTTCACATCAGTGGCCAAAATATTGCAGCTTCCATTTTATCATTAGTCCTTCAATGACTACTTAGGACTAATCTCCTTTAGGATTGACTGGTTGGATCTCCTTTAAGTTCAAGGCACTCACAAGAGTCTTCTCTAACACCATAGTTCAAAAGCATCAATTCTTTGGAACTCAACTTCCTTTATAGTCAACTCTCACATCCATACATGACTACTGGAAAACCTGTAGCTTTGACTAGGTGGACCTGTCAGCAAAGTAATGTCTCTGCTTTTTAATATACTTTCTATTATGGTTATAGCTTTTCTTCCAAGGAGCAAACATCTTTTAATTTCATGGCTGCAGTCACCATCTGTAGTGATTTGGGAGCCCCTAAAAATAAAGTCTCTCACTCTTTCCATTGTTTCCCCATCTATATCTATGAAATGATGTGGCTGGATGCTACGATCTTAGTTTTCTGAATGTTGGGCTTAAAGTCAACTTTTTCACTCTCCTCTTCCACTTTCAACAATAAGCTCTTTAGTTCTTCACTTTGTACCATAAGGGTGGTGTCATCTGTGTATCTGAGATTATTAATATTTCTCCCAGTAATCTTGATTCCAGCTTGTGCTTCATTCAGCCCAGCATTTTGCATGAAGTACTATGCAAATAAGTTAAATAAGCAGGGTGAAAATATACAGCCTTGGTGTACTATTAATAGAACCAATAATTTAAATCTGTTTATTAACTATGACAATTGTTTATTTTCCAAATTAATAAAAAATAATAAAGATTTAATTTTAAAATGGCATAAGTACTTGGTTGGTAAATTAAGTGCACAGATTCTCTTGGAACGTACCCCAGTATTCCTGATAAACAAATAAAATTAGCTGATAATTGCCAGAAGCATGTCTTTAGAGTCATAAATTTGAACTTAAAAAAAAAAAAAAACCTCACAAAATCTTTTAATTAATTGTACAAAATATTAGCAGCCTTGTAAGTTTTCTCACAAAAGCAAAAGGAATCATAAAGTTTTAAATTATTTTTTATCTATTTTGAGTTTTAGAATTGTCATAGGACAATTTTATCTATGACTTTCCCTCATCAGTGCACTGGTTATTCTCACATAGTAGCAAGAATCTCAGGCCTAACTGAGAGAATTGGAAGTTATAAATCATAGCAGTTTTGAAATGGTTATGTCACTTGTTTAGAAACAATGATAAATTTGAAAGCATTTGCTGTACACGTTCCTGTATATAACATGTCTATATTATTTTTTCCAGTAAAAATAAACAGACATTAATATGCATTGAACCTGATCTTCCTATAACCAAAATCTTGTTGCTTATTTTGTTTACTCATTGTCTCCAACTATTTTTGGGACCCCATGAACTGTATCCCACCAGGCTTCTCTGTCCATTGGATTTCCCAGGAAAGAATACTGGACTGGGTCACCATTTCCTTCTCCAAGAGTTCTTTCTGACCCAGGGATTGGATCTGTTATTCCTGCATTGCAGGCAGTTTATTTACCCTGAGCCATTAGGGAAGCCTCATAACTAAAGTGAGATTCCCACTATTGCATTTCTAAATATTATTAAGCAATACCATTCTAAGAATCTTAATTAATGAAGTAGTGATTTGAATTTGATGTTAATTCTATTCTGATATTTTTACTTTTCTTCTGAGTAATAGATAATATTCTTTATTCAAGAGTTTTCTCACAGATTTCTATGATCATTTAATATCATATGAATATCTACAATGTCCCATTCTTCATTCTGGAGCCAAACGACTTACATTTTCTTTAACTACTGTCTCCTTTGATTATGTCACCTGGGTCCACAGAAGCACATAGTATAAGAGAGAAAGGTAACAGTGGGGATTATCAGATAATCAGCTCATCAAATAATTTGTATTTAATAGTGTTTTCTCCCTCAAGTGTCATACTTCCAGTATAAAGGAACTCCCAAGGGAAATAATTATTTTATTAGTACAAAACAATAGAAAATATATTGAATATTGTTGTAAAGTGGATTTCAAGATCCAGGGACTCAGACCAAGCATATTTGGAGCATCAGGTCAGAGAATTTCATTTTAGAAACTCAGGACAGTAGGCCAATTTGTATTCTGCCAGACTGGTATAAATTTTTCAGAAAATAAGCTATATAATATTTTACAAGTTTTTAACACCTGCAGCTGACTAGTAACAGGAAATGTATGCTAGTAATTTTAATACAATTTTGAAAACATATATATATATATATATATATATATATATATATATCTTGAATCCATTCACTCATTTCCATTTTCACTACTATTACTTAACTGGTAATGGATTAGGTCTCTTAGGGTAAACCACCTTGAAATTAGGGGGAAAAAGAGTTGAGCTTCTTGAGTAAAGGGAAAGACATAATTTAAATTTATTACTTATTCTGATTTTCTTCTGAGAGCCACTTTTTCTAGATGCATTGCAGAGATGTGTAGCTCAAACAGAGCATGATGATCTTGTTCAGATAAAGAAACTAATACTGGAGCTATTGGGATAGCTTGACTTTTTGAAGAAGGATAATCAGTGTTGGAGAACATGCAGAGAAGTCACTTTGACTTTTGTCCAAATACAAAGTTGACATATACAGAGCTACACACCTAAAAGACTGGATAAACAACTACTAGGAAGAAAATACCTACCAGAAAAACAAAAACTGTCACAAAACTTCCAAATGAAAAATTGCACAAGAGTGGGCTAGCTAGTTCCAAATAGCCAGTGTAAAGAGGCCATCTGGTACACCATGTGCATTCCATAGACAACTCAGATTTGAAGTACCATTTATCACAATACTCTATATGTATTTTGTTAAAAAAAAATTTAAAAGAAACCTCAAAAATATAAAGCTGAAACAAAAGCAAATTTTTGTATGTCAGTAAAACACTAAGTTCTTCTAAAACAGATAGCAAATACTGATAGCAGATATACTGACTGACTAATGTAACCTCTGTAATATTCAGCATAAAATCACAAATTAAAATACATATGATTGATTAGAATAATTTATTCATAGCTAGGGTAAAAATAAAGCAAGAGAAAAAAATTTAAAGCAAGGAAATGATGAAATTATAAATTTGTTGTTGTTTAATCGCTATGCTGTGTCCAACTCTTTTAAGACTGTATGGACTGTGGCCCACCAAGCTCCTCTGTCTGTAGGCTTTCCCAGGCAAGAATACTGGAGTGAGTTGCCATTTCCTTCTCCAGGGGATCTTCACAACTCAGGAATTGAATTAATGTCTTCTGCATTGCAGGCATGTTCTTTAGCACTTAGCCACAAGGGTAGTAAACTATTCAAAGTAACTTTAATAAATGTGAAAAAGTTTGAAAGTTAATTATAAATATAATTAGAGAACAATTAGGGAATATAAATCAATATACTAAAAAAACACCCTGAATCTCTAGAATTGAAGAGTATGACTTTTTTTTTCATGGATGGACTTGGAAATGTTAGAAGCTAGATAACATCAGTGAATATATATAGATAGGGTAGACACAAACAAAATACCTCTCCAAACAGCAGCATCAAGGTCAAAAAGTTTGAGTAACATGAATGAAGCTCAGTGATCTCTTTGATAATAAGTGGTTTGATATATATGTTATTGGAACGCTAGAACAATAGGAGAAATAAAGATTAGAGAAGGAAATATTTCTAAAAATGATATGAAAAATGATCCAGCACCATATGCTCATAAATCACTAATCTGAATAAACACAAGAAACATTAAAAGGGTCCCAAGATGGAAGCGCAATAGGACAAGGAGACTACCTTCTGTCCTACAGTTTCATCAAAATACCATTTGAATGCTGACCAACTTCCACAAAACAGCTTCTGAACACTGATGGAGGATATCAGGCATCCGTAAAGGCAGCCAAATCTCTTCAAAAGGAGGTAGAGCAAAATATTAAAGAGGGAAATGGCCAAAAGATTTAGGGACAGAGAACCATCCCTGGGAGGGAGTCATGAAGAAGAAGTTTCTACACAGTAGCAAATCCTCTCACAGGTATGTCTGTGGGTAATTTTGGAATCTTAGAAAAGCATAACTGGGTGAAAACAAACAAACAGAATATGTGTCTAACCTCAACTACAAGCAGAGGTGGAGAAGTGGCACAAAGCATTTGCCCTGCCACCAGCGAATGGGGCCTGGGCAGGGAGGCACAGGCTGCATCATCTGTCCTTAGGGGTAAAGACAGGGCCTGAATGCCCTGAGGAAGCTAATGTGAAATAACTACCCAAACCAAGGAATTGCCAGAGACAAAAAAAAAAAAAAAGCCTTTCCCAGGAAATGCTCTTAATGTACATTAATGTATGCTCACAGAACAAAGGACTGAGTGAATACCAAAGGAGAGAAAGCCAGCTGCCATATAGGGCCCTCCCTATATGGGAGGCAAGGCCCTCCCCTCCCCAGAGGCAAGGCTCTGGGACAGCCAGAGCCAGAAGACAAGGGGCTACTGCAATCTTAGCCCCCAGAGACTGCATTTTCCACCAAATTATGAGGAAGCTCCCAGTTACTAACCACGTCTTCCTGGGATCTGGAATGGTTACCATCTTTCAGGTGTGTCACAGCCTGAGATCAGCTCCCAAGAGACACACGGCACATCTTGGACTGCACTCTTGTAGCACTCCCTGGAGCCTGGGGAGGTGAATAAGATGTACAGCCCACCTGGGAAAGTGCACTCACCAAACACCCGGTTGCCTGAGTTGTTCAGACCTGGGAAGGGCACAAAATGCATAGCTTTTCTGGGTTTGTTCCCTTGCAGAGCATCTGAGAACCTGAGCGCATGGACCTGAGAAGTACATGAAATGCAGGACCCACCTGGGACAGTGCCCTTGCAGAGCACCCTGGAGCCTGAGCAGTGTGGACCTGGAAAGTACACATCACCTTGAGCTGTTGCAAACACAGTGTGGACCATCCACTGTGAGCACTCCCCACATATGCCAGTACAATTTTTTTCAGTATCTCTCCCTGCCCACCACACAGCTGAATAAGTGACCCTAAATAAGTAGCCAACTTAGCCCTCTTGTGTCAATGTGGAAATTAGACACTAAAGGGACTTGCAAACAGAGGAAACCAAAATAAACAAAAGGGAACCACTCTAGAAGTGACGGGTACAACAGATTAAAACCTGTCAGTTTATAATGAGATTGTTCATTTGAAAGACACTTAGAGACCTTGGGGTTTCACTGATAAATCAGTTGATAAAGAATCTTCCTGCAATTCAGGAGACCCTGGTTCGATCCCTGGGTCAGGAAGATTCCCTGGAGAAGGGAGAGGCTACCCACTCCAGTATTTGGGCCTGGAGAAATCTATGGATTATATAAGTTACGGGGTCACAAAGACTCAGACATGACTGAGTGACTTTCACTTTCTATAGACCTTGAGAACAAGTGTAAGCCAGAACAAAGGACTATCTGACATTGAACTGACTCTACAGAGTTCACAATACTCTAGAGAAATTCCTAGATATATATTTAGTATTATCACTAACTTTTTAAAATTTAGTTCTTTACAGAAGAACTGTACAAAAAGATCTTTATGACCCAGATAATTATGATGATGTGATCATTAATCTAGAGCCAGACATATTGGAATGTGAAGTCAAGTGGGCCTTGGAAAGCATCACTACGAACAAAGCTAGTGGAGGTGATGGAATTCCAGTTGAGCTGTTTCAAATCCTGAAAGATGATGCTGTGAAAGTGCTGAACTCAATATGCCAGCAAATTTGGAAAACTCAGCAGTGGCCACAGGACTGGAAAAGATCAGTTTTCATTCCAATCTCAAAGAAAGGCAATGCCAAAAATTGCTCTAACTACCACAGAATTGCACTCATCTCACATGCTAGTAAAGTAATGCTTAAAATTCTCCAAGCCAGGCTTCAGCAATACGTGAACTGTGAACTTCCTGATGTTCAAGCTGGTTTTAGAAAAGGCAGAGGAACCAGAGATCAAATTGCCAACATCCACTGGATCATGGAAAAAGCAAGAGAGTTCCAGGAAAACATCTATTTCTGCTTTATTGACTATGCCAAAGCCTTTGACCATGTGGATCACAATAAACTGTGGAAAATTCTGAAAGAGATGAGAATGCCGGACCACCTAACCTGCCTTTTAAGAAATCTGTATGCAGGCCAGGAAGCAACAGTTAGAACTGGACATGGAACAACAGACTGGTTCCAAATAGGAAAAAGAGTGCATCAAGGCTGTATATTGTCACCCTGCTTATTTAACTTGTATGCAGAGTACATCATGAGAAACGCTGGACTGGAAGAAACACAAGCTGGAATCAAGATTGCCGGGAGAAAGATCAATAACCTCAGATATGCAGATGACACCACCCTTATGGCAGAAAGTGAAGAGGAACTAAAAGGCCTCTTGATGAAGGTGAAAGAGGAGAGTGAAAAAGTTGGCTTAAAGCTCAAAATTCAGAAAACGAAGATCATTGCATCCGGTCCCATCACTTCATGGGAAATAGATGGGGAAACAGTGGAAACAGTGTGAGACTTTTTTTGGGGGTGGGGGTAGAGGGCTCCAAAATCACTGCAGATGGTGACTGCAGCCATGAAATACTCCTTGGAAGAAAAGTTATGACCAACCTAGATAGCATATTCAAAAACAGAGACATTACTTTGCTGACTAAGGTCCGTCTAGTCAAGGCTATGGTTTTTCCTGTGGTCATGTGTGGATGTGAGAGTTGTACTGTGAAGAAGGCTGAGCGCTGAAGAATGGATGGTTTTGAACTGTGGTGTTGGAGAGGACTCTTGAGAGTCCCTTGGACTGCAAGGAGATCCAAGCAGTCCATTCTGGAGGAGATCATCACTGGGATTTCTTTGGACGGAATGATTCTAAAGCTAAAACTCCAGTACTTTGGCCACCTCATGAGAAGAATTTACTCATCGGAAAAGACTCTGATTCTGGGAGGGAGTGGGGACAGGAGAAGAAGGGGACGACCAAGGATGAGATGGCTGGATGGCATCACGGACACGATGAATGTGAGTCTGAGTGAACTCTGATAGATGGTAATGAACAGGGAGGCCTGGCATGCTGCGATTCATGTGGTCCAAAGAGTCGGACACGACTGAGCGACTGAACTGAACTGATCACTCCTTTAACTTTCATTTTTATAGCCACTTGTTATTTAGTCACCCAATCGTGTCTGACTCTGTACAACCTCATGGACTCTAGCCCACAATGCTCCTTTGTTCATGGGATTTTCCAGGCCAAAATACTGTATTGGGTTGCCAGTTTCTTCTCTTTATAGCCACTATTACTATTCAAACTGAGAGGAAGGGTGGATAAAAATAAAGGTTAAAGTTTCACTAGAGCCTTAGGAAAACAGGCCCCTTGTTAATCTTAAGACAGACCTTTATCTCAAGAATGTGTAAGGGGCTCGTATCTCAGGAATGCCACCTCCAGAAGGCTTTCCAGGGGATGTTTACTCCCCCAAAAAAAAGAAAAAAAGAAAACCATCCCAGGAAATTAGTTTCCAGAAAAACAAGTTAGCAGTAATATTGCAGCTCAGACAGACATGTCGACCTGATAACAAATGAACCTATCCCTAAAAAATGCCGAGACTTGAGCACCAATCAGATCATTCCACCCTAGCTATACCTGTTTGTGGTTTTTGTGCTTAAAAACTGCTTTGTAACAAATGTTCGGGGTTCGTTCTTCCCTGGTGGTGATTGAACCCCGGAGCGCCAGCCTAATAAATCCTCTTGCTGTTTGCATCGATTCCAAGTCTTGGAGAATCTTTGGGCGATGGACCTTTGTAAGGAGGCCAAGAGGCCTAACAAAACAAAGATTATATTTTTGAAAAAAATTATATGTATATATTTAATTTTTGTGATTGAATTTGTTTTGCTTTTTTTGTATTTGTGAGAATATAACTTCTATTCTACATTTTGATCTTTGAATTTTGAATCTGATCTTCAGTATCCCATTTCACTTTTGATTACTTACTGGCTTGATTACTCTCTCCCCTTTGACTCTCCCTTTTATCCTCCAGCTCACCTCTATCTCCTCCCTCCCACTTCTCTTCTCTATATAACTCTGGATCTCTCTGTATGTTCCTGGCTTTGGAGAATTTTTTTCACCATTAACATAGGGGTTTTATCTTCTGTGCTGTATGGATGGAGAAGTCTTGAGGCTACTGCCAGAGAAAGACTAAAATCCAGAGGCAGGAGGCTTAACTCTAAAACTTTAGAACATCAAGAACTCCTGGCTCCAGGGAACATTAATATACAAGAGCTCACCTAAAAGTCTCCATATTTACACTGAAATCAAGCTCCATCCAAGAGCTGAGAAGTTCCAGTGCAAAATGCAGCACAATAATTCTCCAGCAAAATAGGAACATAAACCTGAACATTAAAAGATGGGCTGCCCAAAACCATGCCAAACCTATAAACACCCCAAAAACTCATTACTGGACACTTCATTGTGCTTCAGAGAGAAGAGAACCAGCTCCACCCTCCAGAACACAGACACAATGTCCCCCAACCAGGAAACCTTGACAAGCCATGAGTCCAACCCACCCACAGGGAGCATACTCCACAAATAGGAGGAATCAAGAACTTTCAGGCCAGGCTGCAGAAATGGTGTCCCAAACACAGAAATCTAAATAAAATGAAAAGGCAGAGAAATTTTCAGCAGGTAAAGGTAAAAATCTACCATGGTAAAAACATACCAAACAAAATAAAAGAGGAGGAGATAAGGAGTATTCCTGAAAAAGAAATCAGAATAATGATAGTAAAGATGATCCAAAATCTTGAAAACAAAATGGCATTACAGAAAAATAGACTAGAGACAAGGATTGAGAAGATGCAGGAAATGTTTAATAAGGACTTAAAAGAAATAGAGAAGAGTCAGTCAATAATGACCAATACAATAACTGAGAAGAAAAGCACTCTGGATGGAACCAACAGTAGAACAACAGAGGCAGAAGAGAGGATAAATTAGGTGGAAGATAGAATGGTGGAAATAAGGAAGCAGAGAGGAAAACAGAAAAAAGAATTAAAAGAAATAAGGACAACCTCAAGAGACCTCCGGGACAATGTTAAACATCACAACATTCGAATCATAAGTGTCCCAGAAGAAGAAGACAAAAAGAAAGAGCATGAGAAAGTACTTGAGATAATAATTGAAAACTTTCCTAAAATGGAGAGGGAAATAGCTACCCGGGTCCAAAAATAGAAGTGGGAGAGTTTAATACCTCACACACCACTAAATGGAAAATTAGCAAGGAAACACAAACTCTAAATATTACAATGGACCAGTTAGACCTAAGTGATATCTATAGGGCATTTCACCCCCAAAATAATGGAATTCACCTTTTTCACAAGTTCATATGGAACATCTCAAGGACAGATCACATGCTGTGACATAAATCTAGCTTTAGTAAATTTTAAAAAGTGAATTCATTTCAAGCATCTTTTCTGATCACAATGCACTAAGATTAGATGTCAACTACAGGAAAAAGAAAACTATTAAAAATAAAACATATGGAAGCTAAACAACATGCTTCTGACTAACAGATCAAATACAAAATACCAAGTACCCAAACCCTAATACCAAAACTAATACCTAATACTAAAATTCCTAGTACCTAATACAAATACTCAACAGAAACACCTAATACACATACCTACTACAGAATACCTAACACCAAAACCCTAATACCATAAAAGATGCTGCAGAAAAGGAAACTGCAGGGCAACATCACTGATGAACATAGATGCAAAAATCCTCAGCAACATTCTATCAAACAGAATCCAACATCATATTAAAAAGATCATATATCATGACCAAATGGGCTTTATCCCAGTTATGCAAGGATTCTTCAATATTCACAAATCAATATTTGTAATATACCATTTAACAAATTGAAAGCTTAAAACCATATGATTATCCCAATAGATGTAGAGAGAGATTTTGACAAAATTCAACATCCATTTATGATCAAAACTGTCTAGAAAGCAGGCATAGAAGGAACACACCTCAACATAGTAAAAGCCATATACAACAAACTCAGAGCAAACATTATCCTCAATGGTGAAAAATTGAAAGTATTTCCTCTAATATCATGAACAAGCCAAAGGTGACCACTCTCATTACTAATATTCAACATAGTTTTGGAAGTCCTAGCCACAAAATCAGACAAGAAAAAGAAAGGAATACAGGTTGGAAAATAAGAAATAAAACTCTCACTGTTTTCAGATGACATGATCCTCTACAAAGAAAACCCTAAAGACACCACCAGAAAATTACTAGAGTTAATCAGTGAATATAGTAAAGTTGCAGGCTATAAAACTAATATGCAGAAATCCCTTGCATTCCTATACACTAACAATGAAAAAAGCAAAAAGAGAAATTAAGGAAGCAATTCCATTCATTGTTGCAATGAAAAGAATAAAATATTTAGGAATAAATTTACTAAAGAAACAAAGACCTATATATATAAAACCATTAAACAATGATGGAAGAAATTAAAAATGACTCAAATAGATGGAGAAATATGCCATGTTTGTGGATTGGAAGAACCAATGTATTGAAAATGAGTACACTACACAAAGCAATCAATATATTCAATACAATCCTTATCAAGCTACCAATGGTATTTTTCACAGAACTAGAACAAATAATTTCACAGTTTGTATGGAAAGATAAAAAATCTCGAATAGCCAAAACAATCTTGAGAAAAAAGAATAGAACTGGATGAATTAACCTTCCTGACTTTATACAGCAAATCTACAGTCATCAAGACAGTATAATACTGGCACAAAGACAGAAATATAGATCAATGGAAAAAATAGAAAGCCCAGAGATAAATCCCCACACTTATGGACAACTTAATTTAACAAAAGAGGGAAAAATATGCAATAGAGAAAAGAAAATCTCTTTAACTACTAGTGCTGGGAAAACTGGTCAACCTCCTGTAAAAGAATGAAACTAGAACACTTTCTAACACCATCACACACACACACACACACACACACACACACACACAGAAAACACAAAATGGATTAAAGATCTAAATGTAAGACCAGAAACTATAAAACTTTTAGAGGAAAACATAGGCAGAACACTCTCTGATATAAATCACAGTAAGATCCTCTATGACTCACCTTCCAGAGTAATGAAAATAAAAGTAAAAATAAACAAGTGGGAGCTAATTAAACTTAAAAACTTTTGCAAAACGAAGGAGACTATATGCAAGGTGTAAAGGCAACCTTCAGAATGGAAGAAAATAATAGCAAATGAAACAACTGACAAAGAATCAGTCTCCAAAACAAGCAGCTCATGCAGCTCAACAGCAGAAAATTAAAGACCCAATCAAAATGTGGGCCCAAGAACTAAACAGACATTTATCCAATGAAGATATACAGATGGGTAACAAACATATGAAAAGATGTTCAACATCACTCATCATCAGAGAAATGCAAATGAAAAACACAATAAGATACCATTTCACGTTGGTCAGAATGGCTGTCATCAAAAAGTCTAAAAATGATAAATGCTGGAGAGGGTGTATAGAAATGGGAACCTTCTTATACTGTTTGTGGGGATGCAAACTAGTACAGCCATTATGGATAACAGTGTGAAGATGCCTAATAAACTGGAAATAGAACTGCCATATGACCCAGCAATCCCACTGTTGGACATACACACTAAGGAGACCAGAATTGAAAGAGACATATGCACCCAAATATTCATTGCAGCACTGTTTACAATAGATAGGACATGGAAGCAATCTACATGTCTATCTGCAGATGAATAGATAAAGAAGTTGTGGTACATATACACAATGGAACATTCAGTTCAGTTCAGCTCAGTCCAGTCATTCAATCAAGTCTGACTCTTTGCAACTCCATGAATCACAGCACGCCAGGCCTCCCTGTCCATCACCAACTCCCAGAGTTCACTTAAACTCATGTCCATCGAGTTGGTGATACCATCCACCCATCTCATCCTTTGTCGTCCCCTTCTCCTCCTTTGGTGTTCTTATTTTTGCTCCAATCCCTCCCAACAGCAAGGTCTTTTCCAATGAGTCAACTCTTCGCATGAGGTGGCCAAAGTATTAGAGTTTCAGCTTCAACATCAGTCCTTTCAATGAACACCCAGGACTGATCTCCTTTAGCATGGACTGGTTGGATCTCCTTGCAGTCCAAGGGACTTTCAAGAGTCTGCTCCAACACTACACTTCAAAAGCATCAATTCTTCAGCGCTCAACTTTATTTACAGTCCAACTCTCACATCCATACATGACCAATGGAAAAACCATAACCTTGTCTAGACGGACCTTTGTTGCCAAAGTAAAATCGCTGCTTTTCAATATACTATCTAGATTGGTCATAACTTTACTTCCAAGGAGTAAGCATATTTTAATTACTTAGCTACAAAAGTAGAATGTATTTGAGTCAGTTCTAATGAGATGGATGAAAGTGAAGCCTATTATAGAGAGTGAAGTAGTTCAGAAAGAGAAGCATGAACACAGTGTATTAATTCATATATATGGAATTTAGAATAATGGTAACAATGACTTTGTATGCAAGACAGCAAAAGAGACACAGATGTAAAGAATACATTTTTGGACTATGTAGGAGGAGGTGAGGGAGGGATGATTTTAGAGAATAGCATTGAAATATGTTTATTACTATATGTAAACTAGATGACCAGTGTAAGTTTGATGCTTGAAGCAGGGCACTCAAAGCCGGTGCTCTGGGGACAACACACAGGGAGGGGATGGGAGGGGAGTGGCGGGGGAGTTCAGGATAGATGGACACATGTATACATGTGCCTGATTCATGTCGCTATGTGGCAAAAGCACCACAATATTGTTGAGTACTTAGCCTCCAACTGAAAGATATAAATTAATTTAAGAAAAATTAAAAATAAAGATAAATGGGTTCAAATCAATGACTAAACAAAAATATTTAAAGATGTCAGAAAACACAAATGCATATACAGAATATGCAAAGGAGCAAAAATAAGAACACCAAAGTCTTCATTTGAAATAATTGTAATTGTATTTTTACATTGGACAAAAGGAAATATAGGCCTAGGGTAATCATGCAACAAGAAGGCAATGGGACATCTTTAAAGTGGTGAAAGTATCATGTTAATCTAGACTTTTGTGTCTGGAAAAAATACATCCTTCAGAATGTAGATGAAATAAAGATATCCTTGACAAGTAAAAGTTGACATAGTTTATACTCTTCAGAACTATAATATAAGAAAAAAATCAATAGGTTTTTCAGGCAAAAAGGAAGTACTAACAGCAAGGAATCTGAATCTATACTAATAATGGAAAACTTAAAACAGTAAATTAGCGAGTAAATATAAAACAATTTTTCTCAAGTTAATATCTTTAAAATGTTATTGGCAGAGTAAATCAAACAATACCTAGAGAGTTTAGGATATTTCTCATATACAGGATTAAAATGTATGGAAACAATAACACACACAGAGGAAATGGACATTAATTGCTATCACATTGTCACATATTTATCTGAGAATGGATAAAATAATTATTTAAAGATAGAATTTAAAAAGTTAAAGTGTATGCTTTAAATTTTAGATCATCCAATAAATTAAAAAAAAAGAGAGACAAAGTTAGTAGGACAATTAAAGAGGTTAAAACGAAAAACAAAATATTGTAATTTATTTACAAAAAAGAGAAAGAAAATAAAATGAGAATAGATAAAACAAAAGAAAAAGTGGAAAAATAGTAGGCACACCCAAATAGATAACTGCTGTTGCTGCTAAGTCACTTCAGTCGTGTCCGACTCTCTGCGACCCCCATAGACGAAGCTCACCAGGCTCCCCCATCCCTGGGATTCTCCAGGCAAGAAGAACACTGGAATGGGTTGCCATTTCCTTCTCCAGTGCATGAAAGTGAAAAGTGAAAGTGAAGTTGCTCAGTCCTCTCTGATTCTTAGCGACCCCATAGACTGCAGCCCACCAGGCTCCTCCATCCATGGGATCTTCCAGCAAGAGTACTGGAGGGGAGTGCCATTGCCTTCTCCGAAATAAATAACTAAATTAGATAACTAAATTAGTTCAAATATCAGTATATAACATTTCAGGATGTCTGGTTCTAGATTAGTGATCGCACCATCATGATTATCTGGCTTGTGAAGATCTTTTTGTACAGTTCTTCTGTGTATTCTTGCCACCTCTTCTTATAATTAGTATGTTTTATCTTGTAATTATCTTATTTAATTATAAAATAATTATCTTATTTAATTATAAAATATTAGAAGATAAAACATACTAATTATGAGGTGGCAAGAATACTAGAATAACTGTACAAAAAAGATCTTCATGACCCAGATAATTATGATGGTGTGATCACTAATCTAGAGCCAGATATATTGGAATGTGAAGTCAAGTGGGCCTTAGAAAGCATCACTACGAACAAAGCTAGTGGTGGTGATGGAATTCCAGTTGAGCTGTTTCAAATCCTGAAAGATGATGCTGTGAAAGTGCTGAACTCAATATGCTAGCAAATTTGGAAAACTCAGCAGTGGCCACAAGACTGGAAAAGGTCAGTTTTCATTCCAATTCCAAAGAAAGGCAATGCCAAAGAATGCTCAAACTACCGCACAATTGCACTCATCTCACATGCTAGTAAAGTAATGCTCAAAATTCTCCAAGCCAGGCTTCAGCAATACATGAACCGTGAACTCCTGATATTCAAGCTGGTTTTAGAAAAGGCAGAGGAACCAGAGATCAAATTGCCAACATCCGCTGGATCATGGAAAAAGCAAGAGAGTTCCAGGAAAACATCTATTTCTGCTTTATTGACTATGCCAAAGCCTTTGACCATGTGGATCACAATAAACTGTGGAAAATTCTGAAAGAGATGAGAATGCCGGACCACCTAACCTGCCTCTTGAGAAATCTGTATGCTGGCTAGGAAGCAACAGGTAGAACTGGACATGGAACAACAGACTAGTTCCAAATAGGAAAAAGAGTGCATCAAGGCTGTATATTGTCACCCTGCTTATTTAACTTCAATGCAGAGTACATCATGAGAAACGCTGGACTGGAAGAAACACAAGCTGGAATCAAGATTGCCGGGAGAAAGATCAATAACCTCAGATATGCAGATGACACCACCCTTATGGCAGGAAGTGAAGAAGAGCTAAAGAGCCTCTTGATGAAAATGAAAGAAGAGAGTGAAAAAGTTGCCGTAAAGCTCAACATTCAGAAAACGAAGATCATGGCATCCGGTGCCATCACTTCATGGGAAATAGATGGGGAAACAGTGAAAACAGTGTCAGACCTTTTTTTTGAGCAGGGGGCCTCCAAAATCACTGCAGATGGTGATTGAAACCATGAAATTAAAAGACGCTTACTCCTTGGAAGAAAAGTTATGAGCAGCCTAGATAGCATATTCAAAAGCAGAGACATTACTTTGCCGACTAAGGTCTGTCTAGTCAAGGCTATGGTTTTTCCAGTGGTCATGTATGGATGTGAGAGTTGGACTGTCAAGAAGGCTGAGCGCCATTGAATTGATGCTTTTGAACTGTGGTGTTGGAGCAGACTCTTGAGAGTCCCTTGGACTGCTTGGAGATCCAACCAGTCCATTCTGAAGGAGATCATCCCTTTGATTTCTTTAGAAGGAATGATGCTAAAGCTGAAATTCATGCCAAGAGTTGACTCATTGGAAAAGACTCTGATGCTGGGAGGGATTAGGGGCAGGAGGAGAAGGGGATGACCGAGGATGAGATGGCTGGATGGCATCACTGACTCTATGGACCCAAGTCTGAGTGAACTCCGGGAGTTTGTGATGGACAGGGGGCCTGGTGTGCTGCTATTCATGTGGTCCAAAGAGTCGGACACGACTGAGTGACTGAACTGAACTGAATTGATATATATATATTTAGTTTTCCTGCTCTTTTTGATTTGATTGTTTTATGATATTATATTTATGAACTGCTTATACATGCTTGATATTAGTCCCTTATTAGTTACACCATTTGCAAATATTTTCTCTCATACAGTAGGTTGTTTTTTAGTTTTATCAATTGTTGCCTTTTTTGTGAAAAAGCTGCTAAATTTAATTAGTTTTTCTCTTTTTGCTTTTATTTCCTTTACTTTAGAATACAGATCTAAGGCAATTACTGCAATATATAAAAGAAGGTTCTGCCTATGTTTTCCTCAAGCTTTACAGTATCTGGTATCTACATT
The DNA here is from genome assembly GCA_917880005.1 of Nanger dama. Taxonomy (NCBI): domain Eukaryota; kingdom Metazoa; phylum Chordata; class Mammalia; order Artiodactyla; family Bovidae; genus Nanger; species Nanger dama. Next base: position 11,741,138 of record CAKJTW010000014.1, read on the forward strand.
GCAGGCAGACTCTTTACCATCTGAGTCACCAGGGAAGACTTGTTCTAATGTTCTAATTTCCATCTTTTGCATGTAGCTGTCCAGTTCACTGTTTTGTTGTTCAGTTGTCCAGTGGTGTCTGACTCTTTGACACCCCATGGATTGCAGCACACCAGGCTTCTCTATCCTTCACTATCTCCCAAAGTTTACCCAAATTCATGTCCATTGCATAGATGATTACATCCAGCCATTTCATCCTCTGATGAAATGAAATTCTTCTCCTTCTGCCCTCAGCCTTTCCAAGCATCAGGGACTTTTCCAATGAGTTTGCATCAGATGACCAAAATACTGGAGTTTCAGCTTTATCATCAGTCCTTCCAAAAAGTATTCAAGGCTGGTTTGCCTTAAGATTGACTGGTTTGGTCTCCTTGCCGTCCAAGGGACTTTCAGGAGTCTTCTCCAGCAACACAGAGGGAAGGCTTTGGTGTTCTGCCTTATTTACAGTCAGCTCTCAAAACCATATATGACCACTGGGAAGATATATAGTCAAGGTTATGATCTTCCCAGTTCTCCATATGAAGAAACTGTTTTTTCTCCATTGTGTAGTCTTGCCACCTTTGTTATAGATTAATTGACATAACTGTGTGGGTTTATTTATGGGTTCTACATTCTGTTCCATTTATCTATATAAATGTTTTTATGCCAGTACCATACTTTGATGGTAAAATTTTGTATAGTTTTAGACAGGGAAAATCATTACTGCAGCTGATTTTTTTTTCAAGAATGTTTTGGTTATTCAGTGTCTTTTACGGTTCCACAAAATTTTTAAAATTATTTGTTTTAGTTCTGTGAAAAATTCCCTTATTTTTATAGGGATTGCATTGAATCTGTAGATTGCTTTGGATACTATATTCACTTTAACAGTATTTATTCTTTCAACCACAAAGCATGGTGTGTCTTTCCATGTTTTCAACATTTTCAGTTTTTTATCAGAATATTATAGTTTTTATAATATGATTCTGTTAGTTTTTTAGAAAGGCATATTCCTAGGAATTTTATTCTCTTTGATGTGACAGTAAATGGATTTTTTTCTTTAAATTATTTTTCTGATACTTCATTGTGAGTGTATAGAAATTCACTAGATTTTCTGTATGTTAATTTTTACCTTGGAACTTTACAAAATTCATTGACGAGATCTAGTAGTTCTCCAGTGATGTCTTTAGGATTTTATATGTATAGTATATGCCATTTGCAAACAGAAACTTTTTTCTTCATTTTCAATTTGGAATCCTTTAATTTCTTTTTCTTCTATGATTGCTATAGTGAGGGTTTTCAAAATAAGGTTGAATAAAAGTGTTGAATGCAGGAATCCTTGTCTTTTTCCTGATATTAGAGAAATTCTTTCAGCTTTATGCCACTGAATATAATGTTAGCTCTGAGTTTGTCATTTGTGGCTTTTATTGTTGAGGTATGCTCCTATTACGACCAGTTTCTGAAGAGGTTTTATTATAAACAGATGTTGATTTTTATCAAAAGCTTTTTCTGCATCTACTGAGATGAACATCTGATTTCTGTTCTTTAGTTTGTTAATGAGGTGTAATTAGTTGTTGGAGTTCAGTCACTCAGTTGTGTCTGATCTCAGCGATCCAATGAACTGCAGCATGCCAGGCTTCCTTGACCTTTACCACTGACCAGAGCGTGCTCAAATTCATGTTTACTGAGTTTATTAAACCATCCAAATGTCTTCTTCTGTCCCTTTCTCCTATTGCTTTCTATCTTTCTCAGAATCAGGATCTTTCCAATGAGTCAGCTCTTTGCATCAGCAGGCCAAGAACTGGAGCTTCAGCTTCAGCTTTGGCACCAGTCTTTCCAATGAATATTCAAGGTTGATTTCTTTTCTGATTGACTGGTTTGATCTCCTTGCTTTTAGAGGGACTCTCAAGAGTCTTCACCAGCACCACAGTTTGAAAGCATCAATTGTTTGGTGCTCAGCTTTCTTTACAGTCCAACTCTCACAGCCATACATGACTACTGGAAAAACCATAGCTTTAATTATATAGACCTTTGCTGGCAAAATAATGTCTCTGTTTTTTAATGTTCTGTCTAGGTTTGTCATGGCATCACTGACTTGATGGACGTGAGTCTGACTGAACTCCAGGAGTTGGTGATGGACAGGGAGGCATGGCATGCTGCAATTCATGGGGTCTCAAAGAGTCAGGCACGACTGAGTGACTGAACTGAACTGAGGTTCATCATAGCTTTTCTTTCAAGGAACAAGCATCTTTTAATTCATGGTTACACTCACCATCCACAGTGATCTTAGAGCCCAAGAAAATAAATTATGTCACTGTTTCCATTGTTTCTCCATCTATTTGCCATAAAGTGATGGGACTGGATGCCATGATTTTCATTTTTTGAAGGTTGACTTTTAAGCCAGGTTTTTCACTCTCCTCTTTAACCTTCATCAAGAGGTTCTTTAGTTCCTCTTCACTTTCTGCCATGAGGGTGGTGTCATCTGCATATCTGAGATTATTGATATTTCTCCTGGCAATCTTGATACTAGCTTGTGCCCATCTATCCAAAATTTTGCATGATGTACAGTGCATGTAAGTTAAATAGGCATGATGACAATATACAGCCTTGAAACACTCCTTACTCAATTCTGAAAGAATTGGTTGTTCACTTGTTCCATGTCTGGTTCCAACTGTTGCTTCCTGACCTGCATACTGATTTCTCAAGTGCAGGTCAGGTGTTCTGGTATTCCCATCTCTTGAAGAATTTTCCAGTTTGTTGTGATCCACACAGTCAAAGACTTTACCATAATCAATGAAGCAGAAGTAGATGTTTCATAGATCCGACGTGTGTTGCTTTTGCTATGATCCAATGTGTGTCACCAATTTCATCTCTGTCTTCTCTGCCTTTTCTAAATCCAGTTGGTATATTTGGAAGCCCACACATCATGTACTGTTGAAGCCTAGCTTGTAGGATTTTGAGCATTATCTTGCTAGCATGTGAAATTAGTGCAATTGAGAGGTAGTTTCTTTAGCATTGCCTTTCTTTTGGATCGGAATGAAAACTGACCTTTTCTCGTCCTGTGACCACTGCTGAGCTTTCAAAATTTGCTGGCATATTGAGTGAACTGCTTTAATAGAATCCTCTTTTAGGATTTGAAATTTTTCAGCTGGAATTCCAACAACTCCACTAGCTTTGTTCGCAAATGCTTCCTAAGACCCTTTTGACTTTGCACTCCAGGATATCTGCCTCTAGGTGAGTGATCACGCCATCATGGTTACCCGAGTCACTAAGTTTTCTTTTTTGTACAATTCTCTGCATTCTTGTCACCGCTTCTTAATATCTTCTGCTTCTGTTAGGTCCATGCCATTTCTTTCTTTTTTGTCCCTATCTTTGCATGAAAAATTTTCTTGATATCTCTGATTTTATTGAAGGGATCTCTAGTCTTGCCCATTCTACTGTTTTCCTCTATTTCTCTGCATTGTTCACTTAGGAAGGCTTTCTTTTCTCTCCTTGCTATTCTTTGGAATTCTGTATTCAGATGGAAATTTGTTTCTTTTTCTCCTTTGTCTTTTGCTTCTCTTCTTTACTCAGCTAATGTAAAAGTCCTCAGGCAATCATTTTGCCTGTTTGCACATTTTTTTCTGGGGGATGGTTTTGATCACTGCCTCCAGTACAATGTCACGACTCTGTCCACAGTTCTTCATGCACTCTATCAGATCTAGTCCCTTGAATCTATTTGTCACTTCCACTGTATAATCATAAGAGATGTGATTTAGATCATACCTGAGTAGCTTAATGGTTTTCCCTAGTTTCTTCAACTTAAGTCAAAATTTTGCAATAAGGAGTTCATGATCTGAGCCACAGTCAGCTCCCAGTCTTGTTTGTGCTGACTGTATAGAGCATTTCCAACACTGGCTGCAGAGAATATAATCAATCTAATTTTGGTATTGACCCTCTGATGATGTCCATGTGTAGAGTCCTCTCTTGTGTTGTTGGAAAAGAGTGCTTGCTATGACCAATGCATTCTGTTGGCAAAATTTTGTTAGCCCTTGCCCTGCTTTATTTTGTACTCCAAGGTCAATCTTGGCTGTTATTCCAGGTATCTCTTGACTTTCTACTTTTGCTTTCCGGTCCCCTATGATGAAAAGGACACCTTTTGTGTGTGTGTGTTAATTCTAGAGAATCTTGTAGGACTTCATATAGCCATTTGACATCAGCTTCTTCAGCATTATTTGTGTGACATTGAATTGGATTACTGTGATATCGAATGATGTCTTGGCAATGAATTGAGATCATTCTGTTGTTTTCGAGATTGCACTCAAGTAGAGCATTTCAGGCTCTATTGGTGACTATGATGGCAGATATTGAAAAATATTTTCATCCCTGGGATAAATCCCACATGATCATGGTGTATGATTCTATTAATATGTTATTGAATTTGATTTGTTAATTTAAAATATTTTTCATCATTATTATATATTTTCCACTATACAAGTCTTTTACTGCTTTGGTTATTTTCTTCTTAACTGTTTTATTCTTTTGATATCATTGCAAGTAAATTATTTTTCTCATTTCCCTTCAGACATTTCCTTATGAGTATATAGAAATTAAATATTTTTTGTATGTTTACTTTATATCTTGCAACTTTACTCAGTTTGTTAAATAGTTCTAACCATTTTTGAAGGATTATTAAAAGTGTTTCCATATATAAAACCTAGTACACAAGATTATTACTGAGAGGTCGGCATGTCGAGACATGCCCGGACAAGCCTGACAGTCAGCCGATGCCCAAACAGGAACCGGGGGCGGACCAAACTTCCAGGGAGTATCCTGACCCAATCAGGTGCTGGCATGGAGCCCCCGAACGCCAATCACTGCTACAGCCCGCGCTTTCTACCTTATATGGAAGAACCGGGTTTGAATGCCAGCCCTGGCTATAAAAACCCCTTCCTCACCCCCTCATGCTTTGCAGACTCCCTTTGTCCCCTTCCTCACCTGTCCCCGGGAGTTCTGCCCGAGAGCGACCGCCCAATAAAGGCCTTTTTACTAACGGTCCCTAGAGGTGGCTTTTTCTTCCCGCGGCATTTTCTTACATCTGGCGCCCAACGTGGGGGTCGAGGTGAGGGCCTCCGGCACTTGCCGTTGAGGTCCCCTTGAGCTCCACCGCCGCGGTAGACCCGGACCCAGGCGACTGACCAACCTCCCAGACAGCAGAATACGGGGTAAGTCCCTTCGGCTTTGGGGCCTGCCCTCCCTGGCGACCACTTCCTAGGGCCCTGTAACGGGTGCGCACTTACTGGGCCCTCCCGGTCATCAGTTCGTGAGGGAGACGTCTCTAGCGACTGATAGACCTCCGGCTTCGGCCTCCGGCTTCGGCCCCCTCCCAAGGTCACCAGTTTGTGAGGGAGACGTCCCAATTGACTGCGTGGACCACCGGCTTCGGCCTCCTTTGGTCCGGCAGTCCGTGAGGAAGACGTTCCGACCGGCTGCCTGGACCTCCGGCTTCCCTCAGCGTGTCCAAAGACGTTTGGATACCAGGGTTCGCCTCCGCTGTACGTGGTCGCCACGGGATCGACAGCCTCCAAACTCAACCCCCAATATTCCACTCCCTTGGAGTGCCTGTTAGCTAATCTGCGGACCCTGGGACTAAAGGGATATATTTGCCCCAAACAGCTTACTTTTTTGTGTTCGCAGGCCTGGCCTCAGTATTCTGTAGATAATGGCTCACAATGGCCGGCTGCAGGGACATTAGACTTTAACATCCTCCATGATTTAGATAATTACTGCCGGAGAAGGGGAAAATGGTCTGAGGTCCCTTATGTCCAGGCCTTTTGGGCGTTGCGCTCCCGCCTTACCCTATGCACTACCTGCGCCCCTAACCGGATTTTGCTCACTATGGCTCCCCTGACCCCTCCCCCCAGGCCAAGCCCATTCCTTCCTCCTCCGAAGCCTCGGCTTTTACCATCCCCCAGAAGAACTGACCGCCCCTCCTCCATACGCATCCACCCGGGCTCCTACATCCTCCACCCCCGCCTACTCCCTCTGCCTCGCCTACTCCAACCTCTGCGCCCGCCCTGGAGGCTCCTCCCCCAGCACCGACTCCGGCAACGCCTGGTCCTATTCTTTATCCTCCCCTCCCGTCGGCGGCCCCCTCGCCTTCTCCGGTTAGTTCCCACACTCACTCTCACAGCAGTCCACAGGCACCCCCTTCTTCCACCCCTCCTTCTTCTGCCTCAGCCTCGCTATTTCCCTTGCGACAGGTGGCCGGAGCTGAGGGCCTAGCCCAGGTCCATGTCCCCTTTTCCCTCCAGGACCTGGCCCAGATTGAGGCCAAAGTGGGATCTTTCTCTTCCAATCCTACTCAGTATATCAAACAGTTCACGGGCCTGACTCATGCCTATGCTTTGACCTGGCAGGACATCTATGTTATTTTGGGGTCTTCCACCACCCCAGAAGAGAGGCAGGCCATCTGGATGGCAGCCAGAGCTCAGGCCGATCAGAGGCACATTGCCAGTCCCTCTCCCGAGTGCCCCCGGGGGCTCGGGCTGTCCCTGACGTTGACCCTGATTGGAACTATCAGGAAGGGGGTGGTGGCCAGCAACGAGTACGCGACATGATAGAGTGCCTTATTGACGGGATGGAGGTTTCCTCTCATAAGGTTGTAAATTTCCTTAAGCTGGACAAGGTGACTCAGGGGCCTGATGAAAATCCAGCTATGTTCCTCAATCGGCTTACTGAGGCCCTCATTCAATACACCAGGCTGTCCCCTGAGTCCCCCATAGGGGCAGCCACCTTGGCCAGTCGTTTTATCTCTCAGTCAGCCCCTGATATCCGGAAAAAGCTGGCCAAGGCAGAGGATGGCCCTCAGACCCCTATCCGAGATCTGGTAAAAATGGCATTTAAAGTCTACAACGCCCGTGAGGAAACTGCTGAGGCCAGCCGAAAGGCGAGGCTTAAACAGAAGGCCGAGTTTCAGGCTAACCTCCTCAACCAGCAGGAAAACCTCTTTAATCAGCAAACCCAAGCCTTGGTGGCGGCCCTGCGGCTGGCTGCAGGCTTGGGGTCCCAAAAGCCCCCTCCGGGGGCCTGCTTCAAGTGCGGCCAAGGACACTGGGCCAAGGCATGCCCCAACCCGCGCCCTCCATCCAAGCCATGTCCGCTGTGCAAACAACAAGGACATTGGGCCAGCGACTGTTCCCAGGCCTCTTGGGCCCCGACCCCTAGGGGCCGGGGACCAGAGCGCCCCAGGGAGGCTTCCAGCCCTGCTCCGGCTTTGGAGCTGCTGAGCTTCGACGAAGACTGATGCCGCCCAGACTCGGGGACCCCGATCACTCAAGCCGAGCCCAGGGTAATGCTCCAGGTAGCGGGTAAGTCTATCAACTTCCTGGTTGATACGGGGGGCTACCTATTCGGTCCTTCCTTCCTTTGGGGGCATTTTGCATCCTTCCCAGATTTCGGTTATGGAATTGACGGCTGACCTTCATGTCCTCTCCAAACCCAACCACTGTCCTGTCAATTAGATTCCTGCATGTTCACTCACTCCTTTTTAGTTATTCCTTCCTGCCCTACCCTGCTTTTGGGGAGAGATATACTCGTTAAGCTAAAAGCCACCCTCCACCTGACTCCCGGATTGGCCCCCACGTCGGGAGCCTTCCTGATGCTGCTTGTGGACCCCCTAACTCCTCCTGTTAGTCCCAAGATCTGGGATACCCGAGTTCCGGTGGTGGCTCGGCACCACCCTCCAGTCCTCATTCGGCTAAGAGATCCCACCTCTTTTCCAGCTCGACCCCAATTTCCCTTGTCGATCCATAGCCTTAAGGGATTAAAGCCCATCATCGACCGTCTCATGGGACAGGGTCTCCTAATCCCCACAACCTCTCCTTGTAACACGCCCATCCTTCCTGTCCGGAAGGCTTCCGGTGACTGCCAGCTGGTGCAGGATCTTCACCTACTTAACGCGGTGGTGGTCCCTGCCCATCCGTTGGTCCCTAACCCTTACACCCTCCTTTCTTCTATTCCCCCTCAAACTTCTTATTTCACTGTCATTGACCTCAGAGATGCCTTCTATACCATCCCACTCCATCCTGATTGCCAGTTTCTCTTCGCTTTCACCTGGACTGATCTGGACACCCAGCTGACCACTCAGCTCACCTGGACTGTACTCCCTCAGGGATTCAGAGATAGTCCCCATTATTTTGGACAAGCTTTGTCCCGAGACCTGGCTGGTGCTCGCTTCGCCCTAGTACTCTCCTCCAATATGTAGATGACTTACTCCTTTGTAGCCCCTCGGAAGAGACTTCTAGACAACACACTGCAACTCTTCTTAATTTCCTCGGTTCTCAGGGCTACAGAGCCTCACAATCCAAGGCTCAACTGACTCAGACCTCTGTGGTCTATTTAGGCCTTCAAATTACTCCCACAACTAAGGCCCTGACAGCAGACCAGTGTAGCCTCCCTCCGGTCCCTTAACCCTCCAACTAACGGAGACCAGATATTATCTTTCTTAGGACTGACCAGATTTTTCCGACACTGGGTCCCAAATTACGCCACGCTGGCCAAGCCTCTGTATGCTGCAGCTAAAGAGACTCCCACAGGACCACTATCTTCCCCTGCCGAAGTAGCTCAGTCCTTTCATGCGTTATGCTCCACTTTACTGGATTCACCTCCTCTCTTTCTCCCAAACCCAAACTATCCACACCATCTATATACGGATGAAAAGGGGGGAATAGCTTTTGGAGCCCTGATGCAACCAGTGGGCCCTGAGCTGCTGCCTGTTGCTTACGTGTCTAAACAGCTGGACCCCACAGCCAGGGGATGGTTTCCCTGTCTGCGAGCACTAGTGGCAGCGGCCACGCTGTATGCAGATGCAAAAATCTGATCCACGGTCAACCTCTGACCATTTTTTCACTTCATCACCTAAATGACCTATTAGCTTCCAGGTATCTTTCTGATCTCAGTGCTTCTAAGCTCTAGCAGTTCCATCTGGTGTTCCTAGATAACCCACAAGTTTCTGTAGATCGTTCTCCACAACAAAATCCTCTCTTGTCATTGCCTTCTCTTCCCTTTATGGAACCCTCAGCTCACTCCTGCATTGAGACCCTTGAGTCCCTCATGCAGCCGCCTCACAATTTGTTCGCCAAGCCCTTACAAAACCCCGATTTGACACTGTTCGTGGATGGAAGTTCGAAACAAGATTCTGATGGGATCCGGAGGGCAGCCTATGCTGTGGTTACCACTCGAGGAGTCCTAGAGGCCCAGCCCCTGGCTCCAGGGACGACCTCCCAAAAGGCAGAATTAACAGCCTTAACTAGAGCCTTACATTTGGCGAAAGGAAAGAGGGCCAACATCTACACCGATTCTAAATATGCTTTCTTGATTGCTCATTCCCACGTGGCAATCTGGAAAGAGTGGGGCTTCCTGACCACTAAGGGATCCCACATCTGCAATGCCTCCCACATTACTCAATTGTTAGACGCCTTATCCTTACCCGTAGAAGTGGCTATCATACACTGTAAAGGACATCAGAGCACTCATGACTCAGTTGCCTTGGGCAACAACATGGCTGACCAAGTAGCTCGACAGGTTGCTCTGCAGGAACCCCCGAAATCCGTGTTGATCTTAAGGTCGACACTTATACCCAAATATGCTGATGACGAAGCCCAGATATTACTGGGCGCAGGAGGGGACTCGGAAGCATTCATCGGGATGGATACTGTATTACTATAAGCCAGTGCTCCCTGAGCACCAGGCAAAGGACATCATATCCCAAATCCATAACACTCTGCACATCGGACCTAGGGCCCTCCTTTCTTTCCTTGGTCCCATCTTTGCCCCTGGCATCTTAGGCGTGCAGTATACGAGGTTCATCGGTCTTGCTTGACATGCGCCTCCACCTCTCCTCAGGGAGGACTTAGGCCCCCTCAGACCACGCACCAACTCAGGGGACACTTGCCTGGGCAGGACTGGCAGATAGACTTCACTCACATGCCTAGACATCGAAGTCACCGCTATCTGCTGGTCTTAGTGGACACTTTCTCAGGTTGGGTTGAGGCCTTCCCCACCGCCCGAGAAACCGCGGCGGTGGTGGCAGAGGTCTTAACAACCCATCTCATTCCCAGATTTGGGTTACCTAACTCCCTTAAGTCTGACAATGGGCCTGCATTCATCTCACAGATCTCCCAACAGGTGGCTGCAGCCTTGGGCATCGCCTAGCATCTCCACATTCCTTATCGGCCTCAATCGTCGGGCAAGGTAGAGAGGGTGAATGGAATCATCAAGACACACCTGACCAAACTTGCTTTAGAATTGCGACTGTCCTGGGTCGACCTCCTTCCTGTGGCGCTCACCCGTGTGCGCACCATGCCTCACTCAAAGACAGGTTTGACCCCCTTCGAGCTGCTTTACGGAAGGCCATTTCTCCTAACCTACCTCCCGGAGGGAGAGACTCCCCACTCGCGGGGTACCTCCCTCTCTTTTCCCTCCTACGATCCTTGCTGAGGGAACACGCTGACCGCACCTTGCCGCAATCGGCGGACGACAAAGAGCCGATCCGGCCTTTGGCCCCAGGAGATCAGGTACTGCTAAAAACTCTCAACTCTCGCCTGCTACAACCCCGCTGGATGGGACCCCACACGGTAATCCTCACCACTCCTACTGCAGCTAAACTCCTGGGACACGACCCCTGGTATCACCTGACCCGACTTAAGCCTGCACCCCAAGTTTTCCCCAAACCTGACCCAGAAGGGAGAGGATCCTACCGCTCTGTCCTTACTGGCCCAACCAAGCTAACCATCAGCCGGACCCCCCTTCCCCCGATCCAGGAATAACCATTACCCAAACCCCTCTTTCACCAATCTTAAAATAATCAAGGCACCGTCTTCCACCAGGAACAAACACATCCCTATCCGATGTTTGCCTGGTACCATCCGCTGTGGCTACTGGCAATCACAGTTCTGGCCATACTCTTTGCCATTGGATTGGTGGCCACAGCTCCCCAAGACTGGTCATCTGCACATCGGCTGTCGCTGGCCCTTGCTTACCTAGCCATCTGCACTCTACTCCTGTGATGCTATTCCCTGGGGGCCTACGACAAGGGGGCCTCTGTGCAGCCCTCAAGGAAGAATGTTGCTTTTACGCTGACCATACGGGGGTGGTGGAGGGAATCCATGGCCAAGGTTTTTGGACTTTATCAAACAACGGCTCAATACGGTCCAACTGATGATACTGCGACAGCAGTACCAAGGGCTTCCGACAAGTGACTTGTGACCAACCTAACAGACATCCGCCTCCTGTCATCCCGGCCACCGCACCCTACCCCTCGTCGCCCCTGTTCAGCAGGAAGTAGCCAGAGAGAATCAGCGCCCCTTTTCCTATATCAAAAGGCCGGGATGAGAGGTCGGCATGTCGAGACATGCCCCGGACAAGCCCGACAGTCGGCCGATGCCCAAACAGGAATCGGAGGCGGACCAAACTTCCAGGGACCGGCCCCTGTATCCTGACCCAATCAGGCACTGGCACGGAGCCCCCCAAATGCCAATCACTGCTACAGCCCGCGCTTTCTACCTTATATGGAAGAACCGGGTTTGAATGCCAGCCCTGGCTATAAAAACCCCTTCCTCACCCCCTCATGCTTTGCAGACTCCTTTTGTCCCCTTCCTCACCTGTCCCCGGGAGTTCTGCCCGAGAGCGACCGCCCAATAAAGGCCTTTTACTAACGGTCCCTAGAGGTGGCTTTTTCTTCCCGCGGCGTTTTCTTACAATTACGAATCAGGTTACAGCTTCGATGGGCCTTACAGACTCTTTTGCTAGTCAAAACTGTTGTGTTTATTCTCAGCAAAATCTGGGTATCTGGAGTAGGCCAGGATGTGTCTATACTCCAAGACAAGTGAGACAGTATGCAATCCTTCAGATAACTCACAGATAAATTGAGACAGTAGATGTGCAATTTGACTTTTTTTTTTTTTTTTTTTCCTTTTCAGAGAGTATCTGTCAGCTGGGATTTATTGCCTGCTCACTCTGCAAGGTGTGGGGGAAGGAGCAGTGATGAGTGTTTTCTTCCATGTTGGTTCAGACAGCTTTGTTTATTGTACCCCAAGACTACTAGTGTATATAGATCTCTTTTAGCTCCTGAAGCCTGTCCCTTAGGTAATGCCTGAAATAGCTGAGGCCTCAACTATAAGGTCCAACCTTTTAGCTACTGAGGGAAAAGCTGGGAGGCAGAGGGTTTCTTCTAATTATATGACACTGATGCTAGGGTTGGGATTTTGGCAAAAAGAAAAAAAAAAAAAGCCTTCACTTTTTCTTCTGGTTTCCATGTGGTTGCTTTTATACTTTTACTCAGTATAAGTGGTAGTCACTCAGTTGTGTCCAACTCTTTGTGACCCTATGGACTGTACCTCTCCAGACTCCTCTCTCCATGGAGTTCTCCAGGTGAAAATACTGGAGTAGGTTGCCAATTCCTACTCCACAGAATCTTCACAACCCAGAGACCAAACCCATGTCTCCTGCATTGCAGGCAGATTCTTTACTATCTGAGCCAGCAGATGCTCATTACCCAATACAAGGTGCCCTCTAACTAGTTTTGGCATTTCTTATAAGGTTAATCTACTTGTGAGTTGTTATCAAATTGGTGTATCCATGGTGAAAGGAGAATGCAAGGTTTCTTATTCAATCATCTTACTGATTTGGGTGTATTATTCATCTCAATAAAATTTAGTATCATTGTGTCCAAAGTGACAGTTTGTGCATACTTACTTGTGTCTAACTTTGCAACACTTTGGACTGTAGCCTGCAAGCCTCCTCTGTCTAAGTGAAAGCAATAAAAAAATGCTTATCATGGAAGCTTACTCTGGAGATTTAAAAAGCATTAAAAACTTTTTTAAAGATATTTGGCACAATATCTGACAGATAGTACTGACCATTGATGGTCAATACTGAAATTAGACTGATTATATTCTTTGTAGCCAAATATGGAAAAGCTCTATTGTCTTTGCAAAAAGCAACAACAAGACCTAGAGCTGACTGTTGCACAGATCATGAGCTCCTTATTGTGAAATTCAGGTTTAAGATGAAGAAAGTTGGGAAAAAAAAACAAAAACAAAACACTAGGCCATTCAGGTATGACCTAAATCAAATCCCTGATAATTTTATAGTCGACATGACAAATTAGATTCAAAGAATTAGATCTGATAGAGTGCCTGAAAACTCTTGATGGATGTTTGTAACGTTGATCAAGAAGCGATAACAAAAATTATCCTCAAGTAAAAGAAAGGCAAGAAAGCAGAATGACTGCCTGAGGAGGCCTTACAAGTAGCTAAGTAAAGAAGAGAAGCAAAAGACAAAGGAGAAAAGGAAAGATATATCCATCTGAATGTAGAGTTACAAATAATAGCAAGGAGAAATAAAAAGCCTTCCTCAATTATCAGTGCAAAAAAGTAGAGGAAAACAATGGAATGGGAAAGAGTAGAGATATCTTCAAGAAAATTAGAGATACCAAGGGAATATTTCTATCAAAGATGGGCACAATAAAGGACAGAAACAGTAAGGAACTAACAGAAGCAGAAGATATTGTGAGGTTGTAGGAACACCTAGAAAACTGTACACAATGGTCTTAATGACCTAGATTAACACAATGGTGTGTTCACTCACCTAGAGCCAGACATCCTGGAGTGTGAAGTCAAGTGAGCCTTAGGAAGCATCACTGCAAACAAAACTAGTGGAAGTGATGGAATTCAAGCTAAGCATTTTCAAATCCTAAAAGATGATGTTTTTAAAGTACTGCACTCAATATGCCAGCAAATTTGGAAAACTCATCAGTGGTCACACGACTGGAAAAGATCAGTTTTCAATCCAATCTCAAAGAAGGGAAATGCCAAAGAATGTTCAAACTACTGCACGATTTTGCTCATTTCGCATGCCAATAAAATCATGCTCAAAATCCTTTAAGATGAGCATCAAAAGTACATGAACTGAGAAGATCCAGATGTACTTAGAAAAGGCAGAGGAGCCAGAGATCAAATTGCCAACATCCCTTGGATTATAGAAAAAGCACAAGAATTTCAGAAAATCATCTACTTCTTTTTCATTTACTGCACTGAAGTTTTTGACTTTGTGGATCACAACAAACTGTGGAAATTCTTAAAAAGATGGGCATACCAGACTACCTTACCTATTTCCTGAGAAACCCATATGCAGGACAATAAGCAACATTTAGAACCAGACATGGAAAAATGAACTGATTCCAAATTGGGAAAGGTATGCATCAAGGCTATATATTGTCACCCTGCTTATTTGATTTGTATGTAGAGTACATTATGCAAAATCCCAGGCTGGATGAATCACAAGCTGGAATCAAGATTATCAGGAGAAATATCAATAACCTCAGATATGCAGATGACACTACCCTACTGTCAGAATTTGAAGAAGATGTAAAGGGTCTCTTAAAGAAGGTGAAAGAAGAGAGTGAAAAAAACCAGCTTAAAATTTAAAATTCAAAAACTTTGTTCATGGCATCTGGTCCCATTACTTGACGGCAATAGATGGGGAAAAAGTGAAAGCAGTGGAAGAAGAATTTTTTTTTTTTTTTTTTTTTTTTTTAGGATTCCTGTTGAACAGAAAAGTTTCTTATGTGAAAAGAATTAACTCTTCCAGGAATATACTATGTGAGGATAAAAAGGCAGCTTAACTTGTGCTGAACCTTAATTCTGAGCCTACTAAAGAAATGTTTAGAGATCAGAAGTCATTTTTAGGTAAATGAGCTATTAAACACCCATAAACTATAAGAAAGTAAGGTGAATAAGACAAATTGCTTGATATGGAACCTAGAAAAAATGTTCAATTTTATGTGCCAAAGTATGAAATATATTTTAATGCAAGGAATTTTTCTCTGTTGCTATGATGTGCAAGAACTAATTCACAGAGGCAGAGGCAGCTGAGAAAGATCAGATATGGGCCACACAGAAAAAAATTTTTTTAATGTATATTTTTAAAACTTGTCAACCTAATGGAAATTGAAGCCAATGCAATTATATTTCTTAAAACGCTACTGAATACGATAGAAAAATCATCATTTAGAAAATATTAGCCTTTAGATGCATAAAAGATCCCAATGAGATGTACAGAAAATGAGAAGGGTAATGGATAAACACCATATGATACAATGATAAACATTTATATTCGGATCCACTATGGATTAAATTAAGTGTCTTGTCTTACTTTACATTGATGTGAAAGTCCTTTTTATGTTGAGACATATTAAAATCTCACAGCCTGTCAAATATTCTCAAGAGTGAAAAATCCAACTCCATTAATATAATCATCTATTAATATCTACATTTTAATGGCAAAAGTAAAATTACTGTTATTGATATAATCTTTAATTTCTGTGGTGAATAACTTTCCTCAAAATGGTTTATAGTTGCTGAGCTGATTATTGAATTTTCTCCATATTATATTAAACAGAAGTTTTTTATTAGAGAGAGAGGAAAGGGGTGAAGAAATTGAGAAGAGAGGTCTTTAAAGTGCTGGTGGGATTTTACATACAATTGACTCTGTCACTCTCCTTTTGTTATTAATTCAAAACAGGAGCATGGAGCACTTACTATGTAGCAGGTGAATCATGGTATGTGCTTCAAACCAATTAAAGTAGATACTGTACTTCTCTGTTATTAACAATCTAAAGAATGTATATAAAAATAATAGTAAACAAGTACTTGTATGATGAAATAAAATGTGTCACAGTATTCTATGTGAATTTAAAGGAAATAGAGATTATCTATGCATCTATGTATCTATCTGAGAGAAGTTCTTTAAAACTGACTGACATGATTAGATACATTGTCCATAATGTTCAGGGTATTCCAAGTCCAAAATGTTCAGGGTATGCCAGCAGAAATTCTCCTGGCAAGGTTGCTTTTTTATTTCAAAGTGAAGTCGCTTAGTTGGGTCCGACTCTTTGTGACCCCATGGATTGTAACCTATCTAGCTCCTCCGACAGTGGGATTTTCAAGGCAAGAATACTGGAGTGAGTTTCAGTTTCCTTCTCCATGGGATCTTCCCAACCCGGGGATCAAATCTGGGTCTCCTGCATTGCAGGCAGAAGCTAGCTTTACCATGTGAGTCACCAGGGAAGCAAAAAAATAGTTTTTCTCTTAAGACCTTCAATTAACTGGATGGATACTTCCACTTTAAAGGGGAGATAATCTGCTTTACTCAAAGTCTACTGATTTAAAAGATAATCCCATCTGAAAAATATCTTTACAGCAAAATCAAGACAAGTGTTTGTCCAAATGAGTAGGTACTGTGGCCTAGCCAAGTTAACACAGAAAATTGACCATCACAGGTTTAAATAGAAAATGATTATATCAGATGGGTAGGTCATGAAAAAAAATATATAGAAGTAACAATATGGAAAAACTGTTCCAGGAAAAAGAAAGAAAGAAAGAATGTTTCATTGAATCAGTGGATTTTGCTGTTAATCAAATAAACTTTAAAATCATAACTCCTCTACTTACTAGTGTTTGACTTTAGACAGTTAGCATTTTTAAACTTTAGTTTTACAGGTACTTTGATTGGTAGATCAATGTCTATTTCATTATTGCAATTTGAGATTAAATGCATTGACTGTGGCTGATTCATGTCAATGTATGGCAAAACAAATACAGTATTGTAATTAAAAAAAAATAAATAAAAATTTTAAAACAACAAAAAAATAAGTACATTGAATTTTGAAAAGTTTATAATGTATTACTTGGCACATAAGGCACATAGTAAGTTTTCAAGAATACAGAGACAATGTAGCAAGCTTTGTAGTTAAAATTTCAGAATCTGGAACAAGATTCAGCTCTAATCCTGGATCTATCACTTTTTAGCTGAGTAATATTTCATAAATTGCTTAATCTCTCTACATGAATTTTCTTTTCTGAAAATGAGTGTGATAATAAAACATCCAGAACACAACTGGGATGCAGTAAGAGCTATGCAGTTGCTAACTATCAGTATTTATAGGGTGGCAGGATAATTTTTTAGATTAACTGACAGTGTTTTTCATCATCTCTATTAGTATTTAACTTGTTCTTGTTCTTCAAAATAAACAGATAAAAACATGGCCAGTCCTTATAGTCTGAGTTCTGGGCTCACTGAATCTAAGGAAATATCACTGGACTGTCTGTGTCGCCTCCCTGAGAGGGCCTGAAACAAAAGTTGTCAAAAATTTTTCTCCATTCAGGATTTTGTTTGGGAGTTTCAGCCAGTAAAGTGTTTGCCTACAATGCAGGAGACCTGGGTTGAATCTCTGGGTAGGGAAGATCTCCTGGAGAAGGAAATGACAACCCACTCCAGTATTCTTGCCTTGAAAATTCCATGGGCAGAGGAGCCTGGTAAGCTACAGTCCATGGGCTTGCAAAGACACGGACACGACTGAGTGACTTCACATTCACATTTACCCTTGACTCAGAGCAAGAACATGAAAGGAGACTGGAAGGACAGAGAGTACTAGGGGTTTGAGGGATTTCTTTGAGTGAGGTAGATGGGATCTTAGAGATTACAGTTGTATGAATCAGAGAAATAACACCTGATATTGTTCTTGACAGCATTAGGAGAGGTCTTTGTGTTGAACTTGATTGGTGGCAAGAAATGAAGAGTGAGCATCTTGATAAGGATTATAGCCATGCTACATTGAGTGTGAATGACCAACATATATGTGGTAGTAATACTACCTAATAAGAGCTAATGTGATGAAGAAAGCTTCAAAAATAGGTAGTAGAAACATGCCTAATTTTCTAGGTATTCATTTAAGCCCCAAGTGCCTTTTAACCATTTAAAGCTGATGTTAATAGTGGAGGTCCACAGACCACATTTTGAATAGGAAGTTACTAAATTCTCATTTGGTCTTTAGAACAATATTTCAACATCTAAATATCTTTTCCTAAATTTCTCCAATTTTTACACTTGTTCTTCAAAAGACATAGCAAGATAGTCTCATTAGCTGTACTTCTCAACACTCATTTCTAAGAAGCACTCTATACTGTTATGGAGGCATTTATTAATTATTCATTCATTGACTATATTAACTAACAATTAATTATTAACCTTTTATCATGTGTCAGATACCATTTTAAGTCTTGGAAATACAGTGATGACAGAGAAAATGAATGACATCATCTGATTTAAGTGTTAAATCAATCATATCAGCAAACACTTGAAAAGATGCTTGACATCATTAGTCATAAGGAGAATTCAAATTGAAACCATAATGAGATACTACTTTACACTTGCTAGAACTACTAGAAACAAAAAATCAAGGAGCAAGTTTTTTTGTGAGGCTATGGAGAAATCAAGACCTTCATACACTGCTTGTAGGGAGATAAATTGGTGCAGGTGCTTTGGAAAACAAGATGTCAGTGCTCAAATGATTATTAAGCAAAGAGTTACAATACAATATAATAAGTACTTCTAGCCCTTGGTATATACCAAAGAGAAATTAAAACATATACATGAATGTTCATATATATGAAACCTGTATATGAATGTTCATTTCAACATTATCAATAATAATCAAAAGTAAATAGCCTACATATATATCAGTGGACAAATGAATCGATAATACCTGGATTATCTATACTGTAGAATTTTATTTAGCCATAAAAAGGAATGAAGTATGATACATGCTAAAATATGAATGAATCCATGTTCTTTAAGTAAAAGAAACCAGTCTTAAATAAAATATACTACATGACACACATGAATATCTAAATCAGGGAAATCTACATACAAAGTAGATTAGAGGTTATACAGACTTAAATGGAAGAAAGTGAGGAAATCCACTAGGCCACTCGGGTGTGATCTAAATGAAATCCCTTACAATTATATAGTGAAAGTGACAAGTAGATTCAAAGGATTAAATCTGATACAAAGAATACCTAAGGAACTATGGATAGAAGTTTGTGACACTGTACAGGAGGCAGTAATCAAAATCATCACCAACAAAAAGAAGGGAGAAAAGGTAAAATGGCTATGTCTTTGGAGACCTAACAAATAGCTAAGAAAACAAGGGAAGTGAGAGGCAAAGGAGAAAAGAAAGATACATCCATCTGAATGCAGAGTTCCAAAGAAGAGCAAGGAGAGATAATAAAATGTTCCTAAGTGAACAATGCAAACAAAGAGGAAAATCTTAAAACATGAAAGACTAGAGATCTCTTCAAGAAAGTCAGAGATACCAAGGGAACATTTCATGGAAAGATGGGGAAAATAAAGGACAGAAACAGAATAGCCCTAACAGAAGCAGAAGATATAAAGAAGAGGTGGCAAGGATACCCAGAAAAACTGTACAGAAAAGGTCTTAATGACTCAGATAACCATGATGGAGTGATCACTCACCTAAAGTCAGACATTTTGGATTGCAAAGTCAAGTGGGCCTTAGGAAGCATCACTATGAACAAAGCTAGTGGAGGTGATGGAGTTCCAGTTGAGCTATTTCAAATCCTAGATGATGATGCTGTGAAAATGCTGCACTCAATACGCTGGCAAATTTGGAAACCTCAACAGAGGCCACAGGACTGGAAAAGGTCTGTTTTCATTCCAATCCCAAAGAAAGGCAATGCCAAAGAACATTTGAACTAGTGTACAATTGCTCTCATTTAACATGCTAGCAAGGTAATGCTCAAAATTCTCCAAGCCAGGCTTCAGCAGTACATGAACAAAGGACTTCCAGATGTTCAAGCTCGATTTAGATCAATCATCCATTGGATCATAGAAAAAATAGGAGAACTTCAGAAAAACATCTACTTCTGCTTCATTGACTACACTAAAGTCTTCGACTGTGGGGATCACAACAAACTGCAGAATCTTCTCAAAGAAATGGGAATCTAAGACCACCTCGTCTGCCTCCTGAGAAAACTGTATGCAGGTCAAGAAGCAACAGTTAGAACCAGACAGGTAACTATGGACTGGTTCCAAATTGGGAAAGGAGTAGGTCAAGGCTGTATACTGTCACCCTCCTTCTTTATTTTTTTTATGTAGAGTTTGATTCAGTTCTGTCACTCAGTTATGTCTGACTCTTTGCGACCCCATGGAATGTAGCACACCAGGCTTCCTTGTCCATCACCAATTCCCAGAGTTTGCTCAAACTCACTTCCATTGAGTCAGTGATACCATCCAACCACCTCATCCTCTGTCATCCCCTTCTCCTCCTGCCTTCAATCTTTCCCAGCATCTTTTCCAATGAATCAGTTCTTTGCATCAGGTGGCCAAAGTATTGGAGCTTCAGCTTCAGCATCAGTCCTTCCAATGAATATTCAGGACTGATTTCCTTTAGAATTGACTGGTTTGATCTCCTTGCTGTCCAAGGGACTCTCAAGAGTCTTCCCCAACACCACAGTTCAAAAACATCAGTTCTTCAATGGTCAACCTTCTTTATGGCCCAAAACTCAACTCATACACGATTACTGGAAAAAGCATAGCTTTGACTAGACCTACCTTGTCAGAAAAATAATGTTTCTGCTTTTTAACATGCTGTTTACATTTGTCATAGCTTTTCTCCCAAGGAGCAAGTGTCTTTTAATTTAATGGCTGCAGTAACCAGCTGCAGTGATTTTCGAGCCCAAGAAAATAAATTCTGTCACTGTTTCCATTGTTTCCCCATATTTGCCATGAAGTGATGGGAATATATGCCATGATCTTAGTTTTGGAATGTTTAGTTTTAAGCCAACTTTTTCAGTTTTCTCTTTCACTTTCATCAAGAAACTCTTCAATTCCTCTTCACTTTCTGTGGTAAGGTTGGTGGTATCTGCATACTTGAAGTCATTGATATTTCTCCTGGTAATCTTGATTGCAGCTTGTGCTTCATCCAGTCCAGCATTTCACCTGAGGTACCCTGCACGTGAGTTACATAAGCAGGGTGACAATATACAGTACTCCTTTCCCATTCTGGAACCAGTCTGTTTGGAACCATACCAAATTTGTGGTGGTGGTTGCACATACGTGTGAATATGCTTTGAAAAGTTGAACTGTACACCTTTTGGATGAATGGGATAAAAATCACTCCTCAGTAAAGTTGTTTATTTGTTTGTTTTTAATGTTGGTTTTACTGTTGTGCAGCACATTGACTAGGAGAAGGAAATCATGGGAGATGAGGGCCCGAGATGAGGTGCTTTCAGTAACCTAGTGAGATTCAAGGAAAACATTGACCAGAGTGGTTGCAATGGAGATAGAAAAAGGTAAATTCATACCAGATTTATTTTGAATATACACCAGCAAAACTTGGTGAAAGACTTGCTATTGATTGTGAAAAAGTATACATTAAGGCTGATTCACACATATGTGATCTTAGCAAGTGTATAATTTAAAATGTGGTTTACTACCAAGAGTCTTTCTGAAAACGAAGGTGAGTTGAGACAGGGTGGGGTCAGATATTCTGAGGAGAAATCTCTATTTCTGTTTAATAGTAACTAGTCAGTTAAGTATATGAATCTGAAGCCCAAATGAGAGATTAAGGCTGAATATATAAGTGCCATTTATTTATTGGTTATTCATAGTAATAACTGGTTTATTCTGACTTTCAAGCAGCCAAGACAACTTGCTAGCTAGGTATTTAGGTATTGATGGAGAATACCAAAGAAAATTAGATGCATTCTTGCCTTTAGGGAATTTGCAGTGAAGGACTTAAGGTTTTCTATTCACCAAAAAATTGTTTAATATATGTATGAATGCATAAATTTTCACCTCTCTTAAGTGTAATATAGTAAAAGATTTACTATTTAGTAATACTTTATTTCACATGAGCTAGGTCAGAGACCTCTGAATAAAATCCCTTATGGATCTTCAACACATAAGGTACCTGGGAGTTTTCAAGCTCTATTCCTATTCTCTGGAACTATAAACAGGAGTGATTGTGCAAAAGATCTCTCATGGCTCTTCGAATCACCTAGAGTTAAAAATAAATCACAATGTTCAAATATACTTCTGTACTTACAGATTCAAGATACCAATTAAATAATCTATTTCTTATAAATCCCCTATCCCCAAATGATTCTAATTATATTTAGGGCTGGAAACCACTGGCTTAAGGAAAATGAAATGTTGTTCACAAAAGCAGTTTAGATAACTGGAATGGGAAGTTGAAAATTGAAAAAAGTGCCTGCAGCAAATTTACTCTAATTTTCCTTGGGATCTAATGCATTCTTCAAACTGCAAAGCTGGACATATGAGATTTCACTCTCAGAAATTTAAGGTATTTGTTTCAGATGCCTCTCCCAGTGTTGGGAGAAAAAGAAGGTTAAACAATGTAAGAAATGAGCTCATACTATTTTGAGCCTGCTTTCCCACCACCCCCAGCCCCACACCACCACCCCCACCCCCCCATGGAGAAGAAAGCTAGAAATGAGTTGTTTTTGCTCAAAGGAAAGAGTATTTGTCTAGAGTTATTTTGTTTTCCTTTTGGCTCTAGTTTAAGTCATCCAAAGGAGATAATGGCAGTCCTGTCAAGGTCAATAATATGGCTTCAAGGAAAGGAAGGGAGGGCAGCAACGCCAGATGGCTATGCTCCCACCATCAACAGTGTCTGTAGCATGGACGGATGTCGGTATGGAGATGATGTGGGTGACAGTGACGGCAGTGAGGAGCGTATGCAAAATTGTGATTGGCCCCAGGGGTGAGGTTTTTGATGGCCATAGACTCACTAGAGAGAAAAGAGAGTCTCCTGAGCATTCAATGGGTTTGGTAAAGGGACAATTCAGAACAACGCCCTTTGTTGGGAATATAAAAATGCAAGAGCATCTACATGTGTTCCTCTAATTCTGAAGGACTCTATGATCATATTTGAATATTTATAGCCATACTAGCCACTAAGGACAAATTATAGTTTGGGGATCAGACATAATCTGGGGTCGATTCAAGAGTGGGAACTAGTGAACTAGCTTAATATCTCAAAGATCTTTATTCTTGAATCAATATAATTTGTGAATATGCATGTTAGAGAATAACTGTAAAAACAAATTTAGAAACGGTACTGACAAACATAAACTCCTATATTTGTCCATATTTGAATATCCCACCCATATAAAATAGGAAACATTTTGAAAGAGATACAATTTTATCTTGTGTTTATAAATGTGTTCAAAAGGTACTGCTAAGCATATGGTACAGATAAAGACTTGAGATTAACAAAGTCTTTGGCTGCTAAGGCTTCTTTCAGCTTGAAGTTGCCCACAAGTTACAGGTGTTTTAGCCCATTTAGGCTTTCCATTGGAAATGAAGTTAATTCATTGAAACTTACATCTAAGTTCATTATTGACCCAAGCTTGGCAAAGATCTGTCATCAATTTCAGTACACAAAGCAAATATTAGGAAATTTTAAAATGTTACTAGGCATTAAAATATCTAAAAGTTTATTAATTTTGTATTATTAATTGTATTTTGCTTCTAAGTATTTAATGTTTTTTAAACTTTAAATATATAATTCATTTACTATTACTCTTTAAAAAGTAATACGAATAATTTTTCTTCTTTATGCTGCTTTGAAAATGCATGTATCTCAAAAGTTGTGATGTATGTTTTCAAGATTGTTATTTCTTAGGAATCTAAAATTTTACTCAGGAGTTGACAGAGGGTTTAATTTCTAAATGGATGTTATTTTTCTCATTTGTTTATTTTTGTCTGACTTTGTTACTAGTTAGATTGTTTATTACAGTAAAATCAGATAGCTATTATTTCTACCTTTTTAATTTTTGATATTTCTTTGTGGTCAAAGACACATGAAATTGTTTTTTGTTTTTTTTTTTTTTTTTAATTTCTGTAACTTTAGGGCTTGGATTTCCTTATTCATCCAGTAAAACTGTTCTCTGAATTGTGGGACTTACATTTTTTTCACATGGGACTTTTGCCTAATTCTGTTGGTGTAAGTATTTTTAATATCGTTTCTACAGTTTGTAGTGTGAATATCTCTCTTTATATCACTAACACATGCATTTGTTTTTGTTCAAGTTCTTATTTCCATGTGAAGTGTGAAGACTCAAACCTAATACTAATATGCTTATTAAAACCTAGTTTGGGATGGACATGTAGATTCTGTTGTATTGAAAATGGATAACCTACATGACCTACTGTATGGTCCATAGAACTCTGCACAAAGTTATGTGGCAGCCTGGATGTGAGGGGAGTTTGAGGGAGAATGGATATATGTGCATGTACAGCTGAGTGTCTTTGCTGTTCACCTGAAACTATAATACCATTGTTAACCAGCTATACCATAAGAGAAAATCAAAAGTTAAAAATAAACCTAGTCAGTCTCACTAGAAATTGCTCAAAGTGTGAATAGTGGACTAGCTGAAGCTTAGTTTTGATTAATCTACTAAAAAGCAACAAAATTAATTTCAAAATTTCTCAAAACCTCTAAAGTATAATGGATTACTTCCTATTTAATGAAACTGATATGTTGAAGTCCATCTATATTCCTAAATTATGAAGAAGGCTGAGCGCCAAAGAATTGATGCTTTTGAACTGTGGTGTTGGAGAAGACTCTTGAGAGTCCCTTGGACTGCAAGGAGATCCAACCAGTCCATTCTGAAGAAGATCAGCCCTGGGATTTCTTTGGAAGGAATGATGCTAAAGCTGAAACTCCAGTACTTTGGCCACCCCATGCGCAGAGTTGACTCATGGAAAAGACTCTGATGCTGGGAGGGATTGGGGCAGGAGAAGGAGATGAGGATAAGATGGCTGGATGGCATCACAGACTCGATGGACATGAGTCTGAGTGAACTTCGAGAGATGGTAATGAACAGGGAGGCCTGGCGTGCAGCAATTCATGGGGTTGCAGAGTCAGACACGACTGAGCGACTGAACTGAACTGAACTGAACTGATCTTATTTTTAAAATATATCCTATGGCACAAGTATTCTATTAATAGATTAAATTGCCTTTCTACCAAGTATTCTAATGAGCGTCTTGCCTTTATTTATCATGTGATGTATAAGAAAGCATCACAGCAGCATAGTTCTCAACACAATAAATCAAATCCAAACCTTGATGATCAAATAATTTTTGAGCTGACATCAAATTTTTCAGGAAATCTTTTAAAATGTATGGAAGAAATTTCACACTCTTCCTTGATGACATAAATAAGTACTAGCATCCAAATCCTGAGGATATTCAAAGAACTCTGTTGAATTATAATATGATTCAGAAAACCAAGAAAATGCTTGATCTTTGTTCTCCACCTGTAAAATTATAATTACTCCCATCTTTAGGGATACCAGTTTATGAGAAAAAATACTGCAGGATTTTTGACTCCACATTCTTTTGTTCAGCTTAAACAATTGGGAACGTTTCTAAGTTGGCTGATTCAAGCAAGCCCCATTCTTTCAGTGACTTATGCAGTTGCTATTTCTTTGCCCCTTGGCTGAGCCAGCCGTTGCCAGTGGCATAAGCACTTTGTTGCAGTCAATGAAGTTGATAAATGGCGTTCCCTTATGTAAGCAGGAACTATTAATAAAACTGCTCTTAATGGGTGGTCTGAAAGCTTGTACCATGCAAGCTCACACTGACATACAGGAAGAGATAAAGGACTTATTCATCATCGTCTTTATCGATCAGCATGACAGTCTCACTTTAGAGACAAATACTATAGCTAAATTTTGTAGTTTATTGTCATGGTCAAAATGTTTGCTCTTTTTCTAATATATGCAATAGATCATTTAGAAAAACTAAAGGGAATATTGAAAGCTTTGTCTGGATAAGGCAATAGTAACATGTGATTTGTTGCAAACAATTCTTTCTTAGTTCTAAATTGTTAGCAGAGAATTTAAAAAAAAGGATTTATTAGTGCAAGCATAACTTGATGATTAAGTAGTCAAAACTGACTGCCATTAAAACAGTAAAGACATTTACATTGTGCAGATTATTCCACTAGGTACTTTGACCTATAGATCAGCACTGAGATATACGTTCTTATCAATAATACATTGCTACTTTTCTTCTTGAAAACTTTTGTGAGTAAAAGTGAAAGTGAAGTCGCTCAGTTGTGTCCAACTCTTTGCTACCCATGGACTGTAGCCTACCAGGTTTCTCAGTCCATGGGATTTTCCAGGCAAGAGTACTGGAGTGGGTTGCCATTTCCTTCTCCAGGGGATCTTCCTGACCCAGGGATTGAACCCAAGTCTCCGGCATTGTAGGCAGATGCTTTACCCTCTGAGCCACTAGGGAAGCACTTTTGTGAGTGGGTGCTGCTTAAAAACATTTTGTCTGCAATATCATAAAAATAGTTTTTGTTATCTCTTGAAAGTTTTTAACTTTCAAATTTTGATTATAAGCCAATCTATTGTAAATTGCTTTGTGATTAACAAGATACTAATTCCTTAAATAATTGGTATATACTTGAAAAGACAATATACTCTGTAGTTGTTAAGTATAGTGTTTTCTTTAGGAAAACCCATCCAAATTTGTTAATTGTTTATATCTAATTTTTTTCCCTCTGTTTATCCTATTAGCTGGGCTTCTCTGGTGGCTCAGATGGTAAAGAATCTCCCTGCAGTGCAGGAGACATGGGTTTAATCCCTGGGTTTGGAAGATCCTCTGGAGCAGGGCATGGCAACCCACTCCAGTATTCTTGCCTGGAGAATCCCCATGGACAGAGGAACCTGGTGAGCTACAGTCCATGTGGTCTCAAAGAGCTGGACATGACTGAGCAACTAAACATAGCACACATTCTATTAATAAATGAGGCATATATTACATTTTCTATAATTTTCAGATTATCTAGTTCTTTCAATTCTGCTAACCAGCTCATTACCTTTTGAAGTCATTTTATATGAATATATATTTAAGATTTCTATATTTTTCTTACAGTTTTACCTTGTTTCATTGTTGCCTTTTAGTCACTAAGTCATGTGAGACTCTGCAACCCCATGGACTGTAGCCCTCCAGGTTTCTCTGTCCATGGCATCTCCCAGGCAAGAATCCTGGAGTGGTTTATCATTTTCTTCTCCAGTCTACCCTCCCAATCCAGAGACTGAATCTGCATCTCCGACATTGTCAGGCAGATTCTTTACCACTGAGCCACAAACCCTTGAACCTGTTATTCCTTAATATTTCTTTTCTTCGGCAATAACACTTCCTGCCTTAAAGACTACTGTGTCTGATGGTAATCTACCTATAGCTAATCTTTTTTTTCTTCATTTCAAATACTTATTTCTTCATTTCAGCTATTCATCATATAAATTAGTTTCTTCATTTCAAATAGTCTACCTGCAAATTTAATATTTCTTACATAAAAATCAGCTTATAATAAAAAAATCAGTTCTTAATCAGCTTCTCTTTTCATCCATTCACACAAGCTGTGTGAATTAGATTATTTTGTTCTCATTTTAATGTTACTGCTTGTCTATTGTTCCCTTTATCTACCATTTTGTTATTTGTTTTTAGTGTTTTCTCTCTTCCTGCTTTTTTTTCTACTAATGATCATTTTCTTACTGAATTTCATTCTGACTTAGTTAGGTATACCATGGAGAATACAGCATGCATTCTTGGCATATTAAAATATACTGAAAAGTACTTTTGACTTCCCCTGATGGCTCAGTGGTAAAGAATCCTCCTGCAGTGCAGGAGCCATAGGAGGGCAGTTTCAATCCCTGGGTAGGGAAAGTCTCCTTGAGGAGGGCATGGCAACCCACTACAATATTCTTTCCTGGAGAATCTCTCCTACACAACACTAAGGACCTCAAACACTTTAGATCCATTTATGTAGCTCCCTTTGAAGTTATTATGATCATATTAAATATATATATATATATGCACACACACATAAACACATATATTTATATATGCAGTTAACATTTGTATAGATTTATTCAAATATTAATTTTATTTCATTTTGGTCTTTATTTTTAAATTTTATTTTTAATTAATATTTTAAATAGTTTTAAATTTTTATTTTATTATTTTTTAACTTATATGAAAGTGCATTCACAGGAGACTTGGAAAATATAGAACAAAGTTACATATAGTTCCAGAAAATATTGCAATTTTTTGTTTTAAGTAGGTAAATTAAGATTTTTAGTTGAAACCTCAATAACAAACTCTGAGCAATTAATAGAATGAATATACAAAAAGTAGAAAAATATATTAAACATAAAAAGCATTATGAACCAATTTGATCTAACAGAGATTTATACAATTTTCACACAACATTAGGATACAAATTTTATTCAACTTCCTGTGGACTATAAACTGGAACATATCCAGAGACCTAAGACCAGGTGCTGAAATTTTCAGGTCTAAAAGTATAGAAATCATACAGAATTTGCTGTCTTATTACTGTTGAGTTATGTTAGAGATCAACATCAAAAGATATTTGAAAATAATCCACATGTTTTCAAATGCAGTGTGACCTTAACAAAAGAAATTTTTGACTTAGCC
Source organism: Nanger dama (assembly GCA_917880005.1). Classification (NCBI taxonomy): domain Eukaryota; kingdom Metazoa; phylum Chordata; class Mammalia; order Artiodactyla; family Bovidae; genus Nanger; species Nanger dama. Next base: position 11,769,536 of record CAKJTW010000014.1, read on the forward strand.
ATTGAAAGCCTCAATAAAATTAGAAGACTGAAAAAGCACAGTAGGTGATTGCAGAAAAGAAAGCATTTAAATAAAAAATTAATATAAAAATGAGAAATTAATAGCAAAGATGCTCAAAAAAACATGTTTTGGAAATCAAATGTCTGATTTTAAATGAGGTGTATATCTAAGAAGTTACAATGAGGAATATTAGAAAATATTTCTAATAGGACAAAAATAAAAAGAGAATTTTCCAGAATTTGTTGCATGCAGCTGAAGCTGCTCAAAGCAATTAAATATAATGAGGAGTCTTGAATAAGGTATGAAAATAAATAATAGGTATAAAATTCTGTGAGATTTGAATAAAATCTTCATTTTAATTAATAATTCTGTATCCCATGCTAATAATACTATATCCTATGTTAATTCCCTGTTTTTAGCCTTATTCAGTTGTTAAAATACTGTTTATGTCTGCTTTCACACTACAATTGTAAAGTATTGCAACTGAGACCATATGGCACACAATGTCTAAAATATTTGCTACTGACCTTTTACAGAAAATGTTTACCAACACCTGGTAAAATATTGGAGAAAGTCATAATCTCTTAAGAACTTTTTTTTTTTTTTTTTAGAAAAGATTCCTGTCCTGGCATATTATTGGATTTTAATGAGTCTTCATGACTCACTAATGAAGAATGTTGGGAAACCCTGTATATTGGATTAGGCTGATTAAAGAGTATGCATATTAAACAGCATCCAAGTATAAAGTTACACTGGTATAGAGATGAGACTGTACAATAATCTTTTTTTTTTAACTTTACAATATTGTATTGTAAGCTTTGTGACTACCTTGCTCAAATAATTAGCAAACTTGCTTCCTGATGCCTTTCCCTCTACCCAAACCTATGACAAGATGATTGAAGAAGGAAAAATAAGTGAGATTTGATTTTAAATGGCTCTTTATGATATGCTACTTTAGCTTCCCTGGTGGCTCAGACGGTAAAGCATCTGCCTACAAATAAGGGAGACCCGGGTTCTATCCCTAGATGGGTAAGATCCCCTGGAGAAGAAAATGGCAACCCACTGTGGTACTCTTGCCTGGAAAACTCCATAGACTGAGGAAACTGGTAGGCTACACTCCATGGAGTTGCAAAGAGTCAGACATGACTGAGCAACTTCACCACTTTTCACATTATCCAGATATGGGTTTCAACCACTGCCATCATCAATGTTGACAAAGAAGGTGGAAGAGTATTTCTTGTCATGAGTAGAACTCGAAAAAGATTGAGTTCCCGGTTACCTGAAAGAAGATCCATCTTCAGTGAAGTGTAATGCAGGTTAATGGAGAATGATAGTGACTACTTCAGTTTCTAGTTCTGGAATATCCTCTTTTCTGTTAAACTTCCCATGTGTGATCTATTTTAGTGTTATATTCATCTTTAAATTTCATGCACACCCTTTCAATCTGTACTGTCTCTTCCTATAATAAACTCAGAGATACAGAAAGAATGACATAATCAAATCTGTTACAAGAGGCTGGGAAAGCTATGTGGGTGGGTCTAGGTGTCAGTTTTCATTCAATTTCTCTCACTCACTTCTTACTCCAGTCCAATAGAAGGTCTCCCTTACCATTCTGCTTGATGACTTCAAAGTTGCTGTAAATAATTAGTCCTCATATTTCTCTACCTTCCTAATCTTTTTATAATATTACAGAGACATATAATCAGTAAATGATGTAAAAAAAAAAAAATCAGGACCAGAGGCTAAAACTTTATTCCTCATTTCCAACCCTCTTATTTTTTAAATCGACTATTTTAGAGCATTTTTAAGTTCAAAGAAATATTGGGTAAGAAGTAGAGAGATTTTACTCCTATCACATGCTTCTTCCTGTGCATTGCTTCCCTCAATACCTGATACCAGAGTTGTACATTTTTTAAAATGATAAACCCACATTGACATATCATTATCATCCAAAGTCCTTAGTCTACATTAAGACTTACTGTTGGCATTGTACATCTGGTAGGTTTTGAAATTTGTAGTGATGTGTATCCTTTATAAAAGTATCATGTCAAATATTTCTGCTGCCCTAAAAATATTTATGTTCTGATCATTAATTCACCACTCCCCCTCCTTAACTCTTGGCAACAGTGTTCCTTTTCTTATCTCCATGAATTTGTCTATTCCAAAATGTAATATAGTTGGAAGGAGATAGTGTGTGAACTTCTCAGATTGGCTACTTCACTTAGTAAGTTTAAGGCTTCTTAATGCCATCTCATGGCTCGACAGTTTTTTGTTTGTTTGTTTGTTTTATTTTTAGTGTCTAATAGTATCTCATTGTCTGAATGTATCATCATTTATTTAATCCACTTATTTACTAAAATATATTTTGATTGCTTCCACATTTGGCAATAGTGAATAAAAAGGTTCCTATAAACATCATGCAGAGGTTTTTGTGTGGACATAAATCCGGGTAAATACCAAGGAGTTTGCTCTTGGTATGGTAAGAATATGCTTGCTTTTGTCAGAAACTGCCAAAATGTCTTCTAAAGAAACTGCATCATTTTTTAAATTCCTACCAGAAATGAAGGAGAGTTACTTTTAATGCAAATCCTTCTGAGCATTTAGTGTTGTCATTGTTCTGGATTTTGCCATTCTAACAGGTGTTTATTAGTAGTATCTCACTGTTTAATTTCTCATTGTCCTAATGACATATGGTTGGGCTTCCCTGGTGGCTCAGAGGTTAAAGCGTCTGCCTGTAATACGGGAGACCTGGGTTTTATCCCTGGATCAGGAAGATCCCCTGGAGAAGGAAATGGCAACCCACTCCAATATTCTTGCCTAGGAAATCCCAGGGACAGAGGAGCCTGGCGGGCTACAGTCCATGGGATCACAAAGGGTGGGACAAGACTTAGTAACTAAACAATATCAACACTGATATATGATGTAGAATATCTTTACATATGATTATTTCCCACTGATATATTTTCATTGGTGAGGTATCTGTTAAGATCTTCTGTTCATTTTATAATTTAGTTGTTTATATTCACATTACTGAACTTTGAGTGTTCTTCGTATATTTTTACAAAAGGGTCCTTTATCAGATATGAATTTACAAATATTTTTTTCTCAGTCTGTGGCTTGACTTCATTTTCTTGACATTGTTTTTCATGGAATAGAAATGCTTAATTTGAATAGAAGTGTAGTTTAACTTCTTTCATGGATTATATCTTTGATGTTGTTTCTAAAGTGGCACCACCAAGTCCAAGATCACCAGGTTTTCTCCTATATTATTTTCTAAGTGTTTTTCAATTTTGCATTTTTCCAACACTCATTAAAGATGAATGTTGTCAATTTTCTCTTCTGCTAAAACAAAGCAATATCGCAAATGGCATTGTTGCTGTTTCATTGCTGTGTCATGTCTGACTCTCTTGTGACCCCATGGACTATAGCCCAGCAGGCTCCTCTGTATATAGGATTTCTCTAGCAAGAATGCTGGAGTGGGTTGCCATTTCCTTCTTCATGGGATCTTCATAAAACAAGGTTTGAACCTACATATCCTACATTGGCAGGCAGAGTCTTTACCACTGAGCTACCAGGGAAGCCCATGCATGCCATACTTCATAAATGTTAATAATATTCTGATAGGTACTTGGTTAACATCTAACCTTATTTCCCTGACTCTAAAATCTGTAATCACAGGTAGTTATGAAAATATCTTTAGAGTCATAAAGTTAGTCATACTTTATGTTTTTTTAAAATGACGTCATTACAAACTTTGAGCCTCTCCTTGTATCATACTGGGCTTCCCTGATTGCTCAAAGGGTAAAGAACCTTCCTGCAATGTGGTGGACTCCGGGTTTGATATCTGAGTTCAAAGATCCCCTTGAGAAGGGAATGGCAACCCACTCCATTTTCTTGCTTGGAGAATTCCAGGGACAGAGAAACCTAGCGAGCTACAGTCCTTGGAGTCACAAAGAGTCAGACATGACTGAGCTACTATCACACACAATATTCATTCCTTCATGCATTTATTTATTTGTTCAATCCATTATGTTTACAACAAATATCTATCAAGATAAACTGTCTACACATAGGACTATTAATAAGTTATATGTGAAACAGCATAAGATCATTACATGTTAGTGTATTGTGATTTTTTAATTAAGACTCTTAGATAACAACATAATGATTAAGCATTCAGGGCAGAGAGAGAGTTGTGTAGGCTGGTGTAGTGTTTGTGTGTTCAGAAGGTAGTTGAATTTTAAAGTAGTCATAGAGAGTTGATTAGGTTTTGTTTATCGAGGAGAAGCAGCTTTGTAGTTTATTTAATCACGCAATAATTACTTGTTCAACAGTATGAATTTATTAGTGTATTGAAAACTTTGAAGGTTGATCTTTCGAGCTACAAACTATTTTTGGTGTAAAAATTCAAAATCTTATTTAACAGTCCTTAAGTATTTTCACTGATGGAAATTTAAGGCTTCAATAAACGTCTCAATATGAAATTTTTAAACTGAAACTCTATGTAAATGAGCAAAATATAATCATAGAGATGTACACAAGTCTAGTGTCAGTTTAATAAACAAACTATCAATGTGTCTAGCTTGGAATTTGAATTGCTAAAACAAGAAAAGAAATGTCACATGGCTGACAGTTCCACCCACATGATCTTCATTAATAGGGCAAAGTATGACATATGCAGGCCTGTTCAAAGTCATTGCTCTGGTCTATGAAAGCAAATATTCTTTGCTGCTTCAAATGTTGACATAAATCTGCTCAAATGTCTCTGATTCTTTTTGGTAGAGATTCTCAGCTGATAACCTGATGAGTTTTCATATTACATTTTTGTGAAGGGCATAGTAAACTGCATTAAAGAAAATTCAAAGAGGCAAAGCAAAATAAGGTCCTTATTAGACATTGTGATAAATGTAAAAATACACACATAAAAAGTTATCTATATTTTATCCAGGTTGATAATTAATTTGTCTCATATTTCTTTTAATTTTATTAATTTATTATAATAGCAAACTTTGAGTATACGAAGAATTTGGGCAATATCAGCTCTGTTAGATATAGTTTTAATACACTGTTCTGTGTAGATTCAGGTATCAGGCATATTGAAATAGTTCATATAAATCAAAGTTCTGATCCATAAGAATTTATTCAGTGAGAATGCTATATAGTCATTGTGTTTTACTCAATTCTCAGAAAATCGCATGCCTTCACGAAATGGTTTAACTAAAACAGAAACACTTTAATTCAAACAGAAAATGCTAGCAGATATTTCTTAAACATACTCTATGAAATTGTTTCTGAATTAGTCAATAAAGGTATCATATGAACACTGTATTGGAACTTCAATTATAATATTAAATCCTGAAACTAAAAAAAAATATATATTTCCTGTCATGTATAGAAATTACTGACAGAATAGAAGGAGATTTTCTATTTAATCAAACATTGCTGCAAGGACACTAAACCAAATGATATACTTGGGAAACACTGTATATCAACAGCTATCTAGCATCAACTTTATAATATCAAATTATACACATGTAGATATAGATTAATGTATCTATAACATACACATATGTATGTATAAAGGCTTTAATTTTGGAATAAGTATTTTATTTGTGCTGATCTATGTTGTTGAATGAAAAAAAATCACAAATATATATCAATGAATCAAAATTTTCCCATTTTTTTGTTTAAAAAACTTTAATAATATATTTTATTTCATTATTTAATTTAGTAGGTAAATATTTAGATTATCTCTCATGTGTCTCTTGGATGCTTTGCTCAGTCATGTCTGACTCTTTGCAACCTTATGGACTGTAGCCTGCCAGGCTCCTCTGTCCATGGAATTTCCCAGGCAAGAATACTGGAGTGGGTTACCATTTCCTCCTCCAGGGGATCTTCCTGACCGAGGAATTGAACTCACATCTCTTGTGTTTCCTGCACTGGCAGGCAGATTCTTTACTACTATGCCACCTGAGAGGTCCTTAAGAAAACACAAAAATCTAGTGGAAATTAATTACTGCATTAGAGAAACCAGAATTTCTTACAGACTATACTGCCCTAAGCTGGGTAAGTCAGAAGCTGTGATACAATGTATAAATTTGGCTTTCTGGACTGTCTCAATAGGGACTGATTATTTGCAAATGTTTTTCTAAGGCCCAGGTGTTTCAGATTTGCAGTTCAGTGTTACATAATCCACACAATTCTTGATTTTCATGTGTTACTTTTAAGGATTTATCTCATTTACTTATTACTCACAAGATGAAGTTGATATGGTGGAAAAGACAGATTTGTATCCAACTACAAACTGAGTGTGAATCTCCAGCTACTTAAAATCTTAGTGCATCCACTTTTAAAAATGGTAATTATGACACTATCATGTTTTTGTTGTGCTGAATTAAATGAAGAAAATCTAAATATAATATAACATTTAGATTGTACTATACGCTTTATTTAGCAATGCAGTATATACTGTATTTAGAAACTTCTGATAGTAATATATTGCATTTAATTATAAATTGGTTATTTCCACATAGGTCATTTCTGATAAGAATAATGAAGAAAAAAAACTTTAATTTATATAGTCTAAAAAGCAGAATAAGTTTAGTTTTTATCATCATATTTATGTCACAATAAATAAATACTATTGAAGGTTGATTTGATCCCTGGGTTAGGAAGATCCCCTGGAGAAGGGAAAGGCTACCCACTTCAGTATTCTGGCCTGTAAAATTCCATGGACTGTACAGTACATGGGATCACAAAGAGTGACTGAGTGACTTTCACTTTCTTTCTTTGAAGGTTGAAGACTTATTTGACCTAACATTATGGTGCAATGTGTTTGTGTTTGCCTCATGTAGATCTAGAGATAAATAGCTTGTTATTAACCTGTCTTTGAACCTTATTGTAGATTATATATACTAGCAGTGATTAGTTGCCAGGAGAAAGATTTATTATATTTGAGTAATAATAAATGAACTTTCTGAAGTCTGGACTATGAAAAAAGTTCCCTAAATAATCAAAAGAGCATATCAGTGAAAGTCACTAAGTTATTGCTGTCATTGATATAGTTGAGAGAGGGATAAAAATGCTAGAGAAAAAAATCTATTAATAATACATTCTTTTAAATACACATATGCATACATATGGGTTTCTCTGGTGGCTCCGATGGTAAAGAATCTGCCTGCAATTCAGGAGGCCTGAGTTTGATCCCTGGGACAGTAAGATCCTCTGGAAAAGGGAATGGCTACCTATATTATTGTCTGAAGAATTCCATGGACAGAGGAGCCTGGCAGGCTACAGTCCATGGGATCACAAAAAGCCAAACACGACTGAGCGACTAACACTTTGGGAGTTTCCCAGGTGGCTCAGGTGGTAAAGAATCTGCCTGCCATGTGGGAGATCTGGGTTTGATCCCTTGGTCAGGACGATCTCCTGGGAAGGAAATGTCAACCCACTCCAGCATTCCTGACTAGAGGCGAATCCCAAGGACAGAGGAGCCTTGTGGGCCACAGTCCATGGGGTTGCAAAGAGTTGGACACAACAGTGACTAACACACACATATATATAAGTATTCTAAATAGATTGAGTAAATAAATAAATTTATTCAATAAATATTCATAAAAATTGATATTAAGCAACACTATGGATACAGAAATTATTAGAAGAGAATGAAACAGATTCAGTAGAGATTCATACATGTAAAATAATACATTTAATGACATAAATAATACATCTGATTAACACAATGGTTGTAACACTTAGTTAGCCAAACCTGGCATTCTGTTAGATCCATTTAAGAATTTCTTACAAGTATCAAATTAAAATTCCTGTTCCTTAGTTATAGGTCCATATATTCTGACATAGAGGTGGGAGGTATATAATTTTTAGGGTTTTGCTTTGAAATTGATATAGAAAAATATTTAAAAATCATAATACTTTGGCCACCTGATGTGAAGAGCTGACTCATTGGAAAAGACCCTGATGCTGGGAAAGATAGAGGGCAGGAGGAGAAGGAGACAGCAGAGGATGAGATGGTTGGATGGCATTAGCGACTCGATGGATGTAGGTTTGGGTGGACTCCGCGAGTTGGTGATGGACAGGGAGGACTGGCGTGCTGCAGTTCATGGGGTCGCAAAGAGTCGGACACGATTGAGTGACTGAACTGAATTGAACTGAACTGAATGGGTAGATTTCACCATTTTAAAATGAAAATTTATTTCTGTTGGGAAGTCAAGGAATTCTTTGTGGATGTGTTAGTGTAGGAAGTGGAATAACATGATTATTCCTGTTTTTATTGTCATCTCTTCTTGGATATACTACAGTAAAATTCTGTTGTATATTCAGGATTATTCTCCTGTATCTCATTTTCCTTCTTTTTTTAAAATTTCTGTTTATAATCACCTGAAAGATAGAAGACACTATTTTCTCTTGTTTTGACCATTCTGTGTGTCATTTTTTCATATTCTATTTAAATATCAGGAAATAAAGACTGCAATTTTTGTTATGCTTAAAGTGAGCCAGAATCTTATGCTATATTAATCTATTTTAAGAGTTTTAAAATTAATTCCCAGTGACATGTAATGAATATTTTCCACCTATCACTGTTTAAACTTTATCATCCATAATATTCCAATGAACAAGCTTCATTGTAGTGATACTTAACTACTTTTTATTCTCAAGAGTGGTATGTTATCTCAAGCCTCTGGGTCTTTGCATATGCTTCTCTATGATCACAACCTTGTAAATACTAACTCATACTTTAATAATGAGGTCTTGAAAAATGCTCACTCCCAGATACAGAGTTTTTCTAGATGTACATCTATAGTCTTGTTCATCCCATTGTATTGTAATTGTTTGCAATTTCTCAGCAGGAGAAATGTGTTTTTTTATCTTTATTCCAAAACACAGCATGATTTCAGGAATATAAAGCATAATGTTTTAAATAAGAGAATGCATACATATTTAAAAATATATTCCTATTTCTAAATAAAAGAAAAGAACTGCATGAAATGATCTCCAATGCACAGTCTCCAATGCATTGTAAAACGGAAGCAAATCTCAGTTATTGTGGTTTCAGTTTCAGACTCAAAGCAAATGTTACAAAAGTGTCATACAGTTTTTTTGTTGTTGTTGTTTTTCTTACTACATATACAAGTTATGTTCACTCTACACTCTAGTTTATTTATTGTGCAGTGATGTATGAAAAAACACACAAGGTACATATGTTACTTAAAAAGAAATTATTGCTTAAAAATGTACTAAATATCATCTGATCCTTCATAATACTTTTGCTGCTGAAGGGTCTTGTTTCAATATTGATGGCTGTTGACTGATTATAGTGATGATTGCTCAAATTTGGGTTGGTTGTGGCAATTTCTTAAAAAAATACAATGACATTTGCCACATCAATTAACTCTTTCTTTCACAAATAATTTTCCTGTAGCATGCAATGACATTTGACAACACTTTGTCTATAGTAGAACTTCTTTCAAAACTGGAGTCATTCCCCTCAAATTCTGGCACTGCTTTATCAACCAGGCTTATATAATACCCTCAGATATTACATATTATAATATATAAAATGCAATTTAAAATATGTAAAGTAGTATTTTGAAACTAAAACCGTTACTCTGTTGACAAAGGTCCATGTAGTCAAAGCTATGGTTTTCCCAGTAGTCATGCATGGATGTGAAAGTTGGACCATAAAGAAGGCTGAGCACTGAAGAACTGATGCTTTTGAGTTGTGGTGCTGGAGAAGACTCTTGAGAGTACCTTGGACTACAAAAGATCAAACCAGTCAATTTTAAAGCAAATCAATCCTAAATATTCATTGCAAGGGCTGATGCTATAACTGAAAGTTCAATACTGTGGCCACCTGATGTGAAGAATTGATTCAGGGAAGCCCAGTGTGCTGCAGTTCCAAAGTTAGCAACTGAACAACAATATTCCCATTCCTTTCTTGATATTTCAATTTTACAGCCTCTTCACCAATGGAAGTTTCTATCCCAAGAAATCACTTTCTTTGGTCATCCATAAGAAACAAGTTATTACTAAAGTTGCATCATGATATTGAAGCAATTCAGTCACACCTCATTCCACTTCTAATTACGTTTATTATTTTCAGCATATCGGGAGTTACTTCCTCCACTGAAGTTCTGAACCCCTCCAAGTCATTCCAAACTCCTCTTAATATTATTTTGACCTTTATTCTGAATCACAAATATTCTTAATGACATCAAGAATGATGAATCCCTTCCAGAATGTATTCAATTTACTTTGCTGAGATTTATCAGAAAAATCACTATCAATGGCAGCTATAGCCTTAAATATATGTTTATCAAATAATAAAACTTGAAAGTCAAAATGACTCCTTGATCCATGGTGTATAGAATGAATGTTGTTAGCAGGCAAGAGAATGATATTAATCTTGTTGTACATCTCCATCAGAGCTCTTGGATGACAAGATGCATTGTCAATGATCAGTACTATTTTGAAAGAAATCTTTTATCTGAGCAGTAGGCATAAAATATTCATTAAACCATGCTGTAAACAGATGTGCTGTGATTTCGGCTTCATTGTTCCATGTAGGGCACAGGGTAGATTTAGAATAATTTTTAATCACCATAGGATTTTCAAATGGTGACAAAGAGTTGGCTTCAACTTATTGTCCTGAGTTGCATTAGCCCTTAACAAGAGAGTCAGCCTATCCTTTGACGTTTTGCAACCAGGCATTGCGTTCTCTTCTCTAGCTGTAAAAGTTCTAAGTGGCGTCTTCTGCCTTATAAGGTTTTGTCTACCCTGGAAATCTGCTGTTTAGTAGAGGTACCTTCACTAGTTATCTTAGATATTCAGAAATACTTGGTGCAGCTTCTATGTCAGTACCCGCTGCTAACCTGCACTTTCATGTTATAGAAATGGCTTCTTTCCTTACAAACGTCAAATCAATGTCTGCCAGCTTCACTCTTTTCTTCTGCAGCTTCCTCACCTCTCTCAACATTCAGAGAATTGAAGAGAGCTAGGACTTTGTTCTGGATTAGGTTTTGGATTCAAGGAATATTGTTTTCGGTTGGATCTCCTAGCTGAATTGCTAAAACTTTCTCCATCATTACCAACAAATCTGTTATGCTTTCTTTTCAGTCATATGTTCACTGGAGTCGCATCTTTAATTTCCTTCAAGAATGTTTTCTTTGCATTTGCAATTTAGCTAACTGGCCCAGAAAGCCTATCTTTTGGCCTATGTTGGCTCTTGACAAGCCTCCCTTGTTGAGCTTAATCATGTCTAGCTTTTTATTTAAAGTGAGAGACATGATTCTTCTTTCATTTGAACACATATGGGTATTGTGGGGTTATTAATAGGTCTAGTTTCAATATTACTGTTTGTCAAGTAATAGAGAAGCTTGAGCACAAGGAGAGACTTGGGAGAATGGGCAGTTGGTGGAGCAGTCAGAATACACACAGCATTTATCCAACTGTTTGCAGCTTCATGTGGGCATAGATAATTGTGCTTCAAAACAACTACAATGATAACATCAAACCACTCAAGGATCACCATGACAAATATAACAATAATGGAAAACTTTGAAATATTTTGGGAATTACGCAAAGTGATATAGAAATACCAAGTAAGCAAATGCTGTTGGAAAAATGGTGCTGATAGATTTGATTGACAAAGTGAAAGTGAAATCGTTCAGTCATGTCCGACTTTTGCAACCCGTGGACTGTATAGCCCACCAAACTCCTCTGTCCATGGGATTCTCCAGGCAAGAATACTGGAGTGGGTTGCCATTTCCTTCTTGAAAGCATTGCCACAAACCTTCAATTTGTAAAAACATAGAGTATCTATAATGTCCAATAAAGCAAAACAATAAAAAATGGTGCATGCTTTTTAAATTTTTTGAAGAAATTAAATATCACATTAATAAAAGTTAAGAATTTCAAAATAAAGGGTTTAATGCAATTAATATCTGCTTCATCATCATTCATACTAGGTTGAAGTTTAGGTAGTGCTGTGCATTTTGAACAGTGAGATAAAAGCAGGAGATTAAATTCAGGAATGTGAGTTCATATTATGGAAGTTTTCTATTATATTATAGAAACACTTATTCCAGTGTTACTGTTACACATAGACACTTTCAACAGAATGTAATTAAATAGCTTCACATAAGAAATTTTTAAAAGAGAAATAAACTACTTTTTTATAAAAAGCATAATTGGAAATATATTGCCTTTAAAGAATTTGTTATTGTACCTCCTCTCCTTAGAAGGAATCAGAGACACAATTGGTGTAACCCTTAGGTTAGCCATCTAAATTCACTCATCTGAATGACTGCAATTTGTATTAGGATGCTATAAAATTATGGGTAATTATTAATTTGTATACTTTTCTCCATTTTCCTTCCATAATATGAAATTGGAATACAATAACATAGCAGGTTGCTTTTTTCCCCAAGTCAACAAGCATTTATTAATCTTTCTTTATTCATTAGAAGTTATCAATTGACTCTATGGCTTTGTCTGACTGTTACTCAAGAGACATTTGACAGCTGTTCCCCGAGGCCAAGAAAGATTCAGTCTAGAAATAGACTTTGGCAGCATTTGACTTGTATGATGCTCCAGGGGCTTTTTCACAGGTAAGATTTTCACAATGTGCAGGATTTCATTATTCTTTTTAGAAATTTGTATCATTATTATTTTATATTTCTTCTGATTGAACACAAAGATTTTCATGCTGCTAAAATCACTAAAAGCAAAATCCACAGTTCTTGGGTACGTATCTTAAAGCTTTCTATACTTAGCAGTTCTGACAACAAGGCTGACAACTAATATTGCTTCTATGCTTCTTGCGCTTCTGTCTTGCTGTTTCTGCTATTCCCTAATAGGGTCAGGACTCCAAACACTAAGTTAGTGCTGAAGAAGACCTATCAAAAATGATTGCTTTGGCTGACAGCTTAGGATGTGTCCAAGATGCATCTGTCAGATTTTGACAGAAGCATTGTTTCCGATAAACTTTGAGCTTCAGTTTGCTGATTTGAATGCATTTCTACCACAATGTTAGGAAAAATGAACACTTCTTCCTTAACATTATTATTCTGTAAATTATTTTTCTCTTGTCTGACTCTTAAAATTTACTTCCAGTATAGTTAATGATACTTTTCAGATAAGGAAATAGAAGAGTGAGAATATTCAATAGATCACCTATGACACAAAACTAACAAATGCCAGAACTACTGCTAGAACCCTTGTTTCCTGGATTTCACACCTGTTTTTCATTCCACTTATTTACCCAGGAGTTACTTTGCTAATCCTTCACACTAGAAAAAGACCTTAAATTACATTCCACAACACAATGCACATTTCCTTTATGCCACCTACAATGTTATTTAAATACTTGTTTATATGTCTTCTCCTTACTAGAAAATACATTTGAGAATGTTTCTGTGCTGTTCCCCATGAGAAACATGGTATTACTCAATAATACACAGCAGTGGAAACTAAGTAGCTCAGAAGCACTTCTTTGTCAGTGATATTCAAGAACTGCTTTCTGCCTTGCTTCTCCAACTGGCAAATCCATCATCTGACTGAAGTCTGTTGAACTTGTGTCTTGCTTTTTATATTCTGCCTGTTCTCTCTCCCTGATATGAATCATCTCACCAGCCCTACCCCAATCAATCCTCCCCACCCACCTGACCCACCAGCCCCCTCCAAAGAAAACCTGTCAAGAATAACTCTTAGTGCTGGTGTCTCCTTTGGGCATGTTATAAGAACTAGAATTAAAACAATAACATGTCAACTGCTATCTTCATGTGCTCAAATTTTCTTTGTCCAGAAACTATATAGTTCCAGCTTAATTATAAACTTGTCCCTATTCCTCAAGGAATTAATATGGTCGAGTGGACAAACAAATCTGAGCTCATATTCTAGGACAGCCTCCAGTCTTACTTTCTTCAGATATAAAATATGTATGAATATCCAAGACAGAGTTTTGGTAAGAGCAGAATATATTGAGCACCTAATGGAGAGTACAAAAATATTGTGTTGTTTATCTTTATCTTGAACTTTGAAAAGTCATAACTTTTTTTCTGATACATTCTCCCTCCAGACTCCACACTCACAATTTTTTTTTGTTTGTTTTTACTTTTCCATAGAACTTATTCCTATTATTAGTGCCATCTAAACTATTAGCATTTCCCTGTGTGAGCTCTGGCCCTCTCTAATTGTTTATTCTTTCACTCTGTTCTTATATGTTGGTCTCCTTATCTTAATTGAAGAATGGTTGTTCTTTCTACAGTTATTTTTCCATTTATCCCAATTCATAGACCATAAAAAGGATTGGGCCCTCTTCTTTGTTCCTAATTTTCCATTCTTCTAAATAAGGTATCATCCTTTTAAGGCTGGCTACTTTGTATTTTGTCCTTTCCTTGGTATCTTCTCATTTGTATTAGCCTTGCAATATTTACTGTAGCAAACATGTGATGTTTGTATCTTTGCCTCAGTCCCTTCTAATTGCAGCCACAGCTGCAGTACATGGATCTAGGAGAACTCTGCCAGCTACCAACTTCTGTATTCAATCTCAGGGTTTTCTACACAGAATCAAACATGCTGGATCTAGTTAAAGTACAGCCAAGACATGAAAATGAGTTAATCCCCTAGGACTCCCACAGATGCTGAGGAAGTAAAGCAAATGGAGAAATACCCTGATCTACCATATCTCAAAGGCATAATTCTGGAAAGCATCCCTGACACATCTAGAGATTTTCTGGATCAAGTTGTCATTGCTCACATAGGTGACCTGAAAAACATATTCTGGTTTGCATCTTTCTCCTTGATCTCACTTTTCTTTTTCCTCACTTTGCTCCTTGGAATCATTTCTCAATAAGCCACCTGTGTCCACATCCTTAACATCCATTCTCTTATTAGAGTAGAATTAAAAATTATACACTCTCAAGATTGTAAACAAGTAGCCGTTATCTTCATCCCTCTTTTCTTTCTGCTGTTATACTTCCTCTAGCCTAGTAACATAACCATGTATGCTATTTCTCCCTGTTTTTTTTTTCTTTGTTAGTTTTTGCTTCATTTTACTCTGAATAACTAAAGATTTCACTTTATGTTCAAGTATATCAAAGGAGTAGGCGTATACTAATATTTACTTCTTTCTCACCACTTGGAATCCAGTCCTTTACCTCCTTACTCTTCCTTGAAATGTATCAAACGCTCCCTAGTTTCCAAATTCTATAAGCTCTTTTTCTGTTCTCATTCTCCTTGACATTTTCAGGCTTTAATCACAATATAAATTTTCCTTTCCATTGATTTTTAGGACAAATTTCTCTCTTGCTTCTAGACTTTCTTCTCTGATCACTTCACATTTTCTGCTGAATTACATTCAGATGTTTTTCCTTAAGATTCAAATTGTTCTACACTTGAACTACAGTCAAATTTTACTCTAGAAAGGTTTCATTTTCACATTTTATACTGAAAAAGTGTTGTTCTCAAAATTTTCTGCACAATGAAATTATCAGAGGATTAAAAAAAAAAAAAAAGAAGAAGTTACAGCTTAGCACCTGCCTGCAGACACTGCAGACATATTAAATGACATGAATTGAGAACTGGGTATTAGATTTTTATCAAATGATATAATGTTCAGCAAAATTTGAGAACCACTGTTCTAAATTAAAGATAAATGTAACGACTAAATTTTTGTATTTGTCTGACATCTTGTCATCTCCGGTTTTTAGTTTACATTGTTTTAAGAAATGCTTTTCTAGCCTTATCTCCACTTTGCCAAATCTTACCTTTCTTTAAGTTCCAGGGGAAACAGCATTTCTTCCATTAAACATATTCTAAGCAGTTTAGACTAATATCGAACCATTTGAAAATGTTATTAATGAATCTTTCATAAACTTTTGCTTTCACGAGAATATGTTCAACTTCTGTGTTGTTCACCAATGTATCCCACATTCAAGCAGGTTTTCTGAAAGTCATATAGAAGACTCTCATGAAATATTTGATTACTGACTGACTGACTGACTAGTTGAATAAACCAACTGAAAAATGACCAACAATCTCATATGTTTTTGTTCAGGGCCTATGATCACCTAAAAATGACAATGCCTGAGGGGAATATCTATGTGTAATTAATCTACTATATCTCTCTATTCTAAAGGACTATCTTATATATACATGCTGCTGATAATTATTTTTGGATAGGTAAATTAATCAATATGTAGACAGCTTTACATTTAATTATCTTAAACTTTTAAATAATAAACTTAATTAATTAAGAAAAAAATGAAATTGACCAAGCCATAGTATGTCTAAACTTCAGTTTTCTGATTTCGAATGAAAAGACTTGGCTAAGATATTTCTATTTTATGCCTCTAAAATAATCTACTATTCTATTCATTTTAACTATATAGCTATTATTTATTAAAAGCTAGCTGTGTGCCAAGCATTGGGATAAATGTGTTGAATGTATTGTTTATTCAGTTCTCACAAAAGGTGACTGTAGGGCATGAAGTTAGGATACAGACTATATTAGATTCAAATCCGAGTCTCCTTACTAAATTAATCATGACTGCAGGTAAATTACTTAATCGCTCTAATTCACTTTCTTTCACTTACCATAAAATTAAGGTAATACAGCTCATCTCAATGAGTTGTGAGAATTAAATTAGTTAATGTGTGAGAAGTGTTTAGAAGTTGCCTGGTACTGAATAAATGATTGGTTTTTTAACTATCAATTTAATAGCTGTTATTCAATACTAACTACATAATGAAAATAGAAATTAGAGTTCGTGAGTATTTTTCGGGGTCATAGATGCTTCAAATGGAAGAGTTTAAATTCAAATAGGATTAGTTATTAGCTCCTTAGAAATTGTGATCTGGAATATGTCTTAGCCCTACATACGCAGTGTGCTTTTTATAAACCTATGATGCTTGCTACTCTTTAGAGAGAAATGTGGATTCACTCTGTGATTAGAACTATTATAAAGTTATAAAGCTCTAAAACAGATATGTAATGGAAATCCTGACCTAGCTTTAACTATAGGTGACACTAAATAAATGTCTTTGCTTTGGCTCTGAATCTACTCAGTAAAGTGGAAAATGACTGTGCTAGTTGGATGTGTAATCATACAAAACAGCTCAGTAAATTGTAGAGAATGTTCTGGCACCAAATGCTTGTGCAAGAACAGCATTTATGCAGGGCTATACATATTTAAATTTGAGATCAAGTTGCTGATTCTGTGCTAACATTTGTAAGACAAGCTTTTAAAATATAGTTAATGCTTAATTTCCATTTCTACCGTAATGGAGTCAAAACTTATTATACACTAAAGAAGATGTAGTAGTACTTATCTCCTTAAAAAATGTGCCTTATATCTATCCAAGCACAGAGCTCATCTGTTTAAGAAGGATCCTGTAAACATGATTTGTGCGTTTTTGTGTAACATTATAAGTCTCAGTATAGTGTCGCCCTCAAACCCCAGGAAGCTGGAAGGAAAGGGAGTAAATATTTTCTCAAACATATACTTTATTTTAAAATTAATTTATTTATTTTAATTGGAATCTAATTATTTTACAATATTGTAGTATTTTTTGCCATACATTGATATGAATCAGCCATGGGTGTACATGTGTCCCCCATTCCAAAACTGTCTGCTACCTCCTTCCCCATCCCATCCCTCAGGGTCATCCCAGTGCACTGGTCCTGAGTGCCCTGTCTCACTCATCAAACCTGGACCAGTGGTCTACTTCACATATGGTAATGTACATGTTTCAGTGCTATTCTCTCAAATCATCACAACCTCACCTTCTCCAACAGACCCCAAAAGTCTGTTCTTTACATCTGTGTCTCTCTTGCTGTCTCGCATATAGGGTCATCATTACCGTCTTTCTAAATCCCATATATATGCATTAATATACTATATTAGTGTTTCTCTTTCTGACTTACTTCACTCTGTATAAGAGGCACCTCATTAGAACTGATTCAAATGCATTCTTTCTAAGAGCTGAGTAATATCCCATTGTGTATATGCACCACAGGTTCCTTATCCATTCATCTACAGATGAACATCTAGGTTGCTTCCATGTCCTAGCTAATGTACACAGTGAACATTGGGGTACATGTGACTCTTTCAATTCTGGTTTCCTCAGTGTGTATACCCAACAATGAAATTTCTGGGTCATTTGGCAGTTCTGTTTCCAATTTTTTAAGGAATCTCCACACTGTTCTCCTTTGCGGCTGTACTAGTTTGCTTTCCCACCAACAGGGTAAGAGGGTTCCCTTTCCTCCATACCTTCTCCAGATTTTATTGTTTGTAGACTTTTGGATCGCAGCCATTCTGACCAGTGTGAGATGGTACCTCATTGTGGTTTTGGTTTGATTTTTGATAGTGACTGATGTTGAGAATCTTTTCATGTGTTTGTTAGCCATCTGTATGCCTTCTTTGGAGAAATGTCTGTATAGTTTTTGGCCCATTTCATGACTGGGTCTTTAACTTTCTGGAATTGAGCTGCATGAGCTTCTTGTACATTTTGGAGATTAATTATTTGTCAGTTGCTTCATTTGCTGTTATCTTCTCCCATTCTGAAAGCTGTCTTTTCACCTTACTTATAGTTTCCTTCATTGTGCAAAAGCTTTTAAATTTAATTAGGTCCCATTTGTTTAATTTTGCTTTATTTCCATTATTCTGGGAGGTGTTTCATAGAGGATCCTGTTGTGATTTATGTCAGAGTGTTTTTCCCATGTTTTCCTCTAGGAGTTTTATAGTTTCTAGTCTTACATTTAGATCTTTAATCCATTTGGAGTTTATTTTTCTGTACGGTGTTAGAAAGTGTTCTAGTTTCATTCTTTTACAAGTGGTTGACCAGTTTTTCCAGCACCACTTGTTAAAGAGATTGTATTTTCTCCATTGTATATTCTTGCCTCCTTTGTTAAATATAAGGTGTCTATAGGTGTGTGGATTCACCTCTGGGCTTTCTGTTTTGTTCCATTGATCTATAGTTCTCTCTTTGTGACAATACCATGCTCTCTTGATGACTGTAGCTTTGTAGTATAGCCCCTGAAGTCAAGCAGGTTAATTCCTCCAGTTTCATTCTTCTTTCTCAAGATTGCTTTGGCTATTAGAGGTTTTTGTTTTTTTGTTTGTTTTTTTTTTTTTTTAATTTCCATACACATTTTGAAGTTATTTGTTCTATTTCTCTGAAAAATACCATTGGTAGCTTGATAGAGATTGCATTGAATCAATAGATTGCTTTGAGTAGTATACTCATTTTCACTATATTGATTCTTCCAATCCATGAACATGGTATATTTCTCCAATTATTTGTGTCATCTTTGATTTATTTCATCAGTGTCTTATAGTTATATATGTCTTTGTTTCTTTAGGTAAATATATTCCTAAGTATTTTATTCATTTCATTGCAATGGTGAATGGAATTGTTTGCTCAATTTCTCTTTCTGTTTTCTCATTGTTAGTGTATAAGAATGCAAGGGATTTCTTTGTGTTAATTTTATATCCTGCAACTTTACTATATTCATTGATTAGCTCCAATAATTAAGAAAACATGCCAGTTCTTACCTTTCAGACCATGTAACTAACAAAAAAAGAGAGTTCCAGAAAAAACATCTATTTCTGCTTTATTGACAATGCCAAAGCCTTTGACTGTGTGGATCACAATAAACTGTGGAAAATCTGAAAGAGATGGGACTACCAGACCACCTAACCTGCCTCTTGAGGAACCTATATGCAGGTCAGGAAGCAGCAGTTAGAATTGGACATGGAACAAAAGACTGGTTCCAAATAGGAAAAGGAGTAGATCAAGGCTGTATATTGTCACCCTGCTTATTTAACTTATATACAGAGTATATCATGAGAAATGCTCTGCTGGAAGAAGCACAAGCTGGAATCAAGATTGCCATGAGATATATCAATAACCTCAGATATGCAGATGACACCACCCTTATGGCAGAAAGTGAAGAGGAACTAAAGAGCCTCTTGATGAAAGTGAAAGAGGAGAGTGACACAGTTGGCTTAAAGCTCAACATTCAGAAAATGAAGATCATGGCATCTAGTCCAATCACTTCATGAGAAATAGATAAGGAAACAGTGGAACCTGTGTCAGACTTTATATTTTCGGGCTTCGAAATCACTGCAGATAGTGATTGCAGCCGTGAAATTAAAAGACGCTTACTCCTTGGAAGAAAAGTTATGACCAACCTAGGCAGCATATTGAAAAGCAGACATTATTTGGCCAACAAAGGTCCGTCTAGTCAAGGCTATGGTTTTTCCAGTGGCCATGTATGGATGTGAGATTTGGACTGTGAAGAAGGCTGAGCACCAAAGAATTGATGCTTTGAAGTGTGATGTTGGAGAAGACTCTTGAGAGCCCCTTTGACTGCAAGCAGCTCCAACCAGTCCATTCTAGAGGATATGAACCCTGGGTGTTCTTTGGAAGGGATGATGCTAAAGCTGAAACTGCAGTACTTTGGCCACCTGATGCAAAGAGCTGACTCACTGGAAAAGACTCTGATGCTGGGAGGGATTAGGGGCAGGAGGAGAAGGGGACAACAGAGGATTAGATGACTCGATGGACATGAGTTTGAATGAACTCCAGGAGATGGTGATGGATAGGGAGGCCTGGCGTGCGGCAATTCATGGGGTTGCAAAGAGTCGCACACGACTGAGTGAGTGAACTGAACTGAATTGACAAAAGTAACTGCTCATTTCAAGGAATGGCACAAACAGAAAAGAATAATTTCCTTTTGCTAATTAGCCAATACTGACAATGCTTGCCTACATGACTAAAATATCACTTATAAAGTGGAATTCTTAGTAAAGGGATGTCCACATCAGCATACCTTACATCAAAATTTAATTAATTTTTTCCTATTTTCTTATTTAGGATATATCTAAAGTTATATTCTGCTGATAATTTCAATATTGACAGAATATCATCATTTATTAAGTCTCTAAGAAAATATGCATAGCTCATTTACTCTTTGATTAATTTTTGGATATTCTGATATATGTGTATTTTCTAAACTATAAAATGGCACATAAATACAACAATTTATAAAAATAGAGTTATTATCCTCTTTATGAAAAGTGAAAACTGAAAATCAATCTTGAGTGATAAATATTTGAACCTATATTTAATAGCCATTATATTATGAGAAGTTTTCACTTTGTAAGGAGGTCATTTATCTACCAGTTTTTCAATATTCATCAAACTCCTCATGTCTTAACTTCCTTCTGACAATGTTCAGAAAATATGGTATATGATTAAAATAATCTATCTGAAATCCTTAACTCTCCAACTGTTCTCTTTTCATTGTACTCATACTCCTCCAAAATTCCAACTCTTGCTAAAATGAACCACTGATTATTCTCTGTCTATAATCATGGAGATGAATACTGTCACCATTTTTTCTGTGGGGACCCTGATTGCCCTACAAAGTTACAGACTCCCTTGATCTCATTCTACTTTGTGCTAGACACCTAAAATTTCACTACTTCTTCACCAATAATTTCTCTCTAGTTAAAGTCATATAATCACTTACAGTTATGTACTGTCTGTAGGCCAATGACTATAAAACTTTTTCACCATACCCCTGGATCAAATCTCCACTCCATTTTTATGGAACATTTGGTATGTTGCTTTTATCAATTTATTCGTAAGCCACTTACTAACTCCTACAACCAGGACCCTGTAGGCAACATCTCTCCACCCAGCTTATTATTAAAATACTTTTAATGCCCTTATCAGGACCAGATAAGCCACTCCTTTGTCATTACTTTTGTTATTACCTAAAATGGGTCTATGGCATGAAATATTTACCATTGGAAACACCCTAAACTGCTCTTATGGAGGACTAGGGAAAGAAATCAGTGACTTACATTCCCTCTGAGGAATAAGAGGATAAGACTTATGGCTGTTTTGCTAGGTTCCCAGTCTTAGCGCACAGGCTTGAATTGCTTTACATCATGGCATCTATCCCCATCCATGGTGGACACATCAGAAATGAGTTAAAATTACAACCCCTTTCAGCACTAGTCATGCTGAAAACCTTCAGGATACCTAACTCCAGCCTGGGGAGCCCAGGAAACCGACCTGCCTTGACCTGCCTAGAGATCTGGTCTCTGGGAGTTTGTCATGCTTCAGTCTGCTCAGGGATCTGCCAATTCAAGGGTCACAGGGGATTGACATGGCTTGACCTGCCCAGGGACCCAATTCTCAGGAGGTCAACATAACTCGACCTGCCAAGGGATTTGATCTCCAGGAGGTTGTTACTCTTCAACCTGCCTGGGGATCTGCATCCTGACTCAGGGATGCCTGGTTCTCAGGTTGTGACAATACCGCATAGAATAAGCTTCAGAAAGACTCATCCCTAAGGAAGTCCACCCATGGAAATAGGAAGGAGCCTATTACTTGTGGGAGTGTCTCAGCAATAACTCAGAAATACAACAAGAAACCCATTGCCTTTCTGGACAGGCTAAAAGAGGCCCTCAAAAAGTTTACCAGTCTGGACTTAGACTCTTATGAGGGACAGGCAATTTTAAAAAAACAAATTCCTGTCCCAATGTGAAGGAAGAACAGATAGGTGGTACAGGAGCCACACCTATGTGCATTAGATATCAGGATAAAGTTACAACAGCTACTCTTTAGATGAGATGGTCCAGACAGCCCCCAATACTTTTAATACAGAGAACAGGAGAGGAAGGCCAAGGACAAGGAAAGGAAGAAAAGGGAAGAGACAAGACATGCTGAGATGCTGGCTGCCTTCCAGGAAAGCCTTGTGGCAATCCCTGATTTCTTAAGGGACAAGGCACAAGACAAATGCCTAATCCATACACTAGCAGGACACTGGGCCAAAGAGGGTCCAAACAAGTCTCCTAAAACGACTTGCTACAAATACCATCAATTGGAACACTGGGCAGTACCCTGCCCTTGGGACCCAAGAACCTCAGAGTCAAACACCAAGTCTTCCCTCAGGATGGTTCAACAGGACTGAAGCAACCTGCTCCAGCCAGCCTGCCAGTCACAGATAACCATCATGGGGATGGAGCCAAGGGTGGAATTGGATGTGGCAGTTATGTCCAAGGATTTCTTGGTTGACACAGGGACCATCTACTCTGTCCTAACCTCTGACTCTGGGGACTTCTCCTCCAAAATCTGTACCACTTTGGGTGCTGCAGAAAAAACAATTACAAAAAGATTGACCTGAGCACATTTTTGTTACTGGGATGGACAAATATTTTCCCACCAGTTTCTGGTGGTTCTTGAGTGTCCTACTCCCTTATTGAGAAGAGATCTTTCTCTGCCTTCAAAATCTTACAGTCCTGATAGAAGATGCTTTAAAACTCTCTTTTGGAGACGAACTATTTTTTGTCAGCCATTAAGTGGAACAACTCCTGAATGTGGGAGGCCATTTATAGATGTCTGATCAAAGGATCCTCAGATATCAACTAGTGTTGATGGAAAATCCAGGCCTGACTCTATCCCCTTGTGAGGTTCTTAATCCAGCTACCCTCCTGCCTAGGCTCAAGGGCTCTCTCCTTTTCACTCTTGCTTAGAAATCTTGGACCACTGGACAAAACCCCAAAATGGATTTTCAGAAGATCTTCTGATCAATTCTGTGGAAATCTGGTATACTGATAGAAGCAGCTTTGTCTTAGATGGAAAGAAAAGAGCCAGATATGCAGCAGCCTCCAATTTTGAGAACACAGAGGTTAAGCCTTTGCCACCAGGTATTTCAGCCCAATTGGCTGAGCTCATAGACCTGACTTGAGCTATAGAGCTGGGAAAAGGAAAAAGAGTAGCTGTTTACACTGAATCCAATTATGTCTTTCTGATGCTACATGCGCATGCTGATATTTGAAAAGAAAGGGGCCACTTGACCACCCAAGGGTTACCATTAATTATGGTGATCAAATCCTCAGGCTCTTGGAGGCAGTCCATCTGCCCACTGAGGTTGCAGTCTCTCACTGTAAAGGACACCAAAAGGGAGCATGGAAGTGGCATGAGGGAACCAAACAGCTGATCAGGCAGCTAAAAGAATAGCATTACAGAACAATGGCCTAATAGGGGTTGCCACCTGTTCCACAGACTAACTAGCCAGAAGGAGTCTTCCTATACTGAAGGTGAGACTCTTAAAGCTAAGAGTGAGGACTTTCAAGAAGATAATATGGGGTGGTTCCAAAAGGAAGGACTCCTTTTCAGCCTGGGAACCTCCAAAGGAGATTGGTTAACTCCTTACATGCCATCACTCACTTAAGGGAGAAGGCCCTCCAAAGATTACTAGAAAAGTCCTTCAGAGGAACAAACCTCCAAACAACTATAAGACAAGTGGTCTTCTTTTGTCCCACTTGCCAATTGAACAATCCCCAAGAAACTTGAAGACCCCAGCTGGCCCAGTTCATCCAATGGGGAGAGGACTGACAGATGGACTTAACCCAGATGCCAGTTTCTCAAGGGTATAAATACCTATTAGATACATTCATAGGATGGACTGAAGGCTTTCCCACCCAGACTGAGAAGCTTGAGGAGGTGGTAAAAACAACTGCTCCATGAAATCATTCTGAGATTTGGTCTTCCCAGGTCATTACAAAGTGACAAGGGGACATCATTTACTTCTAAGGTCAGCCAAGAGGTCTCTAAAGCATTAGGCATTGCTTATTATCTGCATTGTGACCAGAGCCCTCAGTCTTTGGGAAAAGTAGAAACAGCCAATCAATTCCTAAAATCAGCAATCAAAAGATAACCCAGGAGACCTCCCTGGGGTAGAAGGAGGTTTTACCAATAGCTCTCCTCCACGCTGGTATTGTCCCTAAGTAACAGGCTGGTCTTATTCCTTATGAGATGCTATATAGGTGACCTTTTGTTTATGTCAGTGACCTCTTCCTAGATCTAGAGTCTCAGACCCTGCAGTCTTATACCATGGCCATTGAACAATTCCAACAAGATATACACTTGTGAGATGTCAACCAGGACCCAAAAGATTCTGAAGAGCCACCACTACATGCTCCAGGGACTCAAGTCCTAATTAAAATCTGGAAAGATGGGTCACCAAAGGCTCAACTCCAGCCCACATGGGAGGGCCCTAACACTGTAATACTTTCTACTTCCACAGCAGCCCAGGTACCAGGGCAACTTCTGTATTCACTACTCATGAGTCAAACTGTGGAAGAAAACAGAAGAGGACACTCAATACACTTGTCAACCAGCTACAACATGCAGTGCCAGTGGAACAAGGATATATAAAACTACACCCGACCACGGAAAATATCACTCACTCCTAGATGGACACCGCTATAAGAACTCTGAGGCTTGAGACTAGCAAGAGGGGGAGAGCCAATGCCCCTCGCCATCCCAATTCAGCAGGAAGTAGATAAGGAGATTTCAACACCCGTATTCACAAAGAATTGGGCCTCCCATATCTTGAAGAGAGAATGCTAGGTAGTTAAGATAGGAAAAAGAGTCTAAAATGGTGGTGGCTAAAAGACAAAAAAGGAGAAAAACTCGTGAAAATGGAGCAAGGAAAAATCCATGGACTGGAGTGAGAACTTCAGGTGAAACAAATATGCCTCTTTTTGGCCAGCCCAATTTGAATAGGGTAGGCTCAAGGGGCAGGGGGAGGAAACAGACTTATAAAAGGAGGAAGCCAAGACAGACTGAGGCCTTTCCTTTGGGGTTTGCCCACCCTCATGCCTCGAGGGTGTACTATCCTTTGCTTCCTGAATAAAACTGAGCTGTAACCAACTGTAACACTGATCCGCCATTTCAAATTTTTGCTATGGTGAGACAGAACTGAGGACATTACACACTCCCCCAACAGTTAATGGCAGATTTATTTTTCTGTTTTAGAAGTTGTCTGTTCTCTGCTTGTAAGAGTATATCCAAATACTTTGTGGCCAAAAACATGAACAATAGCAGATTGTATTAGATCACACTTAACTTCTGTTTCTAGGTGGACCTCGGCTCCAGGCAAACCTGGCTCCTTTACACTGTCACCAAATACTCAGAGTTTTGAGTGAAGTAGCAAAGAATTACTATTGCTTTGCCAGCCAAAAGGGCCACAGGAGATAAATGCCCTCAAAATCTTGTGTCCCAACTTGGATGGGGTAGTGAGAAGTTTAATAATAAAGATTCAAATAGGGTGTGATCAGCTCATGGACATTCTTCTGACTGATTTGTGGTGAGGTAAGTGGGAGTCAGCATCATCAGTCTTCAGGTCTGAGGTCTGCATGCTGTGGGCAGCATGCTGTTTTTAATTTCTCCCACCAGGTGGGGTTTCAGTTCTACAAAATTGCTCAAAGACATTGTGTGTATTACTTGATGGGGAAACTGGACCATGCCCCAAGGCTGCACTGTTGCTTCCCTTGATTTTGTTTGCCCCTGGGATCAAACCTCAGGTCTACTGTATTGCAGGTGGATTCTTTACCAGCTGATCTACAAGGGAACCCCAATAATATACTATAGTCAACTGTCCCAGGCAATTTCATGGCTCCAGTCACCATCTGCAGTGATTTTGGAGCCCAAGAAAATAAAGTCTTGAATGGTTTCCATTGTTTCCACATCTATTTGCCATGAAGTGATGTGACTGGATGCCATGATCTTAGTTTTTTCAACGTTGACGTTTAGCCAGTTTTTCACTTTCCACTTTCACTTTCATCAAGAGGCTTTAGTTCTTCTTCGTTATCTGCCATAAGGGTGATGTCATCTGCATATCTGAGGTTAATGATATTTCTCCCTGAAATCTTGATTTAGCTTGTGCTTCATCCAGCCCAGCATTTTGCATGATGTACTCTGCGTATAAGCTGTGAATGGCTGCAAAAAGTAATTAACACATTATCTCCCCAGTGCTGGTCAAGCCATGAAACTAACAGCCTTTGCTTTACTTCCTCATCTCTTTCCACTCTCTGTTCTATAAAGGAGACTAGCATCCAGAATCCAATAAGATAGCTATTTTTAACATTAGTCTAACACCTTCTTGGTCTGGTAGCTTTCCAAGTAAAGCCGTATTCCTTAACTCAAAATCTTGTCTGCAATTTATTGGCTTGTGGTGCAGAGAGCAGAGTGAGCTTGGGTTCAGTAGCAGTAAGCCTTTGTTGAACAGAAATTTTAATATGCAATTAAGTAAGCCTGCCATCCCCCCACCGCCCCGGTCTAACTTTGGATATAGAGAATAATGTATATTATTATATAAAATTACATTGCTTTATCTTGTTTCCCTGAATCCATTTTTATTTTCCTTGAATCCACTCTTATTCTCCTTGAGAGCACTCCCCAAATATATCCATTTAGCTAGAATCTCCATATTATGTTCCTTTTTAGAAATCTGACCTAAGCATTTGATATCAAAACCAGTCTTTCAGAATGGGATTCTAGAGTTGGATAAAAGTTCATCAATTATCTTCACATATTGTGGAGTCATGTCTTGTTAAATTTTGACTTAAATTATTTCCACTAAATGGATTCACTTGAAAGGATTTAAATTCAGAATTACCCTAGGGAGTGAAACGTTTCTTTTTGGATACCATCAAATGTACATTTTAATTTTTATTTAGGGTCATATACATAAATGTTAAAGAGTGAAAAATAATTCTTAGTACTTATGTTGATAAAGATAATTGCAAAAGCTGACTTTTCAAGTTCAATTAAAACTAATAATAATAATGATAACAGTTATTCATTGAATCCATACTACACTCTAAGAAAGTTAATCACATTATCATCCCTTAAAATTCACAGCAATCCTACAATTATGAAAGGCAACTTACATACAGATCCTTAGATCACCATTTTTTAAAGGTATACAGTGTTCTCCTAGGTTCAGACCAATAATGAACTGCTAATTTAAAGAAAAAGACAAAGTTAAATCCACCAGGATATTAAAATACATACATATTTACATATTACAGTAATTGAGGTTATGAACTGATATTTTTAAACATATAATTTCTTCCTTCTCTCCCACTCATTATCTTGCTCTTGTGTCCATCTACCAGCTGCCTATCTATCACCACTAGAAACTGTATCTTTTTACAGTTTTGTATCACAGTATCCTCAGAAAGTACTCTAATAGAACCTAGTTGAGACACGTCCATTATGCTAGCCTTTATTCAGCCCTTATTCTTTCTACCCATTCAACTGTTCTACAGATTTTTTTCTCCTCTTTCTTGCTTAATTGCATGCTGAAAATAATTGCCTTCTAGCTAAAGTTGTGCTATGCAACTGATGTCTACTTAATCCCTAATGCACCTTTCCTTCATGTGCTTTCTTTATTCTAGAAAGGAGGTCACAAAACAGTAACATTGAAGACCACCAGTACTTGTTTCTGAACCAACACCAGCCTTAGTGATCTCAATGTTTCTAGGAGGAAAGATGAATGAATGCTAGACTATATCAGCCCCAATCCTAATCTATAGCCCTATTTTCCACTATAAAACTTTCTATTTCCCAGAAAGAGGGGCACGATTTTGAAGACGTTGGCCTGTTGAGGACCCCTTAGCCTGGCATAGTAATAAAGTTACTCTTTTCTACTCTTCCAAACCTCTATCAGCACTGATAAACACTGATAAACAGAGGCTGTATCAGCACTGATAAACATTGATAAACAGAGGCTGGGTTTTTGACAACAAAGTACAGAAACTCATTTTTATTCCAGTACAAATGTTCCAGTTAATAAATGACAGTTTGGGAGTTTTACACATGCTTTCTGATGCTAAGAAAAGTCTACTAATTAAATTATATGGCTTGTTTACAGAGCACTACCATTTTGTTGCAGGAAGGGGGACCCCTTCCAGGACTCAAGAGTGGGCTCTTTTCTAACACTCAGAAATGAATTGTTGGAGACATAGATGCTGACAATGTAAGATACTTTATTGGGAAGGGGTATCCAGGGCCTTCCCAGTTGACACAGTGGTAAAGAACCTGCCTGACAATGCAGAAGACATGGGTTCAATCTCTGGGTTGGGAAGATCCCCTAGAGAAGGAATTGGTATCCCACTAAAATATTTTTGTCTGGAGAATCCCAAAGACAGAGGAATCTGGTGGACAGCAGTCCATGGGGTCACAAAAAGTCAGACACAACTGAGCAATACAGGATAAACACATGCCAGGATGGACAGCAGCAGGGTAAAGAAATCCTAGAAGAACTGCTTTGCCATGTGGCTTGCGGCCTCAGGTTTTATGTAAGTGGTTAGCTTCTGGATTGTGACTGGCCATTCTGACTCAGGATTTTTGCTGATTGTGTGCACATCACTCAGCCAAGAAGAGTTCCAACAAGAAGGATCCTGGGAGGTTAGTAGTGCATGAGGACTGGAGTCTTCTTTTGACCTGTCTGAATTCTTCCAGGTGGTGGTAGCTTGTTAGTTCTGCATTTCTTACTAGGACTTGTTTAAGAGAACTCACTGAAATGGTTATCATGGTGCCTGATCAAGGTGGGCAATTTCAGTCAGTGGTTCCCTAACAATTTGAATGGTCAAACAACTGAGCTAGCTTAATGAGGCAATTTTCCCATCTTCTATGGATTGTACAAATTTTTCTGTTCAGATTAAGCCTGGTTAAAAAAAAAAAATTAGCTTCAGAATTGAAGATAGGAAAATAAACATAGAAACGACTGGAGTACACTAAGCTGAGTCAGAGTAAATAGCAAGGGAAAAGCCCCAGGGAAGGAGCATGCTGGTGTTAGAAACATTATCAAGGAAGGAAAGAAGTAAGATGTGAGACGGAGAGATAGTTGAAGCCCCTTGAGTTAAGTCTTGAGTACAATGAGTATTTTAGAGTCCTCTGATTGTGGCAGAAAACCAATGGAAGCGTCTGTGCAGAGTGAGAGTGATGGATCTTAATTTAAATTTGAAAAGATCAACAACTGTGTTAACTGCTGCTGATTGCTTCAGTAACACATTTACAGAGAATGTCATTTAGCAAAAGAGGTGACTGCTGATCTAGACAAGAAATAAGTGCTGTAGCTGGAGGACAGTGTGTAAAATTGAGGGAGGGCTTTGTTTGTGTTTGTTCTAGATGAAAATTTTATACTTGCATATGCAGCTAAAAATGAGAGGCAAAATAGTACAGTGTTTTAGATCAGAGTCTGGAGGAGTAATATGCCTGGGCTCAAATTCCAACATAATTTTCTTAACTTAATTTTTTTATTTTGCCTTTTAAAAGTGGGTTTGATAATAATAAACCATGGGATTGTTGCTGTTGCTTAGTTGCTAAGTCACATCCAACTCTTCAGCAACCCTGTGAACTGCAGCCTCCCAGGCTCCTCTGTGAAATTTCCCAGGCAAGAGTACTGAAGTAGGTTGTCATTTCAAGGGCTTCCCAGGTGCTGCTAGTGGTAAAAAAAAAACCCGCTTCCAATGAAAGAGATGTAAGAGCCAGGAGCTTAATCCCTGGGTCATGAAGGTCCCCTGGAGGAGGACATGGCAACCCATTCCAGTACTCTTGCCTGAAGAATCCCATGGACAGAGGGTCCTTGCGGACTATGGCCCCCTAAGGGGTTGCAAAGAGTCAGACATGAGTGAAGCGATTTAGCACAGCACAGCCATTCCAAACCATAAGATTAAATAAAGACTAATTGAATTGTAACTTATGTAAAATGTTTAAAATTGTTTCCCACACATTATAAGCATTGTATATCATTAACTGTGAGAACTGGACCATAAAAAGACTAAGCACTGAAAATTGATGCTTTCGAACTGTGGTGTTGGAGAAGACTCTCGAGAGTTCCTTGGATAGCAAAAAAATCAAAGAAGTCAACCCTAGAGGAAATCAACACTGAATATTTATTGGAAGGACTGGTGCTGAAGCTGAAGCTTCAATACTTTGGCCACCTGATGAAAAGAGCCATGAGTCTCCAGATTTAAACTGGCCAGTCCCTGGAAAAGTCCCTGATTCTGGGAAAGACTGAAGGCAGGAGAAGTGGGGGAGTGTGAGAGGGGCAGAGAATGAGATGATTTGGAGCGCATCACTGAGTCAACGGAGATGAGTTTGGTCAAACTCCAGGAGATAGTGAAGGACAGGGAAGCCTGGCATGCTGCAGTTCATGGGGTCGTGGAGTAGGACAGCATTTAGTGGCTGAACAACAACAATCATTAACTATACAAAGGTAGAATATTTTGATATTAAAGGTAGAAAAATAATTGCTAGAGGAAAATCAATTGAATGGGAGCAAAGGATGGGAATTGTCATGGTCCATGCGCAGGCTGGAAAATAATTTCCAGACATGAAGCAGAATGAGAGGAGAATAAAGTTTATAAGAGTGGGGGATGCTATCAGTTTGCTGGCTCAAGGGAGAGTTGAACCCTTTCGCAGGCTAGCCTCAAGATGGAGAGAATTCCTACGGGAATGGTGACGTTAGGTGATTGGTTCCTATGATACAGGGTTGATAGATAATAGGGTGGGTGTTTTACCTAATATGGGATTAAGGGACTGGCCAGTTTAAATAAGGAGACTCATGATAACAGTTGCTATGGGACTTGATCAATTCCAGAGATTTTTATCCTATAACTTTGGTACAGGGTTCCACACCTGTAACCTTTCCAGGCTGCTGTTGCTGCTCCTAAGTCACTTCAGTCGTGTCCGACTCTGTGCGACCCCATAGACAGCAGCGCACCAGGCTCCCCTCTCCCTGGGATTCTCCAGGCACGAACACTGGAGTGGTTTGCCATTTCCTTCTCCAATGCATGAAAGTGAAAAGTGAAAGTGAAGTCGCTCAGTCATGTCTGACCCTTAGTGACCCCATGGACTGTAGGCCTACCAGGCTCCTCCGTCCATGGGATTTTCCAGGCTCTACAGAAACCATTGCTTAGAAAGAACTTAATATTAGCTTCGAACAGTATGACTCATCTACTTTAACATAAGGTAAGTCAAAGTGTGTGTGGTGATGTATGTAAGTTGATTTTCTCTTCCTTGAGGTATAATTTATGAGGAAAAAGCTCTTGTCTTATATTTGGACACGTAGAATATATATCTTCCCAAGGAGTACAGCTATTTGATTTATTCAGGGCATCTTTATTTGGATGACAAAACTAGAACAAAGCATTTATTAACTTTATATATTTGTATTGGCTTTATTTCAAACTATTTTTCTCAGCCGTTTTCTGAAAAACTAAAGTACATGCTTAAAATGTCTGCTATTAGAGTGTGCTAATTTTATAACTTTGCAAATTTCCCATCTGTTTTAAATTATTTCAACATAATATAAATAAATAGAAATGAACACAAAATAATTATGTAGAATCTCTTCATCCTTTAAGGATAAAAATCTTTATTTTGTTTCTTTAAAAAGAGAAAGATGACCTTAAAACCAACTATTTTATTTCCCTTATTGGTTATCTTAATGCACAAATTGACAACTAAATTGGTAAAGTATATCTCACTTTTTTATGCACAACTATAAGGACGTGATGAAACAATAGTTAAATACGCCAGTGCACTTAATCCTAACCTTTTTATTGATACTTATATTTAGCTTTGCAATCAAATTAGGAAATGATTTCCTTTAAAATACCTGAATCAGCACTCGATTCATGCCATTATGGTTAGAAAATATTTTCAAATTGAGCAAACATGTCATTAAGTAGTAGATGAAAAAATATGAGAAGGATATTTTAAACTTAAAGTCAATAATTACGGTTAGTTTTATGCAATCCTTCACTTGATGATTTATAAGGTTATTGTTATGTGAACCATCTGAGTAGCTGGTTGTCAACATTAGAGGGAAAACAGCTATATTTCTTATTATAGGTGCTTCTCATAGTATCAGCATATGATTTGAAGACAGATAAATCTCCAGGTTTTTTATGATTTATTGGGATCATTAGTACTTAGATGTTGAAAAACATTTACAGAAAAAAATTGCAAAAGCACACTGAATTATGAGGTTACTAATATGTCTTGCCTGCTAAGCCATGTCAGTCATGTCCAACCCTGTGCGACCCTATGAACTGTTCCTTACTAGGCGCCTCTGTCCATGGGATTCTCCAAGCAAGAATACTGCAGTAGGTTGCCACGCCCTTCTCCAGGGGATCTTCCTGATAAAGAGATCAAACTGGCGTCTTACATCTAATCTGTTTTGGTAGGTAGGTTCTTAACCACTAGCACCACCTGGGAAGCTAATTACTAATATGATATTGCTCCAAAGCGTGTTTATTTAAAATAAAAGCAGAAAAGCTATAGGAAACTATTCTATATTAAGTGTTCTGCAAGATAAATAAGTAAACAAATAC
The DNA here is from genome assembly GCA_917880005.1 of Nanger dama. Classification (NCBI taxonomy): domain Eukaryota; kingdom Metazoa; phylum Chordata; class Mammalia; order Artiodactyla; family Bovidae; genus Nanger; species Nanger dama. The sequence continues at coordinate 11,802,769 of CAKJTW010000014.1, forward strand.
TAAAAATTATTTGGTATTAATAATATGAACATATTATTATGTTCACTTAAAATCACTTTGGCACATAAACTATAATGAAAAACAAAGTGCATATATGTGGTTTTATATTTGAAACTATCTTACACTCAAACATAATTTTTCTTTCCTCAGTATTGTGTATTACAAGAGTTAAACTTTTTCTCTAAAGCCCCAGTTAGTAATTTTTACAGTTTGGGCTTGTGTTCTCTCTTACAGTTACTTCACTGTATGGCTATTCTGTGACAGCAGTCATAGGCAATATGTAGGTGAGCAGGCATGCCTGTTTTCCAATAAAATTTTGTTAACAAAATAAGGAAGAAGGCCAGGCAAGTTTGCCTACTCTTGATCTATTCAAATTTCAAAGTGGGTAAATGAATTAGAAATTGATTTTATTTGATTGTAATGCTTTTAAGAATCTGGAAAACAGTAGAACAGTTAGAGCTATTAGAACAGATAGAATAGTACAAATGTATCTATATATAGATATAATTATAGACATGACCATAATTAAAGATTGTGATATTAATATGAATATTATTTTACAGCATAAAGAAGTAAGGAGAGGCTTTAATTTATTTTAAATTTGTGTTTATTTGTTCATTTCTTTGGTTGCACCTAGATAGTTATCACACAAATTTTAAACTTAAAATACTGTGGTTAAAAATGTTGATGCCTACCACTCTGAAATTAAATTATATAAATAGCAACCTGGGAAACCTACATTCACGCATATACACTTCAGTTAAATCAAATATGTCTATTTTTACCATCCATCTTTCAACTCTTTTACAAAATGTGCAGCTGTAACAAATAGTTCAAATAATTTGTTAACCAAAAGGAATTCCAGCTTTTATTGGAAACAGTTTTTAGCTTAGCTAATTTGGTCATGAGATGTGAGGAGCTGACTCCTTGGAAAGGACCCTGATGCTGGGAAAGACTGAGGGCAGGAGAAGTGGGCAACAGAGGATGAGACAGTTGGATGGCATCACTGACTTAATGAACATGAGCTTGAGAAAACGCGGGAGATAGTGAAAGACAAGGAAGCCTGGTGTGCTGCAGGCCATGGAGTCACAAAGACTTGGACATGACTGAGCAGCTGAACAACAACTCTAAGCAATTACTTTTCTGTCTTCCTAAAGTTTTAATGAAAAATCATTTACGAAATATTATAATAGCATGAATATCAGCTCCAGGTTATAATCTCAGATTCTGATTTATGTCCTACACAAGTGCTAAGGAGGAGGCTGGATCAGGCATCTGTAAGTGAAGTTAAACCAATACAGTATTGTAACGTAGAATAAAGTAAAAATAAAAGTAAACAACAGCAACAACAACAACAACTTGTAATCCTTTTGCATCTGAATGAACAATACTCAGAAAGAAAAACTCAAAATATAGCTTACCAAATGTTTCCAGGAATTTTATTCTTATAACCAATAGATTAAACAATGTGGATAATCCACATGGCATATGCGCTTAAGGAATTTATAGTTCTGTAGACAAATGAAGGTAATGAATAGAAATGCCACGTTTGGGATTTAGATTCAACAGAAAGAGGGCTAAGCATTTTCATGTCCATTGTTCCAGTTAGCCAGGATTCACAGTATCAGTTGCTTGACAGTGTTAATTAGTCCCACATGAGAGTGATGCCAGATGAGTAGGGATGGTAATAGAAGAAAGAGGGCAAGTGCTTCTTCCCTTCAGCTTTGCATTGCCATGTATTTCTGTAATTCAACTGAAGCCAGATAATCAGGATTTCATAATAACAACAACAAAAAAACAACTAAGATTGTGCTGCTGCTGCTGCTAAGTCACTTCAGTCGTGTCCAACTCTGTGCAATCCCACAGACGGAAGCCCACCAGGCTCCCCAGTGCCTGGGATTCTCCAGGCAAGAACATTGGAGTGGGCTGCCATTTCCTTCTCCAAAGATTGTGCAGGCCAAGCAAGGTATCAATGCATCTGAGAGCTGGAGTCAATTTTAGGCAATATATTCTTCAAAGGTATCAACATCAATTTTGCATAATGAGTTTTTCATATTAATATAACAAAACATCATAGATACCAGTGATTATTCTCATATTTGTATGACTATCATGACGGGAAAAAAAAAAAAAAACATTCCCATGGTAACAAATATGGAGTAAAATCTGACTTACAGCTATCTTCAGGAAAAACTATATATACTAAATTAAATGTACTTGGAATTGATGCATGTAGAATTGCCAGATAAGCAATTCTAATTTTTTTATATGCCATATAGAATGAGCATTATATGTATTGTTTAAACTTGGTTTCAGAAACCAATATTATACGTATGCTATCTGCCTAAGCTTGATGCCTATGCTAATGGGTTCCCAGAATATGAGACTCTTTTTGCTTTCAAGAATGACTCTCACCAACTTTCTATGGAATCATATTATACTTTATTATTGAATTTTCTATAAATTTTGCATTTGAGGAATAAACAGCCCATAAGTCAATCTTGTCAGTAGATACTGTGAGATATGAAGTTGAAACCCTCTCAGAGAGGATTGTTTTTACATATGAGAGGAGTCAATCTTCAGTGAGAACAAAATTTAAATTATTCACAGAGAAGCATAGGTAAAAGTGTAGAAAGTAATGACATTATTCAGGTTCCTGAGGCCCAGTTAAATTTATACATTTTAAACTTTAATTTATGTATTCTACTTCTGTTGTTGTTCAGCCGCTCAGTTGTCTGACTCTTTGTGACCCCATGGACTGCAATACGCCAGGCTTCCCTGTCCTTTACCATCTCCCAGAGCTTGTTCAAACTCATGTCCATTGCGTTGATGATGCCATCCGAATATCCTGTCTTCTCTCATCACCTTCTCTTCCTGCCTTCAATCTTCACAAGCATCAGGGTCTTTTCCAATGAGTTGGCTCTTCACATCAGGTGGCCAAAGTATTGTGGCTTCAGTTTAAGCATATATCCTTCCAGTGGATATTCAGGACTGACTTCCTTTAGGATTGACTGGTTGGATCTCCTTGCAGTCCAAGGGACTCTCAAGAGTCTTCTCCAACACCACAGATCAAAAGCATCAATTCTTTGGTGCTCAGCCTTCTTTATGGCCCAACTCTCACATCCATACATGACTACTGGAAAAACCACAGTTTTGACTATACAGACCTTTGTTATTTAAAATTTTAAAATAAAAAAATAATATTAAAATATTGAAAATTATTTAAAAATAACAAAGGGCCATATTGAAAATAGAATTAAAATTCTATTTTTAATTGTCAAATATTCACTTATACTTCCAATAGCTATTTTATGCTTGTCTAAAATATTTAGAATCAAATTTCTCTCAGTTATTATCAAGAATTTATATCAATGAGTTATTTCATTTATTATCAAGAATATACATCAACGTTTGTCTTGTCAAACATTGCATATATATGGTTTTTTTACTTGTCAGATGAAGACATATATTTCTTCCAATGTAATAAAGAATTAATTTTAATGTAAAGATTAAAAAAATAAAACTAACTTGACTATTTCATGCTACATTTTTAATCCAATTACAATGAACATGAAACAGAAAATTTGGAGATGATGGTGAGAGTGAGTGGAAGAGAAGTGGGGAGAAAAACTAAGAGGGAGAGGACGATATTAGTGTCAGACTCCCACAGATTCATGCTTACAATTGTCTTCAATAAGTGTTGCCTTTGCTACCTTCAGTCTCCTGAGAAGCGGGTCGTATCTTCAGAGGCATTAGCGAAAAACACCATCTAAAGTCTTCCCCCACCATCTTCCTTGTAGGCAAAACAGAGCCAAACACAATAGCTTGAAAAGCAGTATTGCTTAGCTACTTCACTGCAAAATGAGATCTGCAGGACCCTATTTGAGTTGATTGCACATGACATCATATGCACTTCATTAAAGGGAGCAACATCCATTGCTCTGGGATTCTCTATATTCATAGGAAATATTGGAGTGTGCATGCAAGTTCAGGTGTTTCAGTCATGTCCAACTCTTTGCTGTGCTACGGATTGTGGCTTACCAGGCTTCTCTGTCCATGAGATTCTCTAGGCAAGAATATTGGAGTAGTTTGTCATGACTTCCATCAGGGGGATCTTCCTGACCCAGGGATTGGACCTGAGTCTCTTTCATTGCAGGCAGATTCTTAACTGCTGAGTCACTGGGGAACCCCAGGAAATATAGAGAGAAAAGTTCAAAGTTTACTCAATATAACAATTCTATGGTTATTGAAAGGATGAGAATAGTGTGATAAACTTAATGCCAATGAAGTCAACAAATTAAATAAAATGGAAAAATTTCACACCAAAGTATATTCAAAAGAAATCTATGATCTGGCAAACAATATTTCTGCTAAAGTAATTGCATTTTACTTTAGCAATCTGTAAAAATAATTTTCCATGAATTTTTCCCATATTTGTACATTTTTTGAGCCAAAATGCTGACTGCCCCTTGTTTCAGATTTCTTCAAGAATGTTCGTATAGCAGTTTTGGAAGACTGAGACAGTGCTCCCCCTCCCCACCCTCCACCCCCACCTTTAGAGGATAGGGAAGCATTGTTTACAGCCTTGGAAGTTAGTGTCTCTCTCTAGAGCAAAGAGCGGGCTTGATTGCTATTCAGGATAATAAAGGTAATATCTCCCTTAGAGCACAGATCAGATATATTTATAGGCCACCAAGTAATAAGTAAGTTCCCTAAACGCAAGTTACCTCTCAAATAACACAACCCACTGTATATGCAGATATTCATGTGGGCCTAATAATTCCATATTCATGGGACTTGTATGCAAGGGAAAAATATATAAATATTTTAATGATTAGTATGCTTGCTGTGTTGTGAATAATAAAGCTGTCTTGTCTTTTTCCAGCATTTATGAAACTGTGACAAGCTAACTTTATAGTTTTTAACAACACCTCCCCATGAATAAAACCCTAATCCGAGGTAGCTTCACCTATGAATTCTAGCAAATACACATGGAAGAAATTGCACCCATTATTCCAGAAATTCAAAAAGGAGAAAGTATTTCCCCACTCATTGTAAGATCAGCATTTTCTTTATATAAAAATCATAAAAATATATTACAAAAATTTGAGCTCACATAGAAATAGAAAACTCAAATAGGAAAACTCACATAGCTCAGTATTTCTAATGAAAATACATAACAATATTCTAAAAAACATTTTATCAGATTTAAAATAACTGTATATAAAATACATCATATCTAAGTATATTTTGTATCAGGAAAAGAAGGTCTAACTCTTGAAGGTCAGTCAATGAAATTGATCAGTTTAAAAAACTGAAAAAAATATATATATATACACACACACACATATATAAGACTACTTCTGTAGACACAGAAAAAAGCATACAAAAATCCAATATTTCTTCCCAATGAAAATGTTCAGGACACTCAAAACACAAGTGACTTCCTCAGTATAACAAAGAGCATCTTTAAAAACCTATAATTAATATCATACTTAATGGAAAAACATGTTCCATAAAAGACCAAATTGGTAAACTAAATCTTATTAATATTATAAAGTTTGACTCTCTGAAAAGTATACGAAGGAAAAAGATGAGGCAGAGAAAGAAGAAAAAATCTGCAAGTCACATATTATATATGCCTCCTATCTAGAATATACAAGGCATTATCAAAAATCCAAAATAAGAAATGAGCAAAAATTTGAGAAGACACTATTCCAAATTAGAAATACGTATGACAAATTAGTAAGTATGTGAAATAGGTACTCAACATCATTATTTATTAGGGAAAGACAAAACCACAGTGAGATAATACTGCACACAGTTAGAAGGACTAAAATAAAAATGAATGACTATATGAAATATTCACAAAGATCTATCACATTATTGTTAGGCATATGAAATAGTATAACTGTTTTGGAAAGCAGCATGACAATACTATGGAGATGTGAACAAAATGAAAGTTATATAAAAGTGAAAACAGTACTACCTTTTAAAATATCTAGTCCTTATATTATTTGCATATGTGCAGTATGGTGGCTGGTAACATTTATCTTTGAAAAATATAAGAAAAAAATTAGAAATTTTATTTAACTCTAATTTATACAAGTAAATAACTAAACCTAAAGATGGATTATTATTTATGATTACTTTATATTTATGATTACTTTATCTTTTTAAAAGAGCATTTCAATCATATGGTTGTATTTCTTTCCCCTTCTTCAGCTTATATATTGTTAATAGTAAGTGCAGAGCCTCAAATTAACTAAATTCTACTATTGATGCTATCCTTAAATCAAAAGATTAAATCAGTCCATTAACTCCACTGCAGAAAAAAAAATAGTGCAAAAAGTTAGCCATTATGAAACATGGAGTTGGGAAATTTAGGGATAATAAATTAAAGGTACCGAAGGCCATGATGACTACAGAGAAGAAAAAAGATCACAGATCTCCAAGGGTGCATTTATCTCTTATGTTGATGGCCCACTGATTAATAAAGCAGCTTCTCTTTTTCTAAATTGAGATGAGGGAGTGAGAAATCTATTATGGTTCCTGACTGAGAGAATTCATGAAAAAGTGAGGTGGGAGGTAGATGGCCCTCTAGGCTGAGCAGCTGGAGTTTGCCTCGGGGAGTAATTGGAGCTTTGTTTTCTCTAGATACTCTAAGGACACAGGTAGTGGCAAGAGTTGAACTCTACTGGAGTAAAGAGATAAGATGGTCATATCTACTGCTGCTGAAGTCAGGGAAACCTCCCTGACTACACAAACACAGGAACACAGGAAGTCTCCTTGGAAGGTAAAACAGGAAGGGATGCCACCATCACCCCATAATAAGTGTTGTCATACCTCCCATTAACCTCTGCGCTGCAACTCATTTTGGCAAAAAGATGGGCATGCATATGGAGAGTCTTAGGGCAGGCCAAATGTGGGAAAATAATTAAGATAATTGGCCAAAGCAGAACAAATAAATTACTTAACTGCCTGTTTACTGTACTACTCTTCTCTAGAGAGGACATCCTATTTTTTTTTTTCCAGTGTGTATTCCTGTCTGGCTTCTCTCTTAAATAAATAAACTGCTTTTCTGTGTGCTCTCCAACCTGTGCTCTGCTAATAATAATAACATTTGCAATTTTTTTTTATAGCTTTTGCTTCTTTGAAACTTTCTTTCTCTCAAATGGGGCAAAAGCCAGGACAACTTTGCTTCCAGCCTCTAGTTCCTGGTGGATTAACAGCTAGGATTCCTGGTTTTCATCTCAGCTATTCAGGTCCCAGAGAAGGCAATGGCAACCCACTCCAGTACTCTTGCCTGGAAAATCCCATGGGCGGAGGAGCCTGGTAGACTGCAGCCCATGGGGTAGCGAAGAGTCGGACACGACTGAGCGACTTCCCTTTCCCTTTTCATTTTCATGCATTGGAGAAGGAAACAACAACCCACTCCAGTGTCCTTGCCTGGAGAATCCCAAGGTCGGGGAGCCTGGTGGGCTGCCTGTCTATGGGGTCGCACAGAGTCGGACACGACTGAAGCGACTTAGCAGCAGCAGCATTCAGGTCCCATTCCTGGTCAGGGAACCGAAATCCTGCTTCAGGACTACTCACTTTTATCTCTCCAAGGGCAGAAGGAAGAACTCAAGTCACTAGAACCAGCTTTGTGTGTTAAAGCAGAGCTGTCTTTTTAGTAATCACTTTCAGTTCAGTTCAGTTCAATCGCTCAGTCGTGTACGAGTCTTTGGGACCCTGTGAATCGCAGCACGCCTTATTGAACATTTATTTAGCACCTATTTCAAGGACAGTGCTAGGCTAGCTGTTCAAAGATTATTGATTGGAACTCTTCCTCACTGGAATTTGTGACTCTATAGTATTTTATGTATGTATTCTTGCCTGGAGAATTCCATGGACACAGAGGAACCTGGCAGGCTAAAGTCCATATCTTTGCAAAGAGCTGGACACTATTGAAGCGACTAAGAATACACACACACATTCTTATCGCCTCAATAATTTATGGCAGATTTTTATTTTATAAAGAATTATAATGTAGCACTGCTATACTTTCCCATGTAGCACATAGTTGGATACACTGAATGTATATGGAATTTGGGTGCCTTAAATTGGAGAGTTAAACCTTTTGTAAAGACTCAAATTAGTGCAAAATCCTTCACACTGAGTTGAAACCTGCAGGTAAGCACAGGCTGCAGGGTACTTTAGAGGTATTTATTGGAGAAAATCCCACAGTGAAGAAAAATAATATTGGCCAAATGCCTGCTGTTTTATGCTGAACTTTTAAGAACAAGTCTGTGACACCCTCTCTTTATCACTGCTATCTTTTGAAATTAAAGAAAAGCAAATTAACTATCCTAGCTTCAGTAAAAGGTGTCAAAGGATAAAAATCTGGTATAAGAACCTAGAGGGTTTTTCTGTGAAGAGATTTCAGCCCATTACATACATGATCTAATGAATCCCTGCAATGGTTATAAGAAACAGATATGGATAAGTATTGTTATTCTTTTAGTGCTTTGCAGGGGAAATAAAATCATCAAATAGAATTTTCAAGCCCCTCACTCAAAGAACTCAGTGTTGTATTTGTCTACTTAGCTTTGGACTGCTCCCCAGATGTCAGAAAAGATGAACCATAATCTCCCACAGGCATGTTTGATGTGATTCACATAGGGCAAAACAGATGGCAGAAATGTATAACCTCTTTTGTAGGAAAAAATAGAAGCTATATTCAACAAGAGATGGAGGGAAGTGAATGCTATTGAGTGATAATCACCACCAAGTTGAGAGAACTGCAAAGGCTTTGCCTCAAAATTCTGAACAGAATAAATTTTGATCACACGCAAGGAAAAAATAATTCTTAGGAGCTAAAGAGAAACTTGAAAGAAAAAAGATCAAGAGAAATATAAGATCCAGAAAAATAAAATATATAGACCCATCCCCAATTGTGTGTTTAAACTATATTAGTGCAGCAGATGGTTTCTGGGTTATTTGAATTCTAGCATAAAATAATCTAGTCCATATGAATAAAAATGTATCATTTTTTGTATTAAGATAGAAAGAGAAATAGGAGTATAATGATGAACAACTTTTAATGGACTGTGTAATTAATATGGAGTTTCTGGACTGGCTTCAGAATGAATTCTATCTAAGAAGGAATATTACAATGTCATCCTCTCATTTCGCTTCCCTGGTGGCTCAGACAGTAAAGAATCAGCCTGTAATGTGGGAGATCTGGGTTCAGTTCCTGGGTCAGGAAGATTCTCTGGAGAAGGCAGAGAATGGCAGCCCACTCCAGTATTCTTGCTTGGATAAGTCCACAGACTAAGGAGCCTAGTGGGCTACAGTCCATGGGGTTGCAAAGAGTCAGATAAGACTGTGTGATTAACACTTTCACTTCCTCTCAACATTGACATATATGTCTCCAACACACACATATTAATATTGCACTAAAATTTATTCAATGTTTTGAGCAAATTCTATGTGCTAGTAATTGTTTGGCATTATTATACACATGTCCATATTCTATTCCCATATTAGCATAGAAACTCATTTGTTTAAATCATTTTTAAATTCCATCTAAACACATAACTAAGCTAAATTAACTGTAGTTTGACTAAAGTTTATTGATGTAAACAACATATAATGGCTATTCAAGCACTATTGTTTAGTTGCTAAATCATGTCCGACTTTTTGTGACCCCCATGGACTGTAGCCTGCCAGGCTCCGCTATCCATAGGATTTCCCAGGAAAAAATACCAGAGTGTGTTGCAATTTCTTTTTCCGGGAGATCTTTTCTATCCAGGGATTGAATATATGTCACCTGCATTAGCAGGTGTATTCTTTACCAGTGAGCACTATAAAACTAGGCAGTTTAGATACTGAAACATCCCAGTGTGGTGTTCACAATTTTTAATCATTTTTTGCATATTGAATATTATTTTTACTCTTATTTGCCATAGTCATTTATCCTCTTGCCTTAAATAAATTTCGGAAAATCCATGGCATTGTTCTTTCTTTTTCCTGACTCTATCAATACTAGCACCAATGGTAGGGGAGCAAAGAAAACTGTGACTATTATTTACTGCACAGCAAGGAATTCACAGCTTACTCTTTCCTAGGAAGCTTTACTAGTGGAGAAATATTCACTTAAGGGCTAATGAAAAATTTTGCTGCTCACAGTGGGGGTGGAGGGGTTTAGACTTAGATTTTTATTTCACTTGTTTTAATCTTTCGACTGACCAACAATAGCTGCTGGAAAATTTGTTATCAATTATTTCTCTCCTCCAATTATCCACACAGGACTTAAGCGGGTGAGGATTTCCTCTCTCAGTATCATTTATTGCTAATAGAAAAAAACAAACATAGATGATCTGTGATTGAACTAGACATTAAACTTTCTGTTTTCAAATAGACTGTAGGTTATGTTTTGAGTTTAGTTTTTGATCCTTAGTATGTTCATATGTGTATCTATGTCCAATGCCAAAAATCTATCCATCATGCATCTACTTTTAGTTTCATTTCTCAAACAAATTTTTCATTTGCCTATTCAGTAGATATCTATTGAACATACACCACATTAAGGATAGTGTGTACAGCATTGGACACTCCATAATGAGTCAAAGTTTCACCTTTTATTGCAAATTGAGCCTTTTTGGTTGTTTGAAATTATGGTTGATAAATGCTTTCTAGTTTGATGAAAGAGTTTTTGATACTTTTAATGTTCTGACTTCTATAGGCTGCTTTCAATGTAGATAAAACAAAGCTGCTTTTATTTGACAGTTTGGATCATAATAAATTGTGGAAAATTCTGAAAGAGATGAGAATACCAGAACACCTGACCTGCCTCTTGAGAAACCTATATGCAGGTCAGGAAGCAACAGTTAAAACTGGACATGGAACAACAAACTGGTTCCAAAAGGAAAAGGAGTACATTGAGGCTGTATATTTCCACCCTGCTTATTTAACCTATATGCAGAGTACATCATATGGGCTGGAAGAAGCACAAGCTGGAATCAAGATTACCAGGAGAAATATCAATAACCTCAGATATGCAGATGACACCATTCTTATGTTAGAAAGTGAAGAGGACCTAAAAAGCCTCTAGATGAAAGTGAAAGAGGAGAGTGAAAAAGTTGGTTTAAAGCTCAGCATTCAGAAAATGAAAATCATGGCATCCGGTCCCATCACTTCATGGGAAATAGATGGGGAAACAGTGGAAACAGTGTCAGACGCTCCAAAATCACTGCAGACGGTGGCTGCAGCCATGAAATTAAAAGACACTTACTCCTTGAAATAAGAGTTATGACCAACCTAGATAGTATATTGAAAAGCAGAGACATTGCTTTGCCAACAATGGTCCATCTAGTCAAGGATATGGTTTTTTCCAGTGGTCATGTATGGATGTGAGAATTGGACTATGAAGAAAGCTGAGCACCAAAGAATTGATGCTTTTGAACTGTTGTGTTGGAGACTCTTGTGAGTCTTTTGGACTGAAAGGAGATCCAACCAGTCCATTCTGAAGGAGATCAACCCTGGGTGTTCTTTGGAAGGAATGATGCTAAAGCTGAAACTCCAGTATTTTGGCCACCTCATGCGAAGAGTTGACTCACTGGAAAAGACTCTGATGCTGGGAGGGATTGGGGGCAGGAGGAGAAGAAGACAACAGAGGATGAGATGGCTGGATGGCATCACCAACTTGATGGACGTGAGTCTGAGTGAACTCTGGGAGTTGGTGATGGACAGGGAGGCCTGGCATGCTGCTTCATGGGGTCACAAAGAGTTGGACATGACTGAGCGACTGAACTGAACTAACTGACTGATTCTGTACCATGATTGATATATTACCTCCATCATCCATCAAAAAAACCTGTCATTTTTAAAAAGAAATAATGTTAAAGTAGTTAAGCAACTTCAAGCTATTTTGAAAACACATTTTAATTAATGGATTACCTGGCTTCAGAGAGTTTAGCATGCACAGATACTAACAGGTATGTATATTCATCCTTGTGTTTTCACTTTAACCCATAAAACGTCTTGCATTACTTCTTATGAAATACTTCTTTAAAAATGAACAACTGGACAGTTAAACATATACTTACAAAAATGAAAATATTAATTTTTCTTGTCATGTAAAATTAAACATTTTATTTGAATATGTTTAAGCCAACATAAATTATATCAATGTATATTTTAGTCTGAGTCATATAATCTTAGCTGTTTCAATTAAATATCTCAAAGATTTAATTTTTATTAGCTATTAAATAAGTTAAATATACCGTAAATAGGAATAATTCTTCCTGGGCTCATGCAAGCCAAATGCTAGATTTTCAGCTAACCTGAAATTAAAATGCCTGTGTTCAATAGGAAAAAAAAAAAAAAAAGTAGATCTGAATTCATGAAAAATCAAATAGAGAAAAGGGGAAAGAAAGAAATGAAAGAAAAAAGAGAAATAAAGATAAAAAGGAACAGAAGGAAGGAAGGAAGAAAGTGATAGAAATACTCACCTAAATACTTTATACAAGCTACTTTATCTCAATAAACTTCTACAAAGTATATATTGTTACTTCATTTTTAAAAATGGGAAAACAAATGCAGTGTGAGTTTATGTAACTGCTCTAGATCATAGTCTGAGAATGATAGGATAATAATCTGAACCCATACAACCCCATGCTAAAATATTATTACAGATGGAATGTATAAGATATAGTAGCATTATCAGAGTCCCTCAATTAGTAAACATGCTTTAGGTAATGTTTGGGGATCTTCTTCCTTACTACTAAGGTGACCTTCCAAGTGGAAAATACTTGCCTGTTGAATCAGGTAAGCCTGATTTTTTTTCCTCAGCTGTGCACACCAAAACTCTAAAAACTAATTTATTTAAAGTTATTTAACCTGTGGCTTTTAATTAAGTACTAAGGTAAGAAGTTTCAGCAAATAATTTGATTAAGCAAATATAGTTAGAGTCAAATAGAATTAGTTTCAAATATTTTCTTTTGTCACTTTCACCTTGGACAAGTCATTAGCCATTCACTCTGACTAGATAATATGAGAATAATCTGATAATTTTACTAGGCTCTTATCAGTATTAGATAAAATAGTAAATGTAATGTAGCAAAGTGTGTGAACTTCAAAATAGTGTGCCTAAATCAGAGATGAGTGAGTGAAGTCGCTCAGTCGTGTCCAACTCTTTGCAACCCCATGGACTGTAGCCTACCAGGCTCCTCTGTCCATGTTGTCTCACTATTAAGCTGAGAGAAAACATAGAAATTTCTTAAAATAAATACATAAGTGAAAAGTGTCATCAAAACTAGGGATCAGGAAGCTTTTCTCTGAAGAGCTTAATAGTAAATATTTTAAGTCATATCATCACTATTACAACTAAGAGATTTGACCATTGCAACATGTATGCCTCTATAAAGGAATATATATATATATATATATATATATATATATATATATATTTAAATAGATAGAGTCTTGCTTCAATTAAACTTCATTTACAAAATTAGGCAGTGAGGTATATTAGGCACAAAGATCACAGTTTCTCATCCCTTGATGAAATCAATGGCTTAATCGAATAATGAAATAAGAGTTTGCTAGTTTAATCAAAAAAAAAAAAGGCAGCAAAATAAATACAAAACAAAAAAAAATCAAAAATCCAAATCATCAGTGTTATTGATTATGAACTCTTCATGCATGGCAAAGTGGTTTTTTTTTTTTTGGTATTTTATATTTTTGTAGAGTAAACGGTAAACAGTTATGTATTAATTCCTTTCACCATAAGGAAATATCTACCAAGTGCTTAAGGTCTAAATAATGAAACATTGATTCCACATAAAATAAATTTTGGCATAAGCATTAGAAAGGCAATAATTTTTCTGTAGACGTTAAAGATAGGATATACTTGATACAAATAATTCTAATCTTCCTAAATAACCATTGAATAGGGGGTACAGAAACATATGAAAAAGAACAGATAATAAATGATTACTTGGTTAATAGAAATTGGGATAGGGTATACAATGCTAAACAATTTCTGAGGAAGGAAAGCGGTGACAGGTCCAGAGGTTTGTTATGATAGCTGGAAAAGTGTTGGAAAAAAATTGTCATGTGAAGCAGAGAGACAAAGCACAAACATAGATGAAAGTCAGAGTTTCATGACTAGAAGTTAAGAGCAATTAGAATAAATATTTTGAATCATAGGCTTATAGGACAAGAGGTTTAATACTAGAAAAGAAAACATTTAAACTCAGCATCTACAATGTATTAAGGTATTTGAGTAATGAAAATCTTTCCCTTTTTGCTTGGTTATTTGACTTATTTTTCATTAGAAAATGAAATATTATCTCAGTACCATGAAAAAATACACTTAAAGTTCAGATATAGTTTTGTTATGCATTTTTATTCAACCAATAAAAACACCTTCAATATCCTAGAGAATGAGGGCTTCACCAGAAATCTGGATGATATAATGAAGTCAAGGTTAGAAAGGAAGCAGATCTTTATTTAAATTATAACAAAGGAATAAGAGAACATACAAAGACAAAAGTAGGCTGAATGATCAATGGACTCTGACGTAATTTGTTATGGCTATTTATAGTGACATTGTTTCTGGTTTGCAAAGTCAGTTCTAGTAGGCAAAAGCCTAGCATTCAATAAGCCAATTTCCCTATCTACCTTATGAATATGTAAATATATTCTTAGGTATCTATGGAATAAAAAAGCAAAAAAAAAATGTTCGAAAGGACTTCATAACACCCCTGGATATTTTGTAACCACAACTGAATATAACAATTTTTAAATATTATTAAAATATATCATTTTCACAACTCAGGGGCTTAACAATCTGAAATAAAAGAAATTCATCTAGACAGACTAGAACAGATAATAACATAAACTACAAATGGAGCATTGAAGGGTTCATACAAGAAAGCAGAAGATTTGAATTTACTTCAAAACATCAACTGAATGTATTTGTAGTGCAGAAAGTTGTCACTAGGAATGCATTTGTAAAACATTGATGAATAGCTGATTCCTTATCTGAAAATACTCTCTCTAGAAATATGTGTGTAGATTTTATTTCAGAAACTAAGTAATTTAAGTCAATTTCCCATAAGATATACTGGCCTTAAATGAGTAAATCTGGATTATTTTTCTAAAAGAAGTATGAGCTTTATCATACTATTGAATAGCAACAACAACAACAACAAAAATGCAGAAAAAAACCCAATGGAGAAATAGGCTGAAAACTGAAATAAACCTTCCTCCAAAGAAGACATGAAGATGACCAATAGACACATTAAAATGTGCTCAACATTGATATTTGTTAGAGAAAGGCAAATCAAAAATACAGTCCAGTACCACCTCACTCCAGTCATAATGACCATCATTTAAAAGTTCACAAAAAACAAATGCTGAAGAAGTGTGGAGAAAAGGGAATCCTCTTAAAGTGTTGGTGGGGATGTAAACTGATGTACCCACTATGAAAAACACTATGGAATTTCCTTAAAAAACTAAATGTAGAGTTGCCATGTTTTCCTGCTCTTGGGCATATATCTGGAGAAAGCTATAATTTGAAAAGATATATAAAGATACATGTATCTTGCTCTTCACCACAGCACTATTTCTAATAGCCAAGGCATGGAAACAACCTAAGTGTTCATTGACAGATGGCTGGGTAAAAAGATGTGCTACATACGTGCAATGGAGGACTACTCAACCATAAAAAATAATCAAATAATATCATATGCAGCAATATGAATACAATTATAGATTTCCATAGAGAAGGCAATGGCACCCCACTCCGGTACTCTTGCCTGGAAAATCCCATGGATAGAGGAGCCTGGTGGTCTAGTCCATGGGGTCGCTAAGAGTTGGACATGACTGAGCAACTTCACTTTCACTTTTCATTTTCCTGCATTGGAGAAGGAAATGGCAACCCACTCCAGTGTTCTTGCCTGGAGAATCCCAGGGACGGGGGGAGCCTGGTCGGCTGCCATCTATGGAGTCGCACAGTCAGACACGACTGAAGCGATTTAGCAGCAGCAGCACAGATTTCCGTACTAAATGAACTTAGGCAAAGATAAATATTATATGATATCACTTTCATGTGGAATCTAAAATACGACACAAATGAACTTAGCTACAAAACAGAAACCCACTCACAGACATAGAAAAGAGACTTGTGGTTTCCAAGGGGGAGAAGAGTTGGGAAAGGGATAGATTAGGAGTTTGGGATTAGTAGATGCACGCTATCACATACAGGATGGATCAACAACAAAGTATAGCACAGGAAACTATACTTAGTAACCTGTGATTAACCATGCAAACTAAGTTGCTTCAGTCAGGTCTTCAGTCAGTCCTATGGACTGCACCCTGCCAGGCTCCTCTGTCCATGGGATTATCCAGGCAAGAATACTGGAGAGGGTTGCCATGACTTCGTTCAGGGTGATGAATCATAATGGAAAAGAATATGAAAAATAATGTATATATGTAAAGCTGAATTAATTTACTGTGCAGTAGAAATTAATACAACATTGTAAATCAACTATTTCTATAAAATAAATTTTAAAAATAAGTATAAGTTTTACATTACATAGCTTTATGAAAGAGTAAAATGTTCCCATAAAAATAAGAACAAAAGGAACGATTAATATAGCTAAGTCTATTATATTCAAATTTCTCATTAGTATCATAAAACATTGGAAGGTAATAAAATATAGGCCTTCCCTTGTGGCTGAGCTGGTAAAGAAATATTAGTGAGAGAAGTAAAAGCATTGCTATTTGAGAATAGCATGATTCAATAAGAAAACACAAGAGCTGATTAAAATAAGCTTATAAAAATTGCTTTAAATGATCAAAATAATTAGTAAGTACATACAAACTTTAAAAAATGTTGGAAAAGAAAATATTGAACACACTGAAAGGCTCTTTTTATTAAATATCTTAATATTTTTTTCTTTATATCAATGCATAATTTCAGCTTAATTCTACTTAATATGGGGAATGGGGAGACATTTTAAATTCTATAAAATAATTTGAAAGTATATAATATTTATCTAGAAGACAATAAGGAATATGTTTTTTCAAAAGCTAAGAAAATAAATGAACTCTTCAATAAAACAAAATGCTGTCTTTAAAATGGATAACAAACAAAGATCTACCATATGAAAGTGAAAGTTGCTCAGTCATGGCTGACTGTTTGCAACCCGGTGGATTGATACTGGAATAGGTAACTTTTCCCTTCTCCTGGGAATCTTCCCAACCCAGGCATTGAACACAGGTCTCACATTGCAGGTGGATTCTTTACCACCTGAGCTACAAGGGAAGTCCTACTGTACAGCACAGGAAACTCTGGCCAATGTCATGTGGCAACCAGGTGGGAGACAATGTTGAGGGAGAAGGGATACATTTACATGTATGGCTGAATCCCTTTGCCATCAATGAAAGCTATCACAATGTTGTTAATCAGCTATGCTTTGATACAAAATAAAAAGTTTATTAAGATAAGAAAAATAGAAAATAATTAAAACCAAAGTAAGTAAATCTGTATCTAGTTTGTCACACAACAAGTCTCATTACAAATAGATTTAAACACTGTCTTATGCATTCCTTGTAAAATATGATCTAAAATTAAAAAGGAACTATTTTAAGAAATTGATATTAGTTGTAGTGTTGGTATTGCTGCTATGACAATAGCTGTGTGGAAATTGTTAGATAATTAATCAGACATGAGTGTCCCCCCCCACACACACACATACTGGATCATTTGTTTTCTCTCCTTCTTCCAACACTGGTAATCAGAATAGGCCCAAAGATCTTCTGTTGTTATGATCAAGAACTGCTAGGTTTCCAGCCTTATCTGGACCAAACAAGATAAAACCTGCCAGTACAGTTTGATGCAGGTGTACCAAGACCTAATGACTCAAAGAAAACTGGGTTTTGTTATGCAACATTTGTAATAAATTAGCATTAGAGTTTTTGCCTCTCTGTGAGTTTCACACAGGTACTCAAGACCAGTTATATAACCTAAAGCTGTCAATCAGTTTGTCAGTCAAATGTCACAGGACACCAGGAGGGACTTTCCACCACTCCAAAAAAATCAACCCATTTCCCATTGTAGTAATGGTTTTTGTTTGGAGACAGCCTGCTCTCCTCATATCTCAAGAGTGAGGTTTTTGGTTTCCAGACAACCTGCTCCCCTTCTCCCTCTCTGGAGCCAACTTTGGTTTGCTTAATAAAACACTTGCTACTTAAAACTGCTCTATGTCCCTTGACTGAATGCTTTCCTTTGGGAGAAAAGGACCAACGAAATTGCTATTTTGGCAATAATAGTAAAATGAAGCAAGTATCCAATTTATATGATATTCTAACATTCCCAATGTCCCTTGAAAACAAAATTCTTAGCCTCTAAGAAATGAAATATGGATGAAATGGTCAACCTCTAGAAATAACTAAATTAGAAGCACAATGAAAAATTAAATAGTATATTAGACAATGAAGAGAAGATTAAGAAACAAATGAGAAATACTCAGAATTCAGTACATTGGAAAAAGAAACTGAAATAAAGGAAGACAAGTAAAGAGTTTCCCTCCTCCACAAAAAAGAAAAAGGAGAATGTGGGATATACAATTTTCAAAGACATAATAGTTGATCATTTTGAAGAATTTTAAGATGAAGGGCACCAAGATGGGAACAAAGATGAAATCATATTATTATATATATTGTGTATATTCTGTGTTTCATGATCTGACAAAGTAGAAATATGCCAATAAATAAGTGAGGAAAGGTTCATTGGTTGTTGTATAAGCAATAGCTGAGATTTAAAGAATACTATAATTCAAAAGAGTCGGATACGACTGAGCAACTGAACTGAACTGAACTGAACTGAACTGAACTGATAAACACAGAGGGCTTCTCTGGTAGCTCAGCTGGTAAAGAATCTGTCTGCAATCCAGGAGATCCTGGTTTAATTCCTCGATGCAGAAGATCCCATGGAGAAGTACCCAATCCAGTATTCTTGGGCTTCCTAGGTGGCTCAGATAGTAAAGAATCTGCCTGTAATGCAGGAGACCTGGATTTGATCTCTGGTTGGGAAGATCCGCTGGAGGAAGGCACGGCAATCCACTCCGGTATTCTTTACTTAGTGAAGTCACTCAGTCATGTCCGACTCTTCGCGACCCCATGGACTATGTAGCCCACCAGGCTCCTTCGTCCATGGAATTTTCCAGGCAAGAATACTGGAGTGGGTTGCCATTTCATTCTCCAATTCTTTGCTTGGAGAATCCCCATGGGCAGAGGAGCCTGGTTGGCTAGGGTGCATGGAGTCGCAAGGAGTAGGACACAGCTAAAGGACTAAGCACAGCACAGCATAGCACATAAACACTGGAAGACCTCATGGTAACAGTTCCAATAATAAGAGAATGGCAAAAGCATTTTAAAAATTTTATCTGTTTTTTAATGTATGGCTGCACTGGGTCTTTGGTGTTGAGGACAGGATTTCTCTAGTTTCAACTTTGATCTGTGGTGGCTTCTCTTGCTATGGAGCATGGGCTCTAGGATAAGTGGGCTTCAGGAGTTGCAGCATGTAGGCTCAGTAGCTGTGACTCACGGGGCTCTAGAATGGAAGCTTTGGAGCTGTGGCACACAAGCTTAGTTGCCCTGTGCATGTGGAATCCTCCAGTCCCAGGGTTTGAACTGGTGTTCCCTGCATTGCAAGATGGATTCTTAGCTACTGGACCATGATGGAAGTCCAGGAGCACTTTTTAAATATTATAAGTTCATAGATAACTGCAAGAACAAAAATACAGGCTCCTTAAATAACAAAAGACTTTTTAAATAAAATGGCAAAGTTATCTTGTTAATAAACAAAATAACAAAAAACTACATACTATTTTAACATAATGTTAATAAAACAGAGTTGAAAGAAAAAAATATATGACAATTCTATAATATAAATGGAATAACTCAACTATTAAACTAATTTTTCACAATAAGAATATTGTGAATATTTATTCACAAATTAGAAAGCTATAATTTTTACAAAATGAAATTTACAAAAACATGTGAGACAACCAGCAATTCTGGGCTTGTTATATACCACTTAGTATAACAGATCATGTGCACAAAAGGTAAGGGTATAGAAACTAGACAGCATCATCAAAGTAGTATGTTTTGTCAATATGAATGTTTACATTTAAATAATAAATCACTTTCTTTTCAAGCTCACAAAACATTCACAAAAGTTGATCATATATTATAGTAAGGTAAATATTAGTAAGTTACATTACCTACAAATAACACAATAAACCTTCTCTGTTCATCATTTCATTTTTAAATATGAAATTATTTTTTTTTAAGACAAAGATATTTACTTAAGGAAAATGAAATATCTTCTATCAAACAACATTTGAATGAAAGAAGAAATAAACTCAAAGCTCAGAATTTCTAATAATTATGACAGGGCATCTTCACTCAAAACCTTGTATATAGTACGAATTTTCATAGCAGCTTTGTTATATCCCCAAACTAGAAATAGCTCAAATAATAATAAGTAAAAGGATAAACATATTGATATTTTGACTAATTTGTCTACCAGTTAGAGGAAAGTATTTTATAATGGTCCACTACATTGTCTACTTGCTATATATAACTAAATTCATTTTGAGTAGAAATTTAAAATTATTACCTCTTCTTTGTGTTTTATCAATGTGTGAACAAAATGATCTCATTATGAAGAGCATATTATCAGATTTTAAGACTTTTGAACAAAGCCTCTTTCTCCTAACTGAAATATTAACCACTAATTCTGATAGTTAATCCACTTGTTAAGTTTCTCTTCACAGCAATTGTATTTCATTATTTCTATGTCTTCTTCTTGTGTGTTTATCTTCATCTATTGTTTGTTTTTGAGTGTGGTGATTTGGTCCTTTACTTCTTTCTCATTTTACTTGTTTGCCTCTACTAAGCTTGAAGATGTAAACCAAAAGGCAATCAATCTAATTATCATACTCTATAATAACCTATATGGGAAAAGAATCTGACAACAAATAGATATCTGGTATATATATAAAAAACTGAATCATTTTGCTGTACACCTGAAACTAATTGCCAGCTTTAAAGAGATCTTCTCTAACATGATTGAATTCATTTTCCCACATTCCAGGCAGATTCTTTACCATGTGAGCCACCAGGGAAGCCCCTTTTCTAACATACCAACTCATAATGTTCCCCACTGCTTTTGGATTTTTTTCTTGCTATTTGCAATGTTTTTAAATGTGGATCTTTTAAATAATTATCTGTGAGCTTTTGAAGCCTTCATGTCCTGAGAATCGATACTTTTCTATCTTGACTCAGATACCACACTATTTATTATTGTAGCTTTAAACAGTTGAAAAGCTTCCCTGGGCATCCGTGGTGACTCACATGGTAAAAATCCATCTGCAATGTGGGAGACCTGGGTTGGATCCCTGGGTTAGGAAGATCCCCTGGAGAAGGAAATGGCTACTCACTCCTGTATTCTACGTGGAGAATTCCATGGGCTGTACAGTCTAGGAAGTCGCAAAGAGTCAGCCATGACTGAGCAACTTCCATATTTTAAAACAGTTGTAAATTGAAACAACATGTCTCCCAAAGTTTTTAAGAAGTGAAAATACATTGTTTCAGACCTACTCACTTTATTTCCATCAAAATTTCAAATTTAACTTAAATATTTCAACAGAGTCTCGCTTTTTTGAAATTAAAGCTATAAGTCAATTGGCAGAGAAGGCAATGGCACCCCACTCCAGTACTCTTGCCTGAAAAATCCTATGGACGGATGAACCTGGTGGGCTGCAGTCCATGGGGTCGCTAAGAGTCGGACACGACTGAGCAACTTCACTTTCACTTTTCCCTTTCATGCATTGGAGAAGGAAATGGCAACCCACTCCAGTGTTCTTGCCTGGAGAATCCCAGGGACAAGGGAGACTGGTGGGCTGCCATCTATGGGGTCGCACAGAGTCGGACATGACTGAAGTGACTTAGCAACACAGGTTAATTTGAGAAGAATTTGGCATCTTAAAACTGTTAAGGATTCTTCTGATTCTTAAGGACAGTACACCTTTCCACTTGTTTATGTGCAATTGACCTTTCAACAACAATGTGAGTTATGAGATACAGATGTTCTGATCCTTGGCACAGTCAAAAGTCATATAAAACTTTATAGTCGGCCCACAGTTCAGTTCAGTTCAATTGCTCAGTCATGTCCAACTCTTTGCAACCCCATGAATCGCAGCACACTAGGCCTCCCTGTCCATCACCAACTCCTGGAGTTCACTCAGACTCATGTCCATCAAGTCAGTGATGCCATCCAGCCATCTCATCCTTGGTTGTCCCCTTCTCCTCCTGCCCCCAATACCTCCCAGCATCAGAGTCTTTTCCAATGAGTCAACTCTTCACATCAGGTGGCCAAGTACTGGAATTTCAGCTTCAGTATCATTCCCTCCAAAGAAATCCCAGGGTTGATCTCCTTCAGAATGGACTGGTTGGATCTCCTTGCAGTCCAAGGGACTCTCAAGAGTCTTCTCCATCATCACAGTTCAAAAGCATCAATTCTTTGGCACTCAGCTTTCTTCACAGTCCAATACTCCCATCCATACATGACCACTGGAAAAGTCATAGCCTTGACTAGATGGACCTTTGTTGGCAAAGCAATGTCTCTGCTTTTCAATATGCTATCTAGGTTAGTCATAGCTTTTCTTCCAAGGAGTAAGTGTCTTTTAATTTCATGGCTGCAGTCACCATCTGCAGTGATTTTAGAGCCCAAAAAATAAAGTCTGACACTGTTTCCACTGTTTCTCCGTCTATTTCCCATGATTGTTGGCCCTACTACTACTACTACTAAGTTGCTTCAGTCGTGTCCGACTCGGTGCGACCACAGAGACGGCAGCCCACCAGTCTCCCCCATCCCTGGGATTCTCCAGGCAAGAACATTGGAGTGGGTTGCCATTTCTTTCTCCAATGCATGAAAGGGAAAAGTGAAAGTGAACTTGCTCAGTAGTGTCCGACTCTTAGCGACCCCATGGACTGTAGCCTACCAGGCTCCTCTGTCCATGGGATTTTCCAGGCAAGAGTACTGGAGTGGGGTGCCATTGCCTTGAGGGAGGCTTTTCTTTCAAAACACAAATTCCATTTACATTTACCCAAGAAAAAAGCTAAGTTGCATGCATCATGAAACAAAAAAATAGAATAAAGAAAAACCTTTGATTATATATTTAACTACAGTATTGCTAGCTATTTCCACAATCACAATACTTTTTAAGAAATCTGGACTTTTACATAATGATATGTTAGTAATATATGAATAATTACCCATATCAAGTACTTAAATCTGTAACTTGTTACTCTTTGTTTTGTTATTATTTTCATTGTCATTTGCATGTTTAGTAGAGTCTCATGTCCAATTTTCTTTTTGATATTTTCAACAATATCGCATTATGAGTTAGAGCAAACTCAGGAAGATAGTGAAGGACACAGAAATCTGACATGCTACAGTTCATGAGGTCACAGAGAGTGGGACATGACTTTTTACTGTACAACAACAATCATTTCAATATTTGTAAACCTTTTTGCATGTGTTCTGGCCATTTTGCTTTTCTATTCTCAAAATTTTAAAGCAAATAATGTGTTCAAAATACATACCATTCTCAGAGATAGCAAACATATCTTCAGGATCACATAGAAACCTCAGAATAAAAATATGTTGGGTTAGCTCTCATCACTTATAAAATAACATTATTGATTTTCATGGACTCGTGTATTTCCTGTTTATACTCATTGCAGGCAGTCATAAGCATCTGAATTTGAAGGGACTTCTTAGTATTATGGGCTTCCCTGGTGGAAGGGAACAGCTGTAGTATTCCTGTCTGGAGAATTCAATGGATAGATAATCTGGTGTACTACAGTTCATGGGTTTGCAAAGAGTTAGATCTGACTGAGAGACAAAAACTTTCACTTTATCAGTGTTACAGAAAACTTGATACATAGAATTCAGTTCAGTTCAGTCACTTAGTCCTGTTCAACTCTTTGTGACCCCATGAATCGCAGCAAGCCAGGCCTCCCTGTCCATCACCAACTCCTGGAGTTCACTCAGACCCACATCCATCAAGTCAGTGATGATTCACTAATGTATACAGTCAGAGATGTTTACCCCATTTTGTTTGAATTATTAAAGAATGGGATCAATGCACATGAACACATAATATGTGATCATTCATGAAAAGAAAATTTTATAGTCTTTAAAATGATGTTATAGATCTCTATTTATTGGCATAAAAATATGTGTACAAAAAGGCATTAAATGAAAAATCAGATCACAACTAGTAAGCATCATATAAATTAATTCTTATTAAAGATATGATATAAATCCTTCTAAAACCAGAGTTACAGAAATAAATTATTTTTTATGTGATGTCATGTATTTTGTTATATTATTGATATTAGTTTATACTATAAAAGAATATAAAAAATATCTACAACAAATTTTACCAAATCCTTAAGTCATAGACTTTCAGGTGATTTTTCAATTCATTGTATTTTCAGCACTTTCTAAATGTATTTTTTAATGGATTACTAATAAATTACCCATTGTTGTTCAGTTGCTGAGTTGTGTCTGTTTGTGACCCCATGGACTGCAGCAGGCCAGGTTTCCCTGCCCTTCACTATCTGCCAGAGTTTGCTCAAACTCATATCCATTGAGTCAATGATGGCATCCAACAATCTCGTATTCTGTCACCCCTTCTCCTGCCCTCAATCTTTCTCAGCATCAGGGTCTTTTCAAATGCGTCAGCTCTTCACATCAGGTGGCCAAAATATTGGAGTTTCAGCTTCAACATCAGTCCTTCCAATGAACACCCAGGACTTATCTCTTTTAGGATGGACTGGTTGGATCTCCTTGCAGTCCAAGGTACTCTCAAGTGTCTTCTCCAACAGCACAATTCAAAAGCATCAATTATTTGGTGCTCAGCTTTCTTTATAGTCCAACTCTCACATCCACACATGACCACTGGAAAAACCATAGCCTTGACTAGATGGACCTTTGTTGGCAAAGTAATGTCTCTGCTTTTGAATATGCTATCTAGGTTGGTCATAACTTTCCTTCCAAGGAGTAAGCATCTTTTAATTTCATGGCTGCAGTCACTATCTGCAGTGATTTTGGAGCCCCCAAAATAAAGTCTGACACTGTTGTTTCCCCTGTTTCCCCATCTGTTTTCCATGAAATGATGGGACCGGATGCCATGATCTTCTTTTTCTGAATGTTGAACTTTAAGCTAACATTTTATCCTCCTCTTTCACTTTCACTTTTTAGTTCCTCTTCACTTTTGCCATAAGGGTGGTGTCATCTATCTTTCTGAAGTTATTGATATCTCTCCCAGCAATCTTGATTCCAGCTTGTGCTTCTTCCAGCCCAGCGTTTCTCATGATGTACTCTGCATATAAGTTAAATAAGCAGGGTGACAGTATACAGCCTTAATAGCACATATTTCAACATTAATATCAACATTAATATTCTGGCTTCCAACTGATTGATATTCATTTTCAGTTTAAGCAAGAAAAATGAGTGCTGCTTTTTTAGTCTCTCTGCTGCTGCTGCTGCTGCTGCTGCTAAGAGGCGTCAGTCCTGCCTGACTCTGTGTGACCCCATAGATGGCAGCCCACCAGGCTCCCCCGTTCCTGGAATTCTCCAGGCAAGAACACTGGAGTGGGTTACCAATTCCTTTTCCAGTGCATGAAAGTGAAAAGTGAAAATGAAGTCGCTTAGTCTTGTCTGACTCTTTGCGACCCCATGGCAACAACTCCAGTACTCTTGTCTGGAAAATCCCATGCATGGAGGAGCCTGATGGGCTGCGGTCCAGGGCCTCACTACAAGTTGGGCACGACTGAGCAACTTCACTTTCACTTTTCACTTTCCTGCATTGGAGAAGGAAGTGGTAACCCACTCCAGTGTTCTTGCCTGGAGAATCCCAGGGACAGGGGAGTCTGGTGGACTTCCATCTATGGGGTCTCACAGAGTCGGACATGACTAAGGCGACTTAGCAGCAACAGCAGGACTGCAGCCTACCAGGCTCCTCCATCCAAGGGAATTTCCAGGCAAGAGTACTGGAGTGGATTGCCATTGCCTTCTCCATTTTAGTCCCTCAACTCACAATAAATCATGTGAATAATAAATTATAAAAATGCATGTTACTGAATATGTATACCTATACTTTTATATACACACACATATACAAAGAGAGAGGTAGATAAATAGATACATTTTATGTGTATTTTTTTATACACACACATATACAAAGAGAGAGGTAGATAAATAGATACATTTTATGTGTAGTATCAAGTCAGTGGATGCATGGAGATAAGATGACCTTTATCTTAATAAATACAGTGTTCACCAAGGTGAATTTCTGTCAAGATGCTCACAGAGTTTAACAAAAGTCCTTATTTTAGAGCTGAAATCAAATTGCTTGTTCCCATTAAGAAAGACCTTTATGGCCTTTCTACATTTCTTTCCACAAAACTAAAAGTAGACTAAGCATGGGTGACAGCACTTGGTAAAAGTGATTGTACTGACATTTTAGATCTGTCAAGTCTTTCTGTAACTACTGCACTATAGGTAGCCTAATGAGACACAGTGCATAGTAACACAGTGAGAAAAACCCTTTAGAACTCTTGTTACAGTCATTTGAAGGGGGTTGGAACTCTGAAGGCCATCAATTCCTGCTGGGAAGTAGAATCTTTTGGTAGCTGCTGAATTGCAGCAAAATGTCTTGAAAGCAATTCCCTTCAGTCATAACAATGCAAAGATTTAGATATATTAAGCTTTTGTTGATGATGGGTACAAGCTTGGCATCCTTGTAAATGGAATTCCTATCCAGGATGGCGCTCTCTAAAAATTCAAAGATTTACTTAAATAGCTTTTACTCCTCTGCATAGAAAATTAAATTTGTGGTGCATGAACTTAGACAATTTCTTAAATTATTTAGCCTTTTAATGCTATACAGAGCCTTGCATTTTTCTGTTACAGTAAAATAAAACTGTTGAGAATGGCACTGATGTTTGGCCCTTTCCTCTGAAAGATAACTGCAAAAAGATTTCTACTCAGAAGAACTGAATATAAAGGTATCAAATTTTGAGAAACTGTAGGTAAATAAAAGTTACATATGCCCTTTCAATAAATATTTATTGATAATCAACTTTATGTAATGTAACCATGGTAAGAACTATGACTAAGCCATGATTACTGTACCCAAATGGCTTAAACTGTAGAGAAGTAAGGGCTTTCCTAGTGGCTCAGCTGGTAAAGAACCCACCTGCAATGCAGGAGATGTAAGAAATGCAGGTTTGATCCCTGGGTAGGGAAGATCCCTTGGAGAAAGAAATGGCATCCCACTCTAGTGTTCTTGCTTCGAGAATTTCATAGACAGAGGAGCTACTATGGTCCTACAGTACTATAGTCCTATAGTAATACAGTGGGCTACTATAGTCCATGGGGTCTCAAAGAGTTGAACACAGCTGAGCACACACATGCATATATTCCCATGTAAAGAAGTAAAACATAATATTAAATAGTTATAAAATAAGGCAGAATAAAATGCGTGAAAATTTACATGCATTATTTGTTATTTGGTTCTCCCCTTTTCAAAAAATATTTAAGGAAGCATACTATATATGGCTGTATATATATGTGTATGATTGAATGTGACATTTCTTTGTAGAATTCCTATGACTAAAATAAATAAGAAATGTGATGGTATAAGCAATTAATTTTATCTTACAGAAAGACAGTTTCTTAATATTTATATACAAAAGAAAATATTTGTGTAATCATGCAAGAAACTATAACAGATATTGGTTATTGGGGTGAACAGTATCTTCTACATCTTTGCAGGTAAGAAAAGATTTATTATTTTTTCTTTATTATCTTCAAAAGAATCAATGCATGTCATTAAATTGTAATGTTTTATTAACTAATTTATAGAACACAGATGTATTTCTCTAGCGAAACTTGTGCATGTTAAGGAATTGGAGTGGTTGTTAAACAATGTTATATACACATTTTCCACAGCAAAATGTAAAAAAATCGTGTCTGCAATTGAAAAATTAAAACATTGATGTAGATTTGATTTCAACATTAGGAAATATTTTAAAACAAGATAAAGTTTCCTCCTCCAACCCCAGGATGGTAATTATTAAAAAGTGCAGTTATAAAATAGACTGAATTTTTTATTATAAAATTTATGTTGCATGCAATGCTAAGTCACTTCAGGTGTGGTCTGACTCTTTATAACCCAATGGGCTATAGACCACCAGGCTACTCTGTCCATGGGATTCTCCGGGAAAGAACACTAAAGTGGGTTGCCGTGCCCTCCTCCAGGGGACCTTACTGACCCAGGATCTGAACCCATGTCTCTTTCATTTTCTGATTTGGCAGGTAGGTTCTTTATCATGAGTGCCACCTGAAAAGCTTCTAAGCTTTATGCTACCATTTAGCTTTTTAAAACCTGGTACATGTGATACTTCAATCAAATATATTTATTTTTCACACCATGGGTATCTGATTCTCCTGATGAAATCATATCTGCATTTTTTTAAATTCTGGGGTTATTCTTTCTATACACCACCTTTTAAGAAGAAACTCATCAGGAATAGGGAAGAAGAGTGTTCTTTTATTTCAAAAGACTAATCAATTTTCTTTGCAACTAGATTTACCATTTCAGACATTAAATATTATACAAATATTGATTATGATGAAAGCATTAAATATAATGAAACCTAAAAGGAGGCACAGAAACGTTAAGAAATTTGCCCAAAATCACATAGATAGTTAAAAAAAAAAAAAAAAGGAAAGAAAGCTGACTCAAACTTAGAATATGTACCAATAGCCTTGTTCTACACTGTGCCTTTTGTCCACTGATAATAGTAGAATTTCTTAAAAGAATGTATACTGTTTATATAGAATTATCCTAGATATATGTTCTCATAAATGTAAATTTTATAATAAACTTTATGCTTATAGGCAATATTAAATGGATTTATGAAAATGAACTAATGCAATATTTTGTTTCAAAGTAGAAGGCAAAATGCACGCACATAGAATAACATCCACTTTCTCCTTAAGTTTATTACAGCTGTTATTATCCTATTTTATAATTGATACCTACTCTTGAGAACAGAGATTTTGCCTGTAAGCTTGGTTAATGTCAAAATATAACAAATGATGGAAGAATGGAAGGAATGGAATGAACTATATATAATCTCATAATCAAACTTGCCTAATCATGCTTTTGCCATTTATTAACTGCATATCATTATCTATTATTGTGCTAAAAATTATATACATTATTTACAACCCTCTCAACAACACTGCAAATCATATGTCATTACTAACAGGCTGCACAGAAAAAAAAGCAAGAACTCTGAGACATATAACTGCGCCACAGCCACACAGTGATTAAATGGTAGAGATGTAATCTAAATCTAACTTCATCCATCACTGCACTTTGGAGTTGCTTTGCAGGGAATACTTCTCTCTGCCTTTTACAAAGAAACCTGTGCATTGAAAATGAACTTCATCTGGGTTATCTCAGGACAAGCTTAATTTCACTATAATTTCAATTCAATTGATAGGGGAGCAATTAACATACCATATTATCTCTTTTCATATATTAATTATCATCCAACAGAAGAGACACCGGTTTAAAGGGAAAATATAACATTTTCTTCTTCAGTTAAGCATAATTATAATGATGGTTTCACTTCAGAATAAGTTAAGATAGGCAGAGCCTTCGTGCACATTCAGTGTTCCAAAATAACCTCTTGAATTTGGTTAGATTTTAACTGAATCCTAGTAGTTTCATGTGTATTTTAAGAACAGTTCAGAGATACCAGCCTGGAATATATGGAAACCTGAAGCTTTTTTTCAGAATTTATTTTAGATCATCTCATGAGAGATAACCTACTAGTGATGTCTGAGATTCAAACTTACTCCCATCAGGATAGATGGCTTGGTCCACTAAATTGTGAAAGAGATTAAGAGATACCCTTTGTTGTTCCCTTTCACATGTTTCAGTCAAATAAATGGAAAGCAACTTGCAAGAGAAAACTCTCACCCACTGTGACATATTGAGGAGCCACACACTGTGAAGCTGCTTAATTTTTTTTCCCCTATTTTTCTTTAACCCACACTCTTTCCTAAGAAAAATTCCCTTCCTTTACTCCTTCCTTGTGAAAGAAACCACAGTGCTGAGTTGAAAATTCATTTGTGGACTCTCAGAACTAGTTTATCTTTATTGCTCAGTAAAATGTTGTGGAGGAGAAGGCAATGGCAACCCACTCCAGTACTCTTGCCTGGAAAATCCCATGGAGGAAGGAGCCTGGTAGGCTGCAATCCTTGGGGTCCCGCAGAGTCAGACAAGACTGAGCGACTTCACTTTCACTTTCATGCACTGGAGAAGGAGATGGCAACCCACTGCAGTGTTCTTGCCTGGAGAATCCCATGGATGGGGGACCCTGGTTGGCTGCCATCTATGGGGTCGCACAGAGTCGGACACGACTGAAGCAACTTAGCAGCAGCAAAATGTTGTGGAAAGAATCAAAACTTCATATTTGAAATATAAGAGGGACTAAAAGCTGGGATTCTTCTACTTGAACATTTCCTAATCTCACTATATTTGAAGTCATTCTTATCTGGAATGGTTACTTTTGGTTTGAGAATTTAGAACTGTCAAAAGAGTCTTTTGATTCTGCACGTTGAATCGCAAATGCATTTTTCTTTGAGACTGTAAAGATACTCACCCAAAGAATTTAGATTCAGTTGTGCCAGTATATTACGTCCATTTTCTCTCTGAGCTTATTAAATTTCCACATTTCATCAGAATAATCAGAATGTCCTACTCTGCCAAATTGATATTTAGTTGCTTCCAATGATGATCACTGTAGTATTCAATTTTTTTTTAACCTTCTAAGGATGTTTTCTTGACATTTGCTGAGGTATGCTTCAGTGGTTTCAAAGTTTTCCAATATGATAATCTTTATGCTTTTATCTGCTTTAGAAATGAATGTACTTTGAAATCTCTTCATGAGACAAACTCTTTTATATACTGTTTTATAATAAAACTTTAGAATTATTTTCTCCTTTAATCTTTGTATTTATGATAAGACAATACCATCTTTATTATTCATTTAACTCATTTCCCTCTGGGACAAATGTGTTCTTTAGCATTTTGACATACTTCAACTTAACAAATGTTTATTTAAGTCATATTTACATTTAATATTTAAGCATGCCATAGTATTAGCTATTATGCAAATTGTAATAAAAACAGAAAGGTATTTGGAGTCAGGCTACTTATGTTCAAGTATGGGCAAAGCCAGGACAAGCTGTAAATGGTAAGGAATCTCAAAAATAGACAGACTTAGATTCAAATCTCAAACTCATAACCTACTCACAGTATGAACTTAGATGAACTGAAATTGTAGTTCTTTTATCTGTTAATGGAGACAGTAGTATATAATGTTCAGAAAAATAATTAAAATAAGTGTTCTGTGTTCTCTAGGGTACTTAAAAGGATAAGAGGTTAGCAGAAGATGAGATGGAATAGTCCCTGGTGCTAGGATAGATTGAAGGCAGGAGGATAAGAGGATGACAGAGCATGAGATGGTTGGATGGCATCACTGATTCAATGAACATGAGTTTGAGCAAGCTCTGGGAGATAGTGAAGGATGGGGAATCCTGGCATCCTGCAGTCCGTGAGATCATAGAGTCAGACACAACTGAGTGACTGAATAGCACCAAAAACGTATTATTTTACTGCAAGCCAATATTAAATCCTAAAATATCAATCATCAGCCTTTATATAAAGCTGCATATTAAAATCAGAACCCACACAATTTGCTTTTCTGGATTGTGTAATATTGTTCTTAAATGCCTACAGCTACATATTATAAATCATATGTTAAAATAAGTTAGTTGTATCATGAGTTTACAGCTTTGTCTCAAAATTACTGTATGAAAAGAAATGGAGTAAGATTTTTACATTTACATTCAAATGAACAAGAATTAATATCATCACAGCGTTTTGCCCTTTATAGAGTCAATAAATATTTGATGTTTCTTATGATAAACATGATAAAAATAATAAATCCTGGAATTTTGTCCTCTAATATCTATTATATTGTCATTTAAAAATTTACATAGAAATGGTCATGCTATATTTTCAAATCCTAGATTTTGAGCTTCCTCAGTTCAAATACATTGTACTTATGTATTTTCAATTTTAATACATGGTGATAAATAACTTTAGAAGAGCCTGGTAAGTTAACAATAACCCAAAATCAAAAAATAAGGAAAAAAGAGGTGGAGGGGGTAAAGAATATTATATGGATTATAATTCAATCAGAAATGAAATTATAGTTTGGTCAGGACAGTGATGTATTATATATTAGGTGTAACTTATACTTTTATATATATTATACATTGTAGACAGAAAATGTAAGTTAAAGAATAGAAAAATAAGAATAAATAAAACTGAAAAATCCTTGAGACCATTGGAACACAATCAACCATAACAGTATCTATATACTACGAAGGCTTAAAAAGAATTTTTGGTTTCCCTTGTGAGATTCTTGGACTTCCCTGAAAGATGAATTGATAAAGAATCCACCTGCAATGCAGGAGACCCCCATCTGATTCTTGGGTAGGGAAGACCCTCTGAGGAAAGGATAGGCATCCCACTGCAGTATTCTTGGATTTCCCTTGTGGCTCAGCTGGTAAAGAATCTGCCTTCAATGAAGATGATCTGGGTTCAATCTGTGGGTTGGAAAAATTCCTTGGAGAAGGGAAAGGCTGTCCACTCCGATATTCTGGCCTGGATAATTCCACGAACTATATAGTCCATGGAGTCACAAAGAATTGGACATGATTTAGCATGTTTTTATTTCACTTCACGTAAAAGGATAAGGAAGAGAGTAAGGGAAGGAAATGGCAACCCACTCCAGTATTCTTACCTGGAGAATCCCATGGACAGAGGATTCTGGCAGGCCACGGTCCATGGAGTTGCAGAGAACTGCACACTACTGAAGTGACTGAGCACACAAAGGGAAGAAAGAATATGTGAGGAAATAATGTCCAAAATTTCCATGCATTTGATCTACTTATGCAAAAGGCTTAATGAACTCTGTATACAATACATGATATGAGCATTAGAACTAAACACATAAAATTTAACTGTTCTAAGATAGGATTTTGAAATATAAAATGCAACATAAGTATATTTTTGTTTGTAAATATTTTCTATGTGATTTAAAATATGATTGTATCAAAATAAGCAAAAATAACTTTAAATGATCACACAATGTGTATAGATGAAATCTTAACAGTAACAGGATAAAGGCTAGAGATGAATATACAGGATCAAAGTTGTATATTTTTTGAAATTAAGTCAGTATTAAATTAAATATAAATGTAACAAAGTCTCCAATCCAAAAAAAAAGCAGAAGAAAAGATAAATATATAACAATTCAACTATAAGATGTCTTCAAGTGATTCATTTTATATTAAAATATACAAATAAGTTAAATTAAAATGATTGAAAAATGTATTAGAGGCAAACACTACTCAAATGAGAGCTGGAATGGCTGCATAAACATTTTATAGAATAGTTTTTAAAACATAAATTACTACCAGAGACAAAGACAGACATTATAAATTATAAAATTTCATTTCTTCAAGAATATATAACAGTTAAAATCATATATTTGCAATGAAAACAGAGTTCCAAAATACATTAAACAAAAGCTAGCAAGTGGGCTCAGTGGTAGAGAATCTGTCTGCTAATGCACAAGATGTGGGTTCAATCCCTGGATTGGAAAGGTCCCCTGGAGAAGGAAATGACAGCCCATTCCAGTATTCTTGCCAGGGAAATTCCATGGACACAGGAGTCTGGCAGGCTAAAGCTCATGGATTCTCAAAAGATTTGGACACTACTTAGCAACTAAACAACAATGACAAATAGAAGTGAAGTGAAGAATAGACAAATTATGATAATTGAAGATTTCAGTACCTACTATCAATAATAGAATATGCAGAAAATCAGCAAAACGTAGAATAATTGAACAACATCATATAACAAATACACATACATATTCTTCTCAAACATACTTGTAATATTCTTAAGACTAGAAAATATAAAAGGCCATAAAAAGACCCTCAATAACTTTTACATGTTAAGGAACTGGAGCAACCTAAAGTCAAAGTTAGAAGGAAAGAGATTGTAAGTATTAGAGAAGTGATAAATGAAATAGAAAATTTTAAAAAAATCATAGAATGCAAAATGTCAAAATTTGCTTCCTTAAAATATCAACGAATTTGGCAATATTTCACTATAACTAATTATGGAAAAGTAGAGAAGGCTCAAATATAAAAGTAGGACTGAAAGAAAAGGCATTACTACTACCATGAAAAGATATGATGATAAAAAGGATGACAAGGGAATATTTTGAAAAATTAGGTAACCAAAGTGAAATTGAACAATACCTAAAAGCACACAAGCTACCAAAATTTATGCAACAAGAAAAGAAACTATAAATAGGCCTATAACAAATAAAGAGATGGAGGTCATGATTTTAAAAAATAAATGAGATAAAATATTAAAAAAGAACTTTAAAAATAAAAACCTGAATATCTATTTTTCAACAGGAAAGAGCAGGACCACTTTATTTCACTGAATTCTACAAATTATTTAAAGAAAAATCAACACTTTTTAAAAAAATATTTCAAAAACATAGAAGAGGAAGAATCACTTCATTAGGTTTTCCACATAACCCATTATATAACTCACTATCTTTTATCAAAGCCAGAAATAGACATTACAAGAAACAAACAACAAAAACACCTCCCCCAAAAAAAGCTACATACTAGCATACTTTGTGAATATAGATGGAAAATATATTTAACAAATACTGGCAAAGAAATCCAGAAACCTGGTGTTAAAAGGATTCTACATCAAGAACAAATGGGATTTATCCAGAAGTATAAGGTGACTCCACTTACAACATTCAAGTATTCTATTTACCATATTAATGAAATTGAAGTATTAATGTGATGAAATACATATGAGGAAGACATGATCTCCAAGTTACAGAAGAAAGCATGTTGCAAAACCCAACACAGTATGATTTTTAAAATACTCAAAAATAAGAGTAGAAAGAACAGCCTCAATTTGAAAATGAACATACATAAGAGAAACCACAGCTAACATCAGACTTAACTATGAAAGCCTGAACTCTTTCCAAGATCATGGATAAAAAGCAACAAGGAAGTTCTTTTTCATTGCTTTTTATTTTACCTTACACTGAAGGTTCTAGCTAGGGCAATTAGATTAAAAAACAAAAAGTAGGATAAATATTAGAATAGAAGAAACAAAATTATTTGGAGATGCGATAATTTTATATATTAAAAAATTAAGAGCTATAAAACATATTAGAGCAGGATACACAATTATTAAAAATATAAAATAGAAAAATCAATTGCATTTTCATACACTATCACAGAAAAATCTAAAAACATACTTAATAATTAATTTCTATATATGTTGTTGTTGTTCAGTCACTCAGTCTTGTCCGACTCTTCATGACTCCATGTACTGCAGCATGCCAGGCCTCCCTGTCCATCACCATCTCCTAGAGTTTACCCAAGTTCATGTCCTTTGCATCAATGATGCCATCTAGCCATCTTATATTCTGGTGGCCTCTTCTCCTTCTGCCTATTATATTTCTATATGTAATAGCAATGAAACATCACACTTAGAAATTGTCTTTAAAAGATAATTGCAAGACTTATACTCTTTAATACAAGCAGATTGCAACTTAACTACAGAAAATTATAAACATAAACACAATCAACAGTATGGCACTGGCACAAAAACAAACACATAGATCAATGGATCAGACTAGAGAGCCAAGAAATAATTCCTCACATTCACAGTCAACTAATTTTTTATGAAGGGTACCAAAAACATACAAAGGAGAAAACATAGTCTTCAAAAAATGGGATGAAGAAAACTAGATGTCCATAAACAAAGAATGAGGCTGGACCTCTACCTTACACCACTGAGCTAAATCATGTCAGTCATGTTTGACTCTGTGCAACATATAAACAGTAGCCTGCTCGGCTCCTTTTTCCATGGGATTCTCCAGACAAGAATACTGGAGTGGGTTGCTATGCTCTCTACAGGGGATATTCCCAACCCAGGGACTGAACCCAATTCTCTTATGTCTCCTTCATTGGCAAGCAGGATCTTTACAACCAGGAAACCACTAACAAAACATAATTCAAAAAGTATCAAAGGCTTTGATGTAAAACCAAAAATCATACAATTTCTAGAAGAAAATAGAGGCAGTAATCTTCTTGATATTGGTCTTAGAAATGATTTTTTAAAATATTTATTTATTTATTTATTTAAATTTATTTATTTTTTAATTACAATACTGTATTTGTTTTGCCATACATTGACACGAATCAGCCATAGGTGAACACAATGGATTTGACACCTAAAACAAAGGCAACAAAAGCAAAAATAAACAAGTGGGACTGCCTCTATTCTACATCAAACTTTAAGTTTGATGTAGAAAAGAAACTTTTCAGTTTCTTCTGCAAAGAAAACCATGAACAAAATGAAAAGGCAGTATATAGGCTGAGAGAAAACATTTGCAAATTGGGGCTTCCCTGGTGGCTCAGTGGCCAAGAATCCTCCTGCCAAGCAGGAGATTCAGGTTCAATCCTTGGGTTGGGAAGATCCCCTGGAGGAGCAAATGACAACCCACTCAAGCATTCTTGCCTGGGAAACCCCATGAAAAATGTAGCCATGACTTAATGACTAAACAACAGCAAGGTGTTAATATCTAATATTATATAAATATCTCATATAATCAGTAAGAAATAAAAAATAATAACCCAATTAAAAAGCTGGCAAAGAACCTGAATAGATATATTCTAAAAGGGAGACATATAAATGCTCAATATGTACATTAAAAAATGTCAGTATCACTAATCATCAGGGAAATGCAAAAATATATAATATAATGAGATGTCATATCATATCAATTAGGATGCTTGTTATCAAAAAGACAAAAACTAACAAATGTTTGTCTGGAGAAGGAAATGGCAACCCACTTCAGTATTGTTGAAGAGAAAAACCCATGGACAGAGGAGCTTGGCCAACTACAGTCCATCCATAAGGTTGCAAAGAGTTGAACAGGACTGACCAACTAAATGAAACAAACAAGTGTATGTGAGGATGTGGAATTAAAAAGAAATGTTGTACACCATTGTTAGAAATATAAATGGATACTACCGATATGGAAAACAAGATGAAAATTTGCCAAGAAACTAAAAATCGAGCTGTTAATACCATTGGTATGCCAAGAAGCTAAAAGCAGACCTACTATTTTACCCAGCAATTCCATTTCTGCAAAAGGTAAATGAAGAGATATAGGTCAAAACCTACAGACTTTCAGCTATAAGTAAAATAAATTCTCATGATCTAATGTACAGCATGGTAATTATACTTAATAATACAGTATTACATAGTTGCTGAGAATAAAACTTACATATTACTACCACACACACACAGAATTAGCTCTGTGACATGATGGGTATGTTAATTATATTGATATTGGTAATCATTCCACAATCTATATGTATATTATTAAATCATGTTGCACCCTTTAAATATATATAATTATATTAGTCAAATATTCCTCAAAAGTTGAGAATAAAAAATTGGAAAAACATTCTGTGATCATAGATTACAATATCTATTATTGTTAAAATGATAATCCTCCACAAATTTATCTATAGATTCAATCAAGCACTATCAAAATTCTAGTAGCCCTTCTTTTATAAAGAATTGAAAGCTAGTATTAAAATTTATATGGCATTTAGGTGAGAGAGCATAGTCAAAATAATTTTGAAAAAGAGCATAGTTGGAACATTCATTTCCTCACTACCAGATATACTGCAAAATACAGTAACCAAGACATTATTACTGACATAATGATAAACAGGTATCCTAAAGGAGGAATACAGCTGAGACCCCAGAAATAAATACATGTATTTATGATCATTTGAATTCAACAAAGGTGTAAAAACTATCCAGTATGGCATGAGTAGTGTTTTCCACAAATGGTGCAGAAACACCTGTATATCCATATGCAAAAGAGTAAATCTGTATACCTGCCTCACACAACATACAAAAATCAACTGAAAATAGAGTTTAAACAAATTCTTCTGTAAGAGCTATCAAGACCAAGATCTCAGTTAAAGGCAAAGATGGACCTGTAAGACTTTATGCAACTAAGATATAACACCAAAGTGAAAGTTGCTCAGTCATATCCGACTCTTATGCAAAACCCATGGACTGTAGCCCGCCAGTCTCTACTGTCCATAGAATTCTCCAGGCAAGCATACTGGAGTGGGTTGCAACTTCCTTCTACAGGGAATCTTCCTGACCCAGGGATCAAATCCCAGCTTCCCAAACTACTGGAAGATTCTTTTCCATCTGAGCCATCAGAAAAGCACATATGACACCAAAAGTAAAGCAAGTAATCAAAAAGTTGATAAATTTAATTTTAAGTTAAAACTTCTGCACATTGAAGAATACTATACACTGAAAGAAAACCCACATAATGGGTGAAAAGTATTGCAAATCATATTTCTAATAAAAATCTAGGATATAAAATCTATGACTCTTGAAACTCAACAATAAGATGAATAATCCAATGTTAAAACAAGGAAATGACATGAGTAGACATTTCTTTAAAGGAAATATGCTAGTGATCCATAAGCACGTGAAAAGATGCTAATATCATTAATAGTTAGGTGAATGCAAATGAAAACCAAAATGAGATACCACTCCCACACCAGCTAGGATGGACTATAATCAAAAAAATTGAAAGTAATAAGGAGACACAAGGATGTGGAGAAAATGGAATCCTCCCATGTTTCTTCCTGGTAGCTCAGTCGGCAAAGAATCTGCCTGCAGTGCAGGAGACCTGGGTTCGAGCCCTGGATCAGAAAGATCCTCTGGAGAAAGAATGACAACCCAATCCAATATTCTTGCCTGAAAAATCCTGTGGTTAGAGGAATCCAATGGGGTTACAGTACATGGGGTCACAAGAGTCAAACATGACTTAGCGACTAAACCACCACCGCCCATGTTGCTAGTGATAATGGAAGAATACAGCAATTTCTTACAAAATTCAATTCACAGTTGTCATATGACCCAGCAATTCCAATCCTAGGTAAATACAGACACTAACGTATGATCACACAAAAACTTGTACACAGATGTTCATAGCAACATTATTTGTAACAACCAAAAAGTGAAGAAACAGCTGATAAATGAATAAATAAATGTGGTAAATCCACATAATGAAATAGTATTCAACGAGAGAAAGGACAATAGCACAATTAGATGTTGCAATATCAATGAACATTGAAAATTTATGTTAACTAAAAGAAGTCAGGAACAAAAGGCGGCATAATGTGTGAATTTATTATATAAAAAGCTCAGATTAGGAAACTTCATAGAGAAAGAAAGTTCGTTACTGATTGTCAGGGGATAAAGGAAAGGAGTATTGAAACTAAATACTAATAGGTACAAGATATTTTTTTTTGGGGGAGGGTGTTTGCTATGAAGAAGTCATGAAATTAAGTAGATAAAATAGTTGTTTCCCTTGTAGCTCAGTGGTAAAGAATCCAATTACAATCTAAGAGCCACCGGAAATGCTGGTTTGAACCCTGGGTTGGAAAGGTCCCCTTGGAGGAGGAAATGGCAAACCACTCCAGCATTTTTGCCTGGAGAATCCCATGAAGAGAAGAGCCTAGTCAGCAACAGTCCATGAGGTCACAAAGAGTCAGACATGACTGAAGTGACTTGACACAAGATAGTTGCAAAACATAGAAAATATGCTAAAATCCACTGAAGTGCACACTTGATATATAAAAATCTGCAGTAAATAAAGCAGGTACATACACCCTTACATTCATTCAGTGACTAATTAGCTGCAGATACATAAAATTGGTTAGCATAAAATGTTAAACACATTTGTGAGCTCCACTAGCTTTAACACTAGTAAGACTTTGAGCTCTAATACAGGGAAGTACTGCACAAACTAATCTTTATAAGCTAATATGATTTTATCTATAAGCTAATAGATTTAAAAAATGAGAATTATTACAAATGTAATCCAAACACACTCTTCTCTCTGTTGCCAGGCATTTAATTATATACACACATTGAATAGATTAAGATTAACATTTCTGAAGAAATATATACAATGTCACATGATTTGTATAAAACAATGCATAAATACAAACTGCTAAATATAAATACATTATATAGCCTTAAAATTATATATAAATCAATATCTTTCCTTATTTATCTATCTTTCTAGAAAGAATGGTGATGCCTTTTAGGGAGATGTCAAATTTTGCAGGCAATCTGGAAGGTATGTTGGTATAGGAGGCTTGTGTACTTTATATCCTTTGCATGTTTTCAGTATTTCAAAATAAATTTAAATGCAAAAGCTGACATTTTATGAGCTCTGTTTCCCTAATTTTTCAAACTAATACTCATATGTGAATGCAAGATTCCGATCACAATACATAATTTTCCAAGCTACTTAGCATTTTTACATACACAAAGAATATTCAAATCATATAATTTAACAAATTATTGTGATTAAAAGGCATAATAATGAGCAACATTTTCATATTTGTGAAAAGGAGATCTACCCACATGCCACTATAAATTTTCTTTTTGTTGTACATAAAATGATTATTTGTGTGTTGTACCGAAGGAATTATTATTCTACTAGCTAGAACCAGAGTTTCTCTTAAGAAGGATTTGCATTCAATTAAGAATTTTAAGAGGAAGATAAAGAACCAAAATAAAGTATGATGATGTGAATTGGAAATAAAAAAGTGACAAAATTGGAGCACAAAGGAAAATGAGTTGACCAAGAGGATGGGGATTAGAGAGAGAGAGAGAGGGAAAATGGTTCAGAAACACCTCTGGATAAAGCATTAAAAGGCAGTGAGGAAAATTAGAAAGAGGACACATAAGGGAAGACAAAGAGATAAATAAGAAGCTAGGTGGAGAGACTGAAAGCAGGCCTGCAACATGGCAGAAAGACAACCACCACAGAGGGTGATGGCCAACAAGATCTTTGAAGTGGTACATGAATCTGTTCAGTTCAGTTCAGTAGCTCAGTCACATCCGATTCTTTGCAACTCCATGAATCCGAAGAATGCCAGGCCTCCCTGTCCATCACCAATTCCTGGAGTTGACTCATATTCATGTCCATCGAGTCAGTGATGCCATCCAGCCATCTCATCTTCTGTCGTCCCCTTCTCCTCCTGCCCCCAATCCCTCCCAGCATGAAAGTATCTTCCAATGAGTCAATTCCTCGCATGAGGTGGCCAAAATATTGGAGTGTCAGCTTTAGCATCATTCCTTCCAAAGAAATCCCAGGGATGATCTCCTTTAGAATGGACTGGTTGGATCTCCTTGCAGTCCAAGAGACTCTCAAGAGTCTTCTCCAATACCACAGTTCAAAAGTATCAGTTCTTCAGCGCTCAGCCTTCTTCATAGTCCAACTCTCACATCCATACATGACTACTGGAAAAACCATAGCCTTGACTAGATGGACCTTTGTTGGCAAAGTAATGTCTCTGCTTTTGAATATGCTATCTAGGTTGGTCATAACTTTTCTTTCAAGGAGTAAGCATCTTTTAATTT
Source organism: Nanger dama (assembly GCA_917880005.1). Classification (NCBI taxonomy): domain Eukaryota; kingdom Metazoa; phylum Chordata; class Mammalia; order Artiodactyla; family Bovidae; genus Nanger; species Nanger dama. Next base: position 11,844,594 of record CAKJTW010000014.1, read on the forward strand.
CATGGCTGCAGTCACCATCTGCAGTGAGTTTGGAGCCCCCAAAAATAAAGTTTGACACCATTTCCAATGTTTCCCCATCTATTTCCCATGAAGTGATGGCACCGGATGCCATGATCTTAGTTTTCTGAATGTTGAACTTTAAGCCAAATTTTTCACTATCCTCTTTCACTTTCATCAAGAGACTTTTAGTCCCTCTTCACTTTCTGCCATAAGGGTGGTGTCATCAGCATATCTGAGGTGACTGATATTTCTCCTGGCAATCTTGATTCCAGCTTGTGTTTCTTCCAGTCCAGCGTTTTTCATGATGTACTCTGCATATAAGTTAAATAAGCAGGGTGACAATGTACAGCCTTGACGTACTCCTTTTCCCATTTGGAACCAGTCTGTTGTTCCATGTCCAGTTCTAACTGCTGTTTCCTGACCTGCATACAGATTTCTCAACAGGCAGGTTAGGTGTCTGCTATTCCCATCTCTCTCAGAATTTTCCACAGTTTATTGTGATACACACAGTCAAAGGCTTTGGCATAGTCAATAAAGCAGAAATAGATGTTCTTCTGGCACTCTCTTCCTTTTTCCATGATCCAGTGGATGTTGGCAATTTGATCTCTGGTTCCTCTGCCTTTTCTGAGCATTACTTTACTAGCATGTGAGATGAGTGCAATTGTGCAGTGGTTTGAGCATTCTTTCACACTGCCTTTTTTTTGGGGGGGTGGGGCGGGGATTGGAATGAAAACTGACCTTTTCCAGTCCTGTGGACAGTGCTGAGTTTTCCAAATGTGCTGGCATATTGAGTGCAGCGCTTTCACAACATCATCTTTCAGGATTTGAAATATCTCTACTGGAATTCCATCACCTCCACTAGCTTTGTTCGTAGTGATGCTTTCTAAGGCCCACTTGACTTCACATTCCAGGATGTCTGGCTCTAGATGAGTGATCACACCATCGTGATTATCTGGGTCATAAAGATCTTTTTTGTACAGTTCTTCTGTGTATTCTTGCCACCTCTTCTTAATATTGTCTGTTAGGTCCACACCATTTCTGTCCTTTATCGAGCCCATCTTTGCATGAAATGTTCCCTTGGTATCTCTAATTTTCTTGAGGAGATCTCTAGTCTTTCCCACTCTGTTCTTTTCCTCTATTTCTTTGCATTGGTTCCTAAAGAAGGCTTTCTTATCTCTTCTTGCTATTCTTTGGAACTCTGCATTCAGATGCTTATATCTTTCCTTTTTTCCTTTGCTTTTCACTTCTCTTTTCACAGCTATTTGTAAGGCCTCCTCAGACAGCCATTTTGCTTTTTTGCATTTCTTTTTCCATGGGAATGTCTTGATCTCTGTCTCCTGTACCATGTCACGAACCTCATTCCATAGTTCATCAGGCACTCTATCTATCAGATCTAGGTCCTTAGATCTATTTCTCCCTTCCACTGTGTAATCATAAGGGATTTGATTTAGGTCATACCTGAATGGTCTAGCAGTTTTCCCTACTTCCTTCAATTTCAGTCTGATTTTGGCAATAAGGAGTTAATGATCTGAGCCACAGTCAGCTCCTGGTCTTGTTTTTGTTGACTGTATAGAGCTTCTCTATCTTTGTCTGCAAAGAATATCATCAGTCTGATTTCAGTGTTGACCATCTGGTGATGTCCATGTGTAGGGTCTTCTCTGTGTTGTTGGAAGAGGGTGTTTTCTATGACTAGTGCATTTTCTTGGCAAAACTCTTTTAGCTTTTGCCCTGCTTCATTTCTCATTCCAAGACCAAATTTGCCTGTTACTCCAGGTGTTACTTGACTTCCTACTTTTGAATTCCGTCCCCTATAATGAAAAGGACATCTTTTTTTTTTTTTTTTTTTCCCGAAAAGGTCTTGTAGGTCTTCATAGAACCATTCTACTTCAGCTTCTTCAGCGTTACTGGTTGGGGCATAGACCTGGATTACCATGGTATTGAATGGTTTGCCTTGGAGACGAACAGAAATCACTCTGTCATTTTTGAGATTGCATCCATGTACTGCATTTCAGACTCTTTTGTTGATCATGATGGCTACTCCATTTCTTCTGAGGGATTCCTGCCTGCAGTAGTAGATATAATGGTCATCTGAGTTAAGTTCACCCACTCCAGTCCATTTTAGTTCGCTGATTCCTAGAATGTCGACGTTCACTCTTGCCATCTCTTCTTTGACCACTTCCAATTTGCCTTGATTCATGGACCTGACATTCCAGGTTCCTATGCAATATTGCTCTTTACAACATCGGACCATGCTTCTATCAACAGTCACATCCACAGCTGTGTATTGTTTTTCCTTTGGCTTCATCCCTTCATTCTTTCTGGAGTTATTTCTCCACTGATCTCCAGTAGCATATCAGGCACCTACTGACCTGGGGAGTTCCTCTTTCAGTATCCTATCATTTTGTCTTTTCATACTGTTTATGGTATTCTCAAAGCAAGAATACTGAAGTGGTTTGCCATTCCTTTCTCCAGTGGACCACATTCTGTCAGACCTCTCCACCATGACCCACCCATCTTGGGTTGCCTGCAGGCATGGCTTAGTTTCATTGAGTTAGACAAGGCTGTGTTCCTAGTGTGATTAGACTGACTAGTTTTCTGTGAGTATGGTTTCAGTGTGTCTGCTCTCTGATGCCCTCTTGCAACACCTACCATCTTACTTGGGTTTCTCTTACCTTGGGCATGGGGTGTCTCTTCACGGCTGTTCCAGGAAAGCGCAGCTGCTGCTCTTTACCTTAGATGTGGGGTATTTCCTCACCGCTTGCTCTTCCTGGCCTTCAACATGGGATGGCTCCTCTAGGCTCTCCTGCACCCGCACAGCCACCACTTCTCAGATGTGGGGTGGCTCCTTCCGGCTGTCGTCCCTGGCCTCGGACGTGGGGTAGCTTCTCTTGGCTGTTCCTGTGCCATTGCAGCCTGGCACTCTCAGCTGCTGCCCCTGACCTTGGACATGGGGTAACTCCTCTCGGCAGCACTTAGTGCATCTGTCGCAGCCACCTGCGCTTAGTGCGCCAATCGCAGATGCCTGATAGAGGAATAGGGACTCCTAAATTAGAGGAATTTAACATTCAATTTCAAATTATTTGCATTGCTTGAAGTTCCTCTGATAGTAATGTTTGATAATCTTGGGAAGTCTTGTGTGGAGAATGTGAAAAATAATTAAAATATACAACAAAGAGGAGTGTAGTCTGTCCAATATTTACTCCTTTGCTGATAGCTATGCTGATAGAGTTCAGCATCTTATTTAGGACACACGTGTTCAGGAGACCTAAGTAATAACTTGCATGTTATGAGAAAGCACAATTGAGAGGTGGATTTCTTAGTCATGGACTAAAACATTCATACATACACACATGCACCTCTTCTAAATATATGAGAAAATGTTGACTCAAGTAAGTTAGATAAATTAGATTGTATTTGTATATGAAACCTGAAACAGAATGGTTCTAATTTCATTGTTTTATACTTTCTTTGTCTATAAAATTTTTCCTAATTTAAAACAACATATGTTTTGGTTCAAACCTCTATCTTGTGGGTTCTTTCAGAGTCCTCAAAAGTGAGTGAGGACAAAGAAGTTTCTATACCAGCTTTTCAGTTACCTCCTCTAATAGCATGTGTCCAAATTATATAGAAATTTGGAAGTTTCTGCTGAGTGCAGGTTTCTTTGGTATTATTTTTAAGCTGTAGTTTCTCCATATCTAAAGAGAAATCTTAACATATTATCAGTGAATTCTGTTTAGAAGTGCTTCAAGAATGCTAAAGACAAACTATATATTTTTAAAAGTAGAAAGTAGATTTCTCATTTCTAGAGGTGGAGCTGATTTTCAATATTTAGGCATTATTAATAATTTATTTTTTCAATTCTCTATAGAAGTGAGAATATTACACAACATTATTCATATTCAACAGGGTAGATTTTCCCTAGAGATCTGTTGGAATGCTTCCATATTTACAATCAGTCTAGTACAAAGATATTTATAGTTCACTTGATTCTTTTCATTATTCTATTTTGTCATATATGTGCTTTAGAGAAATTTTCCATGTATGAAGATAGCTTTTAAAATAGTGCATCCATATATCAGAATAAGAGTGTTACCAAGGAGTAAGAAAAAGAATAAAAATAAATGACTAGGTGGTTGGAATGTGGGTGATTTTAACAAAACCTCCCACTGATTAACACTGTTTAGATACCAAGTGATACTTTTTATTTTTCTATATATTGAAAAGGTATACCCTACTCTAGGAAAAGCAGATAATGCAGATAAAATATAATTATATGAATTACAGACCACATTGGAATGAGTTAAAAATTATCTCTCCTTTAAAAAAATGATCAAAATCATATGTGATACTTCATGAATGGTAACTTAGGTACATTATATCTCAATAATTGAGGTAAAATTTACCAAAACAAAGCATATTCAATTAGAACAAAGTAGCTTGACTTTCACTTTTCACTTTCATGCATTGGAGAAGGAAATGGTAACCCGCCCCAGTGTTCTTGCCTGGAGAATCCCACGGATGGGAAAGCCTGGTGGGCTGCCATCTATGGGGTCTCACAGAGTCGGACACGACTGAAGTGACTTAGCAGTAGCAGCAGCAGCTTCTCTATAAATGTAATATATGTCAAACAAGGTTCCCCAGGACAATTAACACTCCAAACCACAAAGGCAGCCATTTTAAAAAATCTATTATTTTAAAGCTGAGAATATCATTGACTGAGATTCAGTGACTGTGGTAAATTGTTTATAGTGGATAAAAAAGAACAGATGGCACATATGTGGAGGCACTGCTGTTGATGAACAGCACACAAGTCCTAATAGTGAAAGCAAGTAATGCAAGCAGTGAAGTCTAATTATAGTTAAGAATGATAATGGTCATCTCATTGAAGTTCTGATTTGTTTTTCTCTAATAATGAGTGATGTTGAGCATCTTTTCATGTGCTTGTTAGCCATCTGTATGTCTTCTTTGGAGAAATCTCTTCAGGTTCCTTTTCCACTTTTTGATTAGGTTGTCTGCTTTCCTAATATTGGGTTGTATGAGTTGCTTATATATTTTGGAAATTAATTCTTTATCAGTTATTTTCTTTGTTATTTTTTTTCTCCCATTCTGAGGGTTGTCTTTTCACCTCATTTGTAGTTTTCTTTGTGTGCAAAATCTTTTAAGTTTGATTAGGTCCCACTTGTTTATTTTTTTCCCATTTTCTGAGTTGGGTCATAGAAGATCTTGCTTTGATTTATGTCATCGAGTGTTCTAACTATGTTCTTCTCTAAGAGTTTAGTAGTTTCTGGTCATAAATTTAGGACTTTAATCCATTCTGAGTTTAGCTTTATGTATGGTGTTAGGTAGTGATATAACTTAATTCTTTTACATGTAGCTGTCCAGTTTTCCCAACACCACTTACTGAAGAGGCTGTCTTTGCCCCCATTGTATATTCTTGCCTCCTTTATGAAAAATAAGGTACCTATAGGTGCATGGGTTTATCTCTGAGTTCTCTAACTTGTTCCATTGATCTATATTTCTGTTTTTGTGCCAGTACCATCCTGTCTTGATAACTGTAGGTTTGGAGAATAATCTGAGGTCAGGAAGGTTGATTCCTCCAGCTCCATTCTTTCTCAACACTCCTTTGGCTATTGTGTGTGTGTGTGTGTGTGTGTTTCCATATGAATTGTGAAATTTTTGCTCTAGTTCTGTGAAAAATGCCATTGGTGATTTGATAGGGATTACATTGAATCTGTAGATTGCATTAATAGTATAATCATTTTCACAGTATTGAGTCTTACTACCCAGAAACATGGAATATCTCTCCATCTGTTTATGTCATCTTTGATTTCTTTCATCTAGTCAGGATGCCATCATCAAAAGCCTACAAACAATAATTTCTAGAGAGGATGTGGAGAAAAGGGAACGCTCTTGCATTGTTGGAGAAAATGTAAACTAATACAGCCACTATGGAAGACGGTATGGAGACGCCTTAAAAGGTAAGAATAAAACCAATGTATGACCCAGTAATCCCACTCCTAGGCATATATCCTAAGGAAACCAAAACTGAAAAAGACACATGTACACCAATGTTCACTGCAGTGCTATTTACAGTAGCTAGAACATGTAAGCAGCTTTGATGTCCATTGACAGATGAATGGATAAAGAAGCTGATGTACATATATACAACAGAATACTGTAAAAAGGCTATAAAAGGAATACATCTATAAAAAAGCAACACATTTGAATCAGTTCTAAGGAGATGTGTGAAGCTACAGCCTATTGTACAAAGTGAAGTAAGTCAGAAAGATAAATATAAACATCATATACTGACACACATATATGGAACGAATAGATGGCACTGATGAATTTATTTTCAGGGCGACAATGGAGAAACAGACATAGAGAACAGACCTATGGACACAGTGGGAGGAGAGGAGGGAGACAGGGAGTTATATGGAGAGCGTAACATAGAAATTTATACTACCATATGTAAAATAGATAGCCAATAAGAATTTGCTGTATAACTCAGGGAACTCAAATGGGGACTCTGCGACAGGCTAAAGGGTGAGATGGGGAGGGAAATGGGAGGGAGGTCTTGTAAGGAGGGGACATAGATGTACATATGGTTGATTCTTGTTGATAGAAAACCACAAAATTCTGAAAGAAATTATTATTTAATTAACAAATTAAAAAGAAAGAATGATAGTGGACAACAGAGAAGGATTTTAAAGGTGATATATAGGAATGACCTGTAGGTAACATGATTACAAGCACCAGGGAATCCCAAAATCAGACAGAAATGTTGCGTAGCAGAGGTTAACATACTGTGTTATGAGAATTATCACTGACAGTCTACAGATATTTTGAAGAGAAGGATCCTAGGACCAGAATTATATAGGGCATTAAATTAATTATCAAAAGAAGTATTTAAGGAAGACAATTTTTAATTTAGTCAGTCTAGGGTACTTAAAGAGCCTCAGTTCAGTTCAGCTCAGTCACTCAGTCCTGTCCGACTCTTTGTGACCCCGTGGACTGCAGCAAGCCAGGCCTCCCTGTGCATCACCAACTCCCAGAGCCTACCCAAACTTATGTCCATTGAGTCAGTGACGCCATCTAACCACCTCATCCTCTATTGTCCCCTTCTCCTCCTGCCCTCAATCTTTCCCAGCATCAGGATCTTTTCCAATGAGTCAGCTTTTCACACCAGGTGGCCAAAATTTTGGAGTTTCAGCTTCAACATCAGTCCTTACACCCAGGATTGATCTCCTTTAAGATGGACTGTTTGGATCTTCTTGGTGTCCAAGAGACTCTAAAAGTCTTCTCCAACACCACAGTTCAAAAGCATCAGTTCTTTGGTGCTCAGCTTTCTTTAGAGCTTGGTAATGTTGATGTAGTGCAGTTAACTTGTAATCATAGCATTGAGTCACAACCAGAAAGGTAGAAAGGGCAGAAGTATATACTGTTTAATAATCTCTTATCAGGATAGCTCATAATTTGACTTATTGTTTAGTTGCTTTAGTCGTGTCTCACTCTTTGTGACCCCATGGACTGCAGCTGGCCAGGCTCCTCTGACAATGAGATTTCCCAGAGAAGAATACTGGAGTGGTCTGCCATTTCCTTCTCCACTGGATGGATCTCTTAACCCAGAGATCAAACCCATATCTCCTGAATTGTCAAAAGAGTTCTTTATCCATGGCCCACCAAGTAACCTCATAATTTGAGTAACCTGCTGTACTTATTTTTAAAGAGAACCTATAGGTGAGTGGCTGTCTCAAATTTAACTGTCTGGCAAGTCATGTACACTACCTAAGCTGAGAGCTGAAGAATTGATACTTTTGAACTATAGTGTTGGGGAGGACTCTTGAGAGTCCCTTGGACTGTAAGGAGATCAAACCAATCAATCCTAAAGGAAAATCAATCTTGAATATTTATTGGAAAGACTGATGCTGAAGTTGAAGCTCCAATACTTTGGCTACTTGATGTGAAGAGCTGACTCATTAGAGAAGACCCTGATGCTGGGAAAGATTGAAGACAGGAGAAGAAGGGGATAACAGAGGGCAAAATGGTTGAATAGCATCACCAACTCAATAAACATGAATTTGAGCAAGCTTTTGGGAGCTGGTGAAAGACCAGGAAGTCTGGCGTGCTACAGTCCATGGGGTTCACAAAGAGTCAGACATACCTGAGTGACTGAACAACAATAGCAACCTAAGCTGTAAACGCTGAGAGAATAGCATATGGTTTTCTTATGTCTTTGGTGATACATAGATAGCACCTGGATTTTAATGGACACTCAAGCATATTTGTAGATGAAATTGTTTTTGAACTAAGAAAGCTGAGATTAAATCTGGACTGAAGAATATTGAATAGAATTTTTCTTTATTTTTGATTTGTTTTTCCTGTAGGAAAGTTTAGAGTTTAGAATGAATAAGATGACAAAGGGTATAAATTAACTTGGCATCATAGCCTATGTATTCTATTTTTATCTACCTGATCATGCTGACTGAATCAGAGCAATTACTAGTTAGTAATGCTTTTGACAAAAGCAGAACTGCCTCTAGCCTTACTTTTTGAGGGGGAGGAGAAGTGAGGGAGGGGACAAATTCTCTTTTGGGGAAATAAACCATTGTTTCATTAAACATAACACACACACACACGTGAGAATACTGATGGGTAGTTACAGTTATTAGAGGTTCTCTACTCACAACCTGAATTGGATGACATACAACCGAGATATAGAGAAAAAACTGGTCTTTATAACAAACATTTTTTTGTTTGTTTGTTTGCTTAAACACCTTACTCTAGGAAGCACAAATTAATCCATAAAGTACAGCATTGTGTGAAGATAAAATAATTAGAAATTTATCTTAAAATGTGAGCATGCCCTAAAGGTTTAAAATCTCCATCTGAACCCTGATTGTAAAAATGTAAATATGAATTACATTTAGAATTAAATAAACAAGGTAGAATTAGCAGGAGTTCAAGAAATGTGGAAGATTCCAACATTAAGAATATAATGCACAACAGGAGGACATGCCTGCCAGTTAGAATACAGTGCTCTAGTACCAATTGGGGATATTTATTGTGACAGCATGGACAAATTCTTAAATATAGCAAGTTTTTTTTTTTTTAAATCATATATATATTTTTTCCTATGAAATGCTTCTACCAGACCAATATCAAAGCAAAATTTTATCTAAGTCAGAGAGCATGTTTGGATGGAATTCTCATGGATGGATCATGCATGCTTACAAGTGTGATCTTTGAAAATAGAGCCATCATATTAGCGTGAAATAGTTGCATGTCTCACACTTTAGTTTGTAAGAATAAAGTTAATTCTAATCAAGAATCAGTATGAAACTTGGAAATTGTACTTTATAATAAATCAAAATGAGAAGATAAAGACATAAATCTTTTGCAATAGTGTGGTGTTCTATGAGTAAATAACACAAATTGAGATTAAAGGATATTTTTCAGGGAAAAGTAGTTTAGGAAAAATGTCTCTCAGTCACTAGCATATTTAGTAATATATTATAATATGCTAGTTTTTGTTATATTTAGCTTTAAAGCTACTTTTCATTGTATTTCTATTTCACTGAAAGAAAAGGTGGGAAAAGGCAAAAGCTGTTGCGAACCTGAGATATCTTGACAGTAAAAAGATCATAGCTAGAAGACATAGTCATAGTAACAGCCACAGCAGCAGTGGCAGGAATGGGAGTGAGTTTTTCAATCTTTTTTTTTTCTTTCTTTGCTTTTTGATATTGTAATAGATGATAGGTTATCAGTACCAGCTGTCTTCTTCTTCAGGTGAATGTCTTTACTTCATTTCATTAGAAGTTGCCAGGGAGGCAGAATAATGAAGTGTCTCTGGAATCTGACTGATACAATTTTGAAATCCAATCTCTATCATCTAAGTTTTTTTTTTTTTTAAGTTTGATCTTTTCACTCAACTATTCCAACTTTCCCCAGCCATAACTGAAAGGATAAATAATACATCCTGATTTATAGGCTTACCATGAGGACTAAATTTTAAAATATATTTAAAGTATTTATATCTTGCCTTAATATATTACATATGTTAAGTACAAAAGCTTTTATTAGTCTAATTTCTTATTAAGGAAAATAAAACCCAGAAAATTTAAATATCATTGTATATCACAAAACAAACAAATTTCAAAGCAAGACAGACCCCCACCACGTTCTCTTTGATTCAAATACACAAGTTGTTGTTTAGTCTTTTATTTGTAGGCATCAGAGTTATATATTATTTCTAATTCATAGACTTCAGTTACTGCTTTTATAATCTGATTAAGTAAATGTGTTTAATAGTCATAAAGGAAATTGAATAATTAAGAAAATATTAATGAATTCAGTATGGAGTGAGAACAATGTATTATACATTAAAGAGTTAGATTATGCCCAAGTTCACATGTGCAGACACAGTAAACAATAAAAATTATAGAGTATGGTTCCTGTGTGAACTTAAATGATTTGAGGCTAGGACAATTGCAGTTGTTCACTCTAAGTCAGATGGCAGCACACCAGGCTTCCCTGTCCTTCACTCTCTCCTGGTGTTCGGTGAAATGCATGTCCATTGAGTTGGTGATTCCATCCAAACATCTTGTCCTCCATCATCACCTTCTTCTCCTGCCTTTAATCTTCCCCAGCATCATGGTCTTTTCAAATGAGTTGTCTCGTTACATCAGGTGGCCAAAATTTAAGCATCAGTTCTTCCAATGAATATTCAGGGTTGACTTCCTTTAGGATTGACTGGTTTGATCTCCTTGTTGCCCAAGGGACTTTCAAGACTCTTCTCCAATACCACAGTTCAAAGCATCAATTCTTTGGCACTCAGCCTTCTTTATGGCCCAACTGTCACATTCATACATGACTACTGGAAAAATACTACATAGATTAGATTATACAGACCTTTGGTGGTAAAGTGATGTTTCTGTTTAATATGTTGTCTAGGTTTGTCTTAGCTTTTCTTCCAAGGAACAATTGTCTTTTAATTTCATGGCTGCAGTCACCATCTGCAATGATGTTGGAAAACAAAGAAAATAGAGTCTGTCAATGTTTCAATCCTCCCCTCCCTTTTATTTGCCATGAAGTGATGTAACTGGATGTCACGATCTTAGTTTTTTGAATGTTGCATTTTTAAGCCAGCTTTTTCACTCTCAAATCATTCAAAGTAGACTATTTTGGATATCTGGATGGGATGTTAATAATGTTCTATCTTATTAATTACACATTCACCATGTTACTTTTTAAAAAAAGGTAAGTGACAAAGTTTTTTTTGAGTCTATTAAAATGTATATAGAGAATGGCATTGAAACATGTATAATATCATATATGAAATGAATCGCCAGTCCAGGTTCGATGTGTGATACTGGATGCTTGGAGCTGGTGCACTGAGACGACCTAGAGGGATGGTATGAGGAGGGAGGATGGTTCAGGATGGGGAACTCGTGTATACCTGTGGTGGATTCATGTTAATGTATGGCAAAACCAATACAATATTGTAAAGTAATTAACCTCCAATTAAAATAAATAAATTTATATTTAAAAAAGAAAAAAGAAGATACATAACATGGTTAAGGTCACAGAGTAAGAAGTTGAAAAATATTATTCTTGAACCTGACACTTCTGACATATTGCTTAGCAATTTTAAACTAAATTATCATCCTCAAAGGCAAATTATGGACTTTGTGGAAACCAGGAATATAACAGAAGTAGATATTGCATATAATGCAGTATTGTGGCACGTTTAAAGTCTCCAGTAAATATGCAAATAGCTTTCAATTAGAAAATTCTGAAAATGACTTCCAGATAACTTCCCAGTTGTATTTTTACCATATCTTCTTTTCTTTTCTTTCCTTTTTTTTTTTCCTTTGTGAACCCTAGATCATACCTGTACCTTTGAGAATTATCTAAAATCTCTATTTGCTCAGGCAAGAGTATTCATGTATGTGTGTATGTATACTGACAGGTATTATAAGAATGATCATTTGAATAAATTTAAAATTGTTCTCAAATCAAAAATATCAAATTAACTTCCTTGTCTATTCTAAAATGTTAGAAGACATACAAACTTGCCTATTATTGTCTCCACAATGAGGTGTTTTTGTAAGCCAACATCTTTAAAGCTTAGATTATGCTTTTTCACTTCATTATCCCTTACAGTATCACTGATTGCCCTTGTTAAAAAACATTATCTAAACAGATGCTTTAAGAGACTAATCACTTGTGGAAGATTTTGAACTCAGTAGTGAAGAGGTTTAGTGATACAAAAAGAAGAAATGGTTGGTACATTATCTTATACCACTTGTTCTTTTCATTTTTCTTAAAACATCTCTATTAGTACCTTTACTATTTTTCTCAAATTATTTTAAAAATAACTTCTTATATAGAAATTAAGCATTGGAAAAAAGGAGGAAGGCACAGGATTCCAAAAGTGACTATGGATAATTTTCCAGTATGATGATCAATGACCATCTTTTAAGTTATCCTTAAATAATGATTTAAAAAAAAAAAAAAACTAGCACATACCTCACCACCCCCATGAAAAATCCAAGGTTAAGCATTAAAATATGCTTCCATTTCTCTTTATATATTCATTCAATAGATATTTAAAATCATTTAATATTTTGGTATTTTGAATGAAATATAAGTAAATGCCAAGGAATAAAATGAACCTACTCTCAAGGAACTCAAAATTTGTGGAGGTTAGAAGTAGTCACGCAAATACAACAGAGTAATGCTAAGTGCCTGCTTCTTTGAGGTCAGCAAAGAGAGTGTGAGGATCACATTACAAGAAACAAATTTTGACAAAGTTGGTGAGTCAATGTCAAGAAAATATTACATCACTAGTAAAACTCTTGTTTTCCTCTCTAATTTAAGAGATAGATTTGATGCTAACTATTCATTTTTATGCTTTTAAGATTGGTTATAAAATTTTTCTTCTTTTTAAGAGGCTATTTCCAAAGCCAAAGGGACTCATGTGAGTAGGAAATCTGGCTAGTCCATTGTTTAAATGTATTGAATGTTTACACATATGTTCTTGAGTATAGGATCTTCTGCTTCTCCATCCTTTCTACTCTGTAATAGACACATCTGCAAAACTATGTAACCATTTTCAATGTTAACTCTTGCACCAGTAACTTATGCTACAAATTGTATCTATTTTTTACCTGTAATTTTTATATTCACAACACTCAATGTTTGCTATAAATCATTCCTAATTCAAATGAAGACACTGAAGAATTGATAAGCTGAGTAACTTTGTGAGTTTCACTTTAAGTATCTAGTCAAGCCAGGATCTAAACCAAGTTAAGCTGACTTCAAAGCCTGTCATCTTAAAACACAGCATAGTATTTGTTTAACCACGGTAGTACCCAATTTCTCTTTATGCTAACACAATAATGACCAGTTTATATCCTCTGTTCAGAAAATGCATTTGTCAGGAAGATTCCTCAGAAGAGGACATGGCAGACCACTTCAGTGTTCTTGCCTGGAGAATCCCCTTGGACAGAGGAGCCAGGCAAGATACAGTCCATAGGATCACAAAGAGTCAAACACAACTGAAGCAATTTAGCACATAAGCCAAATAGATTATAAAAGATTAGCATTGTCCATTTTGATGTTCTATCCTGGCTTAATGAGATTTAGAAGACAAAGTATCTAGTAAACCTTCAGTGAAGAAGAAATCAATAAATATAATATTCACAATAATGGCATATTTTTTAAATTTGAATCTAATATTTATGTTTGTTCCCTGTAAGAAAAGCTAAGACAAACCTGAAAGTGAAAGTTGCTTACTTGTGCCTGACTCTTTGAAACCCCATGGACTATACAATCCATGGAATTCTCCAGGCCAGAATACTGGAGTTGTTCCCTTCTCCAGGGATCTTCCCAATCCATTGATAAAATACAGGTCTTCCACATTGCAGGCAGATTCTTTACCAGCTGAGCCACAAGGGAAACCCATGACAAACCTAGAAAGTAGACTAAAAAGCAGAGACATCACTTTGTCTACAAAGGTCTGTATAGTCAAAACTATGGTCTTTCCAATAGTCATGTATTGGTGTGAGAGTTGAACCATAAAGAAGATTGAGCGTTGAAGAATTGATGCTTTTGAAATGTGGTATTGGAGAAGACTTTTGAGAATCCTTTGGACTTCAAAGAAGTCCAATCAGTCAATCCTAAAAGAAATCAACCCTGAATATTCATTGGGAAGACTGAGGCTGAAGCTGAAACTCCAATATTTTGGCCACCTGATTCGAAGAACTGACTCATGTTTCAAAGACCCTTATGCTGGGAAAGATTGAAGGCAGGTATAGAAGTGGATGACAGAGGATGAGATGGTTGGATGTCATCACCGACTCAATGGACCTGAGTTTAAGAAAGCTCCAGGAGATGGTGAAGAACAGGGAAATCTGGCATGCTACAGTCCAAGGGGTTGCTAAGGGTCATGACTGAGCTACTGAACGATATTTGTATGTCACTAATGAGTTGAGTGGAGAAGGAGGTGGCAACTTACTCCAGTATTCTTGCCTCGAGAATCCCATGGACAGAGGAGCCTGGTGGCCTACAGTCCATGGGGTCACAAAGAGTCGGACACGACTGAGCGACTACACTTAGTGAGTTGAGTTGGTGATGGATAGGGAGGCCTGGAGTGCTGCAGTCCATGAGGTCGCAAAGAATCAGACATGACTGAGTGAGTGAACTGAACTGAATGTGTTGAAACCATTGTTTGTATTTATTACATAGATAAACCTTTAAAACAATAACCTTAATGTAGTAATATAGTGCTGTCTACCAAAAGTAATTTATTTCATAAGTTTATACAGTTTAAAAATATGATTTGCTTTATAAATTTGTGTTGAAAAATTTGTTTAAATAGAAAACCATAAAAGTGAATTAATTTGTGAATGAAAATAATATAACTAGATCACCAATAGCCAGTGTAAAATTTGCTATCACAGTTCTATTTCTGTTTAAAATTATTTGGTCCTAGACTACATTAAATCATTTCTGCTTTATCAGAGGTTCATGTCTAATGCCCAATGGTATATTATCAAAACATAGTCTTTTGCTGCATTGAGGAGAGAGAGATCAGACTCAGAGAGGATTTGTCACTTGAAATCTTGTGACAGAGTAATAAAGAGGTGGAAAATACACAGAGAGATTAAAAAATCTGAAAAGATTGCCTCTGAGTCTGTTGATAAATATTGAGGCATGCATGGGCTGAAACGCCATATGGCTTGGAAAGAACGATCAGGAGGAAGTTGTATGTTTAACAATATCCACACAGAATTTGGAGGCATTCAAGTTCTTATCAGCAAATGTGAAAAAATACAAAAACCAAGCTAGAATTATTGCAAGGCATGTGTCTTAATAATATGACTAAACTAAACTAATCCTGAAATAAAGGTTACTCATGCAAATAGTTGACACATTGGAAAAGACTTTGATGCTGGGAGGGATTGAGGGCAGGAGGAGAAGGGGATGACACGGGATGAGATGGCTGGATGGCATCACTGACTCAGTGGACGTGAATCTGAGTGAACTCTGGGAGTTGGTGATGGACAAGGAGGCCTGGCGTCCTGCAAATCATGGGGTCGCAGAGTCGGACACGACTTACTGACTAAACTGAACTAAACTGATCCTCAAAAAATTAAAAAAAAATCAGAAAAGGATCCAGATAATCTGAAAACAAATTAGCTCACTCCCAGAACAAAACTCAATGCTCTTTAAAGCAAACAGAAAATAACAGCATTCAAAATTATACAATACATGATGTGAAGCTTTTGATTTAAAAAAAATTACTAGAGTGGTAAAAAATAATCAAGAACATGTGGCCCACAACAAGGAGAAAAATCAATAGCCAGAAGGTAATCCAGCAATGGTAAAATTATGAGAATAGTTGTCAAGGTCTTAAAGTAGCTATTACAGATATGACCACATACTTAAAAGAAAAATATGAATAGTATAAGGAAATAAATGAAAGACATAAAACAAAACTAAGCCAAACTCCAAGAGATGAGCATATATTGTCTGTACTAAGAAATTCACTGGCTGTCATTAATTGCAGATTAGCTATTGCAGTACAAAACATCAGTGACCTTGAAGACATAGTATTAGAAGCTATAAACTGAAATAGAGAGAGAAAAAGACTGGAAAAAATGAACTGACTTTCATTATCTGTGAGATAGTATCAAGTGACCTAACTTTCATGAATCTGAGTCTCAAAACGAGAAATGAAAAAAGCAAGAGAGAGAAAAAAAAAAAAAACAGATGTAAGGATTAAAGTTTTTCTCTGAATTTTGTAAACTTCAAAGAGATATATACTAAGATATAATCATACTGAGACATTTTAACACATCTCCATCAGTAACTGGTAGATAAGACAAAATTCAAGGCTATGAAGCCTCTGCCAGACCTTCATGGGGTACTTGCTCATGGGGAGTCAGTCATCATATTAGAAGTTAAACTATTCTGATACTGCTGCCTAGAGATGCCAAGTGTAGGCACTTGAAAACCTCAAATGAACTTTCAGTAGACAGTCATCATCAACTCAAAGCTGTGTAAATGCTTCATGTTAAATGTCAGCCCAGTGACACCCACTGCTGATGGAAAGCCCAGCCAATATTTGAATATTATCCCATAAATGAACCCAGTTCAAGAACTGCTCAGCTATGCTTTCTCCAAATTCTTGACTCACAAAATAAAATTACCATTTACTGCTACTAAACTATGAGGTATTTTTAATCCAGACATCAATCATTTGTAGCTATATGTAATAAAGGAATAGTAACTAAACCATAATTTAAAATTGTCACACACATTGCATATACACACACATAAAACACACAAACACATTTCCATAACTTCAACACTAGGAAGTCTTCTATAATAAATTCTATGAGTATTTGAGAAAGAAAAAATACAAAGTTTCCAGTAACCACGATAAAGTGATCAGTTTCTATAATATTTTATGATGTTAGCTTCGGTTCAGTTCAGTTCAGGCACTCAGTCGTATCTGACTCTTTGTGACCCCATGAATTGCAGCACGTCAGGCCTCCCTGTCCATCACCATCTCCCGGAGTTCACTCAGACTCATGCCCATCAAGTCAGTGATGCCATCCAGCCATCTCATCCTCTGTCATCCCCTTCTCCTCCTGCCTCCAATCCCTCCCAGCATCAGAGTCTTTTCCAATGAGTCAACTTTTGCATGAGGTGCCCAAAGTATTGGAGTTTCAGCTTTAGCATCATTCCCTCCAAAGAAATCCCAGGTCTGATCTCCTTCAGAATGGACTGGTTGGATCTCTTTGCAGTCCAAGGGACTCTCAAGAGTCTTCTCCAACATCACAGTTCATAAGCATCAATTTCTTGGTGCTCAGCCTTCTTCACAGTCCAACTGTCACATCCATTCATGACCACTGGAAAAACCATAGCCTTGACTAAATGGACCTTTGTTGGCAAAGTAATGTCTCTGCTTTTCAATATGATATCTAGGTTGGTCATACTTTTCCTTCCAAGGAATAAGGGTCTTTTAATTTCATGGCTGCAGTCACCATCTGCAGTGTTTTTGGAACCCCAAAACATAAAGTCTCACACTGTTTCCACTGTTTTTCCATCTATTTCCCATGAAATGATGGGACCAGATGCCATGATCTTCATTTTCTGAATGTTGAGCTTTAAGCCAGCTTTTTCACTCTCCACTTTGACTTTCGTCAAGAGGCTTTTAGTTCCTTTTTACTTTCTGCCATAAGGGTGGTGTCATCTGCATATCTGAGGTTACTGATATTTCTCCCAGCAATCTTGACTATAGCTTGTGCTTCTTCCAGCCCAATGTTTCTCTGATGTACTCTGAATATAAGTTAAATAAGCAAGGTGACAATATACAGCCTCAATGTACTCCTTTTCCTATTGGGAATCAGTCTATTGTTCCATGTCCAGTTCGAAGTGTTGCTTCCTGACCTGCATATAGGTTTCTCAAGAGGTAGGTCAGGTGGTCTGGTATTCCCATCTCTTTGAGAATTTTCCACAGTTTACTGTGATCCACACAGCCAAAGGCTTTAGCATAGTCAATAAACCAGAAATAGATGTTTTTCTGGAACTCTCTCGCTTTTTCAATGATTCAGCATATGTTGGCAATTTGATCTCTTGTTCCTCTGCCTAAGTTAAGATGTTAGCTTAACTTTGTTATAAAATCTTTTAGAGATAGGACATGAGATTAAAAAAAAAAAATAAATCCACCTTCACTTTTGATCCAGGTTGCAAAAATCCTAATCAATATATTAATTAATTGGATTTCCAGAAATGATCAGATGGCAGATAGAGCTGATAGATAAATTTTATGTCATGAGCCAACTATTTCTTTTCTCCAAGAGGATAACATTGTTTTGATATTTGAAAATCTTTTGAGTAATTCAACATACTACCAAAATAAAAGAGAAAAAAAAGCTAATTAATACAATAGATTCAGAAAAAAATGCAATAAAATTCAGTGTCCAGTTCTGGCAAATTGTCTTAGCAAACTAATTTTCCTACACATCTGTTGGGAGTATAATCAGGTATGGCCCTGGGGAAATATATTTTGACATTGTCTGGCAACATATCCCTACCCACTGACACCAGATATTTACTCCTATGTTTATACTTGGTATGGGCTTCCCTGGTGGTTCACGTGGTAAAGAATCAACCTTTAATGCAAGAAACCTGAATTCAGTCCCTGAGACAGGAAGATCCTCTGGAGAAGGGAATGGCTAACCACTCTAGTACTCTGGAGAATTCCATGGACAGAGGAGCCTGGCAGGCTACAGTCCATGGGGTTGCAAAGAGTTGGACACGACTGAGCACCTAACATTTTCACACTGTTTTTATACTTGGTGTATACTGCAGATGATGACTGCAGTCATCAAATTAAAAGATGCTTGCTCCTTGAAAGAAAAGCTATGACAAAACTAGACAGCATATTAAAAGGCAGAGGCATCACTTTGCCCACAAAAGTCCATATAGTCAAAGCTACAGTTTTTCAAATAATCATAAATTGATATGAGACTGTAGTCCATGGCATTCTCCAGGCCAGAATACTGGATTGGGTAGCCTTTCCCTTCTCCAGGAGATCTTCCCAACCCGGGGATTGAACCCAAGTCCTCATAAAAAGGCTGAGTGCCAAAGAGTTGATGCTTTTGAACTGACTCTTGAAAACAGTCAGATAAAGATCCTTGAGAAGAAGGGACCTGAGAGTCCCTTGGACAGCAAGGAGATCAAACCTATGAATCGTAAAGGAAGTTAATCCTGAATATTCATTTGAAGGATGGATGAAGCTCCAATACTTTGACTACCTAATGCAAAAAGCCGACTCATTAGAAAAGACGCTGATGCTGGTGAAGATTGAATGCAGGAATTGAAGATGATGACAGAAGATGAGATGGCATCACTGACTCAATGGACATGAATTTGAGAAAGATCCAGGAGATGGTGAAAGACAAGGAAGCCTGGTGTACTGCAATCTGTGGGCTGGAAAATGTTGGACACGACTGAGCAACTGAGCAACAACAGTACATGCACATAAGCAATAAAATATGAGTACTAAATTTTCTCTGCTGTAGCATTTGAAAGAATCCCAAATTGGAAGTAATCAAATGTGCATCAACATTCAAATGAATGAATAAGTTGTACTTTATTTATACAATGAGATACTGCATAACAGTAAACATGTATCAGTAAGAACAAGGATTAATATCATATGCAAAATCTTGAATGAACAAGTCAGACACAAAGAATATGCACCATATGGTGCTATTTTTAAACCTCCCAAAGTGACAGACTAATTTATAATTTTACTTTTATTTATTTATTTTTCCATTTTTCTATATTTATTTTTTTTTCAGTTTTATTTATTCTTTTTTTTCCTTTTTTTTAAACTTTACAATATTAAGATAGTGTTTGAATCATTTCCACAATGACTCACAAATGACTTGTGGGATGTTTGGCATATGCTGGTAATGAACCATTTCTTGATCTGTATTTATGGTTTCTATGTGTGCTTGCATAGTAACAAGTGGTGGCAAGCAGAATAAAGCCCTCTCACAAAGAAGTTCCTGTCCAAATTCCTGAATCCTGTCAATATGTATCCTACACGACAAACAGAAATTAAATTTTACAGATGTAATTAAGGCTGCTGATCAGCTGACGATGAGATAGAAAGATTACCTTGGATTATGGTCAGGTAGGTTGGGAGATGAAACCACACAATGGAAGAGGGAAGCAGAAGAGAGAGAACCAGAGAGATGGCAGAATAAGGAATCCTGACACCACTTTGCTGGGTTTGAAGATGGAGGAATGGGAACATGAAACAAGGAAGGTGGGGGTGTCTAGAAACATCCTCTTTTAAAGAATTCAGGAGGAACAGAATCCTATTGACACCTTAGATTTATTAATAGCTTAATAAGATCCATTTCTGACTTTTGATCTCAAGAATTTGAAATTGGAAAATGATATTCCCCAGTCAACTTTAAGCACAATTTTAGAAAATTCTCTTATGATTAATCTCACATTTTAAATAAAGTTTATTTGGCCCTGTACTTTCTTATTTTCTTGATAGAAATTCCATTAAAAGGAGGAAAGATGCCTCAAATATACACTTTATTTGTATCTACAAATATATCAACAACACCTCCAACACTTTAGTGGTTCAGCAAGTGTTTTTTTGAATAGAAAAGATGAATTCACTAATACTTACATGACATTTTAAAATATCGCTTTGGTATTTTAATAATGTAAAAACTGTTGTTGGGTAGGAAATAATTTGTTTTATTTAGCACTTTGTTTTGCTATTAATAATAATCATTTTACATTGAAAATATAATTTTAAAATATTGGTAACGAAATAAAATCACATTTTTCCAGCTAAGTATTGATCTAAATACTTTTTACATCAAACTTATTTTTAATTTTTAAGAAAAATACATTTATTTGTAAAGTTAGTAGTCAAGATACTAAGATAAATCAAGATAGAGAAAACTACTTGAAATTATTTCAAAGTAGAAAAAGCACACAATTTAAAATAGAGGAAAATAACACTTAGAAACTTTAAACTGAGTTGCTTGAAAGTAATTTTTAAAGTATTTAACACTTGGAAAACACAGATACAGACTACCTAGAATAGAGTAAATCCATAGCACTGAATCAAGACCTTGGAGGCTTTTATTGGACTATTACTATGTTAATTTCTATCTTTGAAGAAATCCAGATTTGAACCAAATCAGATGCAAGAGAGGAAGCTGAGATAAGACTGGTGGTTACTTACCAACTGATATAAACAAATATCACCTTTTAAATAATTTGTATAGCTGTGTCAGTGCATACGGGTTCAATAGCTAAACTGGGTTTGCTTTTTAGTAGTAAAACCCCTGCATGATGGCATCCAAAATATTAAATTGTATATCCTCTAGAGTCACATCACTTCAGGGTTAATGAAAAGTTGGGGATGAATGTATACTGTTAACCAGTTGGACTTCATATGCACATTTAAACAAATCTGTTGTTTTGTTTATGAAAAAACAAATCCAAGATGCAGTTTGGTATGTCTATTGACAGCTATGATGTGTATACTGATGGGAAAGATTCTGTATTCAGTATCTGAGTGGAATTTCTGAGAAACTGGCAACTCTTCCAAGATCTTCCTATTTTGGGTCATCTTCTTTCCTTCGAAATTGTATAAACTTCAGCCACCATTTTGGATAATGGAGTCTGAACCATTATTGGCAAGCAATGCCAGCCAATCAATAATAGCTTTCTGTCGTTCATATTATTGTTGGACTACAGACTAGACTGTCTTCCCTGGTGGCTCAGTGGTAAAGAATTCACCTGCCAATGCAGCAGTTGTGGGTTCTATCCTTGGCCCAGGAATATCCTCCAGAGAAGTAAATGGCAACACTCTCCATTGTTCTTGCCAGGCAAATCCCACAGAGAGGATTGTGGAGGGATACAGTCCATGGGGTCGCAAAAGACTTGGACATGACTTAGTGACTAAACAACAGAGTAGACAGCAAACTGACCCCTCTTATTCAAATGATACCTTTATTAAAACCTAACGACATCATGGTATAAAACAAAGAACATAGGTAGAAGGAATATTTGTGTGCGTGTGCTAAGTCACTTCAGTTCAATTCTGTTCAGTCACTCAGTCGTGTCCAACTCTTTGCGACCCCATGAATTGCAGCATGCCAGGCCTCTCTGTCCATCGCCAACTCCCAGAGTTCACTCAAACTCACGTCCATTGAGTCGGTGATGCCATCCAGCCATTTCATCCTCTGTCGTCCCCTTCTCTTCCTGCCCCCAATCCCTCCTAGCATCAGAATCTTTTCCAGTGAGTCAACTCTTCGCATGAGGTGGCCAAAGTATTGGAGTTTCAGCTTTAGCATCATTCTTTCCAAAGAACACTTAGTGCTGATCTCCTTCAGAATGGACTGGTTGGATCTCCTTGCAGTCCAAGGGATTCTCAAGAGTCTTCTCCAATATCACAGTTCAAAAGCATCAATTCTTCAGCTCTCAGCTTTCTTCACAGTCCAACTTTCACATCCATACATGACTAGTGGAAAAAGCATAGTCTTGACTAGACGGACCCTTGTTGACTTTTGGATATGCTATCTAGGTTGGTTATATCTTTCCTTCCAAGGAGTAAGCGTCTTTTAATTTCATGGCTGCAATCACCATCTGCAGTGATTTTGGAGCCCCCAAAATAAAGTCTGACACTGTTTCCACTGTTTCCCCATCTATTTCCCATGAAGTGATAGGACCAGTCATTTCAGTCCTGTTCAAATCTTTGTAACTCTATGAACCATAGCCGGCCATGCTCCTCTGTCTTTGGGATCCTGTAAGCAAGAATACTGGAGTAGGTTGTCATGCCCTCCTCCAGAGGATCTTTCAGACCCAGAGACCGAACCTGCATTTCTTACATCTCCTGCATTATCAGGCAGGTTCTTTACCACTAGGGCCTCCTGGGCAGCCCCAAGAATATTGGTATTCATTCCCATCTATTTACTACAACATTTTGAATTTGAGAATGACATATAAAATCTATGTCCTAATTTATAAAATAGAAAACTGGAATAAGAAAAAAGTTCAAGACTTTTTCAATAACAAAATCTTATTGTCTGTATTGTTGTCATCACTATATTAAAATTACTCTTTTACCTTAATTACACAAGATTGCCATAAGTATTTTCAGGAAGTCAAATAAACAAATTTATATTTAAATTTCTCTATTTAGATAATCTGAAAATCTGCACTATTGTCATTTCACATTCTTTGCAATGATTTTCATTATCAAAATTGTTTTTAATTGCTTTTAGTAAAATCATTGTAGGCCACTACACTTTAAGATGAAACTTTAAAACACTGAGGAAAATAAAGTTAAACAATGATAAAAGTTATATTCAAGGTACCACTCTTGTGGTAATCCAGGACTTTTCAAATACATTTTTTCTAAGAATATTAAAAATGCAAAATTTTAGCTTGTCATATCACTGTTTTAAAGAAAAGTGATATTTCCCCAACTCATAATAGATAGATACAATCAAAAGATAAATAGAATTCCAAATCATCCAGGCAACTTATAAGAGGTAGCTTTGATTTTAGATATGGGAGAAGGAAATGGCAACCCTTGATGTTAGAGAGACACTTCCTTTCCTTGTATTAACATCTCTTCTAGATGACTTCCCTGGTGGCTCAAACAGTAAAGTGTCCGCCTACAGTGTGGGAGACCTGGGTCAATCTCTGGATTGGGCAGATCTCCTGGAGAAGGAAATAGGAATCCACTCCAGTATTCTTGCTTGGGAAATCCCATGGATGGGGGAGCCTGGTAGGCTACAGTCCATAAAGTCGCAAAGAATCGGACACTACTGAGCAACTTCACTTTCATTTTCTAGATGAAATATGTACATGCATTGAAGCTACCATACATCACAGGAATGAAAGTGATACCCGAAGATACCTGAGCAACAAGGGAAGGAAGACTAGCTCTATAATTAATTTACAGAACATAAACACATCATTTTTGGATTTAATATGTGAGAGAGAATATAACTTGGCATTTTAATGCCAGTTTTGTTTTAAGTAGGTTTTATTTACCAAGCACCATGCTAAATTCATGGGTGTGGTATACCTGGCAGAAGTTACACATTGAATGTGATTAATGCTACTATGGAAATAAGCATATTGGTAAGATTCACAGTAATGATGGTAATTGAAAGTCACTCAGTTGTGTCCAACTCTTTGAGACCCCCATGGACTATAACTTCCTCTTTTTCCAGGGGATCTTCCCAATCTAGGGGTTGAACTCAGGTCTCCCACATTACAGATTCTTTACCAGCTAAGTCACAAGGGAAGCGCAATGATGGTAAATGTAGTATTTAGTATTACAAATGACAGCAGCCTCAGCAGGGATCGTTTTATCTAGAGAACTTTGATAATGTCAACTTTCCCTGAGGCAAATGTGAGAAGTAAGGATTCTGTAACTTAAAAAAAAAAAAAAAAAAGTTTTAGCTTTTTTTTTTAATTTCTCATTTAAAATAACTATTATTTATTTCTAAAGAAATATTTAAACAGTCCCTTTTGAAAACTTACTGCACTTTCTTTGCAGTTGAAATAGAATTCTTTATAAATGATTGTGATGGACCTCAGAGAAAAATAATTTAAAGACCAGTGACTTTTCTGATTCTTCCTTGATACTGCAGTGGTAATCAATCTGCCTGTCAATGCAGGGGATGCAGGATAGTTCCCTGGGTCAGGAAGATCCTCTGGAGGAGGAAATGGCAACCCACTCCAGCATTCTTGCCTGAAGAATCCCTTGGACAGAGGAGCCTGTTAGGCCACAGTCAATGGGGTTGAATGAGTGGAACAATGACTGAGCATGCATGCATGCATGACTTTTCTAATGAATTTTGGTATTTAAGAAGTAGGCAAATTTATAGAACTAATTATGAATTGAGTCAATAAAACGTGATTTATCATTTTATTCCTCTATTAAAACTTTTCTATCTTCCTTTATACTTAGGTTTTTGTTTCTTAAATCAAAATGATTTGGGCAGGATTCCATGCCTTTCCTAAAATGGAGTCTGCATCCCTTCTCCAGTTATATACTTCTCCTGTCTCCCCCTCCGCCCTCATTCTGTCATGAACACCACAAGAGAGCCAATGGAAGAATCTATAAATACCTGAGAATCCTCCTTACCTCTGTGGCTCCCTGAGCTTATATACTCTCCCTTTATTAGAGAACTATTGACTGAAATCACCACCATGGCCAGGCAAAATAATAACTGAGCATGAGTTAACTCACAGCTGGAGGTACTGTGCGATAGGGAACACCAACCTGACCTGCTGCTGCCAATAAGCTGCCACCAGCCAGAATTCCAGATGGACCACAAGAAGGGATGATACCCCAGCCTGTATGTCCCACCAATCTTCCAGAAACCCTCAGGCTGGAATCCATCCTGGCTGAGAAATGTGCTTGCCACTAAGAAGGACCCTAAGTCGGACCAAATACGGGCATAAGCAAGATGATTGGCCAGAGCCAACCTGGAAACTAACCTCATTATCATGAAACCTGAAACTATGTGCCACGTGACAAAATAGTTTTCCCGATGCTCTCTTACCTCACTGTGCTACTTTCCACTGGAGAGCCCCTTTCTAATAAAGTCTTCTGGTTTGTCAGTATGTTTGTCTCCTCACACAATTCATTTCCGAGTCTTAGACAGAAGCCCACTCTCAGGCCCTGAATGGGGCCTCTTCCTAGAACTCCTTCAGCCTATATTCAGCAAATTCGTTAACAATATTAGCTGAGTCTATGTTCACTTATATAGTGGGCTTTTCTTTTCCCATAGATGGCACACGGAAGCCAGCATTCACACTTTGAACTTTTTGGAGAAGTCTGACTTCCCTTAAATTCTAGCTACTGGTTTGTCCTGCAATTTCAGCTCTCTAATGGGTTCACTGGGTATTTGTTGTCTAGATAATCTGACTTGATATTATCATTAATCTGGGAAAGTTGAGGTTTTCTTTTTTTTTTTTTTTAGCTTTCTGCACCCTAGGCAGCAAGCATTTATTTAAATCATCTTTAAAGTGTTTTTGATTACATCCTTCCAACTAATTCTTAACTAAAATGTAGTATCCTAGAAAGAGTTACATACTTTGTTTATATTTTTAGCTCAAAATTTTTACAAGCTTGATTTTCGTTCTTATATTTTTAGAAAAGAGGCTATTTGCCCTAATCATAAATTTACATTACCACTTCATTACAGATTTTACTTTCATGTTTATCCACTCTTTATGAATAAAGTTGTTTACTTTTGCAGTTTCTGAATAATAGTTGAATATTTCACTACTATGAACCTTATTTTAAAAAACAATATAAATTGACTGGAGCCCTGTCTTCATGCCTACTCACTATTAGGAACTTTTTCTCCTAGACATAGTTCCCCACAGTCAATTAGCATTTTGGATAAAACATCTCTCTTAATTCAAGCATTGTTTCATAACATAAATATATTTGATATGTCTAACCCAAAATATATGACTGCTTTGATATTAGTCTTGGCTCAGAGAATATCTTAATTTCTGCATATCTATTAATACTAAACTTATTTTGTCATCTATCGGTGAAGCCCATCTAAAATATCCATGTGCTTTACTTTTATTCTCTAGGGTTGTCTCATAATACTATTGGAATACCTCTATGAAAATTATGCATATTTTACGATTATGCTAGTAACAGCTCCCTGAGTTAGGACTGGGCTTTTATACAACCATGTGTCTTTAGGCCCTAATAGAATAATTTACAAATTAAATTTTAGTTTAGTTTATTTCACTATGTCAAACCAAACAATAATTTATTTTATTGACTATGCCAAAGCCTTTGACTGTGTGGATCAAAATAAACTGGAAAGTTCTGAAGGAGATGGGAATACCAGACCACCTGACCTGCCTCTTGAGAACCTGCGTGCATGTCAGGAAGCAACAGTTACATGAAACAACAGACCAGTTCCAAATTGGAAAAAGAGTACGTCAAGTCTGTGTATTGTCATCCTGCTTACTTAACTTCTATGCAGAGTACATCATAAGAAGCATTGGGTTGGAGGAAGCACAAACTGAAATCAAGATTGCTGGGAGAAATATCAGTAACCTCAGATATGCAAATAACGTCTCCTTGCAGTCCAAGGGACTCTCAAGAGTCTTCTTCAGCACCACAGTTCAAAAGCATCAATTCTTTTGCACTCAGCTTTCTCACAGTCCAATTCTCACATTCATACAAGACCACTGGAAAAACCATCACCTTGACTAGACGGGCCTTTGTTAACAAAATGTCTCTGCTTTTCAATATGCTGTCTAGCAGTTCAGGAAGCAAGAGTTTGAACTGGACATGGAACAACAGACTGGTTCCAAAAAGAAAAGGAGTATGCCAAGGCTGTATATTGTCCCCTGCTTATTTAACTTCTATGCAGAGTACATCATGAGAAACGCTGGGCTGGAAGAAGCACAGGCTGGAATCAAGATTGCTGGGAGAAATATCAAGAACCTCAGATATGCAGATGACACCACCCTTATGGGAGAAAGTGAAGAGGAACTAAAAAGCCTCTTGATGAAAGTGGAAGAGGGGAGTGAAAAAGCTGGCTTAAAGCTCAGCATTCAGAAAATGAAGTGGTCTCATCTGGTCCCATCACTTCATGGCAAATAGATGGGGAAACAATGGCTGACTTTGTTTTTCTGGGATCCAAAATCACTGCAGATGGTGATTGCAGCCATGAAATTAAAAGACAATTACTTCTTGGCAACCTGATGCAAAGAGCTGACTCATTTGAAAAGACCCTGATGCTGGGAAAGATTGAAGGCAGGAGGAGAAGGGAACAACAGAGGATGAGATGATTGGTTGGCATCACTGACTCAGTGGACATGGGTTTGGGTGGACTCGGAGTTAGTGATGGATAAGGAGGCCTGGTGTGCTGCGGTTCATGGGGTCACAAAGAGTTGGAGATGACTGAGTGACTGAACTGAACTGAACTCCTTGTAAGGAAAGTTATGACCAACCCAGATAGCATATTAAAAAAGTAGAGACATTACTTTGTCAACATAGGTCCATCTAGTCAAGGCTATGTTTTTTTCCAGTGGTCATGTATGGATGTGAGAGTTGAGCCAGAAAGAAGGTTGAGTGCTGAAGAATGGATGCTTTTGAACTGTAGTGTTGGTGAAGACTTTTGAGAGTCCATTGGACTGCAAGGAGATCCAACCAGTCCATCCTAAAGATCAGTCCTGGGTGTTCATTGGAAGAACTGATGTTGAAGCTGAAACTTCAGTACTTTGGCCAGCTGATGCCAAGAGCTGACTCATTTGAAAGGACCCTGATGCTGGAAAGATTGAGGGCAGGAGGAGAAGGGGATGACAGAAGATGAGGTTGTTGGATGGCATTACCAAATCAATGGACACGGGTTTGGGTAGACTCCAGCAGTTTGTGATGGATAGGGAAGCCCTGACGTGCTCTGGTTCATGGGGTCACAGAGTTGCACACAACTGAATGGCTGAACTGAAATGAATTTTTTTTTTTTTTTAAATTTCTGAGTAACTCCAGTACTTTGGCTACTTCATGAGAGGAGTTGACTCACTGAAAAGACTCTGATGCTGGGAGGGATTGGGGGCAGAAGGAGAAGGGGACGACAGAGGATGAGATGGCTGGATAGCATCACGGACTCAATAGACGTGAGTCTGAGTGAATTCCGGGAGATGGACAGGGAGGCCTGGTGTGCTGTGATTCATGGGATCACAAAATCCTTACATTATGACTTCTAATTTTACCTAGTCTTCTGTAATGAATGACGATGACCTTGCTTATTTCTAAAATTTAAGACTCTGGTTGAATCTTACATTCTGTTACTTCTTACATTCAATAGACATTTATTTCAATGATATTTACTAGCTCTTCTTTTGCTTTTCGCTTGAAAACATGTTCAGTCCTTGAAATAAGAGAGTTAAAATGCACTCACTTTTAATAACAAACTACTAATATTGTAAGTACCACCACTTATTCCCTCACATCCTGAATTATACTTCTTAAATTAACAGTTTCATGTGCTAATAAATTAATTTTGCACCCAAACCAGCTACTTTTTGCTTAACTAAATATTTTTTTAATTTTGTTTTTCTTTCTACTATTTACTGCCTAAAAGTAGACCACTCATATTCTTGTTAACCTTATTTTATTGATTTGTTTCTTCATTCATCAAGACTTTTAAATGTCTAAACATACTAGATACTGGGAAAGTTTCAGATACACATTGGTGAGGCAAATAAGAACTGCTTTTTACCTCTCTGTTCTTTACAGTGCTGTGCTGTGCTTAGTTGCTTAGTCTTTGCAATCCCATGGCCTGTAGCCCACCAGGCTCCTCTGTCCATGGGTATTCCCCAGGCCAAAATGCTGGAGTGGATACCGAAAGGAAAAAAAAAAAAAGAAAGAAAGAAAAGGACATTATTAAAAGGGAACTTATTTCTCACCCTTTCTTTTCCATAGAGGTGGAATCCATCTTCCATGCCTAACATGATTGGTGAGTTTAAGGTTACAGCTCAGCTTGTTAGACTCAGCTTTTATTCACTCTTCTATTTAGGCTTTTATTATCTATATCAAGCTCAGTCAGAATGTCTACTCTAAATGCAGACAGTTCTGTAAGGCTCAGTGCCCATGAAAGAGTCCCATAATAGTCTAATGTAGCCTAAGACTACATGGGTAATTCTAATTTAGGAACAAAACCTAGGTATACCTTCTCATCCACAGACTTAATCACCTTCTCCTTCTAGCTTTTATCAGCAATAATGGTACCATTTGTATATCTATCTCTGTCTTCTGCAATTATCTCTCAGTTGGATCTAAACTGGGGAGAAGACACATAAACTATACTAATATTTCAAGAGCAAAATTTCTATAGCATCAAACGCACTTTATAAAATGATCAAGATGTAGAATTTGGAGAAAAACTACATAGAAAGTCCAGTTTATTTAACATTTGTCATTAGTTGTTTGAAAGCAGATGAAACATATGTGGCTTTATTAATAGAAGCCTGCAGAGAACTTTCATAAGAAGACAGTTGCAGTTTGACTTTGAAATACACACAGAAGTGATGAAGATTAGATATATCTCTAATAACAGCTCACCTCAAACCAAGCAGTACTTCAGTAGCCATATATATATATATATAGCTAGTTTTAAATTGTTAAAGCTACATGTGAGGTGTGCAGTGCAAGAATAGCTTCTTCAGATTCTGATTTCCTTTTTAATATTTTGAATTATAAGGCACACTCCGCTCAGCCAGCAGTAGCAATTTTCTTTTCAAATTGAAAATCAAACTTACAAAGCACATTAAGCTTCACTAGTGACAAGTTTTCTTATCCTCAATATAAGAAACAAGACAGATATGCATGGTGGTAGATACAGCAGACAAGGTTATGAGTATAGCAGCTTCTGGATTTCCATCCCTAAGTCACTCCATAATTGGAGTATATAATTATGGAGTACATAATTGGAGCAGGATGATTGGACATGCACCATTATATGTTCTAGGGTCACTTTGGCTTTTATATTTTGCTACTCATATAGCCAATTTCCCAATCTCCAGTGAAGCTAATCCTTATGAATTATACACTATTCATAAAAATAAAGACGACCAGTGAACAATACTAAGAAGAAATGCACACCCTTGTTTGAATATATGGTATTATCCTGGATGCAGTACATTCCTATAAATTTCTTAAATTAGTATCACACCAAGGATTTGAAATAGAGTTTATTAAAAATAGTGTTTGAATATGATGTAAGATTTCAGAGCTTGAAACTGTGGTACACTGACAAATTGTATATACTTATCAGTAATTAAATTAGAAAGTTTGGCTTTCTCGTAATAAAAATTTAAATAGAACCCAAAATGCAGTAAATTATTATATTATGTGTG
The DNA here is from genome assembly GCA_917880005.1 of Nanger dama. Lineage (NCBI taxonomy): Eukaryota > Metazoa > Chordata > Mammalia > Artiodactyla > Bovidae > Nanger > Nanger dama. Next base: position 11,875,578 of record CAKJTW010000014.1, read on the forward strand.
TGTGTATATACACAAATGTATCAGAGCAGATCAGTCACATAGTCATGTCCATCTCTTTGCAACCCCATGAATTGCAGCACACCAGGCCTCTCTGTCCATCACCAACTCCCGGAGTTTCCTCAGACTCATGTCCATCGAGTTGGTGATGCCATCCAGCCATCTCATCCTCTGGTGTCCCTTTCTCCTCCTGCCCCCAATCCTTCTCAGCATCAGTCTTTTCCAATGAGTCAACTCTTTGCATGAGGTGGCCAAAGTACTGGAGTGTCAGCTTTGGCATCATTCCATCCAAAGAAATCCTAGGGCTGATCTCCTTCAGAATGGACTGGTTGGATCTCCTTGCAGCCTAAGGGACTCTCAAGAGTCTTCTCCAAGACAACAGTTCAAAAGCATCAATTCTTTGATGCTCAGCTTTCTACATAGTCCTACTCTCACATCGGTACATGACTACTGGAAAAAGCATAGTCTTGTCTAGATGGACCTTTGTTGGCAAAGTAATGTCTCTGCTTTTCAATATACTACTTAGGTTGGTCATAACTTTCCTTCCAAGGAGTAAGCGTCTTTTAATTTCATGGCTGCAGTCACCATCTGTAGTGATTTTGGAGCCCTAAAAATAAAGTCTGACACTGCTTCCACTGTTTCCCCATCTATTTCCCATTAAGTGATGGCACCAGATGCCATGATCTTCATTTTCTGAATGTTGAGCTTTAAGCCAGCTTTTTCACTCTCCACTTTGACTTTCGTCAAGAGGCTTTTTAGTTCCTCTTTACTTTCTGCCATAAGGCTAGTGTCATCTGCATATCTGAGGTATTGATATTTCTCCCAGCAATCTTCATTCCAGCATGTGCTTCTTCCAGCCTAGAGTTACTCATGATGTATGCTGCATATAAGTTAAATAAGCAGAGTGACAATATATAGCCTTGACGTACTCCTTTTCCTATTTGGAACCAGTCTGTTGTTCCATGCCCAGTTCTAACTGTTGCTTCCTGACCTGCATATAGGTTTCTCAAGAGGCAGGTGGTCTGGTATCCCATCTCTTTCAGAATTTTCCACAGTTGATTGTGATTCACACAGTCAAAGGCTTTGGCATAGTCAATAAAGCAGAAATAGATGTTTTTCTGGAACTCTCTTACTTTCTCGATGATCCAGAGGATGTTGACAATTTTATCTCTGGTTCCTCTGTCTCTTCTAAAACCAGCTTGAACATCAGGAAGTTCACAGTTCACATATTGCTGAAGCCTGGCTTGGAGAATTTTGAGCATTACTTTATGAACATGTGAGATGAGTGCAATTGTGCGGTAGTTTGAGCATTTTTTGGCATTGCCTTTCTTTGGGATTAGAATGAAAACTGACCTTTTCTAGTCCTTTGGCCATTGCTGAGTTCCAAATTTGCTGGCATATGGAGTGCATCACTTTCACAGCATCATCTTTCAGGATTTGAAACAGCTTACCTTGATTGCTGAGGAAAGCTTTCTTATCTCTCTTTGCTATTCTTTGGAACTCTGTATTCAGATGCTTACATTTTTCCTTTTCTTTTTGCTTTTGCTTCTCTTCTTTTCACAGCTATTTAAAGGCCTCTCCAGATAGCCATTTTGCTTTTTTGCATTTCTTTTCCATGCGTATAGTCTTGATCCCTGTCTCCTGGACAATGTCACAAACCTCGGTCCATAGTTCATAAGGCACTCTGTCTATCAGATCTAGTCCCTTAAATCTATTTCTCACTTCCACTGTATAATCATAAGGGATTTGATTTAGGTCCTACCTGAATGGTCTAGTAGTTTTACATCCTTTCTTCAATTTCAGTCTGAATTTGGCAATAAGGAACTCATGATCTGAGTCACAGTCAGCTCTTGGTCTTGTTTTTGCTGACTGTATAGAGCTTCTCCACCTTTGGATACAAAGAATATAATCAATCTGATTACGGTGTTGACCATCTGGTGATGTTCACATGTAGAGTCTTTTCTTGTGTTGTTGGAAGTGGATGTTTGCTATGATCAGTGCGTTCTCTTGGCAAAACTCTATTAGCCTTTGCCTTTCTTCATTTGGTACCCCAATGCCAAATTTGCCTGTTACTCCAGGTGTTTCTTGACTTCCTACTTTTGAATTACAGTCCCCTTTAATGAAAAGGACATCTGGTTTGGGTGTTAGTTCTAAAAGGTCTTATGGGTCTTCATAGAACTATTCATCTTCTTCAGCATTACTGGTTGGGGCATAGACTTGGATAACTGTGATATTGAATGGTTTCTCTTGGGAATGAACAGAGATCATTCTGTTGTTTTTGAGATTGCATCCAAGTACTGCATTTTGGACTCTTTTGTTAACCATGATGGCTACTCCATTTCTTCTCAGGATTCCTGCCCGCAGTACTAGATATAATAGTTATCTGAGTGAAATTCACACATTCCAGTCCATTTTAGTTCACTGATTCCTAGAGAGTCGACATTCACTCTTGCCATCTCCTGTTTGACCACTTTCAATTTGCCTTGACCCAACCTAGATGCTATATTAAAAAGCAGAGACATTACTCTGCCGAGTAAGGTCTGTCTAGTCAAGGCTATGGTTTTTCCTGTGGTCATGTATGGATGTGAGAGTTGGACTATGAAGAAGGCTGAACGCTGAAGAATTGACACTTTTGAACTGTGGTGTTGGGGAAGATTCTTGAGAGTCCCTTAGGCTGCAAGGAGATCCAACCAGTCCATTCTGAAGGAGATCAGCCCTGGGATTTCTTTGAAAGGAATGATGCTAAAGCTGACACTCCAGTACTTTGGCCACCTCATGCAAAGAGTTGACTCATTGGAAAAGACTCTGATGCTGGGAGGGATTGGGGGCACGAGAAGAAGGGGACAAAAGAGGATGAGATGGCTGGATGGCATTGCTGACTCGATGGATGTGAGTCTGAGTGAACTCTGGGAGATGGTGATGGACAGGGAGGCCTTGTGTACTCTGATTCATGGGGTCGCAAAGAGTCAGACACAACTGAGCAACTGAACTGAACTGAATTAATGGACCTAACATTCCAGGTTCCTATGCAATATTGCTGTTTACATCATTGGACCTTGCTTCTATCACCAGTCACATCCACAGCTGGGTACTGTTTTGCTTTGGCTCCATCCCTTCATTCTTTCTGGAGTTATTTCTCCACTGATCTCCAGTAGCGTGTTGGGCACCTACTCACCTGGGGAGTTCCTCATTCAGTATCCTATCAATTTACCTTTTCATACTATTCATGGGGTTCTCAAGGCAAGAATACTGAAGTCGTTTGCCATTCCCTTCTCCAGTGGACCACATTCTCTCAGACCTCTCCAACATGACCCACCCGTCTCGGGTATCCCCACAAGGCGTGGCTTAGTTTCATTGAGTTAGACAAGGCTTTGGCCCTAGTGTGATTAGATTGGCTAGTTTTCTGTAATTATGGTTTCACTGTGTCTGTTCTCTGTTGCCCTCTTACAGCACCTACCGTCTTACTTGGGTTTCTCTTACCTTGGACATGGGGTATCTCTTCATGGCTGCTCCAGCAAAGCGCATCCACTGCTTCTTACCTTGTATGAGGGGTACCTCCTCACCTCCACCCCTCCTGACCTTGACCCTGGAATAGCTCCTCTAGACCCTCCTGTGCCCGCCCAGCGACCACATCTTGGACGTGGGGTTGCTCCTTAGCCTGGCCACTGCCCCTGAGCTCGGACATCGAGTAGCTCCTCCCAGCCACCACCTCTGACCTTGGACTTGGGGTAGCTTCTCTTGGCTGCCCCCGCCCCCTCGCCCCCCGACCTCAGATGTGGGGTAGCTCCTCTCAGCCACCACCCCTCAGGCATGGGGTCCTCATGGCTTTTGCCCCTGACCTCGGATGTGGGGCAGCTCCTCTTGCCTGTGCTTGTGCATGGTCACAGCTGTCCATGCTTGTGCGATACATATACATGTATGTACATGTATATATATCCCCAATAACAGGCTTGTGATTGAATCATAGTTTCTATTGGCAAGAAGCCTATTTTTTATTGAATGTCTTGAAAACATATTTTATTCTTACCTTCAGATGAAGACCATTGGCAAGCGAAAATAAAGGAAGACAGTTTAGTTATGTTAGCTAAAGAAAGATGTTTCCCCTGGGGAAAGCTAAATCTTACAAGAGGAAGTAAATATATATGGAGGTGAAACGAACTGAAAAGTCAGAATACAATTGACATAAAAATATGAAGAAATGTACCAAGTCTAATTGTTCTTAAAAAATTGTTCTTAGAAAATGAGGAAGACATTTTACTTATTATTAGATCACAGTGATGAGAAATGTAAATCTAATAGGGCAGACAGAAGTCATAGCAAAAGGATTGAAGAATTCTCAGAGGAGGCCAAATGCTGGGGACTTTTGAGCTGTGGATTGAGTCCAATCTAACAGCAGTTAAGGAACCACTCTATGAAGATGAAAAAGCTACTCTAGAATGTAAATGACACTGGATAGGCGTGAGATATGAATACTAGAAAGTTCAGTATAAAATATTTCAAAGAATTTCTGAAGAGTTTGAAGACAGCATAGATGTTATAGATGAGGATTATTTCTTGAGATGAATAATTTTCAAAATTTATGTAATTGAAGCTCCAATTAAAAATAAAGCAAAGAAGAGATTAAAAAAGGAACTCTGCAAAGGCTCACTGAAAAATACTGATGCTGGGAAAGGTTGAAGGTAGGAAGAGAAAGGGATGATAGAGGATGAGGTGGTTAGATGCCATCACTGACTCAAGGGACATGCATTTAATCTAACTCCACAAGATGGTCACGGATTAGGAAGTCTGACATGCTGCAGTCCATGGGATCACAAAGAGTTGTACATGACTGAGTGATTGAACAGCAACAACAAATGCAAAGGCAACTCAATAGGGACCATGATTGGATTAGAAATTTATGTTATGGGAAATGTAATCCACATGGAATCATCCAATTCCATATGGATGGAATGCATCCAGTAGAGACATGCTATATATCTATATCTATCTATAGATAGATAGATAGATATAATAAAACTTTAGAGACATATAGAATCTATTCTTCTGCTAACTCTCATTCCAGGAAAACTAATACAGTAAATTCAAGAGATTATATTAATGAGGCAAATGTTCGGGTCAGATATCAAAGAATAATCAAAAGGTAAAAAGAAGGTTCTTAATTATATCAAATACATTCACTGACATGTTACAAGTGAATTTAGCTTAAAGTAGTTGATTAAGCTGATTCTGATTTAACAGAGTCCAATTTAATTGAACAAGAATATAGCACTAACATCTTACCTTAATACTGATGGAAAAAACATGATAGAAATTTTATTTCAGGCCTAGAAATTCAAAGGAATTAATTGAAGGAAGTTAATGCCTTCAGGAGCATGTGGTAGAACAACTGGTCCTAACTGAGGATACACAAGCTTCAAAGACAGAAACTGTAGCTTCAGATTCCTTGAAACTAAGGTTGGGCCTCAGGTGCAAGTAAAATTTGTCCTAGAGACAGGTTCCACTGGTTTATGTAATTCTATAGCAGAAAGTGAAACTGCAAAGCAGAAGCTAGTGTGGTATAGATATTTTAAATAATAAATCAAAAAAGTATGATACTGTATAAGCCCATATGCAAATTAGTACTAGGGTGCTGACAACATAGGGTTAAGAAGAAAAATAAAAATTAGAAAATTTTCTTTGAATAAATGAGGAAGAAGGACACTACAAATCAGATATGGTGACAGGCTAAGATTGTCTCCTCTTTAGTTAGGAGAGAAACCTTGTGTTTAAGTGATTTTCACTCACGGACACAGGAGGCAATACTTCTAAATGCCCTCTCTTCCAGTCTGGGGAAACCATGACAGTGTTTACCTTTTTGGGGAGGCATGTTAACCAATTTTACATAAGTTCAAATGTAGCAAAAACTGGAGAAATAACATTGGCTTAATTGGTAAGACCAAACAAGAATGATCCCGCTTCCTTCTTTTTGAAATATTTGAGTTCCTGCCATATTCTTTGATAATAATAAGTAATTACTTATAACTATGACTTCCCTGGTGGCTCAGACAGTAAAGCGTCTGCCTGCAATGTGGGAGACCTGAGTTTAATCCATGGGTTAGGAAGATCTCTTGGAGAAGGAAATGGCAACCCACTCCAGTATTATTACTTGGAAAAACACATGGATGGAGGAGCCTGGTAGGCTACAGTCCTTGGGGTTGAAAAGAGTTGGATACAACTGAGCGACTTCATTTCTTATAACTATACTTTTCAGAAAGGAAAGATATAGGGATTGGGGATGGCCATTTATTTAATTTGTTAGGCATAGTGGTATGGACATTGGTGAGTGCAGGGGCGCACCGCAGAAAGAGTAGAGGCAGTGGAACTTCCCTCAGCAAAGCCGAGGGGTCCCGAGGAGAGGTGAGCCTGCTGTTCGCCAACCCAGCCCCTCAGCGAGCGAGAGACAATCAGACCCGACAGGGGTTCCATCTAAGCAGTTCCGCTTTATTGCTGCAAACTCCCAGCTTACATAGGCAAGCAGGGGGTTTTAGGAGGGACTTTCCATAGTTGCACCAATCACGTTAAAATTCAAATAATCATGCATCTTCATTATAACAGGGGTCTATGGAGATCATGCACTGTTTATGTGCACAGAAATCAAGAGAGCCAACCAAAAACTTTGACAAACATAGACCACACCCTCATCTCTTCCGTCAGGCGACGTCTTAGGTTTTCAACCGCAAAGCTAGCCCCTTTGTTTTTAAAGTTTCCCATTTAGGGCCCCACAGGTGAGTTTCAGAAATTTTGAACTTTTAGGTACAGCACAGCAGACAATGCTCTCAAGGAAAATAGCACAACTTTTAGATACACTCTTTTTCCTCCTAATCATTAATATCCCTTCTCAGTAAGAATAAGAAATAAGAAATGGGAAGGGCATGCAAAAGCTCTTATTTAACAAAGGCAGAATAATTTTATTTGGCATTTTAATTTATTTATATTATTTTTAAGTTTGTGTCTCCCCTTGTAATTAATAATGGTAAAATTTATAACCATCTTGGTATATCTCTATACTAATTTATTGGAGTACCTTAATGTTGCTATTTAATTTCATTATAAAAATTCTATTGTCATTTTATATAATGCATCAGGATATAATTTGGGATTGAATATAGAATAAGGAATAAGTCTTCAGACTAAGATGGAAGTGGCAATAAATTTGACTTAATTATTGTTTACTATTCTGATCTAATTCAGAGTCAAGATTGATAGAAAGATATGGGCACATTTGAGAGACATTTGGGAGACAAAATCAGGAGAACCTGGAGTTGGATTCGGTGTGAACCATGAGGAAGAAGGTTCTAGGTGTCTCTTAGTTTTCTGACTTAAGAAATGGATGGATGTGTGTTCCCTGGGAAAAAAAGTGCTTCGAGACATAAGTATTGAGCTCTATGTTGTCCATTTTATTGCCATATAGTTGTTTTTAGTAGTCTCTCATGGTTCTTTGCATTTCTGTAGTATCAGTTGTAGCTTCTTTTTTATTTCTAACTTTATTGATTTTAGACCTCTACTTTTTCTTGATGAGTCTAGCCAGAGGTTTATCAATTTTATTTATCTTCTCAATGAACCAATTTCTAGTTTCATTGATCTTTGCTATTGTTTTTATCTCTATTTCATTTATTTCTGCTCTGACATTTATGATTTGTTTCCTTCTACTAACTTTGGGTTTCTTTTGATCTTCTTTCTCTAACTGCTTTAGATGTAAAAGGTGAGACTGTTTATTTGAGATTTTTTTTTCTTGTTCCCTTAAGTAAGATTGTATTGCTATAAACTTCCCTTTTAGAGCTGCCTTTGCTATACCTCAAAGGTTTTGGACTGTCATGTTTTAACTGTCATTTTTCTCTAGATTTTCTTTTTACTTTTTATTTTTTACTTTACAATATTGTATTGGCTTTGCCTTTTTTTTGTTTCATCCTTCATTTCCTCAGTGATCTGTTTAGTAACAGTAATCTGTTCAGTGGGCTGTTTATTAACATATTGTTTAGCCTCCATATGTTTGTTTTTTCAAGTTTTGTATGTAATTGATTCATAATCGCATAGTGTTGTGGTCAGAAGAGATACTTGTATGATTTCAATTTTCTTAAATTTACTGAGGTTTGATTTGTGGCCGAAGATGTGATCTATCTTGGAGAATATTCCATGTGTACTTGAAAATGTTTTCTACCGCTTTAGGATAGAATGTTCTATAAATGTCAATTAAGTCTGTCTGGTTAGAATATCAATTAAGGCCTATGTTTCTTTTCTGATTTCTGTCTGGATAATTTGTCCTTTGATAAGAGTGGGGTGTTAATGTCATCCACTATTATTGTGTTACTATTGATTGCTCCTTTTATGGCCATTATTATTTGCCTTATAAATAGAAGTGCTCCTATGTTAGGTGCATATATATTTATAATCATAACTTTGTATCCTTGGATTAATTCTTTGATCATTATGTAGTTGTTGTCTCTTGCAACATTTTTTTGTTTTATTTTGAAGTCTATTTTGTCTGATATAAGTATTACTATTCCAGCTTTATTTGATTTCCATTTGCATGGATTGCCTTTTTCCATCCCCTCACTTTAGTTTGTATGTGTCCTTAAATCTGAAGTGAGTTTCTTGTAGAAAGAATATATATGGGTCTTTTTTTTTTTTTTTTTTTTGTAATCCATTCAGCTACTCTATGTGTTTTGGTTGGAGCATTTAATCAATTTTTATTTTTGGTAAATATAGATAAGAATGTTTTTATTGCAATTTTTCAAATTGTTTTGAATTTGTCTTGAAGGTATTTTTCCTCCCTTCCTCTTTTGTTTTCTTCTCTTGCAACTTGATATTTATCGAGGATATTCCATGTTCTTCTATTGGAAAGCTCTGTACTGTCAACATAAATATGCAGGCAATATGCCCAAGGCAATATTCAGACTCAATGTAATCCCTGTCAAATTACCAATGTCATTTTTCCAAAGCCAGTACAAGAAATTCTAAACTTTGTGTTGAAACACAGAAGATCCTGTAAAACCAAAGCAATCTTGAAAAATAAAAGTGGAGCTGGAAAAATAAAACCCCATGAGTTTAGACTATACTGAAACCTACATTAATCAAAATGGCATGCTACTGTCACAAAAACAGAAATACAGATCTATGGAATCAGATAGAAAACCCAGAAATAAACTCCTGAACCTATGGTCAACTGATTTACATAAAGGGCAAAATATATATAATGGAGAAAAGACAATCTTTTCAGTAAGTATTGCTGGGAAATGGGACAGCTACTTGTGAAAATAAAATGAAACTTGAAAAATCCCTAACACCATACACAAAAATTGAACTGTGTCAAAAATCTAAATGTAATGTTAGATACTATAAAACTCTTTTAGGAAAACAAACAAAACACTTTGACATAAATCACAGCAACATCATTTTTGATATATTCCTAGAGTAAGGGAAATTTTAAAAAAGTAAAAATGTAAAATAAAACCAAAGTAAACTTAAAAACTTCTGAACAGTAAAGCAAACCATTAAAAAAAAAAAAAAAAACCTGTAGAATGCAAAAATATTTGCAATTGAAGGACAGACAGTTGCTTAATCCCCAAAATATACAAACAACTTGTGTAGCTCTATGTCAAAAAAGCACACTATCCAATCAAAATATGGGCAAAAATCTAAATAGACATTTTGTTAAAGAAGATAAACAGATGATCAAAAAAGCAGGTGAAAGGTAACTATCAGAGAAAAGCATATCAAAATTTCAGTGAGGTATTATGTTACACGGGTCCTAAAGATCATCATGAAAAAGTTTAAAAGCAATAAATGCTGAAGAATGTATGCAAAAGGGGAACCATCCTACACTGGTAGTGGAAATGTAAATTGGTACAATCATTATGGTGAACAGTATGGAGTTTTCTTCAAAAAAAATAAAAAAAATAAATAAAAATAGGACTAATGTATGATTCCGGAGAAGGCAATGGCACACCACTCCAGCACTCTTGCCTGGAAAATCCCATGGACCCGAGGAGTCTGGTGGGCTGCAGTCCATGGGGTCGCTAAGAGTCAGACACGACTGAACGACTTCACTTTCACTTTTCACTTTCATGCATTGGAGAAGGAAATGGCAACCCACTCCAATGTTCTTGCCTGGAGAATCCCAGGAACGGGGGACCTTGGTGGGCTATTGTCTCTGGGGTCGCACAGAGTCGGACACGACTGAAGCGACTTTGCAGCAGCAGCAGCAGCAGCAACGTATGATTCAGGAATCACACTCCAGGGCATATATCCAAAGAAAACTCTAATTCAAAGCAGTGCATTCATTCCAACAGCGATGGGAAGGATACAAAGGAAAATGTTAACAATACGAGACAGTAAGGGGATAAGGAATAATGAAAATAGAGGGATGGTATGGGGAGGGAGGTGGGAGGGGGGTTCAGGAGTGGGAACTTATGTACACCCGTGGCGGATTCATGTTGATATATGGCAAAACCAATACAGTATTGTAAAGTAAATAAATAAATAAATAAAGGGAAAAAAAATAGTATGTTCATACATTAATACTTTGATTTATTAATTGTTGTTGTTCAGTTACTAAGTCACGTCTGACTCTTGGTAACCCCATGGACTGCAGCATGCCAGGCTTCCCTGTCCATCACCAGTTTCCAGAACTTGCTCAAACTCATGTCCATCGAGTCAGTGGTACCATCCAACCATCTTATCCTCTGTCATCCCCTTCTGCTCCAGCCTTCAATCTTTCCCAGCATCAGGGTCTTTTCCAAAGAGTCAGTTCTCATCAGGTGTCCAAAGATCTGGAACTTTAGCATCAGTCCTTCAAATGAATATTCAGAGTGGATTTCCTTTAGAATTGACTCGTTTGATCTCCTTGCTGTGCAAGGGACTCTCAAGTCTTCAAAATCACTGTTGAACAGGTTCAATTCTTCCACCCTCAGCCATCTTTATGGTACAATTCTCATATTTGTACATGACTACTGGAAAAACCATAGCTTTGACTATATAGACCTCTGTCAGCACAGTGATGTCTCTGTTTTTGTAATATTCTGCCTAGGTTTGTCATAGCTTTCTTCCTAAGGAGCAAGCATTTTCTAATTTCATGACTGTAGTCACCATCTGCACGTATTTTTTGAGCTTCCTGGACTGTTGTAATCAGTGCTGATCCCTTGGCAGACCACCATTGACCTATGCCTCTGCAGGAGATTCCTAGACACACACAGCTAAGTCTGGCTCAGTCTCTTGTGGGATATCTGCTTCTTTCTCCTGATTCCTGGTAGGAACAAGGTTTTGTTTGTGCCCTCCAAGAGTCTTCTCCAGTCCTGTGGAAATTCCGTCATCAAATCCCACTGACCTTCAAAGTCAAATTCCCCAGAGGTCATCAGTCCCTTTGCAAGATCCCCAAGTTGGGGATATGTTGTAGGTCCTAGAGCTTTTCCAACATGCGAGAGCTTCTTTGATACAATTGTTTTCCAGTTTGTGGATTGTCTGTGTGGTGGCTCTATTGTGGGGCTAATGGTGACCTCCACCAAGAAAACTTTTGTCCCACACTGGATCTCCCAGCTCTGCTGCAGCCAGAGCTCTTGTCCCTGTGGCAGGCCAGTGCTGATATGTGCTTCCACAGAAGAAACTCAGACACTCAAAGGAAGGTCTTCCTTAGTCACCTGTGGAGTCTCTATGCCCTCATGAGCACAAGGATCTGTGTGAGCCCTCTGAATATCTCTGGCAGGTATGGGGTTTTGTTTCTAAATGTGATTTTGCTCCTCCTACCATCTCACTGGGGCTTCTCCTTTGCCCTTTGATGTGAGCTATCTTTTTTGGTGGGATCCAATATTCTCCTGTTAATGGTTGTTCAGCAGCAAGCTGCAATTTTGGAGTTTTCACAGGAGACATGAGTGCACATCCTTCTACTCCATAATGGTTATCATATTTTAGTTTTTTTTTTTTAATATAAATTTATTTATTTTCATTGGAGGTTAGTTTTATATTTGTTTTACTTTATTTTACTTTACAATACTGTATTGGTTTTGCCATACATCAACATGAATCCACCACGGGTGTACATGAGTTCCCAATCCTGAACACCCCTCCCACCTCCCTCCCCATACCATCTCTCTGGGTCATCCCAGTGCACCAGCCCCAAGCATCCTGTGTCCTGCATCGAACCTAGACTGGCAATTCATTTCTTACATGATATTATACATGTTTCAAGGCCATTCTCCCAAATATTCCCACCCTCTCCCTCTCCCACAGAGTCCAAAAGACTGTTCTATACATCTGTGTCTCTTTTGCTGTCTCACATACAGGGCTATCATTACCATCTTTCTAAACTCCATATATATGTGTCAGTACACTGTATTGGTATTTTTCTTGCTGGCTTACTTCACTCTGTATAATCAGCTTCAGTTTCATACACCTCATTAGAACTGATTCAAATGTATTCTTTTTAATGGCTGTGTAATACTCCATTGTGTATATGTACCACTGCTTTCTTATTCATTCATCTGCTGATGGACATCTAGGTTGCTTCCATGTCCTGGCTATTATAAACAGTGCTGTGATGAACACTGGGGTACATGTGTCTCTTTCAATTCTGGTTTCCTCAGCATGTATGACCAGCAGTGGGATTGCTGGGTCATAAGGCAGTTCTATTTCCAGTTTTTTAAGGAATCTCCACACTGTTCTCCATAGTGGCTGTACTAGTTTGCATTCCCACCAACAGTGTAAGAGGGTTCCCTTTTCTCCACACCCTCTCCAGCATTTATTGCTCATAGACTTTTGGATCACAGCCATTCTGACTGGCGTGAAATGGTAGCTCATTGTGGTTTTGATTTGCATTTCTCTGATAATGAGTGATGTTGAGCATCCCTTCATGTGTTTGTTTGCCATCTGTATATCTTCTTTGGAGAAATGTCTATTTAGTTCTCTGGCCCATTTTTTTTTTTTTTTAATTGGGTCATTTATTTTTCTGGAACTGAACTGCAGGGATTGCTCGTATATTTTTAGGATTAGTTGTCAGTTGCTTCATTTGCTATTATTTTCTCCCATTCCGAAGGCTGTCTTTTAACCTTGCTTATAGTTTCCTTTGTTGTTCAGAATCTTTTAATTTGATTGCTAATTAGTGGAAGTCAGAAACATTTACAGTCAACTCAAATCACACTTTGTAAAATGTTTTCCATTCCTGGATTCAAAGATGGCTTTTATCATACTTCCCTGATTTGTGTTGTATTTATTTCCTAATACCTCTAATTAATATTTTTCATAGTTTATTTCCTTTGTCATCATAATTGAACTTCTTACTTCACAAAGTACTCATATGAAGTAGGCTGACTTCAAATATTCTCATATTTTAAAGCATGTTCAGGAAGGAAAGAGGGAACTGAAAATAACTGGCAACTCAAGCCACTGTATTATATCCATTTTACTTATGTTCAGAGAATAAACTACATCTTCACAATATTTTGTTAATATAGTAAATATTAATATTACTTAATAATCATCATTAAATTTAATGGCAATTATCACAATGTCTCTATAATTTGTTAAACTGACAGGAAATTTAATTCATTTAATTTTTTAGTCATATTTTCAAGCTAAATATTTAGCATAATTCCTGAATTCACTCATTTTCAGAGTAGATAACTTGAAAGTACACAATTAAAAAGACACTGTTTAATAATTTTGATGACCACACATACATTTTAAGTAGGCCATTCATATAGAGTCTTGTGCTCTTAAAGCAGTTTCAAAGATGAACGCATTAATCTCAGTATCCTGGTACAATAGTTGTATATTTTTATAGCACAATAACCAGTAAATAAAAGGAAGTTGCCAAACACTCATTGTTAATGAATGGTGAAGCCAATATCAAGAATCTAGTTTTCTGAGTCCATAAAGTAGATATATGGTTAATTAAAGGTAAAGTGTCTACTTTATTTCTTTAAAATTATTACTGACACTAGATCATTAAGATATACTTGGTATTAAAAATTATGGTTAAAAACACTAAAGATATAATTTAGCGGAATAGGTACATTTAGACATTCACCATTTTAGTAACTATTCATACTCTCAGAACACTGAAATTTCAGAAATGATGCTTAAAATCTACAACTTAAACACATTAAAAATCCTTCAGTAACATTATCTTTACCTAGAATAAACTAAAAACTTTTTGAAATGACCTATAAATCTATTTATTTCAGATCTTTTCTTATTTATGTTAATTAGGATTGGTTTTGGCACTTAGGCAGAAAAATCCTAAAGTAACACTGATTTTAATAAACAAGAAAGTATTTGTTTCCTACTTAACCCCAAGGTAAGAAGCACAGGGTTCACATATGAGATTTAAGAATTTATTAGCACTTCATAGTTCTTAAACTCACCATTCTGTTATATCTTTTGTATGTGGCCCTCAGCTTGATGGCCCAAGGGAGTTATTAGATCATCTTTATTTTTTTTTATTTTTTAATTAATTAATTAATTAATTTTTTGAAAAATTACAATACTGTATTTGTTTTGCCATACATTGACACGAATCAGCCATAGGTGAACACAATCTCCCAATGCCGAAGCCCCTCCCACCTCCCACCCCACATCCTCTACTTGAATCATCCTGTGCATCAGCCCCATGCATCCTGCATCCTACATTGAACATAGATTGGCGCTTCGTTTCTTACAGGAAAATATACATGTTTCATTGCCATTCTCCCAAACCATCCCACCCTTTCCCTCTCCCTCAGAGTACAAAAGTCCACTCTATAACTCATCTTTATTTTTAAGACAGAGTTAAGAGTAGAAAAATGTATCAAGAAAAACCTTGGAATTCTGTCACTAGAGAAGAATGAAAATATTTAAAGACAACTATCAGTCTACATTCCACTATTTTTACTAATCACCCGTATTATTCTATTTCTTAATCACTGTTTTCCATCCATTTTGCCTTTTTGTAAGTTCCTTGAATACATTTAAACACTTTCTGCCTTGGCTTTTCCAGCAGTGCTTAAGAACACATTCCACAATTATATATATGATTTGTTTTTGTTCATCTCTTGAATAACAGCAAAATATAATTTTCAATGTTTTTCATATCTTTTTATGTATGTGAAATCACATTTTATATTTGATTACTGTAACATTTTATCTCATTAACTTTTATGAGCACTCTATTCATATTTGACAGCACATTAATTTTTAATTATAGATTCAATAAATATACATATATATATTTCTCTATAGGTGTATACAGAATTAGAAATAGGTATATAAACATATGTATAGGTATGATCACATAGACTATCAAAGGAGAGATCAATTCTTAAGTTAATCTGACCCATTATTCTCTTTGTCTTTAACTGTCTCTCTCTCTCTTTTTCATCTAAAGGAGTTTGGGTAACAGAGATAACAGCTAACTACGATCATAAACACACACACAAACACAAACAATTATATAGCCATAGAAGCTATTATCTTTCATCACCAGTTCCCCAAACTCCAGTTCCCTCAGGGCAAGTCAAAGAGGAAAAAGTGATATCTGTGTATACAGTGGGCAATATAACAGAAAAAGATTCTTTAGGTTAGGAAATCTCTATATTTTATAATAGACAGTAAGCATGCCCAAGTTTTTGGAGAAGAAAATGGCAAGTCATTCCAGTATTCCTGTCGGGAGAATCCATGGACAGAGGGGCACGTTAGTCCATGGTCCATGGGACACAAAGAGTCAGACACGACTGAGCAACTAACATACACATGCCAACTCTTTACTCTGAAGTGAGACGCTACTTTATTACAATACAGTATTATTTTTTTAATTTATTGGAGTGTAGCTGATTTACAGTGTGTCTTAGTTTCTGCTCTACAACAAAGTGAATCTGTTATACATATATACACCCTTTAAAAAATTCTTTCCACATATATGTCTATGCAGTTATAATACCTTCACCTTGTTCCAGGGGAACACACTATCATTTTCTTCTCAGGGATTTTGCTGTACCAGTATTCTTGAAAAAAATAGTTTGTATCAATGGGCTATTAATGTCTCCTTCATGGATGTGCAAAAGCTTACAGATAATTATCTCACATTAATATGAATATTATAGGGGACTGGAATGCAAAAGTAGGAAGTCAAGAAACACCTGGATTAACAGGCAACTTTGGAGAAGGAAATGGCAACCCACTCCAGTATTCTTGCCTAGAGAATCCCATGGACGGAGGAGCCTGGTAGGTTACAGTCCATGGGGTCGCAAAGAGTCGGACATGACTGAGCGACTTCACTTCACTTCACTTCACTTCACTTTGGCCTTGAAATACGGAATGAAGCAGGGCAAAGACTTATAGAGTTTTGCCAGAGAATGCACTGGTCATAGCAAACACCCTCTTCCAACAACACAAGACATCCACTTTACACAGGTACATCACCAGATGGTCAACAGTGAAATCAGATTGATTATATTCTTTACAGCCAAAGATGGAGAAGCTCTATAGAGTCAGCAAAAACAAGACTGGGAGCTGACTATAGCTCAGATCATGAGCTCCTTATTGCCAAATTCAGACTGAAATTGAAGAAAGGAGGGAAAAACACTAGATCATTCAGATATGACCTAAATAAAATCCCTTACAATTATACAGTGGAAGTGAGAAATAGATTTAAGGTGCTAGATCTGATAGAGTGCCTGATGAACTATGATGGAGGTTCATGACATTGAACAGGAGACAGGGATCAAGACCATCCCCACGGAAAAGAAACACAAAAAGTAAAATGGCTGTCTGAGGAAGCCTTACAAGTAGCTGTGAAAGAAGAGAAGTGAAAAGCAAAGGAGAAAATACAAAATATAACCATCTGAATGCAGAGTTCCAAAGAATAGCAAGAAGAGATAAGAAAGCCTTCCTCAGTGATCAATGCAAAGAAATAGAGGAAAACAAAAGAATGGGAAAGACTAGAGATCTCCTCAAGAAAATTAGAGATACCAAGGGAACATTTCATGCAAAGATGGGCTCGATACAGGGCAGAAAGGGTATGAACCTAACAGAAGCAGAAGATATTAAGAAGAGGTGGCAAGAATACACAGAAGAACTGTACAAAAAGATCTTCACGACCCAGATAATCATGATGCGTGATCATTCACCTAGAGCCAGACATCCTGGAATGTGAAGTCAAGTGGGCCCACGAAAGCATCACTACAAACAAAGCTAGTGGAGGTGATGGAATTCCAATTGAGCTATTTCAAATCCTGGAAGATGATGTTGTGAAAGTGTTGCACTCAATATGCCAGCACATTTGGAAAACTCAGCAGTGACCATAGGACTGGAAAATGTCAGTTTTTATTCCAATCCCAAAGAAAGGTAATGTGAAAGAGTGGTCAAACTACTGCACAATTGCACTCATCTCACACACTACTAAAGTAATGCTCAAAATTTCTAAGCCAGTCTTCGGCAATATGTGAACTGTGAACTTCCAAATTTTCAAGCTGATTTTAGAAAAGGAAGAGGAATGAGATATCAAAGTGTCAACATCTGCTGGATCATTGAAAAAGTAAGAAAGCTTCAGAAAAACATCTATTTCTGCTTTATTGACTATGCCAAAGCCTTTGACTGTGTGAATCACAATAAACTGTGGACAATTCTGAAAGACATGGGAATATTAGAATGACCTGACCTGCCTCTTGAGAAACCTATATGCAGGCCAGGAAGCAACAGCTAGAACTGGACATGGAACAATAGACTGGTTTCAATAGGAAAAGGAGTACGTCAAGGTTATATATTGTCACCCTGCTAATTTAACATACATGCAGAGTACATCATGAGAAACGCTGGACTGGAAGAAACACAAGCTGGAATCAAGATTGCTGAGAGAATTATCAATAACCTCAAATATGCAGATGACACCACTCTTATGGCAGAAAGTGAAGAGGAACTGAAGAGCTTCTTGATGAAAGTGAAAGAGGAGAGTGAAAATTTGGCTTAAAGCTCAGCATTCAGAAAACTAAGATCATGGCATCTGGTCCCATCACTTCATGGGAAATAGATAGGGAAAAAGGGGAAACAGTGTCAGACTTTATTTTGGGGGCTTCAAAATCACTGCAGATGTTGATTGCAGCCATGAAGTTAAAAGACGCTTACTCCTTGGAATAAAATTTATGACCAACCTAGATAGCATATTGAAAAGCAGAGACATTACTTTGTCCACAAATGTCCATCTAGTCAAGGCTGTGGATGGATGTGAATGTTGGACTGTGAAAAAAACTGAGTGCCTAAGAGTTGATAATTTTCAACTGTCATGTTGGAGAAGACTCTTGAGAATCCCTTCGACTGCAAGGAAATTCAACCAGTCCATCCTAAAGGAGATCAGTCCTGGGTGTTCTTTGGAAGGACTGATGCTAAAGCTGAAACTCTAATACTTTGTCCACCTCATGAGAAGAGTTGACTCATTGGAAAAGACTCTGATGCTGGGAGGGGAGGGATTGGGGGCAGGAAGAGAAGGGGACAACAGAGGATGAGATGGCTGAATGGCATTATTGACTCTATGGACATAAGTCTGGGTGAATTCCAGGTGTTGGTGATGGACAGGGTGGCCTGGCATGCTGCAGTTCATGGGGTTGCAAAGAGTCAGACATGACTGAGTGACTGAACTGAATTGAACTGAATATGCAAAGATGCTCAGGACTTTTAAATCATAGGGAGATTAAAATGCTGAATGAGGAAGACACTGAGAAATACATTAAAAAATACTTCTGCAGGTGGAACAACTTTTACCTAGATCCATGTGGAGACTGGCACAAAATCTTTTCTAACACCAAGGCTGTGAAGAAAGATCCACATAGATTCAGATAGGATAAATAATGAGGTCAGGACCCATGTCCCTACCAGAAGACTCAGAATAGGAGTGGGATAACACAGGCTCAGGGATCTTTCCTGGGGTGGA
Organism: Nanger dama; assembly: GCA_917880005.1. Lineage (NCBI taxonomy): Eukaryota > Metazoa > Chordata > Mammalia > Artiodactyla > Bovidae > Nanger > Nanger dama. Next base: position 11,894,503 of record CAKJTW010000014.1, read on the forward strand.
AGGAATTTGTGAGCCACATGTTTAGTATTTCAGCCTTGGGAATCTGACACCAAGGAGATGACTTCTTTTAGCTAATTTGAAAATCAGGATTTATCAGAAGGAGAACTGCAAAATACTGAGACTTTAATCATGAAGAATAAACACACTATTGCTTACTCCAAATAATAAGGTGGAATACGTAGACTGAAACTGGTTAAGGCTCTGATGGACTTGCAAGGATCTTCTTATCATGCATTTTGGCCAACACGAGGCACTGCACCAGCCCCTCTTCAGCCACTGAAGCTATCCTTTGCACTGGGTGTCAAAGGGAGGGTTGCTTACTTGAAGACAATAAAATCAATTTGCACCCAAACCTTAAGGCTTCTGCTCCAGCATCTCAGGCCCCAATCAAACCCTTGACAGGACAGTGATTGCCATAGAACGAGCATCAGAGAAGCCATAGCTCACCTCTGGCTCAGATTCTAGCCTTCTGTTTCCAGCCTACCAAAGTGGCAGCTGCCAGCACACACTGGAAAAAGATATAGCAAATCCTCACTTAAGATCTAGTTCTCCCACCACAGCTCCCTCAGAGAGACATGCCTTCAAGACAGGATTCATAACCATTTCACATAATTTCACAGAGAAAGAGAATATCAAACAAAACAAGATGACAGAAGAATATTGCAAATGAAAGAATAAGAAAAACTCTAATGAAACAGAAATAAATAATTTGCCAGATTAAGAGTTCAAAGTATTAACAATAAGAATGCTAATGAAACTTGGGAAAAGAATAGATGAACACAGTGAGGTTTTTAACAAAGAACTAGAAAGTATGAAAAAGAACCTGTCAGATCTGAAGAATACAATAACTGAAATGAAAAAAATACACTAGAGGAAATTAACAGAAGACTAGATGATAGAGAAGGATGTATAGGTGATCTAGAACATAAAGTTATGGAAATCACCCAATCAAAACAATAAAGAGAAACCAGGTTGTTGTGTTTTTTTTTTTTTTTTTTAATGAAGATAGTTTTAAGGGACTTCCGGAATAATAACAAGCCTGTCAATATTTGCAATATAGGGGATCCAGAAGTAGATGAAAGAAAGGAGTAGAAAATATATTTTACAAAGTTATGACTAAAAGCTTCCTGAATCTGAAGAAAGAAACAGATTTCCAGGTACAGAAAAAGAGAATCTCAAACAATGAGATAAAGACCAACACCAAGACATATCAGAATTAAAATGGTGAAAGTTAAATACAATGAGACCATTTTAAGGGCAGCAAGAGAAAAACAAAAAAGCCACACACATGGGAACCCCCATAAGATATCTGCTGAATTTTCTGCCAAAAAACTGATGACAAGAAAAGACTGCAATGATATATTTAAGTGCTAAAATGGAAAAACAACATAGGAGTTTCTACCAAGCAAGGTTATCATCCAAAATTGAAGGAGTAATAAAAATTTTTCAGACAAGTAAGCAAAAAGTAAGAGTCCATCAATACTAAACTTACTTTATAAGAACTATTAAAGTCTTTTTTTCCAGTTCTTCTTATTAAATTTACTTATTTTTTTAATTACAGTAATATCTTTGTTTTGCCATACATTGACACAAATCAGCCATAGGTGAACACAATCTCCCAAGTCTTTTTAATTAGAGAAGAATAGCTATAAGAAGTTAAGAATTTATAGAAAATGAAAAATTCCAGTAATAAGGAAAAATATACAGTAAAGACTGTGAATCAACCACATAAATTAGCTATTATGAAGTAAAAGATTGCATAATCACCTTTAACTACAATAAATTGTTAATTATAAACATTAAAATAAAACATATGACATCAAAAACACAAAATGTTGAGAAGAGTAAAAATGTGAATGAGAACTCTTAGAGAATGTTTGAACTTAAATGAGTACACATATTCACTCATAGTAATGATGTATCAAAAACCTACATTAGAATTAGAGAGAAAGAACACAAGGAGAACACTTAAAACACACACACACACACACACACACACACACAGAAATAAAGATTAAATCACAAGGGAAGCAATTCAGTAGGGAAAAAAAGAGAGAACTACAAAACAACCAAAACATGAGTTCCAAAATGGCAATAAATACGTATCTATTAATAATCACTTTAAATGTCAATGTGTTAGAAGCTCCAAATAACAGATATTTGTGAGGGAAATGGAAAATAATATTTCTGCAAACTGCAAATGCAAACGAAGAGAAGGCTGGGATAGCAATGATGACATCAGACAAAGTATACTTAACCTCTGTAAGAAAAGATAAAATTTTATGTAATGATAATGGCATCAATACTAGGAGAAGATATAACCTTTCTTATAAAATACGTTTGCACTTAATGTAAGAGCAACTACATATGTAAAGAAAATATTAACATGCATTATGGGAAAAATGACTATAATATTAAGAGATATCAATGCCCTACTTCAAAGTGGTGTCAATAAATCACTTTGCCAACAAACGTTCACATAGTAGTTGCTGAAGCTGCAGATCCAATACTTTGGCTACCTAATGCAAAGAGCCAGCTCATGGGAAAAACCTATGATGCTGGGAAAGATTTAAGAAGAAGGGAATGGTAAAGGATGAGATGTTTACATAGCCTCACCAACTCAGCGGATATGAATTTGTGCAAACTCTGGGAAATAATGGAAGAATGAGAAGTGTGGCATGTTACAGTCCATGGGGTCTCAAAGAGTATAATACGATTCTTGACAGAACAACAACAAATATTCAGCCATAAAAAAATAAATAAATAAATTTTGCCACTTGTAACAATGTGAATAGATCTGGAAGACATTATGCTTAATGAAATAAGTTAGATGGAGAAAGACAAATACTTTATATTATCACATATATGTGCAATTAAAAAAAGAGAAAGCAAATGCATGAATATAACAAAACAGAAGCAGACTCATACATAGTAAACTAACTAGTAGTTAACAATTGGAAGAGAGATGTGAGAGGGGCAGGATTTGGGAGAGTATAAAGAAATTCAAAATGTTATGTAAAACAAATAAGATAGGGACTTCTCTGTTGGCTCAGTGTTTAAGAATCTGCTTGGCATTTAGGGGACATGGGTTTGATTCTGGTCAGGGAACTAAGATGGCACATGCCGTGGAGCAACTAAGCCTGCTACCACAAGTAGAAAGCCTGTGTGCTGTAACTAAAACCTGACACAGCCAAACAAATAAATAATTATAAATGTATTTATAACATTTATAACATTGTAACATGCCACAACGATGTACAGCATAGAAAATATAGCCAATATTTCATAACTTTAAATGGAGTATAATCTATAAAAATATTGATTCATTATATTATAAACCTTAAACTAATATAATGTTATAAACTAACTAATAAAATATGAAAATATGTGTACTAAAATTTGAGATAAATATAAATATTATGATATAAATGTCTAATAACTTAGAAAACACCTAAATTTAGGAGCTTTTTATATAAAATACTTAAAAATGTGAAGAAAGTACAGCTAGTGAGCACCAAGGTGGGATTAGTGATTGAATATGTGCTTTTATTTTTAACATTTCTTTATTTAGAGGCATCAATGGTTTAATGGATGAGGAAGCTTACGGATTTGAAGCAAGGTCTTGGAGTCACATCCTACCATGTGTGGTACATGGCAGGCAGGACATGGTGGCAGTTTTTTCCTTCTGTGGGGGAAGGGAGATTACCTGTTATAGGAAAATTGAAGTCAGGTGGGCTTGTTATTTACTAGGGCAGGCAATATAAGGGCATGCTTTTTCCACCCCACTGATTAGCTATTATTAGTTGATCCCTGGGGCAAGTAAGTAGGATGGTCAGTTATGTGAATAGGGCATAGGTAAAGGAGGCACTGGTCAACAGGGGATATACAGAGAGCAAAAAAACTGCCATCTTGAGTAGCCTGACCATACAATCCACCCTTGAATATTATGCATGACCCTTTAATCTTGGTCCATTCCTCTTCTCTGCTATCTCTAAGGTGAGGTATGTTGGGGACACTGCAACCAGATATCACAAATAAAATACAGATAGCTGCAGCCAAAGAGTATCAAGAGTAAGTTACACCTAGTATGCTCAGAACAGTCATTTGCCAGGATATGGGCAAATTTTGGAGCCAAGTGCTTACCAGGTCAATGGAAAGGGGGCCAATAGCAGCAGTGCCTTCCCATGTTTTAAGGGAGGAAAGCCAGCCCTGGTTTTCACAAGCCCAGAGCAACCCACACAGGGAGGGGAAGCTCAGCTTTAAAAGAGACATCTTAGTGGCCTAGCCAGGAGTCAGCGGTCACGGTATAGGTCTGCCAAAGCAGATGTACAATACACATGTGAAAGATGACAAAACAAGCTTCTCTGGTCAGTAAAATTTAAATTAAGCCAAGCTGACTTTCCCATACCTCAATACATGCAGATTTTATTTTTTTATTCCCTTTTGATTTCAGTTCTTCCAATAGAAAGCACTGATGACCTCAATGCTGGAGTGCTGGCTTTTAAGAAAATTAAATGTGCATTAATTTTTTTCAAACACCATCCTTGTAGAGAAGGGGGACAAAAAGAAGTAAATGTAGAAAAATATGGGAAACCTATCGAAAATGTGTTCATTTCCCCCATACCCCTTAATTTGCCCATCATGAAACACAAAATTAGTGCAGCTCATGTTTTCATCAAAATTCCGTTGTAACTCAAAAAGCAATATGACTGGAAGTCTCCTGGTCCCTACATCAGAGTGTAGTTTTTATATATATTAAATTCAAATCTCTAAATTAAATTTACTTTTATATATTCTTTTAAAATATAAAAGCCTCTGGCCCCAGGCAGCTGCCCTCCAAGGCCTCCGGTGTCGGTAATGTGACAGTCTACTTTTTGGTTCAAGTTTTAACAAAAATAAAACTCTAGTTCCATGGTTAACTGCACTTTGTAATTTAAAGGAGCATTCTTCAAATAACCAGGTTCAGTTGGTTAGGCAGTTAGAATATGAAAAAAAAAAAAAAAAGGTTTAAGATGGCAGGTAGAGAAAGTGGCAAGTAGAAGAACAATGTGGAGGGCAAAATAAAGGAGAGAAAACCCATGAAAGAGGAAGCCACAGACTGGAATGAAAGTCTTTGGGCAGGAAAACGCTCAGGCACACCGACTTCCATGATTGGCCTGAGCATACATTCTCTTTGAGTTCCTTTCACTGTTTGGTCTTGGGTACAAGCCCAATTTTGCATGTACCAGTTCCACCAATTGTTGGGCTACACCCCACAGGCCTACAAGGCCAGTACTTGCCCAGTTTTGTGACTGAAGAGAGAGTCTGGAGTTGTCAGTAGCAACATCAGTGGTGTAATGGATGGGGGAACCTACACATCTGAAGTAAGGTCCTGGACCAGTAACCGCTTTGCCTTGTGTGGTGGACAGCAGGCAAGATATGGTGACAGTCTTCCCTGTAAATTTCCCTATATGGTAATCAGTATAGGAGACAATTTACAGGATTATTTCACAATTGTTTCTTTGTCTATCTAACACTTCTGCCACCACTGGAAATTTTAATCTGTTTATTTTTATCTTTAAATTAAACAAAATTAATCCTTTAATTTGTAATTGTTTATTGCAGCCACATGTCAATCAAGAAAGATGTCATATTCTTATATGACTCCTAACTTCTGGGCTTTAGGTTATTTTTGTAAGCATAACAGTCTAAGCTACTTTGAATAATTACCACTTCCAAAGACCCTCTCTCCTTGCTGCAAGGGGCTAACCAAAAATAGAGAACTATTTACCACTGAATAGTATGGCCTGAGGAAATAATAAATACTGACTGTGAGCAACAGTATTTGTCAACTGGAAATTTATCAGTTGTACAGAGAAAGCTGCATCTCAGTAAGTGATGAAATGTCTTGCTCCATTTTTAATGTTTGACTGCTGACAGTTTTCAGCACTCATTTCTCCCCCTTTTCCACTCAGCCCATATCTGGAAAGAGTACACCGGGCCAATCTGATAAAAAAATCCCATTGCCCTCTTTTTGATACATTTTTGTTGTCGCTAAATCATGTCTGATTCTTTGCAATCCCATGGACGGCAGCACAGCAGGCTTCCCTGTCCTCCACTATCTCCTGGAATTTGCTGAAACTCATCTCCATTGAGCCAGTGATGCCATCCAACAATCTTATCCTCTGTTGCCCCCTTCTCCTCAGTCTTTCCCAGCATCAGTGTCTTTTCTAATGAGTCTGTTCCTTGCATCAGGTGGCCAGCATTTTCCAAACCCCATCAATCTCAAACGCATGTAGGAATCCTAAATCCAGCAATCAGTGGAATATAAGCACAATAAAATTCGAAACCTCCTGGTTCTTCTTTGACTTAAGCCAAACTGTGCTGATTACACTCTCCCCAGAATGCCTCAGGTGATATCTTTTCAAATTCTTCTGGGCTGTCTGCTATGTCATCAGACTGAATATCTAAATGAATTTTAAGTGAGAAAGTGATCTGTCCTCCAGGAAACTGCAAGACACATTATAATAAAGATGGAAGCCATACTAATCGGGTTAAGAACACAAAATAGGTAGTGAAGCAGCAGAGAAGTAAAGGAAAATCTGAGAATAAATCTTTAGGTGAAGTGAAAAATAGGAGATACAGTGCAATATCTGTGAAAAAGTAGTCATATTATGGGCATCTATTTTAAAAGAATGGAGATTATAAAGAAAAACCTACTTAAGCAGTTGCAATTATGAAAATTATTTTGATATTTGACATCTAATATACCATTTCCACTTAAAAACCTATGCAAAATAATTTGTCTACTAAAACTATTGTTGTTTCAATAGAAATGACTGCAATAAGACTTACTCTGTGTGTCAGTAATCGTTAGAAAATTTTTACATGCTAAAGGTTTTTATGCTAAAATCTTGGATATAATTATATGATTCATTGTTTTGAGCTCTATTTTTGGTTTAGCTGCTTACTGGCACTTTTATCTATTTACTTATTTTACTTTTAGAAAGTGTTCAGAAGTGCTCCATTTCTATGGTTTCCCTACATCTTCTTCTAGCATTTGCTTTTTTTTTTTAATTTTGACTGGAGGCTAAGCATTTGATTTCTTAAATTAACTATTTCACAGGCATTTTGCACTCATTCAGTCACTGTATGCCTGCAGAACATTTCCAGAAACTGATCTCTTTTTGAAATCAGTGGAGTTTAAATATTTATGGTGCAGCTGTAGAGGTGTGAAAGTATATAAATATAGTGCTCATAATTTTCACAATTCTCCTCTTGTATGCATATTTCTCATAGGGAAAACTTTTTTAAAAATTGTCTTTAATTGTGAGATTGTCATCTGAGTTAACACCTGGATAACTTCATCAAAACAAAATGATGAATGGGTTCATTTGTGATTTTTGGTAATGAATTCTTGAAGGTGGTTATATTTGCAATAGGTCTTATTAAAAAAAAAAAAAAGAATGAAATCTTTAGTTTACTTTCAAATGAGGACAGTGAAATAGTATTTTGGACTTTTCAGATTAAAGACAACATCATTTAGATGAGCATTCCAAAAGCATAGTAAGAAGCTTACTTGTCAATCCAGTAACTGATAATAACCATATAATAATTTTAAATGGCATCCCACTCCAATACTCTTGCCTGGAAAATCTCATGGATGAAGCAGCCTGGTGGGCTGCAGTCCATGAGTCGCTAAGAGTTGGACACGACTGAGCGACGTCACTTTCACTTTTCACTTTCATGCGTTGGAGAAGGAAATGGCAACCCACTCCAGCGTTCTTGACTGGAGAATCCCAGGGATGGGGAAGCCTGGTGCACTGCCGTCTATGGGGTCACAGAGAGTTGGACACAACTGAATTGACTTAGGAGCAGCAGCAGCAGCCCTAAGATAATTAATATATAGAATGATGAATAACTGATATATATAGAATAATTAGTAGTGATGGAATAGTTATATATTATAAATCATGTATCACAAATGCTATGTTTTACCTTGATCACATCAGTTTCAGATTAAGCTTCTGTCTATCCCAATCAACTGAATATCAGGGAAGTGAAAAAAAAGCTGATTAAATATAGTAACCATAGTTTTTACTATAGTTCTACAGACCAGTGACAGAATAAATATGATTATTATTAGGGAGTATTTGAAATCTAATGTATGCAAATTATTCTCCAGAGACCACTAAGTTATCTTTAGGATATAAGATTTCAGAATAATTTTGTGGTGAAAATTCACCAAAGATATTTAATCAGCATTACCACATGACAAAGTTTGGTTTTAATCACTTTTATCAGTGGGTAAGGGTCCTGGGAATAACAGATACAAATTCAGGATGAAAAACAGCACATTCAGAATGAAAAATAATACAGACATGTTGAAGGTGAGAGCAATGAGTTCCTGAAAGTTTCTTATGAATTATATTTTAAAGATTACTCAGACATCAACTAGGTTTTGGCAAATATTAATTTTCTCACAAATAATATAACTGTATAATACAGGCATGTTCAGTTTGTCCTTTTGTGTTGAGAGGCAGAGAGAAAAGAAGAGAGAGAGATGACAGAGAGAAAGGTGGGGAGGGAGGTAGGTAGAGAGAGAAAGGACTGGTAGAGAGATACATATATAGATAAAGAAAACTGGGTGTTAATCATATTCTGTGAACAGTATGATATAATTTGGATTTAGGAGCAAGGAAAGGAAATGTGGTATATAAAATTACCTTGAATAATCCATGACCTAGTTCAGTTAAGTTCAGTCACTCAGTCTTGTCTGACTCTTTGCGACTTCATGAACCTCAGCACCCCAGGCCTCCCTGTCCATCACCATCTCCTGGAGTCCACCCAAATCCATGTCCATCAAGTCGGTGATGCCATCCAGCCATCTCATCCTCTGTTATCCCCTTCTCCTCCTGCCCTCTATCTTTCCCAGCATCAGGGTCTTTTCCAATGAGTCAGCTCTTCGCATCAGGTGGCCAAGTATTGGAACTTCAGCTTCAACATCAGTCCTTCCAAAGAACACCCAAGACTGATCTCCTTTAAAATGGACTGGTTGGATCTCCTTGGTGTCCAAGGGACTCTCAAGAGTCTTCTCCAACACCATAGTTCAAAAGCATCAATTCTTTGGCTCTCAGCTTTCTTTATAGTCCCCCTCTCACATCTATACATGACCATTGGAAAAACACATAGCCTTGACTAGATGGACCATTGTTGACAAAGTCATGTCTCTGCTTTTTAATATGCTGACTAGATTGGTCGTAACTTTCCTTCCAAGGAGTAAGTGTCTTTTAATTTCATGGCTGTAATCACCATCTGCAGTGATTTTAGAGCCCAGAAAAATAAAGTCAACCACTCTTTTCACTATTTCCCTATCTATTTCCCATGAAGTGATGGGGCCAGATGCCATGGTCTTAGTTTTCTGAATGTTGAGCTTTAAACCAACTTTTTCACTCTCCTCCTTTACTTTTATCAAGAGGCCCTTTAGTTCTCCTTCACTTTCTACCATTTGGATTGCATCATCTGCATAACTAAGTTTACTGATATTTCTCCCGGCAATCTTGATTTGACCTTGTGCTTCCTCTCGCTCAGCATTTGTCATGATGTACTCTACATATAACTTAAATAAGCAGGGTGACAATATATAGCTTTGACATACTCCTTTTCTTGTTTGAAACCAGTCTGTTGTTCCATGTCTAGTTCTAACTGTTGCTTCCTGACTTGCATACAGGTTTCTCAAGAGGCAGGTCAGGTGGTCTGGTATTCCCATCTCTTTCAGAATTTTCTATAGTTTATTATGATGTCCTGGTTAGGAAATTCAATAAAATTTAATGTTTTTGTTGCAGTTTGGGTTTTGTTTATTTTCTTTCTATGGAGATTTTCTCATTTCTGTCAAGATGATGAAAAACACACTCCATGGGGAATGGGTACAAAAAGCGTTGCTTACACAGAGAGTCTAGAGGATTCCAGGATCTCCAATACACTCTTTAGAAAATTGTACTATGCTCCTGGTTCCTGGTAATAATATTTATTAATAGCTTACATTTCCACTGAGCCCCTACTCTGTATTAGAATTTTCAGCAATCATTGCAGCTCTTTACATAAAATTTTGGAGAAACAGCTAGCTGGCCCTCCCTGAAAAAACAAACAAACAAACAAAAAAAACCTATCCTTCTATATTGCATTGATAGCCGGAAACTGAGAAAAATAGATTATAGATAAATCAATAACAATTCCCTGTATTAAATTTGGACTAGGCTACTGATGAAATTCAAAGCCGCTTACTCTTTGGGAGAAAAGCTATTACAAATCTAGATTGCATATTAAAAAGCAGAGATATTACTTTGCTGACAAATGTCCATCTAGTCAAAGCTATAGCTATGTATGGATATGAGAGTTGGACCTTAAAGAAAGCTGAGTTCTGAAGAACTGATGCTTTTGAATTGTGGTTTGGAGAAGACTCTTGAGAGTCCCTTGGACTGCAAGGAGATTCAACCAGTCCATCCTAAAGGAAATCAGTCTTGAATATTCACTGGAAGGACTGATGCTGAGGCTGAAGCTCTAGTGCTTTGGCCACCTGATGTGAAGAACTGACTCATTCATTGGAAAAGACTCTGATGCTGGGGAAGATTGAAGGTGGGAAGAGAAGTAGATGACAGAGGATGAGAAGGTTGGATGGCATCATTGACTCAATGGATGTTAGTTTGAGCAAGCTCTGGGAGTTAGTGATGGATAGGGAGGCCTGGCATGCTGCAGCCCATGGGTTCTCAAAGAGTCAGACACGACTGAGTGACTGATTTGAACTGAACTGAATCACTCAAGTCATTATGTTAATATAAATAAAACACACTTTTCTGAGAAAAGTCATATCAGTGGAATGCCACAGTCATAGACAGCTATCTAAATTATTCAAATGTTACAGGTAAAATGCAATTTGCTCGATAATTCACCATTAAATAAGGCTAAGCATCAGTAGGAAATCTGAGCAAAGCTATAAAATAAAATGTCAATTTTATCTTTATATACTTCAATACAAAAGAAGTTCCAAGGGAAGAAGTCACAGGGCACAGTTTCACTGTTGGGTTCTAGCTGAGCATCTAAACCTATTGTCATCTTAAAAAACAGAGGTAGAAGGATTGTCTGAAATGTATTTTTCTTACAATAAGGAAGCAAGGAGAGTTGAGCCCAGGGAGTCTGATCTGATCCGTTGTTTATGAACAACACTATTTGAATTCCCAGGATTAAAACAACTTACAAAATTACTGAAAAGCGAGGCCCTTTCAAATTCTAATTAAGAGATCTGAAGCAGGATGACTAGAAGAATACTTTATTTTTTTCAAGAAGTTGTGATGGAATGTGCACATTTTCCACATTTTACCCAAATATTGCACATTTTCTTGGGACTGGTAAATTAAAGCAAACATGCATATGACTATTGTATTTTGTTAAATCCATCTAATAAAATGTAATTAAATATTTCAGGTTGATAAACTCAAGAAATATTCTTTGCTGCTTATAGATTGTCTGTCATAAATGTATTCATGTTTAGTTTTTGTTAATTAGGTGGTAATTTTTGTAACAGTGTATTCTAAATTGTCAGTTCAAGGATGTGATGGTGCAAACAGCATTTCAGCAAGCCCTGGAACAATTCTGAAGAGCATTGTCCTTAAACTACATTTAAACAGACCCCCTCCCCCAACAAAAAAGTCAGACTAAAGCTCTTTTATTTTAACTTCACAAATTAGGACACTTTAGCGTTTCTTTCACAGTATTTCCAACATACAACCATAAAATAAAATAAAAATAACAAATAACATTTAGATTTCTACTAACAATCAACAATGAGATTGCTATAGTAACTAGTCAGTAACACTTGCCAGTAAGATTTAGAAATTAAAAATAAGACTATTTAAACTAACATCAAAATATCTAATGCCTCTGAATAAATCTGAGAAACTGTACACAAAACATCTATGGAGAAGACTATGCAATTCTATCGAAAGATATTGCTGAAAACTCTTAACAACTGAACATATTTACCAATACCATGACTTGGAAAGCTCAAAATGTCAACTTATATAAAACAGGAATACAGATTATATTTCATACCCTATGATAAATGTCATGTTTTTGGGAGGGTGATTGAAGAAATTTAACACAGTCATTTTAAAATTTATGAAAAAATATAAATTTTGAGTCTAGCTCATAATCTAAAGAAGAAAAAAATGATAAAAGTGTTCCATTGAATGATAACATTTATCACATTCTATAGTTATTAAGTAGGACTTTATCAAGATTAGGCCAGACAGAGATTTGGCATCATTTGCTCCACACATGAACCACCACTTTTTAAAAATAGTTTTATTGGAAATGATATATGTATTGTTTATGGTTGCCTCTATGCAACACCAGCTAGTGACAGTTTATAACCCACAGTCTAAAATAGTTCTCATCTGACCTTTTAAGATAAAATTTGCCAATCCCTGAATAAGACAAATATTCAAAAGATAGAAGAAAGAAGCAAACTAAAGAATCCAGAATAATGCACACATACATATTTGATATATGACCTAGATAAAACTACAGAACAGTTGTAAAGAAAAGGACCACCACATCAGGGCATAAATACAAACCCTCACACAAACACACACAGAGGCACACACACAGAGCAATTCTACAGGCCTCATGTTACTAATATTAAAGAGAAAAAAATGTCATTGGAAGATACTATGAAAGAGTAGCAATAGATTTCTTAAATGGCACATTAAACAAATCTATGTATAAATGAAAAAGTTTGTAAACTTGTCTACATTAAGGGCATATAATGAAAACACAAAATTGAAAAACTGAGAAGCAAGCCATAGGGTAAGAGAAGAGATTTGCCACATATTTAACAGTTGAAGGGATTATATTAGTATTATTTTTACAATTTAAATATTTTAGAAATAAAAATAGGTAATCTGATAGAAAAATTCATAGCAAAGAAAAAAGGAAGGAAAAAAAGTGAAGACAAGGATGATGGAAAGGAGATTTCCTAAAAGGAATCCTTATAAATTCTTCAGAAATAACTACATATAGATGGTCAAATATTAAAAACAGGGAACAAATATAGTAGTATTTGATGAATTACGAAGTAAAACCACAATTATATATACATTGCATATCCAAAAGAATAAGATTTTAAGATACATAGTGTGAAAATAACAAATTGAAAAGAATTTGGAGTAATCAGAAATTACACTAGGAGTAGAAATATAAACAAGTCCAGGCGGGTTGCACATTGATTTTGAAGGCCAAAAACAGACATTATTTTGTATAGTTGAGAATTCATGTATTCTTCAATTCAGCAAATTTATGTAAACACTTTTTTTTTTTCTTTCAGAAGCATGCTTATTTGCACTAAAATATACATACTGGTATGTTCATGGTATCATGATAAATTAAGTTGGAGCAACTCAAGATCAAGAATAAAATGGACAAATAGTGATTCATTTATATGAAGGAATACCTTGAGCAATAAAAATTATGAATTATATTTATAATAATAACTTAGATAAATTTGTAATTATTATGCTAAGTGGAAGAAGACAGAAACAAAAAAATTAATACATACTGGAGAATTTAATTGCTATAAAATTTGAAAAAGATGGAACTATAGTTGCATTTTTGCTTGCATTTGTATTTTACACACATTTTGTATAACATTAAAATTTCTAGCATAAAAAATGGCAAAAGATATTACACATGATTTATGGAAGAGAAATCTGAATGACTGATAAAAATAAGAAAGACTATTCAACATCACTAATAATCAGAAAAATTCAAATTAGGACTAAATATAGATTTTAACAATTGTCAAGCCTGCAAGATTCAAAATTTAATAACATTTTTTTTAAACCAGTGCTGAATATAACATTTAAATTGCTATTGGGAGTGTAAATTGTTAAAATCACTTTGGAAAGCAATTCGATTCTACCTAATTAAAGTTTTGAGAATGTGCACTCTTTTAAATCCAGTCATTCTGCTTTTAGAAATCTACATTATGAAAATCTTTTTCACAGGGGGACAAGGGGACAGATTCATGAATGTTCACTGTAGTACTCTTAGCATTATGAGACAATGTATAACTAATGCAACCATCTATCAACAGAAGGATGAAAAATAATACTTCTTTATTCAGCAAAAAGGTGTATCAGTTAAAATCAATAAACCAACTCCATGTACACAGACATAAATATATATATTTTTAAAAACCTATGACTGAGGGACTTCACTTTCACTTTTCACTTTCATGCATTGGGAAAGGAAATGGCAACCCACTCCAGTGTTCTTGCCTGGAGAATCCCAGGGATGGAGGAGCCCGATGGGCTGCCATCTATGGGGTCGCAGAGAGTCGGACACGACTGAAGCAACTAAGCAGCAGCAGCAGCAACATGGAAAAAAATGGCTTGCGGGCTATTTAGTGTATGACATGCAAACTCATTCCTTCCAACAGTATAAGTGAGAGATTAAGTGCATAGTTACAGATAAGTATGTTTCTTTACTGTACCAATTAATTAAAAGGAGTTCATCAGGCAAAATGAGGATGAGAAGGCAATGCTAAAGACTCATTTATTAGGAGTAGATGTGATATTTTCTTGGGAAATAGAAGAGTGAATTCTTCAAGGAAATTGTCACTTTTTGCTAGGTGGTTTTAAGTTCCCATTTGAGATTTATGGCACAATTTAAATGGAGCCCAGTCAACAGGGTTCTATGATTTTCACCAGTCAAATCCAGCTGTTGATAAGAAGACAAAGAGAAGGTAAAGTTTGTGCATATTGGGATCTCTCAGATTCTCCAGGCAAAGTGACAGCATAGGGAGTGAGGTACAAAAATAAAGACTTTATAAACTGGGTGAAATCTAAGCTAGGAAGTAGGGGAAAAAAAATGAAGACATGAATAGTTGAAAAATGGAACAGCTGTAATTGTTGATAGAACAGATATTTTTGCTTTGATTGTACTGGTGTAAAGGAGCAGAAACAATATATTTGGTTAAAAGACTTACATGTGTGAAGTTGGGATTTCAGATGATGTGGCTAGCAAGAAGGACAATGTCTAGGACATGTAAGGTAACTAGAGTGGAATTAAGAAATAGATTACTGGAGGTGTAGATGCCAAAAACCTAGGAGGCCAGGGAACTGGACATATCATCACTGTAAATTTAGACCTTGTCACGAATAATTCCAAAAATACTGGTATGAGAGAAGGTGGTAAACTAGGTGAAAGAATGAGAATTCACGTATGAAGAGGAATGAGACATGTTAATAGATGTCAGCATTAAAGGGAACTAGGAGATAGCAAAGTCTAATGGCACCACTTGAAAGAAGCTTTGGTTTTTGATACATAACAAATGGTCTGGTGGGCTTCCCTGGTGGCTCAGAGGTTAAAGCATCTGCCTCCAATGCAGGAGACCCGGGTTCGATCCCTGGGTTGGGAAGATCCTCTGGAGAAGGAAATGGCAATCCACTCCAGTATTCTTGCCTGGAGAATCCCATGGACGGAGAAGCCTAGTAGGTTACAGTCCATGGGGTCGCAAAGAGTCAGACACGACTGAGTGACTTCACCACCTCACCTGGTGGGTAAAATGAAATACAAAGGAACTCCACAAGTCAGTAGATGCCCAATATACTACAGGATATCAGTGGAGAAATAACTCCAGAAGAAATGATGGGATGGAGCAAAAACAAAAACAATACTCAGTTGTGGATGTGACTGGTGATAGAAGCAAAGTCAGATGCTATAAAGAGCAATATTGCATAGGAACCTGGAATATTAGGTCTATGAATCAAGGCAAATTGGAAGTGGTCAAACAGGAGATGGCAAGAGTGAACATCGACTTTCTAGGAATCAGCGAATGAAAATAGACTGGTTGGGAGAAATTAACTCAGATGACCATTATATCTATACTGTGGGCAGGAATCCCTTAGAAGAAATGGAATAGCCATCATGGTCAACAAGAGTCCAAAAGATTGCAGTACTTGGATGCAATCTCAAAAACGACAGAATGATTTCTGTTCATTTCCAAGGAAAACAATTCAATATCATGGTGATCCCCAGCCAGTAACACTGAAGAAGCTGTTGAATGGTTCTATGAAGACCTACAAGACCTTTTAGAACTAACACCCAAAAAGATGTCTTTTTCATTATAGGGGACTGGAATGCAAAAGTAGGAAGTCAAGAAACACCTGGGGTTATAGGCAAATTTGGCCTTGGAACATGGAATGAAGCAGGGCAAAGGCTAATAGAGTTTTGCCAAGAAAACACACTGGTCATAGAAAAAACCTTCTTCCAACAACACAAAGTACTCTAAACATGGACATCACCAGATGGTCAACACCGAAATCCCAAAGAAAGGAAATGCAAAAGAATGGTCAAACTACTGCACAATTGCACTCATCTCACACACTAGTAAAGTAATGCTCAGAATTCTCCAAGCCAGGCTTCAGCAATACGTGAACCGTAAACTTCCAGATATTCAAGCTGGTTTTAGAAAAGGCAGAGGAACCAGAGACCAAATAGCCAACATCTGCTGAATCATCAAAAAAGCAAGAGAGTTCCAGAAATACATCTACTTCTGCTTTATTGACTATGCCAAAGCCTTTGACTGTGTGGATCACAATAAACTGTGGGCAATTCAGAAAGAGATGGGAATACCAGACCACCTGACCTTCCTCTTAAGAAACCTATATCCAGGTCAGGAAGCAACCATGGAACAACAGACTGGTTCCAAACAGGAAAAGGAGTATGCCAAGGCTGTATATTGTCACCATGCTTATTTAACATATATGCAGAGTACATCATGAGAAACGCTGGGCTAGAAGAACCACAAGCTGAAATCAAGACTGCTGGGAGAAATATCAATAACCTCAGATATGCAGAAGACACCACCCTTATGCCAGAAAGTGAAGAGGAACTAAAAAGCCTCTTGATGAAAGTGAAAGAGAAGAGTGAAAAAGTTGGCTTAAAGCTCAACATTCAGAACACTAAGACCATGGCATCTGGTCCCATCACTTCATGGGAAATAGATGGGGAACCAGTAGAAACACTGTCAGACTTTATTTTTGAGGGCTCCAAAATCACTGCAGATGGTGACTGCAGCCATGAAGTTAAAAAAAAAAAAAAGCTTACTCCTTTGGAGGAAAGTTATAATCAACCTAGATAGCATATTAAAGCGCAGAGACATTACTTAGCCAACAAAGGTCCATCTAGTCAAGGCTATGGTTTTTCCAACGGTCATGTATGGATGTGAGAGTTGGACTATGCAGAAAGCTGAGCACTGAAGAATTGATGCTTTTGAACTGTGGTATTGGAGAAGACTCTTGTGAGTCTCTTGGACTGCAAGGACATCCAATCAGTCAGCCCTAAAGCAGACCAGTCCTGTGTGTTCATTGGAAGGACTGATGCTGAGGCTGAAACTCCAATATTCTGGCCACCTAATGCAAAGAGTTGACTCATTGGAAACGACCCTGATGCTGGGAGGGACTGAGGGCAGGAGGAGAAGGAGAAAACAGAGGATGAGATTGTTGGATGGCTTCACTAACTCGATGCACATGAGTTTGAGTAAACTCTGGGAGTTCGTGATGGACAAGGAGGCCTGGTGTGCTGTGATTCATGGGTTCACAAAGAGTCGAAGATGACTGAGCAACTGAACTGAACTGAACTGAACTGATACCACTTTGGGCTTCCCAGGTCGCTCAACGTTAAAAAAAAATCCACTTGCAATGCAGGAGACTGGAGTTTAATACCTGGGTCAGCAAGATCCCCTGGAGGAGGAAGTGACAACCCATTCCGGTATTCTTGCCAGGAAAATCTCATGGACAGAGGAGCCAGGAAGACTACTGTCCATAAGGTTTCAGAGAGTCAAACAACTGAAGTAATTGAGCAAGTACCGTCTTCAGGCCTTACAGTACATGGAATATTGAAAGAAAAACAATGACAGTTTTCACTTTGAGGGCTGCATTGGTTGTCATATCTTCTACAAAATAAGATGACAGAGTTTGAAGTGGGATAGGGATGAGAGCTACTGATAGTGGAAAGTGAGGCAAAGGGAACAAAAATTTGAATGTAGGGAAAGAAGGAAAATTGGGTCCCCTCAGGGAATGCATAGAGCTGAATAGGAATGAGTTTCAGTGGTGACGGATTTGTGGAATGTTTTTTACTGTTGATAATAACTGCACAATTATAATAGAATTTTCATGATTATTCTATAGAAAAACTGAATCATCACTTCAAATTAAGGCTTCTCTCATATGCTCTTCTTTTGATTAATATTAGCATAGTATAAGATTAAGTATGAAAACATTTAGCTACTTACAAAATAAAGTTGATGAAATTGGAATACTTTAATGTCCTTTAACATAATTTAATATATGTAAGCAAATAGAAACAAATTATTAAATCCTAATACTAAGTCTACTCTATGTTTGAAAACAGTAATTTATAGAATTAAATTATTTATTAAGCTATTGAGATACTGGATGCATGGGGCTGGTGCACTGAGACAACCCAAAAGAATGGTACAGGGAGGGAGGAGGGAAGGGGGTTCAGGGGGTTCAGGATGCGGAACACGTGTATACCTGTGGCGGATTCATATTGATGTATGGCAAAACCAATACAATATTGTAAAGTAATTAACCTCCAATTAAAATAAATAAATTTATATTGAAAAAAGTGTTTATTTTATTCTGATAGACCATTTAACATGATCTCTAGTTCACTTCAGTTCAGTTGCTCAGTAGTGTCCAACTCTTTACTGCGGGGGCGCTCCGCAGAAAGAGCGGAGGCAGTGGAACTTTCCTCAGCAAAGCCGAAGGGCTCCCGAGGAGAGGTGAGCCTGCTGCCAGCCAACCCAGTCCCTCGGCGAGCGAAAGACAATCAGACGCGACAGGGGTTCCGTCGAAGCAGTTCCGCTTTATTGTTGCAAACTCCCAACTTATATAGACAAACAGGAGGGTTTTAGGAGGGACTTTCCAT
Source organism: Nanger dama (assembly GCA_917880005.1). NCBI lineage: Eukaryota > Metazoa > Chordata > Mammalia > Artiodactyla > Bovidae > Nanger > Nanger dama. The sequence continues at coordinate 11,913,493 of CAKJTW010000014.1, forward strand.
AGTTGCACCAATCACATTAAAGGTCAAATTGTCACCTTCATTATAACAGGAGTCTATAGAGATCACACACTGTCTATGTGCACAGACATCAAGAGAGCCAATTAAAAACTTTGACAGAAAACATAGACCCTGCCCCCATCTCTTCCGCCAGGCGCCATCTTAGGTTTTCAACCGCAAAGCTAGCCCCTTTGTTTTTAAGGTTTCCCATTTAGGGCCCCACACTTTACAACCCCATCGACTACAGCATGCCAGGCTTCCCTGTTCATCACTAACTCCCGAAGTTTATTCAAACTCATGTCCATTGAGTCAGTGATGCCATCCAGTCATCTCATCCTCTGTCATCCCATTCTCCCACCTTCAATTTTCCCCAGCATCAGAGCCTTTTCCAATAAGTAATTTCTTCACATCAGGTGGCCAAAGTATTGGAGTTTCAGCTTCAGCATCATTCCTTCCAATGAATATTCAGGACTGATTTCCTTTAAGATGGACTGGTTGGCTCTCCTTGCAGTCCAAGGGACTCTCAAGAGGCTTGTTCAACAATGGGGTTCAAAAGCATTAATTCTTCAAAGGTCAGCTTTCTTTATAGTCCAACTCTGACATCCATGCATGACTACTGGGAAAAAACATAGCTTTGACTAGACGGACATTTGTTGGCAAAGTAATGTGTCTGCTTTTCAATATACTGTTGAGATTGGTCACAACTTTTCTACTTTTCTTCCTAGGAGCAAGCAGCTTTTAATTTCATGGCTGCAGTCACAATCTGCAGTGATTTTGGATCCCCACAAATTAAAGTCTGTCACTGTTTCCCCATCTATTTCCCATGAAGTGATGGGACTAGATGCCATCTTTTGATTTTCTGAATATTGAGCTTTAAGCCAACTTTTTCACTCTCCTTTTTCATTGTCATTAAAAGGTTCTTTAGGTCTCCTCTTTCTGCCATAAGGGTGGTGTCATCTGCATATCTGAGGTTATTGATATTTCTCCTGGCAATCTTGATTCCTGCTTGTGTTTTATCCAGCCCAGCATTTATCATGATGTATTGTGCATATAAGTTAAATAAGCAGGGTGACAATATATAGCCTTGATGTACTCCTTTCCTTATTTGGAACCAGTCTATTGTTCCATGTCCAATTCTAACTCTTTTTCTGAACTGCACATAGATTTTTCAAGAGGCAGGTCAGCTGGTCTAATATTCCCATCTTTTTAAGAATTTTCCAGAATTTCTTGTGGTCCACACAGTCAACAGCTTTGACACAGTCAATAATGCAGAAGTAGATGTTTTTCTTGAACTCTCTGGCTTTTTCACTGATCCAACACATGTTGGCAATTTGATCTCTGGTTCTTCTGCCTTTTCTAAAATTAGCTTGAACATCTGTAATTTCAAAGTTCACATACTGTTGAAGCCTGGCTTGGATAATTTTGAGCATGAGTTAATTTTGAGCATGAGTTGAGTGCAATTCTGCAGCAGTTTGAGCATTCTTTGGCATTTCCATGATCTCTATGCTCTTAACAAACTTTTAATCATACAGTCAGTATTGTCAGGGTTTCCCAGGTGACACTAGTGGTAAAGAACCTGCCTGCCAAAGCAGGAGATGCGAAAGACACAGGTTCAATCCCTGAGTCAGGAAGATCTCCTGGAGGATCGCATGGAAACCTATTCCAATATTCTTGCTTGAACAATCTCACGGACAGAGGAGCCCGGCAGGCTACAATCCAGGGAGTAGTGAAGAGTCAGACAGGACTGAAAAGAGTTAGCTTGCACACATGCACAGGATTGTTAACTGTGGACGCAATATTGCACAGCAGATCTCTAGAACTTATTCATCTTGAATAAGTGAAATTTATACACTTTGAACATATCCCCATGTCACTGTTCACAGTCCCTGATAGCCACCATTCTAAACTGTGCTTCTTTGAGTTGACTATTTTAGATAGCTTATAAAAATATAATCATGCAATATCTGCTTTACTGTAACTGACATTTCACTTAGCATAATGTCTTTCAGGTAGATACAGATAGCTATATATAGCTATATATATGGCAAGATTCCCCTCTAAAATTTTTAAATTTAATATTATTTGGAAATGCCTTAAGAGGTTTTCAATTTCTCCAAAATAGCATTATGGTTTGCAATGGACATTAATCTTAAAGTCAGATAAGCTGAGAATGTACTACATGTTCTTCCATCTAATAATGATAGACTCTTTTGAAGATCACTAAACTAGTTCTTCATTAATAAAATGAGAAATATATAATTTTTAGGATTAAATGAGTCGTGTAGAATCCCTGGTCCTATTTGGTGAATAAGATGTTGGTCCCTCTAAATATCCTGGAAGTTAAACAAGTAGTATCTACTTAGGGTACTATAAAGAGATTAAACGGTTATTTAAAGGGAGGACCAGGATTATATTACTGACTTCAGTCTCCCCTTGATTCTGATTAGATAGATGTTTTCATTTAGAAAACATTATGCATTCAGTGTCTACTTAATAAACTTAAATGTCTCAGTCAGTGAAAATAAACCAATGACCAGGAGAAAATATTATTCTCCTAGCAATATGTAAAGAATTTCTCTTAGGGAAAGATGATCTTATCCACTTTGATTAGAAAATTCCCATATAAGCCTGCTTGAGTTAGAAGCTGACCTATATTGGATTCACCTGCCTTAGATATAAGAGATTGGCAGAAGAAGGAGTGTTACTAATTCTTACTGAGTCCAAAGAAAAAAGGAGATTGAGACTATTTTAATTGTAGTCAAAGGCTTGAAGCTAGTAAATTGTGATCTTTCTCTTGCCCCTTAAAACTCTCCAAGAAAGTTATAAACTCCTAAAAAATAGATATAAGAAGGCCCCCTCCTTTTTCTTTGAATAAAGAAGGGAAAGATGAGTATGTGGCCAAGGAGAGTCAGTGCTCCCCTTTTTTTTTTTTCCTAGAGCAGAGAGAGGTAGTTGAGAGAAGTTACCAAAGATCTAAAGTATTGGAAAAGAGGCTCTAAAATATATTTGCCAAAATCTTAAAGGTCAGAGACTCCCTCTTTTAAGAGGGATGACAGTACTACCCTAAATCTCAATTTCTGCCTCTAAACAGAGAGCTTTTGAGATACTGCACTGTACTTCCTTCTGTTCAACTGTCTTTTGGAGGACTCTCATAGTTGTTCTTTTTTACTTCAGTTAGTGATTATAAACAGTGAATTTCCCCGAGGCATAGTCTTTCCACTACAGCAGTAATTGACCTGTGCAACCAGTCTTTGGGGACTCATTGAGGCTTTGAATTCCTTTAAAAGTGTTCTTATAGCAAGACGGAGTCTTAGAACCCCTCCTAATTCACTTGTACAGATCACTTGCCTCTGGGAGTAGCTATTATTCAATATTATTTTTATCACAAAATCTTCTTATAAATTTCTTCTTATAAACTACATAAAGGAATAAACAAAGCTACATTCTGATTAAGTTCACAAAACACTAGGGAGCTGATACTGAATAAAAATAACATGTTATGTTTTACTGCCAAGAACTGTGTTCATATGCTTTATCTTATTTTGCAACAATCCTGTTAGTCACACATGTGCTGTTATCTTTATTTTACAAGTGAAAAGACAGATTCAAGATACAATGGGCTTGCCCAGTATTACTACTGAGGACTGAGTGGAAATAAGAATCATCCAGGAAACTGTTTCCAAATCTAAGGTTCCGGAGACAATGCAGTGAGTTCTCTCTATGTGCACACACATGCCATGTGTAAACTGCGATGGTCATTTCTGTTAATTAGTCAGATTCAGTCTGTCTCTTGTCTTACTTTTCATTGTTTGATAAATATTTAAGTAGAGTAATAATGTTTAAGCATGAAATGATGCCTGTTTTTTTTCTTATGGCCAGTGTCCCTTTTGACATTTTTAAAGTAATTTTAGGTTTAAAGCCATGTAATGCTATTGTCCTAGGTTGCAGTTGAGAAAGATAAAGAGGAAGAGGTAAACTAATGACAGATTTTAAAATAAATTTTAAGGGTAGGTTCTTGACTTTTGGTTATTTTTAGCAGCAATAAATTTGCAAAGGAAAATTTGGCTATAAACCAAATAGTGCTTGATTTATAGACAAAAATTCTAGAGTAAAACAGAGTATAATATAGATACAGGAGTTCAAAAGAATAGCAATGTCCAGCCTCCATTTGGCCAAACGTGTTTTTTTCTTTCTTCTTTTTTTTTTTTTTAAATTTCTATTAAGGTATAGAAAATCAATACTGACAGTTTTGTTAAGAACATATTTTTATTTTTTTAACTTGTAGTATGAGTTATCTGAAATCACTCTAGTAAGGTGTAAATCATTTCTGAATACCTAGTTGTAAAAACTGAATATGAAATATTAAGTCTTGTTCACTGTGTTCATTACTCCATGTCCATTAACTCGAGACTCACAGTAATATAAGATAGATAGCATTGTTGTCTGAAGTTTAAAATAAGAATAACTGGCAATATTAATATTTCATGTCCAGAGCTGGACATTACTGAAGTGACTTAGCACACCAGACACATACAGAAATATAAATGGAAACAGAGGAAGTATAATTTTCATATCTGTGCTATTTTATTTTCTTAGGAGCTGTGAGATGGACCTATGTAGTTTAAATAGCTGCAGTTTTTATTGCTAGATAGCGTTTCCTGTATAAACATCACACAATTTATTCATTTGTTGTGTTATTGATAGGTAATATCTTAATTCTTTTTAAGTTTTTCATTATTATTATTATTGCTGTAAATGTGCACACATTTTGTAAGAATAAACCTAGGAATTAATATCACTTTTTAATGTTGGTTATTGTGCTCAGTGTTTAGTGGTATATGTTTGGGGTTCAAATTTTTATTTTTCTAATTATTATTAAAGTTGAGCACTTTTTCATGGGACAGTTGGAAATCTTCTTATAAAATGTCGTTTCAAGTTATTTGGACACTTTTTTGACATGTTTCTTATTTTTAATAATAAATTATATAATCTAATTCAAGTACGTTCCCTGATTTTTTTTTTTTAAAGTAAATATTCCCAAACAGTTCAGAAACACTTTGCTAGTGTTTAGCAAATATTTTGCTATGCTGTTAAATTAAAATTACTCCTCTTGGGCTAAAATTTAGATTACATAAACTCTAATCAGTTTGGAAAGAATTGCATCCTTTTAATATTGAGTCATCCAATAAATAAATCACAATATGTTTATGAATTAATTTTAATCTTTCAAATACGAGTTTATGTCATGTTACTCTGTTGATGCTTAGACATTGATAAAAATCTTGGAAGTGGCCACACTAAATCACTAGTATTGCTTGACTGACAAAGGCATAGTCTGTTTTTAGTCATACAGAAATTCAGTAATTCAGTCTTTACTATGTTCTTATTTTTTTTAATTAATATAGCTTTTGTTAAAATAATCTCTATCAGCCAAAAATCTGATATATATTGTATTTAAGTATGTTATCTCTATAACTTTAAAACTAATGTGATCCTTGCAAATAATTTTGGCTCTTCATTCAGTAACTTAGCCAATAATGTATCTTCTTTACTTCCCAAAGGAAAAAGCAATTTTCTCAGTAAAAATAACTTATCCTTTTTAAAATTTTACACTTAATAAGTGTTATTATATGTTACTTTTTATTTCTTTGGTACATAATTTAAAGTTTAAAAATTAGCAATAGAAGTACAAATATTATCTGAAATGAAATGACATGGAACAGGATTTGAAAGATTATTTTTAAAAGTGTATTTTATTTTACAAGAAAGATATTCATCTTGGCATTACTTTGCAAATATTGGCCATACCTATAAGAATGAAATTCCCATAACTTTTGATAGGCTTTAGATAAAAGAACTCTGTATTATTCCAGTTGAGCAGTTACATAGTACACACTGAGCAACACACTATCAGATACTGCAAAGGAACTAGAAAGGTAAAACGTAAAGGTCTGCTGTAATAAGCTTTTACTGAGATAACAAGAAATTAGGTAATTAAGAAAAGCTAATAAGGGGTCTCCCTTATGTGATATAAATTACTTGTAATTTTTCAATCTGTTTTTTCTTTCATCATTTGCTATTTAGATGAAATGGCAACTGGTATCGCTTATTACCATACAGTTGTATCATATTCTTCTCCAGAAGTATACTCTAAATCAAAAAAAAATTATAAAGGAAGCATCTGTCACTATTAACAAATGTTTCATTTCTAATAATGACATCTTAAACATCTAAATAGTTAATGAATCCTTAATTAACAATAATTTGTATTGCTTTCATACGGTTTAGAAGTCCATTTGGAAATACTATATAGATGGAATTAGATCTTTTAAAAACTAATGACTCTCTCTCTAATTATAAATCTTAGAAATGATCCTAAGGATGTCATAAAATATGTGATCAAATATTTATGCTAAGTAATAATCATGGCAATGAAATTTATTTTAGTAAATACTGGAAATGCTCTCTATGCCAATTATATATCAACACACTCTTGATTGGTCTATTATCTAGAAAATCCAACCAATACTAGAATATTGTGCAATTTTTAAGTTGATGATTTCAAAGATAACATATATGAAATGTTTATGATGTAATTTTGAGTGTAAAAACTATGAAAAAGTGCATATACATTACTGTATTGCAGTTTGTGTTAGTGGGATGTGTGCATGTGTGCTTGTATGCTTGCTTCTGTGTGATATGAGAAACACAGAGAGAAAGCTGTCAAAAATTAAGTATAGTCTACTTACTCCTTTGGGGTTTATTAAGATGTGCCACTTGGATTCAGTACCCACAATATCAGCTCACTCTTGCAGGAAAGAAAACTAAAATGGCAAGATAAAACAATCAGTGATAAACTTGGTTGATGACAGCAATGAGAGACAATTGGCTTTATTTTCTTGATTGAACATCCTGTGATGCACAGAAGAAAGAATAAAGACATTAGATCAGCTTAAATCAGTCTTTTCTCTAGTTTGTTTGTTTGACAGGGAGGCACAGATTTCTTGTGGGTTAACTGAGCACCTCAGAAAGTGTTTGAATGAGACTAGACTTTTGCCTTAACTCAGAGACCTCAGTAGCAAAAATTATGGAGTGTGGCCCAAGAAGAAAAGGAAGTCAAATAAATCACCCATGTCAGAGAAATATGATATTCAGAAGACACTTGTATGGCCCTCAGAAGGATTAGATGTTCTTTTAACATGTCTGTATTTATTTCTGAGCTTTTCTTTAATTTCTGACCCAAGAAGAGGTTCATGGTTCACCTTTGTAACTCTACTGCAGCAGTCATGGAATCCATACATTTTCTCAGGAAGTCCTCCTTATTTTGAAATGAAGGTATATTTAGAAACCAATATTAAGATGGAGGGATTCTAGATATCTTAGTTTTTTAAAGCTACTATACTAAAAATAAGGAAGATACCGTGGAGGAGGAAATTGTAACCCACTCTAGTATTCCTGGCTGGAACCTGGTGGACTGTTTATCATGGGGTAGCAAAGAACTGGACACAACTGAGCTTGCACTCACATGTAACAACAATAGCAAAAATGTGATAGACTGGGTGGTTTAAAAAAGATAATTTTTTCCTCACAGTTCTGGATCCTGGGAAGTACAAGATTAAGGTGCCAACAGAATCCGTGTCTGGTAAGGTTCTGCTTCATGGTTCATAGATGGCCAACTTCTCACTGTAACCTCTCATGGTGGCTCCCAGAAACCTGTGTTAATGGGCATTAATCCTATTCATGAGGACGCCACCCTTATGAGCTAGTTACCTCCTAAAGCATGGATCCCCAAACCCTGAGCCACAGACTGGTAGCTGTCCATGGCCTGTTAAGAACTGGTTGCACAGTAGGAGGTGAGTAGCCAGTGGGTGAGTTAAGCTTCATCTGTATTTACAGCTATTTCCCATCACTTGTCTGAGCTCCACCTCCTATCACATCAGTAGGGATATTAGATTCTCACAGGATTGCAAACTCCACTATGAGCTGCACTTGAGAGGAAACTAGGTTGCAAACTTATGAAAATCATTCTGAAGCCATTTCCCTCTTCCCCTAGGCCTTAGTCAGTGGACAACTGTCTTCCAAAAAGTTTGTTTCTGGTGCCAAAAATGTTGGGGTTCACTGTCATAAAGGTCTCACTTCCAGATTCCATTGTACTATAATTAGGTTTCAGCACACAAATTTAGGGGTAGACAAGCAGTCTACAGTACTAGGTATGCTGGTTTGTTATTATTATGTCTTGATGTTTTCAACAGACAAAGCTAGGGAGTGTATCTCTATAGATGTTAAAGTATAAATTATATTTAATATATGCCATGCATATGATAATTTTGACACTGAGTTTCTCAGGTGGTGCTAGTGGTAAACAACCTCCCTGCCAGTACAGGAGATCTAAGAAATGTGGGTTTAATTCCTGGGTCAGGAAGATCCCCTGGAGGAGTGCATGGCAACCCACTCCAGTACTCTTGCCTGGAGAACCCCATGGACAAAGGAGCCTGGCATAGTACAGTCTATGTGGTGGCAAAGAGTTGGACATTATTAGCAAAAATACATAATGTATATAATTTGGAATTTGAGGTTTTACTATAAATTCATAATTTATAGATTTATATTGAAATCTCAAATTCCATCCCAATACCAAAAGGCTTTCCCTTGTAATTTTCCCATTACACTCTTGTATCTCTTTCTGCCTTATTTTCTTCCTTGGTGGCTCAGATGTTAAAGAATTTGCCTGCAATGCAGGAGACACAGGTTTGATCTCTAGGTTGAGAAGATCCTCTGAAGAAGGGAATGGATGCCCACTCCAGTGTTCTTGCCTGGAGAATCCCATGGACAGAGAAGCCTCATGGGCAATAGTTCATAGGGTCATAAAGAAATGGACACAGCTAACACTTACACTTTTATCCCACATGTAGAATTCTGGCTGTCAGCTCTACCAGTGTATTTACTCATTTACTCAGCACTACAACCTATACAAAAGTTATGAAATTGATAAATACATACATTTAAAATTTTTGAAACTACTAAGTAATATTCAAATTTCACTGTAGCTCTTTCAAACTTTTATAAGCAGTGTATGTATTTACTTGGATTATTGAAAATTATTTGATTAGCTATACTTTTTCCTTCTCAGGTATTTGTTATTAATTTGGTACAGGCACAACATGGAGACATTGTAGATTCAGTTCCAGACTATTGCAACAAATGATAATTGGAATAAAGCAAGTCACACACATTTTTTGGTTTCCCAGTGTATAAAAAGTTGTTTAAACACCAATCCATTAAATATGAAATAACAATATACGTTAAAAAGAATGTACATATTTAAAATCTTATTGCTAAAAATGCTAACTAACATCTGAGTCTTCAAGGAGTCAAAATATTTTGTTGGAGGAAGGACTTGCCTTGATGTTGATGACTGCTATCTGGATCAGAGTGGTGTTGCTGAAGTTGAGGTGGTTCTGGCAATTTCTTAAAATTTAGACTGCAAGTTGTCATAGTGATTGATCTTTCCTTTCATGGAGGATTTTTCTGTAATTCGCCATGCTGTTTGATAGCATTTTACCCATAGTGGAATTTCTTTCAGAATTGGAGTCATCTCTTCAAACTCTGTCACTTCTTTATCAATTAAATGTGTGTAGTATTCTCAATCCTGTTGTCATTTCAACGATCTTCACAGAATCTTCACCAGCAGTAGTTTTCATCTCAAGAAATCACTTTATTTCCTCATGCGTATGAAGCATTCTCCTCCCTTCAAGTATTTCTTATGAAATTGTGCAACTCACACACCTTTTGGATTTGTTTCTTATCCCACTCCTCTTGCTATTTCCACTGAATCTGAAGTTACTTTCTCCACTGAAGTTTTGAACCCCTCCAAATTATCAAGATTGGAATCAACTTCCTCAAAGCTTATTTTAATTTTTATATTTGACCGCTTTCTCTGAATCACAAATGTTCTTAAGGGGATCTAAGATGGTGAATCCTTACCATTTAATTTAATTTGTCCAGATATATTAGATAAATTACTATATTTGTGGCAGCTATAGCCTTATGAAATGTAACCCTTGAAATTAAAACTTTGAAATTTGATCTTACTTCTTGATCCATGAGTTGCAAATAAATTTATGTCAGTGGGCATGAAAGGAACATGAATCTTACTGCACATCTTCATCAGAATTCTTGGTTTACCAGGTACACTGTCAATAAGCAGTATTACTTTGAAAGGTTTATTTTTTTATTATTATAGTAGTTCTTTACAGTAGGCTTAAACTATTCAGTAAGCCATGTTGTGAACAGATGTGTTGTAATCTAGGCTTTGCTTTTCCATTTGGAGAGCATAGGAAAATAAATCTACCATAGTTCTTAAGGATCCCAAGATTTTCTAGTTGGTAAAAGAGCATCAGCTTCAACTTTAAGTCACCAATTACATTAGACCCTAAAAAGAGTGTCACTCTGTTCTGTGAAATGTTTAAGCCAGGCACTGTCTTCTCTTTACTAGCTATGAACATCATAGATGGCATCCTCATCCAATATAAATCTGCTTTGTCTGCACTAAAAATCAGCTGTTTAGTATAGCACCTTCATTTATTATTTTATCTAGATTTTCTGGATAACTTGCTGCAGTTCTACATCAGCACTTGCTGTCTCACATTGCACAAGATATTATGGAAATATCTTTTTTCCTTAAACCTCATGAATAAACATCTGCTAGCTTCAAACTTTTCTTCTGTGCCTTCTTCACATCTCTCAGCCTTCATAGAATTGAAGAGTTAGTGCCTTGCTCTGGATTCACGTTTGGCTTAAGGAAATGTTGTGATGGGTTTGATCCTACATCCAAACCACTAAAATGTCTCCATTTCAATAATCCATTTCCTTGTCTTATCATTCACATGTGTACACTGGGGTAGCACTTTTAATTTTACTCAAGAATTCTTTTGTATTCACACCTTGGCTAATTGTTAGGCACAAGATGCCTACCCAGGCCTATCTCAACTTTCTTCAAGCTGTTCTCACTAAGCTTAATCAAGTCTGCCTTTGTAGCACTTTTTGACCTTCTTCATCCAACTCCCCTTCCCTCACCCTCTGTCTGTGGTAATGAAAAATCTGCTCTCTTTTTCCATGAGATTGTTTATATGCCTTGTTGTTTGTTTTGAAGTATAATTGACCTACCATGCTATATTAGTTCTTATTATACAACATGAGGATCCAAGCTGCACCAGAGAATGCGGAGCTTATTGAAGCAATTTGGATTTAAGGAGAATTCTCAAAGTGGAAAGCTGAAGAATGACTGAGTCAGCATCACTGATTCTACTCCCCTGGGCATCACTGATAGAGAAGCTTAGCAAAGCACCTAGTATTTTCTTGTTGGATCAAAGAGAAAGGTTCTCAACCATGCCTGAAATAGAAACTAATCACAGAGACTCTGAATTGTTTTCCCCACCCTCTGATGTTCAAGGAATGACAGAACTTGAGAGAACAGCTTTTAAAAAGACAGACATCACCCTAGAGCTTAAAGAGAGGAAAGAAATACTCAATAAACTGTTGTGATGCCTTGAAAGGGCAACACTGCAGCACCCAGGCCATGAAGAAGGTAGACTATTTCTGTTGGATCCCTATAAAATGTTTACCACTGATGCCTTTGAGGAAGAAGAACTCAGTATTTTAAAGCAGCTTAATGTCAACCCACAGATATTGAAATATAATTTGGAACTAGCTTACGGAAACTTTAAGTCAGAAGAAATCTTGAGAGCTGTGCTTCCTGAAGGTCAAGATGTGACCTCAGGATTTAGCAGAGTTGGGCACCCTGCCCATCTGAAACTTTGAGTTCATCAGCTACCTTCAGTTCAGTTCAGTTCAGTTCATCTCAGTCACTCAATCATGTCTGACTCTTTACAACCCTGTAAATCGCAGCACACCAGGACTCACTGTCCATCACCAACTCCCGGAGTTCACCGAGACTCACGTCCATTGAGTCAGTGATGCCATGCAGCCATCTCATCCTCTGTTGTCCCCTTTTCCTCCTGCCCCCAATCCCTCCCAGCATCAGAGTCTTTTCCAATGAGTCAACTCTTCGCATGAGGTGGCCAAAGTACTGGAGTTTCAATTTTAGCATCATTCCTTCCAAGGAAATCCCAGGGCTGATCTCCTTCAGAATGGACTGGTTGGATCTCCTTGCAGTCCAAGGGACTCTCAGGAGTCTTCTCCAATATCACAGTTCAAAAGCATCAATTCTTAAGCTCCCAGCCTTCTTAACAGTCCAACTCTCACATCCATACATGACCACTGGAAAAACCATAGCCTTGACTAGATGGACCTTAGTCGACAAAGTAATATCTCTGATTTTGAATATTCTATCCAGGTTGGTCATAACTTTAGCTTATGGCAAACAATTGGTTAGAGTACCTTGATTTGCACAGCTTGCATTATCTCTGCAATTTGGACACCTTAGCATTAGGGCACTCATTTTCTTCCTTAAATTTTCTCTGTTTCTCTCTTTTTGCTAAGCAAATGATAGATAATCTCTATAATTTTAACCAGAAAAAGTTTTAAAATTATCTTCATGTGCTATCTGTTATTATACAGAATTTCCCTGGTTGCTTAGATGGTAAAGAATCTGCTTACCATGAGGGAGACCTGGGTTCAGTCCCTGGGTTGGGAAGATCCCTTGGAGAAGGAAATGGCAATCCACTCCAGTATTCTTGCCTGGAAAATACCATGGACAAAGGAAGCTGGTGGGTTACCTTACATAACAATTATTTTTGTACACTTTGGAAAGTGATTTTAAGGTAGCATAAGTCCTTCTCTTTTTATTTTGTAGCTGAACAAGTCTGTTAGTTACACAGTCATGTCCAACTCTTTGCAGTCCCATGGACTATAGTCCACCAGGCTTCTCTGTTTGGTTTATCTTATTTGTTGCTGCCTTTTAATGTATTGGAGTAAATGAATCTATGTGCAAAATAGCCACTTCTTTGAAATAATATTGGAAAAACTAAATATTGTTATTTTTACTTAAAGTATATTGGACAGAATGGGATACCAAATATACGAAGTCATCTTTTCTTCCTGTCTTTTTACTTTTGTAGAAGATATTAAGATGAGGTGGCACGAATACACAGAAGGACTATCCAAAAGGTCTTCAAAACCCAGATAATCACAGTGGTATGGTCACTCAACTAGAGCCAGACATCCTGGAATGCAAAGTCAAGTGGGCCATAGGAAGCATCACTATGAAAAAGCTAGTGGAGGTGATGGAATTCCAGTAGAGCTATTTCAAATCCTAAAAGATGATGCTGTGAAAGTGCTGTACTCAATATGTCAACAAATTTGGAAAACTCATCAGTGGCCACAGAACTGGAAAAGGTCAGTTTTCATTCCAGTCCCAAAGAAAGACAATGCCAAAGAATGCTTGAACTACCACACAATTGCACTCATCTCACACACTAATAAAGTAATACTCAAAATTCTCCAAGGCAGGCTTCAACAGTACATGAACCATAAAATTCCGGATGTTCAAGTTGTACTTAGAAAAATCAGAGGAATCAGAGATCAAATTGCCAACATCTATTGGATTATCAAAAAAGCAAGAGAGTTCCAGAAAAAAACTTCAACTTCTGCTTTATTTCTCAATTTGGGAAAGAAGTACATAATGGTTATATATTGTCACCCTGCTTATTTAACTTATATGCTCAGTACATCATGAGAAACACTGGAATGGATGAAGCACAAGCTAGAATCAAGATTGCTGGGAGAAATATCAATAACCTCACATATGCAGATGACACCACCGTAATGGCAAAAAGCAAAGAGGAACTAAAGAGCTTCTTGATGAAAATGAAAGAGGAGAGTGAAAAAGTTGTCTTAAAACTCTACATTCAGAAAATTAAGATCATGGCATCCGGTCCCATCACTTCATGCCAAATAGATGGGGAAAAAATGCAAACAGTGACAGACCTCATTTTGAGGGGCTCCAAAATCACTGCAAATGATGAATGCAGCTATAAAATTAAAAGACACTTGCTCCTTGGGAGAAAAGTTATGACCAACATAGACAGCATATTTAAAAGCAAAGACATTATTTTGCCAACAAAGGTCCGTCTACTCAAAGCTTTTTTTTTTTCCCATGTTCATGTATGAATGTGAGAGTTGGACTATAAAGAAAGCTGAGCACTGAAAAATCGATGCTTGTGAACTGCAGTATTGGAAAAGACTCTTGAGAGTCCCTTGGACTGCAAGAAGATCCAACCAGTTCATCTTAAAGGAAATCAATGCTGAATATTCGTTGGAAGGATTGATGCTGAAGCTGAACTCCAAAACTTTGGCCACCTGATGTGAAGAACTGACTCATTTGAAAAGACCCTGATACTGGGTGCTGGCGACGGAATGAAACACCAACACTGCAGAGTGGTTTGAACCTTTTTTCTTCTGCTGCTTCTTGCAGCTGCTTTATTTTATATATTTTGCACAACAATCAGTGGAGCAAGTTGCCAAACACTATGATTCAGTGAGTACACAGTGCACAGGCGCGGGGCGAGATAACCTTTTCCTTAACTTGTTTACTGCAGCTAAGACTTTCTTCAAGGACTTCCTTATCAACTTAGAGTCCATTTGTCCAAGGACTGTTCCTTTTGAGGAAGCAGGTAAACATTCTTGTATGCAAGCAATGTTCACTTTTCCTTGGGGTCAAACAAAGGACTCTTGGCTGAACATCTCATTTGCACGAATATTTGGCCCTAACTGGAAGCCTTGTTTGCAAGCGACTTTCCAGCCTCCTTATACTTTGTTCCCTACACTGGGAAAGATTGAAGGCGGGAGGAGAAGGGGACAAGAGAAGATGAGATGACTGGATTGAATCATTGTTTCAATGGACATGAGTTTGGGTAAACTCTGGGAGTTGGTGATGGACAGGGAGGCCTGGCATGCTGCAGTCCATGGTATCACAAAGAGTCGGACACGACTGAGTAAGTGAACTGAACTGAACTGAACTGAACTGATGTGTTCTTTAAGTGTTTATTCTTCAAAATATATGCAATTTACAAGATACTGTGTAATATGCCTCTATTAGATAATTCTTATATATATTTTGACCATCCATGTTAGAATCATATTTTCAACATTGAATGAAATAAATTTGTGCATTCTGTATTTTAGATAGATTCGAATTTACAATATAACAAATCATAGCTTAATATCTATCTCAATGAATTTATAGACTTTGAAAGTACAACAGAATTTTTATTTGACATTATAATGTAGAAGAGCACATGAATTATTTGCCTGTTTGTTTATATATATATATACACCTCCCATAAGATGTGATAATTTTACTTCAGTGGAAATTTACTGTATCATGAGAATGTATTCCCTCTGATCAAGTACAGAGAATCAAGCCCAAGGTGGCTTGCTTCAATTTTCATTTATTTTCCTTATATTGGCATTCATAGCAGAAAAGAAAAAAAAAAAACTTTAAGCAAAGGATCATTAAATAAAAACTCATTTCTTTGAAAATATGTGCTTGAAATGTATTATCTGATCTACGACTTGAAATTCTGCGTATCATTACATGATTAGGCTCCAAAATCTCAATAAGTAACTTTTCCACTAAATGTATGCAGAAATGTAAGGTATTTAAAGAAAATAGAGGATACTACACTGAGTCAGAAATAATATTTTATTGAAGCTTGAATATTCTCCTTCTGCCCTGGACAGTAAGGTAATTTTTGCCAAAACACTATCAGTTTTCTCTCAAGGAACATTACTTTAAATTATCAAAACTTTACCACCAAAAATGAATTCATTACTTCGCATATTTATTTATCACAAGACATGCATTTAGCACCCACGATATACAGAACTCCAAGTTAATTGATGCAGTGAGTGTATACCAGGTTCCTCTTATCAAAAACAATATGGGAAAGCTTCTATCAATCTCCTGTACCTACAGTATATTATCCTGATACAGTAGGATGATTATGGTAGTAGAAGATTATAGTTTTCAGCAGGGATAGAACTATCATAAATTTCCTCTGAATTTGTGTAAGACAAAAGAGTAGTGTACAATGGCATGTTGAACTTTGGATATGTAACCAGATTGAATTGGGGTTTAACACCTCAATCTGTATATTACTGTGTACCCTTGAGCCATTGATATACTTCTTCCAGCTTTAATTCCTTTGTATGTAATGTCAAATACGCACATTTCTACTCCAAAACAAATTAGATAATGAAGATTAGAGATTCTGACATTCCTTTAGATTCAGTTCTGGTGACACTGCTATCACATGTTCATAGTAGTTATCATCACTAACCTCAGCCACCTCATTTTTCTCCTTCACATTGACATACACCACACATTTCCTACTTGATTAAAGACCCTTTTATTTTTATAATATGAATTCATAACTCATCACACATGTACATATATTTATATATACATGTATGTCTATATATGTTAAATCAGGGTTCTGTAACCTCTGAAATCTAATTCCTGATACTGTGAGGTGGAATCGATGGAATAATAATAGAAGTAAAGTGCACAATAAATGCAATGTGCTTGAATTACCTGAACATCATCCCCTACTCTGATCCACAGAAAAATTATCCTCCACAAACCCTGGTGCCAAAATGTTTGGGGACTGCTGTGTTAAAGCATCAATTAAGACACATCACCACCTACATGTGAAAACATCTTACATTCTACATGTACTTTTCAATCTTACAGTATTTATATCTATAACCTCTCATCATTAAAAATTTAAACCAGTAAAATTTCCATGGACCAAAATAACTAGATCAAACATAATTACATTTATGTACCTAATTATCCAACTAAAGATTTCAAAAATATAATTTAATCTTCAAAATGACTCCCACCATCAAATCACCATCATGGCCCACTGACACAATTCAAGTAACAATCTAAAATTCTTTTACATTTTTTACAATACTTTCAAAATAATTCTTAATTTTGAGATATCTAATTATTATTTTTAGTTTTTGAATATTCTTATATAATTTTAATTTACATAAATCAAACACAATGTTGTGTGCTTAGATGCTCAGTTGTGTCCGATTCTTTGAGATCCTTTAGACTATAGCCCATCAGGCTCCTCTGTGAAAGGGATTTTTCAGACAAGAATACTAGAATGAGTTGCCATTTCAAACACTCTATAGGCCATCCAACACTGTAGATACATATCTGACAATATTTCTCGCTTACCTTCAGTGTGCTATATATGATGCTGAATTATAGACCGCCTTAATGGAGATAGGCTACAGTCCATGGGGTTGCCAAAGAGTCGGACACATTTGAGCGACTTCACTTTCACTTTAGTGGAAAGTATGTAGCAAGGGTTAGTGCATCAAGTCAAACTCTGAACATTTATATTCTAATATCGTTTAGTCTAAATAATATGATGATTATTATCTTGGGACAAGAGAGAACAGCATAGAGATTCTTACAGTTTAGGAAACTGCATCTTGGAACCATGAAAAAAATATATATAACTCAATTTATGTCATATATATATATATATATATATATATATATATATCTCCTCTGTCGTCCCCTTTTCCTCCTGTCTCCAATCCTTCCCAGCATCAGAGTCTTTTCCAATGAGTCAACTCTTCACATGAGGTGGCCAAAGTACTGGAGTTTTAGCTTTTGCATCATTCCTTCCAAAAAAATCCCAGGGCTGATCTTCAAAATGGACTGGTTGGATCTCCTGGCAGTCCAAGGGACTCTCAAGAGTCTTCTCCAACACCACAGTTAGGCATACTGCAATTCATGGGGTTGCAGAGTCGGACACGACTGAGAGACTGATGTGAACTAAACTGAAGAAACATGTTAATATTGCCTCTCTACGGTTTTTAGTTTTAAGCAGGAAAGCATAAACTAATCACTTCTGGTATAGAACATGGGTATTTTGTTATCCTTCCATAGGCACATTTCTCTTCCAACCTTACTCATCAACTTACATACTCTTCTCATTCACCTCTTCTTGAAACTTGGTCATATTGTAATTTTGGTGAGGACACCATTCATTGTTTACTTTGATATGATGCTCCAAATCTTAGTCAAATCTGAGCTATTTTTAAAAATCATAAATAACTTTCCTTCTTACACATCTCTTTGTTTCCCTGAAATCAGTCATTTGTGTGATTTTTGCTGCCTTCATATTACATGCAATTTTCATTAAAAACAAAAAAACAAAACAAAAAAACTAACTCTTGCCAGTTATCTAAATATCCTCTGGAAGTTTTGACATACCACATAAGTCCACTAGTTAATATCCCTAAGAGAGCCCTTTTTGGAGCTCATTTTCCTATACCAATCAAATTAGGCTGCCTCTCCATATGCTGTACCATGGGGGTCCTCTTTGCTATAATCTAAACAACTCCTCTACCTATCTTGATTTTTGCATCTTTTGTTTTTGTGTCATATGTATTTTGTTTCCTCACTTGTTGATAGAGTACAATCCTCCAAAAGCTATCTTTCTTTTCTTTCAAAATCTGGTGTATATTGATACTACTTTTGGTCAGAAATATAATTCCTGGCTTTAACTCTTTTCCTCAGAATTTTGAAGGAAGTGTCCCATAAAATTTCTTTTCCAGTCTTGCCATGAAAATGAAGTCATTCTTGGTACTGAGTTATATGTAGGTTTGTTGTATGTTCCCATTTGTCTGAGACAGTCTTCTTCTATATCTGTTTTTACAATGTAATTATTAATAGTACCCTCATTTGATTTTAAAAAGGTTATGGTTCATATAATAAGTTTTATAGTTTTTATATTTATATTAGCACTTTTACTGATCTGCAAAATCATTCTCATTTATCTTTGTCCTGTATTTTCGACAGTTTAGTGATGATACAGTCTGTTTTCATTCATTGTCAGTGTTATCTTTCTCTCTTAAGAAATGTTCTTATTTCCAATATTCTGGGAGGTGGGTCATAGAGGATCCTGCTGTGATTTATGTCGGAGAGTGTTTTGCCTAAGTTTTCTTCTAGGAGTTTTATAGTTTCTGGTCTTACATTTATATCTTTAATCCATTTTGAGTTTATTTTTGTGTACGGTGTTAGAAAGTGTTCTAGTTTCATTCTTTTACATGTGGTTGACCAGTTTTCCCAGGACCACTTGTTAAAGAGATTGTCTTTTCTCCATTGTATATCCTTGCCTCCTTTGTCAAAGATAAGGTGTCCATAGGTGTATGGATTTATCTCTGGGCTTTCTATTTTGTTCCATTGTTCTATATTTCTGTATTTGTGCCAGTACCATACCATCTTGATGACTGTGGCTTTGTAGCAGGGCCTGAAGTCAGGCAGGTTTATTCCTCAAGTTCTACCTCCCAGAATATTGGAAATAGAAGAAAGAAAAAAAAGGATCTAATTAAAATTAAGAGCTTCTTCACAACAAAGGAAACTATAAGCAAGGCTATAAGCAAGGTGAAAAGACAGCTTTCAGAATGGGAGAAATTAATAGCAAATGAAGCAACTGACAAACAACTAATCTCAGAAATATACAAGCAACACCTTCTGCTCAATTCTAGAAATATAAATGACCCAATCAAAAAATGGACCAAAGAACTAAATCGACATTTCTCCAAAGAAGACATATAGATGGCTAACAAACACAAGAAAAGATGCTCAACATCACTCATTATCAGAGAAATGCAAATCAAAACCAAAATGAGGTACCATTTCATACCAGTCAGAAGGCTGCGATCCAAAAGTCTATGAGCAATAAATGCTGGAGAGGGTGTGGAGAAAAGGGAACCCTCTTACACTGTTGATGGGAATGAAAACTAGTACAGCCACTATGGAGAACAGTGTGGAGATTCCTTAAAAAATGAAATAGAACTGCCTTATGACCCAGCAATCCCACCGCTGTGCATATACACTAAGGAAACCAGAATCATAAGAGACATGTGTACCCCAGTGTTCATCACAGCACTGTTTATAACAGCCAGGACATGGAAGCAACCTAGATGTCCATCAGCAGATGAATGGATAAGAAAGCAGTAATACATATATACAATGGAGTATTACTCAGTCATTAAAAAGAATACATTTGAATCAGTTCTAATGAGGTGGATGAAACTGGAGCCTATTATACAGACTGAAGTAAGCCAGAAAGAAAAACACTAATACAGTATACTAACACATATATATGGAATTTAGAAAGATGGTAGTGATAACCTTGTATGTGAGATAGTAAAAGCAACAGAAGAGTCTTTTGGACTCTGTGGGAAAGGGAGAGGGTGGGATGATTTGGGAGAATGGCTTTGAAACATATATGAAACGAATCACCAGCCTAGGTTTGATGCAGGATGCTTAGGGCTGGTGTACTGGGATGACCCAGAGGGATGGTATGAGGAGGCAGGTAGGAGGAGATTCAGGATGGGAAACACATGTACACCCGTGATGGATTCATGTTGATGTATGGCAAAACCAATACAATATTGTAAAGTAATTAGCCTCCAATTAAAATAAATAAATTAAAATTTAATAAAAAATCTTCTTTCATATTTCAAGGATAATTTTTTTCTAGGTTTTATTTTCTATTTATGAAATTTTCTTATTCTTAATAGGATTTGTCTTCTAATTTTTCTGCTTTCTCTTCAACTTTTGTTTTTTGTTTTAAGTTATTTTCTGGGAGGTAACTCCAACTTCATTTTCACAGTCTTTTCCTGAGTCCTCTCTTCATCACGTTTTTTAATGTTTAAGAGCAAAGAACCCTTATTTCTGTTTCCTTAATACAAATGCTTTACTTGTTCAATGGTTGCAATAACTTCTTTATTTCACTGACTTGAGCCTTAATTTAAAATTTTTGAGGATACTTTTAACCCTTCATAATTGGCTTCCTGAATGTTGCACATTTTTCTGTTTTTTTTTATATAATATCTTTTAATGTAAAAGTTTTTTCTTGTTTTTTCAGTCACTAACCTTTTATTGATTCCCTGAATTCACTATTGAAGACAAAAACTTATTGCAAGTTCTAAATGTTTGCGGGTAATATGTAGACTGGGATCTTTCTGACAGGATGATTTTCCTGGCCCTTAACTTTACAAAATTCCAATGCCAGTTTTTCATTATGTTATTACAAGACATTGAGTATAGCTCCCTATGCTATATTGTTCATTCCTCCTGTTTGTCTATTTTATATATAGTAGTATCTATATGTTAATCCTAAACTCTTAATTTATCTTCCTCACCACTTTGGTAACTGTAAATTTGTTTCTTATGTCTGTGAGTCTATGTATGCTTTGTAAAAAGTTCCTTTGTTTTTTTCTCCAGTTTGTAGCATCTGTTTACTGTGGGATATTTTATTTTCTTTCTTTTTTTTTTTTTTTTTTACTTTACACTATTGTATAAATTCTAAAAATAAGTGATGCATATTTATATTTGTTTTTCTCTGACCTAGTTCATTTAATGTGATAATCTCTAGGTCCATCCTTGTTGTTGAAAATAGCATTACTTATTTTTTATGGCTCAGTAATATTCTTCTGTATAAATATACAACATCTTCTTTATCCATTCATCTATCAATAGATGTTTAGATTGCTTCCATGTCTAGGCTTATTGCAAATAGCGCTGCTATGAACATTAAGGTGCATGTATCTTTTGAATAACCTATTGAAAAACCCTAACTTACTGAAAAACCTTATTCAGGTTTTTAAAGAATCTACATAATGACTGCCAAAATTGACATCTCCAGCAATAGTGTGTGTGTGTGTGTGTGTGTGTGTGTGTGTGTGTGTGTGTGTGTGTGACGGGTGGGGGGGTGTGTTTCTTTTTCTTCACATTCTCTCTAGTATTGATGATGGTCATTCTGACTGGTGTGAGGGGATACCTCATTTTAGTTTTGATATGTATTTCTCTAATAATCAGCAACATTGAGCGATTTTTCATGTACCTGCTATCCATGTATATGTCTTCTTTGGAGAAATGTCTATTTATGCCTTTGCTCAATTTTTGATTGGGCTGTTTTTATTGATATTGAGTTTCATGTGTTTTCTGTACATTTTTGAAATTATTCCATTGTCAGTAGCCTTGTTTGAAAATATAGTCTCCCAATCCAGAAGTTGTCCTTTCATTTTCTTTATGATTTCCTTTCCTGTGCAAATGCTTTTGAGTTTAATTGGGTTCTTTTTTTTTCTTCTTCTTGGTTGCTACTGTCATTTTTAATTTGCTTGCTTTTACTTTATATTTTATATTGGAGTGTAGTTGATTAAAAATGTAGTTTCAGGTTTACAGGAAATTGATTCAGTTATACATATACTTGTATCTATTTATATTTAATTATTTTCCCATGCATGTTGTTACATAATATTGAGCAGAGTTTCCTATGATATACAGTAGGTCTTTGTTGATTATTCATTTTAAATCTAGCAGGACATACATGTCAATCCCAAATTCCCTAACTATTCTTTCCCCCACCTTCACAACTGGTAATCTTAAATTCATTCTCTAAATTTGTGAGTCTGTTTCTGTTTTGTAAATAGGTTCATTTGTACTTTTAAAAATCCTTTATGTAAGCAGTATTTTGCCTATATTTCCATTACCTAGTATTTTTGTTTTTATTTCCATTATCTAGAAGATGGATCCAAAAATATTGCTGTAATTTATGTCAGTGTTCTGCCTATGTTTTCCTCAAGGGCTTTTATAATAACTAGTTTCATATTTACATCTTTAATCAATTTTGAGTTTACTTTTGTATATGTTACTAGACTAATTTCATTGTTTTATAAATAATTATACAGTTTTCCCAACACCACTTATTGAGGAAACTTTTTCTCCATTGTACATTCCTGCTCCCTTTGTTATAAATTAATTAAGTCTGTGAGTTTATTTCTGAGCATTCTTCTATCCTGTTCTATTGACTTATATTTCTGTTTGGTACAAGTACCATACTATTTTCACTTTCATCAAGAGGCTTTTAGTTCCTCCTCACTTTCTGCCATAAGGGTGGTGTCATCTGCATATCTCAGGTTACTGATATTTCTCCCAGCAATCTTGATTCCAGCCTGTGCTTCTTCCAGCCTAGCGTTTCTCATGATGTACTCTGCATATAAGTTAAATAAGCAGGGTGACAATATACAGCCTTGACGTACTCCTTTTTCTATTTGGAGCCAGTCTGTTGTTCTATGTCCAGTTCTAACTGTTGCTTCCTGACCTGCATATAGGTTTCTCAGGAGGCAGGTTAGGTGGTCTGGTATCCCCATCCCTTTCAGAATTTTCCACAGTTTATTGTGATCCAAACGTTGGCTTAAAGCTCAACATTCAGAAAACAAAGATCATTGCATTTGGTCCCACCATTTCATGGGAAATAGATGGGAAAACAGTGGAAACAGTGTCAGACTTTATTATTTTGGGCTCCAAAATCACTTCAGATGGTGATTGAAGCTTTGAAATTAAAATATGCTTACTCCTTGGAAGGAAAATTATGACCAAACTGATAGCATATTCAAAAGCAGAGACATTACTTTTCCAACAAAGGTCTGTCTTAGTCAAGGCTATGGTTTTTCCAGTGGTCATATATGGATGTGAGAGTTGGACTGTGAAGAAAGCTGAGCACTGAAGAATTGATGCTTTTGAACTGTGGTGTTGGAGAAGACTCTTGAGAGTCCCTTGGACTGCAAGGAGATCCACCCAGTGCATTCTGAAGGAGATCAGCCCTGGGATTTCGTTGGAGGGAAAGATGCTGAAGCTGAAACTCCAGTACTTTGGCCATCTCATGTGAAGAGTTGACTCATTGGAAAAGACTCTGATGCTGGGAGGGATTGAGGGCAGGAGAAGGGGACGACAGAGGATGAGATGGCTGGATGGCATCGCGGACTCGATGGACGTGAGTCTGAGTGACCTCTGGGAGTTGGTGATGGACAGGGAGGCCTGGTGTG
Organism: Nanger dama; assembly: GCA_917880005.1. Lineage (NCBI taxonomy): Eukaryota > Metazoa > Chordata > Mammalia > Artiodactyla > Bovidae > Nanger > Nanger dama. The sequence continues at coordinate 11,937,379 of CAKJTW010000014.1, forward strand.
CTGCGATTCATTTGGTCACAAAGAGTTGGACATGACTGAGCGACTGAACTGAACTGAACTGAACCATACTATTTTGATTATTGTTACTTTGTAGTATTGTTTGAAGTCTTGAATACCCATTCTGCTGATGATCAAAAAATTCAATTTTCATGATTCTTAGTAAATTTAATTAGAGTTTTCTCAATCAATTAAAAGTAATTACAATTCCTTTTATCATTCTGGTCTTTGAAATATGAAGATATTTGCTAATAAAAATTTCAAGAACTCTCTAAACCTGGAGACTACTAGCATTACATTTCTGGCACTCTTAACTACACATAAACATGGTTCAGTTCAGCCGCTCAGTCGTGTTCGACTCTTTGCGACCCCATTAATCACAGCACGCCAGTCCTCTCTGTCCATCACCAACTCCCGGAGTTCACTCAGACTCACGTCCATTGAGTCAGTGCTGCCATACAGCCATCTCACCCTCTGTCATCCCCTTCTTCTCTTGACCCGAATCCCTCCCAGCTTCAAAGTCTTTTCCAATGAGTCAACTCTTCGCATAAGGTAGCCAAAGTACTGGAGTTTTGTACACTAGTCTAAATGAGACTATATGCCTGTGTGTGCTGTGCTGAGTCACTCAGTCATGTCTGACTCTGTGTGACCCCATGAACTGTAGCCCTTCAGGCTCTTCCAGGCAAGAATACTGGAGTGGGTTTTCATGCCCTTCTCCAGGGAATCTTCCCAACCCAGGGATAGAATTCAGGTCTCCTGTGTTGCAGGTAGACTCTACCAGCTCAGTTATCCAGGAAGCCTGACTATATGCCTAAAACTATATATAGTACTTACAATATATGATTTTATGTCATGCTTAGATGAGATGAGATTATTGGTAGAATTCCTTCAACATTTACCAATTCCCCATGTGGTAAGCACATAATCTACTTGATATCACATTCTGTTATTTATGTTGTTCCTAATTATTTTACTGTTAAATTCCTATAGCCCAGATATTTTTATTTGACTAAGAAGAGATGAAAGAGGGAATTAATACAGATTCTTTCCTTAATAGGCAATTTTTGCAGTATATTATTTAAATTGAAAGCCAAGATTAAACATATTTTATTCCAACTGTTCTGCCTCCCTATTTTGTCTCCAAGATGATGATTAATTTAAATAGGATAGAGTTTATAAAAATATACAATATAAGTATATAATATATAATATAAAATTATATACAAAATATATATAATGCAAATATATTATAAATTTACTCAAACAAAATTATAGCTAACTACATCTAAACTTCACTTGCCATACCTAACACACTTATACAATAATTTGGATATGATTAATATAAATTTATGTGAAATAATTTTAATTTAATTTAACATCACTGGCAATATTATATCATTACTTTTTATTTTCTATTACCAAAATTTAGTAAATAATTTTATTATGCAAATTATATACATTATTCTTGTGGAACTCTCTGAAGGCTTTATTAGCACAAATTTCTAGATGTAAAGCTACTGAATTAAAAGTGAAGAATATATAATTTTCTTCTTGAAATGACAAAATGATTTCAAGACAGGTGTAAGCATCTTACATTGTAAGCAATTTAAGAGGCGCTATTTTTTTTTAACAACTCCTTACAGTAGAAGTAAGGAAGATAATCTCATCAATTTGAATACTTTCCTTACTTCAGAAAATATGCTAATCACTGTGATGGAAACAAATTAGATATAGTGGTGGGAGGTTGAAAAATACAAAGCCCACAGAAACCCTTGTCCATGTGAGTGAGGCATAATATGAACCAAATCAGAACAGACTACTCCAATCACAGTATAATAACCAAGTAAACAAATAAATGTATGTGTATTATTCTTTGGATATTTGCTCATGAGATTTAGTGATAAGGGCAGAGATTTTGGTACAGGTTCCCTATAGACTGAATTTGGTAGATGAGGTTGTGTCTGATCTAACTGATATTTAAGAAGCTTAATCTTTGCCACCTTAACAATATAATAATGGCAGATGAGATTGATTTTTAATTATCAGCAATCCATCAAAGTGAGATAACAGCAGATACTCTATGATGTATCTGAGGCAATTTTAAAATGCCATGAGGAGTGTCTCAAGCAGAATGTCATAAAAAAGCTTTAATAACTCTGAGTCTATCTTATTTTCCTCATGTTTTTTCCATCAGTCCAATAATAAAAGATGATCAATTCCAGGACAACAATGACAAAAATTAAATACAGAAAAGCAAGGGTATAACCTGACATGGTCTTATTATGGTATAACCGCAAAACCTAGATTCTGACTAGTAGTAAAAATACCTAAAAAAAAATCTAAAATATTATGTGCCAAGTGCTGATTTAAGTGCTTTACATGTGATTAATTCTATTAACATTCAAGATAGCCCTGTGAGGTATGTACAAGTATCACATTTGTTTTATACATGATGAAGATACTGAGAGAGTTAAGTAACTTGCCTAAATTCAAAGATCTGTTGAAAATCTAAAAAGACTAGATTATCTGCTCAAAGTAACCTCATATATTGGCTTAGTGTGATGATATTGATAAAACAGAACATTGAACATCAAACAGTTTTATAGATATATCTATAATTTCCCACTTAGATTAGCCTGTGTATTTCTCACTAGAATAGTGTCTACACTTTCTAGTAAAATCTATTGACGTAGTCATATTGGCATACAGGTCTGCAAAATTATCTGTCTTGACAGACTGTACCTTCACAAACAAATATAGCTTTAACAAGTAACATTCATTTGCTAGGGACTGAACTAAAACTAGAGGAAATTTCTATCATATGAATTACAGATCTCATCTGAGGCCAGCACTATACAATTTTAAATTTGAATCCTCAACTATTCATAGAAAGAAAACAATTGTGAAGGAATATTTAGGAAAATTTACCAGATTTTTAAAATATATAAACACTAGTGCTGCTATTCAGGTTAATTCTTTTTATAAAACTAAATTGATGTATTCATTTTGCATTTTGTAAGGTTCTATGAATAAATCAAAATTAAGCATACTTAACTAACTAGCCCCTAAACATATTTGAATTGGTAGGGACTATTCACCTGGAATGGAGATTGCCTCTGTGTAAATCTGTGAAAACTTGACTTGAGATGGTGCATTTGGTCAACACTTGTCCGTAAAGAGACTCCAGTTCCCAGATTAAAAGAGTCTTCCGTTCAGTTCAGTTCAGTCGCTCAGTCGTGTCCTACTCTTTGCGACCCCATGAATCGCAGCATGCCAGGCCTCCCTGTCTATCACCAACTCCCGGAGATCACTCAGACGCCCATCAAGTCAGTGATGCCATCCAGCCATCTCATCCTCTGTTGTCTCCTTCTCCTCCTGCCCCCAGTCCCTCCCAGCATCAGAGTCTTTTCCAGTGAGTCAACTCTTTGCATGAAGTGACCAAACTACCAGAGTTTCAGCTTTAGCATCATTCCTTCCAAAGAAATCCCGTTTGTGAGAATGACCTAGAAATATGACATATCAAACTAAACAAAAATCAGATTCTTTCATGAAAGCATTGTGAAATGAATCCCATTAGTTGACTTCTACTAATAAGTAGAGGACCCACCAGTGAAGCTAATAGAAAACCATTGAAAAATAGTGTAACACACTCTCATACTATTCTCTGAAGACTAAGTTATTTTTCTGGGTATCCAGAAGCTCTTTTATATGTATTTTTTTCCTCCAAAGGAATAGCTGAATATGGATAAAGAATTTGCAAATCATCTGCTTCTGGGTATGCGTGAGCTTCATTAATAATCAGGAAATAAATGAAGAAGAAAGGTAAAGTACTTAGGTCTGTTCTCCTAAGATATATCCTTCTAACTAGACCCTAGACTTTCAAAGAAATCCAACAAAATAAGTAAGTTGTCCTTAAAATGTAGAGCTGACCTCCTAGCATAGCTGAAATTGTTGAGAATAATCACAATTCCAAATTCTCCTTGGCTTGAAAGATGAAGAAAGTGATCTGATGAGTAATGAGATTATTTGATTTTATCTGGCCATGTGAAAGTTAAAGGTGATCTTACATTCAGAAACAATGATCAAGGCTGGTTGGATATATATAGTCTTAGAAGTACATATATATAATAACCCTGTACCTTGTAAAGCAGTCTTTCTGCCTAATCTAGGCCACCACACAATTGTCCTTCCTATTTACACTCTTCCATATGTCTTTAATTTCAGCTCTTTAGAGATTTAATTTCAAATAAAATGTTCATAAACATATAGTATAATTGAAAGTGAAAGGCAAATTTTATCATGTTTACTAGTCCCAAATTATACAAGAGAATGCTAAAACAACTGTGCACTTTGCAGAGAGATTCACTTTGGCTTTTAGAAGACTAATCATATAGCTTGATGAGAACTGTTGGCAAGCATATCACTGTCATACCACTGTCACAATTCAAAAGTACACCCTATTAAAACTACTTAAAATAAAGAATAGGCCCTAACATTAATAGTGTTATTTGCTATATTTCACATTCATACATTATTAACTAATGTTAGAAAAATTTCCTAAGCATTTATGCCTATAAAATTGAACATCTAAGTATTTTTTTTTAATATGCATTTCCCATTAAGCAAAAACTAACGTAATGTCCTGTGTTACTAGACTCTGTGCAAGGAAATTTAGATCACATTTCTAACGAAATCCATGCAAAAGTTTCACAGGATAGATAGTATTATTCTCATGGTACAGTGGAAGAAAATGAAACAGAGAGCAATGTGCCATGATTTAAATAGTAATAGTGGGCAAAATCCTTATTCCATGTTACATTAACCTAAGTTGAAAGTATTTGTTTAAAAATACTATGATGATTTATTCTACTTAGTAGTATATGTAGCACATACTATGCAGCATGCTGCTGCTGCTGCTAAGTCGCTTCAGTGGTGTCTAACTCTGTGTGACCCCATAGACGCCAGCCCACCAGGCTCCGCCATCCCTGCGATTCTCCAGGCAAGAACACTGGAGTGGGTTGCCATTTCCTTCTCCAATGCATGAAAGTGAAAAGTCAAAGTGAACTGGTTCAGTCATGTCCGACTCTTCACAACCCCATGGAATGCAGTCCACCAGGCTCCTCCATCCATGGGATTTTCCAGGCAAGAGTACTGGAGTGGGAACTATGTAGTATAAAGTAGTATAAAGTTTTTATTCATAAGATTGTGTGTGTTAGTCGCTCAGCCATATCTGACTCTGGGACGCCATGGACTGTAGTTTGCCATGCTCCTCTGTCCACAGGATTTTCCAGGCAAGAATACTGGTAATGAGTTTCTGTCCCCTTCTCCAGGCGATATTCCTGAGTCAGGGACTGAACCCAGTAATTCACCATTTCAGGCAGATTGTTTACAGTCTGAGCCAGCAGAACAGCCCTATAAGTGAAGACCCCTTAATAATTTATTTTTACTCTATTTGATGTGACAATCATCTATCTTGACAAATGTTATGCTATGTACCTTATATTTATTCAAATAAAATAACAGATATTGGGAATAAAATGACTTTTAGATTAGTGATGAAGTGTACATTTTAAATAAAGTTAGGGTAAGGCATTTTTAGCTTGATAAAAATCTTATAATATGGTATAATTAACATAATTTTTTTCTTTCAATGTTTTCATGACATGTAAATAGTTTAGCTATCACTCTATGCAGATGCTTATGAATTATTGATCTAGTCTCTGTTTAACCAACATTATTTTGCTCCAGTTTTTCTTAAATGGCATGTATTATGTAGAAATACAAAGAACTCTATTATTTATGAATTAGAATGATGCTTTCAAAATATATCAACATTCTTTTAAAAATTTCAAGCAATGTTCAGTTTCATAAGCATTATTTAACTTCTAAAATTATATATTATTCATCTTTATTTGACATAGTTTGTGAGATTAAAACAACACAATGACTATAGAAAAATAGAAGATTTGACTACTGAATGAAATGATTTATACTTAGGTAAAAATTTCTCAGGCCTGACTTCCAGTTCCAGAGAAGGAAATGGCACCTCACTCCAGTACTCTTGCCTGGAAAATCCCATGGATGGAGGAGCCTGATAGGCTGCAGTCCATGAGGTCGCTAAGAGTCAGACAGGACTGAGCGACTTCACTTTGACTTTTCACTTTCATGCATTGGAAAGGAAACGGCAACCCACTCCAGTGTTCTTGCCTGGAGAATCCCAGGGACGGGTGAGCCTGGTGGGCTGCCGTCTATGGGGTTGCATGGAGTTGGATATGACTGAGGTGACTTAGCAGCAGCAACTTCCAGTTCATCTATATATAAAATCTAAGGTAATTTTTTCAGGAATCTCCACACTTTTTCCATAATGCAGGATGCAGGATACATGGGGCTGGTGCACAGGATGATTCAGGTAGATGATGTGGGGTGGGAGGTGGGAGGGGGCTTTGGCATTGGGAGATTGTGTTCACCTGTGGCTGATTCATGTCAATGTGTGGCAAAACAAATACAGTATTGTAATTAAAATAAATAAATAAATAAATAAAAATTTTTTAAAAAGTAAAAAAAAATCTAAGGTAGAGTGCAATGAATCAGATAATGGAGATTACTATTGGTTGAAGCAAAATATATAAATATTAAAATTGGACTAATAAAATGTTAACTTTGAGCCTGAGCCATAAACCTATTTTGGGAATGCAAAAATTGATTTTCTTGTAAACTTTTGTTCCACATGAAGTCCTCAAGAATATTCAAGGACAAAAATGTTTCTCTTTAATTTAAAGGGCTATTTTTATATGCATGTGAACAGCTTCATGGAGCTTTTCCGCCTAATTCAATCCCTCAGTATGCTGCAAAGTCTGTTTGAAAATCTTTGTTTCTTCATATCACTCTGAAGGTTGCTTTCAAACAAAATGTCTTGCAAAGAAAATTTGAGTATGTAGGAGAAAAGAAAAACGCTGATTAGTTGGTTGGATAAGAAATAAGTGTGACATACTGTTCTTTCTTCTTATTTAAATGGAAAAAGATGAATATATGATGCTTTTTTTCCTTCCAGAGCAATGCCATGTACTATCAATAAATACCAGTATGTGTATTGCTGCTCAAAAACTCTATTTAGTGAAAGATCACAATTTCCCTCCTATTTCTTGATGTGACTAAAATAACTTCTAAATAATAGCTCAGTGAAGAGAATCAGGAAGTGTTAGGTCTGAACCTTTGATTTGAAAAACGTTAAATGATGAAAACAGAGCAGAGGGGAATGAAGATCCACATAATTGTAGAGAAAGGAGCAGGGAAGCATGTAAGGAGTGAGGAACAGAATACACACCTTAGCTGGTTCTCTTTTTAAAGAAAAGGGTTTATTGCCTTTATGAACACTCTCTTTGGTGAACTATCTTTTATTACACACTTATTTTCCAGAATATGATTTATAATAATCATCATGTTTAATCCTTGTAACAAAAATGTTTATCATGTAAATGGACTGATAACTAAATATTAAGTAATTTGCTCCAGATTACAGAATCTGGATGCAAAGAAGCTTCCTAAACAATCTTTTCCCATTATATCAGGAAGTCTAGTTTTGGACTCTGTGTTTTCTGAGATATAGATGCATTCACTTATTCTTCAGTTTTGTGTTTGCATATTAAAATTTATGACTTTCAATATCCTATCAAGTCTCAGCTCAAATGCTATACTGCCAACAGAATGCTCCCTGATACTTTGTGATTGAAAGAACTATTTTACTTCAGAACTTATGACTCAGTTAAGTTTCTCATTGCACTGTACCTTGTACTATAGTTAATTTTGAAAATATCTGTACTAAATTGTAACTTATTTGAGGGTTGTACTCATCTCTCATTTTTCAGTTCTCTGTATTTCTACAATTGTCAGATACATCATAATTACTGAGGAACTGGCTCATTCTAGAATGAAAGGACAAAAGAATTGACAATGTGACAAATAAACCAGTTAACAAATTGTCTTTCAAATAGTTGATCTGATCACAACATCTTTAAAATTCAAAGTGGGATTTGATTTTGTATGGGGTATCAGATTTTCAAGATTTTTGATAGCTTTGGTTTTGCATAAAATGTGCATATTTGAATAAAATATTTCCCTAGTACTATCAAATATTTTTCACCATACTTCATCAAATAATAAAATTGCTTATATTTGTTAGTATTAAAGAAGAATTTATAATTCTTATTTAATTATAAACAACAGAAAATTTCTGAATGGTAAGCAAAAGTGACATTTGTCTACAGAATCATTATTTATATTGATTTAAATTGCTATATAGACAAAAAGTAGTAAATATAATAGACAATAAAATTACTGGAGTTGTCAAGTTTCATACAAATATTGTAATTATTTCAACTCAGCTTAATTTGAAAGTTTTAGTATTCAACTGGTAATATGGAAACAGTTTCTGTCTCAGATCCATAGATTTTAAGTGCTTATGTATAAAATGTATTGATGAAGACATATATTAAGAAACATTTGATCATAATGAATATATTTTAATTTATAAGGAAATTATATTCCACTATATGAAAACAAAGAAAAGTTTATTATTTATAAAATCAACCTTTCCTCTTGTTTGCTTCCACTGAACATAAGAATCTTATATCTGGACATAGTTTTCATGGAGTTCTCATGGCAAGAATAACTGGAGCATTTTGCCATTTCCTCCTCTAGTGGAAAATGTTTCATCACAACTGTTTACTATGACCTGTTTGTCTTGGGTGGCCCTGCACAGCATGACTCAAAGGTTCTAAGTTACACAAGCCCTTTGCCATGACAAGGCTATGATCTGTGAAGGGGATTGTCATGCTGAAGGGCCTTGCATAATTCAGTGAAGTGCTGAGCCATGCTATGCAGAGCCACCCAAGATAAGCAGGTCAAAGTGTAGAGTTATGACAAAATTTGATCCACTGGAGGAGGAAATAGCAAACCACTTTCATATTTTTGCCTTAAGTACCTAATGACCAGTATGTAAGGGCAAAAAGATATGATACTGGAAGATGAAATGCAGAGGTCAAAAGGTATCCAGTATGCTACTGGGGAAGAGTGGAGGGCAACTACTAATAGCTCCAGAAAGAATGAAGTGGCTAGGCCAAAGCATAATGATACTTTGTTCTGGATGTATCCAATGGTGAAAGTAAAGTCCGAGGCAATAAAGAACAATATTTCCTAGAACCCTGAAATATTGGTCCATGAATCAAAGTAAACTGGACATGGTCAAACAGAAGTTGGTAAGATTGAACATCGATATCTTAGCAATTATTGAACCAAAATTGGGTAAATTTAATTCAGATGACTATTATAATCTACTACCATGGGCAAGAATCCCTTAGAAGAAAGGGAGTAGCCCTCACAGTCAATGAAAGTGTCTGAAATGCAGTACTTAGGTGCAACCTCAAAAAATACTGGTCTTGGTTCATTTCCAAGGCAAACCATTCAACATCATAATGATCCAACTCATGCCACAACCAAAGATGCTGCAGAAACTGAAATTGGTGGGTTTTATGAAGATGTACAACACCTTCTGGGACAACTAAAAAGTAATAACATTTTGATCCTAGGGGATTGGAATATAAATGTAGAGGGCAGAGAGATACCCTGAATAATAGGCAAGTTGGGCCTTGGAGTACAAAATGAAGCAGGACAAAAGCTAAAAGAGGTTTGCCAAGAGAACACAATGGTCATAACAAGCACCTTTTTCAAACAACACAAGAAACAACTTTACACATGAACATCACCAAATGGTCAATATTGAAATCAGATTGATTATAGATTGATTGTATTCTTTGCAGCTGAAGATGGAGAAACTCTATACAAACTCTATACAGTCAGCAAAAACAAGACCTGGAGCTGACTGTGGCTTAGATCATTAGTCCTCATTGCAAAATTCAGGTTTAAATAGAAGAAAGTAGGGAAAGCCACAAGAATGTTCATCTTGTGGGTGCTAAGTTGCTTCAGTTCTGTCTGACCCTTTGCGACGCTATGAACCATAGCCCACCAAGCTCCTCACCACATAGGATTATTCAGGCAAGAATACTGGAATGGATTGCTATGCCCTCCTCCAGGGAGTCTTCTCAACCCAGGGATCAAACCCTCATCTCTTATGTCTCCTTTGTTAGCAAGAGGGTTCTTTACCATTACTGCCACCTGGGAAGAATGACCTAAATCAATCCCTTATGATTATAAATGGAGGTTATGAATAGAATCAAGGATTAGATCTGGTAGAGAGAGTACCTGAATAACTATAGATGGATGTTTGTAACAATGTACATGAGTCAGTGACCAAAACTTACCAAAGAAAGAGAAATTAAAGAAGGGAAAGTTGTTGAAGAAAGAAACAAAAGGCAAGAGATAAAGGGAAAGACATACCCAACTGAATGCAGAATTATAGAGAGGAGAGATAATTTCACTTAATGAACAGTGAAAGTGTCAATGTATGGCAAAACAAATACAGTATTGTAATTAAAAAAATAAATAAATTTTAAAAATAATAAAATAAATTAAAAAATAAAATAAAATAATTCACCTACAAAAAAATAAAAAAAAATGTAGAAAGGGGACAGAAGTTAAATAAATATATATATGACTATATAGAGGTTAAATATATTAGTTGAATTTAAGGGTTACTCTGAATAAATATTCTGGATAAAAAAAAGTGGTAAGAATACACAGAAGAACTATACAAAGAATCATCATAATGATCAGGATAATTATGAGGTGTGATCAGTTACCTAGAGTCAGATATCCTGGAGTGTGAAGTCAAATGGGACTTAGGAAGCATTACTATGAACAATGCTAGGGGAGCTGATGGAATTCCAGCTGAACTATTTCAAATCCTAAAATATGATGCTGTTAAAGTGCTATACTCAAAATGTCAGCAAATTTTGGAAAATTGCAGTGGCAATAGGATTGGAAAGGTCAGTTTCATTCCAATCCCAAAGAAGGGCAATAACAAAGAATGTTTGAACTACTGTACAATTTTGCTCACTTCACATACTAACAAGGTTATGCTCAGAATCCCTCAATCTAGGCTTTAGCAGAATGGAGGTCTTCCAGGTGTACAAGCTGGATTTAGAAAAGGCAGAGAAACCAGAGACTGAATTGCCAACATCCATTGGATAATACAAAAAAAAAAAAATAAAAAGAGGAATTCCAGAATAAAAAAACAATGCCTGTATCAGTGACTACACTAACACCTTTGTGAGGATTCCAACAAAATATAGAAAATTCTTAGATAGATAGGAATACCAGACCACCTAACCTGTTTCCTGAGACACCTGTATGCAGGTCAACAAGCAACAGTTGGAAATGGATTTAATCCAACTGCCTTGTTCCACATTGGGAAAGGAGTATAACAAGGCTGTGTACTGTCACCCACTTATTTAACTTATATGCAGACTACATCATGTAAAATGCCAGGCTGGATGAATCACAAACTGGAATCAAGATTCCCAAGAGAAATATCAACATCCTCAAATATGTAGATAATACCATTCTAAGGGCATAAAGTGGAAAGGAACCAAAGAGCCTTTTGTTGAGGGTGAAAGAGGAGAATGGAAAAGCCTGCTTGAAACTCAACATTCAAAAAACTAGGATTATGGCATCTGGTGTCATCAGTTCAATTCAGTTCAGTTCAGTCTCTCAGTCATGTCTGACTCTTTGCAACCCCATGAATTGTAGCACGCCAGGTCTCCCTGTCCATCACCAACTCCCGGAGTTAACTCAAACTCATGTCCATTGAATCAGTGATACCATTGAGCAGTTTCATCCCCTGTACCTCTCCTTCTTCTCCTGCCCCTAATTCCCTCCCATCATCAGAGCCTTTTTCAATGAGTCAACTCTTCACATGAGGTGGCCAAAGTATTGGAGTTTCAGCTTTAGCATCAGTCTTTCCAAAAACACACTAGGACTGATCTCCTTTAGAATGGACTGGTTGGATCTCCTTGCAGTCCAAGGGACTTTGAAGAGTCTTCTCCAGCACCACAGTTCAAAAGCATCAGTTCTTCGGCACTCAGCTTTCTTCACAGTCCAACTCTCACATTCATGCATGTCTACTAAAAAAACCCACAGATTTTACTAGATGGACCTTTGTTGGCAAAATACTTTCTCTGCTTTTGAATATGCTACCTAGGTTGGTCATAACTTTCCTTCCAAGGAGTCTTTTAATTTCATGGCTGCAATCACCATCTGAAGTGACTTTGGAACCCCCCAAAATAAAGTCTGACACTGTTTCTAATGTTTCCCCATCTATTTCCCATGAAGTGATGGGACCAGATGCCATGATCTTCATTTTCAGAATGTTGAGCTTTAAGCCAACATTTTCACTCTCCTCTTTCACTTTCATCAAGAGGCTTTTTAGTTCCTCTTCACTTTCTGCCATAAGGATGGTGTCATCTGTATATCTGAGGTTATTAATATTTCTTCCAGCAAACTTGATTCCAGCTCGTGCTTCTTCCAGCCCCACGATTCTCATGATGTATTCTGCAAATAAGTTAAATAAGTAGGGTGACAATATACATCTGTTGTTCCATGTCGAGTTCTTACTGTTGCTTTCCGACCTGCATAAACGTTTCTTAAGAGTCATGTCAGGTGATCTGGTATTCCCATCTCTTTCAGAATTTTCCACAGTTTATTGTGATTCACACAGTCAAAGGCTTTGGCATAGTCAATAAAGCAGAAATAAATATTTTCTGGAACTCTCTTGCTTTTTCCATGATCCAGTGGATATTGGCAATTTGATGCCTGGTTCCTCTGCCTTTTCTAAAACCAGCTTAAACATCAGGATTCACGGTTCATGTATTGATAAAGGCTGGCTTGGAGAATTTTGAACATTATTTTATTAGCGTGTGAGATGAGTGCAGTTGTGTGGTAGTTTGAGATTCCTTGGTGGCTCAGATGGTAAAGCATCTGTATGCAATGTGGAAGACCCAGGTTCAATCCGTGGGCTGGGAAGATCCCCTGGAGAAGGAAATGGCAACCCACTCCAGTACTCATACCTGGAAAATTCCATGGATGGAGAAGCCTGGTGGGCTACATTCCATGGAGAGGCAAAGAGTCGGACACGACTGAGCGACTTCACATTCACTTTCACTTGAGCATTCTTTGGCATTGTCTTTCTTTGGGATTGGAATGAAAACTGACCTCTTCCAGTCCTGTGGCCACTGCTGAGTTTTCCAAATTTGCTGGCATATTGAGTGCAGCACTTTCACAGCATCATCATTCAGGATTTGAAATAGCTCAACTGGAATTCCATCACTTCCACTAGCTTTGTTCATATTGATGCTTTTTAAGGCCCATTTGACTTCACATTCCAGGATGCTGCTCTAGTTGAGTGATCACACCATTGTGATTATCTGGGCTGTGAAAATCTTTTTGTAAAGTTCTTCTGTGTATTCTAAACACCTCTTATTAGTATCTTCTGTGTCTGTTAGGTCCATACCATTTCTGTACTTTATTGAGCCCATCTTTGCATGAATTGTTTCCTTGGTATCTCTCATTTTCTTAAGGATATCTCTAGTCATTCTCATTCTGTTCTTTCCCCTATTTCTTTGCATTGATCACTGAGGAAGGCTTTCTTATCTCTCCTTGCTATTCTTTGGAACTCTGCATTCAGATGCTTATATCTTTCCTTTTCTCCTTTCACTTCTCTTCTTTTCACAGCTATTTGTAAGACCTCCCCAAACAGCCATTTTGCTTTTTTGCATTTCTTTTCCGTGGGGATGGTCTTGATCCCTGTCTCCTGTACAATGTCATGAACCTCCTTCCATAGTTCATCAGACACTCTATCTATCAGATCTAGTCCCTTAAATCTATTTCTCACTTCCACTGTATAATCATAAGGAATTTGATTTAGGTCATACCTGAATGTTACTGTGGTTTTCCCTACTTTCTTCAATTTCAGTATGAATTTGGAAATAAGGAGTTCATGACCTGAGCCACAGTCAGCTCCTGGTCTTATTTTTGCTGACTCTATAGAGCTTCCTCATCTTTGGCTGCAAATAATATAATCTATCTGATTTTGGTGTTGACCATCTGGTGATGCCCTTGTGTAGAGTCTTCTCACTTCATAGCAAATAGGGAAAAATTTGAAACAGTGGCAGATTTTTATGTTCTAGGGATCCAAGTCATATCAGACAGTGATTCATCCATGAAATTAAAAGATGCTTGCTCCTTGGAAGGAAAGCTATGACAAACCTACTGGTTATTCAATCACCAAATCCTGTCCAACTCTTTATGATCCCATGCACTGCAGCATGACAGGGCTCTCTATCCTCCATCGTCTCCCAGAGGTTGCTCAAGTTTAAGCCATTTGAGTCAGTGATGTTATCCAACTACCTCATCCTCTGCCAACATTTTTTGTTCCCGCCCTCAATCTTTCCCAGCATCAGGGTCTTGTGCAATGAGTCATTTCTTCACATTAGGTGCTCAGAATATTGGAACTCAAGTTTCAGCATCAGTCTTTCAAAGGAATATTTAGAAGTTATTTTCTTTAGGACTAACTGGTTTGATCTCCTAGTTGTCCAAGTGACTCTCAAGAGTCTTCTCCAGCATCACAATTCAAAAACATCATTTCTTCAGCACTGAGCCTTCTTTGTGTGTGTGTGTGTTTAACCATTTATAATTTGTTTATTTATTATTATTATTATTTTACTTTACAATATTGTGTTGCTTGTGCCATACATCAAGTACATATACACAATGGAGTATTACTTAGCCATTTAAAAAGAATACATTTGAATCAGTTCTAATGAGGTGGATGTAACTGAGCCTTTTTATGGTCCAATGCTCACATACATACATGACTGCTGGAAAAACCAAAGCTCTAACTATATGGACCTTTGTAAAGTGATGTCTGTGCTTTTTAATATGCTATCTAGGTTTGTCATAGCTTTCCCTCCAAAGGAGCAAGCATCTTTTAATTTCATGGCTGCAATCACCATCTGCAATGATTTTTGAAGCCCAAGAAACTAGGATTTGTTACCTTCTCCATTTTCCCCCTATATATCATCAGTGAAGTGATGGGACCAGATTCCATAATCTTAAATTTTGAATGCTGAGTTTTAAGTCAGTTTTTCACTCTCATCAAGAGATATTTAGTTCCTCTTTGCTTTCTGCCATTAGAATGTTATCATCTGCATACCTGAAGTTATTGCTATTTCTCCCAGAAATCTTGATTCCAGCTTTTGATTCTTCCAACCTGACATTTCTCATTATGTACTCTGCATAAAAGTTAAATAAGCAGAGTGATAATATACGGCCTTTATGTACTCCTTTCCCAATTTTGAACCAGTTCATTGTTCCATGTCTATTTCTAACTGTTGCTTCTTGATCAAGACATACAAGCATGATTAAGGATTCTGCCACAAGAGCGAGGAAGAAACATAAACCAAACATATCTATATTTAGTCATATCTATCAGACACTGTGACTCCAATGGACAGTAGCCTACCAGACTCCTCTGTTCATGGAATTCTCTAGGCAAGAATACTGGAGTGCATAGCCCTTCTCTTCTTTAGGAAATCTACCCAACCCAGGGATTGAACCCAGGACTCCTGCATTATGACAAATTCTTTACCATCTGAGCCACAGGGGAAGTCCTGATACACATAGACAGTATATTAAAAAATAGAAACAGCACTTCACTGACAAAGGTCAATATAGTCAAAGCTATGGCTTTTTCCAGTAGTCATGTGAGAGTTGGATGATAAAGATGATTCAGTGCGGAAGACATTATGCTTTTGAACTGTGGTGCTGGAGATGACTCTTGAGAGACCCTTGGACAGCAAGAAGATCAAAATAGTCAATCCTAAAGGAAATCAGTCCTGAATATTCATTGGAAGGACGGTTACTGAAGCTCAATACTTTGGCCACATGATGCAAAGAGCTGACTCATTGTAAAAGGTCCTGCTACTGGGAAAGATTGAAGGCAGGAAGAGAAGGGGACAACAGAGGATGAGATGGTTGGATGGCATCACTGACTCATTGGACACGAATTTGAGCAAACTCTGGGAGATATTGGAGGACAGAGGAAGCTGGTATGCTGTAGTCCATGGGTTTTCAAAGTGTTGGACATGACATAGCAACTGAACAAAATGTATACTCCTATAATCAGTTCAGTTCAGTCACTCAGTTGTGTCCAACTCTTTGCAACCCTATGAATCACAGCACACCAGGCCTCCCTGTCTATCACCAACTCTCGGAGTTCACTCAGACTCACGTCCATTGAGTCCGTGATGCCATCCAGCCATCTTATCCTCTATCGTCCCCTTCTCCTCCTGCCCCCAATCCCTCCCAGCATCAGAGTCTTTTCCAATGAGTCAACTCTTCGCATGAGGTGGCCAAAGTACTGGGGTTTCAGCTTTAGCATCATTCTTTCCAAAGAAATCCCAGGGCTGATCTCCTTCAGAATGGACTGGTTGGATCTCCTTGCAGTCCAAGGGACTCTCAAGAGTCTTCTCCAACACCACAGTTCAAAGCATCAATTCTTCGGCGCTCAGCCTTCTTCACAGTCCAACTCTCACATCCATACATGACCACAGGAAAAAATGTAGCCTTGACTAGATGGACCTTAGTCAGCAAAGTAATGTCTCTGCTTTTGAACATGCTATCTAGGTTGGTCATAACTTTTCTTTCAAGGAGTAAGCGTCTTTTAATTTCATGGGTGCAGTCACTATCTGCAGTGATTTTGGGATGAATTAAATGTTAAGGTATATATATATAGAGAGATTAGAATGTTATAATTTCCAGAGATAAATAAATGCATACCACTTTTCAGCAGTAAAATACCCTTGAGAATAAATAATCTTTGCAGTTGCAAAATCAATGGAGCAAGTGCAATTCTATACACAAAAGTTTCACTTAATTCTTGTCATTTTAAAATTTTAATTAGCACTCTTTCCATGGAGTCTATTACAGACAGTATTAATACTTTTCATCAACATTCAAATGAAAACCATTTCATTGATTTTGCTTTGCATAATTGTGGAATGCTAAAATTTTCAAGGACTTTCCTTCTGGAATATTTCTTATAAGCTATGGAGAAAACAAAAGCTTTACAGAACATGCAGATATTCTGGACATAATCTCTTTTCTAAAGTACTGGTTTTTGAGATATGATGGGCTGAACTGTATCTCTCAAAAATCACACCTTGAAGCCTTTACTCTTGGTGCCCCCAAATGTGACTATATTTAAAGATAAGACATTTAAAGAGTATCAGATTAAAACAAAGCTCTTAAGCTGTTAGAAAAGGCAAATGACTGGTGTCTTATAAGAGGAAATTAGGAGACAGCCAATAGAATTATATGCGAAGATATCAAAAGATAACCATCTACAAAACCAGGAGAAAGGTCTTAGAAGAAGTCAACCATGCCAACACCATGTTCTCAGATTCCTAACCTCCAAAATGATGAGAAAATAAATTTTGATTATGTGGCTCAGTCTGTTCTTTACCATGAAAACATTCTCAACTTCTAAGATCTTATTACAGATCTTAGATCTTCTTGGTTTCCTTCTGCCTTATTTATTTATTTATTTTTAAATATGAATTCATTTATTTTAATTGAAGGATAATTACTTTACAATATTAGATTGGTTTATTCAGCCTATATACATATACCAGGGACATCTTATTTCTACAAAGAAAAGGTGAATAATTGTCCATATTTTAATTTCCTTAAATTTGCAAAAAGAAAAAAAAATTATGTTCCAACAACTCAAAGTCTCGGTTTTGGTTCTGAAAATCCAAAAAGATATAAATAGTTGGGAGGTGGTATTATAGAATCATTCTGTCTGATTCAAATTCACCTTCAGTACTCACACTTCTTGACTTTGAGCTTTGGCTTTGTTAATCTTTAAAAGAAGAGTAATAATGGTGTATATCTTAAAATGTTACAGTGAGGATTAAATTAAATTAATAAATATAGAACATATTGAACTGTGTACAAAAATAGGGTAGCTATAAAATTTATTGTCAAACCAGGATTCTTTGAGAGTGATAAAGGATGTGTCTTATAATCATGCCAATGCATATTCAGAAATTGGTATTATCTGGGCACGCATAAACAAAGGAAACATGAAGAAATATTTATTGTTTTTATGATTGATAACTGATAAGCAAAATGTTACACTAGATATAGTTAAGACTCCTATAGCTCTTGGCATAAATGTAGGTTTCATTCACTTTAATTAATTTCATGACTCTTCTCACCACTTTTGCTCTATGACCATGTTCATTCCAAGCTTTTAAGAAGTATATACTGTGGAGTGTTTTCCTGAGCACCGTAGTTTAGTCATTCAATTATGTACGACTTGCAAGTCCATGGACTGTAGCCCTCTAGACTCTTCTGTCCATGAGATTTTCCAGGCAAGAATAGTGAAGTGGGTTGCCATTTCCTTCTCCAGGGGATCTTCCCAACCCAAGAATTGAAACCAAGCCTCCTGCATTGCAGGAAGATTCTTTACTAACTGAGCTACCAGGAAAGTCCCAAAAGCCTAATCGAGTTTGTAATCAATGATATATTCACATCAAACATAAGTGGGACATAGTGATATGTTTCAGGATAGACATTTGATTCCCCAATTGCTGCCCTGTGAATAGGTTCATCAGCATCATCTATCTAGATTCAATATATATGCATTAATACATGATAGTTGTTTTACTTTTTTCTGACTTACTTCACTCTATATAATATACAGAATATAATATGTTCATCCATACATTGAAACATATACATCACTATATGCAAAATTAGACAGCCAGTAGGAATTTTCCATATGATGTAGGGAGCTCAAATCTGGTGCTGTGACAACCTAGAGGGATGGGATGGGGTGAGAGGTGAGAGGGAGATTCAGCAAGGAGGGAACATATGTATACCTATGGCTGACTCATGTTCATGTATGGCAGAAAGCAACACAATATGGTAAAGCAATTATCCTCCAATTAAAAATAAATTAATTAAAAATAAGTCTGATCCTCACTACATTTCAGATACTTACCAGATTTCTCTCTCTCAAGGAAACAAAATGGGCTATAAACCTGTCATGCAATGGGTATCAGGCCCATAAACATGTGTTGACTCAGGGCTGGTTTGCAAGATCAGCCTTGTATACACAGAGAGGATGGTATACACAGAGAGGTGCTTGTGAGACAACAAAAGAGACATAGATGTGTAAAACAGTCTTTTGGACTCTGTGGGAGAGGAAGAAGGTGGGATGACTTAGGAGAATGGTATTGAAACATGTATAATAACATATATGAAACAAATCGCCAGTCCAGGTTCTATGCATGATACTGGATACTTGGGGCTGGTACACTGGGACGACCCAGAGGGATGGTATGAGGAGGAGAGGGAAGGGAGGGGGGTTCAGGATGGGGAACACATGTATACCTGTTGTGGATTCATGTTGATGTATGGCAAAACCAATCTAATATTGTAAAGTAATTAACCTCCAATTAAAATAAATAAATTTATATTTTAAAAAAGAAAGGCTGTTTCTAAAGTCTGACAATTTCCCCCAGTTTACTTGAGTGGCTTATCTTGTGTGATTCGCTTGCTCTTTCAGTCAAGGAATTCCTAAACCACTTAGATTAAGACTGTTTTAACAATAAGCAACTGTAAATAGCATATACTGTGAATACGCATGCAAAGTGTAACAGGAATTTCAATATCTCAAGATAGGCAGGCTTTTAACTACTATGACATATAAAGACAGCTGCACATAAAACACTCTAAAAATAAACCCACAGTAGACCTAGGGATTTTGTTTGTTTGTTTGTTTCTTTTCGATATATTACTTTGCAATTTTACTTATCCTTATACAAGGCTTCCCAATTAAAAAAAAAAAAGTAAGAAGCTAAATGTAAGAAATAATGCCTCTTAAAATACTTTTTAAATGTTCACAAAGGCATGATAAATGCACAAAGAATTAACAATTCACCTTACTGTCTATTCATTACGTTAATGGTTTGAGGATAGGAAAAGATTCAAGCTCATGAAGGTTATGCCTCAATGTTTAGACAATTTATACTTGCCAGAGCTGACATAAATGTAGACAAATGCTATTTTTTTTGACAGATCTGGATTTGTTTCAGAAATTATCTGTCAGAAGGTTGGGATGGGTCAGGTTAAAAAAATATATATTTATTCTTAAAACTACCATCCATAAAAATATTAGACTTCATCATTCTCAATTTTAGTGTCTGATAAAATGAACCTATAAGACCTTTTCTATATTTGCAACTAATAACCCCATAATTTAATCTTCCCTAAATAGCCTTATTCTCATTTTTTCATAGGCATAGAATGTGTCTGCTTAGAAATTGCAATTTTAGAAAAACAGTATTTCATGCTGTGAGGTTTTTATTTTATGTAGCTGCATTTGACATGTTCCCAATAATTCAGGTTTAGGAAAATGGTTTTGGGGAAAAAAAAAAAGTTCTTTTGGGGAACAGCTAGGCTCTTATAGGATATCCTTAAAATAATTATCTCTAGTTTCAAATATCTATATTTAACAATCAGTTATTATCTTTATATTTTATTATATTTTATTAATATTGAAAACCCAAAAGACATGCAATCATGAAGTTTATATTGTTTGCACCTGTATGTTATTAAGAAAAACTGCACAAATGACTTCTAATGAAAATTGTGGATAATAATGTGAACGATAATAAAGGATAATGGATCCAAAGATTTATGTTGACCCTAAACTTTTCTTCTGAGTTCATCCTTACTTTTCTAAAACTGCCACCTATTTTGGTGAGGAACCATGATAATTGATGGATCATGGTATTGGGCATCTTGCTCATTTTTCATTCCTCTTTTTCATCCTTGCTAGTAACTAATTTAGTAATGCTGTGCTTAGGCAGTTTGGGGAAAAGGACGGGCTATTTTACCAGCTTCCTACTTTTCCACTTTTCCCGTTTCCCATAGCTGATATTAGACTGAATGGTTCCTTCTACATTTAGACAAAAATATAAACTCTAAATATATTTTTAAAATTTTAAAAGCTTCAATAAGAACACAACTTCTCAGGAGTCCTACCATTCTCTGAAAGCTATTATTTCTCTTACTATTAAAAAAAAAAAATCAATGTGGGCACATAAAACCCAGCTCAGGTGGCAACACCTGTATATTTTCCCCAAACCCTGTATCCCTTTTACAAACATTTGACTCATCTTCTACCTCCTGACACCTGTGATTAAAAAATTTAAGGGTTATACTTTTCCTACAGGTGGTGATTAATCCTAACTATATTCTGTGGCTTTAAACCACTCAAAATAAATACAACTCTTAAAAAGGTATTAAAGTATCAGAGTTTAAAAATCAATAATATTAGGCTGCAGAGCAAATGTAAATCTATAGCCATAGTCATATTACATATTAGAAATTTGGTGGCTGTATTTGCAGATTTCATACTGGCAGGAAAAGGACCTATTCTGGTAATAAATACCTTTGCTCCACTCAACAGAGTAAGGTGGACCTGTAGATTATAGATTCCAAACATCTGATAAATCACTCCTCTCATGGAGGGACAAAATATAGTAGATGGCATAAAGAGTGGAAATGTTATTCCAAATTTCATTCCCACTAGACATAGCAATGCCATCACAAAAACTTCAATAATGGGGAAACTGTTTGAAACAGAGCAGGAACTTATGGCCCTTGCCCCACACACCCACCCACCCCCATGGCCTCATTCTTCCTTTTGTCTATGGAAAAACTTGAGTCAAACTGCTTTGTTTAATAAGAGAAATGAGAAGATGCAGATTTTAAGAAAAGCAATTAAAGAAGCACAATTAAACAGTAATAGTTTAGTCATTAAATAAAGTCAGGGACCTTTAGTTCAAGCACTACAGATAATATTCTGAGCCACATCTTGTGAGCTCTCTTCTAGATATAGAAACTCCTACCAGGTGGAAGAAGTTAACTACATGATAACCAGGATGTAGCCATGACACATCCATTGCCACAATTTCAATAATTGGCCTCAAAGAAATGGGAACAAACTGACCTTAGAACTGAAGATTAACTGTACTTAAAACGATCAAGATGAGTCTGGTCAGACCATTAATGACAAATTTAAAGATACTGTCAAGTGTTGATTCTGCTGTTTCTCCATGTAGTTCCCAGCTTCCATCTATAAAAGCTCTTGCCCACTGATTGTCAGTTGTGAGGAAAGTCTCCCCTGCTAGGAGCCAGCGTGAGGAACTCTGCCCATGGCAAAGGTCATGAGGAAGGAAGCTTTGGCATATGCAAAGGCAGAATCGAGCCTCAGGAAACCCCCCTGTTCCCAAGCATCTACCCCCAAACCAGAGTCTGTTTTATGCTCTCACCTATACCTCTGACTTTACAGGGGCTGACCCCCATCACCATTTCTCTCGGAGAAGGAGTTAACTTGCAGCTCCAGTTAATAAAAATTCCTGGGCGTGACTAGAGTGTTTCAACTTACAAACTCCTCTCAAGGTTCTCTAGCCTGCCTGAGTGGGTTCCTCCAGCCATGTGTTATTGTTTATAGCCTCTCAACCGTGAGAGGCATGAGATGCTTTAAAACTTTCTAAGTACAGACTCTTTTGAGAAGTTAGAAAATTATTAGTATAGTATAGTGGGTTGATTAGAAATTATATTGCTGAAGGGTTTTTCATTTGTTGAGCCAATATTTGCTGCTAAATCTTCATATTCCTTGCCCTTATAATGAATATAACTAACATATTGGAAAAATAAGTATTAACCTTTAAGATTAATCATGTTAAACCTTAAGCTAAGTAAATTCCTTTCTTGGTTGTAGCCCACTACACCTTCACCCTATAGGGATGCAACTTTATTTGGAGGGTGGCGCTTGGTTTAAGAAGAAAATCACCCTTGGAAAAAATAAGTTTTCTGGATGATTGACCATTATCAGAAAGGGCCATAAAATGTCAGCAGGCCTCATGGCCAGAGGATGATGTAAAACCCATAAGACCTTTGTATACATTTATATGAAGCACTTGATTTTTGACAAGGGTCAGGTCTGCTGACCCCCGCATGACTCTCTATCCATCCCTATGTATAACAAAAGCATATAAGCAAACCTGAAAAATAAAGAAATTGGATCAGTTTCTGGAAAGACTGATTCCCCCGTGTCATTCTTTCTCCCCCCTTCTGGCTGAATTCCCATCTGGAGCGTGGATGTTATTCCACGTAAACCAAGTTATTCAGACTCTTTTTCTCCACTGATTTTGCTACTACACTATTCTTTTATAATCTCTCTTTATATCTGAAATTAAATGTTTTTCCTAGGATGCTGATTCCATCTCCCTTTCAAATTACCCTGGATCCACCGGGGCTGGACCCCCACATCCCCCCACTCCCTATTGCTGCTGTTTATTCTCTCAGTCATGTCTGACTCCTTGCAGCCCCATGGACTGTAGCCTGCCAGGCTCTTCTATCCATGTAATTCTCCAGGCAAGAATACTGTAGTGGTTGCCATTTCCTTCTCCTGGGGTCTTCCCAACCCAGGGATTGAACCTGGGTCTCCTGCATTGCAGGCTGATTCTTTATTGACTGAGTAACCAGGGAAGCCCACCCCTCACCACTACCCATTGCAAATTCAATGGAGATTTCAAAATAAGGCAAACTTCTCTTTCCATCAAACTTGCCACTTTATTGGCTTTCGAGTGACTAGTAGCCATGCTCCCCTTTCAGCAATAAGTTTACTTTACAACTCTAACATACACCCATCTGGGTGGAATCCCATGGGTTTCCTTCGACTGGTTCATTCACTCTGAATTCTGGCCCCCTCTTACATTTGATTCTTGTCATCTCTGGCTTTCACTGCTCACCATCATGTGTTTTAGTACCACATCATTCCCTATCCTTGATCCTTTCAAATACACAAGGCCTGGGCATCTAAATGTCCCTAACAAGTGGAGTGGGCATATGCATCCTTTTTTTAAAATAATTTATTCTACGTTACAATACTGTATTGGTTTTGCCATACATTGACATGAATCAGCCACAGGTGTACACGATCTCCCAATGCCGAAGCCCCCTCCCACCTCCCACCCCATATCATCTCTCTGGATCATCCCATGCACCAGCCCCAAGCATCCTGTATCCTGTATTGAACATAGACTGGCACACATGTGTTTTATAAATTTCAGTGCGGGCATAATTTATAGAGCCTGGTACAAAACGAAAATTCAGAGCCCTTTGTTCAGAAAACAGAAGAATAGTGCCTTTAAAGTCACTAAAACAATAAACTTTTTCTTCCTTTCATGGTTTTTCTCTGTACTTGACATGCTGTTTTTAATTTGTATTTAATATTACTCTACATAAAGATAAATTAAGTTGTTAAATTATACTATAATTTTATCATGTATCTTTATATCAAACAGTTCCAGCTTTAAATGGAAATATAGTTGTGTTCAACTGACATGTGTGTAACCACCTGATAATTTATATTTTGTAGCTCATACATACGTATGTATTTTGTTCTTTCTGGAGTGATAGAAATGTTGCAGAAAACTATACTTGATACACTCACATTCTACTAACACTCTCAACTGTTAGCTTCTTAATAAGTAAAGAAAAAATTAAAAGAGAAGGAATCAATGCAATGCTTTATCTTTCCCATACTTTCTGTATTGTCATTTTCAGTGTATATGATTGACTAATACAGGGAAGTAATATGAGTAAGAAGATAGGAGAGAGTTCCTAAGTTATTTAAGATTTTTTAGAGTGGAATTGTCTTTGTTCTGTATTCAAAGTAACAATCATGCCTAGTTGCGCAGACTGTTGAATTCTCTGTGGCCCCATGGACTGTAGCCTACCAGGCTTCTCTGTCCATGGAATTTTCCAGGCAAGGATACTGGAGCAACTGCCATTTCCTACTCCAGGGGATCATCATGACAAAAGAATTGAACCTATGTCTCTTGTGTGTCCTGCATTGGCAGGTGAATTATTTTTCACCAGCACCATCTGTTCTGGTTCAAATTGAAAGTGTGGTTTCTTGGGGTTATCAGCCCTCTTAAGTTAACCAGTCATTGTTGTAACGTGCTTCCTTTGTACTGATGCGGTTTAGGACAGATTGTCCTTAAATATGCCACTTTGGCATATTCAGTTCAGTTCAGTTCAGTTGCTCAGTCGTGTCCAACTCTTTGCAACCCCATGAACTGCAGCACGCCAGGCCTCCCTGTCCATCACAAACTCCTGGAGTTCACTCAGACTCACGTCCATTGAGTCGGTGATGCCATTGAGCCATCACATCTTCTCTCATCCCCTTCTCCTCCTGCCCCCATTCCCTCCCAGCATCAGAGTCTTTTTCAGTGAGTCAGCTCTTCACCTTAGGTGGTCAAAGTACTGGAGTTTCAGCTTTAGCATCATTCCTTCCAAAATACACCCAGGACCAATCTCCTTTAGAATGGACTGGTTGTATCTCCTTGCAGTCCAAGGGACTCTCAAGAGTCTTCTCCAACACCACAGTTCAAAAGCATCAATTCTTCAGCACTTAGCTTTGTTTATAGTCCAACTCTCATATTCATACATGACCACTGGAAAAACTACAGCCTTGATTAGACGGACCTTTGTTGGCAAAGTAATGTCTCTGCTTTTCAATGTGCTATCTAAGTTGGTCATAACTATCCTTCCAAAGAGTAAGAGTCTTTTAATTTCATGGCTGCAGTCACCATCTGCAGTGATTTTGGAGCTCCCCAAAAATAATGTCTGACAGTTTCTACTGTTTCCCCATCTATTTCCCATGAAGTGATGGGACCAGATGCCATGATCTTTGTTTTCTGAATGTTGAGCTTTAAGCCAACTTTTTGCTTTCCTCTTTCGTTTTCATCAAGAGGTTTTTTAGTTCCTCTTCACTTTCTGCCATAAGGGTGGTGTCATCTGCATATCTGAGGTTATTAGTATTTCTCCCAGCAATCTTGATTCCAGCTTGTGTTTCTTCCAGTCTAGCATTTCTCATCATGTACTCTGCATATAAGTTAAATAAGAGGGTGACCATATACAGCCTTGACATACTCCTTTTCCTATTTGGAAGTTTGAAATAAATTTACTTGTGGAAAAACTCGTACAAGAAGGACATTCTGATTTTTCTCTATGTCCCCCTGAAAGGAGGAAGTAAATTTCCTGTGTAAAAGGTATGCTCAGTACAAGTAGACAAAGAGAAACTCTTATTGCCAGAAAAAGGGAATTTAGACTGAGAAATCTATGCATACAAACTCTGCTCAGTTTCCTCACTAATTAGTACCCAACATAAGTTTCTTTATTCTGTCAATTCATCACAAATATGTTTCTTTGTCTAAAAGCTGTAAAAGCTGCTTTGGCCATTTCTTTGGGCCTGATATTTTTATGACGCTCCCATATCCACATAATTAATGTTTTATTCTGTTAGTCTTTCTCATGTCAATTTTATTCTTAGACCCGCCAGAAGAACCTAGAAGTGTAGGGGAAAACTTGTCTCTCCCCCATTGTCCTTATTTGGAGACCCTCTGCACTCCATGGCACCCGTAGAATTCTGTGGTCAGCGAAGGCTATGGCACCCCCACTCCAGTACTCTTGCCTGGAAAATCCCATGGACGGAGAAGCCTGGTAGGCTGCAGTCCATGGGGTCACTGAGGGTCGGGCATGACTGAACGACTTCACTTTCACTTTTCACTTTCATGCATCGGAGAAGGAAATGGCAACCCACTCTAGTGAGAATCCCAGGGATGGGGGAGCCTGGTGGGCTGCCGACTGTGGGGTCGCACAGAGTTGGACATGACTGAAGTGACTTAGTAGCAGAATTCTGTGCTGATGTGGCATGGTGAATGTTTCATGCAAACAAGACAGCAAGGAATGGGAAAACTACATAGGCAGGTAGTTTCCCTGCTCACATATATGTTCTATTGTCCCACAAGCAAACCACAAGTTCAAAAATTCTTAAGAATTTCAAGAGAGTGAAAGCACATCATCAAACTAAGAGTATAGCCCTTCAAAGGGACCCTGAGGGAATGAATAGATGGGACATTCATGAAATCAGTACTGGAGGCTTCTCTGGGGTTCATCCCATTCATTAAGTCCCTTGTAAAACAGATATATTATGTACCCCTCAAAACTGGGATTACCACCTCCTAATATAGATGCCTGTTACTCTTTCCTCTATGAGTCATCTTTTCAATATGACTCTTAACTTTAGAATCTTCTACTTATTCCTCTTTTTTTTCCTGTGCTTTCATGTCTAATGAATCAAGAACTGTATTTATTGGTATACATTTATTTCTAACATTAGAAAACTACCTGATGCTTGGGCCTGGTGCACTGAGAAGACTCAGAGGGATGGTATGGGGAGGGAGGGGTGTTCAGGAAGGGAAACATGTGTATACCTGTGGTGGATTCATCTTGATGTATGGCAAAAACCAATACAATATTGTAAAGTAATTAACCTCCAATTAAAATAAATAAATTTATATTTTAAAAAAGAAAACTACCTGAGAGTAGTTCAAGGAAAGTAGAATTATTGGCTTACATAGCTGAGAAGAACTGATAGAACACATAGAATAAAGAAAGAGTTGTAAAAACAGGACCTTACAAACTAAAATTGTGGTCTTAATATCATCAGGCATTTGCTACACAAACTGTGTCTTAATTCCTTTCATTTCAACTAACAGTTTAAATCCAAGAGAGTTCATGTTTACGAATCACATGGAGTGTCTCACACATGGTAAGTATTCAATTAAAAATATTATCATCATTTATAATTGCTATTTGCATTGTAAGGTAGGAAGTTAGGCATGAGCAATAAGGGGTGGCCTGGCTGAAAAGAATGCAAGCTGATCTACTCTACACACACACACACACACACACACACACACACACACACACACACACAACTATAACAAACCGAGTCTGAGTTATGGGAAGATACACAACAGAATCTGCTGTTATGTAACTTGCACTTGTTAATCAGCCTTGAGTGTAAGCCCATTTGCATTCTCTTTCATTGATTGGTGATGGCTACAAGCCCTGTTTTGCACAGGGCACAACCAAAAGGAGAACATGGAAAATATAAAACAGGGGAAGCTGAGAGGTAGGAGGAGGATGACTCCTTTGGGGTCAGCCTGTTCCTATGTCTTGGGAGTATGAGTCTAATAAAATATATGTCTGCTTGAATGAACTTAACTGTAACTTGTCTGTTGTTTTAAACCCTTTAGACAAGAACAAAGGAAGAAAAATTAAACTGACCTGACAGTATTATTGTTCTTACTTTCATGCAAGAATAGGGGAGGCTTCCTCCATCCATCAGTTTGGCCTTTCTGGAAAGAAAGATGATCACTTAAGTAATATCAAGGTTAAAAGAAAGGTGAAACTGTTGGTAATGAGAGACAGTGGGGAACGTTTACTTCCCAATATTTCATGTATCAAGATGGGAACTCACATAAAAATAAATAAGTTGCTCTTTACTTAAAAATGAGCAAATCAAAAACAATGGCTGTGCCATTTTATGATGACCTTGATTGCATTGCCACAAACAACTTTGCTTTTCCATTTTCTCTGCTACTTCCCTAGTTTGGGAATTTAATCATTTTCATAAATAATGTTCTGGGATTATATTTTAATTTATTAGTTTACCTCCATTGTATGCCAGTTATAATCTATCAAATAGAAGTTGCTATATGAATATTTTTGTATGTTTTGATTCATCACTATAATACTCAAGTAAGACTAATAACTCCACATTATCTAAATTCTAATATGTAAACTCTGAACATTTTCTAATTCTGACTCTACTTTTTTATTTCAGCCAAAATACTTCACCTTCCATTTATACTGAGTCATGCCCCAACATGACTTATAAATTCTGTATCTCTTATTTTTGTTCAAACTGAGCTATTGACTTCAAATGCACTGACTGTCAATATCTTTGTAAATCCAAATTAGCTTGTGTAAATGTAACTTTTAAGTATAAAACACAATATAATTATTACCATTATTATCATCCATTCTTCAAAATTTAGTTCATGGCTAAAATTCACTGATAAAGCCTTTACCAATTTATCAATTCAAAAATAATTTCTTTCATTTTTATGCTTTCACAATTATATTTATTTTTGTATGATACTGCTTTCTATTCATATTTTTGGATTAATATAATATTTTGTACATAGTATCACCTAAAAGAATAATGTCTTTCTTTTCACATAATCTTCAAAAGCAAAAATTGAATTGATTTTGTCTGGAACACATCATAAAAATACCACATGATTTCCAAATATAATTTTTATTTTTCCTGTTTTTTTTCCTTATACAAGGAAACATTTATTTGAAATTTATAATTCTTTAGTTTCAACTTTTTCCTTTCTAAAGTTCAAATGAAAAATGTTTGCTAAATTAAATCAGTAAGCATATCTTATCCCTATAATTTTGTCTGAATATTTGTATCTATCAATTTTTCACTCAGTTGCGATCAAATCTTTGCAACCCCATGGACTATACCGTTCATGGGATTCTCCAGTCTAGAATACCAGAGTGAGTTGCCATCCCCTTCTCCAAAAAATGAATATATGCATAAAGGTATATCTGGATTCATGTTCAGCAAATATCATGAATTAATCCCTAGGTCTTGGGATTTTAGGTGATTTATATCTGTTTGTCTTTGTATATGTCATGTGTGTGAATCTTTCTTGTAAAAAATATTATTTTAAACTGGCATATCGAATATATGGAGAAAACTATAATGAGATTATTTTAAGTAATCTTTTAAGGAAAGTCACCCTCTATGGTCCTTTTTGTTATGTCCTAGAACAGACATTGTGGACTGAATTAAATCAGCCACCTGTTAGTATTACTGGAAAACCATATGTTTATATATTTTTGCTTCTTCGTATAGCAGCACTACAATGGTAGAAGTGAACAGTTGAGATAGAGCCTTTATGGATCACAAAGCATTGATAGCTAGCCTTTTATGATAAACTAAGTTTGCCAATTCCAGAGTCTGGTAAAATATTTAGTAAGGTGTCAATAAACATGAAATTGACTTTAATATATTCATATGCAGTTATTGCAAGTCTACTTTAAACTAAACTGTTAACATACTATTTTCTAAAATTTTTATGGAATGAAATTTTAATTTTCTATAAACTTGGAATAGGCTTTCTTTGCAATCCTACAAGGTCTGGTTTTCTACACTTTGACAAAAAGTTGAATACATTTCCTGAATTTCATGTTACATACTATATTGTGTCAATGTTTTTTTTTTCTATTGGGTTTATTTTCAAGCAAGATTACATAAAAGGTTAAAAATCTATACAGTAATATAATTATTCACAATATTGCATGAGAAATGCATAGTACACAGTTCTCTCACTGATGTTGGGATCAAAAATGGTGAATGTGACTTATTTTGTAACTAAAATGCCAAAATAAATTCATGTTTACTTTATTCATGTGAAATCAAAATACTCCATAATTAGAGATACACTGTCACCCTGCTTATTTAACTTATATGTAGAGTACATCATGAGAAATGCTGGACTGAAAGAAGCACAAGCTGGAATCAAGATTGCTGAGAGAAATGACAATACCTTCAGATACGCAGATGACACCACCCTTATGGCAGAAAGTGAAGAGGAACTAAAAAGCCTCTTGATGAAAGTGAAAGAGGACAGTGAGAGGGTTGGCTTAAAGCTCACCTTTCAAAAAACGAAGATCATAGATCATGGCATCTGGTCCCCTCACTTCATGGGAAATAGATGGGGAAACAGTGGAAACAGTGTCAGACTTCATTCTTTTGGGCTCCAAAATCACTGCAGATGGTGTCTGCAGCCATGAAATTAAAAGATACTTACTCCTTGGAAGAAAAGTTATCTCCAACCTAGATAGCATATTCTAAAGCAGAGACATTACTTTGCTAACAAGGGTCTATCTAGTCAAGGCTATGGTTTTTTCCATTGTCATGTGTGGATGTGAGAGTTGGACTGTGAAGAAAGTTGAGTGCCAAAGAAATGATGCTTTTGAACTGTGGTATTGGAGAAGATTGTAGAGAGTCCCTTGGACTGCAAGGAGATCCAACCAGTCCATTCTGAAGAAGATCAGCCCTGGGATTTCTTTGGAAGGAATGATGCTAAAGCTGAAACTCCAGTACTTTGGCCACCTCATGCGAAGAGTTGACTCACTGGAAAAGATTCCAACGCTGGGAGGGATTGGGGGAAGGAGGAGAAGGGGAGGACAGAGGATGAGATGGCTGGATGGCATTACTGACTCAATGGGCGTGAGTCTGAGTGAATTCCAGGAGTTGGTGATGGACAGGGAGGCGTGACGTGCTGCGATTCATGGGGTCACAAAGATTCGGACATGACTCAGCAACTGA
Organism: Nanger dama; assembly: GCA_917880005.1. Classification (NCBI taxonomy): domain Eukaryota; kingdom Metazoa; phylum Chordata; class Mammalia; order Artiodactyla; family Bovidae; genus Nanger; species Nanger dama. Next base: position 11,968,733 of record CAKJTW010000014.1, read on the forward strand.
TCTGAACTGAGATCAAAATTATTTCATATTTATATTGTAGTTATGTGTTTTTTTTTAATACAAGAATATCCAAAATTCTTTACAGATGAAGCGGTGAGTATTCCCCAAAAGTTATGAAGTTATTTAAGTAGACTTAGAAATGTGACCTTTCAAAATCTTGATTTTTTCCTACTACATATATATTATAATGCAGCTATTATTTATCACTGTAATAAAAACATCAGTTACTGATTTTCATCCTATCTAAAGTTGGCAAAATATTAATTTTTGCAAGATATTTTGTTTTGAAATTTTCTTTCTTGGTCTTACATATACAACTTAGTTTTTCTCAGAATACATCAGCAGTTCATAGACCTGAAGAATAGAAATAACACAACATTTTTAAATTTCCAGAAAATATAGCCAAATGTTATGACTATTTTAGAAAGTCTCATCAATTTCTTTGAAGAATCTGCAATGGAAAAATGATCACTACCACGATGATCACTACGTGGTAAAACACCCCAAATCAGTCATTAGCCTAAATAGCTCTTCTGAGCGTCAAACTTACATGCACCCAGCTGTCTGTATGTTTCTCTGCGGGATTGTTCCACAGGTACTGAGACTCAGCCATCAGTAACAGAACTCACCTTTACTTCCTTGACTTGTTCTTTCTCTCTGTCTTTTAGCTGCAATAAAGATGTTAGGACTCATCCAGTTTCTATCTGTCTGAATTCAAGAGACTCAAAACTTTGCAAATAATATCAATCGCAATGCCCTCTCAGTTGTAACTCACTAAGTATGTCTCTAAGTGTACCTTTCCCTGGTGCTCAGATGTTAAAGCATCTGCCTCCAATGTGGGAAACCTGGGTTCGATCCCTGGGTCGGGAAGATCCCCTGGAGAAGGAGATGGCAATCCATTCCAGTATTCTTGCCTGGAGAATCCCATGGACGGAGAAACCTAGTAGGTCACAATCCATGGGGTCGCAAAGAGTTGGACACGACTGAAAAACTTCACCTTCAAGTATGTCTCAGGTTTCATTTCAAATTTCTTTGCAGGGCTTACAAAACTGCAGATTCGGGGCTTTACTCACCACTCCCAACCTGAGCTGCCAGCATACTCTACTCTATTTTTTTTTTTTTTTCTTATTGGAGGATAATTGCTTTACAACTTTATGTTGGTTTCTGCCATACAACAAAGTGAATCAGCCAAAAGTCTGCATATGTCCCCGCCCTCTTGAACCTCCACTGAAACATATACATTACCATATGTAAAATTGATCACTAGTGGAAAGTTGCTGTATAACACCCTATGCCTGTCTGTCTCTCTGTGTGTGCAGGTGTTGTCATGAAAGAACCATCTTCATGAGAGAAAATTGATTCATTTAAATGAAAGAACCATTTTCAGTGTTCTTTCATTCATGTCTGGCTCTTTGCAACCCATGGATAGTTACCTGCCAGGCTCCTCTATCCCCGGGATTCTCCAGGCAAGAATACTTGAGTGGATTGCCCTGCCCTCTTCCAGGGGACCTTTCCCGACCCAGGGATTGAAGCTGCATCTCTTACGTCTGGCAAGTGGGTACTTTACCACTAGTGCCCCTTGGAAAGTCCATAACACACTCTACTTCTCACTTTTCAAGCTATCTTAAGTTTTACATAAGTACCCCTGAAAAGTTTTCATGGTTCTTTAAGATTTGGCTGACTTTCCATCCTAATTGTTCATTTTTTAGACTCTAATATTAATATTGTAATGTCCACACTCATTTTCAAATAAATCTACTCAGTAATGTGCTGGGAAATATTTAAGAACTGGCTTTCTGGAAAGCAAAAGACTAAGAAATGCAGTATTTTGTAAAAATCTGTAGATCTCCTTGATGAAACTGATTTCATCAAGACTACTGATGTGAATTTAACTGGTTTGCACAATTCTTAAAAATTTGACAGTTGGCTATGATAAACGCCAGATTCAACACACTACTGATTTTACACTATGTATACTTATTATATGTCTAGCACCTTGCATAATGACAGAGCATAGTGAAGACACATTAAATGTATATTTTTATTTCAGATAAAAGAGAAAAGTGATGGGTGTTCACAAATGCTCCTTCCATGAATGTCTAATGAAATTATTTTTAAAATGCTAAAGAAAGAAAATAAAGTAATTTTTTTAAAAAAGCTAGTTAGGAGGAAAGTATGATAACCAATAAGAATGCCAAAAAGAAAGGGCATAAAAACGATGGAGGTACACAGGTGGGAGGGAAGAAGAAAGGAAAGGAGTTATTAATGTGATTGGGTTTAAATCTGTGATCTTTTATTTTTTTATCCTTTTTGGTCATTTTATTGCCTTTTATAAAAACATATTTGATTTTCTTTAAGTTTTTTAGTTTTCCATTTTATCATTTTTATTGATATATTGCTTATGTCTCTTAAAATTTTTTTTTAGAAATTTCCCCAAGAATTTATAGATACATTTTTAACTAATACGGTTTACTTGGAGCTATACTCATTCAATGTTATGTATAGTGGCCTAAAATATACTTCCATTTCCACCCCTTATCTACTGTATCGCTTTGTTGCATACTTTACAGCTACATATATTATAAAGTAAATACAATTTACTTGTATAAATAAATTACAGCTTCAGTAACAAAAGTGTCTTTTAAATAAGTTGAGAAATTTAACAAAATCGGATGCTATATTTACTCTCTTGTTTGTCATTTTCAATGTTCTTCATTTTTGCAGATGCCAATGTCTTTACAATTATTTCCCCTCAGGCCAAAGCACTTTAGCATTTTATTAAAGTGTGCCAGTGGTCAATTCTATCATTAAGTGTAACTCTAAAAGTCAAATTATTTTTCATTTTTTGAGGAGTTTTCTTTTGTTCAGTAAAAATATTCTGGCCTCCTTTCTGGTAAAATTTATTCATTAAAAAAATCTATATAATTTTCAGTATATAGTATCCCCACCCACACTATTTTTACACCTGTGGCGGATTCATATTGATGTATGGCAAAACCAGTACAATAATGTAAAGTAATTATCCTTCAATTAAAATAAATAAATTCATATTAAAAATAAAATAAATAAGATTAAAGGGATTTGTGCATATATCTCCCCCTCCAAAGAAAAAAAGAATCTATTTTTACTTTTGCTTTTAACAGGTTTACATTTACATAGGCTTTGTTTATTTTGTCTTCATCCTGATTGGGGTTTACTGAATTAATTGATATTTGTCATATTATGAAAAAATATTATATTTAAATTTATTAAGCATTATATTTTTGGAACAATTTTAGATTCACAGAAAAACTGGATAGAAATTACAGAGTTCCTGCATACATATTCTTCCCAAACATGCACATTGTCCCCATTATCAAATCCTGAACTGCCGTGATATATTTGTTACAATCAATGAATATACACAGATACCTCGCTATAACCCAAAGTCTATAATTCATGTTTAGGGTTTGCTCTTGGTGTAGCAGATTGTATGGGTGTGCAAATGCATAAGGACAGGTATCATGATTTTCATATCTTTCAGAAAAGTTTCACAACCTTAAAAATCTGAACTCTGCTCCTTCATCCCTCCTTCCCAACAGCTACAGGAACCATAGATCTTTTTATTGTCTCTATAGTTTTTCCTTTTCTAGAATGTCACTTAGTTGGAATAATAGAATATTCAGACTTTTCAGATTGACTTCTTTTAGTTAGTAATATTGTTTAAGGTTCTTCAATGTTTGTTTGTGGCTAGATAGCTCATTTCTCTCTACCACTGAGTAATATTCTACTATTTAGATGTACCATATTTTTATTTATCCATTCAACTCCTGAGGGACATCTCAGCTGCTTCCAACTTTTGGAAATTTTAAATAAAGCAATTGTAAACATTCATAATCAAATCTTTGTGTGTATCTGAAGGATATGATTATCATGATACATATCATTATGTGGTTGTCAACACCCTTACAATGTACAATGTTTTCAATCTGTTTTATTTCCTTTTTCTTCTTACTACATTTGCTATGAGTTGAATACAATGTTGCAAAACAGAGGTAAGAGGGAGCATTTTTGTTATGTTCCTGATCTTAGAAGGACAGATTTGAATGCTTAACCATTAAGAATATTTGCTGTATGTTTTATACAGATGTTTTTTTATCAAGTGTAGAATGTCTCCTCTATTCCTAATTTGCTGAGTTTCTATCATAAATAGATGTTGTGCTAAGTCACTTCATTCATGTCTGACTCTTTGTGACCCTATGAACTGTAGCCCACCAGGCCCCTCTATCCATGGGTTCTCAAGGCAAGAATACTGGAGTGGATTGCCATGTCCTCCTACAGGGGATCTTCCTGACCCAGGAATCAAACAGTGTCTCCTGCAGCTCCTGCACAGCAGGTGGATTCTTTACCACTGAGACATCAGGGAAACCCAGATATATGTTAGATTTTGTCAAAAGCTTTATCTTCATCTATTGATATAATTGGAGCTTTCCAGGTAGTGCTCCTGGTAAAGAATCTGCCTAACAATGTAGGAGACACAGGAGATGCAAGTCCCACACTTGGGTCAGAAAGATCCCCTAGAACAGGAAATGGCAATCCATTCTAAAATTCTTTCCTGGAGAATCCCATGGACAGAGAGAGCCTGATGGGCTATAGTCCTTAAGGTCGGAGTTGGACACTATTAGGCATATACAATGTATTGATATGGGCACTTTTTTTTCCTTTAGTGTGTTGAGGCAAAGGATAACATTAATCAGTTTTTGCATGTTGAATGAACCAGGCATATCTGGGATAAATTCCATTTGGTTGTGGTCTACAATGATTTTATCATTGTTGAATTTCATTTGCTAATCTTCTGTTTAGAATGTTTGCATCTATATTCATGTGTGCTATTGATCTATATTTTCCTTTCTTGTAATGTTTTCATCTGGTTTTGGAATTAGTGTAATTCTAGCTTCATAGAATGAGTCAGGAAATATTCCCTCTGGTTTTATTTTCTGAGAGAGTTTATAGAGAACTGCATAATTACTTTCTTAAATGCTTGGTAGAATTCACAAATGAACCCATCTAGGAATGACACTTTCTGTTTGGAAAGGTTATTAACTACTCATTCAATTTTTTAAGGAATAGACCTATCTCTTTCTTCTTCATTGCATTTTGGCAAATTGTATATTTAAAGGATTTGGTCCATTTTATCTAGGTTATTAAATTTATAAGAATAAAGTTGTTCATAGTATTTATTATCCTTTTAAATTTGTAGGATCTGTAGTGGTGTCCCCCTTTATTGCTGGTATTAGTAATTTTGTCCTTTCTCTTTTGTTGTTTGTTAGTTGCAATTTTCCTACTTTGGCACTAGTTCCCATAGAAGTTTCCTCGACTCCCTGCTTCTCAACAGTCATAAGTTATGATTCTCTGTATCTTGCTCTATTTCTCAGCCTAGCTGGGGAACAGTAGTTTTTCCTGGAAACTCACTTGTCTGTCAAGTCTAAGAAGTACTGTTGTTTTTCTATCAATTTACCTTTTCACTTTTTAGGATGGAGTAGTGACTTTTAAGCTCCTTACGTACCAGACAGAAAAAGAGTTATTTTCTAATATTCTGTCTGTAACTTTCTCTCACCTATCTTTCTCAGATTTCAATTACATGTAGATTAGGTATAATAATATTATTCCACAGGCTATTTGCAAATATGAGGTTTCTTTTCTTTCTTTTGTATTGATGGTCATCCTTCCTATTGTTATACCATTTATATTTGTCATATCTAACATTTTATTAAATGATTTACTATAATTTTTTTAGGAATGTTTCTGGTTAACAGTAAAATAGTGGATTTCAGTTTCTACTCCATTAAACTTCCTTTTACTTATTTATGTATTAATTAAATCTATTTAATTGATGATAAATTTTGCAATTGTTCTGATTGTTATTATGGATAAATACATTTTTGTTTTAATCCATGGACCATTCTGATGAAGGTGCTAAACCAGTTCAGAGAAAAATTGTGGGACAAGGACCTTAAGTTGGATATCTATGGACAGTGATGCTTGGAGAATTGCTAGACATTAACTCTGCATTTTCCTTCTAAATGAAGTTGTGGTCTTCTTGAGTTTTGAGTTTGGCTTAAGAATAGAGGAAGAATAGTGATGTATGTACATTTTCTTTTCTGGATATGTATTTTAGTAGAACTTGTTTCTGAAGATATACAGAAGAATAATATATATAGGAAGTAAATTAAAACAAGAAAATACATTTACTAAGTTTGAATGGTCCCTCTTTTGAAGACAGCCACTTATTTTCAAGGAAAGTCCAAAGTTAGGAGCTTTTAATATTCTGCACTGGAGTAGGTAGCCTTTACCTTCTCCAGGGGATCTTCCAAACCCAGGGACTGAAGCCAGGTCTCCTGCATTGCAAGCAGATTCTTTACCAGCTGAGCCACAAGAAAAGCCCAAGAATACTGGAGAGGGAAGACTATCCCTTCTGCAGCAGATCTTCCCAAACCAGAAATTGAACTGGGTCCTGCACTGCACACAGATTCTTTACCAACTGAGCTATCAGGAAGTCTACTACTCTATCCAGCTTCTCTCATTTTCCGATATTAACATTTTTTGTCTCAAATAGTAAATGAACAATTTAATATGATCTTTCTTTCTTTCTTTGGAAGTTAACCAGATTTTAGGCATTTTAATGGCAGCCAATTCCCTATCCTCTACTCCTTATCCCTTTAATAATTCTAGTTAAGAAAATATGTCTTTATTTACTGCAATGGGAAGTGTCATTTATCTGTCCAAAATTTCCAGATGGTTTTTTGGGAAATGGTAAATACTTCCAGTTATACGATATATAAGTACTAGGGGTATAATTTAAAATATGATAAATGTAATAGTTGTATGCTATATATGAAAGTCATTTATAAAGGAAATACTAGAGGAATTTTTTTATTTGTTTAATTTTTTTACCTGTATTGAACTTAAATGAGGTGATAAATGTTCACTTAACACACTGTGATCATCATCTCATGATGTCTTAAATGAATTATGGTGTACACCTTAATCTTGTACTGCTGTATGTCAATTATACATAAATAAAACTGGAAGAAGAAAAAATAAATAAAAATGATATTTTATATAAGTTAATTAATTATACATTCAAGTTAGTTTCTAGATTTGAAATAGTGGAGGAATAAATTGTATCCAGAGTAAAACCTTAAAAAAAATCAACATACCAACTGTAAAGACATATGCTTCAGTTCAGTCACTCAGTCATCTCCAACTCTTTGTGATCCCATGCACTGCAGCACACCAGGCTTCTTTGTCCATCACAAACTCCATGAGCTTGCTCAAACTCAAGCCCATCAAGTCAGTGATGCCATCAGTCAGTGTTCTCTGTCATCCCGTTCTCCTCCTGCCTTCAGCCTTTCCCAGCATCATGGTCTTTTCCAGAGTCAGTTCTTCACATTAGGTGGCCAAAGTATTGGAGTTTCAGCTTCAGCATCAGTTCTTAAAATGAATACTCGGGACTGATTTCCTTTATGATTGACTGATTGGGTATCTTGCAGTCCAAAGTACTCTCAAGAGTCTTCTCAAATACCCCAGTTCAGAAACATCAGTTCTTTGGTGCTCAGCTTTCTTTATAGTTCAGCTCTCACATCCATGCATGACTGCTGGAAAAACCATAGCTTTGAGTAGATGAACCTTTGTCAGCAAAGTAATGTCTTTGGTTTTTAATATGCTGTCTAGGTTGGTCATGATTTTCTTCCAAGGAACAAGTATCTTTTAATTTCATGGCTGAAGTCACCATCTGCAGTGATTTTTGAGCCCCTCAAAGTAAAGCCTTTCACTCTTTCCATGGTTTCCCCATCTATTTGCCATGAAGTGATGGGACCAGATGCCATGATCTTCATTTTCTGAATGTTGTTTTAAGCCACCTTCTTTCACTCTCTTCTTTCACTTTCATCAAGAGGCTCTTTAGTTCCTCTTTGATTTCTACCATTAGGGTGGTGTCGTCTGCGTATCTGAGGTAACTGATATTTCTCCTGGCAATCTTGACTCCAGCTTGTGATTCATCCAGCTTGGCAGTTCACATGATGTACTCTGCATAGAAGTTAAATAAGCAGGGTGACAATATACAGCCTTGTTGCACTCTTCCTGATTTGGAACCAGTCTGTCGTTCCATGTCCAGTTCTAACCGTTGCTTCTTGACCTGCATACAGATTTCTCAAGAGGCAGGCCAGGGGGTCTTGCATTCCCATCTGTTTCAGAATTTTTCACAGTTTATTGTAATCCACACAGTCAAAGGCTTCAGCATAGTCAGTAAAGCAGAAGATGTTTTTCTGGAACTCTCTTGCTTTTTTGATGAACCATCCGATGTTCAGATGTTGGCAATTTGATCTCTGGTTCCTCTGCCTTTTCTAAATCCACCTTGAACATCTGGAAGTTCATGGTTCACGTACTGTTGAAGCTTGTCTTGGACAATCTTGAGCATTACTTGCTAACATGTGAGATGAGTGCAGTTGTGTCTTAGTTTGAACATTCTTTGGCATTGCTTTTCTTTGGGATTGGAATGAAAACTGACCTTTTCCAGTCTTGTGGCCACTGCTGAGTTTTTCAAACTTGTTGGCATATTGAGTGCAGCAACATTTTCACAGCATCATCCTTTAGGATTTGAAATAATTCAACTGGAATCCCATCACCTCCACTAGCTCTGTTCATAGTGTTGCTTCCTAAGGCCCCCTTGCTTACAAAAAGCATAAGACTTGAACGCTCTAGTAACAATACACTAAATTTTCTTTGTCAATACATTTCTCAGCTGCCAAAATATAGACTGAAATTAGAAAGTACCCATATATTGGCAATTGATATCCTGCTCTGCTCGGCCAGTTATTGTTAGATTGCAGTTTATGGTACAATATTGACCTGTGGTAATCAACTATACTGTGGTTCAGTCAGAAATCTCAGAACTCTGAAGAAGGAAAAGAGAAAGAGTAAGAAATGAAATGCCCCTGTTTCTCTGTGCATATTAAAGTATAAAAGAAAGGAAGGAAAACCTGAAAACTTGTTCAATCATAATTATAAGCTGATATGATACAAGAAATATGTTTTGAAACCTTGGTAATACTGGAGATGTTTCAAAAGTTGCTTAAATGTTTCAGGGAAGTTATGGTGTAGATGTAACTCTGTGACCTGATACTAGTTTTAAGTGGTAAAATTGTTGTGCACTTAAATTGAAAGGACAGATTGAAATAATAAAGTAATCAGTGTTATTCTCCAGAAGTATTGAGACGTGGTTACTCTATTGTGAAATTTGGAGACACAATTTATGCAACAGACTTTTAGATGTGATTCTACTTATAGAAGAAAAAAAAAAAGATTCCATGTGTTTTACAATTGTTTATTATCTTATATTAAAAAGACCTTTTGACAAGTGTGTGCTCTTTTTCCTTGGTCATTTGTCATTTAAATTTTATACATATATCAATTATGTGAATTCACTGGTAATGTATGTAATTGCCAAACATGGTAAAGTTTTATCTTATAAATGTGATCAGATAAAATAACCCCTGATTGATAGAAACTAAGGAAAGTAGCAGAAAGTTTAACCTGATGACTGATGTTACATGACTGATGTTAAATATTTATTCTTTTAATCAATGAAATAAGCATCAAATGATAAAAAGAATAAAATTCAAATTAGCAAAAGTAATGTTTTTGACCAAAAAAAAAAAAAAAAAACTGGTTTACTGAAAGTATACCACCAGTATCAAATGTATAGGAAATAGGAATTTTTGGTTTCTGTCTTTACTTGGATAGTCTTATGTTGGCATGATGGATCATCAGTTCAGTTCAGTCGCTCAGTCATATCCGACTCTTTGTGACCCCATGAATCACAGCATGCCAGGCCTCCCTGTCCATCACCAACTCCCAGAGGTCACTCAGACTCACGTCCATCTAGTCCGTGATGCCATCCAGCCATCTCATCCTCTGTCGTCTCCTTCTCCTCCTGCTCCCAATCCCTCCCAGCATCAGAGTCTTTTCCAATGAGTCAACTCTTCGCATGAGATGGCCAAAGTACTGGAGTTTCAGCTTTAGCATCATTCCTTCCAAAGAAATCCCAGGGCTGGTCTCCTTCAGAATGGACTGGTTGAATTTCGTTGCAGTCCAAGGGACACCCAAGAGTCTTCACCAACACCACATTTCAAAAGTATCAATTCTTTGGCGCTCAGCCTCCCTCACAGTCCAACTCTCACATCCATACATGACCACAGGAAAAACCATAGCTTTGACTAGACGAACCTTTGTTGGCAAAGTAATGTCTCTGCTTTTGATGGATCATATTTGGGCCTTGTTACCCTGCATAGACTTTTGAGTTCAACTTAAATGTATTACAGTGAACCATATTATGGTTCCATTCTGCAACTTTTTCCTTTATTCAAATTGTCTAATGACATATTTTTTTGATGCCATTTTGTTTCATCTGGTGATGTTATAAGTATAAAAACAAAGACAAATGTTTGCACTAAAATCTAATATCTATACTTTATTATATCACTGGCCATGGAGAGAGAATACACATTATTTTTCTTTGAAATTTCACTAAAAATTTATAGTTATACACACACACATATACATACACTAAAACTTTTTATTTAGTTATTTTAATTGGAGGCTATAGCTTTACAATATTGTGGTGGTTTTTGTCATACATTGACATGAATCAGCCATGGGTGTGCATGTGTTTCCAATCCTGAACCCCCCCACCCCCAACCTCTCTACTCATACCATCCTTCAGGGTCATTGCAGTGAACCAGCCCTGAGGACACTGTCTCATGCAACGAAACTAAACTAGTGATCTCTTTCACATATGATAATATACATGTTCTAATGCTATTCTCTCAAATCATCCCACCCTCGCCCTCTCCCACAGTGTCCAAAAGAATGTTCTGTATATCTGTGTCTCTTTGCTGTCTTGGATATAGGGTCATCATTACAATCTTTCTAAATTCCTTATAAATGTGTTAGTATACTGTATTGGTATTTTTCTTTCTGACTTACTTCACTCTGTATAATAGGCTACAGTTTCATCTGCCTCATTAAAACTGATTCAAATGTATTCTTTTAAATGGCTGAGTAATATTCCATTGCATATATGTACCACATCTGCTGATGGACATCTAAGTTGTTTTCATGTCCTGGCTACTATAAATTATGCATGTGTCTCTTTCAGTTTGGTTTCCTCAGTGTGTATGCCCAGCACTGGGATTGCTGGGTCATATGGCAGTTCTATTTCTTGTTTTTAAGGAATCTCTACACTTCTGTCCATAATGGCAGTACTAGTTTGCATTCCCACCAAAAGTGTAAGAGGATTCCCTTTATCCACACCCTCTCCAAAATTTATTGTTTTTAGGCGTTTGGATAGCAGCCATTCTGACAGGCATGAAATTTTATCTCAGTGTGGTTTTGATTTGCATTTCTCTGATATTGCACTCATCTCACATGCTAGTAAAGTAATACTCAAAATTCTCCAAGCCATGCTTCAGCAATACGTGAACTGTGAACTTCCAAATGTTCAAGCTGGTTTTAGAAAAGACAGAAGAATCAAAGATCAAATTGCCAACATCTGCTGGATCATAAAAAAGCAAAACAATTTCAGAAAAACATATATTTCTGCTTTATTGACTGTGCCAAAACCTTTGACTGTGTGTATCACAATAAGCTGTGGAAAATTCTGAAAGAGATGGGAATAACAGACCACCTGACCTGCCTCTTGAGAAACCTATATGCAGATCAGGAGGCAACAGTTAGAACTGGACATGGAACAACAGACTGGTTTCAAATAGAAAAAGGAGTACATAAAGGCTGTATATTTTCACCCTGCTTATTTAGCTTATATACAGAGTACATGATGAGAAATGCTGGGCTGGAAGAAGCACAACCTGGGATCAAGATTTCCAGGAGAATATCAATAACCTGAGATATGCAGATGACACCACCCTTATGGAAAAAAGTGAAGAGGAAATAAAAAGCCTCTTGATGAAAGTTAAAGTGGAGAGTGGAAAAGTTGGCTTAAAGCTCAACATTCTGAAAACGAAGACCATGGCATCTAGCCCCATCACTTCATAGGAAATAGATTGAGAAACAGTGAAAACAGTGTCAGATGTTATTTTGGTTGACTCCAAAATCACTACAGATAGTGACTGAAGCCATGAAATTAAAAGACACTCACTCCTTGGAAGAAAATCTATGACCAACCTAGATAGCACATTGAAAAGCAGAGACATCACTTTGCCAACAGAGGTCTGTCTAGAAAAGGCTATAATTTTTCCAGTGGTCATGTATGGATGCAAGAGTTGGACTGTGAAGAAAGCTGAGCACTGAAGAATTGATGCTTTTGAACTGTAGTGTTGGAGAAGACTCTTGAGAGTCCCTTGGACTGCAAGGAGATCCAACCAGTCCATTCTAAAGGAGATCGGCCCTGGGTGTTCTTTGGAAGGAATGATGCTAAAGCTGAAACTCCAGTACTTTGGCCATCTCATGCGAAGAGTTGACTCATTGGAAAAGACTCTGATGCTGGGAGGGATTGGGGGCAGGAGGAGAAGGGGATGACAGAGAATGAGATGGCTGGATGGCATCACTGACTCAATGGGCGTGAGTCTGAGTGAACTCTAGGAGTTGGTGATGGACAGAGAGGCCTGGCGTGCTGCAATTCGTGGGGTCACAAAGAGTTGGACATGACTGAACTGAACTTATAATGAGTGATGCTGAGCATCTTTTCGTGTGTTTATTAGCTATCTGTTTGTCTTATTTGGAGAAATGTCTGTTTAGTTCTTTGGCCCTTTTTTGATTGGGTCACTTACTTTTCTGAAATTGAGCTACAGGAGCTGCTTGTATATTTTTTACGTTAATTCTTTATCAGTTGCTTTGTTTGCTATTGTTTTCTCCCTTTCTGAAGCCTGTCTTTTCACCTTCTTATAGTCACCTTCATTGTGCAAAAGATTTTATGTTTAATTAGGTCCCATTTGTTTATTTTTGCTTTATGTCTGTTACTCTGTGAGGTGGGTCATAGAGCATCCTACTGTGATTTATGTCAGATAGTTTTGTTTATGTTTTCCTCTAGGAGTATTAGAGTTTCTGGTCTTATATTTAGATCTTTAATCCATTTTGAGTTTATTTTTTTGTATGGTGTTAGAAAGTGGGTGGGGTTGGATAAGTGGCTTGTCAAGGTTTCCTAGTTAGGAAGCTTGTCTCAGTGTTCTGTGGGCAGAGCTTGACTTCTTCTCTCTTAAGTGCAATGAAGTGTCCAGTAGTGAATTCTGAGATGTTTATGGGTTTGGTGTGGCTTTGGGCAGCCTGTATATTAAAGCTCAGGGCTATGTTCCTGTGCTGTTGGAGTATTACCTTGGTATGTCTTGCTCTGGAACTTGTTGGCTCTTGGGTAGAGGTTGGTTTCAGTATAGGTATGGAGGCTTTTGGATGAGCTCTTATTGATTAATGTTCCCTGGAGTCAGAAGTTCTCTGGTGTTTTCAGGTTTGGAGTTTAAACCTCCTGCCTCTGTCGCAGTCTTATCCTTACAGTAGACTCACGATTTCTCCATCCATACAGCAGTGATGATAAAACCTCTAGGTTAATGGAGAAAAGATTCTCCACAGTGAGGGACACCCAGAAAGGTTTGCTGAGTTACATGGAGAATAGAAAGAGGAAGATGGAGATAGAGGTGACCAGGAGGAGAAGAGGGGGAATCAAAGGGGAGAAAGCAATCTAGCCAGTAATCAAATCCCTATGTGGTCTTCACAGCCTGGAATATCCAAAGAGATTCACAGAGTTGGATAGAGAAGAGAAGGGGGAGGGGAGGAGATAGAGGTGACCTAGGGGAGAAAATGGAGAGTCAAAAGGGAGAGAGGGCAGTCAAGACAGTAATCAGTTCCCTAAGTGTTCTTCACAGCCCAGAATACCCAAAGAGATTCACAGAATTGGGTAGAGAAGAGAAGAGGGAGGGAGGAGATAGAAGTGACCTAGGGGAGGAAAAGGAGAGTTAAAAGTGGGAGAGGGCAATCAAGCCAGTAATCACACTACTAAGTGAAAATGGGTACTGAAGATTGGATTCTTAAAGGTACAAAATTGATAACAAATACCAAAAAGCAAAGATTAAAAATCTAGAGTAGAGGTTAGACTCTCAAAAATACAATATTGAAAAAAGTCACAAAAATTATAACATATATATATGAAGTTTGGTTTAATAATAAGGTTTTTTATTCTGCAAGGTAATAGTTGATTATAAAAATGAAGATTAAAGGAGTAATAAATGACTTAAAGATAAAAAAATGTAAAATTTTTTAAAATGATAATAGTAAAAATATATCTAGCGATTTCTCTGGAGCTGTTGTGGGCAGTGTGGGGTAAGTTCAGTTTCAGATAGTTCCTTGTTCCAGCTTATACTTTTCAAGGTTTATAGGCCCCTTCCAATGTAGTGGTGCTAACTACGGGGTTTTAATCTGTTGCACCTGTCACTTCCAAAGCAGTTCCCTCTGTTTATTTTGGCAGTCTCTAAAGTCTCTAATTTCCACCCTGACACAAGGGGGAAAAAGTGGTCACTTATTTAGACTCACTTGTTCAGTAGTGCTGTGGGGAGGGAAGAACACTGCAAACAAATATCACTGGCATGTGTGGTGAGTGCTCGCAATGTCTTGGCCACACTGGGTTTGCCCCTGCTCATGGCATATGTACTTTCCCAGTCTATACTGTACAGGCTCCATGTTGCTCTGCAAGGGACTGTCTAAAGTAGGCCCTGGGTTGTGTGCACTTCCCAAGTCTAAGCCACTCAGGTTCATGTTCTTGGGTACTCCACAAAGGCACAGACTCAGTTGGGCCTGCATTTGTGCCCTTCCCAGGTTTGAGCAGCTCAGGCGACCAGGTGCTTGGCGAGTGCACTCCTCCCAGGTTGGGGGAGGGGGTTCATCTTATCATCTCCCTGATTCCAGCTGTTTGGTTTCCTGCCGTGCAGTGGGAGCACTGTCTCAGGTGTGCCATGTGTCTCCTCTGGAGAGCTGATCTCTGGTTGAGACCCTCCCGGTGGATGTCAACTATCCAGGATTCCAGGAAGATTTGGTTAGCAACTGGGAGCCTGCTTGCAGTTTGGTAGATGATACCACTCTGGGGCCGAGATTGCCCCTTTCTGGCTAGGCTGCCTCCAGTGCGGGATGGGCCAGTTTGCAGCTGGTTAGCTCACCTCTGGTATTCGCTCAGTCTTTTGTTCTGAGAGCGGGCCCAGCAGTGACCTGCTGCTGCTAAATCACTTCAGTAGTGTCCGACTCTGTGCAGTTCCAGAGATGGTAGCCCACCAGCCTCCTCCCCCATTCCTGGGATTCTTCAGGCAAGAACACTGGAGTGGGTTGCCTTTCCTTCTCCAATGGATGAAAATGAAAGTAAAAGTGAAGTTGCCCAGTCGTGTCCTAGTTTAGGGCTTTCGTGGGATAGTTCTCTCTCTTTCTCTCTCTCTCTTTTTTTTTCTCTCTCTTGCTCTCTGGCCATCCCACTGTTTGGGTTGCTATCTCATGTTAGCTCCCTCAGATTGTCCTCAGGGCATTGAGGCCCGGTCCTTACCTAAGCAACGCAGCCCATGCTTCCCTGTTCAGACCCCGCTTGCTGGTGGTGGATGCAGGTGTCTAGGCTACTTTTCTGCTCTGAGTTGCCATTAGGCATGTAATCTGTGGGTTTTATTTATTTATGTATATATTTATTTTTCTTCCTGGTTATGTTGCCCTCCGAGATTCCAAAACTCCCCATAGACCTACCAGTGAGAGGGTTTCCTGGTGTTTGAAAACTTTCCCTCTTTCACGACTCCCTTGCTGTGACAGAACTCCACTCCTAATTCTTTTATCTCTCTTTTTATCTTTTATATTTTGTCCTACCTCCTTTTGAAGACAACAGGCTAATTTTCTGAGTGCCTGGTGTACCCTTCCTGTGCTCAGAAGTTGTTTTGTGGCATTTGCTCAGCGTTCATATGATCTTTCAATGAATTTGTGGGGGAGAAAAGTGGTCTCCCTGTCCTATTCCTCCACCATCTTAGGACTGCCTCTAAAAATTCTTTAATGCTGAAGAATTTATCTATGTTTATCTCTCTGAGACATAAAGAACAAAGAATATCAGAAACCAATATTGTACGACCAATCATGGCATAAACTAAGAACACAGTCCATTAGGCAAAAATAACCGGTTTAGGCTAATATTAGTTCAAAAACATCAGTGCCAGCAATGAGGGCCACATTTATAATAAAGCAGAAGTCATAACAGAAACGAGACATTGGAAAAACAATGCTGGTTAAAATGATCTAACTTAGTAATTACATTTTTAAGACCCTGGTCTTAAACACCTTTTAATCAAGGGAAAATCCACCTCTGACTTTTTAGTGTCTTAATGTGGGATTGACAGAACATAAATTTTATATTCATTTAATCTCTAGATCAAACTTAGATGAATGTTTTGAAAAATTAAATAGTAAAGGTTAATAAAATTGAATGAACTTGTCAAAAAAATCTATATATGAATTATTTCTTTTTCTGACAGGAGAATGGACATAGGGTTGGAACTCAAGAGGGCAGCATCAGCATTATATTCCTTTCAGACACGGACAGCAGATGTCATTAAAGTGATCTCATTATCATTTTACTTTTTTTTTTTTTGGCAATAGGATAATGTGTAAGGTAATTTTATAAATGCTGGAAAACATTTTCATATTTTATACAGTTGTTCATGGTATAAAACATACAGCTATTTGGCTGCAGGAAATATCAATTTTTCTTGACCATTTTTTTGTATTTTTCAAATTAAGAAAAAAAATGTTCTCTATAAAGAATTTTTTGGAAAAAAAATCTAATTCTAAAAAGATAATCTTTACTGCAAACCATTGTTTAACTCAACATCAGGAAATGATTAACA
This sequence comes from Nanger dama, assembly GCA_917880005.1. Lineage (NCBI taxonomy): Eukaryota > Metazoa > Chordata > Mammalia > Artiodactyla > Bovidae > Nanger > Nanger dama. Next base: position 11,985,640 of record CAKJTW010000014.1, read on the forward strand.
CTATAGAAAAGTGAATGGAAGGCATTATAGTATGAATGAAGAAAATTTCTTAAATTAAATGAAATTTACTATAAAATTAAATATGATATATGTGGCTATTTTTATACTGAATTTTGTACTTTATTGTAATTCAAGCTTATGGCAAGGAAAATACTTGTAATTTTATTTACTTGATTGTTTAATATTTATTGCAAAAGATAACGGATTTTTGGTACCCAAGCATATCATAGATTCATAATAAATTTCATTATCAAAAATCAGAGTACTAGCACATACAAATCATATTTGTGCAAATTATGAAAGATAGTTGTGTAATGACTATTTTCATGGGTTATTTAAAATATTTTCTCCTTAATAAGTAATATGATGCCCAAGATAACTTTTACTCCACTTCAAGAGACATAATTAAGACTTTTATAGATTTTGTTTCACATAACTGAAGGATATAGATAAATATATTTTATTTAAATGTTTAAAGATTAGTAAAGAAAATATTGACTTAAGAATAGGAAATGCAATATGGTTGAATGAATGGAACAAAAATTCCCACATAATTTTTCTTTCAATAAAAATATTCAGAATTTTGACCCCCAAGTTGAAACAATACATGCTATTTTAATTCTATTTTAATTTTCCCTGCTTTCTCTGACTAAGGATTAATTAATAACTAGATAACAGGTGAGGTGAGTGATATTGGATGCAGTATGGGACTTATTAAAAGAGTGAAGAAACTAGGATTATCCTTAAGCTATCTCACTGAAATGATGAAAGATGAGTCAATAAACATAAACCCAACAGTAAAATGTACAGATCTGAGGACTAAAAAGAATATATATATATTGGACATATTTGGTGAGGTACGTATAGAATTATCATGTGAAGATGTGTGCTAATAGTTGACCATCTCAGTCTGAAATTTCACATACAACAGGAAACATGGTGACTGAGAGCAAATAAAATGAGCCAATACAATTAAAGTTAATTAAGAGCTCTGATGAAATGCTACGTGATCCTAACAATGAAAGCATTGCATCAGGAACATCTGCTGAATCTTTTGAAGATTCAGGTTCCTAAATTATTCCTCAGATCTACTTTGGTGATGAAGCTCAATAATTTTATTTTTTTTTCTTAAATAGGCATTACAATTGATATGATGGATAATAAAGCTGAGATCCATTGATTTAACAATAATAAAAGAAAATAACACAGGAGTCACCATGCTATAAATGTCAAAAATAATGCCAAGAAAATAAGATCACAAACAGCAGGAAAGGAGATCAAGGCGAAATGGTCCTTAGAGTTAATGCTGTACAGAGGTCAAATAACAAAAGATGTGAAATATTTCTACTAGATTTACAATTCAGTAGTGGTTAGTAATCTTATCCCAAACAGTATGAGCAAAGTAGTAAGAAAAAAAAGAAAAAAACTGAAGACTGAAGAACAAGACTATGGAGATTTTGTTATGAAACAACAAATTTTGTCTTGAAGAAAAATTTTAATAATGTAATATACAGAGAAAAAAAGTAAACTTCTGGCTTTTTACTTTTTAAGGATGAAGAAGCTTATTCCAATAAACCAAAAACTATATATTTTTCTAGTCAATATAACATCAAACAGACAATGTTTTCATCAATTCACCACTTTTATAATTCATAATTCCACACTGTAGCTCCTGGTTCATAATAGTATATCCAAGTTAACCTGTAATTTCCTTTCATTTTAGGGGCAGAGGCAATAAAAGGTGTTGGAAATTACATTTAATTGAAAAAAATTAGAAGAGGTTCAGTTTTAAATAATACTGGCAAATATTTAAGCCATCAGCATCTGCAGTTTACCACAAATCTAGTGGAAACCATGTTGAATTCTTTGATGTGTGATTAAGTACTTATAAGTAATTCAACGCACACATCCTGTGAGCAAGGTAAGTCTCAGAAAAGTAGCTACAACATAAAAGTGTGTCCGGTTGTCACTTATTAATGAGGCCAACAATCCCCTGTACACATGAGTCTTTTATGAAATGTTCCACTGAATGCTTTATGTTATTGAATTTTTTCCTCAATACAGACGATTTGGGATTAAGCAAATAAAAGTCGATGTTGTCTTCGAGTAATCATTTTTCTGGTCTTTGATTCCCTCTGCCACTATATTTTTATTGTGTTTGGGGATTGAGGGTAGAAATTATTAAAAGGATTTTAATTTCCTATGCTCACTGTGTCTAGAAAGAATCAAATTAATGTTTTTAAAAATGTTTTCCTGAGTTGAACTTGTTGAAGGAGGACGGGAGGGAGGATGGATCCTACAATGAAGGATCCATTGTAGGAAGAACTTTTGTATCTTTTTTCTTTTAACAACAACAACAACAACAAACTCCATTGTTTTAACTATTTGTCACTCACACTTGAGTTTGCAAACACAGGCAATGTCATTCAAACTTGAGAAATATGGTTTATTTGGGATCGTCATAGAAATTAATTGAACGTTTAGTTGCAATAATTGCTATACAACATTTTCATATAGATGAGGTTAGGAAAACTGAACTGTTCATGTTTTTTTTTTTTTTTTCCTCTGCATTTCATTGTGTATCTCAACACTCCTAAATATTTTGGAAAAGTATCTGCTTGCCATGTGAGATTCTGATGGCAATAAAAGTGCCTTATGCTTCAGATGTTAATAGAAAAATGGTTATAATTGTCATTTTATTACAGTTAGTTGCAATGGTGGTATCCATAACTCACCCTCATTGGACAATGTTAATTGTAGCCATATACTAGTATTTTATTGTAGTATTTAAATTTAGTACAAAATTTAATCTTTGGTTTTGCTAATGAAGGAACCGAAGAACAAATACGTTAAATTTCTTGCTCAAGATACACAGCAAAATGTGGACAATTTTAAGCAGATGAGAATACCAGACCACTTTACCTGTCTCCTGAGAAACTTGTATGCAGGTTAAGAAGCAACTTTTAGAACAGGACATGAAAAAACAGACTGGTTCAAAATTGACAAAGGAGCACTTCAAGGCTGTATGTTGTTATGCCTGAAGTCCGAATCCCCAAAACTGAGAGAATAAGACGTCCACAGCAATGCAAAAGCCTAAAGGTGTTTTATTGCTAGCTTGAGCTAGGGCTCCCATCTCATCCAGCACAGTGGAGTCTTGACGAGAGCCCTGAGCTCTGAATCACAGCTGCTTTTATACAGGTGGTTCTTAGTACAGCTGGTGGGTAATGATTGGCTGAGCTGTACACGCAGGACAGCGAGATTTTCAAATCCCACATCCCTATCCGGATTGGCTCAGGTTTGGTGCCATCAGGGACTTTCCCAGGGTGTGGTTTCCCGGAATCATGACTCAGGTTTTACAAGAATCTGAATCTTAGGCTTAGTATAGCTTGTTGAGCCTGTCAAGCTCAGGTCTGGTCCCTTAACATATATTGTCACTCTGCATATTTAACTTATATGCAGAGTACATCATGCAAAATGCCAGGCTAGATGAATCACATGCTGGAATTAAAAGGCCAGGTGAAATAACAACAACTTCAAATATGCAGATGATACCATTCTAATGGCAGAAAGCAGAGAGGAACTAAAGAGCCTCTTGATGAAGGTGAAAGAGGAGACTGAAAAAGCTGACTGACTTAAAACACAATATTCAAAAAACTAAGATCATGGCATCTGGTCCCATCACTTCTTGGCAAGTAGACTGGGCAGAAGTGCAAGCTGTGGTATATTTTATTTTCTTTGGCTGAGAAATCACCGTGAACCATGACTACAGCCATGAAATTAAAAGACTCCTGTTCTTTAGAGGGAAAGCTATGACAAACATAGACAGTGTATTAAAAGGCAGAAACATCACTTTGCTGACAAAGATCCGTATAGTCAAAGCTATGGTTTTTCCAGTAGTCATGTACAGATTGACAGTTGGACCATATAAAAAGCTGGGAGTTGAAGAATTGATGCTTTCAAGTTATGGTGCTGGAGAAGACTATTGAGAGTCCCTTGGATAGAAAGGAGATCAAGCTAGTCAATCCAGAAAAAAAAAAAAAATAACCCTGATTATTCATTGGAAGGATTAATGCTGAAGCTGAAGCTGCAATATTTTGGATACCTGATGCAAAGAGCTGATTCACTGGGGAAAAAAAAAAAAAAAACTAACTAATGCTGGGAAAGACAGGGTGCAACAGAGGATGAGATGATTAGATAGCATCACTGGACTCCATAGATATGAAGCTTAGCAAGCTCTGAGAGATAGGGTAGAACAGGGAAGCTTGGCATACTGCAGTCCATTAGGTTGCAAAAAGTCAGACATGACTGAGCAACTGAACAACAACATACAAAGCAGAAGCATCTTAGTAATTCTCAAGCCATAATTAACAACTATGTATATATATATATATATATATATATATATATGCTAATCTGTTTAAATAGTCAAAGCCAATAATAAAAAAATATTTTTGATAACAAATACAATAATGATTATATATGGCTACAGTTTCCTTGAGAAAGTTGTGAATAACAGTAACAGGCTATGTCAAGACCTGGAGTTTAGAACACAAATTAATAGATACAGATAATTCATAGTGAGATAAAAGAAATAACAGACTCCTACATAAATTCTCTGATATCTTGGATGAAAGTCTATGATTTAAATTATCAGTTCATATGTCATTAAAATAAAGAAACAAAAACTCCAAGTAACAAAAAACAAAGCATCTTAGCAGATTTTTTTTTTTTCTGACTCATCACTTGCCTGCATATGACAGCTATGGGGACTTCTTTGGGCTAAGAAATAAATAATTTTGGCTCTGGTCTTTGCCTGTCTTCTCTCTTTCCTCCTGTTTCCATGGAAAAGGGTAGAGTAATTACCCATATATGTGTCCTTATTTAGTGTTGGTACAAAAGCTAATAAAATAAGTTATCAAATGACAAAAATAGGGGTTTTTGTTTGGCATCTTCAGAACTAAAAATTCAAGTGAAGGGTTTTATTTGGGAGATGGACTAAAACTCCTTTCTTGGAATGGAAAATAACACAAGGAAAGGCAACTGATAAAAGGGTATGTTACCAAGTCACCTATAACTGTAGGTATCTGGAGATTAATCCTGCTGGGAAACCTCCAGGAGCATAGAACAGAACACTTGGCTGAGATTTATATCACCTGAAGCAAAAGAGAACTGAGACGTTTATAAGCCAACTTTCATCTGTCATTAGTTGGAGATTGTTATGGGTGAGAGACAGTGATATAAATAAGGCAGTATCTCTGCTTTCTTTCCTTAGAGAGGATTTGTTCTGAGGAAGGCAGAGATTCTTGCAGACAAATGCCTTTATGAATGTTATTTACCAAAACTTAAAATCATTGGAGAGATTTTGATTGGGATCCTGAGCACCTGACAAAGCAGAGTCCAGGATCAAGAGAAAGTCTTCAGCATACAGTTGTTCAACAGGCACACAAAAAGAGGCTCAGCATCACTGATCATTAGAGGCATGCAAATCAAAACCACAATGAGGTATCATCTCACATTAGTCAGAATGGCCATCATCAAAAATCAACAAATAATAATCAGTAAGGGTGTGGAGAAAAGGAAACCCTAATACACTGTTGGTGGAAATAAAAATTGACAGCCTTTATGACTGTTGAAGAAGGAGAGCATAGATTCCTTAAAACTAAACATACCATGTGATCCAGCGATCTTATTCTTGAGCATACATCTGGAAGAGATGAAACATGCAATTCAAAAAGATATATGCATCCCAGTGTTCATAACAACATTAAGATATGAAAGGATTGTAAGTGTCCATCAACTGAAACACATGAATGGATAAAGAATATATGGTACACATATAAAATGGGATATTATTCAGCCACAAAAGAGAATAAACCATTGCTGTTAGCAGCGACATGGGTGAACACAGAATTTATCATACTGAGTGAAGTAAGCCAAACAAAGACAAATATTATATGATATCACTTAAATGTTGAATATAAAAAAATATATATGAATATTTTATAAAATAGAAACAGACTCATAGACATAGAAAACAAATGTATCATTATCAAAGGAGAAAGAGATTGGGGAATAATTCCCTCCCCCACCCCACTTTTCTAACTCTGCCTTCAAGAAACTGAATGGAGTTAGCCTAATTTTTGTCATTTGATTCAGCATTTTTAAATTTTTATTTCCGTTCATTTCCTAATATAAATTAAGTCAATTTCTGTGGTCACCAGGAACTGATAATCCAGTTAAAAACCCATTGTAATTAGAAAGCTGTATGATTTTTAGTGAAGTTCCCATTCTCCTGTTTCATCTTTTTGTTTTGCTTTGTTTATTTGTGGCCCCACCATGCAGCATGTGGGATCTTAGTTCCCAGATCAAGGGTCAGACTCATGCCCCTGTAGTGAAAACACAAAGTATTAACAACTGGACTGCCAGGGAAATCCTTATTCTCCTATATTTCTAATTTGAATTAAGATATCAAGATGATACATAGGAAATTATGACATCTACAATTACATTAAGAAAATTCAGAGAGCCTGTTTTTTATATTAAGGAAATTTGCTTTTGAATATATCCTTGCTTTCACCTCTTTTCTTTAAAATGTTATCATGAAATGTGCTGCATACCAGAAAACACTTGCTGCAGTGTTGGCGGCAAGGGGGTCAGTGAACAAAAATACACTTTGAGATACATACAGGTATCTCTTCTAACATACTGTAAAAATGTGAAAGACTGTCATTGGAAATGCAGTTGATCAAGCACTGACACTGGACCCCTTTGTCTTTGATTCCAGACAGTCAAATCATTTATGAAGAGCAGGATATTTATGTGACAGTACATACTTAAAAGGTTTATATGTACCGATGTTTATAAAACAGTGTAACTGTAATGTTTATAACAGTGTAGCTATAGATGTTTCTGCTTAGATATTAAATATACATCACATTCTGCATTTAAAAGACAGATGGGTAAGTCACAAGTGGTCACTGGCCCTTCTAACTGGACCATTTGCTAGTCAAAATCATTTTCATGGAAAAAAACAAACAAAAGTAGTATGAAAATACTTTCATACAAATATGTTTTATTTTTATTTGATCATGTTTTTCTGATGAAAAAAATCCCCAATCTAAAGCCTGTACTCAAAAATAAATAAATAAAGCCTGTTCTCATTTCTCTATGTGTGGGTGTATATGTGTGTGTATCTATATCTTCTGTCATAGAGCTGCATTCAGAGTAAGAAACCAGAAATTGTTAGTAATACTTATGAAAGATACTTTGTTCTTCTGTGCTGGGTGCTTCACTGACAAAATGTGGATATGAAGACTAAGAAACCTAAAAATAAATTCCAACATAACACAAAAAGGAATAAAATTTGACCAGTTACATTGTCCTTCATCTATTGTAAATTTAAACTACATAGGCAAAGTTGAAATGTCAGGATTTTAGTTTATGTTTTAGGGGGAAGATCTAGGCTTGAAGCTAAACCCTGGCAGAGACTACCCAAATACTCCACACATATTCCAAGGGGGAAAGTTCAGTCTTTTATTTATATTTTCCATATATTTACTAACTTTTGTATTTAGAAAAATTTTTATTTGATAATAAAATCACCTCAGAGTGCAAGTCTGGATTAATGGTATTTAATTAAAAGTTTTATTTTAATTTAATTAAGTTACTTGTGTTTAATAAAGTCTATTTTAAATATTTGAGAACAAGTTCTCCAAACAGAGCTCCACATCCTGAATGAAGAAGCTTTGCACCAATAGGAGCTCTGATATGAAGTGGAACTGTCAGTAAATGAGTTTTTTTCAATTCAGAAATGACTATGCTTCTAGGACAGTGCAATCCATATACAGTGTAGGCAGGCACTTAAAGATCAAATGAATAAATAATGAAACACTTTTGTTTTTCAGTTAATTTGATGAAAATGCTTTTTTGTTAGTTTACGTCTGATCAGTTGTTGGAAAACATCATTTAATTTTAAGATTTTTACATTATATACCTCAATAAAAATACCCAACTGAACTATTCAAACTGCACTGTTTCTAGTTCTGAATTTTTCTGACATGTTAATAAAGGAGCTATTGTGAATATAATTTGGAGTTAGAGAGACTCAGCAGAAATGAAGGGAAGGAAAAGTATTTGTAAAACGCAGAAAACTGGCAGAATAGCTTGAAGATCAGATTTTGAAGTTGACACGGTTTGTGGTCCTGGAGGCCTATTTCTATCTCTACAGCTATCTCTGTCCTGGAGAAGGAAATGGTAACCCACTCCAGTATTCTTGCCTGGAGAATTCCCTGGACAGAGGACCCTGGCAGGCTACAGTCCATGGAATTACAAAAAATCGGACATAACTGAGCTACTAACACACACACATAGTCGACATCACATCTATCTATATATTTTTTAATCATAACACACTGTGAGAGGTGAAAGAGTTGTTTTGCTTTATTTTATTTTCCTTTAAATATTTTTCAGTTTCTTTCTTCCATATGTCTTTTCTGTGCCTTAGGAAAGATTTATGTCTTGGGAGAAGGCAGAGGTGCCTGTAGGCACTTGCCTTCCTGGCTTTTGTTTACAAATGTTTAAACCATTGAGGAGATTATGATTTGATTTGTGTCCAAAAGTCTAGGGAAACAGATTTTGAGAAACAGAGAGCGAAATGACTATAAAAGAAAAACTGTTTAAATTGCAATTTATACCAGAATAAAAATATTCCCTGGGAGTGGAGATTAGATATTTTGGGAGAGAGAGGTAGGGGTAGAAATCTAGGACTTTAGGGCTTCTTGTTATATCCACTACCTGATGCCTCAATTACCACATGAAAAGGAGGTGAAATTGAAGGGACCAAGTGGACCTGTCTTAAAACTCTGCTATTCCAGGGTAGGTGATAAAGATATTCTATAGAAATTTAATGAAGATGTGTTAGTAATGGTTCCAACTCCCAGACCTTTTCAGAATGAACAGCTCACTGCATTAGGAAAAGTACCCCCAAATGGCAGAAGAGCTGGCTGCCATCAAAGAGAATGATTGTTGGGCTGGGTATACAACCAGAATGATACTAACTAACCCTATACCCACATGCACATGTGACTGCTTTAGTAGTTATGTCATTTCTTTCCTTGATTTGTTGCCTACATTTAAATATGTCAACCAATTCCTCTCTCATCTCCTTTCCTTACTAGTTAACATAAGAAGTTCTATTGTTCATTTTTTTTTTTTTTTTGAGTAGAACTGCTTTACAATGCCATGTTAGTTTCCTCCATATAGCAGACTGAATCACTGGTATGTGTACATATACCCCCTCCTTTTACATTTTCTTCTCATGTAGGTCACCAGAGAGCACTAGGTAGAGTTCACTGTGCTATACAATAAGGTCTAATCAGCATCTCTTCTATATGTAGTAGTGCACATATGTCAATCCCAGTCTCTTAACTCATCCCACTTCCCTTTCCCCCTGGTATCCATAAATTTGCTTTCTACATCTGTGTCTATATTTTTGCTTTGCAAATAAGCTCATCTATACCATTTTTCTAGATTTTACATATAACTGTACATGCTTTAGTCATGCCCGATTCTTTGTGACCCTATGGATTGTAGCCCACCAGGCTCCTCTGTCCAAGGGATTCTCCAGGTAAGAATACTGGAGTGAGTTGCCATGCCCTCCTCCAAGGGATCTTCCCATCCCAGGGACTGAACCTATGTCTCTTACATCTCCTGCATTGGCAGGCAGGTTCTTTACCACTAGTGCCACCTGGGAAGCTCTCCACACATAAGGGAGATATATATATATAATTTTTTTTCCCTCTTTCTGACCTATTTCACTTGTATTTAAGTGTATCCACTTCCTTGAAATAGCACTATTTCATTCCTTTTGGTGGCTGAATTATATTGTTTATATGTACCACATCTTCTTTATTCATTCCTTTATTGATTGACATTTAGGTTGCTTCCATGGCCTGACTATTGTAAATAGTGCTGCAATGAAAATTGGGATGCGTGTATCTTTCTGAATTATGGTTTTCTCTAATTATTAGAGAAATGTCTATCAAAACTACAGTGAGGTATCATCTCACACCAGTCAGAATGACCATCATCAAAAAACATACAAATAGTAAATGATAGAGAGGGTGTGGAGAAAGTGGAACCCTCCTATACTGTTAGTAAATTGGTACAGCCACTGTGGAGAACATTATGGAGGTACCCCCAAAAAACTAAAAATAGAACCACCATATGACCTAGGTATACTCAGTTTTTCAAAAGGTAGAAGCATTATGTTGGTCAAAGAGATGTTTCCTTTCTAGAAATCAACATTAGGAACTAATATATAAGAAGTTTGTATCCATTTAAAATGTACAATTTAATCCATTTTGGCAATTTTATGCACTCATTAAACTAAAGTGGATATGCATAATTTCCCTGAATATTTTTCTGTAACTGCATGTTTAATACTAGGGTCTTTGTTCAGTTTTCAAATTTTGAGTTTCATCATCAGTAAAATGAATGCAATTGCTACCTTTCCTGGTTACTGAGAGGATTAGAAATAGTATATATTAGGTGCTTCTCATAGGAACTAACACTGAAAAGGACTCAAGATCCAGAAATTTCTTTTTCTTCTGCTAGACAGAAGCTTATATAATCAGACCCACTAAGCAATATTTTTTAGAAGTTTAATCATGACAAAAGTATTTTTCATGACCCTGCATAGTCCATCTTTCAATCTTTTCACATCAGGGGACAACCATTGGTCTGCTTTGTGTTGGTATACTTTAATGTGCTTTTTAAATAATTTTGTACATGTATAAGTGTTATAATACTACCCCTACCCCAAATAATACAGATTGCACATTTCCTCATCTTACATTAGCGTGGGTACAAATGAACCATTATTCATTTATTTTATCAACTATAGTTTATAGCTTATTTTGGGCTTCCCTGGTGCCTCAGACAGTAAAGAATCTGCTTGCAATTCGGAGACCTGGGTTAGATACCTGGGTCAGGAATTTCCCCTGAAGAAGGGAATGACTACCCACTCCAGTATTCTTGGAGAATCCTCTGGAGAATTCCATGGACGAGAGGAACCTAGAGGGCTACAGTCCATGGGGTTCTCAAAGAAGTGAACATAACTGAGCAACTAAGCACTTATCGTTTACTTTAAGGTTCATGCTTTGTGTTCTACAGCTATATGCGTTTTGATAAATGTGTTATGTCATGTATCTAGCAATATAGGATCATATAGAGTAATTTCTCCTCTGTTTCATCTATTCATCTCTCCCTCTCTTGTGAACCCCTCCCTCTCAGTGCCTCACAAGCACGTACCATTCTACCATCTCTATAGATTTGCTTCCTTTTCGATGTCATGTCAGAATTATACAGTGTGTAGCCTTTTCAGTAGAGAAGGCAATGGCAACCCACTCCAGTATTCTTGCCTGGAAAATCCCATGGACTGAGGAGCCTGGTAGGCTCCCTGTCCATGGGGTCGCTAGGAGTCGGACACGACTGAATGATTTTACTTTCATTTTTCACTTTGATGCATTGGAGAAGGAAATGGCAACCCACTCCAGTATTATTTGGAGAATCCCAGGGACAGGGAACTAGGTGGGCTACCGGCTCTGAGGTCGCAGAGAGTCACACAAGACTGAAGCGACTTAGCAGCAGCAGCAACAGCAGCAGCAGCCTTTTCAGACTGTTTTCTATACATTAACAGTATATATTTATGGTTCTTTCATGTCTTAGAGCTTAATAGCTTAAGTCTTTTTAGAAATGAAGAATCTGTTTGTCTTGGGTTTGATCCCTGGGTTGAGAAGATCTCCGGAAAAGGAAAAGGCTACCCACTCCAGTATTCTGGCCTGGAGAATTCCAAGGGCTGTATAGTCCATGGAGTCACAAAGAGTCAGATGCAACTCAGCAACTTTCACTTTCAGGTATACCATAGTTTACTTACCATTCACCGTCTGAAGAACATCTTGGTTGCTTTCAAATTTTGATGATTTGTAAATTATTATTAACTAAAAGGTCCATAGGTTTTTAAATAAAGTTATTATAAACAGTTGTATTCAGGTTGTTGCGTAGAGAAAACTTTTCATTTTCTGTGGGTAAATACCAAGGAGCACTATTGCTGAATTGTGTGCAATGTTATTTTGGTTTTATTGTAAATTGATGAACTATCTTCCAAAGTGAATATTATGTTTTGCATTCCCACTAGCAATGAATGAGAGCTCCTGTTGCTCTATCTTGGCTAGCATGTGTCTTTTTAAAAAATTATCTATTCTAGATAAATTGGGAGGGGGGGTTCAAGGATTGGGAACACTTGTACACCCGTGATGGATTCATGTTGATGTATGGCAAAACCAATACAATATTGTAAACTAATTAGCCTCCAATTAAAATAAATAAATTAAAAAATCTATTCTAATGTAGTTGTATTTCATTATCCTAAGTTGTAATTTTCTTATGACATATGATGTTGAGCATCTTTTCGTATCTTTATTTTACATCTGTATATCTTATTTGGTGAGATGACTATTCAGATGTTTTGTTTATCTTCTTAACTGAGTTTCTTATTTTGTTATCACTGAGTTTGAGGAGTTCTTTGTATATTTGGATTTAAGTCCCCTATCTGATATGTGTTTTGAAAATATTTTCTCCAAATCTGGCTTGTCTTTCTTTCTTTTTTTTTTTTTCTAACTTTCTTTATTATTTTTATTGGAGTATAATTGTTTTACAATGTTGTGTTAGTTTTTGCTGTACAACAGAGTCAATCAGCCATATGTATACATACATCCTTTCCCTCTTGAAACTTCTTCTTTTCTTTTTTTTTAGTTTTTATTTTTTATTTATATATTTTTTCCTGTAACTGAAAATCTTTTCTTTTCTATTTTAAATTTCTATTTTTACTTTATTTTGCTTTACAATACTGTATTGGTTTTGCCATCTTGCACAGAGTAGTGCTATTTAATTTTCATAAAGTCTAACATTATTTTTTCTTTAATAGATCATGTTTTGTTGTTGTATCTAAAATTCATTTAAAGAAAATATTTAAGATAGTTATGTTATAAATGGAGGAGATGAAGGGACATAAAGGAAGAATGGTTTCTACACTTGACTATAGTAAAGTGTTAACAGTAGTAGACTGTGATAAGTAATGCATATATGATATAGAGCAACCCTTAAAAACTATATAAAGAATCATGCTAAAAACGCAAGAGATAAATAGAATTCTAAAAAAAAAAAGTTCATGTAACCCTCAGAGAGTCAGGTAAAAGAAGATAGAAACATATAAAGCTAAGAGAACAGAGGAAAATTTTTAAAAAGTAGACTTAAGCCCTAGTACATTAATAAATATACTAGGTTTAAATGACTTAAATATACCATTTAAAAGGAAAGAGATTGTCACAGTGAAACCATGTGAACCTTAATCAAAAGAAAGCAGTAGTGGCTATGTTTATGTCAGGTAAACAATGCTTTAGAACAACAACAACAACTAAAATCCTAAAAGAGGTACATTTTATAATGATAAAATTCACTTAGAAGGTATGGCAATTTCAAAATATATGTTCCAAACAATAGAGCTATAAAATACATGAAGTAAAAATTGATAAAGCTGAAATGAGATATAGACAAATACGTAAGTACGGTTGGCAACTTCAGCAATCTTCTCACCAAAGTTGGCAGAACAATTAGAAAACCAGTAATTATATAGAAGAACTCAACACCACCATAAATCAACAAGATCTAATTGACACTTATAGAATATTCAACCCAACAGGTTACTTCAGGAGTGAAAAGCCAGATAAAAGGATTTTCCACGCTTGCTCATCAACAGGAATTCTGGTTAGATTTTACTGGTCAGCAGTATTATACAAAATTGGAAAGACAGTGTTATGGACTGTATATTGGTATCTCTGAAACATCATATTATGAGCTTTAACACCAAATGTGGAGATAGAAACCTTGGGAGGCAATTAGGGTTGATAATGATGTAGTTATCATTATGGGATTGTTGGATATGTAAGAAGACAAAGAGAAATTTATCTCTCTGTGGATCTAAGGACACATAGAGAAGGCAAGCCAGGGAGTTCTCTCATAAGGAACTTAAATGACCAGCACACTGATTTTGAATTTCCCAGCCCCCAAAACTATGAAAAATAAATGTCTTTTGCTTGAGGCACCTGATCTATGTGTGTGCTCAGTCACTTAGCCATGTCTGACTCTTTGCAAACCCATAGACTGTAGCTTGCAAAGTTCCTCTGTTCATGGGATTCTCCAGCCAAGAACAGTGAAGTGGATTGCCACTTTCTACTTCAGTTTAATCTATAACCTTTTGATACAATAGTCCAATCAGACCACAAAATGTAGAACTTGAGAAATGTAGAAAAAATTATATACTGGAAGCTACTACTAGTAGGTAGCTAAAATCACTGTTCATTTTCAGCAGTGTTAAAACAAATTTTAACATTAATTCTTTTAAACCTCAAGCATGTCAATTTTTGTAGTATCATCCCTCTTTGCTTTATCAAGCTTCCACAAAACTGTTTTGTCTTCCTTGGTTCTCTCAGTCTTCCCGTTGGTTTTTGAGTTTCTTTTACCCATATTATATTTTTCTTACTCAAAGTAGCTATGGTCTTTAAATTTTCCTTACTTGTCAATACAGTTCCACACATTAAAGATATCTGAGAAGCTCATTAACTTGTGTAGAGTAGGTAACTTCCTAAATAATGGAGATATTGTAGTGATGAAGAAGAAACGTGGGTCACTTCGATGTCCAGACTCACACTTGGACGTTAGTGGAATGAGGCACTTAATCATCGCTTTGTTGGGGGTGGACATGAGAATGAAGAGTCATTTTGTGTACTCTATCATTCATTAATACAATGTTTACATATTGGAAAAGCTAATTTACAAATTTGCTTACAAATATCTAACTTATTAATTCCTTTTTGGAACATGTTCTTTTGATAATATTGAAATAGTCCTTTAAATTACTATATAACCCTTTGTAATAGACTAAGTAATATATTATGGACAGTTGAGTGAACATAATACAAATCAGTCTTTTGGACACTCAAATCTATTAACTGTCAGTTGAGTCTCCTTAAAGTAGTTCTAATTATGGTATTGTTCAGCCTTCCAAACCTTAATTGGGTTACATTCTACACACACACACACATGCACACACATCATACACAAAATGTCCAAGTACTTACCATGATTAACAAGATGCTTTGTAATGATGATTGATCAAATGGTTGACAATTTTTACATTTGTACCTCTTTTCATGTTCTCCTAGTTGAAAGAATGACTAGCAATTCTCCTAACGCATTTTACTCTTCCAGAATCACTGCAGATGGTGACTGCAGCCATGAAATTAAAAGACACTTACTCCTTGAAAGAAAAGTTATGACCAACCTAGATAGTATATTCAAAAGCAGAGACATTACTTTGCCGACTAAGGTCTGTCTAGTCAAGGCTATGGTTTTTCCTGTGGTCATGTATGGATGTGAGAGTTGGACTGTGAAGAAGACTGAGCACCGAATAATTGATGCTTTTGAACTGTGGTGTTGGAGAAGACTCTTGAGAGTCCCGTGGACTGCAAGAAGATCCAACCAGTCCATTCTGAAGGAGATCAGCCCTGAGATTTCTTTGGAGGGAATGATTCTAAAGCTGAAACTGCAGTACTTTGGCCACCTCATGCAAAGAGTTGACTCATTGGAAAAGGCTCTTATTCTGGGAGGGATTGGGGGCAGGAGGAGAAGGGGACGACAAAGGATGAGATGGTTGGTTGTCATCACTGACTCAATGGATGCGAGTCTGAGTAAACTCTGGGAGCTGGTGATGGAAAAGGAGGCCTGGCATGCTGCGGTTCATGGGGTCACAAAGAGTCGGATATGACTGAGCTGAACTGAACTTTGGGCTCAATCATTCTGCCATTTAGTATGGGATAATTTATCTCAAGTCTATGTGTGAAAATTTGACTTATTATTTTTATTCTAGCTTAAAAGTGATCATATTTCCAATATCTTTTCTAACATATGTTAGCTTTCTCTCCTCCGAATTCTTACAGTTATTTATCTCTACCTCAGAGAGCAATTCCTTGTGTCTATAATTTTATTTCTTTATAAATTAAGGGGATGTTAAATTTGATACCTTCCTGCTATCCAGGCTCAACTAAAATTCTACAGTTGATATCAAATTGAGATGCTATCATATGTGCACAAATTTCCACTAGGTGACACCTAAATTCGTCTATCTTGTTTTCCAATAACTAATCACAAGAAGATCAGTCAGAGAACTTGGAAGTGGTAAATTTTCTTGAGAAGTTGTTAAGGATTTATTCATAATGTCTCTTCTACCTATCGTGGTGAAAAACATAAAATGCAGGGAGATCCATACTAGACCTCACTCCTGGATTTATGTTTGAAGAATTTTGCTAGTTCTAGTGCTGACAAGTGACTAGAATTATATATAGTAAAAAAACTATTGAAAGAAAATGACGTATGCCCTGCACTTTTTTTTTTGCTTCTGACACTTGATCATTAAAGTGTACACCACATTAACAAATTGAAAAATAAAAGCCATATGATTATCTCAATAGATGCAGAGAAAGCTTTTGACAAAATTCAACAGCCATTTATGATAAAAACTCTCCAGAAAGCAGGAATAGAAAGAGCATACTTCAACATAACAAAAGCCATATATGACAAACCCACAGCAAACATTATCCTCAGTGGTGAAAAATTGAAAGCATTTCCCCTAAAGTCAGGAACAAGACAAAGGTGCTGACTTTCACCACTACTATTCAACATAGTTCTGGAAGTTTTGGCAAAAACAATTAGAGCAGAAAAAGAAACAAAAGGAATCCAAACTGGAAAAGAAGTAAAACTCTCACTGTTTGCAGATGACGTGATCCTCTACATAGAAAACCCTAAATACTCTCCCAGAAAGTTACTAGAGTTAATCAATGAATATAGTAAAGTGGCAGAATGTAAAATCAACACACAGAAATCCCTTGCATTCCTATACACTAATAATGAGAAAATAGATAAAGATATTAAGGAAACAATTCCATTCACTATTGCAATGAAAATAATAAAATAAGTAGGGATATATCTACCTAAAGAAACTAATGACCTATATGTAGAAAACTATAAAACATTGGTGAAAGAAACCAAAGAGGACACTAATAGATGGAAAATATACCATGTTCATCGATTGGAAGAAATACAGTGAAAATGAGTATACTACCCAAAGCAAACTATAGATTCAGTGCAATCCCTATCAAGCTACCAGTGGCACTTTTCACAGAGCTAGAACAAATAATTTCACAATTTGTATGGAAATAGAAAAAACCTCGACTAGCCAAAGCAATCTTGAGAAAGAAGAATGGAACTGGAGGAATGAACCTGCCTGACTTCAGGCTCTACTACAAAGCCAGTCATCAAGACAGTATGGTACTGGCACAAAGACAGAAATATAGATCAGTGGAACAAATAGAAAGCTGAGAGATTAATCCACATACCTATGGACACTTTATCCTCAACAAAGAAGTGAAGAATATACAATGGAGAAAAGACAATCTCTTTAACAAGTAGTTCTGGGAAAACTGGTCAACTACTTGTAAAATAATGAAACTAGATCACTTTCTAACACCACACACAAAAATAAACTCAAAATGAATTACAGATCTAAACGTAAGACCAGAAACTATAAAACTCCTAGATGAGAACATAGACAAAACACTCTCCGACATACATCATGGCAGGGTCCTCTATGACCCACCACCCAGAATATTGGAAATAAAAGCAAAAATAAACAAATGGGACCTAATTAAACTTAGAAGCTTCTGAACAACAAAGGAAACTACAAGCAAGGTGAAAAGACAGCCTTCAGAATGGGAGAAAATAATAGCAAAAGAAGTAATTGACAAACAACAAATTTCAAAAATATACAAGCAACTTATGCTGCTCAATTCCAGAAAAATAAATGACCCAATCAAAAAACGGGCCAAAGAACTAAACAGAAATTTCTCCAAAGAAGACATACAGATGGCTAACAAACACAAGAAAAGATGCTCAACATCATTTATTATCAGAGAAATGCAAATCAAAACCACAATGAGGTACCATTTCACGCCAGTCAGAACTGTTGTGATCCAAAAGTCTATGAGCAATAAATGTTGCATTTCCACTGTTGGTGGGAATGCAAACTAGTACAGCCACTATGGAGAACAGTCTGGAGATTCCTTAAAAAACTGGAAATAAAATTGCTTTACGACACAGCAATTCCACTGTTGGCATACACACTGAACAAACCAGAATTGAAAGAGACACATGTACCCCAATGTTCATCACAGCACTGTTTATAATAGCCAGGACATGGAAGCAACCTAGATGTCCACCAGGAGATAAATGGATAAGAAAGCTGTGGTACATATACACAATGGAGTATTATTCAGCCAATAAGACTACATTTGAATCAGTTCTAATGAGGTGGATGAAACTAGAGCCCGTTATACAGAGTGAAGTGAACGAGAAAGAAAAACACCAATACAGTATACTAATGCATATATACTATCTAGGTTGGTCATAACTTTTCTTCCAAGGAGTAAGTGTCTTTTAATTTTATGGCTGCAGTCACAATCTGCAGTGATTTTGGAGCCCCCCAAAATAAAATCTGACACTGTTTCCACTTTTTCCCCATCTATTTCCCATGAAGTGATGGAACCGGATTCCATGATCTTCATTTTCTGAATGTTGAAATTTAAACCAACTTTTTCACTCTCATCTTTCACTTTCATCACGAGGCTTTTTAGTTCCTCTTCACTTTCTTCCATAAGGGGGTTTCATCTGCATATCTGAGGTTATTGATATTTCTCCCAGCAATCTTGATTCCAGCTTGTGTTTCTTCCAGTCCAGTGTTTCTCATGATGTACTCTGCATATAAGTTAAATAAGCAGGGTGACAATATGCAGCCTTGATGTACTCCTTTTCCTATTTGGAACCAGTCTGTTGTTCCATGTCCAGTTCTAACTGTTGCTTCCTGACCTGCATACAGATTTCTCAAGAGGCCAGTTAGGTGGTCTGGTATTTCCATCTTTTCAAAATTTTCCACAGTTTATTTCCTGTGGTCATGTATTTGTGTGAGAGTTGGACTCTGAATAAGGCTGAGTGCCAAAAAAGTGATGCTTTTGAACTGCTGTGTTGGAGACGACTCTTGAGAGTCTCTTGGACTGCAAGGAGATCCAACCAGTCCATTTTGAAAGAGATTAGCCCTAGGATTTCTTTGGAAGGAATGATGCTAAAACTGAAACTCCAGTACTTTGGCCACCTCATGAGAAGAGTTGACTCATTGGAAAAGACTCTGATGCTGGGAGGGATTGGGAGCAGGAAGAGAAGGGGACGACCGAGGATGAGATGGATGAATGGCATCATGGACTCGATGGACATGAGTCTGAATGAACTCCAGGAGATGGTGATGAACAGGGAGGCCTGGCATGCTGCGATTCCTGGGTCGCAAAGAGTCGGATATGACTGAGTGGCTGAACTGAACTGAACTGAACTGAATGCATATCTATGGAATTTAGAAAGATGATAACAATAACCCTGTATGCAAAACAGCAAAGAGACACAGATGTATCAAACAATCCTTTGGACTCTGTGGGAGAGGCATAAAGTGGGATGATTTGGGAGAATGGCATTGAAACATGTATAATATCATATAAGAAATGAATCGCCATTCTAGGTTTGATGCAGGGTGCAGGATGACTGGGGCTGGTGCACTGGGATGACCCAGAGGGATGGTATGGGGAGGGAGGTGGGAGGGGTGTTTCAGGATTGAGAACATGTGTACTCCCATGGTGGATTCATGTTGATGTATGGCAAAACCAATTCAATATTGTAAAGTAAAATAATAAAAAAATAAATATTGTAACCAGAAAAAAAAAGTAACATGAGGGAGAGAGACTGGCTTGATCTACCTTGATGGGAGGGTGAATAGAGAAGGCTACAACAAAAAAGTTGTATTTTTTATTATTGATGGATTTCTCCTGAATCAAGTATAGCTTTAGAAAGAAGCCAGATTTGAGTGAGCTTCAAAGGACCTCACTCAAGATATCTTCCTTCAAGAAGAGGCATCTTCAGTGTTATCTCAGAGGAAGTTTACCAATAGTAGAAATGCATCAAGATAGATAGATTAGACTTTGGCTCATATGATTTTGGAGACTGAACAAGTTCCGGTACTTGCCAAGTGAGGTCATCAATAATCTTGAGCCCCAGGAGAGTTAGTGGTGCAGTTCCACTCTGATATTCTGAATCCAAAGGCTTGTGATGAGAAAAGTTAATAGCATAATTCCAGTGTAAAAGTAACAGGTCCAAGCCCTAAGAAGAATCAATATTTCAATTCCAGTATGAAGGCCAGACAAAGTCAAAATCCTAGCCCAAAAATCATTAGGCAGGAATAACTACCTCTTACTTGGGAAAAAGTCAGCTCTTTTGTGATACTAACTGACTGAATGAGGCCCACCCCCACCAGAGAGGGTACTCTGCTTTACTCAGTTTACTGATTCAAAAGTTGATATCAATATAAACCACCAACACCGAAGCATCCAGATCAATGTTTGAGCAAACAACTAATTACCCCACAGACTAGTCAAGCTGGGGAATACAAATTATAAGCACACTCAGTAAGCAGAGATAAAAAGCTTACATTAACTGACTGGTTAAAGGATGAGATATGGAGTAAATCTCACATTCTTCAGGTCAGAGAGATCTCTTAGGAAACCCATACATATGCAATAGGTCAAAGGGCAAGTATTCACACATCCAACACATTCAGAGCACACCAGCACTAAGTCAAGTTTCAGTTCAGTTCAGTCGCTCAGTCGTGTCCGACTCTTTGCGACCCCATGAATAGCAGCACGCCAGGCCTCCCTGTTCATCACCATCTCCCGGAGTTCACTCAGACTCACGTCTATCGAGTCAGTGATGCCATCCAGCCATTTCATCCTCTGTCGTTCCCTTCTCCTCCTGCCCCCAATCCCTCCCAGCATCAGAGTCTTTTCCAATGAGTCAACTCTTCTCATGAGGTGGCCAAAGGACTGGATTTTCAGCTTTAGCATCATTCCCTCCAAAGAAATCTCAGGGTTGATCTCCTTCAGAATGGACTGGTTGGATCTCCTTGCAGTCCAAGGGACTCTCAAGAGTCTTCTCCAACACCACAGTTCAAAAGCATCAATTCTTAGGTGCTCAGCCTTCTTCACAGTCTAACTCTCACATCCATACATGACCACAGGATAAACCATGGCCTTGACTAGATGGACCTTAGTTGGCAAAGTAATGTCTCTACTTTCGAATATACTATCTAGGTTGGTCATAACTTTTCTTCCAAGGAGTAAGTGTC
Organism: Nanger dama; assembly: GCA_917880005.1. Classification (NCBI taxonomy): domain Eukaryota; kingdom Metazoa; phylum Chordata; class Mammalia; order Artiodactyla; family Bovidae; genus Nanger; species Nanger dama. The sequence continues at coordinate 12,007,028 of CAKJTW010000014.1, forward strand.
TTTTAATTTCATGGCTGCAGTCACCATCTGCTTTAGAGTCAAGTAAAAATTGCTTTCCTTATTTCTGAAATCCCCTCTCTTGCAGTTGTGAAAGAACCAGAGGCAGTCGTGTTCTGCTGATTTTCAATATGACTGAGACCCTAGTTGGAAGGAAGTAGGCTTTGAATCAGAGAAGAAAAGGCAACATTACTATCAGAGTCAGGCAACATTACTATTGGAGTGGATTTGTTGTTTTAGTCACTGAATAATCAGATAGTTGAATTATGAAATGAACTCTTTAGGGCCACAAAAGGTCCTTCATTTCCAGCTTTTTATTCAATTTAATGCAATGTATCAAAGAATCATGGTATATAATAGTATTTTCTTCTATTATGTGCTTCTTAATAATAAAATTCATGATAACTCTATGTTCATTTTATAATAGGTAAATTATCCTATATACTAGAAATATAGAAGCTTTAGTATAAGAAGATATAGAAAACAAAAAAGAATAACAATTCCAAATTTTTGCAGTTGCAAATTTCTCTTATTATCCTGATGGATACTTCCACCTTAGAAGATAAATTGTTATAGCTTGTTCCTGTTTACCTTGGTTACTAAGACCATATAATGATAACCAAGCGAGAATTACCTCATGCTCTTAAATGAGGTTTATGATTATTTTATATTGAATACTGGGCATTTATCAGGGCATTGGAGGTACAACATTAACTCCTAATTTTAAGAATAATGTTTGGGAGTTGACTATATAGGGAAATAAGTATAGTAATCAAATAAAGCCTAATTAGTAACTAAATAGCACAATATACTATAAGTGTTGTTACAGAACTGTGTAACAAACCACTCTAAAACTTAATGGATAAAACATTTATTTTGCTGATAAATGTACAATCTCGACAGAGTTTGTTAATAACAGCTCTCTGGCTCCACTGGATTCGCCTGAAGGTATCTGGGCCAGGAACATTCAAGTAGCTGGGACTGGAAAAATGGGAGCCTCTCAGTCATCTTTCTTTATCTCTGTGTTCTCTGTACATAATTTCTCCAGCATTGCCTTTTAAATAATGGCGAACTTCCTCTGTATAGACTTGAGACTACTAAGGTAAATGTCAGCAATGAAAATCTGGTGAAAGTTGATCACCTTTTATGATCCTGCCTCAGAAATCATGCAATATCACTTCCCAATAATCTAGCTTCGTGGGTATGCAAGATTATATTTCTCACCTTACAAAGAATGAGTGTTAATGTTACATCCTAAGAATAAAATATCGACTGGTGCATTGCATGTGGAAAATGTATTCAGCCACAGGTGGACAGAAGAGGAGGACCTGTTTCAGACTGAAGAAGTCAAGAAAGTCCTCCAGGAGTGGGAGTCAGAAATTCAGTACAGGAATCACCTGGCTCTCCCTCACTTGAGTCTCTGTCTACTCATCAAGCCATTCTTCACACTACATTTTACACCAATAAAATGCAAATTGGATGTCACCCCATGCCAAACACCAGGCATTTATTTCCCAGTTTCAAGAACCTATACCAGCACTGTCATATAGAGTTTATTGCGATAGTCTCTCTGCTGCTGCTGCTAAGTCGCTTCAGTCATGTCTGACTCTTAGCGATCCCTTGGACTGCAGCCTACCAGGCTCCTCCGTCCATGGGATTTTCCAGACAAGCGTACTGGAGTGGGTTGTCATTGCCTTCTCCGATAGTCTCTCTGCTATACCTTGTAGTAGCAACTAGCTTGATTCTGCCTATGGAAGATTTAAAATGTGACTATTACAACTGAATATTTAATTTCATTTAATATAAATTAATTGTAATTATTTAAATGCTATATGTGACCACTATTAACATTTTGAAAAGCACAGACATTTTGAGATAAATTCAAAGTCCTTAAATTTACATTTTAAAATCCTTGTAACATCACAATGCTATTATTATTCTATTTTAAAGGCAAGAAAACTGAGTTTAATGAGAATTTTTTTTTTCTATTTAAGATGGTAGAATATGCCTTGTAATCTGAAAATGTTATTTAACCTAGGTCAATGCAAATACTGAGAACTTCTATGTGCAACATTCAGCGTTAAGTTGAGAAAACACTTTCAGTGGGATCTGCTTTACTGGCATTCTTTTCTGTAATGTGACATTTTACAACTTCATACACTTTAAGAGGTTAACTAACCATGGAAAATAAAATCAAGGTGTGCTCTAATCCTCTTTGAACTATTGATGATATCTAAATGTGGGTAATTGAGTTACTTTTACAAGACTTTTTAAGTGATCGTATTGTTTATACTCCAGAGCGTTTTTGCATAACTTGTTATACCTGTGTTGTTGTTGGTCTTGGGCACAAAGCAATTTTAAGCATTGTTAGTTCTCTTTAGATTACCTCCCCTAAAAAGGTAGTGAAATAGTCTCTTTAACAGACCTTTAACAATACAGTGATTTACAGATCCACAATATTGCCCAAACAGAATTTTTATTGACATGAACTTATTTAGCCAAATATTTTTGACAGAACACTAAAGAAAGAAAGAAAGAAAGAAAGTGAAGTCACTCAGTCTTGTCCAACTTTTTTCTACCCCATGGACTGTAGCCTACCAGAATCCTCTGTCCATGGGATTCTCCAGGCAAGAATACTGGAGCGGGTAGCCATTCCCTTCTCCAGGGCATGTTTTCAATACAGGGATGAACCCTAGTCTCCTGCATTGTGGTTAGACACTTTACCATCTGAGCCACCAGGGAAGCTCTGAAACACAATAACATTTACCTCAGTACCTTAAATTAGCAAAACAGAAGATACCAAGTTGATAAAAAGTCATATGTTAAGAACGGACCTGAAAGAGATCTGAGTGGTCACTTTTACGTACTTATATAATCTCTTTTCTGAGAAGGCAATGGCAACCCACTCCAGTAGTCTTGCCTGGAAAATCCCATGGACGAGGAGCCTGGTAGGCTGCAGTCCATGTGGTCGCTAGGAGTCAGACACAACTGAGCGACTTCACTTTCACGCATTGGAGAAGGAAATGGCAACCCAATCCAGTGTTCTTGCCTGGAGAATCCCAGGGACAAGGGTCCCTGGTGGGCTGCCGCCTCTGGGGTTGCACAGATTGGATATGACTGAAGTGACTTAGCAGCAGTAGCAGCAGCATAATCTCTCTTTTGGTCTATATAGTCTAATCCATAAATTAGTCATCTTATTTTCAACTCATGATTTCCTTTTACATTTTCTAGGTAAAAGAAAGAAACGAACAAACTTGACAGGCAAGATAAAAAATGAGCGATTAAAATTCTCTTTATTTTGAGTTGTAATTCACAGTTCCTGTAGATTAGTAAAGAGCAATATTTGAAAAGTTGACTATTTTGATGTTTGTTTGTTACACTTAGGATAAAAACAACTTTCCCCCATGTGCAGTCAACCTATGAATGCAAAGCACCCATTTTTACAGGAAAGAGACATCCTTCAAGGGTCATAAATCTAAATATCCCATCTAAATTTACCTGCATTTCCTTTTCACTGAAAATTTCCTTGTAGGATGAAAAGTGATCTGACTGTGGAGATCAGAACAGTATTTCAGCAAACTGGTTCTCCAAGTGCCAGCTGTCCCTGGAGCACACAGTTGGGAAGCAGAACATCAAGTGAGACAGAATTCCCTGGCAGGTGATGGTACTGGTGTCTAGGACTGAGTATTGGCTTTGCCTGCTACATTCAGCCTAAAATAAAAGAGAAAATGTAAATGAAACATACTCCAGGCAGATGAATTTGGGAGACTACATATTATTCAATTCTGTATTCATCCTACTTTTTTTTTTTTTTTTAGTTCATGAGACTGAGAAAATATTGTATTGAATAACAGAAATAAATATTTGATTCATCTTTGCCAGAAAGTCAGTGAATTTTCTCACACGAGTCATTTCACCTGGAGCTTTCTCTTCTGGATTTGTAATTAATACTTAAATTACTGGCTTGTCTCAACAAATAAATCAGTCATGCAAGTAAAATCACTAGTTACCCCAAACTGGTTGGTTGCTTAGTTGTTCAGTTGCTTAGCTCTCCAGGCTCCTCTGTACTTGAAATTTCCCAGGTAAGAATACTGGAATGAGTTGTCATTTCCTATTCCATGGGGTCTTCATGACCCAGTGACTAAAACCACAACTTTTGAGTCTCCTGCATCAACAGGTGGTTTCTTACCACTGCACCACCTACTCCAACGTCTCAAACTTTAGTGTGCATCAGGATCACCTGGAGAATAAGTTCAGTCTTTCAAACATTGTATGAGCAAAAAGACAACCAGTAACTTCAACTGATTTCCTTCTTTCTAATAGGAAAAGTAACAGGACACAGGTTTTAGTAAACAGGTTTCATTAGGAATAAAACAAAAATAGTTTAAGTAAGTATATTTAATTTTTTTTCTAAATTAGGGCACAGAAAATAACACTGTATAGTTTTAGTGCAAGTAGTTATATAACCATTCTTATATCATTTGATAAAAAATAATGGTATGAGTTTATATTATACAACTCCAGATTACTAAAAAGGAAAAAAAAATTGTTTCCTTTAAATAATCTTCAGAAATAAATGACCTATTTATAGACTTTAAAATGAATCATTGTAGTAGGGCAAACAGCATTTCCTCCAAATTCATGCTTATCCTAAATCTGAGAGTGAACCATATTTTAAAATGATCTTTGCAGGTGTAACTAAGAATTGAAACAAAATCATACAATGTTAGAGAGGGCCCTGAATCCAATGAAAATGTCCATATAAGAGACATAAAAGGACACAGATACAGAGAAGAGGGCAATGGATGCAGAGTTTGAGTATCTACAGGCCAAGAGTTGCCCAAGGTTGACAGTGATCATCAAAATCCAGCAGAAAGTCAAGGAGCAATTCCTTTTGCAGAGCCTCTAGAAGAATCAATCACCTGGCACCACCTTGATTTTGGATTTCTGGTCTATTGAATTGCGAGAGAATAAATTCGTGTTAAGGCACCAAGTTTTGATAAATTGTTACAGCAGCCCTAGGGAATTAATGCATCAGAGTAGGTATGAAAACAGACATATGAGACGTTTAAAGTGTTTACCTTGTATTTTATCAAGTACTTTGTTACATGCAGAAATTCCCCAAAATGTTTTTGAGTCCCATTGAAAACTGGTCCCTAAAAGACTTCTTGAGCTTCCCAGTTGGCTGAATGGTTTAAAAAAAAAAATCCACCTGCCAATGCAGGAGACTCAGGTTTAATCCCTGGATTGAGAAGATGCCCGGGAGAAGGAAACAGTAACCTACCCCAGTATTCTTGCCTGAAAAATCCCATGGACAGAGGAGCCTGGTGGGCTACAGGCAGTGGGGTCACAAAGAGTCACACACGACTTGGCAACTAAACAACAGAACAACAGCAGTAGTAGGAGACTTCCTAGTTCTCTTCATTGTTTCCACTGTCACTTATTATGACATCTTGAGACTTTTTGGTTGACACTTATTTTCCACTTTGACCTTCAGGTCCTCCTTATACTATTTGCTCTGCCACTACTCTTCCGATAACAAGGTTATATAGCAATTGTGTACACACACAGAACTTTATATCTCAGACAGCAGGCAATAGCGCTGGGTAATTCTTGTGGTTTCAGTCTCTAACCAAACATGTAAACAAATCTGCTTGCAGATTTTTAAAGGCTGAGTAGTTTGTTAAAGAACAACCAACCAATAAAGCTACACATGCATACACACATACTTGTGTGCACTCCTACATTCGGAAAAACAATTTTTCACCGTATGCCTATTTTAACTTTATTGTTATGATACTCTGTTTTCAAAGGTCCAATTACTTCCTTAGCACAGATGCCCCACCAGCAAGAGATTTACAAAAGAGAAAGCTTTAACATATGCTAATTGACATGGTGCTGGTTCAATTTGTGATGCAGCATAGGCAATATTACAATTCTCAACTGCTCTACTAAAGAGCAATTATTGAGCATTTTAAGGTCATATCAAAACTGTCTTTCCTGGTGGACTGTCAATACAGAGTCCCATCTGTATCCATAAGAAATGTACAATTTATGCTATATTAATTAGTTTATAAATAATTCATAAAATAATATGCCTGCTTACCAAGACCTATATTGAATTTCAGCAGCTTTAGATTTACCATTTGCCTTTTCCCTCCGATATATGTTTTTTTAATCCCTTTAAGGAGTGAATGACTTTAAAGAGTTTATTGTATTCCCATTTAATTGTTTGACTATGAGTCAGAGCAATTAATATACTGATGTTTCATTGAATTTATTGTAACAAAAAAGGAACTTGATCAGAGAATCATCGATATAGCAGAGGTTGCGTTAATTTTTTTGGACATATGTATATTATTGTCCCATGTTTAAAAATGTAAAGATTTCAGTTTATCCATAAAGCAGTATGTGTGTCCATTTTGCTCCTAATTATGTATGTGTGTGTATACCGTATATGTCTACATATATTCAGTATACACATAATGGCACTCAACTTGCCTATCATTTAGTGCAGAAATTACAAAATATCATTTGTGAGTCAAATACAGCATACACCTGTTAGTTTTAACTTTACAATGTTTTTCTTTGGTTTTTAAGCTTCCATTATGATTTTTTCAAAATTTAAAAATTGACAGTTTTCATATAATTTAGAATACAGACTTATCTTGATAAATGAAAATATGATAGATAAAGAAGCTTACTGTAAGTCACAATTATCAAAAGTTTAATGATATTTTGCTCATAATATTATCTATGAGACTAATTGCTATTGCTAATTGCTATTACTTGTAAGAATAATTGGAAAGCAAGTATATGTGTGATGAATTTTTAATATTTCAACTTGTCCACGTTGAACTTTATTTCCTAGAATCCTCTTCCCTGTATTTTCCAGAGCTATGGATGGAGATTCATGACACTGTGCAGGAGGCAGTGATCAAAACATTCCTAAGAAAAACAAATGCAAAAAGGCAAAATGGTTGTCTGAGGAGGGAGAGAAGAGAAAAAGAGAAGAGAAAGGCAAAGGAGAAATGGAAAGATATACTCATGAGAAAGCAGAGTTCCAAAGAACAGCAAGGAGAGATAAGAAAGCCTTCCTCAGCGAACAATGCAAATAAATAGGCAAAAACAATAAAATGGGAAATACTTGAGATCTCTTCAAGAAAATTAGAGATACCAAGGGAACATTTCATGCAAAGATGGGTTCAATAAAGGACAGAAATGGTATGGACCCAACAGAAGCAGAAAGTATTAAGAAGAAGTGGCAAGAATACACAGAAGAACTATACAAAAAAGATCTTCATGACCCAGATAACCATAATAGTGTGATCACTCACCTAGAGCCAGACATCCTGAAATGTCAAGTCAAGAGGGCCTTAGGAAACATCAGTGTGAGCAAATCTAGTGGAGTTAATGGAGTCCCAGTTGAGCAATTTCAAATCCTAAAAGATGATGCTATGAAAGTGCTGCACTCTCTGCCAGCAAATCTAGAAATCTCAGTAGTGGCCACAGGCCTGGAGAAATTCAGTTTTCATTTCAATCCCAAAGAAAGGCAATGCCAAAGAATGATCAAAGTACCACACAATTGCACTCATTTCATATGCTCACAAAGTAATGCTCAAAATTCCCAATCTAGGCTTCAACAGTATATGAACTGAGAACTTTCAGATGTTCAAGTTGTGTTTATAAAAGGCAGAGGAACCAGAGATGAAATTGCCAACATCCATTGGACCATCGAAAAGAGAGTTCCAGAAAAACATCTACTTATGCTTTATTGACTAAGCCAAAGCTTTTGACTGTGTGGATCAATGAACTATGGAAAATTCTTAAAGAGATGGTAATACCAGATTACCTGACCTGTCACCTAAAAAATCTACATGCAAGTCAAGAAACAATAGCTAGAACCAGACATGGAACAATAGGGTGGTTCCAGATTGGGAAAAGAGTATGTCAAAGGTGTATATTGTCATCCTGTTTGGGGTATATCATGCAAAATGCCACGCTGGATGAAGCAGAGGCTGGACTCAAGATTTCCAGGAGAAATATCAATAACCTCACACTCACAGATGGCACCCCATCCTTATGGCAAAAAGTGAAGAAGTAAAGAGTCTTTTGATGAAAGTGAAAGAAGAGAGTAAAAACTTGGCTTAAAACTCAACATTCAAAACACGAAGATCATGGCATCCAGTCCAATCACTTCATGGCAAACAGATGGGGAGACAATGGAAAGAGTGAGAGACTATTTTCTTGGGCTCCAAAATACTGCAGATTGTGACTTTAGCCATGAAATTAAAAGATGCTTACTCCTTGGAAGAAAAGCTCTGACCAACTTAGACAGCATATTAAAAAGCAGAAATATCACTTTGCAAACAAAGGTCCACCTAGTCAAAGCTATGTTTTTGTTTTTGTTTTTTTCAAATATGAAAAATATCATGAAAAAATCCTGTATGGATGTGAGAATCGGACCATGAAGACAGCTGAGCACCAAAGAACTGACAGTTTTCAACTGTGATGTTGGAGAAAACTCTTGAGAGTCCCTTAAACTGTGGAGATCAAACCAGTTGATCCTAAAGGAAATCCTTCCTGAATATTCACTGGAAGAACTGATGCTGATGCTAAAGTTCCAATACTTTGGATACCTGATGCAAAGAAGTAACTCCTTGGAAAAGACCACGATGTTGTGAAAGATGAAGGTAGGAGGAGATGGGAGTGACAGAGGAGAAGATGGGGGTGACAGAGGATGAGATGGTTGGATCGCATCACTGATTCAATGGACATGAGTCTGAGTAAACTCAGGAAGTTGGGGATGGACAGGGAAGCCTGGTGTGCTGTAGTCCATGGAGTTACAGAGTCAGTCATGACTGAGCGACTGAAATGAACTGAACTGAGAAACTTAAAAGATATATAAGTTGCTAAAAGGAAACATTTTTAGGATATTTGTATGATACTAAGCTATTTCAATTGTCTGCAGAACTGCTAACTCAGATTTGTTCTTTTGAAACTCACAACAGTCCATAAACAGTTACTGCATCATGTTGAAATAGTATAATATATATTTATTCTAATAATTATACTTTGAAAATGTGAATGCTTGTATATTAGTTATTTTTTGTAAATTGTTACTCTAGGGGCAATATTTTTGTGCAAATACAAAGTATGTCTCTTCTGCAAGTGTATATGATTGCAATAGATTGAACTGGGTTCAATCAACCAATCAAATGAACTGGGTTTTCATCACAGACAGCCTGGTAAGCACTCATCTAAGTCGCTTTCACTTTTTCTTATAGGCATAGGGATTGTTAACTCTGCTCTGGTAGCAACGTTACAATTTATAGTAAATCATTATAATAGAAGGTAGTATGTTAGAAAAGTGTCATCTGAGTAGTGGCAGTCTGTCCTTCATGACTGATAATAAAATCCTTCATGGAAGGATCATGATTTGCATTTGGTGTTACTTGAACAGACACCTGTGACAATAAGGAAACTCTCTCTCTCTCTCTCTCTCTCTCTCTCTCTCACTCTCTCTCTCTCTCTCTCTCTCTCTATATATATATATATATATATATATTATTTAGGAGAAGGTAATGGAACCTCACTCCAGTACTCTAGCCTGGAAAATAACATGGATAGAGGAGCCTGGTAGGCTACAGTCCATGGAATCACTACAAGTCGGACACAACTAAGTGACTTAGTAGCAGTATACACACACACACACACACACACACACAAATATACTTATATATGTATGCTTAATATTTACCTATATTTAATATTATATCAATCAGTTCAGTTCAGTCCCTCAGTCATGCCCAACTCTTTGAGACCCCATGAATCGTAGTACGCCAGGCCTCTCTGTCCATCACCAGTTCCTGGAGTTCACTCAGACTCATGTCCATCAAGTCAGTGATGCCATCCAGCCATCTCATTCTCTGCTGTCCTCTTCTCCTCCTGCCCCCAATCCCTCCTAGCATCAGAGTCTTTTCCAGTGAGTCAACTCTTTGCATGAGGTGGCCAAAGTACTGGAGTTTCAGCTTCAGCATCATTCTCGCCAAAGAAATCCCAGGGCTGATCTCCTTCCAGAATGGACTGGTTGGATCTTCTTGCAGTCCAAGGGACTCTCAAGAGTCTTCTCCAACACCATAGTTCAAAAGCATCAATTCTTCGGCACTCAGCTTTCTTCACAGTCCAACTCTCAGATCCATACAGAGCACTGGAAAAACCATAGCCTTGACTAGACAGACCTTTGTTGGCAAAGTAATGTCTCTGCTTTTTATATGCTATCTAGTTTGGTCATACCTTTTCTTCCAAGGAGTAAGCGTCTTTTAATTTCATGGCTGTAGTCACCATCTGCAGTGATTTTGGAGGCCCCCAAAATAAAGTCTGACACTGTTTCCACTGTTTCCTCATCTATTTCCCATGAAATGATGGGACCAGATGCCATGATCTTATTTTTTTGAATGTTGAGCCTTAAGCCAACTTTTTCACTCTCCTTTTTCACTTTTATCAAGAAGCTTTTAGTTCCTCTTCACTTTCTGCCATAAGGGTGGTGTCATCTTCATATCTGAGGTTATTGATATTTCTCCCAGCAATCTTGATTCCAGATTGTGCTTCTTCCAGCCCAGCATTTTTCATCATGTACTCTGGATATAAGCTAAATAAGCAGGTTGACAATATACAATCTTGATGTACTCCTTTTCCTATTTGGAACCAGTCTATTGTTCCATGTCCAGTTCTAACTGTTACTTCCTGAACTGCATATAGGTTTCTCAAGAGGCAAGTGAGGTGGTCTGGTATTCCAATTTCTTTCAGAATTTTCCACAGTTTATTGTAACTCTTTGAAGCTATGATAATAATGTCATTTCATTGCAATCAGCTAAATCACTCAACTCTATAAACAAGATGGTAATGAGTATTTGTGCTATAGTCAGTTATAATTCTTCAATAGCAGATTTGGAAATAGCAACAGTTATGAAGCCATGTTCTGGATTAAGTACATGTCTGCCATAGATATGGAAGAAAGGAATTGGAGTAGCCATGTTTAATATTTGCTTTCTCTCATATCCATGTTGCTTCCATGATAAAAAGCTTTAGCTGTGTTTAACTCTTTGCAATCCTATGGTTTGTAGCCCACCAAACTCCTCTGTCCATGGCATTCTCCAGGCTAGAATACTGGAGTGGGTTGCCATGCTCTTATGCAGAGATCTCCTCAACCCAGGGATCGAACCCATGTCTCGTACTTTTCTTGCACTAGCAGTTGGGTTCTTTAGCACTAATATACCCTAAGACGTCTGATATCCATGGTACTTTTATTATGTAAAAAAAAAAAAAAAAAAAAAACTACAACATTTTTTACTATCTAACCTCAAGCAACCTTCTGAAATTTTTCTAAACAATCCTCTTTCACATTGTCTCTAAATCATCTATATTCAGTCAAAGCTGGTAGGTCAAAATATTGTTCATGATTTATGGTTATTTTATCATTTGAAAAACAAAGAAATCATCCAAATTATTTTGTGAAGTCCTCTACATCTGTAAGTTCTCAAGTTGTTTTAATAATTCATTTTTCCAAAGCATTTGTGGTTGGTCTAAAAACTGATAAGACATTTCTATCATGAGATTACCAACAAGTAAGACAAGGATGTGACCTTTCATTATATTTGAATACAGTCAAAAGCAGATTTGATTCTTCTGAGACAAATAGTTTGAATTTAAATTTGGAGAAGCTAATTATATAGAGTATTTTAATGTAACTTGCCACTTGGTGAAATATCATGATTATTAGTTACTTTATTCATGTCAACATTCTTAGCTTTATATTTCCCTGCTCCACTTACGGAATAGTCAGTCACATACATTTGGCCTCAACTTCCACAAGAGTGAAATAGAACTAAGTCTGGGTCATCCAACAACCTCCAGTGAAAATTTTATGAAGGGATCAGAAAAAGTAAAAAGAAAAAAGAGAATTCTCCCCTTCCTTTTTTTTTTTTTTTTTCTTGCATTGCTATCTTTGAAGATAATATTTTCCTGCATTCACAAAGAGATTATATATTCAAGAACAAAGTGAACAAAGAAGATATCAAAGTTAAGAAAAGGGAAAGACTATTTTCATTGATCTTTTGGATTTAGCCATACTCAAAATGTTGAATTTTTAATTAGGCTGCAAGCAAATAAATTTCCTATTTCACTCAAGTTTTGTATTCCTGTTGTTTGCAAAGAAAATATTGTAACACAGTAGATATCAACTTATATTCTTCAGAGTTGAAACGGTGGTTAATACCTTTTCATGTATAATAAACCCTAAAATACTAAGGCGACATGTCCGGGAGTGAAAAGACGCATGGACGTGCCAGAGAAGAGAGCACTTCTGGTACTTGACCTTTCAGCCTCAGCTCAGAACCAAGGCTCAGGGACATGTAAGTGGCACTTGCTCAGCCTGAACTGGGGAGATTGCCCCTATTCCTTCTTCTTGGGGAGGGTCTCTCCATGTGGTCAGGACAAAAGGCTAGTAGCTGTGTTCAGGATTTAGCTCAGGGGCTGACCCCAGGTGAAACTTCTAACTTCCTCTGCAAAATGGGCTTAACTATACACACTAGAGAAGGGAATGGCAAACCACTTCTGTATTCTTGCCTTGAGACCCCATGAACAGTATGAAAAGGCAAAAAATAGGACATTGAAAGATGAACTCCCCAAGTTGGTAGTTGCCCAATATGCTTCTGTAGATCAGTGGAGAAATAACTCTAGAAAGAATGAAAAGACAGAGCCAAAGCAAAACAACACCCAGATGTGGATGTGACTGATGAAGGGAGTAAAGTCCAATGCTGTAAAGAGCAATATTGCATAAAAACCTGTAATGTCAGGTCCATGAATCAAGGCAAATTGGAAGTGGTCAAACAGGAGATGGAAAGAGTGAACAATGACATTTTAGGAATCAGCAAACTAAAATGAAAAGAAGAGAAGCTAAAAGTAAAGGAGAAAAGGAAAGATTTGAATGCATTCCATTTGAATTAAGAGTTACAAGGAATAACAACAAGAGATAAGAAAGCCTTCACAGTGATCAATGCAAAGAAATAGAGAAAAACAAAAGAATGTGAAAGCAGTTATCTTCAAGAAAATTAGAGATACCAAGGGAGGGCTTCATGGAAAGATAGGAAAAATAAAGAACAGAAATGGTATGGACCTAACAGAAGCAGAAGATATTCAGAAGAGATGGCAAGAATTCACAGAAAAACTACACAAAACAGACCTTCATGACCCAGATAACCACAATGGTGTGACCACTCACCTACAGCCAGACATCCTGGAATAGAAGTCAAGTGGGCCTTAGAAATTAACACTATGAACAAAGCTAGTGGAGATGACAGAATTCAGGGTAAGCTATTCCAAATCCTAAAAGATGATGCTATGAATGTGCTGCACTCAATAAGCTGGCAAATCTGGAAAATACAGCAGTGGCCACAATACTAGAAAGATCAGTTTTATTCCAATCCCAAAGAAAGGCAATGCCAAAGAATGCTCAAATTACTGCAAAATTGCAATCATTTCACATGCTAGTGAACTAATGTCCAGAATTCTCTGAGCCAGGCTTCAACAGAATATGAACTTCCAGAAGTTCAAGCTGGAGTACAGAAAAGGCAGAGGAACCAGAGATCAAATTGCCAACATCCGACTGATCATCGATAAAGCAAGAGAATTCCAGAAAAAAACATCTATTTCTGCTTTATTGACTATGAAAAAGCCTTTGACTGTGTGGGCCACAATAAACTGTGGAAAATTCTTAAAGAAATGGGAATTCCAGATCGCCTGACCTGCCTCTTGAGAAATCTGTATGCAGGTCAGGAAGCAACAGTTAGAACTGGACATGGAACAACAGACTGGTTCCAAATAGGAAAAGGAGTACGTCAAGGCTGTATATTGTCACCCTGCTTATTTAACTTATATGCAGAGTGCATCATGAGAAACGCTAGGCTGGATGAAGCACAAGCTGTAATTAAGATTATCTGGAGAAACATCAATAACATCAGATATGCAGATGACACCACATTTATGGCAGAAAGTGAAGAAAGCTAAAGAGCCTCTTGACGAAAGTGAAACAGGAGAGTGAAAAAGTTGGCTAAAAATTCAACATTCAGAAAATTCATGGCATCTGGTCCTTCATTTCATGGTGAATAGATGGGGAAACAATGGGAACAGTGGGAATTTATTTTGGGGGCTCCAAAATCACTGCAGGTGGTGATTTCAGCCATGAAATTAGAAGATGTTTGCTCCTTGGAAGAAAAGTTATGACCAAGCTAGACAGCATATTAATATGCAGAGACATTATCTTACCAACAAAGTTCTGTATAGTCAAAGTTATGATGTTTCCAGTAGTCATGTATGGATGTGAGATTTGCACTATAGAGAAAGCTGAGTGCAGAAGAATTGGTGCTTTGAACTGGGATGTTGGAGAAAACTGGAGAGTCCTTTGGAATGCAAGGAGGTCCAACCAGCCCATCCTAAAGGAAATCAGTCCTGAGTGTTAATTGTAAGGACTGATGCTGAAGCTGAAAATCCAGTACTTTGGCCACATGATGTGAAGAACTGACTCGTTGGAAAAGATACGATCCTGGGAAATATTGAAGGCAGGAGGAGAAGGGGATGACAGAGGGTGAGATGTTTGGATGACATCAGTGTCTAAGTGGACATGATTTTAAATAAACTCCAGGTGTTGGTGATGGACAAGGAGGCCTGGTATACTGCAGTCCATTACATTGCAGAAAGTCGGACATGACTGAGCAATTGAACTGAACTGAACTGAAGCCCTAAATGAGAAACTTCTGGAATTTAAATATATTTATATGCATTCTCATATTTGTAATATAGTTGATGTCTTTCTCTCATAGCATCATGTTCAGAAAAGTTGCTTGAAATGATTTCAGCTTCTTAAACTTATTGAGCCTTGTTTTATGGCCTTGCATATGATCAGTCTTGGAGAATATTCCAAGTGCACTTGAATATATATTCTACTCTTTTGGATAAGATCCTCTCTCTCTCTCTCTCTCTCTCTATATATATATATATATATATATATATATGTTCTGCTTATTTTGTTCTCTTTCAATGTGATTTGACGATTATCTTTAGAGTTATGTCTGGATTCCTTTCTCATTTCTCTGTGTGTATCTATTATATATTTTCAGTTTTTGATTACCACAAGGATTATGCATGTATATATGTGCATATATACACACACACAGAGACACACACACACACATCTGTGTGAATTTATTTTGAGTTACTGATCTCTTAAATTCAAATGAATTTTTTAAACACTACATTTTACTTCATCCACTTACATTTATTGTCTTGACTTCAAATGTTATGTTTTATTGGTTTGATTATCCTTAAAAACTTATAACGAACAAGGCAATGGCAACCCACTCCAGTACTCTTGCCTGGAGAATCCCATGGACGGAGGAGTCTGGTAGGCTACAGTCCATGGGGTCGCTAGGAGTCAGACACGACTGAGTGACTTCACTTTCACTTTTCACTTTCATGAATTGGAGAAGGGATGGCAATCCAATCCAGTGTTCTTGCCTGGAGAATCCCAGGGATGGGGGAAACTGGTGGGCTGCCCTCTATGGAATCGCACAAAGTTGGACATGATTGAAATTACTTAGCAGCAGCAGCAGCAGTAAAAACTTATAAACAATATGCTATAAAACAACCAATGGATCATTGAAAAAAATCAAAAAGAAATTAAAAATAACTGAAAACAAGTGAACATCAAGTCATAAATCCAAAATCTAAGGGACACAGAAAAGCAATTCTAAGAGAGAAATTTATAGCAACATAAGCCTACCTTAGGGAACAAGAAAAATCTCAAATAAATAATCACTTAAAGTAAACAGAAAACTAAGAACAGACAGAAGCCACATTTAAAAGAAAGGAAGAATTCTTAAAGATCAGAGCAGCCATAAATTAAATAGAGGCTTAAAAAAATAGAAGAGGCCAGTGAAACTTAAGAGTTTGTTCTCTGAAAATGTAAATGAAAGTAATAAACCTTCAGATAGACTCATGACCAAAAAAGTGAGTGGATCTAGAATAGTAAAATTCAAAATGAAACAGAAAAACTTACAACAAACACCACAGAATTACAAAGCTCATAAGAGATAGGTATGAACATCATCTGTCAAAAAATGAATAACTCAGAAGAAACAGACAACTTCCTAGAAATGTACAATCTTCCAAATGAATGGAGTGGGGGTGGGGGACAAATAAATTCAAGCAGAATAATTATTTGTAATGGAATTAAGCCTATAGTAAGATAACACCCTCAAAACAAAAGTCCATAAGAAGATACTTTCTCCCAAACATTTAAAGAAGAGTTAAGGAGTTCAGCCCTGGGATTTCTTTGGAAGCAATGGTGCTAAAGCTGAAACTCCAGTACTTTTGCCACCTCATGCAAAAAGGTGACTCATTGGAAAAGACTCTGATGCCGAGAGGGATTGGGGGCAGGAGGAGAAGGGGGATGACCGAGGATGAGATGGCTGGATGGCATCACTGACTTGATGGCCGTGAGTCTTAGTTGGTGATGGACAGGGAGACCTGGCTTGCAGCGGTTCATGGGGTCCCAGATTTGGACACGACTGAGCGACTGAACTGAACTGATGATAAATCCACTGGTGTTTCATGCTAAAAGTGAAAATCTGAAAGTATTTCCTCAAAGACCAGAAAGAAGACAAAGATATCCAATTTCAACAATCAGATAATTAAAAATAAGCTAAATCAATCCAAATTGGAAATGCAGAAATAAAACTGATACTTTTGCAGATGACACGATACTATACATAGAATATGCTCAGTTCACTTCAGTCGCTCAATTGCCGTCTGATTTTTTGCAGCCCCATGAACTGCAGCACTCCAGGTCTCCCTGTCCATCACCAAATCCTGGAGTTTACTCAAATTCATCTCCATCGAGTCAGTAATGCCATCCAGCCATCTCATCATCTGTCATCCCCTTCTCCTCCTACCCACAATCTCTCCCAGCATCAGGGTCTTTCCAGTGAGTCAACTCTTCATGAGGTAGCCAAAGCATTGGAGTTTCAGCTTCAACATCATTCCTTCCAAAGAACACCCAAGATTGATCTCCTTCAGGATGGACGGGTTGGATCTCCTTGCAGTCCAATAGACTCTCAAGAGTCTTCTCCAACACCACAGTTCAAAAGCATCAATTCTTTGGTGCTCAGCTATCTTCACAGTCCAACTCTCACATCCATACATGAACACTGGGAAAACCATAGCCTTGACTAGATGGACCTTTGTTGGTAAAGTAATATCTTTGGCTTTTTAATATGCTATCTAGGTTGATCATAACTTTCCTTCCTAGGAGTAAGTGTCTTTTAATTTCATGGCTGCAGTCACCATCTGCAGTGATTTTTGAGCCCCCAAAATAAAGTCTGACACTGTTTTCAGTGTTTCCCCACCAGCAGCCAAAGATGAAGCTCTATACAGTCAGCAAAAACAAGACTGGGAGCTGACTATGGCTCAGATCACGAATTCCTTATTGCCAAATTCAGACTTATATTGAAGAAAGTAGGGAAAACCAATAGACTATTCAGGTATGACCTAAATCAAATCCCTTATGATTATACAGTGGAAGTGAGAAATAGATTTAAGGGACTAGATCTGATAGATAGAGTGCCTGATGAACTATGGACAGAGGTTCGTGACATTGTATGGGACACAGAGATCAAGACCATCCCCATGGAAAAGAAATGCAAAAAATCAAAATGGCTGTCTGAGCAGGCCTTATAAAAAGCTGTGAAAAGAAGAGAAGTGAAAAGCAAAGGAGAAAAGGAAAGATATTCCCGTTTGAATGCGGAGTTCCAAAGAATAGCAAGGAGAGATAAAAAAAAGCCTTCCTAAGCTATCAATGCAAAGAAATAGAGGAAAACAACAGAATCGAAAAGACTAGAGCTCTCTTCAAGAAAATTAGAGATATCGAGGGAACATTTCATGCAAAGATGGGCTCAATAAAGGACAGAAATGGTACGGAACTAACAGAAGCAAAAAATATTAAGAAGAGGTGGCAAGAATACAGAGAAGAACTGTACAAAAAAATATTCATGACTCAGATAATCACGATGGTGTGCTCACTCACCTAGACCCAGACATCCTGGAATGTGAAGTCAAGTGGGCCTTAGAAAGCATGACTATGAACAAAGCTAGTGGAGGGGATGGAATTCCAGTGGAGCTGTTTCAAACCCTGAAAGCTGATGCTGTGAAAGTGCTACACTCATTATGCCAGCAAATTTGGAAAACTCAGCAGTGGCCACAGTCCTGGAAAAGGTCAGTCTTCATTCCAATCCCAAAGAAAGGCAATACCGAAAGGCAGTACCAAAGAATGCTTACACTACCACACAATTGCACTCATCTCACATGCTAATAAAGTAACAGTCAAAATTCTCCAAGCCAGGCCTAAGCAATAGGTGAACCCTGAACTTCCAGATGTTTAAGTTGGTTTTAGAAAAGGCAGAGGAACCAGAGATCAAATTGCTAATAACTGCTGGATCATGGAAAAAGCAAGAGAATTCCAGAAAAACATATATTTCTGCTTTATTGACTATGCCAAAGCCTTTGACTGTGTAGATCACAATAAACTGTGGCCAGTTCTGAAAGAGATGGGAATACCAGACCACCTGACCTGCCTCTTGAGAAACCTGTATGCAGGTCAGGAAGCAACAGTTAAAACTGGACATGGAACAACAGATGGTTCCAAATAGGAAAAGGAGTATGTCAAGGCTGTATATCACCACCCTGCTTATTTAACTTATATGCAGAGTACATCATGAGAAATGTTGGCCTGGAGGAAGCACAAGCTGGAATCAAGATTGCCGGGAGAAGTATCAATAACCTCAGATACGCAGATGACACCACCTTATGGCAGGAAAGTGAAGAAGAGCTAAAGAGCCTCTTGATGAAAATGAAAGAGGAAAGTGAAAAAGTTGGCTTAAAGCTCAACATTCAGAAAACTAAGATCATGGTATCTGGTCCCATCACTTCATGGGAAGGTCCTCAAGATGCTATCAAAAAAAAAAAAAAAAAAAAACTACTATTGTTCATAAATAAATTCAGTAATGTGGGATACAAAATTAATCATAGAAATCTGTTGCATTTCTATAGCGTTACAACAACCTTTCTGAAAAAGAATGCAAGAAAACACCCTCACTTACAATCATATCATACATTGCAAAACACTTAGGAATAAATCTGACTAAAGAAGTAAAAGACCTATGCTTGGGAAACTATAAGACACTCTTGAAAGAAATTGAAGATGACAGAAACTGATGGAAAGATGCAATCTGTTCTAGCATTGGACAAAGTGATATTGTTAAAATGTCAGCAGTACCCACGGCAATCTACAGATTCATGGTAATCTCTATCGAAATGCCATTGGCATTTTTCACAGAACTTGAAAAAGACTTCTATGTTTTGTGTGGAAACAGACACACACACACACACACACACACAAACAGAATAGTCAAAACAATTTTAAGAGAGAATAAAACTGAGGGTACTTACTCCCTGATTTCAAAGTATAATATGAAGCTATAGTCCTCAAAATAGTATGGTACCATAACCAAACAAAAGAGACAGTTACAGCCTTAGAACAAAACAGAGCTCAGAAATCAACTGGCACTTATATGGGCAATTAATAAATGACAAAGGAAGCATGTATATACAATGAGGAAAGACAGCTTTTCAATTAATTGTGTTGTGACAGCTGGATGATTGTATGTGAAATAATAAAATTGGACTGCTCTCTTATACCATGTGCAAAAATATATTAAAATTGAATTAAAAGGTCAATCGATCTAAGATGGTGACAGTAGAAGGAAAAAACCAACCCAACTTCTAATTGCTCACCTTCAGAGGAGAAAGCATAATTTAACCAGGATGTTGCTAACCCAGAACATTATAACACTATACTAAACATCCTTTACAAAACAGATGGGCATGCCGCTATTTTTTTTTTTTTTCTTCTCTTCTCTTTCATTCATTCTTTCCTTTTTTTTTTTTTTTTAGGAAGGGTAGACAAGGAAAGTTTAGGTCTCCCTCAGAGATTGTGATTGTTTATCAGTCCAATGCAGACGCAGCTACTAAGACTGGCTCCACCACTAAAAATAGTTTTTTTGTTTAAGAAGACACATTCTGAGTATTTTCATAAGAGACTGTATCAAGCAATTGAGATACGGAATCTGAACCAAAGTCTCTTCAAAAGCAGTCAGTCATGTCAGTCACTCAGTCTTGTCCAAGTCTATGTGACCCCATGGTGTGTAGCACGGCAGGCTTCCCTGTTCATCATCCACTCCCAGAGCTTGCTCAAACTCATGTCCATTTAGTCAGTGATGCCATCCAACCATCTCATCCTCTGTCATCCCCTTCTCCTCCTGCCTTCAATCTTTATCAGTATCAGGGTCTTTTCTAATGAGTCGGCTTTTTGCATCAGGTGGTCAAAGTATTGGAGCTTCATCGGTCCTTCCAGTGAATACTCAGGACTGATTTCCTTTAGGATTGACTGATTTGATCTCTTTGCAGGCCAAGAGTCTTCTCTAACACCACAGTTCAAAAGCATCAATTCTTCAGCACTCAGTTTTATTCATGGTTCAAATCTCACATCATAAATTCTGCTGCTGCTGCGGCTAAGTTGCTTCAGTCATTTCTGACTCTTTGCGACCCTATAAATGGCAGCCCACCAGGCTCCACCATCCCTGGGATTCTCCAGGCAAGAACACTAGAGTGGGTTGCCATTGCCTTCTCCAGTGCATGAAAGTGAAAAGTGAAAGCAAAGTCACTCAGTCGTGTCCAACTCTTAGTGACCTCGTGGACTGCAGCCTATGAGGCTCCCTCCATCCAAGGGATTCCCCAGGCAAGAGTACTGGAGTGGGGTGCCATTGCCTTCTCCCCACCTCATACATAACTACTGGAAAAATCATAGCTTTGATTAGATGAACCTTGGTCAGCAAAGTAATATCTCAGCTTTTTAACATGCTTTCCAGGTCGGTCTTAGCTTTTCTACCAAGGAGCAAGTGTCTTTTAAATTCATGGATTCAGTCACCATCTGCAGTGATTTTTCAGCCCAAGGAAATAAAGTCTGTCACTGTTTCCATTGTTTCACCACAAATTTGCTAATAAATGATGGGACTGGATGTCATGATTTTAGATTTTTAACCTTTGGGTTTTACGTCAGAATTTTCACTCTCCTCTTTCACTTTCATCAAGAGGTTCTTTAGTTCCTCTTCACTTTCTGTTGTAAAGGTGGTGTTGTCTGCATATCTCAGGTTATTGAGATTTGAGGGTGAAGTCAAATGGGCCTTAGGAAGCATCACTATGAACAAAGCTAGTGGAGGTGATGGAATTCCAGTTGAGCTATTTCAGATCCTAAAAGATGATGCTGTGAAAGTGCTGCACTCAATATGCCAGCAAATTTGGAAAACTCAGCAGTGGCCACAGGACTGAGAAAGGTCAGTTTTTATTCCAATCCCAAAGAAAAGCAATGCCAAGGAATGTCCAAACTACCATACATTTGCACTCATCTCATATGCTAGCAAAGTAATGCTCAAATTTTTTCAAAACAGTCTTTAAGAGTACATGAACCAAGAACTTCCAGATGTTCAAGCTGGATTTAGAAAAGGCAGAGGAATCAGAGATCAGATTGTCAACATTTGTTGGATCACAGAAAAATCAAGAGTGTTCCAGAAAAAAAAAAAAAAATCTACTTCTGCTTTATTCACTATGCCAAAGTCTTTGTGTGGATCACAACAAACTGTGGAAAATTCTTCAAGAGATGGGAATACCAGACCATCTTACCTGCCTCCTTAGCAATCTGTATACAGGTCAAGAAGCAATAGTTAGAACCAGACATGGAACAACAAACTGGTTTTAATTTGGGAAAGGAGTAAATCTAGGGTGTATATTTTAACCCTGCTATTTACTTTACATGAAGAGTATATCATGTGAAATGGCAGGCTGGATGAAGCACAAGCTGAAATCAAGACTGCAGGAAGAAATATCAGTAACCTCAACAGCAAAGTGTACAGCATCTAAATTTGATTTCCATCTAAATGTTTCTGTGATATGTCTCATTTTCCTTTTTCTTGTGCTTCTAAATTCATATATACATATAAATTAATTTTGGTTATAGCATCCATTTTCCCAATCAAAATAACTGTACATATCATCCATGGAAACCATAAATGTGTTCCTGGGCCACTCGGTAATACCTTAATAGAATTAACCAATACAAACACATTTGATTCATCTACAGTATTAAAAAAAAAAAAAAGAATTTGCATTTCTATACATTATGAGGGAAATATGTTTATGTTCCATTGTATGAAGAGTATAGTTTGCCAGATTAAAAGAGTATGATGCATATAGTTTTCTAGCAATTTTCTTTCTTTTTACAGTATTGTCTATCCTGTACTCTTGCTGATGTCTATTAAATTTTAATTTATTTGCTTCTCTTCTTGATAACATTCACTATTCTGATTTCAGTTTTTCATTTGTTTTGCTTTCATTTTTCTTTTTTTCCTCATATAACATTGGTAAAAATTTCAGGGATATGACACAAGGGGAATAAACACTAACTTTGTGCATTTTTGGTAATTTCTTTTTTTTTTGCTTCTTTGTAAATGCAAAGTTTTGCTAAAAATGTATGCATTTCATTCAAATCTGTGATCTTTGTATGATTTCCTAACCATAATTTTGCATTATAAAACATAACATCATAATTAATGTGTCTTTTTGTTGTATTTTAACACTTTGTAATATTTAGGCAACTGCACTTTGGTTAAAAATTGCTCAAGTTAAAAAAATTATTCCATTCATATTAGGAATGTGCAAAATTAAATAAAATGTATACAGTGAACTGTCTTTTAAAAAAGTAACTAAAGGCTTCAGTGCAAAATCTTTACATTTGAGACCTGAAACCACAGTACTTCCAGAAATGTAGGAAGTAAGCTCTTAGACATTGACCTTAGTAATTTTTTTTTTTTTTTTTTTGCCTATGCCTCCTCAGGCAAAAGAAGCAAAGCCAATAATGTACAAAAAAGATTACATCAAACTAAAAGAGCCCTTAAACAATGAAAGAAATTATACAAAAAAGAAAAGATCATCTAACCATTGGGAGAAAATATTTGCAAATGATGTATCTGATAAGGGGTTAATATCCAAAATGTAAAACTCATACAATTCAACATCAAATGCAAAGATGTCCAGCATCATTCATCATCAGGGAAGAGTGAATAAAAATCACAGGAAGATATAACCTCATACCTATTTAGTATGGTTATTTTAAAAAACAAAACCAATAACAATTATTGGTGAGGATATGGAGAAAAACAATCTCTTGTGCACTGTTAGTGGAAATGTAAATTGGTACAGCTGTTATGGAAAACAATACATGGAGATTCCTCAAAAAATTAAAGATAGAACTACCATTTGATCCAGCAGTTTTAGTCGTGGAAATTCATCCAAAGAATAAAAACACTAAATAGAAAAAAAATATGCACCTCTATGTTCATTGCATCTTTAGTTACAATTGCTAAGGGTAGGAAGCAGCCCAGGAAACAAGTCAAGTACTCATAAATAGATGAATGGATATGGAAGAGGTGGTATGTATATGCAGTGGAATAATACTTAAACATATAAAAGAATAAAATCTTACCATTTGCAAAAACTTGGATGAATCTAGAAGGCGTTATGCTAAGTGAAATAAGTCAGGCAGAGAAATATAAATACTGTGTGAGTTCCCTTTACATGGAATAAAACAAACAACATACTTGAACAAACACAACAGAACATAAATAGACTTACAGATACAAAGAAGAAACAAGTGATTGCCAGAGGGGTGATGAGTGGCATGAAAATGCTGAGAGATTAAAAACTTTCCACTGCAAAATAAATGTCACAGTTATGAAATGTATAGTGTGGCAGATACATTCAATAAGCATGCAATATTTTCATATAATAAAACGTACCTAGATTTCTAGAATTATCAAATCATGTTCTATAATAGGAACTACCTTAATATTGTAAGTCAATTACACTTCAAAAATAAATATATAAATCGTAGAAAAGGAGACCAGATTTGTGGTTACCAGAGGCAAGGAGTTGGGGGAGAGGAAATTGGAGGAATTAGTCAAACAGTAAAACTTTCTGGTTATATGATAATTAACTACTAAGGAAATAGTTTATGAAATGACAAATATAACTGACCTTACTTTATGTTGTATGTGAAAGCTGTTTGGACAGTAAATCTTAAGATTTTTAATACCAAGAAACTATTTCTTTGATTGTTGTTTCTATACGAGACAGTGGATATTCACTAAGCTTATTGTGACAGTCATTTCATGATGTATATAAGTTAAGTGATTAGGCCATACATCTTAAATAGTGCTGTATGTCAGTCATATCTCAATAAAATTGGAAGAAAAAAAAAACAAGGAAAACAACATAAATTTGTACATGCACATAGATGAAACATACCCCATACAAATTGAATGTTCACAGAAACCAGGTGAAATTTCATGGAATCTGGACTAATCACTAATTCCTAGAGACAAAAATAGATTTTAAGCAGCACCAAGAATATAATTTCTGATCAAAGAATTTTCCTTGAAAGGATAAAAATGGGAGAAAAAGAAAAGAAGAAAAAAAGGAAAACTTGTACATTGGTTGTACAGACTTTACAGCCAGTAAAGTTCTAGAAGGCCATGTCAAGTTCTTATCATGTTCCCAAAGAAACAAGCCCTTTTGAGATCATGGCACCAGAATGAAACTACAGATAGAATATTCACACTATGGACAACTATATCCCCGAGATACACTCTGGGTGAGTTGACACCTCTACTCAAAGACCTGTGACTTTACAATCTGACACTCTTAGATTGGGAGATATTAGATCTAAGAACAAAATCAAGAAACTTTCTCCATTATATTTGCACGTTTACTTTGCTTTAGCATTTGCCCTCATTCTATAGAAAGCATTTAGAAGGGCAATTTCACCTTGGGAGTAGTCATACATTTTACTTGGTATTCTAGGGAGTAAATTAAATTTAGGAGCTGCCCCAATCTTTGCTGTCTACAGAGCTTACCTTACTTATTTTCATTCTAATATGATTTCCCTGCCTCATCCAAAGACCACAACTTAAAGCTGACATTTTCCTTATCAAAAAGGTCAGCTTTAAGGTTCATGCTCTTCGTTCTTGTTCTCTGTTTTTAAATCGATGCCGCCAGTGCAGTGACCATGCTTATTGGCTGCCCTTGATTCACAGTCTTCCTTTGATCTCTGCAACATGTTACTTTTCTGTCTCCTAATTTCTCTTCCTCTACTACCCTCTTGGATCTGTGACTAGAACAACTTTTTTGTACATAGACTTGATTTTATGCTCCTGGTAATGCTTGCTCCTGTTGTGTTTATAATTTAAACTGCCTAGGAGCTCAATATGATGTGTACACTTTTCTAAGCAGGAAATTCCTACCTTTATTGGGAAGGCAGTCTTACAGTCCATCATGGTGGGAACTGCCTTGCTAAGAAAATAATAGTCTGATATCTGAACATTGTTTGGCTAGCTCTATTCTTACCATTACATTTGCCTCATTCTTATTACAAAAAAAAAAAAAAAAAAAAAAAGAAAATCCTGGGTAGTCTTCTCATTCTACCAAGCGAAGCAATAATGATGCTACTGAATGAAGGCAGCTAAAGACTCTTTACATAATAAAATATAAAAAAGGAGTGAACTAGATGGTTAGTGTCTATGAGGGATAATATAGGTCAGTATTGTCCAGACCATTTGGCATATGAGTTTTGAAATTTCCATGACCTTCATTTTCCTTCAATTTAATTTTACTGTGGCTGAGACTTTTAGATCAGCTAACATGATAATTCAGATCAAGAACTATGGATTAACTAATCTTTGTAGATTTGAGGAAGTCTTAGTTCCTTTTCCTCCAAAGAATGCATTTAAGTTCATAATTTTTTCATAATCAGTTCATACTCACATAAACACGCTCAAGTAGAAACACTCAAATACCTCTCTCCACACAGTACACTATTAGTTGTTTCATTATTTTATAGAATCTCAAAATAATCATTTGAAACTATTGTTTAGCTTTTATCACCAAAGAGTTTCTCTTATGGGTTAAAGTTCACAATGTCGCACAGTATCAAAATAGGCATACTAGAGAAATAGAAAATCCTTAATAGCAGAGTGAACATGAAGAAATTAAAAAAAAACAGGTCCACAGTTCAGTTCAGTCACTCAGTCGTGTCCGACTCTTTGCGACCCCATGAATTGCAGCACACCAGGTCTCCCTGTCCATCACCAACTCCTGGAGTTCACTCAGATTCATGGCCATCAAGTCAGTGATGCCATCCAGCTATCTCATCCTCTGTTGTCCCCTTCTCCTCCTGCCCCCAGTCCCTCCCAGCATCAGAGTCTTTTCCAATGAGTCAACTCTTTGCATGAGGTGACCAAAATACTGGAGTTTCAGCTTCAGCATCATTCCTTTCAAAGAAATGCCAGGGCTGATCTCCTTCAGAATGGACTGGTTGGATCTCCTTGCAGTCCA
The DNA here is from genome assembly GCA_917880005.1 of Nanger dama. Classification (NCBI taxonomy): domain Eukaryota; kingdom Metazoa; phylum Chordata; class Mammalia; order Artiodactyla; family Bovidae; genus Nanger; species Nanger dama. The sequence goes on from CAKJTW010000014.1 coordinate 12,033,638, forward strand.
AGGAACTGTCGAGAGTGTTCTCCAACACCACAGTGCAAAAGCATCAATTCTTCAGCGCTCAGTCTTCCTCACAGTCCAACTCTCACATCCATACATGACCACAGGAAAAACCATAGCCTTGACTAGATGGACCTTAGTCGGCAAAGTAATATCTCTGCTTTAGAATATGCTATCTAGGTTGGTCAGAACTTTTCTTCCAAGGAGCAAGCGTCTTTTAATTTCATAGCTGCAATCGCCATCTGCAGTGATTTTGGAGCCCAGAAAAATAGTTTGACACTGTTTCCACTGTTTCCCTATCTATTTCCCATGAACTGGTGGAACTGGATGCCATGATCTTCGTTTTCTGAATGTTGAGCTTTAAGCCAACTTTTTCACTCTCCACTTTCACTTTCATCAACAGGCTTTTAGTTCCTCTTCACTTTCTGCCATAAGGGTGGTGTCATTTGCATGTGGTCCACACTCTTCTATTATTTCACACAAAAATGTCTGCATCTGATATTTCTGAGCCCGCATTATCAGTCTGCATTTCAGTGAAAGAAATTTGCCCCTTGTTTTTCTTTCTTATTATGATGCAACACGACAGTGCAAATCTGTCAATAATGTAATACAATACTTGGTGTCCGTATGACACCCTCCTCATACCACCAGTTGTCTCGCTGTTTGCAATGCTTGCTGAACCCAGGGTAGGGGAAGCACGAACTAAGGCTGAAAGAAGAGTCAAATAGCCATAGGAACTGCAGACAATTTATTCTTTCCTGATCGGCATGGTGGCCGTAACACAGCCTCTCTCCTGGATGACACAGCAGTCATAGCAACAACCATAACATAGTCATAGCATAACCTCATATAACACAGCCGTGATGTCACCCCAGTGTAGCTCCAATGCAGCAGCAGCCAGGGCCTTCATGGTGAAACTCGTACAGGTGTCTTGCACAAAGTAACGTGTGACCAAGCAAGTACCTGTGACACACATGCAAAGTGCTGTAAGTGATCTCAGCTGTTACATAACTGTGAAAAGTCATTGTTTACAGAGCATGGTTCAAGAGGGCGTGAGAGCCTCGGATCGGAGAGCCTGACTGGAGCCATCTTGTTAATTTCCCCACAGTGTCAGTTGGGATTTTACAGGCCAGGTGCCAAATACTAGACACCTGAGGGTTCATGGGGTTTGCAACAAGTTCTGCTGAGGAGTCTTGTGGGTGGAAATGAAGAACACTGAATATCAGAGAAGCCAAGCTTATATATAGCATTTTCTGCTGCTAGGAAGAAAATATATCTGCTCCCCTACAAGAGTGTCTGTGAAACTCAAAAGACCTCCAAAAATCAATCTCAAATAGTTCTTTTTGTTTTTCCACAACTTCCTGAGCAAAGCATATTATTAACTAACTATTGTGATGAGCCCACAATGTACTATTATGAATGGTCTTTTCTGTAGAAAGAGGTAAGAGTCGAGGCATAACATGGAAGCCTTTGATTCTACTGGTAACCACCTTGGGTAGCATTCAAGGTAACTAACATTAAAGTAGCTGTTCATTTTGAATTTTCATTATGTAAAGAGGATCCATGTATAACAATTATAACTCATCTGAGTTTATATTTGAATTGATAATACTTTTTCACACTGAGCTTTCTAGGCAGAATTGAAATCTCAAATACTAATCTTTCTATATACAAGGATGTCTGGTATTAATTAATTCACTCCGTATTTACCAGATGCTCCTGATCAGATATGTGCCTGACACTGTGATTTGGAAAACAAAATAATAAACATGCCTTGTTTTACGTTTTATTAGAATTCTAAACATCCTGAAATATGGAATTCTGAAGTCTACATTCTAGGTTCAGCATTTTGAAGATAATTCACATTTTGAAGCATATATATTATCACAAGATTGCATTTAATTTTTATTTTTATTCAAGTGACTGACTTCAATAAAAAAGTTTATTTTAGAGCTGAATATAAACCAAAGTAATGCTACTGAATAGTATTTTTATGATTCTGGCTTTTACTCAAATCAAGCATATTTCAGTTTAATACAATTTTTGAAGAATTATATTGAGATTTTGTTTTAAAAGGCTTTCATGAATTTTCATTGTAATACTTATGACTATGTAAATATAAAACACTGACAATATTAAAATGTTCAACTAAAGGATTAACATATATAAAATAATAAATTCTGAACAAAAAATATTTCATGTAAGGAAAACTAAGAGCACTGGAAGCTATGAATAAAACATAATGATATTCAACTATTGATTGCAGTCATAGAAAATTTTATATATCTATTGTGAATGAAACTTTTATGATGACATCAGAATATCTTTTTGTTTCATCTGTAAACATGGTGTGAAATTAAAGCTCTGTCTGAAAGCTACGTGTAACTGCTCAGTTTTTCAGTAGTGCAGTGGTAGAATGACACTATTAAATTGGTGGTAGAATAGTCAATCTACAACCAGGGGAATGATTTATGGAGGGAAGGAGCAAAAGGGATTGTACTGGTCCAAACACTCTCTTTTCCTCCTATTCAATAGATGATTGATTAAAAATGTTTCTTTTTTTCATTACTCTACAAACATAAGATAATATGTTAGGGGTTACTCCTAACATTGGTGTGGTGGTTTAGGTTTTGTAGCTTATGATGTTTCTGTCCCAGCTATTCAAGAAACTTTATTAACTCAAACAGGCACTCTTCTCAAGGACTGTAGTTTTTCAAACCTTGTTGTAGTAACCCCTTTTAGTCAAAAGCTACTAGCTAACTACCGTGATGCAAAGATCCTTCTGTCCTGATACACACAATGTGCTTACAAAAGATATGTGGTGTTCATCACCAGACGTCAACTATTTCAGTTCTATAATGCTAGCAATATATACACAGTTCTCAAGTTATCAATTTGTTCTATTTTTAGCACTTAATTTTTTTTGTTAGTTTTAAATGGAGGAATGAAATTGTTAAAAATATGATACATCAAATAGATTAAAATTATTGAGCTAATAAGTGCATAATAACAAAGACATGTCTTTTTTAATAATTGAGATTTCAAATCAATTACAAAAATCAAAATACAAAACTATAGTAACAAAAGGGTTGAATCTGTGTGAAAAATGTCAAGGCAAATAGATAAAAACTGTATAGTAGAAACAAAATTAATTAGAGGTTATTGAATCTTCTTTAATATTATTGTTATATTGCTTATTAAATAAAATAATCTAAAATTAAAGATATATATAGATATAGATATAGATATATTGCTTGCTTGAAGCCTAGGAAATTTTTAATAGAAAAAAAATGGCAAATAGAACTTTTATTTTTATTGTTTGAGGAAGCACAATACATCATATACTATCTAAATATTGATTACCCTTATTTATCTATTATAAGGTGATCCTCTTACATCTACACAAGAAGTTGCTAAAGCACTCAGTATTGATCATTCTATGGTTGTTGGGCATTTGAGCTAATTGGGAAGGTGAAAAACCTCACTAAGTGGGTGCCTCATGAAGTGAAGGGAACATCGCTCAGTCATGTCTGACTCTCTGCAACCTCACGGTCTATATAGTCCATGGAATTCTCCAGGCTGGAATTTTGGTGTGGGTAGCCTTTCCCTTCTCCAGGGGATCTTCCCAACCCAGGATGGTACCCAGGTCTCCCACATTGCAAGCAGATTCTTTTTTTTTTTTTTAATACTTTATTCTACATTACACTACTGTATTTGTTTTGCCAAACATTGACATGTATCAGCCACAGGTGAACACGATCTCCCAATGCTGAAGCCCCTCCCACCTCCCACCCCATATCATCTCCCTGAATCATCCTGTGCACCAGCCCCATGCATCCTGCATCCTGTATCAAACATAGACTGGTGCTTCGTTTCTTACAAGATAGTATACATGTTTCAATGCAATTCTCCCAAATCATCCCACCCTCTCCCTTTCCCTCAGAGTCCAAAAGTCCGTTCTATACCTCTGTGTCTCTTTTGTTGTCTCACATAGAGGGTCATCATTACTATCTTTCTAAATTCCATATATATGTGTCAGTATACTGTATTGGTGTTTTTCAGCGGAGCCACAAGGGAAGCCCATGAGCTAACCACAAATCAAAAAGTGTCTTTTTAAAGTGTTGCCTTCTCTTATTCTATGTGAGAACAATGAACAGTTTCTCAATTGCATTGTAACACACAAGGAAAAATGGATTTTATACAGCAACCAGCTCACAAAGAAGTTCCAAAACACTTCTCAAAGCCAAATTTGCACCCCAAAAAAGTGTGGCCACTGTTTGGTGATCTGCTGCCAGTTTGATCCACCTCACCTTTCTGAATCCCAGCAAAACCATTACATCTGAGAAGTATCCTCAACAAATTGATGAGATGCACTGAAAACTGCAATACCTGCAGCCAATATTAGTCAACAGAAAGGGCCCAATTCTTTTCCATGACAATACCCAACTGCACATCACACAACCAATGCTTCAAAAGTTAAACAAATTGGGCTACAAAATGTTGTCTCATCTGCCATGTTCGCCTGACCTCTAGGCAATGAACTATCACTTCTTCAAGCATCTCAACAAAAATTTCCAGAGAAAATGTTCCCACAACCAGCAGGAGGTAGAAAATGCTTTCCAAGAGTCCACTGAATCACAAAGTATGGATTTTTGTGCTACAGGATAAACAAACTTATTTATTTCTCATTGGCAAAAATGTATTGCTTTGCAATGGTTCTTATTTTGATTAATATAAAGATGTATTTTAGTCTAGTTATAATGACAAATTTTGTGGTCTGAAACCACAATTGCTTTTCACCAACCTAATAATTAAAATGTTACATTTTTCAATCATTGAAATATGGATGTTTTCCTTCTTTTTCTTCTTTTTAATATTGAGCATATGTTTTTAGAAGTGGATAATACATTTAAAAAAATTCACTATGACTCCTCACCTTTTTTGTCTTCTGAAACCAGTACACATTTTTTTATATATACATACAATGTTTAAATAAAATTCAAATACCTAAATAGATTTTATTTGGAGTAAATTTGTTTTGTTTTTTATTTAAACATTTTTTTGTAGCTTTAAAAATTCTTCCACTTGCATATTTATTATTTTGGTAGGACAACATAATGTATAAAAACGTTTAGGTGTATCCCTAGTTCTTCAAAGCTTGCTTCACATACCTCTCTGCTTTATCCCCTAATGCTCTCTCCTTGACACATTTAATTTGTTTTTTGTTGTTTTTTTTTCCATGTGTGCATTCAACTGAAACAACAACACCATTTACCTTTTCTTTGGCCACAGTTCCAAGGCTAAATCTCTTCTCTCCTTTCATTCTTCTTGACCTCACTGTTGCCATCAGCACATTTCATGATTTTCTCCTTACATAAAACAAGTTGTGTAAAGAAAATTATAATATGAATTAGCTGAAAGGTTATCCTTTTCTAAATCACTGCTCTGGTCAATTAAAAGGCCACATAGAAGCATTTGGAAAAGTTAAAAAAAAAATTAGACATTTTAAAATAGAATTTTGAGTTTAAGATTATTTAGACTACAAAAGCATTTATTTGAAAATCAATTAATTTGTTTGTATATCTGTCTAATCTTTGTTGTGCTAAACATTCATTCCTTGTGATATAGTAAAGACATGTCTTGATTTTGGTTTCACTTGATTCCTTTACAATATATTCATTTACTATATAAGCTGGCTTTTTACTCCATGGGCATGGAAAACCCTTAAAAGTGGACATTTTATCTTCTGGGCATGTTCACATTTCCAAGTAGAGTGCTTGTTACTTGAGTCACCTTGACACAGAAAAATGAATATCTTATCTGGGTAGTCAATGTAGCTCTTCCTTGATTCCTTGAAATTCATTACTCAATGCTGGTTTCAGCTCCTGGGTCTTCTACTTTTCTAGCAAGACTTGTTGTGAGGACAAAATTTACTTTACTATAGCATTCTTTCTCCTTTCTGTTCACAGAAAATACTCTGATTTGACAAGTTTTGGGAGAACAAACTTATCCTATCAAAAATTGAAGCAAAAACAAAAAACAAACAAAAAACTTGTCTCTTGGGTCCTCCTGAATATCAACTACTAAGCCTATTTGCTTCTCTGTAGATTTTTCAGTAAATCTACAGAGTATCATCTTATTTTCTTTACTCAAAATTTTAGTTTCTTAAAAAAAAGAAAAGAATATACCCTATCTTCAGAGACACATCAATGTGTGATGATGCTTACTACTGATGCTCACTTTCTCTAGAATTAAGGTGAAGAATGATTTTAATTTATAAACAGTAGCTTACACACAATGGAAAGGAAGAGAGTTCATAATCAAGATGTGATAGCATAAGTTGCATCACCACTCAGCCTTCTCTGACAGTTTTTGCCAGTGCCTGAAAGACTGAGTACACCTTTCCTGGGGGTCCTTAAGACAGATTTTAAACTGTCTCGCCATTTCCCTCAGTCATATATATATATATACATATATGTGGCTTCATATATATCAGTCATATAGACTGTTTCCCTGCAGTAAATATTTTCATATCAGGAAGTGATAAGCTGATGTAACAAGTGCTTAAAATATGGAATATAAACATATTATATGGTTTATAATTCCATAATAGGTAGGGACTGGAAACGTTTTAGGAAGCATAATAGGAAAAGCCTAGATTCCCCTGCACAGACTACTGGATTAAATATGGTTGTTATTACTTCCAGAGGAAGTAAGGGTCATTGAAGAAAATTCCAGTGTTGTTTTAAGGAACAGATGCAACATTATAAGCAGAATATTGGTAAAAATATGAATGTTGAAGGTTCTTCTGATGAGAGAAATGAGGAAACATTTCTTTCAGAAATGAGGAACATGTTTTGCAAAATGGAGGAAAGGAGATTCTTTCTATATAATGGAGAAAACTTAGCTGAACTGAGTGCTATGTTTATTTGGAAGCAGATTTTATAAGTAATGAACTTGGACATTTAACTGAAGAAATTCCCAAGAAAGTTCAAGATTGAAACTCTAACACCCAGTACCTCATTTGGAAACAGGGTCTTTACAGAGCTAAGCAAATTAAAATGAGGTCATTAGGATGGTCCTAGATCCAATATAACTGGTCCCGCATAAAAGACAGAAATTAGGTAGGATACAGGCACACACACACAAAGAAGGCCATGTAAACATGTTAAATGGTTATCTGAAAGCCAAATAAGAAGTCTTGAATAGATCTTTCTTTCATTGTCCTTAAGAATAACCAACCCTTTTATCACCTTGACTTTACAGTTTCAGCTTCCAATATTGTGAGACAATAAATTGTTATTTAAACCATCCAATGCGTGGTCCTTGTTGCAGCAGCCCTAGCAAATCAGAATGACTACCACTTTCACTTCACTTTTAGTTTCATATGTGAAGTCACTCAGTCATGTCTGACTCTTTGCACCACTATGGACTTTCAAGCTTGCCAGGCTCCTCTGCCTGTGCAATTCTCCAGGCAGGAATATTGGAGTGGGTAGCCATTCCCTTCTCTAGTGGATCTTCCCCCTGACTCCAGGGATCAAATACTGGTCTCCTGATTGCACACAGATTCTTTACCATCTGAGCCATCAGGGAAGCCACATACACACACATATATGTGCATATATAATCATATGTATGATTATGTATATATATATATATGTATATGATTATATATATGTATGTATGTATATAATCAATTTCAAAGTGAATGGATGAAGAAAGGAATATGGTAATATGATTACTTCTCTTGGAAGAGCCCGTTTTCCCAACCAGTGTGTCTGAAAAGCTCCCTTATTTTTTCAGTCTTGTCTTGTCACCTTTCCTTCAGATTAGCATTTCAGTGGAAATTGATGATCTTACTATTTAGCTTATGTAGCATCTTGGATATAGTAGAGGTATAAACAGGCCCTAAAATCTTAATGCTTGGGCCTGTGTCCTGGCTCTGTCACCTATTACTTGTGGGTATCCTTTGGTAAGTTTGTTTGTTTGTTTGTTTGTTTTTACTGTTTTGTTCATCTATTTTTACATCTTTTAAACATTTAGTAATGGTCTCACTTCTATACTACAATGAGAATTAAGTGGGATAATCTAAGTTAGATACTAAGCATAATTTGATTTTTTGTCTCTTGTTTTTGATCTTTATTCGCCTCTCCTAGAAAAGGTTCAAGTCCACTTTTGCAGCTCTTGCTCCTGATGACCGGTAGAGTATAGTAATTAAGACCATGGACCTTGGAGAAGATGAGCCAGGACTTCAATGCAAGCTTTGCTCTTTACTTGATCTGTGATCAAGAGTAAATCACCAAATGTCAGAGTTGCTGTGAAAATTAGATAAAAGTAATGGTTATAAACTATTCAGTCTGGTACATAATAGTATTCAATTATTAGTAAATATTATGAGCACATCCCAAGCAATGCTTCATAGTCAGCTATTCTTTCTAATTCATCATATCATCATATACAGAGCTGTGATCAGTCAGCTCTATACACTGACTTTATTTTTTGTATCCTCCCTCCCGTTATGGCCCATTTAATTCAGGCTTTTCAAGATCTTACAATAAGCAATAATTTCTCTTCCTATTTGTCTGATCAAGTTTCTCCACTGCATCACAAATAAACCACAAATTCTTAGCTTTCCAGCACCTATCCTATCTCTGTTCATGTCTGTCTGTCTCCAGAATCCCATAATTTCCTAGTTTGATATCTTATCACAAGTAGAGTTGTTTTTCTTGAATTCTTTCTCCCATATTTTTTTCCTTTCATTAGTTTTCACTCTGTTGTATTTTTGAATCACCTCCTCTGTGTCAATTATTTGAAAAATTTTCCTATTCCAAAAACAGTTGGAAAGATTTCTCTCAGAAGTACCTTGTTAAGCACATTACATGGATGGATGAAGCATTATTTCCTTAGTCATGATTTATGTCACCTTTCTTAATAGCCTTTCATAGCTTAAATTCAGTTTTAAAATATTTTTGTATTTAGATGCTTTTATAGGCTACATTTGGCTCAAAATTGGAAAAAGATTATAATAAGACTGTTTATTGTTACCCTGTTTATTTAACTAATATGCAGAAGACATCAAGCAAAATGCTGAGCAGAATGACTTCCAAGCTGCTGTCAAGATTGCCAGGAGACATATCAACAACCGTGGATATGCAGATGATACCACTTGTTTGGCAGAAATCGAAGAGAAACTAAAGAGCCTTTTGATAGTATGAAAGAAAAGAGTGAAAAAGCTGGCTTAAAACTCAACATTCAAAAAACTAAGGTCATGATTTCCAGTCCTATCACTTCAAGACAAGTGGAAGCAGAGGCAGATTCCCTTTTCTTGAGTTCTACAGTCACTGCGGATGGTGACTGCAGCCATGATATGAGAAGAAGATTGCTTCTTGACAGGAAAGCTATGACAGACCTAGACAGCATATTAAATAATGATAATAATAATAATAAAATACATCTCTTTGCAAAGTTCCATATAGAATGGTCTTTCCAGTAGTCATGTACAGATGTGAGAGCTGGACCATAAAGAAGGCAGAGCACCAAAGGATTGACGATTTCAAACTGTAGTGTTGGTAAAGACTCTTGAGAGCCCCTTGGACAGCATGGAGATCAACCCAGTCAATCTTAAAGAAAATGAACCCTGAATATTCATTGAAGGACTGAAGCTGAAGCTGAAACTCCAATACTTCGGCCACCTGATGTGAACAGCTGACTCATTAGAAAAGACCCTGATGCTGGGAAAGATTGAAGGTAGAAGAAGAGTTAGAGAAAGGATAAGACAGTTGGATGGCATCACCAATTCGATGGACATGAACTTGGGCAAACTCTGGTAGATGGTGACGGACAGAGAAATCTGGCATGCTGCAGTCCATGGGGTCACAGACTTGGACATGACTTGGAGACTGACAACAACAGCAGCAACATAGACTGGCTTGTGTTTTCCTTCCAAATTCACCTATTGAAATCCTATTCCCTGGTACCTCTAAATTTGATTATATTCAGAGATAGGACCTTTAAAATAGTAATTATTGTAAGGTGAAACATATGGGTGGTCCTTATTTTAAAACAACTGGTAGAACCCAGACACAAACATTAAGAGGACCGTATGAAGACAAAGAAAACAGACCATCTGCAAACCAAGAATAAGAGATTTCAAACTAGTACAGCCACTATGGAGAACAGTGTGGAGATTCCTTAAAAAATTGCAAATAGAACTGCCTTATGACCCAGCAATCCCCCTGCTGGGCATACACACCAGGGAAACCAGAATTGAAAGAGACACATGTACCTCAGTGTTCATTGCAGCATTGCTTATAATTGCCAGGACATGGAAAAACCTAGATGTCCATCAGCAGATGAATGGATAAGAAAGCTGTGGTACATATATACAATGGAGTATTACTCAGCCCTTAAAAAAAAATAAATTTGACTCAGTTCTAATGAGATGGATGAAACTGGAGCCGATTACACAGAGTGAAGTAAGCCAGAAAGAAAAACACCAGTACAGTATACTGACACATATATATGGAATTTAGAAAGATAGTAATGATGACCCTGTATGTGAGACAACAAAAGAGACACAGAGGTATAGAATGGACTTTTGGCCTCTGAGGGAGAGGGAGAGGGTGGGATGATTTGGGAGAATGGCATTGAAATAGGTATACTATCATATAAGAAACGAAGTGCCAGTCTATGTTCAATACAGGATGCAGGATGCTTGGGGCTGGTGCACAGGATGATCCAGGGAGATGATATAGGGTGGGAGGTGGGAGGAGGCTTTGACATTGGGAGATTGTGTACACCTGTGACTGATTCATATCAATGTATGGCAAAACAAATACAGTATTGTAACGTAGAATAAAGTATTAAAAAATAATTTAAAAAAGAAGAAGAAAAGAAACCAACAGTGATGGCTCCTTGATCTTGAATGTCAGCCTCTGGATTTGTGGGAAAACAAATTTCAATTGTTTAAGTCACTCAATCTCTAGTATATATTATGGAAGCCCTTGCAAACTGATTTTTTAATAAATTTACATAAATTAATAAGCTTTTTTTCCCTAGAGAAAACATTTACCTCTGCAGAATAATGGTAATCATTACCTGCTCCCAGTAAGTGAGCAGTGTACTTGGTTCCATTAAAAAAAAAAAAAAAGCAATATACAGAATAATATTAATTGTTGATGCTTTCAATTCCTTTAACAATTGTGTTAGATGAAGGCTTCTTGGTTCATGGTTCCTCACTGCAAATCATGAAGCTATTCCTTCTATTAATTGAAAATCAGCCCCAAGTGGCCAAATTTGAATTAATCAGTACAGTTGATGTTGAAATAAATAAAATACAATCTTTTGGAAGCATTTTCAAAAATTTAAACAGTATTATATTAATATAGCCAGTTCAGAATTATCAAGTAATTACATAAAACCTGTAAAAGATGAAACAGTAATAAAAACTGAAATATACAAAATATACAGAAATATGTAACAACAAAATTTAGAAAGCTTTTAGGATGTGAGGCAATAACATTTGTTCAGTGCTTAGCTTTTTCTAAAAATCCTGGTTTACCCCTGGGTGCAAATCATCTGTTAGAGTATATAAAAAGCAAACATTTTTCAGGCTTTTTTTTTTTTTTTCCAGCTTTTGTTTGTCCCTAGTAAAGCTTTAGGATCATATTCTGGGAAAAGTAACCACTCTCTACCAGTAGGCTCTCCCACTAACTGTGATCTTATCATTTCTAGTTAGTCTTGTAACTTGAAGAAGTTTTTCCAGTTTCAAAGCTATCCTTTTGTAATTATCATAATTATAAAAATAATTTATTTACATTACAAATCTAGCATGTAATTCTGACATGTTGCCTACTTAAGCCTCTTTAATAGTTTTCATTGCTCATAAACTTTCTTACTCTGCTAGGCTTCACTTGCAGCAAATATGACACCCAGATTTTCTTCTCCTCTGGAATTCAAGGAGGCTCAAAGCTTATATTTTAGAATAGGTGTATTTTAAAGTAAAAACAAATAATCTGTAGACACCAAGAAAAAAAAAAAAAAACAGGTAAAATCTTATGTAGTTTTGTTTCTGTTCTCTGTTTAGTTATTCTCAGAACACAACCACTGATAAAGATTTCATGTCCCATTCCACATCAAGCCTCTTTGACTTTGCTAATATTATTTCCTCTGTATTCAGTTTTCTTTGTTGCTTTCCTATGTTTAATTTCTCTTCATCTTCTTCTTTTTATAAGTAAAATAAATAAGAAATATATGACCACCACATATGATCTCTTTTTCACAACCATCCCTTGTGGAGTTAGGAAACTGTCTTCTTCATTTTCTTTATTTATAACTTTTGTAACTTTTACCATGTGATACAGAAAATACCTATTTACTTAACTGTCTCATTTAGCAAACCTTTTGCTTCTGGAAGACAGTGACCAGTTGTTTGCATTTTTACTGTGTAGTATGCAGCAGCAGCATAACATATTTACCTAGTAGATACTTAATATACCTTCACTGAAATAAACTAGACAAACACATTCTACTACATGTCTAAATTATGTCTTTGTGGGTGTGTGCTAAGTTGCTTCAGTTCAGTTCAGTTCAGTCACCCAGTTGTGTCCAACTCCTTGTGACCAACCCTAGGGATCATATCCTGCCAGACTTCTCTGTCCATGGGTTTCTCCAGGCAAGAACGTTGGAGTGGGTTGTCGTACCATCCTCTGGGGGACCTTCCTGACCCAGGGGTTGAAATTGCATCTCTTTGTCTCCTAAATTGGCAGGCAAATTCTTTACCACTATCATCACTTGGGAAGCCTCAAATTATGTATTTATCATATATATAATATGATGTTATTTATAATAATACAATTAACTTAATTCTCTATGGAATATCAATGATCATGTAAGGTAAGATTTCATATTTTCAAATACACATTCAGTTAACTCAAATGTAGTAATTTTTAGAGTGAAAACTGGCAGGAGATTAATAAAAAAAAAAAAATAGCCAGAACTTTACAGTTTGTGGCATGGAGCTTGAGAGGAAACTATTTCCTGTTTGTACAAATACAGATAATTTAGGTCACTGAGCTGTCCTTACATAGATTGGAACTGGGCCAGGATGTAAGCTAACCATCCTACTCTCTAGAAAAATGTGCTCTGTGATGCTTAATGACCACAACTAGTTAGGACTTCAGCTTTATGTCTCATCCAATAAGAGCTCTTATCTCTCAAGACAGTAAAATGAAGAGTGAATCATAAGGAAATCAATAGTGTTATATTCAAACAAGGCTATTTAGATCAAAACACTTTCCATTTTCTCATTAGCCATGGAGCCAAAGGGGAAAGTGGGGAGGATCTGCATTCATTTAAAATTACACACAGATGGAGCTCCTGGTTCCACTGCCTAGTGAAGGCTCCAAAGTGCAGACAATTAAATGTATTTTATTAAAACTAGCTTTAAAAATGCATGTTGTTTTCTTCCATTTATTCAATAATTAATTACAGCCTGCTTTACTTCTCTTAGTGACATTTCCTAGCTTCATTTATCCTTTATGGTTTTGAAGTTTGGTTTACTTTGGGAATTGTATTTTAACTTAACTTTTAAAAGAACTGAGGATGTGTGATTTCCTTAAAAAAAAAAAGTGGAAGGAGAACAAGATGGTTGAGGAGTAGGTGGACGTGGAGTACATCTCTCTTCACAGATACATCAGGAATACACATTCAGACACAGAAATGCATGCAGAACACCAGCTGAGAGCAGACAGGAGTACCTAACAAGAGGAAAAAAATATATAGAATGATGTAAAACTCGGTAGGATAAAGGAACTAGAGGGGAAAACAGCAATGTTAGTAGGACTGGACCTGCCCTCCACAGTGAGGGAACTGAAGCAGGGGTCCAATCCCTACATCGGGCTATTGTCTGAATGAGAGGAGAAACATTTTAGGCTGAGAGTGAAACAGCTGATCTGTGGCAGTGTAATGGAATGAAAATGAGACAGTTCTTGTTGCAGCCATACATGCCCCGGACAGGGAAACAGGTCCCCTGGAAGGTGCAGCAGTTGGGAGTTGGAGTTACGGATTGTGGAGCAATCCCAGGGCAAGGGCTGCTGTTGACTGGAGAGATGGATTGAGGGGATGTGAAGGAGGAGACTGGTGGGAAATGCTGGTGGAGGAAAGCCAGGCAGCCAAGGAGGCAAGGTGATACTGCTGAGTCACGCATAGTGGGTGGTGCCACCACCATAGCCTCTCTCCTCCCACACACCAGTGTCAGCAGCTGAACAATAGAGAGGCTGGCCCATCAAATGCCTGACACTGAACTACTGAGTCAGACTCCAGCCAGGGTACCCCTTTAAGTGCCTGACATGCCAATCCACAGAGTAGGACCTTAGTCAGGGGGCCCTTCTATGTTCCTAAGATGTGAACCAACAGAGAAGGACCCCAGGCAAGGGAGCCCTCTGAGTGCCTGAGTGGGCAAAGCTACTGAGAAAGACTAGCCAAAGAGGCCTTCTGATCACCAGCTACAAAGGCTCTAAAAAGACTCTGATATGGTCATAACTCTTGCAGCGGAGGCAGTCCATGTCTCTGCACAATTAGAATCCCTGCACACTTAGAATCCCTGCACACTTAGAGTCCCTGCAGGCAGGGCTGCTACAGGCAAAAAAGTCTTGCATCTATGTGTGCAGGGTCACTCAGTCATGTCCAACTCTACAAAACCCTGTAGACTGTGGCCTGCCAGGCTTCTCTTTCAGGGAGGAGGGGGTTCTCCAGGCAAGAATACTGGAGTGCATTGGACAATACTTGTTTCCATACCCTTCTAGAGTACTGTATTTCCTGCTGCTCTAGTTGCCAACTCCCCTGAGTTCCTCGTGCTGCCAGAACCCCTGAGTTCCTCGTGCTGCCAGAACCCCTGAGACCCAAGCAGCTGCACTACCTCCACACCTGGCCCTTACAGGGGCAAACCCAAATCCTCCAGGGCAGCCTCAGGAGCAAACCCTAGTGGATGACCCACATGTAGCAGTGGAAATAAAACCACAAGGGCAGTGTGGCTAAGGAATTAGATTCAAAAGCTTCCCACCAGCAGTGCAAGCTACAATTAAATCCACACGATCAACTAGGTAGACTGAGTGTGAAATATATTAAAGGCCATCATGAGCTCCAACAAAAGAAAATGCACTAATTCTGATAGTTGTGGACACTGGAGGCAAGAACACACAGGAGTAGGACCAGATTTGAACCTGAACAGCCCCCACAGCAGGTCCAGAGATCAGCACAGTGTTGGAGGATATCCTAGGGAGGTGAGAGGGACTATGACTCCCAGCGAGGAAAAGGACTCTGACAGCAGTCACACAAGAAAATTATTTATTATTCTTATTTTTTGACTTGTTCTGTAGACTTTTTGGATCTTTATTTTTGTTTTGTTTTTTCCCCCCAGTTTTTTGTAGTCTTTATTGGCACTAAGAAATCCAATTAAGATTTTGACCATTTTTTATTATTATTCACATTTTTTATTGTTGTTATAAACCTCTACCTCTAGGTTGGGCTTTTGCATCTCTTTGGAGTTTGCCTCCTTTTTTTTTCCCCTCTTTTGTATTTTTTTAATTTTAATTTTTAATATTTTAAATCTATTATTTTTTAACATTTATTACTTTGCTTTTCCTACTGTTAATCTTTAATATATATAAATCTTCATCTACCTCTGTTTAGCTTTGCATGTCCATTCTTTCTTTGTTTTCTTCTCAACATATTTGTTAGTTCTGTTTTCATTGCTTTATTTCCCATTCAGCAACTTGCTTTAGTTTTGTTTTCCAGTTTTTGCTTTCATTAGTTTTGTTTTTAGCGGGTAAATATAAGTTTTTATTTCCTTTGTTTGCTAGATCAATCTACTGTAGTTTATTTTAATTGGACTGCTTTGACTTTGCTCATAGGTGATTATGCATATGTGTATATTCCATTATTTAATTATTATTATCCTAATTTTGTAACTGCCATTTGTCTGAGGTTCATCTTTGGTTTCTCATTTTTGGATATTTATTTTCTTTAATCTCATTTAATGCCATAACAAACTACTTGTGGAACTACATTTTTGACTAGAGATCAAGTTCTGAGACTTAGAATGGGAGCACTGACTCCAAGACTACCAGAGAAATAACCCTAAGGAGTATCAAATAGTGAGAACTCACACAAAGGAAACTACCTGAATACAAGACCTGGCATCACCAAACCACTAGTAGCACCCTGTGCAAGATGCCTCATCTAAACAACAAACAAAACAAAAATACAAACCCAGTCATCAGCAGACAAGATTAGCACTTCACTCAGCTTCGCTCATCAGAGGAAAAACAAACAAACAAAAAGGCTCAGCACAAATCTCACACTATAGGAAGCCTACATAAACCTTTGGACCAACCATAGGAGGACAGAAACCAAAACGAAGAAAGAATTCAACCTTCTTTAAGGAAAGAATTTAACTGTCCTTGAAGACTGGGAAAAGGAGACCTCAAACACAATAAATTGAAATAATAATAATAATGAAAAGACAGGAAAATACTACACAAATGAAGCAACAGATTAGAAACACAGAAGTCCAAATAAGTGAGGAGGAAATAGGCAAACTTACTGAAAAAAATCATAATAATGATAGTAAAGATGTTAAAAAATATTGAAAACAAAATGGAGAAAATACAGAAATCATAAACAAAGACCTAGAAGAATTAAAGAATAAACAAGCAGAGACAAATAACACTGTTACTGAAATTAAAAATATAAGGAGTCAACAGCAGAATATCTGAAGCAGAAGAACAAATCAGTGAACTGGAAGATAAAAATGGTGGAAATAACTTTTGAAGAGCAGAATAAAGTCAAAAGGATGAAAACAACTGAAGATAGTCTCAGAGACCCCTGGGACAATATCAAATGCCCCAATATTTGAATGATAGGCTTCTCAGAAGAAGAAGAGAAAAAGAAAGGGCATGAGAAAATTTTTGAAGAGATTACAGTTGAAAATTTCTCCAGCATGGAAAAGGAAATAGTCAATCAAGTTCACAAGGCACAAAGAGTCCTATAGAGGAAAAACTCAGGAGAAACACACTAAGGCACATACTAATCAAACTAACAAAGAGTAAACACAAAGAAAGAACATTAAAAGTAGCAAGGGAGAAGTAACAAGTACCATACAAGGGAAACCCCATATGCTTAAGAGCTGATCTTTCAGTATAAACTCTGTAGGCCAGAAGGGAATGGCAGTATATATTTAAAGTATTTAAAGAGAAACATTTATAACCAAGATTACTATACTCAGCAAGGATGTCATTCAAAATTGATGGAGAAATAAAAAGCTTTTCAGACAAGTGAAAGTTAAGAGAATTCAGTACCATCAAACCAGCATTAGAAGAAATGTTTAAAGGACTTATATAGTCAATAAATACAAGAGAAGAAAAATGACCTACAAAATCAACCATAAACAATTAAGAAAATGGCAATAGGAACATATATATCAATAATTACTTTAAATGTAAATAGATAAAATGCTCAAACCAAAAGACACAGACTGGCTGGATGGATAGAAAAACAGGACCCATATATATGCTCTGTATAAGAAACTCGCTTCAGATCCAAAGATGCACACAGGCTGAAAGTGAGAGGATGGAAAAATATATTCCATGCAAATGGAAAGCATAGAAAAGATGGAATAGCAATCCTCATGTCAGACAATATAGACCTTAAAATAAAGATTACAAGAGATTAGAAAGGATACAACATAATGATTAAGGGATAATTCAAAGAGGAAGACCTAACAATTGTAAATATCTATGCAACCAACATAGGAGCACCTCAATACATTAGACAAACACAGATATAAAAGGAGAAATTGACAGTAACACAATAACAATAGGAGACTATAATACCATACTCACACTAATGGGCAGATCATCAAAACAGTAAATTAATAAAGAAAATAAGTATTAAATGATACATTAGATGTAATGGATCTCATTGATATTTTCAGGACATTCCATCCAAATTCAAAAGAATACACTTTCTTCTCAAGTGCACGTGGAACATTCTCCAGGGTAGAATGACCCACATCTTGGGTCATAAATCAAACCTCAGTAAATACAGAAAAATTGAAACTGTATCAAACATCTTTCCCACTGCAGTGCTATGAGACTAGATGTCAATTACAAGAGAAAAACTATAAGAAACACAAACACATGGAGATTAAACCACACATTTCTAAATAACCAACAGGTTACTGAAGAAATCAAAAGGGAAATTAAAAATTTTTTCTAGAAACAAATGACAATGAAAACACAACAAATCAAAACCTGTGGGATGCAGCAAAAGCAGTACTAAGAGAGAAGTTTATAGCAATGCAATCCTACCTCAAGAAACAAGAAAACCATCGAACAGACAATGTAACTTTACATCTAAAACAACTGGAAAAAGAAGAACAAAAAAGCCCCAAAATTGGTAGAACGAAAAAAATCATAAACATCCAAGCAGAAATAAATGAAAAAGAAGTGAAAGAACCAATAATAAAGATTAATAAAACTAAAAGCTGATTCTTTGACAAGATAAACAAAATTGACAAACCTTTAGCCAGAATCATCAAGAACAAAAGAGAGAAGAATCAAATCAACAAAATTAGAAATGAAAAAGGAGAGGTTACAACAAATAATGTGGAAATACAAATGGTTATAACAGACTATTATGAATAACTATATGGCAGTTAAATCAATAACCTGGAAGAAATGTACAGATACCTAGAAAAGTTCAATTTTTGAAGACTGAGCCAGGAAGAAATAGAGATTATGAATAAGTCAGTTACAAGCACTGAAACTGAAGCTGTGATAAAAAATCTCCCCCAAAAACAAAAAGTCCAGAAACAGATGGCTTCACAGGAGAATTCTATCAAACATATAGAGAAGAGCTAATGTCTATCCTTTTAAAATTCATTCGAAAAATTGCATAGGAAGGAATACTTCCAAACTCGTGCTACAAGGCCACCATTACCCTGACACCAAAACCAGACAAGGACATCACTAAAAAGAAATCTGCAGGCCAGTATCACTGATGAACATAGATGCAAAAATCCTCAGCAAAATTTAAGAAACAGAATTCAGCAACACATCAAAATCTCATACACCATGAACAATCTGGGTTTATTCCAGGCATGCAAGGATACTTCAATATATGCAAATTGATCAATGTGATACACCATATTAACAAATTGAAAGATAAAAACCATATTATAATCTCAATAGATGTACAAAAACATTTGACAAAATTCAACACCCATTTATGATTAAAACTCTTCAAAAAAATCAGCATAGTAGGAACCTACCTCAGCATAGTAAAGGCCATATATAATAAGCCAACAGCAAACATTGTTCTCAATGGTGAAAAATTGAAAACTTTCCACCAAAGATCAGGAAGAAGACATGGGTGTCTACTTTAGCCACTATTATTCAACATAGTTTTAGAAGTCCTAGCTACAGCAATCAGAGAAGAAAAAGAAATAAAAGTAATCCTGAACAGAAAAGAAGCAAAGCTCTCACTGTTTGCAGGTGGCATGATACTGTACACAGAAAACCCTAAAGATAGTATCAGAAAGTTACTAGAGCTAATCAGTCAATTTAGGAAAGTTCAGTTCAGTTCAGTCACTCAGTAGTGTCTGACGCTTTGCGACCCCCTAGACTGCAGCACATCAAGCCTCCCTGTCTATCACCAACTTCTGGAGTCTACCGAAGGTCATGTTCATTGAGTCAGTGATGCCATCCAACCATCTCATCCTCTGTCATCTCCATCTCCTCCTGCCCTCAGTCTTTCCCAGCATCAGAGTCTTTTTAAATGAGTCAGCTCTTTGCATCAGGTGGCCAAATTATTGGAGTTTCAGCTTCAACATCAGTCCTTCCAATGAACCCCCAAGACTTATCTCCTTTAGGATAGACTGATTAGATCTCCTTGCTGTCCAAGGGACTCTCACTAGTCTTCTCCAACACCACAGTTCAAAAAACAAAAGTTGCAGGATACAAAATTGACACACAGAAATCACTTGGATTTCTATATACTAACTGAAAAATCAGAAAGAGAAATTAAGGAATCAATCTCATTCACCATTGCATAAAAGAAAATTAAATATCTAGGAATAAACTTACATAAGGAGATAAAAGAACTGCACACAGGAAATTATATGACACTGATGAAAGAAATAAAATACAACATAAACAGATGGAGAGATATTCCATGTTCCTGGGTAGGAAGTATCAATATTGTGAAAAGGACTATATTACCAAATGCAATATACAGGTTCAATGTGTTCCCTATAGAATTACCAATGACATTTTTCACAGAACTAGGAACAAATATTTTCACAATTCATACACAAACACAGAAGACCCAAACAGCCAAAGCAGTCTTGAGAAATAAGAATGGGGCTGGAGGAATCAACCTTCCTGACTTTGAATTATACTACAAAGCTGCAGTCACCAAGACAGTATGATTCTGGTACAAAAAAGAGAAATATAGACTAATGGAACAAAATAGAAGACCCACAAATAAACCTATGCACCTATGGGTACCTTATTTTATCAAAGGAGGCAAAAATATATAGTGGGGCAAAGACAGCCTCTTCAATAAATGGTGCTACATGTAAAGAATGAAATTAGAACACTTCCTAATACAATTCACAAAGATAAACTCGAAATGGATTAAAAACCTGAATTTAAGACCAGAAACTATAAAACTCTTAGAGGAAAACATAGGTAGAACACTCGATGACATAAAGCAAAATCCTCTATGACCCATCTCCTAGAATAATGGAAATAAAAACAAAAGTAAACAAGTGAGACCTGATTAAACTTAAAAGATTTTGCACAGCAAAGGAAACTAAGCAAGGTGCAAAACAACTTTCAGAATGGGAGAAAATAATAGCAAATGAAACAATTGACAAAGAATTAATTCCCAAAAGTATACAAGCAATTCACACAATTCAATATTAGATAAACAATCAACCTGATCAGAAAGCAGGAAAAGGATCTAAACAGACATTTCTCCAAAGAAGACACAGTGATGGCTAACAAACACATGAAAAAATGTTCAACATCACTCATTATTAGAGAAATGCAAATCAAAACAACAATGAAATATCACTTCACACTGATCAGAATGGCCATCATCAAAAAGTCTACAAACAATAAATGCTGGAGAGGCTGTGGATAAAGGTAATGTTCCCTCACTGTTGGTGGGGATGCAAATTGATACAGCCACTATGGAAGACTGTATGGGAATTCCTTAAAAACTGGGAATAAAATGTCCTTATGACCCAACAATCCCACTGCTGGGCATATGCCCTGAGGAAACCAAAACTGAAAGAGACACATGCGTCCCATTGTTCATTGCAGCACTATTTACAATAGCTAGAACATGGAAGCAACCTTGATGTCCACCAACAGATGAAAGGATGCAAAAGTTATGGTACATATTCACAATAGAATATTATTCAACCATAAAAAGGAATGCATTTGAGTCAGTTTTAATGAGTTGGATGAACCTAGAACCTATTATACAGAGTGAGGTGAGGTGAGGTGAAGTCTCTCAGTCGTGTCCAACTCTTTGCGACCCCATGGACTGTAACCTACTAGGCTTCTCTGTCCATGGGATTCTCCAGGCAAGAATACTGGAGTGGATTGTCATTTCCTTCTCCAGGGGATCTTCCCGACCCAGGGATCGAACCTGGGTCTCCCGCATTGGAGGCAGACGCTTTAACCTCTGAGCCACCAGGGAAGCCCTATTATACAGAGTGAAGTAACTCAGAAAAAGAAAGATAAATACCGTGTTCTAACACATATATATGGAATTTAGAAACACGGTATTGAAGAATCAATTTACAGGGGAACAACGAAGAAACCAACAGAGAATCAATTTGTGGACATGAAGAGAGGGTGAGATGTATGGAAAGAGCAAGATGGAAACTTACACTACCATAGGTAAAATGGATAGCAAGTGGGAATTTGCTGTTTAAGTCAGGAAACTCAAACAGGAGCTCTGTGTCAACCTGGAGAGGTGGGATTGGGGGAGATGGGAGGGAGGTTCAAAAGGGAGGGGATATATGTATACCTATGACTGACTCATGTTGAAGTTTGACAGAAAACAACAAAATTCTGTAAAGCAATTATCATTCAATAAAAAAATAAAGAATTAAAAAAACGTTTCAACTTTCTATAGTCACGAGTTGGTCTATATGGGTTTATTACTTATCAATTTTTATGCTTCTCAACATAAAGCAGAGGTCATATGACTGGAAATGCAAGATGGTTGTTTCTAAGACCTTAGGAATTTGTTAATATTCTACTTCAGTGTTATGAAACAGAAGTATAATGTGAGTCACATATATTATATTAAGTTTTCTAGTAGCCCCATTATTTCAAGGAGGAAACCAATTCTGACTCCATGTTGGAAACTGTTTCTTTGACTTGCTTTAACTATTATAATCATACTCAAAGGCTTGCCTGGAGAACCCTGCCTGTCTGCTTGACTAGAAACTAATATGCCTGTGTTCAGTGCTTGAAGAGATAGTTTGTTCCTGCCCACCTATGAATAGAAGAAATGAACACACCGCTTCTGAAGCCTGGACATTCCCTTGGAGAAGTTTTGCAAGGCTGAAGACTCTTTCACTTTTCTTCCCCAATACAACTCCCTCTCTACTCTGCCTTTTGTCTTTAGTTCCACATTGCTTCCTTCTTTCTGATCTATAAAAGAACTTGGCATCTAGATCCCCCAAAGATGGCTATTTTGAGGCTCTAGCCTGCCATCTTCTTGGTCTTCTGCCTTCCCCATTAAACACTCTTCCTTATAAAAGCAAAAATAAACAAATGGGACCTAATTAAACTAAAACTTCTGTACAACAAAGGAAGCTATAAGCAAGGTGAAAAGACAGCCTTCTGAATGGGAGAAAACAATAGCAAATGAAGCAACTGACAAACAACTAATCTCAAAAATATACAAGCAACTTATGCAGCTCAACTCCAGAAAAATAAACGACCCAATCAAAAAATGGGCCAAAAAACTAAATAGAAATTTCTCCAGAGAAGACATATGGATGGCTAACAAACACATGAAAAGATGCTCAACATCACTCATTATCAGAGAAATACAAATCAAGACCACAATGAGGTACCATTTCACACCAGTCAGAATGGCTGCGATCCAAAAGTCTGCAAGCAATAAATGCTGGAAAGGGTGTGGAGAAAAGGGAACCCTCTTACACTGTTGGTGGGAATGCAAAGTAGTAGGAGAACAGTCTGGAGATTCCTTTAAAAATGAAATAGAACTGCCTTATGACCCAGCAATCCCCTGCTGGGCATACACACTGAGGAAACCAGAATTGAAAGAGACACATGTACCCCAATGTTCATTGCAGCACTGTTTATAATAGCCAGGACATGGAAGCAACCTAGATGTCCACCAGCAGATGAATGGATAAGAAAGCTGTGGTACATATACACAATGGAGTATTACTCAGCCATTAAAAGAATACATTTGAATCAGTTCTAATGAGGTGGATGAAACTGGAGCTGATTATACAGAGTGAAGTCAGAAAGAAAAACACCAATACAGTATACTGACACATATATATGGAATTTAGAAAGATGGTAATGATGACCCTTTATGTGAGACAGGAAAAGAGACACAGATGTATAGAACGGACTTTTGGCCTCTGAGGGAGAGAGGAGAGGATGGGATAATTTGGGAGAATGGCATTGAAACATGTATACTATCATGTAAGAAACGAAGCGCCAGTCTATGCTCGATACAGAATACAGGATGCTTGGGGCTGGTGCACGGGGATGATCCAGAGAGATGATATGGGGTGGGAGGTGGGAGAGGGGTTCATGATTGGGAGCTTGTATACACCTGTGGCGGATTCATGTCAATGTATGGCAAAACCAATACAGTATTGTAAAATAAAGTAAAAATAAAATTAAAACAAAACAAAACACTCTTCCTTGCCTTAACAACTCATCTCTCAGATTCATTGGCCTATTGTGTGGCGAGCAAAGCAAGTATCGATTCAATAACAATATTAAACAGAATGAAACAAATTATGAAATTAATTTTGGTGCTATATCTTATTTGTGTGTGTGTGTGTGTGTGTTAGTCACTCAGTCGTGCAAGACTCTTTGAGACCCCATGGACTGCAATCCATCAGGTTCCTCTGTCCATGAGATTTTCCAGGCAAGGATACTGGAGTGGGTTGCCACTTCCCTAGTGTAAAATAAAATTCATAATTTATGGCAAGAAAGATTTAAACATAAAAATATTCTGTCACTTGACCCCTACTCCCCACCATACTGTGCATTGTGTATCTTCACTATACATCAATTAAACCTCCTTCATTGGCATAAATATCTGCTCACCAATAAAGAAACTCTCCTAGTATACACAACTCCTTAAGAGATAGCATTTCTTCTTTATCTTCTAAGGAGCTAAGATGACACTTAGATCTGGATTGTGTAAACTGTCAATAATACATCATGTAATGTATATCCCTCTGTCTAAAAAGAAAAGAGAATTTACATAACTGCATTGACTTTTAATGGTGAATCAGTTCGCAAAGTGTTCTGTGATGATCTTCTCAGGTTATATTCCTCAAATTTGGCATGAATAAACTTTTCTATTTCTTTCTTAGAAGGATTTATTAATGTTTCATCACCTAGTGACATTAGGATAGAAAAATATTAGCATTTCAGCAAGCAATCAATATAAATATTATTAATGAGATATTTTACATTTTTTCTTAGTAATAAGTGTTTGAAATCTGGTGTGTATCTTACCCTTAGAGTGCATTTTTCTTTACACTAGCCTCATTTTAAGTGTTTAAGTGGGGACCATAGTGGACAGCATGGCTCTATGTGATCTGACTGCAACACCGCAATAATAATAAATCATTCTGGAAGTTGCCTCTTTGCATTTCACCATGTCCAAATATTAAAATCTTGATCATTTCTCTCTCACCATAGCTACCTCCACCACCACCACCACCAACAACAAAACTATGATTTATTTTACTTCAAAATGTCTGCAGATTGTACTGGATGTGATAGGTTTATGATCAGTGCTTAGAGAGCAATTAACATTTGAATTAAGTCACATGAAGATAACAACAGGCGATTACCCATTTAACAGTTGCTAAGTGGTGTTAATTGCTGGCTGTAGACCACAAGCTGAGCAATTTTCTGTATATTGTACAAACAGAACAAAACAAAATAGAACTTAAAAAAGTAAGTATTATCCCCATTATAATAACGTGCAGAGCCTAGGAGTATAACATCTTTATCACCTATGCCATCTATGGAATTGACCAGTAACATATTATTTGTGGGAAAAATGATATACATGTATGATTGCTCATTTTTATGCTCAAGTAATAAATAATAAAAATATTGTATATATAATTAGAAGTGTTCTAAACATTTAATAATTTTATAAAACTGTTAATGGATAGGAGTTTTTAATATTTACATTGATTAAGAGATATATTTAAAGATTAGTTGCAGGAAGCTGGGAAATATGAATAGTTAAAATAGTTTTTTAAGAACGGTCCAAAGAAGTGTAGCTTATTAAATCATTAGACTATGCCAACTGAACTAAGTTGTATCAATATTTATTGACATTGCAGCTTTTAGCTTTAGTTCCTGAATGATGGCTAGAAAGATATCATTTGTTTCCATTTTGAGTCAATGGGACAGTGAAACAAATTGATCACATGGAGAAATTAAAGGTGTTTGATTATTTAAAATGGTAACCATGATAATTATAGTTTATTTTTATTAATACATATTGTTAAAATGAAGATTTTAATTTAATATAGACTCTTTCATGGTCTAGTTTAGGATATAAATTCACTCATTATTTTGGCTACAGCTACTGACATAGAGTCCCCTTGATTTCTGCTTCTGTGCTACCATCTGTTGATCAGTTTGTCTTTATGACTTGAGCTTCATAGGTCTATAATGTGTTGTGTATATTTTTAAGGGAGCTAACTGGGTAGCTACATTTGCCGCCTGAATGCTTGTTACAATTTTATCTTTTTTTTTTTTTTTTTTTTAACCAGGTCACTTCCCAAATATAGTCAGGCTGTTGCTGGAAGGGGGACCCCTTCCAGGGCCTGAAACTGGGCTCTTGTCTAACACTTGGAAATGAATTGTCTGAGGACACACATGTGCTGATAAAGAAAGAGATTTTATTGAGAAAGGGCACCCAGGTGGAGAGCAGTAGGGTAAGGGAACCCAGGAGAACTGCTCTGCCGCATGGCTCACAGTCTTGGGTTTTATGGTAATGGGATTTGGCCAATCATTCTAATTCAGTCTTTCCTGGTGATACACACATTGCTCAGCCAAGATGGATGCTAGCAAGAGGGATTCTGGGAAGTGGATGGACACACGGTGTCTCCTTTTGACCTTTCCCAAACTCTTCAGGTTGGTGGTGGCTTATTAGTTCTCTATTCCTTATCAGGATCTCCTGTCATAAAACAACTCATGCAAATGGTTACTATGGTGCCTGGCCAGGGTGGGCAGTTTCAATCAGCGTGCTTCCTCTAACAAGGCTATTAACTATTAGTAAGAAGGCCTCAATTTTCTCCTCAACTTGACCACATTTCAGGCGTGAATCTTCCCTATTAGAGGCATCTGATAACAGTCCTCTTTCTTGGAACATTTATTTTAGAGCAATTATAAGTTCTTTCTCTGCCTCTTTGAGATGTAAATCTCTCAAACTCCACGTGTATTATAATCTAGACATGACTTTCTCAAGAATTAGGGGACACTTTTTTGAAATATAAGAGTAAGAAAGACAAGGTTTCAATATATCAGTGTCTGTGAGATGATCGATATCTAATTTGATATGCACCAATTAGCAAACACAGAAGGACTAATTATATTGACTAATCTTGCCACTCACTAATGCCCTGCAGTACTTTTCCACTAACTCATCCCAGTGTATCAGAACTCCTCTGCTTTTGTTTCAATGAACTTGGATTTAAGTTTAACCTCTCTCCCCTACCACAATAGTCTTAAAGACTAATGAAACCATCTTGAATAAAATTTTCCTTCCTGTTTAAGTTCATTTTGCTTGACTGTCAGTGAAACTTTTTTTTTTTACTCTTTTAAAAGCTCCATATCTGGATAGGAAAATAAAGCCTTGTAAATTTACTTTCTATAATTAAATCTTACACTTAAGGCAGTCTAAAATGACCAGCACTTAATCTAGTATTGCATAGTTCACAAAGTGTTCTGTGTGAAATTATAGGAACATGGAGAAAGGTATGGAAAGGAATGTCATCTGGTTGCCTTGGTTACATCAGAAAAATGAAGCTGCTGGGTGTGAAGGGGAGAGAAGGTAGACTTTAACTCCTTTTATGTCTTACTTTGTATTCTTTGTTTTTTTTTTTTTTTTTTTTTTTTTTGGTTACTCTTGAAATTAAAATATATATGCTAAGGTAAAATGCAAATCCAAAACAAGAAGAAAGCAAATTTGCAAACAATATTACTGTGGCTGGTGATTTCTTAGGGGAAATGATGATTATTTGTAAATAATAATTTTAAGACATATTTAGAAAGAAATTGTGAAGGCACATATTAAAACTGCTTCTCTGGTGGCCGAACACTAAAGAATCTACTTGCAATGCAGAAGACATGGGTTCAGTCTTTGGGCTGGGAAGGTACTCTGGAGAAGGAAATGGCAGCCCACTTCAGCATTTGCTTGGGGAATCCCCTGGACAGAGGAGCCTGGTAAGCTACTGTCCATGGGTCACAAAGAGTTAGCCACGACTGAGTTACTGAATACAGCATAGCCGCATAATTAAAAACAGAATTCTCTCCCAACCCAGATATTTCTACAAAAGTAGAAGAGAAAGGAAACAATGTCATTATTGAGTATATTAAACCAGAGTGTAATGTGCATCAGTTGCAATCTACTAAAAGACTGCAAACATAGAAAGAAATCTCAAGCATATACATAGTCAAGCAGGTACAATCCATTAGGCATATGTTCTCAAGATAAAGAATTACTAGTCCTTAAGTAAGAGGACTTGACACGACTATTTGTCACAGATAATTTATCCTCCACTATATATATATATATATATATATAATGTTCAGTTGCTAAGTTGTGTCCAACTCTTTTGTGATCCCATGGATTGTAGCCCACCAGTTTCTTCTGTCCTTGGGATTTCCCTGGCAAGAATACTGGAGTGAGTTGTCCTTTCCCTTCTCGGGGTGGAGTGGGGGTCTTCCCAATCCAGGGATACAACCTGCATCTCCTGCATTGGCAGGCACAGTCTTTACCACTGGAGTCATCAAAGAAGCTTCATATACATATATGCAAATGCACATGTATACATATAGTTAATAGCCTTTTAAAGTTAGTGCTATATGTGTTTTAATTGTGCAATTAACTGTAAAATTATTCATTATAGATGATATATTATTTTTCTAAGCTATGTTTTAGGAGTTATTAGTTTGTTAATCAGTAATTCACACAACAGGAGGAGTCAACTAGCATTTATCAAAGATACAAGCAACAGAGACTGTTGCAATGAGTAATCTAGCTATATCAATGCCCCATCTGTATCAGCTGCCTCATATAATGGATGTTAGAACTATGTTTTTACTGTTGAAATTAGCTAATTCACAAAATAATTGTTAGAAATGGTTTTGAAGATAAACAGATTATCTAAAATATTGTAGAGCCCTTTCCTCAACGTTGCACTAGCATGGTGTAAAAATTCAGAGAGTAACTTAAAATGTAATGCTGGAAAGGCTCCTTGGGCTTGGTCCCTAAATAGCCAGTATTCTGACCCTTTTTCTAAGGATTTCTAGTCCATAGCCTTGATAGGTGGCAGGATAAATACTGTAGCTAGAACATGTCCCATTTGTCTCAGGTGAACCTTTAACAGAGGATGTTTTGGGAACTCCAAAAAACACAAAGAGATTATAGTAGATTCAGTGTTACGCTTTTTCATTATATTTGGTTATTTTAAGTCAGCATGTATGGCAGAAAATGTCAGAGATTTGCTGTCATTAAAAGTTTCTTGTGGAATAATTCTGAAAAAGCAGCTACTCCTCACCCAGGACTACCGATGACTATTAACGATGCCAAAATAACATATAATTCTCTAAGATAAATTGTTATATGCCAATTTGGAATGTAAATATCTCCCTTATTTGCATTTGTTTATAAACACTCTTAACTAAATCCTTTGTAAAGTTAGTTATTCTACAATTAATCTAATCAGGATCAATTGATAGGCATGTGGGTGGGAAACCATGTAGCAAAAAAATTAATGTTCTTAAATCTTTTAACTTTTAATAATTTTACTGTTATATAATGCCAAAATAATATTACTTCCATAAAACATATGATTGTAGCTCTTTATCAACTGTCAAGTTGTTTTCCAGGAAATGAATACTGTTTATAATTCTTCTATTTCTCTGAAAGTTAGAAGGTTACCTCCATTTTCTCTAAATCATCTTTTATTTTGAATGTATTCAGAAAGGAAAAAAAGTCAAGCTCCTGACATTTTAAGACAGACTATCGTTACCAAGCATCTTTCTCTTCTATTTCCACTCATATTACACACATACGGATAAGCAGTAACCTATGTGGAAAGAGGGGATTAGGGACAACTTTTTAATCACTGGTGTGATCAGGGGATAAATTCTTATTCTTTCACTCAAACAAACATCTAGGAATTTTTAGCTTTGTGAAAAGGGCAACAGCTAGAAGAAAATATCAGGGTATTAAATTTGCAGAAGCCAAGTTATCAGTCAAACCCAGAGTAAGTGATGAACAGGACACACTAAAAAGGAAGAGACAACACCAAAAAGCTTTACTTAACTCAAGTTGCAAGATGTGCAAGAGCTACCCTTGCACGTATTATGAATGATATTGTGGTTTACTCTGTTTAGGAAAATTTAAGATATTATAACCAATGAAATATTAAGATGTATTTGTCATCATGGCTGGTGGGAGTTAGGGGCAAAATTAGAGGACTTTACAGATAATAAGTTTCTTTTCCTCTCTCTCTCTCCAAGTGCATGTATTGGTATTTTGTTGATTTGGGGTGTCCCCTCTCTGAATTACAGGGCTTCCCAGGTGGTGCAATGATAAATAGTCTGCCTGCTAATGCAAGAGATGCAAGAGACCTGGGTTTGATTCCTGGGTCAGGAAGATGCCCTGAAGAAGGAGATGGCAAGCCACTCCAACATCCCTCCCTGGAAAATTCAATGGACAGAGGATCCTGAAGGACTACAGTCTGTGCAATTGCAAAGAGTCGGACACGACTGAGCATGCACACATGTGCCCTCTGTGAACCATAGCAGTATTTGATCATGCTTCCTCTAGCATAACTTATAAACTGCATATATATTTCTACATGGCTAATAGAGAACTGGATGTGAGAACTCAATATGAAGACTAGAGTATAACACCTTTTATGTCATTTGCACATTTTTACATCTTACACATAGTGTTTGTTAATCTTGTAATTAACAATACATAAAAACTAAGAAATATTAAGCTAGTACTGCACAGTAATTATAATAATTATATAAATGAATAAAAATAAATGTAAAAGTAACGTTGAATCAATATAACTTTTAGTAATAATTTTTAGCTGAATTTCTGTGTATGTGTATGACGAATATCATGTGTGGGGTATTTAGAATCTCTTTGGTGTTCAGAGTAAAATCATACCATAAGTATCCTAAAACAGAACTGGTAATTTCTACTGAGTTATAGTCACTAGTTTTTTTGGTTATTATTATTTTATTTTAACAAAAGAATAAATTATCAGTTAAGAAATGTAAAGTCTGAACCAGATGAAAAAACTAAAGTGCTGGCTTAATTAGTATTAATTAATTTGATTGAAAAAGTAGATAATTAAACCGAATCAAAATGAATTTTTTCAAACTCCTCAATAATCAATACATAAAAAATGTATCTGTGTGATATAAGTTCTTGAATGCCTCTTTATTTTTATACATCAAATCAATTTCATTCCTTTAATTTCACTTTTTCCCAGCAGGTATAGTCTCTGATTCTGAAGAAATTTGTGGAAACTGAGTAAGTAAGTACTAACATTATATCACCATTTCCGAAACTGCAATGTAGCCATTTATTTTTTTCTTTTTAAATTTAATATATGGTCTGAAAACTTAGTTAAATATGCAGATGTATTCAGAATGAAGACAATAGACAACTATAAGAGGAGGAGCTCATTTCTATGTAAATGATTTTGTAAAGAAGTAACAGAGCATGCATTTCTCCTCATTCTAAAAAAATTTCACTACCCTGAAAAATAGCCATGTTACAAGAAATTAAGTTAAGGAATGAAAAACACAATTTCATAATAGGTAAGCAATTGTTTGGTTATCTAATATGCATGAATATTTTTCTAAGAAGTAAATGCAAACCCTCAGACTAACAAGAAAGAATCTAATCAGAGCCTTATTATCTGCATAATATTCTGTGCTATCATTTTCTCTTTAAGCAACTATCAAAGTAATATTAAATGAGCATATTTTAAAAGGCAGACTTCTAAATCATTGCACATGTTATCATTATTTATTTGTAAAGTATGTCTCCAAAATGGTATGATTCTTTTGCACTGAAACTGAGAAAGGAAAACTTCCTCAAAGAAACTTTAAAAAACAATTTTACATAAATCAGTAAGTTCTTTAGCTAGAAGACTAGACAAATTACAAAACTTTGAAATTTAAGAAGTTTAAAATCTAATGTTAAAGAGAATCAATGTCATATCATATATCTACATAGCTAATGAAATTTGTTAACATTTTAAATCTTCACCATGATGCAATAACAAAGAAAACCCTAAGATACATTTAGGTCATTGTATAGCAGAAACTTCCTTAGGGATTCTCTCATAGCTCAGTCGGTAAAGAGTCTGCCTGCAAGGCAAGAGTCTTGGGTTCGATTCCTAGGTGGGAAAGATCCCTTGGAGAAGCAAATGGCAATCCACTCCAGTATTCTTGCCTGGAGAATTCCATGGACAGAGGAGCCTGGCAGGCTACTGTCTATGCGGTCACAAGAGTCGGACATGACTGAGCGACTAAATGCATACACTGAGGAAACTAAGTCATAGAAATATAAAGCAATTAGGTTAATTTTAACTTTTTTAATGACTTTCTTGAATTTGTTCAATTCTGTATTATGTTTTGGTTTTTTGACTAGGAGGCATGTGGGATCTTAGCAACCCAGCCAGGGATCGAACCTTCTCTCCCTGCATCAAAAGATGAAGTCTTAAATCCTGGAAAGCCAGGGAAGCCCTAGTTAATAACATCTTAAGAGAAAGAATCATTAGTCATTTTTCAGAATGCTAATACAGTTTAAATAATATTGCTAAAAGATTAAAGTTTCAAATGTCAAGTTATAAAAGCTAACTTTAAAATATATAGCATTTTAATTCACTTTCCAAAAAAGTTAGTTCATTTTGCACTCACATTCATTTTACACATAGACCTCAACAACTCACATGCCTTTGCTATACTGGAAAATTGGTAATATGTGTAGGAAATTATTCCATTATGAGAGAACATCCTCTTTTTCCCAAAGCCTTATCAGCTAGAAAAATTCCACAACTTTGAGCATAATCGTCTTTATAAGGGACAAACAAACATACAATACAGCATTAGGATACCAAAAAGGAACAACATTGGTCTGGAAGTGCTTGTCATTAATCACAGGTATAGAACAAAATGAATTACTGTAATTGCAATTATGATAGGAAAAAAAGAATGACCCTTTAATTTGATGCTCAAGTTATTGGTGAAGCTCAAGAGTTATAAAAAGGTATATTCTTTGAATTTATTTTTTGATATGAACTTATTTTAATTGGAGGTTAATTGCTTTGCTGCTGCTAAGTTGCTTCAGTCGTGTCCAACTCCGTGTGACCCCATAGATGGAAGCTCACCAGGCTCCCCTGTCCCTGGGATTCTCCAGACAAGAACAGTGGAGTGGGTTGCCATTTCTTTCTCCAGTGCATGAAAGTGAAAAGTGAAAGGGAAGTCGCTCAGTCGTGTCCAACTGTTAGCAACCCCATGGAGTGCAGTCCACCAGGCTCCTCCATCCATGGGATTTTCCAGGCAAGAGTACTGGAGTAGGTTGCCATTGTCTTCTCCTAGTTGCTTTACAATATTGTATTGTTTTTGCCATACATCAACAAGAATCTGCCATGGGTATACACGTGTTCCCCATCCTGAACCCCCTCCCTTCTTCCTTTCCATACCATCCCTCCAGGTCGTCCCAGTGCACCAGCCCCAAGCATCCAGTCTCATGCATTGAAACTGGACTGGCCATTCTTTTCATATATGATATTATACATGTTTCAATGCCATTCTTCCAAATCACACCCTCTCCCTCTCCCACAGAGTCCAAAAGACTGTTCTATACATCTGTGCCTCTTTTGCTGTCTCTCATACAGGGTTATAGTTACCATCTTTCTAAATTCTATAATACTTATGATCTTATTAAATTATTCAAGAATGTGCACCATCCATAAAAGTACTCTCAATAAGAAAGTGAATCTTGAACAGTCAATGAGATTAAAAATCAAAGGAAACCAGAAGGAAATTAAAAGAGAATGCATTAGACCTTGATAT
This sequence comes from Nanger dama, assembly GCA_917880005.1. Taxonomy (NCBI): domain Eukaryota; kingdom Metazoa; phylum Chordata; class Mammalia; order Artiodactyla; family Bovidae; genus Nanger; species Nanger dama. The sequence goes on from CAKJTW010000014.1 coordinate 12,067,300, forward strand.
TATAAAATTCTGTTTTGAGATGATTTTGATAGCATAGCATTGCATTATTTTCTATTGGTACTATAGAAGAACTTTTATAAATGCATGCTGTGTTGCACTTAGTCATTCAGCCATGTCTGACTCTCCGTGATTCCATGGACTGTAGCCCACCAGGCTCCTCTGTCCATGAGGATTCCCAGGCAAGAAGCTGGAGTGGGATACCATGCCTCCTCCAGGGGATCTTCCCAACCCAGGGATCAATCCAGGTGTCCAACATTGCAGCCAGATTCTTTACCATCTGAGTCACCAGTGAAGGTCAAGGATAAGGGATTAGGTAGTCTATCCATTCCCCAGGGAATCTTCCCAACTCAGAAATTAAACGAGGGTCTCCTGTATTGCAGGCAGAATCTTTACCAGCTAAACCAGGGAAGCACTAAAAGACACATATTTAATATATATATTATTGATTTCAGTTTTAAACTGAACTCTCCAAAGATTCCTGGATATTTAGTATTTATAAGAACTACTTGAAAAATAAAAGCCATATGATTATCTCAATAGATGCAGAGAAAGCCTTTGACAAAATTCATATTTATTTATGATTAAAAAAAAAACTCTACAGAAAACAGGAATAGAAGGATCATACCTCAACATAATAAAAGCTATATATGACAAATCCACAGCAAACATTATCATCAATGATGAACCATTGAAAGCATTTCCCCTAAAGTCAGGAACAAGCCAAGGGTGCCCACTTTCACCACTACTATTCAACATAGTTTTGGAAGTTTTGGCCACGGCAATCAGAGCAGAAAAAGAAATAAAAGGAATCCAAATGGGAAAAGAAAAAGGTAAAACTCTCACTGTTTGCAGATGACATGATCCTCTACATAGAAACCCTAAAGATTCCACCAAAAATTACTAGACCTAATCAATGAATGTAGTAAAGTTGCAGGATGTAAAATCAACACACAGAAATCCTTTGCATTAGTATACACTAATAATGATAAAATAGAAAAAGAATTTAAAGAAACAATTCCATTCACCATTGCAACAAAACGAATAAAATACTTAGGAATATACCTACCTAAAGAAATTTAAAGACCTATATAGAAAACTATAAAACACTGGTGAAAGAAATCAAAGAGGACACTAACAGATGGAGAAATATACCATGTTCATGAATTGGAAGAATCAATATAGTGAAAATGAGTATACTACCCAAAGCAATCTATAGATTCAATGCAATTCCTGTCAAGCTACCAATGGTATTTTTCACAGAGCTAGAACAAATAATTTCACAATTTGTATGGAAAAACAAAAAACCTAGAATAGCCAAAGCAATCCTGAGAAAGAAGAATGGAACTGGAGGAATCAACCTGCCTGACTTCAGGCTCTACTACAAAGCCACAGTTACCAAGACAGTATGTTACTGGCACAAAGATAGAAATATAGATAAATAGAATAAAATTGAATCCCCAGAGGTAAATCCACACACCTATGGACACCTTATCTTTGACAAAGAAGGCAAGAATAAACAATGGATTATAGACAATCTCTTTAACAAATGGTGCTGGAAAAACTGGTTAACCACTGTAAAAGAATGAAACTGTAACACTTTCTAACACCATACACAAAAATAAACTCAAAATGGATGAAAGATCTAAATGTAAGACCAGAAAATACAAAACTCTTAGAGGAGAACATAGGCAAAACACTCTCCGACATAAATCACAGCAGGATCCTCTATGACCCACCTCCTAGAATATTGGACATTAAAAACAAAAATAAACAAATGGGACCTAATTAAACTAAAACTTCTGTACAACAAAGGAAACTATACACAAGGTGAAAAGACAGCCTTCTGAATGCGAGAAAATGATAGCAAATGAGGCAACTGACAAACAACTAATCTCAAAAATACACAAGCAACTCCTACAGCTCAATACCAGAAAAGTAAATGACCCAATCAAAAAATGGGCCAAAGAACTAAGTAGACATTTCTCCAAAGAAGACATACAAATGGCTAACAAACAAATGAAAAGATGCTCAACATAACTCATTATCAGAGAAATGCAAATCAAAATCACAATGAGGTATCATTTCACACCAGTCAGAATGACTGCTATGCAAAAGTCTACAAGCAATAAATGCTGGAGAGGGTGTGGAGAAAAGGAAACCCTCTTACACTGTTGGTGGGAATGCAAACTAGTACAGCCACTATGGAGAACAGTGTGGAAATTCCTTAAAAAGTGGAAATAGAACTGCCTTATGACCCAGCAATCCCACTGCTAGGCCTATACACCAAGGAAATCAAAATTGAAAGAAACACGTGTACCTCAGTGTTCATCGCAGCACTGTTTAAAATAACCAGGACATGGAAGCAACCTAGATGTCCACCAGCAGATGAATGGATAAGAAAGCTGTGGTACATATACACAATGGAGTATTACTCAGTCATTAAAAAGAATACATTTGAATCAGTTCTAATGAGGTGGATGAAACTGGAGCTGATTATACAGAGTGAGTAAGCCAGAAAGGAAAACACCAATACAGTATACTAACACATATCTATGGAATTTAGAAAGATGGTAACGATAACCCTGTATGCGAGACAGCAAAAGAGCCACATATGTATCGAACAGTCTTTTGGACTCTGTGGGAGAGGGAGAGGGAGTGGGTGGAATGATTTGGGGGAATAACATGGAAACATGTATAATATCATATAAGAAAGAACTCTCCAGACCAGGTTCGATAAAGGATCCTTGGGGCTGGTGCACTGGGATAACCCAGAGGGATGGTACAGGGAGAAAGGTGGGAAGGGTGTTCAGGTTGAGAACACATGTACGCCCATGGCAGATTCGTGTTGATGTGTGGTAGAACCAATACAACATTGTAAAGTAATTAGCCTCCAATTAAAATAAATAAATTTGAATTTAAATAATAATAATAAAGAACTACCTGATGAAATAGTTACAAGTGCACATCTTTATTCCTAAGTTCAGAGATACTTATTAAGTTCCTGTCATTTAGATGTAGGAATCTGCATTTCAATGAGCAGACAGGGGGTTCTGATGCAGGTGGCCCATCCACTTAGATTAGAGATTCTGCTAACGTAACTAACATGTAATTAGCATTACTGACTACAATGAAAATATAAACTTTGATTATATGAAATGTTGAAATAACTAACAAAACGTGAGAGATTAAGTGCCTGTGTAAGGAAAAATAATATCCTTATTTTCAATGCAAAGAGTGATCAAAATCATTCTTAGAGGCTTAGACAGTTAAAAAAAAAAAAAACTTGCCTGTAATGCAGGAGATATAGGTTTGATTTCTGGGTTGGTATTGGCAACCCACTCCAGTATTCTTGCCAGGAGAACTCCTTGAACAGAGGAGCCTGGTGGGGTACAGTCTATGTTGTCACAAAGAGTTTGACATGACTAAGTGACTTTGAAAGAGAGACAGTCATGTTATTTAAAGTTATATTATTTAATTTAGGTTTAGTTAATGGCAACCCACTCCAGTGTTCTTGCCTGGAGAATCCCAGGGACGGGAGAGCCTGGTGGGCTGTCGTGTCTGGGGTCACACAGAGTCAGACACGACTGAAGCGACTTAGCAGAAACAGCAGCAGCATTTCCAAAAGAATCAAAACATTATTTAGTTTTGGAGGAGGTGGAAATGGGTGGTGATAGAATAATAAAACATTTATTTTATAATTTTTGTAGTTTTTTTCCAAGTGAGTATGTACTACTGGAAAAGGTTAGTTTTCACTCCAATCCAGAAGAAAGGCAATGCCAAGAATGTTCAAACCACCGCACAATTGCACTCATACCACACACTAGCAAAGTAACGCTCAAAATTCTCCAAGTAAGGTTTCAACAATATTTGAACCATGAACTTCCAGATGTTCAAGCTGGTTTTAGAAAAGGCAGAGGAACCACAGATCAAACTGACACTATCTGATGGATCATCAAAAAAGCAAAGAAATTCCAAAAAAGCATCTGTTTCTGCTTTATTGACTATGCCAAAGCCTTTGTGTGGATCACAATAAACTGTGGACAATTCTGAAAGAGATGGGAATCCCAGAACACCTGACATGCCTCTTGAGAAATCTGTATACAGGTCAGGAAGCAACAGTTAGAACTGGACATGGAACAACAGACTGGTTCCAAATAGGAAAAGGAGGACGTTGAGGCTATATATTGTCACTCTGCTTTTAACTTATATGTAGAGTACATCATGAGTAATGCTGGTCTGGATGATGCACAAGCTGCAATTAAGACTGTTAGGAGAAATATGAATAACCTCATATTACAGATGACACCACCCTTATGGCAGAAAATGAAGAACTAAAGAGCCTCTTGAAGAAAGTGAAAGAGGAGAGTGAAAAAGTTGGCTTAAAGTCAACATTCAGAAAACGAAGATCTTGGCATCTGATCCCATCACTTCATGGCGAATAGATGGAGAAACACTGGAAATAGTGAGATATTTTATTTTATTGGGCTCCAAAATCACTGTAGATGGTGACTGCAGTCATGGAAATAAAAGACACTTACTCTTTGGAAGGAAAGTTATGAACAACCTAGACAGCATGTTAAAAAACAGAGACATTACTTTGCCAACAAAGATTCATTCTAGTCAAAGCTATGGTTTTTCCAGTATTTATGTATGGATGTGAGAGTTGGACTATAAAGAAGTTCTGAGAAATTGATGCTTTTGAACTGTGGTGTTGGAGAAGCCTCTTGAGAGTCTCTTGGACTGCAAGGAGATCCAGTCAGTCCATCCTCAAGGAAATCAGTCCTAAATATTCATTGGAAGGAGTGATGCTGAAACTGAAACCCAAATACTTTGGCCACCTGATGCGAAGAGCTGACTCATTGGAAAAGACCCTGATGCTGGGAAAGATTGGAAGGCAGGAGGAGAAGGGGATGACAGAGGATGAGATGATTGGATGGCATCACCGACTCAATGGACATGAGTTTGAGTAAACTCCATGAGTTGGTGATGGACAGGAAGGCCTGGTGTGCTGTGGTCCATATGATTGCAAAGAGTAGGACACAACTGAGGAAATGAAATAAGAACCGAGATAGAAAGTACTTGCAATCGATTGCCATATCCAATCTTTGCCACTCAGTGAGCTTGAATCACAGCAGTATGTTCATTTTTCCAGGTATTCCCTGCTCTTTTTCCAGTGAGTTTAGGAGGACTGATGAGGATAATCTTGCTTTGAGGAGTTCTTTGAGAACTTGCTCTACTCAGGACATCTATGCCTGGGTGCTCCAATAAATATTTGTGTTGTTTTTACTTATTGCCTGTATCATTGTTTTAGAACATTATACTTTACTTGGCATAGCTTCCTTTTAAAGCACACATTCAAATGCAATTTATAATTGTCTCATTTATAAGAATAAATTTAATTCTGATATTAAAAAAACACAACTCCATGGCATTTGTAAAATACATAACTATATCAGCACTACATGACTCTCTATATGACTGGAATTTGCAGGTAGAGTTTTAAAAAGTCTTGAATGTTTTGTGGCCCCTGTTTGAAACAAATACATTTTGCTATATATAATTTAGATTAACTTATGGCTTCATTTTAGGTCTATCTCTTATTTTTCTACCTTTACTTTCCCTTACTTTTCATCTGTTTGTTGCTGTTGAAGGGGAAACTAGTGTTTATTTTGGCATTGGATCTTTTTAGAGCAAGTATTGTCTCTGCCCCTTCTAAATTATAGGATTGTGGGAAAGATACATGATCTATTGATGTAAACATTGATCTCTTCATCTTTACAAATGAATTGTTATCAGTATCCAGTTCATAAGTTTTTTTAGAAGACTAAACTAAATAATGTTAATATAGCAAATAACATATGGCCTGGCATGTAGCAGTTATTAACCATTATTGCTGTGCTAACATTCTTTAAACCTTTTTAGATAAGAAATCAGTCTGCATGAAATGGTACCTCATTGTGGTTTTGATTTGCGTTTCTCTGATAATGAGTGATGTTGAGCATCTTTTCATGTGCTTATTAGCCATCTGTATGTCTTCTTTGGAGAAATGTCTGTTTAGTTCTTTGGCCCATTTTTGATTGCGTTGCTTATTTTTCTGGAATTGAGCTGCAGGAGTTGTTTGTATATTTTTGAGATTAGTTGTTTGTCAGTTGCTTCATTTGCTATTATTTTCTCTCATTCTGAAGGCTTTCTTTTCACCTTGCTTATAGTTTCCTTTGTTGTGTAGAAGCTTTTAATTTAATTAGGTTCCATTTATTTTTGTTTTTATTTCCAATATTCTGGGTGGTGGGTCATAGAAGATCCTGCTGTGATATGTTGGAGAGTGTTTTGCCTATATTCTCCTCTAAGAGTTTTGTAGTTTCTGGTCTTACATTTAGATCTTTAATCCATTTTGGTTTTGATGCATAATACTGGATGCTTGGGGCTGGTTCACTGGGACAACCCACAGGGATGGTATGGGGAGGGAGGAGGGTGAGAGGTTCAGGTTGGGGAACACTTGTATATTGTGGTGGATTCATGCTGATGTATGGCAAAGCCAATACAATGTTGTAAAGTAATTAACCTCCAATTAAAATAAATAAATTTATGCGTATGTATGTATATATATGCATATTTACATGAATAATATTCATATATATGCATATATAATCATATATGTGTATACTATTTGAATCACAAACATTTTGACCATAGCATGTAAATAGTCTTTTTACATCTTTATTTTCTACTTTATTATAAATTCAACCTACCTGGTTTTAAGAGAGAACCTAATACCTTGGCATCCAGCAGAGAACATACATTCAGAATAATGCTTCCAGCTTGCTATAAATGCTTGTCTATGAATACAACCTGATGCAACTATAAAAAGTGCTTTGTAGAGAAATATAGGAAAAATAACAAATAATGGAAAATATAAGTATATTCTAATAAGTTATTTTTTTAAAAAAGGAAATGTATGCATAAAATACTATTAAACTGAAGGCTGGTACATGATATGTTAAAATATATTACATATTCTCATCCAAATAGCATTCTATTTTTAGAAATTCCTTTTACATGAAGTGTCTTCTTTTCCACACAGTTCAGTGAAATCAACTTTCTTTTGTGGAAATAAAACACACAGTCTTGGAAAGCACGTTCATATTATTATTTATTTTAACTAGTTGCTATTCAAATGAAAATGAAAGTCTCCATAAAGTAAATTCTCCTTTCTGTCTTATCACTTTCTTTTACATTTTATTTTTTTTTCCTTGCTGCTTTATTTTCCTTCCTCTCTTCTCGGCTTCATGCATTTTCTAAAGCTCACTAGGGGAATATATGTGTGCACAGCTGTCTTTTAAACTATGCTCTATGTTTTTCTCCTTCATAACTACTTCTTCAGTCTTTGGAGAAAAAGGCAAATAGGCAGAAGGAAGAGAGGCCAAGTTTATTTCCAATGTTATTTCCAGTCCTGAAATATTTTCAGCTTATGAATTGCAGACTTTGATAAAAATTTATGCTTTCTTTATTAGAAAGAAAAGGAATAAGCAAATTACTTCATTTGCAAGTATATGTTTAACAATCAGGGTCTCAAATAACCAAGTTGCTTCGGATTTCCTGCTTATCCATCTACCACATACCTCATAGAAGTTATTGCACTCTGTGTGATAGAGAAAGGGAATCCATTAGCCAGCAAAGAGACAGGGTGATTAGAAAGCATCAGCTGAATGGTATCTATCATGTATCTCTAATTTCTACAGTCTCCTTCCTAATGCCATCAAGTCAATGGCAAAATTCCTTGATGCTAATTTATATTGTCTAGCCCTGAATTTTTTGAGAGAAATCTGGCACCAAAGAACTGCTTGCAGACAAATAGCCAAGATATCAAATGTGTGTGTGTGTGTGTTTCCCCCTTTGATGCTGTTTGTTGGCAACTATGGTTTAAAACTTTAAGCAAATGAAAAAAGCATCATTCTAAAATTGTTCTTGAAGGTATTTTCCTTCTGAGAGCATATGAAAATGACTTATCTTAAAATTAAGAAAGATGCATAATTATGAACACTGGCAGGAGAGAATTGGATTCTTCTTACACTGGGTATTTATATTTCTCCATATATTTCCAGATATAGGAACAAAATTGTGCATTGTTTAATGATTTGTTTCATAGTCAATGAAAATATAATTTCTGTAACAACATAAGGAAATGATACCTAAAGAAGAAATTTATGTAGTCTCTTTGTCACTTGAATTTATTTTCATTTAGCATATACTCTACAGCTACTGCTGCAGAATACTTAAATACTTTCTTCAAATAAGGGACTTAGTTAAATTTCAAAAACTTACTTTAATATTTAGTCTTTAATTCAACCTCCACTGATATCCCAGAATGAAACCCACATATTAACTTAGATATAAAGAGTTTTAACAGTAAAATAATATTTGTAGCAATAATATTCCACTTGTTCCAAAATTAGTTATCTAAGGACCAAACCTCTTTGGAGCTATATTTTGATAGGTATGAAAAGAGTGAAGACATACTGACAACTATATATTTTACCTTAATAGTAAAATATTGGAGAAGGAAATAGGAACCCACTTCAGTGTTGTTGCCTGGAGAATCCCAGGGCTAGGGGAGCCTGGTGGGCTGCCATCTATGGGGTCGCACAGAGTTGGACATGACTGAAGTGACTTAGCAGTAACATATTATAGCAGGAAACAAAAACTAAAAGTTTTATTGAAGAATATCATCTAACTCTGTATATTTCAATCAATTATAATGTGATTGTTAATATGTGACACAGTGACATGACAGAAAGTATTTAAAAATATTTATTATTTTCATTACATTTGTTAAAGCCACTACTGATTATAAAGCATATGAAGACAAAGATTTTGTCCAACATATTCTCCTGGGTCTGAAATATCTAGCAACACATTTATGCATTTTATTACCAGATAAAACATAGGAAGACCTGATAAATGTTTCTTTGGGGCATACTTACACTAAACTATTATCTGCAGTTTATCTCAAAATTAAATTCACTTGCTTTTTCTATTCTATTTCCAAAATTGTTTCTATGTACCAAGTAAATAGATAAATATCTTTAACAAATAAAATGTAATAAAAACGTTCTAAAGTTCAGGAAGATTGTATTAAAGAAAGAGGTACATATAGTTCATTCTCATAAGACTTCCACTTATTGCAATTATATGTATGAAGTGATTTGTGTCTGTAAAAATAAGCATTAAGTTCTAAAGTTCAAATGAACACATTTCTGCAAAGGCACACATGTAGTGTTTCCAGTCTATTCTTTATTTAAAAATTCCACAATGTTACTAAGTGGTTGGGTTGATTTTTGTTTTTAAAAGTGCTATGAATAAAAGAAGAGGAACTGAGTTTCAAGAGGGGAAAGACATATCACTATTTCTCACCTGATTTTATGTTTAGCTTTTTTCTTAGTTAATTGAATATCTGAATTTAAATCTGTTTGGTAATTCTGTAGCTTTCATTCATAATGAATGCTTTCTTTGCGTGTTGGGAAATTTTTCACTATAGGCATTTCTTTCACTTTAGTTCAGTTCAGTTCAGTTACTCAGTTTTGTCCGATTCTTTACCACCCCATGAACCACAGCACGCCAGACATTCAGGCCCATAACCAACTCCCAGAGTCCACCCAAAGCCATGTCCATTGTGTCGGTGATGCCATCCAGCCATCTCATCCTCTGTCCTCCCCTTCTCCTTCTGCCCTCAATCTTCCCCAGCATAGGGGTCTTTTCAAATGAGTCAGCTCTCCGCATCAGGTGGCCAAAGTATTGGAGTTTCAGCTTCAACATCAGTCCCTCCAATGAACACCCAAGACTGATCTCCTTTAGGATGGACTGGTTGGATCTCCTTGTAGTCCAAAGGACTCTCAAGAGACTTCTCCAACATCACAGTTCAAAAGCATCAATTCTTCGGCACTCAGCTTTCTTTATCATTTAACTCTCACATCCATACATGACCACTGGAAAAATCTTGGCCTTGGACTAGAAGGACTTTCGTTGACAAAGTAATGTCGGTGCTTTTTAATATGCTGTGTAGTTTGGATATAACCTTCCTTCCAAGGAGCAAGTGTTTTTAATTTCATTACTGCAATCACCATGTGCAGTGATTTTGGAGTCCAGAAAAATAAAGTCAGCCACTGTTTCCCTATCTACTTCTCATGAAGTTATGGGACTGGATGCCATGATCTTAGTTTTCTGAATGTTGAGCTTTAAGCCAACATTTTCACTCTCTTCTTTCAAGAGAAGACTCTTTAATTCTTTTTCTTTAATTCTGCCATAAAGATGGTGTCATCTACATATCTAAGGTTATTGATATTTCTCCCGGCAATCTTGATTCCAGCTTGTGCTTCTGCCAGCCTAGTGTTTCTCATTATGTATTCTGCATATAAGATAAATAAGCAGAGTGACAATGTACAGCCTTGACGTACTCCTTTTCCTATTTGAAATCAGTCTGTTGTTCCATGTCCAGTTCTAACTGTTGCTTCCTGACCTGTATACAAGTTTCTCAAGAAGCATGTCAGGTGGTCTGAGATTCCCATCTCTTTCAGAATTGTCCACAGTTTATTGTGATCCACACAGTCAAAGGTTTTGGCATAGTGAATAAAGCAGAAATAGATGTTTTTCTAGAACTATCTTGCTTTTTCAATGATCCATCAGATGTTGTCAGTTTGATCTGTGGTTCCTCTGCCTTTTCTAAAACCAGCTTGAACATCTGGAATTTCATGACTCATATACTGGTGAAGCCTGGCTTGGAGAATTTTGAGCATGACTTTACTAGTTTGTAAGATGAGTGCAGTTGTGCAGTAGTTTGAGCATTCTTTGGCATTGCCTTTCTTTGCAATTGGAATGAAAACTGACCTTTTCCAGTCCTGTGGTCATTGCTGTGTTTTCCAAATTTGCTGACATATTGAGCACAGCACTTTCACAGCATCATCTTTTAGGACTTGAAATAGCTCAACTGGTTTTCCATCACCTCCACTAGCTTTATTGGTAGTGATGCTTCCTAAGGCCCACCTGACTTCACATTCCAGGATGTCCAGCTCTGGATGAGTATGAGTGATCACACCTGCATGATTACCTGTGTCATTAAGATATTTTTTGTACAGTTATTCTGTGTATTCTTGCCACCTCTTCTTAATATCTTCTGCTTCTGTTAGGTCTATACCCTTTCTGTCCTTTATCGAGCCCATCTTTGCATGAAATGTTCCCTTGGTATCTCTAATTTTCTTGAAGAGATCTCTAGTCTTTCCCATTCTGTTCTTTTCCTCTATTTCTTTACATTGATCACTGAGGAAGGCTTTCTTATCTCTCGTTGCTGTTCTTTGGAACTCTGCATTCAAATGGGTATATCTTTCCTTTTCTCCTTTGTGTTGAATATAATCTGCAGTATCATGGGACTGTACTGAAATATCTTTGCTCCTTATTGATAGAATTGCCTTGCTTTCTTCCAGGACGCTGGGCAGGATAATTAATCTGGGATTATCTTCCCCTCTTAAAAAAAAGCACAAGCTGGAATCAAGATTGCCAGGAGAAATATCAGTAACCTCAGATATGCAGATGACACCACCCTTATGGTAGAAAGTGAAGAGGAACTCAAAAGCATCTTGATGAAAGTGAAAGAGGAGAGTGAAATAGTTGGCTTAAAGCCAGCATACAAAAAACTAAGATCATGGTATCCAGTCTCATCACTTCATGGCAAATAAATCTGAAACAATGGAAACAGTGAGATACTTTATTTTCTTGGGCTCCAAAATCACTGTAGATGGTGACTGCAGTCATGGAATTAAAAGACGCTTACTTCTTGGAAGGAAAGTTATGACCAACCTAGACAGCATATTAAAAAGCAGAGATATTACTGTGCCAACAAAGTTCTGTCTAGTCAAAGCTGTGTTTTTTCTAGTGTTCATGTATGAATGTGAGTGTTGGACTATAAAGAAAGTTGAGTGCAAAGAAGTGATTCTTTTCAACAGTGGTTTGGAGAAGACTCTTGAGAGTCCCTTGGACAGCAAGAAGATCCAACCAGTCAATCCTAAAAGAGATAAGTCCTGAATATTCACTGGAAGGGTTGATCCTAAAGCTGAAACCCCAGTATTTTGGCCACTTGATGCGAAGAACTGACTCATTTGAAAAGATCCTGATGCTGGGAAAGATTGAAAGCAGGATGAGAAGGGGATGACCAAGGATGAGATGGTTGGATGGCATCATAAACACAATGGTTATGGCCTTGAGTGAGCTCCGGGAATTGGTGATGGACAGGGAAGCCTGGGTACTGCAGTTCTTGGGATCACAAAGAGTCAGACAGGACTGAGCAACTGAACTGAACTGAAAAACAAAAACAAAAACATGTCCTTGACTAAATGTGAGAATTTCCCATTCAAGTCCTCTAATTTTCTTGTGCCTCGAGGCTGAGTATCAAGATCATATGTTCACATTTGTAGCAAATACAATACAGATTTCTTAGTTTTCTTACCACTTGTGTGCTTAGTCACTCAATTGTGTCTGTCTCTTTGGGACTCTGTGGACTGTAGCCCACCAGGCTCCTCTGTCCATGGGATTCTCCAGGCAAGAATACTGGAGTGATTTACCATTGCCTTCTCCAGGGAATCTTCCCAACCCAGGGATCAAACCTTCGTCTCCTGAATTGCAAGTAAATCCTTTACCAACTAAGCCACAAGGAAAGCCCTTTATTACCACTTACATCTACCTAATCTGTTTTCATTTTCTCAATTTTTTTACTACTCTGTAAGTCCAGAAATGTATTAACAATATATTCTTTGATTTTAACAGAAATTTTAGAAGCACTTGAGATCTTGTACATGATATTTGACTATCTACCAGTGTGAAATATTTCCAGAAATAAGGAACTCAGTTAATGAGTTGTTTTATTTAAGTAAAATAATCAAGGTTTAATTTGAACTAGAAGCATTAACTACAACTTCTGAAAGGAATTGGCTTTCATCACCTTTTTATCTTATAAAACTGCATCAAAATTATCATTGATTTAAGGCTAAGGATTCCCTCAAAAACACTTCACTGCTTTCAAACAAAGGGAAACACCCTTATCCACATTTCATTTCCCAGGATAAGATTTTTCTCTATTTAAATTTTGTAAGGCATTCTATCTAAAGCACACTTGTGTTATTTAGTGTAATTTGTTGCTTATGCATTGTCCCATAACCTCCACAGATTGCAAACTTATGGACGCAAGCAGAGCCTCAGTCACTTTTTTTAATCTCCTGATCAAATATTTAAGACACATACTCAGTCTTTTAAAGAAAATATTAGAGCAAAAATCCATAACTTAAAGTTTATCTTCTTAATTGGTTTTAAGTACAGAGCTAATTTGTGCTAAATATAGTTACACTGTTGTGAAACAGATCTCTCATATATATATATATATATATATATATATATATATATATATATTTCATTTTGTCAATCTGAAATGCTATACACATTAAACAACCTTTTTATCCCTGCAAGATTCAAATCTATAAGTCATCACTATGTTTAGGATCTGTTGACTAAAAGCTTGAGCCAAGGAACCCTATCTCTGCCAAGTTGTAGAGTTGTCTTTTGACTTATTTTTATAAGATTTTTTGAGATACTAATGTTTATGCCAATTTATAGAGAAGGAATCAGATAGCACATATTATTAATTGTTGCTCTTTTTAATCCAGGAGTGCTGATTTTTTTTTCCCCCTGTAGTTTAATTATTACATGACTTATTAGGGCAAAAAGAGGACATATTTGCCTTGGAGAAGTAAAAGTATAACATACTCAGATTAATGAGTGTCTCCTATCCATTCTATTACTTAACAACTTGTGGAGAAAATCTTGTGATTATTCTCTTGATAGTGTAAGAAAAAGGAATCATGTTTTTCTGAAAATACAAACAAGCTCATTCTCCTAAAACGTATCCAAAGCTTTGATATATCATGACTTTATATATAAATTAGAGCTTTTTGAGTTCTCCAGATGTCAGTGATTCTAAATCATCATTTTAAACTGTTTGTAGGATGGCAGTCATTAAAACACTTTAGCAAAATTGAATGTTAGAGACCATGAATTCTTCTAGTACTAATACATTTACAAAAGAGAATTTTTTTCTTTCCCTTTTCTATTTTCCATATTATTTTTCTTCCTTTCTTATTCTCTTCATTTTACCACTCTTTTTCTCAGCTTCTATTTTATATGTTTATCAGAATTGTATGGGGGGACTTAAATTTTATGGTAGAGCCAAACCCTTGAAAACTGAAGAAACGTTCACCATATGAATGGCAATATTTTTAAACTAAATTTTATATTTTAAAAGTTTACATATTGCTTTCAAAATTTTCCTAGGAATTTAGAGAGAAAAATCCTGTGAGAGGCAGGACAATATGAGTGGATCGACTGTAACAGATGTGCTCCTCACTAATTCCTCCTAAAACATTAGGAAATGTTCAGTTGTGGGAGATAGTCCAAGTATTCCTGGACACTTCAGATCACTGAGTACCCTCTGCTTTCAAGTAGCTTCCAGATTTACTGGAAGTTACAGGAAAATATAGAAACCAATGAAGGTATATTCAAGTTACTGAAAAATACACAAACTACTATAGTCCAAAAGAAGATGAAATGTAATGTGAGTTGGAGGTAGAAGATAAGAGAGCTGTGAAAAACAAATACAATATTTATAGGTGAATGCTTAGGCATAAAAATTTGTAGGTGGAATTGCATGAGGGAAAAAAAAAGTTTTAAAGAAAGTTTCCTGATTAATGAAAGTAGAATTATTTAAACAATATAGTATGCATTTAGTTGACTATTTAACTTATCATCACTCTTTTTTGTGTGTAGACTAAATTTTATTAGCATCTGTCTCACAGGATTTTATGATAAGTGAGGTAATAAATGGAAGGCACTTGAAAATACATGGAACTTAGTGACTGCTAAAAAAATACATTATTAAGAAAAATGAGAAACAATATAAATATGAAAATTACTTAAAGTAGTTGATTTTTACTTGACCCTTGTTGCCTAAAGAAAGAATTATAAGAGAAAAGTACTCGTAAGATAGTAATCTAATTTGAACATTTCAGGGACAAGGTAATTATCTGTGTTTATTTGATTTCTACTCCTACTTAATTTTAAGTTTTATTATTTGTTAATGTATTTTATTTTAAAATTCCATGTATTTCAGTAATATTTAAACTTTAAAAATAAAACTAGCCTCTTACCATAGTGAATATGACTATGTACATCCTTTGTATAGTAAAATCACTGCATTTTTATTAAATGTCAAAATTGGCCATTGAAATAGAGCTAATTTTGTGTTGTCAGACAAAACACTGGTTGTTATTGTGTATAGATAAATTTTATAATTTATAAGGATAAGGCTAAAGGCTTCATTCAAAACTTAATTTGCAGAGTATTGTAGGAATTTTCTTAATAGCTTAATTTGTTCTCCAGTGACCTTTTAAAATACATGTTGCTCAAAAACAAATGTTCTCTTAAAGTTATACTTAATTTACATTATGGTTATTTCTTTTATGCTTTATGTTAGAACCTATAATCATTTTTCCTCCTGACATTGTACATTAACTGTTACCTACTTGCTGATTCTTAACTCACATATGTAGGCTAAACAACTCATATATGTAGGCTAAACAATTCTAAGCATACTTCTGGGAATATGAAAATATCCAGCTTTTTTTTTTTTTTTTTTTGCTCTTACTCAATAAAGTATATAAAATTCCAAGTATATATGGTATTACCTTATGGACAGTTTTGAATGTTATCCTGTGTTTTTCTTTGCTGAGTTGGTATTTTAAATAAAAATTTAAAAATTACCTGTTGTATATTAGAAAATTGCTTGCTAGTCATGGATTGCTGTGATATGGTATTATGCAATGCTCTCTTTGAGAAATTTGGTTCAAATGAATCCTGCTTCAGTATTTTGAGAAAATTCATCTTTCTGAGATAGTTTTTCTTTTGGCTGAAGAAATGAATGTGTTTCTTATTCCAGCTCCTCTGAGAAAATGAATGATTTGGTGAAAAGTCAGCCAGCTGTGTGTGGTTCAGTTCAGTTCAGTTCAGTTGCTCAGTCGTGTCTGACTCTTTGCGACCCCATGAATCCTAGCATGCCATCCTGTCCATCACCAGCTACTGGAGTTCACTCAGATTCATGTCCATCGTGTCAGTGATGCCATCTAGCCATCTCATCCTCTGTCGTCCCCTTCTCCTCTTGCCCCCAATCCCTCCCAGTATCAAAGTTTTTCCAATGAGTCAGCACTTCACATGAGGTGGCCAAAGTACTGAAGTTTCAAATTTAGCATCATTCCTTCCAAAGAAATCCCAGGGCTGATCTCCTTCAGAATGGACTGGTTGGATCTCCTTGTGGTCCAAGGGACTCTCTAGAGTCTTCTCCAACACCACAGTTCAAAAGCATCAATTCTTCAGTGCTTAGCCTTCTTCACAGTCCAAATCTCACATCCAAACATGACCACTGGAAAAAACATAGCCTTGACTAGATGGACCTTAGTCGGCAAAGTGATGTCTCTGCTTTTGAATATGCTATCTAGGTTGGTCATAACTTTTCTTCCAAGGAGTAAGTGTCTTTTAATTTCATGGCTGCAGTTACCATTTGCAGTGATTTTGGAGCCCCTCTCCCCCAAAAAAAGTCTGACACTGTTTCCACTGTTTCCCCATCTATTTCCCATGAAGTGATGGGACCGGATGCCATGTTCTTCGTTTTCTGAATGTTGAGCTTTAAGCCAACTTTTTCACTCCCCTCTTTCACTTTCATCAAGAGGCTTTTTACTTCCTCTTGTGAGTGGCTATTTACAATTTGTGAGTTAAATTGGGTGCTCAAAAGACTTATCTCAAAGGCAATCAAAGGGAAAGGAAAGTATCAGGAGATTCATCTTATCAGGTTTTATCATATACACTGTAGAAAAGGGGAAGAATTGGAGGATACAAGCTTGCAAAGATGAGATATATGGCTGTTAACAATATATAACATTTCTATCACAACCGATCAGAAAGCTTAGGATATACATTCTTGCATCTTTTCTTGTAAGCTGTGTCAATAAATATTTATTATCCCACCTCCCCCAACTAAACAGTTAACATCCCCAGAGTTGACTAACCTAGGCTTGAAAACAACTTTTTTCTTTTTAAGCCTGAACTATTTTGCAAGTATAGAAAGGACACCTAGTCCTAACATCTTGATATTGTGGTCCTGATGCTCAGTGCTTATACACAGGAAAGTTCCTCTGCTTAATGAATCTGAATTTGGCCCCCAAAACTCCTCCTTCATCATCTACACAAAACTATACACATTACTGTATGAATATTGAGTTCTCTACTTTCCTGCTTCATTCTTCTGGGACTTCTACTCTATCATTCTATGTTTAGTTGTACAAAAAAATGTGGCATCATGGTATATCACATCCCAATACCATGAGATTTGTTTCTGTAACTTGAAAACCCACACTATGTGCTGCTCTCTTATGCATTCCTCAGGATCCATCTAAGCATCTCCTGTACAGTGCAATCTTTCCTCAACTTACCAAATGAAGTTAGAATATTAGTTATACCCTCCTATGTGACTACCCTGAATCCTATTTGTTTTTAAATTTAGGCACAGACGGTGCTAAATTGAAGTTATTAGATTACTTGTTTGCCCTTCCTGAGTATTGATAAATCTATCACTATTAGAAAGCATGTGATTAATAATCTAAAGTTCAATGTTATATGATGAGTCAGTGGAGATAAAAGGAAAGAAAAATAATGAAAACATAAGTTTATAACAGAAGAATGGAGTGTTTATTCAACTACAAGCTTAATTAAGCACATATATTTGACTATGTGATAATAGCAACTATCCAGATTTACTGCAAAATAAAATGCAGTTCCATTTAAAGAATAACCTAACATATGATGGAAGTAGATTCAAAGGAAAATACAAAATTTCATCAGTAGCAGTTGTGATCATTGTAGGATCAGCTCGTAATCCAGCCCATGGGTATTGATTGAACTGGATTCTGAATCCTAGGGATGGAGAAAAGACTACAAACTTTGATTACTTTTTAAAAGTAACACATATTAGAAAGCTTATGGTATGAGAATATAGTTCCTATTTTGGCTTCTTCTTCGTGACAGGCAAAACAATGTATCTGTTTGTGTATTTATAAATTTGTTTAGCTTTTATCTGTTAGTGATGAAACACAAGGGAGCTTACTTGTCTTTTTTTCTAGACTTTTCTGACTTCAATGGAGGCTTACTTTAAAGAAATACTGAAGTTGTTTCTAAAGTTCTGTTGAAAGACACAGCTGGCATATCAAGAACACACAGAAGGTCTCCTGGCAGAGCAGAAGGGTTTCCAAGTTAAAAACAAACAAACAAACAAAATAGAGAACTATAATCCCTGATTGGTATCTAAGATCTTCATGCTTAGGATTCTAGGGTTTATACTTGTTTTCATAATAAAATTGGAAAGAATTAAGCAGCATTGATATTTATTACATATATGCTATCAGAGTAGCATATATATTTAATTTATAAATTATCATGCATGCATATTTGAGGTTTGATTTATCTATTTTATGAATGAGGACATGTCAGTAAAAACTTTTTGATGGTGCTGACATACAAAGTTGTAGTCACTAGTGTATAAAGAATAGAGAGTGTCTAGGAATATGGTAATCCAGTCCAGAAATATGATTAATTTCCTTATCTAGTTATTGTCAAAATATACAGTAATATAAATTTTACATATGATTGCATTTGCTTTATTGCATTAAATTTTATTTACTGCATTTTATTGCTCAACACTGATGTGTTTACCTGACAAAAAGCAAAATTGATATGCTTCTGGACCTTTATTTTCCCCTTTCCATGACTGATATTGGTAAAGAATAAGTGCATAGTTGACTCACTCTACTCAATTTGTGGGGGAGGGGAGGAGATGCAGCTGCTCAGAAAGATCACAAGATATCTCTATTCTCTCATATCATAGGTTGATGCAAACACCTACTTGCCTAATTGTGGGATTTAGGTAGAAAGTACATAGGCTAATAGAATTAAAATCTTAGCTAAAGGCTATTTCTGAGACAATAGTAATTATGATGCTCATCTAAACTGAGTAAAACTTCAGATAAGGAGAATTGCACAAAATTTTACTGATGTCTTCTTCAGCAGGAATCTGACCAAATTAGTCACACAAAAACAGTAGGAACATAAATTATTTCACATTGATTCTAAGAAAAGTAGCTAAAAGTGGTGTGAAAGGCTTTAGCACTTTCAAGTATATTGCTATCTGTATTAAATTTCTATAGCCATTGTAACAAATCTCCATAAAATTTAGCTGCTGAAAACAATACACATTTATTATGTGACAGATTAGAAAGTAAGAAGTTCTAAAATCAAAAGCTGATTCCTTTAGAACTATATAGGGTAGAATGTTTATTTGCCCTTTCCAGCTTCTAGAAGTCATCAATATTCCTTCATTCATGGATTCTTCCTTAAAATTAGAAGCTGGCAGTGTAGAGCTTTCAAAATTTTTCTCTCTCTCCCTGATTTCTTTTTCCATACCACATTTTTCTTTTAAGTCTGACTCTGATCTTCTGCTTCCCTCTATAATAATTTTTATAATTATATTAGATCCACCCATATAATTGAGGACAATATCCCTATTTTATGATCTTTAACTTGATCAGATCTGCAAGGGCTCTTCTGTCATGTAAGGTAACATATTCATATGTTTCCAGAATTAAGAGGTAGAGATCATTGGGGAACTATCATTCAGTCTATCACACAATTTTAAATAAATGGTAAGTCCTTTAAGAATCATTTCTTGCAAATATATATGCATTCAGTTCAGCTCAGTTCAGTTCAGTCGCTGTGTCGTGTCTGACTCTTTGTGACCCCAGAACGCAGCATGCCAGGGCTCCCCGTCCATCACCAATTCCCAAAGTTTACCCAGACTCATGTGCATCGAGTCAGTGATGCCATCCAACCATCTCATCCTCTATTGACTCCTTTTCCTTCTGCCCCTACCCCTTCCAGCATCAGGGTCTTTCCATTGAATCAGCTGTTCTCATGAGGTGGCCAAAGTATTGGAGTTTCAGCCTCAGCATCAGTCCTTCCAATAAACACCCGGGACTGTTACCCTTTAGGACAGACTAGTTGGATCTCCTTGCAGTCCAAGGGACTCTCAAACATCTTCTCCAACATCACAGTTCAGAAGCATCAGTTCTTCAGCACTCAGCTTTCTACACAGCCCAACACTCACATCCATACATACTGGAAAAAACATAGCCTTGACTAGACGGACCTTTGTTGGCAAAGTAATATCTCTGCTTTTGATATACTATCTAGGTTGGTCATAACTTTCCTACCAAGGAGTAAATGTCTTTTAATTTCATGGCTGCAATCACCATCTGCAGTGATTTTGGAGCCCCCAAAGTGAAGTCTGACACTGTTTTCACTGTTTCCCCATCTATTTCCCATGAAGTGATAGGACCAGATGCATGATCTTTATTTTCTGAATGTTGAGCTTTAAGCCAACTTTTTCACTCTCCTCTTTCATTTTTATCAAAAGGCTTTTGAGTTCCTCTTCACTTTCTGCGATAAGGGTGGTATCATCTGCATATTTAAGGTTATTTCCCCCGATAATCTTGATTCCAGCTTGTGCTTCGTCCAGCCCAGCGTTTCTCATGATGTACTCAGCATATAAGTTAAATAAGCAGGGTGACAATATACAGCCTTGACATACTCCTGTTCCTATTTGGAATCAGTCCATTGTTCCATGTTCAGTTCTAACTGTTCCTTCCTGACCTGCATATAGGTTTTTCAAGAGGCAGGTCAGATGATTTAGTACTCCCATCTCTTTCAGAAATTTCCAGTTTGTTGTGATCCACACATTCAAAGACTACATTAAAAAAAAAAAAAAGACTATTTAGATTTTATTTATGTATTTTGACTTCTCATTTAGAGTAATTTCACATTTACAAAAATGTAGCAAGTGTTGAGAAACCTATATGTAGGTCAGGAAGCAACAATTAGAACTGGACATGGAACAGCAGAATGGCTCCAAATAGGAAAAGGAGTACATCAAGATTGTATATTGTCACCCTGCTTATTTGGCTTATATGCAGAGTACATCATGAGAAACACTGGGCTGAAAGAAGCACAAACAGGAATCAAGATTGCTTGTAGAAATATCAATAACCTCAGATATGCAGATGACACCACCCTTATGGCAGAAAGTGAAGAGGAACTCAAAAGCCTGTTGATGAAGGTGAAAGAGGAGAGTGAAAAGTTGGCTTAAAGCTCAACATTCAGAAAATGAAGATCATGGCATCTGGTCCCATCACTTCATGGGAAATGGATGGGGAAACAGTGGAAACAGTGTCAGACTTTATTTTGGGGGCTCCAGAATCACTGCAAATGGTGACT
Source organism: Nanger dama (assembly GCA_917880005.1). Taxonomy (NCBI): domain Eukaryota; kingdom Metazoa; phylum Chordata; class Mammalia; order Artiodactyla; family Bovidae; genus Nanger; species Nanger dama. The sequence continues at coordinate 12,088,762 of CAKJTW010000014.1, forward strand.
GCAGCCATGAATTAAAAGACGTGTACTCCTTGGAAGAAAAGTTATGACCAACCTAGATAGTATATTGAAAAGCAGAGACATTACTTTGCTGACTAAGGTCCGTCTAGTCAAGGCTATGTTTTTTATCCAGTGGTCATGTTTGGATGTGAGAGTTGGACTGTGAAGAAGGCTGAGTGCTGAAGAATCGATGCTTTTGAACTGTGGTGTTGGAGAAGACTCTAGAGAGTCCCTTGGACTGCAAGGAGATCCAACCAGTCCATTCTGAAAGAGATCAGCCCTGGGATTTCTTTGGAAGGAATGATGCTAAAGCTGAAACTCCAGTACTTTGGCCACCTCATGAGAAGAGTTTACTCATTGGAAAAGACTCTGATGCTGGGAGGGATTGGGGGCAGGAGAAGAAGGGGGTGACAGAGGATGAGATGACTAGATGGCATCACTGACTCAATGAATATGAGTTTGAGTGATCTCTGGGAGTTGGTGATGGACAGGGAGGCCTGATGTGCTGTGAATCATGGGATCAGAAAGAGTGGGACACAGGTGAGTGACTGAATTGAACTGAAGCAAATGTAAAGTATTTACTTCCCATTTATCCTTTACTTGGCTCCTCTAAATTATTACATTTTACACAAACACAAAAAAATATCAAAATTAGAAATGTATCATTGGTAAAATTATACTCGCTCAAAATCTATTTGTCCTACCAATATCCATCTTCAGGGCCTGAGCCATATCAACTATCATGTTACAATTAGCAGTAATATCTCATTAATCTATTTTGAGATTCTTAGTTTTTTGCCATTCATAGCTTTGATAATTTGATGAGGGCTGGTCAATTCATTTTTCTAAAAATTTCTCATGATTAAATTCAGAAGTGATATGCCCTTCTCTGTACATCATATGAGAGAGTATACAATATATTGACCAGCACTAAAGAATTATAAGATTCTTTCATTCAATAAAAAAATAATAAGAAAAACTTTACTACAGACATACAGTAATCAAGTCAGAGTGGTAACAGAAAAACAATGGACATGTAGACCAACAGAATACAACTGAGAGCCCAGAGACAAACATCCACATTAACAATGATTTGACTTTTTATGAGATTGTATCAAGGAAATTTAATTGGGGGATGGTGGGAGAATGACCTTTTAACAAATAGATATATGAAAACTGGGTATCTACATGCAAAAGAATTTGAACCCTTAGCCAACATCATACAAAAAAGGAACTCAAAATAAATCCAAATGTAAAGGCTAAAACTATAAAAATTGTTCAGTATCATCATAAAAGAAATGCAGATCAAAAACACTATGTGATACCACTTCACATCCTCTAGGATGATTATAATCAAAAAGTCAAACAATGCCAAATGTTGGCAAAGATGCAGAGAACTTGGAACCCTTTTACATTGCTAGCAAAAGTATATAATGATGCATCCATTTTGGAAAACCATCCAGCAGATACTCAAAATGTTAAACATGGTGGGATCACCATATGATCCAGTAAATGTACTTCTAGATATGCAACTAAGATAAATTAAAACATAAGTCTATACAAAAACGTATACATAGATATTTGTTACATCATTGCTTATAATAATAAAAGTTTCTTTATTTTTATTTTTTTATTTTTTTAATTAAATTTATTTATTTTTTTAATTACAATACTGTATTTGTTTTGCCATACATTGACACGAATCAGCCATAGGTGAACACAATCGCCCAATGCCGAAGCCCCCTCCCACCTCCCACCGCACATCCTCTACCTGAATCATCCTGTGCATCAGCCCCATGCATCCTGCATCCTACACCAAACATAGATTAGCGCTTCGTTTCTTACAGGAAAATACACATGCTTCACTGCCATTCTCCCAAACCATCCCACCCTTTCCCTCTCCCTCAGAGTCCAAAAGTCCACTCTATACCTCTGTGTCTCTTGTTGTCTCACATATAGGGTCATCACTACTGTCTTCTAAATTCCATATATATGTGTCAGTATACTGTATTGGTGTTTTTCTTTCTGGCTTACTTCACTCTGTATAATCGGTTCCAATTTCATCCATCTCATTAGAACTGAGTCAAATTTATTCTTTTTAAGGGCTGAGTAGTATTCCATAGTGTATATGAACCACAGCTTTCTTATCCATTCATCTGCTGATGGACATCTAGGTTGCTTCCATGTCCTGGCTATTATAAACAGCGCTGCAATGAACATTGGGGTACATGTGTCTCTTTCAATTCTGGTTAAAGAATGTCCATATGTACCATGTGTTCCTTCAGTCATGTCCAACTCTTTGAGACTCCGTGTATTGCAGCCTGTCAGGCTCCTCTGTCCATGGGGATTCTTCAGGCAAGAATACTGGAGTGGGTTGCCATGCCCTCCTCCAGGATATCTTCCCAGCCCAGTATCAAACCTGTCTCTTATGTCTCCTGCATTGGCAGGCTGGTTCTTTACCACTAGTGGCACCTGGAAAACCTGAGGAGTGTCAGGAGTGGGATCAATTGACATAATACAGTGTATCCATACAATGAAATGTAACTTGTTCATCAAAAATGAGCCACTATATGTGCTATTACATAAATAAACTTTGGAAATAAGCTAAGTGAAAGAAATGACACAAAATAAAATGTATTGAATGATTTTACTTACATTAAATGCCCAGATTAAGCATATTTACAGAGGAAAAAAAAAAGTATATTAGTGATTTCCTACAGGCAGTTAGGAATAAGGTGGGAAAGTGATGGGGGAGTAAAAGGCAGTGCTTACTAATGGGTACACATTTTCTTTTGGAGGCATTGTAAGTTTTAAAAATGGATTATGGCAGATTCTATGATCCATCTCCCAGAACACTGGAAATAAAAGCAAAAATAAACAAATGGGATCTAATTAAAATTAAAAGCTTCTGCACAAAAAAGGAAACTATAAGTAAGGTGAAAAGATAGCCTTCTGAGTGGGAGAAAACAACAGCAAATGAAGCAACTGAAAAACAACTAATCTCAAAAATATACAAGCAACTTATGCAGCTCAACTCCAGAAAAATAAATGATCCAATCAAAAAATGAGCCAAAGAACTAAATAGGCATTTCTCCAAAGAAGACATACGGATGGCTAACAAACACATGAAAAGATGCTCAACATCACTCATCATCAGAGAAATGCAAATCAAGACCACAGTGAGGTATCATTTCACACCAGTCAGAATGGCTGCGATCCAAAAGTCTACAAGCAATAAATGCTGGAGAGGGTGTGGAGAAAAGGGAACTCTCTTACACTGTTGGTGGGAATGCAAACTAGTACAGCCACTATGGAAAACACTGTGGAGATTCCTTAAAAATTACAAATAGAACTGCCTTATGACCCAGCAATCCCACTACTGAGGAAACCAGAATTGAAAGAGACACATGTACCCCAATGTTCATTGAAGCATTGTTTATAATAGCCAGGACATGAAAACAACCTAGATGTCCATCAGCAGATGAATGGATTAGAAAGCTGTGGTACATATACACAATGGAGTATTACTCAGCTCTTAAAAAGAATAAATTTGACTCAGTTCTAATGAGATGGATGAAACTGGAGCTGATTATACAGAGTGAAGTAAGTCAGAAAGAAAAACACCAATACAGTATACTGACACATATATATGGAATTTAGAAAGATGGTGATGATGACCCTGTATGTGAGACAACAAAAGAGACACAGATGTATAGAACGGACTTTTGGACTCTGTGGGAGAGGGAGAGGGTGGGATGATTTGGGAGAATGGCATTAAAACATGTATACTATCATGTAAGAAATGAAACGCCAGTCTATGCTCAATACAGGATACAGGATGCTTGGGGCTGGTGCACGGGGATGATCCAAAGAGATGATATGGGGTGAGAGGTGGGAGGGGGTTTCAGGATTGGGAGCTCGTGTACACCTGTGGCTGATTCATGTCAATGTATGGCAAAACCAAAACAGTATTGTAAAGTAGAATAAAGTAAAAATAAAATTTAAAAAAAATGGATTATGACAGATTCATGTTGATGTATGGCAAAAACAATACAATATTGTAAAGTAACTTCCAATTAAAATAAATAAATTTGTATTAAAAATGGATTATGGTGATGGCTGTACAAGTCTGTGAATATAGTAAATCTATTGGATGTTTTAACTTTAGGTGTATTGTATGGTAATTGAACTATATCTCAATAATGTTAAAAAACAAAAATTACTTGTATCTTTCTCAACATACTTTTCTGTATCACCTTTAATGTTTTTTTTGTCCCTCAAGCCTATTAATCATTTATTGTAATAAATATTTATTGAATATATACTATGTGTTAGGAATTGGAAGAGTTACAGAACTTGTTTTCTTGGGCTCCAAAATCACTGCTAATGGTGACTGAGGCCATGAAATCAAAAGATGCTTTCTCCTTGGAAGAAAAGATTTGATGAACCTAGACAGCATATTAAAAGCTGACATTACTTTGCCTAAAATGGTCTGTATAAGTCAAAGCTATAATTTTTCCAGTAATCATGAATGGATGTGAGAGTTTGACCATAAAGAAGGCTGAGTGCTGCAGAATTTATGCTCTTGAACTGGTGGTGCTGGACAAGAGTCTTGAGAGTTGCTTGGGCAGCAAAGAAATCAAACTAGTCCATCCTAAAGGAAATCAACCTTGAATATTCATTGGATATACTGATACCATATTGAAGCGCCAATAGTTTGGCTGCCTGATGCCAAGGGTCGACTCATTGGAAAAGACCCTTATGCTGGTAAAGGTCAGGGGGAGAAGAGAGTAACAGGGGATGAGATGGTTGGATGGCATCACTGACTCAATGGACATGAGTTTGAGCAAGCTCCCGGAAACAGTGAAGGACATGGAAGCCTCATATTGAGGTTATGGCATCGAACCCAACACATAGAATATAGTGTGAAGTTTTCACATGAAGACTTTGGTTAATGCAGTTGGTATAAAGGGGTCAAATTCAAATATATTTTGAAGGTAAAACCAGCAAGTTTTATTGATAGATTATCTTTGGAGAAATTTATACTAAAAGAGAATCACAGAGTTCCATCTTAGGTCTTCTGCCTAGCTCCCCAAAGAAACAAATTGCCATTTCTGGAATAGAGAAGATTGTAGGAGAATCACATGTGTGTAGAATATCATGCTTGTGCAAGTTTTGTGCAAGGTAGTTTTAAGACACTTAGATATCCAAATGAAGCTGTCTTCAATTAATAGATGAAGTTTAAGGAAAAAGTCTGGTGTGGAGATATAAATTTTGGAACTATCAAAGTGTTGTTATTTAAAGCCAAGAGCCAAAATGAGAGCATGAAATGAAGTGAAAGTGAAGTTGCTCAGTCGTGTCCGACTCTGTGACCCCATGGACTGTAGCCTATCCGGCTCCTCAGTCCATGTAATTTTCCAGACAAGAGTACTGGAGTGAGTTGCTATTTCCTTCTCCACAGGATCTTCCTGTCCCAGGGATCGGAACCCAGGTCTCCCGCATTGCGGGTAAACGCTTTACCCACGTATTGAGAGCATATTGCCTTTTAAATTCTCACCTAATTCATCACTTCTTATCTCAGACTTTCTCTATGCCAAATTGTTTTAGACGCTCTTCTTATTTATTTATTTTTTTAGGGACAGCATATTGCAATATAGCATTCTTATGTGCTAAAAGTTGTGTGTGGTAAGAATTTGTCATGTTACTGTATTTGGTGTGAGCTTTATTCCTGTATTGCCTTTCAAAGGATAATGCATGTATAAAATTAATGAGTGAAGAAATTTTGAAGTAATTTAAAAGATGTGAGATAAAAATTTGATTCTAAGAAATGTTTATAATTAGTGTAATGAAATTATGAAAATCTCATCACTGAAAGTAACCACTGTGTGTGTATACCTGTGTGCTCAGCTATGTCCAACTCTTTGTGACCCATAGACTGTAGCCTGCCAGACTCCTCTGTCCATGTAGTTTTCTAGGCAAAAATACTTGAGTGGACTGCCATTTCCTTCTCCAAAGGATCTTCCTAACCCAAAGGTCAGGCTTGTGTCTCATGTCTCCTGCATCAGCAGGCAGGTTCTTTACCAGTTGAGCCACTGAGGAAGCCCAAAAGTATTCAAATAACATGTGAAATAGTCAAATTCTGTCAAGAAACTTGTAAAGGGCAATCTTGTGCATGATGGACAGTAGCTCTAAGAAATCTAGCAACTCTAAAATCTTAACTTCTATGAATCAAGTGAATTTATTAGTGACACAAGGAAATAAGTGAATAACACAAATGTAGGAAGAACCACTAAAATAAAAGGTAGTGACGTTAAAGTATGATGTGCTTGTCTAGCTATCTTTCTACAAAAAGGTATCAATAAAATGTTACTACTTTGGCAATTTCATCAAATTCCAAGTGCCATCACTCAGCCAGATCCTTGAGGATTTAAAGATGTTATTTATGCATAGAGAGTTCACAAAAACTTGATATTGTATTAATTTACAATGAAAAATAGAACTGTCATGGGTATAAGATAGGGAAATAAGTCTGAACAGTTTTCTCTGTAGGAAAGCCAAATGGAGAACGAATTTAGCAAAAATGATATCTTGTTGAGCAGGAACAAGAAAGTATCACAAGAGGAAATAACATTTATCATTTGAATGTTTCAGTGCTTGTTAAGGCTTGGGTGTTCTAATGCCATCTTCTCATAAAGATGAATTTCCTCTCAACACTCTCTTCTATAGGGGTGTTAAGAACATTGCCTCTGTGGCTGTTATTTTCTGTGTTCCATTTCTTCCTGACGATATTCTGATTAACTTGTCTTTGTTGTTGTTGTTGTTTTAATAAATACATAATGACTTCATTTTAACCTTGCTCTTCTTATGAAACATTCCCTTTGATCAAATTCTATTTTTTATGAAATATAATTTGTGTACAATACTGTGCTAGTGTTAAGTGCACAAAAAATGATGCAGAGAAAGAGAAAAGATATAAATATATACCTGTTTCTTCTTGATATATGATAAGCTGACTGTAGAGTCTGGTTTTTCAGGGGAAAATGAGTTAAAGCAGCTGGCCAGCTATACAATATTTTTTTCTGCCAAGAAGACACTCTTAGAGGCAAGAAAACAAGACAAGGAACCATGCTCAATTTCATTTTCTGCTGAACCTCTTTACAGAAAAGAGGGAGAGACTTCACCTCTGAAATTATCTCAGCATCAGTTCTGGTTAAAGATGTTCTACAACAAATAGAGATTAGGATCTGTAAGGCATGACTGGAGAATATCACCAAAACAACACAGCTACCTAGAATTAAAATGAAGATGCTTTATAAATTAAATACGCCTCATTATGTAAAAATATCTGCAAACTTAACTCTAATTCCTCATCTGTCTGGGCCAGTGGTGCATGCTATACACAGCAACAAGAAAAACACATACAAGACTTCAAAGAATGAATATTGCTAGGACACTGTGGTTATTAATAAAAACATAAAATACTTTCTATGTCAACTTTGTATATCATATTACCTAGTGAAACTCTTCAGATTTATTTGAACTTCTTTGTGTTATTCATAGGATTAGTGGTGCCATTCATATACACACATACACATATATATATACATATATATATATAATATATGTATGTATATATGTAAAATACACACACAATTCTGCACAGTTATAACTCTTAAGATACTACACAGTGGCAATAATGATTTCCCTTTTCTTTCCTCTATGTATTAAAGATGAAGGAGGAAGATCTCTCTCTTCTATTACCTTATCTAACTTGTTTTAGGCTTAGGTTGTCAAATCAGCCTTGGAGCCTCCCTTAGTTAGTGTCACAGTCTCCTGAGCTTACAATTTATGGTATCCTTGAAATTGCTTAGTAAATCTTGTTAGTGGATAAGGTCTCTGAATTGTGTATGGCTGATTTGACAACCTAAGCCCACAAGTTAGATAAGATGATAGAAGAGAAATCGTATTCCTTCATCTTTAATACATAGAGGAAAGGTGAGATAATTATAGCCACTATGTAATATGCCTATGAGTTATAACTGTACAGAATTATGTGTATGTGTGTGTGTGTATATATATATAGCACCACTAATCCTATGACAAACACAAAGAAGTTAAAATAAATCTGAATGGTTTCACTAGGTAATATGATATAGAAAGGTGACATAGAAAGTATTTTATGTTTTTATTAATAACCACAGTGTTCTAGCAATATTCATTCTTTGAAGCTTGTATGTGTTGAGTGCCAGCTCAATAATATTTGTAAGAATATGGTCTTATTTACCTATAAGGAGATGTATTGTAGAACTACATAGCATTTAAACTTTATATAATACAAAGCTCATCTATCTTCCTTAATTTACAGCTCAAAAATGAATATCTTTGCAATTTAGTTACATTGTCCAGTATAACACAATCATTAGCACTAGGGATAGATCTATATCCTAGATTTCTGACTTTACTATTATTTCCACAATGCTGTGTGCTCAGCCATGTCTGACTCTTTACCACCCCATGGACCATAAACCACCAAGGTCCTGTGTCCATGGAAGTTTTCCAGGCAAGAACACTAGAGTGGGTCACCATTGCCTATTCCAAGAGATCTTCCCAATGCAGGGATTGAGACTGTGTCTCCTACATTGGCAGGCAGGCTCCTTCAAAGCATAAAGCACTGAATTCATATTTGATAATCTGATACTTATGAAGGCTGGGTCTATGAGGAAATTGTAAAATATGTAAAGGATTTTTCTGATGTTTTGCTTTCATTTTCTTTCTTTTTTCTTCTTTTTTCTTTGAGAAACAGTTTGTTGACTCTCTCACCCCTTTAGACATGTTACTGTGTGATTTGTATCTAGAAATGATAATACATTTTGTCAGTTATCTAAGTCTTCTAAGCAATTTTCTTGAACAGTACAATTAATTTGTAAGAACACATCAGCCAACCATAAAGTTTGCAGTTTTATTTTTTTTGAAAGTTTGCAATTTTAAATTGCAATTCAGAAACTTGTTAAAATACAAGATTTGCCATAAAAGTAAAGATGATAACAGTAGCAACCAAAGCAATTGAAATCTAACATGTAATAAATTACAGCTAAGTTATTAGGAAAATTATAATTAATGATGTGTCAAGAAGTTTCACTATGAGATCATTCTGCAATGTGTTTATAAGTTAAACATACAATGATTAATTCTAGCAATTATAGTTAGTATAGTTGTTTTTAACAAGAAAACATAAACATTTGCTATGGATGTACAAAATAGAAATTATCTCCAAAAAGTGGTTTATTTCTTCACTAGCAATAAGGTGCTTTCTTCAATATATATAGTACACTGTTATATATTTAATAGGTTTACATATTTTAATGAGTTAAATTTTAACCTAATTTTATTTTAATTCTCTCAATTAGCTATTCATTTCTATATTCAATTTTAAACTTAATATCATATGAAGTTATATTTGAACCAAGTCACATAGTGTCAGCTGGTATATATGTAATAAGCCTAGCTCATTTAAAATATTGATAAATTTTATATATACATATATATACATGTGTGTATGTATATATACATATATGTATATAAAACACTTAAAGGTAAAAAATCTGACATGGGGCAAATGATATAGAAAATAAGTCCTAACATACTAAAATGAAAACGAAAGACTCACCTAAAAATGTGCAAAAAAAGGCTAAAAAATCACCTCACAAAACAAAGTATGGGAATAGCCAACATATTATAAAAATTATCAGTGTCTCTGGTACCAGGAAAATAAGCATTGAAACTACATTTTGATACCATGTAAAACCAACTATAGGAAATAAACAAATAAGAAAGACTGCCAACACTAAACAACAGTAAGAATGTAGACCATATATTACTGGTGGGAACATTAAGTGATATGTCTCTGTTGTAGAACTCCTTTTGCAGTTTTTAATAATTCCTAGAGATATTTAGTCAAGGAAAGTTAATATAAATATAATCAGAGAAATGCTGAAGTCCTATTATTAATTCTTAAAAATCCAAATATTCATCCATGGGAAACAAACTATCATTATGTCATACATATTATGTTGTTTGACAACAAAACATAATTTGATATATACAAAAAAAAAAAAAAAGGAATGAATCTCACAGTCATTAAACCAAAAAGAATATCTGACATAAAATATTCTTACTGTATAATACTATTTATATAAAGTTTAAAAACAGGAAACATTATCCTCTGAACTAGAAATTAGAAGAGTTGCAGTCATTTCAGAGAGTGAAGGTGATAATTTGGTTGGAAAGTATACTGGAGAGTTTTTTGAATAAAGGAAAGGGTTATAACAAATGTGATCCAAGTATGGTTTACATGAATGTATACACTTAGCAAGACTCACTGAAGTTTTTGCTTAAGATCTAGGAACTTAATATAAATTATACTTCACACTTATGAATACTTGTTCACTTTATATCTTCCAAACTAAACTGCATTTTCATGAAGACCAGACTTACACACCATTGCCTAGTATAACACCGTAGGCTAGTGGACAAGTGTTTATTGAATCAATGGATGAGTTTGATGGACTGATCTTGATGAATAAAGACAGTAAGAGGTTGATTATGATGTGTTTTTGATCTGAAAAAAAAAGGATGGATATCAGGATTAGTCAAATGCAATTGATTTGAGAAATAGTAGAAGAAATTTTTTGGAGAAGGCAATGGGAACCCACTCCAGTACTCTTGCATGGAAAATCCCACGGATGGAGGAGCCTGGTGAGCTGCAGTCCATGGAGTCACTAAGAGTCGGGCACGACTAAGTGACTTCACTTTCACTTTTCACTTTCATGCACTGGAGAAGGAAATGACAATCCACTCCAGTATTCTTGCTTGGAGAATCCCAGAGACAGAGGAGCCTAGTGGGCTGCCATCTGTGGGGTCGCACAGAGTCGGACACGACTGAAGTGACTTAGCAGAGGAAATTTTAATCTTCAAAATTATTTTGAAGACAGAAATTTAATTTTTAATATGCTGAATTTAGATAAATGTTTAACACCTATAAAATACCACACAGAATAAATATCTTAATTTCTATTATTTATTCCATAATAATCTAGAAAGCAAGTAAATATTTCAATCCAGCTCAGGTATTCAGAGTTGCATTCTTTTAACACAAAGGCATTTACTGAGACTAAACATGGAAGTATCTGCCAAATATTGGGCATAAATCTAACATCATTTTCCTTACCCAGTTTTAACAGAGAATTATTAAATATATAGACAAATAAGGATGTGAGTGCTGGACAATAAAAGGGCTGAGAAACAGAGAATTGATGCCTTTGAACTGTGGTGCTAATAAAGACTCTTGAGAATTCCTTGGATGTTAAGGAGATAAAGCAGTCAATCCTAAAGCAAATCAATCCTGAATATCCATTGGAAGGACTGTTGCTTAAAGTGAAGTTTCAATAATTTTGCCACCTGATGCAAAAAAACTGACCCATTGGAAAAGACCACGATGCTGGGAAAGTTTGAAGGCAGGAGGAGAAGCAGATGACAGAGGATGAGATGGTTGGAAAACATCACCAACTCAATGGATATGAGTTTGAGCAAACTCCAGGAGATGGTGAAGGACCAGGAAACCTGGTCTGTTGCACTCCATGGGGTCACAAAGAGTCAGACACAATTGAGTGACTGAAATATTTGGACAAATGAGTCTAGAAGATGATCAAATTGAAAATCAGTTATTGATTGAGAAGAGTTAAGAGTTCTCTCTTTTTTTAACTTTTTAAATTTTAAATTTGTTATTTTAATTGAAGGATAATTGCTTTACAAAATTGTGTTAGTTTCTGTCAAACATCAACATGAATCAGTCATACTTTTCTCTTTAAAAAAAAAATAAATAAATAAAGAATGTACAAAATTTGCAATAAGTAAAATAATTCTCATTAAAGTTAACTCACACTACTAAACATTCACTAAACTTTCAGATTACTTATAAAAATAAGTAAATAATAAATAACATTACCTATTGCTCAATAATTTACAGAAGTGGTACTATGTGTTGTGTGTACTGTGTTTTCAGTTCAGTTCAGTTCAGTCGCTCAGTCATGTCCGACTCTTTGCGACCCCATGAGTCACAACACGCCAAGCCTCCCTGTCCATTACCAACTCCCAGAGTTCACTCAGACCCATGTTCATCGAGTCCGTGATGCCATCTAGCCATCTCATCCTCTGTCATCCCATTCTCTTCCTGCCACCAATCCTTCCCAGCATCAGAGTCTTTTCCAATGAGTCAACTCTTCGCATGAGGTGGTCAAAGTACTGGAGTTTCACCTTTAGCATCATTCCTTCCAAAGAAATCCCAGGGCTGATCTCCTTCAGAATGGACTGGTTGGATCTCCTTGCAGTCCAAGGGACTCTTTAGAGTCTTCTCCAACACCACAGTTCAAAAGCATCGATTCTTCAGCGCTTAGGCTTCTTCATAGTCCAACTTTCACATCCATAAATGATCACAGGAAAAACCATAGCCTTGACTAGACAGACCTTAGTCAGCAAGTGATGTCTCTGCTTTTGAATATACTATTTAGGTTGTTCATAACTTTTCTTCCAAGGAGTAACTGTCCTTTAATTTCATGGCTGCAGTCACCATCTGCAGTGATTTTGGAGCCCCCAAAAAATAAAGTCAGCCACTGTTTCCACTGTTTCCCCATCTATTTCCCATGAAGTGATGGGACCAGATGCCATGATCTTTGTTTTCTGAATGTTGAGCTTTAAGCCAATTTTTTGCTTTCCTCTTTCATTTTCATCAAGAGGCTTTTTAGTTCCTCTTCACTTTCTGCCATAAGGGTGGTGTCATCTGCATATTTGAGGTTAGTTGCTCAATTATGTCCGATTCTTTGCAACCTCATGAACTGTAGGCCATCAGGCCCCTCTGTCCATGGGGATTCTCCAGGCAAGAATATTGGTGTGGGTTGCCAAATGATACATAACTCATGCCTCTACTGTTGGAATTAACTCCATTATCCAAACCACCCAAATTATGGATAGATATTAAAAAGAGAGAGAGAGATAAAGTCTCTTTCAAGGCTTTTGGCAAACAGAAACAAAGCAAAACTATTCTCTTTATGGATAAGAACAAAAGAACACATTCCCCAAGTTGGTGCTGGCAACCAATTTATTACTCTAAAGTGAATTAACCTTATTATAAGGTTAACCCACAGAAAATGTAAGAAAGGAGTACTAAATAAAATATGGCTTTCTGATGCTTCTGCTTACACACAGAATCAACAAACCTGTGAGTATGTCTTACCTGTGGAAATATAATTGGAGGTAGAAATTCTCCTTATTGGTTAACAATGATGTCAGTGTTTCTGCCAGAAATGTCCTAACTGATTCAGTTAAATTCTCATCTTACTAAAAGGAAAATAAATACTTATTTTTTATAAAAATGAAATAACTCTACTATGGAAAAGATCAAGTACAAGGGTTTGTATTTACCTTCAGTCTTATTGAGATAACCCCTCCCAAGTTGTCAGGGTTCAGTTCAGTTCAATTCAGTTCAGTCGCTCAATCGTGTCTGACTCTGCAACCCCATGAATCTCAGCACACCAATCCTCCCTGTCCATCACCATCTCCCAGAGTTCACTCAAACTCATATCCATCTAGTCAGTGATGCCATCCAACAATCTCATCCTCTGTCATCCCCTTTTCTTCCCGTCCCCAGTCCCTCCCAGCATCAGAGTCTTTTCCAATGAGTCAACTCTTCACAAGAGGTGGCCAAAGTACTGGAGTTTCAAATTTAGCATCGTTCCTTCCAAAGAAATCCCAGGGTTGATCTCCTTCATAATGGACTGGTTCGATCTCCTTGCAGTCCAAGGGACTCTCTAGAGTCTTCTCCAACACCACAGTCCAAAAGCATCAATTCTCCAGCGCTTAGTCTTCTTCACAGTCCAACTCTCACATCCATACATGACCACAGGAAAAACCATAGCCTTGACTAAACGGACCTTAGTTGGAAAAGTACTGTCTCTGCTTTTGAATATGCTATCTAGGTTGATCATAACTTTTCTTCCAAGGAGTAAGCGTCTTCTAATTTCATGGCTGCAGTCACCATCTGCAGTGATTTTAGAGCCAAAAAAAAAAAAAAAAAAAGTCTGACACTGTTTCCACTGTTTCCCCATCTATTTTCCATGAAGTGATGGGACCGGATGCCATGATCTTCATTTTCTGAATGTTGAGCTTTAAGCCAACTTTTTCACTCTCCTCTTTCACTTTCTTCAAGAGGCTTTTTAGTTCCTCTTCACTTTCTGCCATAAGGTGATGTTATTGATTTGCATAGCTGAGGTTCTCCTGGCAATCTGGATTCCAGCTTGTGTTTCTTCCAGTCCAGCGTTTCTCATGGTGTACTCTGCATAGAAGTTAAATAAGCAGGGTGACAATATACAGCCTTGACGTACTCCTTTTCCTATTTGGAACCAATCTGTTGTTCCATGTCCAGTTTTAACTGTTGCTTCCTGACCTGCATACAGATTTCTCAAGAGGCAGGTTAGGTGGTCTGGTATTCCCATCTCTTTCAGAATTTTCCATAGTTTATTGTGATCCACACAGTCAAAGGCTTTGGCATAGTCAATAAAGCAGAAATAGATGTTTTTTTCTGGAACTCTCTTGCTTTTTCCATGATCCAGATGTTGGCAATATATACATATATATAGTTAAATATAAAATTCTGCAGGACACTAACTAGTAATAACTGGAAAAGTACCATATACGTCAAATACTAGCTCTAAATATGACCTTGAAGATCATTTATTTTAAACATCTAGTGAATAATAATAATTCATACACTTGAACACATTTAAGACTAGTATATTTGCATACTTTAAAACATATATAAAAGTGCATTTTTCAAATACAATTTAAACAAAGTTAAATGTGTTTATTTCCCTCACAATTTTAATATTTAATATCCCTTGAAAAATATCACAATGTAGACACTATACGCAGTGATTTTCAAAACTATTTGACTAAGGAATTCTTAGTTTTAAGAGAAAATGCCCATGGGACAGTTGGATATTTATTAACAGATGCTTATCTAGTCTTACCCCTTCATAAAAAAAAAAAAAAAAGTGCATGGTGAAGACTAGAAGGTGAGGTTCTTTAAGGAACTATTCAGTTCAGTTCAGTCTCTCAGTCATGTCTAACCTTGTCACCTCATAAACCACAGTATGCCAGGCCTCCCTGTCCATCACCAACTCCTGGATTCCACCCAAATCCACGTCCATTGAGTCAGTGATGCCATCCAACCATCTCATCCACTATTGTCCCTTTCACCTTCTGCCCTCAATCTTTCCCAGCATCAGGGTCTTTTCCAATGAGTCAGCTCTTTGCATCAGGTGGCCAAAGTATTGGAGTTTCAGCTTCAACATCAGTCCCTCCAATGAACACCCAGGATGGATCTCCTTTAGGATGGACTGGTTGGGTCTCCTTGCAGTCTAAGAGACTCTCAAGAGCCTTCTCCAACACCACAGTTAAGAAACATCAATTCCTCAGCACTCAGCTTTCTTTATAGTCCAACTCTCACATCTATACATGGCTACTGGAAAATTCATAGCCATGACTAGATGGACCTTTGTTGGCAAAGAAATGTCTCTGTTTTTAATATGCTGTCTAGGTTGGTCATAACTTTCTTTCAAGGAGCAAACATCTTTTAATTTCATGGCTGCAATCACCTTCTGCAGTGATTTTGGAACCCTAGAACATAAAGTCTGACACTGTTTCCACTGTTTCCCCATCTATTTCCCACAAAGTGATGGGACCAGATGCCATGATCTTCGTTTTCTGAATGTTGAGCTTTAAGCCAACTTTTCACTCTGCTCTTTCACTTTCATCAAGAGGCTCTTTAGTTCTTCTTCAGTTTCTTCCATAAAGGTGGTGTCATCTGCATATCTGAGGTTATTGGTATTTTCCCCAGCAATCTTGATTCCAGCTTTTTCTTCCTCCAGCCCAGTATTTCTCATTATGCACTCTTCATATAAGATAAATAAGCAGGGTGACAATAGACAGCCTTGACGTATTTCTTTTCCTATTTGGAACCAGTTCATTATTCCATGTCTAATTCTAACTGTTGCTTCCTGATCAGCATACAGATTTCTCAAGAGGCATGTTAGGTGGTCTGGTATTCCCATCTCTTTCAGAATTTTCCACAGTTTATTCTGATCCACACAGTCAAAGGCTTTGGCATCGTCAATAAAGCAGAAATAGATGTTTTTCTGGAACTCTCTTGCCTTTTCCATGATCCAGCAGATATTGGCAATTTGATTCCTGGTTTCTCTGCCTTTTCTAAAACAACTTAAACATCTGGAAGTTCATGGTTTACATATTGCTGAAGCCTGGCTTGGAGAATGTTGAGCATTACTTACTAGCATGTGCGATTAGTGCAATTGTGCTGTAGTTAGTGCGTTCTTCGGCATTGCCTTTCTTTGGGATTGGAATGAAAATTGACCTTTTTCACTCCTGTGGCCACTTCTGAGTTTTACAAATTTGCTGACATATAGAGTGCTGCAGTTTATAGAGTACAGCACATATACAGTGAGGAACCATTAAGTTACAGTATATAAGTAACTATGCTTAAGTAAATATTAGATATGATACATTTTTTAATTTGTGTAGCATTTTAAAATGCTCAAAATAAGGTTTAATAGTTTACCAATAAATCTACAGAAGGTCATTAAATTTATTATTATTTCTATTACAAATATGTTACTATTAACTCCAACCTAGTTTCAAAGTAGTCAAATGACTTAACTAAAGTACTATCTCAAACAAATTTACCCAAAGTACTAGCTCTAACTAATAGCAAAAGTTCCAGGAATTTAAATTATTGTGCCTTGTTGATTTCATTACAATGAATGGCTTTTTCTGAGAGAGAGATAGAGACAAAGAGAAGGATTTCTTTTCTGTAAGAAAAAAGTGGTTTATAAAAACTAAAACAATTTCAGAAGAAATGAAAGTGTTAGCTGCTCAGGCGTGTCTGATTTTTTGTGACCCCATGGATTATAGCCCACCAGGCTTCTGTGTCCATGGAATTCTCAAGGCAAGACTACAGGAGAAGGTTGCCATTCCCTTCTCCATGGGGTCTTCTTGGCTCTGAGATGGAACCTGTGTCTTCTGCATTGCAGGTGAATTCTTTACTGTCTGAGCCACCACTGCACATTGGGCTTCCCAGATAGCACTAGTAGTAAAGAACCTGCCTGACGAGCAGGAGACATAAGGGATATGGATTTGATCCCTGGATCAGGATAATCCCCCAACGAGGGCATGATTTCTGCTCAAAAATGCAGAGAGCAGGAAATAGGGTTGCTACTTAAGGGAAATATAACTAGATAGACATCAACTTTATGATTTGTTGAGTATATCAAAGAATAGAGGTTGCAAGGCCTTAATTTGGCCTAAAGTCTAAGGAGAGACAGGTGACTGTGTGCCGTGGGTGTATTGTAGGAGCCGTGAGCATGCCCTTGTATGATACAACTAGATATAAAAGAGTTTAACTAGAATAGCTCATTAGTTGGTGAGTTGATGAACACAGTGTGCAGGATGGCAGAACTGTATGAAGACTTTAATGCCTTGAGGGCTATCAGAGCAAGAAAAAGTTAGTCTTGGCTCAAGTTCTTACTAGTAAAACATAACTTCACTTAAGGCTTAGCAAAGGAAAGATTTACTTGTTTCCAAACATTAGAAACTATCTCCATTTCTGCTGACCTATATGAATTATCTTCTTTCAATAAAATATTATGTATGGAAAGAGCAAAACAAAACAAAACATTTCTAAGATACAAGGCAATCATCAGAATGAAAATAAGAGAAAATACAAATATTGAAATCCTCTGAAAAGAAATTGTAAATAGCTATGATTAGTGTGTTAAGTTCCTAAAGGAAAAGTGGCAGCATACAAGGTTAGATGGGTGATCTCAGAAAATACATGGATCCATGGAAAAATCAAGTTGGACTATTAGGGGAAAAAATAGTAAAAAAACATTTTCAATACTTTCACCAAAACCTTTGACATAGATGAAAAAAACTAGGGAACACAATCAGTTCAGTTCAGTTCAGTTGCTCAGTCGGGTCCAACTCTTTGTGGTCCCATGAAACACAGTTCACCAGGCCTCCCTGTCCATCACCAACTCCCGGAGTTCACCCAAACTCATGTCCATTAAGTCGATGATTCCATCAAGCCATCTCATCCTCTGTCATCCCCTTCTCCTCCTGCCCCCAGTCACTCCCAGCATTGCATCAGAGTCTTTTCCAGTAAGTCAGCTCTTCTCATGAGGTGGCCAAAGTATTGAAGTTTCAGCTTTAGCATCAGTCCTTCCAATGAACACCCAGGACTGGTATCCTTTAGGATGGACTGGTTGAATCTCCTTGCAGTCCAAGGGACTCTCAAGAGTCTTCTCCAACACCACAGTTCAGAAGCACAGTTCAGCGCTCAGCTTTCTTCACAGTCCAATTCTCACATCCATTTATGACCACTGGAAAAACCATAGCCTTGACTAAATGGACCTTTGTTGGAAAAGTAATATCTCTGCTGTAGATATGCTATCTAGATTGGTCATAACTTTTCTTCCAAGGAGTAAGCATCTTTTAATTCCATGGCTACAATCACCATCTGTAGTGATTTTGGAGCCCAAAAAAATAAAGTCTGACACTGTTTCCACTGTTTCCCCATCTATTTCCCATGAAGTGATAGGACCAAATACCGTGATCTTCGTTTTCAGAATGTTGAGCTTTAAGCCAACTTTTTCACTCTCTTCTTTCACTTTCATCAAGAGGCTTTTGAGTTCCTCTTCACTTTCTGCCATAAGAGTGGTATCATCTGCATATCTGAGGTTATTGATATTTCTCCTGGCAATCTTGATTTCAGCTTGTGCTTCCTCCAGCCCAAAGTTTCTCATGATGTACTCTGCATTAAGGGAACACAATAGATAAGCATAAAATATACAGAATGAAATAAGAGAATGAATAGTGAAGCAAGCAACACAGAATATCTGAGAGCAGTGGTACAATACTGAATATTCTAAAACAAGTATAATTAGAATCTCAGAAGAACACAAAATAGAAGTAGAGATTGAAGAAAAAGTATCTGAGATTTTCAAAAATTAATGACTGACACAAAATCACAAGTCCAAAAATTTCTGAGAACACTAAGAAAGATAAAACAACAACAACAACAACAACACAACAAAGATAAACAACAAAAACAAAATGAAGTCAAACTGGTAAAAAAAATCAACATTATATAATAACCTATATGGGGAAAGAATCTGAAAAAGAAAAAAAAATATATATGTATGTGAAAGTATTTGTTGGTCCATTGTGTCCAACTTTGCTAACCCATGGACTATATTCCATAAGGCTCATCTATCCATGGGATTCTCCAGGCAAGAATACTGTTGTGGGTTGCCATTCCCTTTTCCAGGGGATCTTGCTGACCTAGGAATTGAACACAAGTCTCCTGCATTGTGGGTTGATTCTTCACTCTCTGAGCTACCAGGGAAGCTTGTATATGTAAATATATGTATATGTATGACTTAATCACTTTATTGTACATCTGAAACTAATACAACAGTATAAATAAATTATACTCCAATAAAATAGAAATAAAAAAAGATAAGCAGAATAATTTTGAAGAAAGCTTGAAGAAGAAAAAAATTATATTCACAGGATAAAAGATAAGCTTATAAACAGCTTCTCATCAGAAACCCTGAAGTCTAAAGACAATAGTGACATCTTTAAAGTGTTGAGAACAACAGCAATAAAAATTGCAACACCAATCAGAATTTATACTCAACAAAACTTCCATACTTTCATAAATGGAGAAGCCAAAACTTCTTATACAATTAACAACTGAGAGAATTGTTACTAGCGTACCTGATTAGGCATATGATTAGGAATTTAATAAATTGATTACTTAGATAACAAGGTACTGATGAGTCAATTAGTGAAGCAATGTATGTTTTAGCAATAATGTGGCTATCATTTCAGGGCTCAAGAGACAACAAGAGCAGATCATGGCTCTGAATAAAGAATAAAGAAGCTCTATTGTCCAGCAGGAACCAAAAGAATGTGGCATTTTAGAGAAGCCACAGTCACACATACAGATGCTTCCTGAAATAGCATCTCCCTCTGGGAATTTAATTGGCTAACTCAAACTGGCAGAGAGTCAATTTCCTCTGGGAATTCAATAAGCAAGATAGGGTAAATTAACTTAGAAAATACAGACTGCAACGTTCAACTCTCAAAGATGCAAAAATTGCATCTGAGAGGAAAAAGGAAAATGACCTATTCCATTCACATTTAAAATATTTTTCTGTATCCATTTCAGCACAGTATTCTTACTCCTAAGCAAACAACATGTCTCTGCCTAATATTGCACAACTATATTTCATAAAACACAACTACTCTTCCTCTCTCTCCAAAGTCTCATCAGCTACTAGATTAATTTCAATAATTTGGAATCTCCAGGTATTATGACAGCTTCCTTATCAAATCCACATATACTTCTTGCAGTCTTGTTACACACAAACTAAATTGAAAATTTAAACATCACTCATACTCTTCAAGCATAAAAACAGGACAGAAGAAGGGAGGCAGACATAATTAGCCAACATATATAGGTTAATGTAGTATATAGGCATATATGATCTCTTTCTCTGTCCTTGTGTCTCTCAGGCACACACACACACACACACAGACACACACGTGCTAAATTCCTTACCACCTCATTTCTATTATTTCCCTTAAAATTGTAAGTAACACTTCCTTTTTCTTTTTTAGTGTAAACTTTATTTATTTGTTTGATTACTTCTGGCTGTGCCAGTCTTGCAGTGGGCATGGGCCATTCTCTAGTTGTGGTGTGTGGTCTTCTCATTGTGACAGCTTCTCTTGTTGCAAACACGGGTTCTAGGGCTCGCAGGCTTCAGTAGTTTTGGTTCCTATAGCTCTAAAGCACAGACTTACTAGTGTGGCGTGCAGGCTTAGTTTCTCCCAGACATGTGTGATCTTCCGGAACCAAGAATCAAATCCATGTCTCCTGCATTGGCAGGTGAATTCGGCACCACTTAGCTATCAGGCAAGCCCTGTCATTTCCTTTTTCTACCACTTATGCCTCCTTGGTGGAGAAGACAATGGCAACCCACTCCAGTATTCTTACTTAGAGTGTTTCATGGGCAGAGGAGCCTGGTGGGCTGCTGTCCATAAGGTTGCACAGAGTCGGATACTACTGAAGTGGCATAGCATGCATGCATGCCTCCTTGGCCCTTAGTCAGCACCTCAGTTGATCACTATTTTCTTTAAAACTCATTTTAAGTTCAATTCACTTCTGAGAGGTCTAAAATATTTATTGTCCTGACTTTATCGAGTTGTACTTCTTACTTAATATTTGGTTTTAGACATGGCAGTAATCAGGAGAATCTTAGTGACTCTTCTAGGTTCTGCAAATAGACTCACAATTACATTATGGTAACAAAACCTCAGTTATCCCTGAAAAATTTAAATTAGTCATCCCAGCCAGTACAAATCTTATTTTTGACTTATTGAGCACCAGTGAAATAGCATAAGCACCTAAGAAATCTAGGCTAATGGGAAGAATTTATGGAATCATTCTAAAGCAGTAAATGTTTCTATGTGTAGAAGACTTTGTTAAAAATGCTGTTGATAGTTTACATAGTTATTCTCACTTTTAGAATATTAACCTTGATATTTCCTAACTTTGAATTCACTATTGTTAAACCTTTAGTGTTTGTCTAGCACAACCTTTATTTTGAAGTCATTTAAAACAGACAAAATTGTGTAAACCAGTAATGATATTTCCTTCAGTAAAAGATAATAAACTATACACTATAGATTTAGGTGAACTCTGTTAGCTGTGAGAAGCTTTGCTTATAAACTTCAACCGGTCTCTCTTATTGACAGCTATTCCTGATTAGGTTAGCTTTAACTGTTTGCATTAACTGTGGCTCTTTTAATTATGTCTGCTTGAAAGTCACAGAGAAGAATATACTGCAATTCATCAGAAACAAGATACTTCAATAATAGCTAAACAAATGCCATGATTTTTTTAGAAACCACCCAAACTGTCAAAGTATGGTAATCTTTTCTTCCTAAAATGTAATGTTAGTTTACAAATAATAAAATTCAATATGATAGCATTTAGTGACTTATTAAAATGTCACATTATAGTTAAAAAAACAGAATTAGAGAAAGCAAGATTACTGAGATTGATATGCTTCCCATAATAGCTGGGAAACATGGATTTTTCCATTAGGTGAATTAGATTTTAAATGCCTTAGAGGGAGAGAATTACAGCTAGTAAATATAAAATCAAAGAAAATAACTGTGATATAAATAATTTCCTAGTTTTTTGTAAACATATATTTTTCATGAGATTTCCTTGAAAAACAATAACCTATAGTCTATGTCCTAATTGAAATATAATTCATTTTCTACAGACTGACCTTAAAGTTGCTTTATTATCCTTCTTGACTATTCCTGCATGTCTAGGGAATGCAAATGAGAAAGAGTGGCCTTTAATTAGGAGATAAAAGTGTGCATTTCCTAAAACAAAAGCATGTGGCAGGATTATTGACTCCATTTTGCCACCGGCTCAGCACATTGGCTGATGGTATTGATTGCTGAAATACTAACAATAATGGGACCATAAAAATGCAATTGTCTATTGCTATCATGCCAGTATCAAGCAGTACTAAAACAGACTAGTTGCCTTCCGTCATTTGAAAATTACAACAATCAAATATATTCCATCAGTGATTTATAGTAGAGTAGGACTCCATTTCTGAGGCTTTTCCTAATTTGTTCTTAAGTTTAAAACATATTTAATATTAGAATGGTAGCAATTCATGTGAAACATAAGCTTCAAGTACAAACTACTCAGAATTGTGCTGCTACCAAAAAGAATGAAAATACTAATTTGAAATATCACTGCTTGATTTCATAATGATCTATTATTCTCTGCTGCTAATTATAGATTCCAGTAAGAGAGCAAGCTATAAAATGCAAACTTCTTCCCCCTGCTCTCAGATATTCTTGATTTCATTTTACTTCACAAATTTTATAAAGTAGAAGAGAACGGAGATATAAAAACAGACAGATCTTGCAAAACTAACAACATTATACTGAAATTCAAAAAAGAAAAAGAATTCTAGACTAAATAAGAAGGGTGAAAGAAGAAAGTGGAAAAAGCTGTGTTAAAACTCAGCATTCAAAACACTAAGATTGTGGCATCCAGTCTCATTGCTTCATGGCAAATAGATGGGGAAAATGTGGAAACAATGATGGATTTTATTTTCTTGGGTTCCCAAATCACTGTGGACAGTGACTGCAGCCATGAAATTAAAAGATGTTTGCTCCTTGGAAGAAAAGCTATGACAAGACTAGGCAGCATATTAAAAAGCAGAGACATCACTTTGCCAACTAAGGTCTATGCAATCAAAGCTATGGTTTTACTGGCAGTCATGTATGGATGTGAGAGTTGGAACACAAAGAAAGCTAAGCACGGAAGAATTGGTACTTTTGAGATATCGTGTTGCAGAAGACATTTGCAAGTCTCTTGAAATGCAAGGAGATCAAACCAGTCAATCCTAAAGGAAATCAACCATGAATATTCATTGGAAGGACTGATGCTGAAGCTGAAACTCCAATACTTTGGGCCACCTGATGCAAAGAAATGACTCATTGGAAAAGACTGTGATGCTGGGAAACACTGAAGACAGAAGGAGAAGGAGGTGACAGAGGATGAGATGGTTGGATGGCATAATTCACTCAGTGCACATGAATTTGAGCAAATTCCAGGAGATAGTGAAGGACAAGAAAGCCTGGCATGCTGCAGTCCATGGTATCACAAAGTCGAACACAAATTAGCAACTGAATGACAATAAAGAATCTAGAACTTTTCCTATACCTATACATGTCTTTTGTGAAGCCTTATTCATATACCACATTTTTTTTGTATTGTAAAATAAGTTTCTTTAAAAGACTTCTGGGGGATTTGTGCTATATTTAGTCGCTCAGTTGTGCCCGACCCTTTGTGACCCCATGGACTATAACCTACCAGCCTCCTCTTTCCATGGAAATTCTCCAGGCAAGAATAGTGTAGTAGGTTGCCGTGCTCTCCCTCAGGGGATCTCCCCACCCTGGGAGTCAAACCCAGGTGTCTCTCATTGAAGGTGGATTATTTACTGTCTGAGCCACCAAAGAAGCCCAAGAACAGTTTGGTAGCCTATTTCTTCTCCAGGGGATTTCTGGACACAGGAGTCAAACAAGATCTCCTGCACTGCAGGTGGATTATTTACTAGCTGAGCTACCAGGGAAGACCTTTCATATTCGTCATTAGTAAAAAGAAACTAGCCATTGTATTTATTTATTTTTACTTTTAAATGTAGGATAATTCCTTTACAATGTTGCACTGGCTTCTGCTGTACAACAATGTGAATCAGCGGTAAGTGTACAAATATCTCCTCCCTCCTGAGCTTCCTTCCCACCCCACCTCCCGTCTCACCCCTCTAGGTCATCACAGAGGCCCTTTTTATATAAATACATTTAGTTGGGATTCCTCTGTGTCCTTCTGCTGCTCCTGCTGCTGCTAACTAGCTTCAGTCGTGTCAAACTCTGTGTGAATCCATAGATGGCAGCCCACCAGGCCACCCCGTCCCTGGGATTCCCCAGGCAAGAATACTGGAGTGGGTTGTCATTTCCTTCTCCAGTGCATGAAAGTGAAAAGTGAAAGTGAAGTCACTCAGTCGTGTCCAACTCCTAGTGACCCCATGGACTGCAGCCCACCAGGCTTCTCCATCCATGGGATTTTCCAGGCAAGAGTACTGGAATGGGGGTGCCATTGCCTTCTCACCAACTTTTAATTTATTAAACTTGGGAAAGTTACATTTTCTTAGCCTGTTTACTAAATCTATAATAAAGAGATTTAATTATTTGTATATTAAGTTAATAAGAAATAAAATTGTTTTGGATCTTCTAGGCATTAAATGAACATGTTTTCCTTGTATGCTTCCTCTTCCTCTTCAGAGTTCTTTCTATTTTATCCTGTGATACTATCCTATGATTCTAAAAAAAAACAAATAAAAGTATATAAAATAAAGTTAAAGTTATTTTGATTATTTACTTCAACAATATTTGCATGAGTATAATCATGTTTGAACTGAACTGAATCATCTTTTTTGCTTATTTGAGATATTCAAGACAAATAGTGTGCAAATTATGGCATGAAAGTGATGCTAACATTAAAAAAAATTGCAATTAAGGGTTTCTAAAATTAGTTTTATTTGAAATAAATGTATGTTAGTTCAGTGCAATTCAGTCACTCAGTCATGTCAAACTCTTTGCGACCCCATGAACCGCAACATGCCAGGCCAGCCTGTCCATCACCAGCGACCGGAGTTCACTCAAACCTATGTCCACTGTGTCAGTGATGCCATCCAACCATCTCATCCTCTGTCATCCCCTTCTCCTCCTGCCCTCAATCTTTCCCAGCATCAGGGTGTTTTCCACTGAGTCAGCTCTTCCCATCAAGTGGCCAAAGTATTGTAGTTTCAGCTTCAACATCAGTCCTTCCAATGAACACCCAGGACTGATGTCCTTTAGGATGGACTGGTTGGATCTCCTTGCAGTCCAAGGGACTCTCAAGAGTCTTCTCCAACACCACAGTTCAAAAGTATAATTTTTCTATGCTCAGTTTTCTCTATAGTCCAACTCTCACATCTATAAATGACCACTGGAAAAACCTTAGCCTTGACTAGATGGACCTTTGTTAGCAAAGTAATATCTCTGCTTTTCAATATGCTATCTAGTTTGGTCATAACTTTTCTTCCAAGGAGTATGATTCTTATAATTTCATGGCTACAATAACCATGTGCAGTGATTTTGGAGCCCAGAAAAATAAAGTCAGCCACTGTTTCCCCTGTTCCCCACTTATCTGCCATGAAGTGATGGGACTAGATGCCATGATCTTCGTTTTCTGAATGTTGAGCTTTAAGTCAGCTTTTTCACTCTGCTCTTTCACTTTCATCAAGAGGCTCTTCAGTTCTTCTTCACTTTCTGCCATATGGGTAGTGTCATCTGCATATCTGAGGTTACTGATATTTCCCCCAGCAATTTGATTCCAGCTTGTGATTCTTCCAGCACTGCGTTTCTCATGATGTACTCTGCATAGAAGTTAAATAAGCAGGGTGACAATATACAGCCTTTAAAGTGAAGTCGCTCAGTCATGTCCAACTCTTTGCGACCCCATGGACTAGTAGGCTACCAGGCTCCTCCCTCCATGTGATTCTCCAGGCAAGAGTACTGGAGTAGGTTGCCATTTCCTTCTTCAGGGGATCTTCCCAACCCAGGGGATCGAACCCGGGTCTCCAGCATTCCAGGCAGACACTTTAACCTCTGAGCCACCGGGGAAGTATGGCCCATACAGCCTTTATGTACTCCTTTTCCTATTTGGAACCAGTTCATTATTCCATGTCTACTTCTAACTATTGCTTCCTGATCTGCATACAGGTTTCTCAAGAGGCAGGTCAGGTGGTCTGGTATTCCCGTCTCTTTCAGAATTTTCCATATTTTTCTGTGTCAAAGGCTTTGGCATAGTCAATAAAGCAGAAATAGATGTTTTTCTGGAACTCATTTGCTTTTTCGATGATCCAGTGATTGTTGGCAATTTGATCTCTGGTTCCTCTGCCTTTACAAAAACCAACTTGAACATCTGGAAATTCACGGTTCACATATTGCTGAAGCCTGGCTTGAAGAATTTTGAGAACTACTTTACTAGCATTTGAGATGAATGCAATTGTGCTGTAGTTTGAGAATTTTTTTCATTGCCTTTCTTTGGGATTGAAATGAAAACTGATCTTTCCCAGTCCTGCGGCCACTGATGACTTTCCCACATTTGCTGACATATTGAGTGCAGCACTTTCACAGCATCATCTTTCAGGATTTGAAATAGCTCAACTGGAATTCCATCACCTCCATTAGCTTTGCTCATAGTGATGCTTCCTAATGCCCACTTGCCTTCACATTCCAGGATGTCTGGCTCCAGGTGAAGGATCACACCATCGTGATTATCTGGGTCATGAAGATCTTTTTGTACATTTCTTCTGTGTATTCTTGCCACCTCTTCCTCATATCTTCTGCTTCTGTTAGGTATATCACAAACAATATAATTTTATCTAACAAATAGATTTCTTTATTAAATATTTGTCTGTCATACTTCCTCAGAGTGTCATAAAGTTTTTATTCTAAGAACCAATTACAGAACTTCATGTTATCTACTAAAATTGTTTTCATTTTCAGTGAAAATTTTATGTTTACTCTCAAGCATGGTTTAAAAATAAATCAACCTTAGAGTTTATTTCATTTGTCCTTTCTGATGTAAAAAACACAATTTTTGCTTTTATATACCTCCATATTCTGTGATCTATGACTTGAAACTTTGAGGATAGAAGGCTCCTACTCGGAAGATGAGGGAACATTGAACTTTTTCAAAGGACAGAGTCAAGAAAGTAGAGCAAATTGAGATAAGGGGCAAGGTTAATCTCTAAATTCCTTCAGTATATGTTTTATTTTTAAAAGAAACATTAAAAGACTTGATCTGCAATGCCCTCAAAAATATATCATTGGTTAGGAAAACTTTTCACTTTTTGCAAGTGACTGAGTGTTTATTCACTGTCTGAAGCTAATCTCTATTTCACACCCCATGGATTTGATGACAAAAAAATTTACTTACTACCATTATTTTCATTTTTCTGATAACTTAGAATTGTATGAAATTTTTATGGGCATAAATAGGATTATGATGAAGTACTATTGTGATATTAAGAGGTGCCTCAAGTGTATATTAGTAGGGAAATGAACAGATAATCATAACCAAGCAAACATTGGGTCTTCCATGATAGCCCAAGTGGTAAAGAACTGGGCTGAAATGCAAGAGACTAAGGAGACTCAGGTTCATTTCCTGAGTTGGGAAAATCCCCTGGAGGAGGAAATGGCAACCCACTCCAGTGTTCTTGACTGGAAAATTCTGTGGACAGAAGAGCCTGATGGGCTACAGTCCATGCGGTCTCAGAGTAGGACAGGACTGAGCACACACACACACACAGAAACAAACATTTACCAAAAAAAAAAAAAAAAAGATAAAGTTTCACAGAATTACAGAATTAGTTTCTAGTGTTTCTGTTAGAATCTAGAATTTGTCCTCTTACTGAATAATTGTTCTTACACTTTCCCAATAATAGTGAAATTATGCCTGTCTTAATATTTAGAGTTTGACCAGAGAGGATCAAAATGAGTTTTTCAGATTCCCTGCAATTCTCGGAGAATGTCAAGATTTTTGCCAACAACATAGAGACAATATATTGAAGAGAATTCTAAGCTCAAAATAAGTTTTGCCACATTTTAGTTGTCTTGAGCAGCTATTTTAAAATTTTGATTTCAAGAATCTTTATTACTTAATTTAGGATAATAGTAAAACTACATTCCTTATAGACTTACTTTAAAAATGGAATGAGTTGATTCCATTGAGTTGATATGTAAACTGGCTATTGCCAAGTCTGATGCAAGTGTTTGTTAACTAGAATAAAATAAAAAACATGGAATGGTTAAGAGAAACCCACTTTGCTGTGGTGTGGCTAGACCCAGCCAGAAAGTTGCATGATTAAGTATTCATTTCAGTCTCTCTTTCTCCTTCCCTTCTCTCCTTGCCTCTCCTCTTCCTCCTACTTTCCCCATGCCCTAACTTATTTACTCATATACATATGTTATAAAGTGTGATATGAAGGGCTTATCATTGCTATTAAGGGTGAATATATTAGAGTTGTATAATTCATTTTAGTAAGATTTTTATTGTCAATATTTTCCAACTCCTGGAGATATATCTGTACAAATATATAGCTATGTTAGCACTATCTACTGGTTTGAGGTTCTCATAGGCTGGTGCTTTTATTTCCATTTCTCCTGTTGGTGCTGGTGTTTAGTTGCCAGTCGTGTCTGACTCTTTGCAGCCACGTGGACTGTAGCCCACCACGCTCCTCTGTCCATGGGATTTTCCAGGCAAGATTGCCAGAGTGGGTTGCTAGTTCCTACTTCAGTGGATCTTCCCAATCCAGGGATCAAACCCATGTCTTTTGCATCTCCTGCATTAGCAGGCGGATTCTTTACCATTGTGCCACCAGGGAAGCCAGTTCTCTCTTTATAGATTCACTAATGATTAGTTACCTACTTGGACACCATATGTAGTATGAGGCCAATAAATTTAAAAATATACCACTGTAAGCAAAAGGGTTTATGTGCAAACATGTTAGGGTTTTAAAACATTTTTAAAGGTATATAAAGTGTTTGCAATCACTGTCCTCATCTCCTAAGCAGATAAAAAGTGAAGTTTCCAAAGGCAGAACTGGGTCTAAATTTGTAACAAACAAGTTAAAATAAATAAATAAATAAAACTTGGAAACCTAATAGGTTATTTGAATCTATGCTTGAAGGGATTGGGGGCAGGAGGAAAGGGGATGACAGAGGATGAGATGGCTGGATGGCACCATCGACTCGATGGATGTGACTTTGAGTGAACTCCGGGAGTTGGTATGGACAGGGAGGCCTGGCGTGATGTGATTCATGAGGTCGCCAAGAGTCGGACACCACTGAGCAACTGAGCTGAACTGAACTGAACTGATAGTTAAACTCACTTTTAAGCAGAAAATGTTATTTAAATTACAAATGTCCCAAACTGGTGATAAAATATTTAGAAATAACCACATTTTTCCAGCACATGCAAGCTAATATTAATTGTTAATAAAGACATTAGTTCGAGCTTTCCATCTTGTGAATAAATGTATAGATGAAGTTATCTTGATCCAAGGAGATCTCTTACCCAGGCAAGATCAATAAATAAGTATATGGAGTAGGAAAGAATAGTTATCAGCTATTGACTCACAGCAAAACTGAGCCCTCTAACTCTGTACCTTATTAGAACAAAAGAGTCATGTAGCTCTTATTTGTGTAGCTATGCCCTAAGAACCTTGTGATTTTTATACTCAAATATTTTAGTGATAAAGATATTTTTGAAAGAAAACAAACAATAATATTGTTCTTCTGTTAATTTATTAGCTTTTAAAAAATTGGTGTATCTCAGGGTTGGTATTTATTCCAGTGTTAGTAGTTTTATTGAATAAAAATCAAGTATTTTGTAAACTAATTATTCACTATAATACTGATTGGGGGCTCTATCCTGTTAAGACCCTAAATGATAAGATGCTGCTGCTAAGTTGCTTCAGTTGTGTCCATCTCTGTGTGACTCCATAGATGGCAGCCCACCAGTCTCCACCATCCCTGGGATTCTCCAAGCAAGAACATTGGAGTGGGTTGCCATTTCCTTCTCCAATGCATGAAAGTGAAAAGTGAAAGTGAAGTCACTGAGTCGTGTCCAACTCTCAGGGACCCCATGGACTGCAGCCTACCAGGCTCCCTCCGTCCATGGGATTTACCAGGCAAGAGTAATGGAGTGGGGTGCCATTGCCATCTCTGAGAATGATAAGATGACATTATGAATATGAACATTATATATAAATGTGAATTTATTGCACTTCCCACATGGCTAAATGGTAAAAATCTGCCTGCCAATGCAGGAGATGTAGGTTCAGTCCTTGGGTCAAGAAGATAACATGGAGAAGGAAAAGGCAACCCACTCCAATATTCTTTCCTGGGAAATACAATGGACAGAGGAGCCTGGTAGGCTACAATTCACGGGGTCACAAAAGAGTTGGACATGACATAGTGACTAAACAACAACATCAACATGAATATATTAACATTAGGTTTAAAACTAAACAATATTGAATATTAAACTAGATCAGAATGTGTTAAATTCTAGAGCCAGACTCTAGTCAATATCTGTATATTATTGTAACTTCCTTCACTTTTCTGTGTCACCTCTGTTTGTAAATTCTCCAGGCAGTTGATTCTCTGGCCTCTGTTAGAAAAGAACTTCCTTTCTTGATTGCAGTTTAGAGATTTATTGAGCAAATAATTTTTGCTTTCTGCCACAGAGCTTCTAAAACTGAATCTTACTTTAGGGGGACACAATTTTCTATGGTTATACATTTTAAATGCTAAGGCAGCAATAAACAAAGCCCCTTATATTTAACCTTTTTTTTTTTTTTCACCCTTCCTTATGCAGTTCATCAATGAGAAACTTAGACTCATTCCCATGTCCTCTGTGGTAATATTCATTGCAAACATCATTACGGATGTGAGGTCTCTCCCTTAATTAAGAACTGAAAGGCTTCATTTCCTAAAACAAAAGCATGTGGCAGGTTTTATTGATCTGGTTTGTGTCGCCAGCTGAACACATTAGCAGAGATTATTGATTACTCCAGTGGTAATGAGCTTGATTCCTTGTTAGGTGAAGTCCACATTCCTTGAGAGCATTTTCTTGAAATGGACTAACATGCAAGTGCATGTTCACTGTGAAGTATGATTCAGTAGAGTTTTAAAGCTTTATTGCCAATGAATCATTCTTTAAAAATATAACAGCAATCATTAAAAGGTTATTTTCTAGTCATTATCTTTTTATAATCTCTTCTGAATGCTAATGATGCACTTATGAATAGATGGTAAGTCAAAACAAGAGTAGCATTAAAGGGATGCGATCACACATGGCTTGTACTGGTTTTAATAAGTTTTCAGGTAACTATCTTCATTATCATTTGATGACCAGGATGTGCAACTTAACTAGTTCAACAGTCATAATCTCTACCCAGTATTTAAATAAGAATTGATGAAAATAGCTTCAAGGATTGATGACCAATAAGAAACAATAACTGGATAGGAAATGTGAGTGATGTGTTCTAAGAAAAATGATGTAATTTCTTCATTAAGTAAAATGGTTCAGACAAAAATTTCAAAAATCTATCTTTCTTCATGATTTCTCTTCAAGTAAAAACCTACTAATCAATTCAGTGATCAATGCAAAGATCAGACGAAAACAATAGAATGGGAAAGATTAGAAATCTCAAGAAAACTATAGATAACAAGGGAACATTTCATGCAAAGGTGGAAACAACAAAGAATAGAAATGCTATGGACCTAACAGAAACAGAAGATATTAAGAAGAAATGGTGAGAATACACAGAACTATACAGAAAAGATCTTATGGTCCAGATAACCATGACAATGTAATCAGCCACCTAGAGCCAGACATCCTGGACTGTGAAGTCAAGTAGGCCTTAGAAAGCATCACTATGAACACAGCTAGTGGAGGTGATGCAATCCCAGTTGAGCTGTTTCAAATCCTAAAAGATGATGCTGTGAAAGTGCTGAACTCAATATGCCAGAAAATTTGGAAAACTAAGCAGCGACCACAGAACTGGGAAAGGTCAGTTTTCATTCCAATCCCAAAGAAAATCAAGCCAAAGAATGCTTAAACTACCGCACAATTGCACTCATCTGATGTGCTAGCAAAGTAATGCTCAAAATTCTCCAAGCAAGGCTTCAACAGTACATGAACTATGAAATTCCAGATCTTCAAGTTGGATTTAGAAAAGACAGAGGATCCAGAGATGAATTTTCCAACATTTGTTGGATCATTGAAAAGGCAACAGATTTCCAGAAAAATCTCTGCTTTGTTGACTACACCGGAGCCTTTGTGTGGATCACAACAAACTGTAGAAAATTCTTCAAGAGATGGGAATACCAGAGCACCTTACCTGCCTCCTGAGAAATCTATATGCAGGTCAAGAAGCAACAGTTAGATTCGGATATGGAAATTGTTGCAAATTGGGAAAGGAGTGTGTGAAGGCTGTATATTGTCATCCTGCTTATTTAGCTTATATGCAGAGCACATTATATGAAATGCTTGGCTGGATGAAGCATAAATTGGAATTAAGATTGCAGGGAGAAATAATAAACTCATACACAGGTGATATCACCCTTAGGGCAGAATGCGAAGAGCTAAAGAGCCTCTTGATGAAAATGAAAGAGGAGACGAAAAAGTTGGCTTAAAACTCAACATTCAAGAAATGAAGGGCATGACACCCAGTCAGTCCCATAACGTCATGGCAAATAAATAGATGGGGAAACAATGGAAACAGTCAGAGACTTTATTTTGAGCGGCTCCAAAATCACTGCAGATAGTGACTGCAGCCATGAAATTTAAAGATACTTGCTCCTTGAAAGAAAAATTATGGCCAACCTACACAGCTTATTAAAAAGCAGAGCCATTACTTTGAGGACAAAGGTCTGTCTAGTCAAAGCTACGGTTTTCCAGTAATTATGTATGGATGCAAGAGTTGGACCATAAAGAAAGCTGAGTGCTGAAGAATTGATGATTTTGAACTGTGGGGTTAGAAAGACTCTTGAGAGTCCCTTGGACTGTAAGGATATCCAACCAGGCCATCCTGAAGGAAATCAGACCTGAATATTCACTGGAAGGACTGATGCTGAAGCTGAAACTCCAATATTTGGCCACCTGATGTGAAGAATTGACTCATTTGAAAAACCCCTGATGCTGGGGAAGATTGAAGGTGAGAGGAGAAGGGGACAACAGAGAATGAGACTATGATGGCATCACCGACTCAATGGACATGAGTTTGAGTAAACTCCAGGAGCTGGTGATAGACAGAGAGGCCTGGCATGCTGCAGTCCATGGGGTCACAAAGAGTTGGACATGACTGTGATATTGAATTGAAAAGACCTACTTATTAATGCATTAGAGTGGGACATTGCCAAATGGGATGAATAAAAGCAATGAGAGATTTGTTACCCTCCTGACAGGACAACATCAAGGTGATAGTTGAATTTGATTTTATATATATATATATATATATATATACTCAATCAAAAGAACCTAGCCTATCTTAAAAAAAAATTAGAAAAGTATTAGGGAAATCATTAGAATACTTGAGTTTTGTATCTGCTAGCTTCATTACAGGCAAATTTGAAACAACCTAAGTGATAAAATTCAGACCTGTTAAATGGAAGGAAGAGATACTCATGAAAATACTGTGAAGTGGTTTATAAGAATTAGAGTCAATGAGAATCCTAGAGATGTTATTTGGAGCCTTAAATTCTCATGTTGATTTTGGATTAAAGGAAAACTATTTAATTTCAAACCTTTAATCCTTTTATAGTCTACTGAGAAATTTCTCTTGATTTTGTTGCAAAGCCGTCTGGGCCCACTACCAGAAAAAGATATTACCTACCTTTCCCCACTGACCATTTCTGCAACACCTGATTGAAGGGACAAAATTTTCCTGACCTTTAAATCAATCCAATCCCCAATCTCATGAATCCCTGAAAATTTTATCCACAATACATTGATGACTTATGTGGCTTCCATCTCCGGCATATCTTATATTATGCAAATCCTTATAGAATGATATGTAAAGTTAATGGAGGCACAAGTATAATGGACTAAAATAAGATGTTATTTATAATTTAGAATCAAGTTCACCTTTGAAGCTGGAGAAAATTGAATTTTGGTCATTTGAAATCAGCAGCAGATTTCCAAATCCAGATTTATCAACATACCTGCAGAATTTCATTATCAAATTCTTATCCAGATAAAACATAGCTCTTTTCAAACTTTGTTTACCTGTTTCATTTATATGACATTTTATATTGATTATATTTTTATGTTAAAAGATAAATATTCACCCTCAATTTTTTTTTTTTCTGAATGACTTAATAATTGTTATTAGTATCAGTGAAAACAGTCTTCCCTAGTAGTTCAGCTGATGTAGAATCTCCCTGCCATGCAAAGGACCCTGGTTGGATTCCTGGATTGGAAAGATCCCCTGGAGAAGAGATAGGCTACCCACTCCAGTATTCTTGGGCTTCCTGGTGGCTCAGATGGTAAAGAATCCGCCTGTAGTGCAAAAGATCTGAGTTCAATCCCTGGGTTGGGAAGATTTCTTGGAGGAGGGCATGGGAGCCCACTCCAGTATTTCTGCCTGGAGAATTCCCATGGATACAGGAGCCTGGCAGGCTATAATTCATGGGGTCAGAAAGAGTCGGACATGACTAGTGATTAAGCACAGCACAGCACAGCACATGAGTGAAAATATCTTGCATGGTATCATAAGTGGTCCACCTTATTCCAAAAGTTCTATACTCTTCAACATTGGTAAATATAACATGCTGCATATTATATACATTTTAATTTTCTAATAGCATGATTTTTAGTAGAGATTACTCAATTCTCAAAAATAAAGTATGAAAACTTTATAAATCATTTCAACGAACATCTACAGATTAAAGTATAAATCCTCCTCACAAAATCTTAGTGTCTCCATGATCTTGCCCTACTGTCCTTCACTAGCACACGTGCACATGCACAAGCACACAAACACACACACACAACAGAACAGTAGCTGGGGAGTAACATGTTTTTCTTCCCAAGACATTTTCTTCTTTCCTGTTTGCTCTTCCTGGAACATCCTCTATTTCATCTTTATTTGGCAAAATTGCTCCCAAGACTGTCCCAAAGTGAAATTTCTCTGACTTATGGAATAATAATGATACAGCTTTCAGCATTCTGTTAAGCTCACAATTGTTTTTGTACCTTATCACATTAATCTCACATTTTAATTTACATAGAGCATCCATCACCTTCTCAGACCTGAATCTTCTGCCAATGTAAAAATATATAAACGGGAATATTAGGCTATTTGAGAGAAACAGGATAATATGGATTAGTCACACAAATGCTTGTGCTGAATTTTTAGACCTAGAGAATAACTGAAAAGATTTTTAAAAATGCATTTTTCTTATATCAGTTTAGAAGGAATAATATAACAGCAGAGATGACATTTTTGTTTAAAAAAATATGTGTTGATTTATTTCACATAAGCTTTGATTATAATTTCCCTTGGGTATTTTCCTTTTGATATTCTTATCTTTTGAAGAAATTCTCAGTTGATTCAAAAGATTCTGCAAAGTGTGACTTGATTCTCAGTGTATGTCATATATTAGCTCATATATTGTTATAGTCACATAACATAATTAGCTAATGATCAAAATACATGACAGTACCATGCAGTTGCACGAAATATTCTCACAGTATAAGATATTTACACATATTGTTATATCTTTCAGTCATTTAAAGAATACTTATGGATGAAATATATAAGAAAAAAGATAACTATGAAAATAGGATTCAAGATTATAATTGCATTGGTGAAAGTATGAAGAATGGAGACATTGATGCCAAAACCTCAGCATCTGTGAACTGGTGCCAAATTGAATTTTGGAGACAGAGTTTTGGGTGAAGTAGAAAAGCTGTATTGCTTTGCTAGGCAAAGGGGGACACAGCAGGCTCCTGCCCACAAAAACTGTGTTCCCACGTGGAGGGTATGGTAAGAAGTTTTATAGCAACGGTTCAGTAAATAGAGTTGCAGAAAAGATTAAAGTATGTGCAAGAACTCCACTCCTTTAATCTTAAATTTAGGCAATCTCTTGATGAATTTCTCTGTTCCCTTTAATTTGGCCTCAGGTCAGTTCAGTTCAGTTACTCAGTCATGTCCAACTCTGTGCCCCAATGGACTGCAGTACACCAGGCCTCCCTGTCCATTACCAACTCCCTGAGTCCACCCAAACCAATGATCATTGAGTCAGTGATGCTGTCGAACCATCTCATCCTGTCATCATTGTCTACTCCCACCTTAACTCTTTACCAGCATCAGAGTTTTTTTCCAAAGAGTCAGTTCTTCACGCCAGGTGGACAAAGTATTGGACTTTCAGATTAAACATGAGTCCTTCCAATGAACACCCAGGACTTATCTCCTTTAGAACAGACTGGTTGGATCTTCTTGCAATTCAAGGGATTCTCAAGAGTGTTCTCCAGCACCACAGTTCAAAGCATCAATTCTTTGGCACTCAGCTTCCTTTATAGTCCAAATCTCACATCCATAAATGACTACTGGAAAAACCATAGCTTTGACTAGAGGGACCTATGTTGGCAAGGCAATGTCTCTGTTTTTTAATATGCTATATAGGTTGGTCATATCTTTTCTTCCAAGTAAGCGTCTTTTAATTTCATGGCTACAGTCAGCACCTGAAGTGATTTTGGAGCTCAAAAAATAAAGTTTGTCACTGTTTCCACTGTTTCCCCATCTATTTGCCATGAAGTGATGGAACCAGATGCCATGATCTTAGTTTTCTGAATG
The DNA here is from genome assembly GCA_917880005.1 of Nanger dama. Classification (NCBI taxonomy): domain Eukaryota; kingdom Metazoa; phylum Chordata; class Mammalia; order Artiodactyla; family Bovidae; genus Nanger; species Nanger dama. The sequence continues at coordinate 12,125,961 of CAKJTW010000014.1, forward strand.
TTGAGTTTGAAGCTGACTTTTTCACTCTCCTCTTTAACTGTGATCAAAAGGCTATTTAGTTCTTCACTTTTTGCTATAAGGGTGGTGGCATCTGCATACCTGAGATTATTGATATTTCTCCTGGCAATCTTGATTCCAGCTTGTGCTTCATCCAGCCCAGCATTTCTCATTATGTACTCTGCATATAAGTTAAATAAGCAGGGTGACAATATATAGCCTTGATGTACTCCTTTCCCTATTTGGAACCAGTCTGTTGTTCCATGTCCAGTTCTAACTGTTGCTTCCTGACCTGCATACAGAGTTCTGAACAGGGAGGTCAGGTGGTCTGGTATTCTCATCTTTTAAGAATTTTCCACAGTTTGTCATGATCTATGCAGTCAAAGGCTTTGGCATAGTCAATAAAACAGATGATTTTTGGAACTCTCTTGCTTTTTTGATGATCCAGCAGATGTTGGCAATTTGATCTCTGGTTCCTCTGCCTTTTCTAAATCCAGCTTGAACATCGGGAATTTCGCAGTTCATGAACTGCTGAAGCCTGATTTGGAGAATTTTGAGCATTAGTTTACTAGCGTGTGAGATGATTGCAATTGTGTGGTAGTTTGAGCATATTTGGCATTGCCTTTCTTTCAGATTGAAATGCAAACTGGCCTTTCCCAGTCCTGTGGCCACTGCTTAGTTTTCCAAGTTTGCTGGCATATTTTAGGATTTGAAATAGCTCAGCTGGAATTCTATCACCTCTACTAGCTTTGTTCATAGTGAGACTTCCTAAGGCCCACTTGACTTCACATTCCAGGATGTCTGGCTCTAGTGAGTGATCACACCATCGTGATTACCTGGGTCATGAAGGTCTTTTCTGTTTAATTCTTCTGTGTATTATTGCCACCTCTTCTTAGTATCTTCTGTTTCTGTTAGGTCCATGCCGTTTCTGTCCTTTATTGAGCCCATCTTTGCATGAAATGTTCCCTTGGTATCTCTAATTTTCTTGAAGTGATCTCTAATCTTTCTCATTCTATTGTTTTCCTCTATTTATTTGCACTGATCACTGAGGAAGGCTTTCTTATCTCTCCTTGCTATTCTTTGAAACTCTGCATTCAAATAGGTATATCTTTCCTTTTCTCCTTTACCCATTACTTCATGGTAAATAGATGGAGAAACAGTGGAAACAGTGGCAAACCTTTATTTTTGGGGGCTCCAAAATCACTGCAGATTTTGACTGCAGCATAAAATTTAAAAAGCTTACTTCTTGGGAGAAAAGTTATGACCAACCCAGACAGCATATTAAAAAGCAGAGACATTACTTTGTCAGCAATGGTCCATCTCCTCAAGGCTACGGTTTTTCCAGTAGTCATGTATGGATGTGAGAGTTGGATTATAAAGAAAGCTGAACATGAAAGAATTGATGCCTTTCAACTGTAGTGTTGGAGAAGACTCTTGAGAGTGCCTTGGACTGCAAGGAGATTCAACCAGTCCATCCTAAAGGAAATCAGTCGCAAGTGTTCATTGAAAGGACTTATGTTGAAGCTGAAACTCCAATATTTTGGCCACCTGATGTGAAGAGCTGACTCATTTGAAAAGGCCCTGATGCTGGGAAAGACTGAAGGCAAGAGGAGAAGGGGGTGACAGAGAATGAGATGGTTGGATGGCATCATCGACTCCATGTTTACTCCGGTTTGAGTAAACTGGGAATTGGTGATGGACAGGGAGGCCTGGCGTACTGTGGTCCATGGGGTCAGGAGAGTTGGATATGACTGAGTGACTTAACTGAACTGAACTGAACTGAACTGAATTTGCCTTTGGTTTGGCTTTCCCTCAGAAAGATACCAGTCCAGTCTGTCTGGATGTCCACTAGGGAAGAGAAAAATGCCTAAAGGCCTGGAATATTTAAAGTAGAATTTTGAATATGCATGCATGCATGCAAGCTTAGTCACTCAGTCATGTCTGACTCTTTGTGAAACCATGGACTGTAGCCCTCCAGGCTCCTCTGTCCATGGGTTTCTCCAGGCAAAAATAGTAGAGTGGGTTTCCATTCCTTTCTCCAGGGCATCTTCCCAACCCACAGATCAAACCTAGGTCTCCTGATTTCCAGGAAAATACTTTACTGCCTGAGCCACCAGGGACACCCCAGGAAATATGTATAAAAGGTCTATAAACCTTCCCTGTGGCCTCCACTTTGTCTCAGTACTTAAGTAGACAACAGAAGATGATCCCTTTCTGGGACCAGTTGCATTTAATGACCAAATTGCCTTATTAAGACATATGTAGCAGTGGCCACAGGACGGGAAAAGGTCAGTTTTCATTCCAATTCCAAAGAAAGGCAATGCCAAAGAATGCTCAAACTACTGCACAGTTGCACTCATCCCACATGCCAGTAAAGTAATACTAAAAATTCTTCAAGCCGGACTTCAGCAATACATGAACGGTGAACTTCCAGATGGTCAAGCTGGTTTTAGAAAACACAGAGGAACCAGAGATCAAATTGCCAACATCCGCTGGATCATGGAAAAAGTGAGAGAGTTCTAGAAAAATATCTACTTCTGCTTTATTGACTATGCCAAAGCCTTTGACTGTGTGGATCACAATAAACTGTTGAAAAATATGAAGGAGATGGGAATACCAGACCACCTGACCTGCCTCTTGAGAAATCTGTATGCAGGTCAGGAAGCAACAGTTAGAACTGGACATGGAACAACAGACTGGTTTCAGATAGGAAAAGGAGTATGTCAAGGCTGTATATTGTCACCCTGTTTATTTAACTTCTATGCAGAGTACATCATGAGAAACGCTGGACTGGAAGAAACACAAGCTGGAATCAAGATTTCCAGGAGAAATATCAGTAACCTCAGATATGCAGATGATACCCCTTATGGCAGAAAGTGAAGAAGAACTAAAGAGCCTCTTGATGAAAGCCAAAGAGGAGAGCGAAAAATTTGGCCTGAAGCTCAACATTCAGAAAATGAAGACCATGGAATTCAGTCCTATCACTTCATGGGAAATAGATGGGGAAACAGTGGAAACAGTGTCAGACTTTATTTTTTTGGGTTCCAAAGTCACTGCAGATGGTTACTGCAGCCATGAAATTAAAAGACGCTTACTCCTTGGAAGAAAAGTTACGACCAACCTAGATAGCATATTCAAAAGCAGAGACATTACTTTGCCGACTAAGGTCCGTCTAGTCAAGGCTATGGTTTTTCCTGTGGTCATGTATTGATGTGAGAGTTGGACTGGGAAGAAGGCTGAGCGTGAAATAATTGATGCTTTTGAACTGTGGTGTTGGAGAAGACTCTAGAGAGTCCTTTGGACTGTAAGGAGATCCAACCAGTCCATTCTGAAGGAGATCAGCCCTGGGATTTCTTTGGAAGGAATGATGCTGAAGCTGAAACTCCACTACTCTGGCCACCTCATGAAAAGAGTTGATTCATTGGAAAAGACTCTGATGCTGGGAGGGATTGGGGGCAGGAGGAGAAGGGGAAGACCGAGGATGAGATGGCTGGATGGCATCACGGACTTGATGAATGTGAGTCTGATTGAACTTGGGAGATGGTGATGGACATGCTGCGATTCATGGGGTCGTGAAGAGTTGGACACGACTGAGCAATTGAACTGAATTGAACCAGAAGGAGATGAGAGAATTAGAAGTAGACTATCAACTCTTTGTGGAGAAGGAAATGGCAACCCACTCCAGTACTCTTGCCTAGAAAACTTAATGGATGGAAGAACCTTGTAGATTACAGTCCATGGGGTTGCAAAGAGTTGGACATGACTGAGCGCTTTGAGTAACTTCTATAAAAGTTTGTTGATGACAAACTTCCATCAGTACAGAATGCTGAACACATGATCTATATCAATTGCAATGGTTCTATCAGTATGGCAGAAAGAGAAACACAGTACAGATCAACAGTGGAAATACCACAGATGGCACCAATACTCATCGATAGCCAGATGTATTCAATCTGTCAGAATTAACAAGAGGCCATGCCCCATACGAGGTGTCCCAGGTGGTACAGTGATAATGAATCCACCTGCCAATGCAGGACATATAAGAGAGGCTGTTTCTGATCCCTGAGTTGGGAAGATTCCCTGGAAAAGGACATGGCAACCCACTCCAATATTCTTGCCTGGAGAATCCCATGGACAGAGGAATCTGTTGGGCTACAGTCCATAGGATCATAAAGCATCAGACAGGACTACGTAGCTAAGTACACCATACACATGCTCCATAGGATGTTGCTTTCCCCTTTTGCAGCTTTAGGTGCAAATTACAAATTTGGCATGTAAGTATAGCCTCTGCATCAGAAACAGAGTCTGTCTGTTTTATTCTGGTCTTCTTTGGTTTTGTTTGGCTATGTTTTAGTGCCTAGTCTATAACGTGAGCACTTTCCCATGTCTGGTGTGGTGAATTTATGCAGCAATCTGGTAGTCAAGCAACACAGACACTGTTAAGAGTCTAATGCAACTTGGTGTTGCCAGTGAACAGGTTCTTTTTGTGGAAAGCTATATACATCACCCGCAGAAGGCAATGGCACCCCACTCCAGTACTCTTGCCTGGAAAAATCCCCTGTAGGGAGGAGCCTGGTAGGCTGGGTCGCTAAGAGTCTGATATAACTGAGCGACTTTACTTTCACTTTTCACTTTCATGCATCAGAGAAGGAAATGGAACCCCATTCCAGTGTTCTTGCCTAAAGAATCTCAAGGACAGGGGGAGCTTGGTGTGCTGCTCCCAAGGAGCTATGGGGTCGCACAGAGTCGGACACGACTGAAGCGATTTAGCAACAGCAGCAGCAGCATATATGTCACCCAAATAGTTCTGTCAGCCACCACGATGTGATTCAATGATTCATGTCCTTGAAGAGACATTGTCTCTTTAATCTGCAACAGTCCCAGAGTTTGAGTTTCGTCCAGCCACTGACTGGAGCTACCATGCCCATTTTCAGTTCATGAGTTTAATCAACTCACTTTTTTTTTTTTCCTCATTTGCAAGCATGCATTAATTTCTTAATTGGAGGATAATTTCTTCACAATATTGCATCAACTGCATTTCTTCTGAAATTATGTCTATAGATTGTTTCTAGGTAGGAAACTTTAAACACTGAATAGTATATTTGCCTGTGAAAGTGAGTTCCTCAGTCATGTCTGACTCTTTGCAACTCCAGAGACTGTAACCCACCAGATTCCTATGTCCATGGATTTCTCCAGGCAAGGATACTGGAGTGGGTTGCCAGTCCCTTCTCCAAGAGATCTTCTTGACCCAGAGATTGAACCCAGATTTCCAATTGCAAGCAAATTCTTCACCTCTGAGCCATCAGGGAAGTCCCATATTTGCCTGTAGATATTACAAATTCACATTTCCCTCATGTCTCAGTAGTAAAGAAACCACCTTCCAAGCAGGGGAGACATGAGTTCAATCCCTGGGTCAGGAAGATCCCCAGGAGAAGGAAATGGCTATCCACTACAATTTTTTGCCTGAGAAATCCCATGACAGAAAAGCCTATCTGGCTGCAGTCTAAGGGATCACAAAAGAGTCAGACGTGACTCAGCAATTAAGCAAAAACAACTTACAAGTATTTTGTAAAATACAAGTATTTTCTAGGGAGACCATAGTTGATACATAACCATAGTCAGTTATGTAAGTTTTTCCACGAATATCCAAATTCAAATGTTTGTCAAAATATTTGTATTAAAAAAAAAAAAAACTTTCTTTGGTATAACAGATTAAGAGTTGCCAGTTAGCTCTCTGTTATAGTAGGAACTATGAGTTTACTTATTAGGCATTAGCAAGTTACATACTATAGAGTTTATAATTCTACATCTCTGAAAGTGATGGATGAACTGATTTCATCTCACAAGTGTCTAAACCAGTAATTAGGAGTGATATATATATATATATATATACATATATATATATATATATATATTCTACTTTGTAGGAGTGAAAGTCTAAATGACTTGTGCCTGCTAAGTTAATTCTATAAAAGGCCATTTCAACAAAAGTAGTGTCAAATGTAATATTTGTTTTATGAAAAGGTCTATCTAGAATGGCAGAAAATTTCTTTATAAAAATAAAAATATCTATTCTTTTTCACTGACACATCTTAGAACTCTAGAAGTATAAACAAGGCAAGATAAAAGAATGAGGCTAATTTTATGAAATTAAAGTAGGAAAAATATGTTGATTAGGCAGTTGAGAAAAAAATTCAGTACAGGTCAGGTATGCAAATTAAGAGTTTAAAAAGTTAATCAGAGATATCTGTACTTAAAGTCTAGTGTATAGAATCCAAATCTGGGAGAAAAAGGCCCAGTGCATTTTCTCTAATTAAGAATACTGAAGTGAGTAGTCTGTTCCTTCTCCAGTGGAACTTCCTGATCCAGGAATTGAACTGGGGTCTCCTTCATTGCAGGTCAATTCTTTACCAGTTAAGCTAATAGGGAAGCCCCAATTTTTCAGCTACTTATATATTTTTACATGCTTAAATTATATTTTTATACATTTAATTTGTTATAATGCTACAAGACTATTCAGGCATATCATATGTAGAAAACTATATAATTTACCTAATCACATGTAATTTGGTAAATTTTAAGCTCCTTATGATCAGTATTGTAATTTATTGCTAATGTTTAAATTTTATTTGTTAACTCCATAGAGCTTATGGGCTCCAAAATCACTGCGGATGATGACTACAGCCATGAAATTAAAGATACTTTTACTGTGGAAGAAAAGCTATGACAAACTTAGATAGTATATTAGCATGTTAAGTTATTGTTTTTCCAGTAGCCATGTACAAATGTAAAAGCTGGACCATAAAGAAGGCTGAGCCGAGCAATTGACATTTCCAAACTGTGGTTCTAGACATTCAAACCAGTTAATCCTAAAAGAAATCAACCCTGAATATTCCTTGGAAGGACTGACTGATGTTATAACTGAAACTCCAATACTTTGGCTACCTGATGCGAAGAGCTGATTCATTGGAAAAGACCTTGATACTGAAAAAGAATGAGGGCAGCAGTAGGAGGGGGCAACAGAGGCTGTGAGGGTTGAATGGCATCATTGATTCAATGGACACTGGTTTGAGCAAATTCCAGCAGATAGTGAAGGACGGGGAAGCCTGGCATGCTGCAGTCCAGGGGTCTCAAGGAGTCAGAGCCAACTTGAGCGACTTAACAGCAACATATTTATAGAGAAAAATCTGAATATTTTTATATAATTTCAATATTCAAAGTATAAATAACTACTCAAAAGAATGCCACCAAGACATAATTCACTACACTTTTATTGTTTGTGTAAAATTGTTCTTTCTTTCTTCAAGCAAACACTGAAATTTTCAAATCTGATTTTGAGAATCAAACTAATAAAATCAACTTGAAGTGTATGAGGTTGTTTTTATTCACAACATTCTGTTTTACAGTCTGCACTCTGCATATAAAATCCAAGTCAGATAGGCAAAAATAGAGCAAACATCAATTGAGGCATTTTGAATGTTTTCATGGGGTCACCTTTTAAATAAATCCTATCAGTATTCTGTGAAGATACACATACATAGGACTATGCATCCAAAGTAGAAGGAATGCAAAAGGGACTGAATTCTCAGAAGAGACTTATCTGCACACATATTCATCATCAAAATGAATGACTTTGGCTAGCTAACTGAAAATAGGGCTGCAGACGTTACATGTAACCCTGGACAGCTGTAGCTCTGAGTGGGTCCAAGAGGAATGAGATCCACACTGCCATCTGCTCCCAGATATTTCTGACATTCTAGAATGGATTTGCTAGTAACACAAGTCAATTACAGACATTTGTTTTTAACAGGTCACACAAAAAGTGGAGACAAGATAACATTGAACTGCCAACTTTTTGCTTTGATGGCTCATCCTGGGAATAGGAATGAATTTAAAAAAGGTGAGTATGCCCTTCTTTTGATAAAGTTATGTGAGTAACCTTCACGTCTCACAAATGATTCCTCTGTCCAAGAGAGACATAGACATAGATAGTTGAGAAAGCAGAGGACCACTGTCCCATTTTCATGGCTAATTGAACATCAAGAATATTGATATATGTCAAATCTGTATTAACACTGACCATGAAGGAAATTATTTTCTTAGATTCTATAAGGCTGTGTTTATAATTACAATAATTTGAAGCACAGAAGCATGGTTTGCTACTTTTACCTGGGGAATCTCAAAATGCTTGCAACATGTTAACATTTTTAAAGGTTGACTGCATCTGAATTCACATTAAAAGATAATTGTGCTGGAAAGAGCAATTACAAAAATTAGACATCTTCACCAGTGTGTTAATTATGTCAGTATATATGTAAGATGATGAGATTGAAACAATCTTTAACAATCTTTACTACTGAACAATCCAGTTTTCATAACCCACACTGAGTCCTCCTTTTATGGAACCTACATGTTCTTGCCTCAAGAGAAAGGTTTTCAGCATTTGAAAATAAAAATAATCACTCTTCTTTTAAAACTAGGTAGCCTCATAGTTCATTGATTATCAAAATGGCATTAGTAATGGCAGCAGTATGCTATAGTTAGTGGCAAATTCTTTCAAGGGTGATTTGACTGTGGTATTTCCCCATCTACTCCATTTCTCTAGATTTTATCTGTACCACCTGAGAACATGTGGATAAAGAGTTTGAATAATTTGTATGTGGAAGAATATTTCTTACATATATGCATCTACATGCATGCTAAGTTGCTTCAGTCATGTCAGACTCTACGTGACCCAATGGACTGTACCCCATGAGGCTCCTCTGTCCATGAGATTCTCCAGGCAAGAATACTGGAGTGGGTTACCATGCCTTCCTCCAGGGGATCTTCCCTACTCAGGGACCAAATCCTCATCTCTTATGTCTTCTGCATTAGCAGGTGTGTTCTTTACCACTAGTGCCAGGTGAAGTGACTTAGCATGTACACACACATATGCATGTGTGTGGAGATTATATATATACATATGTATATACATATATGTGTGTGTATATATATATATACATATGTATATATATAATTTCTATTTCAGAAACAAATTGACAAAAAGAAATTTGTTACAATTTTTAAAATCTCTAATGTAAAAGCTTGATAAAATTAACACCTAATAAAATGTTCATGAAGATTTAAACAATAAAATGATATACAATTTTATATTACTTCATATAATGATACATAAAGTATCACATAAATAAAGTGATATGTTTAAGAATAATTCATACATTTAGCATACCATCAGACCAAGTATTCAATTCTGGAAATAGAGAAGTGCTTCTGCACTTCCAAGTGGTATTTTAAAATGTAGAGGGACAAGGTTCCTGTATTGCCCTAGGGAGACAGTGGAAGGTAGTTCGCCCTCAGAGTCTGAGAAGGGTGTGACAGCCCCTCGTGTGCACTCTTGCTTGATCTCGGGCTGTAACTTCCTTTGTAATCTGGCAAGGATGATTCTCCCCTGAGGGAAATGCATTGACCTTAACAGACAAGGGAGGCAAGCAACTATGATTTTAGTATGAGATGTACTTTTCAGTAGCTGAATTAAAACAAAAAAGTTTCAGAAAGTGATATTTAAATTACTATAGCTGCAGGGCACCTGTAGTTAGTGCTAACTATGTATGTATATTTTATGAAGCTATTTAATCTGCAATTCACTTTTTAAAAAGGCAATCACCATAGCAACTGACATTAGAAAGTTTTGTGCTGGCTTTGACATACAGAGTACCCAGAAGATAATGCCATTTATATCCTATGAAGCTTGATTAAACTAGGAATGCCTGGTTTCAGGAAAGTGAGAATTAACTCACTATTTTAGTCTTTTTTTTTTTTTTCTCATCACTTGATAAATGATGAGGTTGGTGAAGTTAAAGCAAATTAAATACTAATTAATGTTGGCTACAAAACTCCTATAGGCAGAGAAGGCTATTCCTTAAAGAGACCTTAGCAATTATAAAAGAAAGTCCAATATAAGAGGTCAGAATTTAACTTTCAGTTGTGAGGTATTCTCTGTAAAGAAACTAATTATTTATCTTCATGAGCACATAAATGTAATTTTCACATACAAGTTCAAAGAAGCTATGGAGACTAATTTTTTTTTTTTCAGTAGTATGGTAAGGGTATGTCCATAAGAAACCATTTTCATCTTAGAGCAGCACAAAATAGTGAAAAGTTTTGAAAAATACTAAATGAAAATTTACCAACAATAAAAATTTGGAGAATTGCTATATTTTAATATCAGAATACATAATACTGTTTTTTGCTTGTAATGAAACTAATAGATGGCATTTAAAAATAGCATGTTAAACATATTTACCATGAAGATTGCTAAAAACAAATATATTTCAATAAATGTATTCCCATCTTTAAAGCTTTACAAATTTTTTTCTTTAATTTTTATTCTGAAAGTATGTTTTAATGTTGAGTTTTCCTTTTTAGATTCTGATTATTTAAATGTTGTATTTCTGAAGTTATTTCAATCAAATTATCAAATGTAAAATAGCGACATTCTGGGTCATAGTTAATAAGTAAATAATTATATTATCATACTCAATTATATTATTTAATATTTATTGAACATATTTTACTATATATGCATGACTTCCAGGTAATACAGAGATAAGTTCTCAAATTATTTATGGGATCCTTGCCTTTAATAAGTGTGCATTATAAAATAAGGATCTAAAGAGCCTCTTGATGAGAGTGAAGGAGGAGAGTGAAAGAGTCAGCTTAAAGCTAAATACTTAAAACTAAGTTCATGGCATCTGGCCTCATTACTTCATGGCAAACAGAGGGTGGAAAAGGTGGAAGCAGTGGCAGATTTCCTTCTCTTAACCTCTAAAAACAAACACTGCAGATGGTGATTGCAGCCATGAAATCATCATATAGTTGCTTCTTGGCAGGAAAGCTATGACAAACTTAGGTAGTGTTGAAAAGCAGAGACATTGCCAATAAAGGTCCATATGGTCAAGGCCATGTTCTTCCCAGTGGTCATGTATGGTTCTGGACTGTGAAGAAGATGGAGCACGAAAGAATTGATGCCTTTGAATTGTGCTGGAGAAGACTTCTGAGAGTCCCTTGGACAGCAAGAAGATCAAACCAGTCAATATTAAGAGAAACAAACTCTGAATATTCATTGAAAGTACACATGCATAATTCAAGTATATATGTATATATATGTGTATGTATGTATATATGATTGAAGTATACATATATACTTCAAGAAAATAGAAGTAGAGGTAAGAGTATGGACCATAGCCCACCAGGTTCCTCCGTCCATGGGATTCTCCAGGCAAGAATACTGGAGTGGGTTGCCATTTCCTTCTCCATATATATATATATTTGTATGACTGATTTGTGTTGTATGGCAGAAGCCAACACAACATTGCAAAACAATTATCTAATGAAAAGACACAAATAAAAGGAAAAAAGATTTTAAGAGCTAAATTATGTGATACATGCAATAAGTAACCACCTGATCATTTTCAGATCTACTTCATGCAATCTCCAAGAAGGGCTATTACAATCTTTTGTTTTTATCTTTATATTTTATATGAAAGAAGATAACCATGCATTTTATCATTTCCCCAAAGCCAAATATATTTATGGGAAATTGCCTTTTAAATTCACATATATGCTGGTAATTAGGAGTAAATTTAATCTTGAGTTAATTTCCTCTGTGGTGGAGCACCACTTTTCTTCCTTGCCTTTGAAAGTCAGCCTGTGGATTCTATTGCCATAAAAGACCTCATCTAAAAAGACAATCTCCCAACAAACTCCATCTTAGATGTGCAGCAGTCATGTGAGCCTGCTCTTACTTTTCCGGTTGAGACATTCAGAGTTTCTCCTAATGCACAAAATTTTAATTTCTTTTACACTTTTGAAAACTTGCCTTACTTGTCTCCAAACTTCTTTTTGTTCCTCTGGATCTGAACGTTGGGATATTTTACATATTTATTTATTTACCTATTTGTTTGTAGGTCTGATATTTCCTTGGTTTCTTCCTATCCTTATTTGTAGTCTCATGTCCATATCCTGCTGCTACCCATTTGTTGAAGGGGCTATATTTTTTTCCCAGTTATTACTCTCTAGCTCTATTCACTTTCTTTCCTGAAGAATCTTCATCTATCATTTTACTCAGCTCTTTCTAGAACAGTGAATCTTAATCTGTGTTCTAATGACCCTTCATGTGTGAAAAAAATTCTAGAAGTTGGTAAACAGATAAAATGCATGTAAAATTTTTCATGTGTAAATATTTGCACATTTCTTTCCTTGGGAGAGTTTTACAGCATTTATCAATTGTTTTAAAGGGTCAACAAAGGACTCCAAAAATTTGACTATTACTATTTATATTTCCAGTGCACACACCCATCTTATTACATGTTCAAATAGACACTGCATCTTCTACTGGCTTCTTTCTATTTCTTCTTCTCTATTGTTAAGTAGTGTATTGAGCTTATTTCTTTTTCAAAACTAATGTATTTGTAAATGAAATAAAGATGAAAATCTTTAATGATTAAAAATATAATTCCCAAAGAAGATAGAAAAATCATAAACCATTAGAGACCTAACAACAAAGAAACAAAGATACATAAAGCAAAAATCACAATAAATATAAGGAGAAGTATATAATCATATTGAGACACATTAATATTTCTCTAAGAATAGTATTAAGTGCAGGAAAAAGTAAGATTGGGAGCATCTTTATTCATGTCATTAATAATTTAAACATAATAGATTTTACTTATATTAATCATATATCCTTCATAGATGTATTTAAAATTTTGTATCTCATGCATTGTAATATTAGAAAAACTGGCAAAAAGATAATCATTACTAAATTTCAAAAAGTAGAATTCTTTTTGTGTGTGTGATTCAGTTGTACATTTACATGTATATTATTTTTTAAATTATTTTCCATTATAGGCTATCACAAGATATTGACTATAGTTCCCTGTGCTATACAGTAAAGTTTTGTTGCTTGTTGCATATCTATTTTTTGTTAAAAATCTAGCAGTCTCTTCATACTAAGTCAGACAAGTCAAATCAAAATGTCATAAATGTTTTAGTTAGGGAAAGATTCATAAATTTTCTTAAAAATATGTATTATACATAATTTTTATATATAATATATACAAAAGTGTTTCTACTATGCTTGATAAAGGCTTGGGAAAGAACGTCAAAAATTAAAAAAGAGATGGAGAAACTGGAAAACATACACTAAGTGACATGGGAGCATTGAATATAAAATAGGAAAATTGAAACAAGCTAGATAAAAGATCCTTATATAGCCCAATTTTTAAAAAATATGAAAACACATTAGAAACATATTTGGAGCTCTGATTAAAAAAAAGAATACCTAGAGATTTTATATTTTCTGGAAAATTCAAAGATAATCTGATATGCATCTGGATTTTAAAAAATTATTATAGATTTTGTATTTAATAGTAGCTTTGGTGATACAGAGTAATAGTTACATAATCACAATAGTAAAAATATTTATAAGCTTTCACAATCAATAGCCAAACAAAAAATAAAAGATAATTACAATTGCAAGCAATAATGGAAGCATTATTAATCTAACAATATAGAATAATTACATAGAATTTGAGGGATCAAGCAGAGTGATGTGGTAAGTGGAAGTGCATATGTGTACATGTTTTAATTCATCCAGCCATTCTATGTCTTTTGGTTGGTGCATTTAATCCATTTGTATATAACGTAATTATCAATGCGTATGATCCTACTACCACTTTCCTAATTATTTTAGGTCTATTTTCTATGTAAGTATTTCCCTTCTCTTGCTTCCTACCTAGAGAGGTTCCTTTAGCATTAGTTGTAAAGCTGGTTTGGTGGTGCTGAATTCTTTTAGCTTTTGCTTTTATGGAAAGCTTTTGATTTCTCCATCAAATCTGAAGGAGGATCTTGCTGGATAGAGTATTCATGGTTGTGGTTTCTTCCCTTTCATCACTTTAAATATATCATGTTTTTCCACTATAGCTTGTAACATTTCTGTTGAAAAATCAGCTAACTGTCTGATGGGAGTTCCTTGTATGTTGTCATTTTTCACTTTTTCTTTTAATATTTTCTGTCTTTACTTTTTTTCAGTTTGATTACTATGTTTCGAGGTGTGTTCCTCCTTGGGTTTATCCTTCTTGGGATAACTATTGATTGACTATTTCCTTTTCCATGTTAGGGAATTTTCCAGCTATTATCACTTCAAATATTTTCTCAGGTCCTTTCTCTCTTTTTTTCTTTCTGGGACCCCTATAATATGAATGTTGGTACATTTAATGCTGTCCCAGAGGTCTCTTAGGCTCCTTTAATTTCTTTCTTTCTTTTTTTTTTTTTTTTTTTTTCTGTATTCTGTTTTGCAGCAGCGATTTCCACCATTCTGTTCTCCAGGTTATTTATCCGTTCTTCTGCCTCAGTTATCCTACTATGGATTCCTTCTATTGAATTATTCACCTCTGTTTGTTCTCTAGTTCTGTAGGTCTTTAGTAAACATTTCTTGCATCTTCTCAATTTTTGCCTTCATTGTTTTCCCAAGATCCTGAATCATTTTCACTATCTTTATTTTGAATTCTTTTTTCTGCAAGGTTACCTATCTTCACTTCATTTAGTTGTTTTTCTGGGGTTTTATCTTGTTGTTATATCTGGGACATAAATTTCTACTTTTTCATGCTGCATAACTTTCTGCACAGTGGCTTTTGTCTCAGTCTCTGTGGGACCATGGTTCTTGGTTCTTCTTTCTGTCCTCTGATGGACGCTAAGAGGCTTGCATAAACTTTCTGAAGGGAATGACTGGTGGTCTTGCTCTGGTGGGCAGGGCCTTGCTCAGTAAAGCTTCAATTCAATTATCTGGATTATGGGGTTGTGCTACCCTTGGTAGTTTTTTGGCCTGAGGTGACCCAGTACTAGGGTCTACAGGCTCTATGGTAGGGTTGATGGTGACCTCCAAGAGGTTTAACACCAAGGGTTAATGATCTCTAGTACCCCAGCTGCCAGCACCCCTGTCCCTGTGGTGAGCCTCTGCCAACCCACACCTCCACAGGAAACCTTCCAACACTAGTAGATTGTTTTGGCTCAGCCTCCTGTGGAGTCACTGCTCCTTTCCTCTAAGTCCTGGCGCACACAAGGTTTTGTTTGTGCCCTCCAAGACTAGAGCCTCTGTTTTCCCCAGCCCTGTGGAAGTCCTGCAATCAAATCTCACTGGCTTTCAATGTCAGATTCCCTGGGGATTCCCAGTCCCTTTGTTGGATCCCCAGGCTTGGAAGCCTGATGTGGGGCTCCAAAACTTCACAAGAGTGGGAGAAGTTCTTTGATATTATTTTTCTCCAGGTTGTGGGTCACCCACCTGGTGAGAATAGGATTTTATTTTTATCATGACTGTACCTCTCCTGCCATCTTCCTGTGGCTTTTTCTTTGTCTTTGGACACGGGAGAATCTTTTTTTTTTTTTTTTTTGGTTCCAGCATTCCCCTGTTGGTTGTTCAACAATTAGTTATAATTTTGGTGCTCTTGTGGGAAGAAATGAATGAATGTGTTTCTACTCCTGAACCAGAAGCCCTGAGCTTATTTCTTAACTCCTGTATTGCACTGCCTGCATTAGAGGAGCTACCTAATTTTACTACTTTTCCTATATGTGAAAAAGGAATACTTCAACATTTCTACCCCAGCCCCAAATATTTAAATTCAAATAAATTAAAATCAAATTGATTATCTCCCCTCTAATACTGAATGCAATGCCTGATATCTGTAGGTGGCACTATAATTCTTTTGATCTACTAGGTGCAAAGCTTTGAAAATATCTCTCTCTTGTTCCCTTTCTCGATTCCCAGGTGGAACTGACTTCCTCCACTATTACATCACACAATATAAACCTTTTACTATTACCTTCTATTTCTCTGAAGCTAAAATTTTAATGTAGTTTTTTTTTTTTTGTACATTTTCTTATTCTATAATTCATCACTAAACGTTACCACCAGAAGAAAGCTTCTTAATGTGTTATACTTTGATTTCAATTTACAGAAAAATTCTGGTAGAAGCTAATTGTGCTGATGCCAGATCTCACAATTCTACACTTATCATTAAGAAGCTTCAGTATTTAGTTCTCATTACTGTTTCCAGACTTACATCTCCAATGTTAAGTAAGCCAAATGTCTTTCCAAAAGAAACTGTTGTACATGTATGCCATGTACAATGTGCTGTGCTTAGTCACTCAGTCTTATCTAACTGTTTGTGACCCCATTGACTGTATCCCGCCAGGCTCCTCTATCCATGGACATTCTCCAGGTAAGAATACTAGAATGAGTTGGCATGCCCTCCTCCAGGGAATCTTACCAACCCAGGGATCAAAACCAGGTCTCCTGCAGTGTAGGTGGATTCTTTGCCATCTGAGCTACAAAGGCAGCCCACCATGTACCATGTTCCTGCATTAGTGTTGCACCTAAAAGTGCCACTCTCATTTTTGTCGAATTATATGAATCATTTTCAAAAATCGTATTAAATTTCTATATTATCCAAGACATCTTTCCTAGTTTCTCTACATTTTCATGGTGTTCATTCCTGAAAATCATGTTAAAAATACAGCCAATCAGATTTCTCTCTCTCTCTCTCTCTCTTTTTTTTTTTTTTTGCAAAGAACTTAGCATATTTAAGTCACCTTGCCATTTTGTGAACATTTCCAACTAGCATTAAGGTACTTTGTGGCAAAGATTGTGCTTTAATCATACATTTTATATCCCAGAGATTTCTTAGCTATGCAGGCTACATAGTCAGAGATTTTAGTATAAAGAATGAATTCCATATAAGCCTTCCAATTTTAAAAGTGGGTTTACAATAAAGCTGCAAGATAAAATAGTGAATATCCAGTTAAATGGAATTTTATAATCATATAATAATTTGCTTATGAAATAATTATTTATGACAATTGATGAATAATTTTGGTACATGTATATCCTATGCAATATTTGGGATATACTTATACTAAAAAGCATCTGTTGTTTATCTGAATTCACATTTTACTTGTTTTCTGTATTCCTATTTATTGAATCTGGAAGCTTTAGTTTTCTTTTAAGGGAAAGCAATTATACAAAATTTAAAACTAAAGACTAATGATGTGAAATTTAATAACTTTAGTGTTTATTTTTCTTCCCATTTCTAATCCGATAGAATATATTGTGAAATATAATTCAGAAATATAAAGTTTGAATTTTGTGGTTGACAATTCAAAACCAACTGTCTCTTTCTCATTGCAAAGAACCACAATTCCTCGAGTGACTTGGTGGCTGCTCTCTTTTCTTAATTAGGTTTATTTGGTTTTTCAACGTTTAACATATAAAATTTGACATGCACCAGTTAGTCTCTTAGTTGTTGGTGAAAAAGCAGCAAATAAGACCAATGATATATCTACTTTAAAGTGGCAAATATGATAATAGAAAAAGAATTCAATTTCAGAAAGCAATAGATGCTATGAGGAAAACAAAGAGACACTCTGTGGAGGCAGTCACAGTGAGTTATGTAGAAGCCTTAACTCAGCCTCGTTAACAGGAACGAGCTATCGGGGAAATGGGTAAAAGAGAACCATTCCAGGAAAAGGGAACAGTTGAAGCAAAACTCAAATGGAAGAACAAACTTGACATATCTGGGAAATCAAATAATTTTGTTACCTGACTTATAGGGCTGGAAAAGGTGAATGGCTACAGGTAAGGAGAGAGAGGTGGGTAGAGGATAGATCTTGTAGAGTTCCATTGGCCATGATAAGGTTAGTGGATTCAATATTCCCTATCTTAAAGTTCTACCAGAAAAAACAAAACAAAACAAAACAAAACAAAACAAAAGGCTGTTTTGAGTGACATGTGGAACATTAATTGTTGAGGGTTGGAGACAAGAATAAAAGTTGAGCAGCCAGTCAGGTAGGTCTTCTGCTAGCACAAGAAAAAAATATGGGTCCTGCCTACTAAGATATCAGAGCTGGAGATAGTGACTCACAGATGAGATCAGTAGTCATTTTCAGGTCAGAGCTAATGAATTGTGTTAACAGAATGCTGAAAGCAAGAGACTAATAAAGGATGACTTTTGAGTTTTGATCTGAATATCTGAATGAGTGTAAAACTAGAGGAAGAAGCATGATTAGCAGGACTGAAATGATTCAGAAATTTAGGCTTGGGGTGGAATGCTTATTCATGGCTAGACTCCTAGCTAAAGTCTTATTATGGTAAGAGAAAAAGCCCTTGCTAAGGTTTATAAACACTTTCTGATCTGTTTCAGGGAGTATATAATTATTGACAGCCTCTCCCAAGCACAAGTGTTGTCCAGTCTCTCAGTCATGTCCAACTTTGACACCCCATGGATTGCAGCACACCAGGCTTCCCTGTACTTCACCATCTCTTGGAGTTTGCTCAAATGCATGTCCATTGAGTCAGTGATGCCATCCAATCATCCTCTGTTGTCCCCTTCTCCTCCTGCTTTCATCTTTCCCAGCATCAGGGTCTTTTTCAATGAGTTGGTTCTTCTCATCAAATGACCAAAATATTGGAGCTTCAGCTTCAGCATCAGTCCTTCCAGTGAATATTCAGTATTGATATCCTTTAGGATTAACTGGTTTGGTCTCCTTGCAGTCCAAGGGACTTTCAAGAGTCTTCTCCAACACCACAGTTCAAAAGCATCAATTCTTTGGTGCTCAGACTTTTCTATGGTCAAGCTCTCACATCTTACATGACTGGAGAAACCATAGCTTTGACTAGATGAGCCTTTGTCAGCAAAGTGATGTGTCTGCTTTTAATACGCTGTCTAGGTTGGTCATAGCTTCCCTTCCAAGGAGCAAGCATCTTTTGATTTCATGGCTGCAGTCACCATCTGCAGTGATTTTGGAGCCCAAGAAAATAAAATCTCTCACTATTTCCATTGTTTTCCCATCTATTTGTCATGAAGTGATGGGACTAGATGCCAAGATATTAGTTTTCTGAATGTTGAGTTTTTAGTCAGCTTTTTCACTTTCTTCTTTCACTTTCATCAATAGTTCCTTTTCATTTTCTACAATTAGGGTGGTGTCATCTGCATGTCTGAAAGTATTGCTATTTCTCCTGGCAATCATGATTCCAGCTGTGCTTCAACCAGCCTGGCGTTTCACATGATGTACTCTGCATAGAATTTAAATAAGCAGTGTGACAATAGCATGTACAAATAGAAAACTGCATGTCTGTTATGGGGGAGTAAATGTTTTAGAAATATTAATTTCAATTTAACATACATGGCAATATTTAAATTTCTCAAAGTTAAAGGCCAGGCTTATTAATAATCTTTTCTGTAAATATCTTATAACTGTTATGACAACTGCCTAGTATATGCTAATTAATAAATTTCCATTTTAGTTGTCCCCTTTTTATGTATATGTTTAGCACCCAAATGTTATTTTTCTCAAATAATCTTCTATTGTTATTTTCTCAAATAATCTTCTATTGTTTTTTTATTTTAATTATTTATTTTTATTTTACTTTACAATGCTGTATTAATTTTGCCATGCATTGACATGAATCTGCCACGGGTGTACATGAGTTCCCAATCCTGAACCCCCTCACACCTGTCTCCCCATATCATCTCTCTTTCTAAATTAATTTTTATATTTAAAGATTTTTCTCAGTACATTATTTAAAACTGTTAGGCAGTTATAATGGGAAACAGGAGTCCAAAACGGTGATGACTAAAAGACAAGAAAGGGAAAAGCCCGCAAAAATAGAACAAAGGAAGGTCCGAGGACTGGACTGAGGACTTCAAGTAGAACACACAGCACTCCTGGCTAGCCCAATTTGCATAGGGCAGGCCCAGGTGGAGAGAAAAACATATAAAAAGAGGAGCCAAAGGCCTCTCATGTGCTTGTGCTGGAGCATTCTTCTCTTCACGTATTTGGGTCGACATGCCCTCATGCTTTGAGGATGGATTTTCCTGCTATTATCTAAATAAAATAGAGCTGTAACACAGAGCTATAACACTGATTTGTCTAAGAGCTATAACACAGTCCATTTGAGACTTGAGAGCTATAACACGGTCTGCCCAAGACCCAAGAGCTGTAACATGTTGAGGGCTTTAATGTCCTTCACTCCAAATCTTTGTTGTGGACAAGATAGAACTGTGGAGCATTCACTCGCCTGACAAAACATACTCATAAGCAGCTTGTTAAATGAAAGAAATTCATATATTGGGGATATGAATTCAAAATAATTATAAGGCCACTTTATTTGGAATCAAGTGTATAATGTCTAAGGCCAGAGAGAAAAAAAAAAAAAAAAGTCAGCTTTTGAGACTGTATCACCTACAAGTATCAACATGTTAAACAGCAGGTACACTAAATGTTGAGCATTAATCAGATTAATCCTCAGAGCAAACACTTTAGCTCTCAAAATCTGAGGCTGCTTTTGGACCTTCATGTCATCTCTTTCTATACACTTTATAGTTCACATGAGTTTTCTATCTTTTCTGATTAACAGATCCAGGAAATTCTGCCAGCTAAATCAATATCTCACTAGCGGAAAACTAGAAGATTGTAAATAACGGGAGCTATTTTCTATGATTGGTGAAATCTCATGGCAAAGCAAGCATGCTTTTCTCCACAGCTAGGAAATTCAAGTTTTATCTTAGATATCTCATTCTCAACATTTCAAGGTTTATATGAGAATAAATGTATGATTTCATAGCTTTTTAAGCAATTATATTTTAAGTTTCATGAGTAAAACTCAAACCAATCCACATGAGATAAGGCCAGAATGTGTGCTTTTCCCAAGCTCCCAGGCCCTGTGAGGAAGAGGAATTTCATCTCCGAGCCAGACAGTTAGCAATGATCACTGGAGGCTTATAGTGAGGAAGGAGAGTTTATTGAAAAGAAACAACAGATTTCTGGCATAGACATCAGAAGGGGTAAAAGAGAATACCCCCAAAGTTAACTTGAGCAGAATACTATAACCTTTTCAGTTGGCTGCTGAGAATAAATAAAAATAATATCTCAAGGTGTAAAAGTTTTACCAGACCCCTTTACAAGCCATACATCCTGAAATAACATCTATACAAGATTAATCAGAAGAAATGAGTTCCTATTAAGAAGGAAAACATGCCTTTGAGCAAGATATATTGTTTCAGTATAATCATTAACACAGTGACTGCTTGACTACTAAGACAAAGAATTCATACCTCCTCCCTAAGGGGCCTTGGACTACTTATTGACCTGCCTGAGGTTAACTACTTCAAAACTAACCAGAACAATTACAAGCATTTGATTCTTCTACCTATGTTGTTGTCCAGTCACTAAATCCCCTCCAACTCCCTGTGACCCCGTTTACTGCATCACACCAGGTTTCCTTATCCTTCATTAACTCCTGGAGTTTGCTCAGGTTCATGTTGATTGAGTCAGTGATGTCATCCATACATCTCATCCTTCTACATAAACTGTGCTGTATTTAGTCGCTCACTCATGTCAGACTCTTTGTGACCCCATGAATTATAGTCCCCCATCCCCTCTGTCATTGGGGATTCTCCAAGCAAGAAAACGGGAGAAGGTTGTCATGCCTTCCACCACCTTCTACCTATATTATCTATCTAATAGGATCCAATGAGCTAATATTTATAAATACTTAAAACATTGCATGACATCTATTAAGCATTATATCCAAGTTTTCAATATAAATAAGTAAATGCAATTATTTAATAAGTGCAGAGGTGCAGTTTCTGGGCTGTTTGTGGTAAATCAGAGTTGTCACTGTGTCCTTTCACATCAGTGAGTCATATAACCAGTTTGATGGTGGGAGGGCTCATTTATAATATTTGACATTATCTATAGGGACTACCGCCCAATTGCACTCATCTCACGTTAATAAAGTAATGCTCAAAATTCTCCAAGTCAGGATTTAGCAATATGTGAACTGTAAAATTCCAGATGTTCAACCTGGTTTTAGAAAAGGTAGAGGAACCAGAGACCAAATTGTCAACATCCGCTGGATCATCAAAAAAGCAGCAGAGTTCCAGAAAACACACACACACACACACACACACACACACACATACACACACACAAAACCATATATTTCTGCTTTATTGACTATGCCAAAGACTTTGACTGTGTGGATCACAATAAACTTTGGACAATTCTGAAATAGATGGGAATATTAGACCACCTCACCTGCCTCTTGAGAAACCTATATGTAAGTCAGGAAGCAACAGTTAGAACTGAACATGGAACAGACTGGTTCCAAATAGGAAAAGGAGTACGTCAAGACTGTATATTGTCACCCTTCTTATTTAACTTCTATGCAGAGTATATCATGAGAAACTCTGGGCTGAAAGAAGCACAAGCTGGAATCAAGATTGCTGGGAGAAATATCAATAACCTCAGATATGCAGATGACATCACTCTTATGGCAGAAAGTGAAGAGGAAGTAAAAAGCCTCTTGATGAAAGTGAAAGAGGAGAGTGAAAAAGTTGACTTAAAGCTCAACATTCAAAAAAATAAGATCATGGCATCTGGTCCTATCACTTCATGGGAAATAGATGGGGAAACAGTGGAAACAGTGTCAGACTTTATTTTGGGGGCTCCAAAATCACTGCAGATGGTGATTTCAGCCATGAAATTAAAAGACACTTACTCCTTGGAAGAAAAGTCATGACCAACCTAGATAGCATTTTCAAAAGCAGAGACATTACTTTGTCAACTAATGTCCATCTAGTCAAGGCTATGGTTTTTCCTGTGGTCATGTATGGATGTGAGAGTTGGACTGTGAAGAAGGCTGAGCACAAAAGAATTGATGCTTTTGAACTATGGTGTTGGAGAAGACTCTAGGGAGTCCCTTGGACTGCAAGGAGATCCAACCAGTCCATTCTAAATGAGATCAGTCCTGGGTGTTCATTGGAAGGACTGATGCTAAAGCTGAAACTCCAGTACTTTGTCCACCTCATGGGAAGAGTTGACTCACTGGAAAAGATTCTGATGCTGGGAGGGATTGGGGGTAGGAGGAGAAGGGGGACAACAGAGGATGAGATGGCTGGATGGCATCACCGACTTGGTGGACATGAGTCTGAATGAACTCCTGGAGTTTGTGATGGACAGGGAGACCTGGCATATTGTGATTCATAGGGTCGCAAAAAGTCAGACACGACTGAGCGACTGCAATGACTGACTGATGGTGTAAATAATACAACTCTGGCTAATATTGAGCTATTAATGTGATGTCATGGTGTTGTTTGGAGGAAATGGATATAATCAGTTTTCATGAGCTAGTATCATTTGTATCATTTATATTACTAAAAGTTGTATATGTGAAAATTAATGTTGTTTTTATCTGAAATCAAAAATAGCAACCTGGAATACATTTGTCTTTATATACTTTCCAACATTTTATCCAAATCTGAATCTTCTTGTCTTATTGCATATGCTATATTTATTCTGTTTTACTCATTTTTTTTTTTTTCATTTAGCCTTCTGGAAGCATTGGCCTTGAACTAGGTGGGTGAATGCATGGCACACATTCCATCACTGTTCTCCATAACACCGTATGCATCATATACACAATTATAACCTTTCCTGCTCAGACTTAAATTCATCATTTTTCTCAAGTTAGAACTCCAAGAAGTCACTTCCAGTTAATTACATTTTAACAAATGATTACAACTACCTTACCAATCTCTTTGCTTCTAGTTCTGATCATCTATTCTTAATAGTGACAATGACCAACATTTACGGAATTTCTTCCATGGACAAATCAATACTCTAAATAATTTGCATGTGTTAATTCATTTAAACCTCCTAATACTATGAAATAAATTCTTTATACAAATAATGAAATCAAGAAACAGAAATTAAATTTCTCTAGTTTTATGTGTCTCAGAAATGTAAAGCTTGAAATCAAAGCCAGATATTTAGACTTCCTTATTTTACTTTCAAATCAAGATTCTCATTTTCTTCTTTAAAATATCTTTCTAGAGTTCTTTAACATCCCCATTTCCCCAAATATTTTGAAGTCTCTGTCTTCGTTGTCCTTTATCAAATACATCTATTAAGATTATTATAAATTCATTTTCTTATAACTCTAACCAAAATTCAAAATTTTATTAAAAGATCAATTCAAGACTGTGCAATCATTTATCCTCATAAATCACTCAGAGTTTGAATTCTAAGCACCAAATTGAATTTTTCCTGAAATAATCATATGAATTCTGGACTGGCTGCTACTTCTTTTGTGTTCTGCATGGTTGAGTTACTCTTGTTTTCTTTAGGAAATATATAAGTTAAGTACTCATTATCTAACACCTAACTGATGTTATTCTTTATTTCAAAGTGGTATGTGTGTTTTGGGATCTTCCCAGATGGCGCTAGTGGTACAGAACACATCTGCCAACTCAGGTTGATCCCTGGGTGGGGAAGGTCCTCTTGAGGAGGGCAACTCAACTCATTCCAGCATTTTTGCCTGGAGAATCTCATGGGCAGAGGAGCCTGGCCGGGTACAGTCCACGGGACCACATAGAGTCAGACATGACTGAAGTGACTGAGCACATACACATACATTTTTTCATTCCTATGTTTTTTAACATTCATTAGTTGGCCTTGTTGTTTTTTTTTTTTTTAATTATATAAATATACACCTAGCAAGCTGTTTACATAAAAATATATAAAACGTGATTTAGCCCTTGAAAAGTGTTGTATTATCGGCACAATACTTTCAGATAATCTTCAATGATTTTAAGATTATGTTTTTCAATTATTTATTAGTATTCATGATTCTAAAATTTAAAAATGTTTTAAGCACAAAAATCATCTTAAAATATTTTTATTTGAGTATAATGTACACCAAAGAAATGATAGATATTACATCTCTACTCTAGCCACATCCTTGAAATATTACCCACTGCTGGTCAAAACTTACTTATTATCTCTTGGATTTTTGTTGTTGTTTTTAATGTTCTCTGTATGGATACTACTGGCATTCATTGTGATAGAAATAATTCATCTTAGAAAATGAATTTTTGAAGTGGACTCCATTTTTTCTTAGCTATTCCCCCTATTTGAGGAAATCAACAGAGTTCTGATGAGTCCTGAAGAATCATCTGACAAAAGCAAAGTGTCCACCACTGAGATGTCTGTCTCATTACAGGATTCTGATTCCATCACTTCTGTACTTTGTCTATCATGAAGATGGGCTTCATATGCTTCATCTACTGCTAAGTGGTTAAAACATAAGTGTGTGTGTTCAGTTATGTTCAGCTCTTTGCGACCCTATGGACTGCAGCCTGCCAGGCTCCCTGGTCCATGGAATTTTCCAAGCAGGATACTGGAGCGAGTTACCATTTCCTACTCCAGAAGATCTTCCTGACACAGGGATTGAACTCATGTCTCCTGTGTTTCCTTCATTGTCAGGCAGATTCTTTACCTCTGAGCCACCTGGTAATTCCTGGTTAAAACATAAACGAAGTCTTTTCATTGATTGGCTTATTTCCTACAAAGAGTGTAAAAATTATTATCTTAAATACTATTAACTGAAATAATATTTTACTTTAAAAATTCACATCACTAACCACTAGAAGAAGAAAAGAGAAACATTGACTCTTACTCTAGCTGGGGTATGTTACAGAGTATAAATTTAATCTAGGTCATGACTAATTTTGAAATAAAATATATACTGTATCTTAACTAAATGTTATTTAGACATAGAAAATGCTATTTCTCTTTTATTCAGTTTATGAGTAGAAAATTATAACATACTATGTAGAAAACGTTTAAGAAAAAAAATCTTCTTTTTCTTTCTTCATTCTCCAGGTATGTTGTTCAGTCACCAAGTTGTGTCTGACTCCTTGTGACACTATGAACTACACACAACAGGCTTTTCTATCCTTTACTATCTCCCAGAGTTTGCTCACACACATGTCCATTGATTCAGTGATGCTATCTAACCATTTCATCTTCTGTCTCCCCCTTCTCCTTTTACCTTCAATCTTTCTCAGCTTCAGGGTCTTTTCCAGTTAGTCAAATCTTTGCATCAGGTGGCCAAAGTTTTAGTTTTGGAGCTTCAGCTTCAACATCTGTCATTCAAATAAATATTCAGGGTTGATTTCCTTTAGGATTGACTGGTTTGATCTCCTTGCAGTATAAGGGACTATTAAGAGTCTTCTCCAGCACCACAATTCAAAAACATCAATTATTTGGTGCGCAACCTTTTTATGGTCCAACTTTCACATCCCCCATACATGACTACTTGAAAAACATAGCTTTGACTATATGAATCTTTTTGGCAAAATGATGTCTCTGCTTTCTAATGTACTGTCTAGGTTTGTCATAGCTTTCCTTCTAAAGAGCAAGCCTCTTTTAATTTCATGGCTGCAGTCTATCTCCAGTGAGTTTGGAGCCCAAGAAAATAAACTCTGTCACTATTTCTAGTTTTCCCTTTATATTTACATGAAGTGATGGGATCGGATGCCATTCTTACTTTTTGAATATTGAGTTTTAAGCCAGCTTTTTCACTCTCCTCAAGAGTCTGTTTAGTTCCTCCTCACTGTGTGCCATTGGAGTGGTATCATCTGCATATTGGAGACTGTTGATATTTCTCTTTGCAATCTTGATTCATATAAGTAATGGAAGTTTTGTGCAAGTATATGATAATAAAATAATTTTACTTATGTATTTCTGAAAATTTTATTTTGCCTTTGCTTAAATATATATGGGAAGGCTGGGAGGCTTCCAAGATGGTTCAGGGGTGAAAAATCCACCATTGATTGAGAAGATCCCCTGGAGAAGGAAATGACAACCCATTCTAGTATTCTTGCCTGAAAATTCCATGGACAGTGGAGCCTGGCATGTTACACTCCAAGAGGTTGCAAAAGAATCCAGAGATGGCTAAACAAAGATAACAAATATTTACGGGTATGGTTTTAATTTATTCTTTATTTTATTACTGAGTAGTCTACATTCCTGGGCTTTCCTGATGTCTCAGTTGGTAAAGAATCTGCCTACAAGGCAGGAGACATATGTTCAGTTCCTGGGTTGGTAAGATTTCTCCGGAGGATGAAATGGCAACTCACTCCAGTATTTTTGCTTGGGAAATCCTATGGACAAAGGAACCTGTATGGCTACAGAGTGTTGCAAAGAGCGAACATGACTGAACAACAGAAGCAGCTACACTTCTAGATTATCTTTCTCTTCAAGACTTGAAATATGTTTTTTCATTGTATTTGATTTATTTGGTTCTGCAAAACTTCTGCTATTATTCTTGTTTGAGTCTCTCTCTATATATAACATGACTTTTTCTTTAACTGCTTTTAATTTTCTCTTTAGCATAGATTTTAACCCATTTTATTATGATATACATCAATGTAATATGCTCGATGTCTTTTCTGCTCAGGGCTTATTAAGCATTTTAGAATTTGAAACATACATTTTTTTAATTAAAAAAATTTCTATTGAGATAATCATATGGCTTTTATTTTTCAATTTGTTAATGTGGTGTATTACACTGATTGATTTGAGGATATTGAAGAATCCTTGCACCCCTGGCATAAAGCCCACTTGGTCATGGTGTATGATCTTTTAATGTGTTGTTAGATTCTGATTGCTAGAATTTTGCTAAGGATCTTTGCATCTATGTTCATCAGTGATATTGGCCTGTAGTTTTACTTTTTTTGTGGCATCTTTGTCAGGTTTTGGTATTAGGGTGATGGTGGCCTCATAGAATGAGTTTGAAAGTTTACCTTCCTCTGCAATTTTCTGGAAGAGTTTGAGTAGGATAGGTGTTAGCTCTTCTCTAAATTTTTGGTAGAATTCAGCTGTGAAGCCATTTGGACCTGGGCTGGAAGATTGCTGGAAGATTTCTGATTACAGTTTCAATTTCCATGCTTGTGATGGGTCTGTTAAGATTTTCTATTTCTTCCTAGTTCAGTTTTGGAAAGTTGTACTTTTTAAGAATTTGTCCATTTCTTTTACCTTGTCCTTTTATTGGCATATAATTGCTGACAGTAGTCTCTTATGATCCTTTGTATTTCTGTGTTGTCTGTTATGATCTCTCCATTTTCATTTCTAATTTTATTGATTTGATTTTCCTCCCTTTGTTTCTTGATGAGTCTGGCTAATGGTTTGTCAATTTTATTTATCCTTTCAAAGAACCAGCTTTTGGCTTTGTTGATTTTTGCTATGGTCTCTTTTGTTTCTTTTGCATTTATTTCTGCCCTAATTTTAAAGATTTATTTCCTTCTACTAACCCTGGGGTTCTTTGTTTCTTCCTTTTCCAATTGCTTTAAGTGTAGAGTTAGATTATTTATTTGACTTTTTTCTTGTTTCTTGAGGTATGCCTGTATTGCTATGAACTTTCCCTTAGCACTGCTTTTACAGTGTCCCACAGGTTTTGTGTTGTGTTTTCATTTTCACTCGTTTCTATGCATATTTTGATATCTTTTTTTATTTCTTCTGTGATTTGTTGGTTATTCAGCAGTGTGCTGTTCAGCCTCCATATGTTGGAATTTTTAATAATTGTTCTCCTGTAATTGAGATCTAATCTTACTGCATTGTGGTCAGAAAAGATGCTTGGAATGATTTCAATTTTTTGAATTTACCAAGGATAGATTTATGGCCCAGGATGTGATCTATCCTGGAGAAGGTTCTGTGTTCGCTTGAAAAAAAGGTGAAATTCGTGTTTTGGGCTGAAATGTCCTACAGATATCAATTAGGTCTAACTGGTCTATCGTTTAAAGTTTGTGTTTCCTTGTTAATTTTCTGTTTAGTTGATCTATCCATTGGTATGAGTGGGGTGTTAAAGTCTTGCACTACTATTGTGTTATTGTTAATTTCCCCTTTCATACTTGTTAGCATTTGTCTTACATATTATGGTGTTCTTAGGTTGGGTGCATATATATTTACAATTGTTATATCTTCTTCTTGGATAGATCCTTTGATCATTATGTAATGTCCTTCTTTGTCTCTTTTCAGAGCCTTTGTTTTAAAATTTATTTTATCTGATATGAGTATTGCTGCTCCTGCTTTCTTTTGGTCTCTATTTGCTTGGAATATCTTTTTCCAGCCCTTCACTTTCTGTCTGTATGTGTCCCCTGTTTTGAGGTGGTTCTCTTGTAGACAACATATATAGGGGTCTTGTTTTTGTATCCGTTCAGCCAGTCTTTGTCTTTTGGTTGGGGCATTCAACCCATTTATGTTTAAGGTAATTATTGAAAAGTATGATCCCATTGTCATTTACTTTATTGTTCTGTGTTCAAGTTTATACACTCTTTTCATGTTTCCTGTCTAGAGCATATCTTTTAGCATTTGTTGGAGAGCTGGTTTGGTGGTGCTGAATTCTCTCAGCTTTTGCGTGTATACCTGTGGCAGATTCATGTTGATGTATGGCAAAACCAATACAATATTGTAAAGTAATTAACCTCCAATTAAAATAAATAAATTTATATATTAAAAAAATTCAGATTATATTGCTTAAAAATATTTTTTTCTCCCTTCTCCCCTTTCCTATATTGTACTCCAATTATACATATATTAGGCTAAAAGCTTACTGAGGCTCCATTTAAATTTTTTAAGTCCTTATCATCGGTGTTATATTTTAAGTAGCTTCTGCTTCTATATTTTGAAGTTCATTGAACTTCTCTTTTATAATGTTTAACCTGACGTTTTAAATCAAAGCCTTTGTTTTCTAAATTTAAGATTTAAAAATCTATAGAATTCTTAATTCATTTTTTTTTTAAGAATTCTTATCCATTCGTCTGCTGATGGACATCTAGGTTGCTTCCATGTCCTGGCTATTATAAATAGCGCTGCGATGAACATTGGGGTACATGTGTCTCTTTCAATTCTGGTTTCCTCGGTGTGTATGCCCAGCAGTGGGATTGCTGGGTCATAAGGCAGTTCTACTTGCAATTTTTTAAGGAATCTCCACACTGTTTTCCACAGTGGCTGTACTAGTTGCATCCCCACCAGCAGTGTAAGAGGATTCCCTTTTCTCCACATCCTCTCCAGCATTGATTGCTTGTAGACTTTTGGATCGCAGCCATTCTGACTGGTGTGAAATGATACCTCATTGTGGTCTTGATTTGCATTTCTCTGATAATGAGTGATGTTGAACATCTTTTCATATGTTTGTTACCCATCTGATTCGTGTCAATGTATGGCAAAACAAATACAGTATTGTAATTAAAAAAATAAATAAATTTTAAAAAGAATTCTTAACTGAGCATTTTTACACACATCATTCATATTTCCATTTTATACACTCTAGCTTTTTTCTACATTCTTGAATATCTGGAATATATTGGTTGACCAAAAAGTTCATTCAGTTTTTTTTTTCCTCTAAGATGACTATAGTCATCTATTCTAGTCATCAAATTTTAACTTCATTTGAAACAATTTTGTTAGACTGCATTATGACAGCTGTCATAGCATGCATTAAAAAAAAAATTATGAAAACTGGTCAAATTTTCTGTATCCATTTAGTATTGAGGATGGAAGAAAAAAAGGAATATTTTGGTGCATTTTCCTTTATTAGTATATTTTAAATTAATTAATTTATTTTAATTGAAGGATCATTACTTTACCATATGTGGTGGTTTTTACCATACATTCACATGAATCAGCCAATGGTACACATGTATCTGCTCATCCCGAAGATCCCTTTCACTTCCCTCCCCATCCCATCCTTCTGGGTTATCCTAGAGCACTGGTTTTGAGGGTCCAGCTTCAAGCATCAAACTTGCACTGGTCATCTATTTTACATATGGCAATATAAAAGTTTCAATTCTATTTTCTCAAATCATTCCATCCTCACCTTCTCCCAAATAATCCAAAATTGTGTTCTTTACACCTGTGTCTCTTTTGCTGCCTTGCATATAGGATCGTCATTACTGTCTTTTTAAATTCCATACGTATGTGCTAATATACTTTAATAGTGTTTCTCTTTCCAACTTACTTCAGTCTGTATAATAGGCTCCAGTTTCTTCTACCTCAATTAGAACCAACTCAAATATATTCTTTATTATGGCTGAGTATTATTCCATTGTGTATATGTATTACGACTTCCTTATCCATTCATCTGCTGGGGACATCTAGGTTGCCTCCATGTCCTAGCTATTGTAAACAGTGCTACAATAAACACTGGAGTATAGGTGTCTCTTTCAGTTCTGGTTGTGTTGCTGTATATGCCCAGCAGTGGGATTGTTGTGTTGTATGGAAGTTCTATTTTCAGTTTTTTAAGGCATCTTCACACTGTTCTCCACAGTGACTGTATCAGTTTGCATTCCAACTAATAGTGTAGAAAGGTTCCCTTTCCTGCACCCTCTCCAGCAGTTATTGTTTGTATTCTGACCAGAGTGAGATGAAATTCATTGTGGTTTTGATTTGCATTTCTCTAATAATGAGTGATGTTGGCCATCTTTTCATGTGTTTACTAGTCATCTGTACACATTCTTTGGAGAAATGTCTGTTTAGTTCTTTGGCCCATTTTTTGATTGGGTTGTTTGTTTTTTTGGTTTTGAGCTTCATGAGCCCCTTGTATATTTAGGAGATTAATTATTTGTCAGTTGCTTCATTTGTTATTATTTTCTTCCATTCTGAAGGCTACCTTTTCACCTTGCTTATAGTTTCCTTCGTTGTGCAAAAGTTTTTAAGCTTAATTAGGTCCAATTTGCCTATTTTTGGTTTTATTTCCATTACTCTGGGAGGTGGGTCATAGAACATCTTGCTGTGATTTGTGTCAAGAATGTTCTGCCTAAGTTTTTCTCTAAGAGTTTTATAGTTTCTGGTCTTACCTTTATTTAGATCTTCTATCCATTCTAAGTTTATTTTTGTGTATGAATTTAGAAGTGTTCTTGTTTCATTCTTTTACATGTGGTTGACCAGTTTTCCCAACAACACTTGTTAAAGAGATTGTCTTTGCTCCATTATATATTCTTGCCTCCTTTATCAAAAATAAGGTATCCATAGATGCGTGGATTTATCTCTGGACTTTCTATTTTGTTCCATTAATCTATATTTCTGTCTTTTGCCAGTACCATGCTCTCTAAATGACTGTAGCTTTGGCATGTAGTCTGATGTCAGGAAGGTTTATTCCTTCAGTTTCATTCTTTCTCAAGATTGCTTTGGTTATTTGAGTTTTTTTTTTTTGGGGGGGTATCCATACAAACTGAAATGATTTGTTTTAGTTCTGTGAAAAATACCATTGGTAGCTTGATAGGGATTGTATTGAATCTATAGATTGCTTTGCATAGTATACACATTTTCACTATATTGATTTTTTGAATCCACAAACATGGTACATTTCTCCATCTGTTTGTGTGATATTTGATTTCTTGCATCAGTGCCTTATAGTTTTCTATAAAAGATCTTCCAATTATACATATTAAAAGACATCAAAACTTATCAAAGTTTTGATGTCTTTTAATACCATTCAATCATCTTAGTTATTTCTGGATTAGTATTAATTGATTTTTTTATTTTTGTTACAATTTGTATTTACCTATTTCTTTTCAAGAGTTATAATTGGTTTTTGGCATGGTAACCAACAAAAATGTTTTGTATTTTTATACTGGACCTTATTGCATTATTTTTTTAAATTGAGATTTTTTTCTTGGATGTAGTTGAATGCTTGGAAAGAGTGATTTTTTTTTTTTAGGAAGTTATTTAGGGTCTTTTAAATAGGTCTTCAGTAGTACTTGGTCTAGGGCTACTTTTTACCTGATACTGAGATAATAACCTTCTGTATACTCTAATGACATGTGAATTACAAGTTTTTTTTTTCCACTTTGATTGTTAGTTTGGAATAAGAATTCTTCCTGACCTTATATGAACTTCAAGGATTGTTCTATTCATTCTTTCAGATGGCTCTGTACAGATGTTTACTTCTCACACTCCACTGAAGGCTTGAATAGACATCACTATAGTTGTTTCCCTCTCTCCCTCTCTTTCTCCTAATCTCAGTCTTGTGCTCTGCTGTACCATTCAAACTCTAGATGCTTTGTGCTTTCTAAATCCCTACTATGTTACTTCAAATAAGAAAGATGATAAAGCTTGGACTGATGATTGACTAAAACCTGGAAATCCTCTCCAAGTGAGAAACTAGGAAAATCCTAGGATATTCCACTTTGTTTTCCTTTCAGAGAGCACTGTCCTGTGCTGCCTGTTCTCTGAGTTCTGAAGGCGGTTGTTCTATGTGTCGGTCCCATTTTTAAAGTTATCGCAAAAACCTGACCTGAATTGGAGGTATTGGAATAGTGTCTATAGCAGAACTTGAGTGTTATTTAATTTTGTGTATCTGTATACTCAGAGATAACTAATTAGTTATATACAGATTAATCATTGCATGTCTGAGTTAAAGTATAGACACTGCTCTCATATTGTTTGATATCTAAAAATCAGTCTAAAAGACAGCCAATCAAAATGCTGCAATAATTTATCTCTCAAAGAATACAACTACTACAAGGGAATAATGAAAGTCAATAAATTAATTTGGTGTTACATTACAATAACAACACTTCTGGCAACTTTAACAGCAACAACAATCAGTGGCTTTTTAAAATAAATTGTATATGAGTATTGCTACTCCTGCTTTCTTTTGGTCTTTATTTGCATGGAATATCTTTTTCCAGCCCTTCACTTTTAGTCTGTATGTGTCCGTTGTTTTGAGGTGGGTCTCTTGTAGGCAGCATATATAGGGATCTTGTTATTGTATCCATTCAGCCAGTCTCTGCCTTTTGGTTGGGGCATTCAACCCATTTACATTTAATGTAATTATTGATAAGTATGCTCCTGTTGCCATTTACTTTATTGTTTTGGGTTCGGGTTTATACGTCCTTTTTGTGTTTCCTTTCTAAAGTCTATCCTTTAGTATTTGTTGGAGAGCTGGTTTGGTGGTGCTGAATTCTCTTAGCTTTTTGCTTGTCTGTAAAGCTTTTGATTTCTCCTTCATATTTGAATGAGATCCTTGCTGGGAACAGTAGTCTTGGCTGAAGGTTATTATCTTTCATCACTTTAAGTCTATCTTGCCGTTCCCTCCTGGCCTGAAGAGTTTCTATTGAAAGATCTGCAGTTATTCTTATGGGGATCCCCTTGTGTGTTATTTGTTGTTTTTCCCTTGCTGCTTTTAATAATTGTTCTTTGTGTTTGGTCTTTGTTAGTTTGATTAAAATATGTCTTGGGGTGTTTCACCTTGACCAGAAAACTACTAGAGCTAATCAATGAATATAGTAAAGTTGCAGGATATAAAATCAACACTCAGAAATCCCTTGCATTCCTATACACTAATAATGAGAAAGTAGAAAAAGAAGTCAAGGAAACAATCCCATTCACCATTGCAACGAAAAGAATAAAATACTTAGGAATATTCCTACCTAAAGAAACTAAAGACCTATATATCAAAAACTATAAAACACTGATGAAAGAAATCAAAGAGGACACTAATAGATGGAGAAATATACCATGCTCATGGGTCAGAAGAGTCAATATAGTGAAAATGAGTATACTACCTAAAGCAATCTACAGATTCAATGCAATTCCCATCAAGCTACCAGCAGTATTTTTCACAGAACTAGATCAAATAATCTCAAGATTTGTATGGAAATACAAAAAAACCTCGAATAGCCAAAGCAATATTGAGAAAGAAGAATGGAACTGGAGGAATCAACTTGCCTGACTTCAGGCTCTACTACAAAGCCACAGTCATTAAGACAGTATGGTACTGGCACAAAGACAGAAATATAGATCAATGGAACAAAATAGAAAGCCCTGAGATTAACCCACACACCTATGGACACCTTATCTTCGACAAAGGAGGCAAGAATATACAATGGAGTAAGACAGTCTCTTTAACAGGTGGTGCTGGGAAAACTGGTCAACCACTTGTAAAAGAATGAAACTAGACCCCTTTCTAACACCATACACAAAAATAAGCTCAAAATGGAATAAAGATCTAAATGTAAGACTAGAAACTATAAAACTCCTAGAGGAGAACATAGGCAAAACACTCTCCAACATAAATCACAGCAGGATCCTCTATGATCCAACTCCCAGTATACTGGAAATAAAAGCAAAAATAAACAAATGGGATCTAATTAAAATTAAAAGCTTCTGCACAACAAAGGAAACTATAAGCAAGGTGAAAAGACAGCCTTCTGAATGGGAGAAAAGAATAGCAAATGAAACAACTGACAAACAACAAATCTCAAAGATATATAAGCAACTTATGCAGCTCAACTCCAGAAAAATAAATGATCCAATAAAAAAATGGGCCAAAGAACTAAATAGGCATTTCTCCAAAGAAGACATACGGATGGCTAACAAACACATAAAAAGATGTTCAACATCACTCATTATCAGAGAAATGCAAATCAAGACCACAATGAGGTACCATTTCACACCAGTCAGAATGGCTGCGATCCAAAAGTCTACAAGCAATCAATGCTGGAGAGGATGTGGAGAAAAGGGAATCCTCTTACACTGCTGGTGGGAATGCAAACTAGTACAGCCATTATGGAAAACAGTGTGGAGATTCCTTAAAAATTGCAAGTAGAACTGCCTTATGACCCAGCAATCCCACTGCTGGGTATACACACCGAGGAAACCAGAATCGAAAGAGACACATGTACCCCAATGTTCATTGCAGCGCTGTTTATAATAGCCAGGACATGGAAGCAACCTAGATGTCCATCAGCAGATGATTGGATAAGAAAGCAGTGGTACATATACACAATGGAATACTATTCAGCCCTTAAAAAGAATAAATTTGACTCAGTTCTAATGAGATGGATGAAATTGGAGCCGATTATACAGAGTGAAGTAAGCCAGAAAGAGAAACACCAATACAGTATACTGACACATATATATGGAATTTAGAAGATAGTGATGATGACCCTATATGTGAGACAACAAAGAGACACAGAGGTATAGAACGGACTTTTGGACTCTGAGGGAGAGGGAAAGGGTGGGATGGTTTGGGAGAATGGCAATGAAACATGTATATTTTCTAGTAAGAAACGAAGCGCCAATCTATGTTCAATGTAGGATGTAGGATGCATGGGGCTGATGCACAGGATGATTCAAGTAGAGGATGTGGGGTGGGAGGTGGGAGGGGGCTTTGGCCATTGGGAGATTGTGTTCACCTATGGCTGATTCGTGTCAATGTATGGCAAAACAAATATAGTATTGTAATTAAAAAAATAAATAAATTTAATAAAAAAATAAAAAAAAAAAAAAATAAAAATTGCTGAAAAAAATAAATTGTATTTTTCATTTTAGTCACAGTTCTATATGTCAAATGAATCTTCCACATGTCTCTTTTCTGATCAGTTAACTGAACGTTCAAAATTTATCTATCATAGCATATCATCATCTCAGAATTATTCATTTTACCAGCATGAGTGAAAGTATCAGTCAAGATATCTTGAGAAATAGTAGGACCAAAGCTTGAATTAGTGCATATTTTGCAGATATATCTATTATCTAAATTATTTCGTGTGACCTGAACCTAACTGCAAAAGAGCCTGAGAAATAACTTTATATGTACCTAGAAAAATAATCAGAATTGGGAGTACTTAGTCAAGGAGTACTTAGTCAATGTCTAATATGGGTCTATGAGGATGACTAGTGAGTTTCACCTTTTTAGAATGGATATGCATACTGTATAGTAGGAGAAAAGAGGCAATTTGGAGGAAAATGATTCAGAACTTTAAAATCCACACTGAAAACCTTTGGGATCTATAGAATAAGAAATATAAAACTATTTTAACTTCTTGAAAAATGGTTATATAAGATAGATTTGTAAAGATTCATGTTACAATATGTGAGACAACTAAAGAGGATACATGAGTAAAGTCAGCAAAATTCTGAAAGTTCTATACAGTAGTACAAAATTATTACGACAGAAGATTATCAATTAAAAAGTCTCAAAGTTGAGACTCAAAGAAACTTTCAGAGGAAAGAGACATAGAATTTTGTAATAAATAAGAAGTATGAGGAAAATAGAAGAAATAATTATAAAAAACCCTAAATCAAAATTTCCAAGCCCAATAACCAAAATTCTCATGGAAAACATAGGCTATTTATACATTAGAATCTCTAAATTAA
Source organism: Nanger dama (assembly GCA_917880005.1). NCBI lineage: Eukaryota > Metazoa > Chordata > Mammalia > Artiodactyla > Bovidae > Nanger > Nanger dama. The sequence continues at coordinate 12,163,023 of CAKJTW010000014.1, forward strand.
CTTAACATATTAGAAGACTGAACTAAATTTTTTTTTTTTTTTAAGCAATGATGTTATACTTTTTGCATCAAGACATATGCATAGAAGAACAAAGCAATAAAAGAAGAAAAGGGTGTCTTGGGTGAAATGAGTTTGCTCTTCTGTCACTAAAAAAAAAAGATTCCTTAGAACATTTAAGGATTCTGTATCAGTAGTTTATAAGATTTTTGGTGTACTGTTGCCACGCATTTAAACATATTAAACTATAAAATCATTTAAACTGCACAAAGTTAGAACTTAAAACCTATACATGACTAGTCACAGGAGTATTTAAAGAGAAGTGGAAATTTCAAGATCATAAATTAGCTTTTACTTCAGTAAAAGTCTTGACAAATGCAAAAATATAACTTTTGAACATGAGGGAAAATTTTCGGTTATCTACCAGTAACAACTTTCAATGTCCTGTCCTTAAAACTGAAAGTGGTTTATCTGAATACAATGTATATTATTATTTGCTGAAATTTTTTTTCCTGTTCTTCACAGCCATCAACCAACACACACATACAAACAAAAGATTCATTTGCAGATAATCATATAAATCTTTATTTGAAAACATTTATTTTTGATTAGTAATCCCTGTAATCAACTTGTAAGTAATAGCTGCCATTGTATTGAACATAACTTCATGCTTACTTCTATAAATGCATTTTACATATGATATTTCCTTTCCTTTAATTGATACAATTATGCTTTATTTTACCACTGAGTTGACTGATTTTGATGAAGATTAGGAAAATTGTTTTGAACTTTAAGCAGAGCTTTCAAAATATCAGTTTCATTAAATTTCACAAAGGAAGACTGAAAGGAGAAATAAAAAGATTGAGATGATATCTATTGTTTCCAAATAGAACTGGTTCTCCAACAGGAAGAACTTAACTGAAAATGTATTTATTCCCCTAAAAACAAGATGAAGAAATATTCCCTTTAGTTGAGGGAAAACAAAGCATATAACATAGATCCAATAGTTGAGAGAAAAGACATGATAGGGACAGGAGACTATTATTGGTCTTAGAGACTTATTTCACTTATTCATCTCAATTTTGATCATTACATCCAAGATGAGGAACAAAATAATGAGTTGTTAGTGAGGTCTTTGGTCCTATGGCTATGTGGATAATTTTACAAATAATCAATGAACCAGATGATTTTACACCTGTCATCAGGTACTCATGACCAAGGAAAAAGAGAGTTTTGGAAAGTGACTGAAAAGGGGAATATAAGAAAGTACATGGTAGTAAAGTTTATGGCTTAGTGTAGCATTAAGGAAACTAATTTCATATAATATTGATAAAGTTTTCAAAGTACAGGGTGTTGGAGGTGAAACTTCTTAACTGGGTAGAGAAAAATGTGCAGGATATAAAAAGATAAGTGTAACAGAAAACATTCGGCAGTAATAAGAACAGAAGTTACAGTTTTCCATATTGACATTTAGATTTTCTAAAGACTTTTTTTTTTCAATTTAATTCTCTTGGAGGAATCTTCATACAGAAAAGATAGCTATCTGGGTGAAAATAAATGCAGGACTAAAACTCAGTGATTTCAATCCAAATGTTGTAGTTTGACCAAGAACAGGGCTGAAAGTTAATCTTCCTATTATAGAAATAAGTAAAACTTAAAACTTCAAAGTTTGCTAGCTGAATAGAATTATATCTGGGTAACGTATTTTATAATGAGTTACATACCTATGTTTGCAGACTCACTTAAACACAGCACACCTCCTCATACGCATGCAAAACCATTTATTACTATTGTCATCAAAAGCTATCCATCAGGGATATAAAGATAAATAACGTGTTTTCTTTAATAAAGTCATTTGCTCTTGAGAATATGTTGAGAATGTGTCTTTTTCAAGTATTTCATTTTCAGGCCTAGAATACTAAATAGGGTATAGCACTTTAAACATTACAAATGGAGAAGGAAATGGCAATCCACTCCAGTACTATTGCCTGGAAAATCTCATGGACAGAGGAGCCTGGTAGGCTACATACAGTCCATGGAGTTTCAAAGAGTTGGACACGACTGAGCGATTTCACTTCACTTCAACATATAAACACCTGCTCTGACAACTCCTACCAATAACATATTTTTTGTACCTTAATGTCAGAGCAAGGACAATTTAGGTTATATCTTGTAAACAACTAGCTTGAAAGCATTACTTTATAGAACTTATGTCTGAATAGGTCTCCTGTATCTATTAGTCAGCCTATCTCATGAATCTGAATTAGACTCATGAAGAAATTTCTGTTTAATATACCCTATTAAAGTACAAAAATTGAAGCCTTAAAAAAATATCTTTCAGTACCACTCCCACTCCCCCACCCTCCAGGGAAAAAGAGGGACTGGAAATTGAGTTAATCACCAATGACCAATGATTTAATCAACCATAACTACATAATGGAGCCTTTATAAAACCCTACACAGTAGCATTTAGAGACACTCTGGGTTGATAAATGCATTTATGTTTCAGGAAGGTGGCATGTCCTAAATTCCATGGAGACAGATGCTCCTTCATCCTTTCTTATTTTGCCCCATATACCTCCTCATCTTGCTTATCATTTGCATCCTTTATAATAAATCAGTAAGTTAAAAAAATTTAAATTATATGGGCTTCTTAAGAGCATTCATTACATAAACAAAATTTATGATTAAATTATACTTCTAAAAGTTGAAAAAAATCAAGGATACACAGAAGATCAGTGAAACCAAAAATATCACTTTTGCATATATATATTTTTGTGAAATTTAACATTTTTAGAAACAGTTGAACTAAAAATGAATTTCAACCATTGGAGTTAAAATTTGGATAAATTGGATTTGAGTGTAGTAACTAATTTCCCAGTTCCAGACAGATTGTTTCTTAGAGAGAATGACTTATAGATCCTTTAGTTTTTCAGTTTATCCTTGCTGCTAGTGATTTCTTCTTGACTGTTATAGTGAAAAGCTACTTAGCTTAATTTTATCTTATTATGTGACTTTTAAGAAGCACTAAGCAGCAGTTCTCTTACTCCTTTTTATTTTTTTTCTAATACTTCTTTATGTAAGTCTCTGACAAATCTAAACTTATAATAGAAATATTACAAATGAGGATCAGTTTAAAATTGAGGGAAATGTCAAGCATTCTTCACATTACAAATTGCTCAATTGGATTTTCTAACCTGTTGAGGAGTGAAAGTAAAGAAAATAAGATTTGTACATTCTGCCCTTTCTAGCACAGTAATTGGTGTTCCTGTGAAAAGATAACAGCAGATAATCTTTCCTGTTGAGCAGCATCAGTCATAAAGTGAGACGATGGGGAGGACCACATGCTATACAGGATGATGAAATGCATCAAGGTTTAAAGACAGAGTTAGGAAAAATACAAAATGAGAGTTGATCAATCATATGGAAGATAAAATGTCTCAGGCTGATTTTCAGTAGTATTCCTGTTCAAACAGAGACCAAATAAAAAAAATGTGTTTTTCTGAGGGGGAAAAAAGTCTTTTGTTTTGTTTTACTTTTGTTTCTCAGAAGATAGAACAATTAATATCTTATAAGAGTCACCATTGGCTTGAAATAAAATTACTGCTCTTTCTTACTTACATATACCTAATGTTTCACAGTTCTGTTTATAACTAATTGAATAATTAAAATTAATTCAAAATGTAGTGGATAAATAAAGGAATAATTAACAATCAGAAGAAAACTGATTGGTGCCATTAGTGGGTAATTTAATATGACAGAGAAGGCTTTATTCCACAGTATTCATAATTTTTTTTTTTTTTTTTCATAATGATAAGTTTTAACTTGGATGTAGTAAGAGAAAGTAAAGTTACATTACCAACCTCCACTACATTTATGTGAGGTTCTGAGACTGTTCTGGCCAATGGAATATTCACAGAGATGGTAAATATTAGCTTCTGGAAGCTTTACTTGAAATATTTGTCACATGTTTACTCACTTTTTAACCTTGTTTTTAAAACATGTTATTGCTGGGGTCATGGATATTATGGGAAGTTATCCTTAAAGAGTAGTGAGAATAGGGTTAAATTGTTCCTATAAAGCTATATAAAGTATGGCTACTTGAGGACACCATGGATTCCCATCCCCACCTTTATCCTGATTTACCTCTAGCATCCATTTATGGAAGAGAGAAAAAATATATTGGATTTCATTTCAAACACTTCTTTTTCATCACTATAATTCAATATTGTTCAATGTGAAGCAGATCTGAGAACTTAGAAATGGTGATTATTTTTAAGCTTTTAATTGAATCTTGCAAATAGACAAAAACTCAGGCTAGAACCAATTTATCTGACAACTGAAGTGGAAGGCATTACAGTTGTGTCAATATGTATGTGTCATGAGTCTGTCTCTCTGCAGTCTGAAATCTAAACTGAAGAAGAGAGTACAACTAATTTAGAACCTTGGAGAACTGAAAAGTTCATTGCATCTGGATTCCAAAATGAAATACATATAAAAATGATGACTGATAACTATTGCCCCAAATTTTCTTCAAGAAAATTTCACTGATATCTCTGTCAAACAGAAGGAGGTAAGTGTAGAAGCAAAGATAAGGTTAAAGCTGCTATTAACCACTGATGTTAAAAGAAAAAAAATAAGAAAATTAAAGTTTAAAAGTGGGTGCAGACAAGATCTTGGCTGTGGTTATTCACAAATATGCCTTCTAAGATTTGGCAGAAATTATATTGCCAAAGAAACTATAGGTCTGGTCAGTAAAAGCCTGTATTTAAACCTCTAATGCAACCCTTGAAGCTTCAATTTTGCTCTAGCAGAAATAAAATGGTTAAAGGTGTAAGATTACAGAAATGCATACTCTTCAAACGTAACTTTGTTGTTGCTCATAGAGGTAAAATACATGGGGTAACTACTTAGAAAAGAGAGCAAGAATTATGGAAGACAATGAACAAGATTATTTGTCCCATAGAGTAGGACTAAAGTCTGAATGAACTCATAAAATCAACCACATAAATAAAACACAGGTATTTCCATTTCTATACAATAAGATGTTATAGTTTTGCAGACAATGCCAGTTGCCTGTGTTCATTTCTAGGTGGAAGTTTTTATTGTGGTTATTCTTTTCCTACCATCAACATCACACACTAGATACAATGGGTATGGTGGAAAGTAGATTTCCTGTCATTTGGTCTGGAGGTCCTTGGACCATGAGAAACTACATTCACATCTAATAGGAAAAAGAAAAGAAAAAGTGCGGTACCCAAAAGTTCTGAGCTTTGAGCTGGAGGCACAAACTGGATGATACTTTATTGGCATACATACATATTTATTTATTTAGTTATTTATTTATATTTATTTCCCCTAAAGTAGTTAGTACAGTCTATGTGTACAAAGAATGCTGCACATGAATACTGAGGCAACCAGAGAGTGAGATTCTAGAAGAAAGATATACTGTTTATTATACCTGTTTGTCAAATATTCTATATTAATAGGACTTCCTTGGTGGCTCAGTTGATGAAGAATCCACCTGCAATGGGGAGTCTCAGGTTTGATCCCTGGGTCCAGATGATCCCTTGGAGAAAGACATGGCAACCTACTCCAGTATTCTTGCCTGGGGAAATCCCATTGACAGATGAGCCTGGTGTGTTGCAGTTAATGGAGTTGCAAGAGTTGGACATGACTTAGCAACTAAGCCACCATCATATTAATATAAAGTTCATCTGTCTGCAGAACAGAAAAGAAATTTGTCTGTCTTGACTAAGTGTCAGGTTTTATATTATGCAAAATTAAGTATGTAACAACAGGCTTTAACTTGGGTTTCAGGTTTAGTTAAATATCAACTGATGCTTTGATTCTGAGACTTATTTTCCTCATTTATTTAATTATTTGCTCTGATTCTTGAACTACAATCATAATGGTAGAGGTTCCAACTTGGAACATAAGAATTAAGATAAAGACTGGAGATGATTGAAAGATATAATGAGCCTGAGTCCCTGAGGACAACATAGAACAGAGCCAACTTTCTGACAGGAATGAGCACCTTCTTGATGTATACATAAATGGCAAATTCACTCATGTATTATTGAAACTACCATTACTTTAAATTGCCATTAAATCATAGCCAAACACAATTTTAATAAACATAATAAAAGTATCACTTAATACTTAGCCTGAAATGTTAAGGCTTTGTACCAATTGTAGAACTCTTCTATATTGTATTACTACTATATCATTGTATTTATATTTAGACATGCTGTTTTGATCAGATGTTTTTACTCTAATTACTTTTTTATAATTTGAAAATTTGTTTCAAAAGTGGTCTGTATTATATCTAAGTCAAGGTATTATGAATAAAGGAAATTTGCCTTATCATTTCCTGATTACTTTTTATGTGTTACAGCTTTACCATAATGTTTTATTATTCATAAACTGTAAATGCCAAATCTCAAACTAACTTTTTTATGAGGAGATAGAGAGAAACCAAGAGTGAACAATAGTTAACTAAGGAACTGACTGGTTTTTCCAGTAGTCACGAATGGATGCAAGAGTTGGACTATAATGAAAGCTGAGTGCCAAAGAATTGTTGCTTTTGAACTGTGGTATTGGAGAAGATTCTTGAGTCCCTTGGACTGCAAGGAGATCCAATCAGTCCATCCTAAAGGATATCAGTCTTGACTATTATTTGGAAAGACGAATGCTGAAGTTGAAACTCCAATATTTTGGCCACCTGATGTGAAGAGCTCACTCACTGGAAAAGACCCTGATGCTGGGAAAGATGGAAGGTGGGAGGAGAAGGTGACAACAGAGGATGAGATGGTTGGATGCCCTCACCAAATCAATGGACATGAGTTTGAGTAAACACTGGGAGCTGGTGATGGACAAGAAGGACTGGTGTGCCCCAGTACATGGGGTCACAAAGAGTCGGTCACTACTGAGTGACTGAGCTAAACTCAAGAAACTGACAGCTGAAACATTCATCTCTTAGTGACAAGCTTAATAGTGACTCTCTATACCTTGTTTCAGTGTAACGAACCTCATTCCATAGTTCTCCAGGCACTCTATCAGGTCTAGGCCCTTAAATCTATTTCTCACTTCCACTGTATAATCATGACGGATTTGATTGAGATCATACCTGAATGGTCTAGGGTTTTCCCTCCTTTCTTCAATTTGAGTCTGAATTTGGTAATAAGGAGTTCATGATCTGAGCCACAGTCAGCTCCTGGTCTTGTTTTTGTTGACTGTATAGAGCTTCTCCATCTTTGGCTGCCAAGATTATAATCAATCTGATTTTGGTGTTGACCATCTGGTGATGTCTATGTGAGTCCTCTCTTGTGTTGTTGGAAGAGGGTGTTTGCCATGACCAGTGCATTTTCTTGGTAAAACTCTATTAGTCTTTTACCTGCTTCATTCCACATTCCAAGGCCAAATTTGCCTGTTACTCCACATGTTTCTTTACTTCCTACTTTTGCATTCCAGTCCCCTAGAATGAAAAGGACATTTTGGGGGGGTGTTAGTTCTAAAAGGTCTTCATAAAAACATTCAACTTCAGCATCTTCAGCATTACTAGTTGGGCCATAGACTTGGATAACTGTGATACTGAGTGGTTTGCCGTTTGCCGTGGAGACGAACAGAGATCATTCTGTCATTTTTGAGACCGCATCCAAGTACTGCATTTTGGAGTCTTTTGCTGACCATGATGGCTAATCTATTTCTTCTGAGGGATTCCTGTCTGCAGTAGTAGATAAAATGGTCATCTGAGTGAAATTCACACATTCCAGTACATTTTAGATCGCTAATTCCTAGAATGTCGACGTTCACCCTTGCCATCTCGACACTGTACAGGAGAGAGGGATCAAATCATCCCCATGAAAAAGAAATTCAAAAAGCAAAATGACTGTCTGGGGAGGCTTATAAATAGCTGTGAAAAGAAGAGAGGCAAAAAGCAAAGTAGAAAAGGAAAGATATAGGCATCTGAATGCAGAGTTTCAAAGAATAGCAAGAAGAGATAAGAAAGCCTTCTTCAGTGATCAATGCAAGGAAATAGAGGAAAACAACAGAATAAAAAAGACCAGAGATCTCTTCAAGAAAATTAGAGATACCAAGGAACATTTCATGCAAAGATGGGCTCGATGAACAGAAATGATATGGACCTAAAAAAAGCAGAAGCTATTAAGAAGAGGTGGCAAGAATACACGGAAGAACTGTACAAAATAGATCTTCATGATCAAGATAATCATGATGATGTGATCACTAATCTGGAGCCAGACATCCTGAATGTGAAGTCAAGTGGACCTTAGAAAGCATCACTATGAACAAAGCTAGTGGAGGTGATGGAATTCCAGTAGAGCTATTTCAAATCCTGAAAGACGATGCTGTGAAAGTGCTGCACTCAATATGAGAGCAAATTTGGAAAAATCAGCAGTGGCCACAGCACTGGAAAATGTCAGTGTTCATTCCAATCCCAAAGAAAGGCAATGCCAAAGAATGCTCAAGCTACCACACAATTGCACTCATCTCACATGCTAGTAAAGTAATGCTCAAAATTCTCCAAGCCAGGCTTCAGCAATATGTGAACTGTGAACTCCCTGATGTTCAGGCTGGTTTTAGAAAAGGCAGAGTAACCAGAGATCAAATTGCCAACATCTGCTGGATCATGGAAAAAGCAAGAGAGTTTCAGAAAAATATCTATTTCTGCTTTATTGACTATGCCAAAGACTTTGACTGTGTGGATCACAATCAACTGTGGAAAATTCTGAAAGAGATGGAAATATCAGACCACCTGACCTGCCTCTTGAGAAACTGTATGCAGGTCAGGAAGCAACAGTTAGAAGTGGGCATGGAACAACAGACTCGTTCTAAATGGAAAAGGAGTACATCAAGGCTGTTTTCACACCTGCTTATTTAACTTCTATGCAGAGTACATCATAAGAAATGCTGGACTGGAAGAAACACAAGCTTGGATCAAGATTGCAGGGAGAAATATCAATAACCTCAGATATGCAGATGACACCACCTTTAGGGCAGAAAGTGAAGAGGAACTAAAAGCTTCTTGATGAAAGTGAAAGAGGAAAGTGAAAAAGTTGGCTTAAGCTCAACATTCAGAAAACAAAGATCATGGCATCCAGTCCCATCACTTCATGGGAAATAGATGGGGAAACAGTAGAAACAGTGTTAGAATTTATTTTTTCGGGCTGCAAAATCACTGCAGATGGTGACTGCAGCCATGAAATTAAAAGACGCTTATTCCTTGGAAGAAAAGTTATGACCAACCTAGATAGTGTATTCAAAAGCAGAGACATTAGTTTGCCGACTAAGGTCCGTCTAGTCAAGGCTATGGTTTTTCCTGTGGTCATGTATGGATGTGAGAGTTGGACTGGGAAGAAGGCTGAGCTCCAAAAATTGATGCTTTTGAACTGTGGTGTTGGAGAAGACTCTGGAGAGTCCCTTGGACTGCAAGGAGAGCCAACCAGTCCATTCTGAAGGAGATCAACTCTGGGATTCCTTTGGAAGGAATGATGCTAAAGCTGAAACTCCAGTACTCTGGCCACCTCATGCGAAGTGTTGACTCATTGGGAAAGACTCTGATGCTCGGGAGGATTGCAGGCAGGAGAAGAAGGGAACGACAGAGGATGTGATGACTGGATGGCATCATGGACTCGAACATGAGTCCGAGTGAACTCTGGGAGATAGTGATGGACAGGGATGCCTGGCGTGCTGTGATTCATGGGGTCGCAAAAAGTCAGACATGACTGAGCGACTGAACTGAACTGAATACCCTGTTTCTTTAAAGCAATATCCACAACCTACTATGTATTTTCAATGTCTTTAGTCACTATAAGTAGATACATAATTGTAAAGTAATAGAATAGCACCACAACTCTAGGCTCTCTAATTTACACAATCATCCTATTCACTTTAATTTATTTCAAAGTACAAATGCTAGACATCAAAAATACAAACATGACTAAACACAGATTATCCATAATGTCATATAATCTAGTGGAAAACATAAATGTGAATAGGTAATTTTTATATAATATTACAAATGCAAAAATAGAGATACTCACAGGAGATTCTGAGAATAGAAATGGTTGCCCCACCCTGGGGATGTTTAACTGCTCTCTTTACCTCAACCTCCACATTGAACTGATGACTAAGTTCTGGTAAATCTGTCACCTTTGTTGTTGCTCAGTTGCTAAGTCATGTCCTATTCTTTTGACCTCATGAACTGAAGCACACCAGGCATTTTCTGCCCTATACTATCTCCTGGAATTTGCTCAGACTCATGTCCATCAAGTCAGTGATGCTATCCAGATCAGATGCTAACCAGATCAGTTGCTATCCAACAATCTCACCCTGTATCGCCCCCTTCTCCTCTTGCCCTTAATCTTTCCCAGTATCAGAGTCTTTTCAAATGAGTTGGCTTTTTGCAACAGTTAGCCACATATTGGAGCTTCAGCATCAGTCCTTCCAATGAATACTCAGGCTTGATTTCCTTTATGATAGACTGGTTTGATCTCCTTGCAGTCCAGGGGACTCTCAAGAGTGTTTCCCCGCATCACAATACAAAAGCATCTATTCTTGGGTATTCAGCTTTCTTTAAGGTCCATCTCCCACATTCATATATGACTACTGGAAAAACCATAACTTTGACTATACAGATATTTTTCAGCAAAGTGATGCCTCTGCTTTTAATACACTAAATTCTTTATAGCTTTTCTTCAAACGAGCAAGAGTCTTGATTTCATGGCTGAAGTCACGATCCACAGTGATTTTGGAGCCCAAGAAAATAAAACCTGTCACTGTTTTCATTTTTTTTTTTTTCCATGAAGTGATGGGACAGAATGCCAAGATTTTTGAATGCTGAGTTTTAAGCCAGATTTTTCCATTCTCCTCTTTCACCTTCATCAATAGGCTCTTTAGCCCCTCTTCACTTTCAGCCATTAGGGTGGTATCATCTGCATATCAGAAAGAAAGTGAAAATGAAAGTTGTTCAATCATGTCTGATTCTTTGCAACCCTATGGACTATACAGTCCATAGAATTCTCCATGCCAGAATACTGGAGTGAGTAGCCTTTCCCTTCTCCAGAGGATCTTTCCAACACAGGGATCAAACGCAGGTCTCCTTCATTGCAAGCAGATTCCTTACCAGCAGAGCCACAAGGCAAACCCAAGATTAATGGAGTAGGTAGCCTATACCTTCTCCAGCACAACTTTCTGACCCAGAAATCAAAATGGGGTCTCCTGCATTGCAGGTGGATTCTTTACCAATGGAGCTATCAGGGAATCACCTCCATATCAGAAGTGGTTGATATTTCTCCTGGGAATCTTGATTCAAGTTTTGCTTCATCCAGCCTAGCATTTCGCATAGTGAACTCTGCATAAAGTTTAAATAAGCAGAGAGACTATATATAGCCTTGGTGTATTCATTTCCCAACTATTGCTTCTTGACCCACATACAGGTTTCTCAGAAGATAGTTAGGTAATCTGGTATTCCCATCTCTTTAAGAATTTTCCACAGTTCATTGTGATTCACACAGTCAAAGGTGTTAGCATAGTCAATGAAGAAGCAGTAGATGTCTTTCTGGAATCCCCATGCTTTCTCCATGATCCAGTGAGCACTGGCAGTTTGATTTCTAGTTCCTCTGCCTTTATAAACCCAGCTTGTACATCTGAAAATTCTCCATTCATGTACTGTTGAAGACTAGATTGAAGGATCTTGAGCATAACCTTGCTAGTGTGTGAAATGAAAGCAATTGTACAGTAGTTTGAACATTCTTTGGCATTACCTTTCTTTGGAATTGTAATGAAATCTGACCTTTCCATCCTGTGGCCATTGCTGAGGTTTCCAAATTTGCTGATACATTAAGTGCAGCACTTTAACAACAACATCTTTTAGGATTTTAAATGTTCAGGTGGAACTCCATCACTTCCACTAGGTTTTTTTCCCAGTAATACTTCCTAAGGTCAACTTAACTTCACAATACAGGATATCTGGCTCTAGGTGAGTGACCACAGCATTGTGTCTATCTGGATCATTAAAACCATTTTTTTTTTAACAGTTCTTTGTATCTTGCCATCTTTAATCTCTTCTACTTCTGTTAGGTTCTTACCATTTCTGTCCTTTATCATGCTCATCCTTGCAGGAAATGCTCCCTTGATATTTTCAGTTTTCTTGAAGTGAACTCTAGTCTTTCTCATTTTCTTTTCAACTTTTTCTTTGCATTTTTCATTTAGGAAGGGCTTCTTATTTCTCCTTGCTATTCTCTAGAGCTCTGAATTCAGTTAGGTGCATCTTTTCCTTTCTCTCTTGCCTTTTATTGTTCTTTCCTCTCAGATAGTCACTTTGCTTTCTTTTTTTTTTTTTTTTTTGGAATGTTTTTGGTCATTGCTTACTGTAATCTTATGTACTTCTGTCCATAGTAGTTCAGGCATTCTGCCTACCAGATCTAACCACTTGACTATATTCATCATCTCCATTGTATAATCATAAGGGATTTTACTTAGGTCATGCCTGAGTGATCTACTGATTTTCCATGCTTTCTTCAATTTAAATCTGAATTTTATAATGGAGAGCTGATGATATGAGCCACAGTCAGCTCCTGGTCTTGGCTTTTCTGACACTATGGAGCTTTTCCACATTTGACTGCCAAGAACACAAACAATCTGATTTCAGTATTGATCATCTGGTGATGTCTGTGTGTAGAGTTGTCTCTTGGGTTCTTGGGAAAGGCTATTTTCTTTAACCAGAATGTTTTCTTGACACAATTCTGTTAGCCTTTGCTCTTCTTCATTTTGAACTCTGAAGCCAAAGTTGCCTGTTATTCCAGATATCCCTTGACTTCTTGCTTTTTCATTCCAATCCCTGTAATAAAAAACAATATATTTTATGTTGCTAGTTTTAGAAGGTGTTGTAGGTCATCACAGAGCTGTTGACCTTCAGCTGCTTTGGCATCTGTGGCTAGGGCATAGACTTGAATTACTGTGATGTTAAATGGTTTGCCTTGGAATTGAAGTGAGATCACTCTGTCATTTTTGAAACTGTACCCAAGTACTGCATTTCAGACTCTTTTGTTGACTATAGGGGCTACTCCATTTCTTATAAGGGATTTTTGCCCACAGTAATAAATACAGTGGTCCTCTGAATTAAATTCATCCATTCCCTTCCATTTTAGTTCACTGATTCTTAAGATGTCAGCATTCAATCTTACCATCTTCTGATTGGCTACATCCAACTTGCCTTGATTTATAGACTTAACCAGGCTTCCCCGGTGGCTCAGATAGTAAATAATCTGCTTGCAATGTAGGAGACCTCGGCTTGATCCCTGGGTGAGTAAAATTCCCTAGAGAAGGGAATGGTAACACAATGCAGTACTTTTGCCTGGAGAATACGATGGACAGAGCAATCATGTCAGCTACAGTCCATGGGATAGCAAACAGTAAGACAAACTGAGACACTAACACACACACACACACACACACACACACACACACACACACTCCTAACATTCCAGGTTCCTATGCAATACGTTCCTTAAAACATCGGACTTTACTTTGGCCAGTGGAAACATCCACAACTGAGGGTCATTTTCGCTTTGGCCTATCTGTTTCATTCTTTTTGGAACTAGAGGTAATTGCTCTTCCCAAGTAGCATATTGGATACTTTCCAACTTGGGAGCTAAGCATCTTGTGTCATATCGTTTTCCCTTGAAATACTTTACTTGGGGTTCTCATGTCAAGAATACTGGAGTGATTTGTCATTTCCTCCTCCAGTAGATCTTGTTTCATCAGCACTCTTAACAATGAGCCGTCTGTCTTGGGTGGCCTTGCATGGCATGGCTCATAGATTCATTGAGTTATGCAAGCCACTTCTCCATGATAATGCTGTGACCCATGAAGAGGATAATTATTTTATTCTGACACAAACTTAAAAGATAATTTTTAAAGTGTATATTCAATATTTTAGTAATCATAATGCTTATTTTCTCTGACTATGAGAACAACTAGCTAACTATTAATATTTAAATAAAAATTCTGGACACTATTTACTTTTTATCATCATTTACTTTAAAATATTACTAATAATTCTAGAAAAATATGAAATATAAACACTTGTAGAGGATAACTACTATTTTAACTTGTCTATGCAATACAGTAAGTTATCTACACATGAATGAGTTCTGTTCTAAAAATGAGTTCAATTTGTTCGTAAGTCCACAAAGTTAGCCTGGTTACCCAACTAATACAATTGGTTATATAGCACTTTACTGAAATATGTTTATGATACTTTGCACACAAAGAATACATTAAAAAAAAAAAAACCACAAAGATAAAATACTGTCAATCTGGCAGTTCAGTACCTTGAAAAGTAAAGTAGTGCAGTACAGCAGCTGGCACACAGGTGATGGCATTGAGTGAACAGGGAACTAGAGTTACTGACTAGAGGAGGGAGATAAAGTGGGAGATGGTAAAGCAATAAGAGATATTAGCTATACCACTGCTGCTTTTACACTCACTTCTGGACGTCTCAGGCTTGAAATAAAGATACTGTACTACTGTACTCTATAGAGTACCATAGAGTACACAAAAGGGAAATTAATGCACTAACTTCTTGGTAGACTTTATACATAGCTATTGTTTTGGATTCATAAATGTATTGAAGATTTTATTCAAGGAATAATATTGTTAGTATTCCTTAGCTATTAAAGATATAGTTATAATAAGACAAAAATCTAACATTTTGTTTTACCAATTTTATACTGAGGTTAACTTCATTAAATAGAAAATCATAGACATATTTTAAAGGGGAATTTGAAAGTTATGTGGATGAGCCTAGAGTCAGTCATACAGAGTGAAGTAAGTCAAAGAGAGAAAAACAAATATCACATATTAATGCATATATATGGAAGCTAGAAAAATGCTACTGATAAATTTAGTTTTAATTTCATGGCTAAAGTCACCATATGCAGTGATTTTGGAACCCAAGGAATAAAGTTTGTCACTGTTTCCATTGCTTCCCCATCTATTTGCTGTGAAGTGATGGAACAGGATGCCATGATATTAGTTTTCTGAATGTTGAGTTTTCAGCCAGCTTTTTCACGCTCCTCTTTCACTTTCATCAAGAGGTTTTTTATTTCCTCTTTATTTTATGCCATATGCGTAGTGTTATCTGCATTTTTGAGGTTATTGATATAAAGATTAAACACAATGTATACTGAGAACTAATTTTGCAGTAGATACTGAATTAAGAATCTTATAAGCATTATCTCATTTATTTATGGTATTATATAATGACCAATTTGAAGATAGACCAAGTTTGTTGGTCTATCTCAAAGACCAAGTTTTGTGCATAAAATCACATTGTGCATTATGAGTATAGAAAGATAAAATGCAAACCTCAGAGTATAAACAGTAAAATGCTTATTTGTGTGGTAACTTACCCACTCAGATGGTCAGCATAAATAAGTACAAGATAGAGACTTTTAACCATATCTCACACTGATTTTTACCAAATTTCCCTGAAAAGTGAGTGGCAAAAGTTACTAGACACAGGCATCAATAAATTAGATTTGGATAACAGGAGGGTGGAGCATTGTTTAGGTGAACTTAGATTATGTCTGAAAACGTCTTTTATTTACTCTGCTACACATAGCTATTTCTATAATGTTGCCTTGCAATCAGTTAAAAAAAAAGATAAAAACTGAAAGATAAAAACTGTATGATTAGTATGATTATCTCAATAGATACAGAGAAAGCCTTTGAAAAAATTCAACATCCATTTATGATGAAAAAACTCTCCAGAAGGCTGGCATAGAGGAACAAAGCTCAACATAAGGAAAACCATATATGACAAACCCACAGCAAACATTATCCTCAATAATGAAAATTTGAAAGCATTTGCTTTAAAATCAGGAGAAGCATAAGAGGGCCTACTCTCACCATTAGTATTTAATGTGGTTGTGGAAGTCCTAGCCACAGCAATCAGAGAGGAAAAAGAAATAAAAGGAATCCATATGGGAAAAGAAAAAGTTAAACTCTCACTGCAGATGACATGATCCTTTGACATAGAAAACCCTAAAGAGACAAACAGAAAATTGCTAAGGCTAATCAATGAATACAGTAAAGTTGCAGGATATAAAATTAATACACATAAATCCTTTGCATTCCTATAGACTAACATTGAAAAAATAGGAAGATAAATTAAGGGAAACAATCTCATTCACCATTGCAATGAAAAGAATAAAATACTTGGTAATAAATTTACCTAAACAAACAAAAATCCACATATAGAAAATCATAAAACACTGATGAAAGAAATCAAAGATGGCACAAAGAAATGGAGAAATATACCATGTTTGTGACTTGGAAAAATCAATATAGTGACAATGAGTATACTACCCAAAACAATCTATACATTCAAAACAATCCCTATCAAGCTACCAATGGTATTTTTCACAGAACTAGAACAAATAATCTCACAGTTTGCATGGAAATACAATAAACCTCAAATAGCCAAAGCAATCTTGAGAAAGAAAAATGGAACTGAAGAATCAACTTTCCTGACTTCAGAAAGAAAGAAAGAAAGAAAGTGAAGTCACTCAATCATGCCTGACTCTTTGCGACCCCATGGACAGTCGCCTGCACCAAGCTCCTCCGTCCACGGAATTTTCAAGGCAAGAGTACTGGAGTGGGTTGCCATTTCCTTCTCCAGGGAATCTTCCCAACACAGGGATTGAACCCAGGTCTCTCACACTGTAGACAGATGGTTTGCCTTGTGAGCGACCAGGACTATATGACAAAACCACAGTCATCAAGAGAGCATGGTACTGGTAAAGAAAAGAAAAATAGATAAATGGAACAAAATAGAAAGCCCAGAAATAAATCCATGCACCTATGGACACCTTATATTTGACAAAGGAGGCAAAAATATACAATGGAAGAAAAGACAATCTCTTTAAAACGTGGTGCTGGGAAAACTGTTCACCGACATGAAAAAGAATGGAACTAGAACACTTCTAATACCATACACAAAAATAAACTCAGAATGGACTAAAGTTCTAAATGTAAAACCAGAAACTATAAAACTCTCAGAGGAAAACATAGGCAGAACATTCTCTGCCATAAATCACAGCAAGATCGTCTATGACCCACCTCCCAGATTAATGGAAATAAAAACAAAAATAAACAAATAGGAAACAATTAAACTTAAAAGCTGTTGCACAATGAAGGAAAACTATGAGCAAGGTGAAAAAGTAGCCTTCAGAATGGGAGAAAATAATTGCAAATGAAGCAACTGACAAATAATTAATCTCCAAAATATATAAGCAGCTTATGCAACTCAATATCAGAAAAACAAACAAAGCAATCAAAAAGTGGATCAAAGAACTAAACAGATATCTCTCCAAAGAAGAAATAGTGAAAGTGAAGTAGCTCAGTCATGTCCGACTCTTTGTTACCCCATGGACTATAGCCCATCAGGCTCCTCTGTTCCTGGGATTTTCCAGGCAAGAATACTGGAGTGGGTTGCCATTTCCTTCTCCAGGGGATCTTCCCAACCCAAGGATCGAACACAGCTCTCCCTCATTGCAGGCAGATGCTTTAACCTCTGAGCCACCAGAGAAGCCCCAAAGAAGACATACATATGACTAATAAACACATGAATAGATGCTCAGCATCACTCATTATTAAAATGCAAATCAAAATCACAATGAGGTATCATCTTACTCCACTCCAGAATTTAAAGTCTACAAGCAATAAATGCTGGAGAGAGTGTGCAGAAATGAGAACCCTCTTACACTGTTGGTGGGAATGCAGACTAGTACAGTCACAGTGGAGAACAGTGTGGAGATGCCTTAAAAACTGAAAATAGAACCGCCATATGATTCAAAAATCTCTCTGCTGAGCATACATACCAAGAAAAAAAAGAATTGAAACAGACACCTGTACCTCAGTGTTCATTATAACACTGTTGAAAATAGCTAGGACATGGAAGCAACCCAGTGGTCCATCAGCAGATGAATGGTTAAGGAAGTTGTGGTATATATGCACAATGGAATGTGGAATGTTATTCATCTATTAAAAGAACACCTTTGAGTCAGTTCTAATGAGATGGATGAAACAGGAACCATTATACAGAGTGAAGAAAATCAAAAGGAAAAACACTAATACAGTATATTAATGCATATATAAGGAATTTAGAAAGAAGGTAAAAACGATCCTATATGTAAGGCAAAAGAGACAAAGATGTAAAGAACAGGCTATTGGTCTATGCGGGAAAAGGTGAGGGTGAGATGATTTGATGGAACAGCATTGAAACATGTATATTAATTCAGTCGCTCAGTCATGTTTGACTATTTGCGATTCCATGAATTGCAGCACACTAGGCCTCCCTGTCCATCACCAACTCCCGGAGTTCACTGAGACTCACATGCATCGAGTCAGTGATGCCATTCAGCCATCTCATCCTCTGTTGTCCCTTTCTCCTCCTGCCTCCAATCCCTCCCAGCATCAAAGTCTTTCCCAATGAATCAACTCTTCACATCAGGTGGCCAAAGTACTGGAGTTTCAGCTTTAGCATCATTCCTTCCAAAGAAATTCCAGGGCTGACCTCCTTCAGAATGGACTGGTTGGATCTCCTTGCAGTCCAAGGGACTCTCAGGAGTCTTTTCCAACACCACAGTTCAAAAGCATCAATTTTTGGGGGCTCAGCCTTCTTCACAGTCCAACTCTCACATCCATATACGACCACAGGAAAACCCATAGCCTTGACTAGACGAACCTTAGTCAGCAAAATAATGTCTCTGCTTTTGAATATACTATCTAGCATGGTCATAACTTTTCTTCCAAGGAGTAAGCGTCTTTTAATTTCATGGCTGCAGTCACCATCTGCAGTGATTTTGGAACCCCCAAAATAAAGTCTGACACCGTTTCCTTGACTAGAGGGACCTTGGTTGACAAAGTAATGTCTCTGCTTTTCACTATACTATCTAGGTTGGTCATAACTTTTCTTCCAAGGAGTAAGCATATTTGAATTTCATGGCTGCAGTCACCATCTGCAGTGAGCCCCCAAAACTAAAGTCTGACACTGTTTCCACTGTTTCTCCATCTGTTTCCCATGAAGTGATGGGACCAGATGCCACGATCTACTTTTTCTGAATGTTGAGCTTTAGGCCAACTTTTTTCCTCTCCTCTTTCACTTTCATCAAGAGGCTTTTTAGCTTCTCTTCACTTTCTGCCATAAGGGTGGTGTCATCTGCATATGGTCATTGATATTTCTCCCAGCAATCTTGATTCCAGCTTGTGTTTCTTCCAGTCCAGCGTTTCTCATGATGTATTCTGCATATAAGTTAAATAAGCAGGGTGACAATATACAGCCTTGACATACTCCTTTTCCTATTTGGAACCAATCTGTTGTTCCATGTCCAGTTCTAACTGCTACTTCCTGACCTGTATACAGATTTCTCAAGAGGCAAGTTAGGTGGTCTTGTATTCCCATCTCTTTCAGAATTTTCCATAGTTTTTTCTGATCCACACAGTCAAATGCTTTGGCATAGTCAATAAAGCCGAAATAGATGTTTTTCTGAAACTCTCTTGTTTTCTCCATGATCCTGCGGATGTTGGCAATTTGATCTCTGGTTCCTCTTCAAAAACCAGCTTGAACATCAGGGAGTTCACGGTTCACTTATTGCTGAAGCCTGGCTTAGAGAATTTTGAGCATTACTTTACTAAACTGTAAGATGAGTGCAATTGTGCAGTAGTTTGAGCATTCTTTGGCATTGCCTTTCTTTGGCATTGGAATGAAGACTGACATTTTCCAGTGCTGTGGCCACTGCTGATTTTTCCAAATTTGCTGGCATATTGAGTGCAGCACTTTCACAGCATCATCTTTCAGGATTTGAAATAGCTCAACTGGAATTTCATCACCTCCACTAGCTTTGTTTATAGTGATGCTTTCTAAGGCCCACTTGACTTCAGATTCCAAGATGTCTGGATTTAAATTAGTGATCACATCATCATGATTATCTGGATCATGAAGATCTTTTTGTACAGTTCTTCCGTGTATTCTTGACACCTCTTCTGAATATCTTCTGCTTCTGTTAGGGCCATACCATTTCTGTCCTTTATTGAGCCCATCTTTACATGAAATGTTCCCTTGGTATCTCTGATTTTCTTGAAGAGATCTCTAGTCTTTCCCATTCTGTTCTTTTCCTCTATTTCTTTGCATTGATCACTGAAAAAGGCTTTCTTATCTCTTCTTGCTATTTTTGGAACTCTGCATTCAG
Source organism: Nanger dama (assembly GCA_917880005.1). NCBI lineage: Eukaryota > Metazoa > Chordata > Mammalia > Artiodactyla > Bovidae > Nanger > Nanger dama. The sequence goes on from CAKJTW010000014.1 coordinate 12,183,299, forward strand.
ATGCTTATATCTTTCTTTTTTCCTTTGTTTTTCACCTCTCTTCTTTTTCACAGCTATTTGTAAGGCCTCCCCAGACAGTCATTTTGCTTTTTGCATTTCTATTTCATGGGGATGATTTGATCCCTGTCTCCTGTACAATGTCATGAACCTCATTCCATAGTTCATCAGGCACTCTATCTTTCAGGTCTAGGCCCTTAAATCTATTTCTCACTTCCACTGTATAATCATAAGGGATGTGATTGAGGTCATACCTGAATGGTCTAGCGATTTTCCCTACTTTCTTCAATTTGAGTCTGAATTTGGTAATAAAGAGTTCATGATCTGAGCCACAGTCAGCTCCTGGTCTTGTTTTTGTTGACTGTATAGAGCTTCTCTATCTTTGGCTGCAAAGAATATAATCAATCTGATTTCGGTGTTGACCATCTGGTGATGTCCATGTGTAGAGTCTTCTGTTGTGTTTTTGGAAGAGGGTGTTTGCTATGACCAGTGCATTTTCTTGGCAAAACTCTATTAATCTTTGCCCTGCTTCATTCCACATTCCAAGGCCAAATTTGCCTGTTACTCCAGATGTTTCTTGACTTCCTACTTTTGCATTCCAGTCCCCTAGAATGAAAAGGACATCTTTTGAGTGTTAGTTCTAAAAGGTCTTGTAGGTCTTCGTAAAACCGTTCAACTTCAGCTTCTTCATTGTTACTGGTTGGGCCATAGACTTGTCAACTGTGATATTGAATTGTTTGCCATGGAGACGAACAGAGATCATTCTGTCATTTTTGAGACTGCATCCAAGTACTGCATTTCGGACTCTTTTGTTGACCATGATGGCTACTCCATTTCTTCTCTGGGATTCTTGCCCACAGTAGTAGATATAATGGTAATCAGAGTTAAATTCACCCATTCCAGTCCATTTTAGTTCACTGATTCCTAGAATGTCGACATTCACTCTTGCTACCTCTTGTTTGACCACTTCCAATTTGTCTTCATTCATGGACCTGACATTCCAGTTTCTTATGCAACACTGCTCTTTACAGCATCCGACCTTGCTTCTATCACCAGTCCCATCCACAGCTGGGTATTGTTTTTGCTTTGGATGCATCCCTTCATTCTTTCTGGAGTTATTTCTCTACTGATCTCCAGTAGCATATTGGGCACCTACTGACCCTGGGAGTTCCTCTTTCAGTATCCTATCATTTTGCCTTTCATACAGTTCATGGTGTTCTCAAGGCAAGAATACTGAAGTGGTTTGCCATTCCCTTCTCCAGTGGACCACATTCTGTCAGACCTCTCCTCCATGACCCGCCATCTTGGGTTGAGTTAGAAAGGCTGTGGTCCTAGTGTGATTAGATTGACTACTTTTCTGTGAGTATGGTTTCAGTGTGTCTGCCCTCTGATGCCCTCTTGCAACACCTACCATCTTACTTGGGTTTCTCTTACCTTTGGCGTGGGGTATCTCTTCACAGCTGCTCCAGGAAAGCACAGCCACTGTTCCTTACCTATGTTAAATAGATAACCAGTGCAAGCTCAATACCTGAAACAGAATACTCCAAGTCTGCGCTCTGGGACAGCCCAGAGAGATGGGGTAGGGAGGTAAGTAGGAGGGGTTTCAGGAATTGGGGACCCATGTGCACCCATGGCAGAACCATGTTGATGTGTGGCAGGGGCCACCACAGTGCTGTAATGTGATTGACCCTTAATTAAAATAAGTAAATTAAAAAAAAATGTTCTCAGTAGAAAGTGGCTGTAGATGATAAAATAATATTTCATTTGATTTAAAACAGCTATGTTGATTAATAAGATTTCTGATTTTATTTTTGCTAGTAACATTTTGTCCACTCCTCTCATAAGTTAAAAAAAAAAAAAAAAATCTGTGAGAGGGCACCAGGTGTTCATCAAGACATTAGTATGTGCCTGGCTCATTTCATTTACTATTTCACAGCAAATGAAAGCTCAGGCAGTCCAGCCTCATTTTGCAAAAATTAAACAGGAAGAGCTGACTTTAATTGCTTTGCAAGTCTGCTATTGTTGAATGACTTGCATAGATGGGTTTGAAATTTATTGGCAAGCAGCTGATTGTCAGAGCTTAATCTCCAGTTAACAGTTCTCTCTGTGTCTGTTCTGCATTCAGAGGCCCTCCTCTGCTCAGATGAAAATTCACAAAAACCCCTATTTTCTCAGTCTTTTCTAAGCAAAAAATGTCCCCAGTGCCAAGCCTATTTATATATAATAGAAATGGCATTAAAAATCACTAAATGCATTTAACCCAACACAATGTGTGCTTGTCAGTTCAGAATGATTTTTCAGTTTCTTTTTATTATATTTGCTTAAGAAAAGAGCATTGATGCCCATATGTTCACACAGTCATATGGCAGAGATGAGGCTGCAGAAAAAAAAAAAAAAAGGTAACAGGCAGGAAAATGGTTAGGGAAAACTGTTAAGTACCTTGGGGAATATTCCAAGGAAATGATATACCTGAGGATGAAAATCAGTACCCAGAACACTTTGAACACTCCACTCCAGATGAATTCTCCATCTATTTATTGTCAAATTGTCCTGATATATATGTATGAAGGACAGGGAAGCCTGGCACACTGCAGTCCATGGGGTCACAAAGAGTCAGACACAGCTTAGCAATTGAACAGCAAAAAAAAAAAAAAAAAAAAAAACATACATGGATTCTGTAAAGAAAGTGAATACAAAGCAATATCTTGGAAATTATAAGGATCCAGAAAGTTTGTCTAAATCTAATCAGAATTTTAAAAATTAAAAATTATAATAAAAATATCAGGAAACTTCACAGAGTAAGAGCCCTTGAGTATGAATGAAATGAATGGATTGGGAAGAAAAAGACTGATAGTCACTGACAGTCTCTTGGGTAACAATTCTGTCAAATTGATACAGGTAATAATCATTTCATTCATATATTTCTTTCAAGCTTTCAAAATGAGAATCAAATATATCTTTCATACTCTAGTTACCTTATGTTATGAACACTACCAATAGTCCCTGATATCTGCCATGGAAAATTTGGCTGACTCCAGAGTGTTAAGGTATCTTGTCCAGTGTAAATTAAATCAAGGAAACAGAAAACCAATTTTAAAAATTCACAAAACTAAAAAGAGTTTGAGAAAGAACTAGCTGGATCTTTATTATTCAGTCCACTACTCAAAATGTAGAGCATACAACTGGTCACATGCTTAGGGTTTTATCCTTGTGGATCTCTTCTTTCTTTCTTTCCAAATAACCTTCCTTTATATGGTTCCTTCATATTTGTTCACAACTATTTGCATCCTGCCTTGTCATTTCTTATCTTAGCAATTCCTTTCCTCACCTGTTCCCTGGTAATTATTATTCACACATACTGCTTCTTGTTAGTGATAACTATGACTTTTAAGTTAAAATGTGTAACTATATAACTTTAACAATTGATCAAAACTCAAGACCAAAGATGTGTATTTCAAAGTAGGTGATTTTAGAGAGCTAGCATTGTTTTATAAATGTATTATTAAAAAAAAAAAGCAGTAATGCTTTCTAACTTTTAGTGTTACTGAGTTTATTAGAAAAGAAGGAAAAGAAACAGACAGACACCAAGGCAGGGAGGACTGGATGGAGACAGGAGGGACAAAGGCAGAAAGAGGAGATAAAAAGAAAAAAAAAAAAAAGAGAGAGAGAGAGAAAGAAAGAAAGAAAAAGGAAGGAAGGAAATGACATAGGCACATGACTATTCACTGTAGTATTATTTGTAATGTTAATAACTATTACAACCCAAATACATATAAACAAGCTACTGATTGAAAAGGTTATAGTAAAGCACATTAATATGGTTTTAAATAACCATATTAATATGGTAATTAACAAGTAAAAATTAAATTTTATCTTTTTAAAATCTTTCTTTACAAGTGAGCGCCACATAATTTTGAGTGAAAAACGCTATGTTTAAAGAATATTTATGCTATATTTTCTTATATGACATTAAGAAAGAAGGAATATATATGCATATATTTAAATCAAAAACTGAAAGATATGAAAAGATGGGACTAAGAAAGAGAAAAGATGAATAAAAATAATATGAATATGTGTTTTATATATTTTCAATTTTCTGATTTTGTAAATATTTTACATACTTAGAGAACAAAAATTAAATTATAAAGAATAATAAAACAGGTAACTCTTTAAAACATTATTAAATGGAACAAAAATAGCTGCATATCAAGTTGAAAGCCAAACTTAATTACTTCAAAATTTTTAGAAAACATTATATTTTTAACTGTATAAAATTTTAAGGTTGCTTTCCATTTACAGTTACTACAACCTACTGGATATATCATACAATATATTGACTGTATATGTGATAGCTTAAGAAAAAAGTTACAAATGTATCATTAACTGCTTGTAGTAATTTTATTGCTAGTATATCAACATTTTTATTTTATATCTGTAAGAGGTATATTGAAGGACAAAGTAAATATTTACTTTAAATATTATTAAAAACTGATTATTATCAAAGATTGATTTTAGCCATAACAATACTTGAATACCTAAAGAAATTGATAAAAACTATTGAAAAAAGTCAAATTTTCTGAAATTGGCCCTAAGGGCAAAAAGCACAGGAAGGAAGATATATACTAGAAAATCCATAATATTTTAATTATAATTATTATAATACATGTAATATATATAAATAGTGTTAATAATTTGTCAGAAAACAATAATCTGTGGTACTGAGGTCATACCTCTTCCCTGTTCTCTCAGCCCATTGGGGTGGAGAATCCCCCATATTGCTGCAGCAAATAACACATCCAGATCGCTCCCCTCAGTTCCTATCTGTGGAGCTCTCTTCCCCAGACAGAAGCAAGACTTCAGCATTTCTCATCATGTTCTCACTGGCCTGATATTGAAGCCATGTTCCTGACAAGAATAAATGAGAGTTGTAGGCTGCCTTCTAACTAACCTTCACGCTTGGGATAGAGGCTCTCTCAGACATGACACACTAAGAATTCTGGGGCCCCAATAGCCCTTGCCTGACTCATTATGTGGTATTTCAACACCAGGAGAGACACGGTGACAGGACCTTAGTCTCCTGGCCCCTCCAACGAGTGTTCAGATCCAGGAGGGGGCGTGTCATTCCAGAGAAGTTTGTCATTATCCCCACCCTTGGCTCCTGAGCCCATGAACAGAGGTCAGAAGCATGCTGAAAAATAGATAGCTCCTTACCTCTTTCCAAAGGAAATTATATCATTTGCAAAATAACTTAGGCATGCTTAAGCCTAAGGTTGTTCTTAAGAACAGTGGAGTTTGTTGTGAAAGGTAATTGGCAGATTTGCGGGTGTAATGAAAATGCATCCTAGAGTACAGACAGGCTAGTTTGTAGGAGAGACCTGGAGAATAAGATAGATGAGAGGAAACCTCCTGGGGTTAGAGCAAATATCTAATACTGATCTCAGGAACTGTCCCTTCAGAAACTACAATTTGATTAGATTAGTTTGTAGAAGAATTTATGTCCCAGGATATTGTCAAAAACAATAAAGCACTCTGCCATTAATCAGTGAAGTTTAATAGCAGGGAATAATCAGAGAAAGAGTAGGAGTCACAGTATCACAGTCATCCCAGGGGACTGTGATATAGCTAAAGCTGCTCCTACAAAAAGAGCTGTATAAGACACTTAACTCAGAAGTTTGAAGTAAATCTCACTCTATTAAAATATTATAGAGTAAGCAAAAAGTAGAGAAGTATAACTCATACAACAAGAGCAAAGGGAAGTAATAGAAACTGCCTATAACAGAAAGCACATCACATTTAAAAGAAGATTTCAATGTAGCCATTTCAATGTGGTCATAAAGCAAAGGGAAAGCATGATTAAAAAGTGAAAAATAGAGCTACTATATGATCCAACAACCCCACTCCTAGGCATCTATCTGGAGAAAACCATAATATAAAAGGATACATGTATCCTGCTGTTCATTGTAGCACTATTTACAATAGCAAGGACATGGAAACAACCTAAATGTCCATCAACAAAGGAATCAATACAGATGTGGTACATATATACAATGGAGTATTACTCAGGTATGAAGAGGAATGGGATAGTGCAATTTGCAGAGATGTGGGTGGACCTAGAGATTGTCATACAGAGTGAAATAAGTCAGAAAGAGAAAAACAAATATAAAAAATCACAAATAAAAACTGCACTTAAAACACAATATCAAAAGACAACTTGTTTAAAAATGGGCACAACACCTGAATAGACTTTTATTTTAAAGATGTAAATTTGGCTAATAGGCACAAGAACGATGCTCAACATTGCTAATTATCACAGAAATTCATTTCAAAACCAAAGTGATACATCATCTCATACCTGTCAAAATGACTCTCATCAAAAAGTCTATATATAACCGAAGTTGGTTAGGATGTGGAGAAAAGGGAACCCTAGTACCTTGTTGTTGGGAATCTAAATTGGTGTACTGAGTACGGACTACTGTATGAAAGGTTCTCAAAAAATTAAAATAGATCTACTACATGATCCAGCTATCTATTTTTGGGTATATTTCTGAAAAAGAAAAAAAAAAAACACTAATTAAAAAAACACATGTACTCCAAGTTCCAATTCAGAAAAAAAAAAAAAAAGCTCCAATGTTTAAGCATTACTTAAAATAGCTAAGATATGGAAACAACCTGTGTCCATTATCACATAAATCAGTAAAAAAAATTGTGGCATATATATGTATCTATACAATAGAATATTTTTGTTGTTGTTTTAGTCACAAAATCATGTCTGACTCTTTTGCACCCTCATGGACTGTAGTTCGCCAGACTTCTCTCTCTATTGTACTTTTAAGTGAGCATACTGGCATGGGTTGCCATTTCTTCCTCTAGAGGATCTTCCTGACCGAGGGATTGAATTTGTATCTCCTGTACTAGCACGCCGATTCTTTACCACTGAGCCACTAGGGAAGTCCCACAATGGAACGTTAGCCATAAAAATGAATGGAATTTTGTCCTTTGTAACAATATGAACTGATTTAAAAGGGACTATCTTACTGAAATAATTCAGAGAGAAAAAGACAAATACTCTAAGTTATCACTTGTATGTGGAATCTAAAAAAAAATAAAATAAAATAAAGCAAATGAATGCATACAACAAAATAGAAATTGATCCACATATAGACAGGACATATTAGAGGTTATCAATGAGTTCAGGTAAGAGGGTAGGGATGATAGGCATATGTGATTAAGAGATACAGCTATTATGTATAAAATAAATAAGAAACAATGATATTTTATGATATTATTATAATAATATTGTATTGTAATAAGTTTAAATGGAGTATAATAAAAAAATGCTAAACCATTATACCATACACCAAAAATATATAATATTTTATATCAACTGTAATTCAATAAAAATGTAAAGGAAGTTATGGCAATGGTGCATAAAAGAGCAAATATCAATAAAATGATAGACGTTATAAAAAAGAGATTCAAATGTGAATTGTGAAGTGGAAAAGTAAACTGAAAATTCATAAGAGGGACTCATAGTCTCTTTGAACAGGCAGAAAAATAATCAGCAACTGGAAAATACACAGATAAGTTATACAATTTGAAAAAAAGAAAAATAATTTTAAAAAATGACCAAAGACTCAGAAAAATGTGCCATACCATTAAAAGCATCAACATGCATACAGTGGGATTACTAGAAAAAGATAAAGACAATAAAAAAATTTGACTAAGTTATGCTAAAAAGTTTTAAATTTGTAGAAATTTATTTAAAAAATGAATTACACACCTAGAAAGTTAAGACTATAAGAAAGAAAAACATGAGGCTCCACAACCAGAGACAGTGTAATAAAAATATTGATAATTCAGTTCAGTTCAGTTCAGTTCAGCTCATTCACTCAGTCATGTCCGACGCTTTGCAATCCCATGAATCGCAACACGCCAGGCCTCCCTGTCCATCACCATCTCCTGAAGTTCATTCAGACTCATGTCCATCGAGTCTGTGATGCCATCCAGCCATCTCATGCTCGGTCCTCCCCTTCTCCTCTTGCCCCCAAATCCTCCCAGCATCAAAATCTTTTCCAATGAGTCAACTCTTCTCATGAGGTGGACAAAGTACTGGAGTTTCAGCTTTAGCATCATTCCTTCCAAAGAAATCCCAGGGTTGATCTCCTTCAGAATGGACTGGTTGGATCTCCTTACAGTCCAAGGGAGGCTTAAGAGTCTTCTCCAACACCACAGTTCAAAAGCATCGATTCTTCAGTGCTCAGCCTTCTTCACAGTCCAACTCTCACATCCATACATGACCACAGGAAAAACCATAGCCTTGACTAGACAGATCTTAGTCAGCAAAGTAATGTCTCTGCTTTTGAATATACTATCTAAGTTGGTCATAACTTTTCTTCCAAGGAGTAAGCATCTTTTAATTTCATGGCCGCAGTCACCATCTGCAGTGATTTTGGAGCCCCAAAAAATAAAGTCTGACAGTGTTTCCACTGTTTCCCCATCTATTTCCCATGAAGTGATGGGACCGGATACCATGATCTTCATTTTCTGAATGTTGAGCTTTATGCCAACGTTTTCGCTCTCCTCTTTCACTTTCATCAAGAGGCTTTTTAGCTTCTCTTCACTTTCTGCCCTAAGGGTGGTGTCATCTGCATATCTGAGGTTATTGATATTTCTCCCGGCAATCTTGAGCCAAGCTTGTGTTTCTTCCAGTCCAGCGTTTCTCATGATGTACTCTGCATAGAAGTTAAATAAGCAAGGTGACAACATACAGCCTTGACGTACTCCTTTTCCTATTTAGAACCAGTCTGTTGTTCCCTGTCCAGTTCTAACTGTTGCTTCCTGACCTGTATACAGTTTCTCAAGAGGCAGGTTAGGTGGTTTGGTATTCCCATCTCGTTCAGAATTTTCCACAGTTTATTGTGATCCACACAGAGGCTTTGGCATAGTCAATAAAGCAGAAATAGATGCTTTTCAGGAACTCTCTTGCTTTTTCCATGATTCAGCAGATGTTGGCAATTGATAGTTAAAGACAAGGAAAAATATCTTGAAAGTGAAAAGAGAAAAACAGTGTGTTCTCTACAAGGGCTATCCAGCATGATTAACAGTTAACTTCTTAGCAGAAATTTTAAAAGAAATGGTAGAAAGCAATGGGATGTTATATTAAAAGTACTCAGAGAAAGAAAAAAAAAAAAAACCTGTCAGGACTCCTATATCCAGCGAAGTCTTGTATCAAAACTGAAGTGGAATTAAATTTCTGGATAAACAAACATTATTAAAAAATTTTGCTAGCAGAACTGCCATACAGGAAATATTAACATCCAATTAAAATAAATAAATTTATATTAAAGAAAAATTTAAAAATAAAATAAAATACAAGGTGAACTAGGAAAAATAATAAAATAATTCCTTTCATGTGAAAGAGAGTGTCTGCAAGCATTAATTGCAAAGTAATAAGCCTCCAATTAAAATAATAAATTAATTAAAAACAGATAAAGAAATTGCATTTGTTTTCTTTTCTTCATTGATTTTAAAAAGTAATTGTTTAAAATTATATATAAAGAGTATTTTTAAGCATATATATAGAAATATAAATTTGTATAATTGCCAATAAAAACACAAAAGAGGTGGGTGGGAGAAAAACTGTAATGGGCAAAGGAAATTACTACAGGTGGTAAAGAAATAATTATAGTAATGCATTTGAAACATTCAGAAAATGAAGATCATGGCATCTGGTCCCATCACTTCATGGGAAATAGATGGGGAAACAGTGGAAACAGTGTCAGACTTTATTTTGGGGGCTCCAAAATCGCTGCAGATGGTGACTGCAGCCATGAAATTGAAAGACGCTTACTCCTTGGAAGAAAAGTTACGACCAACCTAGATAGTATATTCAAAAGCAAAGACATTACTTTGCTTACTAAAGTCCATCTAGTAAAGGCTATGGTTTTTCTTGTGGTCATGTATGGATGTGAGAGTTAGACTGTGAAGAAGGCTGAGCACTGAAGAATTGATGCTTTTGAACTGTGGTGTTGGAGAAGACTCTAGAGAGTCCCTTGGACTGCAAGATCGAACCAGTTCATTCTGAAGGAGATCAGCCTGGGATTTCTTTGGAAGGGACGATGCTAAAGCTGAAACTCCAGTAATTTGGGCACTTCATGCACAGAGTTGACTCATTGGAAAAGACTTTGATGCTGGGAGGGATTGAGGGCAGGAGGAGAAAGAGATGATAGAGGATGAGATGACTGGATGGCATCGCTGACTCGATGGACGTGAGTCTGAGTGAACTCCAGGAGTTGGTGAAGGACAGGGAGGCGTGGCGTGCTGCGATTCAAGGGGCCGCAAAGAGTCAGACACAACTGAGTGACTGAACTGAACTGAACTGAGCAAGAGAATAAGTATATGAATATATATGATAGAGTTGCAGGATAAAAAATCAGTTGTATTTCTATTCTAAGCTCAGAAGGAATCTTCTCTGGTGGTAAAATGAATAAGAATTCACCTGCCAGTCAGGGGACATGGGTTCAGTCTCTGGTCTGGGAAGATACCACATGCCATGGAGTAACTAAGCCCATGCACCACAACTACTTAACCCATACTTGAGCCTGCAAGTTGCAGCTACTTATCCCATGTGCCACAATTACTGAAGTCTATGCTCCCTCTACTGAAGTCTATGATGTATTTGAAAAGACTCTGATGCTGGGAAAGATTGAAGGCAGGAGAAGGGGACAGCAGAAAATGAGATGGTTGGATGGCATCACCAACTCAATGGACATGACATGAATTTGAGTAAACTCTGGTAAATGGTGATGGACAGGGAAGCTTGGAGTGCTGCAGTCCATGGGGTAACAAAAAGTCATACACGACTGAGTGATTGAACTGAACTGATGCTCTATAGGGCCTGCAAGCTCTAACTACCAACTCTGCATGCTGCAAATACTGCAAATACTGAAGCTGATGCCTCTAGAGCTTGTGCTCCACAACAGTAGAAGCCATTTCAACGAGAAGCCTGTGCACTGCTTCTAGAGGTTAGCCCCTGCTCTCTGCAACTAGAGAAAGTCCTGAGCAGCAATGAAGATCCAATTCAAACAAAAGTAAATAAAATTTAAAAAATTAAAAACAATAAACTCAGAAGAAAATAACCATATTTATTGTTGTTGTTCAGTTGCCAAGTCATGTTTGACTCTGCATGATTCCATGGTCTGCAGCATGGAAGTCTTCCTTGTCCCTCAACATATCCTGGAGTTTGCCCAATTTCATGCTCATTGAATTGGTGATGCCAGCCAACCATCTCAACCTCTGTTTTCCTCTCCACCTTCTGCGTTCAATATTTCCCAGCATCAGGGTCTTTTCCAATGAGTCTGTTTGCATCAGGTGACCAATGTATTGGAGCTTCAACTTCAGTATCAGTCATTCAAAGAGCATTCAAAGTTGATTTCCTTTAGGACTGACTGATTTGATCTCCTTGCTGTCCAAGGGACTCCCAAGAGTTTTCTCCAGCTCCACAGTTCAAAGCCCTCAGTTCTTTGCCACTCTGCCTTTATTTTCCAGCTCCCACATTAGTACATGACTACTGGAAAGACCATAGCAGCTTTATACAGATCTTTGTGGGCAAAATGATGTCTTTTTTTTTTTTTTTAAACACACTGTCTTGGTTTGTCATAACTTTCCTGCAAAAAGCAATTGTCTTGTAATGTCATGGCTGTGGTCACCATCCACGGTGATTTTAAAGTCCAAGAAGAGGAAATCTGTCACCGCTTCCACATTCTCCCCATCTAATTGTCATGAATTAATGGGACTGAGTGCCATCATCTTAGTGTGTGTGTGTGTGTGTGTGTGTGTGTTTTAATATTGAGTTTTAAGCCAGTTTTTTCACTCTGCTCCTTCACCGTCATCAAAAGGCTCTTTGGTTCCTCTTTCTGTCAATAGAATGGTATCATCCACATATGTGAGGCTGTTTATATGTCTCCCAAAAATCTTGATTCCAGCTTGTAACTCATCCAGACTGGCATTTCTCATGATGTGCTACACATATAAGTTAAATAAACAGGGAGAAAATAGTAGCCTTATTGCAGACCTTTTTCAATTCTGAATCCGTCAGTTGTTCCATACAGGGTTCTAACTACTGCTTCTTGATCCACATACAGGTTTCTTAAGAGACAGGTTAAAATAATCTGGTGTTTCCATCTCTTTAAGAGTTTTCCACAGTTTGTTATAATCTAAACAGGCAAAAGCTTTAGGGTAATCAATAAAATGGAGGTAGTTGTTTTTATGGAATTTCCTTGCTCTCTGTATGATCCAATGAATGTTGGCAATTGGACCTCTGGTTCTTCTGCTTTTCCTAAAGCCACCTTGAACATCTTGGTTCACATAATGCTAAAGCCTAACTTGGAGGATTTTGAGAATAGCCTTACTAGAATGTTCAAGCTGTGAATTCAATTGTCCAGTGGTTTTCACATTTCTTAGGAATGTCCTTCTTGGGAACTGAGAAGAGGATTGACTTTTCCAGTACAGTGGCCACTTACAGGTGGATAACACTTTGATAGTTTAACACTTTGATAGTATAATATTTTAGGGTTTTGAATAGCTCTGCTGGGATTCCATCACATCCACTAGCTTTATTGACAGCAGTGCTTCCTAAAGCCCACATAACTTCACCTTCCAGAATGTCTTGCTCTGAGTGAGACACACCATAGTGGTTATCTGGCTTATTAAGATCTTTTTTGTACAGTTTCTCTGTGTATTCTTTCCATATCTTCTTGATCTCTTTTGCTTCTATAACATCTTTATTGTTAACAGTGTTATTCATCTCTTTAAATGTATATTGTTTATACAATTCAATTACAGAAAGTTTTGACTAGATTAAAAAAAAAAAGATTCAACTCTACCTTACCACAAGAAATATATTTCAACTGTAAAGACAAAAATAAATTAAAAATGAAAGTTTGGGAAATGAAAAAGAAATGTAACTGTATTAGTATCAATGTACCTACAACTAGAGCTACAAATTACAGGAAACAATAAATGATAGCACTGTAAGGAGAAATAAACATTTTAATAGCATTTACAGAGATTTCAATTCCTCTCTCTGTGTGTCAATAATTTAAGTAAGAGGTGGACAAACACAGCTGTCTTGAGGAACATTATCAACCAATTTGATCGATTAACATTTATGGATTATTTAATGATAGTAAAATGCACATTTTTCTCAGGTGAATGTAGAGATTTACAGACTTTATTATGGGTTACATAAGATGATTCAATAGATTTAAGCAGTTTATAATCAATACCATAAAACTCTAAAAAAATTCCCCAGTATTTAGGGACTAAACAATATGTTACAAAACAACCCATGGATCAAAGAGGAAAATTTTAAAAGGAAAGTAGAAAGGTGCCTTTTTGTTTTTGGTTTTTTTTTTCCTGAAAGAAAATGAAAACTCAAAAACAAGAATCTTAAGATGTATCAATTCAGATATGAAACTGACTTGAAAATAGAGCAGACCGAAACAGGATGCACAACAGTTGTGTAAATTAAACTCTTACATGAGAATGTACATTTACATGGCCAGTAATTATTACTGGAAGGTTGTGTAAGGATATTTTCATTTAAAGAGTTGAAATATAAGTTCTTAGAAGCACACCTAACTTTTCATTATTTACATTTTACAGTTGCACAAAAGTGTATATGCTTCATGAAAGTGAAAGTCTCTCAGTCATGCCCGACTCTTCGTGACCCCATGGATTGCATGTAGCCCACTAGGCTCCTCCATCCATGGGGTTCTCCAGGAAAGAATACTGGAGTGGCTTGCCATATCCTTCTCCAGGGGATCTTCCCAACCCAGGGACTGAATCCAGGTCTCCTGCACTGCAGTCAGTTGCTTTAAACTCTGAGCCACCAGGGAAGCTTCATAGTGTGTGGAAATTTATCACTTCCCTACTCAACAGTTTACATATGGTTGGATTCTTTGACACTCATTTGATGTCTTGATTTCATCTTTTGATATATTTGTTTTCAATATATTTTTGATTTTGGGAGAAAAGTAAAATACAAGCTATTTATCTTGAAATTGTGTAAGTTAAAATGACATAATTTGGCACTATAAATCAATATAAACATTCATGGAAATTTACCTTTTCAAAAGAAAAACATGCTCAAATGATTTTAGGTATAAACTCTGTTCTAATTTGGGCTTTTAAAACGTCTTTCTCAATAAACATGCACTTAAAAAATATGGACTCATTCAAAACTTCTTTGTGACTTTGTACAATGGGTGTTATTGTTTTTAACATATAATTGACGGTGCATAAACTGGAAAATTCTGGAAGAGATGAGAATATCAGACCACCTGACCTGCCTCTTGAGAAACCTGTATGCAGGTCAGGAAGCAACAGTTAGAACTGGACATGGAGCAACAGACTGGTTCCAAATAGGAAAAGGAGTACGTCAAAGCTGTATATTGTCACCCTGCTTATTTAACTTCTATGCAGAATACATCATGAGAAATGCTGGGTTGGAAGAAGCACAAGCTGGAATCAAGATTGCCAAGATAAATATCAATAACCTCAGATATGCAGATGACACCACCCTTATGGCAGAAAGTGAAGAGGAACGAAAAAGCCTTTTGATGAAGGTGAAACAGGAGAGTGGAGAGTGAAAAAGTTGGCTTAAAGCTCAACATTCAGAAAATGAAGATTATGGCATCTGGTCCCATCACTTAATGGGAAATAGGGAAAAAGTGGAAACAGTGTCAGACTTTATTTGGGGGGGCCTCCAAAATCACTGGAAGGAATGATGCTAAAACTGAAACTCCAGTACTTTGGCCACCTTATGCAAAGAGTTGATTCATTGGAAAAGACTCTGATCCTGGAGGGATTGGGGACAGGAAGAGAAGGGAACAACATAGGATGAGATGGCTGGATGGCATCACCAACTTGATGGACATGAGTTTGAGTGAACTCTGGGAGTTGGTGATGAACAGGGAATTCTGGAATGCTGCAATTCATGGCATTGCAAAGAGTCAGACATGACTGAGTGACTAGACTGAACTGAACTGAACTGATATACCTCATATACTTCAAAGTAGCTACAAACTAAAAATATATAAAAGATACACACACACACAAAAGAGAAAGGATCCCAAGCATAACACTGTATATAATAATCAAATCACAAGGGAAGAGAGAACACTGAGAAGAAAGAAACAATAAATGACTCTAGAAACAAGCAGAAAGCAATTACCAAAATGGTAATAAGTACATGTCTATCAACAATTCTTTACAATTTGAATAAATGACATGCCCCAATCAAAATGCAAATGTGGATGAATGGATAAGATAATATTCATAGGTATGCTGATTAATAGAGACTCATTTCAGATGTAAAGACAAATATGAACTGAAAGTGAAGGGATGGAAAAAGGTATTGCATACAAATGGAAATGAAAAGAAAAGGATGTGATGTACAGCATGATTAATATAATAATCATTGATAAGTAGGTAAATCTAGGAATTATCTACACAACAAAAATATTTATTTTCTTTTTATTTTGTGTCTATATGAATTGATGAATGGTCCCTTAATTTGTAGCAATCATATAATTATTTGTTAGTCAAATCATTATGTTATTCACCTTAAACAGTTCTATATGTCAATTGTATTTCACTAAAGCTGACTACAAGGAGATCCAACCAGTCCATCCTAAAAGAGATCAGTCCTGGGTGTTTGTTGGAAGGACTGATTCTAAAGCTGAAACTCCAATGGTTTGGCCACCTCGTGTGATGAGTTGACTCATTGGAAAAGACCCTGATGCTGGGAGGGATTGGGGGCAGTAGGAGAAGGGGATGACAGAGAACGAGATAGCTGGATGGCATCACCGACTCGATGGACATGAGTTTGAGTGAACTCCTGGAGTTGGTGATGGACAGGGAGGCCTGGTATGCTGTGATTCATAGGTCACAAAGAGTTGGACATGACTGAGTTACTGAACTGAACTGAACTGAAAGCTGGAAGGAAGAAGATAGACTAGTATAGGAAAAATTCCTCTATATGTGTCTTATAATCTTGAAAACAAATGTCCTGAAGTTCAAAAGTGAGGATTTGGAAGAAAATTAATTTCAATAAGAAACTAGCAACAAAGGGAATGGCATTCAACTCCAGAAAAAAGCAAGGGAATTTATTTAAGGGAAATGGTTAAAAATTAATTGCCATATGTTTACTACCAATTGTGTGATCTTTATTAATATTTGGGGGATATTAACTGAAAACAGTATGGCAATTTTTCAAAAAATTAAAAATAGAATTACATATAACTCAGCAGCTCCAATTCTGGGTATGTCCAAAACAATAGAGAGTAGAGTATGGAAGAAGCATTTAATACTCATGTTTACTGAAACATTGTTTACAATAACACAAAACTGGAAACAACCCAAATATCCATTGACAGATAATGAACAAACAAATGTGATCTATACTTTGTTGTTGTTGTTCTCACTAGTTCAATTCAGTCTCAAGTCGTGTCTGACTCTTCGCAACTCCAAAGAATGCAGCATGCCAAGCTTCCCTGTCCAACACCAACTTCTGGAACTTGTTTAAACTCATCTCCATTGAGTTGGTGATGCCATCCAGGCATCTCATCCCCTGTTGTCCCCTTCTCCTCCTGCCTTCAATCTTTCCCAGCATCAGTTATTCCCATTAGGTGGCCAAAATATTGAAGCTCAGCTTCAGCATCAGTCCTTCCAATGAATACTCAGGACTTATTTCCTTTATGATGGACTGATTTGATCTCTTTGCATTCAAGGGACTCTCAAGAGTCTTCTCCAACACCAAAGTTCAAAAGTATCAGTTCTTCATTGTCAGCTTTCTTTATAGTCCAGCTCTTACATCCATACATGACTACTGGAGAAACCATAGCTTTGGCTGGATGTACCTTTGTCATCAAGGTAATGTCTCTGCTTTTAATGTGCTATCTAGATTGGCCATAGCTTTTCTTCCAAGAAGCAAGCATCTTTTAATTCCATGGCTGCAGTCACCATCTGCAGTGATTTTGAAAACCAAGAAAATGAAGTCTGTCACTGTTTCCATTGTTTTCCCATCTATTTACCATGAAGTGATGGCACTTCATGCCATGATCTTAGGTTTGTGAATGTTGAGCTTTAAGCCATCTTTTTCACTCTCCTCTGTTTAGTCGCTAAGTTGTGTCCAAACTTTTTGCAACCGTATGGACTGTATCTTGCCAGGCTTCTCCTCTCCACAGAATTTCCCAGACAAGAATGCCAATGTGGGTTGCCATTTTCTTCTCCTGGATTCTTCCCAATCCAAGGATTGAACCTGCATCTCCTGCATTGGCAGGAAGAGTCTTTACAGCTGAGCCACCAGATAGGCCTCCAATCTATATATACAAAGGCACATCATTCATACTTAAAAGAAAATACTGACATATGTTACAACATAAATGAATCTTTAGGACATGTGCTAAGTAAAATAAACCAATCTTAGAGAGCCCCAAAATTAAATGATTTAATTTTAAATACTTTAATTCCTTAATGTTCAAATAAAACATAATATACAGATTATATACCTGAGAAGAAAGGATAAGATAAATTTTATAAGTTTCTGAGGAAAAAAATGCTATATTAGAGGCTCATTTTTTTGATAAACTTAATAATAAATACATACTTCTATATTCAGTCCTCTGTGCCTAAGTTCTTCATATAGGAATATAAACAACTATACTTAGATATGAAATTACTAATAGTATGCAAATAAGAAGATAGGTTGAATGGCATCACTGACACAATGGATATGCATTTGAGCAAACTCTGGGAGATAGTGAAGGACAGGGAAGCCTGGTATGCTGCAGTCCATGGGGTCACAAAAGGTCAAATATGACTTGGCAACTGAACAAAAATTGTAACATATATATAAAGAACATTCTATTCAAAACAAACAAAATACATATTTCTCACAAATACACATATAACATTCTCTAGGATAATTCACATGCTAGGACACAGTATAAGCTTTGTCAAAATTAAAAAGATTTGAATCATATCAAGTATCTTTTTGACTACAATGTTGTGAAGCTAGAAAAGATCAAGGAAAAAAAAAAACTAGAAAAATACAAACACATGAAAACTAAACAAATGCTATTAAACATCCAGTAAATCGCTAAAGAAATCAAAGCAGAAATAAAATATTACTTGGAGAGGAATGAAAGGAAAACATGATGATCCAAAATCTATGGAATTCAGGTAAAATCAGTTCTAAGACAAACATTTATAGCAATACAAGTTTACCTAAGGAAAGAAGGAAAATATCAAATAATCCCTTTAAGCTTACACCTAAAGGAACTAGACTCATGAAATGTTGAGCATAAATTAATAAAATAAAAAAATAAAAATAATAGAAAAGAGCAATAAAACTAAGAGCTGACTTTCTGAAAAGAATTTTTAATTCATAAACCTTTAAGCCAGACTCATCAAGAAAGAATGAGAGAGCAACCTAACAATATCAGAAATGAAAAAGGAGAAACACTTCAAAAATACTAAGATTAATGTGAGCAAATCTATGCCAAAAAGTGTATAACCTAATAGACAAACTTATACAAATGTTAAATTTCCCAGAACTAAACCAGGGAGAAATGGAAAATATGTGCAGGCCAATTACAGTAATGACATTGAACAGGTAGCTTAAAAGCTCCCAACAAATAAAAGCCCAGGACTATACGGCTTCTTAAATGAATTCTACCAAATTATTTGAGAAGAATAAACATAAATCCTTCTCAGATTATTCTATAAAATTTCAGAGGAAAGAACACTTACAAAATTATTCTATGAATCCAACATCACCCTGATACAGAAAACAGGCAAAGACATTACTAAAAAAGAAAATTATAGGCCAGTGTTGGTGTTAATCATAGAGAACCTGCCTGCCAAATACTGAAGCAACAGAGCACATCATCCTCTGAGACTTCAGATGACTGTAAAGTTTCAGGAATCAAAACTATTTGGTACTGACATAAAATACAGATATAGATCAATTGAACAAAAAGAGAGGCCAGAAATAGCAAACTTATAGTCAAATAAACTATTACAAAGGAAGTGAAAAATGAAGTAGGAGTATACAACAAAACCTAAATAATCTCTTCAATTAACAGTTCTGGAAAAGCTGGATAGTTACATGTAAGAAAATAAAATTAAAACATTTTCTCATCCCATATACAAAAATTTAAAAAAAAATCAATTGCCTAGAATATTTTGCTTGGAATAAAACATAGGCAGAATGACCTCTGATATAAATTATAAAAATGTCTTTTGGGAGATGACTCCTAAAGCAAAGAAAATAAAAGCAAAAACAAACAAGGTTTAATTAAACTTAAAAGCTTTGGAGACAAGAGAAATCCTTGACAAAGGACAAAGACAACCTCCTGAGTGGGAGAAAGTATTTATAAATTATATAATCATCTGTGGTTATTACTGATGGGGACACCAGTGGATGAAAGGAGAATTGGATGTGTATGTGTGCTTAGTTGCTCAGTTGTGTCGAACTATTTGTGACCCTTGGACTGTAGCCCACTAGGCTCCTTTGTCCACTGGGATTCTCCAAGCAAGAATACTAGAGTGGGTTGCCATGCTTCCATCCAGGGGATCTTGCCAAACTCAGGGATGGAACCCAGATCTCCTGCACTAAGGGTGAATTCTTTACCATCTGAGCCACCAGGGAAGCCAGACAATTGGATAAAGGTAGTCAAATGGTGAAAAGTGAAAGTGAAAGTGAAGTTGCTCAGTCGTGTCCAACCCTTTGTAACCTCGTGGACTGTAGCCTGCCAGGCTCCTCCGTCCATGAGACTCTCCAGGCCAGAATACTGGAGTGGGTTGTCATTTCCTTCTCCAGGGGCTCTTCCCAACCCAGGGATCGAACCCAGGTCTCCCACATTGCAGGCAGACGCTTAAACCTCTGAGCTTTCCTATTATATGAAAAACAAGAATTAGAGGTTCAATGTACAACATGGAAAAATATGACTAACACTGCTGTATGTTATATATGAAAGTCGTTGGGAGAGTAAAGCTGGAGAGTTCTCATCAGAATAAAAATATATATGTTCATAATTTTTTTTTAATTTTTTTATTTATACAATAGAGGTTCACTATTAGAAGACGCTTACTCCTTGGAAGAAAAGTTATGACCAACCTAGACAGTATATTCAAAAGCAGAGATGTTACTTTGCCGACTAAGGTCCATCTAGTCAAGGCTGTGGTTTTTCCTGTGGTCATGTATGGATGTGAGAGTTGGACTGTGAAGAAGGCTGAGCACTGAAGAATTGATGCTTTTGAACTGCGGTGTTGGAGAAGACTCTTGAGAGTCCCTTGGACTGCAAGGAGATCCAACCAGTCCATTTTGAAGGAGATCAACCCTGGGATTTCTTTGGAAGGAATGATGCTAAAGCTGAAACTCCAGTACTTTGGCCACCTCATGCGAAGAGTTGACTCATTGGAAGACTCTGATGCTGCCAGGAGAAGGGGACGACTGTGAATGAGATAGCCTAATGGCATCACGGACTCGATGGACATGAGTCTGAGTGAACTCCGGGAGATGGCGATGAACAGGGAGTCCTGGCATTCTGCGATTCATGGGGTCACAAAGAGTCGGACACGACTGAGCGACTGAACTGAACTGAAGCTTATTATGGCAATCATTTCATGTTACATATAAGTCAAATCATTATGCTGTATATCTTAAACTTATACAAGGTTGTATGTCAATTTTATCTCAATAAAACTGGATAAAAAATCCAAATAGACAACATTGAATCATTTTGCAAGAAGTGCCTAGAAAATAAAAACTTCATATACTGTTCATACAGAATAATAAAATGTTGAAGACTAACTTCAAAGAGTAATAAACTAGGAAAGATGTTTAATTCACTTCTATTGCATAATATACTAATAAATTGGCTAGCCATGAAGTAATAAAAAAGCAAAAGAAATAAAATTAAACATTGGAAAAGAAGACAAAGCAATCATTCAGTGATGATATGTAGGATTTAAGGGAAATCCAAATAGGTTTTCAGATAAACTACTATAATAATCTAGACATATTTCAGGTAAAATGTAATATAAAATCAATTTGACAACTCAAAAGGGAAATAATAAAGTATCACAGAAGCATTAAATACCTAACAATAAATCTGACCATAACAACCAAAAAGCAAGGCTTCTAATTCAGCACAGTAATTATTAAATAATGTAGATAAAAGAAACATACAAATACATAAAGTTAAATACAATGTGCATAGTTTTGAGGACTCAATATTTTTAAGACAGTGATTCTCCTCAAATAAATATTTGGATTCAAAACAATGTTAGTAAAAATCATTAACATTGTTGAGATTTTGAAACTCAAAATTTATGAGTTCTTTTTTATTCTTATAAAATTCATATGGAAATCAAAAGGATAACAACAGCCAGAAACATCTTAAGAAGAACAAGGTGAGGATACCTCTCCATCAAATATCCAGGTTTTTTAAAATTATATATAATTAACTTAGAGGAACGTTGATGCAATTAGTATAACAGAGATTATATATAGACTCAAGTTCATCCAGAGGTGGCTGTCTTAATCCACTTGATCTGAAATAACAAAAATACCTCATATAGGGTTGCTTAATCTACAAATGTTTATTCCTCATAGTCTTATCACTGTGTTCTCACATGATAGAAGGATCCATGGATCTCTCTGAGGTGTGTTTGATAAGGATGCTAATTCCATTAACAAGAGTTCTGCCCTCATGCTAATTGCCTCTTAAAGATCCCACTTTCAAATTTCATCATTTTGAGGATTTAGTTTTAACATTTAAATTTTGAGAAGATATGATAATTCATTCTATAACAATTCCTCCAGTTTTGCCTTTTCCAAGATGTCATAAGAATGCATTTCTTCATATGCATGTAATTCTTTGGTCTACTTCTTTAACTTATCAAAATGTATTTAATATTTATGCAAATTGTTGCACGGAAAAATAGCTCACAGGTTTTATTGCAAAACCATATTCCATGGGGAGCTATTGATATGAACAAAACTATGCACTTAAGAGGTGTCTTACAATGGAATGGAAGTGAAATTACAAACTTTTAAAGATTTGGATATTTATTTGTATGAGGAAGTTTTAAAACAATAAAATTCCAAGATTGTTTTCCTAAAATATTATTAGCTAAGGCAACTGCAAAATAAGTCAGCCTTAAAATAATCTCTTCTTTAGATACAGCACAATCAAAACTTGGACTTAATGGCTTTTACCCTACTATTCCTCTGCTGCCTTCCTTTGCTCTTCTATCTGTGCCCAAAACCTTTTTCCTGATTCACTAAACTCTTCTTCAGCTAGAAACTTCCAAAGTTAAACCACCTTCAAAATTGAATTTTTAATTCTTTTTGACTACGTTCAAGTAAATCTCAATGCAGACCTGACCCTTGCTGTTATGCTTTTTGATGACCTTAACACAGAATATCAGAATGTGTTAGTTGCTCAGTTGTCTGTGACTCTGTGACTCCATGGGCTGTAGCCCACCAGGCTCCCCTGTCCATGAAGTTCTCCAGGCAAGAATACTGAAGTGAGTTGCCATTGCCTTCTCCAGGGGATCTTTCTGACCAAGGATTGAATCCAGGTCTCCTGCATTGCAGGCAGATTTTTTTTTTTTTTTTTTACTATCTGAGAGACCAGGAAAGACCTAACAGATAGGGAAAACCTAAACAGACATAACAGGGATGACAGAAACATAATGGATTAAAAAAAAAAAAAAGGAATCTGAAATGAAATAAAGTCCTTTTGTCAGATCTCTAATCTCTAATTGAGCATTTAGAAAACTGTTGACACAAAAACAACTCAAAATAAGTTGATATTTTTGTCAGTTAATTCTCCTCTTTGTCATTAAGCATCAGAAGAAGTATCATTTTGAGGACACATGAAGATATGATAAGAAGAATAATCACTGGAAAAGCAATTGTTACACATATCTGAAGAGTACTTCGGCATTGGGAGATCGTGGACACCTGTGGCTGATTCATGTCAATGTATGGCAAAACAAATACAGTATTGTAATGTAGAATAAAGTATTGAAAAAATTAAAAAAGGAAAAAAATGAGGAGCAAAGCTTAATGAAGCTGCTTTAAGAAGAAAACAATTTTTGAATTTCTTCCTTTACTATCAAACATTTTAGGAGAATGTTCTCTGAATGCTAAAGCAAATCCTGTAGATTTGCATTGATACCAGCAACATAATATCTGTAAGCCCTCATGACCTCACAATCTATCCTTCATTGTCAATTTTGCAGGCTGTAGTTATTTCTAATAACTCGTGAGCTATTCTCTAATCTCAAATCATAACTGTTACCCTTAGATCCTGGGCTAAGGAACATTTTTTTTCCATTTTGACACCAGATCTATTAAAATAAGTAACAATCTACTATGTAAATAAAATTGTCAAATAAATACTCTCCATGATGTCCTTAAAAAAAAAATCCATGATTCTCCTTTTCATAGTCAGATTACAGTTAACTTGGATGTTGACTTGTATATATATTTGTGTCTACATCAAGGCTAAATTCAAGATTTCCATAAAATGATAGATTCATTGTGACCAAAATTTCCATTAAGATTGTCAGAATCAGTAGGTGGTGAATGTAATAAGTTTCAGATCAACCCACAAATTCTACCTAAGTAGAATAATACTTTCTAAAATTGGCAGCTAATAAATACTAAAATTAGTAATAAAAAATCTAATGGAGAAACAATTAACCATGCAATGCACCAACCATAGTGAACTCATTCTTCCTGTCAAAAAAAAAAAAAAAAAAAACAATAAACAAGGACATTGCTTTGCTAAGGACTTTAGAGCCACAAGCATGTAACTATCTTCTACTTCCCTGTGATATTCAGCCCAATGTCATTTTATCTTCACCACTTGAAGCCAAATATTCTAGCATTATAGAATCTGTGTTCTGTTTCGTTAGTCAGCTAATGGATTGAGATAGTTAAAATTTGAATTTCCTAGGCAAGCAACAAAATACCTGAGTAACTATGCTATATATGTTTATTAAAGTGCTTTCCTATCCTTCACATGTCCATAGACACAAACATAAAGTGAGATTCTCCTAAAGGAAATGGAAACACACACCAGTGTTCTTCCCTGGAGAATCCCGTGGACAGGGTGCAAAGAGTCAGACTTGACTGAGTGACTGAGCACAGACTTTCCTAATGAGTATCTACTTTTGTCCAATAAAGAGATGAGTAATTTTGGTTATGTGATACAGATAAGATTAACTTCAAGTGTGATTATATCTAATCTGCTTATTGCTTTAGCTTAGAAGGGATTTTTCATTTCCAAATAAACATTAAAATTTAATTGAAAATAAGTGCATTACTTTTGACAATTGATCTTGAAGAATAAAAACAGTTAGAACCAGACATGGAACAACAGACTGATTCCAAATAGGAAAAGGAGTATGTCAAGGCTCTATATTGTCACCCTGCTTATTTACTTATATGCAGAGTACATCATACCAAATGCAGGGCTGGATAAAGCACAAGCCAGAATCAAGGTTGCAGGGAGAAATATCAATAACCTCAGATATGGAGATGACATTACCCTTATGGCAGAAAGAGAAGAAGAAGTAAAGAGTCTCTTGATAAAAGTGAAAGAGGAGAGTGAAAAAGTTGGCTTAAAACTTAACATTCAAAAACTAAGATCATGGCATCCGGTCCCATCACTTCATGGCAAATAGATGTGGAAACAGTGGCTGACTTTATTTTTTGGCTTCCAAAATCACTGCAGATGGTGATTGCAGTCATGAAAATAAAAGACACTTACTCCCTGGAAGGAAAGTTATGACTAACCTAGACAGCATATTAAAAAGCAGAGACATTACTTTGCCAACAAAGGTCCATCTAGTCAAGGCTATGGTTTTTCCAGTGGTCATGTATGAATGTGAGAGCTGGATTGTGAAGAAAGCTGAGCGCTGAAGAATTGATACTTTTGAACTGTGGTGTGGAGAAGACTCTTGAGAGTTCCCTGGACAGCAGGGAGATCCAACCACACCATCTTACAGGAAATCACTCTGCATATTCATTGGAAGGATTGATGTTGAAGCTGAAACTCCAATACTTTGGCCACCTGTTGTGAAGAGCTGACTCATTAGAAAAGACCCTGATGCTGAATAAGATTGAAAGCAAGAGGAGAAGGGGATGGCAGAGAATGACACGGTTGGATGGCAACATTGACTTGGTGGGCATGAGTCTGAGCCAGCTATGGGAATTGGTGAAGGACAGGGAAGCCTGGCATGCTGCAGTCCATGGGGTTCCAAAGAGCCAAACACAAGTGAGTGAATGAACTGAACTGAATCCTAAAGAAATAAATTATTCACCTTTAAGATTAGCATTTATTTACATCTTCCTGGCTTTGTTTACCAAGAATCAATTAAGATGTTCTCCCAAACACACTACTGAAGGCAATAGGTGCCTACTTTTCTGAAATAGTCATACTTCCATAGTCCTAAGTCATGTTAACAAATATTTTACTTAGGAGCTGAAATATTAATGGGGTGCTGTGATTTAACATTAGCTTTTCACTACTCCATTCTGTGCAACTTCCTAATTATCATAGACAACCAGGATATATTTTGACATATATTTTCCCCAACTCAGAAAAAAGTGATCACTAGATAGTTTGATTCCATTCAAATAAAGGCCTCAATACGAGATTTAAAACAATACTTTTGGATGGCCTATTTCTGTTCTTGAGCCTCATTATATCATGGTTTACAGGAGGCATGGAGAGTGGGAAAAATCAAGCATGTCACGATTGACAAAGGTAGATACTGAATGTTGGTAAGCTTATAGAAATTCTCACCCATGGAGTTTGTGAAACCAAGAGTCATCTTTTAAAAATCAGAGTAGCCTAGAAACATATTAGTTTTATTTATATTTTTAATTTTTAATTTATATTCTTGCTTACATATGATTTTCAATACTATTAATAAAATCCAGAAAACATAAAAACAAAAAATTATGATAATTAAAATATCTGGAGGGCTGAGAATAGGATTTGTAGCCATAGGTTAATTGGGGAATCTCAGTTCCTGATTTGAGTTAGACTAAAAATTCTTATGGTAATCTTTTCCTAAATATTTACCTATATTATAGTGTTTAAGTATGCAATCTTCAAATCTTTAAATTCAATTTATTTCCTATTGTCCAATTAATTACTCCAACATAAAAATATTCTACAAAGTACAAAAATATGCTATACATAGTATTTGAAATAGCCAACCCTGGAATCCTGAAGTCTTCTCATGACTCTTCAGACCATGGTGTGAATTGAACTGCTCACTGACCCAGTCCAATTTCAGCTTGGGATAAGAAGGACTATAACTGGAACAGAGAATTGAGCAGATATGTTCACAGATTTATTTAAGAATGTAGATCATCTATATCAGCATGACATGATGTTGTGTTTTCTAGCAAACTTTTGTATGAAAAAGATAAAACAATGAATAACAACTATTCTTTATGGAAATTCTTACACATAGACTTATCAGACATCTTTGTCTACTGACTTGGAGAACTTGGCAACAATTTAACTACAGCAGACTCCTCAAGACTCACTTATGCACCTTAAGACTCACTTAAAGATAATCTTTTTATTGTGTCTGCCAAATATATCTTAAACAATTAAAAATATATATATCACAAACTTGTCCAATCCTAATAAGTTCTCCACCTTGAAACTTTAATTCTTACAGGTCCAAATTTAAAAGTACTATAAATTTCCCACTTCTTTTTCCCCTTTTTCCCCTTTTGAGACACTGTCAAAATGTCAAGATAGTGTGTCCTTTTAATGAAGTAAATTCTAATAAATTTATTATTTTATTAATAATTCTTTTGATTATATTTCAGATGAGTTCAACAGTTTTCATGTATAAGAGAGACCTGGGGAAAAAAAAATAAATTATGAAACATAAATTCTACTACTAATTTTGTGTTCATTAACGTTATGGACCTCAATATTCTCATTTCTAAGGTAAGAGTCAGTGCAGACCTTTTCTGTTTCTTTTTATTATATTTCAAGAAATTTATTAATAGGGACAGGGATTTTCATGATCAGACACATAGAAAGATATAACGTGCTCAGTCGTGTCCAACACTTTGGACCCCATGGACTGTATCCCACCACGTTCCTCTGCCCATGGAATTTTCCAGTTAGAATACTGGAGTTGGGTGCCATTTCTTTCACCACAGGATCTTTCCTACCCAGGGATTGAACTTGTGTCTTCTTTCTCCTGCATTATATGTTTCACATATTATATATATATATATATATATATATATATATATATATATATTTCATATATATCATGTGTGTATTATAGATTCAGTACACCTATTCTGATGGCTGATGCCTCAAATTACATTTCCATTTCATATTTAAATTAGTCTTATTTTTGTGGCATTCTGTTTAGTAGTTCTTAACCATGATATTTACAGGATTTATGTATTACTTTCTACATTCCTAATGTGAATAAAACAGAAAGCTCAGATACTAAACAAATATACACAATTCATTTCCTTAACTTCTCCTTTCCCAAGGGAAACTCTTTTGCTTAAAAAAATTAAACACTATAAAAAAATAACAAAAATTGACCTCACCTATAGACAATAATGGATATTGTAACTTGCACTAAATTCTCCACAGTCAGATTATGAAAAATGCTTTGGGACTCCTAATGTCTTGATATTAGAAACTTCTCAGGAGCGCAAAATCTCTTTTGCTAGAAGCATTCTCTGAAAATGCCTTTTAAGTGTTTTTTTACCTATAGACTCAGACTTCATTATTCTTTTCTCTAGGCAGTAAGAAATTTGAACATGTACTTTTTATCATATTGAGGCTGGGAATAATTTTCTTGAATATGTAAATATTGGCAAAAAAGGTAACTACCCTATCTAAATTGTACTTACTTCTGTAAATCAGTCAACCAAATATGCAACATTTTTGTTCACTATGAAGATATAGTTATTATGAGTACCTTACTGGGAGAAAAATCAATAAATTTAAATAAGAATATCCCTCAAACAGGTAACCCCTGAGTTAGAAAGAATAGAAATATAAATAATTAGCGTCTTTTTAGAAAAAAAATATAGTAATGAAACACCAACAGAATATAGTGTTTTAAGATAAATGATAGTCAATTTGGAAAGTAGGTATAGAAATTCCAGAACTGTGGATTAAATAGGTCAATGAGACTTCATAAGAAAGTGGTGGAAAGATTAAACAGAATTTGAATAGACAAAGGGAAGTGCAAGCGGGAGATAATAGCATATACATAACCACAGTTGTGGGCATGGAGGAGATAGCTTTGGAAGCAAAGGATGACAATATAGGCAAAATAAGATATAAAAAGTAACATTTTGATTTTTTTCATTAGTGTAACATAGTAGCTCGGTTAAGTCCCCAAAATGGTATTTTTATATTGTTTAACATAGATTTGTGTAGACTTTCTTTAATATCAAGTGTTATTCTTATTACAAAAAGAATAAATACTTTCTATGAAAAGATCAAGTGATACAGATACATATACAATAGAAAGCATAGCTTCCTGCATCTCATCAACAAGAGTTACCTACTCTTAACTCTTTGGAGTATACTATATTAATAGGATAGAGAATCTTTTTGTACAGACTAGTTTATATTAGTGATTTGTTGCTTTCATTAACATGAAACATATTCTGAAATTACCTTTTCACCACATGTTCGTATACATTGTTCTACTTTTTGCCTTTAAACACACACGCATATATACTAAATGAGATCACATTTTTCTGTATTTTCCCACATTAACAATATTTATAAACTTTTTCTTTGTCATCTTTACTTAGCTACAAGACAACTATCAACATTTTAAAATAGTTGTGAAAGTTGTGTTTATCCAATATCTCAATAATACCAGTAATGCAACTCTGAGCATTTATCTTTGCATACTTTTATAAATAGTTCTATGAAATATATGTCTATTTTGGGAGATTAGGATTGATGTATATACACTGTGTGTGTGTGCTAAGTCACTTCAGTGATGTCCAACTCTTCGCAACCCCATGGACTGTAGCCTGCCATGTTCCTCTGTCCATGGGATTTTCCAGGCAAGAATCCTGGAGTGGGTTGCAGTTCCCTCCTCTGGGATATATACACTACCATGTATAAAATAGGTAATTAGTGGGAACCTGCTGTATAACACAGGGAGCTCAACTCTGTGTGATCATATATATATGTAAAGAACCCATCTGTCAATGCAGAAGACATAAGAGACACGGGTTTGATCCCTGTGTCAGGAAGATCCCCCTGGAGGAGGCCATGACAACCCACTCCAGTGTTCTTGCCTAGAGAATCCAATGGACAGAGCAGTCTTTTGGGATAGAGTCCATAGAATCTCAAAGAGTCAGACATGACTGAAACAACTTAGTATGCATGCACACACATATACATTTAATTTAAATTCAAAAATTGAATAAAAAAAATGAGACAACTTGTTTCATGTCTCTGAGGAATACGTTGTAGCATTATTGTCTTTAACATGTGCTGGTTAATTAGTTGCTACTTTTTATTAGATGCTTATTATAGAAAAGACCGTATGTTAATTTTTTAATATAAATTGATCCATAATACTCATAAAAGCTCTAAGATATGTCATCTTTCTTCAGATGAGGAAACTGAAGCACAGGGATAGTAGAAATAGCTAAGTCACACAAGTGGTACATGGTAGAACATGGATTCCCGCCCAGTTTGTCTCTACAATCTTCCTTTTAACTACAATTCCAGTATGGTATTGGCATGCAACCTCAGTTTTAGGACAAATGAAAAGTATCCCTCCTTCCAATCTCCCTCTTTTATCCTCTTGTCCACCTCTATCTACTTCCTTCCTCTCCTCTTCCATGTATAACTCTGTGACCACCTCTGAGCGGTCCAGACTTCAGAGTGCACACAAGAAAGTGGTTACGGGCTAACTTGCTTTTCCCTCTTTTGATTCCACCTCATCCCATTCCACTCACCTCTAACTACTCCCTCCCTCTTCTCTCCTCCAAGTAACTCACCCATCCTCTAGAGACGACCCTCAAGGTGGAGAAACCTATCATCATTAACCTAGATGTTTTAACATTAGTGCTGAATAGATGGAGAAATCATGAGGCTATTGTAAAAATAAATCTGAAAACCAGAATCAGGAGGTGTAAGTCCAAATCCTGAGATCATCAAAGAATTCCTGAATACAGGGAACATTATCCAAGTAGAGCTCATCAAACGCCTTCATACCTATACTGAAATTGAGCACTGCCCAAGGGCCAAGAAGCTCCAGAGCAAGACATACCACGCAAATTCTCCAGCAACACAAGAACAAGCCCATGAGCTTCAATACACAGGCAACTCAAAATACTCCAAAACCATTGACATCTCATAACCCATTACTTCACACGTCACAGCACTCCAGAGAGAGGAAATCCAGATCCACCCACCAGAACTCCAACACAAGCCTCCCTGATCAAGAAACTTTGACAAGCCACTGATATAACCCCAAACACAGAGAGGAAGCTCTATAAAAAGAAAACTCCACAAATTCCCAGAATATAGAAAAGCCACCACAAATGCAGCAATATAACTAGGATGAAGAGACAGAGGAATACCCCGCAGGTAAAGGAACAGGAGACATGCCGACCAAACCAAACAAAAGAGGAAGAGATAAGGAATCTACCTGAGAAAGAATTCTGAATACTGATAGTGAAAATGATCCAAAATCTTGAAATCAAAATGGAATCACAGATAAATAGCCTGGGGTCAAGGATTGAGAAGATGCAAGAAAGGTTTAACAAGGACCTAGAAGAAATAAAAAGAGTCAACATATAATGAACAATGCAATAAATGAGATCAGAAACACTCTGGAGGCTACAAATAGTAGAATATCGGAGGCAGAAGATAGGATTAGTGAAATAGAAGATAGAATGGTAGAAATAAATGGATCAGCGAGGGAAAAAGAAAGACGAATTAAAAGAAATGAGGACAACCTCAGAGACCTCCAAGACAATATGAAACGCTCCAACATTCGAATTATAGGAGTCCCAGAAGAAGAAAACAAAAAGAAAGACCATGAGAAAATACTTGAGGAGATAATAGTTGAAAACTTCCCTAAAATGGGGAAGGAAATAATCACCCAAGTCCAAGAAACCCAGAGAGTGCCAAACAGGATAAACCCAAGGCGAAACACCCCAAGACATATTTTAATCAAACTAACAAAGACCAAACACAAAGAACAAATATTAAAAGCAGCAAGGGAAAAACAACAAATAACACACAAGGGGATCCCCATAAGAATAACTGCAGATCTTTCAATAGAAACTCTTCAGGCCAGGAGGGAATGGCAAGACATAATTAAAGTGATGAAAGATAATAACCTTCAGCCAAGACTACTGTACCCAGCAAGGATCTCATTCAAATATGAAGGAGAAATCAAAAGCTTTACAGACAAGCAAAAGCTGAGAGAATTCAGCACCACCAAACCAGCTCTCCAACAAATACTAACGGATAGACTTCAGAAAGGAAACACAAAAAGGACGTATAAACCCGAACCCAAAACAATAAAGTAAATGGCAACAGGAGCATACTTATCAATAATTACCTTAAATGTAAATGAGTTGAATGCCCCAACCAAAAGGCAAAGACTGGCTGAATGGATACAAAAACAAGATCCCTATATATGCTGCCTACAAGAGACCCACCTCAAAACAACGGACACATACAGACAAAAAGTGAAGGGCTGGAAAAAGATATTCCATGCAAATAAAGACCAAAAGAAAGCAGGAGTAGCAATACTCATATCCGATAAAATAGACTTTAAAACAAAGGCTGTGAAAAGGGACAAACAAGGCCACTACATAATGATTAAAGGATCAATCCAAGAAGAAGATATAAGAATTATAAATATATATGCACCCATCATAGGAGCACCGCAATATGTAAGACAATTGCTAACAAGCATGAAAGGGGAAATTAATAACAACACAATAATAGTGGGAGACTTTAATACCCCACTCACACCTATGGACAGATCAACTAAGCAGAAAATTAACAAAGAAACACAAACATTAAACGGTACAATTGACCAGTTAGACCTAATTGATATCTATAGGATACTTCACCCCCAAAACAATGAATTTCATCTTTTACTCAAGTGCACACGGAACCTTTTCCAGGATAGATCACATTCTGGGTCATAAATCTAACCTTGATAAATTCAAAAAAATTGAAATTATTCCAAGAATCTTCTCTGACCATAATGCACTAAGGTTAGATCCCAATTTTAGGAGAAAAACTATTAAAAACTCCAACATTTGGAGGCTGAACAACACCCTTCTGAATAATCAACAAATCACAGAAGAAATCAAAAAGAAATCAAAATATGCATCGAAACGAATGAAAATGAAAACACAACTACACAGAACCCTTGGGACACTATAAAAGCAGTCCTAAGAGGAAAGTTCACAGCAATACAGGCATACCTCAAGAAACAAGAAAAAAGTCAAATAAATAACCTAACTCTACACCTAAAGCAACTAGAAAAGGAAGAAATAGAGAACCCCAGAGTTAGTAGAAGGAAAGAAATCCTAAAAATTAGGGCAGAAATAAATGCAAAAGAAACAAAAGAGACCATAGCAAAAATCAACAAAGCAAAAAGCTGGTTCTTTGAAAGGATAAATAAAATTGACAAACCATTAGCCAGACTCATCAAGAAACAAAGAGAAAAAAATAAAATCAACAAAATTAGAAATGAAAATGGAGAGATCACAACAGACAACTCAGAAATACAAAGAATCATAAGAGACTACTATCAGCAATTATATGCCAATAAAATGGACAACTTGGAAGAAATGGACAAATTCTTAGAAAAGAACAATTTTCCAAAACTGAACCAGGAAGAAATAGAAAATCTTAACAGACCCATCACAAGCATGGAAATTGAAACTGTAATCAGAAATCTTCCAGCAAACAAAAGCCCAGGTCGAGACGGCTTCACAGCTGAATTCTACCAAAAATTCCGAGAAGAGCTAACACCTATCTTACTGAGCTATTCCAGAAAATTGCAGAGGAAGGTAAACTTCCAAACTCATTCTATGAGGCCACCATCACCCTAATACCAAAACCTGACAAAGACACCACAAAAAAAGAAAACTACAGGCCAATATCACTGATGAACATAGATGCAAAAATCCTCAACAAAATCCTAGCAATCAGAATCCAGCAACACATTAAAAAGATCATACACCATGACCAAGTGGGCTTTATCCCAGGGATGCAAGGATTCTTCAATATCTGCAAGTCAATCAATGTAATTCATCACATTAACAAACTGAGAAATAAAAATCATATGATTATCTCAATAGATGCAGAAAAAGCCTTTGACAAAATTCAACATCCATTTATGATAAAAACTCTCCAGAAAGCAGGAATAGAAGGAACATACCTCAACACAATAAAAGCTATATATGACAAACCCACAGCTAACATTATCCTCAATGGCGAAAAATTGAAACCATTTCCCCTAAAGTCAGGAACAAGACAAGGGTGTCCACTTTCACCACTACTCTTCAACATCATACTGGAAGTCTTGGCCACAGCAATCAGAGCAGAAAAAGAAATACAAGGAATCCAAATTGGAAAAGAAGTAAAACTTTCACTGTTTGCAGATGACATGATCCTCTACATAGAAAATCCTAAAGACTCGACCAGAAAACTACTAGAGCTAATCAATGAATATAGTAAAGTTGCAGGATATAAAATCAACACTCAGAAATCCCTTGCATCCCTATACAATAATGATGAGAAAGTAGAAAAAGAAGTTAAGGAAACAATTCCATTCACCATTGCAACAAAAGAATAAAATACTTTGGAATATTCATACCTAAAGAAACTAAAGACCTATATATCAAAAACTATAAAACACTGATGAAAGAAATCAAAGAGGACACTAATAGATGGAGAAATATACCATGCTCATGGGTCAGAAGAGTCAATATAATGAAAATGAGTGTACTACCTAAAGCAAACTACAGATTCAATGCAATTCCCATCAAGCAACCAGCAGTATTTTTCAGAGAACTAGATCAAATAATCTCAAGATTTGTATGGAAATACAAAAATCCTCGAATAGCCAAAGCAATTTTGAGAAAGAAGAATGCAACTGGAGAAATCAACTTGCCTGACTTCAGGCTCTACTACAAAGCCACAGTCATTAAGACAGTATGGTACTGGCACAAAGACAGAAGTATAGATCAATGGAACAAAATAGAAAGCTCTGAGGTAAACCCACACACCTATGGACACCTTATCTTCGACAAAGGAGGCAAGAATATACAATGGAGTAAGACAGTCTCTTTAACAGGTGGTGCTGGGAAAACTGGTCAACCACTTGTAAAAGAATGAAACTAGACCCCTTTCTAACACCATACACAAAAATAAACTCAAAATTGATTTAAGAACTAAATGTAAGACCAGAAACTATAAAACTTCTAGAGGAGAACATAGGCAAAACACTCTCTGACATAAATCACAGCAGGATCCTCTATGATCCAACTCCCAGTATACTGGAAATAAAAGCAAAGATAAACAAATGGGATCTAATAAAAATTAAAAGCTTCTGCACAACAAAGGAAACTATAAGCAAGGTGAAAAGACAGCCTTCTGAATGGGAGAAAACAATAGCAAATGAAACAACTGACAAACAACGAATCTCAAAGATATATAAGCAACTTATGCAGCTCAACTCCAGAAAAATAAATGATCCAATAAAAAAATGGTCCAAAGAACTAAATAGGCATTTCTCCAAAGAAGACATACGGATGGCTAACAAACAC
Source organism: Nanger dama (assembly GCA_917880005.1). Lineage (NCBI taxonomy): Eukaryota > Metazoa > Chordata > Mammalia > Artiodactyla > Bovidae > Nanger > Nanger dama. The sequence continues at coordinate 12,218,229 of CAKJTW010000014.1, forward strand.
ATGAAAAGATGTTCAACATCACTCATTATCAGAGAAATGCAAATCAAGACCACAATGAGGTACCATTTCACACCAGTCAGAATGGCTGCGATGCAAAAGTCTACAAGCAATAAATGCTGGAGAGGATGTGGAGAAAAGGGAACCCTCTTACACTGCTGGTGGGAATGCAAACTAGTACAGCTATTACGGAAAACAGTGTGGAGATTTCTTAAAAAATTGCAAATAGAACTGCCTTATGACCCAGCAATCCCCCTGCTGGGCATACACACCGAGGAAACCAGAATTGAAAGAGACACATGTACCCCAATGTTCATTGCAGCGCTGTTTATAATAGCCAGGACATGGAAGCAACCTAGATGTCCATCAGCAGATGACTGGATAAGAAAGCTGTGGTACATATACACAATGGAATGCTACTCAGCCCTTAAAAAGAATAAATTTGACTCAGTTCTAATGAGATGGATGAAATTGGAGCCGATTATACAGAGTGAAGTAAGCCAGAAAGAAAAACACCAATACAGTATACTGACACGTACATATGGAATTTAGAAAACAGTAATGATGACCCTATATGTGAGACAACAAAGAGACATAGAGGTATAGAGTGGACTTTTGGACTCTGAGGGAGAGGGAAAGGGTGGGATGGTTTGGGAGAATGGCAATGAAACATGTATATTTTCTAGTAAGAAACGAAGCGCCAATCTATGTTCAATGTAGGATGCAGGATGCATGGGGCTGATGCACGGGATGATTCAAGTAGAGGATGTGGGGTGGGAGGTAGGAGGGGGCTTCGGCATTGGGAGATTGTGTTCACCTATGGCTGATTCGTGTCAATGTATGGCAAAACAAATACAGTATTGTAATTTAAAAATAAATAAATTTAATAATTAAAAAATAAAAAAAAAAGCATACATTTTGACAAGGGTTGGCTGCTACTTTAACAAGAAGGTTGTTAATAGTCAGGAGGAGCAGATTCACCATTAAAGAGTTAAGCACTTTCTAGGTATTAGAAAATGCTAGAATTTGGGCTCATAAAATCTTCTACATATATTTAACTGTCTGAAGTCCTGTTCTGTAAACTTTTCTCAGATCGCAGAGTGACTCATTCCTGACCTCCACTATGACCTCTTTTCAGGATGTATTGAAGGCCAGTGACTGCAGTAGGTAGTGACTTAATCCTTGTAGAGGCAGATGGCAAGTGTCGATTTTTAGTTGTCATATCCTGTTTATAAGGTCACAAGTTAGCATGTTTCATGTGTATATGTCTATGATAGCATATATATAAGTACAAGCTATAAGTGAAAATCACTCAGTGGTGCCCAACTTTTGTGACCCCATGGACTATACAGTCCATGGAATTCTCCAGGGCAGAATATTGGAGTAGGTAGCTGTTTCCTTCTCCAGGAGATCTTGCCAACCCAGGGATTGAACCTAGGTCTCCTGCATTGCAGACAGATTCTTTACCAGCGAAGCCACAAGGGAAGTCCAAGAATGCTGGAGTAGGCAGCCTATCCCTTCTCCCGCAGATCTTTCTGACCCAGGAATCAAACTGGGTTCTCCTGCATTATAGGCAGATTCTTTACCAACTCAGCTACCAGGAAGCTATATATACATGTCATATATATATATATAATACACACACACACACACACACACACACACATATGTATATATATATATGATGTGTAAATATATATTATAAAGCCATATATAGTGTGTGTGTGTGTGTGTGTGTGTGTGTGTGTGTGTGGATGTCTTTGCCTGTGTTCATATGTGTTTTAAAGTGTCCACCTTTGAATCACAGATTCACTCATTGCAAAATCAGCAGCTAGTGCAACAGTTTGCATAGGTTGCCCAAGGCTCAAATGCAGCAGCATAAAAGCATAGTGTAGAACAGGGTATATCTGCACATGCAGTGAGATTTGCCATAGAAGAGTGATCTCAAAATAAGGAGATCTTCTGACTACTCTTCCACTGCAAAGAGAGAAGTTGTTATCATTATTCTGGAATCTATCTGGGGAAGGAAAGGGCTATGTCTTTACTTGTAAGTTAGTGAAGGCCTAAGTTAGTTGTTTATGAGGAGAAAATAACTTTTAAAGTGAATATATCATACCAAGTTCTAGATATTTGTAAATGAATGCCTTACTTTGAGAAAAAAAAAGAAAAAGAATGACAGCAGTAAGAACTTCAGAGTTTCTATATCCAGGATTTGCGGGAATGACAGTGCCATTAGAAAAGTAACTAAGAGGCTTGTCTTGATAAGGCATTTTTGGGAATATTCTTATTTTTACTAAGTTTGGAGGGTTTGTGGTCTGATAATATTTATAGGGGGAATTCCTTCTCCCTCTGCCATGTAACATTCTTTTGAGGAAACTGAGGTACAATTGAAATTTAAGCAAAAAGAATTACTAAACTTCTATAAAATTTAGAGGCCTGGATGACAAATACAACAGCAAGTTATTTTAATCAATGTTCTCAGTTCTGTAAACATTGCTATAAATCAGCTAAAATGAATAATGTGGTAGTTTGTTATTAAAATTCACTTTTAAGTATATTAGCTGAAAGAAAAAAAAAGAAACATGATGACTTCACATGGAAATAACAAGTTAATCTAAACTGCAACTCACTGAGTAAGCTCATTATTGATTCTTAGTTGCTGTAAGATAGCTCCCCTTCATAGTGAAAAAAAAAATTCCTTTTTAATAATAAACATACTAGAGTCTCATATCATTTCTAAGTTTATATAATTATGTTTCTTCTTTGTAAGAAGGGATGAAAAACAGAAATGTAATTTCTTTTGAAATGAGTATTTAAGTGAGGAAAAAATATCCAAAGGTGAGAGAGTAAAGAAATAAATAAAAGAAAGATACTGAAATTTTCTTTAGAAGATAGGCAAATATAAAGAGAGACTTGATGCCCTACAGATAATTATAGCAGGAGAAAATCTGGAGGTTTGGAAGCAAGCTGACATGCATAGTGTCTTAGGTGACATGAGGCAGATGAGTTCAAAGATTGAAATAAGAAGATTTACTTGGATTAATAGTATAGACAGAAAAGTTCCTAAAGTAGAAAAAAATGAATAGGACAGTATCAAGAGAAAACTAGGGAAAGGTAGGATAGGAATTGTATGTTTTTGTGTATACATCTGTGTGAATGTTTGCATGCTCAGTCGCTTCAGTTGTATCCAACTTTTTCTTGATCCTATGGACTATATCCCGTCAGGTTTTTCTGTCCATGAAATTCTCCAGGCAAGAATACTGGAGTGAGTTGCCCTGCCCTCCTCCAAGGGATCTTCCCAACACAGGGATCAAACTCATGTCTCCTGCATTGTAGGTGAATTATTTATCTACTGAGCCACCTGGGAAACCCACATATGTGTGGGAGAGTGTAATTTGCATAGTGTATATGATTTCTAGAGGAATCATAACAAACCACCACGAAGTATGTGTGTTTTAAAACAGCAGAAATTTGTTGTCTCATCATTTGGGAGGCTTGAGGTCCAAAATTAAGACATCAGCAAGGCCATGTTCTCCCTGAAACCTGTATGGAAAAACTGTTCCTTGCCTCTTTATAGTTTCTGATGGCTTGCCTGTAATGCTTTGCATTCCTGGCTTGTATTTGCACAACTTCCATCTATACCTCTCCCATTGCATGGCATTCTCTCCTCATGTGTCTGTTTCTCTTCCATTCTGATTATCATGACACAAGCTATATTGGGCTAAAGACCCACGCTACTGCATTATGACTTAAAATTAACTTAATTTATATTTCAGCATTTGTATTTCTAAATAATGCCACATTTGAGATCTAGAGATTAAGGGAACATTTTTGGGAACATAACATTTTTGGGAACATAGTATAACCCATGATATGTAGGAAAGAAGTATCCATTGATGAAGAGTCCCATGTTCTTCCAGATACCACCATTAAAGCATGCATATGGTACTGTACTGATATTAGTTATTATATATATGGATTGGGGAACTATTTATCAATTATCATTTTAAGATGACCTAACACCAGTTGTTGGAGAAGGAAATGGCAACTCACTCCAGTGTTCTTGCTTGGAGAATCCCAGGGACGGGGGAGCCTGGTGGCTGCCATCTATGGGGTCACACAGAGTCAGATACAGCTGAAATGACTCAGCAGCAGCAGCAATAGTAGTTGTAGTAATTTTGTTCTATGAAGTATCTTAAATGCATTAGTATGCAAAGATATTGAATACAACATGGTATGAGGTACAAAAAAAAATGTAAAACATTAAGTAAAATTATTAAATACACAATAGTCTTACTAATAAGAAAGATTTTGTAGTCATTAAAATGTAAGCAAAATAGTTATCATAAAGATTATGTCTAATGTTACAAAGTGAAAAAAATAAAAATTATGTACACAATATAATTCTACAGTTGTTATTCTGCCGCTAACTAGTATTAAACCCTGTGTGATCCTATGGACTACAGCACTCCAAGCTCCTCTGTCCTTCAATATATCCCAAAGTTTGCTCAAATTCATGTCCATTGATTCATAGAAGATAATTAACCACCTCATTTTCTACCACCCCCTTGCCATTTTGCTTTCAATCTTCTCCAACTTCACAGTCTTTTCCAATGAGCTGACTCTTTGCATCAGGTGGCCAAAGTGTTGGAGCTTCAGCATCAGTCCTTCCAATGATGATTCAGGTTTGATTTCCTTTAGGATTGACTGATTTGATCTCCTTTCAGTCCAAAGAACACTCAAGAGTCTTTCCAAGTACAGAAGTTCAAAAGTATCAATTCTTTCACACTCAGACTTCTTTATGGTCCAACTCTCACATCCATACATGACTACTGGAAAAACGTCAACATTCTAGGAATCAGCGAACTAAAATGGACTGGAATGGGTGAATATAACTCAGATGACCATTATATCTACTACTGTGGGCAGAAATCCCTCAGAAGAAATGGAGTAGCCATCATGGTTAACAAAAAGAGTCTGAAATGCAGTACTTGGATGCAGTCTCAAAAATGACAGAATGATCTCTGTTCATTTCCAAGGCAAACTATTCAATATCACAGTTATCCAAGTCTATGCCCCAACCAGTATTGCTGAAGAAGCCAAAGTTGAACCTTTTATGAAGACCTACAAGACCTTTTAGAACTAACACCCCAAAAAAGATGTCCTTTTCATTATAGGGGACTGGAATGCTAAAGTAGGAAGTCAAGAAACACCTGGAGTAACAGGCAAATTTGGCCTTGGAATGTGTAATGAAGCAGGGCAAAGACTAATAGAGATTTGCCAAGAAAATGCACTGGTCATAGCAAACACCCTCTTCCAACAACACAAGAGAAGACTCTACACATGCACATCACCAGATGGTCAACACCGAAATCAGATTGATTATATTCTATGCAGCCAAAGATGGAGAAGCACTATACAATCAACCAAAACAAGACCAGGAGCTGACTGTGGTTCAGATCATGAACTCCTTACTATAAAATTCAGACTGAAATTGAAGAAAGTAGGGAAAACCGCTAGACCATTCAGGTATGACCTAAATCAATCCCTTATGATTATACAGTGGAAGTGAGAAATAGATTTAAGGGCCTAGATCTAATAGATGGGGTGCCTGATGAACTATGGAATGAGGTTCGTGACATTGTATGGGAGACAGGGATCAAGACCATCCCCATGGAAAAGAAATGCAAACAAGCAAAATGGCTGTCTGGAGAGGCTTACAAATAGCTGTGAAAAGAAGAGAGGCAAAAAGCAAAGGAGAAAAGGAAAGATATAAGCATCTGAATGCAGAGTTCCAAAAAATAGCAAGAAGAGATAAGAAAGCCTTCTTCAGTGATCAATGCAAAGATATAGAGGAGAAGAACAAAATGGGAAAGACTAGAGATCTCTTCAAGAAAATTAGAGATATCAAGGGAATATTTTATGCAGAGATGGGCTCGATAAAGGACAGAAATGATCCTCATCTAACAGAAGCAGAAGATATTAAGAAGAGGTGGCAAGAATACACAGAAGAACTGTACAAGAAAGATCTTCGCGACCCAGATAATCATGACGATGTGATCACTCATCTAGAACCAGACATCTTGGAATGTGAGGTCAAGTGGGCTTTAGAAAGCATTACTACGAACAAAGCTAATAGAGGTGATGGAATTCCAGTTGAGCTGTTTCAAATCCTGCAAGATGATGCTGTGAAAGTGCTGCACTCAATATGAGAGCAAATTTGGAAAACTCAGCAGTGGCCACAGGACTGGAAAAGGTCAGTGTTCATTCCAATGCCAAAGAAAGGCAATGCCAAAGAATGCTCAAGCTACCACACAATTGCACTCATCTCACATGCTAGTAAAGTAATGCTCAAAATTCTCCAAGCCAGGCTTCAGCAATACGTGAACCGTGAACTCCTGATGTTCAAGCTGGTTTTAGAAAAGGCAGAGGAACCAGAGATCAAATTGCCAACATCCGCTGGATCATGGGAAAAGCAAGAGAGTTCCAGAAAAACATCTACTTCTTCTTTTTGACTATTCCAAAGCCTTTGACTGTGTGGATCACAATAAACTGGAAAATTCTGAAAGAGATGGGAATACCAAACCACCTAACCTACCTCTTGAGAAATCTGTATACAGGTCAGGAAGCAGCAGTTAGAACTGGACATGAAACAACAGACTGGTTCCAGATAGGAAAAGGAGTACCTCAAGGCTGTATATTTTCACCTTGCTTATTTAACTTCTATGCAGAGAACATCATGAGAAACGCTGGGCTGGAAGAACCACAAGCTGGAATCAAGATTGCCGGGAGAAATATCAATAACCTCAGGTATGCAGATGACACCACCCTTATGGCAGAAAGTGAAGAGGAGTTAAAGTGTCTCTTGATGAAGGTGAAAGAGGAGAGTGAAAAAGTTGGCTTAAAGCTCAACATTCAGAAAACAAAGATCATGGCATCCGGTCCCATCACTTCATGGGAAATAGATGGAGAAACAGTGGAAACAGTGTCAGACTTTTATTTTTCTGGGCTCCAAAATCACCACAGATGGTGACTACAGCCGTGAAATTAAAAGACGCTTACTCCTTGGAAGAAAAGTTATGATGAACCTCGATAGCATATTCAAAAGCAGAGACATTACTTTGCAGACTAAGGTCCATCTAGTCAAGGCTATGGTTTTTCCTGTGTTCATATATGGATGTGAGAGTTGGACTGGGAAGAAGGCTGAGCGCTGAAGAATTGACACTTTTGAACTGTGGTGTTGGAGAAGACTCTTGAGAGTCCCTTGGACTGCAAAGAGATCCAACCAGTCCATTCTGAAGGAGATCAATCCTGGAATTTCCTTGGAAGGAATGATGCTAAAGCTGAAACTTCAGTACTTTGGCCACTTCCTGCGAAGAGTTGACTCATTGGAAAATACTTTGATGCTGGGAGTGTTTGGGGGCAGGAGGAGAAGGGGAAGACCAAGGATGAGATGGCTGGATGGCATCACGGACTCGATGGATGTGAGTCTGAGTGAACTCCTAGAGATGGTAATGAACAGAGAGGCCTGGCATGCTGAGATTCATGGTGTCGCAAAGAGTCGGACACGACTGAGCGACTGAACTCTAACTAAGTATATGACTTTTGTCGGTAAAATGAAGTGTCTGTTGTTTAATATGCTACCTAGATTTGCCATATCTTTCCTTCCAAGGAGCAAGTATCTTAATTTCAAGGCTGCAGTCACCATTCGCAGTGATTTTTGGAGTCCAAGAAAATAAAATCTGTCACTGCTTCATTTTTTCGCCATGTATTTGCCATGAAGTGATGGGACTAGAAGCCATGATTTTGGTTTTTTGAATGCTGATTTTTAAGCCAGCTTAAATGTTGGGGATATATATATATCCCCCCACCACCACCCCCCGAATTCCCTTGCTCTCTAGAGATCCAGTGGATATTGGCAACTTGATCCCTTGTTCTTCATTTTCTAAATCCAGCTTGTGTATCTAAAAGTTCTCAGTTCACATACTGCTGAAGCATAGCCTGAAGGATTTTGAGCATTACTTTTTTAGCCTGTTGGATGTGTACAATTCTACTGTAGTCAAACATTCTTTGGCATGACCCTTCTTTGGGATTGGAATGAAAACTGATTTTTTCCAGTCCTGTGACCACTATTGAGTTTTCTAAATTTGCTGACAGACTGGGTGCAAAACGTTAGCAGTACCATCTTATCAGGGCTTTGAATGGCTCAGCTAGAATTCCATCACCTCCACTAGCTTTGTTTATAGTAATTCTTCCACTGACTTCACACTCCGGGATGTCTGGCTCTAAGTGAGTGACCACACCATCATGCTTATCCCACTCAGTAAGACCGTTTTTGTATAGTTCTTCTGCATGTTCTTGCCACCTCTTCTTAAACTCTTTGCTGTGGTTAGTCCTTATGGTTTCTTTCCTTTATCATTCCCATTCTTGCATGAAATGTTCCCTTGATATTTTCTTGAAGAGATATCTAGTCTTTCCTTTCCTATTGTTTTCCTCTGTTTTTTGCATTGTTCGTTTAAGACGTCCTTCTTATCTCTCCTTGCTATTCTTTAGAATCCTGCAATCAGTTGAGAATATGTTTTCCTTTCTTACTTGCCTTTCACTTCTCTTCTTTCCTCAGCTATTCAGAACGCCTCCACAGATGACCACTTTTCCTTGTTGCATTTCGTTCTCTTTGGGATTATTTTGGTCAGCCTCCTGTAAAATGTTATGAACCTTTGTCCATAGTTCTTCAGGCACTCTGTTTATCAGCTCTAATGTCTTTAATCTATTGGTCACTTCCACTGAATAATCATAAAGGGTGTAATTTAGGTCATATCTGAATGGTATAATGGTTTTCCCTGCTTTCTTAAATTTAAGTCTGAATTTTGCAATAAGGAGCTAATGATCAGAGATAAAGTCAGCTCTAGGTCTTTTTCTTTTTCTTTTTTTCCATTAACTGTATAGAGTTTCTCCATCTTTAGTTGCAAAGAATATATTCAATGTTATTTCAGTATTGATTATTTGGCAATGTCCATGTGTAGAGTCATCTCTTGTGGGAAATGAGTTTTTGCTATGACCAGTGTATTCTCTCTGCAAAACTCCATTACCCTTTGCTCTGCTTTATTTTGCATTCCAAGGCCAAGTTTGTCTGTTATTCCAGGTATCACTTGACTTCTTACTTTTTCTTCCCAATCCCCTATGATGAAAAAGACATTTTTTCTTGCTGTTAGTGTTATTGAATGGAATTTGTGTGGGGTCTGGGAACTTGTTGCTTAAAAGCCAATAAACAAGCCAAGCTGGTAGAAAGGAAAGTTTGTTTTATTTTAGATGCTGACAACTGGTGGTAGACGGTGCGTCAACTCTCCTGCTTCCCCCGGAAGAGTAGGGGTGAGAGCCTTTATACACAGAGTTGGGTGGGGGAGTTATATGCAGAAACACCACAATCATCTGTGACAGTCATCTTCAGATTGGTCATCAGTTGTCTGACCATCATCACCTTGATTGTTTTAGGTACAATTAATCTTCAATTCCAGCCATTCATTCCCATTGCTTGTGTTGTCAGCTCAGAATTGTGGCAGCTCATTTCTTGGGTACAATCTGATCATCATGCAGTTAACTTCTCCACCTGATGTTTTGGAAGCTATAAGACAGCTCACAGGATATGACTCAGAATATCTATAGCCCTTGAGAAGGGAGTAAAAGTCCTTGACTATGCTTAATGACTACATCATTATTATTTAATCTCCTTTGACATTTTTTCTTTGTTTTAGCATTTCACACTTTTCTGGTTAAGCTTAATTTTTTACTAGAGCTTTCCACAGGCAAAAGGCAAACAGAGGATATGGTGAGAGGGCAAGAACCTTATAGTCCTGCTTCATTTCATTAGTTCTAGAAGGTCTTATAGATCTTCACAGAAACAGTCAACTTCAGGTTGTTCAGCATTAGTTGTTGGGGCATAGACTTTGATTACTGTGATGCTGAATGGTTTGCCTTGGAAAGGAACTGATATCATCCTGTCATTTTTGCAGTTGAACCCAAGTAGTGCATTTCAGACTTTTGTTGACTATGAGGTTTGCTCCATTTCTAGTAAGGAATTCTTGCCTACAGTAGTAAGATATAATGGTCATCTGAATTAAATTCATCTATTCCTATTCATTTTAGTTCCTTGATTCCTCAGATGTTGAAATTTAGTCTTGCCATCTATTGCTTGATCATATTCAGTTTACCTTGATTAATGGAACTAACATTCCAGGTTCCTACACAATATTGTTTCTTACAGTATGGGACTTTATTTTCACCTCCAGACATATCCACAACTGAGGGTTGTTTCTATTTTGGCATAGCCACTTTGTGCTTTCTGGAGCTATTAGTAATTGTCCTCTGCTCTTCCCCCAGTAATATATTGGACAGCTTCTGACATGGGGGCTCATTTTCTATTGTTATATATGTTTGCCTTTTTGTGCTGTTCAGGGGTTTTCATGACAGGAATATTGGAGTGATTTTCCATTTCCTTCTTTAAAGGACCGCGTTTTGTCAGAACTCTTCACTATGACCCATCTGTCTTGGGTGGCCCTGGATGGCAAGGGTCAAAGCTTCATTGAATTAAGCAAGTCCCTTTGCCATGTGATTCATGAAGGGAAATTCTACAGTTAAAATGGAATAGTGAATGCAAAAACTAGGCTAAAATGTTAGTATGTGCTTTGGATGGATACGAAGTACTTGATACATTTTGGTAATTTTTCTCCATTGTATTGATTATTGGTGAAAAGTATAAGGTGTTAATAAGAGAGAAAATGTAAAATTTTGGTGGTTAAAATAATAATTTATTTTGGTTTTAGGAGTGAATCAGTCGATCTTACCCACTTGATTTTCAAAAGATTAGACTGAATCTATGTTGCAGGTCATCTTTTTACAAATTTGATGAAGACTTGTCACTTAGCACGGAACAAAAAGTTGATTATAGTCACAATGCTTGAATAGGGTGAAGGTGTTTATTTAATGACAGCCACCTGGAACATTTCAGAAATTAATACTTTTTAAATGAAAAACTTTTAGGAGCAATTATGACCAAATATGTCTGATATGATTTTCTCCCAAAGAATAAAGACAATAAAGGATTGTATTCCCTTTTATAAAATATATACTCTAGTGGTTCTATCATTCTAATATATAAGACATTACATCAAACTGGGATTACATGCATATACAGAGAACATTTTTTTTTCTATAACTGAAATAAACAACAAAAAGTACAAATCAAGCCTATATCAACCTACATCCTGCACATCTGAACATAATCTGTTGAATTAAAAATTGTTAAAATATTCATGAACATAAAACAAATTAGTGCTAATAACAAAAGTGGCATCATTTGTCTCATTCTTATCTAGTATGTAAATTTGTTCCCCAGGCACAACCGTTTTAATTTTCTAGATGTATCTTCAAGCACTTATTTCCATTTTTCTAAGTTATTTGCTTCCGTGCTTATTTCTTAATTTAGATTTTAGACGTTAGTCATTGACTCTCTATTATGTATGATAATTAAGGGTATTGGCTCACTTTAATATCTTTTCCACACACACACACAATTTTACCTCCCACACTACATGAGTTATGCCATGTGTGTGCTAAGTCCCTTCAGTTGTGACCAACTCTTGGAGGGCCTATGGACTGTAACCTGCCACCTCCTCTGTCCATGGAATTTCCCAGGCAAGAATACTAGAGTGCGTTGTCATTTCCTTCTCGAAGGGATCTTCCCAACCCAGCAAACAAACCCTTGCATCTTGTCTTCTACACTGGCAAGCAGGTCCTTTGTCACTAGCACCACCTGGAAAGCCTGAATTAAGCCATATTTTTGGTAAACTGATAATCAATATTTATATTATTACAGCTATATAAATAGCATTCTCCTCTCAATTGAAGAGTATATTATGATAATCTTATAAATTTCCCCACAAGTTTATAGCTTTAGCATTTTTAAATTTTGCTGATTTTCTTTACAAATTTACCAATTTTCTCCAAATGCTCTAAGGTCCGTTAATATTTTTTCGGCATTGGGAGATTGTGTTCATCTATGGCTGATTCGTGTCAATGTATGGCAAAACAAATACAGTATTATAATTTAAAAAATAAAAAATAAAAAGAAAGAAGTTCATATATATATATATATAAAATGTAAGTATGTTAAATAATATTGAAGTCCATTGCTTCATAATGACCTTCTTACTTTAGCTACCCATCATCATTCTGCCTAAAGTGGATGAGCTATGCCTAGGTGTGGTACTGACTGCATCCAGATCTCTTCTCAACTTGTATCCTAGACAATAACCTCTGATTGTAAGATCTTCAATTTTCCTCTTTAAAGTTTTTATTTTCTTTTTACTTTGAAAAAGAAAAATCTGAGAAATAATGCATGCCCAGTAATCTCTTTTCTTTTGACACTAGTTCTTCTTTAAGAGAAAAGTTAATTATCTCTAGAAATCATCATCACCATCATCACCATCTTTTGATGATTTCTACTCTATTCTTCTCTTTCCCCATCTGGGAGAGCCTATTGTCCAGATGTTAGATCTTTTCTTTTGATTCTCCACTTCTGTTTTAATTTTGTTATTTTCCATCATTTAAATTTTTTGCTCTAGCCTACTTTATATTTCAGTCTTTGTATAATAGCTAGGATGAATGCTAGAATTGGAAACAAGCAACTCGCATTTCAGCAGTTTAACACAATAGAGTTATTTTTTTATACTAGCTAGAATGTTCCTTGTTGACCAGTTTTCTTGGGTGACTGTTGTAAGTAGAGAAAGGCATTATTATGCTTAACATCTCCACTGACTTCTAGGCCCCCAAAGACTTAGACGTACCAAGAGGTAACGGCATACAGTATACTGTATGGACAGGTTGGACATTTCCTATATTTTTTCTACCATTGTGGAGAACATAGTCACCTGTTTCCACCTTTAAGCAAGAGCATTTTTGCAATGTGGTTTATCTTAGTGCCTAAAAAGATAAGAGCTAGATGTCGGTAATATATATATAATCTCTAAATCACAGTAATTGCTGCCCATGTAGACAAATGTTTCTCAGTTAAACTAATCTGGAAGTCAAACTACTTTCACCAACCTGATGCACTGACAACAATAGCATGCATGAAATAGTATTCCTCTTTCTCTGTACTCCTTAATACCATATAAAAAACATACAGACTCCATTCAAATATAGGTCTAAGTAAGTAATTGCTCTATGGATTCACAGGGGCTTTTTCAAACGTGGTCACAAGGAAGGTTTTCTCAGTTGCCACATTGTGTCTAATATGATTTACAGTGTTCTGTTCTGTTCTTACTCCATTCACTGATGCCTATTTCCTAAGACATTCTTAAGGTGTTTGTACCAATATTTGGTTTTCTACTTCTGTATGACTGTGAAAGGAGTGATTATACCACTTCACCAGAATTGCAATGTTTGTAGTTACAAGTAAAATATTAGCTACTAGTCAGACCCTATACTTAATATTTTCATTCTTGTAGTATCTCCTTGACTATAGAGAGCAACAATTACAAAAAAAAAAAAAAAGGCATTGCTTACTATTTAAATATCTCTTCTCACCCTATTCTATGTGTTCATTTGCTTGCAGCAGAAACCAGCTCTGTACAGTTTGATGCTGATACTCTGGCCACTGAAAATCTGTCCCTAAGTAACTGATCACTTGAATAAAAATGGGTCAATAATTGTCTACCAACTGGGAATTTGAAACAGAAGCAAAAACTGCTTAGTTTAGGTTTTGATTTATTTTTGAATTGGTAAATTTCAAAATTTACTTTTTTAAAAGACATTTTTCTGCCCATGTGAACTTATAAGTCAACAAGACCTCTAGAATTGAAGAAAGCTGAAACCATACACAAATATATGATTTGAGTGACTTACTGGCTTTTCTCAGGGCTCTAGGACTTGATTTCAGTCCACTTGAAGCTTCAGCTATACTCCCATTCTTATGGTAGTGTAGTTGTTAAGTTGTGTCTGACTCTTGCAACCCCAAGGACTGTAGCCTGCCATGCTCCTTTTTCTATAGCATTTCCCAGGCAAGAATACTGGAGTGGGTTGCCATTTCCTTCTCCAGAGAATCTTCCCAATCCAGGGATCAAACTCGAGTCTCCTTCAATGCAGGTGGATATTTTACTGCTGAGTCACCAGGGAAGCCCCCTCCCCCATTCTTATGAGACAATTTCAAATACTTCTTCTTACTAATAAGGCCCTTTTTACCTACACAAGTTCTACCAGATTCAAATATTCATGATATCATCATAAATGTAATTCCTATTTTCAGTGATCTAAATGAAGGCAAAGGAAGGTATGTTTAATTTTCAAATTTTACATAGCTTATGATATGAGAGGCAATAAAAAGAGCTCAGTTATCTTGAATGCAAAGTTTGTCTCAAATAATACTGCATTCAGAAATATTTGACTTTCACAAAATTCTTAAGACATGTGAATTGAAGAAGGCACAATCTATTATAAATTAATGATAATATAGGTATGAATATTTAGTTGAAATTTGAATATCAGTAGGTTAATATATATTTATCTTGATTAAGCCATGTAGTAAAGAACATCAATGCCTATAGGGAATATCAGAAATTAGAAAATAACAAATTGTAGTTATCAGACACTTGAGTATTTTAGAAGTTGCCCAAGAATATTTGTCATCTTTGTTAAATTTTGAAACTAAAGACAGCTGATTTTTAAAGGATTTAACACATTAACAAACAGATGACATAACATATATTTTTAAAACATGTCATGACAAGAATTATTCTTTCCTCATGGGCTAATCCACCATACAATGACTATTATTATGGAGAAACACAGTTAGAATTAACTATGAGTAATACAGAGAATGTTTTGTTCATGTTATAGTAATCATTTCTTTAGAGGATATCTTCTGAAAGATAAAAAATAACAAGGGTAACATAACATTGTCAAATGTCACAGAGCATCTTTAGCTAAAGTTGAAATCCTGTACCCAATTTTGGATAACAAGAATTCTTAACATTTGTTTTTCCAAGCTTATATGCATTTTTTTTTAATGCAAAGAGATGACTAGGTTTAAAAAAAAAAGTAAATGTCATGGTTCTGTTCTTTCATCTGGACAAAGTAATATTGTGATCCATTATGAAGAGAGAAGAGGTAGAGATAAAAATAGAAAAACATATTCATTTAGGAGACTTTGGACACTACCACCTGCTGAAGTGAAAAATCATGTCACAGTTCTCATATAAAACAGCTTTGTGCTCAGTCGTATCCGACTCTTTGCGACCCTATGGACTATAGCCTTTCAGTCTCCTCTGTCCATGGAATTGTCTATGCAAGAATACTGAAGTGGGTTGCCATTTCCTTCTCCAGGGGATCTTCTGGACCCAGCGGTTGAACCTGCATCTCTTACATCTGCTGCACTTGCAGAAAGATTCTTTACCATTAACACCACCTGGGAAGCCCATAAAATAGCTTATTTACTGATATAAGTCAGTCTTTCAAATTTAGGTAACCACATACAAAAAGAACAGCTTTCTTAAAAGCCGTGAGCACAATTAGTACTACTCTACGAGGTTTTCAGACTAGAGAACAGAACAGAGATGTGACACGATGAAGATTCTAATATCTGAAATAATTTTAAGAAACCACCTGATAGCTCCCTCAAATATACCTAAGAAGATAACATTAATATTGACTTTATTTTAAATAAATCTTTAAGCTTTATACATCTGGAGGCATTTGGGAAATGAGGTCAAATTGAAGCATAAGGCAACCAACTATTAGATTTAGTCACTTTTTTTTTAAATTAAATTTATTTATTTTTTTAATTACAATACTGTATTTGTTTTGCCATACATTGACACGAATCAGCCATAGGTGAACACAATCTCCCAATGTAGAATCCCCCTCCCACCTCTTAAAATGCTGTCTTAGAAACTTCATTTCCTGGTTACATGTGAACTGAGTACTTGCATGGACACTTCCCCCTCCTGCAATCTTCTCACTTTATGCATGAAGATCTTCTTAAATATATTCATGAATTTGTACTAAAGTCAGTCATAGTCAAGCAAGCAGGCATTGAAGGTATTTGGTAAACATGAATTTCAGTTTAAGAGTTTTCAGACATGTGTGGTTTGGGAGAGAGAAAACAAAATCTATATAAGCTTATGTAAGATATGGTAGTAGTTGTTTCATTGTTAAGTTGTGTCCAACTGTTGTGACCCCATGAGCTGTAGGCTGTCAGGCTCCTCTGTCCAGTGGATTTTCCAGGCAAGTATACTGGAGTGGGTTGCAACTTCCTTCTCCAGATCTTCCCAAGCTAGGTATTAAACCTGTGTCTCCTGCATTGCAGATGGATTCTTTACTAACTGAATAATAAATATTTCCTTATGAAACTATATCCCAAATAGACTAGACAAATAGTGCCAACAACAACAACAAAAATATTTCTCTATAAGGAGTTTATATTTTAGTGGAGGAGGGTACACCAGCAATAAATAAAATAATACACAGTTTATATGAAAGTGATAAATGTTATAGAGGAAATATGAATCAGCAATAGGTGTAAGAATTATTATTAAGTTGGTGGCTCAGAGGTTAAAGTGTCTGCCTGGAATGCAGAAGAACTGGGTTTGATCCCTGGGTCAGGAAGATCCCCTGGAGAAGGAAAATGGCAAGCCACTCCAGTACTCTTGCCTGGAGAATCCCATGGAGGGAGGAGCCTGGTAGGCTACAGTCCATGGGGTTGCAAAGAGTCGGACACAACTGAGCAACTTCACTTTCACTTTCTGACATTTAAATAGCTTGGTCAGAAAGAGCTAGTAGACATTTGAAAAAAGACCTGAGGGAGATAAGGAATGAATTATGGAGTATCTTAGAGATGTGTGTTGCAGGCAAAGATTAAAAACAGTGCAAATATGCAAGTGCCCTTACATTTTAGAAAAAAGCAAGGAGGCTTGTATGGCTGTAGAGTGATTAAAAGGGTTAATAGGAGGAGATATAATTGAAGGAGTAACAAGGGGAAAGATTGTACAAGACCTTTGATGCATGGTGACCATATGTCCAGGATTGTCCAATGCAATCTTCGTTCACACTTCTTGATAGTATACTTATGACTTGGGACCCTTTTTCATTTTCAAAAATATCCCTGTTTGGATGATATGTTATATGGCTACCGTATTTGCTAGGTATTATAAAGATTTTGGTTTCTCTCTTGGATAATACATAAAACCATCAAGTGATTTGATCTGGTAAATCACTTGATTTGACATCTATTTTAAAGGCTCACTCTTTTTCTTAAAGAAAAAAAAAATAGAGTGAAACAGAGAAATAATAGATTTTACTAAACCAGTGAAGGCCATTGTGATTATCGGGGCTAACAATAGGGGCTCAGATGGGGTCGGTTTTAACCTGGATGAAAAGAAAAGACTGGCTAGACTCCAGATATCTTTGAAGATAAAAATAATGGGATTTAGTAGCATATTGAATGTACAGTTAGAAAGAATAAAATGAAGATTACTTTAAGATTTTGCCTGGTGAACAGAACAAATTATGCTGCATCAACTGAGGCTGAGAGATGAGCCAAGTTTGGAAGAGGGACCAGAAGCTCAGCTCTGGACAAAAAGAAGCTTGCAATGAGTACAAATAAAAAGCTTGTAGGGAGGACTAGTCTAGAAACATGAACTGTAAGATATCATCCTCCGGTTAGTATTTGAACCATGAGATTCGATGAGATTTTCAAACAAATGAAAGTAGATAGATAATATAAGTTAAACAAAGACTGAGATCTGGAATAGGCCAAAATTCATCCCAGATATGAAGAAGACTTAGTAGAAAAGGAAGTTAATATTTCAAAAGAGAGTGAGGCTAGGCATTGCTGCAACTACAGTAGGCATGACTACATGAGATTAGAATTAAACCACCTCACATTGTTTTATGTTAACAGGAGATAAGGCAGAGTGACATATATAACAGCAATGACACAGTCAATGTATCTATGCTTGGTATTAGAAATACAAAATCTGCATTTGCTGTGGGATTATATATTTCATATATTTCCTTCATTGCCTCTTTCTTTCTTCACTTCTGTTGGATAAATATTTTCTTAATTTTATTTTAATTATTTTTAATCTTTCTTTCATGGATTTCATCCTTTGTATATGTGTATCCTAAATAAAAGTATTTAGCTGGGTAGGAATAGGGCTGATCTTTACCCTGAGCATAATATAATCAAATTTACACAGTATCACGTAAAACTGATGTAAATGTAGAACAAATTATTAATCAATATATGCATCTTTCTGAGTCATTTTTTATATTACATAACTCAGAATGCCATTTTGAAAATTATACAAGTTGATGAACATAGAACTAATTGCTATGAAGTATGATATATATATATATATTTATTTATTTATTTATTTTTATATGTATTTATTTCATTGTGATTGAGAAAAGAAAAACAATGAACTGGTAAACTGTTTCACAAATGCTTAAAAACTGCCTACACTTTAACCCTGACTCCTTTGGCTGTATTTACATCTAAATTTAAAATCTACTGGCTAGCTTTTCACAGATCAAGTAGAGTAATTTCCTTTAAAAAAATCATTAAAAATAATGATATTGATATACCTTTTGACTCATTTTTCAGTCTTCTTTCATTTTACTCTGAGACATTTTTTCCAAAGTCAGGCTTCCTAGTCTTTATGGCAGGTTTCACCCTAAAAGTCACCAGAACTTTTCAATTCAGACCTGTGGATGGAGGTTTGTGACATTGTACAGAAGACAGAGATCAAGACCATGCCCATGGAAAATAAATGCAAAATAGAAAATGGCTGTCTGAAGAGGTCTTACAAATAGCTGTGAAAAAAAGACAAGTGAAAAACAAAGGAGAAAAGGAAAGATATAAACATCTGAATGCAGAGTTCCAAAGAATAGCAAGGAGAGATAATTTATGACCCAGCAATCCCACTGCTGGGTATACACACTGAGGAAACCAAAAGTGAAAGAGACATGTGTACCCCAATGTTCATCGCAGCACTGTTTATAACAGCCAGGACATGGAAGCAGCCTCGATGTCCATCAGCAGATGAATGGATAAGAAAGCTGTGGTACATATACACAGTGGAATATTACTTAGACATTAAAAAGAATACATCTGAATCACTTCTAATGAGGTGGATGAAACGGGAACCTATTATACAGATGGAAGTAAGCCAGAAAGTAAAACACCAATACAGTATACTAATGCATATATATGGAATTTAGAAAGATGGTTAAGAGAACCCTGTACGTGAGATAGTAAAAGAGACACAGATGTATAGAACAAACTTTCAGACTCTGTGGGAGAGAGTGAGAGTGGGATGATTTGGGAGAATGGCATTGAAACACATATAATATCATATATGAAATGAATCACCAGTCCAGGTTCGATTCATGATACTGGATACTTGGGGCTGGTGCACTGAGATGACCTAGAGGGATGGTATGGGGAAGGAGGAGGGAGGAGGGGTTCAGGATGGGGAACATGTGTATACCTGTGGTGGATTTGTGTTGATGTATGGCAAAACCAATACAATATTGTGAAGTAATTAATCTCCAATTAAAATAAATAAATTTCTATTTAAAAAAATAATACAAATTCAACAATAAAAATAAAAATAAATAAATTTTTAAAAAGAAAGAAAGCCTTCTTCAGTGATCAATGCAAAGAAATAGAGAAAACACAGAATGGGAAAGACTAGAGATCTCTTCAAGAAAATTAGAGATACCAGAGGAATATTTCTTGCAAAGATGGGCTTGAAAAAGGACAGAAATGGTATGTACCTAACAGAAGAAGAAGACATTAAAAAGAGGTGGCAGGAATACACAGAAGAACGGTATAAAAAGAACTTCACAACCAACATAATCAAGATGGTGTGATCACTCATCTAGAGCTAGACATCTTGGAATGTGAGGTCAAGTGGGCCTTAGGAGGCATCATAATGAACAAAGCTAGTGGAGGTGATGGAATTCCAGTAGAGCTAGTTCAAATCCTGAAAGATGATGCAGTGAAAGTGCTGCACTCAATATGCCAGCAAATTTGGAAAACTCAGCAGGGGCCACAGGACTGGAAAAGATCAGTTTCCATTCCAATCCCAAAGAAAGGCAATGCCAAAGAATGCTCAAACTACCACACAATTGCACTCATCTCACACACTAGTAAAGTAATGCTCAAACTTCTCCAAGCCAGGCTTCAGCAATACATGAATCATGGACTTCCAGATGTTCAAGCTGGTTTTAGAAAAGGCAGAGGAACCAGAGATCAAATTGCCAACATCCTCTGGATCATCAAAAAAGCAAGAGGGTTCCAGAAAAACATCTATTTCTGCTTTATTCACTATGCCAAAGCCTTTGACTGTGTGGATCACAATAAACTGTGGAACATTCTGAAAGAGATGGGACTACCAGACCACCTGACCTGCCTCTTGAGAAATCTGTATGCAGGTCAGGAAGCAACAGTTAGAACTGGACATGTAACAACAGGTTGGTTCCAAATAGGAAAAGGAGTACGTCAAGGCTGTATATTGTCATCCTGCTTAATTAACTTATATGCATAGTATATCATGCCAAATGCCAGGCTGGATAAAGCACAAGCCAGAATCAAGATTGCAGGGATAAATATCAATAACCTCCAATATGCAGATGATATCACCTGTATGGCCAAAAGTGAAGAGGAACTAAAAGCCTCATGATGAAAGTGAAAGAGGAGAATGAAAAAGTTGGCTTAAAACTCAACATTGAGAAAACGAAGTTCATGGCATCTGGTCCCATCACTTCATGGGAAATAGATGGGGAAGCAGTGGAAACAGTGTCAGACTTTATTTTGGGGGCTCCAAAATCACTGCAGATGGTGACTGCGGCCATGAAATTAAAAGATGCTTATTCCTTGCAAGTAAAGTTATGACCAACCTAGATAGCATATTCAAAAGCAGAGACATTACTTTGCCTGCTAAGGTCTGTCTAGTCAAGGCTATGGTTTTTCCAGTGGTCATGTATGGATATGAGAGTTGTACTGTGAAGAAAGCTGAGTACCAAAGAATTGATGCTTTTGTGCTGTGGTGTTGCAGAGGACTCTTGAGAATACCTTGGACAGCAAGGAGATCCTACCAGTCCATTCTAAAAGAGATCAGTCCTGGGTGTTCTTTGGAAGGAATGATACTAAAGTTGAAACTCCAATACTTTAGCCACCTCATGCAAAGAGTTGACTTATTGGAAAAGACTCTGATGCTGAGAGGAATTGGGGGAAGGAAAAGAAGGGGACGACAGAGGATGAGCTGGCTGGATGGCATCACTGACTCCATGGACATGAGTTTGAGTGAACTCCAGGAGTTGGTGATGGACAGGGAGTCCTGGTGTGCTGTGATTCATGGAGTCACAAAGAGTCTGACACGACTGAGCAACTGAACTGAACTGAACTTACTATAATCAGAAAAGAGGCACAAACTTTAGCATATATATATATATATATATATATATATATATGTCACTTTTAGGACTTCTCTGATAGCTCAGTTGATAAAGAACCCACCTGCAATGCAGGAGATGCTGGTTCAATTCCTGGGTCAGGAAAATGTGCTGGAGAAGGGATAGCCTACCCATTCCCACTCCAGTATTCCTGTGATTCCCTTGTGGCTCAGCTGGTAAAGAATCTTCCTGCAATGTGGGAGAACTAGGTTCGAACCCTCAGTTGTGAAGATCCCCTGGAGAAGGGAAAGGCTACCCACTCCAGTATTCTGGCCTGGAGAATTCCATGGACTATATAGTCCATGGGTTCACCTAGAGACACAATTGAGTGACTTTCACTTCACTTCACTTCATATGTCTCTTTTCAGTTACATTCAGTTCATTTCAGTCACTCAGTCGTGTCCAACTCTTTGCGGCCTCATGAATCATTACATTAATTAGTAATAAAAATGATAGACTTTTTAATTTTTTTAAATTTTAATTTATTAATTCCAGTTTTGTTTCTTTGTTTCTAGACTATCAAACAGTATAGGAAAGACAATGATAATCTGACACTCAAGATCGAGTAAAACCAGAGATTCAAGGATAAAACTATAAAATCAGGCATATACTACAATGAGTAAAGAAGTAGGCAAGTGATTTAAAGAGGGATATGTAGCTTTAAAAAAGTAATATAAGTTTTGAATGTTTGAATTAGCTTGGTAGGTGAAATTTTTTTCTATTTTAATTTTTATCACAAATTTTACATATAAATGTCATTGGACACATTTATAAATAAGTTTACCCTTATAGTTCTGAAATATGTCCTTAATTGTAGTTTTCCACTGCAAAATATTTTAACCATAATTTTTATAGCCAATCTTAACATGCTGATTTTTTCTCTTTCATGTTATTTAATATTTTTCTGAAAAAATTATTTTTCCTTTGACTTTTTGGTGAAGTGGAGCAAATATCAAACATTAACTCATTTATCAACTAAAACTTGACACATAATTTTAAGGAGGATTTATCCTAGCATTTTTGGTCTGAAGGAATTTTAAAAAGGCAAAACAAAACTAGGTGGTCATGTCAGGCAAGACCCCTTGACAGCAAAACCAGCCTCTAGAGCCCTGTCATTAAGAAATGAAATGATGACATTCACTAAAGTGCATTATTTGATTAATTATGCTGAAAGCCTCAGTTAAATTAGATCTAGTCAAATAAAGCCAGACATGGAGTCATCCAATTTAGCTATTAAAAGGTTTTTAAGTACATTTACTAATATTATAATGTTTGAGGAGCCACTACTCCATTCAGATATTTTAAATATGAAAATTTAAAGTATTAAGTTTTTTCCATTCATCTCTCAAAATGACAAAATGACCAACAATGGAGGAAAAAAAAAAAAAAAGTCTTCCAAAAGCAAAAACCATATAAACAGAAGCAACTGCCTTTGAAAATAAGGAACAGATGTGATTAAAGGGTGCCTTCCTTCTCAGAATTCTGAATGAGACAAGTTCTGTCACATAGGCTTGTTGATGTCATCTTACTGAGTTTTTAAAAATATATTATTCCCTTTCAATGATTATTTTATTAACTATATTTAATTTATATTTTAAATTCATTAACATAATGCTGTTATTATAGCTAGGTAATCGAGAATGGCAATTGAGTTCACTAAAGATTATTTTATCTAGAAATGATTTTCTTTTTTAAAAAAGTTATTAGTATTTAATTTTGTATGTGAGTGAAATATTTTGTGTCTAGATAGTGAGGTCTATGTAGAGTGTCTTGGGCTGTGAATATTTTGGTGATAGCTAAGTCAACCTTGGGCTTCCCTGGTAGTTCAGTTGGTAAAGAATCCACCTTCAGTGTAGGAGACCTGGGTTTGATTGATGGGCTGGGAAGATCCCCTGGAGGAGGTTATGGCAACCCATTCCAGTATTCTTGCCTGCAGAAACCTCATGGACAGAGGAGACTGGCAGGCTACAGTCCAGTGGTCTCAAAGAGTCCAGTTAAGCACAGCAAAGTACAAGTCAATCTTAAGGATAAGCAATGCTGAAAGAAGCCCTGAGGAGCTAGAGTCTGGATACATGTAAATAGTGAGGATCATAGAACAAAATGTAGTAGACATCAGGTGAGTGATAAAAAACAGACTTCGATAAATTTGTGCAATATGGGGGAAAAAAGAGAGAGAGAGAGAACATGGGAACCCAAAAGAACAAAAGGCCAGTGTAAAGTAACAGGACTCTAGTTAAAATGTACAAGGAATAAGAAAATATTTTACATTAAATGATTTTTTAAATCTTAGGGTCACTTAGGATGCTTTTGTATCCAGATGTCAG
Source organism: Nanger dama (assembly GCA_917880005.1). NCBI lineage: Eukaryota > Metazoa > Chordata > Mammalia > Artiodactyla > Bovidae > Nanger > Nanger dama. The sequence goes on from CAKJTW010000014.1 coordinate 12,242,063, forward strand.
AAAATCTCCAAATTAAATGGTTTAAAAATAAGCCATAAAGCAGACATATATGAGCCCTTATAAGAAGGCATCTGCATTTTGTGTATGTGTGTGTGTGTGAGACCTTTTAGTGACTAATGGTAAGTGCCAGTGAATCAAGTGAAAAGTAGCAAGACATGCTAATTATTCTCACTTGTGCTTGTGCTAATGGCTTGGATAAAGTGAAGCCAAGGGAATTTTGGAATTTTCCTTGTCCCACAGTTTCCATAGGTTTTAATTATCTTTTGTTGGGGGGACCAAAAACCTGTCAATCAATCATATCTATTTAAAACTTCATTAAGAAGACTATTGAAGCTACTGACTTATCTGATACTAAAAGAGTGATTAATATTATGTTAGAGAATTTTAGGGCTATACTGAGAAAGTTTCTTTGTAACTTGGCATACTTTTATCATCTTCCTGCCAACAACCTTACCTCACTCAACGTACACAATAGAGTGCTATTACAGATACAGCTCCGGGAGTTGGTGATGGACAGGGTAGCCTGGCATGCTGCAGTCCACGGGATCACAAAGAGTCAGACATGACTGAGTGACTGAACTGAACAGATACAAAATGTTATCATTTTATGAGAAATTTTGAGAAATTTTTCAACCACATGGATATAGTATACTGATATTGAGGATGCCATTTTTAAGACACTCTCAAAATATTGTTAAAAATAAAATATTGAAAAGAAATTTATGAAAAAAAAGAATAGGAATAAAAAATGAGCCTCCACACTTGTTATGATTTGCTGATCAAGACTGTCAACAGGGTTAAAGTCTTTGCTTTGTCTTGGTTGATTTCATCCTTGTCATAGTAAAAAATGGTTGCCTGTGACAACGGGAGGGCATACTTTCATTTATCATGTTATTCAGAATAGAGAGAGAGAAAGGGAAAAAAAAGAACAGCATTCTTTTAAAAAAAAAAAAAAACCACAAAACTACAGTAACCAAAATTCTTTCCTTCTGCCTGATAGGCCCCACTTCGTTCAGAGGATTAAACCTAGACCACTTATTTGTCTACATCATGCTATGCATTCATTGGCTTGGACTTAGAATCACCCCTCTGAATGTGGAGGTGATGGGGCTTATTAAAGAAAATTGAGGCTTTGGGAATGTAAAGAAAGGGAGAAATGGTTGGATGGTCTGTAAGCTATGAAAAGTTGACTTGTTTTGTTGAGAGTAGGGACAAGTTCTTCCTAGAATTTGAAACAGAAAATGATATGAAGGGGAGGAGGCATTTTGATGAATTGGTTAGTAGTGTTCTTTGAAATGTGGTTAACCTGAGTGTGAAGAATGGCTCTGCCATTTCTCATTTTTGAAATATTAAGGTATCATTTAGCCTTTCTATCATTTTTCCCCTCATTTCTTAATAGGAATAACAGTACCTACAACTTGGGGTATCAAAATATATAATGTATGTAAAACACCGAAAGAAAATCATACCTAGTCCATAGTAAATGAAAGGAACTATTTTTGTTATTGATATTAACATTATTGTTCATTATTATATTTTATTATTCTTTTGTTATTTTTAGATTATCATTGCAAAAGTGGAAATTCCAATTAGGGAAGAAAAATTCTAAAATACAAATGCAGAGGTACATAAGAAAAATTGAAGAACAAGTCACAATTAAAAATAGTTCCTAAATATTTACTAGCAGTAGCAGTTTTGGAAGAAGGCAATGACACTCCACTCCAGATTGCCTGGAAAATTTCATGGACGGAGGAGCCTGGTAGGCTGCCATCCATGTGGTCACTAAGAGTTAGACATGACTGAAGTGACTTGGCAGCAGCAGCAGCAGCAACAGCAACAGCAGCAGTAGCAGCAGCTTTTGAAGTGAGCACGATGAATAATGGATTTCTCATGAGTGAGTGTGGTAAAGAGGACAAAGTGATCAGGACAAAGATGAGCTATGAAAGATCATTAGTGCATATCTGCTCCTTCTTACTGGGCACATGTAAGATGATTTATCTACATTGGGTAGATGTAGAATGCCACATTAGGTTTACTACATATTTAATATAACATTTATTATATAAAACTATTTCTCAAAATTTAATTTAGTTTTCTAGCACCTACAATTTTTTAAATTTACCTTTGTAATTGCCTCACTGAAACAAACAAACAAACAAACAAACAAAAAAACACACAAATAGAAAATTGAACATCCCCAAACAATGAATTTCACCTTTTTCTCAAGTGCACACGAAATGTTTTCCAGGATAGATGACATCCTGGGCCATAAATCTAACCCTGATAAATTCAAAAAAATCAAAATCATTCCAAGCATCTTTTCTGACCATAATGCACTAAGGTTAGATCTCAATTACAGGAAAAAAAAAAAACTATTAAAAATTCCAACATTTGGAGGCTGAACAACATCCTTCTGAATAACCAACAAATCTCAGAAGAAATCAAAAAGAAATCAAAACATGCATAGAAATGAATGAAAATGAAAACACAACTACCCAAAACCTATGGGACACTGTAAAAGCAGTGCTAAGAGGAAAGTTCATAGCAATACAGGCATACCTCAAGAAACAAGAAAAAATACAAATAAAAAACCTAACTCTACACTTAAATCAACTAGAAATGGAAGAAATAGGGAGCCCCAGAGTTAGTAGAAGGAAAGAAATCCTAAAAATTAGGGCAGAAATAAATGCAAAAGAAACAAAAGAGACCATAGCAAAAATCAACAAAGCAAAAGCTGGTTCTTTGAAAGGATAAATAAAATTGACAAACCATTAGCCAGACTCATCAAGAAACAAAGACAAAAAAATCAAATCAATAAAATTAGAAATGAAAATGGAGAGATTACAACAGACAACACAGAAATACAAAGGATCATAAGAGACTGCTATCAGCAATTATATGCCAATAAAATGGACAACTTGGAAGAAATGGAAAAATTCTTAGAAAAGTACAACTTTCCAAAACTGAACCAGGAAGAAATAGAAAATCTTAACAGACCCATCACAAGCATGGAAATTGAAACTGTAATCCGAAATCTTCCAGCAAACAAAAGCCCAGCTCCAGATGGCTTCACAGCTGAAATCTACCAAAAATTTAGAGAAGAGCTAACACCTATTCTACTCAAAGCCTTCCAGAAAATTGCAGGGGAAGGTAAAATTCCAAACTCATTCTATGAGGCAACCATTACCCTAATACCCAAACGTGACAAAGATGCCACAAAAAAGGAAAACTACAGGCCAATATCACTGATGAACATAGAGGCAAAAATCCTTAACAAAATTCTGGCTATCAGAATCCAACAACACATTAAAAAGATCATACACCATGACCAAGTGGGCTTTATCCCAGGGATGCAAGGATTCTTCAATATCCACAAATCAATGTAATACATCACATTAACAAATTGAAAAATAAAAGCCATATGATTATCTTGATAGATGCAGAGAAAGCTTTTGACAAAATTTAACATTCATTTATGATAAAAACTCTCCAGAAGGCAGGAATAGAAGGAACATACCTCAACACAATAAAGGCTATATATGACAAACCCACAGCAAACATTATCCTCAGTGGTGAAAAATTGAAAGCATTTCCCCTAAAGTCAGGAACAAGACAAGGGTGCCCACTTTCACCACTACTATTCAATATAGCTCTGGAAGTTTTGGCCACAGCAATCAGAGCAGAAAAAGAAATAAAAGGAATCCAAATTGGAAAAGAAGAGGTAAAACTCTCACTGTTTGCAGAGCTAATCAATGAATATAGTAAAGTTGCAGGATATAAAATCAACACTCAGAAATCCCTTGCATTCCTATACACTAATAATAAGAAAGTAGAAAAAAAAAGTTAAGGAAACAATTCCTTTCACCATTGCAACAAAAGGAATAAAATACTTAGGAATATACCTACCTAAAGAAACTAAAGACCTATATATCGAAAACTATAAAACACTGAAGAAATCAAAGATGACACTAATAGATGGAGAAATATACCATGTTCATGGATCAGAAGAGTCAATATAGTGAAAATGAGTATACTACCCAAAGCAATCTAGAGATTCAATGCAATCAGTATCAAGCTACCAGCAGTATTTTTCACGGAACTAGAATAAATAATTCAAGATTTGTATGGAAATACGAAAAACCTCGAATAGGAAAAGCAATCTTGAGAAAGAAGAATGGAACTGGAGGAATCAACTTGCCTGACTTCAGGCTCTACTACAAAGCCACAGTCATTAAGACAGTATGGTACTGGCACAAAGACAGAAATATAGATCAATGGAACAAAATAGAAAGCCCAGAGATAAATCCACACACCTATGGACCCCTTATCTTCGACAAAGGAGGCAAGGATATCCAGTGGAGTAAGACAATCTCTTTAACAAGTGGTGCTGGGAAAACTGGTCAACCACTTGTAGAAGCATGAAACTAGATCACTTTCTAACACCACACACAAAAATATACTCAAAATGGATTAAAGATCTAAATGTAAGACCTGAAAGTATAAAACTCCTAAAGGGAGAACATAGGCAAAACACTCTCTGACATAAATAACAGCAGGATCCTCTATGATCCACCTCCTAGAATACTGGAAATAAAAGTTAAAATAAACAAATGGGATCTAATTAAAATTAAAAGCTTCTGCACAACAAAGGAAACTATAAGCAAGGTGAAAAGACAGCCTTCTGAGTGGGAGAAAACAATAGCAAATGAAGCAACAGACAAACAACTAATCTCAAAAATATACAAACAACTTATGCAGCTCAACTCCAGAAAAATAAACGATCCGATCAAAAAATGGGCCAAAGAACTAAATAGGCATTTCTCCAAAGAACACATATGGATGACTAAGAAACACATGAAAAGATGCTCAACATCACTCATTATCAGAGAAATGCAAATCAAGACCACAGTGAGGTACCATTTCACATCAGTCAGAATGGCTGCAATCCAAAAGTCTACAAGCAATAAATGCTGGAGAGGATGTGGAGAAAAGGGATCCCTCTTACACTGTTGGTGGGAATGCAAACTAGTACAGCCACTATGGAAAACAGTGTGGAGATTCCTTAAAAATTACAAATAGATCTGCCTTATGATTCAGCAATCCCACTGCTGGGCATACACACCGAGGAAACCAGAATTGAAAGAGACACATGTACCCCAATGTTCATTGAAGCTTGTTTATAATAGCCAGGACATGGAAACAACCTAGATGCCCATCAGCAGATGAATGGATAAGAAAGCTGTGGTATATATACACAATGGAGTATTACTCAGCCATTAAAAAGAATAAATTTGAATCAGTTCTAATGAGATGGATGAAACTGGAGCTGATTATAAGTAAGCCAGGAAGAAAAACACCAATACAGTATACTGACACATATGTATGGAATTTAGAAAGATGGTAATGATGACCCTGTATGTGAGACAACAAAAGAGACACAGATATATAGAACAGACTTTTGGACTCTGTGGGAGAGGGAGAGGGTGGGATGATTTGGGAGAATGGCATTGAAACATGTATACTATCATGTAAGAAACGAAGCACCAGTTTATGTTTGATACAGGATACAGGATACTTGGGGCTGGAGCATGGGGATGATCCAGAGAGCTGATATTGAGTGAGAGGTAGGAGGAGGTTTCAAGATTGGGAGCTCGTGTGCACCTGTGGCTGGTTCATGTCAATGTATGGCAAAACCAATATAGTATTGTAAAGTAGAATAAAGTAAAAATAAAATTAAAAAAGAAAGTTGAACATTAAAATTTTATTTTCCTCAGAAAGATAATGTATTTGGAAATATTAATGAAGGTTCCTGGAGTTGGTGATGGACAGGGAGGCCTGGTGTGCTGCGATTCATGGGGTCGCAAAGAGTCGGACACGAATGAGCAACTGAACTGAACTGAACTGAATATCTGAGGAAACTAGTAATTATTTTGCAATCTGTTGATTTCACAGAGAAGCATAAGCATAATATGTACTTAATTATATGATGTAACTTATTCTTGGCTCAGTGACTAGTCCTCAGGGGCAGAAAATCATGCAATAGTAATCAAAGATGCTGCTTAGTTAAAGAGTTTAAATTGTATAGCTAACATTTCTCAGGACAAAGTTATCACAGCACACTTGAAACGGCAAAACAATAATACTAATACCATTGGAATGATAGTTCCAGTGGAAATTAATGATATATGCCTAGAGATGTGTCTGAAGCCAAAGCCAAATTTACATTGCAATCATTTTATAAGACAGAGAAAACCTGGAGTGAAAATACATCAATAATTACAAAGATAATTACAGATATCCAGCCTCATCACAATCCTTGCTTTTCCTTATTTCTAGTAATTACCAATTAGTAGTATTCAATAAATTATGAGCAAAAAAATTAAATTAAACTTCACAGAAAAAATGTTATATTCCTAGGCAATTTATTTACTTGTAGTCCTATGCTAAGAGTTGTATATAGCTCTACAGTTTATTTTATAATAAAAAAAAATCTTCCAAATGATTCAAACACGAAAGCTCTGGTACAGAGCTCAATCTCCTACTGCTTTCAGTTAGCCTATGTTTTACTATTTTTCCCGTTCCTAAGCCATTTTATATATAACGTCCATATGTCTACAGGATGTAGAGGGTGCTTCTAAAAAAGCCACAGTATAGGAATCATTTCATTTCTCCCATTTTAATGGGTGGAAAGATTCCAGTGCTGCAATAAACGTCAAAAGTTCTCCTACGAGCCAGGACCCAAAGAATGTATCACAGCTGGTAAAGTCTCTGAAGGCAATTGCTTGTGCTGGTATCCTATTATTACAGCAGAAAAGTCTCTGCAAGGTCTTACGATCAAAAACATTGATTTATTCTTGTCAAAAGCCTTCAGTCATACTCTGGCTTTTAATTAAATCCCACTTACATTCTTCTTTACCTTGTCTACCTTCTATTATACATAAGATAAAGTGGTGCTGAATCTAATCATCCTCAGTGGCTACATCACTTTGGCCCTACTATAGAAAACAGGGGTGGGGAGTACGTGGCCACTGTAGAGTTACACCACAATTGATTGCTAAATATATATATTAAAATTACTTAGAATGGGAATAGCTATGTCTTTTTTATAATTTTAACATGCTTATTATATTTTAATTCTAAGTGGACTTATTTCTAAATTCACTAAAGTAAAATAAATAAGTGTATGTTAACATGATCACATGCCCTTGAACCACAGATGTCTCTAAAGCCCTGAATTTTAATAAGATACTTCGAGTTAAATACAATAAATATGATGAATAAATGGCTGCATTGTAGAAGAGTCTCATGGTTGAATACAGAGTCAGGAGTTTTTATACTGGTTTTGGCATTCACTATTAGTGTAACAAAAGCTATTTAGGTAACATATCTAAGCTTTGCTCATATGTAAGTAGAAAAATAAAACCAATATGTATATTGTAGTGTTGCTGCAAAAATAAGAAAATATATGCAGTGTGCCTAATATTCAGTAAATGATCAGTAACAATGATTACCATTGTCACTATGATTATTAAACTTATAAACATAAGGTTTTAAATCGTGTGTATTTTTGCAGCAAATGTTTAGTTTCAGTTCCCGACTTGCTTTCTTCTAGTAACTAATTTAGAGCTCATTTCTCTTGGTCATAATTTGACAGCAATCTAATTCTATAATCAACCCAATACCATAAATATGAAAAGTAAAGGTAAATGCAATGTAAAACATTGTGTGAAACAATTTTAAATAAAAATTAGATATTGTTTGGTTATCTGTATCTCTAATACCATGGATACTTGGAATTGCCTATATATTTATCAATAAAGCTATATATTTCATGCCTCAAATATATTTAAATAAGCATAACAGTTCACCATCTATTCTACACTGGACCTTTTATAACAGTAGAATGATTAAACATATTTTCAATGAATCTGGAGCTCAAAGAGGCCATGCAAATTAGAAAAAAATGCCTATGTTATCTTGGAGTCTAAAAGGTTATTTCTCAGGAAAACCCCTAACACATTTTTGTTCTATTTGTGTCTATCTCAAGGCTTTAATAATTGAAACGTAAATAATTCCATAAAAGGTTTAAACATCATAGACTAAATTATATTTCAAAGATAAAAACTTACATATCAAAGAGTGAAATATTTCAATGCAAATATTTTAATGAGAAGATCATAGTTTTTGCTAATATCTATCTTTTACCAAAGTAGTCAGCAACTTAGAAAATATTGTTCACTTATTTAGAATTATTTCTGACTTTGGCTATAATATGAGTCTTTATCATATAACAGATCCTAAATTTAATCAGAAGGTTGTCTGTAATTTAATTCTAATTTTTTTCCTAAATCACTCCTTTTTCTAGATTCCTACAGCATCTATGAAGTGAAAAGCTCAGTTCAGTTCAGTTCATTTCAGTCACTCAGTCACATCCAACTCTTTGAAACCCCATGAACTACAATACACCAGGCTTCCCTGTCCATCACAACTCCCAAAGTGTACTCAAAACTCATGTCCATTGAGTTGGTGATGCCATCCAACCATCTCATCCTCTGTTGTCCCCTTCTCTTCTTACCTTCAATCTTTCTCAGCATCAGGGTCTTTTCCAGTGAGTTAGTTCTTCACATCAGGTGGCCAAAGTATTGGACTTTCAGCTTCAGCATCAGTTCTTTAAAGAATATTCAGGAATGATTTCCTTTAGGATGGACTGGTTGCAGCTCCTTGCTGTCCAAGGGACTCTTAAGAGTCTTCCAGTGAAAAATTACAGGAGACTAAAAGCAGTGTTGAGCCTGTACAGTTACAAATGGGAATCTGAACTCTCTTCTCAGTCTTCCCAGTCCTACAAACTCTCTCACATAAAAGAGTGGGACCACAGATTTGCAGTGTGGCTAATTAGTTCATCAGCTATTGACTGTTATTCTTTTCAGTGATCATTCTTTAGAATAATAAAATGACCTGACAAAATAATATATTATGTAACACAGTCATTTGCAGATGTTAGCATTGTCTCTAAGTGTAAAAGCTGGATTCTTGTCCCAGACTCTTTTAGTTCTTTATTAACACATAGATATTTGTGAGTGTTGTATTTGAGACACAAGCCTATGACTTCTTACTAAAACAAAAAAAAAATATGTGCATAGGGTATTGCAGCTTACAAAGTAGAGCACCTAGCAATTGTGTAGCTAAATATACTGAGATTTAGTTTATTTCATATAAATAAAGTTAATAACACTTCTTAAAAGTTAACTTGATAATTTACATAATTATGAAAGAGTGGTTTTAGCTATACATTTCTGTACACATGAAAAGAGTCCTTTTCTTGAAATATCATTTATATGATGAATTTGTCTTGACAAACATAAAATACACTGTGAAGTAAAAATCTCAAGTACCAAGCAAGGAAATGCCAAAGAAGCAGAGTTAGGAAACAATCTGAAATAGAATTAATTTTATTCTTCTCAAGTTGTTAAAATTATAGCCTCTGCTTTTTATATGAATATCTGACATTCTGCTAGACATATTCAATTCATTCTGCTAAGCAATTCCTTTGAAGTCAGAGTATGTATCCTTTATTTGAAACTCCTATGTTTGGGTTAAGATGAAACATAGTTTGCCTTTGAGAATTTTATATATATAAATATATATATATACATACATACATACATACATATATATATATATATATATATATACACACACACACATACACACAAAAATTTATATTATGAAAGGAGCACAGTGCTAGATATTTTACTGTTGTTAAAGGTTTTTCCCTCACAAGAAAGTCCAGTATAACTGTCACACAAACTGATAATGTGCACTCTAAGTTGTGAGATAGACATAGACAAAGACAGAAATATCAGTGAGATTCTTTTCAAATTTAGTAATTTCGTGTTATTCAAAGCATGGGTGGATCCTCAGTCACTCAGTTGTGTCTGACTCTTTTGTAATTTTATGGACTATTGCCCACCAGGCTTCTCTGTCCATGGGATTTTCCAGGAAAGACTATTAGAGTGGGTTGCTATTTCCTCCTACAGAGGATCTTCCTGACCCAGGATCAGACCCAAGTCTTTTGTGTTGGCAGGAGGATTCTTTACCAGTGAGCCACCTGCTCACTTGTTACTTAAAAGGACAGGAGAAATTGTGATAGGAACACAAGAATGTCAGTCTAGTCTATTCATGACCAGGCTTTGCTTTCAGTTATCTCTATACTTTTCTCATTATAATAAAAAAAAGTAAAACATATTTGTAAAACATTTTATAAAGCATTACAAAGATATTACAAAACAAAAGAAAATCATCAAAAGTGCATACCAAAGGTGTTCAATAAAGTATATGCACAAATTTTTCTAACAAGAAATTAAATTCTTAAAAATTTCTAGCTTACCTAGAAACTTTAATGGCTGCCATGTAATAACCTCAGATTTAACAAATACTTAGCATTTTCCACATTACACATATACATATACATACACACACATATAAAAGCCATGAACTGAAAAATAAGTTATGAATGCTGTGTTAATACAAATTTGTTCTTGTCTCTCTAATCAGTGTTATTTTATATATTCAATAATCTATAATAAAACATTCTTGTTATAGTCATGCCAACATCTTTGCTTTTATATAATGTCATTAAATGATGTTTGGCTTAAGGAAGTGTTCCTTTGTTGCATGCATTATACTGAAATCCAACCACAAAATACAATTTGAATTTTATCATACCTTTTATTTTGAAAATAACATCTCTATTAATAAAATATACATCATAAATACACACTGGAAAAAATTATAAAGATTCATAACTACTTGCAGCCAAAGATGGAGATTTACATGATCAGCAGAAACAATTCTGGGAGCAGACTATGGCTCAGATCATAAAATCTTTATTGCCAAATTCAGATTTAAATTGAAGAATGTAGGGAAAACCACTAGACTTCTTAGGTATGACCCAAATCAAATTCCTTATGATTATACAGTGCAAGTGACTAATAGATTCAAAGGATTAAATCTAATAGAACGATGGAAGAACTATGGACAGAGGTTTGTGATATTGTACAGGAGGCAGTGATCAAGACCATCTCCAGAAAAAGAAATGAAAAAATGGAAAATTGGTATCTGAGGAGGCCTTGCAAATAGCTGAGAAAAAAGGGAAACTAAAAACAAAGGAGAAAAGGAAAGATATACTCATCCGAATACACAGTTCCAAAGAACAGCAATGGAGAGATAAGAAAGATTTGTTCAGTGTTCAGTGCAAAGAAATAGAGGAAAACAATAGAATGTGAAACACTAGAGATCTCTTCAAGAAAATCAGAGATTCCAAGGGAACATTTCATGCAAAGATGAGCATAAAAGGACAGAAATGGTATGGACCAAATAGAAGCAGAAGACATTAAGAAAGGTGGCCAGAATACACGGAAGAACTGCACAAAAATCTTCATGATCAAGATAACCAAAACCACTAGACCATTCAGGTATGACCTAAATCAAATCCCTTATGATTACACAGTGGAAGTGAGAAATAGATTTAAGGGCCTAGATCTGATAGATAGAGTGTCTGATGAATTATGGAATGAGGTTCTTGACATTGTACAGGACACAGGGATCAAGACCATCCCCATGGAAAAGAAATGCAAAAAAGTGAAATGGCTGTCTGGGGAGGCCTTACAAATATCTGTGAAAAATGGAAGCAAAAAGCAAAGGAGAAAAGGGAAGATATAAGTGTCTGAAGTCAGAGTTCCAAACAATAGAATGAAGAGATAAGAAAGCCTTCTTCAGTGATCAATGCAAAGAAATAGAGGAAGAGAACAGAATGGGAAAGACTAGAGATCTCTTCAAGAAAATTAGAGATACCAAGGGAACATTTCATGCAAAGATGGGCTTGATAAAGGACAGAAATGGTATGGACCTAACAGAAGCAGAAGATATTAAGAAGAGGTGTCAAGAATAGACAGAAGAACTGTACAAAAAGATCTTCATAACCAAGATAATCACGATGGTGTGATCACTCACCTACAGCAAGACATCCTGGAATGTGAAGTCAAGTAGGCCTTAGAAAGCATCACTATGAACAAAGCTAGTGGAGGTGATAGAATTCCAGTAGAGCTATTTCAAATCCTGAAAGATGATGCTGTGAAAGTGCTGCATTCAATATGCGAGCAAATTTGGAAAACTCAGGCCACAGGACTGGAAAAGGTCAGTTTTCATTCCAATGCCAAAGAAAGGCAATGCCAAAGAATGCTCAAACTACTGCACAATTGCACTCATCTCACATGCTAGTAAGTGAAAGTGAAAGTGATGTTGCTCAGTCCTTCCAACTCTTTGTGACTCCATGGACTGTAGCCTACGAGATTCCTCTGTCCATGGAATTTTCCAGGCAAGAATACTGGAGTAGGTTTCCATATGGGATCTTCCCGACCCAGGGATTGAACTGACGTCTCCCATATGGCAGGCAGATGCTTTACCATTTGAGCCACCAGGGAAGCGAAATGCTTAAAATTCTGCAAGCCAGGCTTCAGCAATACGTGAACCATGCACTCCCTGATGTTCAAGCTGGTTTTAGAAAAGGCAGAGGGACCAGAATTCAAATTGCCAACATCCACTGGATCATCAAAAAAGCAAGAGAGTTCCAGAAAATAATCTACTTCTGCTTTATTGACTATGCCAAAGCCTTTGACTGTGTGGATCACAATAAACTGTGGAGAATTCTTCAAGAGATGGGCATACCAGACCACCTAACCTGCCTCTTGAGAAATCTGTATGCAGGTCAGGAAGCAACAGTTAGAACTGGACATGGAACAACAGACTGGCTCCAAATAGGAAAAGGAATATGTCAAGGCTGTATATTGTCATCCTGCTTATTTAACTTATATGCAGAGTACATCGTGAGAAACACTGGACTGGAAGAAACACAAACTGGAATCAAGATTGCCGGGAGAAATATCAATAACCTCAGATATGCAGATGATACCACCCTTATGAAAGAAAATGAAGAAGAGCTAAAACGTCTCTTGATGAAAGTGAAAGAGGAGAGTGAAAAAGGAGAGTGAAAAAGTTGGATTAAAGCTCAACATTCAGAAAATGAAGATCATGGCATCCAGTCCCATCACTTCATGGGAAATAGATGGGGAAACAGTGGAAACAGTGTCAGACTTCATTTTTGGGGCCCCCAAAATCACTGCAATGGTGACTGCAGCCATGAAATTAAAAGATGCTTACTCCTTGGAAGAAAAGTTATGACCAACCTAGATAGCATATTGAAAAGCAGAGACATTACTTTGCCGACTAAGGTCTGTCTAGTCAAGGCTATGGTTTTTCCAGTAGTCATATATGGTTGTGAGTGCTGGACTGTGAAGACTGCTGAGCACCAAAAAATTGATGCTTTTGAACTGTGTTGGAGAAGATTCTTGAGAGCACCTTGGACTGCAAGGAGATCCAACCAGTCTATCCTGAAGGAGATCAGCCCTGGGATTTCTTTGGAAGGAACGATGTTAAAGTTGAAACTCCAGTACTTTGGCCACCTCATGGGAAGAGTTGACTCACTGGAAAAGACTGTGATTCTGGGACGGATTGGGTGAAGGAGAAGGTGACGACAGAGGATGAGCTGGCTGGATGGCATTATTGACTCAGTGGACATGAATCTGAGTGAACTCCAGGAGTTTGTGATGGACAGAGAGGCCTGGCATGCTGTGATTCATGGGGTCGCAAAGAGTCAAACACATCTGAGTAACTGAACTGAACTGATGATCACTCACCTAGAGCCAAACATTCTGGTATGTGAAGTCAAGGAAGCATCACTACAGAAGCCCAAGAAAGCATCAGTACGAACAAAGCTAGTGGAGGTGATGGAATTCCAGTCGAGATATTTCAATTCCTAAAAAGTGATGCTGTGAAAGTGTTGCACTCAATATGCCAGCAAATTTGGAAACCTCACCTGTGGCAACAAGACTGGAAAAAGTCAGTTTTCATTTCAATCCCAAAGAAAGGCAATGCCAAAGAATGTTCAAAGTACAGCGCCATTGCACTTATTTCACATGCTATCAAAGTAATTCTTAATATTCTCCAAGCCAGACTTCAACAGTACATGAACTGTGAACATCCAGATGTTCAAGCTGGATTTAGAAATGGCAGATAAACCAGAGATCAAATTGCCAACATCCATTGGATCATAGGAAACACAAGAAACTTCCAGAAAAGCAGCGACTTCTGCTTTATTGACTATGCCAAAGCCGTTGACTCTGTAGATGACCACAAACAGAAAAATTATTCAAGAGATGGGGATACCAGACCACCTGAACTGCCTCTTGAGAAATTTGTATGCAGATCAAGAAACAACAGTTAGAATCGGACATGGAACAACAGACTGGTTGCAAATTGGGAAAGGAATACGTCAAGGCTGTATATTGTCACCCTGCTTATTTAACTTATATGCAGAGTACATCACAGAAAATGCTGGGCTGGAGGAAGCACAATCTGGAATCAAGATTGCTGGGAGAAATATCAATAACAACAGACATGCAGAAGACACCACCCTTTTTCCAGAAAGTGAAGAACTAAACAGCCCTCTGATGAAGGTGAAAGAGGAGAGTGAAAAAGTTGACTTAAAACTCAGCATTCAGAAATCTAATATCATGGCATTTGGTTGCACCTCTTCATGGCAAATAGATGGAGAAAAAATGAAAACAGTAGGATAATTTATTTCCATGAGCTTGAAAATCACTGCTCATGGTCACTGATGCCATGAAATTTAAAGATTCTTATAATTTCAAAGAGAAGGTATGACCAACCTAAACAGAATATTAAAAAGCAGAGATGTTACTTTGCCCACAAAGGTCCCTCTAGTCAAAGCTATGGTTTTTCCAGGAGTCATGTATGGATGTGAGACTTGGCCTATAAAGAAAGCTGAACACTGAAGAATTGATGTTTTTGAACTGTGGTATTGGAGAAGACTCTTGAGAGTCCCTTGGACTGCAAGATCAAACCAGTCCATCCTAAAGGAAATCAGTCTTGAAAATTCATTGGAAAGACTGATGCTGAACCTGAAACTCCAATACTTTACCCACCTGATGCAAAGAACTGATTCCTTGGAAAAGACCCTGGTGCTGGGCAAGACTGAAGGCTGGAGGAGAAAGGGACCACAGAAGATGAGAGGGTTAGATGGTATCACCAATTCGGTGTACAGGAGTTTGAGCAAGCTCAGGTAGTTGGTGAAGGACAGGGGAGCCTGGAGTGCTACAGTCCATGGGGTCACAAAGAGTCAGACATGATTGAGTGACCAAACTGAGCTGACAACTACTCTCTGACTTGGAAAGGGGCTTTTTGTTTGTTTGTTTTTAGAATTAAACAACATAGTTTAGTTTTGCCAGCTTTTGAAAATTTACACAGATGAAATCATACTATATGCTGTCTTTGTGGCTTTCTTAATAGTAGTTTGTTGTATTATGATATCACATTTTAAAAATCCCTTTCACTGCTTCCACTGGATGTTAGGGTTCTTTTCATTTTGAATTGTTATAAATACTATTTTGGGTATGTCATATATGCTCACTGGAAGTTGAAGTTTTATGGGATAAACCTTAAGAGTAGAATAGCTGGGTCATAAGTTACACTTTTCATTTTATTCAGATGTCAGAAATGTGTGTATTTGTGTATTACAAAAGACGTATGAATTCCATGAATTTTCCTGCATATTAGTTCAGAAAGTTTTGCTTTCTGATTATGACATGCTCAGTTATATGACTTACGTTCTCTTAATTAACTAATACCATCTGTAAAGTTTTTATCAGTCTTTCAAGGCTTCAGTATGTGTGTGTGTGTGTGTGTGTGTGTGTGTGTGTGTGTGTGTGTCTTCTCACCATTTAATGTTCCCTATTCTCAGGAAAACACCAACACTACTGGCCTTTTCAATATTTTATTATTAACAATATCTTTTCTGGGCATGTTAATTTACATGTATTGAAAGGACAAAGTGTAAATAAATAACTTTTTCTAAAACATTCATCAATTTACCCATAAGATATATAGGGATGGAGAGAATACAAGATTATTTTTTGTTTTACTTTTCTTGATCAAATTTGTCTATAATCTTCTAAAAATACTACTTTCCAAAATAAAACCCTGTTAATTTTAATCAGTTTAAACATGTGTTATAATATATTATAATCTACATGCACTGCAACATGGTTTATTTTAAGAATTGAGAGAAAAATTCCCTCAAAATCCTAGTTCCAAAGTCACAAATAAAACTATGGTTTTTCATTTATTTAGAGTTCTAAATGTAAAAGGATCAGATAAGTGAGTTTTAATAATAGTTTATAACTGTTTTTAAAATACCATAGTCATATTTTTATTGATGCTAGAGTAGAAGTGAACTGAAGTGAAAGTTGCTCAGTAATATCCAACTCTTTATGACCCCTTAGGCTGAACAGTCAATGGAATTCTTGGCCAGAATACTGGAGTGAGTAGCCTTTCCCTTCTCCAGGGACTTTCCAACCCAGGGATCAAACTCAGTTCTCCTGCACTGCAGGAGGATTCTTTACCAGCTGAGCCACAAGGGAAGCCCAAGAATACTAGAGTGAGTAGCATATCCCTTCTTCAGCTGATCTTCCTCACCCAGGAATTGAACCCAGGTCTCCTGCATCACAGGTGGATTCTTTACCAACTGAGTTATGAGGGACGCCCAAGCCTACAGTCGAAGAGAGTCAGCCTCACCTAAAGCCACATTACCCTGAAAGACAATCACCTTAATTTATGAAGAGCATTCTTAAGGAAATTTAACTATAGTCCTTAAGTCAAGGTCTACTCCAGAAAAATGAAAATCACGATATATATTTTAATAAATAGGACTTATTATTTTTAAAACTACTTAATGGTGTATTAACTTCAAAGACTGAGCAATGAAATATTACAGAAATTCCACTCACATAAAGTAGCTAAAGCTCTGTTTCTAAAGCTCTGGGAATGAAGAGAACAAAAGATTTTGGAGCAGAGGACCCAGAGGGCTGGGACTTAGATCTCTGAAGAACAACAGGTCCACACTGTCTTTGAGTATCTTTGAGGCTGAATGACAAATCAATTGGAATCAGGGCATGAATTTCTAAGCAGAGAGCTTGGCTTAGCAGGTAACTTAGGGGGCCTAGTATGCCTGAATCTGGTCGTCTAAACAAAACAAAACAAAACAAAACAAAACATGGAAATTGAAACCTTCAGCTGTTACTGAAATAAGCAGCTACTGCCTCGGTGCACACTTATTGCTTCTGTGAAAACAATAGGAACAAGAAACAGAGAGCAAGAAAGAAGTCTGTATTTCCTTTTTTAATCCTCAGTTTAGTTCAGTTCAGTCGCTCAGTCGTGTTCGACTCTTTGAGATCCCATGAATCACAGAACGCCAGGCCTCCCTGTCCATCACAAACTCCCGGTGTTCACTCAGGCTCACGGCCATCAGGTCAGTGATCCTGACCCGCCATCTCATCCTCTGTCGTCCCCTTCTCTTCCTGCCACCAATCCCTCCCAGCTTGAGTCTTTTCCAATGAATCAACTCTTTGCATGACGTGGCCAAAATACTGGAGTTTCAGCTTTAGCATCTTCCTTCCAAAGAAATCCCAGGGCTGATCTTCAGAATGGACATGTTGGATCTCCTTGCAGTCCAAGGGACTCTCAAGAGTCTTCTCCAACACCACAGCTCAAAAGCATCATTTTTAAGCTTACTAATCTCTTTTCCTAGCACTTCCCAAATGTCAGGATATACCAGCAGACCAGCCTGTAGAGGTGAAATGTGGTTTACCAAGTCTCTGTTCCAGTATCACAAAAATGCCTGTAGAAAAGGGGCTCTGACACTAAAGGAGAACAGCTTAAAAACAGTCACACACAAAACTTTATAAAATCCCTCATCCCTTGACTACCAAAATAAAGTATAACAACCAGCACTTGATGAATGCACTTTAATTTTCAGGAGGATAAAAAGATTATGTTCTCTTGTGTTTCTTTGCTATTGTCTCTGAGTTTTGCCTCTCATGGGCTTTCCTAGTGGCTCTGTGGGTAAAGAATCTGCCTGCGATGCAGGAGACCTGGGTTCTATCCTTGGGTCAGGAAGATCCGCTAGAGGAGGGCACAGCGACCCACTTCAGCATTCTTGTCTGGAGAATCCCATGGATAGAGGAGCCTGGCAGGCTATGGTCACAAGCAGTTGGACATACCTGAAATGACTGAGCACACATGCATGCATTGTCTCTCCTTAATGACTAAAAGACACTGTTAGTACAAAAGCAATGAAATAGATATGAAATTCAATATACTTTAGGATGATCTAAAAGAAAATATATTTTTATTTTACACACATAGTGTAGTCCCTGAAAGACAGCTATATGCTTGTACAACAAAGAAAACCATAAGCAAGAAGAAAAGATGACCCTTAGAATGGAAGAAAATATTTGTAACCCAAGCAACTGACAAGAATTAATCTCCAAAATATATAAAAGAGTCATACAGCTCAATATCAGAAAGCAAAAAAAAAAAAAAAAAAGGTAGAAGACCTTAAATAAACATTTATCCAAACAATGTATGCAGTTGTCCAAAAACACATAAAAGATACTCAATATCACTAATTATTAAAGAAATATAAATCAAAATTACGATGAGGTGTCACTTCACAATGGTAAAAATGTGAAATGGCCATCATTAAAAAGTCTACAAACAATAAATGCTGCAGAGGGTGCTGAGAAAAGTGACCCTCCTACATGGTTGCTGGGAATGTAAACCAGAGCAACTACCATGGAGAACAATATGGAGGTTCCTTAAAAATACTAAAATTAGAATTAACACATGATCTAGCAATATTACTTCCTAGCGTATTCCCAGAGGAAACCATAATTCAAAAAGACACATGCACCCATTCTATTGCAGTACTATTTACAATAGGCAGAATTAAAAAAAAAAAAAAGAAGTTGCTCAGTCATGTCGTACTCTTTGCAACCCCATGGACGATACAGTCCATGGAATTCTCCAGGCTAGAATACTGGAGTAGGTAGCCATTTCCCTTCTCTGGGGGATCTTCCCAACCCAGGGATTGAACCCAGGTCTCCCACATTACAGGGAAATTCTTTATCAGCTGAACCATAAGGGAAGCCACAGGGGATGTCACAAGGAAGCCACAAGGCAGGTCACGGAAGTAACCTAAATGTTCATTGATAGAGGAATGGATAATTAAGACGTGGTATATATATACAATGGAATATTATTCAGTCATAAAAGGAATGAAATTTTGCCATGTGCAAAGACATGAATGGATATAGCAATTGTCATACATCGTGAATTAAGTCAGAAAGAAAAAATTATTATATAATATAGCTTATATGTGAAATCTAGGAAAATGATATGGATGAACTTACTTTACAAAGTAAAAATAGAGACACAGATATAGAGAACAAATATATGGATACCAGGGAGAAGAGGGATGGGATGAATTGGGAGATTGGATGGATACAATATATACAGCAGCTTTGTATAAAATAGACAGCTAATGAGAACTTACTGTATAGCACAAGAAAGTCTACTCAGTCCTTTATGGTGACCTAAATGGGAAAGGAAAAAAAAAAGAGAATATATTTACATGTATAGCTGATTCACTTTGCTGTGTAGCAGAAAATAACACAGCATTGTAAAGCAGCTATGTTCCAATAAAATTAATTTTTAAAGAAAATTATATATTAATCATAAATATACATGGTTAAATATGAAAAATAATAAATAACACAGAAGCATCTTTTTTAAAAATAAAACAGATTTCTTAAACTTGTGGTATAAAGGTTGCCTTCATATTCATTCTATCATGATCATATTGGTATTATTTTCTTACTAGAATGATTAAGTTAATTCAAGTAGTAAAAGATCAATGAGTTACGCTGTATTGCTCAATACATCATCAAGGTGTCAGTTGTATTTAAACTAATCAGTTCTATCTGCTGGGAGTCATTTTACTGTGAAGTATAAAACTGCACAAATCGAAAGCATTATTCTTATATGGAAAAATTATTTTGAAGAGTTTGAAGATGATAACAAAATTTATTACAATTTTGTCTTTAAGGAAGGTATTTAATTGCTAATAGGTACATTGTCATGTTTATAATTATTGGTAATGTTCTATTTCTAAAGCTTGGTTATGAAGACATGGGTTTTTATATTATTCTATTATTCTTCACTACATTCATTCATTCAAGTCTGATATATATGTATAAAAAAACCATAATAAGAAGTTGAAATTATTATTGATTTTTTTTTGCAAATTAAATATATCTTTAGGAAATGAAGATAGTTAAATACATCATTTGGAGTGAAAATATTAAAGTCTAATACTAGTAGCTCTTAAAATCATTTCTGATGTAGAATTTAATTTTAGTATTAACTACTTCAAATTGGTTTCATGCACGCAGGGTGCATGCAGGGCAATTTCAAGGAATAGGGTTACCGCAGAAACTTTAAAGCTTATCCTAAAAGTATTCAAGATGAGTCCCTGCTATAGTTTCAGATGCACAACTAATGTAGGACATTTAGACAATAGTCTTGATCAAATATTTCTAAGTTCTTCTTCACTTTATGAAAACATCTTCATTTCAAATATAAGACTTGAATGTCATAAATCCTTGTTATTGTTAAAGTAATCACTATGCTAATTTGACTCAAGCCACAGCTAAGCTTGTTGGTTTCCCTGAGGCTTTTCCTCCTCCCCTGGGTGACACAACTGATAGTCAGCAGCTAGCTGAGCAGATGTTGTTCCCCAACTAGTACATGGCTGTTTTCTTCTGAGAGCAAATGTTCCCATGTGTGTACCTCCATTTCTGATCAGTTCTTTGTTATATAAACAACAGATTGTGTTGTTGTTTTCTCAGAATATAGACCTTCGAGAGATTTCCACATAAGCATGTATTTTCTAAAATTGTTGGTAATTAAGCTCTCCTTCATTATTCTCTAATGTTCTCATTCTATCCTTAAATCTGACTAAATAATTATTAATTTGGCCTTTTCAATGATGTTTCAGAATGAATTTTGTTTAATTGCATCATCCAATTTTATTTTCATTTTACTTATTTTACCTTGGAAATAAATATATTATTTAACTTGTTTCAAGTTCTCAGATGTTAACATATTTTATCTTGATTTTTACTGGGATTATAGAAAAACTTTGCAGTAAAGTTTAATATTAAATTCAGTTCATTTAATTTCCCATGTGATAATCTGTCTTAAATTTTGTTTTACTTTAATTTTGAAACTATAAGTCTGATGTTCTAAGAAGACTAGAAATAGAAATTTAAGGATTTCCTCTCTTCCTCTCCTAATTCAGAAGTTTATTGGAACACATTTGCTGAATCAATATTTTTTACTGCTGCTCCTAGACAAATAAAAGCAAGCTATGACTCTCACACTCTGCCCCTAAAAATTAAAGAATAAAAAACAATTAATCTTAAATTCCCTGAAAACAAGTGGAAGTAGAAAGCATTCTATGTGTATGCTGTATTTCATGGTATTACATTAGCCATATCTCCACTCATCCAAAGACTGTGCAAAAATTACACATAAATTATTGACGTATAGATTTAAAGTTAATCTTACTTGCCTTTACTTATTTTTCAAATAAAATATTATATCCAGAGAAGAAATGCTTTTGCATGATATGTAATAGTTACTACCAGAACCAAATCAGAGTAACACAGACTTGATTAAAGTGTTTATTTTACTTTTGTGTTTATTGTTAACACAATAAAAATTAACTTTAAAGTATCTGTTTAAACCTTCTGTTTTGAAGTTCTTTCTTTCTTTCTTTTTATTTTTATTTTTTTGATTGTTTGTTCAAAGAGTGGTTTCAGAATATAACCTGAAACCAGTGCTAAGCTTGGGATAAAACTGCATAATCAAATATATTATGTTTACATATGGGAGTGTGATGATGCAGACATAGACTTCTGTCTATCAATTATTAGGTCTTTCTGTGTCACTTCACCAGGTGGAGAATGCTGAATAGTTTCCTTATAATGGGATTTTAAATGTACCAGAAGAGAAATGGGAGCTTCCTGCATGGTTCAGCTGGTAATAATCTTCCTGCAATACAGGAGACATAAGTTCAATCCCTGGGTCGGGAAGATTTCCTGGAGGAGGAATGCAGCACACACCATTATTCTTGCCTGGAAAACCCTGTGGACAGAGGAGCCTAGTGGGCAATGGTCCATAGGGTCACAAAGAGCTGGACACTGAGCAAAAAGAAACTGACTCTTCTTTTCACAAGAAAGTCTGATTTCATTTTTGGTATTCTGATGTCAATAGTTACTAGTTTCTTTAGAGCTAAGTCTTGACTCCTTTGAAAATTTAACTATCCTTTCAAAAATTATGATGTTAAGGAAATAAATATTGGAGGCAGTCCTAAGACGGTGGAGAAATAGGACAGGAAGACCACTTTCTCCCCCACAAATTCATCAAAAGAACATTCAAACACTGAGTAAATTCCACAAAACAACTTCTGAATGCTGACAGAGGACATGAGGCACCCAGCAAAGCAGTTTATTGTCTTTGAAAGGAGGTAAGAAAAAAAAATATAAAAGGCAAAAAGAGAGACAAAAGACATAGGGACAGAGCTCCATCCTGGGAAGGGAGTCTTAAAAGAGAGGTTTCCAAACACCAGGAAACACTCTCATGCTGAGTCTGTGGCGGGCCTTGGAACCACAGAGGACAACATTACTGAGAGGAAAAAGTAAATAAATAATTAAAACCCACAGATTACAAACCCAATGATAACCCCCAGCAGAGAAGCATCTCAGACGCCTGCACCCACCACTAGCAAGAGGGGGCTGGGCAGGGAAGTGCTAGCTGCATTGCTTAGAGTAAGGATCTGGCCTGATTCCCCAAGGGCAATCTGAGTAAATTAACTTGGGCTAGCAAACCAGACTGTGGGATAGCTACCACGCAAAAAGCCCTAAGACACAACCAGGCCCACACACAGAACAAAGGGCTGAACGGAGCTAGCTGGCTGCAGACCATCCCTCTCTGGTGACAGGCAGCCAGAGTTGGAAGGGGGAAATTGCAGCTCCAGAGGCATGATCTACCAAGCTGCAAGCAGACTACGTTGTTAATTAAGAATTCCTGGGATTCTGGATGGTTAACATCCACCTGAGAAGGTGTACCGGTTATAAACCCAGAAAACCTAGTGTCAGGGAAGGGGGAGGTGATAAGTCGCAGCAACTGCACTCACCAAACACCTCATCACCTGAGCTGCTCAGACCTGGGAAGGGTACAAAAGGCAGGCCCAACCGACTCTGCGCCTCTGAGTGCCTGAACCTGAGCGGCTTAGACCTGGGAGGTGCATGCGGCCAAGGGCTGGCCTCAGACAGTTCCAAGGGAGCAGCCTAGAGCCTGAGCAGTGTGGGCAGGGGCGGCACACGCACCGTGAGCAGGGGCAGGGCCAGTGTGGCTGAGGCACCGTGACACATGCCAGTGTTATTTGTTTACAGCATCCCTCCTGCCCCACAGCGTGACTAAACAAGTGAGCCTTAAAGAGTGTCCACCACTGCCCCCTTGTATCAGGGCAGAAATCAGACACTGAAGAGACCAGCAAACAGAAGAAACTAAACAGAAGGAATCACCTTGGAGGTGACAGGTGCAATAGATTAAAACCCTGTGGTTAGTACTGACTACATAGGAAGGGCCCGATTGATCTTGAGAAATATAAGCTGGGCCAAGGAACTATCTGAAAATGAACTGACCCCATATTGCTATCAACACCACCAGAGAAAGTCCTAGATGTATTTCTCCTATATTTACTATCAAGTTTTTTCAATTTTTAAGTCCTCTATTACTCTTTTAATTTTCATTTCTATAACCTACTATTACTTTGCAAAAAAAAAAAAAAAGAAGAAAAGAAAAAAAGAATAAAAGAGAGACCCTATTTTTTAAAACAAACTTCATATATATATATGTAATAATTTTTGTGAATTTTTTTCTTTAATATTGTGTTTTTGAAAATCTAACCTCTACTCTAGATTTTTAATCTTTGCTTTTGGTATTTGTTATCAATTTTGTACCTTTAAGAACCCAGTCTTCAGCACCCATTTTTACTTGTGAGTGAGATTACTGGCTTTACTGCTCTCTCTCCTTTTGGACTTTCCTTTTTCTCCACCAGGTCACCTCTATCTCCTCCCCCACCCTTCTTTTCTCTACACAACTCTGTGAATCTCTTTGTGTGTTCCAGATGGTGGAGAACACTTAGGGAACTGATTACTGGCAGGATTTGTCTCTCTCCTTTTGATTCCACCCTTTATCCTCCTGGCCAACTGTCTCCTTCCTCCCTCTTCTTTTCTTTGTATAACTCTGTGAACATCTACAAGTGGTCCAGAATGTGAAGCACACATAAGGAAGTGATTACTGGCTAGCTTGCTCTCTCCTCTTTTGATTCCACTTCATTTCATCTGTGTCACCTCTAACTCCCTTCTCCCTCTTCTCTTCTCCATGTAACTCTGAGACCCTCTCTGAATCTCCCTTACTGTGGAGAAACTTTTCATCTTTAACCTAGATATTTTATCAATGGTGCTGTACAGATGGATAAGTCTTGAGGCTATTGTAAAAATAAGACTGAAAACCAGAAGCAGGAGGCTTAAGTCCAAATCCTGAGAACACCAGAGAACTCCAGGGAACATTAATCGACAGGAGCTCATCAAATACCTCCATACCAACAATGAAACGAAGCACCACCCAAGAGCCAACAAGTTCCAGAGCAAGACATACCATGAAAATTCTCTAGCAACACAGGAACACAGCCCTGAGCTTCAATATACAGGCTGCCCAAAGTCACTCCAAACAAACTGACATCTTATAAGTCATTACTGGACGCTTCACTGCACTCCAAGAGAAGAAATCCAGCCCCATCCACCAGAATACCGGCATAAGCTTCCCTAACCAGGAAATCTTGACAAGCCCGCCATACAACTCCACCCACAGAGAGGAAACTCCACAATAAAGAGAACTCCACAAACTGCCAGAATACAGAAAGGATACCCCAAAACATAGCAATATAAACAGGATGTAGAGACAGAGGAATACCCAGCAGGTAAAGGAACAGGATAAATGCCCACAAAACAAAACAAAAGAGGAAGAGATAGGGAGGCTACCTGATAAAGAATTCGGAGTAGTGATAGTGAAAATGATCCAAAATCTTGAAATCAAAATGGAATCACAGATAAATAGCTTGGAGACAAGGATTGAGAAGATGCAAGAAAGGTTTAACAAGGACCTGGAAGAAATAAAAAAGAGTCAATGTATAATGAATAATGCAATAAATGAGATCAAAAACACTCTGGAGGGAACAAATAGTAAAATAACAGAGGCAGAAGATAGGATTAGTGAAGTTGAAGATAGAATAGTAGAATTAAATAAATCAGAGAGAAAAAAAGAAAAAGAAATTAAAAGAAATGAGGACAATCTCAGATACCTGCAGGACAATGTTAAACACCCCAACATTCAAATCATAGGAGTCCCAGAAGAAGACCAAAAAAAAAAAAAAAGAGAGAGAGAAAATACTTGAGGAGATAATAGTTGAAAACTTCCTTAAAATAAGGAAATAAATAATCACCCAAGT
This sequence comes from Nanger dama, assembly GCA_917880005.1. Lineage (NCBI taxonomy): Eukaryota > Metazoa > Chordata > Mammalia > Artiodactyla > Bovidae > Nanger > Nanger dama. Next base: position 12,267,675 of record CAKJTW010000014.1, read on the forward strand.
CCAAGAAACCCAGAGAGTCCCAAACAGGATAAACCCAAGGTGAAACGCCCCAAGGCACATAGTAATCAAGTTAACAAAGATCAAACACAAAGAACAAATATTAAAAGCAGCAAGGGAAAAAAAAACACACACACACACACACACACACAAGGGGATTCCCATAAGGATAACAGCTGATCTTTCAATAGAAACTTTTCAAACCAGGAGGGAATGGCAAGACATACTTAAAATGATGAAAGAAAATAACCTACAGCCCAGATTACTGTACCCAGGAAGGATCTCATTCAAATATCAAGGAAAAATCAAAAGTTTTACAGACAAGCAAAAACTGAGAGAATTCAGCACCACCAAACCAGCTCTCCAACAAATGCTAAAGGATATTCTTTAGATAGGAAACACAGAAAGGGTGTATAAACTCAAACCCAAAACAATAAAGTAAATGCCAACAGGATCATACTTATTAATAATTACCTTAAATGTAAATGGGTTTAAGCCTCAACCAAAAAACAATGACTTGCTGAATGGATACAAAACAAGACTCCTATATATGTTGTCTACAAGAGATCCACCTCAAAACAGGGGACACATACAGACTGAAAGTGAAGGGTTGGAAAAAGATATTCCAAGCAAATAGAGACCAAAAGAAAGCAGGAGTAGCAATACTTATATCAGATAAAATAGACTTTAAAACAAAGGCTGTGAAAAGAGAAAAAGAAGGACACTACATAATGATCAAAGGAAAGGGTTGATCCAAGAAGAAGATATAACAATTATAAATATATATGCACCCAACATAGGAGCACCACAATATGTAAGACAAACGGTAATAAGTATGAAAGGGGAAATTAACAATAGCACAATAATAGTGGGAGATTTTAATACACCACTGACACCTATGGAGAGATCAACTAAACAGAAAATTAACAAGGAAACACAAACTTTAAATGATACAATAGACCTAATTGATATCTATAAGACATTTAACCCCAAAACAATGAATTTCACCTTTTTCTCAGGTGCACACAGAACCTTCTCCAGGATAGATCACATCTTTGGCCATAAATCTAGACTTGTTAAATTTAAAAAAAAATTGATATCATTCCAAGCATCTTTTCTAACCACAATGCAGTAAGGTTTAATGTCAATTACAGGAGAACAGTTATTAAAAATTCCAGTATATGAAGGCTGAACAACACGCTGCTGAATAACCAACAAATCACAGAAGAAAACAAAAAAAGAAATCAAAATATGCATAGAAATGAATGAAAATGAAAACACAACAACCCTAAACCTGCTGGACATTGTAAAAGCAGTGCTAAGGTGAAAGTTCATAGCAATACAGGCATACCTCAAGAAACAAGAAAAAAGTCAAATAAATAGCCTAGCTCTACACCGAAAGCAATTAGAAAAGGATGAAATGAAGAACCCCAGGGTTAGTAGAAGGAAAGAAATCTCAAAAATTAGGGCAGAAATAAATGCAAAAAAATAACAAACAAAAACAAAATAGACCATAGCAAAAATCAACAAAGCCAAAAGCTGGTTCTTTGAACGGATAAATAAAACTGACAAACCATTAGCCAGACTCATCAAGAAACAAAGGGAGAAAAATGAAATCAACAAAATTAGAAATGAAAAAGGAGAGATCACAACAGACAACACAGAAATACAAAGGATTATAAGAGACTGCTATCAGCAGTTATAGGCCAATAAAATGGACAACTTGGAAGAAATGGAAAAATTCTTAGAAAAATACAGCTTTTCAGAACTGAATCAGGAAGAAATAGAAAAGCTTAATAGACCCATCACAAGCATGGAAATTGAAACTGTAATCCGAAATCTTCCAGCAAACAAAAGCCCAGCTCCAGATGGCTTCACAGCTGAAATCTACCAAAAATTTAGAGAAGAGCTAACACCTATTCTACTCAAAGCCTTCCAGAAAATTGCAGGGGAAGGTAAAATTCCAAACTCATTCTATGAGGCAACCATTACCCTAATACCCAAACGTGACAAAGATGCCACAAAAAAGGAAAACTACAGGCCAATATCACTGATGAACATAGAGGCAAAAATCCTTAACAAAATTCTAGCAATCAGAATCCAACAACACATTAAAAGATCATACACCATGACCAAGTGGGCTTCATCCCAGGGATGCAAGGATTCTTCAATATCCACAAATCAATGCAATACATCACATTAACAAATTGAAAAATAAAAGCCATATGATTATCTCGATAGATGCAGAGAAAGCTTTTGACAAAATTCAGCATCCATTTATGATAAAAACTCTCCAGAAAGCAGGAATAGAAGGAATATACCTCAACATAATAAAAGCTATATATGACAAACCCACAGCAAACATTATCCTCAATGGTGAAAAACTGAAAGCATTTCCCTTAAAGTCAGGAACAAGACAAGGGTGCCCAACCATTACTATTCAACATAGTTTTGGAAATTTTGGCCACAGCAATCAGAGCAGAAAAAGAAATAAAAGGAATCCAAATTGGAAATGAAAAAGTAAAACTCTCACTGTTTGCAGATGACATGATCTTCTACGTAGAAAACCCTAAAGACTCCACCAGAAAATTACTAGAACTAATCAATGAATATAGTAAATTTGTAGGATATAAAATCAACACACAGAAATCCTTTGCATTCCTATACACTGATAATGAGAAAATAGAAAGAGAAATTAAGGAAACAAGTCCATTCACCATTGCAATGAAAAGGATAAAATACTTAGGAATATATCTACCTAAAGAAACTAAACACCTGTATATAGAAAACTATAAAATACTGGTGAAAGAAATCAAAGAGGACACTAATAGATGGAGAAATACACCATGTTCATGGAACATAGTGAAAATGAGAATACTACCCAAAGCAATCTATAGATTCAATGCAATCCCTATCAAGCTACCAATAGTATTTTTCACAGAGCTAAAACAAATAATTTCACAGTTTGTATGGAAATACAAAAAACTTTGAATAGCCAAAGCAATCTTAAGAAGACTGAAACTGAAGGAATCAACCTGCCTGACTTCAGGCTCTACTACAAAGCTACAGTCATCAAGACAGTATGGTACTTGCACAAAGACAGAAATATAGATCAATGGAACAAAATGGAAAGCCCAGAGATAAATCCGTGCACCTATGGACACCTTATCTTCGACAAAGGAGGCAAGAATATACAATGGAGACAAGACAATCTCTTTAACAAATGTGCTGGGAAAACTGGTCAACCACTTTTAAAAGACTGAATCTAACACCATACACAAAAATAAACTCAAAGTGGATTAAAGATCTAAATGTAAGACCAGAAAGTATAAAACTCCTAAAGGAGAACATAGGCAAAACACTCTCTGACATAAATCACAGCACGATCCTCTATGACCCACCATCGAAAATATTGGAAATAAAAGCAAAAATAAACAAATGGGACCTAATTAAAATTAAATGCTTCTGCACAACAAAGGAAACTATAAGCAAGGTAAAAAGACAGCCTTAAGAATGGGAGAAAATAATAGCAAATGAAGCAACTGGCAAACAACTAATCTGAAAAATATACAAGCAACCCCTGCAGCTCAATTCGAGAAAAATAAATGACCCAATCAAAAAATGGACCAAAGAACTAAATAGACATTTCTCCAAAGAAGACATACAGATTGCTAACAAACACATGAAAAGATGCTCAACATCACTCATTATCAGAGAAACGCAAATCAAACCCACAATGAGGTACTATTTCATGCCAGTTAGAATGGCTGCGATCCAAAAGTCTACTAGCAATGAATGCTGGAGAGGGTGTGGAGAAAAGGGAACCCTCTTACACTGTTGGTGGGAATGCAAACTAGTACAGCCACTATGGAGAACAGTGTGGAGATTCCTTTAAAAACTGGAAATAGAACTGCCTTATGACCCAGCAATCCCACAATGGGCATACACACCGAGGAATCCAGAATTGAAAGAGACTTGTGTACCCCAATGTTCATCACAGCACTGTTTATAATAGCCAGGTCATAGAAACAAACTAGATGTCCATCATCAGATGAATGGATAAGAAAGCAGTGGTACATATACACAATGGAGTATTACTCAGCCATTAAAAGAATACATTTGAATCACTTCTAATGAGGTGGATGAAACTGGAGCCAATTATACAGAGTAAAGTAAGTCAGAAAGAAAAACATCAATACAGTATACTAATGCATATATATGGAATTTAGAAAGATGGTAACGATAACCCTGTATGTGAGACAGCAAAGAGTCGTAGATGTATAAGACAGTCTTTTGGACTCTGTGGGAGAGGGTGAGGGTGGGATAATTTGGGAGAATGGCATTGAAACATGTATAATATCATATAAGAAATGAATTGCCAGTCTAGGTTCGATGCAGGATACAGGATGCTTGGGGCTGGTGCACTGGGATGATACAGAGGGCTGGATTGGGGAGGAAAGTGGGAGAGGGGTTAAGGATTGGGAACATGTGTACACCCATGCTGGATTCATGTCGACGTATGGCAAAACCAATACAATATTGTTAAGTAAAAAATAAATAAATAAATAAAATTTATATTTAGAAAAAGATTTTAAAAAGGAAAAAAATATTGGTAGTATTACGTCTTCATGGTTTTTTGTGTTTTTTTGTTTGTTTTTTTTTTCCTGTCGAAGCAGTTCCTCTTTATTGCTGCAAACTCCCAACTTACTATAGACAAACAGGAGGGTTTTAGGAGGGACTTTCCATAGTTGCACCAATCACGTTAAAGGTCAAATCATCATGTGCCTTCATTATAACAGGAGTCTATGGAGATCACACACTGTCTACGTGCACAGAAATCAAGAGAGCCAATCAAAAACTTTGACAGACAACATAGACCCTGCCTCCGTCTCTTCCGCCAGGTGCCATCTTAGGTTTTCGACTGCAAAGCTAGCCCCTTGGTTTTTAAGGGTTCCCATTTAGGGCCCCACAGGTTGCCATTTCCTTCTCCATAAGTGACAAATTCACAATTTCGGTTGTTCAAGCAAAAGCTTTGAGTCATCTTGAATGTTCTCTATCACAATTGAACATTCAGTCTATCATCAAATCCTATGCATCTATCTTTAATATCTACTCACAATCTGATCACTTCTTACCACCTCCACCACTGCCTTAAGTGTAAGCCACGTCATCTCTTTCCTAGATTATCAGAATAGTTGCTCGACACACTGATTTTCTTCCTTACCTTCTATAGTATTTTCTCCACAAAAGAAACCATCTCCTTAAAATGTGAATCAGATTATGCTATCTCTCTGTTCATAACCCTTGAAACATCCCATCTCATTCATGAAAATAATTTCCAACTTCCTTACTGTGGTACCACGGTCTAGAAAGCTTTCTGTGACTCATCTCTTGCTACTATTCCTTTATTTTTTAATTTAATTTAATTTAATTTATTTATTTTTAATACTTTATTCTACATTACAATACTGTATTTGTTTTGCCATACATTGACATGAATCAGCCACAGGTGTCCACGATCTCCCAATGCCGAAGCCCCCTCCCACCTCCCACCCCATATCATCTCCCTGAATCATCCTGTGCACCAGCCCCATGCGTCCTGTCTCCTGTATTGAACATAGACTGGTGCTTCGTTTCTTACAAGATAGTATACATGTTTATAAGTACCTTACTTGGGAATGAGTTTTTGTAATTGGGGAATTGACTGACTTCAGCCCTTAAATAATCATAATAAGAGACTAAAATGTGTGTCTATGTACCCAGAGAATGAAGTTCAATCTTTGATACAAATAGAATCTTTTATAGTTATCTGTTTTTATTTGTTTATGTGGGAGACTAGCTGCCAATAGAGACCACCCGTCGGAGTTCAGAGAAAAACAGTTTATTGGCAATTTTGGATCTGGGCCCCCACCAAGCCAATCGAAGATGGGGAGCCCCGAACACCCGCTTTGGGAGCCTTTTATCCTATTGTGCAGGGGAGGAGGGGAGGCTACTCGGCAGAGCATGATTGGTGGGCAGGCAGGTAAGGTTTATGTAACCATTGGTGACAATTTGCAGTTAGCGTCGAGTCCCTGTCTCCTAGAGCTAGATCCTGTTTCTTAGGTTGCAGGGCAAACAGTGCAGTGACACACCTGGTATCCATTGTTCCCTTTAAAATTTTGGGGGCTTTCCGTCCCAGTAAAGCTGACCTAGTATTCAACTCCCTGGAAAACATTTTACTTCCTTCTTCATTTTCTTCCTCCTTGAGAATTCCAGACTCCTCTCTCCTTGGGGACCCCTAGACTTCTTATCAACCTGCCTAGGAAATGACTCTCTTTCAGTTTATGTGGCTTGTTTGCTAATTCATTTTATGCTTTCATCATAAAAACCAGAGAACTAAACTTGATAGGCAAGTTTATTTGCAGCCAAGGGAGCTTGCATTCTCTTTGTCAGACCTTAAGGCTAAGGCATCCTATGTGTGGCTTGAACAGCTCGCCTCCCATGTAGGGTCTCTGCCAGTGTAATCTCACTTTTCCTGAGTCTCCTCCCAGAAACACGTGTCCTGATTGATCACTTCTTCCCCCTCCTATCTGATTATGAATGGATCTTTCTTATAACCTTGATTATGCAGGTGTCTTTCTGTTTATATACATTTATTAGTAGTTTTCAGTAAGAACTGTTACATGTGTAGATGTATTTTTGATGTGTCCATGGCAGGAGGTGAGTTCCACAGTCTCATATTCCACCATTTGGATTCAACCCCTAAAGTTTTATTTGGGCTATTTGTGTATAATTCAATGAATTTGTGGTGTGTTTTCTGCAAAATATCAATCTTTCAGTTTTGTAATCCTACATGTGGTTACATTGATGAATATTAGGTGTGCATCTGGTAAGAATGTATATATTCCTGCTATTGAATAGAATGTTGTATAAATATCATTCAAGTCTAATATAGTCAATGGTGTTTTAACAGTATTTTCTATTCTCCTTGATTTTTATGTGCTCGTTATATCAATTGCTGGGAGAGTAGGGTTGACATTTGCAACTATTATAGATTTTTAAACTTTTGCCTTTACTTCAGTCCTTTTCTGCTTCATATATTTTGATGTTTTCTGATGCAAAAACATGCCATTTATCTTTGTTATCTTGATGAATTGACAATTTTATAATCGTGATTTTTAAAATGTGTGATCATATTCCTTCTCTGCAATTTGCTTCCTATGATATTAATATAGTCATATGTTTCCTTATGAGTAGTATTTGCACAATATATAATTTTTCCACCTTTTTTATTTTTATTTTGTATGTCTGTAAATATAAAGTGTGATATTCTTTAGGAGAGGATAGATATATGCTTTCTTAAAATTATTATTTATTCTGGTGGTAGTGCCTTTTAACTTTGATAGTTAGTCTACTTATAATCAATATTGCTCTGAGTAATGTTGAGCTGTGTTCTACCATCTGTTTGTCCTTGTCTATTATTTACTTTACCTCAATCCTTTCTTATTTTTGATGAATAGAGTATAGTTGGCATTCCATTTTGCATCCACTCTTGGTATTTTGACTATACTTCTTTGTTTTATTTATTTTTAGTTGTTCTAGGGCTTACAATATGCATCTTTAATTTATCACTTTCTATACTGATATATCGGGGCTTCCCTGGTAACTCAGAGGTTAAAGCGTCTGCCTGCAATGCAGGAGACCTGGGTCCGATCCCTGGGTCGGGAAGATCCCCTGGAGAAGGAAATGGCAACCCACTCCAGTATTCTTGTCTAGAGAATCCCGTGGACTGAGGAGCCTGGTGGGCTACAGTCCATACTTCACATATAACTTAAGAAAGTAAAAGAATATGCATTCTCTTTTTGTTACCTCTTCTTTTAGATAACACATGTATATATACATGCATACATAACCATGTATCTTCTGTATACACAAACTTTCTTATTAAGTTTTGTTTCACACTATCAGTAATCATTTGTACTCATGAAAACAAACCAAAAAACTTAAAAACCTTGTGTTTATACTCATCAGAAGATTTATTATTTTCTGGTTATTTCTTTCTTTCATAGCACACTTTTCTGCCTAATACAATTTCCTTGCTTTTGTCTTTATTCCTTTACATTTACTTGGGAATAGATCATAATGTGTGTATCCAGATATTCAGTTGTGCCCCATTATTTGTGACCCCAAGGACTGTAGCCCTGCAGCCTCCTCTGTCCATGGGATCTCCCAGGCAAGAATACTAGCGTGGGTTGTTATTTCCTTTTACAGGGGATCTTCCCAACCCAGTGACTGAACTCATGTTTCCTGTGTCTCCTGCATTGGCAGGCAGATTCTTTACCAAAAGCATCATCTGGCTTCGCTGGTCAGCTGAGAATAAATTCATTCAGTTTAGTAGGTCTGAAATCAACTCTGTTTAGCTTTAATTATGGAGAATATTTCCAAAGTATAAAGGATTTTAGGGTGATTTTTTTCTATGCATTTCTAAAAGTCTGTTCCATTGTCTTGAATTTAGCATAGTGTCTGAAAAGTGTGACATTCCCATTATTTACTTCTCTGTATGCATTAATTTTTTCCAGCTGTTTTAAATTTTGCTTCACTCATTTCAGCAATTTGATTAAGATATAATTCAGAGTGCCTGTGCTTATGACTAGCGTGCTTGGATTTAATTTAGCCTCTTGTATTTGTGGTCTTCATCAAATCCATTATTTTATTCCTCTTTTCTTTTGGGGGAACAATAATTACATGAGTTTCCATCAACTTTATATTCCACAGCTTACTGAAGCTCTTTTTAAAAAATTGTCTTTGCTTTGTCTATGTTTTGCTCTGTCTTCACTTTGAACTGGTATACTGTTTTCAAATGTTCAAGACTCATTAGTTTTTCATCTTCATTGTTTGAACTTCTCTTCACTTATCCTGGAGAATCTAGGGTGCTGTAGACACAAAGTGCTTCCACTTTAAGTAGCTAATGGTAGAGCTTGTCATTTTGTTTCCTATTATGATGTTTCTGGTTGATTTCTGAGCTGTGTAAAGACAGTCTTTGTTGTTGTTATTGTTTAGTCACTCAGTCATGTCTGACTCTTTTGTGACCCCATGGACAGAGTGACCTGAAGAGCCACAGTCCATGGGATTTCCCAAGCAAAAATACTGGAGTGGGTTTTCATTTCCTTTTTCAGGGGATCTTCCTGACCCAGGGATTGAACCTATATCTCCTTCATTGTAGTCAGATTTTTAACCATTGAGCCACCAGTGTTTACCATTACTCAGCCTAGTTGAATGTTTTGCAAAGCATAATTTTAAAAATTCAAAATCTTCTCTCCATAAATTGTTAGATGTACCCCAAATTTGTCTTTCACTATGCATTTTAAAATTCAGAAAAATTTCCCCTGTAATTCCACATGACAAAATGAGTCTGCTTTTATTAGGGGAAAAAAAATCCCATTATGTATCATGCACTAATCCAAAAAACTGAAATTATAAAATGAAGTAAATATAATTGTAACAAAGTAATTAACTTGCATTTCACTTAGAAAACTGAGATGAGAGAGTACTTGTAAAGTGACTGTCATATGATCATATTTAGCAGAAAGCAACACATAAGTACAAATAAAGTAAATTTATATAACTATTTACATCCCATCTTGATCATCTAATATTGGCAAAAGTTAACAAGTGAAATGAAGTGAGATTGCTCAGTCGTATCAGACTCTTTGTGACCCCATGGACTGTAGGCCACCAGGCTCCTCCATCCATGGGATGTTCCAGGCAAGAATACTGGAGTGGGTTGGCATTTCCTTCTCCAGGGAATCTTCCTGACCCAGGGATTGAACCTGGGTCTCCCACATTGCAGGCAGACAATTTAACCTCTGAGCCACCAGGGAAGCCCAGCAAGTAAACTAAGCATATAACTTGAAGAAGCAAAGGTACAAAACATTAAAATTTTGCTCAAGTCAATGTTTCTGTATTCTATTTTACTTAGAAACTATCTATGTGACAATTATCCATTAATTAACCCGATATTATATTATTCCAAAGTTTTGGCTTTTAAGTTATTTAAGCTCTTGGAAATGTTCAAATTTTTAAAATATGACACATGTACATGCTGTAAAATCTTTGTCAGAAGTATGATTCAATATAGTTTTTAAAAATTTACCAGTTTCATATTTTGCAATGTTAAGGAAGTATGCTCTACTATGCTGCTCTCTTGAGTCTGACTCTTTGAGACCCATTAGACTGTAACCTGCCAGCTCCTCTCTCCATGGGCTTTTTCAGGCAAGTATACTGGAATGGGTTGTCATTTCCTCCTCCAGAGAATCTTTCTGACCCAAGGATCAAACTGCCATTGCAGATGGATTTTTACCACTGAGCCATCAGGGGAAACCCTAAGGGATTATTAGCTTATTTTATCAGTAAACAAAAACAATGTAAGATGTTTAAGAGGGTCAGATTAATTAAGCCAATAGTATAGTTTAGTTGGCTTTGTCAAATTAGTCCATTTTGTCATCTTAGTTGAACTCTAAAAACTGCTAAGATATAATTTTCAACTGACAAAATCATGATTTTTTTTCAAATATAAAATGCCATTTGTTAAATGCTTTTTATCAGTATTAATAAGAAAAGAGATGTTAAGGTGGATTCTAACAGCATTTAGGAGCTTAGGTTTTTATAGAAAATTTAATAATGGAAAGTTAAGACTGCTGGATTAATTTCAAAATTGACTAATATCCTGCTGAGTAACAACCTTTGACATTTAGAATTATCTAGTCTATTAGATACAGATTGTTTGCATTTTAGTCTGACAAATTCTGTGAGTTAACATATGATTTCACTATGCCTGAGAACTTTAATCAATAGCAGTAAGTCAAAGAAATGCAATTTCCCTGGAAGATTCTTAGATGGGCCTTAGGTCTATATAATATTACAAGTCAATCACCCAATGTTTTGCCTTATTTCTATGTTTTGGAAGATATTTCTAAGGCATTTCTCAAAATTTAGTGCTCTAAAAAAGCAGCACTATTACTTCTTAAAAACATCTATTTCTGTTTCATTGACTATGTCAAAGCCTTTGACTGTGTGGATCACATAAACTGTGGAAAATTGTGAGAGAGATGGGAATACCAGACCACCTGACCTGCCTCTTGAGAAATCTGTATGCACCTCAGGAAGCAACAGTTAGAACTGGACATGGAATGACGGACTGATTCCAAATAGGAAAAGGAGTATGTCAAGGCTGTATATTGTCACCCTGCTTATTTACCTTACATGCGGAGTACATCATGAGAAACGCTGGGCTAGAAGAAACACAAGCTGGAATCAAGATTGCTGGGGGAAATATCAATAACCTTAGATATGCAGATGACACCACCCTTATGGCAGAAAGTTATGAGGAACTAAAAGCCTCTTGATGAAAGTGAAAGAGGAGAGTGAAAAAAGTTTGATTAAAGCTCAACATTCAGAAAATGAAGATCATGGCATCCGGTCCTATCACTTCATGGAAATAAATGGGGAAACAATGGAAACAGTGTCAGATTTTATTTTGGGGGCTCCAAAATCGCTACAGATGGTGATTGCAGCCATGAAATTAAGAGACACTTACTCCTTGGAAGAAAAGTCATGACCAACCTAGAAGGCATATTCAAAACCAGAGACATTACTTTGCTGACTAAGGTCCGTCTAGTCAAGGCTATGATTTTTCCAGTAGTCATGTATGGATGTGAGAGTTAGACTGTGAAGAAGGCTGAGCATAGAAAAATTGATGCGTTTGAACTATGTTATTGGAGAAGGCTCTTGAGAGTCCCTTGGACCACAAGGCGATCCAACCAGTCCATTCTGAAGGAGATCAACCCTGGGATTTCTTTGAAAGGAATGATGCTAAAGCTGAAACTCCAGTACTTTGGCCACCTCATGTGAAGAGTTGATTCATTGGAAAAGACTTTCATCCTGGGAGGGATTGAGGGCAGGAGGAGAAGGGGACGACCAAGGATGAGAAGGCTGGATGGCATCACTGACTCAATGGACGTGAATCTGAATGAACTTCTGGAGTTGGTGATGGACAGGGGAGGCCTGGCGTTCTTCAGTTCATGGGGTTGCAAAGAGTTGGACATGACTGAGTAACTGAACTAAACTGAAAGAAAATTATATGGTTTTGATAATGTTTTGAAAACCAAGGGAAAAAAATAGAAAAGACACTAGTAGTCCATCACTTATTTTCATATTCATGTTCCCAGGTAAATCATTTATAGCTGAACATTGTTTATCTTCAGATGGACATGGATGAAAGCTAATATAGCGATGATATTTTCTACTTGCTGATGACACTTGGTAGATGTATCCTTGATATTCATATTCAGAGAATTGTGGATATAAGATTTGGTTTAAGAGTATGATTCAAACAAGAGATTCCAAGGGTTACTATGGACGGTTTAGACAGAGGTTTCCGTAATCCTTCATCACAGCCTGACACTACTCCCTAATCTATCCACTCTAAAATTCTTGCTGGGAAGTGTCTTTTCTTTTTTTTTTTTTTTTTTAACTTGGCTGCAATAAATTAGGATCATAGGAACGCTTTTCTTGGTAACCTATATAGAACAACATTAGTAGATTTAAAATTCATGATATATTATAAGCCAAATTATACTTACTCTCTGATTCTTATATTTCTCAGTATAACTTTCTCTTCTCTTTCAACTTAAGAAGATTATAACATTAACAGTAGAAGTATTTCCAATAAATATGACTTATATCTCCTTTTCCAATAGCATATAAACACAATTTAAGAAATAAAAAAGAAGTAGCTTCAATAATGTTAAATATTGCATTTTAAAATAAAATAGCTCCTCTGAAACTCCAGTACTTTGGCCACCTCATGCAAACAGTTGACTCATTGGAAAAGATTCTGATGCTGGAAGGGATTAGGGGCAGGAGGAAAAGGGGACGACAGATGATGAGATGAATGGATGGCATCACTAACTCGATGGATGTGGGTTTATGTGAACTCTGGGAGGTGGTGATGGACAGGGATGCCTCAGTGCAGTTCAGTTCAGTCTCTCAGTCGTGTCTGACTCTTTGTGACCCCATGAATCACAGCATGCCAGGCCTCCCCAGGGAGGCCTGAACACCAGTACGCTAGCAATGTAACCGAATAATGTTATTACTGAAATTGTAAGGATATCCTCTTGTAGTAACACTCTTTATAATTTAAAAGCCAAACACATTTTCAAATGTTATTCTTCCAAACATTTTATAAGATAGACTGTATAGATATTTAGCTTATAAGAATGCAATGAGAAGGGAAAACGTGAGCTTCAAATCCATAGATTCTAAGTTGGAATCATTTCCAGTTTGTAAAACTCACAAGATGTATCTATAATGCATCCAGATTAATTTTATAAAATTAAGAATAAGTCTAAAATATTTAGAATCAATCTAGAGTATTTTAGATTATTTTATGTTGCATTTGACAATTCTACCATATTGGAGAAAATAAAATTTGTATTCTCATACAATTTTATTATTTTTGTTATATTTTCCAACTAAACACTGAACAATAGAGTTCTAAATAAATATTAACAGTGGGTCATATTTTCAGTTTGGAGATGGGATTGAAATGGCTAAGAAGGGCAGTTATTTATCATAAAATAATATTGAAGTTTACTGAAAATTTTGATATAAATTTTGTTGGACTATTTCACTATAATTTAGGTTTCCACACATCAGAATTCTTTGGAAGGGAGTCAATAAGTTACAACCAGATGACTGGTTCTGACTATGATATATTAATTTGCAAATTACTTTTTGCTGAAAAACAACTGTGTTTATTAATTTACATATAGACTTGGTTTCTTTCTCACTATAATTATGAGAAACCATGTGACATGCAAAGGCAAACATATTTACTTCCTGGTACTTTACTGAAATAATTTGTAGATAGCCTTTTTCAGAAGAAATCTTATTTTTTTTGTTTGTTTTGCTTTGTTTATTTGTTTATTTTGGTATGGGTTTTCCTTTTTTTTTTTGCATCTTTACTATTATATACATATCTTGGCCCTTTATTGAAATAATTTGTAGATAGCTTTTTCAGAAGAAAACATTGTTTTATTTTGCATCTTTACTATTATCTACATTATATGAAGCAGCAGGAGGCAAAACTCATTTGAAATTTTTAAAAAAAAGCAACTTGAAATATAATATATACTTGCTGTGAATCTCATTTCATTATTAGCACCAAACCTTTTAGAATATGCTTTCTCACTCTTCTACTATGTCATCAGAGTTTCTGATAATAAAAATTATATAAGTCCTAGAATAGTTGACATTTTTGCAGCATATAGCTGGTGAATAGTTCAGTCAGTTCAGTTCAGTTTAGTCACTCAGTAGTGTCTGACTCTTTGCGACCCCATGAATTGCACCATACCAGGCCTCCCTGTCCATCACCAACTGCCGGAGTTCCCTCAGACTCACGTCCATCGAGCTGGTGATGTCATCGAGCTGGTGATGTCATCCAGCCATCTCATCCTCTGTCTCCTTTTCCTCCTGCTCCCAATCCCTCCCAGCATCAGAGTCTTTTCCAATGAGTCAGCTCTTCGCATGAGGTGGCCAAAGTACTGGAGTTTATGGTAAAGCAGAAAGTTCTGGTTAACACACTTGCATGTGAAATATATGAAACTAATATACTCTGACTGTATCACTTAGCCAGGGTAAGAATGGTGTTTGCCTAATGTTATGGTAGGGAGTGCAAATCAGATAAGGAATTTCATGTGATCCGTAAGTAAGCAAATATAAAATGACTTCAATACTATTTTTATTTTCTCAACAAAATTGTCTTTATAATGTCAACTTTCTAGGCATACAGAGACCAAATATAAGTAATCTCTGTAGGAAGAAATTAGGAGTATATTTTTTTACTCTTCAGGATTGTTCCAGGATGTAGATTGTGCCTATAATGGGAGAAACTCTGTATCAAGAATGCATAATTGGACAATGTTATAACACATTACTTAGAGTTGATTTATACATACATCTGTTCTTTACAAGAAAAATAAGATCTAGAAATAAAATCAATGTTGACATTAAGAGGCAAAAACATACTATGAAAATTTTAAAAATATAACTTTACTAGTAATAATGACAAAATCATGAAAAAAAGCTTACAGAATAAATTTTGCAGTCTAGAAACACTGACAATAAGAGCCTCTAGAACTTTACAGTGCAATTTCAGAAATTGCTTATTTACCATTTCTCTTCTACAAGACATTAAAAATAATTAAAATTGTAAGCTGACATAATTTCTTCCAAGTACATATCCTTACCCATTTATTATACTCTGGAAATGAAAGATCTTGGTGTTAATAAGCTATAATGATTTTTTTTCCATCCACTTTATCTTAATGCTTTGGCTTCTCAATTACTGGTGAGGGAATTTGCCCAAGTTGACCTGTAATTAGAGTTGATTATCGTTGCCAGCTTATCATAGAATGTATAAAGAGACACAATATATTTTTCATTGAAAGCAAAAGAAAAGGCTGAGAAATTTTTATGTTCTATACTATAAGTCATAACAATATCCACTATGAAAATGATGCCAGTAAATGCCATGGTATAGTATGGATATAATTTTTCTTTAATAAGATAATACAGATATTTTCTTTCTGTATAGCTGACATGACTTATCACCGTGATTCCTTTCTGGTATATTATGATCAAATCTAAATGATGAGTGAAGTAGAAATCAGTCACCAGTGGATGACTGCATAATTATTATCTCTAGGTAGTCATTTTGACATTAACTTGTGATTAGTATAAACCATAATTCATAACTAAAAGAAAGAAAGTCATCCTCACATTTCCTTGCATTCTGAGTTGCTTTAGTAGTGTCCAACTCTTTGATGCTCTATAGACTGTAGGCCACCAGGCTTCTCTGTGCATGGGACTTTCCAGTCAAGACATACTGGAGTGGGTTGCCATGCTCTCCTCTAGGGAATCTTCCCAACTCAGGGACTGAATCTGCCTCTATTACATCTAGTGTATTGGCAAGCAGGTTCTTTAGCACTAGAGCCATCAGGTTTCCATAATCATTCTCTAATTAGACACTACTTTCAGACTTAATTAAAGGAGAAAGAATAGAAGACATTATTACTATAAGATTTATTCTATTAGTTACTTACTGTTTCAATAATTTAAACCTAACCACACATATATTTTAGTTCCATTTACAGAGTTTATCAAATAAGTCATAATTGTGATTTTGTACAGCCAGTCTTCTAGTGATCACTGTTCTGGAATGTTGCAAAAATGTTTTAAAAGTTTTTAACAATATATTTTTTTAGTATTTAATATTCAGAAAATGAAGATTATGGCATCCGGTCCCATCACTTCATGAGAAATAGAAGGGGAAACAGTGGAAACAGTGTCAGACTTTATTTTGGGGGCTTCAAAATCACTGCAGATAGTGACTGCAGCCATGAAATTAGAAGACGCTTACTCCTTGGAAGAAAAATTATGACCAACATAGATAGCATATTCAAAACCAGAGATGTTACTTTGCCGACTAAAGTTCATCTAGTCAAGGCTATGGTTTTTCCTGTGGTCATGTATGGATGTGAGAGTTGGACTGTGAAGAAGGCTGAGCACTAAAGAATTGATGCTTTTGAACTGTGGTGTTGGAGAAGAGTCTTGAGAGTCCCTTGGACCACAAGGAGATCCAACCAGTCCATTCTGAAGGAGATAAGCCCTGGGTTTTCTTCTGAAGGAATGATGCTAAAGCTGAAACTCCAATACTTTGGCCACCTCATGTGAAGAGTTGACTCATCGGAAAAGACTCTGATGCTGGGAGGGATTGGGGGCAGGAGGAGAAGGGGACGACAGAGGATGAGATGGCTGGATGGCATCATGGACTCGATGGACGTGAGTTTGAGTGAACTCCGAGAGATGGTGATGAACAGGGAGGCCTGGTGGTGCTGCAATTCATGGGGTCGCAAAGAGTCAGACACAACTGAGTGACGGAACTGAATTGAATATTTATGAATAGTTTCAAGAACCAGGTTTTCCCACTAACATAGATATTTTAAATGAACAAATATAAAAGTCTATTAAGTAAGGGATTTAATGGAAAGAAAAACAAACCGAAGAGTTGACTCTGATGCTGGGAGGGATTGAGGGCAAGAGGAGAAGGGAATAACAGAGAATGAGATGGCTGGATGGCATCACTGACTCAATGGACATGAGTTTGAGTGAACTCTGGGAGTTTGTGATGGACAGGGAGGCCTGGCGTGCTGTGATTCATTGGGTCTCAAAG
Source organism: Nanger dama (assembly GCA_917880005.1). Taxonomy (NCBI): domain Eukaryota; kingdom Metazoa; phylum Chordata; class Mammalia; order Artiodactyla; family Bovidae; genus Nanger; species Nanger dama. The sequence goes on from CAKJTW010000014.1 coordinate 12,284,944, forward strand.
AGTCAGACACAACTGAATGACTGAACTGAGCTAAACTGAAAGAAAGAAATATATTTGCATTAAGGATATATTCCCAAGGCTTCCCAGGTGTCAGAGTGGTAAAGAATCCACCTGCCAATGCAGGAGATTCAAGAGATACATGTTGGATCTCTGGGTCAATAAGATCCCTTGAAGTAGATCAGGTATTTTATAGAATGTCGAGAATACAGATTTCCGATAATTGGATGGAGTTATGGATTTTTGGAGGAATACTCCAGAATATAAGTGCTCCTCTTATCAAGAGGTACATGAAAGCAATATGATTTGCTTCTGGCAATTTTAATATGGATCACTTTGTTAAAGAAGTGTCTGCCAGATATCTCCACTCTAAAATATTATTATTTCCTTTTCATATTGGGTTTTCTAAGACAAGTCACTAAGTTCAGATACAGCTTACAATCAGTAACAGGGAAATTCCATTCTACCTCTTGGAGGAAAAAATGTAAAATTACTTATTGGCCCATACTAAAACAAAATGGTAATTGACAAGTACTTAGTGAATATATATTTTTAATTAACTTTTACTGAAGCATAGTTGCCTTACAATGTTTTATTAGTTTCTACCTTACAGTAAAATGAATCAGCCATGTTGTTACTGCTGTTCTGTCATTAAATTTTGTCCAACTCTGTGAGCCCATAGACTGCAGCATGCCAGGTTCTTCTGTCCTCCACTGTCTCCTGGAGTTTGCTCAAATGCACGTCCATTGAGTCAGTGCTGCTATGTAACCATCTAATCACTTTATACTCCTTTTTCTTTTGCTTCTAATAGCCCCCAGCATCAGAGTCTTCTCCATAGAGCTGGCTCTTCCTATCAGGTGGCCAAAATATTGTAGTTTCAGCATCAGTCCTTTCAATTAATATTCAGAATTAATTTCCTTTAGGAGTGACAGGTTTGATCTCCCTGCAGTCCAAATGACTCTCAAGAGACTTCCCCAGCACCACAATACAAAAGCATAAATCTTTAGGCATTCAGCCTTCTTTATGGTCCTGCTCTCACATCCATACGTGACTACTGGAAAAACAATAGCTTTGACTAAATCAATGTTTGTTGACAAAGTGATGTCTCTGTTTTCTAATACACTGTCTAGGTTTGTCACAGCTCTCTTTCCAAGGAACAAGTGTCTTTTAATTTCATAGCTACAGTAATCATCCACTTCCTTGATGGCTCAGATGGTAAAGAATCTGCCAGCAATACAGGAGAACTGAGTTTGATTCTCTGTTGTTGGGAAATCTCCTGGAGAAGATAATAGCTACTCACTCAAGTATTCTTGCCTGGAGAATTCTATGAACAGAGGAGTCTGGTGGGTGACAGTCCATGGGGATATCAAAGAGTTAAATGTGACTGACACTTTCACTTTGCAGGTTAGTCATAGCTTTCCTTCCAAGGAACAATCATCTTTTGATTTCATGGCTGAAGTTACCATATGCAGAGATTTTGGAGCCCAGGGAAAGAAAATCTGTCACGGCTTCTACTTTAACCCCTTCTATTTGCCATGAAGTGATGGGACCAGAGGCCATGATCTTAATTGTTTTATTGCTGAGTTTCAAGCCAACCTTTTCAATCTATTCTTTCATCTTCATCAACAGGGTCTTTAATTCCTCTATACTTTCTCCCATTAGAGTGGTGTCATCTGCATAATCAGTGATTACTGATAATTCTCTCAGCAATCTCGATTCTACTTGTGATTATTCCAGCCTGACATTATGTACTCTGCATGTAAGCTAAATAAACTGGGTGACAATATACAGCCTTGACATCCTTTTTTCCAAATTTGAACTAGTCATTTGTTCCATGTCTGATTCTAACTGTTGCTACCTGACCTTCATACAGGTGTCTTAGAAGACAGGAAATGTAGTCTGGTATTCCATTTCTAAGAATTTTCACAGTTTGTTCTGATCCACACAGTAAAGGGCTTTAGTGTAGTCAGTGAAACTGAAGTAGATGGTTTTCTGAAATTGCTTGCTTTCTCTATGATCCAACGGATATTGGCAATTTGATCTCTAGTTCCTCTGCCTTTTCTAAACCAGTGAGTGCAGCCATGAAATTAAAAGATGCTTACTCCTTGGAAGAAAAGTTATGACCAACCTAGATAGCATATTCAAAACCAGAGACATTACTTTCCCGACTAAGGTTCGTCTAGTCAAGGCTATGGTTTTTGCAGTGGTCATGTATGGATGTGAGAGTTGGACTGTGAAGAAAGCTGAGCACCGAAGAATTGATGCTTTTGAACTGTGGTGTTGGAGAAGACTCTAGAGAGTCCCTTGGACTGCAAGGAGATCCAACCAGTCCATTCTGAAGGAGATCAACCCTGGGATTTCTTTGGAAGGAATGATGCTGAAGCTGAAGCTCCAGTACTTTGGCCACTTCATGCGAAGAGTTGACTCATTGGAAAAGACTCTGCTACTGGGAGGGATTGGGGGCAGGAGGAGAAGGGGACAACCGAGGATGAGATGGCTGGATGGCATCACTGACTCGATGGATGTGAATCTGAGTGCACTCCGGGAGATGGTGATGGACAGGGAGGCCTGGTATGCTGCGATTCATGGGGTCGCAAAGAGTCAGACACGACTGAGTGACTGAACTGAACTGAACTGATGTTAATTACCAAAGCCATTTGATTTATATTATTACATCCAAAACTGCAGTTTTGCTGGAGACTAACCATTTTTAGGTATCATAATGCTTTCTAAATTCCCTTCATGATACATACCAGAATCTCAAATTATTACCTTCTTTTCATGTTTATTCTCTGCCTCATATTACTGGGCATCTATGCTCTTTAAGGGCAAGGGACAGACTGCTAACTTCTGGAAGACTCAAAATTTTTTTTTCATTGCTTTTTCTAATTTTTGAGGAAAGAGTAGGCGTGGTGATGCATAAAATGGTCAAAACAAGCAGAATGTTTATAACTTCATTGGTATACCATTTTACTTCAAGTGAATTGTATTCTCTTTGGTATTAACTGACAACTGGAGAGATATTAAAAAAAAAAAATTATAAAGCTTAATTCCTACTCTGAACTGTGATTTGTGGAAGCTCTTTTCGGTGGCCAATTCTCAGTGGAATTAGAAGAGTCCTGTGCTTATGTCCTTTGTACAGTGACAGGATACCAAGGAATTTTAAATCATTTAAATAACAAATTAATCATCCAACTGCCACTCACACTGAAAACATTTGATGACTGTACACTGTTCTTTCCAACTAAGTGAATTATGCTGCTGCTGCTGCTAAGTCGCTTCAGTTATGTCCAACTCTGTGTGACGCCACAGATGGCAACTCACCAGGCTCCCCCATCCCTGGGATTCTCCAGGCAAGAACACTGGAGTGAGTTGCCATTTCCTTCTCCAATGCATGAAAGTGAAAAGTGAAAGTCAAGTCGCTCAGTTGTGTCCGACTCTTAGCAACCCCATGGGCTGCAGCCTACCAGGCTCCTCCTTCCAAGGGATTTTCCAGGTAAGAGTACTGGAGTGGGGTGCCATTGCCTTCTCCGAAGTGAATTATATATTATTTTTAATGAAAATAATTTTATTGTTAAAATAGTAGAAAAGAAATATGAAATTCACTTCATAATGTCTTTAAAATCAACTTTGGAAGGGCTGATGCTGTCACTTAACAATTATTTGTACTACTTTGTTTCCTTAAAGTACAGAAAATAATTATGTCACTTTCACCAAACTCTTACTGGATTTGCATTTCCTGGAGTAAGAGGCAATACTGCTTACCTGTAGGAGAATATTTGAATCTCACTATCATTATATGTAATAATTTGTATTCCTTCCTTGTGCAGAGATAGGTATTAGGGCATTTTCCTGACTATGAAAAGAGAAGACACTCTGTACACATTGTAAATATTAAATTGTCTTGATTTTAGATGAAAAACACAGAGTTTTTGCATAATTCTCCCTTATTTTGTCCAGTATTTTACCTTATGACTAGTTTTGCAATATTTCCCAAGAAGAAAAAAAGAATTTCTCAAGAAGAAATTAAGTGCATGTGCAAGGACATTGTCAAGGGTAGAATTCCATAACATTACTGATATCATCATGTACATGAGAATCACTATTCACTAGATTTAAAGTGTCTAATTTATTTGAACTGCATATGTGTGTATACAGGCATTAATCTTTTTTTCTCTAATTGTACAATGAATTGATATTAAATTACATGACTTCAAAAAATTGTGTGTTGTGTGTTAAAATGATCATATATATCATTTTCATCAGTATTTACTATGACTAAAATAACTGCCACAAAATTTTATAATCTAGTTGAGGAGAGGATAAATGGAATGTGAAAGATAAATATTAGCAGGAAACATTATATTAAATATTTCAGCAGTCTATTATTTACTTCTAAGTAAGCACTAATAAAATAATAAATACTCCCCAAAGGTATTTAGAGGTTTGTCTTCATAAGAGCATCTCAAAATATATTCTCATTTTGTTATTAAAAAATGTAATATTAGTGCATAATATATTTAATATTCTTTAAATTCTGATTATTTTATTTTAATTGAAATAACTCTAAAAGTAGATCAACTTAATAAGCTCTAAGTCAAAACAGAATCCGACTTTTCTGGCTATAGAATTTTTTGTTTCTGTTACTTTTATTCAGCTAAATAGTGTTTCAAATCCTAAACTCATGCATTTATTTTGCTTTCATTCTTCTCTAATCTTTATTTAAATATCAAGGATAAATTATTTCTCCTTTATACTTATTTGAAAAATTTATAAATTCGTTTATTTTTTCTGATATGACTGTAGTGAGAATTCCCAAACTGGCATCTCCTATACTTTCTGTCTCCTATACATTCTAGTCTGTATCCTATCATATATTAATTTTTCTAAATCATGACCTTATTTTAATTTTTCCTTTATTATAAAATCAGAAATGCTTTCCCACTCCCAAAGGGAAAAAGCAAAAATCATTTTCCTAACCATTCAGTGCTACCACAATCATATACCAAAGTATAATACTGTATTGACACACCTTTTCTCCATCTGTGATGCTAATCTGGACTTTAAGCTTTAGTGTCCAGAGTTCTTATTGGGATTTTACTACATAGGCATGATTGATTAAATTACATTCATCTGATTCAAATTCCAGCCTCCCTTCCCTTCCAATAAGTAGTGCTATTATCATGTGGCTCAAAGTTCCAAAACTCTAACCACATTGTTGGTCTTTATCAAATGGCCAGCTTCCGTTCTGGATAATCTTGCTAGCATAAACTCAGATGTGATCCCATGTAACCACTGTGAGTAGCAAAGACATTCCAATCATTTGGGACCTATAAGTATTTAAAAGTTGCTTCCCAGGAATGAAGGGCAAAATCAAATTCTTTACTATTCAACCCTAGCCAAACTAAACCATTTTTTTCTTCTTCTCTCCCATTTTTGCTCACCAGATATGCTTCCCCCCCAACATGTGCTACCATACCTCTAAGGTCATCACAAACATGACTTCTTTAGGAGCAATTCCTTGATTAGTCCAACTTCATGAATTTTAACTCTAGCAGATGTTCTTTTGTGAGTTTATTATACTTATTGTACTGAGCGACTTCCCTTTCACTTTTCACTTTCATGCATTGGAGAAGGGAATGGCAACCCACTCCAGTGTTCTTGCCTGGAGGATCCCAGGGACGGGGGAGCCTGTTGGTCTGCTTGGGGTCACACAGAGTCAGACATGACTGAAGCGACTGAGCAGTGCAGCATACAAACATTAAATTATTTCGTGTACAAAACTATAGATTACCATAAATTGTAAGTAGTATGATATTCATCTACATCATTCAATAATATTCAGCCAAGGATATTCACAAAATATTGCTTATTATTTAATAAAATTACTCATTTTGTTAGGATAGCTATTTTGTGGCAGGCCCTGAGATAAGCAAAGAGAATACAGTAAATAACCTCAAATAATAATATAGGTTTCCTACCCTCCAGATGTTTTCATGCCAGGTGAAGAGGTGAATCTTGTTGAGAAAGGAAAGCAATTGGACCATAGCCCTGGAAACAAATTTTACATATACGAGAATAGAGACTAAAGTTATTTGTTGGAAATAGGATTTATATTCAAGTGTATGTGTATCTTTCTCACTTGAAACCTAGTTCCCTATATTTATCTACTTGGAGAACTGACAACAAGGTGCAAGAAACAGACAACTTTGATTATCTTTAGGTCTAAACAAATTAAATTCTGGATATTCATACAACCTGATAGTATCTATAGAAGTTGGTACCTAATAAGCTCTGGGAGTTGGTGATGGACAGGGAAGCCTGGCATGCTGCAGTCCATGTGGTCACAAAGAATCGGCCACGACTGAACAACTGAGCTGACTGACAGTACTTTCAACTATACAGGATCTTAGATAAAAGGTCTTATCAAGTGATTGTTTCCTTGTCCAATACATACCATAGTATTCTTTTAGACGGCAGAAAACAAAATTTATGTATTTGCCTCTGAAGGACCTAGTAAACGTAAAGTTAGTGGCTGTTAGCATAACTAATATCTGGCGTAGCTAGGAGCACTTCTGGGAATCAAAAAACAATGTTTGTTTTCTATGCATATATTTGTTTGTTTCATTAGATTATGTGGGAAACATGACTAATGAAACCTTTGGTTTTGCTCTTGTAGTGAATTAAAACATACGTGAAATATACTTGATCTCAGTTAAAAGTCTGAAATATTTTGCTTCTATAGTCCTTGATTTTGTACTTTGTGATAACATAATAGTTTTCAGATTAGAACATCAGTTTATGGCTTTCATGTCCTATGTAATAATTAGTATCTGTAGGATCATGAATATATTTCTTAAACTTTCTGAGCCAATTTCTTATCTATAAGAATAACATGATAACTCCTGCGAAGCTTTGGAAAGATTATAAAATGTGCTTCTGTGCATAAAAGATACCTAGTGACTTGTAAATATTTAGCTTGTAATCAAATAGCTTAGTTCTCCTCACCATATTGAATGTTAGATATTAAAATCTGTTTTCTAAAAATATTCAACCAGATCATTGTCATTTCAATACAGATTTTAATAATTTATAGATTTGAGATAATCAATGTAATTAGTATCTTGCTATCTTTCCATAGAAGAATATACTTTAAGGACTTAGTAACATTCACACATAAAAGGACCAAACTTGGATAAGTCATTACCTTAGGACTGAAAATAAAATATCTTTTTACAGAGGAAAATGTTTGCATTTGAGCAAGCTGTGCACAGCAGTTAATGGGAGTGGAGTTCAGAGGGGAATATGTACGTTTAAAAATATCTTTCTGTAAAAAGGAAGAAAGAGGATAGAAAAATCCCTAGGGATGCAGCATGCAATAAAATTTGAGACTGATAGTGAGAAAGGCTATGGAAATCATTGAATAACAAAAGGTCCTTGATTAATGGCATCTGAATGGTTTCTGTAGACCCATTTGACATTTTTCTGTGTGGAACATCCAATTTGGAATCGGGTTGGAACCATAATCTATACAGTTGTATGGTTCCTTTACTTTCTATTTTTATTCAGCGGCATAGATGAATTTCAGAAAGCCTGTAGGAAATAGAGAAAAAAGCACTAAGTAAAAATTCTAAGTCATTTTCAAGAATAGTGTCAAAAATTCAGCTACAGAAAAAAAAAAAAAAGACACAGCCTAGATTCAATTTTTTAAATCCTGAATTTTTCTATGAAGATTTACTTTGACATTATATAACTCAAAAGTACATATGAAAGAAATTAAGGGAAAGTATTATTTATTTTATCATTTCAGTCACAATTAAATTGTTCTCATAGTAATAATTTTGTCAAGAAAAATCATCTACAATGTTTGGTATACAAGGAGAAAAATTCCAGCTTTCAAGTTATATGTAGTGAGGAAAACTAATAGTTTCAAATCTAGTCTCGCTGACACTTATGATTTAAACCTTATCTAACATTCTCTTGTCTAACATTTAAGAAATTAAAATAAAAAATAACCTAATAATGTTATGTTATGATATTATATTTAGAAAACCCAAGCCCCTGTTCCTGTTAGCATTTATTCATAAGGCATCTGAGCTCTCCATTCAGGTTTTAATAGGCAGATGTTTTTACATTGTGGGAACATTCTGTCAATTAGTACTACTTTGACTTTTCTATCTATAGAAAATTAAAATTAAAAACAAGATAGAAACTGATATATATTCTCACAATGCAATGGAAAAATTCATTTTTAGTTTTGTAGAGAAGTTTTTCAAATATCAAGCATTATTTCATGGCTTATTTTAAATAAAATCTCAAACAAAATCAGTTTTAATATAATTATTTAAATCATATATAAGGAAATTTCCCAAATAATACAGCATCGTAGTGTCCCACACACATATATTATTTCCTTAAGATGTACTTGCTTTATGTGTTAAAACATTGTGAAACTAAATGGAAATTTTATGATTTACATAAGAAAAATTGACAATTGAGAATTATTATATATTTGCACTATTTGCAAAATAGTAATGTATAGAAAATAAAAATGATTGTGTTTTAATTTGAATAGTATATATGAGTTTAAAAGTATCTGAAAATCAACATTTTCTTTTTTAATTTATTTTTAATTAGAGGATAATTGTTTTACAGTTTTGTCTTGGCTTCTGTCATACAACAATGTGAATCAGTCATATGTATATATATGTTCCCTCTCTCTTGAACCTCCTCAACACTTCCCACCCCACACAGAGTTCCAGTTTGAGCTTCCTGTGTTATACAGCAACTTCTCATTTAAATATGCTAATGAATATGTTTCAAGGCTGCTCTCTCAATCTGTATCACCCTCTCCTTCCCTTTCTGTGTCCAAAGTCTGTTCTCTATGTCTGCATCTTTATTTATGTCCTGTGTATATGTTCATCAGTACAATTTTCCAGATTGTATATACATATATGTTCTAATATATGAATTTTTTCTTTTTCTCACTTACTTCACTCCATATAACAGGCTCTAGGTTCAATCCACTTCACTAGAATTGACTCAGGTGCATTATATTTTATGACTGAGTAATATTCCATTGTGGCTTCCCTCATGGCTCAATGGTAAAGAATCTGCCTGCCAATGCAGAAGACATGGGTTCAGTCTCTGGATTGGAAAGATTCCCTGAAAATGGAAATGGCAACCTGCTCCAGTATTCTTACCTGGAAAAACCCCATGGACATAGGAACCTGGTGGGCTACAGTCCGTGGGGTTGCAAAAGAGTCAGACATGACTTAGCAACCGAATAAGTAAACAGTACTCCGTTGTGTACATGTACCACAACTTCTTTATCCATTCATTTGTTGATGGACATCTAGGTTGCTTTGATGCCACATCTATTGTAAATAGAGCTGCAATGAATACTAGGCCTATTGTTGTTTTTCAGTTGCTCAGTCAAGTCTGACTCTTTGAGACTCCATGCCAAGTCTTACTCTTTGAGACTGCAGCATGCCAAGCTTCCCTGTCCTTCAGCATCTCGTGGAGCTTGCTCGAATGCATGTCCATTGAGTCAGTGATGCCATCCCACCACTCATCCTCTGTTGTTCCCTTCTCTTCCTGCCTTCAATCTTTCTCAGAATCAGGATCTTTTCTAATGAGTCAGATCTTCTCACAGGTGGCCAAAGTATTTAGTATCAGCCCTTCCAATGAATATTCAGGGTTGCTTTTTTTCTCTTTGCTGTCCAAGGGACACTCAAGGGTCTTCTCCAGGACCACAGCTCAAAAGCATCAATTCTTTGCATCTAAGCCTTTTGTATGGTCCAACTTTCACATCAATACATGACTCCTGGAGAAAATACAGCTTTGACTATATGGGTACATGTGTCTTTTCAATTATGATTTTCTCAGAGTATATGCCCAATAGTGGACTTGCTGGGCCATATGCTAGCTAGTTTTATTCTTTTTTTTTTTTTTAAACTAATCTCCATCAGTTCAGTTACTCAGTCATGTCCGACTCTTTGCAAGCCCATGAACAGCAGCACACCAGGCCTAGCTGTCCATCACCAACTCCTGGAGTTCACTCACACTCATGTCCATTGAGTTAGTGATGCCATCCAGCTATCTCGTCCTCTGTCATTCAGTTCTCCTCCTGCCCCCAATCCCTCCCAGCATCAGAATCTTTTCCAATGAGTCAACTCTTTACATGAGGTGGCCAAAGTACTGGAGTTTCAGCTTTAGCATCATTCCTTCCAAAGAACACCCAGGGCTGATCTCCTTAAAATGGACTGGTTGGATTTCCTTGCAGTCCAAGGGACTCTCAAGAGTCTTCTCCAACACCACAGTTCAAAAGCAACAATTCTTTGGTGCTCAGCTTTCTTCACAGTCCAGCTCTCACATCCATACATGACCACTGGAAAAACAATAGCCTTGAATCTCCATACTGTTCTTCATAGTGGCTGTATCAATTTACATTCCCACCAACAGTGCAAGAGGGTTCCAGTGTCTCCACACTTTCCTTCTCTATCATTTATTGTTTGTAGATTTTTTTGATGATAGCTGTTCTGACCTGTGTGAGGTGATATGTTATTGGAGTTTTGATCTGCATTTCTCTAATAATGAGTGATGCTGAGCATCATTTCATGTGTTTATTAGCCATCTGTAGTATTCTTTGAAGAAATGTCTGTTTAGGTCTTTCTCTCACATTTCGATTGGGCTGTTTGTTTTTCTGGTATTGAGCTACAGGATCTTTATTTCGTCTGTTTACTCTTTTTAAGTCTTTCTCTGTAACCTGAAATTTAATTATATTTCTTATATTGTTCACCAGTGTCAATTTATTCAATTTCATTTTTAGAAAAATATATATATTGCTGACTTTGTGAGGAAATTAAGATTTTGGCTATTTTTAAAAAGTAATAAAGTATTCTTGGGTAAATTTACATATTCTAAACTTTAACACAACTGAATGATACACATCTCCAGCTATAACAATAAAATGATACAGCCATGATTTGGTCTACTATTATATTTGTAGTATATATATATATATATGTGTGAGTGTGTGTGTGTGTGTGTGTGTGTGTGTGTGTGTGTGTGTAGTGAGAGAGAGAGAGAGAGAGATTGAGTGGGAGAGCTGAAAGCCTTAGGGACTTGTATGTAGTCTGAGAAAGTTCATAAAAGGATTTTTATAATATTTTTGTTTCTCTCTAAGCAAGATTGAATAACTCATATAATTAGTTTTATAGTGTTTTATATTTTGAAGCATATATTTTGAATATATCTTATATTTTGAAGTTTATAATATCAATCTGCTTTGTTTTCTTTGTTATTTATTTATTCTTTTGAGGGGTAGGCAAACCAGAATAGCACATAGGACAGGTGTTCAGTCCTGGAGTCATACCCTGTGGCTCTGAAATGGATAACATTGGCAACTTATTCTTCTGATGACTTTTGTGCTTTGGCTAGTATTGATACAATTGATACATAGCTTCTTCTTTCTTTTCCTTACTATGGCACAGAGGTTCAAATGTGGTTAGAGTTGATCCAAATAGCGTTCCTAGTTTTCAGAGTTGACAATTCAGAAGCTATACATAAATGCATTTTACTAGCAAAATTATAAAGTGAATTGAATTCATAGCATTTTGATGTATTTTATGTTAATATCAGGGCAATGATTGGGTGTGAATAAGATCCTGGAAATTGAGTTGGAACCACATGGACAGATTCATATAAAGATGAAAATTTTACTCTAAAGTTTTCTTGAAACTTTCACCACTAGAAACAGAGTTTCTTCCCTACTTGAGTAAGTGTATTTCCATTTATCTGAAGAAACTAAAGAACAGTTATGAGGCAGTTGCTTTATAGTAGATGTTAGTTTTCTCACCAAATCTACCCTCACCATCATTCATTGCCTCTATATCTGTAATCTAAGAAGCTCCACATATGTCTCTAAGAACTACTCAGTGCCAATTTTCAGTTGTTGTTGTTGTTGTTGTTGTTGTTGTTGTTGTTATTCTAAATCCCTGATCATAGGCACTGCTTTAAATTATGTCTACTGGAAGGATTTCTCTTTGACACTGTCTTTTATATGAAACCTGAGCAGAAGTATAATGTTACTCCTGTCCACTTTCAGGTAATGCCAACATATTATGCAGAACGTTCTGTAAATAAGATCCAATTTTTATTTCTTCCAACAGTTGTTCATGGTGAACAGATTAGGAGATCATAAAGGTGTCCTGAGACACAAACTTCAATATTGCAGGAGAAGCAGCCATGTGAACTGGAGCCACTTTCTCATGCAAATTATATGTGCCTTCAGGAAAGCTCAAGTCAGATCTTTTATATATCAGCTAGTCCATGACAGAGTGATGATTTGTACATTCAACTTTTGGGGGTGGAGTGCCAGATTATACTGAATTTGTGGTGAATAGCTCAGTTTATGTGAAACATTGGTGGTCTATGGCCAAGCTAATTTGTACTGAGTAGGATTCAAGGGCAAATAAAATATATTTTCAGAATAGTTATCTGCAAAGGGTGGGATTAGTCTGCTCCCAAACTGATATGGTCTGCCCCAGTCTTCACTTACAGCAACTTGCCAGAAGTTCACACAGCATACTTCTGTGTCATTGTACACCCACGGAGTCATGTGGCTGAAGTAGCTGAGCAGTTTGCATGTCAACCACGTATTATAGCAATCTTCTTTTCATCTCACACAAAGGAAACAAATTAAAGCAAAACAAATATTTTGTATATCACTAAACTAAAGGGAATACTTTACTTCCTGGGGTGATTAATTTTGAAAATCAAGGTGGGAATGTGTTGTTATTGCATAATGGATACAAAGTCAGTATTCAGAACCCAAGAGATCCTTTGAAAATCTATTTAGTATTTTCATATCCTTTGTGAAAGCTAAATATAGATAATTACCCAACACAGAAAACACTAAAAACTGTCTCAAGACCTTCAGTAATTAAAAATGTGTTAGTCTGGATTCTCCTGAGAAACAAGACAAATAGAATAAATGTACTTTGTACATATATTATCTAATTATGTATATCTCATTATGTATCCTATTACATAGAAACTAATAAAGCTGTAACATGATTTAATATAAACATATATATGTAATATTTTTATTTATAATATGATTTATGATAAAAAATTGATTCATGCAATTATGAAGTTGAGAAGTGCCATGTCCTATCACTTCCAAGCAAGAAACTCAGGAAACACTTTTTTTAGATGTGATAAATAAGTTTATGATCTTGATTATGGTGATGGTTTCATGGATATATAAATTTTCAAACACATCAAATGGCATACATTAATTTATTCTTCAATAAAACAGTTAACAAATAACCTCCACTCCAAGTTCAAAGACTGAGAACTAGAGGCACCCATGATGTTTTTGGGTTTTTTTTTGTTTTTGTTTTTGTTTTTTAACCAGGGCAACAGGCATTTCATTTACTTATTTTGGTTTTGCTTTTGAATCCAGTACCAGAGCAGGAAAAGACTGATGCTTCATTCAGCTCTAGGAATCAGGCAGAGTTAGTATTCAGCTTTCCTCCGCCCTTTCATTGCATCCATGTCAATGAGTTGAATGATGCCTACCACATTAAATGGTACAACTTCTCTTATTCTGCTCACTAATCTACGTGCTAACTCTCCCCAAAACAATCTCACAGACACATCTGCGAATAACCTGATATGTGGGTATCCTTTGATTCAGTCAGGTACACACAGAAAATTAATCTTCATAGAAGGCTTGGGTAATTTCAGCAGTTAAGGAACACAAAAGTTGAGGTGCTTTTGAAGGTCAGTTTAGTTCAGTTCAGTCGCTCAGTCGTGTCCGACTCTTTGCGACCCCATGAATCGCAGCACGCCTGAAGGCCAAGGGAATATGAAATAAAGAGTGTGTTAGTTGCTCAGTCATGTCTGACTGTTTGTGACTCCATGGAGTGTTGCCCAACAGGATCCTCTGTCTGTGGAATTCTCCAGGCAAGAATACTGGAGTGGGTTGCCACTTCCTTCTCCAGGGGGAATAGAGAGTAGAAGATACAAATAATAAGTCAAAGGTATGACCATGGCACCCCACTCCAGTACTTTTACCTGGAAAATCCCTTGAATGGAGGATCCTGGTTGGCTGCAGTCCATGGCGTCGCAAAGAGTCGGACATGACTGAGTGACTTTACTTCACTATGACCATATAGGGCAAGCAGAATTCTAAGGCACCCACTTGGTCTCACTCCTTGCTGCTTCCCTTTGATTATAGGAGGGACTGTGGATGTGGAGCATTTCAGTTGTAGAGAGACCAAGTTGGTAAAATGTGTTGGCAGCATCTAGAGACTGAGAATGACTCCACAGATAATGGCTAATAAAGTGGAAACTTCATCATAAAATCACATAAAAATAAATATCATCAATACTGGCATAAATTTGAAACAGAACCTAGAGCTACAGAAAGGAGCCAGCTTGGCTAGGATCTTGATTTTAGTCTTGTAAGATCCTGAGTAGAGCATCCAGTAATGCAATGACCAATATTTGAATGAAAAGAATGTAAGATAACGAGTATTCTTTTAAAACCTGATGTTTATCATACTTTGTTATGCAGCAATAGAAAATTAATACACAATATGACCATATAAAAGTGAAAGTAGTAATATTTGCTTTTATTCCTTGTATTTATATGGGTATATTTGTATGTGTGTGCATTTATTAGGTTAATGCACCACAGTTCAAAGCATCAATTCTTTGATGCACAGCCTTCTTTATGGTCCAACTGTCACATCCATATATGATTATTGGATAAACCATAGTTTTGACTAGAGACACCTTTGTCAGCAAAGTGATGCTTTATAATACACTGTCTAGGTTTGTTATAGCTTTTCTTTCAAGGAGCAAGCATCTTTTAGTTTCATGGCTGCAGTTACCATCTGTGGTGATTTTGGAGCCCAAGAAAATAGTCTGTCACTGTTTCCATTTTTCCTCCATCTATTCAAAGTGATGAGACTGGATGCCATGATCTTAGTTTTCAGAATGTTCGCTTTTAGGTCAGCTCTTTCACTTTTGTCTTTCACCCTCATCAAGAGACTCTTTGCCTCCTCTTTACTTGCTGCCATTAGGGTAGTGTCATCTACTTGTCTGAAATTGTTGATATTTCTTCTGGCAATCATGATTCCAGCTTGTGATTCATGCAGCTAGCATTTCACATGATGTAGTCTGTAAATAAGTTAAATAAGCAAGGTGAAAACATACAGCCTTGGTGTACTCCTTTCTCAATTTTACTGAATCAGTTTCTGGAGGAATAAACAAGACATAATAGTGGCTAAAATGACAAGCGTGTCATAGATTCCCTTCAGAAGAAGTGTTGATATGTGTTTTCTCAACAAGATAGAGTGAAATCCTATTAGTTGGAAACAAGATTTATATTCCTTTATATCTTTAGCTTAAATACAGCTGTTAAATAAAATGTATATGAATGACAATTTGAAAAACAGTAGATTATTGTGGATGCTGTTAATCCATAAATTACAAATGGGAACCACATTTTTCTCAATTTTCTTCCCTTTAAAGCTTGAGGGTAGAATTGGCCATAAAAGGCATGACAGTAACATATAGAAGGTAGAAGTAAAGAATAGCTACTCATACAAAATGCAGTGATGATGTGCCACAGAGAGATACAGATTCACCTAGCTGGTGCCAGCATTTCTCTCCTCTTCTGCCCTTCATCCACCTGTCTTCTCAGCTGTGTCTTCACTGATAAATGTATCCTGAGAACTACTAAACAAATGCTTGAATGCAGATTACAGATATTTTAACCTTATAGAGGTAACCATTCCCCACAGACATCACTTTGAGCTCACACTTCTATCTCACTCAGGTGATCTGACATGTTTTGCTTGTTAAATGTCTGAAAGTCCTGAACTGGTTTCCTGTTAGCCAATTACTCATGCTTTCTCTGGTGTTGTAATATCCTTTCCAAATCTTCACACCCCCAGGCTTTCATATTTATGTATGATCTAGTTACTATAAGAAATGCATTATTCTCATAACAATTGTAGTTCTGTCTTTCTGACTTAACTATAACTGACAAAGTTTCATTAGATTGGGATTATTTAAATGTTTTCACTATCTCATAATGGAGGAAACAATGGAATTTCAGATGAACCAGTGGCAGTTGTTAAGAAAAGATTTTAAAGAGGTAATATTTTATTTTAAATAATACAAAGGGTTGCTCTGTATTATAAATACCCAAATTCATGGCTCAAATTCTTCAGCAAAGTGTTTCCTCCTTTGTGTTTGTGGCCATATCAGAGAATAAAAGAACTGCAATGTTAGCTAGCAGTGAAATATGCACAAAAGTTTGTATATATACACAAGAGAAGCAATACATACAGAAAATGCTGCAGAAATATTCATCTGAAACCAACAGGAATAATCCACTACTTTTTAAAGATTATCCACAAATATTTCATGATAGCCTTACCACATTTAACTTTGTTTTACAGTTATTTATGATATCCTATACCTTTCTAACTAAATCACTAGCTTTTATATGTTTAAAAGAAAGAATATGCTATACATATCTTTCCATTGGTTAACTGCCCACTCACACCGCTAACTCACATCAAGTATCTCAGTCTGTATCTTGCACAAAGTAGCTCAAGTGAACATATATTGCTTTTACTAGTACCATACTTCTGTGAATATGTGGGGCCCTAAATGGGAAAAATTAAAAACAAAGGGGCTAGCTTTGTGGTCGAAAACCTAAGATGGCGCCTGGCAGAAGAGATGGGGGCAGGGTCTATGTTGTCTGTCAAAGTTTTGATTGGCTCTCTTGATTTCCATGCATGTAGACAGTGTGTGATCACCGTAGACTCCTGTTATAATGAAGGGACATGACATTTGACCTTTAACGTGACTGGTGCAACTATGGAAAGTCCCTCCTAAAACCCTCCTGTTTCTCTATATAAGTTGGGAGTTTGCAACAATAAACTGGAACTGCTTCAACAGAACCCCTGTCGCGTCTGATTGTCTTTTGCTCGCGAGGGGCTGGGTTGGCAGACAGCAGGCTCACCTCTCCTCGGGAACCCCTCGGCTTTGCTGAGGGCAATTCCACTGCCTCTACTCTTTCTGCGGAGCGGCCCCTTCATGAATACCTATCTCCTGTTCATAGAGGCCTTCTTGACTATCAATAACTTGATTCTATCTTTTTGTAGTATGATTTGCTTGTGTGTGTGTGCACATGTGTGTGCATGAGAGAGGAGAGAGATTCAAGGGTATTTTTCAATAGAAAGCTTGATGCTTACTTTAGGAATGATTTAAGAAAAATAATTTGATCCAAACAAAGCTAATTAGAATTTTTCTATGGCATGTGGACATTTAATAAAATATAATATTCTTTTTCATTAGAGGATTTAGATTTGCAGCAAACTAGTTGGAGGAGCCTGGTGGGCTGCAGGCCATGGGGTCACTAGGAGTCGGACACAACTGAGCGATTTCACTTTCATTTTTACTTTCATGCATTGGAGAAGGATGGCAACCCACTCCAGTGTTCTTGCCTGGAGAATCCCAGGGACGGGGGGAGCCTGGTGGGCTGCCATCTGTGGGGTCACACACAGTCGGACACGACTGAAGTGACTAAGCAGCAGCAGCAGCAGCAGCAGTTATTATGAAAGAGAGACAAACAATAAAACAGTGCTATAACATAATTAGGGACACTTTGCCTTAAAGTATTCTACTCTTGATGTTCACATTTATTTGAATAAATAAATTGTCTTTTAAGTTAATTTATATTTTCTGATTTCAATTAAATAAAAGTAACAGTGTTACTTAGAAGTGGGAAGTTACAAATGATGTATCTAAAATTTTAGAACTGACCAAATGAATTTGTGTTGGCCAGTTAGCAGGTCTTTTTTTTTTTTTTTTTCCTGTGAAATATTGTGTCAGAATTCACACTATGCATTCATAAAACATAAATATTTATATTGTTTGTTGTAAAATTAGTCTTGAATTCTTGGCTATCTCTATTCATCTGCAGAGATGTTTAAAGAAGTTTCAAGTTTTGTTTTGTTTTGTTTAGACTACTCATTCTAAAGAACAGAAGGAGATAATGTGATGTTTTGGAAAAATGGCACATGTTTTACCTAAAATAAAAGAACTAAAATTACCAAAGTTTTTGTAAGTTAATTCCCTATAGAACTATGAATCTGTATATTAAAAAAAAAAAAAAAAACTAATGAAGAAGGGAAACAGAAGTATACAGGACTGGGACAAAGGATGAACAAAATAAATGTGAAATTTAATTCCCAAACTGGTTACATTATTGAAGTGGGAGAAATATTAAGTGTACTTTATTGTTTTAGCCATAGTCAGATAAACTATGTTAGGCTTAGGGCTTGGGACACATACAACACATGTAGGCTTGTTTCTAAGGGATAGAAATCTTATTGTAGGTGTCCAAATTCAAGATTTGTGACTCCACTCACTTTTACTTTGGTTAGAACTTCTGAAATAAGCAAAATCAAGTTGGCCACAGGCTTTCTGTGGTTATCAAGAGATGTACTACTAAAAGAATGCGTGTATATGGGTGATATAAATTTTCAGTTCTTAAATCATCCTCCAATGCCCCACCCCATTAGTAGCATGTTCAGTCAGCAGATAGAAAGCACTGCATAGCTCAGTGTGGAGAAATCCACCCTTCTGCTTATTTCAGATTAGCTCATGGGGCAGCATAGACAAGATTTCTCAACTATCCATACTGAGAAATCTACTATGAGGCCATTCAACACATAGGAAGAGAAACCTTAGTGAACCTGGCCCAAAGAAACTGGTGTATGCCATTAAATATGGAATTTGTTATGTTACTTCCTTTCCTCCACAACCTATTGCTTTTCCACCTTTGGATAATAAATGGAGATCATACTTAAATTCTTCAGTGAGTCAATAAATTGCAGAATATTGAAAAGGGCTCACCACAGAAGTAAATATGTACCTGGAACTCACCTAGTTGTCATTTATTACCATCCTGGAATCTGCTATTTGGGAATTATTTGGTTTGATTATGTTGTGAAGGTAACAAACCCTTTTTCTAGCCCATGTTGTAAAGTTATATTATGGTTGAAATAAGAGTATAGATAAGTGAAGATCATAGGGATATGGTATTCTGCATGTTCATCTCTGTTAGAGCTGTCATATATATTTTGAAGAAAGATTATACTAAAG
Source organism: Nanger dama (assembly GCA_917880005.1). Lineage (NCBI taxonomy): Eukaryota > Metazoa > Chordata > Mammalia > Artiodactyla > Bovidae > Nanger > Nanger dama. The sequence goes on from CAKJTW010000014.1 coordinate 12,304,141, forward strand.
ACTCAGTTCAAGCCAAACCATGAAGAACTGATATATGGTCAAAAGTTCATAATTACAGTAGTCAAGCAGTTTGTGAAGGCAGATCAAATTGGAAAACTGGAGATAAGCCAATAAATTTTACTTGCTAAAGGTATTTTTTCCCTTATCTTGGTTGGACAAATTGCAAAATATTCTTAATGCAATAGAGTAGATGTGGATATGACTATACATCCTGGCTCATAGATAAGAAATTCAGTGAGAGTACTTTATGTTTCAATAGCTGGATGTGACCTTCTTTGGTACACTTTTGTGAAAGGGCTGAATGTACTTTCTGCTTACTGAATAATCAAAGAAATTTCCCTAATCAGAAAGATGGATTACACTATTTGGGCTGTCCTTAGGGACATAGTCAACCTTAGGGAGCTGAAGACTAGTAACTGACATCTTTGCTTCAGTTTCTGTTGAGTTTCTAACATCTGCAACTGAAAATCTTGACTAATACATATGAATATAACAATACTTAAGAATAGACTTCTTACAATGGAGTATACCAAATTCAATAATAAAAGAGTAATCAATAATAAAATAATTTTATGAAAGTATTTTAATGTGAAAAATATTTTACATAAATTCTTACAATGATAATAATTATATATAAATTATTATCTGCACTTCATAAAGGAAAACTGAAACCTTGATATCTTAAGGTCAAGCACCTTATAAATAAGAGCCAAATTTGAACTTAAATTTTGTTTCCCACAAATAATAGGAGATTATCATGTCATTAAAGGGATCATCAGGAAATGTATTGTATTCACCTCCCACATACTTCACCTGGGATGCATGTGAGTAAGCATTCTGCATAGTGCCATGTACAAAGGAATACCAGAAATTAGCATTATTTCTATTCTTGTCAAGTATAGAGTATACATGAAAGTAAAAGAAAACAAAACATAAGCAAATAAGTGATTGGAAAATAACAAAGGTTCGTATGGAAAAAGAAAATATGTGATACTTTAATAGAAAATAGAACATTGGAATGGATTATGTGTGTTTAGTCAGGAAAGAGCACACTGAGAAGATAATATGTGAGCAGAGATCTGTAGGAAGGTAATGAGCCAGCTTTGTGAAGGGCCTCTTCAAGAGAATTCCAGCCAATATGGATAATACATCCAAATGCCAGTGAGAAATGCTGTTGAAGGGCTTGGCAAAATAAGCAAAGGCCAACAATTTTGGAAAACAATAAGATGAAAGGGTTACGATTTGTTGAGGAGTAAAACAATAAGATTATGAGGATACTCTCAGTTCAGATAAAATACATTCATTATCTTGCAGGCAGACAGATTTAAATTGGAAGAGATAGTGCCATATATTAGCTGTAAAGTTGTCCTATTCACAATATAGAGAGGGAATGTGGGAACTTGGTAAAATATGATGCAGAGATGCAAATTGAGAAGGTGTTGTAGTCATTATGGCAGAATCAGATGATTAGTGGCAGTGAGTGGAAAAAGAAAATAGATCCAGATAATCTTGGATTGGAAATAGATACCAAGAGAATAAAAGAGAGAGAGAAGATGTAGATGGCAAATTTGAACTCTGAAATAAAGAAGTAAAAGAAATAAAAAAGTTTTACCGCTGTTTCTCGGTATAAGCCTTTGATTAAATTGTTAATACAACTCTTAGATGTTTATAGTTATTTGCTGGGAGCCAGCACAGGAGGTCCCACCCATGACAAGCTCATGTGGAAGAGACCTGACAAGCAAGGCAGAGCAGGATTCGAGGGACCCTCTGGACCTGCTAGAGCATCTACCCCCAAACCAGAATCTGTCTGTCTTACTATTTTGTGCCTTTCACCATCTCTTCTGACATTAACAGGGGGCTATCCCTGACCACCTTTCTCTGGAAAAAATCAACTGAGGGCTCTAGTTGATAAGTCTCTTGGGAATGAAAGGAGTATTTCAATTCAAATCCCCTCTGTTGGCATTCTAGCTTGTTTGGCAAGTTTATCCAGACTTTTGCAGCTATGCATGTGATTGTTCACAGTCTCCCAACTGTGAGAGACATGGGAAGCCTAAAGCATTCTAAAAGATAGAATCTTTCAAAGAGTTAAAACTATTAGAGTAGTGTGGTATAGGATTTCACTGTTGAACCAATGTTTGCTGCCAAGTGCCCATATCCCTTATCCACTGTGCACCTTAGAATGCATTAGTTAACACAGTTGAAATGTAAGAAAAGCAAGTAGTAGCCTTTGAATTAACCACATCAGACCTTCGAGCTAATTGGTTCTTTCTTTGTTGTAACTCATTGCATCTTTACTCCATGAGAATGTACTTTCTGAGGCTGTTTAGCACTTTTGAGGCTGACATAGATTAAAAATATAAGAAAAAAAAGACTACAAGGGAAATAAGTTTTCTAATTGAACAGGCTTTATCAAAAGAGGGTCATAGAATGTCCACAGGCCTCCAAGGCCAGAAGATAATGTACACAACATTGTTTATGGGAAAGGTATTCAGAAAAAAATCCTGGTTTCAAAAAGACAAAAACAGATGTAACGTTTGGGCTGACTCTGCATGACATTGCATCTTTCATTTCCTTCTATATACAAGTCTAGGTATAAAAGTTTCTTTTGAAAATAAAGATATGGGCCTCGCTCACTGAAGCTTGGTCTCCCCATGTCATTTTTTTCTCTCTCTCTCTTTCCTAATGCCAATGCCACTTCTCCTGAGTGTACCCCTGGATCCTGCTGTGGCTGGACCCTAGCAGTTATTGAAGTGCAATCACTAATTTCCTTTTTTAAAATAAACAGGTTGTTTTTGCTTAATTATTGTTATTTAATTCCAAACATGACTCTCTTAAAGAAAAATCAAAATTTTACGTATAAGTCTGGAAAAACTCTCTTATTATGCAATAGTTACATGTGCATAAACTACAATAAAAAAAGAATAATAAACTAGAAGCAAATAAAAATCCATAAGGGATGGATTACTAATACCAGAAGCAAATAAAAATCCCTAAGGGATGGATTATTAATACCAGAGTGGTAAATCATGAAAGCACTATTATTGAAGTAGATGTTGATAGAGAAGTTTTAAAGTTCTGGCAGATATTGTCTGTAAATGACCCTTTGTAATCATAGGGATGCTAAAAAGAAAAATGATAAACTACCATGTACATAAAGCAAATGCTATACAGAAAAAAACAGAAAATGAACAAAAACTCTAACTAGACTGCCAAGAATTATAGTCTGTCCTTTGTGAACTGTTTAATTTTTTCAAATTACTTAAAAATGAGTGTAATAATACTAATGTAGAAGTAAATTTATACATATTAACATATGCACGTGAACTACTCATACATATTTATATATTTCTAGTATTCGGCCATTTTTTTCATATTCATAATTCACAAAATATTTTCTCAAAAAAAAAAACTTTACATAGAAAATAAAATCTCCACATGGCAATAATATTGAACTTACTAGGCAACAATTGTAATTTAAAACTTGTATATAGTTAATAACAGTGTTTCACAATCACAAACAAAATGATTGTTGATAGAACTACAAATATAAACACATGAATTCAGTATCATGATAGGATACTTTAAAGCAAGTCTTTCAGTAATTGGTAAATAAAAATAAGAAATAAAATGCATGTATGTATATTATATGTATGAATTATATATATATATATATATATATATACCATAACTAAGGAAACTCAGATATTAGACTTCCAACATAAAGACTTTAAATCAGCTATTTTTAAAATGCTCAAAGATCCAAAGTAGCTATATTTCAAGAACTAAAAGAAGATATGAGAATAATATGTAACTGAAGATAGCATGAATAAGATGACTTAAATTATAATAGCAAAAGGAACAAAGTGCATTTCTGGAGGTGAAAAGCCCAATAAATTAAATTAAAAATGTACTAGTGTGGTTCCACTTCAAGTCTGGAAAAGCACCAGAAAGAAGCAGTGGACTATAGGATAATTGAAGTTATCCCATCTTAAGGGCAGAAAATAAAATGAATGAAGAAAAATGAACAGAGCCTCAGAGATTGCAGGCCTCTATTAACGTATCAACATATGCACAACTGGAGGTTCAGAGGATGGAAGAGAAAAGGGCAACAATGATATCTGAGGAACTAATGACTGCAAAACCAGTAAACCGCACACTATTAAACCACACACAATGAATCTCAATGAATTCCAGGTACAATGTATGCCGTGCTGTGCTAAGTTGCTTCAATCGTATCTGAGTCTTTGCAACCCCATGGACTGTAGCCCACAAGGCTCCTCTCTTCTTGGGATTCTCCAGGCAATAATATTGGAGTTATTTGTCGAGCTTTCTTCCAGGGGATTTTCCTGACCTCGGGGTCAAATGCTCCATCTCTTATGTTTCCAGCATTGGCAGGCAAGTTCTTCACCACTAGCACCAGACCAGAAACCTCCAAGTACAATACAATCAAAGAAACATAACAAATTTTTGAAGCATAACAAACTATTGAAAGACAAAGAAGAATAAAAATCATGTGAACTGTAAGAGAGAAGCAATTCATCATATGAAAAGGATGCTGTATAAGATTTTCAGAAGATGTATTGTCAGAAGCCATGGAGTACAGAAAGGAGTAGAATGATGTACTAATACCGCTATTAGGAAAAGAGCGTATATCAAAAATTCAACATCCAGCAAAACTATTTTTCAAAATGAATAAGAAATAAAGACAAGTTCAGATAAATAAAACTGAGAAAATGAATAGCTAGCAGACCATCCCTTCACTATGTTGTTGCTCTTCAGTCAGTTAGTACTGTCTGACTCTTTGCAACCCCATGAATTGCAGCACACCAGGCTTCCTTGTCCTCTACTATCTCCCAGAGTATGCTCAAGTTCACGTCCATTGAGTCAGTGATGCCATCTAACAATCTCATTCTCTGTAGCCCTCTTCTCCTTATTCCCTCAGTCTTTAAAATCGTGTACAAAGTACTATGAGAAATACTAGAAAGAGTTGTTATGGCTGAAACAGAAGAATACTAGGCAAGAACTTGAATCTACATAATGAAATAAAGACCTGTGAGAAAGATGGCTACAGAAAAGACTGTATAAATATATTTTCCTTGCATTTTTCTTCTGATTAAACAGACAAATGTATTAATAAATAAGTATAAACATGTCTTGATGGGCACATGATGTATAAAGACACATGTTCTATGATGATAGCATGAAGGAGGAAGTGGATCCATATGGGAGCAAACATTTTTATATTATGAATTAAATTCATAAACAAAACTATATTTTTGAAAGTTCACATGGTAACTGTCATCATTAGGACAACCACAAAAATAACTTTGAAAGGTATCATTAAACAAAAACAACAAAAAAATAGAATCAATATAGGACTGTGGAAATATCTTAAAGAAGATAGTCAAGGAAAAATTCAGCAAGATACAAGACAAGATAAGTGAAAAACAAGTATAAAAATGTCCGACATAATGGAGAAGAAAGTGGCAACCCACCCCAGTATTTTTGTCTGGAAAATCCTATGGGCAGAGGAGCCTGGAAAGCTACAGTCCATGGGGTCGCAAAGAGTCAGACATGACTGAAGCGACTTAGCACACACGTACAGACATAAATCCTAAATACAACATACAACTAATTATGAGATACAGTAAGAGCAGTACCCATAGAAAATTTATATAGCAAAAAATATTTAAAATCAATAACCCTAACTTTCTATCTTAAGAATTAAAAAAAAATATAGCATCCCAAACAGAAATTTTATAGAAAGAAGGAAATTATGAGTGGAAATGAATGAAATAGAGAGTAGAAAAACAGAGAATCAATGATACTACAAATCAGTTCTTTCAATAGATTAACAAATTTGACAAAACTTTACCTAGACTGACCAATAAAGAAGAGGCAAAACTATTAAATCATTATGAAATGAAGAAAGATACTAAACTACAACCTTCTAGAAATAAATATGATTGTGGTGGTGCTTTAGTTGCTAAGTCGTGTCTAATTCTTGTGATCCCATGTATTGTAGTCCACCAGGCTCCTCTGTCCTTGGGATTTTCCAAGCAAGAATACTGGAATGAGTTGCCCTTTCCTTCTCTAGAGGATCTTCTCGACCCAGGAATTGAACCTCGGTCTTCTGCACTGCAGGCAGATTCTTTACCAACTAAGCTATTAGGGAAGCCCCCAAAATATGATTATTGCTGCTAAGTTGCTGCTAAGTCACTTCAGTCATGTCCGACTCTGTGTGACCCCACAGACGGCAGCCCACCAGGCTTTCCTGTCCCTGGGATTGTCCAGGCAAGAACACTTGAGTGGGCTGTCATTTCCTTCTCCAATGCGTGAAAGTGAAAAGTGAAAGGGAAGTCGCACAGTCGTGTCTGAATCTTTGTGACCCCAAGGACCACACCCTACTACCAGGCTCCTCTGTCCATGGGATTCTCCAGGTAAGAGTACTGGAGTGCGGTGCCATCACCTTCTCTGATGATTATTGGGTATATCATAAATATCTGTATATCAAAAAAAATGTATAATATAGAATAAGTGGACACATTTCTAGGAGCATACAAACTGCTGGAACTCACTCAAGGGAAAATAGAAAATCTGAACTGATTTGTGATAATTAAAGACATTGAATCAATAATTATAAACTCACCACAAAGAAGCACTCTGGTACAGAGGACATACTTGGTAAATTCTGTCAAAAATGTAAACAACTAACAATATTTTTTTTTCACAATCCTCTCAGAAAAAAGTAGATGGAGAAATCCATATCTCAGTATCAGTTCTGTTCAGTTCAGTTCAGTTCAGTTCAGTCGCTCAGTCATGTCTGATTCTTTGCAACTCCATAAATCGCAGCACACCAGGCCTCCCTGTTCATCACCATCTCCCGGAGTTCACTCAGACTCATGTCCATCGACTCCATGATGCCATCCAGCCATCTCATCCTCTGTCGTCCCCTTCTCCTCCTGACCCCAATCGCTCCCATTATCAGAGTCTTTTCCAGCGAGTCAACCCTTCTCATGAGGTGGCCAAAGTACTGGAGTTCCAGCTTTAGCATCATTACTTCCAAAGAAATCCCAGGGTTGATCTCCTTCAGAATGGACTGGTTGGATCTCCTTGCAGTCCAAGGGACTCTCAAGAGTCTTCTCTAAAGCCACAGTTCAAAACCATCAGTTCTTCAGTGCTCAGCCTTCTTCATAGTCCAACTCTCACATCCATACATGACTACTGGAAAAACCATAGCTTTGACTAGATGGACCTTAGTCAACAAAGTAATGTCTCTGATTTTCAATATACAATCTAGGTTGGTCATAACTTTTCTTCCAAGGAGTAAGCATCTTTTAATTTCATGGCTGCAGTCACCATCTGCAGTGATTCTGGAGCCCCCAAAAATAAAGTCTGACACTGTTTTCACTGTTTCCCCATCTATTTCCCATGAAGTGATGGGACCAGATGCCAAGATCTTAGTTGGCTGAATGTTGAGCTTTAAGCCAACTTTTTCACCTCTCCTCTTTCACTTTCATCAAGAGGCTTTTAGCTTCTCTTCACTTTCTGCCATAAGGGTGGTGTCACCTGCATATCTGAGGTTATTGATATTTCTCTCGGCAATCTTGATTCCAGCTTGTGTTTCTTCCAGTCCAGAATTTCTCATGATGTACTCTGCATATAAGTTAAATAAGCAAGGTGAAATACAATCAAAATATTGCCTTGATGAAAAATATATTTAAAGATATTGCAATAAAAATAGAGTCAATATTGTGTATAAATATAGGTATAAAATTCTGGAACAAATCAGTTGCAAATCGAATATAGCAACATATGAAACAAGTTACATACTATGACTAAATGAGACTTGTCCCAGTATAGTCTGTTTAACACAAAAAACTCAACAGAGAATCTGTAGCGTAGAAAGCACCAGGAATCTCTACTCCACCTAAACTACAACTGCACTGGCAGAATCTGTCTGATGTGAAGGTGCAACTATCTTGGAACTCTGGAGTCTACTGAAAGCTTGGAACTTCCGGGAGAGGCTAGATGATGCTATTTATTTAGTGTAGATCAAGTTCAACTCCTAACACTGTACCAGTTTTCTGTCATCCATCCCTCAATTTACATATGGTTTGTGGGAGCCAAGGGCCGGAGGAGTGGGGGTGGGGGGAATGTCCTTTAAATATAAGGGGTCTGTCTCTGATGAGTGCTGCCTCTGATCACAAAGGTGCAGACAAATAGCCAGGTAGTAATTGTTGGTGCATTGTTGGTGCACTTTCCCCCTGGTTGAAAATTCCTTCTCCATCTGAAATGACTTCCAGGAAATTCAAAGGCCAGCACCCTACCTTCTAACTGTTTTTCTCTTCTCTTCCTTTTAGGAGCCAAAATTTGAAAGCAAAGGTATGTAAGGGGATAATTATAAAGTGGTCAGAACTGTTAGGGAAAAATCTTGTAAAAGACCTGAGAAAAAAATTAGGTTTATACTTTAGACTGATTCTCAAAATAGAGCCTGATTACCACAATCAAAGACAAAATAATAGTAATAATAGTAATAAAATCAGCAAACCCTGGAAAATGGGGAGAATCTGATTATCACATTATTAGATTCAAATATCCAGTTAAAAAAAAAAAAGACATGGAAAGAACAGGAAAGTACATCTCATTCAAAAAAATAATAATAAATCAACAGATACTGTCACTGAAAAAGACTTGATGATACATTTCTCAGGAAAAAAAAAAACAACTTTTAAAGAACTGTCTTAAAGATGATCAAAGAACTAAAAGAAGACATGAGAAAAGTCAAGAAAATAATATATAATAAAATGTAAATATCAATAAAGATCAAGGGAGCTAGAACAAAAAAGGAATTATAGAGTCAAAATATACAGTAACTGGAATATAATTGGAATAAAAATTTCACTGAGGAATTCAAATCATATTTAAGCAGGCCAAAGAAGGCAATAACAAACTAAAAAATAAAGTGTTGAAAATTATTTATTTTAACAAATAGAAAGAAACAGAGTTAAGAAAAGTTTACAGGGCCTAAGAGACCTGTGAGTCACAATCAAGTTGATCAAAGAATACATTACATGAGTTTCAATAGAGGAAAAGAGAGGTAAAGGAATTATTGAGAATGTTTGAACTGAAAACTTCCTAAATTTAATGAAATGCATATAGTTAATATCCAAGTATCTAAACAAACTGCAAAATAACTTTCTCATACTGCAACAAAATTCTGACATTGCAGTAAAATTTTCAAATGCCAAACTCAAAGACAAAATCTTGAAAACAGCAACACAGAAACAATTTCTCTCCATACAAGTGATCTCCAATAAGGTTATAAATCTATTTCCCATCAGAAAGTTTGGGGGCCAGAATCAGTGGAATGATGTATAAGTACAACTTGAAGATGTTGCAAGTTTGGTTCCTGACCACTACAATAAAGCAGATATTGCAATAATTTGAGTCACATGAACTTTTGGTTTTTCCATGCATGTAAAAGTTATGTTTACAATGTACTATAGCCTATTAAGTATGCAATAGCATTATGTATTAAAAATGTACGTCTTAATTAAAAATACTTTATTGTTAAAAAATGCCAGCTATCAGCTGAGCCTTCAGTAATTCATAATCATTTTGCTGAGGGAGAGTTTGAAATATTACAAGAATTAACAATAAGGTGACACAGAGATACAAAGTAAGCAAATGCTGTTGGAAAAAGGACACCAGTAGGTTTATTTGTTGCAAAGCCAAAAAAAAAATTCAATTTGTAAAAATGCAGTACCTGTAAAGCAAAATAAAGTGAAGAGTGAAGCAATGTAACAATCATGTCTATATTTAGAAGGTTAAAAGTAACCACCTGTCAACCAAGAATCCTTTTTCTGGTGAAACTGACCTTCACAAGCAAAGGAAAAATTAAGACATTCCCTAACAAAGGCCTAAAAGATGTATTATCATTAAACATTACCTGCAAGAAATACTCAAGAGAATCCCGTAGGATGAAAAGAAAGGACAAGGAAATAACTCAAAGCTGTCTGAAGAAACAAAAATATAAATAAAAGTAAATACATAGACAATTGTTAAAGTTATTTTACTCTAACAATAATCTGTAACTCCAATTTTTGTTTTTACATGATATAGCAGAGTAACACATTAAAAATATATTATTCTAAAAGATAGTGTAATTTTGATTTGTAACTCCACACTTTGGTTGCTACATAAAAGACTACTGCATTTAAAAGAGTTATTATGCTTTGGGCTATAAAATATACAAAAATATAATTTAGGTACAACAATGAAAGGTGTGGGGACAGAGTTTTGAATGAGTGGAATTTTTAAACATTATTGAAGTTAAATAAGTATAAATTCAAATTAAGAGATCTTAAAATTAGGATATTAAATGTAACAATTAAATGTTAATGGTTACAAAAAACAGATATGGAATGAACAAAATGAAAGAACACAGATAGTAAACACTTCATCAAAACCCCCAGTAGCATAGTAATGGATAAAATTAGGAACAAAAACCTACAAGGTAAAAAGAAAACATGATAATAATAATAATAATAAAAGGTAGAAATCAGTCCCTCCTTATCAATAATTCAGTTCAGTTCAGTTCAGTCGCTCAGTCGTGTCTGACTCTTTGCGACCCCATGAATCGCAGCACACCAGGCTTACCTGTTCATCACCATCTCTCGAGGTTCACTCAGACTCACATCCATCGAGTCCGTGATGCCATCCAGCCATCTCATCCTGGGACGTCCCCTTCCTCTTCTGCCCCCAATCCCTCCCAGCATCACAGTCTTTTCCAATGAGTCAACTCTTCTCATAAGGTGGCCAAATTACTGGAGTTTCAGCTTTAGCATCATTCCTTCCAAAGAAATCCCAGGGTTGATCTCCTTCAGAATGGACTGGTTGGATCTCCTTGCAGTCCAAGGGACTCTCAAAAGTCATCTGCAACACCACAGTTCAAAAGCATCAATTCTTCAGCGCTCAGCCTTCTTCATGGTCCGAGTCTCACATCCATACATGACCACAGGAAAAACCATGGCCTTGACTAGACGGACCTTAGTCGGCAAAGTAATTTCTCTGCTTTTGAATATACTATCTAGGTTGCTCATAACTTTTCTTCCAAGGAGTAAGCGTCTTCTAATTTCATGGCTGCAATCACCATTTGCAGTGATTTTGGAACCAAAAATGTAAATGGATTAAATCTTCAATCAAAACACAAACTTACAGACTGAATAAATGCAAGCAATCCAACGATATATATATTTTTTTTTTACAAGAGATTTACTGTAGATCTAGAGACACAAACATGCTAAAATTGAAAGGATTCAAAAGGTATTCCATGGAAGTAACAGTTGAAAGGGTACAGGAATGGCTACACAAATATCAGACAAAAACAGTTATAAATCAGAAAAATACATGAGACAAGGACATTATATATTAATACAATCAGTAAAAGATGGAACAATTATAGACATTTACATAATAATAATGACATCAAAATATACATGTTCAAAATATAAGGTAATTTTCCTAATGGTTTGAACAGAGATAAGTAAGGAAATAGAGTTTACTGTGGCTCAGATCATGAGCTCCTTATTGCCAAACAGAGACTTATATTGAAGAAAGTAGGGGAAACCACTACACCATGCAGGTATGATTTAAATCAAATCTCTTATGACTGCACAATGGAAGTGACATACAGATTCAAGGCATTAGGTCTGATAGAGTGCCTGAAAAACTATGGATGGAGGTTCATGATATTTTACAGGAGGTGGTGATCAAGAATATCCCAAGAATAAGAAATGAAAAAAGACACAATGGTTGTCTTAGGAGGCCTTATAAATAGCTGAGAAAAGAAGATAAGTGAAAGGCAAGGGAGAAAAGGAAAGATATACCCATTTGAATGCAGAGTTCCAAAGAATAGCAAGGAGGGATAAGAAAGTGTTCCACAGCAATGAATGAAAAAAAAGGGGGAAACAATAGAATGGGAAAGTCTGGAGATCTCTTCAAGAACATTAGAGATACCAAGGGAATATTTCATGCAAAGATGGGCACATTAAAGAACAGAAATGTTATGGAGCTAACAGAAACAGAAGATATTAAGTAGAGGTTTTGAATATACTATCTAGGTTGGTCATAACTTTTCTTCCAAGGAGTAAGCGTCTTCTAATTTCATGGCTGCAATCACCATCTGCAGTGATTTTGGAACCCCAAAATGTAAATGGATTAAATCTTCAATCAAAACACAAACTTACAGACTGGATAAACACAAGTGGTCCAACGATATAAGAATACAGAGATGTAAGAATACAGAGAAGGACTAAACAAAAAGATCTTCATGAACCAGATAACCACAATGGTTTCATCACTCAGCTAGAGCCAGACATCCTGGAATGCTAAGTCGAGTGGGCCTTAGGAAGCATCACTATGAACAAAGCAGATGAAGGTGATAGAAATCCAGTTGACCTAATTCAAATCCTGAAAGATGATGCTGAGGAAGTGATGCACTCAATATGCCAGCAAATTTGGAAAACTCAGCAGTGGCCACAGGACTGGAAAAGGTCAGTTTTCATTCCAATCACAAAGAAAGGTAATGGCAAAGGATGCTCAAACTATTGAGAAAGTGCACTCATCTCACACATTAGGAAAGTAACGCTCAAAATTCTCAAAGCCAGGTTTCAACAGTACCTGAACTGTAAACTTCCAGATGTTTTAGTTGGATTTTGAAAAAGCAGAGGTGCGGGGGCGCTCCGCAGAAAGAGCGGAGGCAGTGGAACTTCCCTCAGCAAAGCCGAGGGTTCCCCAGGAGAGGTGAGCCTGCTGTCCACCAACCCAGCCCCTCGGCGAGCGAGAGACAATCAGACGGGACAGGGGTTCCGTCGAAGCAGTTCCGGTTTATTGTTGCAAACTCCCAACTTATATAGACAAACAGGAGGGTTTTAGGAGGGACTTTCCATAGTTGCACCAATCCCATTAAAGATCAAATTGTCACCTTCATTATAACAGGAGTCTATAGAGATCACACACTGTCTATGTGCACAGACATCAAGAGAGCCAATTAAAAACTTTGACAGACAACATAGACCCTGCCCCCATCTCTTCTGCCAGGCGCCATCTTAGGTTTTCGACTGCAAAGCTAGCCCCTTTGTTTTTAAGGTTTCCCATTTAGGGCCCCACACAGAGGAACCAAAGATCAAATTGCCAACATTTCTTGAATCATCAAAAAAGCAAGAGTGTTCCAGAAAAACATCTACTTCAACTTTATTGACTATGCCAAAGCCTTTGACTGTGTGGATCACAACAAGTTATAGAAAATTTGTAAAGAAATGGGAATGCCAGACCACTTGAACTGCCTTTCTGAGAAATCTGTATGCAGTTCAAGAAGCAACAGTTACATCTGGACATGGAAAAACAGACTGGATACAAATCAGGAAAGGAGTACATCAAGGCTGCATATTGTCACACTGCTTATTTAACTTATATGCAGAGTACATCTTGCAAAATGCCAGGCTGGATGAAGCACAAGCTGGAATCAAGACTGCTGGGAGAAATATCAATAACTTCTGATATGCAGATGACACTACACTTATGGCAGAAAGTGAAGAAGAACTAAAGAGCCTGTTGATGCAAGTGAAAGAGGATAGTAAAAAAAAGTTGGCTTAAACTCAACATTCAAAAAACTAAGGTCATGGCATCTGGTCCCATCACTTCATGGCAAATAGATATGGAAACAGTGACCAACTTTATTTTCTTGGGCTCTAAAATCACTGCATATGTTGTCTGCTTCCATGACATTAAAGACACTTGCTCCCTGGATGAAAAGTTGTTATCAGCCTAGAGAGCAAATTAAAAAACAGAGACATTACTTTGCCAACAAAGTTCTGTCTAGTCAAAGCCATAGTTTTTCCAGTAGTTGTGCATGAATGTGAGTTTTGGATTATAAAGAAAGCTGAGCACTAAAGAATCTATGCTTTTGAACTGTGATATTGAAGAAGATGCTTAAGATCCCTTGGAGTGCATGGAGATTCAACCAGTCAATCATAAAGAAAATCAGTCCTGAATATTCATTGGAAGAACTGATGGTGAAGCTGAAACTGCAATAATTAAGCCACCTGATGTGGGGAACTGACTCATTAGAAAAGACGCTGATGCTGGGAAATATTGAAGATAGGAGGAGAAGGGGATGACAGAGGATGAGACAGTTGGATGGCATCACCAACTTGATGGGTATGAATATGAGTAAGCTCTGCGAGCTGGTGATGTACAGGGAAGCCCGATTTGCTGCAGTCCATGGGGTCACAAATAGTTGGACATGACTGAGTGACTTAACTGAACTGAAGGACCTACACAACACAATAAAACTAGTTAAATCTAATGCACAAATACAGAACACTATCCAACATCAAGGCGAACATATTCTTAAGTGTATATGACATTTTTAAGAATAGACCATGTTAGCTTAATAATTCAGTCTCAATAGATTTGAAAAGTAGACACCATGCAAAATATCTTCCTTCTTTAGCCACAACAGAATGAATTTAGAAATCAACAAAGTTAAAACTGAAAAATTTACAAACTTTAGGAAGTTTAATAACTGACCCTGAAACAACTAAATTATCAAAATTTAGTCACATAGGAAATTAGAAAATACATAAATGAATGAAAATGAAAACAGAATAAATCAAAACTTTAAAAATGCATCACTTTATAGATGCAAGAAAAAGAAGAATTATAGTAGAGTTATTATTTAGAAAGACAGTTTTCTAAACATGTTTATTTTGTTTAATAACTTATAAAGTCAGTGAAATTCCATTCAAATTCTTTAACTTACTTCTGGTAGAAGTTTGCAATTATCTTGTGATATTTATTTAAATCAGTTTCTACTCTTTTTTAAATGAAAGAACTAATAGAATGAAAGGAACAAGACAATTTTGTAGATGAGAAAGTCACAAGATATTAAGACTTACCACAAAAAAATAGACCAAATAAGCAAATGGAGTCAAATAGACAGGCTAGAATGCAGCATATGTGCAAATGAATTGATTTGGCAAAAAGAGATTACAACTCAGTGGAGATGGGAAGGATTATTCAAGAAACACTGTTGCAATTGATTAGCCATGAGGAAAAAAAAAAAAAGAAGAAGAAGAAGAAGAAGAAGAAGATAGTGGAGGAATAGGATGAGGAGACAACTTCTTCCCCTACAAATTCATTAAAAGAACATTTAAACCCTGAGTAAATTCCACAAAACAACTTCTGAATGCCAGCAGAGGACATAAGGCACCCAAAAAGGAGTCCATTGTCTTCAAAAGGAGGTAGGAAAAAAATTATAAAAGACAAAAAGAGACCAAAGAGGTAGGGACTGAGCTCTGTCTGGGAAGGGAGTCTTAAAAACAGAGAAGTTTCCAAACACCAGGAAACACACTCACGGCCGAGTCTGTGGAGAGCCTTGGAAGCATCAGCTCAGTTCAGTTCACTCACTCAGTCGTGGCTGACTCTTTGCAACCCCATGAATCGCAGCACACCAGGCCTCCCTGTCATCACCAACTCCCAGTGTTCACTCAGACTCACGTCCATTGAATCAGTGATGCCATCCAGCCATCTCATCCTCTGTCGTCCCCTTCTCCTCCTGCCCCCAAATCCCTCCCAGTATCAGAGTCTTTTCCAACGAGTCAACTCTTCACATGAGGTGGCCAAAGTACTGGAGTTTCAGCTTTAGCATCATTTCTTCCAAAAAAAAAATATATATATATATATATATATATCCCAGGGCTGATCTCCTTCAGAATGGACTGGTTGGATCTCCTTGCAGTCTAAGGGACTCTCCAGAGTCTTCTCCAACACCACAGTTCAAAAGTATCAGTTCTTCGGTGCTCAGCCTTCTTCACAGTCCAACTCTTACATCCATACATGACTACTGGAAAAAACCATAGCCTTGACAAGACACACCTTAGTCGGCAAAGTAATGTCTCTGCTTTTGAATATGCTATCTAGTTTGGTCATAACTTTTCTTCCAAGGAGTAAGCGTCTATTGTTTTCATGGCTGCACTTCACTTCACTTTTCACTTTCAGGCATTGGAGAAGGAAATGCCAACCCACTTCAGTGTTCTTGCCTGGAGAATTCCAGGAATGGAGGAGCCTGGTGAGCTGCCCTCTATGGCGTCACACAGAGTAGGACATGACTGAAATGATTTAGCAGCAGCAGCAACAGTCACCATCTGCAGTAATTTTGGACCCCCAAAATAAACTCTGACACTGTTTCCACTGTTTCCCCATCTATTTCCCATGAAGTGATGGGACTAGATGCCATGATCTACGTTTTATGAATGTTGAGCTTTAAGCCAACTTTTTCACTCTCCTATTTCACTTTCATCAAGAGGCTTTTTAGCTCCTCTTCACTTTCTGCCATAAGGGTGGTGTTATCAGCATATCTGAGGTTATTGATATTTCTCCTGGCAATCTTGATTCCAGCTTGTGTTTCTTCCAGCCCAGCGTTTCTCATGATGTACTCTGCTGTGGGGCCCTAAATGGGAAACCTTAAAAACAAAGGGGCTAGCTTTGTGGTCGAAAACCTAAGATGGCGCCTGGCGGAAGAGATGGGGGCAGGGTCTATGTTGTGTGTCAAAGTTTTTGATTGGCTCTCTCGATTTTTGTGCACGTAGACAGTGTGATCTCCATAGACTCCTGTTATAATGAAGGGACATGACAATTTGACCTTTAATGTGATTGGTGCAACTATGGAAAGTCCCTCCTAAAACCCTCCTGTTTGTCTTTATAAGTTGGGAGTTTGCAACAATAAATGGGAACTGCTTGGATGAAACCCCTGTCGCATCTGATTGTCTCTTCGCTCGCCGAGGGGCTGGGTTGGCAGACAGCAGGCTCACCTCTCCTCGGGAACCCCTCGGCTTTGCTGAGGGCAGTTCCACTGCCTCTACTCTTTCTGCGGAGCGCCCCCACAGAAACTGGCGCCCAACGTGGGGCACGAAGCGGACAGATGGAGGTGGTGTCACCGTGCTGCTCTGAAAGAGGAGCGACGAAGGACCCTAGGCTGGTCACAGCAAGGAGCTCCCTTTAGAGGAGTATCACCTGAGGTAATCCGGATTTCAAGGTGGGCCCCACTCCTTTATGAGGGAAGTGGCAAAAACTCTCTTGACTTATTTTCCTTCTCCTCTTCTTTTCTGATCTGTCCTTAATTCCTCTTTCCGGAGTTTCAGTGAACAGGCGAATGGTTGTGGAGGCAACTGATAAGTCCTGGCTAGGCCACTCTCTGGCGGACTTTGAAGGCCTGGCAATAGGTAAGCCTCAGTAACTAGAGCCCGACCAGGTGAAGCTCCCTTTTAATCATTCTTAACTGAGGACGTGGCCTAAAATCTTCCCTGTGGGCACGGGTCAGGCACTTAAAGGCCATTAGGGCGCCTGCCACTTGAAGACTCCCGTGACAGTATAAGGGGGTCACGGAACAGGCTAGAAACCTCTAGGGTGCCCACCCCCAGCAAGAAAACTTCCGTGCAACGACGCAGGCACATAAACAGTTCCAAAAGCATACCATAAGCCCAACTTTCTGGCCGCCACCACTCCCGGTAGGATTTTTGGTGGTTGTCCTCAGTGACTTTTCTTTCTATTCTCTTTCAGCAGCATGGGAAATAACATTAGAAAATCTGATGAGCCTGCACTCAAGGCGCTGAGATATATGCTCATCAGCAGGGGACTTGAGATTTCTGACGCTCAGGCCATTAAGGTCTGGGGGACCATTGTACGGTTGGCCCTCTGGGTTGCTTCAGCTAATCTGTTCTCTTGGGACACTTGGGATCGAGTACAAACCCTTGCTAGGCAGCGAGAGGCTCGATAAGGTGAGGAGCCCCCCTTAGGGGTCTGTCTGATCATTTCAGCCCTCAAGCTCTGCTTTTCACAGAGCGAGGAACATGTCACTGATACAGGTGCCTCCAATTCAAAATCAGAAAAAAACGGGAAAAGTTTCACGAGGAACGAGTCATGTCGGACCAAGATATAGCAAAAGAGACTGCAGGGAATAAAGACTCTAGAGCAAATAGTGGGCCTTGGGAGCCTTTCGGGGATGATAAAAGGGCAGAAAAGAATAGAGACTCCTCTGATGCCTCAGGACCGGGAGCCCAGGGGAGAGATCTGTGCCCCTCCCTGCCTCCCCCATTTGAGGACATTTCGGGAGCACCTTGGGTGGGAGAGACAATGAGGTCACCTTGGAAAGGGAGAACCTATCCCGGGGACCCTTGGGGATCCCCGCTGCCCTTTACCGCCCCGACTCAAGCCTTTCCTGTAAATGTTAACCTGGGGTGGGGGGAATAGGCCGGCAGCCTGGTACCCCTGGGAGGCCAATTATTTAAAAGAGGTAAAAAGGCAGTGGCAGAGGATGGCCCAAACTCCCCGTGGGCAGAAACTATTCTCCAGTGCCTGGCTCATCAACCATAAGAGGGACACTTTAAAAAAGAGTGCCCTCAAGGTGGGGGAAGACCTACCGGTTGGAGACCTCCCACTATCCCATTTATGTACACCATCTTAAGGGTCATCAAGATTTACCTGGATTGCTTTCAATGGGAAATTCCTGGCCGATAGAGCGGCCTCCCTTACAATCCAAGCTTGTAACTTACAAGATGCCAATGATCTTCACGATCTTACTCATATAAATTGGAAAGGGCTACATAAAAGGTTCTCACAGATCCCTATTAAAAAATTAAAGAAAATTATACATACTTGTAAATCCTGTCTTCCTTATTTACAAGTACTGCCTTTACAGCCCCCAGGAGTAAACCCTCGAGGGCTAAAACCCAATGTGCTGCTGCAAACTGATGTAACCCATTATTCCCCTTTTGAAAAACTTAAGTGCCACCATCAAAATTTAAAGGCTCAATTACAAAAACAAAAAGGGGGAATAAGCCCTCACCAGCAACTTGGAATGGTACTCTTTACTCTAAACATTTTAAATTTTTCAAAAAATGATCCGATATCATGTTTTCAAAAACATTGGTCTAATCAAGAAATAAAACCTGAAATACAAGTGAGATGGAAAGATCCCATCACTGGTTAGTGGAAGGGGCCCGATTCACTCCTTACAATGGGGAGAGGATTCAGATGCATATTCCCCATTGGGGATCCCAGCCCTATATGGGTGCCAGCAAGGAATCTTAAATTTACACGAGAGGTCAAATCTCAAAACCTGACACAGATTAAAGAGACATTCACATATTGAGCCCAAGAACAAAAAGTTCTTGAGGCGATCTTTTCTTCCCTTTCAGATCATCGATGCAGCGACCCTGCTGGATGCTGCTCCTGGTGATCGTTGGGTTACCTAGCCTCTCCGTGCTGACCTTCCTCATTGCCTTGGCTGTGCAACAGTTTTTAAAATCCTTGAAGCCTGGGTTTAATGACACAAGGCCATCAACCATGAGGGTACAACAGTGTCAGCATCCGTGCTGGGAGTTCAACAAGCTCAGACCATCGAGGTTATAAACAACACATCCACTGCCTCTGCTCAAGGATTTCAAACCAGCTCTAACACCTGAGATCCGCTATGACAGGACTCCAACAACAGCTTGATCTCCACACCAGAGCGATGACGTTGTGTTCTGGCACTCATAGACTGCAACGTGAGACAGCTTTTGTCTGACAGCTTTTCCAGTGTTAAATGAGACTCTAACAGGTAAAAAAAAAAAAAAAAAAAGGGAGCAATGGATCTATGGGACTGGATACAAAGTCCATTCACCTGGTTTAAAAATGCCTTCTATTTGCTTGTTTTTGTTGTTCTGCTTGTTGTAGAGTTATGCTTGCCCAGATCATGGAAGAGGAGCCCCATGTTGGGGACCCACAAAACCCCTGGATTAATTTAGCTCTTCAAGAGATTAACCGAGACATAAATAAAAGAGTTCTAGATGCCTATCAGCTAGAGAGATTGCGCCTAGCCCCCAAGATGTGGCTGGATAGCCAATGACGGGTAAGACCCTCAGAGGAGGGCAACCTAAGACAGGCACAGCCGTGAGAGGGGCTGGCAAGGCTGGAGGTTGGCCGCCTACAGCTTTATGCCTTGCTCTACAGAACAGCAATACAAATGTCTCAAGGGCTTAAATAAAACTAAAAAAAAAGGAGGGGGGTATGTGGGGTCCTAAATGGGAAATCTTAAAAACAAAGGGGCTAGCTTTGCAGTCGAAAACCTAAGATGGCGCCTGGCAGAAGAGATGGGGGCAGGGTCTATGTTGTCTGTCAAAGTTTTTAATTGGCTCTCTTGATGTCTGTGCACATAGACAGTGTGTGATCTCTATAGACTCCTGTTATAATGAAGGTGACAATTTGATCTTTAATGTGATTGGTGCAACTATGGAAAGTCCCTCCTAAAACCCTCCTGTTTGTCTATATAAGTTGGGAGTTTGCAACAATAAACCGGAACTGCTTCGACGGAACCCCTGTCCCGTCTGATTGTCTCTCGCTCGCCGAGGGGCTGGGTTGGTGGACAGCAGGCTCACCTCTCCTCGGGAACCCCTCGGCTTTGCTGAGGGCAGTTCCACTGCCTCTACTCTTTCTGCGGAGTGCCCCCGCACTCTGCATATAAGTTCAATAAACAGGGTGAGAATATACAGCCTTGACATACTCCTTCTACTATTTGGAACCAGTCTGTTCCAACTGTTTCTTCCTGACCTGCATACAGATTTCTCAAAAGGCAGGTCAGGTGGTCTGGTATTCCCATCTCTCTCAGAATTGTCCACAGTTTATTGTGATCCACAGAGTCAAAAGCTTTGGCATAGTCAATAAAGCAGAAATAGATGTTTTTCTGGAACTCTCTTGGTTTTTCCATGATCCAGTGGATGTTGGCAATTTGATCTCTGGTTCCGCTGCCTTTTCTAAAACCAGCTTGAACATCAGGGAGTTCACGGTTCACATATTGCTGAAGCCTGACTTGGAGAATATTTAGCATTACTTTGTTAGCATGTGAGATGAGTGCAATTGTGCAGTAGTTTGCATTCTTTGGCATTGCCTTTCTTTGGGATTGGAATGAAAACTGACCTTTTACAGTCCTGTAGCCACGGCTGAGTTTTCCAAATTTGCTGGCATATTGAGTGCATCACTTTCTCAGCATCATCTTTCAGGGTTTAAAATAGCTCTACTGGATTTCCATTACCTCCACTAGCTTTATACGTAGTGATGCTTTCTAAGGCCCACTTGACTTCACATTCCAGGATGTCTGGCTCTAGATGAGTGATCACACCATTGTGATTATCCAGGTTGTAAAGATCTTTTTGCACAGTTTTCCTGTGTATTCTTGAGACCTCTTCTTAATATCTTCTGCTTCTGTTAGGTCCAGACCATTTCTGTCCTTTACTGGGCCCATCTTTGCATGAAATCTTCCCTTGGTATCTCTCATTTTTGACGAGATGGCTAGTCTTTCCCATTCTGTTCTTCTCCTCTATTTCTTTGCCTTGATCTCTAAAGAAGGCCTCCTTATCTATTCTTGCTATTCTTTGGAACTCTGCATTCAGATAATATAGCTTTCTTTTTATCATTTGCTTTTTGCTTCCCTTCTTTTCACATTTATTTGTAAGGCCTCCCCATGCAGCCATTTTGCTTTTTTTCATTTCTTTTCAATGGGGATGGTCTTGATCCCTGTCTCTGTACAATGGCACTAATCTCATTCCATAGTTCATCAGGCACTCTATCTATCAGATCTAATTCCATAAATCTATTTTCAGTTCCACTGTATAATCATGAAGGATTTGATTTAGGTAATACATGAATCAAGATAGCCAGGAAAAATATCAATAACCTCAGAGATGCAGATGACACCACTCTTATGGCAGAAAGTGAAGAGGAACTAAAAAGCCTCTTGATGAAAATAAAAGAGGAGAGTGAAAAAGTTGGCTTAAAGGTCAACATTCAGAAAACGAAGATCATGACATCCAGTCCGATCACTTCATGGGAAATAGATAGGGAAATAGTGGAAACAGTGTCAGACTTTATTTTGGGGGCTCCAAAATCACTGCAGATGGTGATTGTAAGCCATGAAATTAAAAGATGCTTACTCCTTGGAAGAAAAGTGATGGCCCACATAGATAGTGTATTCAAAACAAGAGACATTACTTTGCCAACTAAGGTCCGTCTAGTCAAGGCTATGGTTTTTCTGTGGTCATTATGGATGTGAGAGTTGGACTGTGAAGAAGGCTGAGCACCGAAGAATTGATGCTTTTGAACTGTGGCTTCGGAGAAGACTCTTGGGAGTCCCTTGGACTGCAAGGCGGTCCAACCAGTCCATTCTGAAGGAGATCAGCCCTGATTTCTTTGGAAGGAATGATGCTAAAGCTGAAACTCCAGTACTTTGACCACCTCATGTGAAGAGTTGACTCACTGGAAAAGACTGATAATGGGAGGGATTGGGGGTAGAAGGAGAAGGTGACAACTGAGGATGAGATGGCTGGATGACATCATGGACTCGATGGACGTGAGTCTGAGTGAACTCCGAGAGATGGTGATGGATAGGGAGGCCTGGCGTGCTGTGATTCATGGGGTCGCAAAGAGTCAGACACGACTGAGCCACTGAACTGAACTGACCTGACCTGAATGGCCTAGCAGTTTTCCCTACTTTCTTCAATTTTAGTCTGAATTGGGTAATATGGAGTTCATGATCTGAGCTATAGTCAGATCCTGGTCTTGTTTTTGTTGACTGTATAGAGCTTCTCCAACTTTGGCTGCAAAGAATAAAATCAATCTGATTTCGGTGTTGACCATCTGGTGATATCCATGTGTAGAGTTTTCTCTTGTGTTGTTGGAAGAGGGTGTTTCCTATGACCAGTGCATTTTCTTGGCAAAACTCTATTTGTCTTTGCCCTGCCTCGTTCTACAAATCAAGTCAAATTTGCCTGTTACTCCAGGTGGTTCTTATCTTCCCACTTTTGCATTCCAGTCCCCTATAATGAAAAGGACATCTTTTTTGTGTGTTAGTTCTAAAATGTCTTATAGGTCTGCATAGAACTATTCAACTTCACCTTCTTCAGCATTACTGGTTGGGGCATTGACTTGGATTACCATGATAATGAATGGTTTGCCTTGGAGACGAACAGAGCTCATTCTGTCATTTTTGAGATTGCATCCAAGTACTGCATTTTGGATTATTTTGTTGACCATGATGGCTACTCCATTTCTTCTGAGGGATTTCTGCCCACAGTGGTATATATAAAGGTCATCTGAGTTAAATTCACCCATTCAAGTCCATTTTAGTTCACTGATTCCTAGAATGTCGACATTCACCCTTGCCATCTCCTGATTGACCACTTCCAATTTGCTTTGCTTCATGGACCTGACATTCCAGGTCCCTATGGGACACTTCTCTTTACAGCATCAGATCTTGCTTCTATCACCAGTCACATGCTCAGCTGGGTATTGTTTTTGCTTTGGCTCCAGCCCTTCATTCTTTCTGGAGTTATTTCTCCACTGATCTCCAGTAGCATATTGGGCACCTACTGACCTGGGGAGTTCCTCTTTCTTTATCCTATTATTTTGCCTTTTCATACTGTTCATTGGGTTCTTCAAGCAAGAATACTGAAGTGGTTTGCCATTCCCTTCTTTAGTGGACCATGTTCTGTCAGACCTTTCCACCATGACCCATCTGTCTTGGGTGGCCCCTTGGGCATGGCTTAGTTTCATTGAGTTAGACAAGGCTGTGGTCCTAGTGTGATTAGACTGACTAGTTTTCTGTGAGTATGGTTTCAGTGTGTCTGCCCTCTGATGCCCTCTTGAAACACCTACCATCTTACTTGGGTTTCTCTTACCTTGGGAGTGGGGTATCTCTTCATGCCTCTACAGCAAAGCACAGCTCCTGCTCCTTACCTTGAATGAGTGGTATCTCCTCACCGCCACCCTTCCTGACCTTCAACTTGGGATGGATCCTCTAGGCCCTCCTGCACCTGTGCAGCCACCACTCCTTTGGTGTGGGATTGCTTCTCCCAGCTGTCACCCCTGGCCTTGGGCGTGGGGTGGCTCTTCCCAACAGAGAACAACATGGCAGGGATGAAAAATAAATAAATAATTAAAACCCACAGATTACGAGCCCAAAGGTAAACTCCCCCAACGGAGAAGCAGCTCAGACACCTGTACCCACCACTAGCAAGAGGGGGCTGGGCAGGGAGGTGCGGACTGCATTGCTTAGAGTAAGGATCTGGCCTGAATGCCCTGAGTGCAATCTGAGCGGACTAACTTAGGCTAGCAAACCAGACTGGGATACTACCTTACGAAAAGCCAGCCCTAACCTAACACACAGCCAGGCCCACTCACAGAACAAATGACTGAACATAGATAGCTGGCTGCAGACCATCCCCCTCCAGTGACAGGCAGCCAGAGCCAGAAGAGGGGCAATTGTAGCCCCAGAGAGACATTATCTACAAAACTGTAAGCAGGCTTCTTTGCTAACTTAGCCTTCTTGGGGTTATGGACAGTCAATATCCACCTGAGAAGGTGTGCTGGTTGTACACCCAGAAGACCGAGCGACAGGGACAGGGGAAGCAATAAGTTGTAGTGAAGGTACTCACCAAACACCTCATCACCTGAGCTTCTTGGACCTGGGAAGGACACAAAACACAGGCCTAACCGAGTCTGCACCTCTGAGGCCTACCCAAGTGCCTGAAACTGAGCGCCTTAGACTTAGGAGGTTATATAGCCCAGGGCTGGCCTCAGACGGTTGATGGTGGAGCAATCTAGAGCCTGAGCAGTGTGGGAAGGGGAGGGTACACATGCTGTGAGTGGGGGCAGGCCCAGTGTGGCTGCGGCACTGTGAGCACACACCAGTGTTATTTGTTTGCAGCGTCCCTCCCTCCCCACAGTGCGACTGAACAAGTGAGCCTAAAAAAGTGTCCACCACCGCCCCTTCTGTATCAGGGCAGAAATCAGACACTGAAGAGACCAGAAAACAGAAGAAGCTAAAACAGAGGGAACCGCCTTGGAAGTGACAGACACAATAGATTAAAACTCTGTCGTTAGTACTGACTACATAAGAAGGGGACTATAGATCTTGAAAAATATAAGCCAGACCAAGGAACTATCTGAAAATGAATTGATCTCACAATACCCACAACAACACCAGAGAAAGTACTAGATATATTTTTACTACTTTTACGATCATTCTTTTTTTAATTCTTTTTAAATTTTAAGTCCTCTATTACTCCTTTAATTTTCACTTTTATAACCTACTATTACTTTGCCAAAAAAGACCCTAATTTTTAAAAGCAAACATATATATATATATATATATATATATATAATTTTTGACTTATTTTCTTATTTTTCTTTAATATTGTATTTTTGAAATTCCAAACTCTACTTTAGATTTTTAATCTTTACTTTTTGGTATTTGTTATCAATTTTGTACCATTAGGAACCTAATCTTCAGTGCCCATTTTTATTTGGGAGTGAGATTACTGGCTTGACTGCTTTCTCCCCCTTTGGACTCTCCTTTTTCTCCGAAAGGTTGCCTGTGTCTCCTCCCTACCCCATCTCTTCTCTACCCAACTCTGTGAATGTCTGTGTGTTCCAGAGAGTGGAAAACACTTAGGGAATTGATTACTGGCTGGATCTGTCTCTCTCCTTTTGATTTCCCTCTTTTATCCTCCTGGCCACTTCTGTCTCCTTCCTCCCTTTTCTCTTCTCTGTATAACTGTGAATATCTCTGAGTGATTCAGCTGTGAAATGCACATAAGGAAGTGCTTACTGGCTAGCTTGCTCTTTCCTCTTTTGATATACCTCGTCTTATTTGGGTCACCTCTAACACCCTCCTCCCTCTTCTCTTCTCCATGTAACTCTGTGAAACTCCTGGGTGACCCTCATTGTGGAGAAACTTTTCATTTTTAACCTAGATGTTTTATCAACAGTACTATATAGAAGGCGAAGTATTAAGACTACTGTAAAAATAAGCTGAAAACTAGAAGCAGGAGGCTTAAGTCCAAACCCTGAGAACACCAGAGAACTCCTGACTCCAGGGAACATTAATTGACAGGAGCTCATCAAATGCCTCCATACCTACACTGAAACCAAGCACTAATCAAGGGCCAACGAGTTTCTAGAGCAAGACATATCATGCAAATTCTCCAGCAACACAGGAACACAGACCTGAGCTCCAGTATACAGGCTGCCCAAAGTTACTCCAAAACCATTGACATGTCATAACACATTACTGGACACTTCATTGCACTCCAGAGAAAAGAAATCCAGCCCACCCACCAGAACACCAACCCAAGATTCCCTAACCAAGAAACCTTGACAAGCCACCTGTACAACCCCACCCACAGTGAGGAAACTCCCACAATAATCAGAACTCCACAAACTGCCAGAATACAGAAAGGCCACCCCAAACTCAGCAATATAAAGAAGATGAAGAGACAAAGAAATAACTAGCAGGTAAAGAAACAGGATAAATGCCCCCCCCCCCCACACACACAAAGGAAGAGACAGGGAATCTACCTGATAAAGAATTCCGAATAATAATAGTCAAAATGATCCAAAATCTTGAAATCAAAATGGAATCACAGATAAATAGATTGGAAACAAGGATTGAGAAGATGCAAGAAAGGTTTAATAAGGATCTAGAAGAAATAAAAAAGAGTCACTATATAATGAATAATGCAATAAATTAGATAAAAAACACTCTGGAGGCAACAAATAGAATAACAGAGGCAGAAGATAGGATTAGTGAATTAGAAGATAGAATGGTAGAAATAAATGAATCAGAGAAGAAAAAACAAAAATGAATTAAAAGAAGAAAACCTCAGAGACCTCCGGGACAGTGTTAAACGCCCCAACATTCAATCATAGGAGTCTCAGAAGAAGAAGACAAAAAGAAAGATCATGACAAAATACTTGCGGAGATAATAGTTGAAAACTTCCCTAAAATGGGGAAGGAAGTAACCACCCAAGTCCAAGAAACTCAGAGAGTCCTAAATAGGATAAACCCAAGGCGAAACACCTGAATATACATATTAATCAAGTCAACAAAGATCAAACACAAAGAACAAATATTAAAAGAAGCAAGGGGAAAACAACAAATAACACACAAGGGGATTCCCATAAGTATAACAGTTGATCTTTCAGTAGAAACTCTTCAAGCCAGGAGGGAATGGCAAGACATACTTAAAGTGATGAAAGAAAATAACCTACAGCCCAGATTTCTGTACCCAGCAAGGATCTCATTCAAATATGAAGGAGAAATCAGAAGCTTTACAGACCAGCAAAAGCTGAAAGAATTCAGCACCACCAAACCAGCCCTCCAACAAATGCTAAAAGATATTCTCTAGACAGGAAACACAAAAAGGGTGTATAAACTTAAACCCCAAACAATAAAGTAAATGGCAATGGGATCATACTTATCAATAATTACCTTAAATTTAAATGGGTTGAATGTCACAACCAAAAGGCAAAGACTGGCTGAATGGATACAAAAACAAGACCTCTATATGCCAGGAGCCAGCATGAGGAATCCCACCCATGAGAAGGTCACAAGGCAGAGATCTAATGGGCAAGGCGAGTCAGATCTCAGGGTTTCCTCCTGGTATTTCCTGAGCATGTGCCCCCAAAATAAGAATCTGCCGGCCTTTGTACTCTGCTTTTCCACTCTCTGACACACTCTGGAAAAAGTCAACTAAGGGCTTTAGTCTTCTGCATTTGAAAGGGATGCTTCAGTTAAACCCCCTTTGATAACTCTCTAGCTTGCCTAACAGGTTCCCCCGACCTCATACAGCTTGTGAATTGCTTACAGCCCCCAACCGAGAGAGGCACAAAGCTTAAAAGCATCTTAAAGATACAGAGCCTTTTCTAAAGAGCTAAAAATTATATTGGTGACAGATCTCATTGTTGACTCAGTGATTGCTACCAGGCCTATATTCTTTATCTTTTAGGCACCTGGGAAGATGTTAATCAATATAAACCGGATATAGAAAAAGGTATATAGTAGTTTTGATGTTAGCAACACTAGACTTTTGAGTTAATTACTTTCTTTTGTTATAAATCACTGTACTCCTTTTACTTGTTATAAATTGCTGTATCTTTGTTAAGCAAGAATGTAACTTTATGTAGTGCTTTCTGAGAGTGGCACCAGACTTTGGGAAGATCAACACAAATAAGTGTTCTGGTTGACAAACCCTTATTTAAAAAAAAAAAGGCTGAAAATGTTAATTGGCCCTTTTGGCTGGAAGATGATGTAAATTCCTTAAGACTTGTGTATGCAACTAGGTATGCAGAGAGAAAAGCTTGGTTTTGATAAGAATCTGGGCTGCTAATGCTGCATAATTCTGTATTACCCATTGATCTCTATGTACAATCAAAAAGGTATAAAAGGCCTTTCTAGACAATAGAGGCCAGGCCAGTTGCTGGACTGGTTTCCACCTGTGTCTTCTCTTTACTCTAATTTCTGGCTGAATTCCCATCTGGGGCGTGGAGGCTCACCATGTCTACTTACTTGTCCCGGCTTCTAAGATCTGTAAGAGAGAAAGCCCAAGGCGGGGCACTCTCTGATATTCAAACAGGTGCTGGCGGCCTAACGTAGATGGTGCAAGTTCCTTGTCTGAACCTTTATTGGTTTTCCATGTAAACCAAGTTATTCTGCATTTTTCCTCCACCTAATTTTCCCACTATACTATTGTTTCTTAATCTAATCTTATATCAATCGATAAATAAGTTTTCCTCTCCTACACTATCCACACTTCAAATTTCCCTGGATCCACCGGGGCTGGACCCTGGCACCTATATATGTTGTCTACAAGAGACCCACCTCAAAACAGGGGACACATACAGACTGAAAGTAAAGGGCTAGAAAAAGATATTCCATGCAAATAAAGACCAAAAGAAAGCAGGAGTAGCAATACTCCTTTCAGATAAAATAGACCTTAAAACAAAGACTGTGAAAAGAGACAGAGACGGACACTACATAATGATCAAAGGATCAATCCAAGAGGAAGATATAACGATTACAAATATATATGCACCCAACATAGGAGCACCACAATACATAAGACAAATGCTAACAAGTGTGAAAGGGGAAATTAACAATAACACAATAATAGTGGGAGACTTTAATACCCCACTGACACCTATGGAAGATCAACTAAACAGAAAATTAACAAGGAAACACAAACTTTAAATGACATAATAGACCAGTTAAACCTAATTAATATCTAGAGGACATTTCACCCCAAAACAATGAATTTCACCTTTTTCTCAGGTGCACATGGAACCTTCTCCAGGATAGATCAAATCCTGGGCCATAAAACTAGCTTTGGTAAATTAAAAAAAATTGAAATCATTCCAAACATCTTTTCTAACCACAATGCAATAAGATTAGTTGTCAATTACAGGAGAAAAACTATTAAAAATTCCAACATATGGAGGCTGAACAACATGCTGCTGAATAACCAACAAATCACAGGAAAAAAAAATCAAAAAGAAAACAAAATATGCATAGAAATGAATGAAAATGAAAACAGAACAACCCAAAACCTGTGGGGCACTGTAAAAGCAGTGCTAAGGGAAAAAGTCATAGCAATACAGGCATACTTCAAGAAACAAGAAAAAAAGTCAAATAAATAACCTAAGTCAACACCTAAAGCAACTGGAAAAGGAAGAAATGAAGAACCCCAGGATTAGTAGAAGAAAAGAAATCTTAAAAATCAGGGCAGAAATAAATGCACGAGAAACAATAGAGACCATAGCAAAAATCAACAAAGCCAAAAGCTGGTTCTTTGAAAGGATAAATAAAATTGACAAACCATTCGCCAGACTCATCAAGAAACAAAGGGAGAAAAAACAAATCAATAAAATTAGAAATAAAAATGGAGAGATCACAACAGACAACACAAAAATACTAAGGATCATAAGAGGCTACTATCAGCAATTATATGCCAATAATATGGACAATGTGGAAGAAATGGACAGATTCTTAGAAGTACAACTTTCCAGAATTGAACCAGTAAGAAATAAAAAAATCTTAACAGACCCATCACAAGCATGAGAATTGAAACTCTAATCAGAAATCTTCCAGCAAACCAAAGCCCTGGTCCAAATGGCTTCACAGCTGAATTATACCAAAAATTTAGAGTAGAGCTAACACCTATTTTACTCAAACTCTTCCAGAGATTTGCAGAGGAAGGCAAATTTCCAAACTCATTCTATGAGTCCACCATCACCCTAATACCAAAACCTGACAAAGATGCCACAAAAAGAAAACGACAGGCTAATATCACTGATGAACATAGATGCACAAATTCTTAACAAAATTCTAGTAATCAGAATTCAACAACACATTAAAAGATTATACACTGTGGAAGTGGTCTTTATCCCAGGGATGCAAGGATTCTTCAATATCCACAAATCAATCAATGTAATACACTACATTAACAAATTGAAAAATAAAATCCATATGATCATCTCAATAGATGCAGAGAAAGCCTTTGACAAAATTTAACATTCATTTATGATAAAAACTCTCCAGAAAATAGGAATAGAAGGAACATACCTCAACAATAAAAGCTATATATGACAAACCCACAGCAAACATTATACTCAATGGTGAAAAATTGAAAGCATTTCCCCTAAAGTCAGGAACAAAACAAGGCTGCCCACTATCACCATTACTATTCAACATAGTTTTGGAAGTTTTGGCCACAGCAATCAGAGCAGAAAAAGAAATAAAAGGAATCCAAATTGGAAAAGAAGTAAAACTCTCACTGTTTGCAAATGACATGATCTTCTACATAGAAAACCCTAAAGACTCCACCAGAAAATTACTAAAGCTAATCAATGAATATAGTAAAGTGGCAGTGTATAAAATCAACACATAGAAATGTCTTGCATTTCTATACACTAATAATGAGAAAATAGAAAGAGAAATTAAGGAAACAATTCCATTCACCATTGTAATGAAAAGGATAAAATACTTAGGAATATATCTACCTAAAGAAACTAAAGACCTGTATATAGAAAACTATAAAATACTGGTGAAAGAAATCAAAGAAGACACTAATAGATGGAAAAATATACCATGTTCATGGAATATAGTGAAAATGATTATACTACCCAAAGCAATCTATAGAATCAATGCAATCCCTATCAAGCTACCAATGGTATTTTTCACAGAGCTAGAACAAATAATTTCATAATTTGTATGGAAATACAAAAAACTTTGAATAGCCAAAGCAATCTTGAGAAAGAAGAATGGAACTGGAGTAATCAACATGCCTGACTTCAGGCTCTACTACAAAGCCACTGTCATCAAGTCAGTATAGTACTGGCACAAAGACAGAAATATAGATCAATGGAACAAAATAGAAAGTTCAGAGATAAATCCATGCACCTATGGACACTTTATCTTGGACAAAGGAGGCAAGAATATACAATGGATTAAAGACAATCTCTTTAACAAGTGGCACTGGAAAAATTGGTCAACCACTTGTAGAAGAATGAAATTAGATCACTGTCTAACACCATACACAAAAAATAAACTCAAAATGGACTAAAGATTTACATATAAGACCAGAAACTATAGAACTCCTAGAGGAGAACATAGGCAAAACACTCTCTGACATACATTATAGCTGGATCCTCTATGACCTACCACCCAGAATATTGGAAATAAAAGCAAAAATAAACAAACGGGACCTAATTAAACTTAAAAGCTTCTACACAATAAATGAAACTATAAGGAAGGTGAAAAGACAGCCTTCAGAATGGGAGAAAATAATAACAAATGAAGCAACTGACAAACAACTAATCTCAAAAATATACAAGCAACTCCTGCAGCTCAATTCGAGAAAAATAAATGACCCAATCAAAAAATGGACCAAAGAACTAAATAGACATTTCTCTAAAGAAGACACACAGATGGCTAACAAAACCATGAAAAGATGCTCAACATCACTCATTAGCAGAGAAATGCAAATCAAACCCACAATAAAGTATCATTTCAAGCCAGTCAGAATGGTTGCAATCCAAAAGTCTACAAGCAATAAATGCTGGAGAGGGTGTGGAGAAAAGGGAATCCTCTTACACTGTTGGTGGGAATGCAAACTAGTACAGCCATTATGGAGAATAGTGTGGAGATTCCTTAAAAAACTGAAAATAAAACTGCCTTATGACCCAGCAATCCCACTGCTGGGCATACACACCGAGGAAACCAGAATTGAAAGAGACATGTGTACCCCAATATTCACCACAGCACTGTTTATAATAGCCAGGACATGGAAGCAACCTAGATGTCCATCAGCAGATGAATGGATAAGAAAGCAGTGGTACATATACACAATGGAGTACTACTCAGCCATTAAAAAGAATACATTTGAATCAGTTCTAATGAGGTGGATGAAACTGGAGCTTATTATACAGAGTGAAGTAAACCAGAAAGAAAGACACCGATACAGTATACTAATGCATACATATGGAATTTAGAAAGATGGTAATGATAACCCTGTATGTGAGACAGCAAAAGAGACACAGATGTATAGAACAGTCTTTTGGACTCTGTGGGAGAGGGCGAGAGTGGGATGATTTGGAAGAATGGCATTGAAACATGTATAATGTAATATATGAAATGAATTGGCAGTCCAGGTTCGATGCATGATACTGGATGCTTGGGGCTGGTGCACTGAGACGACCCAGAGGGATGGTATGGTGAGAGAGGAGGGAGTGTGGCTCAGGATGGGGAACACATGTATACCTGTGGCAGATACATGTTGATGTATGCCAAAACCAATAAAATATTGTAAAGTAATTAAATAATTTTACATTAAAAATTAAAAAGAAAATATGCAATTATAATTCATTTCTTCTCATAATAAAAAATAACCAGGTTTAGATATTGAAATGTTTCACTGTAAAAGTCAAAATATTAAATTTGGGGAATAAAATGCATGCAAACTTTTTCAATATTTTGGAATAAAGAAAAAATTTCTGAAACATACCACTGAAATCAATGGCTCCATATGAACAAGTTATAATTTTATTTCTGATGTCAGCTCTTAAGAATATCAGTTTCTAACAGTCTCTCTTTTGCTCACTTTGTTCTAATCATGTTTATTTTCATAGTTTTCCTGAAATACAGTTATGTGCATGATGTTTTGTCTCTTTCCTATCTTGGTTCATATATCCACTTTTTAACAAGTCCTAAAGAGATTATCCTTTTTAAAAACTGCAACAGCCCTTAATTCTCACTTCAGATATGCTGACCCTTATACTATAGATTATTTTTAACATTCCTTTAGAATTTATAGCTTCCTACCATGCTATGTAATAACACCTATGATGTGATATTTTAAAAAATTTATTTCATCTTTTGTCTAAGTGTTAAAACAGCAAAGATCTTTGCTTTCCTCACTAATGTACCCCAAGCAAACAGAACTGTGAACAACTAATATTAGAATCGATAAAATATTCCAATAGAATTAACTTTTTTAAGTTTTTGACTTCCATTTCTTTTTGATATCAAAAAGTTCTTATCAGTCATAACAGTATGACTTTCATATTTTTGGAAAGGCTATACAGTCTTGCTTTTCAGAATTATATGTTAAATTCCCTGGAACTCATTTCTAATTATGCATAATTTCCTTTATCTTTATATACATATTTAATATTACATATTTTTAACTGGTCTTTGATAGTCAGCTGTCACTTTCATCATATATGAAGTTTTCATTTATGCTGTTACTGAACTTCCTATTCTTTCCAAAAGTTATATCATTTAACTTTTTATTATCCTTAGCATGAATGAAGTTTCTTTGGTAGTCCTAGTTGTGAAAAAAAAAATCAAATATCTTTATTGTTAATAGTTATGGAACCTCTTATTCTTGTGTTCAGTCTGCAGTAGACCTCCAGGTAGCATATGACAGTGATTCTTCCCTGTCTTATCACCTCTCCCTTACTCCATGAATTATAGCATGCTCTCTCATGTATCCAATGCTGAAGTTATCAATTCCATGCCTTCTTTAAGTGAATGTTGTCTGATCATACTTTGAGCTATCTGTAAATTCCAAAACTGGAATTTATTTATCTCATATCAAATTCTATGTTTTTCTGACTCATTTTTATCTAAAAGTCTCCATCTCTAAATAAAATAGTACTTATTTGCCAAATGACTATTTGATTGAATGAAAGAAGACTCAAGATTTGTGTGACTACTGTTGTGGTTTTACAACATTGTTGCTGTTCAGTCATCAAGTCGTGAAAGATTATTCGAAACTCCATGGACTGCAGCTCAGCAGGCATCCCTGCCCCCTTGCTCCATCTACCAGAGATTGCCCAAATTCGTGTTCATTGCATCAGGGATCCCATTCAACCGTCTCATCCTCTATCACCCTTTCCTCCTTCTGCCTTCAGTCTTTCCCAGAATCATAGTCTTTTCCCTAAGTAGGCTCTTTGTTTCAGGTGGACAAAGTATTGAAGCTTTAGGTTCAGCATCAGGTCTTCCAATGGATGTTCAGGATTGATTTCCTTTAAGTTTACTGGCTTGATCTCCTTGCTGTCCAAGAGTCTCTCAAGAGTCTTAGCACTACAGTTCAATTCTTCTTTACAATTCTTCTTTACAACATTAGCTTATTTAAAAAATTAGCATTTCGTTATCTCTGTGCCTCAAGAGATGGGACACTTATTTTTACATTTTGTTTTTATTAGAAATAAGATTTTCCTTCACAAAATGATATAAATGTTAAATGAAAATTTTCATTATGTTTGCTGTCATCTCATGCAAGAATCTAATAGTGTTGTTCTTTTTCAGTCACTCAGTCATGTCTGACTCTTTGCAACCCCATGGACTGCACCCCTTGAGGCTTCCTTCTCTTTCGCCATCTCCTAGAGCTTGATAAACCTCATGTCCATTGAGTTGGCAATGCCAACCAATCATCTCATCTTTTCTCATTTCCCTCTCCTTGGGCCTTCAGTCTTCCCAAGCATCAAGGTCTTTTCCAAAAGTTGACTCTCTGCACCAGGTGGCAGAAGTGTTGGAGCTTCAGCTTCAGCATCAGTCCTTCCAATGAATATTCAGGGTTGTTTTCATTTACGATGGACTGGTTGGATCCCTTTGTTGTCCAAGGGACTCCCAAGAGTCTTCTCCAGCAACACAGTTCAGCAGCATCATTCTTTGGTGCTTAACATTCCTTATGGTCCAACTGTCACATCTGTACATGACTACGAAAAAGCTATAGCCTTGACTGTATGAACCTCTGTCAGCAAAGTAACATCTCTGTTTTTTAACACTCTGTCTAGGTTGGTCAAAGCTTTTCCAAGAAACAAGTGTCTTATGTTCAGGGCTGCAGTCACCATCTGCCATGATTTTGGAGCCCAAGAAAATAAAGTCTGTCACTGTTTCCATTGTTTCTCCAGCTATTTGTAATGAATTGATTGGATCAGATGTCATGACCTTCATTTTTGAATGTTAAATTTTAAGCCAGCTTTTTCACTCTCCTCTTTCACTTTCATCAAGAGGATTAGTTCCTCTTTGCTTTCTGCCATAGGGGAGGTGTCATCTGCATATCTGAGGTTATTGATATTTCTCCTGGCAATCTTGATTCCATCTTGTGCTTTAGCCAGCCCAGTATTTCTCATGATGTACTCTGCATATAAGTTAAATAAGCAGGGTGATAATATACAGCCTTGACATACTTCTTTTCCAATTTGTAACCAGTTCATTGTTCCATGTCCAGTTCTAACTGTTGCTTCCTGACTTGCATACAGATTTCTGAGGAGGCATGGAAGGTGGTCTGGTATTCCAATCTTTTAATATTTTTTTCTAGTTTGTTGTGATTCCCACAGTCAAAGGCTTTAGTATAGTCAATGAAGCAGAAATACATGTTTGTTTGTTTTTCTGGAATTCTCTTGATTTTTCTATTATCCAATGGATGTTAGCAATTTGATAACTCCTCTGCATTTTCTAAATATAGCCTGTACATCTGGAAGTTCTCCATTCACATACTGTTGAAGATTAACTTGAAGGATTTTGAGGGTTACCTTGTTAGAGTGTGAAATTACTGCAATAATGTGGTAGTTTGAAGATTCTTTGACATTGCTCTTTCTTGAGATCGGTATGAAAATTGAGCTTTTCCAGTCCTGTGGCCACTGCTGAGTTTTCCAAATTTATGGGCCTATTGAGTGCAACACTCAATACTTGATACATTAATGTACTTAGAACAATATATTACTAGGAATTATAAATTTACCTAATGTGCTCCTTGGAATAATTTGATTTTAACAGAAGCATATGACATATATAAAATATAGTAGAGGTTTATAGTATAAAATACATAGTATAACATTTATAATGTAAGATACATATATAAAGTATTTTGTGGTATAAATTATTGCAGAATACTGACCTTTCATAAAATTAGTTTAGAATTCCATTTTAATATCTTACTAGTACAGCTCCTAGTAATTCCAAAATAGTTAACATTTATTTGTAGAATTAACACTGATTATAATGGAAGAAATATGTAAATAAAGGCAATTCATTTAAATTAATAGGAGATTTTTACCAATAAAATTCAGTGTTCCAAAACTGTCTATATAAATGATAGCAGCACTGGGGCAAATAGACAGTCATTGCAAGTGACTATTTGAACAAATTCACAATATTGGATGACAAATTCTGGTACAGGTTTTAAAATTTGATTGTTAATTTATCGTTACAATTTAGATATCTCTTTCTCTAAGAAATTTACTATCTCTTTTCATCCAAAATGATATTACTATTATTTGGTTCCAAGTGTTACTATCACCCAAATTCACCAGTAAGCAAAAGACAGCTGCCGCTGTGTGTTAAATATATTTTGTATCTTTCCAACCGGGAGTTCTGGAAAAGCACACTCACTACAAGGTCAGCAAAACACTTCTGAGGTTCACAGTTCATTGGGGAAATCAGCAGAAGGGCTGGCTGCAGCTGGAACATATGCTAATCACCCTGGCATCAGATGCAATTTCTGCCATGATGTATCTCAGGGTTGCCATTATTAAAAATGCATCAGCCTCAAGTAGTCACCTTCTAGCTCTTAGATTCTAAAGGCCATGCCAGCAATTTAGAGGAATTTGATGTCAAAGGTAGGCAGACAGGTCAACTGGGAAAGTGTGTTTTACGATGGTCTTGCATCCAATGTAGGCAATGACATCTAAGTCACTTTATTTTTATTACTTGTATTTATCAGAAGTCCCCATAACTTCCATGAATACAGCATAAATTCATCTTTTATCATACTGTTTCAATAAAAATTCCCCATAAGTACATTATCTACTGTACCAGTATCTTGAATACAGGTTGCTCACAGTATTTATTTAGTTGTTTTTCTGACTCTGCATATTATGCTATGCCCCCAGTTGACACTAAATAAGTGAATTAATAATTATTAAATATAAATTCTGTAGTGACCTTTCTCTCTTCGTGTCTTACAAATGTTAGTCACATATAAGAGACAAGAAACAGGAAAATGCAATGTATTTTGCTTCTTAATTATAATAAGATAGCTTCAGAGACTTGGTTATCAAACAGAGGAACTTGGATTCTTTATGTTAAATAATCTATACACTCCCTCATTTTTGTCATTTGCATTGGCTATATCTTTATAAATGGAAAAAAAATAACCACAACTTTTCCAGTAAAATTATATTTTAATTTCAAACAAGATGGATGATTTACTTTCAGAGTAAGGCCACAGAGTAAGTACTAACTGTTCTAACAGATTATCTACAAAGTACCCATGGAATGATACTGCAATTTTTACTTATTTTTTTATATTGGCACAATGTAAAACCTTCTTTGAATGTATTCCAATTTTATACAAAAAT
The DNA here is from genome assembly GCA_917880005.1 of Nanger dama. NCBI lineage: Eukaryota > Metazoa > Chordata > Mammalia > Artiodactyla > Bovidae > Nanger > Nanger dama. Next base: position 12,341,944 of record CAKJTW010000014.1, read on the forward strand.
AATTGCAAACACAATTAGAGAATAAAGATTTGTTAGCTAGTATCTGTGCCTAGTATCAACTAAATATTTGATTAATCAATGGAAAAGGAATGTAGTCTTCCCAATCCTCTTAATTGCAAAACCATGCAAAGCCATATTAAATTTCCTTGAATGGATGTACTGATATCAACAGCAAAGCCACTGAAAAATTATAAGTTCTTTCCTCTCTGTAGACAGTGTTTCCATCTCTTTTGCTTTTGAACATTTTAGTTTGCTCTTGATAAAAATTTGGCTGTTAAGGACAGTATAAGTAACACTTAAAATATTCAGAGCAATTTTGTTAAGGTTTAGTTTATTCTTTTTATTGCCTGACAAAATTTATTGTAGATGGAGAATCTTGGCTTGGGTATTGAAGATTGTCCAGATGTCCTGAGATGTAAGCCCAGCAACTCTGAGAGCCCAAGCAGTACACGAATGCCTTATGGAGAAGTAGGTGATAGGTGACCCCCTTGGAGGTTGTGAACTAAGCACCAAGAATCTTCTAGTTACAAATGAACCAAATAGATTACTGCTCCTCAGATCCATTGCAAGGAAAAAGGGGGAAAAAAGGTACATGGTGCCCGCAAAATCACTGGTGCCTATGACTGTATATTGTCCTCTTTTTGATAATATATGGAAATTTTATTCTAAATGTACCTGGAAAGAAAGGCTAAGATCAAAAGTACACTGTGTGATATGGAAATTGCACTTCCAGCATCTATTTCAATTATGTCATGGAGTTTGAATTTAGAAGTACAGGAGTTTGGAGAACTGTGCTTTCTTTCCAGTGGGTGCAGATGGTTGATATATTCATTACTGAAGACAAAGAGGATTTCATAGGATATTTTTGGCCAGGGGGAAAAAAAAAAGAGCTCTACGTAAGAAATTCAGGGTCTTCATTAGGGGAAGTTTTATTTAACATATGGTCTTTCTTATGGTATTATGTTTTTCTGTTGTGTAAGCTTTTTCACTGAATATTTTGGATATTTTCTAGCATAATAAGAGGATAGTTAGGTCACTAAGATCAGTCTAACTACATCTCAAAAAAATATGCCATCTGTGCAAACTTAATAGAGGACACTATTGTAAGTTGGGTTTTTCATTTCTTAAATCATGTGGATTTGTATATATGTGTATTGAGACATATGTGTGCAATTTAAAATGCATTATATATTTCAAAGAGCATACATCTTTCTATGGAGTTTTGCCAGATACATTTAAACCTCATTTGAGTGTATGTGAATCAATACTTCTGGTGAAAATAACATTACTGTAAATTGGTCTTTCTGGTCTTCAATGTGAAATTGAAGAAGAAAAGAAAATTGCTAAACAAAGATTCAAGACTTCTGGGAGATTTCAGTGTACGCTTCTGGTTTTCAGTTTTCTCATCTGATATTGATATTGTATTATAGGTTGTTCAGGGACCTTCTAATGAAATATTTAATATTGATTAAATGAAATGATATTTACATATATTTGTTATAAACCATATAAGAAAGCTGAGTGCCAAAGAAATGATACTTTTAAACTGTGGTGCTGGAGAAGAATCTTAAGAGTCACTTGAATGGCAAGGAGATCCAACCAGTCCATCCTAAAGGAACTCAGCCCTGAATATTCATTGGAAGGACTGATGCTGAAGCTGAAACATCAAAACTTTGGCCATCTGATGTGAAGAACTGCCTCATTGTAAAAGACCCTGATGCTGGGAAAAATTGAAAGCGGGAGGAGGAGATGACAGAGGACAGGATGGTTGAATGGCATCACTGACTTGATGGACATGAGTTTGAGTAAGCTCTAGGAGTTGTTGATGGACATGGAAGCCTGGCATGCTGCAGTCCATGGGGTCGCAGAGAGTCAGACACGACTGAGCAACTGAACTGAACTGAACATATGTCACGATATAAGAAAAAGTTTCAGCGAATGTTTGGTCTTTCCTTTCGTTTGTTTCGTCTAAATCAAACTATACTATAACTTTTCCTAACAACTCACATGAGCTTAGTCAAGTTTTAAGATTTCTCACCATTTTAGATTATGAGTTTCACATAAAATAGTTTGGCTTACTTTTGAGTGAGCAGAGTGGAACACGTGTTTAGAGACCCCTTCTCTTTACATCTACTAAAGAAAATCTGGTATATTCTCTCTCTTTATATATATATATATGTATATAGTATATATATATAATATACATACATATACATATAGATATATATAATTTGGCTTTCCTGGGGTCTCAGCAGTAAAGCATCTGCCTGCAAAGAAGGAGCCAGAGGTTTTGATCCCTGGGATTGGGAAGATCCCCTGGAGAAGGAAAAGGCAACCCACTCCAGTATTCTTGCATGGAAAATCCCATGGACAGAAGAGACTGAAAGGCTACAGTCCATAGCATTGCAAGAGTTGGACATGACTGAAGCGACTCAGCATGTAGCACATATATATATATACTTATGATATGTATTTATATAAAATTATAATATGTGATAATCACTATCTCATATGTAATGATATAACATATGAGATACAAAAATTATCATATAAATGAGATAATTTTATAAGTAAATATGAGAATAAGAGATAATGATAGATCTCTGGACATATCTTTAAATTATTAATAATATATGTCATTATCTTCAGAATTTAAAGATGAGGCTACTGACAGTATTAAAGAGTTATTTGATCAATGGAATTGTCACACATAATTCAAATGACAAGTACTTTTTATTATAACAAAACATTCTGTACAACATTGCTTTGAGAATGTGTAGATCTTTTCACAATATTTGGAAAACATGGAAAGCTGTTGTTCTCCATGCAGGTCTTGTTTATGGTGTTCTCAAATTTATTTAAATGTATTCTTATTATTATTTTTAATGTAAATTTATTTATTTTAATTGGAGGTTAATTATTTTACAATATTGTATTGGTTTTGCCATACCTGTGGCGGATTCAGTGTATTATTGACGTATGATTGTGTAACATAGAAAACCATAGCCTTGAAGTCTGTTTTAATCCCTCTGTTTACCCTCTGTATCAGAGAGCTTATTGCCAAATATTACAATTTCTTATTTAATCTATTATTTTGTTTCTTACAATGAATTATAATCTACTTCAGCCTTTCTTGATTATCTTTTATAAATCATTGTATTCTTAGCATGTGGCATTACATTTGATACATAGTAAATCATAAATGTTATTAGTGAATAATCATTTAATGAGTTGCCATGCCATATATATATATATATATATATATATATATATATTTCAATTGCTTCAATTTGTATGATTGGTATACTATTTATTGATTGATTTATTTTTCAGTGCCACACAGCATGCAAAATCTGGGTTTCCCAACCAGGGATTGAACCTGTACTCCTAGCTGTGGAACCACAGAGTCCTAACCATTGGACTTTTAGGGAATTCCCTCAATATACTATTTAAAGAGATATTTTAAATGATAAAGTTATCTAGCATCAAAAGATATTTGAATATTTTTTCTTTCAAACAATATATTAGTATAAGCAATCATTCCTTATGAAGTGATTATGTCTACTTTTTACTTACAAAAGAGGCCAACCAAAACAGGTGCCAATGAAATCACAGTGCAGAGAGACTTTTCTATAGAAAAGTTGTTTATTTAAAAGAAATCAAATGAGAACATTAGAACTGTGCAATTACTGTTGGAATTATGTACTTTTGATTTCTGTATTTTTATGCATTTGTTTTAGAAGTTACAGAAGTAATATGCATTTAGTGTGGCCAATTTGAAGAAAAAAATGCAGCAGTTTTTGTGGCCTTTTCCCTTTATCACTGTTAATTTTATTAATATTTTAATGTTTCCTTTCACTGTTCTTTCTCTTAATATTTTAAGATCATTTGAAATGTACTCCTCTGTCCCATTTAACATATATTTAAAACATTTATTTGATATATCTCTCACATACAATTTTAAAGGCTCTGTAACATTTCACAATCTTTTGGAAAGCACGCACTTCAGAGGCCTCTCTTCTCTAGAAAATGTGTTTTATTCATTATCATCAATGCCAACTGAAAGAAAATGAGACAACATTAAGAACAATGAGTTTCAGTTTTATTCTGGGACCTTACTGAGAACTATAACCCAGGAAACAGCCTCTTAGTAGTTCTGCTCCAAATAGGTAGAGAGACAAACCAGTATATACATGACTTGTGGGGGCTTCCCAGGTGGAGCTAGTGGTAAAGAACATGCCTTCCAATGCAGGAGAAGTAAGAGACATGTGTTCAATCACTGGGTCAGGAAAATCCTCTGGAGGAGGACACGAGAACCCACTCCAGTACTCTTTACTGGAGGATTCCACGGGCAGAGGAGCCTGGCAGGCTGCAGTCCATAGGGTTGCAAAGAGTCAGACATGACGGCAATAACTTAGCACATACAACACATATGATTTTTGGCTAAGAGATACACTCAGTAAATCAGGCATTTTCACAGGAGATTACTCTTATGGAAACAGATATATCACTGATTTTAGTGCCGTTCTTTCTGTGGGAATATACAAGAATCTGAATTCATTAAAACTCTTTCTGAAATGTACCTCTAACTGATGCCTATTTTTCTCAGAGGTAGAGAGCTTCATCTTGTGTTTAGTCCTGAATTTCTCACAGTGTGCACTGTTGGTCTGTGACTACATTGGCTAATGATTGAATCCTTGTAGAACTGGATAGTGAGTAATACCCTTTGTTTTACACTAACTTTCTTGTTTACACTAATATTCTTGTTTCACACTAACTTTCTATTATTTATCATTTTTCTTCACTTCTGAAACACACTGAAAAAAATTTAATGGCCTTCTAATTGTATTAATAAAATTTATTGGTGACCACTTTATTTTCTGATATCTCTAGTTATACCTCCATATATTACATAACTGGTTGTATTTGGGGGACTTTTTTTTTTTTTCCTTTTTACTATATGTTTATACAAAAATAAACATGTTTGATAAAGATAATATATTAAGAAAATTGGCTTTGAAAATAAACTTTTAGAGTTTAAATTTTAGCTACAATGCTTAGAAAACTGCATGATTTTGAACAAGCTCTTCAACTTCCTCCAGTTTCATTTTTCTCATCTTTAAAATGGGAATAACATTAGTGTTCATTTCCTAGGATTGTTGTAACTATTTAATAAAATTATGTAAATAAATAGTCTTAAAAAACCTAAGATATTGTGTATACAGTACAATTAGCTTGTACTCTATTATTTGTTTTATTAATTCTGATGTAAAACTAGAGTCAGACAAATGATTTTACTGTTTAAATTCATAGAAAGTTAAAAACAGTAAGTCTGAGGAATAGTTCTTGCAATTGACTGGATGATATTCTCAAAGCTCTGAAATATGTGACAGGCACAAATACAAATGCTTAACCTCATTGACTGCACTAAAGTTGAAAAGTATGTGAGGAACAATAGCAGCATCTTCCACTTTTAGGTAAGGTAATATTTTGCCTTATTCTTAAAATTCCTTCTTGACTATTAAATCCATGAGGTGTGCTTAGTATAAAGGTAGAAGTCATTTGGGTTCAATTATTTTTGCCTTTGAAAAGCTAATATGTGAATAGTGCTATAAAAAATTTTTATTCCTATATTAATGTAAATACTTGTAATAGAAACATGTCTCAGGCCCTTGAAGTATTTTCTATATTAGTCTTCAGTTCAGTTCAGTTCAGTTCAGTCACTCAGTCATGTCCGACTCTTGCCAACCCCATGAATCACATCACGCTAGGCCTCCCTGTCCATCACCAACTCCCAGGGTTCACTCAGACTCACGTCCATTGAGTCAGTGATGCCCATCCAGCCATCTCATCCTCTGTCATCCCCTTCTCCTCCTGCCCCAATCCCTCCCAGCATCAGAGTATTTTCCAATGAGTCAACTCTTCGCATGAGGTGGCCAAAGTACTGGAGTTCCAGCTTTAGCATCATTCCTTCCAAAGAAATCCCAGGGTTGATCTCCTTCAGAATGGGCTGGTTGGATCTCCTTGCAGTCCACAGGACTCTCAAGAGTCTTCTCCACAACCACAGTTCAAATGCATCAATTCTTTGGCACTCAGCCTTCTTCACAGTCCAACTCTCACATCCATACATGACTACTGGAAAAACCATAGCCTTGACTAGACAGACCTTAGTCAGCAAAGTAATATCTCTGCTTTTGAAAATGCTATCTAGGTTGGTCATAACTTTTCTTCCAAGGCTGAATACTTTGACATCATATTATAACTATGATGGTGAGACAATTGATTCATAAAGGTATGAATTAAGTCTATCAATGTTTTAAGCTTGATGAACAATGCATTAACAAGCAAAGATGGGTGGGCAAAAGAAAGTTGCAGAGAGGGAGAAAGACAGATGTCTTTATATCTGGTTAGAGGTGCTATAATAACAGTTGCTGAGTTCCTTAAATCTGAAATTTTAAAAGCATCAATTATCTGACTTTAGGCAAATATTGCAGTTTCTTAATGCCATTCTCCTCCATAAAAGGAAACAACAGTCCCCAAAATTGGGATATTGTGATTGTCAAACTAGAAGTATGGGAAGGCACATAAAAATAACAAAGCATTAAAGAACAGTTTTTCTAATTTTAAAATATGCATTCTTTAAATTGAACATATTTCATGCTATTTGGATGATTTCACTAAAATAAAACTGCATAAAAATTCTTAGGAAAAAAAAGGGTATGTAAAGGACTTGGTTAAGGAATAATAGAAAAAGGAGGTCTTGTAACTTTTCAGGAAACAATCATTGGATGTATGTGCCAAAGGCAAACTGAAGTAGCATTGCATCAGTAGCAGTCAGGGTTCTGTCACCTTATAACTGCACATCCCTAGACATATGACTTAATCTCTATAATCTTCAGCTGTCTCTTTTGAAACATCCAATGACCAATCCATTGTATATCAACTATTAATCTCTTTCTAGTATATGGTTGCCCTTTCCCCATTGTGAGTTTTGAGGGAAATAGATTTGCATTCATGCACTTGACACATTTGAAATGAATTTTTGTATTAATCAGGTACTTTCATAAGAAGCAGAAATGCAGAAAGATTAAATAGTACCTGAAGCAAAATACTGGTTAGAAACAGTATATATAAACATTTAATTACATTACTGTATTTGAATGTTGAATGCTGTTGTGTTCAGTGCACTACAATAACAGAACATTAATAACACTACTTACAAGACAGCTTTACAGAAGAGGGAGCATGCAAATTTGAATTTGAGTAAGGAGCCAAAAGGCATCATTTTTCTTTTAACTCTCTGTTCAATCACACATAATTAATGACAAAATAAAAACTTAGATAAATCCAGCTTACCTTGCTATAAACATAAATATGTAATTAAAATGCATAGAATTTAATAAAAAGAAGTAAAAATTTTAATTTCAAAAGATTAACTTACTTCTCAATAGAACAGCTTTTTCTCTTAATAATAAAAGCATTATCTTTCATTTATTATGTCTTTTTTATTTAAAAGAAGTATTACTTAAATAGTCATTGTTATATGTGGTTTACTATAAAGAACTTAAGTCAGAAACTTTAATGTGGAAATAGATGGCAGTAAATACAATGAGTGCCAAGAAAAAAAAAAAAAGGTGATTTTTGTTAAAGTGCTTGCTTTTGCAATATAGATTCTTCTAGGTCTTGAATATTCACAATTCAAGACGTATGCAGAGATCTAAAATCAGAGTTCACATAGCCATTATAAAACAAACATACTTGACTCAGTGTCAATCTTTATTATGAAAACACTATTTTCTCAGAGATAGGGAAATAGGTTTGTAGGGCAGCAACTTGTGTGATTCTCCATCCTCAACCCCTGAGTAATGAATAATAGAAGTCATTCTCACCGTCTCTCAGTCAGTTTTCCTCCATTACTGAAAGGTAATATAGTGTCGTTTCTGAGAATCTGTGACTTGGAAACGGCTGAATACCAAATTACATATTTTCATAGCGTTAAATTGGTAAAGAATAACCTGGTATCTAGCATGAACCCAGGAATGGATTGTTCCAGTTAATCCAATATTCTTATGCTCTACTAAAGGGCTTCCCTACTAACTCAGCTGGTAAAGAATCCACCTGCAATGGAGGAAACCCCGGTTAACTTCCTGGGTGGGGAAGATCTTCTGGAGAAGGGATAGTCTACTCACTTCAGTATTCATGGGCTTCCCTGGTAGGTCAGATGGTAAAGAATCTGCCTGCAATGCAGGAGACCTGGGTTTGATCCCTAGGTTGGAAAGATCCCCTGGAAGGGAGCATGGCTACCCACTCCAGTATTCTTGCCTGGAAAATGCCCATGGACAGAGGAGCCTGACAAGCTATAGTCCATGGGGTTGCAGAGTCAAACACGACTGAGAGACTAAGGACTCACACATGCAATACTACGTCATTCATTCCATAAACCAATATTTCAGATTCCCATACCTTCAACAGATGTTCCTAGCCTGTATTTCCAGATATCAATGGTTAATATCATAAAATCAGACTTTACATCCTCTGTATTCTTCATTCATTGACTCTATGACTTGAGCAATTAATCTAATGGCTGTGATTTTAATTTTTCTTATTTAAAAGTGAGAATAAAAATTGTATATGTCTACTTCATCAGATCAATGTATAGAATATTATTATTGACACTGCAAAGTCTTCTTTTATGCCTAATCATATATTATTACGATCCTCATTTGTATTTCTCCAGTATGCTGATTGGATGTATGGTGCTAGAGAAGGGAAAGACACACTACTTCAGTATTCTTGCCTTGAGAACCCCATGAACAGTATGTAAAGGCAAAAATAGGACACTGAAAGATGAACTTTCCAGGGCAGTAGGTGCCAAATATGCCACTGGAGATCAGTGGAGAAACAACTCCAGAAAGAATGAACAGACAGACCCAAAACAACAATAACACTGTTGTGGATGTGACTGGTGATGGAAGTAAATTCTGATGCTGTAAAGAGCAATATTTGTATAGTAACCTGGAATTTTAGGTCCATAAATCAAGGCAAATTGGAAGTGGTCAAACAGGAGATGGCAAGAGTGAACATCAACATTTTAGGAATCAGTGAAATAAAATGGACTGGAATAAGTGAATTTAACTCACATGACCATTATATCTACTACTGTGGGTACAAGTCCCTTAAGAAATGAAGTAGCCCCATAGTCAACAAAAAAGTCCTAAATGCAGTACTTGGATACAGTCTCAAAAATGACAGAATAAACTGTTTGTTTCCAGGGCAAACTATTCAGTATCACAGTAATCCAAGTCTATGCCCTAACAAGTAATACTGAAATAGCTGAAATTGAAAGGTTCTATGAAGACCTACAAGACCTTCTAGAACTAACACCCAAAAAGATATCCTTTTCATTATAGGAGACTGGAATGCAAAAATAGGAAGTCAAGAAATACCTGGATTAACAGGCAAATTTGGCCTTGGAGTTCAAAATAAAGCAGGGCAAAGGCTAATATAGTTTTGTCAAAAGAATTCACTGGTCATAGCAAACACCCTCTTCCAACACACAAGAGAAGATTCTATATATGGACATCACCAGATGATCAATACCAAAATCAGATTGATTATCTTCTTCGCAGCCAAAGATGGAGAAGCTCTATATAGGGAGCAAAAACAAAACCAGGAGCTGACTATGGCTCAGATCATCAACATCTTATTGACAAATTCAGACTTATATTGAAGAAAGTAGGGAAAACAACTAGGCCATTCAGGTATGGCCTAAATCAAATCCCTTAGAATTATAGTGGAGGTGATAAATAGATTTAAGGGATTAGATCTGATAGAATGCCTGTAGAACTATGGACAGAGGTTCATGACTTTGTACAGGAGGCAGGGATCAAAACCATCCCTAAGAAAAAGCAATGCAAAAAGGCAAAATGGTTGTCTGACGAGGACTTACAAATTGCTGGGAAAAGAAGAGAAGTGAAAGGCAAAGGAGAAAAGGAAAGATATACCCATTTGAAGGCAGAGTTCCAAAGGATAGCAAGGAGAGATAAGAAATAAATCACTTCCTCAGTGATTAATGCAAAGAAATAGAGAAAACAATACAATGGGAAAGACTAGAGATTCCACCCCAAAAATTAGAGATACCAAGAGTACATTTCATGCAAAGATGGGTACAATAAAGGACAAAAAAATGGTAGGGAACTAATAGAAACAGAAGATATTAAGGTGAAGTGGCATGATACAGAGAAGAACTATACAAAAAGATCTTCATGACCCAGATAATCATGATGGTGTGATCACTCATCAAGAGCCATACATCAAGGAATGTGAAGTCAGTCAAGTGGACCTTAGAAATTATGACTACAAACAAAGCTAGTCAAGATGATCGAATCCAAGTTGAGCTATATCAAATCCTGAAAGATGATGCTGTGAAAGTGCTGCACTCAACATGCCAGCAAATCTGGAAAATACAGCAGTGGCCACAAGCCTGGAAAAGATTAGTTTCGTTACAATCCCAAAGAAAGGCGATGCCAAAAAGTTGTCAAACTCCCACACAATTGTAGTCAGCCCCCACACTAGCAGAGCAATGCTCAAAATTCTCCAAGTCAGGCTTCAACAGTGCATGAACCATGAACTTCCAGATGTTCAAGCTGGACTTAGAAAAGGCAGAGGAACCAGAGATCAAATTTCCAAAATCCATTGGATCATTGAAAAAGCAAGAGAGTTCCTGAAAAAGATCTTCTTCTGCTTTATTGACTACGCCAATGACTTTGATGGTGTGGATCACAACAAACTGTGGAAACGTCTAGGGGGCTTCGGCATTGGGAGATCATGTTCACCTGTGGCTGATTCATGTCAATGTATGGCAAAACAAATATAGTATTGTAATGTAGAATAAAGTAATAAAAAAAGAAAAAAAAAAAAAAAAAAAAAAAAGATATGGAATGCCAGACCACCTGATCCACCTCCTGAGAAATCTGTATGCAGGTCAGGAAGCAACAGTTAGAACCAGAAAAACATGGAAAAACAGACTGGTTCCACATCAGGAAAGGAGTATGCAAAAGCTCTATATTGTCATCCAACTTATTTAACTTCTATGCAAAGTACATCATAAGAAACGCTAGGATGGATGAAGCACAAGCTGAAATCAGTATTGCTGGGAGAAATATCAATAACCTCAGATATGTAGATGACACCACTCTTATGGCTGAAAGTGAAGAGGAACTAAAGAGCCTCTTGATAAAAGTGAAAGAGGAGAGTGAAAAAGTTGGCTTAAAACTCAACATTCAGAAAATGAAGATCATGGCATCCAGTCCCACCACTTCATGGCAAATAGATGGGGAAACAACAGAAACGGTGAGAGACTTTCTTTTTGAAAGTCTTTTTGAGGGCTCCAAAATCACTTCAGATGGTGAGTGCAGCCATGAAATTTATTTTTTTTATTTTTTAAATACTTTATTCTACATTGCAATACTGTATTTGTTTTTCCATAAATTGACATGAATCAGCCACAGGTGTACACGATCTCCCAATGCCAAAGCCCCTCCCACCTCCCACTCCATATCATCTCCCTGGATCATCTCGTGCACCAGCCCCATGCATCCTGTATCCTGTATTGAACATAGACTGGTGCTTCATTTCTTACATGATAGTATACATGTTTCAATGCCATTCTCCCAAATCATCCCATCCTCTCCCTCTTCCTCAGAGGCCAAAAGTCTGTTCTATACCTCTGTGTCTCTTTTGTTGTCTCACATAGAGGGTCATCATTACTATCTTTCTAAATTCCATATATATGTGTCAGTATACTGTATTGGTGTTTTTCTTTCTGGCTTACTTCACTCTGTATAATCGGCTCCAGTTTCATCCATCTCATTAGAACTGAGTCAAATTTATTCTTTTTAAGGGCTGAGTAGTACTCCATTCTGTATATGTACCACAGCTTTCTTATCCATTCATCTGCTGATGGGCATCTAGGTTGTTTCCATGTCCTGGCTATGAAATTTAAAAAGACTCACTCCTTGGCAGAAAAGTTTTGACAAACGTATTTAGCATATTAAAAAGCAGAAACATTATTTCTCCAGAAAGGTGTGTCTAGTTAAAGCTATGGTTTTCCAGTAGTCATGTATGAATGTGAAGTTTGGACCATAAAGAAAGCTGAGCACAAAAGAATTGACACTTTTGAACTGTGTGGTTGGAGAAGATACTTGAGAGGTCCTTGGACTGCAAGAAGATCCAACCAGTCTGTCCTAAAGGAAATCAGTCCTGAATATTCATTGGAAGGACAGATGCTGATGCTAAAACTCCAAAACCTTGAACACTTGATTCGAAGAACTGACTTATTGGAAAATACCATGATGCTGGGAAAGATTGACAGTGGGAGGAGAAGGGGATGACAGAGGATAAGATGTTTGGATGGTATCACCAACTCAATGGATACGAGTCTGAGTAAACTCCAGGAGTTGGTGATGGACAGGGAGACCTGGCATGCTGCAGTCCATGGGCTGGCAAAGAATTGGACACAACTGAGTGACTTTACTCAACCAAGTATGCTGACTGAATTTTTAAATAAGTTATTTGTATAAAGGCTTAGTTAATACTTTTCTCAAAATTGAAGTGGTTTTATATTTCTTATTTATTTTTGGAAGTTCTTTACAACATTCAGAAAATGAAGATCATGGTATCTGGTCACATCACTTCATGGGAAATAGATGGGGAAACAGTGGAAACAGTGTCAGACTTTATTTTGGGGGGCTCCAAAATCACTGCAGATGGTGACTGCAGCCATGAAATTAAAATATGCTTACTCCTTGGAAGGAAAGTTATGACCAACCTAGATAGCATATTGAAAAGCAGAGACATTCCTTTGCCAACAAAGGTCTGTCTAGACAAGGCTATGGTTTTTTCAGTGGTCATATATAGATGTGAGAGTTGGACTGTGAAAGAAAGCAGAGCACTGAAGAATTGATGCTTTTGAACTGTGGTGTTGGAGAAGATTCTTGAGAGTCACTTGGACTGCAAGGGGATCCAATCAGTCCACTGTAAAGGAGATCAGTGCTGGGTGTTCTTTGGAAGGAATGATGCTAAAGCTGAAACTCCAGTACTTTGGCCACCTCATGCGAAGAGTTGACTCATTGGAAAATACTCTGATAGTGGAAGGGATTGGGGGCAGGAGGAAAAGGGGATGACAGAAGATTGGATGGCATCAGTGACCTGATGGACGTGAGTTTGAGTGAACTCTGGTAGTTGGTGATGGACCAGAAGGCCTGATGTGCTGCGATTCATGGGGTCACAAAGAGTCAGACACAACTGAGCAACTGAACACTGAACTCTCACATATTCTATATATGAGTGTTATCTCTGATATTGTCTTGCAATATATTTTCACATTATTTATCTATTTTTTATTTCATTATTGGTATGCTTTGATGACTATGCTTTTAAATTTCTACATTTATATTTACTTATTTTCCTTTATTTTTATTGTTTTCTATATCCTGTCAAATACATATTATACCTGCTCATCTCTGCAAGATAGTATAAATGCTCTCTTATAGTACTGATCAAGAAACTGTTTTACTTCTTGCATTTATATCTAGAATCCATGTTGTATATGTTTTTGTAGATTGCATATCATGTTTGATTTTTCATGTCTTTCCTACTTTACCTCTTTCCAATAGTGAAATCATCTTGTACTGTAGTTAATTTGTGGAAAGTTTATTAGTAATGCCCTAATTTTTTAAACAGATACAGGAACACAGGATTGTTCAGACACTACTATTTATTCTTGTATCACATTTTATAAATTATATTTTTATAGATTAATTTCCACTTCATATAATTTATTTTATTTGTTAGCATGAAGTTACTCTCCTTTTGAGTTTATTTTTTCTGTCTGTGGTGATGCACCTGTTCATATTCTTTGTGTTGATAATTTGTGTCTCAGATCAGGCAATGAATATATCATTTATATTAGTCTTTTAAGTAAAAAAAAAAAAACAAAATCTTAGCTCTCCATTTTTCCATTATAATTGATTTGATGTTAACTTGCTTTCTTTAATTCATATATTATATTTTCAGCACTGTCTTTAATGTGTAACTTTTTTTTCCTGAGTAAGCTTTATCATCACAAATTAGGAATCTATATTTTCATTTATATTTTGTTCAAAACATTTAATAATTTTCCTATGACATTTTTTGACCCATGTGTTAGGTAAAGATACATCACTTAATTTCCAAATATTATGGGCTTTGCAGTTATCTTATTTTTATTGATTCCTTCTTTAATCCTATTAGTATAGTCAAACTATATATTCACTATGGAGTATAGAACCTACAAAATTTGTTAATTATTCCACAGTCATTTGAAAAGAGTGCAAACTGTATATTTCCTATTCCTCACTTATGAAATCCACGGTTAATTTTTAATTGAAGATAATTATTTAGATTGCCAGTTCTCACATTTCCATCCAACACCCTAGCCTCTAATTTCCTTACCTCTGCCAGCAGAATTCACTGAGGCTATTGATATTTCTCCCAGAAATCTTGATTCCAGCTTGTGTTTCTTCCAGTCTAGCGTTTCTCATGATGTACTCTGCATAGAAGTTAAATAAGCGGGGTGACAATATACAGCCTTGACGTATTCCTTTTCCTATTTGGAACCAGTCTGTTGTTCCATGTTCAGTTTTAACTGTTGCTTCCTGACCTGCATACAGATTTCTCAAGAGGCAGGTGAAGTGGTCTGGTATTCCCATCTTTTCAGAATTTTCCACAGTTTATTGTGATCCACACAAGCAAATGCTTTGGCATAGTCAATAAAGCAGAAATAGATGTTTTTCTGGAACTCTCTTGCTTTGTCCATGAACGGATATTGGCAATTTGATCTCTGGTTCCTCTGCTTTTTCTAAAACCAACTTGAACATCAGGAAATTCATGTTCACGTATTGCTGAAGCCTGGTTTGCAGAATTTTAAGAATTTCTTTACTAGCATGTGAGATGAGTGCAATTGTGTGGTAGTCTGAGCATTCTTTGGCATTGCCTTTCTTTGCGATCAGAATGAAAACTGACCTTTTCTAGTCCTGTGGCCACTGCTGAGTTTTCCAAATTTGCTAGCATATTGAGTGCAGTACTTTCACAGCATCATCTTTCAGGATTTGAACTAACTCTCCTGGAATTGCATCACCTCCACTAGCTTTGTTCATAGTGATGCCCTCTAAGGCCCACTTGACTTCACATTCCAGGTTGTCTGGCTCTAGATGAGTGATCACACCATCATGATTATCTGGGTCATGAAGATCTTTTGGTACAGTTCTTCCGTGTATTCTTGCCACCTCTTCTTAATATCTTCTGCTTCTGTTAGGTCCATACCATTTCTGTCCTTTATCGAGCCCATCTTTGCATGAAATGTTCCCTTGGTATCTCTACTTTTCTTGAAGAGATCTCTAGTCTTTCCCATTCTGTTCTTTTCCTCTATTTCTTTGCACTGATCGCTGAAGAAGGCTTTCTTTTCTCTTCTTGCCATTCTTTGGAACTCTGCATTCAGATGCTTATATCTTTCCTTTTCTCCTTTGCTTTTCACTTTTCTTTTCACAGCTATTTGTAAGGCCTCCCCAGACAGCCATTTTGCTTTTTGCATTTCTTTTCCATGGGGATGGTCTTGATTCCTGTCTCCTGTACAACGTCATGAACCTCATTCCATAGTTCATCAGGCACTCTATCTATCAGATCTAGACCCTTAAATCTATTTCTCACTTCCACTGTATAATCATAAGGGATTTGATTTAGGTCATAGGTACGTAGGTATTAATGGATTTAAAACCATCATAAATATGCACATAACACACACACACACACACACACACACACACACACACACACACATATATATACATACATAGGCACCTATACAACTCAACAACATAAGAAAGGATATTCAAATTGTATATCACAAAGAAATATCTGTCAAAGAAACACTGTTGATTGCCAAAATTAAAAAAGTAAATATTAAAAAGAAAACAAAAATGATTTATGGAAAGAAAAGAAATCTGAATTTTTCAAACAATGGGGGGAGGACTAAAACATTGACCTTCTTGAGAAGATAATTGATGATTTCAAATATCCAATTAAAAAAATCAAAAAATAGAATAAACAATAAGATATTATAAGAAAAATGAGTTAGAAGAAAGATACAAAGACATATTATGAACAATAAATGTTCTAAAAGCAAGAAAAATAAGAAAACAACAATTTAGACAAATATAATAAGATAATTTCCTTTATCTAAAGACAGGACTCAAGATTTGCTGTTGAAAAATTCATATTATGAAGTGTTCTTCAGGTAAACTAGCCATGTACAAACTCAGTCACACTATTTTGTAAGTTACATAATTTTGTAAGTAATTTGAATTATAGTTGTTTAGTAAAATGTAACTATAAAAAATTTTTATTTTGTAGCATGTTTCTGTATATATACCTAAAGAAGGTATACCACAATTTATCATCATTGATTCCTTAATTCTTTAACTCGATTCTTTAACATGAAGGAACTTACATGTAGTTGGGAAAATAAATAAATATATAAATAAATATGTATATATACATATGTATATATATATATTTTAATATATGAAATGTTAAAAGCATGCTATATATGTAAAGACTGAAGTAATCAGTGACAAACCTAGTAGATGAAGCATCATTTATAAGTAGAAATTTTTTCTCTTCTGTGGCAGCATTTTATCATCACCTGCTCAGAAAAAGTGACATAGCTGAAGGTAGTCTTCATAATCACCTCTTTCTTCAATACATGTAGTTAAGCATCTGAGAAGAATAGTATTTTAACTTTGTAAAAGGTAGTATTATATATACACAGAAGTTTAAAATTTCTTGCTATTATAAACAACTGGGCTGTAGACCTATATTTATTCGTTTATTGAAGGATTTTTGATTTAAGTTATAACATCAGTTCCAGGTGTACAACATGGTAAATCTGTATTTTTATAGCTGATACTCCATATAAATTTATTATAAAATATGGGTTAAATATCCTGTGCTTTACATTAGATTTTTACATTTTCTAATTAGCTGTTTGTTCTTCTTAATCCCATTCATCTATTCTGATTCTCCCACTACCTCTCTCCATTCTGGCAAACACTAGTTTGTTCTCTTTATCTGTAAGTGTTTGTTTTATTTATTTGCTTTATTTTTTGAAATTCCTTATATTAGAGAAAGCATACAATATTTGTCTTTGTTTCACTTGTTTTACCATGTGTATACCCTCCTCGTCCATCCTTGTTGTTGCAAATGGCAAAATTTTTATTTTTACGGCTGAGCAGTGTTCCATTGCACACACACACACACATGTAACCATATATGTATAAATAATATGATCTATATATTTCATATTCTTTGTGCATTCAACCGAACTACGTACCAGAATGAAAGGTTGTTGCTGAAACATGCAAAGATGGCGGGATTCTTGGCCTGCAGAGAAGAAGAATTCAATCTGAGGGCAGAGATGAGGCTTGATAGCTCAGAGCTTTTGTGTAATAAAGTTTTACTAAAGCATAGAGGAGATAGAGAAAGCTTCTGAAATAGACATCAGAAGGGGATAGAAAGAGGATCCCCTTGCTATTGTTAGCAATGGAATTATATATTCTGCAATGAATCCAAACAATGTCTGGAGGTTGTACAGACCCTACCAGACCTACTCCCATAATTTACGTTTTAAGATAACAGGATTAGCCAGAAGGTTTAATCCAGAGACTGTCCTCAGGCAGGATATATTATTATTATGTAATCCTAAGGAATATAAATAATGAAAAAAAGTTTGTCCTTTCTTTCTCTTTGAGAATAACACACCCCTCTCTCCTTGGGGACCCCTAGACTTCTTATCAACCCACCTAGGAAATCACTCTCCCATTTCCCCCTTTTCTTTTAGGAGAATTAAGTTGCCAAGGGAAGGGGGCATTGTTTTCATTCCATAACTACTTCCTGCTGTTTAAGGGAATAGTCCCTAAATTGCTGAGGCAACATATTCTCCTAACCCTCATATTGAGGATCTCTGATCCAGGGGCCCCAAGCAATAGTTGGAGGAGGCTGTGGCACTCGTAGGAGCTTGGACAACCATTTGTAACTTAAAAGCTTTTAGACGGTTAGAAAACATCACTATACAGTTACAGATATAAGGCAAAATAGTCATTAAACCAAGTTAAAATCAAAAGAAAAGTCACATTATGTCCATAGTTACATCAGTCCATCTTAAGGTTGTTAGATGGAATCAGTTTAAGAAGAGGCATCACATTCAATTGTTCTTGAAGGTGCAGACTTGGAGAAAGTCATTTCCTTGAAGTGGAGATGTCCACCATGGAAGCCTTCCACTGATGAAGAGAGGAATGCTCTGCAGACCCAGCAGTTAGACCAATTATTAAATGCAGCATAGGAGTGAACCCAGGACAGGAGGGCATTGTCTAGAATCAAATGGCAGACTCAGGATATTTGGAGTCAGCAGAAGTAGGCTCACATAGATTATCAGTCCCATCTTTTGTCTAGTCCAGACAGTCCCCTTGTGGAAGTGAATCAGGAAGAAAGTGTGCCAGGGGCTTCAGTAAGAACGGTGTAATTTGCCCTGGTGTCTAAAAGGAAATTAATGGATTGACTTCCCACAGTTAATACCCAGGGTTCCTTGGGTGTAATTAGGATGGGAGCTTGTGTGGGGACCCTGGGTACCTTCAGTCCTGATTGTCTTAAAAGTCCAACCCCTGAAACTTACACCTCTAGGGGCAATGTCTCTTCCAGTTTGGTCCTTTGCAGACCACATATGGAGCCAGGGTTGTTTAGATGCCTGAGGGCAATTCCGCTTGAGATGCCCCTCCCTTCCACCGTAATAGCAAGCCCATCCCTTTTCACCAGGGTCCCTCTGGGCATTTTTTTTCTCAGGCTTTTTAAGAACAGTTTTCATAGCCATTGCAAAGGCTTCCACCTGTTCCTTTGTCTTTTCTGACTTTCTTTCTTTTCCTCATACTCCCTACCATAATAGACTATCTGAGACAGTTGTAACAGATTATTTAAAGAGTTATTTGTCCATATGCCCATTTTAATAGCTTATGGCAGATATCTGGAGCCAACTGAGTGAGAAACTTTAAGATCACTTTTCCCTCTTCACTTTTGGAATCAGTCTCAATGAATCTGTGAAGGGCTTCTCTCAGTCTATCTAGGAATTTTCCAGGAGCTTCCTTCTCCTGTTCTATGTTTGCCAATTCCGCAATAGTTTAAAGGCTTACCACATGCCTGCCTGAGTCCTTCAAGAATACATCCAACAAAATTACTCTGATCCCAGAATAACTGTAGCTGTGTTGTAGTCCCAGTCTGGTTCTGTAGTTGGCACCTCCTGATTTCCAGTGGGGAGGGCAGTTATCTCCTCTTCCCTCTTCCCTACTGATTCATTACCAAACCATTCATCTCCATAAGCAACCGCTTTTCCCAAAACTCGAGTTTCTGAGTCTGGAGTTAGCATTTGTCCCAATATATACATCACATCCTTCCAAGTAAGGTCATAAAGCAGAGTAACACCTTTAAAATCTCTGATATATTTTTCTGGGTCCTCTAAATAGTCTCCCAGATCCTCCTTGATTCTTTGTATTTCTTGATAAGAAAAAGGCTTATTAACTCTCATAGACTGATTATTTCTCCCAGTGGGTGCTTCATGAAGAGACAACAGCTTGTTTGCCTGTTCCTCAGTCATTCTGGCTGCTCTGCACATATGACCCCAAGGATAGATTGGATAAACCTGCTTTTCTTTATCTCTTTGTCTGCTGTCCTCTATCTCATCTAGCAAAGTAGAAGGATAGGAGGGACCTGAAGGAGTCACACCCAAATCTATACCCTTAGGACATAAGTCTGGCATATTTCACAGAGAGAAAAAGAGCAACACATATGCTACTTCTACACATTTCCCTGTTTTCTACAGAATCGGTCTAATTGTAAAACAGTATAATTCTTTTTTTTCTTTTTTTAATTACAATACAGTATTTGTTTTGCCATACATTGACATGAATCAGCCACAGGTGTCCACGATCTCCCAATGCCAAAGCCCCCTCCCACCTCCCACCCCACATCCTCTCCCTGAATCATCCCGTGCACCAGCCCCATGCATCCTGTATCCTGTATTGAACATAGACTGGCGCTTCATTCTTACAAGATAGTATACATGTTTCAATGCCGTTCTCCCAAATCATCCCACCCTCTCCCTCTCCCTCAGAGGCCAAAAGTCCGTTCTATACCTCTGAGTCTCTTTTGTTGTCTCACATAGAGGGTCTTCATTACTATCCTTCTAAATTCCATATATATGTGTCAGTATACTGTATTCTAATGAGATGGATGAAATTGGAGCCGATTATACAGAGTGAAGTAAGCCAGAAAGTAAAACAGTATAATTCTTTAGAGACTTTCCAACTGGCCACTGTTTGCCATTCTCCAATGGATATCGTGGCCATGCAGTATCACATAGGAAGACCAGGTATGTCTTCTTCAAGTCCTGGGAATCAAATCTATCCCAGTTTTTCAGGATACAGATCAAATGAGTGAGGCTAGAATTGTTAGCTCCCATCTGTAAGGGAGAAAAAAGTGACCAGCACCATCTTTTTACCAGAGGCATCCCTCCTTGCTCTAAATGGATGTGTAGACAGATTTTACACCAAAACCTTTCTTTTCCTGGTTGGACTTAATCTGTCCCTTACTGACACAGGTGACCTACTCCTAAGCATCATCACACCAGTATAAGAGTCCCCTCTGGTACAACTAAGAGCCAGTGTTACCAAAGAGGGGGGGTAAAAATAAAAACATTGTAGTTCCAATCTGAGTAACCTTTAACCTCAGAGATGCTCTTGTAGCTAAAGCTCCAACTAACTTCCTAACTTTAAATTCCTAGCGAGGCTAGGTGCTTCCTGACTACCAATCCAAATTTGGGACCTAAGTCATAGTACACTGTAACAGCATAGATCACAAGTCACTTGAAGGTCTAGGGTCCGATAGATTAGGTTCAGTTCAGTTTGGTTAAGTTCAGTCACTCAGTCGTGTCCGACTCTTTGCGACTCCATGAATCACAATACACCAGGACTCCCTGTCCATCATCAACTCCTGGAGTTCACTCAAACTCATGTCCAGCAAGTCAGTGATGCCATCCAGACACCGCATCCTCTGTCGTCCTCTTCTCTTTCTGACCCCAATCCTTCCCAGCATCAGAGTGTTTTCCAATGAGTCAACTTTTCTCATGAGGTGGCCAAAGTACTGGAGTTTCAGCTTTAGCATCATTCCTTCCAAAGAAATCCCAGGGCTGATCTCCTTCAGAATGGACTGGTTGGATCTCCTTGCAGTCCAAGGAACTCTCAAGAGTCTTCTGCAACACCACAGTTCAAAAGCATCAATCATTTGCCACTCAGCTTTCCTCACAGTCCAACTCTCACATCCATACATGACCACAGGAAAAACCTTAGCTTTGACTAGATGGACCTTTGTTGACAAAGTAATATCTCTGATTTTGAATATGCTATCTAGGTAGGTCATAACTTTTCTTCCAAGGAGTAAGTGTCTTTTAATTTCATGGCTGCAGTCACCATCTGCAGTGATTTTTGAGCCCAAAAAATAACGTCTGACACTGTTTCCACTGTTTCCCCATCTATTTCCCATGAAGTGATGGGACCAGATGCCAAGATCTTAGTTGGCTGAATGTTGAGCTTTAAGCCAACTTTTTCACTCTCCACTTTCACTTTCATCAAGAGGCTTTTTAATTCCTCTTCACTTTCTGCCATAAGGGTAATGTCATCAGCATATCTAAGATTATTGATATTTCTCCCTGCAATCTTGATTCCAACTTGTAATTCTCCCATCCCAGCGTTTCTCATGGTGTACCCTGCATAGTAGTTAAATAATCAGGGTAACAATACACAGCCTTGACATACTCCTTTTCCTATTTGGAATCAGTGGGTTGCTTCATGTCCAGTTATAACTCTTGCTTCCTGACCTGCATATAGGTTTCTCATGAGGCAGGTCAGGTGGTCTGTTATTTCCATCTCTTTCAGAATTTTCCAGTTTATTGTGATCCACACAGTCAAAGGCTTTGGCGTAGCCAATACAGAGGAAGTAGATGTTTTCTGGACCTCTTGCTTTTGTGATGATCCAGCAGATGTTGGCAATTTGATCTCTGGTTCCTCTGCCTTTTCTGAAATCAACTTGAATACCAGGAAGTTCATGGTTCACATATTGCTGAGGCCTCTCTTGGAGAATTTTGAGCATTACTTTACTAGCTTGTGAGATGAGTGCAATTGTGCAGTAGTTTGAGCATTCTTTGGCATTGCCTTTCTTCGCTATTGGAATGAAATCTGATCTTTTCTAGTCCTGTAGCCACTGCTGAGTTTTCCAAATTTGCTAGCATATTGAGTGCAGCACTTTCACAACAACATCTTTCAGGATTTGAAATAGCTCAACTGGAATCCCATCACCTCCACTAGCTTTGTTTGTAGTAATGCTTGCTAAGGCCCACTTGATTTCACATTTCAGGATGTCTGGTTCTAGGTGAGTGATCTCACCATCATGATTATCTTGGTCATGAAGTTTTTTTTTGTACAGTTCTTCTGTGTATTTTTGCCACCTATTCTTAATACCTTCTGCTTCTGTTAGGTCCATACCAGTTCTGTCCTTTATCGAGCCCATCTTAGCATGAAATATCCCCTTGGTATCTCTAATTTTCTTGAAGAGATCTCTAGTGTTTCCCATTCTGTGTTTTCCTCTATTTCTTTGCATTGACCTATTCCGTACTATACTTCAATTTTATAAAATGTGTATCAGGCAAATAAAATGAAATATGCAAATATCAAAGTATAATTTCGAGAGTAAAAATATTTCAAACATTATATTCCATCAGATACAAAAAAAAAAAAATCTGGAAATTACCAACAAAAACAAAAAGCAGACAAAGAGAACAACAAACATGCCCTTTAATCTAGAAGAACTTTAACCTTTTATCAAGTAAATCCTGGGTAGAGGAAAAAGTATACTCTGAAATTACAGATTTAAAAAGTCAATCAATCATGAAGAAATCAACACATATCATGGTATATGTGTATATGGTAGATTCAATTTATTATTAGACAAAATTCATATCACTATTGATTTTATCTATAATACAGAAATTATGAAAACTAGTCACTTGCTCTTACAGAACAGAAGATTAGATAAAAGAACACAAAGTAAATCTGCATGTGGAAATCAGAAGAAGATAATAATGTCAAAATATTATGAGACAGAGTCTAGAAAGAAAAGATATAGTTAATAAATCAACATTCAAAAACGGACAGCCAATGTGTTCAAATAAAAAAGGTAAAACTACAAACAGCATAAGAAATCCAATGGGAAAAATAACAATTGAAACACAGGTGACTTGAAAATTATAAGAAAAATATGTAGATCCTTGTGAAATATGAAATCCATAATTTCCTAGCAAAATACAGACTATCAACATTGATCTCATGATTTAGCCCACACGTTTCAAAAGGAAATAAAAGACATTGGGCTAGTTGTTTAAAACATAACCCTCACCTACAAAGTCGGTAGACATAGAAGTCTCCACAAGAAAATTCTGCCAGATAATAAAAGGTTACATAGTCCAAATGTTGTACAAGTTTTCCTAAGCATTAAGAAGACAGAGACATTTCCCAAGTCTTTGTAAAACAAATATAGTATTGTACATAAAACTGTAAATCAACCTTCTCTTGAATGTAGGATGTAAAAATAATAAAATATCAGTGAAAAGAATTCAACAAGTGGATCCATACAGTACAGGTGCATCTTCCAGTTTAGCCCAGAGAATGACACACAGAGGGTTACTGACAGTTGATATAACCAGCATCAATAGTATTCAGCTGACACCATCTCTGTTAAGTCTGTTACAGGAAAATTTTACTGAGGAAATAGGATAGTAAATAAGAAATTTACTGTTTTCTTCAAGAAATTCTCACAAATCATTTTATGTAGTCAAATGGCTTGCTCATCTGGAAAAACTTCTCTCATGCTGAAACAATAGATTGCACACATGGCCACAGCCCCCTTAGCAGACAAGTTTATTTTTAAACTTTTTCACAAAAATATTGTTATTTTTTTCCAATTTCTATTAGCTCGCCATCTCCAGAAGGCATATCTTAAAACTCATGAACCTAGACACAAAAAGTCTATAAATATCTTTCTTCAGCCTACTTCTAAGATGACATTTTCAAGTTAAGCTCTCCCCTTGATGCAGTAAATTTAATGAATCCAGATTTTCTTTATCAATAGGTTTCTTTGCTAGCCTTCATGGATCATTCAGTTGTCAATGCAATACCATTTCATGTTTTTAATATAATCACCACAGTAAAAGAACATATTTAATTTAAAGCTCTGAAAATCAACTAGTTACAAATCATCTTTCAGACAAATTTAAATTGGAACTCATAAGCTAAAATAAACGATTTAGAAGTAATTTTTCCTTCATTTACACATGTTTGGGGCTTCCCAGTGGATGCAGTAGTAAAGAATCTGCCTGCCAATGCAGGAAATTCAAGAGACATGGTTCAATCCTTAGATCAGGAAGATCCCATGTAGAAGGAAATGGCAATCCAACTCCAGTAGTTTTACCTGGGAAATCTATGGATAGAGGGGGCTGGTAGGCTACAGTACAAGGGGCTGCGAAACAGTCAGACATGAAAGCACACACACATGTAAATGTATCATGTTCATACACATTCTTGTTTTAATGGAACCAACCTTTTAACAGACAAAATTTGAATATCAAAAGAAAGGTTTGTAAAAAGGTTGCCTTTCCAACTATTAGATTGGTGTAAATGTAATTGTGGTTTCAGGCTGTGACTTTTAAATCACAACTAGGTTAAAATACATCTTTATTAATCAAAATAGGAATCTTATATTCAGCATATTTTTGCCAAGTTTGTTTATCCCTGTAGTATTAAAAAAAAAAAAAAAAACTTGTTTCAGGTATGAACTCTTGGAAAGCACTTTCTACCTCCTGCTGGTTGTGGAGGAATTTTCCCTGCAGAAAGTTGTTGAGGTGTTTGAAGAAGTGATGGTCTAGTAGTTGGGTGAGAGATCAGGAGGATATGGTAGATGAGGCAAAACTTCATAGCCGATTTGTTCAACTTCATAAGCATTGGTTGAGAGACATGCAGTTGGGCTTTGTCATGGAAAGATTTGGGCTCTTTGTGTCAACCAATGCTGGCTGCAAGCAATGCAGTTTTTGTTGTTTTTTGTGTTTTTCTCTTTTTAATATAAATTTATTTATTTTAATTGGAGGCTAATTACAATATTGTGTTGGTTTTGCCATACATCAACATGAATCTGCCACAGGTATACACATGTTTCCCATCCTGAACCCCCTATCTCCCTCCCCGTACCATCCCTCTGGGTCATCCCAGTGCACCAGTCTCAAACATCCTGTATACTGCATTGAACCTGGACTGGCAATTCGTTTCTCATGTGATATTATATATGTTTCAATGCCATTCTCCCAAATCATCCCACCCTCGCCCTCTCCCATAGAGTCCAAAAGACTGTTCTTTGCACCTGTGTCTTTTTACTGTCTCACATATAGGGTTATCGTTACCATCTTTCTGAATTCCGCATACATGCATTAGTACACTGTATGGTGTTTTTCTTTCTGGCTTACTTCATTCTGTATAATAGGCTCTAGTTTCATCCACCTCATTAGAACTGATTCAAATGTATTCTTTTTAATGGCTGAGTAGTACTCCATTGTGTATATGTACCACTGCTTTTTTATCCAGTCATCTGATGATGGACATGTAGGTTGTTTCCATGGCCAGGCTATTATAAACAGTGCTGTGATGAATATTGGGGTACATGTGTCTCTTTCAGTTCTGGTTTCCTCAGTGTGTATGCCCAGTAGTGGGATTTCTATATCATAAGGTAGTTCTATTTCCAGCTTTTTAAGGAATCTCCACACTGTTCTCCATAGTGGCTGTACTAGTTTGCATTCTCAACAACAGTGTAAGAAGGTTCCCTTTTCTCCACACCCTATCCAGCATGTATTGCTTATAGACTTTTAGTTTGCAGCCATTCTGACTGGCATGAAATGATATCTCATTGTGGTTTTGATTTGCATTTCTCTGATAATGAGTGATGTTGAGCGTCTTTTCATGAGTTTGTTAGCCATCTGTATGTCTTCTATGGAGAAATGTCTGTTTAGCTCTTTGGCCCATTTTTTGATTAGGTCATTTATTTTTCTGGAATTGAGCTGCAGGAGTTGCTTGTATATTTTTCAGATTAGTTGTTTGCCAGTTGCTTCATTTGCTATTATTTTCTCCCATTCTGAAGGATGTCTTTTCACATTTCTTGTAGTTTCCTTTGTTGTGCAGAAGTATTTATTTTTAATTAGGTCCCATTTGTTTATTTGTGCTTTTATTTCCAATATTCTGGGTGGTAGGTCATAGAGGATCCTGCTGTGATTTATGTCAGAGAGTGTTTTGCCTATGTTCTCCTCTAGGAGTTTTATAATTTCTGGTATTGTGTTTAGATCTTTAATCCATTTTGAGTTTATTTTTGTGTATGGTGTTAGAAAGTATTCTAGTTTTATTCTCTTACAAGTGGTTGACCAGTTTTTCCTTCACCACTTGTTAAAGAGATTGTCTTAAAGAGATTGTCTTTAATCCATTGTGTATTCTTGCCTCCTTTGTCAAAGATAAGGTGTCCATAGGTGCATGGATTTATTTCTGGACTTTCTAGTTTGTTCCATTGATCTATATTTCTGTCTTTGTGCCAGTGCCATACTGTCTTGATGACTGTGGCTTTGTAGTAGAGCCTGAAGTCAGGCAGGTTGATTACTCAAGTTTCATTTTTCTTTTTCAAGATTACTTTGGCTAATTCGAGGTTTTTTGTATTTCCATACAAATTGTGAAATTATTTGTTCTAGCTCTGTGGAAAATACTGCTGGTAGCTTGATAGGGATTGCACTGAATCTGTAGATTGCATTGGGTAGTATACTCATTTTCACTATATTGATTCTTCCAATCCATGAACATGGTATATTTCTCCATCTGTTAGTGTCCTCTTTGATTTTAAGGATTCTTCAATATCTGCAAATCAATCAATGTAATACACCACATAAACAAATTGAAAAATAAAAGCCATATGATTACCTCAATAGATGTAGAGAAAGCCTTTGACAAAACTCAACATCAATTTATGACAAAAACCCTCCAGAAAGCAGGAATAGAATGAACATACCTCAACATAATAAAAGCTATATATGACAAACCCACAGCAAACATTATCCCCAATGGTGAAAAATTGAAAGCATTTCCCCTAAAATCAGGAACAAGACAAGGGTGTCCACTTTCACCACTACTATTCAACATAATTTTGGAAGTTTTGGCCAGAGCAATCAGAGCAGAAAAATAAATAAAAATAATCCCAATTGGAAAGAAGTAGCCAAACTCCCACTGTTTGCCGATAACACGATCCTCTACATAGAAAACCCAAAAGACTGCACCAGAAAATTACTAGAGCTAATTAATGAATAAGGTAAAGTTGTAGGATATAAAATCAACACACAGATATCCCTTGCATTTCCATACACTGATAATGAGAAAACAGAAAGAAAAATTAAGGAAACAATTCCATTCATCATTGCAATGAAAAAAATAAAATACCTAGGACTATATCTACCTAAAGAAACTAAAGACCTATATATAGAAAACTTTAAAACACTGGTGAAATAAATCAGACAGGCAATGCAGTTTTCAGTGCATCTCATTAATTCACTGAGCATACTTCTCCGATGTAGTGTTTCTCTGGGATATAGAAAGATGTAGTTAATTAGACAGGCAACAGACCACTAAATAGTGACCATGACATTTTTTTTTGGTGCAAAGTTGGCTTTTGGAACTTCACTGGAGCTTCTCCTCAGTCCAACCACTGAGCCTGTCATCACTGGTTGTCATATAAAATCCACTTTTCATCTCACATTACAACCCAATCAAGAAAAGGTTCATCACTGTTGTTGCATAGAATAAGAGAAGATACTTCAAAATTATTTTTTTTAAATTTGCAGTCAGCTTATGAGGCACCCATTTATTGACCTTTTTCTCCTTTCCAGTTTGCTTCAAATGCTGAATGACCATAGAATGGACAATGCTGATTTCCTCAGCATCTTCTCATGTAATTGTTAGAAGATCATCTTCAGTGATCCTCACAACCAGTCATTGTCACCTTCTGATAACCAGCTTCTATGCTCCTCCACTTTAAGGCTCTCTTCTCCTTTGCAAAACTTCTTGAATTATAGCTGCACTATACTCCTATTAGCATTTTCTGGGTCAAATGCATTGTTGATGTGACAAGTTGTTTCCACTGCTTTACAACCTGTTTTGAACTTGAATAAAAAAATTGTTTGAATTTGCTTTTTGCTTAACATCATTTCTATAGTCTAAATAAATATAAAATAAATAGCAAGTAAAAAGTCATTAGCAAAAAAAAAATAGTGAGAAATGATCATTAAAATCATGTATAACATACATTTATTTAAGTATGTATTCCAATACCAAATGGCAAAATTCAGCAATATAAAACCACAGTTACTTTTGTACCAAACTTATACTTACTTTATGCATTTTTATTATATCTATTATAGACTTAAAAGGATTTTTTCTATGGCCTAGTAGTTTAAGGCCATTGCATTATTCATTTTAATTTTATGATTATAAGAAAGTCACTTTACCTCTCAATACTTCATGAGAAAAAACTACACATATCATCAATTCATATTTCTAAACTGTTTCTTGATATTTTACCACATTATATTATAAAGTTATTTCCATAGAAACTCTTAAATATATATAAAATATCATCCAATATTATATTTTATTTTCCTCCACACAAATCTGTAAACTTCACTGAAAAATTCATTTACTCCAGCTGTCACAACAAACTTTTGCATGCCAGTGAAAGTACTAATTGATATGTACAGTTCAGTTCAGTCGCTCAGTCGTGTCCAACTGCGACCCCATGAATCACAGCACACCAGGCCTCCCTGTCCATCACCAACTCCCGGAGTTCACTCAGAGGCACATCCATTGAGTCAGTGATGCCATCCAGTCATCTCATCCTCTGTCATCCCCTTCTCCTCCTGCCCCCAATCCCTCCCAGCATCAGAATTTTTCCAATGAGTCAACCCTTCGCATGAGGTGGCCAAAGTACTGGAGTTTCAGCTTTAGCATCATTCCTTCCAAAGAAATCTCAGGGCTGATCTCCTATTTATTTACTGAGGTGTCTCATGGCCTCTAGTGGTGCATTGTATATGTGCACTGTGAAAAGCAGACTTAAATTATCCAAAACAAATCATCAAACAACAGCTGGATAAGAGAACTGAGTTACAAAATCTTGCACAGTTTGGAACATCCAGTACCTTTTCTGCCTTCCTTCTATCTGTATACCTGTAAAGGAATAGGAATATGTTGCTTATCCAAGTTAGAGTAATTCTAACAGTGATAAGAAATTAAATGGGAGTACAGAAAAATATGAGACTATTACATTATGTGAAGGTCTTGTAGAAAAGTGATTTCAAATATGCAAAAATTATATATATATATATATATATATATATATATATAAAATTCAAAGTTCCTGAATAATAGAGGAACAGCAAGTTGCCTCTAATTTTTGGTTTTCTGTA
This sequence comes from Nanger dama, assembly GCA_917880005.1. Classification (NCBI taxonomy): domain Eukaryota; kingdom Metazoa; phylum Chordata; class Mammalia; order Artiodactyla; family Bovidae; genus Nanger; species Nanger dama. The sequence goes on from CAKJTW010000014.1 coordinate 12,371,669, forward strand.
CTGTTTCTTGAAACTGTTTTTAGAAGTTTCTTGGACTGTTTTCAAGTAAAGTGAAAATTGATATTAAATAATAGTATTGACTTCCCTGGTGACTCAGATGGTAAAGCGTCTGACTGCAGTGCAGGAGACCCGGATTCGATCTCTGGATTGGGAAGATCCCTGGAGAGGGAAATGGCAACCCACTCCAGTCCTCTTGCCTGGAAAATCCCATGAACAGAGGAGCCTTGTAGGCTACAGCCTGAGGGGTTGCAAAGAGTCGGATGTGACTGAGTGACTTCACTTTTCACAATAGTATTATTAATAATAGTACCACTAATGAGAAGGCAATGGCACCCCTACTCCAGTACTCTTGCCTGGAGAGTCCCATGGACGGAGGAGCCTGGTAGGCTGCAGTCCATGGGGTCGCGGAGAGTCGGGCACGACTGAGCGACTTCACTTTCACTTTTCACTTTCATGCATTGGAGAAGGAAATGGCAGCCCACTCCAGTGTTCTTGCCTGGAGAATCCCAGGGACGAGGGAACCTGGTGGGCTGCCATCTCTGGGGTCGCACAGAGTCGGACACAACTGAAGTGACTTAGCAGCAGCAGCAGCAATGATACCAACCTCTTACTGACTTTTTTTTTTTAATCAAAGACTCATTAATATCATTTCTAATTCTCACAACAACCATACAGTCAATTTAACATTCAAGTATATACCTGCCACATCTTAAGGTCATTTTTTACATGATGCTGCATTTCTTATTCCACCAATGATAATGAGACGTAGGGAATATTTGTGGGAGAGTTATCATTTTCCTTTAGTATCTACATTGGTAAGTTTCCCCCTCTAGTCCAATCACTGTATTTCCTTCCTGCCTTCCCAAAACATTTTCTTTGGTCACTTTAGCCTCCTTGTATTGACCATTGCCCTCATTTGTACCTGGACACATCCTAATTCCTATTTCAGTGCTCAGATGAAACAAGAAACAAAATCTGTTCCTCATGAAACATATACTCATAGACACTACTCTCAGTATTTAATCATCACAAGTATGATCAATAATTTAACTGCTGATCCTGCTGCTGATGCTAAGTCGCTTCAGTCATGTCCGACTCTGTGTGACCCCATAGACAGCAGCCCACTGGGCTCCCCGTCATTCAATAAAAATCATTCAATAAAAATGTATATTTTGGCAGCAAACTAAATTCAAATCTACCAAACTCATTAGTGAATTTCTGCTTTTCCAACTACAGAAAAGAAGTTTAAATAACAACCAGAAAATATTAAGATCGATGTCTGTTGACCTTCTACCTGGGCATAGATAATGCAGATTCTTAGACAATGCATACTCTTAGATATAATCTGTGGATCTTTCTGACAGTTGTATGTAATTCCGACTGAGCTTCAGGGAAAGGTCTGCTTGCTAAAACATTCTCCGCAGATGATTGTTCCAGCTCACTGGAATTTTGTTATTTAGAGGATAATATCTAGCACAGAAAAACAAAGCTTGATGATCTTGAAATGTCACCATTTCAGAATGTTTATAAATTAGACTCCTCTGAGAATGTTTATATAAGGTTTAAAGGAAAAAATAAAACATAAAACATGAAAATATAGTCATAGAGTAGGGTTATTTTCCAGTTGTCATACTGCTATTTTTAAAAAAACACTGGAAACATATACAGACAAAAAATAAAACTTGCAGAGATTCACTTCATTAGTAGAATTACATTTATGCTATAAAACTTTAATAGTGCCTAGTCTTTTTCTATTTTTTTTTAAATTTTTTTACACTCAACCTTCTGAAGCACACATGCTTAAATTGGTAACATGTAAATAGCTGTGGCATTACAAGAAGGAAAAACCCAATTTCATTTAATTAGTCAATCTTCCCTGGTCCTCATATATTAGAATCTCTTACATAATACTGTTAACAAAAAGCAATTTGTTTTACTAATTTTTTTAAAATATAAGCTTCTTTATAATAACTATGTTTGCATTTCAAACTATTTTATATTTTGCAGTTGGCTTGATTGATCATCTTCTACATTTCCTTTAAATAAAATGCCTAAATAATAGTAAAATTCTGGCAAAGGAAAATGAATATAACTGCATGTGTTTGCAGTCATAACTATATACCCATAGCAGGTGAAAATACTTAAAAAAAAAAAAAAAAAAAACACTGGCTGATGTTATAAAACACTAACCTTTGCCCACAGATTCATGTTGTTCCCCATGGTGTACTGTATTATTTGTTTTCCTGACAACAAACACTCAAGAATCTGACACTGTATTACTTTCAATTAGGTATCAAAGAGTGGCGGACAAAAACTCAAGGGGAAGATGTATTTTAACTTAATGTCAGTATAAAAGAGTTTTTACTCTGGAAAACATTGTTGGTACCAAATAAAATCCCAGATATTATAGAATCAAAGTTGTTATAAAAATTTATGATATACTTTTTTATTGGAACATCAATATGTAATTTTTTCTTTCACTTTAATGGTGGGAAAACAAGGCTATTTGTATGAGCCCCTGAAAATGTTGTCACTCTTAACAAAATATTCTCAACTTCATACCCAGCCAAATACCTTTCTTTTAAATTTCTAACTAAACACAAGGGAGTAACTAGTAGAGATTTAAAATGCACAAGAAATCACTATGATACAAGTAAAAGAAAACAATAATATAGATAGTTCAGGCTTCTCTGGTGGTTTAGATGGTAAAGAATCTGCTTGCCAATGTAGGCGATCCTGGCTCAACACCTGGGTCAAGAAAATCCTCTGGAGGAAGAAATGGCAACCCACTTCAGTATTCTTGCCTGGAGAATTCCATGGACAGAGGAATCTGGAAGGATACAGTCCTTGGGGTTGCAAAGAGTTGGACATTACTGAGTGACTAACACTCATTCAGACTCATAAATAGTTTCACGAGACAGTTAAGAGACAAAACATACTGAATAATTTCATTGAACACATTATAGGTTAGGTGAACTGACAAGCAAGTATGCATATAGTCATGCTTTACTGAATACCTTAGGGCTTAAACTGCATAACTTTCAGGCATTTAATTCCTTCCATATGGGTTTAGCCATTTTTTCAGAGACCTTATATGCTTATAAATAACAGATTCTTTGAAATATCTTTTGACAGAGTATTAGATAAAGATTGGTCAAATATCTGGCAGATGGGTAGCTGTGTCAGCAAAACAAGCCCCTTCTATTATACAAAGCTATCCATAAATCAAATGGGAATGTTTGAGTTTCCTTTCAGTAAAGTTTTTCTCAAGGACAAGATCAATGTAGAAGAGCATAGACAAAGCAGGAAGGCAACCACCAGTCTTGGTTGCAGTTTAATAGTTCCAGAGAAAAATTTTTTTCTATTTCAGCACATTTGGCTTTGCTCATATTACAAGTCTACTTTATATCTGAAAAATTATATTGATAGTAATTTCTTTGTAGCTCAGCTGATAAAGAATCTGCCTGCAATGTGGGAAATCTGGGTTCAATCTCCAGGGAACATTCCCTGGAGAAGGAAATGGCTACTTACTCTAATATTCTGTCCTAGAGAATTCCATGGTCTATTCCATGGGGTCGCAAAGAATCAGACATGACTGAGCTACTGCAATAGGTACAGACAGTAATTTCTTCACCCATCCACTAAGATGTAGCCTGAATGAGTATGTGCTGTGTATACTACTCTAAGCTACAACTCATCAGATTTCTCAACTTTTTGACCCTCACACCAAATCCAAACCAATTAAAATATAAAATATGTTTACTTTTTTTTTTTTTTTTGAGTGTGCCTCAGGCTTATCTTTTGGAAGATTTCATTTTGTTATGAATGTGTACAGTCCAGGTAGATTGGTTTTCAAGTTACTAAGCACATCCTACATTTATCCTGTTTTGTCTCAGAAAGCTCTGGGTTAATCACATGTTCCAAAGTATATTCTCAGCATACAATTATTGCTCTTTCAGGGAAAAAAAAAAACTTAGCTGCATTCTTTAAAAATAAGAATTTCTTGGGTCATCCCAGTGCACCAGATGAGAGACGATATGGGGAAGGAGGTGGGAGGGGGTTCAGGATTAGGAACTCATGTACACCCATGGCAGATTCATGTCAATGTATGGCAAAACCAATACAGTATTGTAAAGTAAAATTAAAAAAATAATAAAAAAATAAATAAGAATTTCTATATACTATGCAAAGTAAAGGTATGAAAAGAAATTGGAAGTAGGAGTAGAAAGAAAAACAAAGTTATTTTTGTTTGTGCCTGGACATATATCTACTCACCACAATGAAATTATGCAGCAGCAGCTGCTGCTGCTGCTGCTGCTGCTGCTGCTAAGCCGCTTTAGTCATGTCTGAGTCTGTGCGACCCCATAGACGGCAGCCCACCAGGCTCCACCATCCCTGGGATTCTCCAGGCAAGAGCACTGGAGTGGGTTGCCACTTCCACAATTAAATTATTATTAATAATAATGACAGTCAATCAGTATATTGAGTTACTAACATGTTTACCAATTTCTTCATTTTCATTTACCCTCACTGATAACTACCCAATCTTCAATCTTTTCTTTTGGATTTAATTTCCTCTCTATTGAAGTATATTGGTTTTACTTAATTTTAAATAATGAGCCCTGATTGATTTTTTTTTTTTCTGTGTTTGAATATGTTCTCATTTTGCTCTCAGTCTAGAGTTATCTGTTAACATGATATTTGATTCTAGTTTGGCAGTTGTTTATTATCAACATGTAGAAGATATTAGTTAACAGTTTTATGGATGCCTTTGAGTCTGATGAGAAGTCTGTTAGAAACATTACTTTAGTTGTAATATAATTACAATTGTAATATGTTTTCAATGACTGTTGTTATAAAGATTTATATATATATATATATATATATTATTTCTAATAGATAGCTAATATGACAAGGAGCTTAGCTTGACACTCTGTGATGTTCTAGAGGAGTGGAAGGGGGAGAAACTAGGAGGGTGGTTCAGGAAGGAGGAGATATATGTATACTTGTAGCTGATTCACATTGTATAGCAGAAACCAGCGCAACATTGTCTTCCATTTAAAATAAAAATTTAAAAATTTATTTAAATTAAATGAAAAAAACATCATGGATATTTTGTATGGAATTGTGCTTGTCACTCCAGTTAAGTACTTGGTATACTCCTTTACTGTCAGGACTCCAGCTTAAATGTAGGATGCTTTCAACATTCTCTTTTAATTTTACTGTACCCACATTATATATAATTAATTTTTAAAAATAGATGATTAAATATATTTATCTAGAGAAACCTGAGTTAAGTGGTGAAATACTTTAATGTAGATTCAAAGTCCAACTCCCAAATATATTTGCTGATGGAACAAATGAAGTCGTAATCGAGCTAGGCTATAGAGACATAAGCAGAAGACAACTTACCAGAGGAGATACTGAAAGCTAAAATGAATAATCAAAAGAACACCACAGAATTAAAAAAATATATTGCAGGCAAAAATCAATCACAAAGAATGCCATGGTAATTCACTATTCACTACTATTCTATTAGAATAGTTCATATTTACAAAGAACAAAAGCTGACACACTATGTCCATAGATCAGTAAGGAACTTGTGGATGTACTGTCCTAACTTCTTTACAAATAGCCTATTGGTTTCCAGAAAAGTAGTAGGGACATTGGATAGGAAATTTAAGGCCTGACATTAGCCCAAATTCAGTGAAAAAGTAATTAATACAGATACCAGTTAGCTAGCTGGTCAAGTCTTGAGTGGTCAAAAGTCTTGCTCAGGTTTTTCTATAACATCTTAAGGAAAAACCTGAATGAACTTGTTGGCCAACCCCACGCTATCACATTGGGGGGCTGGGAGAAAAGTAAACAAAAAAGTGAGAGTAGTCTTTATAAGATAAGATTTTGAGACTTGGATAATAAGAGCAGGACGAAGATATGTAGGATTTGGGTAAAATGAATAGATTGTCCCAAATATCAACCAAAACAGAAACCTTATAGGTCTTGACTTATCTGGATAATACTGACTTTACTCTCTAACAAGATCTTGTGAGAAAATCCCCTTGGCACTATCAACATGCTACTCCATAGGAAGGACAAGCTTGAAGGGGGAAAAGAGTGGTAGTATTTCAGGGTCCCATTTAACAGATCCTGTTGCTGAGGTTTTAAGGTGAAACTAAATATAGCTCAAGTTGAATGGAGAAAATAAAATATTTTGTGTTAAAATTCCCTGAATCATGTTTTTATGCTTTTCAAAAACAGAAAATGGTAATAGTATATGTATTAATTGGTCAGTTTGAGTAACAATGAGATTATTTTGTAATTATAATTATTATTAATTATCTTGAAATATTTTCAAGTCAGCTTTAGACAAAGTATACTATATCTTATGAGAAAAGTGAGATCCAGCTGAATAACGTAAAAGATAGCTATGAAAACAAAGAGTAATAAGAATTAATTGTAAAATATTAAAAAAAATTCTACATTTGATGAAATGCAACAAAACTTTTATTTTTCCTTTGAACTTAGAAAAAGAAAAGGAGGTCGACTCTCACCATTTCTATTCAACATTGTACTGCAGATTAAAATTGGCTCTTTAAAGGGATGAAAATAAATAAAAGAAATACATATTAAAAAGGAAAAAGTAACTTTTTCCTAGGTGGCATATATTTATATGTAGCAAGTGAAAAATGATCTACCAAAAGCAATCATAAACAATAAGTTGATTTAACAAATTCACTGGATATAATTTCATATATAAAACTTTATTTCTATGTACTAGCAACCAATATTAAATGACAAAATTAAAATATCACTTACAGTAATGCTGCAATTAAAAGTTGTAAGAAAAAAAGATATAATGAAAGATGGTCAAACTTCAATGCCTAAAGAAATAACTTAAGAATTGGTCAAATAATGAACAAAGACAAATAACTGGAAATATTTGACTATGTCCTTTGATTGAAAGATTCAAAATTAAGATAACAATTTTTCAAAATTTTTCTAAAAATTTACTGTAATTCCAATCTAAGTCTCAGCAGACTTTGAGAAAGGCATTCTTATTCACTACCAGCTATAGAGATATAGTATAGAATATAGTAACTAGGAAAATATGGATTCCAGTACAAGAAAAGGAAAATCACTCAGACTGAGTCCTTTCTCCCCATCCCAGAAAAAGACCAACACAAATGATTTTTAACAAAAACTTCACTTAAAAATTATGGGGGTACTTTTTCTCTATAAATGGTGCTGAATCACACTTATTAACATGAAAAACTGAACTGTTCCTCTTTGTTCAGTTCAGTTCAGTTCAGTCCAGTCACTCAGTCGTGTCCGACTCTTTGTGATCCCATGAATCGCGGCACACCAGGCCTCCCTGTCCATCACCAATTCCTGGAGTTCATTCAAACTCAGGTCCATCGAGTCAGTGATGTCATCCAGCCATCTTGTCCTCTGTCACCCCCTTTTACCTCCTGCCCGCAATCCCTCCCAGCATCACAGTCTTTTTCCAATGAGTCAACTCTTCACATGAGGTGGCCAAAGTACTGGAGTTTCAGCTTTAGCATCAGTCCTTCCAAAGAACACCCAGGGCTGATCTCCTTTAGAATGGACTGGTTAGATCTCCTTGCAGTCCAAGGGATTCTCAAGAGACTTTTCCAACACCACAGTTCAAAAGCATCAATTCTTCGGCACTCAGCTTTCTTCACAGTTCAACACTCACATCCATACATGACCACTGGAAAAACCATAGCCTTAACTAGAGAGACCGTTGTTTGCAAAGTAATATCTCTGCTTTTCAATATGCTATCTAGGTTGGTCATAACTTTTCTTCCAAGGAGTAAGCGTCTTTTAATTTCATGCCTGCAGCCACCACTTAGCTCATATTATACTAAAAACTCTGAATACCAAAATGTGAAATCTAAGACAAACAAGTTTACAGAAAAACACACAAGGGAAAATCTTCATAACCCTGGAGTAGGCAAGAATCCCTTAAAAATAACACAAAATATACAAATATAAAATAGCAAGAGAAAAATGAATAAAATTTGCTTTTTCATATTAAAAGAAGAAGTTTAGCTATCAATAAACAACACTAATTGAGTAGTCAAGCTACAGACAAGAAGAAGAAGATACATGTTGTGGATGAATATGTGGACAGAGGCACAGATATATAGAGACATAAGTATGGCACATATTGTATATAAATGATAAAGAACACATAGGTGGCTTACATATAAAGTTAATAAAAGCAATAATAAGTTACTCAGACTTTCAGAGAAATAAAAAATAAACAGAAACTTATTAAACAGGAAAGAGATTGAATGGACTAGAGACTACCCAAATAACAAGTATAATATAAACCACATATAATATTTATAAATCACTATTTTTCAGGAAGTTGAGTTTAGTCACTCGGTCATGTCCAACTCCTGCGATTCCATGGACTGTAATAAGTCAGGTTTCCCTGTCCATCTCCAGCTCCCAGAACTTGCTCAAACTCACGTCCATTGAGTCAGTGATACCATCCAAACATCTTATCCTCTGTTGTCCCCTTCTGCTTCTACCTTCAATCTTTTCCAGCATCAGAGTCTTTTCTAATGAGTCAGTTTTCATCAGGTGGCCCTAAGTATTTAAAGTTTCAGCTTCAGCACCAATTCTTCCAATGACCAGTCAGGACTGATTTCAGCTTGTGCTTCATCCAGCCTAGCATTTCACATGTACTCTGCATAGAAAAATAAACAGGAAGACATATATACAGCCTTGATGTACTCTTTTCCTGACTTGGAACCAGATGCAAGGAAAATATATTTATACAATCTTTTATGTAGCCATCTTTCTCACAGGTCTTTATTTCATTGTGTAGATTCAAGTTCTTGCCTAGTATTCTTCCATTTCAGCCATAACAACTCTTTCTAGTATTTCTCATAGTACTTTGTACACAATTTTAAAGACTGAGGGAATAAGGAGAAGAGGGCTACAGAGAATGAGATTGTTAGATGGCATCACTGACTCAATGGACGTGAACTTGAGCATACTCTGGGAGATAGTAGAGGACAAGGAAGCCTGGTGTGCTGCAGTTCATGGGGTTGCAAAGAGTCAGACAGTACTAACTGACTGAAGAGCAACAACATAGTGAAGGGATGGTCTGCTAGCTATTCATTTTCTCAGTTTTATTTATCTGAACTTGTCTTTATTTCTTATTCATTTTGAAAAATAGTTTTGCTGGATGTTGAATTTTTTGATATATGCTCTTTTCCTAGTAGCGGTATTAGTACATCATTCTACTCCTTTCTGTACTCCATGGCTTCTGACAATACATCTTCTGAAAATCTTATACAGGATCCCTTTCATATGATGAATCGCTTCTCTCTTACTGTTCACATGATTTTTATTCTTCTTTGTCTTTCAATAGTTTGTTATGCTTCAAAAATTTGTTATGTTTCTTTGATTGTATTGTATTTGGAGGTTTCCGGTCTGGTGCTAGTGGTGAAGAACTTGCCTGCCAATGCTGGAAACATAAGAGATGGAGCATTTGACCCCCAGGTCAGGAAGATCCCCTGGAAGAAAGCTCGACAAATCACTCCAATATTATTGCCTGGAGAATCCCAAGAAGAGAGGAGCCTTGTGGGCTACAGTCCACGGGGTTGCAAAGACTCAGATATGATTGAAGCAACTTAGCACAGCACGGCATACATTGTACCTGGAATTCATTGAGATTCATTGTGTGTGGTTTAATAGTGTGCTGTTTTCTGGTTTTGCAGTCATTAGTTCCTCAGATATCATTGTTGCCCCTTTCTCTTCCATCCTCTGAACCTCCAGTTGTGCGTATGTTGATACGTTAATAGAGGCCTGCAATCTCTGAGGCTCTGTTCATTTTTCTTCATTCATTTTATTTTCTGCCCTTAAGATGGGATAACTTCAGTTATCCTATAGTCCACTGCTTCTTTCTGGTGCTTTTCCAGACTTGAAGTGGAACCACACTAGTACATTTTTAATTTAATTTATTGGACTTTTCACCTCCAGAAATGCACTTTGTTCCTTTTTGCTATTATAATTTAAGTCATCTTATTCATGCTATCTTCAGTTACATATTATTCTCATATCTTCTTTTAGTTCTTGAAATATAGCTACTTTGGATCTTTGAGCATTTTAAAAATAGCTGATTTAAAGTCTTTATGTTGGAAGTCTAATATCTGAGTTTCTGTAGTTATGGTATATATATAGATATTTATATTTATTTATTTTATTATTCATACATATAATATACATACATGCATTTTATTTCTTATTTTTATTTACCAATTACTGAAAGACATGCCTTAAAGTATCCTATCATGATATTGAATTCATGTGTTTCTATTTGTAGTTCTATCAACAATTATTTTGTTTGTGATTGTGAAACACTGTTATTAACTCTATACAAGTTTTAAATTACAATTGTTGCCTAGTAAATTCAATATTATTGCCATGTGGAGGTTTAATTTCTATGTAATTTTTTTTTTTGTATGAGAAAATATTTTGTGAATTATGAATATGAAAAATAATGGCCAAATACTAGAAATATATAAATATGTATGAGTAGTTTCCATGCATATGTTAATATGTATAAATTTATTTCTACATTAGTATTATTATTATGCCCATTTTTAAGTAATTTGAAAAAATTAAACAGTTCACAAAGGATAGGCTATAATTCTTGGCAGTCTAGTTAGAGTTTTTGTTCATTTTCTGTTTGTTTCTGTATAGCATTTGTTTTATGTACATGGTAGTTTATCATTTTTCTTTTTAGCACTCCTATGATTACAAAGTGTCATTTACAAATAATATCTGCCAGAACTTTATAAGCTTCTCTATCAACATCTGCTTCAATAAGAGTGCTTTCATAATTTACCACTCTGGTATTAGTAATCCATCCCTTATGGATTTTTATTTGCTTCTAGTTTATTATTTTTTTTTGTAGTTTATGCACCTGCAACTATTGCATAAAAAGAGTTTTTCCAGACTTTTATAGGTAAAACTTTGATTTTTCTTTAAGATAGTCATGTTTGGAATTAAATAACAATAATTAAGCAAAAACAACCTGTTTATTTAAAAAAAGAAAAAAAAAGGAAAGTAGTGATTGCACTTCAATAACTGTTGGGGTCCAGCCACAGCAGGATCCAGGGATACCCTCTGGAAAGACGGCATTGGCATCAGGAAAGAGAGAGAGAAAAAAAAATGACATGAGGAGACCAAGCTTCAGTGAGCGAGGCCCATATCTTTATTTTCAAAAGAAACTTTTATACCTAGACTTGTACATAGAGGGAAATGAAAGATGCAATGTCATGCAGAGTCAGCCCAAACATTACATCTGTTTTTGTCTTTATTGAAACCAGGATTTTTTCTGAATACCTTTCCCATAAACAATGTTGTGTACATTATCTTCTGGCCATGGAGGCCTGTGGACATTGTATGATCCTCTTTTGATAAAGCCTGCTCAATTAGAAAACTTATTTCCCTTGTAGTGTTTTTTTCTTTATATTTCTAGTCTATGTCAGACTCAGAAAGTGCTAAACAGAGTTACATTTTCATGGAGCAAATGTGAAATGAGTTACAACAAAAAAGAACCAATGAGCTCGAAAGTCTGATGTGGTTAATTCCAAGGCTACTGCTTGCTTTTCTTACATTCCAACTATGTTGACTAATGCATTCCAAGGTGCACAGTGGATAAGGGATATGGGCACTTGGCAGCAAGCATTGGCTCAACAGTGAAATCCTACACCACACTACTCTAATAGTTTTAACTCTTTGAAAGGTTCTATATTTTTAGAATGCTTTAGGCTTCCCATGTCTCTCACAGTTGGGAGACTGTGAACAATCACATGCATAGCTGCAAAAGTCTGGATAAACTTTCCAAAAGCTAGAATGCCAACAGAGGGGATTTGAATTGAAATATTCCTTTCATGCTCAAGAGACGTATCAACTAGAGCCCTAAGTTGATTTTCTCCAGAGAAAGAGAAAGACAGACAGATTCTGGTTTGGGGGTAGATGCTCTAGCAGGTCCAGAGGGTCCCTCGAATCCTGCTCTGCCTTGCTTGTCAGGTCTCTTCCACATGAGCTTGTCATGGGTGGGACCTCCCGTGCTGGCTCCCAGCAAATAACTATAAACATTTAAGAGTTGTATTAACAATTTAATCAAAGGCTTATACCGAGAAACAGCGGTAAAACTTTTTTTATTTCTTCTACTTCTTTATTTCAGAGTTCAAATTCGCCGTCTACATCTTCTCTCTCTCTTTTTAGTCTCTTGGTATCTATTTCCAATACAAGATCATTTGGATCTATTTTCTTTTTCCACTCACTGCCACTAATCATCTGATTCTGCCATAATGACTACAACAACCTCTTAATTTGCATCTCTGCATCATATTTTACCAAGTTCCCACATTCCCTCTCTATATTGAGAATAGGACAACTTTACAGCTAATATATGGCACTATCTCTCCCAATTTAAATCTGTCTGCCTGCAAGATAATGAATGTATTTTATCTGAACTGAGAGTATCCTCATAATCTTATTGTTTTACTCCTCACCAAATCGTAGCCCTTTCATCTTATTGTTTTCCATAAATGTTGGCCTTTGCTTATTCTGCCAAGCCCTTCAACAGCATTTCTCACTGGCATTTGGATGTATTATCCATATTGGCTGGAATTCTCTTGAAGAGGCCCTTCACAAAGCTGGCTCATTACCTTCCTACAGATCTCTGCTCACATATTATCTTCTCAGTGTGCTCTTTCCTGACTAAACACACATAATCCATTCCAATGTTCTATTTTCTATTAAAGTATCACGTATTTTCTTTTTCCATACAAACCTTTGTTATTTTCCAATCACTTATTTGCTTATGTTTTGTTTTCTTTTACTTTCATGTATACTCTATACTTGACAAGAATAGAAATAATGCTAATTTCTGGTATTCCTTTGTACATGGCACTATGCAGAATGCTTACTCACATGCATCCCAGGTGAAGTATGTGGGAGCTGAATGCAATACACTTCCTGATGATCCCTTTAATGACATGATAATCTCCTATTATTTGTGGGAAACAAAATTTAAGTTCAAATTTGGCTCTTATTTATAAGGTGCTTGACCTTAAGATATCAAGGCTTCAGTTTTCCTTTATGAAGTACATATAATAATTCATAAATGGTTATTATCATTGTAAGAAATTATGTAAAATATTCTTCACATTAAAATACGTTCATAAAATTATATTATTATTGACTACTCTTTTATTATTGAATTGGTATACTCCATAGTAAGAAGTCAATTCCTGGGTATTGTTACATTCATATTGTATTAGTCAAGATTTTCAGTTGCAGATGTTAGAAACTCAACAGAAACTGAAACAAAGATGTCAGTTACCAGTCCTCAGCTCCCTAAGGTTGACTATGTCCCTAAGGACAGCACAAATAGTGTCATCCATCTTTCTGATTAGGGCAATTTCTTTGAATATTCAGTAAGCAGAAAGTACATTCAGCCCTTTCACAAAAGTGTACCAAACGAGGTCACATCCAGGTATTGAAACATAAAGTACTCTCATTGAATTTCTTATCTATGAGCCAGTATGTATAGTCATATCCACATCTACTCTATTGCATTAAGAATATTTTGCAATTTGTCCAACCAAGAGAAAGGAAAAAATACCTTTAGCAAGTAAAATTTATTGGCTTATCTCTAGTTTTCCAATTTCATCTGCCTTCACAAACTGCTTGACTGCTGTAATTATGAACTTTTGACCATATATCAGTTCTTCATGGATTGGCTTGAATTGAATCTTTAGTATAATCTTTCTTCAAAATATATATGACAGCTCTAACAGAGATGAACATGCAGAATACCATATCCCTATGATCTTCATTTATCTATACCCTTATTTCAACCATAATATAACTTTACAACATGGACTAGAAAAAGAGTTTGTTACCTTCGCAACATAATCAAACCAAATAATTCCCAAATAGCAGATTCCAAGATGATAATAGATGACAACTAGGTGAGTTCCAGGTACACATTTACTTCTGTAGTGAGCCTTTTTCAATATTCTGCAATTTATTGACTCACTGAAGAATTTAAATATGATCTCCATTTATTATCCAAAGGTGGAAAAGCAATAGATTGTGGAGGAAAGGAAGTAACACAACAAGTTCCATATTTAATGGCATACACCAGTTTCTTTGGGCTAGGTTCACTAAGGTTTCTCTTCCTATGTGTTGAATGGCCTCATAGTAGATTTCTCAGTATGGATAGTTGAGAAATCTTGTCTATGCTGCCCCATGAGCTAATCTGAAATAAGCAGAAGGGTGGATTTCTCCACACTGAGCTATGCAGTGCTTTCTGTCTGCTGACTGAACATACTACTAATGGGGTGGGGCATTGGAGGATGATTTAAGAACTGAAATTTTATATCACCCATATACACGCATTCTTTTAGTAGTACATCTCTTGAAAACCACAGAAAGACTGTGGCCAACTTGATTTTGTTTATTTCGAAGTTGTAACCAAGGTAAAAGTGAGTGGAGTCACAAATCTTGAATTTGGACACCTACAATAAGATTTCTATCCCTTAGAAACAAGCCTACATGTGTTGTATGTGTCCCAAGCCCTAAGCCTAACATAGTTTATCTGACTATGGCTAAAACAATAAAGTACACTTAATATTTCTCCTACTTCAATAATGTAACCAGTTTGGGAATTAAATTTCACATTTATTTTGTTCATCCTTTGTCCCAGTCTTGTATACTTCTGTTTCCCTTCTTCATTAGTTTTTTTTTTTTTCAAAAAAATATACAGATTCATAGTTCTATAGGGATATAACTTACAAAAATCTTTGATAATTTTAGTTCTTTTATTTTAGGTAAAACATGTGCCATTTTTCCAAAACAGCATCGCATTATGTCCTTCTGTTCTTTAGAATGAGGAGTCTAAACAAAACAAAACAAAACTTGAAACTTCTTTAAACATCTCTGCAGATGAATAGAGATAACCAAGAGTTCAAGACTAATTTTACAACAAGCAATCTAAAATCTAAATATTTATGTTTTTGAATGCATAGTGTGAATTCTGACACAATATTTCACAGAAAAAAAAGACCTGCTAACTGGCCAACTCAAATTCATTTGGTCAGTTCTAAAATTTTAGATACATCATTTGTAACTTCCCACTTCTAAGTAACACTGTTACTTTTATTTAATTGAAATCAGAAAATATAAATTAACTTAAAAGACAATTTATTAATTTAAATAAATGTGAACATCGAGAGTAGAATACTTTAAGGCAAAGTGTTCCTAATTATGTTATAGCACTGTTTTATTGTTTGTCTCTCTTTCATAATAACTGCTGCTGCTGCTGCTAAGTCGCTTCAGATGTGTCCTACTCTGTGCTACCCCATAGATGGCAGCCCACCAGCCTCCCCGGTCCTTGGGATTCTCCAGGCAAGAACACCGAAGGGGTTGCGATTTCCTTCTCCAATGCATGAAAGTAAAAATGAAAGTGAAATCGCTCAGTTGTGTCCGACTCCTAGCGACCCCATGGCCTGTAGCCCACCAGGCTCCTCCAACTAGCTTGCTGCAAATCTAAATCCTCTAATGAAAAAGAATATTATGTTTTATTAAATGTCCACATGCCATAGAAAAATTCCAATTAGCTTTGTTTGGATCAAATTATTTTTCTTAAGTCATTCCTAAAGTAAGCATCAAGCTTTCTATTGAAAAATACCCTTGAATCTCTCTCCCTTTCTCATGCACACACACGTGTGTTGGTAATTTGATCTCTGGTTCCTCTGCCTTTTCTAAATCTAGCTTGTACATCTGGAAGTTCTTGGTTCAGGTACTGTTGAAGCCTAGCATGGAGAATTTTGAGCATTACTTTGCTAGCATGTGAATTAAGAGCAATTATGTGTAAGACCAGACACTATAGAACACTTAGAGGTAAGCATAGACAGAACACTCTTTGACATAAATACAGCAAGATCTTTTTTGACTTACTACTAGAGTAAGGAAAATTAAAAATAAAAATAAACAAATTGGACCTAACTAAACTTAAAATCTTTTGCATAGCAAAGGAAACCACAAACAAGACAAAAAGACAACCCAGAGTGGTAGAAAATATTTTCAAATGAAAAAACTGACAAAGGATAAATTTCCAAAATACACAAACAGCTCACTGCAGCACAATTAAAAACACAAAAACAACAGCCCTATCAAAAAAAGTCTGAAGACCTATATAATTATTTTTCAAAAAAATACATACAGATGGCTAACAAACAAATGAAAGATTCTCAACATCACTTATTATTAGAGAAATGCAAATGAAAACTACAATGAGGTATCATCTCACATTTGTCAGAATGACTATCATCAAAATATCTACAAACAATAAATTCTGGAGAAGATATGAAAAAAAAAGGAACCTTCTTACACTGTTAGTAAGAACATAAACTGATACATGCACCATGAAGAAGAGTATGGAGTTTCCATAAAAACTGAAAATAGAACTATTATATGACTCAGCAACCCATTCATGGGTATATAACCAGAAAAAAAGATTCAAAATTATACATACACCACAATGGTAATCGCAGCATTATTTGCAATAGCCAGGGCATGAAATCAGTTTAAATATCCATCAATAAAAGAATGGACAAAGTAGATATGGTACTTACATACAGGGCATATTACTTAGCCTTTATTGTTACTCATAAACAAAGAAAAAAATTGTGTCATTTGCAGAGACAGGATGAACTCAGAGACTGTCATTCAGAGTGAAATAGCTCACAAAGGAAAAATATCTATACATATATGTGGAATCTAGAAAAATGGTATCGATAATCTTATTTGTGAAGCAGAAATAGAGACACTGATGTAGAGAACAAATCTACACTACCAAGGGGAAATAGGGAGGTGGGATTAATGCAGAATTTATAATGGACACATTCATACTTCTATGTATAAAATAGATAACTAATGAGAAACCTATTGTGTAGCACTCAATGCTCTATGGTCACCTAAATGGGAAGGGAATCCAAAAGGGGTTATACATAAACAAGAGTACATGATGAGAAACACTGGGCTGGAAGAAGCAAAAATTGGAATCAAGATTGCTGGGAGAAATATCAACAACCTCAGATATGCAGACGACACCACCCTTATGGCAGAAAGTGAAAAAAAAAAAAAAGAAAGAAAGAAAGTGAAGAGGAACTAAAAGGCCTCTTGATGAAAGTGAAAGAGAATAGTGAAAAAGTTGCCTAAAGTGCAACATTCAGAAAACTAAGATCATGGCATCTTGTCCCATGACTTCATGGGAAATAGATGGGGAAACAGGGGAAACAGTGTCAGGCTTTATTTTTTTGGGCTCCAAAATCACTGCAGATGGTGATCACAGCCATGAAATTAAAAGACGCTTACTCCTTGGAAGGAAAGTTATGACCAACCTAGATAGTATATTCAAAAGCAGAGATATTACTTTGCCAACAAAGGTCCATATAGTCAAGGCTCTGGTTTTTCTAGTAGTCATGTATGGATGTGAGAGTTGGACTGTGAAGAAACCTGAGTGCCGAAGAATTGATGCTTTTGAACTGTGGTATTGGGGAAGACTCTTGAGAGCCCCTTGGACTGCAAGGAGATCCAACCAGTCCATTCTAAAGGAGATCTGCCCTGGGTGTCCTTTAGAAGGAATGATGTTAAAGCTGAAACTCCAGTAATTTGGCCACCTCATACAAAGAGTTGACTCATTGGAAAAGACTCTGATACTGAGAGGGATTAGGGGCAGGAGGAGAAGGGGGACGACAGAGGATGAGATAGCTGGATGGCTTCACTGACTTGATGGACGTTAGTTGCAGTGAACTCCGAGAGTTGGTGACGGACAGGGAGGCCTGATATAGTGCAATTCATGGAGTCGCAAAGAGTGAGACACGACTGAGTGACTGAAGTGAACTGAACTAATGGCTGATTCACTTTGCTGTAGAGAAACAACTGACACAGCAGTGTAAAGCAACTATATAATCCAATAAATAAATAAAAGATGGATTGTATACATTCAATGCAATAATACACAGTCATAAAAATAATAAAATAATGTCATCTGTAGCAACATGGATGAACCTAGAGATTGTCATACTGAGTGGAGTTAGAGAAGTACAAGTATCATATGATATTGGTTATATGTGAAATCTTTAAAAAACTGTACAAATTAACTTATTTGTAGAACATAAATAGAGTTATCAATGTAGAAAACTATATTATGGTTTCTGAGGGAAAAGAGGGGAGGAATATATGGGAGACTAGGATCAACATATGCACACTACTATGTATATTATATATATATATCATATATATAATTATATATATTTTTATAACATATATGTAAAACTGATAATTAATAGATAAGGATCTACTGTATATCAAAGAGAACACTACTCAGTACTCTGTTATGACCTATATGGGAAAAGAATCTAAAAAGCAGTGGATATATGTTCATGTATAACTGACTCAATTTGCTGTACCATAGAAAATAGTGCAGCATTGCCAATAATCTATACACAAATAAAAATTAAAAATTAAAGAAAATTATTTTTATTTCCCTATTCATGAAAACATTTTAACTTGAAACACAGAAAATTTAAAACAAAAGCAATTTGTCACTTAAACCCTTCTTACAATGTATAATAATTTTATTACTATTCCATTTTTTACTTCTGTTAGGAGTCAAATAATCTTTGAGCCTCTTCTTTAGTTACCTTTTTTAAGAAATTTTGTCACATGTCAAGCATTAGACACTAACTGGAAATATAGTTAAAATAGCAATACTTGAAAAAAGCATTTCCTTTCACAGCTATTTGACTCATGTTTGCTATATCAAGTGAATGCAGCAATATTATTTCCTACCTTTTAAATTCATTCACATTATTCATTTGTGAGTTCATTAATTATAGAAGGACATTATTTTACACCTCTTTTTAGGCCTCAGTGCAATTTGTTATGAATTCCATGTGATATAATCTAATTTCCAATTAGAGACAAAATTAAAATCACCTAAGAGGTTTATAATTTCTCTGAAAATGGTGAAGACAATCCAAAGCAATCATTAGAAGCAAGATCATTAATTAAAGTGATGGTCATATAATTTATATTAATCCTCATTCAGTAAGATATTGCATTTTTATCTTCAAGAATTTTAATTATAAATAATATTTGTATACATACCACAATAATGAAGCATTATTAGACACAAACACTATCATGAATTTTAAGTCCCAAATCACAATATGAATGCTTACATATCTTGTGTAGATGTGTTCATTAGCTAATCTAATGCCACTATATATATATATATATATATACACATATATGAACTAGTAAAGCACTGCATACATTCATATTAGTATACATATAGATATATAATATCTATATGTCATATAGATATACACATATAGTTTTTTATACTCATAACATATATATAACCACAAACACTGAATGTTGATATAAAATCAATACATCTTTATATTTGACATTTATCACATTAACCACCTCAACTGTATGAACCTATTTCATTCTTTACTCTAAATCCGTCCCATCTCCAGGCCCTTTGTTTAGTTTTCAATTATATTCCTGAAAAAAGACTAAGAAAATCATTTTCTGGGAAGCCTTTCTCACCATCCTGCTTTCATTACGGAAATTCTTTCAAGGTAATCTTAGTATCTCTCTATGTTTAAATATATCTGAATACAGGTATCTATTTTATACATCAGAAATATTATCCAACTGAAAACACTGTTTTGCATCACAATTTGCCTATCTTCTAAAGCAATGTTTCTCAAAGCTTAATTCTCATACCAAAAATCGTACACCTTGTTACATAGGAGGCAAAAATATAAAATGGAGAAAAGAAAATCTTTTAAAAAGTTGTTTTCAGAAAGCTGGACAGCTAAATCAATGATACTGGAACATTCTCTCACATCATCTGTGAAAATAGTCCTACATGTAAGAAGTAACACTATAAAAGACATAGAAGGGAACATAGACAACACATTCTTTAAAAAAACCATGGCAATATTTTCTTAGAGTCATCTCCCAAGGCAAAAGAAACAAAAACAAAAATAAATAAATAGGACTTAATGCTAATCAAACTTAAAAATTTTATTTATTTTATTTTTTACAGCAAAGGAAACCATCAACAAAACAGAAAGATAACCTATGAAATGGGAGAAAATATTTGTAAATGAATTGAGTTACAATGCACTAATATCAAAAATATACAAACAACTCATACAACTCAATATCAAAAAACAAAAAGCCCTATCCGGAAAAAAAAAAAAAAAAGAGAGAGAGAGAGAGAAGAGAGAGAGGGAGAAAAGATTGGGCAGAGGACTTAAATAGACATTGCTCCAAAGAATACATACAGATGGCAAATCAGCAAATGAAAAGTTGACCAAATTATTAATTACTAGGTCAATACTAATCAAAACTACAATAAGCTATCACCTCACATTAGTCAGAATGGCTATCATCAAAACATCTATGAATAATAAATGCTGGAGAAGGTGTGGAGAAAACTAAACCCTTCTACACTGTTGGTAAGAATGTAAACTGGTGTAGTCAATTAATTAAGTAGATAGTCTGTGTAAAGCAAAATGCCAAAAGAAAAAGGAAAAGATGAATAGTTGGAGCACAGGGGATTTTTAGGACACAACATACTCTTGCATGACTATACTGATAGGAATGTATCATTATGCATTTATTAAAAGCCACACATGTACTACAGCCAAGGATGACTTTAGATGATAATCTGTATTAATGTTATTTCATCAATTGTAATAAACGCATCATTCTGGTAGGGTTGTTGAGGTCATGGAATTGAAAATTGTATATGTATGGGGGAAGTTAGGGTATGGGAACTGTCTGATTTCTAATCAGTTTTGCTGTGAGCATAAAACTTTACATTAAAAACTCTATATATTAAAAAGGGAGCGATCTTAACTTTGATTGATGTTTATGTTTTTGTCCACAGCTATGCTTTAACAAACTAATTAATTTTGAATATTAGCAACTGCACTGAACTCATATATAAAATTCAATTCAATTCAATTTAGTAGCTCAGTTGTGTCCGACTCTTTGTAACCCCATGAATCGCAGCACACCAGGCCTCCCTGTTCATCACCAACTCCTGGAGTTTACTCAAATTCATGTCCATAAAGTCGGTGATGCCATACAGCCATTTCATCTTCAGTCGTCCCCTTCTCCTCCTGACCCCAGTCCATCCCAGCATCAGAGTCTTTTCTAATGAGTCAACTCTCCACATGAGGTGGCCAAAGTACTGAAGTCTCAGCTTCAGCATCATTCCTTCCCCAAAAATCCCAGGGCTGATCTTCTTTAGAATGGACTGGTTGGATCTCCTTCCAGTCCAAGGGCCTCTCAAGAGTCTTCTCCAATACCACAATTCAAAAGCATCAATTATTCAGTGCTTAGCTTTATTTTCAGTCCAACTCTCACATCCATACATGACTACTGGAAAAACCAGAGCCTTGACTAGACGGACTTTTGTTGGCAAAGTAATATCTCTACTTTTCAATATGCTATCTAGGTTGATCATAACTTTTCTTCCAAGGAATAAGCCTCTTTTAATTTCATGGCTGCAATCACCATCTGTGGTGATTTTGGAGCCCAAAAATTAAAGCCTGACCCTATTTCCACTGTTCCGTCATCTATTTGCCGTGAAGTGATGGAACTAGATGCCATGATCTTAGTTTTCTGAATGTTGAGCTTTAAGCCAAGCTTTCCCTTTCTTCTTTCACTTTCATCAACAGACTTTTTAGTTCCTCTTTACTTTCTGCCATAAGGGTGGTGTCATCTGCATATCTGAGGTTATCGAGATTTCCCCCAGCAATCTTGATTCCAGCTTGTGCTTCTTTCAACCCAGCGTTTCTCATGATGTACTCAGCACAGAAGTTAAAGAAGCTGGGTAACAATATACAGCCTTGACGTACTCCTTTTCCTATGTGGAACTAGTCTGTTGTTCCATGTCCAGTTCTAACTGTTGCTTCCTGACCTGCATATAGGTTTCTCAAGAGGCAGGTCAGGTGGTCTGGTATTCCTATCTCTTTCAGAATTGTCCACAGTTTATTGTGATCCACACAGTCAAAGGCTTTGGCATAGTCAATAAAGCAGAAGTAGAGGTTTTTCTGGAACTCTTGTGCTTTTCTGATGATCCAGCAATTGGATCTCTCATTCCTCTGCCTCTTCCAAAACCACCTTGAACATCTGGAAGTTCACAGTTCACATACTGCTGAAGTCTGGCTAGGAGAATTTTGAGTATTACTTTACTCGTGTGTGAGATGAGTGCAATTGTGGAGTAGTTTGAGCATTCTTTGGCATTGTCTTTCTTTGGGATTGGAATGAAAACTGACCTTTTCCCATCCCGTGGCCACTGCTGAGTTTTCCAAATTTGTTGGCATTTTGAGTTCAGCATTTTCACAGCATCACCTTTCAAGATTTGAACCAGCTCAACTGTAATTCCATCACCTCCACTAGCTTTGTTCATAGTGATGGTTTCTAACACCCACTTGACTTCACATTCCAGGATGTTTGGCTCTAGTGAGTGATGAGTGATCACACCATCATGATTATCTTGGCTTGAAGAATTTTGACAGAAAAGTGAGTCAGTTAAGCATATACATATAGCCACTCTTTCATAGGTTACTTTCTTACATGGGCAAATTTTAATACATAGAGTTCTCAGAACTCTACCCAGTACTTTGTATTTGTGTATGTAAGAAAGTAACCTATAAAACAGTGGAGATATATGTATGCTAAAATGACTCACTTTTCTGTACACCTCAAATTAACATAACATTATAAATCATCTGTAATCCAATATTAAATATTAAAGTTTACCATTTCCAATTTTGCAATACTTATATTATTCTAATTTTCTGACAGAATTTCAATTTCTCTGTATAGCTCACTCACTTCATCTTAACCATATCTGTCATACCTGTATAAGCTTTTCTAATTTACCAGAAAGTTTTTATTAGTGAGGAAACATGACAATACAGATTATTAAATAAAGACATTGCTTTTCTTGTTCAGTTGTTTGCTAAAATCAAACTAGTTTTAATGTCAGTACAATTCTCATCTCACAAATCTTAACTACATGAATTTATTTCGTATCTGGAATGCCATACCTGGTAATACAACACAGGTGACAGAGCAAAGCTTATAAGAGAGAACACAAAATAACTAAAATTCATAAAGCTTTTATCAGCAATTTCCCTAAGATTTTTAAGAGTTAGTTTTTGAAAAAAAAATTAGTTTACTTAATGATATAGATTCACATTTGTTTGAATCCCAAGCATAAAGTTTATTATCTGCATAACTCTGTATAATGTCTTTTAGAAGAATAAATCTGAGGTATTATGAAGACAACAACCATAATTTTCTTCTATGTGACACTTCAATTGTTTGTGCTCAATAAATGTTTGTTAAAAATAACATGTTAGCAGTCACAAAATATTTGCAGTGTTCAGTAGGAAAATTAGCCTGCTGTTATCCATTTACAAATACAGAATGATTTAACTGGGTGCTAAGATTAACACACTCATCGTGTAAAAATTATTTCTTATCCTTGGATAAACATAAAAGCTAATAATTTCCACAATCAAAAGCTAATTAGTACATAGTATTTCCGATCTATGTGTGCTTAACTATGTATATATAAATAAGAATAAAATTTAAATGAAAAATGTTTATTCTATTCTGTCAGTATTATTATTATAAGAACTGCCCATTTTCAAAACTCATCTCCATATTTCCCAGTTAAAATCATGATCAAGACATAATTTTTGGTATCACAACTGCTTGTGATAATGAGATGTCATCTCTTTCTCATTTTGCAGTTTATATTTTTAAAAATAATTGCTCAAAATTGCTATAATGTCAACAGTACTTTCTCAGTAAACAACTCCAAATGGCTTGTTGATAACAAAAGTGTTTTACAATTTATTTGTGAAACTCTTAGAATTGTTTTAACCCTTTCTCATTCAAGCTTCTCACATCTAGCAAGAGGAAGCTGACAGGGGCTATGTCTAGCTAGATTTGCATACAAAGTTCATCTTTACCAGAAAACCTGTCAATCTATAATTTTCTACCTGTAATTTTCTTTTCTTATTCTAACTCAGAAATATTAATTGAATGTCTAATTGTGCAAGCCATATGTTAAGCATTGATCATGTAAATATGAAGAAAATTTGTTCCTCCTCCAAGAATTCATAAACTAATGGAATAAAAGGTAAAGTTGCAAACTTTCCTGGTGGTCAAGTGGTTAAGATTCCATTTGCCACTTCAAGAGACACAAGTTTAATCCTTCAGTTCAGTTCAGTCACTGAGTTGTGTCTGACTCTTTGCAACCCCATAAATGCAGCATGCCAGGCCTCCCTGTTCATCACCATCTCTCGGAGTTCACTCAGACACAATCCATCGAGTCCGTGATGCCATCCAGCCATCTCATCCTCGGTCGTCCTCTTCTCCTGCTGCCCCCAAACCTTCCCAGCATCAGAGTCTTTTCCAATGAGTCAACTCTTCGCATGAGGTGGCCAAAGGACTGGAGTTTCAGCTTTAGCATTATTCCTTCCAAAGAAATCTCACGACTGATCACCTTCAGAATGGACTGGCTGGAACTCCTTGCAGTCCAAGGGACTCTCAAGAGTCTTCTCCAACACCACAGTTCAAAAGCATAAATTCTTCGGCACTCAGCCTTCTTCACAGTCCAAATCTCACATCCATACATGACAACAGGAAAAACCATAGCCTTGACTAGATGGACCTTAGTCGGCAAAGTAATCTCTCTGCATTTGAATATACTATCTAGGTTGGTCATAACTTTTCTTCCAAGGAGTAAGCGTCTTCTAATTTCAGGGCTGCAGTCATCATTTGCAGTGATTTTGGAACACAGAAAAATAAAGTTTCTCACTGTTTCCACTGTTTCTCCATCTATTTCCCATGAAGTGATGGGACCAGATGCCATGATCTTCGTTTTCTGAATGTTAAACTTTAAGCCATCTTTTTCACTCTCCTCTTTCACTTTCATCAAGAGGCTTTATAGTTCCTCTTCACTTTCTGCCATAAGGGTGGTGTCATCTGTGTATCTGAGGTTATTGATATTTCTCACGGCAATCTTGATTCCATCTTGTGTTTCTTCCAGTCCAGCATTTCTCATGATGTATTCTGCATAGAAGTTAAATAAGCAGGGTGACAATATACAGCCTTGACGTACTCTTTTTTCTATTTGGAACAAATCTGTTGTTCCATGTGCAGTTCTAACTGTTGCTTCCTCACCTGCATACAGCTTTCTCAAGAGGCAGATCAGGTGGTCTGATATTCCCCTCTCTTTCAGAATTTTCCACAGTTTATTGTGAACCACACAGTCAAAGACTTTGGCATAGTCAATAAAGCAGAAATAGATGTTTTTCTAGAACTCTCTTGCTTTTCTCATGATCCAGCGGATGTTGGCAATTTGATCTCTGGTTCCTCTGCCTTTTCTAAAGCCAGCTTGAACATCAGGGAGTTCACAGTTCATGTATTGCTGAAGCCTGACTTGGAGAATTTTGAGCATTACTTTACTAGCATGTGAGATGAGTGCAATTGTGCAGTAGTTTGAGCATCATTTGGCACTCTCTTTCTTTGGGATTGGAATGAAAACTGACCTTTTCCAGTCCTGTGGCCACTGCTGAGTTTTCCAAATTTGCTTGCATGTTGAGTGCAGCACTTTCACAGCATCATCTTTCAGGATTTGAAACAGCTCAACTGGAATTCCGTCACCTCCACTACCTTTGTTTGTAGTGATGCTTTCTAAGGCCCACTTGACTTCACATTCCAAGATGTCTGGCTCTAGATTAATGATCAAATCATCATGATTATCTAGGTCATGAAGATCTTTTTGTACAGCTCTTCCGTGTATTCTTGCCACCTCTTCTTAATATCTTCTGCTTCTGTTAGGTCCAGACCATTTCTGTCCTTTATCAAGCTCATCTTTGCATGAAATGTTCCCTTAGTATCTCTAATTTTCTTGAAGAGATCTCTAGTCTTTTCCATTCTTCTGTTTTCCTCTATTTCTATGCATTGATCGCTGAAGAAGGCTTTCTTATCTCTTCTTGCTATTCTTTGGAACTCTGCATTCAGATGCTTATATCTTTCCTTTTCTCATTTGCTTTTCACCTTTTTTTTCACAGCTATTTGTAAGGCCTCCCCAGACAGCCATTTTGCTTTTTGCATTTCTTTTCCATGGGGATGGTCTTGACATCTGTCTCCTGTACAATGTCACAAACTTCATTCCATAGTTCATCAGGCACTCTGTCTATCAGATCTAGGCCCTTAAATCTATTTCTCACTTCTACTGTATAATCATAAGGGATTGATTTAGGTCATACCTGAATGGTCTAGTGGTTTTCCCTACTTTCTTCAATTTGAGTCTGAATTTGGTAATAAGGAGTTCATGATCTGAGCCACAGTCAACTCCTGGTGTTGTTTTTGTTGACTGTATAGAGCTTCTCCCTCTTTGGATGCATAGAATATAATCAATCTGATTTCGGTGTTGACCATCTGGTGATGTCCACGTGTAGAGTCTTCTCTTGTGTTGTTGGAAGAGGGTGTTTGCTATGACCAGTGCATTTTCTTGGCAAAACTCTATTAGTCTTTGCCCTGCTTCATTCCACATTCAAAGGCCAAATTTGCCTGTTACTCCAGGTGTTTCTTGACTTTCTACTTTTGCCTTCCAGTCACCTATAATGAAAAGGACATCTTTTTTGATTGTTAGTTCTAAAAGGTCTTGTAGGTCTTCATAAAACCATTCAATGTCAGCTTCTTTGGCATTACTGGTTGGGGCATAGACTTGGAAAACTGTGATAGTCAATGGTTTGCCTTTGAAATGAACAGAGATAATTCTGTCGTTTCTGAGATTGCATCCAAGTATTGCATTTTGGACTCTTTTGTTGACCATGATGGCTACTCCATTTCTTCTGAGGAATTCCTGCCCACAGTAGTAGATATAATGGTCATCTGAGTTAAATTCTCCCATTCCAGTCCATTTTAGTTTGCCAATTCCTAGAATGTCAACGTGTTCACCCTTGCCATCTCTTGTTTGACCACTTCCAATTTGCCTTGATTCATGGACCTAATGTTCCAGGTTCCTATGCAATATTGCTCTTTACAGCATCGGATCTTGCTTCTATCACCAGTCACATGCACAAGTGGGTATTGTTTTTGCTTTGGTTCTATCCCTTTATTCTTTCTGGAGCTATTTCTCCACTGATCTCCAGTAGCATATTGGGCACCTAATGACCTGGAAGTTCCTCTTTTTGTATCCTATCATTTTGACTTTTCATACTGTTCATGGGGTTCTCAAGGCAAGAATACTGAAGTGGCTTGCCATTCCCTTCTCCAGTGGACCACGTTCTGTCAGCCCTCTCCCCATGACCCACCCATCTTGGGTTGCCATGTGGGCATGGCTTGGTTTCATTGAGTTAGAAAAGGCTGTGGTCCTAGTGTGATTAGATTGACTACTTTTCTGTGAGTATGGTTTCACTGTGTCTGCCCTCTGATGCCCTCTTGCAACACCTACCATCTTACTTGGTTTTCTCTTACCTTGGGCATGGGGTATCTCTTCACTGCTGCTCCAGCAAAGCACAGCCGCTGCTCTCTACCTTGGATGATGGGTATCTCCTTACTGTCGCTGTTCCTGACCTTCAGTGTGGCATAATTCCTCTAGACCCTCCTGAGCCTGCGCAGCCACCTCTCCTTTAATCCTTGGTCCGGGAGGATTTAACATGTCCCAGGTACCTAAGACCATGTGCCACAGTTACTGAACCCATGCACCTAGAGATTGTGCTCTACAACAAGAGAAGTCCACCCACCTCAAGGAAGAGTAACCCCTGCTCATGGCAACTAGAAAAAGCCTGCACACAGCAACAAAGACACAATGCAGCCAATAATAAGTAAATGGGAAATATATCTGCAAGACTAGTGGTAGAACAAGTAAAATACATAAGTAATAAAAGTAAATCACAACTAATAGCAGCCAAATGTCTAATATTGAGACCTCTCTTTAAGTATGCAAATTAAGCATGATAAGTACGATATCTAAGTAACCAAAGCAATCTAATGATTTTAAGCTTATATATGCAGACCTATGGCACCCACAAAACTTTCATGATTATTGTTTTGTACTCATTTCTCAAAATGTATTTTTGAATATATTGAAATGAACCTTTATATGTGTGTTTATATTCATGAATGTGTGCATTAGTGAACTCTTGCTGAAGGAGCACATTTGTTTTCTCATATTTATAAACTTTAGTTTTTGGAAGGAAGTCAATATAACAAAAATGACATAACTCTGACTTTTAAAAGTTTTCTCATTTCATTAATAAATGGTCATTATCAAATGAATTTTTTTTTAACTGATGATCCGTTGAAAAGACTGAGCAGAATCTGCTAAATGCTTGCAAATTCAAGTTCTCTCATTTTTTCTTCAATAAATCAAAATTATTGATACCTCAATTTTAAAAGTTAAAATAACATCAACCAAAAAGCAAAGACTGGCTGAATGGATACAAAAACAAGATCCCTATATATGCTGCCTACAAGAGACCCACCTCAAAACAACAGACACATACAGACTAACAGTGAAGGGCTGGAAAAAGATATTCCATGCAAATAAAGACCAAAAGAAAGCAGGAGTAGCAATACTCATATCCGATAAAATAGACTTTAAAACAAAGGCTGTGAAAAGGGACAAAGAAGGCCACTATATAATGATTAAAGGATCGATCCAAGAAGAAGATATAACAATTATAAATATATATGCACCCAACATAGGAGCACTGCAATATGTAAGACAATTGCAAACAAGCATGAAAGGGGAAATTAATAATAACACAATAATAGTGGGAGACTTTAATATCCCACTCACGCCTATGGACAGATCAACTAAACAGAAAATTAACAAAGAAACGCAAACGTTAAATGATACAATAGACTAGTTAGACGTAATTGATATCTATAGGACATTTCACCCCAAAACAATAAATTTCACCTTTTACTCAAGTGCACACGGAACCTTTTCCAGGATAGATCACATTCTGGGTCATAAATCTAACCTTGATGAATTCAAAAAAATCGAAATTATTCCAAGCATCTTCTCTGACCATAATGCACTAAGGTTAGATCCCAATTTTAGGAGAAAAACTATTAAAAACTCCAACATTTGGAGGCTGAACAACACCCTTCTGAATAATCAACAAATCACAGAAGAAATCAAAAAGAAATCAAAATATGCATCAAAATGAATGAAAATGAAAACACAACTACACAGAACCTTTGGGACACTTTAAAAGCAGTCCTAAGAGGAAAGTTCATAGCAATACAGGCATGACTCAAGAAACAAGAAAAAGTCAAATAAATAACCTAACTCTACACCTAAAGCAACTAGAAAAGGAAGAAATAGAGAACCCCAGAGTTAGTAGAAGGAAAGAAATCCTAAAAATTAAGGCAGAAATAAATGCAAAAGAAACAAAAAGAGACCATAGCAAAAATCAACAAAGCAAAAAGCTGGTTCTTTGAAAGGATAAATAAAATTGACAAACCATTAGCCAGACTCATCAAGAAACAAAGAGAAAAAAATCAAATCAACAAAATTAGAAATGAAAATGGAGAGATCACGACAGACGACACAGAAATACAAAGAATCATAAGAGACTACTATCAGCAATTATATGCCAATAAAATGGACAACTTGGAAGAAATGGACAAATTCTTAGAAAAGTACAACTTTCCAAAACTGAACCAGGAAGAAATAGAAAATCTTAACAGACCCATCACAAGCATGGAAATTGAAACTGTAATCAGAAATCTTCCAGCAAACAAAAGCCCAGGTCCAGACGGCTTCACAGCTGAATTCTACCAAAAATTTCGAGAAGAGCTAACACCTATCTTACTGAAGCTATTCCAGAAAATTGCAGAGGAAAATTTCGAGAAGAGCTAACACCTATCTTACTGAAGCTATTCCAGAAAATTGCAGAGGAAGGTAAACTTCCAAACTCATTCTATGAGGCCACCTTCACCCTAATACCAAAACCTGACAAAGACACCACAAAAAAGAAAACTACAGGCCAATATCACTGATGAACATAGATGCAAAAACCCTCAACAAAATCCTAGCAATGAGAATCCAGCAACACATTAAGAAGATCATACACCATGACCAAGTGGGCTTTATCCCAGGGTTGCAAGGATTCTTCAATATCCGCAAGTCAATCAATGTAATACATCACATTAACAAACTGAGAAATAAAAATCATATGATTATCTCAATAGATGCAGAAAAAGCCTTTGACAAAATTCAACATCCATTTATGATAAAAACTCTCCAGAAAGCAGGAATAGAAGAAACATACCTCAACATAATAAAAGCTATATATGACAAACCCACAGCTAACATTATCCTCAATGGTGAAAAATTGAAACCATTTCCCCTAAAGTCAGGAACAAGACAAGGGTGTCCACTCTCACCACTACTCTTCAACATCGTACTGGAAGTTTTGGCCACAGCAATCAGAGCAGAAAAAGAAATACAAGGAATCCAAATTGGAAAAGAAGAAGTAAAACTCTCACTGTTTGCAGATGACATGATCCTCTACATAGAAAATCCTAAAGACTCGACCAGAAAACTACTAGAGCAAATCAAGTAATATAGTAAAGTTGCAGGATATAAAATCAACACTCAGAAATCCCTTGCATTCCTATACACTAATAATGAGAAAGTAGAAAAAGAAGTTAAGGAAACAATTCCATTCACCATTGCAACGAAAAGAATAAAATACTTAGGGATATATTCCTACCTAAAGAAACTAAAGACCTGTATATCGAAAACTATAAAACACTGATGAAAGAAATCAAAGAGGACACTAATAGATGGAGAAATATACCATGCTCATGGGTTGGAAGAATCAATATAGTGAAAATGAGTATACTACCCAAAGCAATCTACAGATTCAATGCAATTCCCATCAAGCTACCAGCAGTATTTTTCTCAGAACTAGATCAAATAATCTCAAGATTTGTATGGAAATACAAAAAACCTCAAATAGCCAAAGCAATCTTGAGAAAGAAGAATGGAACTGGAGGAATCAACTTGCCTGACTTCAGGCTCTACTACAAAGCCACAGTCATTAAGACAGTATGGTACTGGCACAAAGACAGAAATATAGATCAATGGAACAAAATAGAAAGCCCTGAGATTAACCCACACACCTATGGACACCTTATCTTCGACAAAGAAGGCAAGAATATACAATGGAGTAAAGACAGTCTCTTTAACAGGTGGTGCTGGGAAAACTGGTCAACCACTTGTAAAAGAATGAAACTAGACCCCTTTCTAACACCATACACAAAAATAAACTCAAAATGGATTAAAGATCTAAATGTAAGATCAGAAACTATAAAACTCCTAAAGGAGAACATAGGCAAAACACTCTCCGACATAAATCACAGCAGGATCCTCTATGATCCAACTCCCAGTA
This sequence comes from Nanger dama, assembly GCA_917880005.1. Classification (NCBI taxonomy): domain Eukaryota; kingdom Metazoa; phylum Chordata; class Mammalia; order Artiodactyla; family Bovidae; genus Nanger; species Nanger dama. The sequence continues at coordinate 12,403,270 of CAKJTW010000014.1, forward strand.
TACTGGAAATAAAAGCAAAGATAAACAAATGGGATCTAATTAAAATTAAAAGCTTCTGCACAACAAAGGAAACTATAAGCAAGGTGAAAAGACAGCCTTCTGAATGGGAGAAAACAATAGCAAATGAAACAACTGACAAACAATTAATCTCAAGGATATACAAGCAACTTATGGAGCTCAACTCCAGAAAAATAAATGTTCCAATAAAAAAAAAAAATGGGCCAAAGAACAAAATAGGCATTTCTCCAAAGAAGACATACGGATGGTTAACAAACACATGAAAAGATGTTCAACATCACTCATTATCAGTGAAATGCAAATCAAGACCACAATGAGGTACCATTTCACACCAGTCAGAATGGCTGTGATCCAGAAGTCTACAAGCAATAAATGCTGGAGAGGATGTGGAGAAAAGGGAACCCTCTTACACTGCTGGTGGGAATGCAAACTAGTACAACCATTATGGAAAATAGTGTGGAGATTCCTTAAAAAATTACAAATAGAACTGCCTTATGATCCAGCAATCCCACTGCTGGGCATACACACTGAGGAAACCAGAATTGAAAGAGACATATGTACCCCAATGTTCATTGCAGCGCTGTTTATAATAGCCAGGAAATGGAAGCAACCTAGATGTCCATTAGCAGATGATTGGATAAGAAAGCTGTGGTACATATACACAATGGAGTACTAGTCAGCCCTTAAAAAGAATAAATTTGACTCAGTTCTAATGAGATGGATGAAATTGGAACCGATTATACAGAGTGAAGTAAGCCAGAAAGAAAAACACCAATACAGTATACTGACACATATATATGGAATTTAGAAGATAGTAATGATGACTCTATATGTGAGACAACAAAAGAGACACAGAGGTATAGAATGGACTTTTGGACTCTGATGGTGAGGGAAAGGGTGGGATGATTTGGGAGAATGGCATTGAAACATGTATACTTTCTTGTAAGAAATGAAGCGCCAATGTATGTTCAATGTAGGATGCAGGATGCATGGGACGGGTGCACAGGATGATTCAGGTAGAGCATGTGGGGTGGGAGGTGGGAGAGGGCTTCGGCATTGGGAGATTGTGTTCACCTATGGCTAATTCATGTCAATGTATGGCAAAACAAATACAGTATTGTAATTAAAAAAATAAATTAATTAAATAAAAAATAAAGTGAAATACATCAAAAAAATAAAATAAAATTCAAGCCCAACTTAAATTTTATAGTATTTTGATGGCTAAAATATCCTATGTTTAAAGGCTTTAGAATTTCTATAGATAGCCCATCTGACAAATAATTTACTTAATATTAACATAAGATATATTTAATATTAACTGAACATATAGCATAATCAGTTACTAAAAACAAGTGTTTTTCACTTGTTTTTCACAAGTCATTTTTCACTCTGTCCCTCTACATTATTCTTGCACCATATACCTTAAATAGTAAGGTGAACAATACAGGAAAGACATACAAACCACCAGAACACTGAAAATGTATGACCTCCATATTCACTCAGTTTTCCAATGCCTTTTAACATGTTCCAAATGTCCCTAATTAGTCTTCTGGTCTGCTCATCAAAATTTCTCTTCTAAAATATCTCTGTTCTCTTTGAACTCTCTGTCCTACCATTATGCCCACTTAATTTTATCAATGGTCTCACTTGCAAATTTATAAAAAAGTAATATCTGAAACACATATCCAGAGAGGTCTCTCCCCTTTTTAAAGCCAACTATGTATCTAAAATGGCTGAATTTTCAAACATTACCTGGCTGATTTAATGAGATTCATGTTTCAAGAGTTCAGCAACCATGGAGGCATTATCTAGCTTTCCTGCTATTCTCTGATAGACTTTCATGAATGTAAGAGTTTTCCTACTTTCTGGGCCTCATGTCTTGAAGACTGAAAAAGAATCAAAATTAATCTTGAGTAATTAGGGTTTTGGTCTCAAATTTAGTTTTCCATTTTCTGTTTTTATTTCTTATATTGTTACCTACAACACTTTTTTTTTAATCCCACATAGAGGAAATAATAAAGAGACAAAATGGATTCTGAGTGACATCACGTTAGGTTCTTTCTTGAAGTCAGCTACCAGTTTACAGTAGTAAAATGGATTTGCCCAGGTCTCAGGTAGTAACCCATTAGGTTTTGTTTTGTTACAAATGCATACCAGTCCATGAGGACCACCAGTGATCTATTTTTGTAATGCTTTGACACTTCTTACTTATTAAGAATGATGTAGTGACAAGCAATAAAATCTGAACTACTGATACCACGTGAATATTTAAAACAACAACAAAAAGATAGTACATTTAATATTTAAAACAAAAAAAGTAGTATATTTTACTTTAAGATATACAAAATTACAGCCTCCTTCATATGTACAAAATCACAAACAAAAGTCCTTTCTTAGTTCTATTTCAATTATTATTTCTGTGAAAGCTCTACTACAAAACTAGTTCCTTCAAAAGGTCTATGAACATTAATTTAGGGGATAAAGGAGCCTTTTTTCCCCTAAGAATGATGTGAGAGCCAGTTTTAGATTTCCGGATCATCTAACTGTAAAGTTTTTCATCAAAAATATCATCTAACAATTGAGTATTAAGACCCAGAAAATAACTAATTCATTACAAGGAAAGAAAGAAAGAAACAAGCAAACAAAAACACAAACACTGTTACCAAGGGGAGACCAAAACACCCATTAGAAAACGTGTAAAATATCACCAGTTGCATTGCATATTTTAATCCTTTTGTTAGGTAGGTAGAATAGGGAAATGGAGTCCAAAATGGCAATGGCTAAAAAACAAGGAAGGTCAAAGGAAGGTCCGAGGACCAGAGTGAAGACTTCAGGTAGAACAAACAGCACTCTTGGCTAAGCCCAATTTGCATAGGGCGGGCCCAGGTGGAAGAAAACATATAAAAGGAAGAGTCAAAGCACTCTCTGCCTCTCTCTCTTCCTCTCCCACGTGCATGCGCTCTCTCTCTCTCTCTCTCTCTCTCTTTCTTTCTCTCTCTCCCATTTTCCTGCTATCTTCTAAATAAAATAGAGCTGTAACACTGATTTGCCTAAGAGCTGTAACATGGTTTGTCCAAGACTTGAGAGCTGTGACGCTCCGAGGGCTCTAATGTCGGTTGCTCCAAATCTTTGTTGTAACGACACAAAGAACCAGGGAACATACACTCGCGTGACACTTTCATGAGCAAATTTGAGCCAGATATTGTTTTCAAATCAGGAGAGCTTAAGGAGTCAAAAGAAAAAAAAAATTAGTTGTTGATAAGTCGCTCAGTCATGTCTGACTCTGTGACTCCATGGACTGCAGCACACCAGGCTTTCCTGTCCATCACCATCTTCCATAACTTGCTTAAGCTCCTGTCCTTTGAGTCGGTGATGCTATCCACCCATCTCATCCTCTGTCCTCCCTCTCTCCTTCTGCATTCAATCTTGCCCAGCATCAGGGTATTTTCCAGTGGGTCGGCTACTCTCAACAAGTGGCCAAAGTATTGGAGCTTCAGCCTCAGCAGCAGTCTTTCCTCTGAGTATTCAGGGTGATTTACTTTTGGATTGACTGGTTTTGTCTCCTTGCAGCTGAAGGGACTCTCAAGAGTCTTGTCTGACAACACAGTTAGAAATCATCAGTTCTTTGGTACTCAAATTTCTTTATGTTTCAACTCTTACTTCCATATATGACTACTAGAAAAGCCATAGCTTTGACTATAAGGAACTGAGAGGGCAATAAGCAGGAAGGCCAGGGGTCTCCAAACGAAGACAAAGGCTACAAGTGTCAGACAATTTTCCCTCTCTCTTAAGCAGCAAGAGGAAACAAACAAGTGTTAGATTTTTCCCCCTCTCTATACAAATTTAAAAAGAGGTTTCTTTTCAAATTCTATGTTGCCTTAAGAACACCTGGCTCCACCTGAACTTAACTTTTCCCAAACATTGAGCTAACCAATGCATTTTTCTTATGGAAATGTTTGTTTTAAGGTAAATGTTAACGAACTTTGGGTTTACCTTAGACTTTGTCTTCAAGTAGGTTCCACCTAAGACTCAGAACTGACTTGACAAACCAGTATATTTTACTGATACATTGTTCTCCTAATCTATGTTAATGAAACTCTATGGAAACCTTTCTTCAAGATTCATGTCAATCATTGTATGGCCCAAAATGACTCACCTAGACTCACCTAGTGCCAATATTATCTCAAAATGCACTTTGTGGGTGAAGTTCAGTTCAGTTCAGTTGCTCAGTCATGTCCAATTCTTCGTAATCCCATGAATAGCAGCACGCCAGGCCTCCCTGTCCATCACCATCTCTCGAAGTTCACACAGACTCATGTCCATCGAGTCCGTGATGCCATCCAGCCATCTCATCCTCTGTCGTCCCCTTCTCCTCCTGATCCCAATCCTTCCCAGCATTAGAGTCTTTTCCAATGAGTCAACTCTTCACATGAGGTGGCCAAAGTACTGGAGTTTCAGCTTTAGCATCATTTCTTCCAAAAAAAATCCCAGGGAGGATCTCCTTCAGAATGGACTGGTTGGATCTCCTTGCAGTCCAAGGGACTCTCGAGAGTCTTCTCCAACACCACAGTTCAAAAGCACCAATTCTTTGGCGCTCAGCCTTCTTCACAGTCCAACACTCACATCCATACATGACCACTGCAAAAACCATAGCCTTGACTAGAGGACCTTAGTCAACAAAGTAATGTCTCTACTTTTGAATATACTATCTAGGTTGGTCATAATTTTGCTTCTAAGGAGTAAGCGTCTTTTAATTTCATGGCTGCAGTTACCTTCTACTGCCCCCAAAATAAAGTCTGATGCTATTTCCCCATCTGTTTCCCATGAAGTGATGGGACCGGATGTCATGATCTTCGTTTTCTGAATGTTGACCTTTAAGCCAACTTATATATATATATATTAGAGCTTTTAAGGGTATTACTCTGCTTTATGACCTTACTTGGAAAGATGTGATGTATATCCTGGAACAAATGCTAACACCCAACTCAAAAACTCACGTTTTGGGGATAGTGGTTGCCTATGGAGATGAATGACTTGATAATGAATCAGTAGGGAACAGGGAGGATGAGATAGCCATCCTTTCCACTGGGAATCAGGTTGTCCCAAGTATAGAACCAGACTGAGACTATAATACAGCTAAAGGAAGATGGGATCAGAGTCATTTTGTCAGATATATTCTTGAAGGATTCAGGCAAGTGTGTGCTAAGACTTTAAACTATGGCAAACTGGCAAGCATAGAACAGGAAGAGAAGGAAGTTCCTGGTAAATTCCTAGACAGATTAAGAGAAAGTGAAAGTGAATTTGCTCAGTCATGTCCGACTCTTTGCGACCCCATGAACTGGGACCTACCAGGCTCCTCTGTCTATGGGATTTTCCAGGCAAGAGCACAGGACTGGGTTGCCATTTCCTTCTCCAGGGTATCTTCCCAACCCTGGCCTCCAGAATTGTAGGCAGATGTTTTACTATCCGAGCCACCAGGGAAAAGCCCTTCACAAAATTCACTGAAAGTGAAGAGGGAAGAGTCATCTTAAAAGATAGATTTCTCACTCAGTTGGCTTCAGCTATCTGTCATAAGCTATACCAAATCTGTCTTTAGATAGTCTGTTGCAACTGGCTCAGACAGTCTATTATGGTAGGGAATGTGAGGAAAAGAAAGAAAGCAAAGAAAGACAAAGGAACAGGCAAAACCCCTTGTAATGGCTGTCAGAACTATTCTTAAATAGCCTGAGAAAAATGCCCAGAGGGACTCAGGTGAAAAGGGATGGGCTTGCTATTACTGTGGAAAGGAGGAGCACTTCAAGCAGGATTTCTCTCAGCATCTAAGCCACCCCTGGCTCCATGTCCAGTCTGCAAGGGACCGCACTGAAGAGAGACTACCCACAGAGGTGTAAGTTTCATGAGTAGGACTCTTAGGACAATCAGGACTAGAGGTGCCTGGGGGTCCCCACACAAGCTCCCATCCTAATTACACCTGAGGATCCCTGGACATCAATAACTGTGGGTGGGGGCAGTCATTGATTTCCTTTTTAGACACTGGGGCAATTTACTCTGTGCTTACTGATCCCCCTGACCTACTTTCTTTCCAATCTGCTTCCCTAATGAGACTGTCTGGATGAGTCAAACAGTATTATTTCAGTTGTTCTTTAAGCTGCAACTGTGAATCTGTGCTAGTTTCACATGAGTTTCTAATCATGCCAGAGTCTCCTGCATTCCTTTTGGGGAGGGATATACTGACCAAGGTCCATACCTCTGTTTTCATGAATATGGAGCCCTCCCTTTATCTCCCTTTAATTGAGCAAAATGTAAATCCTAGAGTGTGGCCTGATGGACAATCCGTGGGTCATGCACAAATTGTTACTTCTGCAGTTGTCAAGCCCAAAGACTTGCACTTATATTTCCACATATAAAGCAGTATCCACTGAAACCGAGGTTAAGGAAGGGTTAAAACCCATCACTGAGAATTTAAAAGAGCAGGGGTTATTAATTCCCTGTAACTGTACAAACAACACTCTATTTTGGGTATAAAGAAATCAAATGATGAATGAAAACTAGTTCAATATTTATGAAGAATAAATGAGGCTGTAGTTCTTTTACACCCTGTGGTGCCTAATCCTTATACTCTATTGTCTGAAATTCCTGAATGAGCCAAATATTTTTCAATATGTTTTCTAGAATTAAACCAACACTAAATCATCCCCTACCTATGACTTTAAGACAATTGAGAAGATTTTTTTGAATCATAGGCTACTGCGGCATTTGGATTCCAGGTTATGGGGAACTGTCCAGCCTTTATATAAACTTATAACTGAAACTCAGCAGGCCCAAACTGACAAACTGTTTTGGTCTCCAGTCTTAAAGCCTTTTAAGGCTCTTCAGACTGCTCTCCTGCAAGCTCCTGCTTTGAGCTTGCCCACAGGGTCAGAATTTAATTTGTCACTGAAAGAAAAGGTATGGCCTTGGGAGTTTTGACACAACCCTGAAGACCTCACCAACAGCATATAGGAGTGTATTCTTAAACTCTAAGGTTAGTATTTTGATGGCAGACAGTCGTCTTCTTAAATATCAGTCATTGTTGTTAGGAGGACTAATAACTAAGCTTAAAGTTTGTGGAAATTTAACTCCTGCCACTTTCCTTTCTGAGAAGGAAAATTAAACATCTGATCACGATTGCTCCCAATTTCTAACTCTAAATTATGTAGCTTGGGAAGATCTGATGGATACCACATTAGACAATCCTGACATGGAAATATATACAGCTAGTTGTTCTTTTGTTCGGGATGGGAACTGTAAAGCAGTTTATGCCATGGTGATGGCTGAACAGCTTTTAGAAGCAAAATCTCTCTCCTATGGAATGAGTGCTCAGCTAGTGGAGCTTGTGGCTCTGACCTGAGCTCTAGAGTTAGGCAAAGGGCAGTGAGCAAATATCTACACTAAGTATGCTTATTTGACTTTACAAGCTCATGCTGCAATATGGAAAGAAAGATAGTTTAAAATAGCTACAGAAGAACCTATTAAGCATTTCAGAGAAATCAAGAGACTTTTAACTGCTATATATTTTCTTAAAGAAGTTGCCGTTATGCATTGCTAAGCATAGCAGGGACAGGAGAAAAGTAGCTGAAGGAAATCAGCTGGCTGACTGTCAAGCCAGAAAAGCTGCACTTTACGAAACCTCTTCACTGCATATGACTTTGATCTGGACAGGCCCTGTGAAACAGGAAAACCCTAATAGACTGAGGAAGGATTACAAAGAAATGAGAAAGGAGGGAGAAAAGATTACTGATAAAGGATGGTTACAGTCCAAAAATGGATGATTAATAATTCCTGAAAATGCTCAATGAAAAAGTTTTTATAATCTGGTCCAATCACTTCACGGGAAATAGATGGGGAAACAGTGGAAACAGTGTCAGACTTTATTTTTTGGAGCTCCAAAATCACTGCAGATGGTGACTGCAGCCATGAAATTAAAAGACGCTTACTCCTTAGAAGAAAAGTTATGACCAACCTAGATAGTATATTCAAAAGCAGAGACATTACTTTGTTGACTAAGGTCCGTCTAGTCAAGGCTATGGTTTTTGCAGTGGTCATGTATGGATGTGAGAGTTGGACTGTGAAGAAGGCTGAGCGCCAAAGAATTGGTGCTTTTGAACTGTGGTGTTGGAGAAGACTCTCGAGAGTCCCTTGGACTGCAAGGAGATCCAACCAGTCCATTCTGAAGGAGATCAGCCCTGGGATTTCTTTGCAAGGAATGACGCTAAAGCTGAAACTCCAGTACTTTGGCCACCTCATGTGAAGAGTTGACTCACTGGAAAAGACTCTGATGCTGGGAGGGATTGGGGGCAGGAGGAGAAGGGGATGACAGAGGATGAGATGGCTGGATGGCATCACTGACTCGATGAACGTGAGTCTGAGTGAACTCTGGGAGTTGGTGATGGACAGGGAGACCTGGCATGCTGCGATTCATGGGGTTGAAAAGTCGGACATGACTGAGGGACTGAACTGAAAGCCTTGGAATTAACTAATTATTTAATTCAGCTCTCAGCTTTTCAACAGGCATTAAAGGAACTCTGGGAGTCCCCTCCTGACCCTGAATCAAGCAAGCCCCTATTTGAGCCAGGAATTGAGGTCCTGATATAAAACATTGGGATCTGTGGGCCACTCCCTGGAGCCCTTCTGGGAAGGCTCTCATCAGGTTATTCTTTCTTCTCACAGGAAGCAATTTGTGGATGCATCACACTCAAGAAGTGGTACCCTGACCAGAACTAAGTGGAGTCATTTTATGTCATTACTTTCTATGCTGACCTTGTACTTTTGAGATGGGCCTAATAATCTATATGAGTCTGCTTCTGCTGTCTCTAAAAATCCTGAATCTGCCTTTTGATCCTCAAGACAATGCCTTTCTGTCCTGGGCTCACTCCTATGCACATTCCACAATCTGTCTAACTTCTGAGTCTATGGAACACTCCCCTCTTCATCAGAGGAAGACTTCCTGTGGTGCACATCTCCATTTCAGGGAAAGCACTTTCTCCAAGTTTGTGACTACCTTCAATAACAACAATCATATGTGATGCCTCTTATTAATTTGATGACATGTAACAATATTAAAAGGGTCTGGTGCAAAAATTTGTACCTTAAATATGGACATAATGTGACGTTTAACATTGCTTATTGTTCTGTTTTTGCTGTTTGCACCCTGCATCTGTAATTGTGTAGCTGGATTTGTTTCTAGTCACATGAAAGCTTTTAAGTTACAAATGGTTGCTCAAACTCCTATGACTGGAGCAACTTCCTCCAGCTACTACTTGGGGCCCCTGGATCAGAGACCGTCAATATGAGGTTTAGGAAAATATGTTACCTCACTAATTTAGGGGCAATGTCCCTTATCAGCTCGGGAGCAGTTATAGAATGAGAACGATGACCCTTTCCCTAGGCAACATAGTTCTTCTAAAAGAAAAGGGGGAATGAGAGGGTAACAGGCAGGAAGGCCAGGGGTCTCCAAACAGTGGAAATAGGCTGCAAATGTCAGACATTTTTTTTTTTTTTTTTTTATCTCTCTCTTAAGCAGCAGGAGGAAACAAACAAGTGTTAGGATTTTTTTTTCTTCTTCTATATACAAATTTAAAAACAGGTTTATTTTAAAATCCTGTGTTGCTACAATGACACCTGGTTCCACCCGAACTTAACTTTTCTCAAACATTGAGCTAACCAATGCATTTTTCTTAAGGAAATGTTTGTCTTAAGCTACATTAATGAGCTATGTATTTACCCTAGACTCTGTCTTCAAGTAAGTTCCCAATAAGACTCAGAATCAACTTGGCAAACCAATATGTTTTACTCATATATTATTCTCCTAATCTATGTTAATGAAACTCTGTATTTACTTGGAAACCTGCCTTTTTTCAAGATTCATGTCAATCATTTTATGGCCCAGGATGACTCACCTGATGCCAATGTTATCTCAAAATGCCTGTTGTGGGTAAGGGGCCTGGTGCCACTCTGAGTTTTGAGATGTCTCATTTCTATAAATAACAGCTTGCTAGTAGCTATATAACATCTGGCTAAAGACATGACTGAGCAACTGAACTGAACTGAACTGAAAGACTACCAGAGGAGAACTCCTTCCACCCCCTTCTGATGTCTGTGTCAGAAGCTTCCTCTATCACTTTTATACTTTAATAAAACTTTATTATACAAAAGTTCAAAAGATCAAGCCTCATCACTGGCCCCAGATTGAATTCTTCTTGTCCGGAGGCCAAGAATCCCAGCATCTTTCATGATTCAGTGACAACCTCAGAATTTTGTCAGCAAAGTAATGTTTCTGCTTTTTAATATGCTGTCTAAGTTTGTTGTAGTTTTTCTTCCAAGAGGCAAGCATACTTTTATTTCATGGCGGGAGTCAATGTCTGCAGTGATTTTGGAGTCCAAGTCTGTCTGTTTCCACTGTTTTCCCAACTATTTGCTATGAAGTGATGGGGACTTAGTTTTTGAATGCTGAGTTTTATGTCAGTTTTTGCACTCTTCTGTTTCACTTTCATCAAAAGGCTCTTTAGTTTCTCTTCACTTTCAGCTATAAGGGTGGTGTCATCTGCATATCTTATTAAGATTTCTCCCAGCAGTCATGAATGCAACTTGTAATTCATTCAATTTGGCATTTCTCATATTGTACTCTAAATGTAAGTTAAATAAGCAGGGTGATAATGTACAGCCTTGATATATTCCTTTCCCAATTTTGAGCCAGTCTGTTGTTCCATGTCCAGTTCTTACTGGTGTTTCTTGACCTGCATATAGGTTTCTCAAGAGGCAGGTAAGATGGTCTGGTAATTCCATCTTTTAAACAGTTTTCCACAGTTTGCTGTGATCCACACAATCAAAGGTTTTGGCATAGTCAATGAAGCACAATTAGATTTTTTTCCCTGCAATTATCTTACTTTTTTGATGATCCAAAGAAAGCTGGCAATTTGGTCTCTGGTTCCTCTGCATTTTCTAAATACAGCTTGTACATATGGAAGTTCTCTGTTATGTATTGTTCTATGTTATGTATTGTTGAAGCTTGGATAATGTGAACATTATCTTGTTAGAACATTTTGGACACTGCCCTTCTTTCATATGGAAATGAAAACTGACCTTTTCCAGTCCTGTGGGAACTGCTGAGTTTTCTACATTTGCTGACATATTGAGTGCAGCATTTTAACAGCATTGTATTTTATGATTTTAAATAGCTCAGCTGGAATTCCATCACCTCAGCATGTTTTGTTCTCAGTAATGCTTCAAAAGGCCCCCTTGACTTCACACTCCAGAATGTCTGACTCTAGGTGAGGGATCACACCATTATGGCTGTCCAGGTCTTCTTAATATCTTCTGCTTTGTTAGATTCATACCATTTCTGTCCTTTTTGTATCCATGTTCACATGAAATATTCCTTGGTTTCTCTAAGTTTCTTGACGAGATCTCTAGATTTTCCCATTCTATTGTTTTCCTCAATTTCTTTACATTATATATTTAGGGCCTCCTTATCTCTCCTTGCTATTTTCTGGAGGTCTTCATGCAGTTGAGTATATATTTCCTTTTCCCCCTTGCTTTTCCCTTTTCTTCTTATCTCAGCTAGTTGTAGGGCCTCCTCAGAAACCATTTTGCATTTCTGCATTTCTTTTTCTTGGGGATGGTTTTGATCACTGCCTCCTGTACCACACCAGGGCTTCCCTGGTTGCTCATCTGCAGTGTGGGAGAGCAAGTTTGATCACTGGGTTGGAAAGATCCCCTGGAGAAGGGAACAGCTACCCATTCCAATGTTCTGGCCTGGGAAATTCCATGGACTGTACAGTCCATGGGGTCCTAAAGTCGGACACGACTGAGCAACTTTCAATTCACTTCCTGTACAATATTATGAACCTTTGTCAGTAATTCTTCAGGCATTCTATCAGATCTAATCATTTGAATTTTTTGGTCACTTCCACTGTATAATTGTAAGAGATCTAATTTATTTCATACCTTAATGACATAGTGGTTTTTCTTGCTTTTGCCATTTTAATTCTGAGTTTGGCAATAAGGATTTCATGATCTGAGCCACAGTCAGTTACTGGTATTGTTTTTGCCTGTTGTATAGAACTTCTCCATCTTTGGCTGCAAAGAATATAATAAATCTGATTTCTATTGACCATTTGGTGATGTCTATGTGTAGCAATGTCTCTTGTGTTGGAAGAAGGTATTTGTTATGGCCAGTCCATTATTTTGGCAAAACTCTGTTGGCCTTTGTCCTATTTCATTTTGTGTTCCAAGGCCAAGCTTGTCTGTTACTCCGGGTATCTCTTGACTTCCTACTTTTGCATTCCAGTCCCCTATGATGAAAAACACATCTTTTTTTTTTTTGGTGTTAGTTCTAGAAGGTTTTTGGGTCTTCATAGAACTATTCAACTTCAGATTCTTCAACATTTCTGGTTGGAGCATAGACTTGGATTACTATAATATTGAACAGTTTGCCTTGGCAATGAACCAAGATCAATTTGGCATTTTTGAGATTGCACCCAAGTTCTGTATTTGTCTCTTTTATTAACTATGAGGGTTACTTCATTTCTTCTAAGGAATTATTGTCCACAGCAGTAGATATAATGGTCATCTGAATTAAATTCACCCATTCCAGTCCATTTTAGTTCACTCATTCTTAAAATGTTGATGTTCACTCTTATAATCTCCTGCTTGACATTTCCAGTTTACTTTGATTCATGGACCTAACTTTCTAGATTCCTATGCAATAGTGTTCTTTATAGCCTCACACTTTACTTTCACCACCAGACACATCCAGAACTGAGCATCATTTCTACTTTGACTCAGCCTATTCATTCCTTCTGGAGCTATTTCCCTTCACCAGTAACCTCTTGGACACCTACTGACCTGTGGAGTCCATCTTTCAGTGTTATATCCTTTTTTTTAACCGTTTCATACTGTTCATATGCTTCTTAAGGAAGCATGCTGAAGAGCTTTGACATTCCCTTCTCCAGTGGACCACATTTTGTCAGATCTCTCCACCATAACCTACATAGCATGGCTCATAGTTTCATTTAGCTAGACAGGCTGTGAGACAGATAATAAGTTTGGCTAGTTTTCTGTGATTGTGGTTTTCATCAGCCTCTCTTCTGATGGATGAGGATAAGAAGCATGTGGAAGCTTTTTTATCAGAAGGACTGGTGATATTTATGCATTAAAAGTAAGCATATAAGCATTAAAAGTAAGATACATAAAGGAAGCTTTAGACTAGAAAAACACAAAGATTCATAGCAGAAAGAATAAACTAATGCATACTAAACTATCACTCTCTGTGTTAGTGTTTCATGAATCTTGAATGGAAGATGCCTACATCTAATGTAGTTGTTGAAATCTGGACATTTTGGATAGCAACTATCATTTTCCAAACGTATCTATTGGTGTAGAGTTCTTAATAATGTTCAGTTTGAGGTCTCTGGAATGAATCAACTTCTTGTGATTCTGTGAGAAAAACACATTTATTTAATTGAGATATATAAATCCAAGGACTGATTCATTAGAATATCACTGTTACACTATGATTAATGTTTGATAGGATTCTCTCTGTCAAAATTCAAGAGCTGCTTTTCACTGATTTATCTTACTTGAACACAAAATTTTTGATAGTTTATGAAAAATTGCACATACATACCTTTTGTTAATTAGACTAGGCATGTTGTATGGTTTTATTCCAGTATTTGCTCACATCTGTTTGCAATAGTGCTGAGATGAGAATAGAAAAAAAAAAATTTGATGTGTTTCAACCATATACTAACTCATAGAGGAAAAGTTATGAACAGAAGGATTGATCTTATTGTCTTTAAAACCAGTGTAAACATATTAGTTAGGTCAGAAGTCAGCAAACTGCAACCCACATGCCAAATCTGACTTGTGTCCTATTTTTGTATGACTCTACCTCTGCATCTAACTCTTCATGAGTACTCAAACTAATATACTAACCAAAATTTGTGGTGAGTACAAGTAATTATCTGAGAATATTTGCCTGTGGTTAGGGATATTATTCTGATAAGGAAGGTGAAGTCGCTCAGTCGTGTCCGACTCTTTGCGACCCCATGGACTATAACCTACTAGGCTTCTCCGTCCATGGGATCCTTCAGGCAAGAATACTGGAGTGGATTGCCATTTCCTTTTCCAGGGGATCTTCCCAACCCAGGTATTGAACCTGGGTCTCCTGCATTGGAGTCAGACGCTTTAACCTCTGAGCCACTAGGGAAGCCCCAAAAGTGACATCTAATACAAAACATCCTGCTTAATCATGTTTCAGTCTTCACATATGATCCATCAACAAACACCTTAAATCTATGTAATATAAAGGAGTTTCTAATAAACCTACGTATGGTAGAAATAGCTTGCAATAAGAGGCCAGACAGTTATGAGTTTTCTCTCCAATATTGGAAAAATAAATTATTTAAATATTACAATATGAAAGGAAATGTAGAGAGACTGAAACACAATTTCATTGGAGGTAAGCTTATTTATTGAATAATATAGTATTAGTTTCAATAAGCAGCAGCAAAAAACATCAGTCTTTAAAAACAGACAAACAACAGCAACAATAACAGCTTAAAAATCCAGCTAGCAAATACATCTGATAGTTAGATATTTGTGGGTATTGCCTTAGGCAAAATGGATAAAGAGTGAAACTATAGTAAAATTCTGTTTTCTAATGGCTATTGAGGCACTGAGCCAGAGCTGCAGTGGCTTATCCAGACTTCTCATATAAGAGATAAATATATTTATAACAATTAGAAAGAGAAAAAGGAAGGAGGGAAGAAATCAGAGCTTGAATCCAATAGAAGACTATGTCAGCAGCACAGCCATAATGTCTCCTAGGTGGGAGGCTTGAGGAGACTCAGAGGAGTGTACTATTTCCTAGACAGGATCTTTGAGAAGGTTTCGGGTTACATTTTTATGGGAACTGAGATTTGTCAAACATTTGTTCCCACAAAATACCACTAAAATAATTTGTCAACAATGTAATTATGAGCTTATTTTTAGTACAGAAAGGGAAATAACAGCCTGGATAGATTCTTAGTGTCTTAGGTAAGGTTGGGCAAATTTGGAATATTTAAATCGCTTTCAACTATGCTTTAAAATGTGCATTCCAACATGAAAGTGTGATTAGGATTGAGAAAAAGACCATGAGAAAATTGTTACAGAGTGGAGGACAGAGAGAGAAGGATTTTAAAACAAGGGTTTTTAAGAGGCTTGGGAATAAACAGTCACTTAATGCTGTCTAGTCCAGGCTATGGTTTTTCCAGTGGTCATGTATGGATGTGAGAACTGGACTATGAAGAAAGCTGAGCGCTGAAGAATTGATGCTTTTGAACTGTGGTGTTGGAGAAGACTCTTGAGAGTCCCTTGGACTGCAAGGAGACCCAACCAGTTCATCTTAAAGGAGATAGTCCTGGGTGTTCATTTGAGGGACAGATGTTGAAGCAGAAACTCCAGTAATTTGGTCATCTCATAAAGAGTTGATTTCTTGGAAAAGACTCTGATACTCTGAGGGATTGAGGGCAGGAGGAGAAGGGGACAACAGAGGATGAGATGGCTGGATGGCATCACTGGCTTGATGGACATGAGTTTGAGTAAGCTCTGGGAGTTGGTGATGGACAAGGAGGCCTGGCGTGCTGCAATTCAAGGGGTCGCAAAGAGTCGGACATGACTGAGTGACTGAACTGAATTGATAGCATATTAAGTAAATTTTGCTGCTAACAAAATTTTGGAAGGGAAATTGTTAAAGAAAACTTTTTCATCACACTTGTTAAAAGCAGCAGGAATGACTTTATTAAAAAGTGACTATTTCAATGGGGGTTTTGTAGGAAAGAATCATTAAGCTTAAATTTGCATATAACAAGGACAAGTAAGAATTTATAGATATGGAATAGGATCTGTGGGTGGAAAATTACTAAGAGGAAATTTCAGGAGTAGGGAGGCTTCTTACTAAACTAACTTTACAGGATCCTTGCTGAAGGTAGGCCAGAGTGATAAGACATCCAGGGATAAGCAATTTGATCAGATGAAGTGGGTGATCAGATAGCAAGGAAGAGAGATTTTTGTTAGGTTATCTAAACTCAGCAAGATTTTTGCTAAACTGGATTAACTGGGCAAGGGACAGAAGTCAAGGTCAGGGCCTAGCAAAAACAGGGCTAAGAGGAGCTGGACTCAAGTTTGGTACAAGAGAAAGTCTTCGCAAAGGTGACTGAAGGAGCTGAAGTGGTTATGTATAATGGACAGTAAAGTCATTGACAGTTTCTTATCTTTCTTAAAAGAGTTTCCTGAAATAGTCATCAGGTTATTAGAGATGGTGGAATAATAAAATTATGTGACTGTCATGGTTCATACATGGGTTGGAAAATAATTTACAGACATGAGACAGAATGAGAGGGAAATAAAATTTATTAGAGTGGGAGACACTGTTAGAACAGCAGGCCAGCTCAAGGGAGAACTGAGGTTAAACAAGGGTCCTTTATGCATATTTATCAGTTCAGTTCAGTTGCTCAGATATGTCCGACTCTTTGTGACCCCATGAATCGCAGCATGCCAGGCCTCCCTGTTCATCACCATCTCTCGGAGTTCACTCAGACTCATGTCCATCGAGTCCGTGATGCCATCCAGCCATCTAATCCTCTGTCATCCCCTTCTCCTCCTGCCCCCAACCCCTCCCAGCATCAGAGTCTTTTCCAATGAGTCAACTCTTCACATGAGGTGGCCAAAGTACTGGAGTTTCAGCTTTAGCGTCATTCCTTGCAAAGAAATCCCAGGGCTGATCTCCTTCAGAATGGACTAGTTGTATCTCCTTGCAGTCCAAGTGATTCTCAAGAGTCTTCTCCAACACCACAGTTCAAAAGCATCAATTCTTTGGCGCTCAGCCTTTTTACAGTCCAACTTTCACATCCATACATGACCACAGGAAAAAACATAGCCTTGACTAGATGGACCTTAGTTGGCAAAGTAATGTCTCTGATTTTCAATATACTATCTAGGTTGGTCATAACTTTTCTTCCAAGGAGCATGTGCCTTTTAATTTCATGGCTGCAGTCACCATCTGCAGTGATTTTGGAGCCCAAAGAAATAAAGTCTGACACTGTTTCCACTGTTTCCCCATCTATTTCCCATGAAGTAATGGGACCGGATGCCATGATTTTTGTTTTCTGAATGTTGAGCTTTAAGCCAACTTTTTCACTCTCTTTCACTTTCATCAAGAGGCTTTGTAGCTCCTCTTCACTTTTTGCCATAAGGGTGGTGTCATCTGCATATCTGAGGTTATTGATATTTCTCCCGGCAATCTGGATTCCAGCTTGTGTTTCTTCCAGTCCAGTGTTTCTCATGATGTACTCTGCATAGAAGTTAAATAAGCAGGGTGACAATATACAGCCTTGACGTCTCAGGGTAAAATGGCAACCCACTCCAGTGTTCTTGCCTGGAGAATCCCAGTGACGGGGGGAGCCTGGTGGCTGTTGTCTATGGGGTCACACAGCATCGGACATGACTGAAGTGACTTAGAAGAATACCCAGGGTACAAGGAGCAGGATAGGGTCTTTGCAGATCATTGGCTGATTAGATGAGGCAGGTATACTGGGTGGGTGAAAAAGTAAGACAAATACTTTCTCCCTATGGGGTAGAAGGGAAGACAGGTCATACTGCTCGGGAGAACCTTAAATCTGTTAATAGTTACAACATGGTAGGGGGCTGTCAGGAGGAGTACAATAAGGATCTCTTTTTTTCTGTTCCTGCAGTCCAAGGTCCTTCTTTATTTTCTTTCTTTGTTTCTGTTCTTTCATCCTTGGGACCCCACAATGACTAGTTGAAAATTAAAGTAATATAATGTAAATAATATGTTGCCTTTGAATAGCTTATTTCTACATTCAAGAAGCATATAAATAGCATTTGACAATCCAAATTAAGGGGAATAAGAATAACTTTCAGTGCTTCACTTCAGGGCTCATCAGCTGGGAGTGGATTCCCTTTAATCCCGTCTCATATCCTAAAGTTGCATGTTAGGATAAGTGTCTCAAAACTCATTTTAAATGTTTGTTTTGAGATACTATAAAAATAGTAAACCCCTCACTTTAGAATGAAGACACACATTGCAGCAATTGCTTTGTTTTTAGGTTCAGGAGCCAAGGCAAAACTTCGATATGAATCAAGCAGCAATATCCTTTAATAAAAACTGGACTGATAATTTCACAAGAACATCATTGCTAGGATACTGCTTCCCCTAATTTCTGGTCTCATTCAGTTCAGTTCAGTCACTCAGTCATATCTGACTCTTTGCGACCCCATGAACCGCAGCACACCAGTCCTCTCTGTCCAACACCAACTCCCGGAGTTCACCAAAATCCATGTTCATTGAGTCAGTGATGCCATCCAACCATCTCATCCTCTGTCATCCTCTTCTCCTCCTGCCCTCAATCTTTCCCAGCATCAGAGTCTTTTCAAATGAGTCAGCTCTGTGCATCAGGTAGCCAAAGTATTGGAGTTTCAGCTTTGGCATCAGTCCTTCTAATGAATATTCAGGGCTGATCTGTTTTAGGATGGATGGGTTGGATACCCTTGCAGTCCAAGGGACTCTCAAGAGTCTTTTCCAACACCATGGTTCAAAGGCATCAATTTTTCTGTGCTCAAAATTCTTTATAGTCCAACTCTCACATCCATACATGACCACTGGAAAAAACCTAGCCTTGACTAGATGGGCCTTTATCGAAAAAGTAATGTCTCTGCTTTTCATTATGCTGTCTAGGTAGGTCATAACTTTCCTTCAAAGGAGTAAGTGTCATTTAATTTCACAGCTGCAGTCAAAAGTTGCAGTGATTTGGGAGCCCAGAAAAATAAAATCAGCCACTGTTTCCTGTTTCCCCATTTATTTGCCATGAAGTGATGGAACCAGATGCCATGATCTTAGTTTTCTGAATATTGAGGTTTAAGCCAACTCTTTCACTAATTCACGTTCATCAAGAGGCTCTTTAGTTCTTCTTCATTTATGCCATAACGGTGGTGTCATCTGCATATCTGAGGTTCTTGAGATATCTCCCAGCAATCTTGATTTCAGCGTGTGCTTTTTCCAGCCCAGTGTTTCTCATGATGTACTCTGCATATAAGTTAAATAAACAGGGTTACAACATACAACCTTGACGTACTCCTTTTCCTATTTGGAACCAGCCTGTTGTTCCATGTCCAGTATGAACTGTTGTTTCCAGACCTACAAACAGGTTTCTCAAGAGGCAAGTCAGGTGGTCTGGTATTCCCATCTCTTTCAGAATTTTCCACAGTTTATTGCGATCCACACAGGCAAAGGCTTTGCCATAGTCAATAAAGCAGAAATAGATGTTTTCTCGTAATCTCTTGCTTTTTTTATGATCCATCAGATGTTGGCAATTTGATCTCTGGTTCCTCTGTCTTTTCTAAAACAAGCTTGAAACATCTGGAAGTTGACGATTCACATATTGCTAAAGCCTGGCTTGGACAATTTTAAGCATTACTTTACTAGCGTGTGAGATTAGTGCAATTGTGCAGTAGTTTGAGCATCATTTGGCACTCTCTTTCTTTGGGATTGGAATGAAAACTGACCTTTCCCAGTCCTGTGGCCACTGCTGAATTTTCCAAATTTGCTGGCATATTCAGTGCAGCACTTTCACAACATCATCTTGCAGGATTTGAAATAGCTCAGCTGGAATTCCATGACCTCCACTAGCTTTGATCATAGTGATATTTTCTAAGGCCTACTTAACTTCACATTCCAGGATGTCTGGCTCTAGGTGAGTGATCACACCATTGTGATTATGAAGATCTTTTTGTACAGTTCTTCTGTGTATTCTTGCCAACTCTTTTAATATCTTATGATTCTGTTAGGTCCCTGCCATTCCTGTTCTTTATTAGGCCCATCTTTGCATGAAATGTTCCCTTGCTATCTCTAATTTTCTTGAAGAGATCTCTAGTATTTCCCATTATATTGTTTTCCTCTATTTCTTTGCATTGGTTGCTGAGGAAGGCTTTCTTATCTCTTGTCTCATTAACACCTAGTTATTAATGCTTCTTAATTACTCTAATTAAGGAAGATAATACCTAACTTGCTGACCTAAAATTTTAATGCTGTTAACTTAGGATACTTGTTTTGAAGCCACTTGAAATTACTGTATGCATAGTTGCAAAATTTGCATAGTCTTAACTTAGTTATATAATTTCTCAATTGCAGTAAGTATATATTTATTTTGATTTTAAGACTTTAACTTATCTAGCATGGCTTTATAACATGTGACAGGCTTTAAGGAATTTTCATATGCATCAACTCATTTGAACTATGCAACAGTTCTTGACACAGGAAAGGAAGGAAGATTGTTGTACTATAGTGTACAAGGTAGAACTGTAAAATACAGAAGAAAAAATATCATATCTGACCAGTGAGGTATTAAACAATATAATGTTGTGAATAGCTAGCTTTATATTATTATCTACCTAAGTACTTTTTCATATATTTACTCTTCATATATACCTCAATTCTATAATTTTAAAATTAACATGTATGATAAATGAAGGACTCTTCGTAGGTAGTTTTATAAAGATGTTTTTCTCAAGAAAAACTTGCACAAGTAGATGGTGAAATTTAAAATGTGCTCTCTGATTATAAAGAAAGTGAGCAAATTTTCAGGTTTTCCCAGGACTCTAATATTTCAATAAAAAGTGCCAATAAAAATAAAAGAGGTTTTTATTTTTCCCCTATTAATGTCAAGCTTTTTTGTATAACAAGAAAGCAGACTAAGTTTCTTAATCATTATTATTATTCTAAAACTTTGAGATGGACACATGGTTAAAATTTTACTTTTAATTGCAAAAACTACTATAGTAAAGCCTTTAGAGAACTCATTGAAATTCTTTATTCTTTCAGGTTGCTACCATTAGCTAGACACATTCATTGTCAGTGAAAATGAGGAAGAAGAAAAATTTGGGTTTGACATGCAAATGAATCCCCTAAGCTCCTCACCTGGCTTTAGAATTTATATATCTCAGCTATCACAACATCAATCCCTGAGGAAAGTAGGTGTATTGTGGCATCACTTAATATAGGGATTCTAAAGTTAAATAAGGTGTGTGATGTGGCTATTTGTACATAACATGCAAAATATTCATCCAGGTTTTTGCTTGAATCTAAAAGGTTTAGAAGGACAGGCCTAAATGTAAAGGAATTACCATGGTAAGTCAGAGCTATGGTTCATCTAGCATTGCAATAAGTAATCAACAGAAGCTTTAAATATCTTTAGGTTTGCCCTCCCTCAAGCAATATTGAATGATAAATCTCAGAACATCAATCTATGGAAGCAACATGTTTGGAAAAAGTCACCATCAATTTTCAGATATAAACTGAAGTCTGAATTTTCTAGTTACACTGATTACTTCTCACAGACCATTTTATGTAGATGATTTTATTATAATATTTATTTTTTTCTTGCTTGCTTTCAATATTTTTTATAACATTATAACTATGGAAACTATGATACAATTTAAGGAATAGACACATTCATCATTAAAACATAGTGGAGAGTCCCGAAAAATAGACTTATTCAAATAAAAGAGGAATATGTAAGAATACCAACAATGTAGATGATCTTTAAATCATTTTTTTCATATTCTTTTCCCATTAAGGTTGTTATATAATATTGAGCATAATTCCTTGAATATAATAGTTTAATAGATGAGAAAACGGACATTTGGAGAAGTCAGGAAAGTACCGAATGTCTTAAAGTTACTCACGTGGCAGAGTAAATATTCAAAACATTTTTGTATTTTTTACCACAAAATTCCCCAATTTCCTCCTTAAAGTTCCTTTTATCTAGAGTATTCTTCTGCATCATCTTAATTGGGCTAAAATTCAATTTCTCTATGAAATTTACAAAGAAATCTGATAGGTAAATCTATATTCATATATATGCTTTCTGAAAAAAAATCTGTCCCTAATTTCCTACAAATGAGTTGATGCTTTTTCTTGATGATCTCGTGTTCTTAATAAACATATAACACATCTAATAATAGTTAAGTGCATATGCCTTTCTTTCTCACTAGATAGTGTGCTCCTTGATGGTTAGAATAGTCAGTCTCAATCTTTAATCATGATTATGTTAAATAGTGAGAATAGGAAAAGAAGTTCAAAATTGTGGTTTTAGAAAAGGCAGAGGAACCAGAGATCAAACTGCCAACATCTGCTGGATCACGGGAAAAGGAAGAGGGTTCCAGAAATACATCTACTTCTGCTTTATTGACTATGCCAAAGCCTTTGACTGTGTGGATCACAATAAACTGTGGAAAATTCTGAAAGAGATGGGAATACCAGACCACCTGACCTGCCTCTTGAGAAACCTGTATGCAGGTCAGGAAGCAACAGTTAGAACTGGACATGGAACAGGCTGGTTCCAAATAGGAAAAGGAATACGTCAAGGCTGTAGATTGTCACCCTGTTTATTTAACTTATAAGCAGTGTACATCATTAGAAATTCTGGGCTGGAAGAAGCACAAGCTGGAATCAAGATTGTTTGGAGAAATTGCAAGAACCTCAGATATGAAGATGACACCACTCTTATGGCAGAAAGTGAAGAAGAACTAGAAAGCCTCTTGATGAAAGTGAAAGAGGAGAGTGAAAAAGTTGACTTAAAGCTCAACATTCCGAAAACTAAGATTATGGCATCTGGTCTCATCAGTTCATGGGAAATAGATGGGAAACAGTGGAAACTGTGTAAGACTTTATTTTGGGGGCTCCAAAATCACTACAGATGGCGATTGCAGCCATGAAATTAAAAGGCACTTACTCCTTGGAAGGAAAGTTATGAGCAACTTAGATAGCATAGTCAGAAGCAGAGACATTATTTTGTCAACAAAGGTCCGTCTTGTCAAGGCTATGGTTTTTCCAGTGGTCATATATGGATGTGAGAGTTGGACTGTGAAGAAAGCTGAATGCTGAAGAATTGATGCTTTTGAACTGTGGTGTTGGAGAAGACTCTTGAGAGTCCCTTGGACTGCAAGGAGATCTAAATAGTGCATTCTAAAGGAGATCAGTCCTGGGTGTTCTTTGGAAGGACTGATGCTAAAGTTGAAACTCTACTATTTTGGCCACCTCATGTGAAGAGTTGACTCATTGGAAAAGACCCTGATGCTGGGAGGGATTTAGAGCAGGAGGAGAAGGGGACAACAGAGGATGAGATAGCTGGATTGCATCACCAACTCGATGGACATGAATTTGGGTGAACTTCGGGAGTTGGTGATGTACAGGGAGGCCTGGTGTGCTGCAATCTCATATCAAAAGTGGTCACTGTGTCTCTGGCTTGAGCTAGACCAGAGTGAATATGTGGGATGCAGGAGGAAGTGATGAGGCTGCTCGTCCCGCTGTTGTTCCTCCAATATTTCTTTCTCTGAATAGATTCTCATTTACACACCTTTTTATTACTGTACTCTTTCCCCTCTCTTCATTTGTAAGGATGCTTGAAATATCTCCTAAAGTAGTCAAGCTTTTCCATAGATTTCTCTCAGTATGTACCCTTCATTTGAGAAAATAAAAGTGATGAATGTAGTTTTTACAAAATGAAGTCATCTTAGTTGTAGGGCAATTATCTTTTATAGATCCCACACTTGCTCAGACCCAGGCTATTTACTGACTGACAACTCCAGGCCTTTCTTCCAGGTCAGTTGATCAGTAAGTGTCAAAGAGTTCAATGATATATTTTCTTCTCTACATTGCACCAGAAATCCTCACTTTTACGTAAAGTCAAATATATAGAACTTGAGACTCTTGTTATTGGTTTTCAATTCTAGGTGATTGTTAACATTATTATGTCTAGATATTGAGACACTACCAAATAAGAAAGAGAATGTTGGAAGAGGGAAATATGATTCAAAAACTGGGCAAATAAATGCAATAAGAAATGAAAAATATTTCTATAGGCATCTGGGTTTGTTTAAACTTTGTGGTTGAGTTAATGTTATACCTCCTCACAGGAGATGCCAATCTTGTCACAAGCAGGGAATGCACCTTATTAAGCACAGTTAGCATGTGTAGTCCTCTTCATGGATCATATCTTTGTCATAGTGAAAGAACTTGCAAAACTCAGGTAAATTGGATGTGGTAAAGCAGGAAGAAGAATCAATCAATCAATGAGCTAAATGAATGGAAATGGGAGAATTTAATTCAGAAGACCATTATATCTACTACTGTGGACAATAATCTCTTAGTAGAAATGGAATAGACCTATTAGTCAATAAAATAGTCTAAAATGCAGTACTTGGATGCAATCTCAAAATGACAGAATGAATTTTGCTTATTTCCATGGCAAACCATTCAACATCACAGTAATCCAAGTCCATGCCTCAAACAGTGATTCTGAAAAAGCTGAAGTTGAATGATTCTATGAAGACCTACAAGACCTTCTAGAACTAATACCAAAAAAAAAAAATCATTTTCAATACAAGGGTTTGGAATGCAAAAGTTGGGAGGCAAGAGATAACTGCAGTAACAAGCAGGTTATTCCTTGGAATACAAAATGAAGCAGGACAAAGGTTAACAGATTTCTCAAGAGAAGCCACTGGTCACAGCAAATACACTTCTATAACAATGCATTAGACAACTCTATACATAGACATCACCAAATGGTCAATATTGAAATCAGATTGATTACATTCTTTGCAGCTGAAGATAGAGAACTGAATTTGGAAATCTCAGCAGTGGCCACAAAACTGGAAATGTACAGTTTTCATTCCAATCCCAAAGAAAAGCAATGACAAAGAATGCACAAACTACCACACAATTTCACTCATCTCACACACTAGTAAAATAATGCTCAAAATTATCCAAGCCAGGCTTCAACAATACATGAACCATGAACTTCCAGATGTTCAAGCTGGTTTTAGAAAAGACAGAGGAACCAGAGATCGAATTGCTAACATTCACTGGAATATAGAAAAAGTAAGAGAGCTCCAGAAAAACGTCTATTTCTGCTTTATTGACTATGGCAAAGCCTTTGACTGTGTGGATCACAATAAACTGTGGAAAATTCTGAAAGAGATGGGAATACCAGACCACCTGACCTGCCTTTTGAGAAATCTGTATGCATATCAGGAAGTAACAGTTAGAATTGGGCATGGAACAACGGACTAGTTCCAAATAAGGAAAGATGTACATCAAGGCTGTATAGTGTCACTTGCTTATTTAACTTCTTGCAAAGTACATCATGAGAAACCCTGGGCTGGGTGAAGCACAAGCTTCATCTTGAAGCACAAGCTTCAAGACTGATGGCAGAATTATCAATAATCTCAGATACATAGATGACACCACACTTATAGCAGAAAGTGAAGAACTAAAGAGCCTCTTGAAGAAAATGAAAGAGGAGAGTGAAAAAGTTAGCTTAAAGCTCAACATTCAGAAAACTAAGATTGTGGAATCCAGTCCCATCACTTCATGGCAAATAGATGGAGAAACAATGGAAACAGTGGCTGATTTTATTTTGGGGGCTCCAAAATCACTGCAGATGATGACTGGAGCCTTGAAATTAAAAGACACTTACTCCTTGGAAGGAAAGTTATGACCAAAATAGACAGCATATTAAAAAGCAGAGACATTACTTTGCTGGCAAAGGTCCATCTAGTCAAGGCTATGGATTTTCCAGTGATCATGTATGGATGTGAGAGTTGGGCTGTAAAGAAAGCTGAGCGCCCAAGAATTAATGCTTTTGAACCATGGTGTTGGAGAAGACTCTTGAGTGTCCCTTATACTGCAAGGAGATCCAAGCAGCTCATCCTAAAGGGAATCAGTCCTGAATATTCATTAGAAGGACTGATGTTGAAGCTGAAAATCCAATACTTTGGCCACTTTATGCGAAGAGCTGACTCATTCAAAAAAAATCCTGATGCTGGGAAAGATTGGAGACAGTAAGACAAGGGGACATCAGAGGATTAGATGGTTGGATGTCATCACTGACTCAATGGACATGAGTTTGAGTAAACTCTGGGAGTTGATGGACAGGCAGACCTGGCATACTGCAATCCATGTGATTGTAGAGTCAGATATGACTGAGCCACTGAACTGAACTGAGGATGGAGAAGCTCTATACAGTCAGCAAAGCTAAGAACTGTAGCTGACTGGCTCAGATCATAAGTTCTTTAGAGCAAATATCAGGTTTAAATTGAAGATAGTATAGAAAACCACTAGGGCATTCAGTTCAGTTCAGTTGCTCAGTTCAGTTCAGTTCAGTACAGTTGCTCATTCATGTCCAACTCTTTGCGACCCCATGAATCACAGCATGCCAGGCCTCCCTGTCCATCACCAACTCCTGGAGTCCACCCAATCCCATTCCCATTCAGTCACTGATTCTCAATTGTGTCTAATTATTTGTCATTCCATGGACCTCAGCATACTAGGCTTCCCTGTCCATCACCAGCTCCCAGAGCCTGCTCAGACTCATGGTCATTGAGTCAGTGATACGATCCAATCATCTCATCTTCTGTTGTCCTCTTCTCCTCCTACCTTCAGTCTTTCCCAGAGTCAGGGTCTTTTTCAATGAGTCAGTTCTTTGCATCAGGTAGCCGAAGTACTGGAGCTTCAACTTCAGCATCAGTCCTTCCAATGAATTTTTAGGACTGATTTATTTTAGTATTGACTGGTTCACTCTCCTTAGGTCCAAGGGACTCTCACGAGTATTCTCCAACACCACAGTTGAAAAGCATCAATTCTACAGCACTCAGTTTTCTTTATGGCACAACTCTCACATCCATACGTGACTACTAAAAAACCAAAGCTTTGACTAGGTGGACCTTTGTCTGCAAAGCAATGTCTCTGCTTTTTATATGCTGTCTAGTTTTGTCATCTCTTTTACTCCAAGTAGCAAATGTCTTTTCTTTTAATTTCATGGTACCAGTCACCATATGCAGTGATTTTGGAGCCCAAGAAAATAAAGACTCTTGCAGTTCCCATTGTGTCCCCATTTATTTGCCATGAAGTGATGGGGCCAGATGCCACGATTAGTTTTTTTGAAAGTTGAGTTTTAAGCTAGCTTTTTCATTCTCATCTTTCACTTTCATCAATAGGTTCTTTAGTTCTTCTTCATTTTCTGCCATAAGTGTGGTGCATATCTGATAAACTCAGACTGATTTTTTTCTGACAGTCTTAATTCCAGCGTGTTCATCCAGATCTGCCCACCTAAGCAAGCACAGGAGACCTGCTGGCCTTCACCTAATAGCTCTCATACCTTTTTCTGTACTCATATTTGTAAAAGACAGGTATAAAATATACTCACTTGTGAACTGCTTTTTATACTATATTCCTCTAGTTATCAAATCTAAGTTTTCCATATTTTAAGTGTTGCCTTTTTGATAGCTTAGTTGGTAAAGAATATGCATGCAATTCAGGAGACCGCAGTTTGATTCCTGGGTCAGGAAAGTCCCCTGGAGTAGGAATAGGCTACCCACTCCAGTATTCATGGGCTTCCCTTGTGGCTCAGCCAATAAAGAATTCACCTGCAATGCGGGAAACTTGGGTGTGATACCTGGGTTGGGAAGATCTCCTGGAGAAGGGAAAGGCTACCCTCTTCTATATTCTGGCCTGGAGAATTCCATGGACTGCTGCATAGTCAATTGGACTGCGAAGAGCTAGATATGAATGAATGTCTTTTACTAGGTTATTCAGGTATGACCTAAATCAAATCCCTTATAATCATGCAGTGGAGATGACTAATCAATAAAATCTAGTAGACAGAGTGACTGGAAAGCTGTGGATTGAAGTTCCTAGTAAGAATGATGCTAAAGCTGAAACTCCAATACTTTGGCCACCTCATGCGAAGAAGAGTTGACTCACTGGAAAAGACTCTGATGCTGGGAGAGATTGGGGGCAGGAGGAGAAGGGGACGACTGAGGATGAGATGGCTGGATGGCATCACTGACTTGATGAACGTGAATCTGAGTGAACTCCGGGAGTTGGTAATGGACAGAGAAGCCTGGCATGCTGTGATATATGGGATCGCAAAGAGTCGGACACAACTGAGTGACTGAACTGAACTGAACTGAATATTGTACAGGAGATCATGACCAAACTCATCCCAAAGAAAAAGAAATGCAGGAAGGCAAAATGGTTGTCTGAGAAAACTTTATAATAGCTAAGGAAAGACGTGAAAGGCAAGGTAGAAAGGGAAATATATCAACTCAATATGAATTTCCAGAGAATAGAAAGGAGAGATAAGAAGGTCTTTTTAAGTGAACAATGCAAAGAAATATAGGAAAACAATAGAACTGGAAAGACTAGAGATATCTTCATCAAAATTAGAGACAACAAATAAATATTTCATACAAGGATGGGCATGATAAAGGAAAGAAATAGTAAGGAAGTAACCAAGCAGAAGATGCTAAGAAGAGGTGGCAAAACAAAGAAAACTGTATAAAAGGTCTTAATGACCCAGATAATCACAATAGTGTAATTACTCATCTAGAACCAGACAACCTGGGGTGGAAAGTCAAGTGGGCCTTAGGTAGCATTACTAAGAACAATGCTAGTGGAGGTGATGGAATTCCAGTTAAGCTATCTAAAACCCTGAAAGAGGATGTTGCTAAAGTTCTATACTACACATATCAGCAAATTTGGCAAACCCAACAGTGGTCATAGGATTGGAAAAGTCCAGTTTTCATTCTAATCCAAAAGAAGGGCAATGACAAAGATTGTTCAGATTACCATACAACTGTCCTCATTTCACATGCTAGCAAGATTATGTTCAAAATCCTTCAAGCTGGGCTTCAGCCGTATGTGAACCAAGACCTTCCAGATGTAGAAGCTGCATTGAGAAAAGGTAGAGAAATCACAGATCAAATTCTCTACATTCTTTGGATAATACAGAAAACTAGGGAATTCCTGTAAAATATATATGCATGCTTCACTGACTATATGAAAGTCTTTTTGTAGATCACAACAGACTGTGGAAAATTATTCAAGAGATAAAAATATCAGACCACCTTACCTGTCTCTTGAAAAACCTGTATACCAGTCAAAAAGCAACAGCTAGAGCCAGACATGCAATGATGGTCTGGTTCAAAATTGGGAATGGGGTATGACAAGATGTATATTGTCACCTTGCTTATTTAACTTATATATAGAATATATAGTGCAAAATGCTGAATGAATCACAAGCTAGAATTGAGATTGCCAGGAGAAATTTCAACAACCTCAAATAAGCAGATGATATGACTCTAAAGGCAGAAAGTGAAGAGGAATTAAAGAACCTGACAACATT
Source organism: Nanger dama (assembly GCA_917880005.1). Taxonomy (NCBI): domain Eukaryota; kingdom Metazoa; phylum Chordata; class Mammalia; order Artiodactyla; family Bovidae; genus Nanger; species Nanger dama. Next base: position 12,432,573 of record CAKJTW010000014.1, read on the forward strand.
TAAAAAAACTAAGATTATGGCATTGGTTCCTATCATTTCACAGCAAATAGAAAGGGGAAAAATGGAAGGAGTCTCAGATTTTATTTTCCTGAGCTCCAGAATCACTGCAGGTTACACTATAGCCATGAAAGTAAAAGATGCTTGCTCCTTGGAAGAAAAGCTGACAAACCTAGACAGCTTATTAAAAGCAGAGACATCGCTTTGCCAACAAAATCCTTCTAGTCAAAGGTATGTTTTTTCCAGTTGTCATGCGCGGATGTGACAGTTGGGCCATAAAAAGTTTGAGCACCAAAGAATTGGTGCTTTCAAACTGTGGTTCTGGAGAAAATTCTTAAGAGTCTTTTAGACTATCAGATCAAACCAGTCAATCCTAAATGAAATCAATCCTGAATATTCATTGGGAAGACTGATGTTGAGGCTGAAGTTCCAATACTTTGGCCACCTGTTGTGAATAGCCTACTCACTGGAAAAGACTCTGGTGCTGGAAAAGATTGAAGGAAAAGAGAAGGGGGTGGCAGAAGAATAGCTAGCATCACTGACTCAATGAACATGAATTTGTGCAAATTCTAGCAGACAGTAAAGGACAGGAGAACCTTGCATGTTGCAATCCGTGGGGTCACAAAGAGTTAGACACTATTTAGGGCCTGAAAAGCAACAAAATCCCTGGTGGCTTAGTGGTAAAGAATCTGCCTGCAATGCAGGTGACATAAAAGAGGTGGGTTTGTTCCCTGGGTTGAGAAGGTCCCCTGGAGAAGGAAATGACAACTCATCTCAGCATTCTTGCCTGGGATATCCTATGCACAGAGGAACTTGCCAGGCAACAGTCCATAAGGTCACAAAAATAGACATGAATTAACAACTACATTACCATCACCACCACCACCTGGAATAATAACTTAAAAGTCAAAGGCCTCAGTTCTGAGCTTTATTTCAGTGAATCCCTTAATTGGTGCTCTCTATTTGCCAACAGACTTGAGTTCACCTTCATGAAGACCTAAGGAAACATCAGAGCACTTTGTTCACTCATTTGTTTCCTTATCTAGTCTGCTTATTTTCCTGTTTGGTATTAAATAAACAGGAAACAAGCAGCAAACATTAACTGAGCCTAAGATGTTATTCCAATCAACTTTAAATTAGAAAAAAAAAGGTTCATGAACTGGCTTGAGTCATCCTTTTATTAACACCTTCATTTACTTTCTAAGTAAACTTTACTGGAGTTACTCCTAAGTCAACAGACCTCTGTTTCTTTACTTGTGAAGTAGGTATATTATCTTTCTGCCTTTACCACTTTCATTTGGGAAAATAAAAATTAGTGTGCATGTATTAGTATACCTATTTGTTGAAGAAGGAAATGGCAACCCACTCCAATTTCTTGCCTGGGAAATCCGAAGGATAGAGGAGCCTAGTGTGTTGCAAAGAGTTGGACACTACTGAACACACAAGAACGCATATACCTATTTGTATACTGGTGTATCATAAAAGGAAGCATTACCACCGAGTTTTACTTTGAAAACCCTTAAAAACAAGCAAATCCAAATAAAGAAGACCTGGACAAAGGTTCAAAGAACACGTAATCCAATAAAGAAAAGGAACACTAAGCAATGTGGTATATTTCTCTTAAAGCTCACATGTTCCTTATTCTGCCATTTAAAGACTGCTTTTAAATACCTCGTCTATTTTTTTCTTTTATTTACAGTTTATTGCCAACATGCATTAGTTACATCAAGTGAGAAATTTTTAATAAGCAAAGTACAATTATGCAGATTCAAAATAGATATTCAACGCAAAAAAAATACAACCATAAAAGCAGGTTAACTCATGCACACATAGCAGCATAGATACAGCAGATATTTCAAAGGACAGCAAGTGCTTACTTTTTCATTTGAAGATGGTGGCCATATTATACACAGAATGCCTCAGTTTATCAGTGCCTGAGAGCCAAAATTCATTTGCAAAAATGTTTTTCACATTGACATTGTTGAAAAAGATAGGTTTTCCAGAATTAAGCCTTCTCTCAGGCTTCTTGCCAGTTTCTAACACCTAAAAACTGATACAGAAAGTATTATAAATTTAACTACACTGATTCTTAAAGGTTAAAAAAGTATCTATCAAAATAATTTAAAAGAATATTGCAAACAGTAATGCTGGTGCTCTCCCAGATTTACTCCAGCATAAGCATCTCTGGTTCTACTTTTGCAACATTCGCCACTCTGCCATCACTCTGCTTGCTTCCTTCCCTGGTTCTTCTACTGGCACCTCCACCCTGGCTCCTGGCAGCTTTGTATCTTCTAATGGTGCCTGCTCCCAAAGTCTTGGTCTGAAGCACATTTCCACATGGGCCAAGGCTCAGGACACTCCCAACATTGATGAGGCTTGGGGGGATCCTCCTCCAGCCAACAGACCCCTCTATACTGGTTGCCACAGTTCACATCAGGGTGAGCAACTCTTACCATAGCCTTCTTTCCCAGCAACAGTTTGGAGAAGATTTTGTAGACAAAGTTCCAAAACAACATTATTGCTGGCACTCTTGTTTTATGTGACTGCTGCTGTGTCCCAGGATGTTCTCTATATGTTCCCTGGAGGGGGCCTTTGGAGAAGAGCAGTCAGCAAGAAACCTGGAAGAACCCTAGGACTGAGAAACAGAGATGCAGCTGGTGAGCTGGGCAGCACAGGGTACTGGTTGGAGTCTTTGTGGGTCCTGAATCTGGATATAGAACATAAACCCCACACAAGATGGGGCCCACCTGTAATCTGTCTTCTACTAATCTGGAAGTCCACAACCTTATTGGAAGGCCAGGTACAGACCACCATTCTAACTGTCACTTGTTACTCTCAGTAGGTCAAAAGTAAGTATAAGTAAGTGTTAGTCGCTCGGTCATGCCCGACTTTTTGCAACCCCATGGACTGCAGCTCACCAGGCTTCTCTGTCCATGAGATTTTCCAGGCAAGGATACTGGAATGGGTTGCCATTTCCTTCTCCATCAAGTCTATTTTTAATTTCACTTATTGCATCTGTCACCTCTAGAATCCACATTTTGTTCTTTTTTTTGTAAATATTAAATATTCATTATTAGTCTCCACTTATTTGTGAATTATCTTCATGCCTTTCTTTACTTCTTTATCTGCATTTGACCAATTTTATAGCGGTTGCTTTTAAAATCTGACAGTTCTTACAGGCAGTTTTAGTTGTCTATATGTTTATCTGTTGTATGTTTCACATATTCCCGTTTCTGTGCATGTCTCATTATTTAGTTGAAAGCTGGACATTTAAGTAATATCTTATAGAATCTCTGGATACTAGCTCCACCCTCTTCTTTCTGGTATTGTTTACCTGTAATAGTGACTTGGTTAGACTATTTTAGTGAATTACATTTTACCTACATGGTGAAGCCTTTGATCTTGCTCATCAGAGGTCCTAGTCTTGTCTATATACACAGTCTCCTTGGGATGATTGTAGTTTCAGTAGAGGATCTCTGATTGTCTTTCTCTTGGACCTCTCCATTAAGCAGTCTGCTTCATTTGTTATTGCACCCCACATGTGTGTCTCCACTAAACATCGGTGTAATACTCTATCGTTTTTGACAATGCCATGGAGCATATATTTCTTCTGAGCCACCAGGGAAGTCCTCAGTGATCTAATCCTACAAAATTTGGGCAAAGCCAGTTGTTGAGGCCAGTCTATGAGAACTTTTTCCTGACTTCATCCTGTTTCTTCATCACTGTCTCACTGGTTCTCTCTGGTGAGTTAGCTAACCTATCTATGGTTTAGTTTATTGCTCTTAATTAAGATGGAGTGTTGTTTTTATTTTGTCTTCCTTGGTGGCTCAGATGGTAAAGAATCTCCCTGAAGTGTGAGAGACCTGGGTTCAATTCCTGGGCTGGGAAGATCCTCTGGGGGAGGGCATGGCAACCCACTCCTGTATTCTTGTCTGGAGAATCCCCAGAGGAACCTGGCGTGCTACAGCCCCTGGGGTGGTAAAGAATGACTAAGCACATTGTTTTTGAGAATGATGTTAGTCTTCACCTTCCTCACAGTTTCTAATTAAGTTAGTTCGTTTGGGGAGAGTATTGGAGCTCTCTTATGGACAAGTTTCTTCCTAGACTTTCTTTCTTCCTTCCTTCCTTTTCCTTTCTTTCTCTTTCTTCTCTTCTTTCTTTCTTCTTTCCTACTTTCTTTCCTCTATGTTTCTTTCTTAAGGGATGGGACTGACCAGACCATGTGAAAGCAATTGGTCCCAATGTGGAACTGTTGGAAACAAAGAGAACCTAGCCCATATTGCAAGTGTGTGTAAGTTCAAGTGTCTTCCTTGCGTCCAGTGCCCACTTCCCACATGACTTCTGGGATCATTTTTGAACTCTAACCTTAAATAATACTTTGAGCACTAGGCAGGGGAAAAAGTCTCTGGTATTCTTGACCTTGGATGAAACCTTCACTCTGAGATGAAAGTTTTCAAGGTCTCATTTTTCTCAGCTAGCCTTACCTGGGGCTGTTGCTATTCAGTCACTAAGTCATGTCCAACTATTGCAACCCCATGGACTGCAGCACACTAGGCTTCTTTGTCCTTCACTATCTCCCAGAGTTTGCTCAAACTCAGTCCATTGAGTCAGTGATGCTGTCTAACTATCTCATTCTCAGGGGTAGAGCCTCAATCTTGTGGGTAATGGGTGATCTGTAGAAAGAAGCTCCCAACCCTCAACTGCACTCACCAGGAATTTAATCTCTTTAAATTGGAACTGGAGGCGATGAGAAATACTGGTATTTTGCTTCTTATGGTGATACAGAGTAAGCTTTAGCTTAGAAGAGATGACAGTGAATCTTTTGGCCACATCCACCCAGATCTAGGATGCAGTTTCTATCAGTCTGAGTTTTCTGCGGCAGGAGAGAGTAATGTGTTAAGTACCAAAGAATCTTGCTCTCCTTAATAAGTCTTAGTAGGATTTTTTTGATTTTTTTTTAAATTTGCTGCGTATCCTTAGGATGATTTTGAGAGGACTTGAATGGTTGCCTTTTTTTTTTTTTTAAATAGTTTGTTAGTTTTACTTGCTTTGCAGGTGAGTGGGTCTGTGGAACTCTTTATGCTGAGATCCAAGAACTAGAACTCCTAGTACTAGTTTTCACCACTTATGAAATGGAGAAGCAATACCTACCTACTTATTTAATTTATAATTAAATGTGATAATATATCATAAAAATTTTATAAACAAACAAAAAACACATGAATTAATATATTATTGTTGGTGAGTTAGTATCTGTATAACATTTGTAAAGGCAAGCATTAACGTTTTTATATTGATAAATGTGAATGTTTGAGTCAGACTTTAGAAAGAATAATGGCAAATTAGCAATTATGTGCAAGAATTTAAGCTAAAGATAACATAATTTCTTCCTATTTTAATAAAGGTAAAATAAATCTGTTCCAGTACTTGTTTTCTGAAGACTAAAGTGGAACATTTGAGTAAATGTGTCCTTTTAAAAAACTATTTTCTAGATTTTGGTAAGATTTTCGTAGAGGAGAAAGAATATTAAAATCACAAAGAATGCATTGCAGGATTGCTTTATATTCTCACCAATTGAATTAGAGATAAAATTATCTTTTTAGACAGAGGTGCATATTAAATTATTCTTTAGTGCAATTACATTGTCCTCATTCAGATGCTAGGTCATGTCTGGCTCTTTGCAACCTCATGGACTGCAGCATGCAAGGCTTCTCTGTCCACTGTCTAGCAGACTTTGCTCAAATTCATTTCCGCTGAGTCGGTAATGCTATCTAACTATTTCATCCTCTGCTGTCTTCTTCTCCTTTTGCCTTCATTTTTTTTTCCACCCCCCAGCATCAGGGTCTTTCCCAGTGAGTCAGCTCTCTGCGTCAGGTGGGTAAAGAAAGTATTAGAGCTTTAACTTCAGCACAGTCCTTGAAATGAATATTCAAGGTTGATTTCCTTCAGCATTGACTAATTTTATCATGCAGTCCAAGGGACTTTCAGGAGTCTTTTTCACACCACAATTCAAAAGCACCGATTCTTGGACACTCAGCATTTCTTATTGTCCAGTTCTCACATCTATACTGCTATGTAGGATTTTCCTCAAATGCTTCCACAACACCAAAGGTATGTTTGAGGAAGAGGCATAAATAAAATTGTTCGGCAAATCTTGGATGATTGTGGAAGAGGGATGGTGGATAAATGGACTTTTATTATAAAATTTTTGATACATCTGTATATGTTGAGATTAAAAAGAAATAGTTTTAAGAGTATAGAGTAATTCCTGAAAATTGGGACGCAAGATCTTTTAAATCTAGAGGCCATGACAAAATATGGCAGACACCTTCCAGTCATGACAGGATTTTCTTTTGTTTGTTTGTTTGTTTTTATTGTCGTAAGAGTTCAAGATGGCTACTTACTTTGTTCCCTTGTTCTCTTTTACTGATATAAGACTTAATTCATAAATATACAGATGCAAATTTAACAGTGTCTTCATTTTCAAAATCCACAAGTTTTTACACACTATATACTAATGATGTTTACAAAGCACAATAAAAGCTTCTTATATTTTACTTTAGTTAGTTTTATATATTTTACTTAGTTTTACTTTATTTGATATTTGGCCTGAGTTGCATGCTGAATTAGCTTGCAGTAGTATACAGACTTAAGATCAACATATAATTTGTCATCTAAACTGAGACATGTTATTACTAGCTGGTCAAAAACATAGATGTAGGTTGAACAAAGTGGATCATTGGGTCATATGAACACTACACATTCTTGATAGGAGAAAGACAGAATATAAAAATATTCTTCCAAAAATTAAATAAAATATTAAATAGAATCAAGTATATAATCTGATTAAAATTGGTCTCTTATCTGTCTGTCTCTGTCTCTCTAGTTCAATACATTAATACATTTCAAAATTGGGTCCCACGATGTTGGAATTTTGTTGTTGTTGTTATTGTTGAAAGTCATATAACTCACAAGCAATCCAAGATCATAATTTCTGGATTTTTATAACCAACACAATCCTTTTTCCACTCAGTGAATAGCAACAAGAAATTTGAAAACATCAAAAATTTATTTATGAGTTCAAATTTACAACAGCAATTACATATTTTAACTAAATGACAGCTAGAAAGAAATACCAATTTTATGTGCTGATGATTAAAGCACATCAATTCTACCTACTGAATATAATTTTAAAGTTTTATAATAAAGAAAATTAATAAGGAGGTGATATAACACAAAAAAAGAAACCTCAAGCTCAATGTCAGAAATTATTTCTGTCAATGGACACATTAGTTAAATTAGGACAACATAAACATGCAGGATAGAGTAGTTTATTTTCATATGATATGGATATTGCTGTCTTTATTTCCCTATAATTTCATGATAAATTACTTAGAATTTTTTTTAATTTTGTAGGTGGTCTTCAGTGTAAACAAGTACATTTTTTTTTCATAATTGTCAATACAGTATGCTCAGAATTCTACTGACATTACTTCCAATATTTTCTTAACAGAGATTTGTTTCAGGGATTGACTCCATTTTATGCAGTTCTGAGAAACTGTCCTGATAAAGGATTAGAGTACAGGTCTAATGGTCTAATAATCCTTTCCTTCTGCAAAGAGAATTTGCCAGAAGAGTTTCTTTTCTAAATAGCCTATGGTATCATCATTGGTACTGACAGTTTTCTCTTTGTAGTACTGAAGGATTGATAGCAGCAGTAGCCATACTCCCTGTAATCTGAAAATCATGACAATGTTACTGATCTCAAATAACTAAAAATACAGAAGAGCTTTGTCTGCAAAATCTGATTCATTCGCACAATTTCAAGTTTTAGACTTGAATCTAAATCACATGTCCTATGAAAGTGCCACATTCATTCAATGTCTGACTTTGATAGCCATGGTGCATACTACACAGTAAAATGACAATAACTGAGAATCTTATTCGTACACCTTCTACTTGGGAAATGGATTAAACACACACACACATACACACTTCTCCATGAAAAAGGTAATAATATTTTTAATTTAATGACATGATAGGAAGTAAAGCTAAATTAGTCAAAGTGCACCCCTCCATGTTATGCGTCAGTTGGTTCGATTGTGTAGGGTAAGTCACTCCACTGGGCACACTGGAAACATATTCCCCCTTCAATTTGGACTTTTCCTTTACAAGACAAGCCAATTTGCTTGTGGTACCCTGTTGGAGTGGGGAAGTATTGTTGGACTACCTGAGTTGGAATCAGTACTTTGGGAACTAATTCTGATGGGGATAAGCCTATCCTAGTTGGAACTAGTTCATTTTTGTAGAGTAAATTTATTTACCTGATTTGCAGCTGCTGCTAAGTAGCTTCAGTCGTGTCTGACTCTGTGTGACCCCATGGACTGCAGCCTACCAGGCTGCTTGTCCATGGGATTTTCCAGGCAAGAGTACTGGAGTGATTTGGGTACCAGTTAATCTATGCATTGATACAATATTTTTTTTATAGTTTTGTTGAAATTTGCCTATGTCTTTTATGTTCTGGTGTTATCAAACCTATAAAAATGGGAAATATTTCATCTATTTCAAAGGAAAACTCTTTGTGGTGTGTATTAGATACACTAAGACCGAACAAGTAATGACACCTGAATGGCTCAAATTGTACAATCTGACAGTTGAAAGTGCTTTGCCAGGGAGAGGAACACAGTGATAATAAATGAAGAGGCTCTTGGACAGGAGGCATCTAATTCTAATTTCCTGATAGGAGTCCCAGATAACTTTGATAATGGGGAACTTCAGCTCCAGTTTGGGGAGCTTCCCTGTGAAGGAGAACTCCAAGCTTTTGGAGAAAAGTCTCAGCTGAACAGATAAATAATCCACCTGCAATGCTGGAGACATAGGAGACATGAGTTTGATCCTTAGGTCAGGAACACCTCCTAGAGGAAGAAAATGGCAGAGGAATCTGGTGAGTTACAGTCCAAACGGTCAAAAAAGTCAGACATGACTGAGTAACTAAGCAACACTTTTTTGTTTGTTTTCCTCAAGAATGAATATGACATTGAGTATAACTGATTAAATTATATATTTATGGCCAGAAAGTATATACTGTTAGTTCAAAAAGGATAAATCATCAAATGATAGCATTTACAATCTAGATAATCCTAAACCACCAAAACAGGAAAAGAAAAGTAGCTTCATTCATCAAATAACTGATTTTTATGGAAAAAAAAAGCAGTATTTAAAGAATTTTTGTATGGTTTCTAATACTGGTAAATTATTTTACTTATTGACAGGTCTATATTTCTTAACAGGCTTGACAGGTTTAGTATTTCTTAAGCAGAAAAAGGAGGGGAAAAGGAATATTGAACAAGAAGAGTACTGATGACTTTTGTGTCCCACCAAAATTCTAAATGACAACAAGCAAGAATTTCACAACTCATCTACAGAAAGGTTAATAAATATTTTGAATCTGTTATTCATTTATTTATCCTAACCTATTTTATAGACAGTCTGCTTTGTATTGAGTACTCTGTAAATCACTTCCAGACACCATGCACTTAAAAAGAACACATGGATGTCCTAGTATATACAATCATCTTGTTTCTGCCAAAAAAGTTACACATAAAAATTAAGTTAAGCTTCACCTTCCCACCATTAGTCCTTGTCCCACAAAACATTCTTTGACTCCCTCATTTCTTCTCTTTAGCTCCAGCACAATGTGATTTGGTATCCTTTAAGCTTCTGTTGCCTTCCTTCTTTAAGAATACATTTTTTTTAAGAGATATGAATCAACCTTTGAATCTTAGAATGACTTTTCAAAATATAACTGTTGTTTCAGGTTTTTTTTTTTTTCCTAGCCTTTGCTGAAATATTGGAAGCTGAATGAAATGGTAAACCTCACCCCTTGAAGTCTAGTGGTGGCTGAATGAAATATAAGATTCTTCTTATTCCCTCTCATTGTATAGCACTTAACACTCATGGAAGGAATATAAAGTAACTAAAAGATATGTGTTTAGTTCATAAATAGTTTGCATTTTAGAAGAATCCAATTATACAGTTTTTTTGTTTGTTTTTTTACTAAGAGTTAAGGAGGTTAAAATCCTGCTTACTGAAAAAAATCTTTTTTTCTAGTTATTATTAATTGATGTTTCATAGTTGAAAAGTAAATAAGATCATTTATGCAGAGGAATATGCAAAAGTAGCACATGTCAAGTTGAATGTATCTGCCTTCTAGGAACTTCAATTAGCAAAATTAAACATAACATTAACTGAAAGTTAGTTTCAATGGGTACATTTACTGGGTACATTGAAGCAACCTCATTTCTTTATGGATGTAAAAAATATATTTTAAAACAAGTCTGTAGCAGTGGAAAATTGAAAAAATTTATCCTGCTTTCAGGTATTTAAAAATGTAGATAATATGAAAATATTATGCAACTTTCTTGAAAATAATACTGTTTGGCTATTTAATTTAAATATATATATTTGAACCACTTTGCTGTACACCAGAAAAAAATCATAACATTGTAATCAATAATACTTTAATAAATTTTAAAGTAAATAAAAACACAGAGGTATAGAGTGGACTTTTGGACTCTGAGGGAGAGGGAAAGGGTGGGATGGTTTGGGAGAATGGCAGTGAAGCATATGTATTTTCCTGTAAGAAACGAAGCGCTAATCTATGTTTGGTGTAGGATGCAGGATGCATGGGGCTGATGCACAGGATGATTCAGGTAGAGGATGTGGGGTGGGAGGTGGGAGGGGGCTTCGGCATTGGGCGATTGTGTTCACCTATGGCTGATTCATGTCAATGTATGGCAAAACAAATACAGTATTGTAATTAAAAAAATAAATAAATTTAATTTTAAAAAAAAAAAAAAGAAAAAACATTTTTTAAATCCTAAAAAAAAATGGATCATATTTTAGAGTGATATAATGTGAAATCTTACATAGGAACAAATTAAAGATTGTGAAAATATTTGTGACAATTTAGAATAGTTAATCAACATAGAAGAAATCAGATTGTGGTTACGAAATCACATGAAATAATGATGGTGAAAAGTAACCATTATCTACAATATACCAATAAAAACATTTTGATCATCATAAGTACAGAAAATTTATATATATCTTGTCCTTGCCATAAGGTAAACTGAGTCAAAATACTGACGGGATGATCCTGTACATTGTATTTTTAAAAGTCATCAAGTGATTCTAGTACCAAGCAATGACTATTGACTAGATCCGATAGAGTGCCTGATGAACTATGGACAGAGGTTCATGAGATTGTACAAGAAACAGGAATCAAGACAATCCCCAAGAAGAAGAAACCCAAAAAAGCAAAATGACTGTCTGAGGAGGCCTTACATATAGCTGTGAAAAGAAGGGAAGTGAAAAGCAAAGGAAAAAAGGAAAGATATACTCGTTTGAATGCAGAGTTTCAAAGAAACTCTTCTTTGAAAGCCTTCCTTGACAATCAATGCAAAGAAATAGAGGAAAATAGAATGGGAAAATAGAGGAAAATAGAATGGGAAAGACTAGAGATCTCTTCAAGAAAATTAGAGATAGCAAGGGAACACTTCATGAAAAGATGCGCTCAATAAAGGACAGAAATGGTAGGGTCCTAACAGAAGCAGAAGATATTAAGAAGAGGTGGCAAGAATACACAGAAGAGCTGTACAAAAAAAAAAAAAAAGATTTTCACTCACCTAGAGCCAGACATCCTGAAATGTGAAGTCAAGTGGGCCTTAGGAAGCATCACTACAAACAAAGCCAGTGAAGGTCATGGAATTTCACTTGAACTATTTCAAATCCTAAAAGATGATGCTGTGAAAGTGTTGCAGTCAATATGCCAGCAAATTTGGAAAACTCAGCAGTGGCCACAGGACTGGAAAAGGTCAGTTTTCATTCCAATCCCAAAGAAAGGCAGTGCCAAAAAATGCACAAACTACCACACAATTGCACTCATCTCACACACTAGCAAAATAATGCTCAAAATCCTCCAAGCCAGGATTCAGTAATATGTCAACCATGAATTTCCAGATGTTCAAGCTGGTTTTTAAAAAGGCAGAGGAAGCAGAGATCAAATTGCCAACATCCGCTGGATCATCGAAAAAGCAAGAGAGAAAAACATCTATTTATGCTTTATTGATCATTCCAAAACCTTTGACCGTGTGGATCACAATAAACTGTGGAAAATTCTGAAAAGGATGGGAATACCAAACTTGCCTCTTGAGAAACATCTATGTAGGTCAGGAAGCAACAGTCCGTACTTGACATGGAACAACAGACTGGTTCCAAATAGGAAAAGGAGTATGTCAAGGCTGTATATTGTCACCCTGCTTATTTAACTTTTATGCAGAGTTCATCATGAGAAATGCTGGGCTGGAAGAAGCACAAGCTGGAATCAAGATTGCCAGGAGAAATGTCAATAACCTCAGACATGCCGATGACACCACCCTTATGGCAAAAAGTAGAGAAGAACTAAAGAGCTTCTAGATAAAAGTGAAAGAAGGAAGTGAAAATGTTGACTTAAAACTCAGATCATGGCATCCGGTCTCATCACTCCATGGCACATAGATGTGGAAACAGTGGAAACAGTATCAGACTTTCTGTTTGGGGGCTTCAAAATTACTGCAGATGGGGATTGCAGCCATGATGTTAAAAGACACTTACTCCTTGGAAGGAAAGTTATGACCAACCTAGACAACATATTAAAAATCAGAGACATTACTTTGCCAACAAATGTCTGTCTAGTCAAGGCTATGGTTTTTCCAGTGTTCATGAATAGATGTGAGAGTTGGACTATAAGGAAAGATGAGTGAAGAAGAATTGCTGCTTTTGAACTGTCCTGTTGGAGAAAGCTCTTGAGAGTCCCTTGGACTGCAAAGAGATCCATCCAGTCCATTCTAAAGATCAGTCCTGGGTGTCATTGGAAGGATTGATGTTGAAGCTGAAACTCCGATACTTTGGCCACCTGATGCGAAGAGCTGACTCATTGGAAAAGACCCTGATGCTGGGAGGGATTGGAGGCAAGAGGAGAAGGGGACGACAGAGGATGAGATGGTTGGATGGCATCACTGACTCAATGGATATGGGTCTGTGTGGACTTTGGGAGTTGATGATGGACAGGGAAGACTGGCGTGCTGCAGTTCCTGGGGTCGTAAAGTTTGGACATGACTGAACTACTGAACTGATTGATTGGTTTTTTAAAATACAGACTATATTTCAAGAGGAGCTTAAACAATGAATTTAATTTTTGTAATCTCTATTGTGCATAAAGAGTGGTAGCCAAATAGTGGACACAGATAAAGCATACTGTTTAATTTTAATTTAAGAAACAAGTGAAATGTTAATGCTTAAAAAGGATAGTTGTTCATTTTCCTATATTACTATTTTATATAGTACATAAGTCTTTGAAAACATTTTATTTTCTCATAAACACATCTAAGTGTACACACACAAACTCTCTCACACAAACAAATAGATTCTCAATGAGCTTCTGTAGGCAAATGTCTGGAATAGGAAAATAAATGACAACATGCTAACAAATAGTAACTTAGAACACCCAAAATTGAGTGGCATGGCTAATGTAATAGAAAAAAAGAAGTGAGAATCAGGACACAGAACTGAGGAATAGCTGAAGGTTTATTTACAGGTTAGGGATTCTACAATTCTATACTTACCCACAGAAACAATAATGTGTATGTTTTAGTCATGTCTGAGACTTTGTGACTCCACGGATTATAATCCATCACGTTCCTCTGTCCATGGAATACTCCAGGCAATAATACTGGAGTGGATTGCCATTTCCTTCTCCAAGGGACCTTTCAACCCAGGGATTGAGCTCTGAGTCTACTGCATTGCAGTCAGATTCTTTCTCATCTGAGCCACCGGGGAAGCCCAACAACAACAAAATTATGCGATAATAAAATGTGACTTATCTAAGTCACTGAAAATTTTGCAATAAAATAAGCCAGTTACCATAGAAATCTAACTTTATACTAGTAACTTGAGGCCTCTTATCTTAATGGCATTCTCAAACAAAGGGAAAAGAAAGAAAATATTCCAATCAGTTTATGAAAGCTACTGGGCAATATGTGTGTGTGTGTGTGTGCTGTTGCCTCAATCATATCTGACTCTGTGCAGCTGAATGGATTGTAGCCTTTGGGCTCCTTTGTCCATAGAATTCTCCAGGCAAGAATACTGGAGAGGACTGCCATACCTTCCTTCAGGTGACCTTCCTTACTCAGGGAACAAACCCACATCACTATGTCTCCTGCATTGGCAAGCAGGCTCTTTGCCACTAGTTCCACCTGAGAAGCCCACTGGGCAACATATACCAATAAAATTAGGGTAAAATTGACAAATAAAAAACATAAAAGAAGAGAATGAGGTAAAGAATGTTCATTAAGTGACAGTAAAATAAAAAGCTTCCAAATGTCACTATGTGCCAGTTCTCAAACTCTACCAATCTGAATAGGAGCAGAAGGTTTTTTTAAGACCCCATAAGGGACAATCCTCAGAAAGCAACTAATACAAAAAATTATACAACATAATGGTATGATATGGAGAAGGCAATGGCACCCCACTCCAGTACTCTTGCCTGGAAAATTCATGGGTGGAGGAGCCTATCAGGCTGCAGTCCTTTGAGTAGCTAAGAGTTGAACAAGACTGAGCGATTTTACTTTCACTTTTCACTTTCATGCATTAGAGAAGGAAATGACAACCCACTCCTAGTGTTTTTGCCAGGAGAATCCCAGGAACAGGAGAGTCTGGTGGGCTGCCATCTATCAGGTTTCACAGAGTTGGACACGACTGCAGTGACTTAGCAGCAGCAGTAGCAGCAGCAATAATATGGGTAATTGAGTTGATAAATGGTTTATAGAGCTACAGGCTGTTAAGGGAAAACATTACCTGATAACTATTGCAGGGAATATTTGAAAACACAACTTATCAGAAAGATAAAGGGAGAGAAGATAGAGACAGAATCTGAATGTTTAACTCCAGAAAACAATGCCTAAAATTTGTGTAAAAAAGTTATTTAATATACTACGTGAGGGAAAAACATAACTACACCAACATAATAAAGAAAGTGAATTCAACCAAAGTTAAGATATAATTTATTGGGAGGATGAGGTTTAAAGAAAATGGAATATAGCTTGGTATTAATAAAGAAGAAGAATTAAGACACCTATCACCACCATCAGTTGATTGCTTATCATTAGTTTGCTGCAAACAGTAGACTATACACATCTTTATTAATAAGAATGGGAACCATTACACTTCACACATTTTTATCTGTAAGAAACAAATTTGTTCATTCCTGTAACGTAAAAGTCCATGCTTTTGGTTTCAGCAAACTATAGGAAAGCATTTTCTGCCTCCTGAAGTGTGAGGAAACATTTTCCCTTCAAAAAGTTGCCAAAATGCCTGAAGAAGTGGTAGTCAGTTGGTGAGAAGTCAGGTAAATATGGTAGATGAGGCAAATTTTATAGCCCAATTTGTTCAACATTTGAAGTCTTTCTTGTGCAACATGTGGTTGGGCATTTTTATAGTGAATAATTGGGCCCTTTCTGTTGACCAATGTCAGCTGTAAGCATTGCAGATTTTGGTGCATTTAATTGATTTGCTGAGCATCTTTCTCACATAAAATGGTTTTACTGGAATTCAGAAAGCTATAGTGGATTAGACTGGCAGCAAGCAACTAAACTGACTGTACAAGTTTGGCTTTGGGAAATGCTTTGGAGCTTCTTCTCCATCCAACCACTGAGCTGGTCATCCACAGTTGTATAAGATCTATTTTTTTGGTCACACATCACAATCCAATTGAGAAATGGCTTGTTGTTGTGTAGAATAAGAGAAGATGGCACTTCAAAATGATGCTCTTTTTTTAATTTTATTTTTTACTTTATTCTACTTTACAATACTTATTGGTTTTGCCATACAGTGACATGAATCAGCCACAGGTGTACACCAGCTCCCAATCCTAAAACCACCTCCCACCTCTCATCCCATATCATCTCTCTGGCTCATCCCCATGCACCAGCCTCAAGCATCCTGTATTGAACACAGACTGGCACTTCATTTCTTACATGATAGTATAAATGTTTCAAAGCCATTCTCCCAAATCATCCCACCTTCTCCCTCTCCCTCAGAGGCCAAAAGTCTGTTCTACACATCTATGTCTCTTTTGTTGTCTCACATACAGGGTCATCATTACCATCTTTCTAAATTCCATATATATGTGTCAGTATACTGTATTGGTGTTTTTCTTTCTGGCTTACTTCAGTCTGTACAATTGGCTCCAGTTTCATCCATCTCATTAGAACTGAGTCAAATGTATTATTTTTAAGGGCTGAGTAATACTCCATTGTGTATATGTACCACTGCTTTCTTATCCATTAATCTGTTGATGGACATCTAGGTTGTTTCCATGTCCTGGATATTATAAACAATGCTGCAATGAACATTGTGGTACATGTATCTCTTTCAATTCTGGTTTCCTTGGTGTGTATGCCCAGCAGTGGATCGCTGGGTCATAAGGCAGTTCTATTTCCAGTTTTTAAGGAATCTCCACACTGTTCTCCATAGTGGTTATACTAGTTTGCATTCCCACCAACAGTGTAAGAGGGTTCCCTTGTCTCCACATCCTCTCCAGCATTTATTGTATGAGGCACCCATTTCTCAAGCTTTTTCACCTTTTCAGTTCAGTTCAAGTGGCAAATGACCCTAGAATGGTTGATGTTGAGTTCTTCAGCAAATTATCCTGTAGTTGTAAGAAGATCAGCTTCAGTGATTGCTCTCATTTGGTCATTGTCAATTTCCGATGGCCAGCCGCAATGCTCCTCAGCTTCAAGATTCTCTTTTCCTCTGCAAAGCTTCTTGAACCATCATTGCACTGTATATTCACTAGCAATTCTTGGGCCAAAAGCATTGCTGACTTTGCTAGTTGTCTCCACTGCTTTACCACCCATATGAACTCAAAGAAAACTGTTCAAATTGTTTTTTTTTTTCTAACATCATTACCTTAGTCTAAAATAAATATAAAACAAATATCATTTATTAACGTCAAGCAAGAGTCCCTATGACCCACCTCCTAGAGTAGCAGAAATAAAAACAAAATAAAACAAGTGGGACCTGATTAAACTTAAAAGCTTTTTCACAGTGAAGGAAACTATAAGCAAGGTGAAAAGACAACCCTCAGAATGGGAGAAAATAATAGCAAATGAAACATCTGACAAAGGATTAATTTCCAAAATATACAAGCAGCTCATACAACTCAATACCAGGAAAACAAATTACCCAATAAAAAAGTGGGAAAAAGATCCAAACAGACATTTCTCCAAAGAAGAAATCCAGATGGCTAAGAAATACATGAAAAGATCTTCAACATCACTACTTATTAGAGAAATGCAATTTAAAACCACAATGAGATATCAGTTCATACTGGTCAGAATGACCCTCATCAAAAAAATCTACAAACTGGAAAGGGTGTGAAGAAAAGGGAATGCTCTTGCACTGTTGGTGGAAATGTAAACTGATACAGCCACTATGGAAGATGGTATGGAGATTCCTTAAAAACTAGAAATAAAACCACCATATGACCCAGCAATCCCACCCCTAGGCATATACCCTGAGGAAACCAAAGTTGAAAAATACGTTTATCCCATTGTTCATTGAAACACTATTTACAAAGGCTAGATCATGGAATCAGCCTAAATGTCCACTGACAGATAAATGGATAAAGAAGTTGTGGTCTATATACACAATGGAATACTACTCAGCCATAAAACAGTAAACATTTGAGTCAGTTCTAATGAGGTGGATGAACCTAGAACCTATTATACAGAGTGAAGTGATTCAGAAAGAGAAAGGTAAGCAACAATGGAGAAAGAGACATAGAGAATAGACTCATGGACATGAGGAGAGGGGAGGAGAGGATGAGATATATGGAAAGAGTAACATGGAAACTACATTACCATATTAAAATACATAGAAAAAAAAATAAACATCACATAATCATATTTATTTAAGAATGCATTCCAATATCAAACGGCAAAGTCCAACACTGAATAGCAAGATTATTTTTGCATATACTGTTATTTTTGCATATAAGTTATATAATGTTCTAGGTAATTTAAATGCATTAACTTAATCAACCCACATGAAAGAAAGAGGTAAAGTTACTATCTCCATTTACAGATGAGGAAGCATGCAGAATAAGATTAAATAGCAAGTTTTATATTACTTTGGTAATAAATATCTGGGTTAAAATATGATAGACTGGTTTTTCTCAAGGAATTAATGGAGACATAGCTATACATTAATATTAATTAACAATATAAATGTAATAGCAAAACAGGTGTGAGTGCTTTCCTATTGGGAATGGTATAGCATGGTAGTGAGGAGAATAGAGTTTATAAAATGATTGAAGATAAGGAATTGCTTCTTTCTGTTTTTAACTTTACCACAGTTTGATTTTTCTTTAATTCCATGAAATACTTTGACAAAATTTGATTTGTGAAGATTTTGTGAAATCATCAGCCATTGTAACCATTTTGGAAAGCAAATTAATTTCACGTGTTGACATGAAACTGAGGAACATAATACAATGAAAAGAAACTGAACTACACACTTGCATAGAATTAAAGTCAAAGTGATAAGGAAACAATAAGCTATTTTATTTAAGAAAGGCACGACTTGTACTCAGATAACATTGTGTTCATTTATCTAAAACAGTCTTTCTATACACTAGCTTAGTTTTTTTTTTTTTTTTTCCTCATGGCTTTCCTATCTATACTTTAATCACTACATTTACAGTTGAGCATCCTGAAGTAAATAAAGGAGATGTTCATTAGTTGCCTTCCCAGATTTGTCAGTTAGACCAATGCCAAGGTTAGTAACAAAGAATCTTGACTCCAACTGTAGTGTATTTACTCCTAAAGCACAGTGCTGATATCAGCATTTAGAGATGAAAGAATGCAAGAAGTACTTAGGAAAGATGAGAATTCTTATAAAAGTCAAGTAATCTAAAAGGAAATGTGTGAAGGCCTACTTTTTGGAAGTGTGAACTCTTGCTGGAGAGCTGAGACATTCATTTCAATAAAAAGATGGATTTCTCCATGCATTTTCAGTGAAACCTTTATGATATGTAATACTTGTTATTCAGTTACTAAGTTATATCTGACTCTTTGCAACCCCATGGACTGAAGCAGACCAGGTTTCCCTGTCCTCCACCATGTTCTCATTCAGTTTAGTTCAGTTCAGTCACTTAATCATGTCAGACTCTTTGCAGCCCCATGAACTGCAGCATGCTAGGCCTCCCCTGTGCATCACCAACTCCCAGAGTTTACCCAAACCCATGTAATGTTGAGTTTTAATTGTTCCTGAGTTTGATCAAATTTACTTTGGCTGGAGTTGGTGTTGCTAGTAACCATATCATCCTCTCAGCCATTTTCGACTTTTGTCTTCAATCTTTCCCAGCTTCAGAGTTTTTTTCCAATGAGTCAGCTCTTCACATCAGGTGGCAAAAGGATTGGAGCTTCAGCAACAGTCCTTCAATGTATATTCATGTTTGATCTCTATGCAGTCCAAGATACTCTCAAGGTCTCAGTCAATTCATTTATGTCACTCAGTCATGTCCAACTCTTTGTGACCCCATGGATTGTAGCTCACCAGGCTTCCCTGTCCATCACCAACTCCTGAAACTTGCTCAAGCTTATGTCCATTGAATCAATGATGCCATCCAACCATCTCATCCTTAGTGGAAACCTTCTCCCCCTGCCTTCAATCTTTCCCAGCATCAGGGTCTTTTCCAGTGAGTCAGTTCTTATCCTCAGGTGGCCAAACTACTGGAGCTTCAGCATCAGTCCTTCCAATGAATATTCAGGACTGATTTCCTTTAGGATCAATTGGTTTGATCTCCTTGCAGCCCAAAGGACTCTCAAGAGTCTGCTTAAACCACAGTACAAAAACATCAATTCTTCGGCACTCAGTTTTCTTTATGGTCCAACTCTTGAATCCATACACGACTACTGGAAAAACTATAGCTTTGACGAGGCAGAATTGTCAGCAAATGTCAGCAAAGTAACGTTTCTGATTTCTAATATGCTATGTAAGTTGGTCATAACTTTTCTTCTAAGGATCAAGCATCCTTTAATTTCATATTGGCAGTCACCATCTGCAGTGATTTTTGGAGACCAAGAAAATAGTCTCACTGTTTCCATTGTTTCCCCGTCTATTTGCCATGAAGTGATGGGACCAGATGCCATGATCTTTGTTTTTTGAATGTTGGGTTTTCAGCCAACTTTTTCACTCTCCTCCTTCACTTTCATCAAGAGACTTTTTATTTCTTCTATGTTTCTGCCATTATGGTGGTGTCATCTGCATATCTGAGGTTATTGATATTTATCCTAGCAATCTTGATTCTAGTTATTATTAATCCAGCCCAGCATTTCACATGATATACTCTGCAAATAAGTTAAATAATTAGGTGACAATATACAGCCTTGACGTATTCCTTTCCCAATTTTGAAACAGTTCCATTGTTCCATGACCAGTTATAACTGTTGCTTCTTCACCAGCATACAGATTTCTCAGACAGCAGATCTGACATTCCCATCTCTTAAAGAATTTTCCAGTTTGTTGTCATTCACACAGTCAAAGGCTTTAGTGTAGCCAATGAAGCAGATAAAGATTCCCTCCGCCCCCCCCGCCCCAGGACTCTCTTTGCTTTTTTTTTAATGATCGAATGGATGTTGTCAATTTGATCTTTGATTCTTCTGCCTTTTCTAAATCCATTTCAAACATCTGGAAATTCTAGATTCACATACTGTTGAAGCCTAGCTTGCAGAATTTTGAGCATTACTTTGCTAGCATACAGCACCACAATTCGAAAGCAACAATTCTTTGACACTTAGCCTTCTTTATGGTCCAACTAACATATTCATACATGGGTACTGGAAAACCATTGCTTTGACTAAATTGGACTTTGTGGACAAAGGGATATCTTTGCTTTTGGTGCACTGTCTTTATTTGTCATTGTTTTCTTTCCGAGGAGCAAGCATTTTAATATCATGGGTGCAGTCATTGTCCACAGTGATTATGGAGACCAAGAAAATAAAATCTGTCCCTGTTTCCACTTCTTCCCCCTTCTATTTGTAATGAAGTGAAGGGATTGGATGCCATGATCCTAAGTTTTTTAATATTGACTTATAAACCAGTTTTCACTGTCCTCTTTCACCCTCCTCAAGAGGCTCTTAAGTTCCTACCCACTTTCTGCCGTTAGAGTGGTATCATCTACATATCTGAGGTTATTGATGTTTCTCCTATCAGTCTTGATTCCAACTTGTGCTACATTTTGCATGATGTACTCTGCACAGGGTGCAGAATAGTTAAATAAACAGCCTTCTTACATGTCTTTCTTATTTTGAGCCAATCAGCTGTCCCATGTAAGGTTCTACGTCTTCCTTCTTGAACCACATACAGATTTCTCAAGAGACAGGTGATGTGGTCTGTTATTCCCTCTTCTTAGAGAAGTTTCCACATTTCTTTGTGATCCACACAGTAAAAAACTTCAGCATAGTCAGTGAAAGAGAAGCAGATGTATTTCTGGAATTCCCTTTCTTTCTCTGTTATCCAACAAATGTTGGCAATTTGATCTCTGGTTCCTCTGCTTTTTCTAAAGCCAGCATGCTCATCTGGAAGTTCTGGGTTCATGTACTGCTGAAGTCTAGCTTGAAGGATTTTAAACATAAACATACTAGCATGTGAAATAAGTATAAATGGAAGGTAGTTTGAACATTCCTTGGCATTGACCTTCTTTGGGGCTTGAATGAAAACTGACCTTTTCCAGTCCTGTGGCCACTGCTGAGTTTTCCAAATTTGAGGCATATTGAGCACAGCACTTTAACAGCATAATCTTTTAAATTTTCAAATAGCTCAACTGAAATTCCATCACCTCCACTAACTTTGTTTTTAGTAATGTTTCCTAAGCCCCGTGTGTCTTCACACTCCAGGTTGACTGGCTCTTACTGAGTGGCCACACCATTATGGTTATCTGAGACCTCTTTTGTGTAGTTTTTTTCTGTGCATTCCTGCCACCTCTTCTTACTCTCTTCCTCCTCTATTAGATCCTTACCATTTCTGTCTTTTATCATGCCTGTCCTTTCATGAACTATTCTCTTGATATTTCCAATTTTCTTGGAGAGATCTTGTCTTTCTAATTCTATTACTTTCTTCTACTTCTTTGCTTTTGTCATTGAAGAAGACCTTAATATCTCTCCTGATAGTCTCTGGAATTCTGCATTCAGTTGGGTATATTTTTCCCTTTCTCCCATGCCTTTCACTTCTCTTCTTTCCTCAGATCTTTGTAAAGCCTCCTCAGATAGCCACTTTGCCTTCTTGAACATATTTTCCCTTGGGATGGTTTTAGTCACTGCTTCCTGTACATGCTAGGAACCTCTGTCCATAATTCTTCAGACACTCTCTTTACCAGATCTAATTCCTTGAGTCTTTGACACCTCCACTGTTTAATACCTGAATGGCCTAGTCGTTTCACCTACTTTTTCAATTTAAGCCTGAATTTTGCAATAACACGCTGAGCCACAGTCAACTCCATATCTTGTTTTTGATGATTGTATAGAGTTTTTCCATCTTTGGCTGCAAAGAATATAATCAATCTGATTTTATTATTGATTATTTTGGCACAGTAAGTAATCCATCTCAATACAGAGATATAATCATCAATTCCTGTTAGAGCTCAGTGAAAGATCAATGGTTATGTACAGTAGTGTTCTGGCATCCTTTGCTGTAAAAACTAGAAATAATATAGCAAAGTAGAAAATTTGGAAAGCCTAGAGTTTGTGAAGTATATCCTCCAATGAATGTTTTTGTTGCTGTTGTTCTGTTGCCAAGTCATGTCCAACTATCTGTGACCCCATAGGCTGCAGCATGCCAGGCTTCCCTGTCCCTCATCATCTCCTGGAGTTTCCCCAAGTTCATGTCCATTGAATTGGTGATGCTGTCCAACCATGTCATCTTTTGTCTCATTCATAAACAATGAATGTTTATCCCTTCTTTATATAACAGAAAACATAGTAGGCAATAGGACCATAATATTGTACCAGACAAACTAGGCACTATCTTTCATCAGCTGACATTCTACAAGAGAGACAAAAGTAACAAATAAGGAAAATAAGATAAACCCAGATAGCCTTAAACACTAGGAATAAAATAAGGATAAACAAGGGATGTGAGGAGTGAGTGAAGTCGCTCAGTCATGTCCAACTCTTCGCCACCTCATGGACTGTAGCTCACCAGGCTCTTCTGTCCATGAGATTTTCCAGGCAAGAGTACTGGAGTGGGTTGCCATTTCCTTCTCCAGGGTATCTTCCTGACCCAGGGACTGAACCGAGGTCTCCCACATTGCAGGCTGACACTTCACCATCTGGGCCACCAGGGAAGCTAGCAGGGATGTGATAGATGATGACTAAATTATTATTTTAGGTTTGATTGTCAGACAAATATCTCTCTCTCAAGCTGATATTTGACCTGACACTTGAATTGATTGAGAACTATGTAAGGTTCCAAAAATAAGCATCCAAGACAAAGGAAACAGTAGATGCAAATACTTTAACCAGGAGAATAAGCTCAGTACATGAGAAATAGAAAGAAGGAACGCTTCCCAACTGGATCAAGTCACAACAGCATGATGAAAATGGCTTAGAGATATATGGAGACATCAATACACTTTTTCCTCCAGACAGCTGGGCATAGTACCTGTGTCCTAAGCTCCTAGGGCCCAAATTCTCTGACCTTGATCAGTGTCCATCTCATTGCACCTTTTCTATGTTTGTCAAACTTGAGGGAAAGTTGAAAAGCACATAATTAAGAGAAGAATGAACCTGAGATACAGATGAGTGTTCAGAGTGGGCTGAGGTCAATTTATATAAAGTCTCCTAGTTCATGGGAAAGAGTTTAGAGTTTGAGTGGGAAGGCATTTATAAGAACTGACATAATTTGATTTGTCTTTCGATAAGATCCCTCCAGGTACTATATGGAGACTTTAGAAGGCAAGATATTAGTATCAGGGAATCTCTTATGTTCATCCTTAAAGTGACCTTGGGGTTGTCACTTGCTATCTCAGTACCTCTGTTTCTTTATCAAATCATCAAAGATAATAGCCTTTTTCCTTGGGTTTGCATCACAGTTGTCCTGTGAAGGGAAGCTGGATGATGTCAGTGACTGCCCTGAGAAAGATAACGTGTAAAAGGGAGATTGTTATTTGTGCTACTGACACCACACATTCCAACCTGACAACTTTCTCTCACATATCAGTTTGTGAACAAGAGAAGATTAGTATATTAACTTCCCAGAAGGAGAGAGAGAACAAGAACAGTGAGTCACTGGGGATTGCTTTGACACTGATCAGTTCCCACTGGCCAAGCTACTCAGAATGAAGAAAAATGTATTCATCCATGACCACTTTCTATCAATTAAGATTCTTGAATAAATGACAAGGACATCTTTCACCTCACTGGTCTGTCACTGTATAATGGTTAAGTACTTAAGGATAAGACATAACCTCTAACTGTTCAGTTAACAGTCACACTTGTAGGTGTTAAACAGAACCAGCATCACATATCTAACCTAAATGGCACATATCAACCTGTAGACCTTATATAGATGAGGTTTCCAAGATGTCTAGAGATAAAAAAACCAAGGGCAAAAATTTCTGTTTTGTTTCACAGTGTCTAGTCTTTTCTTCTTGAATATATAAAATAAGATTCTTATTCCATTTCCTCAAACTTTAAAAATTAAAAAAAAATTTATGACATCACAGTAATATCAAACTGAAAAGAGTTTATTTTATATTGATTTTTAATGTAGATACAAGCATGGCTCTCTACTTCCTTCAAAACACAAACTATTTTCAATTGGTAGATAGCACTTGAAGGCAGTAAAGAAAGGGATTTTAAAGTGACAAAAACCTAGAACAAAAGAATGCTGAGGAGGTGCAATGGAAATATTCAGGAGAGAAGGAAATTAATGAGAGGTAACATTATTCAATCTCTGGGATAATTCTGATTCAAAGAACATGAGTTTGAGCAAGCTCTGCCGAGATGGTGATGGACAGGGAAGCCTGGCATGCTGCAGCCCATGGATCTCAAAGAGTCAGACAAAACTAAGCAACTGAACAACAACAACAGAATAATCCACCAGATTCAAATGAAAGGAAAGGTTAATTTTAGGAATAATGTCCTTAAATAAGTGGCTGAACACAGATCTGAAAAACAATGAAATTTTTGCCTTTTGGTCATAGCAAGGATGCTTCATTATTATAAGACGGGAGGCAAAAATCTAGTTATGCTTTTATCAAGTAGATATATGAATTGGAGAGATGTTGAGTTTCTATGTATGTCCACCTTCATTTCTCTTCTGATTTTGAAGCAAGATTTTTAACTGTGAGTCCATTGAGAAGAGTGCCAGGGAGCTTTGGGGAGAAAAAAAGGCTGGAAATAAGTTCAAATTTAGGAACATAATCAATCTCATTGAGTGCTGCAGTTTCAACTTTCCTAAATTCATTTCACTGGGCTATCACTGTTCTCAGAATGAGTGAGTGAGTGAGTGAAGTCGCTCAGTCGTGTCCGACTCTTTGCAACCCTATGGCTGTTCCCTCCATGGGATTCTCCAGGTAAGAGTACTGGAGTGGGGGTGTCATTTCCTTCTCCAGGGGATCTTCCCAAGCCAGGGATCGAACCCGGGTCTCCCTCATTCCAGGCAGACGCTTTAACCTCTGAGCCACCAGGGAAGCTCACAGAAGAGTGTTTTTAAACAAGAAATGTTCCAACATTATGTGGAAGACCACTTGTTCTCTTGCAGAGATTTCTCAGAAGAGTTCTGGTTATTCAAATGTGAGTAATAAAATAACACAATGAAAATAAGACTAATTTAAAAATCAGATTATAATTCAAACATTAATTCCATTATATGTAGGCAATGTTGATCTTTGCCAAATTTCTTAATTTCCTTTAAGGGGAATTTGTAACTGAGCTATTATTCTGGAAAGCAGATATGCACTTGGCCAGAGTTAAGGGAAGGAGGCACTACAAAGGGCACAAGAAAACTTTTAGAGGTGATAGATATTACATGCTCATTATTGGAATTGTGGTATTGGTTTCCTTGATACATACATAAGACAAAACTTATCAAACTATAGGCTTTAAAAGTGTGAAGTATACTATATTCAGCTACATATCAATAAAACTCTAAAGGAAAGAAATAGACTTACGTGGTAGGATATGACCTATTTAACTCATACGGTTTTAATAAATTCCAAATAATGGCTCATATACAAATAACTTAAATTCTTTTTTATTTTGCATTGGAATAAATTTGAATGACAATGTTATGTTAGTTTTAGGTGTACATAAAGTGATTCACTTATACATATATGTGTAGGTATTATTTTTCAAACTCTTTTCCCATCTACTTTACTGCAGAATATTAAAAATAACTCAATATTTTTCTTATTTTTAAGTTAAATTTATTTATTTTAATTGGAGGCTAATTACTTTGCAATATTGTATTGGTTTTCCATTACATCAATATGTATCCACCATGGGTGTACACCTGTTCCCAATCCTGAACCCCCTTCCCACCTCCCTCCTCATATCATCCCTCTGGGTCATCCCAGTGCACCAGCCCCAAGGATCCTGTATCCTGCATCAAACCTAGACTGGCGATTCATTTCTTATGATATTATGCATGTTTCAATGCCATTATCCCAAATCACCCCACCCTCTCCCTCTCCCACAGAGTCCAAAAGACTGTTGTATACATCTGTGTCTCTTTTGCTGTGTTGCATACAGGGTTATCATTACCATCTTTCTAAATTCCATATATATGCATTAATATACTGCATTGGTGTTTTTCTTTTTGGTTTACTTCACTCTGTTTAATTGGCTCCAGTTTCATCCATCTCATTAGAACTTATTCAGATGTATTCTTTTTAATGGCTGAGTTCAAGTTCTTAAGTATTCTAAAATGTAAACTTTTTGAAAGTAAAGCTTTATAATATGAAAAGTTCCTCAACCTTAAAAACATAAATTTTGTATCTGAGACTATATAGTTGAAGGATCATGAAGGAGGTTTCTTCTACCACAGTAAAAGAGTACTTGAAGTGGTCTAGAAGTTCACTATCTTAGCCCAAGCTGTCAGGTGGTACAAGAAATATCCATGTATGAGGGTGCTACATAGACTGTTCTTAGCAAAACTTCATGAGAGGATTTAACAAATAATTCAAGTTTCAAGTCTAGTTTTACTTTCTGTGTGATTTGTTGGATGGCATTGCTGACTCAATGAACATTGGTTTGGATGGACTCTAGGAGTTGGTGATGGACAGGGAGGACTGGCGTGCTGCAGTCCATGGGGTCACTAAGAGTCATACACATCTGAGTGACTGAACTAAATTGAACTGAGTGTTAAGATAGTGTTCCGTGCTAGATGATTTAGCAAGAGAGGAGGAAACAGTAAAACTGAGCCAGAATGCCACCTAAGATGCAGACATGCTATCTATGGTAGTCTAGCTGGATCACCAGCCAAGAGAAATCACCTACCCATAGAATCACTTGGTGATGGAAAACTGACTCTCCTTGCTCTTGAATACATCTCTAATAGGAATAATATTAAAAGGGACTGTGTTTCCTTACACTAGACATAGGAGAAGACTGGTTGGGGAGAGAGATGTTACTACATTGTGTAGCTATGTTGGAGCAGCTTACCTGGATCTTACTACACTTATAAAAAGATTGTGTGTGTGTGTGTGTGTGTGTGCGTGTGTGTGTGCATGTGTATTCATGTGTGTATATATGTGTGTGTGCACTCTTTTCTACAGCTTTTTTTTTATGTCAACAAGTTGCATTTCAGATATATCATAACTTCAATGAGAACAATCTCGATTTGTTTTCACATTAAGATGTATGTGAAAGTGCCCCATTGCAGGTCATAGACTATTTGTGTCAAAATGTCAAATCCATTTCAACTTTCTAAACATTTATCTCTTTAAACTGTTCCTCAGTTTTAAAAAAGGAGACCTTTCTCTTTCTTAGAATTGAATACTAGATAGAATTCTATCTGCTGAACTCTACTATGTTGTAAAACACACACATTACATTGGTTATGTTGATACACAAGTTAAAATAATAGAGTGAATAATGTACAAATATGTTTAAAGTAGCAAATGACTTATTTATTTTTGATAGATTTTAAAACATGCCTACAATCTTCACTGTAACTGATAATTCAAAAGTAGGGAAGCTGTTTGAGTTTAAAGTCTCTGATTTGATTAATCCAAGAGCGCCAAGGCATATGTTAAGCCATTTATAACTTATAAATTAAAATTACCAATTCTACACAAGATATTAACAGCTACTTCTAATTACAGTGAAATATTTAGAATGATGAAACATTCTGATTTTCCTGAGATAATGGGTTTTCCTGATGTGTGACTTTCAATGTTATTAAAAAAACTTACATAGTCATAGACAATTGGCACAATTGTTCATCTTGTGTTACTGAATATTATTAAGTCAGTGAGTCATTGCCAAAAATAAAATATAAAACATTATATAATTATTTTATATGTTATTCCTATGGAATATTTATTTCTAAATTTAGATTAATGGATCTGATTCTGTTATTTAATTTTCTGCATGATTTCTAAACAACATTGAAAACACTGTTATAATTGCTATTGACCACCTTTATACTCAGTGTTTACTACTTTAAGTCACACATCAATGTTTCAAGAGAAGCTCAGAATTATTCTCCTAGTAAATTTCTAGGGAATATAAGTAAATATCAGTAATTACTCCCATTTTATAAAAATAGTAAATAAACTAACCTGAAATGTCAGTCTATTTATAATAGGGCCTGGATTTCAGTGAAAATTTGGTACATACATCCAATTTCTGTGAAATACATACTGAATAATCCTGAATACAACAAATTCACTATTGTGGATACCACCTCCAGATGCTAGCATCTGATTACAATGTGGCATCTGGACTCCTTCAGTCTCTATATGGAATCTAACTATATTTAACTTTGGTATTCCCACATCAAATGTTTTGTGAAACTGCCATCAGATTAACATACCTGCATCAGTTCAAAGTTCTGTAAAGTTAGCTGAAAATCAGTAAAATCTCTTTCTGATTTCTGAAACTTAAAATCTTTAAACTATTGTTTAAAAACTCAGTGCTATTGCTTGAACCCAACTTTATATTTCTCTATTTATCTTACAAACATTTCACAAGTCTATATTCTCTCTAAAATTAGAGTCCTAGTTACAACACTTATCTGTCATTTTTCATAAATTTTAGACTTGTCCATATCACTCTATAGTCACAGTGCCCTAACTCTCCCATATGTGCATGTCTGAATTCTAACTGACTGTCAAAGGAAAATGTCACCTTCTTCATCAAGTATTCTTGAATATGCTAAGTCGCTTCAGTGGCTGGCTCTTTGCAACCCTATGGACTGTAGCCCACCAGTCTCCTCTGTGCATGGGATTCTCCAGGCAATAATACTGGAGTGGGTCAACATTTCCCTCCTCCAGGAGTCTTCCAAATCCAGGGATTGTACCCAGGTCTCTTACATCTCCTGCACTGACAGGCAGGTCTTTACCACTAGCATCACTTGGGGCTTACTTTTACCTTAATGTCTACTCTCCTGAATGTGAACCCCCATATCAGAGAAATGGCTGCACATGTTCCTATTCTGGCATGTCTCTCTTTAAAGCTCTGACGATAATGAATTAACTGTTGTGTCCTTCAGGATTTCTTTATGGACATTTTTGCTTCTTAGAAATCTCTATCATAAATGGATGTTGAATTTTGTCAAAGGCTTTTTCTGCATCTATTGAGATAATCATATGATTTTTATTTCTCAGTTTGTTAATGTGATGAATTACATTGATTGACTTGTGGATATTGAAGAATCCTTGCATCCCTGGGATAAAGCCCACTTGGTCATGGTGTATGATCTTTTAATGTGTTGCTGGATTCTGATTGCTAGGATTTTGTTGAGGATTTTTGCATCTATGTTCATCAGTGATATTGGCCTGTAATTTTCTTTTTTTGTGGTGTCTTTGTCAGGTTTTGGTATTAGGGTGATGGTGGCCTCACAGAATGAGTTTGGAAGTTTACCTTCCTCTGCAATTTTCTGGAATAGCTTCAGTAAGATAGGTGTTAGCTCTTCTCGAAATTTTTGGTAGAATTCAGCTGTGAAGCCATCTGGACCTGGGCTTTTGTTTGCTGGAAGATTTCTGATTACAGTTTCAATTTCCGTGCTTGTGATGGGTCTGTTAAGATTTTCTATTTCTTCCTGGTTCAGTTTTGGAAAATTGTACTTTTCTAAGAATTTGTCCATTTCTTCCAAGTTGTCCATTTTATTGGCATATAATTGCTGATAGTAGTCTCTTATGATTCTTTGTATTTCTGTGTTGTCTGTCGTGATCTCTCCATTTTCATTTCTAATTTTATTGATTTGATTTTTTTCCCTTTGTTTCTTGATGAGTCTGGCTAATGGTTTGTCAGTTTTATTTATCCTTTCAAAGAACCAGCTTTTTGCTTTGTTGATTTTTGCTATGGTCTCTTTTGCTTCTTCACACCAGTCAGAATGGCTGCAATCCAAAAGTCTACAAGCAATAAATGCTGGAGAGGATGTGGAGAAAAGGGAACCCTCTTACACTGCTGGTGGGAATGCAAACTAGTACAGCCATTATGGAAAACAGTGTGGAGATTCCTTAAAAACTTCAAATAGAACTGCCTTATGACCCAGCAATCCCACTGCTGGGCATACACACCGAGGAAACCAGAATTGAAAGAGACACATGTACCCCAATGTTCATTGCAGTGCTGTTTATAATAGCCAGGACATGGAAGCAACCTAGATGTCCATCAGCAGATGATTGGATAAGAAAGCTGTGGTACATATACACAATGGAATACTACTCAGCCCTTAAAAAGAATAAACTTGACTCAGTTCTAATGAGATGGATGAAATTGGAACCGATTATACAGAGTGAAGTAAGCCAGAAAGAAAAACACCAATACAGTATACTGACACATATATATGGAATTTAGAAGACAATAATGATGACCCTATATGTGAGACAACAAAGAGACACAGAGGTATAGAGTGGACTTTTGGACTCTGAGGGAGAGGGAAAGGGTGGGGTGGTTTGGGAGAATGGCAATGAAACATGTATATTTTCTTGTAAGAAATGAAGTGCCAATCTATGTTCAATGTAGGATGCAGGATGCATGGGGCTGATGCACAGGATGATTCAAGTAGAGGATGTGGAGTGGGAGGTGGGAGGGGGCTTCGGCATTGGGAGATTGTGTTCACCTATGGCTGATTCGTGTCAATGTATGGCAAAACAAATACAGTATTGTAATTAAAAAAATAAATTTAAAAAAATTAAAAAATAAAAGCTCATCCAATCTAAAAAAAAAAAAAAAGAAATCTCTAACGTTGATCTCCTTCCCTTATCTTTACTTATAGGGTACCACTCAAAATTTTAATATTGAGGAATATTCAAGATTTCATTGCTTTAAAAATGCCTTAAATAGTAGTGTGTCAAAAAGTACAAACCAAATGTCAGAATATTTAGGCTCTATACCCAAGTTAAGGCTTCCCAGGTGATGCAGTGGTAAAGAGTCTGCTTACCATGCAGGAGACACAAAAGACGTGGCTTTAGTCCCCTGGGCCAGGAAAATCCCCTGGAATTGGAAATGGAAACCCACTCCAGTATTCTTGCCTGAAAATTCCATGGAGAGAAGAGCCTGGGGGGCTACAATCCATGAGTTGAAAAGAATTGGGCGTGACTGAGCATATGCATACACATACATACATACATACACAGACCCAAGCTAAACAATTTTTTTAAGAAAATTAGAGATACAAAGTGAATATTCCATGAAAAGATGAGCACAATAAAAGACAGAAATGGTATGGACCTAAGAGAAGCAGAAGGTATTAAGAAGAGGTGGCAAGAAAACACAGAAGAACTGTACAAAAGAGGTCTTAGTGGATTACCACAGTGGTGTGGTCACTCACTTAGAGCCAGACATCCTAGAGTGTGAAGTCAAAGGGGTCTTAGGAAGAATTACTATTAACAAAGTTAGTGGAGATGATGGAATTCCAACTGAGTTATTTTGAATCCTAAAAGTTGATGCTGTTAAAGTGCTGCACTCAATAATGCTAGTAAATTTGGAAAACTTAGCAGTTGCCACATGACAGGAAAAAATCCATTTTCACTCCAATCCCAAGGAAAAGCTATGCCAAAGAGTGCTCAAATTGCCATTTCTCATACTAGCAAGATTATGTTCAAAATCATTCCAGCTAGGCTTCAGTAATACTTGAATTGAGAACTTCCAGATGTTCAAGTTGGATTTAGAAAAGGTAGAGGACCAAGGGTCAAATTGCCAGTCTTCACTGGACCATAGAAAAATCAAGGGAATTCCAGAAAAGACCCCTGCTTCATTGACTACGCTAAAGCCTTTGACTGTTTGGATCAAACAAACTGTGGAAAATTCTTAAAAGATAGAAATACCAGACAACTTTACCTGGCTCCTGAAAAACCTGTATGCACGTCAAGAAACAACAGTTATAACTGGACATGGAACAACTAACTACTTCAAAATTGGAAAAGGTGTATATCAAGTCTGTATATTGTCACACTGCTTATTTAATGTCTATGTGACATGTGAAATGCCAGGCTGAACGAATCACAAGCTGGAATCAAGACCACTGGGAGAAATATCAACCACTTAATGGCAGAAAGCAAAGAGGAACTAAGAGCCTCCTGATGAAAGTGAAAGAAGAGAGTGAAAAAGCTGGCTTAAAATTCAACATTCAAAAAGCTAAGATCATGACATGCAGCCCCATTATTAATGGCAAATAGATGGAAAAATAATGGAAATAGTGAGATACTTTTTATTTCTCGGGCTCCAAAATCACTGAGCACAGAGACTGCAGCCATAAAATTAAAAGACACTTTTTCCCTGGAAGAAAAGCTAGATAGCTAGACAAACCTAGACAGCATATTAAAAAGTATAGACATCATTTTGTTGACAAAGGTCCATCTAGTCAAATCTATGGTTTTTCCAATAGTGATGTACAGATGTTAAGAGCTGGATCATAAGGAAGGCTGAGTGCCAAAGAATTGATGCTTTCCAGCTGTGGTATTTGAGGAGACTCTTGACAGTCCTTAGACAGCAAGAGTTCAAACCAGACAGCCCTAAAGGAAATCAGTCCTGAATATTCATTGGAAGGACTGATGCTGAAGGTGAAACTGCAATACTTTGGTTACCTTGGAAAAAGATCCTGATGTTTCAGGAAAAGAGGAGAAGGGGGAGGACAGAGGATGAGATGGTTAGATGGCATTACCATCTCAATGGGCATGAATTTGGGCAAACTCTGGGAGATAGGGAACATCAGAGAAGCCTGGCATGCTTCAGTCCATGGGGTTGTAAGAGTTGGACAAGAATGAACCACTAAACAAAAACATAAACATGATATTTGGCAAATTATTCAGTAATCTATGAGCCACCAATTTCTTATTTGTTAAATGAGTTTCATTAATGCATCCCTTGATTTTTGTGAGAAAATATCTCTACATATTAACACCTTGTACATTGTAAGTTGCCCTACAAATTAAAGCCTGAAAGGGACATGAGTTTGATTTTGTAGTTTTAGTTAATGTGTTAAATTAAGATATGGTAAACAGATTACTTGACTGAATGGGAGAGGAAGGAAGACTCTAGAGATGAGCAAATAATTTGTTGTGTTGCTCAAATACTACCATAAAGCTAGCTTTTACTCTTTGAAAGTAGAGATGAATGAATAATAAGTAAATTATTTCCCACTGGTGGTGGGGAGATAACAAAATAAGAGTATGAGTTAGACATCTGTTCCTAAGTACTTAAACACTGAAATTCTTCTACTAAAGCAGCTGTCTTCAAAGAAGAGTCAATACTACCACCCAACTCTCAATCAGACAAAACTTTTCTCCCCTTAAGCAATGACCATCTTTCTAGCTGTATATTGGCCTATTCTCTAGCTCAGAGCCCTCAATAAATCTGTTTCTAATTACCCATTCTTCTCCCATTGATCCTTATCAAACTCACAGCCAGTTTATCTATTTTAAAAATTATAATGACACATTAATAAAGTAAATACAGATAAAAGACTGAGAATTTTTATGGTTATCCTCAGGTAATATAAATTGACAAGCTAAATGTCTGAGATAGTTCAAATGTCTCTCTTGTTAGTAACAATTGTTGTAATTCAGATCCCTAGTTTGAACTTTTGTTCTACCTTGGAAGAAAAGGACTTTACTAAGGAAATATGAAGCTCACCATATAGTTTGGTGACCATTTCATATTTAGCTTAAGTTAAGCCATGCTTTTTACTAATATTCTAACTTATGAAAGGACTGACTGAACTTGACTCATTAATAAGAAGTTGAAATATCCATGGAAAAAGTCTAAGCAAACTTTTCTCATTTTATAATGCCCATTAATGGCCTATAATCAAAGTACAGTTAGCTGAGTAGGAAGTTATTAGCTTGTTTGCTTGAGATCTAAACAAAGGATAATGCAATTTCTAGGTTTTCTTCTCTAGTGTAGATATTAGCAAGGCACATTTTTTTTTCATCAAAACCAATCTCTGAAGACAGTCAGTCTGACCAAAGAACATTAAAATGATTTCTTTTCAATAATAAGGGCTTTATTGCCTGCATTATATTAAATACTCTTTAAGCTCTTTTATTCAATTTGCCTGAGAAAAGTTCTGTAGAATTAAATCACAACCATACATTTCTCAAGAAACTAGAAACTTACTGAGCAATGTAAAACAGTAGGTGAAGAAATGTTAAGACATATTTAGGGGTTAGGGTTTCTCTAAGCCTTTGCTTAACAAAACAAACTGCTGTGTCAAGTGTATTGCTATTCTTTAGGAATGCTCATCACAAGCATTCTATATTATCAGAGGATTTTTTCTTTCTCATGGTACAAGTCAGTGAAATTCTATTATCTGAGGCTATAAATTTTGATATAGCATTAATTTTCCTGTTTCTTTTTTCATCTGAACTTTCTCATATAGAACCTAGTAAAGGTGCAGACTTCAGTCAAATTACAACAATTGGGAAATGGAATTGCATTTTTATGTATTCTATGCAAAATAGTCTAAATAGCTGTCTAAATTTCAGGGAATTAGAAATATAATAAAATCATAAGCTTCACAGAGGTTATTTGATTTTTACATTGCTTATAAACATTGTAAAGGGGTCATTATCAACTAAAATATGTTTAGATAGAGTACATACGTGGGGGCTTCT
This sequence comes from Nanger dama, assembly GCA_917880005.1. Lineage (NCBI taxonomy): Eukaryota > Metazoa > Chordata > Mammalia > Artiodactyla > Bovidae > Nanger > Nanger dama. Next base: position 12,467,956 of record CAKJTW010000014.1, read on the forward strand.
AGAAATAAAATTATTAATAATTAAAGATATTTTCTATTATGGTGTGTTTATAATTCATATAACTGTCCAATAACACAATTATACACCAAGGGAATAATTTCTAGAGACCAGGAAAAGCATTTGAAATAATTCCACCCACTCTCTCACACTTTTTAAATTCTTTAATGCTTAAAAGAATACATAATAAAGTACGTAAACAATTATTCATTACTTCACACACAAGGAGAAAAGTGATATCGAGTATTTCTGTTGTACAGCCAGCTGTAAAGAGAGAACCAAAATCTCTAGAGCATTTAGATAGTTGAAGACATTCTCACTTAAATTTTAGGCATAACTGAAAAAACTTTGGAACCAGACATGGAACAAAAGACTGGTTTCAAATTGGGAAAGGAGTATATCAAAGCTGTATATTGTTACCTGGCTTATTTAATGCAGAGTACATCATGCAAAATGCTGGGCTGGATGAAGCACACTCTAGAATCAAGATTCCTGGGAGAAATACCAATAACCTCAGATAGGCAGATGATACCACACTTATGACACACTTATGACAGAAAGCGAAGAGGAATCAAAGAGCTTATTGATGAAGGTGAAAGAGTAGAGTGAAAAAGCTGGCTTAAAACTCAGCATTAAAAATACTAGGATCATGGCATCCCGTTCCATCACTTCATGGCAAATAGATGGGGAAACAATGGAAACAGTGAGAGACTTTTCTTGGCTCCAAAATCACTGCAGATGGTGACTACCACCCTGAGATTAAAAGATGCTTGCTCCTTGAAAGAAAAGCTATGACTTACCTAGAAAGCATATTAAAAGGTAGAGCCATTACTTGGCCAACAAGGTCCATCTAGTCAAGTCTATGGTTTTTCCCAGTAGTCTTGTATGGATGTGAGAGTTGGACTATAAAGAAAGCTGAGCGTGGAAGAATTGATATTTTGATCTGCGATGTTGGAGAATACTCTTGAGAGTTCCTTGGACTGCAAGGAGATCCAGCCGGTCAATCCTAGAGGAAATCAGTCCTGGATATTCATTGGGAAAACTGATGCTGAAGCTGAAACTCCAATACTTTGGCCACCTGATGCGAAGAACTGACTCACTGGAAAATATTCTGATGATGGGAAAGATTGGAAGCAGAAGGAGAAGGGAATGACAGAGGATGAGATGGTTGGATGGCATCACAAACTCAATGGATATGAGTCTGAGCAAGCTCCAGGAGTTGTTGATGGACAGGGAAGCCTGGGGTGCTGCAGTCCATGGGGTCAAAAAGAGACGGACACGGCTGAGCGACTGAACTGAAAATACTTCATCAGTTTTTAAAATATAGAACAATTGTTTTTTCCTTGGCTCTCCAATTTGTTAGAAAGTCTTGTGATTATACGTTTGTTTTTTTTTTTCTTTCTTCAATTTTGGAAAAATGACAGTGATACTTATCACCTGGCATATCACGTTTCAAACAATTTCATAATCCATGCAACTCTGCAGGAATCTTACATCATTTTGCAGATAAGTTTTTCAGATGCCCAGAAAACTTAATAACATGCAAACTGCATCTTCAAAATTAACATCTATAGTGGATGTTTTAACCTTTGACATTCATTAAATGTCACAAATGTTGTTTCAGTGTTCATAAATGAATTATCTTCTCTATTCAAAAATAACAGTGAAATTCATCTGTCTATGAAGTTTCAAAGACAGTTGTAGAATAGTTCACATCACAGTTATGTTCACAAACCTTGAAATATTTGAAATATATATAAATATATATATATTTTTAACTTGGAGGGAAAAAATCACAAAATATCTAAAGGTGACAAGAATTCTTGGTCAACAATTTCAGCTTCTTTCCACATGAGCTTATACTCTAATATAAATATTCTAGTTGAATTTCTTCCATTAAAGTTTCAAGGGCCCCAGTAGAGAATATAAATATTCAAATATTAGTACTTTTAGATATCTATTGTCCAAAATTGTGACAAAGAAAAGTTAACTTCAACCGAGCATGTGTCTGACTCTATGAAAGCCTATTTTTGGTGCTATAGCCACTGTAAACACAAGAATATTTTATTTCTCAAGAGACAGATTTAGGTCATCTAAGAAAACAAATTCTGTTTTTAAATGAGTTATAGTGAGACAAAACAGAAAAAAAAATATATTCCAAAGGATTTACTCTGGTAGCTTTAGAAGAAAAATATTTAGTTTACAATTCCTTCTTACTTTTGCAGACAAAACTAAATTTCAGAGAAGACAGAGAGCTTCTGAGTGACTACATTTAGCAGGTCCATAAATAGAATCCACCTCTCATTTGTTGATTTAGACATCTTTCATCTTACAAAGTGTGTGCGTGTGTGTGTGTGTGTGAAGAAATATATTATGGTTGTATGTTTATGTTCCATCAAAATTCATATTTTGAAACCTTACTTCATAATTTAAGTAGAACTTTGGAAGTATTAGATGAAGGGATAGGAATGGAGCCCTGCTGAATGGTAATACTGCCCTTATAAGTCCCCTTCTGGTGGGGTTAGAGCTTGCTTCTCTCTGACCTCTTCCATATAAGGCTATAAAGAGAAGTTAACCATCTGCAACTTGTATGAGTGCACTTACTAGAACCCCACCAGTCTGACAACTTGGTCTCAGAGTTCCAGTTTCTAGAATGGTAAGAAATACATCTCTTTGTTTATAAGCCACCAAATCTGTTACAGCAGTCTGAGGACTAAAAGAGAAATATGCAAAATTAAAACTTTTAATATTATTTAAGAAATTACTTTCTGAGAGCCAAAATCTGTTGGCATACATATACTTATGAATATAAATCTGTTGACTCTTCACACTGAAAAGACTTAATTTGATCAATGTTAACCACATTTGAACCATTCGAGATTTTTCCCTGAAATTAACAGAAGCTTCCTCCTTGCAAGGAAAGTTATGACAAACCTAGACAGCACATTAAAAAGCAGAGATACCACTTTGTTAACAAAGGTTTGTATAGTCAAAGCTATGGTTTTTCCAACAGTCACTTACAGATATGAGACCTGGACCATAAAGAAGACTGAGCACTGAAGAACTGATGCTTTTGAACTATAGTGCTAGAGAAGACTGTTAAGAGTCACTTGGACTGCAAGGAGACTAAGACAGTCAATCCTAAAGGAAATCAGTCCTGAATATTCACTGGAAGGACTGATGCTGAAGCTGAAGCTCCAATACTTTGGTCAATAATGTGAAGAACTGACTCATTGAAAAGACCCTGATTCAGAGAAAAACTGAAGGCCAAAGGAGAAGGAATGTAGAGAATAAGATTGTTAGCATCACCAACTCAATGGACATGAATCTGAGCAAACCCAGGAGACAATAAAGTACAGAGAAGCCTGGCATACTGCAGTCCATGAGGTCTCAAAGAGTTAGACACAACTAAGCCACTAAATGGCTGTCTGAGGAGGCCTTACAAATAGCGGTGAAAAGAAGAGAAACGAAAGCAAAGGAAAAAAGGAAAGATATAAGCATCTGAATGCAGAGTTCCAAAGAATAGCAAGAAGAGATAAGAAAGCCTTCTTCAGCGATCAATGCAAAGAAATAGAGGAAAATAACAGAATGGGAAAGACTAGAGATCTCTTCAAGAAAATTAGAGATACCAAGGAAACATTTAATGCAAAGATGGGCCTGATAAAGGACAGAAATGGTATGGACCTAACAGAAGCAAAAGATATTAAGAAGAGGTGGCAAGAATACACGAAAAAAACTGTACAAAAAAAATCTTCATGAACTGGATAATCACGATAGTGTGATCACTCATCTAGAGCCAGACATCTTGGAATGTGAAGTCAAGTGGGCCTTAGAAAGCATCACTATGAACAAAACTAGTGGAGGTGATGGAATTCCAGTGGAGCTGTTTCAAATCCTGAAAGATGATGCTGTGAAAGTGCTGCACCTAATATGCCAGGAAATTTGGAAAATTCAGCAGTGGCCACAGGACTGGAAAAGATCTGTTTTCATTCCAATCCCAAAGAAAGGCAATGCCAAAGAATGCTCGAACTACTGCACAATTGCACTCATCTCACAGACTAGTAAAGTAATGCTCAAAATTCTCCAAGCCAGGCTCCAGCAATACGTGAAACGTGAACTTCCTGATATTCAAGCTGATTTTTGAAAAGGCAGAGAAATTAAAGATCAAATTGCCAACATCTGCTGGATCATCAAAAAAGCAAGAGAGTTCCAGGAAAACATCTATTTCTGCTTTATTGACTATGCCAAAGCCTTTGACTGTGTGGATCACAAAAAACTGTGGAACATTCTAAAAGAGATTGGAATACCAGAACACCTGACCTGTCTCTTGAGAAATCTGTATGCAGGTCAGGAAGCAACAGTTAGAACTGGACATGGAACAACATAGGAAAAGGAGTATTTCAAGGCTGTATATTGTCACCCTGATTATCTAACTTATATGCAGAGTACACCATGAGAAATGCTGGACTGGAAGAAACACAAGCTGGAATTCAAGGTTGCGAGGAGAAATATCAATAACCTCAGATATGCAGATGACACCACCCTTATGGCAGAAAGTGAAGAGGAGCTAAAAAGCCTGTTGATGAAAGTGACAAAGGAGAGCGAAAAAGCTGGCTTAAAGCTCAACATTCAGAAAACAAAGATCATGACATCCGTTCCCATCACCTCATGGGAAATACATGAGAAACATTGGAAACAGTGTCAGATTATTTTTTTGTGCTCCAAACTCACTGCAGATGGTGATTTCAGTCATGAAATTAAAAGATGCTTACTCCTTGGAAGAAAAGTTATGAGCAACCTAGGTAGCATATTCAAAAGCAGAGACATTACTTTGCCAACTAAGGTCCGTCTAGTCAAGGCTATGGTTTTTCCTGTGGTCATGTATGGATGTGAGAGTTGGACTGTGAAGAAGGCTGAGCACCAACGAATTGATGCTTTTGAACTGTGGTGTTAGAGAAGACTCTTGAGAGTCCCTTGGACTGCAAGGAGATCCAACCAGTCCATTCTGAAGGAGATCAGCCCTGGCATTTCTTTGGAGGGAATGATGCTACAGCTGAAACTCCAGTACTTTGGCCACCTCATGCGAAGAATTGACTCATCGGAAAAGACTTTGATGCTGGGAGGGATTGGGGGCAGGAGAAGAAGAGGACGACAGAGGATGAGATGGCGGGATGGCATCTCTGACTTGATGGTTGTGATTCTGAGTGAACTTTGGAAGTTGGTGATTGACAGGGAGGCCTGGCATGCTGCAATTCATGGAGTCACAGAGTCGGCCACGACTGAGTGACTGAACTGAACTGACGCCATTAAACAACTAAATAACTCTTTCCCACAATCTCATGATACAAATGGTGTTTAAAAAAATCTAAACATGTAATCAGAAAGACAGAATTTGAATTCTGCCTCAGCCACCTATTGTTTTGATTCTATCATTAATTCAATCAAGTACTGTTGATTAGATGGGGGTGTTTGTGAACACCTCATACACATAGCACTCATAGTCGTTACACACTGGAGGGATGAGAGAAGAAAGAGGTCAGGGAGTTAAAAAAAAAAGATTTATTATGTTAGGTGGTAATATATGTTTTGGAAGGGAGGAATATAGAAAGGAAGGAGGATTTAAAAAATACTGAAATTTTACAAAGGGTGGCCTAGAATGGTCTCAACTGGAAGATGACATTTGTTTAAAAATATAATATATAGAGATTATAAAAGTTAACCATTGATATATTAAAAACAAGAGTTTCCATAAAAGACAATAGCAAGTTCAAATCCTGAAGAAGTAATGTCTTTAAATCTGTGAAAAGAAATAGAAGTACTACTTTTCAGATATCTGAGACTATTTCTCAGATCTACGAGGCTTGAAACACCATGAAAAAGCAATATGTAGGCTCTAGATGCCCAGGTGGCGCTGTGGTAAAGAATCCACTTCCAGTGCAGGAGACACAAGAAATGCAAGTTCAGTTCCTGGGTCTGGAAGATCCCCTGCAGTAGGAAATGGCAACCCACTTCAGTATTCTTGCCTGGAAAATTCCCTAGAAAGAGGAACCTGGCAGGCCTACAGTCCTTGTGGTCTCAATGAGTCCGATATGATTGAGTGGCTGAACACCCATACACAAATTTTAGATATCTATGTCCATAATTGGTATTTTTAATTATTAATGCTATTATGACTAAAATTATAATTAGAAGGTAAAGAAAACTAAAATATGAACATTTCTTGACTCTGTAACTGAATGATGTGACCTGTGATTTGAGTCTCTTGGCACTTTGTCCTCAGCAGATTATTTTATCCCAGGATCTAGTTTCTTTAAGGAATTTGATTTACTCAGTTTAAAATAGTCACAACTCATATATTTACATTTAAAAAATAAAATAAAATTTAAAAAATAGAAAATCAAACAAGTAAAAAAAAAAAAACTAAAAGAGAAATTTCTTGGAAATCATTTTGAGGCTTAAATGGCAGTTTGTTGAGAAGAGAAGCCTAACTTCCACTGAGATTGTGTGTCTTAAGCTTTCTCTTGGAAGTGAAATAAATGCAAAGCAATACAGATAAAAAAGTTACAACTCAAAGTTCACAAATTAAAACAACTCATTAAGAGGCCACATCTACTCTCTTTTGTCTTCCAGTCACAGGGTCTTACAGTCCCATACACACAGATGACTAGTTTCTCTGACTCATAATGTTTTGAACTTCTTTTAGTGATTTGCTTTACATTACTTTAACACTTTTAAATAATAATAACCACCCTTCCTCAAAAAGGCTGAACCACACTTCTCAAATGCATTCATAGCTTTATTTTCAATTTACTTTTCATTAGCATACATCTGGCAAAGTACATTGCAAAGTTTTTCATTGTTGTTTGTTTCTAAATTTATTTTGACTTCTCTACTTAATAAACCTGGGAAAGAAAAAAAGGCTAACTGAAAGTTACCAAAGTTCTCTTTGATTACTTCTCTGTTCTTAAAATCTAGCAGTTCGAATCATTGCCATCAGACATATTTACCCATGTGGTGATCATATTACCTTTATATTCCCCATAGAAAGATTTTATCTTTTTAAGGCATTCTCTTTGCTGTGATAAAAATTGAATTGGAGGTATTTTCCTCACTTCTATAGGTACTAGTTACATTTAAAAAATGCTCATTTAGTTCATGTAGTTCAATGCTATCATTATTAATTCACTCATCCTTTGGGACAAACTGATATGAGATAAAACTGTAGGGCATAATGTAAGGCAGTTGATTCAAATGATTTTTAAGAATTCATTTTCAAGAATCTGTCACAATGAGATCTTTGGCCTCCTAAGCAGTGTTGCCTAAGGTTAAAAAAAAAAAAAAAAAAAGCTCAAATGCTACTACTTGTAGCATTAGTCTGCATGATGAAGTAGGTTTCTAAGCAATTACAGTCAATAATAACCCCAAACACAGAGTATGAAGACTGCTTTTTGTTACAGCCACTTCACCCTAGTTTTGTCAATGTTTAAATTGTTCATGATTTTCACAAAATATGCATTTCATTTTGCTATAGTGATTATAAATGCATCTTGGATTTGAGTCCCAGTTCCAAAAGTTTATACCCTGTGGATATGTACTCAACATCTCTCTCTACTTCTCAGCCTGCATGCCTGCCTTGCAGAGCTGCTGTAATTTGTAAATGCATTAACATATATCAAGGGCTCTAAGCAAGGACTATAATATTCTTCATACTTAATAAGGATTAATCTACATTTCTCAAGACAAGTATCATGATTATATATCCAAATCATGCATACGCTTATCACCAATTCTTTCTCTGCTATATCACCTTGGCTCAATCTCTCCCTCTAAGGAATATGTTGACACTTTCAGGACATAGTGCTGTTTATTAATAATTCTGTACAGATTAACTCATATTACTTTACAACTCTATGGGCAATAATCAATTCCTTGGATAGATAAGGAAAATGAGGCTTGAAGTTTAAGGAAATTATCTGCAATCACTGAAATTATAACTGAATTAATTTAGATTCAAACTCAGGTCTCAATGCAAAGCCAATATTTCTACTAGTGAACACTTTTCTCAGACCTGAAGACCAGAAAACAATATTGTTTTGTTTCATTCAGTGTATTCATCTGAGTTCCATTAAGTGAATAAAAAGAAAAACTAAAAGGAAACAAACATAAAGAAAATAATCTTGAAGGAGAGAGGAAATAAGCAAATATGAGAGAGTATACTACTTGACTGGCCACAGTGTACAATTGTACTACACCACTGTCCCACAGGACAGCTTCAGAGAGGCAGTATATACTACTTTGTGGAGCAGGGAGGATTTTGTGTGTTTGTTTCCCCCTTATCTCCCATTTCTCCTTGCTTTGTCATCATGTGCTTTCTGGATCATTTATTTTTTGGGGAATTTCTATTTTGGTATATTGGATAATCCCAGGTAGAAAAAGGAAAAGCCAGAACAATTGAGTACACTCTCCAACCAGTGACTAGACAAAGCTGTCTCTCTTTACCAGTGACACTTCTCCCAGTGTTTCGTCAAGTTTAAGAACATGGCTTTGGTTACTTGGTTGCATTAAGGCACTAACAGTGAAAGCCAATGCTCAGGCCATTGTGTTCAAACATCAAGGTAAATGTGCCAATCTTGAATGATGCATGAACCACATATGATACCTTTGACACAAGACTTGTTTGCACCATGGCATTTTTACTATCTTTCTAATACTTGCCTCCTTCAGTAAGCTTTCTTTCTTTCTTTTCTCTTTTTTGGTCAGGGGTCAGAGAATGAAATGCTTATATCAGTAAACCAAAATGGAGCACAAGATCATGCATTCAATAACTCTCTTAGTTCTTATAACATATACTTTAAACTTCTTGGCATATCATATGAAGCCAATCACAGCCTAGCCTCAACTCATTATTTCAATCATATCTTCTTGTTATACCAGAAATCCGCAGTCCTACACATAACTTTTGTTCCACCTATACCAAGTATATCATCAGACAATAAATAACCAAGAGTCTAAGTGTTTTCTAACATGAAATATGTATTCCTCATTCATGGTAATGTACATTATCTATGAGTCAGTTGAATGTAGCTGAGATCAGATAGTTTTAGATGGGTTTAGCTGTGTTTTGCTGGGGTAGATTCAGATGTGATTCATTCTGTAACCTTGAAACACAGAAAAGCCTCTATCTATGATTTTCTCACATACAAAAATGAAACACAATAACAGATACAGAAAAATATGACACCTCTAAAGCTGGTGCCCCTAATAGGCCCCACCACTTCCATACTCATGACTTGGTGAAAGCAAGTTATGCAACCAAACCCCAAATTAATGGACCAAATAATATACTCTAACCACGTTGCAGCGTAGCAAAGATGGCAAAAAAAAGTGAAGATATTTTAAAAACAATACATTCAAATCAGCCACCAAATATACCATCTTCTTTTATGCCTGTGTTTCTTTTATCTTTGGAGAAGGAAATGGCAACCCACTCCAGTATTCCTGCCTGGAGAATTCCATGGAGAGAGAAGCCTGGTGGGCTACAACCCATGGAATCACAAAGAGTCAGATATGACTTAGTGACTAACAATTTTTTTTTAATCTTTCTGACTAGAACATCTTTGAATCAATGGATTCCGTTGTGCAGTAGTGTGTGTTTGTGTATGTGTGTTAGTCACTCAGTTGTGTCTGACTCTTCGCAACTCCATGGGCTGTGGCCCACCAGGTTTATCTGTCCATGGAATTCTCTAGCCAAGAATACTGGAGTGGGTTGCCATGCCCTCCTCCATGGGATCTTCCTGACCTAGGGATCCGACCCAGGTCTCTTGTACTGCAGGCAGATTCTTTACCATCTGAACCACCAGGGAGGCCAGTTGTGAGATAGAGATATCCCTATTGTAAAATGTCTATTTAAACACATGGTCTTCAGATTTATACAAACTTCAATTAGATATATCCCCTGCAGTTTACCAGTTTGTGAAATATTTATTTTTGATCTAAATTTATTCATCTATAAAATTAACATAACAATTGCACCTACTTCAGGGTATTTTGAGAATTACACATATGTATTATTTAGATTAGACTAATTGCTATAGCATACCAACAAAAACAGAAAAAGAAAAAAAAAACACTAATCTCCACAACTTTCCAGTATATAAATTTATTATTCATTGACAAAAGTCTAAGGCAGGTGTTCCTGGTTAGACGTTTATTTCTCAATCCAATCTTCTTACTTCTGTGATGTAACCATTTTCATTATATCATAACCCAGTTGTCTATAAAAGAAGAGAAGGAGAAGTGTCACTGCTGCTGCTGCTAAGTCTCTTCAGTCATGTCTGACTCTGTGCGACCCCATAGACGGCAGCCCACCAGGCTCCCCCGTCCCCGGGATTCTCCAGGCAAGAACACTGGAGTGGGTTGCCATCTCCTTCTCCAGTGCATGAAAGCAAAAAATGAAAGTGAAGTCATTCAGTCGTGTCTGACTCCCAGCGACACCATGGACTGCAGCCCACCAGGCTCCTCCATCCATGGGACTTCCCAGGCAAGAGTGCTGGAGTGGGGTGCCGTCTACCCACAAACATAACAGCTATGGAAAGTCACTAATTAAAAACTAGGTGGTATCACTAGTTGTATATAAACACATAGACCCAGAAAAATTCTGCTGCTATTTCAAAGATCAAAATAGTTGCATGATTCCACTTAGATGCAGGTAGCTTGAGAAGTACAATGCCTGGCTGAAAAAAGGTATGGACTAGAAGCAAGATTATTTGTTGCTTAACTAATCTTTCTTCCATAGGATGTAGAGCACATAGTCCATTATACGTATTTTTGAAACATGGTACGTTTTCCATTCCCACTCCACTCATTAAAGGTAGGCAAGTGTGTCATGGAAGAAAACTTGTAAAACACGAATGGAGTAAAAGCTATTAGGAAGATTGTGAAATTAGTTTATAGTTAGGTAAAGAATTAACTTAGAGGTTTTTGTTTGTTGATGTGTCACGGAGTAGATCAGCAGTATTTGAAAGCTATCCAATTCATTCTTTTCATTTTGTAATAGCATTCTATGTTGCTAAAAATGCACTAACTCTTAACATTTAGTTAAAGTGAACTAAAATTAGTGCTCTGAGAAATTCATAACACACTTTCAGTCTCTTTTGATCCATTTCACAAATATTAAGATCTAATTAAAAGTATAATGGCTTAAAGATATAAAGTTCAGTTCAGTCGCTCAGTCGTGTCCGATTCTTTGCGACCCCATGAAATGCAGCACACCAGGCCTCCCTGTCCATCACCATCTCCCGGAGTTCACTCAAACTCACGTCCATCGAATCAGTGATGCAATCCAGGAATCTCATTATCTGTTGTCCCCTTCTCCTCTTGCCCCCAATCCCTCCCAGCATCAGAGTCTTTGCCAATGAGTCAACTTTTCGCATGAGGTGGCCAAAATACTGGAGTTTAAGCTTCAGCATCATTCCTTCCAAAGAACACTTGGGACTGATCTCCTTTAGAATGGGCTGGTTGGATTTCCTTGCAGTCCAAGGGACTCTCAAGAGTCTTCTCCAACACCACAGTTCAAAAGCATCAATTCTTCGATGCTCAACTTTTTTAACAGTCCAACTTTCACATCCATACATGACTACTGGAAAAACTATAGTCTTGAAGACGGACGTTTGTTGGCATAGTAATATCTGTACTTTTCAATATACAATATAGGTTGATCATAACTTTCCTTCCAAGGAGTAAATGTCTTTTAGTTTCATGGCTGCAGTCACCATCTGCAGTGATTTTAGAGTCCAGAAAAATAAATTCTGACAGTTTCCACTGTTTCCCCACCTATTTCCCATTAAGTGATAAGACCAGATGCCATGATCTTTGTTTTCTGAATGTTGAGCTTTAAGTCAACTTTTTCACCCTCCTCTTTCACTTTCATCAAGAGGTTCTTTAGTTCCTCTTCCCTTTCTGCCATAAGGGTGGGGTCATCTGCATATCTGAGGTTATTGATATTTCTCCTGGAAGTCTTGATTCCAGCTTGTGCTTCTTCCCGCCCAGCATTTCTCATTATGTACTCTGCATATAAGTTAAATAAGCAGGGTGACAATATACAGCCTTGACATACTCATTTTCCTATTTGGAACCAGTCTGTTGTCCCATGTCCAGTTCTAACTTTCGCTTCCTGACCTGCATACAGATTTCTAAAGGGGCAGGTCAGGTGGTCTGGTATTCCTATCTCTCTCAGAATGTTCCACAGTTTATTGTGATCCACACAGTCAAAGGCTTTGGTATAGTCAATAAAGCAGAAATAAATGTTTTTCTGGAACTCTCTTGCTTTTTTGATGATCCAGCAGATGTTGGCAATTTGATCTCTGGTTCCTCTGCCTTTTCTAAAACCAGCTTGAACATCAGGGAGTTCATGGTTCATGTATTGCTGGAGCCTGGCTTGGACAATTTTGAGCATTACTTTACTAGCATGTGAGATGATTGCATTTGTGCAGTAGTTTGAGGATTCTTTGGCATTGCCTTTCTTTGGGATTGGAATGAAAACTGACCTTTTCCAGTTCTGTGGCCACTGCTGAGTTTTCCAAATTTGCTTGGATATTGAGTGCAGCACTTTCACAGCATCAACTTTCAGGGTCTGAAACAGCTCAACTGGAATTTCATCAGCTCTACTAGCTTTGTTCATAGTGATGCTTTGTAAGGCCCACTTGACTTCACATTTCAGGATGTCTGGTTCTAGGTGACTGATCACACCATCGTGATTATCTTGATAGTGAAGATAGTTTTTGTACAGTTCTTCTGTGTTCTTGCCACCTCTACTTAATATCTTCTGCTTCTGTTAGGTTCATACCATTTTTATCCTTTATCAAGCCCATTTTTGCATGAAATATTCCCTTGGCATCTCTAATTTTCTTGAAGAGATCTCTAGTCTTTCTCATTGATCACTGAGGAAGGCTTTCTTATTTTTCCTTGCTCTTCTTTGGAACTCTACATTCAGATTCTTATATATTTCCTTTTCTCCTTTGTTTTTTTGCTTTTCTTTTTCACAGCTATTTGTAAGACCTCCTCAGACAGCCATTTTGCTTTTTTGCATTTCTTTTCCATGTGGATCGTCTTGATCCCTGTCTCCTGTACAATGTCACAAACCTCTATCCATAGTATAATTTATCAGGCACTCTATCTGTCATATCTAGTCCCTTAAATGTATTTCTCACTTCCACTGTATAATCATAAGGGATTTGATTTAGGTCATACCTCAATAGTCTAGTGGCTTTTCCTACTTTCTTCAATTTAAGTTTTAATTTGGCATAAGGTGTTCATGATCTGAGCCACAGTCAGATCCTTTTCTTGTTACTGTTTAGAGTTTATCCAACTTTGGATGCAAAGAACATAATCAATCTGATTTTGGTGTTGACCATATGGAGATGTCCATGTGTAGAATCTTCTCTTGTGTTGTTGGAAGAGGGTGTTTGCTATGACCAGTATGTTATTTTGGCAAAACTCTGTTAGCCTTTGCCCTGCTTCATTCCGTATTCCAAGGCCAAATTTGCCTGTGACTCCAGGAGTTTCTTGACTTCCTACTTTTGCATTCCAGTCCCCTATAATGAAAAGGGCATCTTTTGGGTGTTCGTTCTAAAAGGTCTTGGAGGTCTTCATAGAACCGTTCAACTTCAGCTTCTTCAATGTTACTGGTTGGAGCATAGACTTGGATTATTATGATATTGAATGGTTTGCCTTGGTGATGAACAGAGATCATTCTGTCATTTTTGAGACTGCATCCAAGTACTGCACTTCAGACTGTTTTGTTGACCATGACGGCTACTCCATTTCTTCTAAGGTATTCCTGCTCACAGTAGTAGATATAATGGTCATCTGAGTTAAATTCACCCATTCCAGTCCATTTTAGTTTGCTGATTCCTAGAATGTTGATATTCACTCTTGCTATCTTCTGTTTGGCCTCTTCCAATTAGCCTTGATTCATGGACATAACATTCCAGGTCCCTATGCAATATTGCTCTTTACAGCATCAGACCTTGCTTCTATCACCAGTCACATCCACAGCTGACTATTGTTTTTGCTTTGTTTGGGTCCATCCCTTCATTCTTTCTGGAGTTATTTCTCCACTGATCTCCAGTAGCATATTGGGTACCTACTGACCTGGGAAGTTCCTCTTTCAGTATCGTATCATTTGGCCTTTCCATGCTGTTCATCAGGTTCTCAAGGTCAGAATACTAAAGTGGTTTGTCATTCCCTTCTCCAGTGGACCACATTGTGTCAAAAACCAAGCCTAAAAATTATAGGTGCCCATCCTGAATGTACCTGTAGAGTAGCTAGTTCCAAACTTTAGGAGTTGTTATTAATAATTATAGACCCATGTTTTTATTCTCAAAAAATATTATTAGATTTGAGTTTCCTGCAAAGTCATAGTAAATTGTTCTCCCTATATGACTCTGTTAGCAATTTGTAACATTTTCTGTATCTTCTTGCTCTTACTTACCAAATGTTGACTTGTGAGCGTTAATGGGTGTTCACATTACTGTGGCTATTTATTAACTTATTTGGTAACTTCCCTTCATGTAACTGAGAGATTGAGAAACAGATATCTGGCAATCATTGCTCTCTAGAGAATGAAAGTGCTGTGTGTTTTAAGCATAGGCCAGCTAGTCATGATCCGAGAAGCTTTCCTTAACCAAATCTTCCTTGTAGTCAATGTTAATGTTAGGAGTTGACGTGTTATCATGAAATAAGTTCCTTGCTAAGAAATTACAAAACCTGAGTTATATTACACATTCTGCTGTTACTGGTTCCATAACCCAGCCAGCTCAATGTCATAGAGGGCAATACAAAGTATGAAATATTGCTGATGGAATACCGTTGCACATACAAATGAAGTGATTTCATAAAAATGACCCTTGTGCTTACAGAGAAGGATCAGCATTGAATGATTGGCCAAGCAACTTAAGGATCATAACTAAAAACAAGGAACTTTTGTACAGCTTACATACAAGCAGGTACCTGTTTCATGCTCATTACTCTGTACTTTTTATTTTCCTATGGCATGTGACATAACTTATCACACACACACACACACACACACACACACATATGCATATTAAAGACTTTGAGACAATGCAGAGCAAAAAAAAAAAAAAAAAGTTTCCTAGATGGACTCAGTATTATTAAATGGACACGCTTTTTTTTTTTTCTTTCCTGTAGAAACATCTATGACTAAAGATGTGAATTCAGTGTTTCTCAGAGTAGATATTTTCTTAGATGACTGAGACATGACTGTTTACAAAGAAATGTGTTCTACCAAAAGATAGTGTGTTTAGAAAAAATGAACTATACTCTTCAAACTGACCTTAAAGTTCAACATCCAGGGGCTGAGGAATTTTTCTTATGTTCAACAACATTCAAAATTGATTTTACAGCACATGAAGAAGTTGATGATATAGAATGGGCATTTTTAGTTGGATGGAGAGTGTAGTGTATTCTATGTCCCCTTTATACCTCTTATACAACACCCAATGTTCTGTTACCGTCAAAAAACTAGTAAAGGATCAAGAAAAAAAAAAAGATGAGATTAACATAAGCAAGAGAGGTTTCCTTGACACCTATTTTAAGAGGAGTCAACTCTAAGGTATATACTTGTCTTGGGTTCAACTCATAGACTTGGACCCTGGTCCAGGTAGAAGATTGATCATTTCTTAGTAGCCCATCTGAAGGTAATGTAGCATGAAGCCTCTAATACTTTTGAAAGTATCTTAAGCTTTTATTCATCTGAATTATTTTGCTGTTGCTTAACCACTCATTCTCACATAAATGCTTTTGTATATTTTTAAAGTAATGCACTTCTTTATTGGAAAGTGCTGAAAACAAAAACTGTCTGGTTAAAAGTGACACCTTGATATCCATTTCCCAAACAGTATTTCACATTGATTAATATTTTTTCCTGCAGTTGAGGAACTGACTTCCTGTTCAGTAGAAATCGTTGTTCCCACCGGAGATTCCACATATACACATACAAACTAGGAATTATTTCTATAAAAGTTAAACTATTTGTCCAGGACTTTTGAAATGGCCCAGGTCAACTCTCTGAGTTAGATTCTGATTTGAAACACTGTTTTGATATACCCGGAGAAGCCAAGGATACACTGCTTTTTATTTAAGATATTTGTAGTCCAGAACAATTTTTAACCATATTGCCATCATACAAAAATTGATTGCAGTTACTAGGTAGGTCATTTTATTTTTATTGTGAAAATAGTATGTATATTTACAGTGGCTATATACTCATTTTTTCTTCAGAAGTCTTTGAAAAACCAAGTAAAGAAATAGATTAGAAGTAAGAAAAAGAAATGTGTGAACTCTTCCACTTTGTCCTCCTACTCCATCTTTTATACTTCTGACACAACAATTGTTCTAAGGAACAAATCGATTTTGTCACTCCAGTGATTAAAACCAAACCAGTGGCTACCCATCACCCAGGAGAAAGTGTCTAAACATCTAGCTCAGTATAAAAAGACTCCTGAGACTTGCAACTTACCTTCTCTGCAGTTTCTACTCTCAGTGCTTTTTTAAATAATCAGCCAGTTGGTGCACAACTAACTAGTTTCTTAATTGTGTCATGCTGTTCTACACTTCATTGCCTATAAACATGCTGAATATCTGGCTTGACAAACTTCTGTCCTTCTTTCCAAAGCCAGTTCAAGCATTACCCCTAAAATGAAGCCTTTTTCAAAGCACTGAAATCAATGCTAAAATAGCTCTTCCAGAGTAGCACAAGGAGTGTTCTTTCTACTGATCTGAAATCACTTATTAATGGCTGCCTCCTCTATTTGGCTGCAATTTACTTGTGACAGATTTCAATGTATTTATCTCATGCACTTTGCATATTCAGATCATTTGAATATATTACATATTGCGCACATACAAGTTGGAGACCCAGAAGAGCCAATGATATATCTTCAGTCCATTTCCCTAGAACTTCAGATGCAGGAGATCCAAGAGTGTAATTTCAGTTCAAGACTGACAACTGAGAAAAAGGAGAACCAAGTGTAAATTCCAGGCCAAGTCCAAGTCCAAAGTTGGGGGAATAACTGGAAGACATCAATCAAAGGCAGCAAATTCTTCTTACCCAGGACTTTTGTTCTATTTAGGACTTCAGCAGACTAGATGAGACTCATTCACTTGGGAAGAGCTATCTTTCTTACTAAATCTACTAATTTAAATGCTAATTGCACCCAAAAATACCCTTAGTCACACCCAGAGTAAATTTTACTCAAAATATCTTGACAATGTGCTATGGTCAAGACACTTAAAATTCATCATTACAAGTATGTGTGGGGGTTGCTTAGTAGCTCAGATAGTAAAGACTTTGCCTAAAATGCAGGAGATCCAAGTTTGATCCCTGGGTCAGGAAGATCCCCTGGAGAAGGGTATTCTCCAGTATTCTTTCCTGGAGAATACCATGGACAGAGGAGCCTGGTGGGCTTCAGTCCACACGGCTGCACAGAGTCAGACATGACTGAAGCAACTTAGCACACAACACACACAAGTATGTGTATGTATATGCATATATATATATATATATAAATAAATGTATGTGTGTGCCATATATATATAAATATGTGCATATATATTAAAAAACTTTCACCCTAAAATTGTGCTCACAAATCTTTACATGCTTTTTCTAAGAAAAAAGAAAACTGAAGAGAGGCAATTTTAAGATCTTTAGGGCTTTAATTACATAGAAACATATATAAAGTCAAAAATATGTATCCATAACAACATAGCTTCACACATTTGTACAATATTCTGTGTCAGTTCTGGGAACATACAAAAAGAAAAGATTCCTGATAGCATTCGCCATCCACCTCCTTCCCAAGTTCATTCTTACACTGCCGTCACTAGAACTCAAAATTCTGTTGGCAGAATCTGTGTAATAGTGCTGTGAGCAGAAAACAAGGAGGAGACTGTTCTCCCTCAAAATTGTATTTGTTCTGATAAATGAGTACATCTAGGAATAAAATGTTGTGAACTATGGCTATCTCTATTTGAATGTGAAAACCACAAAATTTTTCACTGAACTCTAAATATCTAAGTGTTTAAAGCTGAATTTATAATAGAGGCAAGAGTATGTGTAACAGAAAATTTTGACCTGGGCACTAACCTAGATACAGTTGTGCTTCGTAAAACCTTGCGAGCAACAATAATGCTACTAACAGTTTCAGTTCCAGTTCAGTCGCTCTGTCATGTCCAACTCTTTGCGACCCCATGAGTTGTAGCACGCCAGGCCTCCCTGTCCATCACCATCTCCCAGAATTCACTCAGACTCACATTCATCGAGTCAGTGATGCCATCCAGCCATCTCATCTTCTGTCGTCCCCTTCTACTCCTGCCCCCAATCCCTCCCAGCATCACAGTCTTTTCCAATGAGTCAACACTTCGCATGAGGTGGCCAAAGTACTGGAGTTTCAGCTTCAGCATCATTCCTTCCAATGATCACCCAGGACTGATCTCCTTCAGAATGGACTGGTTGGATCTCCTTGCCGTCCAAGGGACTCTCAAGAGTCTTCTCCAACACCACAGTTCAAAAGCATCAATTCTTTGGTGCTCAGCCTTCTTCACAGTCCAACTCTCACATCCATACATGACCACAGGAAAAACCATAGCCTTGACTAGACGGACCTTAGTCGGCAATGTAATGTCTTTGCTTTTGAATACATTATCTAGGTTGGTCATAACTTTTCTTTCAAGGAGTAAGTGTCTTTTAATTTCATGGCTGCATTCACCATTTGCAGTGGAGCCCCCCAAAATAAAGTCTGACAGTTTCCACTGTTACCCCATCTATTTCCCATGAAGGGATGGGACCAGATGTCATGATCTTCATTTTCTGAATGTTGAGCTTTATGCCAACTTTTTCACTCTCCTCTTTCACTTTCATCAAGAGGCTTTTTAGCTCCTCTTCACTTTCTGCCATAAGGGTGGTATCATCTGCATATCTGAGGTTATTGATATTTCTCCCGGCAATCTTGATTCCAGCTTGTGCTTCTTCTAGTCCAGCATTTCTCATGATGTACTCTGCATATAAGTTAAATAAACAGGGTGACAGTATATAGCCTTGGCGTATTCCTTTTCCTATTTGGAACCAGTCTGTTGTTCCATATCCAGTTCTAACTGTTGCTTCCTGACTTGCATACAGATTTCTCAAAAGGCAGGTTAGGTGATCTGGTATTCCCATCTCTTTCAGAATTTTCCACAGTTTATTGTGATCCACACAGTCAGAGGCTTTGGCATAGTCAATAAAGCAAAAGTAGATATTTTTCTGGAACTCTTGCTTTTTCCATGATCCAGCAGATGTTGGAAATTTGATCTCTGGTTCCTCTGCCTTTTCTAAAGCCAGCTTGAACATCTGGAAGTTCACGGTTCATGTATTGCTGAAGCCTGGCTTGGAGAATTTTGAGCATTACTTTACTAGCATGTGAGATGAGTGCAATTGTGTGGTAGTTTAAGCATTTTTTGGCATTGCCTTTCTTTGGCATTGCCTTTCTTTGGCATTGGAATGAAAACTGACCTTTTCCAGTCCTGTGGCCACTGCTGGGTTTTCTAAATTTGCTGGAATACTGAGTGCAGCACTTTCAGAGCATCATCTTTCAGGATTTGAAATAGCTCTACTGGAATTCCATCATCTCCACTAGCTTTGTTCATAGTGATGCTTTCTAAGGCCCACTTGACTTCACATCCCATGATGTCTGGCTCTAGATGAGAGATCACATCATCATGATTATCTGGGTCGTGAAGATCTTTTTTGTACAGTTCTTCCATGTATTCTTGTCACCTTTTCTTAATATATTCTGCTTCTGTAAGGTCCATACCATTTCTGTCCTTTATCGAGCCCATCTTTTCATGAAATATTCCCTTGGTATCTCTAATTTTTTTGAAGAGATCTCTAGTCTTTCCCATCCTCTATTTCTTTGCATTGGAGAAGGCTTTCTTATCTCTTCTTGCTATTCTCTGGAACTCTGCATTCAGATGCTTATAGCTTTCCTTTTCTCCTTTGGTTTTCACCTCTCTTCTTTTCACAGCTATTTGTAAGGCCTCCCCAGACAACCATTTTTCTTTTTACATTTCTTTTCCATGGGGATGGTCTTGATCCCTGTCTCCTGTACAATGTCGTGAACCTCTGTCCATAGTTCATCAGGCACTCTATCTATTAGATCTAGGCCCTTAAATCTATTTCTCACTTCCACTGTACAGTCATAAGGGATTTTATTTAGGTCATACTTGGATGGTCTAGCAGTTTTCCCTACTTTCTTCAATTTGAGTCTGAATTTGGTAATAAGGAGTTCATGATCTGAGCCACAGTCAGCTCCTGGTCTTGTTTTTGTTGACTGTATAGAGCTTCTCCATCTTTGGCTGCAAAGAATATAATCAGTCTGATTTCAGTGTTGATCATCTGTTGATGTCCATGTGTAGAGTCTTCTCTTGTGTTGTTGGAAGAGGGTGTTTGCTATGACCAGTGCATTTTCTTGGCAAAATTCTATTAGTCTTTGCCCTGCTTCATTCTGCATTCCAAGGCCAAATTTGCCTGTTACTCCAGGCAAATTTGTTACTCCTGTGACCCCTTGACTTCCTACTTTAGCATCCAGTCCTCTATAATGAAAAGGACAGTAAATAGCCAATAGCTAATTCCTGGTGGTTCAGTGGTAAAGAATCTACCTGCTAAGGTAGGAGACACAAGGGATGCAAGTTTCATTCCTGGGTCAGGAAAATCCCCCGGAGAAGGAAATACAAACCTACTCCAGCATTCATGCCTGAGAAATCCCACTGATTGAGCAGCCTGGCAGGCTACAAATTCAGGTGGCAAAAGAGTTGGACACAATTTAGCAACTAAACAACAATGTATATAGAGATGTTACTATAGGAAATTATGGTACATTTACTTATACATATTATTAATATATTACTAATTGACTATGTAGACACAATGATTAATTACATTTAGTGAAAAAATGAGGTTTAGAAAGCTCAGGCAATCTATCCCAGGAAGGAAATGATAATAAATGGGAAGGGCCAGATACTAACCCAATTGGCTACAGATCCAATCTCTAAATCTACATATGGCATCTCCAGCTCAAATAGGTAAAAAGTAGTCTGCATGATTTAATTCTATCTGGGCAGCAGGATATTGACCTAAATAGGAAAATCCACCTAGATAAACCAGCAATATATGATAATAACTGCTATTTTCTTCTTCTGCTGTTGCTGCTAGTTGAAAATGACCAGATTTTTGATAAATTTATTAAGACACACTTCTCAAATAAAATAATAATAAATATAGTGTAAATAATTTGTGTAAAACATAGTACTGAGATTATATAGAAGGTTCTGTTATAATTGCACTGTCTTTTTCTCTATGAAACTAACACTTTATGTATATTGTCTAGTTGATATTTTATTCCAGGCTAGGTACTCATCACTTTGTTCAAAATTGATCTTTTTTCCAACATAGTCTAATCCGGTATGGATTATTCACATCTTGTTCCAGTGACCTTATTATCAACTATCAAATATTGTTCATAAACTTGTGCAAAGTATAAACTTTAACTTTAGTGTTCAGTTCAGTTGAGTTCAGTCACTCAGTCGTGTCTGACTCTTTGTGACCCAGCACGCACAGTGTGGTACAGCACACCAAGCCTTCCTGTTCATCACCACCTCCCAGAGTTCACTCAGACTCACGTTCATCATGTCTGTGATGCCATTTTACTATCAGATTTCCATGAAAGTGTTTCCTCCTTATTTCCTCAATTGTACACTGGCCATATCTTTGTATAAAGATAAAATAGTGCTATGTATATGTATTTTATATTCTCTTTGGCGGTCACATTCTTTTCATAGAAATATAATTTTCTATAAAGTGAGTGGGGAAAAAAGAAATTAGGATAAAATTAGATTGAAAAGATCCTTCTTTCTTGGAGATTGAATTGAAATATGATCCTTCCAAGAAGATTTTTATAGTAGCAGATTAGGAGTAACTCGGCAAAGTTGCTGCACACCTTTATGTCCAATTGAATAGGGTTAAAACTGTTCTTTATTTGGCTGAAATAGAATAACTCACCTTTCTAAATATATGCATGTAATATTGTTTGTGGGTTTTATATAGTACTTATAATTCCCGGCTGGGAAAACTGGTCAATCACCTCTAAAAGGATGAAACTAGAACACTTTCTAACACCTTACAAAAATAAACTCAAAATAGATTAAAGGTCTAAATGTAAGACCAGAAACTGTAAAACTCCTAGAGGAGAACATAGGCAAAACACTCTCAGACATAAATCACAGCAGGATCCTCTATGACCCACCTCCCAGAATATTGGGAATAAAAGCAAAAATAAACAAATGGGAACTAAGTAAAATTAAAAGCTTCTGCACAACAAAAGAAACTATTGCTATTGCTAAGTCACTTCAGTCGTGTCTGACTCTGTGTGACCCCATAGACAGCAGCCCACCAGGCTCCCCATTCCCTGGAATCCTCCAGGCAAGAACACTGGAGTGGGTTGCCATTTCCTTCTGCAATGCATCAAAGTGAAAAGTGAAACTGAAGTCGCTCAGTCATGTCTGACTTAGCGACCCCATGGACTGCAGCCTTCCAGGCTCCTCCATCCATGGGATTTTCAAGGCAAGAGTACTGGAGTGGGCTGCCATTGCCTTCTCCAAAAGGAAACTATAAGCAAAGTGAAAAGATAGCCTTCAGAATGGGAGAAAATAATGGGAAATGAAGCAACTGACAAACAACTAATCTCAAAAATATACAAACAGCTCCTGCAGCTCAATTCCAGAAAAATAAACAACCCAATCAAAAATGGGCCAAAGAGCTAAACAGACATTTCTCCAAAGAAGACATATGGATGGCTAATAAACACATGAAAAGATGCTCAACATCACTCATTATCAGAGAAATGCAAATCAAAACCACAATGAGGTGCCATTTCACGCCAGTCAGAATGGCTGTGATCCAAAAGCATTGCTCTACAAGCAATATATGCTGGAGAAGATGTGGAGAAATGGGAACCCTCTTACACTGTTGGTGGGAATGCAAACTAGCATGGCCACTATGGAGAATAGTGTGGAGATTCCTTAAAAAACTGGAAATAGAACTGTTTTATGACCCAGCAATACCACTGCTGGGCATACACACTGAGGCACCAGAATTGAAAGAGACATGTTTACCCCAGTGTTCATCACAGCACTGTTTATAGTAGCCAGGACATGGAAGCAACCTAGATGTCCATCAACAGATGAATGGATAAGAAAGCAGTGGTACATATACACAATGGAGTATTACTCAGCCCTTAAAAAGAATACATTTGAATCACTTCTCTTTTTCGTTGTTGTTGTTGTTGTTGTAAAAGGAATTTTATTTTATTTTATTTTATTTTTTTAATACTTTATTCTACATTACTATACTGTATTTGTTTTTCCATGCTGGAGCCGATTATACAGAGTGAAGTAAGCCAGAAAGAATAACACCAGTACAGTATACTAACACATATATAGGGAATTTAGAAAGATGGTTACCCTGTATGTGAGATAACAACAGAAACACAGATGTATAGAACAGTCTTTTGGACTCTATGAAAGAGGGAGAGGGTGGGATGATTTGGGAGAATGGCATGGAAACATGTATAATATCATATAAGAAATGAATTGTCAGTCCAGGTTTAATGTAGGATACAGGATGCTTGGGGCTGGTGTGCTGGGATGACCCAGAGGGATGGTACGGGGAGGGAAGTGGGAGGGGGGGTTCAGGATGAGGGGAGGTTCATGAGGTGTAAACCCATGGCAGATTCATGTTGATGTATGGTAAAACCAATAAAATATTGTAAAGTAAAAAAAAAAAAAATTTTTAATGATAATTTCAATTAAAAAAAAAAAAACACAAGATTACACCCTTTACACATAAATGTTGTATCTACTTAAACTAGAGGCAGAGAGAAAAGTAGCAGTTGTATGAAGAAACTCAAAGAACCATATAGTGGTGTTGAATGGTCATGGGGTTATCAATCAGACTTTATTACTGTATGCTTAATAATGTCCAAGAGAGAATTTATTTTCTCTCTCATCATGTAATTAAAAAGCACTTTTACACAAATATGGTTAACTGATATTTGAGTAAGGAGTAAAGGCAATCTAATAGAGAAAAGAGAGTCTTTTCAATAAATGGTTCTATACTGATAACCATAACATGAAAAAAAAAAAAAAAAAGGAGATGCAAACCTTAAAATATTTCCAAAATTAACTTGAAATATATCATAGACCCAAATATAAAATTAAAAATTATAAAACTTCTAGAAGATAATATAGAAATTCTATTACCTAGAGCTTGATGATGATTTTTAGGCAATGACACCAAAGGACAATCCATTAAAAAAATAAGTTGGACATTATTAAAATTAAAAACTTCTGTTTGGAGAAAATATTTGCAAAAGAAATATGATAAAGAACTGGTATCTAAAATACACAAAGTACTCTTAAAACTCAACAATAAGAAAATGAATATCCAGTTTAAAAATGGGTAAACAATATGTAGGCCTTCCCAGGTGGCTCAGTGACAAAGAATCCACCTTTCAATGCAGGACACTCAGGTTCCATCCCTGGGTTGGGAAGATCCCCTGGAGAAGGAAATGGCAACCCACTCCAGTATTCTTGCCTGGGAAATCCCATGGACAGCGGAGCCTGGCAGGATACAAGGATCACAAAAATATTGGACACAACTTAGCAACTAAATCAACAACAAACAATATGAATGGAGACATCACCAATGACATAAACAGATGGTAATCAAACATATGTAAAGATGCTTAACATTTCATATCATTAGGATGTTACAAATTACAAACAATAACAGGATACCACTGCACATTTATTCAAATGTCTAAAATCCAAAACACTCATAGCATCAAATGCAGTCAACAATTTGGAGTAACAGAGTTATCATTCATTGACAGTGGGAATGCAAAATGGTTTAGCTTCTTTTTAGCTGCAGTTTCTTCCACCAGCACATTTACTCCTACAGGAAAACCCAGCAATCACAGTTCTTGGTATTTATTCATAAGAGTTAAAAATATATGTCCATAAAAAAGCCTGCACACATTTTTTTTCATATTAAATTTTTTTGTACTTGCTAAACATGGAAGCAAACAAGATGTTATTTGATAGGTAAATGGATAAACAGTGTTACAGCTATAAAATGGAGCATTATTCAACAATATAAAGAAATAAGCTATTAATCCAATAGAAAGAAACTTAAAACGCATATTATTAATGAAAGAAACCAATCTGCAAAGGATATATAAGACTTCAGAAATAACTCCAGAAAGAATAAAGAGATGGAGCGAAAGCAAAAACAACATACAGTTGTGGATGTGACTGGTGATGAGTGTAAAGTCCAATGCTGTAAATAACAATAATGCATAGGGACCTGGAATATTAGGTTCACGAATAATGATAAATCCATGTTGATGTATGGCAACACCAATACAATATTGTAAAGTAATTAGCCTCCAATTAAAATAAATAAATTTAAATTTTAAAAAAAAAGTGGAGAGAGAAGGAGAAGATGGCATAGAAATAGGACGAGGAGACCACTTTCTCCCTCACAAATTCATCAAAAGAACATTTCAATGCTGAGTAAACCTCACAAAACAACTTCTGAATGCTGGCAGAGGACATCAGGCACCCAGAAAAGCAGATCATTGCCTTCAAAAACAGGTAGAAAAATATAAAAGACAGAAAAAAGAGACAAAAGAGGTAGGGAGGGAGCTCAGTCCCAGGAAGGGAGTCTTAAAAGAGAGGTTTCCAAACACCAGGAAACACTCTCGCGGCTGAGTCAGTGGTGAGCCTGGAAGCACAGAGGGCAGCATAACAGGGAGGAAAAATAAATAAATAATTAAAAGCAACAAATTATGAGCCCAGTGGTAACTCGCCAAGCGGAGAAGCAGCACAGACGCCTGAATCTGCCGCTAGCAAGCAGGGGCTGGGGCTGGGCAGGGAGGCGTGGACTGCAGTGGTTTTAAGAATCAGGCCGAAATACCCCAAATGTAACCAGAGTGAACTAATTTGGGCTAGCAAACCAGATTGTGGGATAGCTACCACGTGAAAAACTCTAACATAAGACACCACCACGACCTCACACAGAACAAAGGACAGAACAGAATTAGCCCGCTGCAGACCATCCCCCTCCGGTGACAGGCAGCCAAAGCCGGAAGGGCCGGAAGGGGGCAATCGCAGCCCCAGAAAAACTTCCAAACTGCAAGCAAGCTTCTTTGCTAACATCTGCCTAATAAAGGATGCCATTTATACACTCAGAAAACTGAGCAACAGTGTCGAGAAAGGCGATAAGTTGCAGCGACTGTGCTCGCTAACCTCCTGAGCTGCTCGGACCTGGAAAGGGCACAAAAAGCAGGCCCAATCAAGTCTACGCGTCTGAGAACAATGTGAGTACCTGAGCTTGAGCGGCTTAGACCAGGGAGGTGCATGCAGCCCAGGGCTAGCCTCAGAAGGTTCCTGGCAGAGCAACCTAGAGCCTGAGCATTGTGCGCCTGAGCTAGGACAGGGCCAGTGGGGCTGAGACACTGCAAACACATGCCAGTGTTACTTGCTTGCAGCATCCCTCCCCTCCCCACAGTGTGACTGAACAAGTGAGCCTAAAAAAAACAAAAACAAAAACAAAACAAAAAAGCAACTGTACACCACCATCCCCCTTGTGTCAGGGTGGAAAACAGACACTGGAGAGACCAGCAAACAGAAGAAGCTAAAACAGAGGAAACTGTTTGGAAGTATAGATCTTAAGAAATATAAGCCAGACCAAGGAACTATCCGAAAATGAACTGACCCCACACTGCCCACAACACCAGAGAAGTCCCAGATTGACATTTACTATTTCTATGATCATTCTTTTGTTGTTGTTTCCTTTTTAAAATTTTAACATTTTTTTAATTTTTAAGTTCTTAAAGCAAATGTATATATATATATATATATATATATATATATTTGTGGTTGTTTTTCTTTTAATAATTCATGTGACTTTTTTTTTTCTTTCTTCTTCTTTCTCTTTTCTTTAATATTGTATTTTTGAAAATCCAACCTCTACTTTAGATTTTTAATCTTTGCTTTTGGTATTTCTTATCAATTTTGTACCTTTAAAAACCCAATCTTCAGTACCCATTTTTACTTGAGAGTGAGATTACTGGCTTGACCACTCTCTCCTCCTTTGAACTCTCCTTTTTCTCCACCAGGTTGCCTCTGACTCCTCCTTCCCCCTTCTCTTCTCTACCCAACTCTGTGAATCTCTGTGTGTTCCAGACAGTGGAGAACACTTAGGGAACTGTTAACTGGCTGCATCTGTGCCTTTTCTTTCCATTTCCCTCTTTTATCCTCCTGGCCACTTCTGTCTCCTTCCTCCCTCTCCTCTTCTCTGTATAGCTCCGTGAACATCTCTGAGCGGTCCAGACAGTGGAACACACATAAGGAAGTGATTACTGTCTAGCTTGCTCTCTCCTCTTCTGATCCCACCTCATCTCATTCCAGTCACCTCTAACTCCCCCTCCCTCTTCTCTTCTCCATGTAACTCAGTGAGCCTCTCTGGGTGTCCCTCAATGTGGAGAAGCTTTTCATTTCTAACCTAGATGTTTTATCATTGGTGCTGTATAGATGGAGAAGTCTTGAAGCTACTGTAAAAATAAAACAGAAAAACAGAAGCAGGAGACATAAGTCCAAATCCTGAGAACACCAGAGAACTCCTGATTCCAGGGAACATTAATCGACAGGAGCTCATCAAATGCCTCCGTACCTACACTGAAGCCAAGTACCACCCAAGGGCCAACAAGTTCCAGAGCAAGACATACCATGCAAATTCTCCATCAACACAGGAACACACACCTGAGCTTCAAAATACTGGCAGCTCAAGTTACTCCAAAACCATTGACATCTCATAACTCATTATTGGACACTTCATTGCACTCCAGAGAGAAGAAATCCAGCTCCACCCACCAGAACTCCAACACAAGCTTCTCTAACCAAGAAACATTGACAAGCCACTGATACAACCTCATCCACAGTGAAGAAACTCCATAATAAAGAGAACTTCACAAATTGCCAGAATACAGAAAGGCCACCCCAAACGCAGTAATATAACCAAGATGAAGAGACAGAGGAATACCCAGCAGGTAAAGGAACAGGATAAATGCCCACCAAACCAAAGAAGAGATAGGGAATCTACCTGATAAAGAATTCTGAATAATGATAGTGGAAATGATCCAAAATCTTGAAATCAAAATGGAATCACACATAAATAGTCTGGAGACAGGGATTGAGAATATGCAAGAAAGGTTTAACAAGGACCTAGAAGAAATACAAAAGAGTCAGTATACAATGAATAATGCAATAAATGAGATCAGAAACACTCTGGAGGCAACAAGTAGTAGAATAACCGAGGCAGAAGATAGGATTAGTGAAATAGAAGATAGAATGATAGAAATAAATGAATCAGAGAGAAAAAAAGAAAAATGAATTAAAAGAAATTAGGACAATCTCAGAGACCTCCAGGACAATATGAAATGCTCCAACGTTTGAATTATAGCAGTCCCAGAAGAAGAAGACAAAAGAAAGACCATGAGAAAATACTTGAGGAGATAATAGTTGAAAACTTCCCTAAAATGGGGAAGGAAATAATCATCCAAGTCCAAGAAACCCAGAGAGTTCCCAAGGCAAAACACCCCAAGACACATATTAATCAAATTAAAAAGATAAAACATAAAGAACAAATATTAAAAACAGCAAGGAAAAACAACAAATAACACACAAGGGGATTCCCATAAGGATAACAGCTGATCTTTCAATAGAAACTCTTCAAACCAGGAGGAAATGGCAAGACATACTTAAAGTGATGAAAGAAAATAACCTACAGCCCAGATTACTGTACACAGCAAGGATCTCATTCAAATATGAAGGAGAAATCAAAAGCTTTGCAGACAAGAAAAAGCTGACAGAATTCAGCACCACCAAACCAGCTCTCCAACAATTGCTAAAGGATATTCTCTAGACAGGAAACAAAAAAAGGGTGTATAAACCCGAACCCAAAACAATAAAGTAAATAGCAACAGGATCATATTTATCAATAATTACCTTAAATGTAAATGTGTTGAATGCCCCAACCAAAAGACAAAGGCTGGCTGAATGGATACAAAAACAAGACCCCTATATATGTTGTATACAAAAGACCAACCTCAAAACAAGGGACACATACAGACTGAAACTAAAGGGCTGGAAAATAATATTCCATGCAAATAGAGACCAAAATAAAGCAGGAGTAGCTCTACTCATATCAGATAAAATAGAATTTAAAACAAAGTCTGTGAAAAGAGACAAAGAAGGCCACTACATAATGATCAAATGATCAATCCAAGAAGAATATAAAATAATTATAAATATATATGTACCCAACATAGGAGCACCACAATATATAAAACAAATGCTAACAAGTATGAAAGGGGAAATTAACAATAACACAGAAATAGTGGGAGACTTTAATACCCCACTCACACCTATGGACAGATCAATTAAACAGAAACTAACAAAGAAACACAAACTTTAAATGACACAATAGACCTGTTGGACCTAATTGACCTATAGGACATTTCACCCCAAAACAATGAATTTCTCCTTTATCTCAAGTTCTCATGGAACCTTCTCCAGGATAGATCACATCCTGGGCCATAAATCTAGCTTTGATAAATTGAAAAAAAAAAATGAAATCATTCCAAACATCTTTTCTGACCACAATGCATTAAGAGTATATATCAATTACAGGAGAAAAACTATTAAAAATTCCAACATATGGAGGCTGAACAACATGCTGCTGAATAACCAACAAATCACAGAAGAAATCAAAAAAAGAAATCAAAATATGTATAGAAATGAATGAAAATGAAAACACAATAACCCAAAACCTGTGGGACAGTATAAAAGCAGTGTTAAGGGGCAAGTTCATAGTAATACAGGCGTACCTCAAGAAACAAGAAAAAAGTCAAATAAATAACCTAACTTTACATCTAAAGCAAGTAGAAAAGGAAGAAATGGAGAACCCCAGAGTTAGTAGAAGGAAATAAATCTTAAAAATTAGGGCAGAAATAAATGCAAAAGAAACAAAAGAGACCATAGTAAAATCAACAAAGCCAAAAGCTGGTTCTTTGAAAGGATAAATAAAATTGACAAACCATTAGCCAGACTCATCAAGAAACAAAGAGAGAAAAATCAATTCAATAAAATTATAGATGAAAATGGAGAGATCACAACGGGCAACACAGAAATACAAAGGATCATAAGAGACTACTGTCAGCAATTATAGGCCAATAAAATGGACAATGTGGAAGAAATGGACAAATTCTTAAAAAATACAGCTTGCCAAAACTGAACCAGGAAGAAACAGAAAAACTTAACAGACCCATCACAAGCACAGAAATTGAAACTGTAATCAGAAATCTTTCAGCAAACAAAAGCCCAGGTCCAGACAGCTTCATAGCTGAATTCTACCAAAAATTTCGAGAAGAGCTAACACCTAATCCTACTCAAATTCTTCCAGAAAATTGCAGAGGAAGGTAAACTTCCAAACTCATTCTATGAGGCCACCATCACCCTAATACCAAAACCTGACAAAGATGCCACACAAAAAAGAAAACTACAGGGCAATATCACTGATGAACGTAGATGCAAAATCCTTAACAAAATTCTAGCAATCAGAATCCAGCAACACATTAAAAAGATTATACACCATGACCAAGTGGGCTTTATCCCAGGGATGCAAGGATTCTTCAATATCTGCAAAATCAATCAATGTAATTCACCACATTAACAAATTGAAAAATAAAAGCCATATAATTATCTCAGTAGATGCAGAGAAAGCCTTTGACAAAATTCAACATCCATTTATGATTAAAAACTCTCCAGAAAGCAGGAATAGAAGGAACATACCTCAACATAATAAAAGCTATATATGACAAACCCACAGCAAACATTATCCTCAATGGTGAAAAATTGAAAGCATTTCCCCTAAAATCAGGAAGAAGACAAGGGTGCCCACTTTCACTGCTACTGTTCAACATAGTTCTGAAAGTTTTGGCCACAGCAATCAGAGCATAAAAAGAAATAAAAGGAATCCAAATTGGAAAAGAAGAAGTAAAACTCTCACTGTTTGCAGATGGCATGATCCTCTACATAGAAAATCATAAAGACTCCACAAGTAAATTACTAGAACTAATCAATGAATATAATAAAGTTGTGGGGTATAAAATCAACACACAGAAATCACTTGCATTCCTATACACTAAGAATGAGAAAGCAGAAAAATAAATTAAGGAAACAATTCCATTCACCATTGCAATGAAAAGAATAAAATACTTGTGAATATATCTACCTAAAGAAACTAAAGACCTATATATAGAACACTATAAAATACTGATGAAAGAAATCAAAGAGGACACTAATAGATGGAGAAATATACCATGTTCATGGATTGGAAGAATTAATATAGTGAAAATGAGTATACTACCCAAAGCAATCTACAGATTCAATGCAATTCCTGTCAAGCTACCAGCAGGATTTTTCAGAGCTAGAACAAATAATTTCACAATTTCTATGGAAATACAAAAACCTTGAATAGCCAAAGCAATCTTGAGAAAGAAGAATGGAACTGGAGTAATCAATCTGCCTGACTTCAGGCTCTACTACAAAGCCACAGTCATCAAGACAGTATGGTACTGGCACAAAGACAGAAATATAGATCAATGGAACAAATTAGAAAACCCAGAGATAAATCCATGCACCTATGGACACCTTATCTTTGACAAAAGAGACAAGACTATACAATGGATTAAAGACAATCTCTTTAACAAGTGGTGCTGGGAAAACTGGTCAACCACTTGTAAAAGAATGAAACTAGAACACTTTCTAACACCATTCACAAAAATAAACTCAAACTGGATTAAAGATCTAAA